>JAUMJM010000074.1:4969954-7874908 GCA_033558235.1 Neomorphus geoffroyi
ATAATTTCTTTACAATGGGAGTGAGGAGGGCCTGGCCCAGGTTGCCCAGAGCAGTGGCTGCTCCATCCCTGGAGGTGTTCAAGGCCAGGTTGGATGGGGCTTGGAGCCCCCTGATCCAGTGGGAGGGGTCCCTGCCCATGGCAGGGGAGTGGACCAGATGATCCCTGAAGGTCCCTTCCAACCCAAACCATGCTGTGAATCTGATTCCACTCTACCCTTCTCACATCATTACCTGAACAGTAAGGCCCAGTTGAGTCCAACCTAAACCCAGGAGGGCACTGATTGCTACGTTCTCCTGTGTGGTAAAGGAAGAACATGTTACTTATGAATGAAAATATGGCCATTTTACTACTTTTAAAAAACTCTGTAACGTTAAGAACCACAACCGAGCTATTTACAAAAGACTTATTACACTTGGACACTAAACCAGAAACTTCTAAAATCCAGATTTTAGTGATTCTTCTACTTGAGCACTACAAGTCAGCAGTCCATGGGTTTTTAAACAGGTGGGGAGGTTTCCCCCAGAGTAACTGCAAGTTGGATCCCAGCCTGATACATCCTGCAAAGTTCCTCCGTGAAGTTTTCACTATTAAAAGAATAAAAGACCATTCAGTTTCACAACAGTTTTTACACATCAGTCTAGGGGTACATTAACCAGAAATGTAGGTACCAGGATCTACTACCAAGTTCCCCAGGTTTCCCAGCATTTCCTTTCAAGGCCATAACTAGTTTTTATGAATATAGGTAATGAAATCCAGGAAGACAGGATATGACTTACTTTATTTTTGTGAAAGATTAGAACGATACCTTTGGCAATGGACGCGTGGATTTTAAAAGCCACAGATTCTTCCACTGGGTTGTACTCTGTTGTGATAGAGGAAGCATGGAGTGTTTCCACTAAGAAAGGCATTTTTCCTTTAGTGTAATCATAGGTGATAGTGTGGTTCCACGTGTAGGGAACACTAACTCCATCTACGGTGAAGAGGCGAGTAGAATGGGCGTACAGTTGCCCGGGGCCAGTTTGAACATAATCTTCTGTGTAATCCTGAAAGAGCAAGATTCAGGCATCAACCACAAGTACAGCCAACACCACTGTGGTCTTTGTATTTTAAGATGTATTCTCAGAAAGGCTGCAACTGAACACATCTTATTTCACAAAACACATGCCTTTTTAAGTCTTATTTTAATAGCTGAATTTAACAGCATCTGGTGTATTTCTTCAGTAAGAACGGGGCTGTGGTGCCGAGGATCCTGTGATGGGGGGCACAGCAGAGCATTGCCAAATAAAACTGAAAATGACCTTATTGTTCAATAACCATCCTACCAGGTCGAAGTATTTTTTTGCACTGTAAGTCAGCTCCTGACAACGTGGGCTAAATAAATAATCGGTAAAGTTCTGCAACTGAAAAAAGGTATAGATACTGGACATGCTACATAGCGCACTGCATCAAAACAGCAAGAACTTCATATATATTTATTGTACCGTGGGGTTAAGATATTGAAACATTTTTACAGGTTTTACCCTCCACTAACCAATTACCGCCTTCCTAAAAACATCTTTAAAGAATGTTCATTCTTTCAGAGTAAAACCAATTATTGAGCACTTTGTTTTGTTAAAACAAAATACTGAGCAAAATGTTTTTCATGGGCTTACACTATACTCAAAAGAGAGAAAACAATTCCTTCGAACTCCACCTTTCTACCAGGAGTACAAGGTCAATGCTAGGACCTAGAAGCAGCAAAAAATAGGTCCTAGAAACAATCAGCAGAGCAATCCAGCAGCGGGATTGTAACTGCTAACATCTGCTAATCCCCTGCCTCTGCAGCTTTGTCAGCCACAGGAGCGTCTCTCTGCCAGACTCCGTGTAACTGTACCTGCAGATCCAGCAGCAGCAGCAGCAAGAAATTTTTGCAAGGTACCACATCGTAAAAAAGACAGCGATGTCCTCAGGGAAGCCAGGCAGGCTCCAGATGCACCTCCATAAATCTATCAACCGCAACACCTGACACGCCTGCCTGTGACAACAAGCCCCAAAGATGCTGGCTTGTAACATCTAAAAATCCTGAGGGTCCAATACAACCTTCCCAAAGGCAGCTTTCTGTTTTCAAAGGTTGTGTTAATATCTGTCAATTAACCCAGGCACAGAACAAGTTACCAACAGCAGAAGAGTTGCCAGCATGTAGTGCTGATTGCCTTAATGTAGATGAGAGAGGAAGGAGGTGTCATACGAGAAGAGGGTGGTGTCTCGAGCAGCTTTACCTTCACGTTAACATCAGCTACTGACTGGAGCTGCAGCAAGTGGCCATTCACAACAACATCCAGCAGCAAGGCTCCGTCTGAATCCAAGCCCCGGGCAATATGAGTCACCCGCAGAATCTCACCTGTGAATTGTAAGAGCCCATTGATTTATCAAACACCCTAAACACAGTCTGATCTGGGATCCCTTGACCACAGAACCATAGAACGTCCTTCCGGCACCCAACAAGGACCATCAAGTCCAACTCAACAGGGCACTCAACATTGACCCGGTGTGACTGAGGGCGTTGGCCAAACGCTTCTGGAATATTGTCAGGCTGTGACTGCTTCCCTGGGGAGCTGTTCCAGTGCTCCACCACCCTCTGGGTGGAGAACCTCTTTCTAAAGCCCAACCTAACCCTCCCCTGGCACATCTTCTGCCATCCCCCCGGGTCCTGTCATTGGTCACCGGAGGGAAGAGCCCTGGGGAGCTGCAGCCCTTCCCCGGGCAGGGGTTGGCAGCGCCCATCTCACTGCACACAAAGCAGCGCTCGAAAGAAGACAGCAAACCCCTTGCAACAGGGACAAGGGCAGCGTTGCCCTGTGCCTCCGGGCAGGGCACAGGCTGTGGCTAACATTAGATTAACAAGGAAGAGATCACCCCTGGCAGAGAGCTGGAGGGAGCCTTGGGAGGATCCACCAGCCAATACGTGTGGACACAGAGCCCTTCCTTGCTGTTTTGCACCCAGACCTCCAAGTCAGTGCCCGCTGAGCAACACAGCGAACGTGCTGGAGGGCAGAGAGCAGAGGGCACTGGGAACGAGCACCTCGGTGGGGCTGGGGAGCTCCATCCTCCCCTGCCCTCTCCTCTCCTCACCTCCCCAGGTCGCACTGACACATGGCCAGAACACCACAGGCTCTCCCCAGGCTTTGGCGATGTGGGCACGGTGACATTGCAGCCACCCATCTGCCCTTGTGCCCATACGGGCAGAGTTACCCTGGCAGTCAAGGTTGGGGGTGACTGGAATCAGCACTTGCCCTGGTTGAGTGAATACAAATATGGGAGTGTAATCAAAGATGGGCTGCAAAAGCCACCGGGAGAAGAGTATGGATGGGATCGCAGTGCAGAAGTGGGCAGGAACACCTTGAGCAAAGGAGATCGACAAGATGACCACATCCTCCTTGTCTCACGGGAACTGTGGTCTGGCCACCAGTACAGAAAAGGGCAGTGTGATCACAACACAATCGAGGCTGGCTGCAGAGGGAGGCAGGAGGGGAACTGCTGTTCCCCAGGGAAGCACAGCACAGACAACACCTGGTGAGGTTTAAGCATTAACAACGTGACTGGGCTTTCGCTGCCTGCTGCAGAACTCTCCGCTGTTAACGTGCCAAACTTTCCAGCCCCTCGGTTTCCAGACGGCTTATTTTGGCTTGGACTAGAGAGTCAGTTAAGACCTGCACTGCCAAACCCTCCTAGACCTGAGCGTGCTCCTCACAGCTCCGTACGGCTGCGCCCTGGCCGAAGTGAGGCTTGGGGGAGCTTTGGTTGGGAACAAAAGACCTGCAGACAAAAGCAAAAGCAGAACCAGAGGCAAGGATGATGAGGGTATCACCGGAGACAACCACACAGCCTTCAGGGTATGCAGATGTGAATACTTGGTGGTAGAGAGGAATGAAGTCAAGAAACTCAAGTGAAATGCAAGAAGGACAAATCACACCAGGGAAAAGCAGAGTAGGAACAATCCTTAGGAGCTGCAGCACTTGCTGCAGAGATGGGCTTCCACGGAACCACGTCCTGTTTATTTTGGGATTGGGTGGGCTTGCTGTATGGTCGTGCAGCCTTTTTTAATTTAAAAAACATCATTAGAATAAAGCAGAAAACATCTCTTTTTAAAGTCAAACACACATTCAGAGATTCTATGTGGCTGATAAAGAGCAAATCATTCACCGGCAAACATGTTTCTATAGTCGTATTTTTATAAGGCACACTGTGGCTTGCACTATAAAAATGTCTTTAATTCAAATTACAGCTCTTAAAGCTGAATTTAAGCCTCAGAAAACTGTAGTCATTAAGAAAACACAAACACAAGAGTCAAAATTCATCAAGTTATGCGCTATTTTTTAAGAAATGCACTACCTATCAAGTTTATGGAGATGCTGTATCCGCGGTAACTCACCAGTCGCAAACTCTACTTGAGTTTCTCTCTTGAAGACGGCATCAGTGAGCGTAAACCCATTCATTGCTTCTCCAATCTCTTTTGCAGTTGTCCAATAAACTGGGCTGAGTATAGAAACAAGCTTTCTCATTGCTGGACCTGAAAGAAACGCAACGTAACGTCTGAAAGCTTTTTGCCCAGCCTTATGCGACCCACATCAATGGGAGCTGAATACGAAGACAAGTATGCAACACTAGTTTTACATACTTGCAGATTTCAACTAGAAAAAAATACACATTGGCATAGACAGAAGAGTAATTTTACAAATATTAATGTATTCAAAGTAAATATTGCAGACTGGCTTTTCCTTTCTCAGTCTACAGAAAATTTAGGTCAATTTCTTCAGCGATGCTTACTGGAATGAAGCGGTGAAAGCCGACATCGCACAGAATTCAGCCTGGCTCAAGGGAAAAAAAAAATGATAAACAGTGAATAAAAACCTACCAAGGCTGCGAGGAACGTTTGTAATTTTTGCTTGTATTACTCTAGTTTCAGAGTCAGGGCTGCCTGTTACCGTGGCGTTCAGGAAAGCAATTCCAAACTCAATATCATTTATATTTCCAATGATGCTGCCTTTGGCACGCGAAGGCCCACCTGCACAGGGGAGGGTGGGGAGGAAGGGAGGAAAAAAGAAAAGCCCCACATGAAAACACTGCTGTCTGGTACTTTGGGGGAGAGAAAATTCAGAAATCTTCTCCATCATTTTCAGAAATAAGAATTGTTACAGTTTCGATTAGTTTGGGTCGGTTTTCTGACTCTGGCTCAGCCTTAATCTAAAGGAACTTCATTTTCTGAAAGCTACTGCATGTTTTTCAGACAGTTTCTCTCTAGAAGTGATAACACGGAACACTGGTAGGCAGAAAGGCCAAGGTTTATACTTATTTCTCCAGTAATCAAGGCCATCCTCGAGCTGGAGAAAAAGGCTGCACCTGCAGGGAGGGCTGGACAGGACAGGCGACCCCAAACTGATCGACAGATTCCATCTCATATACGTCACACTTGGTATAAAATTGAGAGATCACAAGGGTCTCGCTCTCATCTGCGATGGCCGACGTCCAGCGAGGCCCTTGTTTGTCTGATTGCTCCTGATTCTGGATCCGTGCAGCCCTGAATCCAGTTCCTGAGCTCAGCTCCCTCCTGGCCCTCGTGGACCCGTTCCCTCCCGCCTGCATTTCTGGTGATGCACAGTCCTTGAGGGATGGGGGTGCTATCTCAGATATTTGTACATATTTCATTACTTCCTAAATATTTTAATCATTATTATTATCATCACTTCATTAAAGCTGGAGTTTTAGTTTCCAACTGCCAAGCCTTTTTCCTCTCCCTTTCCCTGGGGGTGGGGCTTGGAATTTGGGAGCCCAACTGCACGATTTTAGCTGCTGAAAATTATCCGGGTCAAGCCTAAACTGTGACAAGGATATTTCTGCACATATTACTGCGTTATTCGCAAGCGTAAAGCTCACAACCTGCAAATACCAGGATGTGGGCCGACATAAAGGCACAGTAACATGGGAATCACCTGATGCACTCATCGTTTAACAGCGTGCTCTAGGGCTTTGTTACAGGTTAACAAAGAATTTATCCAAGGTGCAGGAGAGATTTAAACTAAAAAACCAAAATTACTCGGTCAACTGGCCAAGACATAAGAGAGCAGCACTCACATCAGGAGCACCCGGGCTTTCACCGCATTGTCATTGCGTGCAGGCTGTAAATTAACTCACCAGGACATGCTTGGATATTACACCTGGAGATCTGAGAGGCATCTCCAGGGCAAGGACGTCCATGATTTAACGGGGCTGGATTGCTGCACAGCCGTGTTCGGGTCTGCTCTCCTCCTCCACAAGAAGCAGAGCATTGGCTCCATGTTTGCCACTGCCCCCAGCTTCCGTCCACTGATGGAAGAAAGAGCGGAGAAAGTGACTTTTCATTTAAAACGCTTCATGGATGCAAACTGTAAAAACTACGCAGAGTTACACCAGGTGTAAAGAGACTTCCATACACTATTTCCTGGTTTGAATTATTCCACCTACTTTCGGGGAGCGGGAAATCATGGCAAGGTGACCGTGGTTTAACATAAATTATGGATACCCTAAAGTCCTGCAGGGAAAGTGGATTTCATTAGTGTGAGCACTCACCGGGGCACAGTTCCGGGCTGCACCTCTGGACCTGCATATCAGCCCCTGCACACGCCCTGCCACCGTTGGCAGGGCGAGGGTTGTCACAGGTCCGGTATCGCCTCATCTGGCCTCCGTTGCACGTTCGGCTGCAAGTTCCCCAGCTGCTCCAGGGGGCCCAGTTGCCATGAACTGGAAAAATAAATCAGATTTTATCCGTCTTCCTCTTAATAACAACAGAGAGTTAAAACCAGACAATCAAGCTAAGAAAATATTCCTACTGGAGAAGAACTTCTCCATTTCTTTACCCAAAATAAAAATAAAAGCCTCTCTGACTGGACAGCTGTAGCTTTAGAGCTGCTGGACGTCCTGAGAGCTGCAGGACAGCTTTAGAGAGCTGCCTGACCCCTGACAGTCCGGCAGGACCTTCCGCACCAGCTCCTACTGGTCTGTGCTCCTCATATTTAATTAACACGTCCCAGTCAAACTGACTGACGAAGAGATGCTTTCACCCTCACTAAATCACCTCCCTGTGTTCAGACTCCCTGCTTTTTGTGGGAGTGTGTGATTTGTGGAGGGGTCCCCTCCTCCCGCACGCACAAATCCAATAAGAGGGGATAAGCAGCCTGTCCCAAGGCACTTACTCGGACAAGGATCGCTGTTGCAAAAATCAATTTGTATGTCGTTTCCTTCACATTTGTGACCCCCAAACTGTGGGGCTGGGTCTGAGCAGTGGCGCGTTCTCTGCCTGCTGCCTCCGCTACACGACACGGTGCACGCACTCCAGCTGCTCCACGTGGCCCACTTCCCGTCCACTGGCGAGACAGGCACAGCACGGTACAGTTTCAGTCTCTGACGTTAGAGACGGCACGGTAAATCAGTGCGACATCAGGGTAAAACCTGCTGTAGGACGTACTGGCTCTCTCTGAAGAGCATCTTAGTTACACAGGGATTTCTGCAGAGGGATGTCCAGGAGTGAAACTGAGGAAAAGCACGATATGCCTTTCAAATAACCTATAAGCCCAACCAGAATCATGGTCAGGGATCACTCGGCCCTCAAGCTCAGTCACTCTCACACTTTTAGGTAACTCTGAGCAAGTCAAAACACACACAAAGCAGCGTCCAAAATTACCACATTGAGCAGACGGGTGGCGTGAGCGCCATCCCAAACCCCAGTCCTTACTCCTGCGTCCTCCTCTGGTTGTAGCTGCGCTGTCTGAAGGTGTTAACTATTACCACCTTCTCCCCACTCCTTCCCAACCAACTTTTGATTCACTGGCTCAGTTGTTTACAGGAGTTATTGCCAAATTATCTCACAGGAGCCAGGTTTAAGCAGTTGAATTGTAGGGTCTTTGATCATCCGGGTGCCCACTTGAGTTGGTGGCTGAGAAGAGGCCAATCAGTCACCAACTACCTGTAAAGAGCATCATCCTCAGCAGCAGCACATCGAGCCAGAGAAATCCGCAGCATTTAGCCTGCAGTGGCTCAGCTGCTGCAAGGCCTGTTCTCTCTTCTACCGGCTGATCGATACAGCAGGGACTCAGTGTGGGATCTGCCACGTGCAAAATAGAGCGTGAAGCCAGAAGGATCCAGCCTGAACTGCTGTACGTTCCACTTCCTAAAATTTCCCCTCATTACCCCCGCACTCAGCCAAATATAGAGCTCGTGTTTCAAAAATCTGAATTCTCCTGCCCACTCATGAAGGACTCACTGAAACGTGGAAGAGAAGGATAAATGAACCACAGAACCTGGGAAAACTGTTAAAAGAAATGTTTAGGAAATCTGTAACAAAACTGCCAAGGATCTAAAATGCTGCTTTAGCAGAGTGTCAGGATACAGCAAAGAGGGGCAAGGATAGCAGAAGAAATCCCGTTAGTTCTACAGAGGGATGCTAAGGACAGGGCCAGTGACAATAAAAGGCTTGCATGGCACTTTTTCAGGAACCAGACTTTTAGAACAGGAAAGCTTTTGATACAAATCAAGTAGAATTTGGAAAGAAAGTGAGGAGTTTGTGGTTGTTCACTTTGTGGCTGACGTATCTTACCTGGGCAGCGTCTCTTGTTGCAGACCTGCGTCTGTGCATCAGAGCCCTCACAGTACGCCCCGTCGTGTGAAGGAGGGGGGTTATTGCAGAGCCTCAGCCGTGTCTGAGTACCCTTCCCACAGGTCTCGCTGCAAGGACCCCACGGCAGCCAAGAACTCCACTCACCATCAACTGCAAAGGCAGCACAGCTATAAAACTGTTTAAACTACACAGTTGCCCCATCTGGAAATTACAGCTTCACAGCCTAAGGCGAAAAAGCTACGTTGTTTAACATCAATAAATGAAATATTCTGAATAAGCCCTTGAAAAAACCTTCCCCATGAGCAACAGCTGAAACAGATTGACAGTTTCCAAAAGAGAGATGAAGTCTTTCCTTTTTGTTTTCTGAATGCATCCCTTCACCTGGCTACAATCTTGGAACAGCAGAACTGAACACCTGATCAAACCTGTGTTACCTGGCTCTGACTGTCCAGCACGCGGCTGAAGGTCTCAGCAGGAGAAAGGACCAGGCAAGCTAAAAGCTGCCACACAGCTTCAGTGGCTACCAGTGAGCAGGTTCCAAAACTGGTTTTGTTGCCAACATCTAGAGAAACGAATCTCTAGACAGTAGGTAAACACTTAGCGTTGTGGTGGCAGCGAAGCCAGTGAAAATAGGAAAAATCAATATAATAAAAACTGTATAGAAGGAAACACTCCAGTGATGAAGGATTGTGAATAAGCTACAACCTGTCAAGCATGGGAAGTACTGCCAAGACAGGAAAGCTGAGAGTCCAGGTAGTTAAGGAGAAAGGCATGGCTTAAAATTAAAAAAAAAACAGAGGAAAACCATGATAATGTCTTAAATTATTAACTATTATGCTTTGCATGGCTTTTTAATAGTTTTTAAATATTATTTCAATTGGCTTTGCATGAGAGATGGAGCGCAGTCCTTCTTTTAATAATCTGAAACAAGCTGAGAAAATCTGAGTTTGCAGGAAAACAAAAAAAAGAAATCCATACAGAAAAGCCCTCACACAACGGATTCTGAAGCGATCTTCCCTTACCTGGGCAAGGCCTAATATTACACAGTACTGACTCCACAGCGCTGCCTTCACAGGGCTGCCCGCCGTGCTGAGCTGGGGGGCTGCTGCAGGTCCTGGTTCTGCTCCTGTTGCCTTGTCCGCAGCTCTTTGAGCACTCTTCCCACGGCCCCCACGCCGACCAGCTGCCATCCACTAACAGAGAGGAAACCCCACAGTTTTAACTAAAAACCATATTTATTGAAATCTCCTCTTTCCTTCCACAAAAGGCAAAATGAATTCCAGCTTCTTAGAAAAATTAATCTGTCATGGAAATCCATGGTGATAATGGTTCATTTTTAGGGCACTTAACGCAAGGCTCATTAAAGGTACCAAATCATTAAACTACCTGGACATGGCTTGTTGTGGCAGCTGCGTAGGTCTGTCTCAGGCCCCTCACATCTCCGCCCACCATTGGCTGGCAGAGGGTTGTTGCACTGACGGACTCGCTCCTGGACACCATGACCACAAGTTACGCTGCAAGGTCGCCATTCCAGCCAATCAGAAAATCCACCGTGCACTGCAATGGGCAACAGGATGCTCAGTTTGTAATGTGCCTGTGTTTAAAACTGTCTTGGATTTGATACAGCAAAGTGAAAAAGGCACTTCATAAGTCACGCTTGGAAATCCAACTCACTTCACATCTTCATTACTGCAGAAATATCTTACTACACATCACAGGATCCTTCAACTGCTCTGCAATAGTTCACAGAATCACGGAATGGGTTGGGTCAGAAGGGACCTCCAAGCCCATCCAGTGCCACCCCCTGCCATGGGCAGGGACACCTCCCACTGGATCAGGGGGCTCCGAGCCCCATCCAGCCTGGCCTGGAACACCTCCAGGGATGGGGCAGCCACCACTGCTCTGGGCAACCTGGGCCAGGGCCTCCCCACCCTCACAGGAATACAGGTCTTCTTAATTATTGCTTCCTAGATATTGCTTATGCTTCTACACGCTTTTCTTTAAGCTGTGATTTGTGTTCTGAGGATAGGATCTAGTTCAAGATCCTTGTGTTATTATTGGATGATCTTAGAGGTCTCTTCCAACCTTAATGATTCTACGATTGATACCACGACACTCGCTCCTTCACACTCATCTGTCTCACACAGTTGGATAAGCGTAATGGAACAAAATTTCATAAAACAGAAACCCGCAGACATGTCAGACCAGGCTTAGCACGTACCTAATGCGTATATGGAAAGTAAGATAAAATATCCCTAAAATACACGTAAGATAAAACACTGACCATATTCGGTCTCAGTCGCTCTCTTACGTTTTGTGTACCCACCCTGGACAGTCAGTGGGACTCTAACGAGAACAGATCCCATTAGATTCCTCGCCACACACTCGTATTCAGACGTATCCTCCTTCTGTGCTGCAACAATACGCAAGGAGCCATTAGGGAGGACAGTGACTCTCTCATCGCTCACAACTGGATGACCTTGGCGGGACCACTTGATGGTTGGAGGAGGCTCTCCGTTTGCCTGGCAGTTCAGCATTGCTGTGGCACCAGCTTCAATAACTGTCTCTACAGGCTCAACAGTAATGACAGGAGGACCTGAAAGAGAACGGTTTCTTTAGGCAAGAGCACGTAGTTACATTTTTTTCATTGTACTGAATACTAAAAGTCTGGTCAGAATGATGGCAAAAAAATCTTCAGTCAGCTTACTTTGACTAAAATTACTCTTAATCTTCCACTATCATAAAATACGCAAACTAAAATGGCAATGCTGGTCTATTTTTAACATGTAGCTCCCTGAGGACAGAAGCTGGGATTCACAAACCCGACTAAACGAGCACAGTCTTCTTTATTGCTAAAATGTGTTGCTATTCATAAAACCTGCAGGAAGATGCTATTAATCATGTCCAGAGGCAACTGAGACATAAGTAACAGATTAACTGTTAACTAACTAACTGGTTGAGGCTGCACTAGAAAAGGGATATTCAGAAATTCTCCCGCTAGTGAAAAGATAATTCTAAAATACAATTCTGCCAAAAATATAATATTCTCGGTGAAATCTAGGATTCATCTTGGGTAACTTGCTTAATTTAAAAGAGTCTGCTTTAATCCAGTTGTATAGACATGCTCGGCAGTCAACTAAGAGAAACAGGCCCTTTCAGAAGGTGATTCACCCTCCTTTAAGCTGGTTTCTAAGAAGAGGCTGAATCCATCTCTACGTGCTTCTCTGACCTCAGTCAAGAGCTCAGATCAGACTCTTTAACTATCACTGCTGAATGATGAGATGAATCTTAACCTACGCTGTGGTCCCCAACCTCCAAAACTTCAATGGGAGCTGCACACCCCTATCCCAAGGAAGGCTATTGCTCCAATCTAGTGGTATTAAACTTATCACTTCGAGTCTTACTCTGAAGCGTTAGCGTCAGACTGCGTTCCACCACACCAGCCTCATTGGTAGCCACGCACTTGTAGTCACCAGCATCTTCATTCTGAAGAACACAAAGCAAACAGTCAAACATACATCGTAAGGGTTTCTGTTTGCACCTCCTGCAAGTGAATTCTCTGAAACACAACACGGAGTGCCCTGGATCTTAAGAGGCACGCTGTTGGATTCCGGAGTATCTCAACATTTTGCCTTTATTAACATTAAGCCGTTATTGTGAATTATTTTTATTATTCCATTTTTTCTTTCTTTCAACTCCTTGATGCTGAAGACCTAATTTAGATGGTAAAAGATTTGCACAGGCAGAACGCAATTGATTCTCAGCTGACTTTGTAGAATCCAGGCTCTTTTAAGGTCAAAAGCAAAACTCCTATTTAATTGGGCATGGCCAGGATTTCACACACCAGTGATCACTATGTAGAGTCAGTCCTTCTGACAATTAAAGACAACGACAGCACCCTGGGACGGGGCTTTCACAACCACTTGAGTCTAATTCCAGTCTGAATGAAAACAACGTTTGTTAAAGGAAAAAGCAAAAGTGGATTAAATGTCTGTGCTTAGTCTTTCAAAACGATACGATCTGGAATACCTTTATTGATCACGTACAACGCAGAAACACGCGGTAACAGAGCAGTGACTCACAACAGTGCCGTAGATAGCAAGAGAACCATTGTTAAGCTGTCGGATCCTGTTGCTAATTGGAATGCCAACTCCTTTTTTGCTCCACTGGATGGTTGGAGGCGGATCTCCTCTGACTTCACAGTTCAACATAGCATTGCCACCCAAGGGCTCAATGCGGCTAGAGTGGTAATCCCCTTTGAAGACTGGAGGCTCTGAGAACATAAGTCATGGAAAAGAAATGGCAGAATCAAAATAAAACGCCCTTAATGAAATTACTGGTAGAAATCATTCATCTCTCATTTTTCAAAGTGTAAATTTCAACCCGTTTCAATTTTTTTCCGTTTACCCATAGACAAGGTATCAAATACTACGGGTAATGGTTTTAAATGGAAAGAGGGCAGGTTTAGATCAGATATTAGGAAAAAATTCTTTACAATGAGGGTGGTGAGGGACTGGCACAGGTTGCCCAGAGAAGTCATGGATGTCCCATCCCTGGAGGTGTTCAAGGCCACGTATGAGGCTTTGAGAAACCTGATCCAGTGGGAGGTGTCCCTGCCTTTGGCAGGGGGTGGAACTGGATGGGATTTGAGGCTTCTTTCCACCCAAACCATTCCATGATTCTACTATCAAACCAGACGGCTGTGTGAAGCTGTCCAGTAGTGACCACAACCGCTGTTGTTTTCCATACCTTTGACATACACAAACCCAATGGCTTTGATTGAGCCGACTGTGTTTTCTGCCGTGCATACATAGGTACCAGAGTCCTCTTTAGACACTCTTTCGATAACAAGCTCACTGTGTCCGTTTACATCATCGTATCGTGCTGAAGGGAGAACACACAGTAAAGGCTTACTTCAATGATTTGAAACATACACATCTCCGTGACTGCTATGTCATAAGACCAAATTACAGTCTGTTCAGCCACACAGCTCAATGGCGCTGTGCCCCTTCAGATTGGAGACACCTCAGAAATGCACAAACAAGTCACTGCTAAGACATTTGCCCACATATTCACATATTGCACGTATTCACTGAAGGTGTCCCTTAATTCCAAATTTTGGGCATCTGCCGTCTATGAACTGCTGAGTTTTTCTTCATGTTTAAAACAAACAGCATTAGGTGTTGGATGTTGAGTAAATATCATCAGACACAATGTTTTTAATGCGCTACATCATTGGCTACAAAAGAGGAACAATTTCTTAATTATGTTCCTTACAGCTTTGTCTCAGAGGCAATTTAATGACACGATTGCACAATCCTGAAAACACTCCTCACCCAATCACTACCTAAGTTTGTTCTCTCTAGAGTTTTTTTCTTCCTTATCCTAACTGATTGCAATTGAGGGAAAACAACACTAGATCAGAAAGACCAGTGAGACCCAGAGACACCCACCTGGAATAATGTTATTGTTAAAGGTCCATGTTATTTTGGGTACAGGTATTCCAGTTGCTTTGCATGTTAATCTGAGTTGTTCTCCTTTAGTCAAAGCTACATCTCCGGGCAATTCCGTAAAAGCTGGAAGTACGTGAACGATCAGGGTGATAGTGTGTGTGTCTTCTCCAGCAGCATTGTTGGCAATACAGGTGTAACTGCCAGAATCTCCAGGCTGAAAGAAAGTACGTTGGAGGAACTTCAACTGTGAGATATCCTACACAACACCACCACCGTTGGAGGATCTCCAATGGTTTGGAAGAAGCACTCGACAGAACTCTGAACTCTTTCCTTTCCTCTAAATTTGACAAATGACCTATACTTCTTTTTGCCCTTCTTGAGAATTTATCACTACAAATTTTTCACAGGTATTTTACTCCTCCATGGAAAATGAAACACCCTGGAACATTAGGCACAAGACGACAAAACATAACAAAGACTAACCCAGAAGTGGGTGAAAGCAGAGAGAAGTAGGGTCTGCCAAAACTGTCAAGTCATAGCTTAGATTTAGGGAACTTACAACAACACTGTCCAAAACGAGGTCTCCATCTGGCATAGCCTGGTATTTTCCTGCTACCTCTGTTAACAGCGCATTGTCCTTCTTCCAGTTTATTGTTGGTGTTGGAATGCCCTCAGCCACACAGGACAGAACAGCCTGGGAGTCCTCCGTGACTGTGTACTGCGCTTCTGTACTGCGAATCTTGGGTGGAACTGTGAGAAGGTTTATTGAACACATTTACCCCTATGTATTACCCAAGCACTATTGTAACAGCACACAACGCTGGAGTGAAGAAACGCCTGCCTGGATCTTCTGTATCGTTTCTTGTCTCCAACAACGACCACACCAGCGAAACGTGTGAAATATTTGTAATGAAGCATAAGCCGCGTTAAGGAAATGCGATGTTCTTCCTGAACTCAAGCAACTGGCTGATACTACAACCCAATAAAACTAACACACCACAATTTTCCTTAACTGCTCCCTTACGTCCTGACCTTCCGTGCGTTCATGCTGTGATGATGCACGTTGCTTCTGCACAGTCCCACGTACCGTGCACAGTGAGCTCCACGCTAGAACTGCTGGACCCCGCCAGGTTTGCCGCTATGCACGTGTAACGGCCCGTGTCGCCCGGCTGTACGAACACAATCTGCAGGGCACCAGTGCTAAGAATCCTTCTCCTCATGGACTCCGTTATTTGCTGTCCGTCTTTGTGCCAGCTGATCTCTGGTCCAGGGTAGCCTTCAGCCTCACACTGCAGAGTGACGGACTGATCAACAGGAACAACATAGTCCTTGAGGTGGGACTTGATAACAGGAGGAACTGAAAAGAAATAAGAACATTTTTAAAAGAATTAGATGTTGCAAGAAGCACAGAAGACTTCAGTTCTTAGGTAAAATAATACTAAAAGCATATTTTGATGCTAAAGCAGACAGACAACTAAAGGGAATAAACCCTCTGGGCTCTGTTCAGTGCCACATCAAATAGGAAAGCATCAGGTCCATTTCTATTGCTGAGATTTGCATTTTGACTAACAGAGAGCACGCGCAAATTTCTGGTCTGTAAATCACTGCAAGAGTTAAAAAGACGACTTACCTTGAACTTTGAGTTTGATCTTCCCCAGAGCAGTGCCAGCTGGATTTTGAGCGACACACATGTAAGTGCCAGCATCTTCCACGGTTGCTTTTGCAATCTGTAAACTGCCACTTGGAAGAACCATGTAACTGTCACCTAAATCAAATATAAGCAAAGTACGACACTTGTGGTTTGGCTTCTTTGTTTGTTTGTTTTTAAAGGAATGGGTTCTTTATATCCAAGTTTGAACATTAAGGAAAGAGAAAGTAAGTTTCCGAGTTACAGCAAGTAGGCCGGAGTCACAGGCTTTAAGAGGATACCTGTTGTGATGATATTGATGCCCTCCTTTTGCCACGTTATTACAGGTCGAGGGGTACCCGTCGCTTCACATGGTAACAGGATGGGATTGTTCACAATGACATCCAGTGTCCCTGGTTGAGTTTGGATAACTGGGGTTTCTGTGGAACAAATTAAAAAGGAAAATGCAATAGGTTTAACCTTCAAAGCTGGAAAATAAAAAAAGATACTAAAATCACATGAACTGAGAGAAGGCTGAATTAGCAATGCCTAGATTGTGCCGTCCTTCTGAAGAGCCCAGTGGAAGTGCTCTCAAATATAACAAACGTGCTCAGCATGAGTATTGGTATAGCTTATGGTCTTACTTCATGCAATTCACCACCACAGATACATTTTAATGCACCAAAAAGCAAAGAAACAAAATTAAAGTAGAGCAGCATGGACTGGGGGGCTCTATGTGAGGCATCAAAGCAATAACCGAATCATCAGTACCTCCACAAGACAATCCAGCTGAGCACGACACTACTTGGGACAGCCCGCTCTGGCCTCCCCATCACTCTGCAGCATCCGTACGGATGAAATGGGCAACGCTTACGGACAGAATGCCCTCCGGCTCCCCCTCTTACCCTGAACGTGCAGAGTGGCGTGTCGGTGAGCCGAGCCCGCCGCGTTCCGGGCCACACAGGTGTATCGTCCCGCGTGCGCCAGCTGAGCGGCGGGGATTTCGACAGC
The DNA here is from genome assembly GCA_033558235.1 of Neomorphus geoffroyi. Taxonomy (NCBI): domain Eukaryota; kingdom Metazoa; phylum Chordata; class Aves; order Cuculiformes; family Neomorphidae; genus Neomorphus; species Neomorphus geoffroyi. The sequence goes on from JAUMJM010000074.1 coordinate 4,986,677, forward strand.
GCCTGCCACAGAGAGAGACTGCATGACAACAACAGCAGCATCACAGCAACTCCCCTGCAGCACCCACCTCGCGAGGACCACATCTCTATTGTAGGAAGTTGGAGAGGGGTTGTTTGGGGAGTCTTTGCATTTCATTCATTACTTCTAGACATGCACAACTGCTCCCTTTCAGGGACGTTCTGCAGCAGAGCTCCAGTCATGCACAGTACCTGAAGAGAGAATTCTGTAGCCATCTCCTCTGGGAAGCAACTTGATGTCATTTTTGGTCCAATGAACTGAGGGGACGGGAACCCCTGATGCGGTGCAGGAAATCACTACTGGAGACAGCTTTGTTACCAAAAGGTCTGTGGCTTCGTCTGCTATGGATGGGGGCACTGAAAGTGAAGACCAGTGTAAAGGTTACTTGCCCATTTCCACTATTTCATTATTTCCTGGAAATAATTTATTTTTTTCTGGAGAATACCAGAGATTTACAGACATCAGTACCACAAAAGAATGATATAAAATCTTGTCTCAACATTGGAATGCTCCAAAGAAATTCTCGGTGCCATCCACACGTAATAGCAATATCCCCTCTACCTTGAACAGTGAGCTCAACTGCTCTTTGATCTTCTCCGGCATCATTTGACACAGAGCACTCATAGACAGCTGTGTCATCCACGGTGGGAGAAATGATGACTAAGGAACCTGAAGAGAGAAGTCTGAACAAAAAAAAAGAAAGTAAAGGCCATTGATTTCTTCTCAAGTAATTAGACCACTGAATTTGTAGCCTTCCAGTACCGAAAGAGGCTGCAGGAACGCTGAGGAGGGGCTCTTCATCAGGGAGGGCAGGGACAGGACGAGGGGGAATGCTTTTAAGCTGAAAGAGGGGAGATTGAGTTGAGGTTTTAGGAAGAAACGTTTTGCTGTGAGGGTGGGGAGGCCCTGGCCCAGGGTGCCCAGAGCAGTGGTGGCTGCCCCATCCCTGGAGATGTTCCAGGCCAGGCTGGATGGGGCTTGGAGCCCCCTGATCCAGTGGGAGGTGTCCCTGCCCATGGCAGGGGATGGCACTGGATGGGCTTTAAGGACCTTTCCAACCCAAATTATTCTATGAATTAGGCATGGCTGGAGTTTTAAAATGCCAAAATCACCCTCCAGACCCACAGTGAAAAGAGAACATCTCTCACCTGTATGTATTCTGGTTCTGGTCAAGACTAAGCAAATGCCCATTCTTTTTCCAGCTAATTGCTGGTTTGGGAATTCCAGTGGTTTCACAAGGCAAAGTGGTCTGCACATTTACAGTAACTGTAATATTTGTATGTCCAGGAGCAATAGTTGGAGGAACTACGGACAAACAAAACCTAATTATTCACAATAACTACATACACGTGCCCACCCCCACCACACACCTACATTTACAGCTGAACTGCCTGAACACATCGACTTCGTTTTTATAAAGAGTAGCTTGACAGTAGTAAACTTAGTAAACACGCAGCACGGGACCTGCCAAGTCTTTCTACTTCCAGTGCACAAGGAATAAATACTTTCCTTTCAGGAACATTTGGGTTCTATCCCTAAGGCCGTAAATATCTTTCTTTTTGTTCTTTCTTTTAAAACCAGAGCAGCTAAAAAGGGGCTAAGCTTAAAATTGGATCTACCACAACAAACCAAAACAATAAAGGATTTACTGGATTTTAGACTTCTAATACCATACGTATTTGTCTAAACCCCAAACTCTCACCGAGAACCTGCAGGTCAACGCGTTTGCGCTCAGTGCCGGCTGCGTTGGTTGCCATACACACGTATCTCCCTGTGTCAGTGACGTGGGCGGAGTGGATGTGCAGAGATCCATCCTCTAACATGGAATACCTGAAACAAAGCCACACTTTTTTTTCCACTATCCATGCAACACAACCTGGTCGTGCAAAAGGAAAAGACGGCTCAGGGGACGCAACAAAGAGCCTAAACACGTGATGTCTTACTTTGGGCACACAGAGTTTTCTTATTTATTGCATTTATTCTGACTTCACTCTTTCCCAGCACATTCACTTTCCAGACAAATTATGAAATCTAGCTGACACAGTGATTCCACATAAATGATGACAAGTTGGCAGAAAATATCCAAATGCCCATTTTTATGGTTTCTCATTTAACTGTAAAAAAACTAACTAATGCTTGTTTCTTTTTTCTTTGAAAAATAACTAAATTCTTTAGCAGTTGCTCAGTTCTAGAAAATGCCAAACTACTTCCCCTTAAAAAAAAAAAGAAATGATTCACTACAATAGAAGTTGATATTAGAGCATGCATAGAAAGTTTTATATAGAGAAACTACAGAGTAGACTGAAGTAGCTTTTGGTCGGCATGAAATTGCTTGGCTTCATCCCAAAACTCCATGTATATATATTTAAAAATATAAAGATCTTCCATGCTTAGCGTTCAAAATCCTTAATATCAGAAAAATTATTACTAGATCAGGTTGTCAAAGGAGCTTTTTGTCCTTCTTAACAGTAAAAGGATGAAAACTTTGGTACTACTGCTATTCTGTGGAACACTTTGCCTTGCTGTTTCTCTCACTGTATTTTCCATATTTGAGCCTATTTGAGACGACAGCACAAACATTATTTCCTACCGGTGAAAACAAAATTAATTTGCAAGTCAGAGATGTCTAATCAAGCTTTCTGTAATTAATGTATTCTTAAAACAAAAACGAAGAATATCTGAGCTAACTTCTGGACGATACCTTGTATTGTTTCCAGTAAAAACAGCCCCATCCTTCCTCCATGTAATCCTTGGGGTTGGAATGCCTTCTGCAACACAGTCGAGCAGAGCAGAAGCATTGACGTGCACCACAGCGGCTGGAGGGCTGCTTCGGATTGTGGGAGCCACTGGAAAGGGAAAAGCTGCTGCTGACACAAAACCCCCCAAACTTTGCGTTGTAATGACTGCCCAGTGAAGCGGTGACTGCCCCATCCCTGGAGGTGCTCAAGGCCAGGTTGGATGGGGCTTGGAGCCCCCTGACCCAGTGGGAGGTGTCCCTGCCCATGGCAGGGGGGTTGGGACTGGATGGGCTTTGAGGTCCCTTCCAACCCAAACCATTCCATGATTCTGTGATTGAAACTAAACACACAAAAACAGATCCAGAAACAGGGATGGAAACGACTGGAGAGATGGAAACAAGTTTCACACCGGTTTGTGTAGGAATTGCCAGGATGCAGTAGGGAATAAAAAAGAAAGTGTCTGACATGCACTGGGAAGATCATCTTTGCAAGTTTATCACAGATTATCACGTAGCTCAAACAGTAAAGGAGTTCAGTAAAATACGGCTGTGGTGATATCCATGCTTCCTAATTACAAATTAAGGAGAAAAAAGGCTTTTAATTGGATTGGGAAGGACAGGGGCAGTGTAAACCAGGTACTTATATCTGGGTGGTGAAAAGAAAAGGAATAGGGAAGAAGTTCCTTATCATCACCCAAGTACGAATACAGAATATAGATTAGATTTGAGATAATAATTAGGTTTAAAATGAAATTCAGGCCCATGGCAGTACAGGACAAGAATCAAGATGCACAGGGTCCTTCAAGCCCTATCTCCCTACCATCTCCTGCTCACAGGTGCCAAGAACCAGGCAGTTTTCAAATAACTTGCAAAGCTGGTGGCCAAGCCAGCTCTGAAACCTCGTACCCCGAGTTGCCAGCCAAATGCTTTCCAGAACTTCTCCGAATTTGCCCAAGAGCATTTCCCAGTCCTGGATCTGGGTGTCCATCCTGGCTGTATCCCGACTGCGTGTCAGGATGCACAGCACCCTCCATTAGCAGAAAGCACAGACAGGTGAGTGAGCCAAGGTGAGGCCCCAAGATGCCCTTTACTGTGAGGGACCACTGTGGACTCAGCTGGTGGCACACACGAGATTGTACACACGCTCCCACAGTTCAGACACAGCCTGAGGGTCAGCACTTGGCTAGAAAGCGACTACTAATGCTTGAACTCCTGCAGGAATACCATGCAAAGGTCAAAATGCACCAGACGGGACCCAAGACTTTACCATGTACTGCCAGCACGAACTCCCTGGTCATTTTTCCAGCGATATTGCTTGCCACGCACATATAGCTTGCTGTATCGCTGAGGTCAGCATTATTGATCTGCAGGTATCGCCCATTGGAAAGGATTCGAACTCGAGGAGTTCCCTAAGGGGAAAGAGAGAGAGAGTTTGACAAATTTAACTTTACTGTTCTCTTTGTGAAGGTAGAACATTCTTTCATTGCAGAATAATAAAAGCCGTGAAGGAAGGCAAATGATAAACTGAGGACTGAATTTATTGCTGGCTTAACATTGTTTACATGTGTGCAGACACCAGGGTAAGCAAAGGTTTAGAAACTACCACTGCTTAATGGTTTTCCCTTGAAAGCCCTCCTGGGACTTGTGCCTAATTAAGACGTATTTTTTTTGGTTACGTAACCAAAGGACTTTTGAGGTTTTATGGAAAGGGGCACATGATTAATTTAATATAACAACTCTACAGCACCTGCTCGGCAGCCTTTTGAAGTCAAAGCTTTTTCAGCATAACTAGCCTGGATCAGACCTGCACAAACGACTGACAGTGATATCGACTACAAGCGCTCCAAATCAGGGCTGGAGAAGAACAAGAGAAAAAAAGAACAGGAACTCAAACTTCTCCAGTACGTGCTATTCCCACTCTGGATGAAATTGAAAGCTGACGTTCCCATCTACTCTTTTGGTTAGAACATCTGAGAACAGCAACTACAGGTAAAACTCTCCACCGGTTCTGCGCTTCTCTGCGCTGGTGCCCCAGTACGCTGCGCTCTAGGCAACAACCCAGCAAGCCTGCCAGCGCAGACCAAACAGCAGCGCTGGAGCCTCGCAGGGGAAAGGATTCCCCACCAAAGTGAATTATAGACAGTCAGGCTTTGGGTCACAGCTGGCGTTTCCTGTTGAGTACATAGCCTGTGCTAGGCTCTAAACACACAGGAATACAGGTGACAAAAGACAGGCAAGGAAGCTGTGATTTAACCCTTACGTTCTACTCAAGGTTTGCCAGAAACTCCACCTTCCAAAAAAATACAAAGTCACCAATTGTTTTGGTGTTTAAATAGAGCCAGATTAGGTCAAGATGCTTCTACACACTTCTTCTCTGAACACTCAATGTGCCTTTCCAAATGAACGAAGAGCGCAAGGACTCCAACGCTGCCAGAGGTTAGATCTTCCGGCGGTTCTGCTACCCAAAACGGTGGTGGTGCTGCACGGTTACATCACTGCACCCACAGAGGTCTAGAGTAGACCTCAACACCCGCGCAGCGGAGGACAACAAAACCAGGAGGAACGACACCCTCCCCAAGGCCATTTTGCCAAAAGCAGCGATGATTGAAATTGAAATAACGCCGCAACCTGAAAACTTGACTTTCTCCAGTCCTCCCTTGTCTCTGTGAAACCTCCATTTTTCCAAGGAGGATCGTATGCCACAGAGCCCCGCTCTTCCCACACCCAAGGAGAGATCCTTCCCAGCTGCTAAGCATTAGTAGGCTACTACATTTCTTTGAGGCTGAGAAGGCAACCAGGCATTTAGGAGGACGCTAATGTTTTCCTGATGTCTGGGGTACGTATTTATATAAGCTAGGCTGAAGAATGAAAAGGGAAGTGGGGAACAGAATAAACCTACGTCTGCTACTGGAAGTCCATGTGACAAACTAAGAGTCCCATGTCTGAACTAAATTTATAATTTAAATTCAGTGCTGGAGCAGAGGTAACTCTAGAGATTGAAATTCCCTACTCTGTTATAAATCAGAAGGCAGAGGATTGAACACGTCGCACAACCAAGACGCCTCAGCCCTCATACACTGACATGAATTCATGAGGCAAGAGGAGAATTAATATCACGAAAGTGAATTCACAGGTTTTCAGCTGAGTACCTGTGTCTATCGCAGTGCTCCTCTACCACTTTGTTTTCTGGTCAGTATTTGTTAACAGTGCCTTATTTTATGGTTTACTTCCATTAAGTATTGCATTTAAAACACAAGCTTTCCAAGGAAAAGAGTGTTTATATATGTAATTTTCAAACCTTGTTCAACCTTGCTTTCATACGGAAAAAAACCCCATCACTACTATCCATTCAGAAAAGAAGGGTCCCTCTTACGCTTGTTTCTAGCTATTCTTCTGCTGTATTCAAGGCAACGTTCCCTAGCAGCACTCAAGTGAGACATAATTGCCCACGATAGTCTTCATTCTGAGGAATGGGATGTCAGAAAGAAAGCAAATAAGCAGAACTTTGGATGAAGACTATGGACGGGCTCTAATTAAGGAAGACTCATTTCGTAAGCTGAATTTGTTTCCTCTTTATTAATGAATAAAGACCAATAGAAGGAAAATTATCGAGTAATTAAGTTCAATTAATAACTGAACTTAAATCGTTCAGTTGGAAAGCACCTGCTTTCTGAATGATCCCAAGGAAGAGGCTGGGAAATAAAAAATTCTTTTCAGTATATGTGGGGGTCTCACTCTGCTCTCGAGACCCCACCTGGAGGACCCTGTCCAGTTCTGGAATCCCCAGCATAAGAAGGATATGGAACTGTTGGAATGGGTCCAGAGGAGGGCTATGAAGATGATCCGAGGGCTGGAGCAACTCTGCTACGAGGACAGGCTGAGAGAGTTGGGGTTGTTCAGCCTGGAGAAGAGAAGGCTCCAGAAAGACCTTAGAGCAGCCTCCCAGTGCTGAAAGGGGCTGCAGGAAAGCTGGGGAGGGGCTTTTTACAATGGTTTGTAGAGACAGGATGAAGGGGAATGGCGTTAAATTCGAAGGGGGAAGATTCAGATTAGACATTAGGAAGAAATTCTTCAAGATGAGGGTGGGGAGGCCCTGGCCCAGGTTGCCCAGAGCAGCGGTGGCTGCCCCATCCCTGGAGGTGTTCCAGGCCAGGCTGGATGGGGCTTGGAGCCCCCTGACCCAGTGGGAGGTGTCCCTGCCCATGGCAGGGGTGGGACTGGATGGGCTTGGAGATCCCTTCCAACCCAAACCATTTCATGATTCTATAAACCATTCCTATCTTGCTAATTATCCCTCAACCAGCCAGGACTCCATGCTTTAACACGACACTACATGGAATTTGGAGTGAAAAAGACGCATTTGATACAAAACCGTGACCATTAGTGACCTTTTTTCTTTTTTCAACATAAAGAATTTTAATTCCTTTCTAAATGCTACTCAAATATGAGGATGCATAATATACCCAAAGGAAACATATAGTGTAATCTTTTCTCAGCTACCTTTCCTGGGAAGCCATTCAGGAGTATACCGAAGGCTTCTAGCATTGCTCAGAGGATCCAGGAGGAGCAAGGGATCCCCCTAAAGGAAAAAAGAACAAGTAACAGCGGGATGGCCACCACAAGCTTGCTAGCTTCAGGTACTCAGTTAGGACTGACTGTATTTGTACTGGGGCTACTCAGCTTCTCTTGGATTCAAGGTACCATAACTCGGACTGCACTGAAGGAGCAAGTGAACAGAATAAGAAACCTCAAGCACTGCGTGTAAAAAATCAGTGGAGCAAAAAACTTGTACAAATAACGTAACCACTGTACCTCTAGAAGTTCTCCATTTTTAAGCCATGAGATTGTTGGAGGCGGCACAGCATCTGACTTGCATTCCAGTATAACTTGTCTGTTCTGCAGCACAGTGAGGTCCTGTGGCCCACTGGTACCCGCAATGTTAGGAGGAACTGTTACAAAAATTAAGAAAAAAATAAATACGAGCTACTGTTGCAAATGTTCATTGAAGATTTCCAATTTATTTCTTAAGTTTCAAATAAATGCAAAGCTACAGTGCTATTAATTAGATTGACTTTTCAAGACCTGTGTTAAATATTTCACATTGGTTTAACTGGTGAAACACGCTGGAAACTAAACTGACAGAAATTAATTTCAAGTCCATTCTTAGCGAGGGTACCAGCACTTAGGCCAGACAGAGCAGAGATACCAAAGCTCCAGAAACTGTTCATTGACGGACATGGAAGTGATAATCCCAAGAAGAAAGCCAAGGCATATTGTACAACTATAGAAGTCCTGTTTATATTTTCCTTACTGTCCTTATATTTTAAGTGTTCATTTCTAAATACATTTCTTACCTTCTACTGAAAAGCTAAGAAGATCATAGATATCAGTATACTGCACATCTTTTTTCCAGTAATAAACTCAATCCAACTGAATACTGATATCTATAAGCTCCCTAGACATTCCAAAATGTACGGCTTGGAATTATAATAGAAACCAGTTGCATCCTATGGAATTTCCCTCTTTTATCGTGTATCAAGTTCAGAATAGTCAACCTCATTCAGAAACGTTAATTATAATCATATGGTGTAATATCACTTTCTCAAAACACATAATATTTCTTCTTTAGTGCTCCGTAACTCGTTAAATGAGACACTGATAAATACCTTGGTACTTTACGGTTTGAAGGAGTAATTTTTTTTCCCTAAATTAAAACTTACCATGCACTCTTACTAAATACTCCTTATCGTCATCTCCTGCTGGGCTAGATGCCAAACACGTGTATCTTCCTGTGTCCTCCACCTAGAAACACGGGAATAACTTCAGCAGAAACCTCAGAACAGGGGAAGGATTCAGGAAAACTGTGAAATACAAACATCCACAGCAACACGTAGCAGGCAGCACGTAAACACAAGCACAAGAGAAAAGGAAAGGCCAAAAAGAAAATCAAGTTCTTGAAAGCTTTATTTTGGAATGGTGGGACTGGCTTAGGAGTTGCAGGACCACACAGAATCTCTCTGGATGATGTGTATTCAAGCGAAAGCCTCCTCTCTTCGCGATGCTTTTGGCAACAAGTAAGCAATAAGTGGCTACAGGCATCCATCGAAGCAAGGGCCAGTTCTGGCCATTAAGGAAATCTCTTTGTGCACACATAGTTATTAAATCTTTTACGCTTTCTCCTTTCTGTAAACTCTTCACTGCAAAGACAAGAAGCGTTTACAAACAAAACGAGCAGCAGTCAGACCCAAGCCCTGTCCCGCTTCACTTTGGTGACCTTCCGTCCGTAGCTGAACACAGCCTTCACGTATTGGTGCTGGTTTGTAAAGTTTATTTTTCCCAGGACTCTTCTATTGTTTGAATTAATCTGAAAGGTCTGTGTTGTCTTTATTTATTTTTTTTTTAACTTGCCCACAGATGACTGCAAATGCAGTTTTTCTCTGCAGTCAGTGGTTATAGTGTGAGAAGCAAATGGAAATTAGGAAAATCCGAGCTAACGGAGAGAAGAAAGGCAACATAAAACGAATATAAAAAGAAAGGAAATATAAAACACAACAGAAGAAGGGAGATAGTAACAAAGAGTCAAACAGGCAGGAAATAAAGAAGAACAGATTACAGATACAGACTAAAGCCAGCAATAACTCCACAAAAAAGACAAGTCCCTAGCTCTAAGTCTTCTGCTTCGTAACAAGACGCACCAACAAACAACAAAAATGACAGAACTCAAAGGTCTTTTCCAGCCTTATGATACGGTGATACTGTGAACTCGGAAATGAACTTGAAGTAACACTAATGCTCAGAAGAGGCAGAAGGGCTTGGGCACTCTCAGCCGATAATGCTTGTTCTGTATGGTAAACTCCAAGGCAAGGCTGGAAAAACATCCTCCATCCACAGACGCAGGTCCTTCGTACAGGACATCTCTTAGGGTGGTCCTAAGAGCAGCCAGCTCTGTGCTCTCCTCTAGGGCTTGCAAATCGGAGCCTGTTTTGAGATAAATAAGTTACCTGAACACTGGTTATCCGAAGGCCTTCTCTTAGAAGATGAACATTATCATTCTGCAAAAGCAGGCGTCCATCCTTCATCCACGAGATTTTGGGGACCGGAATGCCAGAGGAGATGCAAAGAAGTTCGAGAGGGTTGTTAACGATGACAGAGAGCTCTTCTGGTTCATCTGAACCATTGATGCGAGGCGGCTCTGTGGAAGAAAAAACATTCCGGTTCTTTATTGACTCAAAAAGCCTTTAAAACCCAATAATACACAGCCTCATGGTTAGAGATTGTAGAATGCATCTACATTAGTGTTATTTCTGGCTGTCATGAACTCACTGAGCACCTCACGTAATTTCCATCTGCTGCTATTAATTTGCATATTTTATGAGTTGGAACTATTAGAAAATTTTTTAATGATCCCAGATAAAATATATTCTATAATATCAGTGCAGATTTTTATTAGTCCTTCCGCTGTTGTACGTTCAGCCATGCCTCCAGCTGCACTACCACCCTGTCAAGCCACGTCTCTACTAACTGAAGTTATACATTTAAACCAGGTTACTTTGTAAATTAGTTTAGTATTAATTATAGCATATCTCAGTATGTCTGAAACATTGGGAAAAAAATATCTATTTTACACATTTACACATCTTCAGGTGCCTTCTACTTCCTTATTTATCACAGTAAATGTTTCTTGAAAACACTCCTTAGCCCTAGAGACTTTTTTCACTCTTGACCTGGGTAGATATTAATTTACTTCTGTTCAACTGAAAGGCTGACACTTACCCAGCACTTTGAGGGAAAAGTGCTTGCTGATATCTCCAGCGTCGTTGGATGCCACACAAGTGTATTTGCCTGTGTCTCCAATCTCTGCTTTTACAAAATGAAGGACCATTCCTTGGTTACTTGACGTCAGGTGAGCTCCAAGGCTTAAAGGATGTCCATTTTTAAACCAGGACATAGCGGGGGCAGGAGTGCCATCAGTAAGACACTTCATCGAAGCTGAGCCGCCTTTTACGACAGTCACATCCTCCGTTCCCCCTGCGTTATCCAGGCTGGGGGGCACTGCCGAGAAACAAAGGTCTGATTCACACAGAGTACAACCCACATGGTAATTCTGAACATAAATAAGTTGGAATGCAGCTGTTCTCCACTACAGCAGTGTTCAGCACATGTTAAAATTCACCTAAATTATACATTATTACTCTTTCTAAAAAACCTGCGACACATCGTGGGTGCCAATTAAAGTAAGGACTCTTCTAGGGTTAAAACCCCTTCCATTAAAAACCACCCTGAAAAGGTCACGTTTCCCTAATGATTACCTTCGCGTCTGACTGCAACTTTGTGTGGCTGAGGAAGTAAACCCGAATATTAGGTTTAAGAAATTAAGAAATAAGATTCTTTACATAAAACATTTTAGGGAAACTCACCAAAAACTTGAAGGCTGTAATGTTTGTTGTCCACTCCAGCCCTGTTAGATGCTACACAAGTGTACACACCCGTATCGGAGATCTGCACTCGGGCAAGTCTAAAAGGAAAATAGTTTTAAGCATGCTGTAAATGGAATAAATTATCTTTATTATGGCATGGTTTGGATCAAATTTTATTCTTGCTTCCAAAAATACTAGCAGTATTATGCTGATACAGCAAAAGAGAACAGAAAACTCAGCTAGTTAAAACAGATGAAAACCAACCTGAGAATTTGCCCAGCTGACAGCAACCTGATTTGGGAGGAGACAGACAGAGGAAGGCCATTCTTTAGCCAGTTTATCTGTGGTGGTGGGGTCCCAGTAGCAGTACATTCAATATTCAGGGATGTGTCCAAAAGGGCAGTGAGGTCCTCTGGTTCATCTTTATTATTGGCTATCGTTGGAGGAACTACATTTTGCAAATGTTGAAAAGGAAGATATTAAAACTGGCTCTTAAAATCATTCCACACGAGTTACCTTGCAGGATTATCTTGCACCTAATGCCCCACCGGCAATTCAATAAGACCATTCCATTTTTTAAAAGAGTAAATCCTCTAACAATAATATTGAGCGTTAATAGAGTAGCCATTTACATACTTAAAATCAGATGCACTCTAGAACAATAATAGAATTTTCTCTTTAATTGGTCAGGCTGTGGCAAACAAAAGGGAGCCTAAAACTCAAGAGGAGAGAATGACAATGCAGGAAGGAGCTGGTGGCCAAGCCTTAGAGGGGGCTGGCTGAGCCATTCATGGGCCAGATAGGACCGGGCTGGTTGCGGCCACTCAAACTTATCTACTTAAATAAATGTTAAATAAAGTGAAAGCTAGAATCATGCAGGAGCAAAGTTAGTTTATTAACTTCTAAATGTACACGCTGACTTGATTTTTAAATACAGACATTTTCAAAATGCTTAGTCAAGTATTCTGGCTGATTGTCCTGACAGAACTGCTTGGGGGCTTTCTGGTTTTACGTTAGTTTGAAAGCCTTGCTCCTGGGGACAAGAGAGGACTCTCAATATAAAGAAGGCCCAGCCACACACAGCTCTGAGCTCTGGCTGACTTAAGATGCCATCACACCCCATGACAGCTGCATAGGTGAGGCCACAGAAGGTGGTTATTGCCTGAACCTCAACCAGAACAAACCGTTCAAAAGCATCTCCGCTGCTGCGTGGTGCCATTCTGGCCCCGAAAGCTCCGATGGGGTTGTTCAGTATTGTTAGTTATTCTACAAAAGGTCACCTCGTGCTACTCTGCTTGTGTTTACATTCCAGTTGATCCCAAGTCTCTGTCTAACTGACACCTACACCACTGTGGAGCAGTGCCTGTGCAGAACCCTGCGCTCCCCACTTGTCCCTGTACGTCGTGAACACAGTTTGCACCAACTGTCCTCGCTGCTAAGGAAGAGTTGTTACACTCACTTTCTTCCATACTTCAAATTGTGCAAGAGAAGAATTTAATCCAAAACTCTTAAAACTCTAAATAAACTACTTCTTAGCGGAGGGGGGTCGTTTAACTATTCGCTCCCTACCATACTACTCTGGTTTTAACTGATGCATTGTCATTGGAATTAGTGAAGATAAACTAATACAACACAAAGGCAGTATCACAGTACATCAGCCCCGAGGGTAATCTTACTCTACAAGAAAAAAATACTACCGCAAGCAGAATTCCTCTATTACGAAATACACCAAAGGAATTAACATGTTTATCCCAAACACATTTAACAGCGATTTCAATCATTTTGTCATTGACAGAACATCCTGTGTAACATACTGTGATATCTGCAGTACATGAAATTGGGAACACATGCATGAGTATTGCACTGAGGACAGGCATTTCGTTCCTAGCCCTCTCTTGGGAATGCTTACAAAGATAGGATTACGGACCAGATTCCAGTCCCACAGCCGTGAAAACTCACCGTATACATTCACGTTGAAAATTCGGTCTTCCTCTCCTGCAGGATTAGTAGCCACACAAGTGTACTTTCCTGTATCAGAACTCTGAGCTCTGAAAATGTTTAACGTGCTGCCATCTGGAGTTACTCTGCAAGGAAGGTCATGAAGCACAGTCAGTTTGTTCACATATTCCTATGACCAGGCAAATACACGGGCAGCGTTGTCCATTTAAACCAACCACCCCTACCCTCATGGCAATCCAGACAGAGAAACACTGGATTTTGCAAAATATTATTATTAGAAATAGGCTAGGAAGTTTTCCCTAGTGATGTCATAACCTTGTATCAGGGTTCAAGTCCAACCAGGCTTCTGAAGAACACATAATGAAACCTCAGGGGAGGCTCAGGCTTGACATTAGGAAGAAGTTCTTTACTGAGAGGGTGATTGGCCATTGGAATGTGCTGCCCGGGGAGGTGGTGGAGTCACCGTCCCTGGGGGGGTTTAAGGAGAGATTGGATGAGGCTCTTAGTGCCAGGGTGTAGTTGACAAGTAGGAGTAGGTGTAGGTGTTGGGTCATAGGTTGGACTTGATGATCTCAAAGGTCTTTTCCAACCTTATGGTTCTGTGAAGCATCAAGAGTAAAATGTTTCCATGTCTCAGATCTTTTCCCTCCAAAGGAACTTAACGGAACTTAATCACCTTAATAAACTCTAATGAACCCGATGAACTTAAACAGAACTTAGGAACTGAAAAAGAAACAGACATCGTATGCGTATCTCCGTATGACAAAATAAAATTGAAAATCAAAATAGTAACAAAATATATGAGATTTATAGAACCTGAAGAGTGAGATGATGTTCTTAAACTGACCAAGCTAAGACTAGGACTCTTTCCATTGCCTTCTTAGGGCCCTCTGATGTTTAAATTTATACACGAAGAGAATGCAGTCTGCTTATTTTTGCTTGCCTTATTCCCTGTGAATCGTCACTGGTAACTGCTTCTCCATCTTTAAGCCACTGCATAACAGGCGTGGGCACGCCGACGGCATTGCAGACAAGCTGGATGCTTTCTCCCAAGAGGACGCTGACCTCACTGGGCATTTCTGAGCCAGCAATATTAGGAGGAACTGCAAATGCATGATGGAGGGAAGAGAATATTCGTCAGCAAGAAGCACAATCTAAACTATAAAAAATTACACTGCCGTAGCTCAAGAGTCCTAGCATTTATTGCAGAGCCTCCATTCGACTCTCATTTAGAAAGCCTATAAATACATTGTTTCTGGAGAGGGTTCTGGAAAGACAAATTAAAAGCCATTTTAGTCATCCCTTAATTTATAAAATCATAAAACCCATTTATCTTTCCCATTACATTTAATATCTACAGTTCTCTGCTCAAACAAAGCCAGCACGTACAACAAGATTATGACAAAATCCCTTTTCATTAAACACCATATTTCTGACTAACACCATCATCCCCTAACCATTTTTCCCCACTGTTTGCAAGATGATTGAAGCATCTGAATTCTCCACTTTTCTACCGGTGTGTGTTATCTCAGGGTCTCCGGTACAGAGCCAGTGCCACACTCAACCATTTAACCAGTCCTGCTCATCGCACTCCCACGCCTTACCTTGGACAGAAAGCACGTAGCTTTTCTGAGCTTTTCCCTCTACATTCGAGGCAATACATGTGTAGGTCCCACTATCCAGAAGGTGAGAGCGAGCAATCTGAAGTTTGCTTCCACCAGACAAAATATGAACTTCAAGAGAATCGGAGTTTTCTGAAAATACACAAACAAGAAGTCACTCCAAACCCGGCCACAAACGGCAAACGCTCCTTGAGAAATTCTGCCATCGGAACTTCAAAACAAAACAAAGATTCGAATCAGTCTGCATAAAAGTCTGCCTGGAGACAGATGAACAAGAAACAAAATTACACAGCAAATAGCACAGCGGTGCCCAAAGAGGGAAAGAAGCAGAAGAGAGTGTGAGAACATGTTACCTATTGGTTTTCCATTCTTAAGCCACACTAACGTTGGCGGAGGAATTCCAGTAGCGTCACACACAAAGGTAACAGGATTACCGATAGTTTCATTGACCAACTCTTGTTCAGGGCCTTCTATACTCGGTGGCACTATAATTTGAAAGAAAGCAGTAAGAATGGTTTGGTTACGATTTAGTTTTTTTGTAAACTGAATTTTGAACCATACAGTGCCCGTGGCATTACAATGATTACTGCCGATACTGCAGAGTATGCTCACCATAAACATTAAGATGGAAATTTTTATCATCTCGCCCTGCGATATTTATGGCTTTGCACACATATTGGCCCGTGTCAGAAACCTAAAATGAAAATAAATTAAAAAAAAATCTTATTATGGAGTCCTATTAACATCCTTTGCTTCTGCCAACTCACGGAATGAAAGGCCTCCAGCAAATAGATCTCCTACACACAGCTGGTAGAACACATCAAAAATAGCTGCTTAACAGGAGCAAAGTTGTGGGAGATGCAGCATCCCACCAGCCTGCCTACCTCTGCACCCCTGATCCGTAATGTTTGCCCATCTGCTAAGATCTCCACGTTTGCTGACTCTGAAACGATGCGCCTGTTCTTGTACCAGGTGATGACTGGTGGTGGAATAGCATTGGATTCGCACTCTAACGTCACCGAGGTGCCCAGTCTCACGTTCAGCACGGTCAGTGAGGCTCCACTATGGTCCTTGATGCTTGGGGGCACTGTAGAAGAAACTTAAAGTTATCTCTGCCTTTGGTTTGTGAGAGGGCAGAAGACATAGGAAGAAGACATGAGAAAGAAGTTCTTCACTGAGAGGGTGATTGGCCGTTACAATGCGCTGCCCGGGGAGGTGGTGGAGTCACCGTCCCTGAAGGTGTTTAAGGAGAGACTGGATGAGGCTCTTAGTGCCAGGGTGTAGCTGACAAGTAGGAGTAGGTGTAGGTGTTGGGTCATAGGTTGGACTCGATGATCTCAAAGGTCTTTTCCAACCTTATGATACTGTGATAGTGTGAAAAATAAACGCAAAATACTGTATTTTCAAAGCCATAGATGGTATTTCAGAAAAGAGTAAAAAACAAACCCAGGACAGTTAGGAAGCTCTTCTTCTGACTTTCCCCAGCCTGGTTTCTGGCAATACAAGTATATTCACCATCGTCTGCTAGTTTAGCTCGAGGAATCTGCAGGGTGCGAGCTCCTGAAGTAGAGAGAGAAGAGCCTGGAGATTTATTCTGTGGTTATTGTGTCAATCTCAAATGCTATTTTAGGATCGCAGGTCCAACAGACTGAGCACAGGCTCTAAGTTACCCACAGACTCAAAAAAGCACTGCATCACCGTAGCTTTTTAAGGTTCATTAATCCTTAAAAAACAAAAATCCTAGAAAGAGAACTAAGATTTGAGAGTAAATTTCATTACTGCCTTTAATTATGCCTGGTCACAGAACACGAGGAGGACAGGGCTGAGCCCCACAGCAGGTGATCTGCACTTGAAAACCCCGGCTGAAGGTCAGCAAGCAGGAGCAGAAATGCCAAACGCCCAGGGACCTCGTTTAGTGAGGGGCTTGGAGCGGTTAAGACTCCTTCAGATACAAAGATTTGTCCCTGAGGGTTCAGCAGGGTTAATTCAGGTTCCCACTGAAGCCAACAGGAAGGTTTTTACTTTCTGTTACCTCAGTCGGTAGAATTTATCTTCACCTCTGTCACAAGGTCTGATCATTTCTTTGAAAGGCGAGCCAAAGTGACTCAGCTTGACGGTTATCTGATACCTGTTATCTGTTACCTGACTTGCCCTCTTTTCCACAGTTATTTCAGTGCTTTCAGCCTGACACAGTTTTCTTTAAGTGAAGCCACCCAACAGCCAAGAAATCATTAAACACAGTAAGCCAAGCGTCCTGTCTACTCACTGGAGCAATACTACGAACATACTGGCTCCATAAATAACAGCCATCACCCTTATCAAGGCAGAACAGCCAGAAGGCGAGTGCAGAGGCTGTGGGAATAGCTGAGAGTCCTCACCAGGCACAATGAAAGTGTTGGTATTCGAACTGATAGGCTTTCCGTTCTTGAGCCAGCTGAGGTCAGGAGGTGGAAAGCCAGTGACCTCACAAGTCAGAGAGACGAAGTTATTCACCACCACAGTCAGATTCTCAGGGTTAGTACCAACAACACTTGGAGAAACTGCGAAGAGAAACACATTAACAGCATCTATCACCGTGCCAGCAAACAATATTCCACAAAAATCCTGGTTTACTAAAATAAAACCGAATTGCTGAGTTTTGCCAAAGGGTCAAGTTGCAAAAATCTTTCACGTGGTATGAATGGATCTGCTGATTTTGGATGTAGCTGGGAACGTGGCTGAAACCAATCTAATGGTCATTTCTATTCCTATAATTCCCAAGAATTTCCACAATTTCACCTGCAGTCCTCACGTGCTTGAAATCTGGGAGGGCTGATTAACCTGTAGGAGACCCTGCAGCTCCTGACTAATGCACTATCGACTTTAATTCGCTGTACTCATAGGACATCTGCTACGTAAGGCAGGACAGATTAAATTCACCTTGTCAAGATACGGTATAATCTCTTCCTGATATCACGTTGCTCCTGTTCTTTCTGAAATTGTCCAGTTTATCATTATAGAGAACAAAAAAATGCCTCCTTCTGATACAGTTCAGAACTTTTGTCAACCAGACAAACCTGTTATTTAACAGTGAGCTAAGCAGTTTAAAATTCTGGCACGCAAGCCTTGCTCCAAGGGGTGCATTTTTAGGCTTCCAAGTCCCAGTGTTTTTAAATTACATGAATATTTTGACATTTGACCTTTCTAAAAGAACTATTTAAAATTAAATAACTGTAAATCTCTTCCTTTTAATAAATCTCAAGTTTTAGTTTCCATGTTTTTGCAGTGCGGATATATAAAACACTTAAAGAGGAAAGCAAAAGCATGGTTTTTGGCTCTGTTGGGTGGAAAAATCATTCCAAAGAACACATGGAATCCTCTTCTTCAAAGACAGAAATGTTAAAGTATTTTGGAGCATATCCACCCGAAATACTCCAGTTGCTTTCTGTCACTTGAATGACACAAACCAGTCATTAAACCAAGTTTATTACTCCTTTGCGGCACTGCAGAAAGAAGAGGAGTCAATGTAAATGGGCAAATTCAGCCCATATTTTTCAGCTTGGAACAACTAAAGGTTATTTCCCTGATAATGAGTGCAAAATGGTTCACTAGAATAAACAGAGAATTCTGATCTGATGACATTTTATAGTTATTTATGTTTATTTACTTTTACAGTTACTTTCCCACAGATGCGATTATTGGCGGTGCAATACAGCGAGCAATTAAATATACAGGGCCAAATCTGAGCTGTCTTTTAATGAATTCCACTTAAACTATAGAAATGGTACATTTCAAATTCTACAGCCTTCACAGTGTGTGCAAATCACTCTCAAATGTACCACAGGTGATCGGCACACAGATGCAGCAAGGGGGTCAATTTTAGTATTCATTTGGAAAATTATGTTAATATTTATCGCATATTCAGGTCAGAGGTACAGATTTTAATGCTGGATGCATATTTTCAATGTTTTAGAAGGCTTTATTTTAGTTTCATTACTCACCTTTGAGACAATAAATTAATTTTTCAACTTATTAAAGAGCATCACCTCTAATATTTTTTTATATTTATGAAAGCAGTTCCATTAGAAACATACAAAAATGCTGGAAAATAACCTTTTTTGACACTGCTAAAACAATGATCATGTTGCTTGGTGATAATGCATTTTCATCAGTGCTTCATCCTGGGTGGGCCTTTCCTGAACAGCTATTGTCTGATTTTTCAAAATAATCCGTATTCAGAGATTAGTTGAGCTAAATTGGTATTACTGCTGATCAAGAATTGAAGCTTCATGCAAATATTTCTCCTAAAATCATAGTATTGGACTACAGTCATTAGAAACAAGTATTTTAAAGGCAAAAAAAATTAAAATAAAACACAAGATAAGCAAAATATTTTGATTTTAAAACAAAACTCAAACATCAGAAAATCTGGACTGACTCCTCTGAAAGAAGATAATTTCTCAGAGCACGGCGGCAGGGCAGATTCCTCCCATGACAACACTGCTTTTGGCTAATTGTACTACTAAGAAGAAAAAAGCACTATAAATTTGTTTCATTTAGTACGTAAATTAGCTGTGTGAATGAGAAAAAAGTTTATTTCTTCTGCATGCAATCAGCTGGATCTTCGGATTCCTGGGATGCTGGTACTATATTTAAGCACGAGGGACTTGAAGCTTAGATTTGATTTCTGGTATGTCAGAATCTCGATTACGCCCAGTCAGACTTGCATAAGGCTAAGCACGTGCCTAAGCACCAGGCTAAAATTAACACATCCAAGCTACGCTAAAAGTCGAAAGATGACAACCAGCAAATCATGGATTGCTGTGCTTACCATGAACATTCAGGTTAAAATACTTCTTGGCACTTCCAGCTATGTTCTCCACGATGCAGACGTACCTGCCAGTATCTGTTATTTGAGAATTCAAAATCTAAAAATAAAAGAAACAAGATTGTTGTTGAGCCAACATATAAGACAAGCTACTGTTAAAGCATCAGGTTTTGGTGTCTTCCCAAAGACTCCAAAGACTTTGAGAGCTTCGCTAATGCCTTCGCAGTGTTACCGAGAAGCCAATCTGAGAAACTTCCGGTGATGCTACCCCTTCAGAATCTGTTGTGCAGAACTCTGCATCTCAACCCCCTAGAAAAGTTAATGTCACATCTTTCACATTAAATTAATTCAAAACATAACAACTATTCAAAAACTATTTGCAATAAAAATTTTAATGTTCTATACGGGGTTTATAGTTTATTGTATTCCCAGATCATGCTATGAAATGGAGAGAATTAAGCTCAGCTCTCTAATTGCTTTAATAGTTTCATTCAGTCTCATCCATTGGTAATAGGGGGGAGTTGGCTAAAATACACTATTTTCTTTTATAAAAAAAAAAAGCAGTAGGTTTTGAAATAACGAAACTCTGTTAGGGAAACGGAGACGAAACTGACAGCAACACAACATGCTCCACCAATCCCAACATTATTTTACAACAAGGGATTGTACTGGTGCAGTTGCCAGGCTGACCCCAGGAGCAGTTGGGTCAGCGCAGGAGTGGGAAGACACAGCTGAGGGACAGGGACAAGGGACAAGGGACAAAACCCCTTAGGTTTGCAGCATCTTGTACGGAAAAAAAAATTCAGAACCTCATATACAGAAAATCCGACCGGTTTTGTCTTTATGGGCAGCCTGTGTTTGCAATGTCACAAACAGCTACCTGCAACCTCCTTCCATTGGACAAGAATGTATGTTTGTCATCTTCTGCTAGGAGGTGGCCTTCCTTTTGCCAGGTGACACTCGGAGAAGGGCTGCCGCTTGCCACACACTCCATCACCGCGACCTTGTTCACCAGCACAGTCACCTCTTCAGGCAGATTCCCATCAGCTCCACCGATGGATGGTGGTACTACAAAAGAACAACGATCAGAGTGCTGTGACTTACCACCTCCCCACGGGTTTTGTTGGTTTTGTGGGGTTTTTTAAGATTGTCCACCAAGCTTTTAGATTGGGTTTTATAAGGAAGCAAAGGTATCTTCAGTGAAAATAGCGATAGACAACAAAATCCCTGTAATAGTTGAGTGGGAACAAATCAGGGTCACAAAAGGGACTGCAGGAGAACTACACACACAGCAGCCAGGAAGAAGAAGAGGTGAAAACTCATTTTCCAGATAGTCTGTCGTGTTTTTTTCTGACAGAGCAAAAGCGCATTTCCGAGTCCCCTTCCTAACAACAAATCAGCGTTTTCAGTGGTAGATACAGAAAGAGCGGTGAGGAAATAAGCATTTCCCAAGGCAAAATCCTTCAGTGCAGAACAGACCATGCAAGCAGCACGTCAAAGCTTTCTGTGCAGTGCTTGTAAACAGACCACACCGAACGGACCCTGCAGCATTCGCTGGCTGATCTAACTCATCGATTCCCTTAGGTCCTTGGGAGTTTTGCAGGTATTTCAGAACACGATGACCAAAACAAGGGAAGAAGTCTAGTAGGTTAGAATTTTGAACTGGAAATTGGATAGGGAAGAGGAAATCCCAAGATAAAACCTGGATTTCCACATATACTTTTCCTCATGGTGAAGTGCGATAGGGATAACGCAGCTGAGTTCCTAGAACGATAACCTAAAACCATACCGAACCAGCAACATGAACGCTATTTTAGTGCAACTCTCAATACTTGTACAAAACTCTAACATCTTGGAGAAACACATTAATTTCACAGTTCACAAATATTTATAAACTTTAAAAATGTTAGGTAAACCTGGACCATAACGCTTCTCATTAGTCCCCACAGAACTCTCTTTTATGACATTATAAATTAAAAGGAAAGCAGGAAAGCTCACAGAGCACGCGGACATCGTAATGAATGGAATCCTCCCCGGCTTCGTTTACTGCCACGCACATGTATCTCCCGGCGTCTTCAGCCTGTGCCCGCGGAATCTGCAACACTCGGCCTCCTGCAAGGAAAATGCATTCAAGATTTAATTGCGGCATCAAGCAATCTCCATCATTTCCACACCGCATTTCACTAGAGACCTGAGCAAGCAGATTTATGAATGGTCAGCAGTTGTTCTGAATTATAAGTAACTACAGACTTTTATTTCCTAGCTACTTTTTCTACTGGCAGATACTTGGAATTCAGCAATGTTCATACCGAAACAGTAATTAATTCCACAGAAAGGAAGAACGCTCCTCAGCAGAGGAGCCAGACATTATTCTTCCATCAAACCCAGAAACATTTCTCAGCAAGGTGACAGAGAACTACCAGGCAAAAGGAAATGTAAGCACAGAATATTCCGGTAAAGCTGCTCCAAACTGAAACAATACCCTTCTGTGGCGCAGAGGGGACTTTCCACTCTAGTCCTCGTTCAAAGCATAGTCACATAAACAGTTTCAGAAAGAGAGGATATGTTAGGAACATATATTGGGAGTGGTTGGCATTGGCTTCCAACAGGTGAGCAACAGACAACAAGACATCATCCCCACCACTGCCCTTCTTTACACGCACCATAGCAGCCACCCTCTGCACAGACAAGCTCTCTTTTTAGACCCTCAGCACTACAAGTACCTCCTTCCCATATGAGGCTGAGTAGGAGCTCATGGCTATTTTTCTACTAGAAACATTATTTCCTTGCCTCACTCCTTAGTTCAGAGGTTTTTCTACTCCAATTACGATTTTACCAAAGCATAACTTAATAAGAAAATAGATCAGAAACACATCAGAGAGAAGGTACCGTTGTATTTTATTTTTCAGCGCATCATATGAAAGTTAAATGGTCACATTCACACCATTTTAGGCACTACTTTTTAAATGAAGGAAGGAAACAGCTTAAGTCTAGGGACTGGAGAGAAATATCTCCGGTCAAGAAAGTATGAAAAGAATCTTAATGCAGTGTTTGGAAGGGGAAACGTTTATTACTACACAAATAGAGGCACTAACATCATTGCTTAAGGTCAGAGAGTGACATTCTAGTTCTCACCTGGTAATACCAGCACTCTCTCACTGGAGCTCAGAGGATGGCCGTCTTTATACCAGGTAAGGACTGGAGGAGGAACAGCATTGGTCTCGCAGTACAGCGAAAGGGGATTGTTGACAATCACATCTTTACTTTCTCCCTCTCTTCCCGTATCCACTGTGTTACCGGCTTCCCATTCTTTATACGGCTTTTGAAAACTAGGAGGAACTACAACCAAGGAAGGAAAGCACGTTAGAATTCTGCAGTGGAAGTAGCTAGTTCTAAAGTCAAGAAATTAAAAGATACTATGAATGTTAAACAGCAGCAATAAAAACTCAGGGTATTAAATCAGCCAGGAAAATTCTAGTTGTTTTCATCAGAATGAGCCATTGAGCAATCTGCTGAATACTTTCTGAAGACTAATAAATAACAGCATAAGAAGAGCTGATAACAAAACACAGAGGGTTTTCATCAGAAATAACACTGAAATAGTAAGCTCTCTGGTTTTACTCAAGTTCTAATTTTGTGTACATTTTCAGAAATGACTAATGATTGTTTTCTTGTATTTACCCACAGTGTGCAGGCCAGCAGGATGCTCGTGTCTGGGGCCTCTAAGTACTACTCAAGAGAGAGAAAGAAAATATGTCCTAATTTAAACTAAATTAAAATGTTTTCATGTAGTTTAGAGGAAGACAGAAGTCACTATGTCTTTCCACTGACTTCAGAAACACTGCGCATGTCACAAAATATGAACTAATCAAACACTGCATTTCTTAATGATAAGCAATTTATATGAAAGAAAAATCACACAAAAGCATTGGATTAGACCGAGCAGGTGTAAAGGATACAAGGTTAGAAAGAATCCCCACGTCCTAGAACATTACAGAAGGAAGCTACCAGGAGGATTTTGTTATCTTAACTCTGCTTACCTTGTATATTTACATCAAATTCCACTTCATCCTCTCCAGCAATGTTGGACGCCAGACAAGTGTAGCGACCGGTGTCTGACACTTGAGCCTCCCTGATGTGCAGAGTACGGCCACTCGCTTGGATAACGACACGATCATCTGGTTTAAGTGGCTGTAAGGTAATTTCACGTGTAAATTAACACCTGGCAAAACATCCTCTCGAAACAGCCACATCTGGGCAAACAACATGACGTTGTGTCCCCTTTGGTCAAATTCAAATTATTTCAAACCCTTCCTAGGGCATTACACTGGGATTAAGGTGTTCCCTCTGCTTTGATCCCACTAAAATCAGAACACGCCTCCAGTTTTGTTCCTGCTTCCAGCAAGGCTCACTTTCAATCCACAGTTGCTTAGGACACCGAACACCGAGGGCCACTGCCCCTAGGCCAGGTGCTGCTGGGATGGCAGTTTTCTTGCCATGGTTGTCAGAACCTCTGTGTCTTCACCCTTCTAATCTTGGCAGCTGCTGTCCTAAGACGATGTGGTTTTGTCTCACTCCGAACCCTGGCTGCAAGTTGCTGCCGAGAGGAGCGATACCATCCCTGCCAGGCAAGGGCTTGCACAACATCTGATTAAATCGGGCTGATTCAACCCCTGAACTCACTGGCCAAGTCAATGGGCTGATGGAAAACCTACGCAAATAAACTACCAGTTTTCTACGAGGGGAAGAACCCACTCTAACTTGCCCTACAGCCACAAAACCACTAGGAACTGCTGCGCAGCAAGGACACGAGGGGAAAAGAAACCTGATCGAGCAGCAATGCGGAGACAAACAGGATTATACGTTGCTGTCCCCAGAACTGACATCACGTGTGACAGTAGAGACCACACTAACACAACCCCTATCTCTCAATAATGAAAACAGAACAACTAGGGGGGTCAGCTCCTGGCTTGAAGGGACAATTTAGTTCATGGATGCGAGTGCAAGGCATTGGACCAGGGGCAACCTAAGAAAAAGCTACTGCTGTGCCAGTGGCAGCAAGCTGCTTACAGCCACCGTGTTTCTTTGGGGACCTCTCAACTCTCCTCAACATCATTCTTCACTGGCAGCACAATCTGTGCACCCAGGAGGTCCTAGCAGCACAGCACAGGCTGAAATCAGATGATGGGTGTCTGCACAGCTTCTCCTGTGACTCCAGGCTGCTTCCGCACGCTCACTAAACCCAGGCGCAGCAGTCTGGCACAAGAAGTGTCCTACCAAGAACAGCTAAAGAAAGAAGGTTCTATTCTCCTTTTCCCCCAGGAGAATTGCACCATTCCTTTTTTTATTCACAGCCAGCACCCAGCACACTGCACATCAGCACAGCCCTGCAGCCCTGCCCTTCCAAACCGCTTCTCCTCCAGACTGATGCTGTTGTGAAGATGAACCACACCTCATTCCCCTTCTCAGAAAATCCAGATGGGCTTGTGGCTTTTTGAGCTCTGCCAGAACCAAGTGGGAAGCTCTCTGGAGCTTCTGCAAGGGCAGGACTTTGGGCCCATCCTCTTTCTGCAAGGGGTCGCAATTGCAAAGTGACATCTGGACACACCATGGGATGCTACAGGCTAAAGCACAGTATCACAAGGTTGGAAAAGACCTCTGAGATCATCGAGTCCAACCTATGACCCAACACCTACACCTACTCCTACTTGTCAACTACACCCTGGCACTAAGAGCCTCATCCAATCTCTCCTTAAACACCTCCACGGACGGTGACTCCACCACCTCCCCGGGCAGCGCATTCCAACGGCCAATCACCCTCTTAGTAAAGAACTTCTTCCTAATGTCAAGCCTAAACCTCCCCTAAACCTCCAGCAGTTGGCCTGGAAACTCCAGCAGTGACGTCTCGGTGGTGCTGCCAAGCACCCACAGAAACACAAAGGTGTTGGTTTGCGGAGGTCTGGCTGGCAGCAAATATCCTAAGATACACGAGGGGTGATCCCACCAACAGGGCAGTGGGAAAACTACTCCTCCCTGACTTGAGCAGTGCAAGTGAGCGCGTGACACCGCGCGAACGCTCGTTAACAGCAACAGCGAACGTGCAGCTGTTTCTGCAACACAATCCAGCCGTTAACAGGAATTAAGCTGGTGACTGGCCTGTCCGTCCTTGTACCAGCTGATGGCAGCAGCAGGAATGGCACGAGCTTCACACTCCAGGGTAAGGCTGTGGTTTACCTTGACCTTCACTTCTTTAGGGGAGAGACCCAGCCCGGAGGTCTCCCCTTTGTTAATGGTGGGTGGAACTGCATAAAAACAAAGGCAACGAGAGGGAATTTCAGGACTAAGGCAGCATTTCAAAATAAACTGGACAAAGGGAAAACTTGGACGAGAACCTCAAAGAAAACAAAAGCAAACAAAAGCATTCTCCTATAATCTGTCTCTTCTCCCCAGCTGATTTTTTATTTTTATATATATGCGTATTTTAAACAATTTTTAGTACATGTATTACTTATAAAAAGATATAAAACTGTGTTCAGCGGCTTTAGGCACGCGAGCCTGACCTAGCTGCAGCCCTCTAATGTGCATTTGGCTTGAATTCTATGAGGGTCAGTGTACTGCAGTCATTAAAAACCACTTTAATGGAAACTAGTACTCTCAGAAACATATGTTTGAACTAAAGTCCACAGTCAGAGTAGCTGGTCAAAACTCAACATTTCCATTCCATGGAAACCCCAGTGTTGCAAAACCTCATTTCCTTCTGAATCAGAATGAAAAGAGAACATTTGAAAATCCTTAAGCTACCCCCCACCCTAGTCTTGTAATATTTTTTAAATTACTTTAAACGCTTTCAAAGCATTTTCTGTTCTTTTTTTGCAATGGGAAATTTTAAATTCTCCCTAATGCCACAATGACCGACAGCTGCAATGGCACTGGGGGGGACTTCATGTTGTTACACAGCCATACTTCAATAAAGAACTCTTTTGTCATCTTCTCATTATTCTGAATGCAACGGGGTCCTATTAGAGACTTAATGTAATTAAAATTACAGCGTGGTTACTGTGAGGGACCAAACCAAACTCCAATTCAGAGTAGGAAATTAAAAAAAAAAGATGAAAAATCATGCTTGATGGAGCCCATAATGAAGAGTTTGGGCTCTTCTGTAAAATCGAATAATAGGCACAGATGTCAAAGGACAAGGTGCTGACAGGCAGCCTTGAATGGGAAAGCTTTTGTGCATATGGTGTTTTAGGGAAGGACATAAACCCAGTATCCTTCTGTTTTACCTTATTTGAGAAAGTTTACCATTAGATGTTACAGGTCGTCTCCCCTCTTATTTTTTAAAATAATTTCTTTGCTCACAAGGTTCTCTGCTCACATTTCCCGCTGTGCTGCGCTTGTCTGATGTGAAAATCATTACCGAAACCTTTTCAGAAGGAACTGAAATGCAACATTTTTTAAATGTCCTTCCCTGGGTGGTACAAAGATTTTTAGCCCAACAGCAGCACTCATGGAGGATGCAACAGGAAACTTTTCCAGCATCTTTCCTCACGCAATGCCATGAGCTGACGCTAAACTGACACAAACAGAAACACCGTTCTCACCTGGATGGGTAAAACTGCAAAGGGGAAAAAAACCCAGAAGAATGAAAAAACAAATAAAACTGGAAGTATTTCCTTACTGTAGACTTTCACTTCATAGTGTTTCAGCGTTTCCCCGGCCTCATTCATGGCTATACAGGTGTATCTCCCAGCATTGTCCTCCTGCGCGTTGAGAATCTGCAAGGTTCGACCACCTGCCCAAAGACACCACTCTTTAATAGCATCTACACTCTACTCTTGCTTCCCAGTTATTTAAATTGTTCCTGCACTATATTTTCAATGCTTTTGTCCAAATTCTGCCCTTAGATGTGTGTGAAAAACTGACTGTACGCTGTGTCATGAACTGAGCGCGTGATTCGCAGCAGTGCTTTGGGTCCCAGCTCCTGTGGCTTACGGATTCCTGGAAAATGTGGTCATGTAGTTCTGTACAAGCAGTTTCTTGAAGGTTTCTTGCATAGAAAGAAGAGATTCAGGGCTCTGCACTTCACAGAAAAGGGAAGGGGGGCATAAACAATAAGACACAGAGGGGTAGACGTGAGCTGCTGAACCACCTTTCTGTTCCCTTTCCTCAGGAGAGAGGACAGAAGCAACAGCCACAACGAGAGAAAAAGGGCAAACATGAAGGAATCGGTGGGATTTAAGTCTTTAGGCGGCCTCAACAACTTCGACATCCATCAGTTTCCTTCCTGCTCATGTGTGATTCACGCTGTGTTTTAGTTTGGGATTTTTGGGGGGAATTTTTCTTTCCCTTGCCAACAAAGGGGGCTACGGGATTCGGGTGGGACGCGATTCTTGGAGATGAATCCCTAATTCAATGTCTGCAGCTTTTTCCAGACTGCATTCCTAGAAGTTGTGTCCCCACGTAGCAATTAACTTCTTTGCTGTCAATATCGACTCATTCTCCCTTTGAACACCTGCAGTTACCCATTGCTGCAGTGTTATTGGGGAAGCTTGTTCTTGTTTTCCACCTCCAGAGCTCTGCTAGGTAAGTGTTACTCCACAAATTAAAAATGGCAAACTCCTAACGACAAAGAAAAATGCCACCTTTTTATTAGCGTTGTTGTTTATATCTCTCTCCATCTAATTTCCACACTGAATTTCAAGTTATTTACCTTCATTATTAACGCCAAAGAACTCGTTTGCCATCATTTAGCTTTACAGAACAAAAGGATAAATACCCGAATCAAAATAAAATACAAGTAAATAATCAGTTAATTGTAAAACACTTAAACAATATTGGAATGGAAGTGTTACAAAAGTACAAACATTGCAGTTAATATATCCTTTTTTTAAAAAAATCTGTAACAGGAAACAAAAAAATAAAGTGTTATGTTATTTTTAAATAACAACAAAGAATTTACCTGGCAAAATGCGGATATTACTGTTGGATTCTAAAGGATTACCATCTTTCAGCCAGGTGATGGTCGCGGGAGGATACGAGTAGGCCTCGCAAACCAGCGATGTTGGGCTGTTGAGGATAACAGTGACATCTTCTGCATTTCCACGGCCGTCTGCACCCACAATGGTTGGAGACACTAGGAATAACAACGCTATTAAATAGAGCAACGACCTCCACAAGCCAAAATTCCAGTTCCTTTTTCAGTTTAGGAACCTGGTTGCAGCTTTAAGTATCTGGGACGCATTTCTACAGGCACAGCGAAGCACTGAACCAGCCAGTGTTCATGGGTCTGGGCTTTGTCCCAGTGCCAACGGTCAGCCCGTGCTGGTGGATTCCATCCACCCTTAGCCTTGGTCAAACAGGTCAGTAGGAAGGCAGCCAGCGCTCCTTGCGCAGCAGCCGGCAGACCCTGCAGCAGATCGGTAGGGGGCAAGAGCCTGGGAAACGAGAATGTGGAAAACAAACTCACCATTGTTGCATTCGGTTAGGCAATAACCATCCCGACAAAAGAAAAATGCAGATGGTTGCAGCTTTTAGGAAGAGATCACATAAACTGAAGTGCTCTTCAGGTCCTCTTTCCCCAAATCACAACAGACCGATGCACTGTCCTGCTCACTCCATACAACGTCCTCCTACAGCTCCACATTTTCTAGCTCTACATTGTCGAAAGCTCGGAACTGCTGTTTCTATTGAACTACCATTATTTATCAATTACTAAGCTATAAAATTTTAATCGTAGCCAGGCAACATAAGCACTGGTGTAACTGAACTACTACAAAATTCCAATGGCATTATCTGTTTTTTCCTGAGATGAATACTTTCTCTGCAAGAGCCAGCCCAGCTGTCTTACCAAGTACATTAAGACTGTAACTTTTGCTCTTATCTCCAGCCGTATTGGATGCGATACACGTGTATCTCCCTGTGTCAGTGACTTGAGCGTTGGTGATTTGCAGGAAACGCCCACTCGACAGAAATTTGTGATCCTCATCCTCAGTTAGAGATTGCCCATCCTTTATCCAGGTGATCCGTGGTACAGGGTTCCCTTAACAGAGTGAAGAAAATTGCAAATATTATTTGTTGCATAACCTTTAGGATATGCCAAGGTTTCTGAAACACAGAAAAATAGTTTCAGGTATCCTTTTAAAATACATCCTTTAGGGAGATGTTTGGGAATATTTATTCTAAAGTCTTCCAAGCTCCTGAAGGAATACGTGCCTCCAGTTCCACAGGCCTTTGCAGAAGAAACATCACAGCAACTGTGCTTTTGGTTACATTTTACACAACCTTTACGAGAAAGAGTGCTTAGTCCTGCTCTAAGTACCACAGTTAAATCCAAAATTTTAAGATTTCACTGACCTGAAAGTGCCATTAAAAACATGCTGTCCAGAGCCAGTGATGACAGACACCATGGGTAAGATCAGCAAAGACAGATAATATTGTATTCTTTTACCTGTCACTTCACACGTGAGGGTAACTCTGTGCCTCTCTTTCACTTTCACATCTTCCAGTTTATTTTCACCCACAATCCTTGGAGGCACTGCAAACAGACAAGACGATAACATCAGCAAGTTATTACTTACAACCAGTTTAAATACGACAAGGCACACTCAGGCTATGTTTCAGCGTGCGCTTCCCCAGGTGAATCATTCAAGGAATGGCTCGGCTCTACCAGAAACAGGTCCAGATGCGAGATGGTGTAGAGCTAAGCTGCCTGGACAGCAGCTACGCACTCTGCTCTGCACCCCTTAGCCAAACAAGGCTGCACAAAGGGCAAGAGAGGACCACAGACCCATAAAGTACCCACCTCACTGCGTCTTCAGAGCTAGAGGGATACTCAGGGTGCTGAGGAGCGTGGTCTCTTGGGCAGTATTTCTGAGCGTGGTCAGTAGGGCGATGGTGATGACCACTTACCTTTGGGGCCAGGTTTGATTTTATGCACCGGCAGGTTTTATAAATCTGTAAACAAGTTCTATCACCCATATTAAAGCACTATGTGATCTACTTGTTCAAAGCCATGAGCTGAAGTTTTCCAGCAGTAATGGAAAGCATCTATCTAGAACTCTGGGGAAAGAACTGATTTATACATAAAAAAGAGCAAGTTTGTCTGTTCATGTACTGTGTGGGGGTTTCTTTTCTTTACCAGCACACCCAAAGCAATACAACAGATCACCAACAAGTAAATGCTGGGTAAAGGCATACGTGTGTTTTATGCAAATACAGCTAATTGCATACAAGGAGATGAACAAACTATTAATAAATAGGTCTAAAGGTTGCGGGACAAATGATGTTTCTCTAGGGAAACAAGACAAAACCATACCTTTAAAATACCTATCCACCTCCCAGAGAGCTAATCCAATACAAGGAAACTCTTACTGTTCAGCTGACCGCTTGACAACATGTTTCCTGGTCACCAGGACCACGCAGACTCACACAGTGCTTTTGGATGAGGGAGGCCAGGTTACGCTGGTGAGTAGCTGTGGTTGGTGAAAAGCTCTCATCAATGATTTCTTTTAAAGTAGAGGTATTTGTAGATTCAGCTCAAAAGAAAACGGCACTACAAATCAAAGCAGGCATGGAGTAGAACGCGTTGAAAAGGAGGCCTATAGTCATAAGCAAGAAAGCCCAATCTCCAAGAGATTCTGGAAAGTTCTGTAAGAAAAATGCCAGACTAGGAAGCCAGATACTACGCTTTCTTAATCCTCCAAAATGCAAACTTTCCATGTGGATCGAAGAACTAAAGAGGGAGAAATTAAAATACATTCAGCAGCTTATTTGTGACCTACCACGAAGCTGGAAGTAAAACTTTTATAAAAATAAGAATCACGGCAATAAGCAGAATTCGCTGTCAAAAGAGAAAACCAGCACTGCAGCAGACTTCTGATTCTAACAAAAGGTACAGACTAGAGCAAAGGAGAAAAAAAAAGGTTTACATCTGACTTGACTGGAACGGCAGGGTGGCTACAAGTGGTGAGATGTGGGTCAGCAGAACTGAATGTGCAAGAAGACGTGGCCAGTACAAACACTCTCACCAACCTGCGATGCGGTTGCGCTCAGATCCCCTACTGTGACTGGACGAGCAATGCAAACCACTCTTTTTTATGGGTTCTAGAGCCCAAACACAAGGAGACAAAGATCATCAACTAGTGAAGCAATTAGATGGTGGAAAATACAACCTAAACTCACAAAGTTCAGGTTTTTCAAGTCGGGCCAAAACTTACAATTAATAAACAAACAGAGCAACTCCTCTATTTTGCCCCAAAATAATACAGTAAGATGTCAACACATATTCATTTCAGAAATATGACAAAGCCACACCAAACATTTTGCAAATATATAAATACTGTGCTGATTACACCAAGTTCTCCATTCAAACTGGCTCGCCTGTCACACCTCCTACAACAACTGAGAGGTCTCTGTACAATTCCTATTTACAGTGAGCCAGGGAATATTCTGTGTTGCTATTAGGCCACATTCCAGTAACTTTCCTCTAGAAAGACAAAGAAATTACTGGGGGGAAGGGAAGAGAAGACTGAACAATGGAATTTTCCACTTAGCCCACTTGAAATCAGCTTCACCGAGCATTTTTCTTCAAGGCAAACAAAGCCTAAGCAGGAGAGATTCCCAGAACCCTCAAGAACACCCTGCTATGAAAACCTTCCAAAGAAAACAGTAAAACAATGAATGCTTTTCAGTGTTTATCCATCTCGCCCATCCTACCAGACTTACACTTCCATGAGCTCATCCGATAAACATGAACTGACGTGAAGGCGAGTTATGATTTACAGGCTGAATACGCATCAGTCAGCTGAAGGCAAGGAAAGCTGACAGCACTCAGCACCTTAGAGAAAAGAAACTTAGAGGACAATTATAGATACTAACGCTGTAAGAAATTCTGCACCAGACCTGGTAATTATGGACAAAAACAACAAATGGATACTAAACCAAAAAGCACTATTTCCAGGGAAAAATGCTGTCTTTAGAAAACGAGTAGTGTGACAAAATTCCACATAAATTGTTACAAACAGCCACCTAAAGAGGCTGCAGTACCAGTCCTGGTCTAAATACATTAGCAGGATCACCCGCTACCATACTGTTCATAACCTTTACAATACCAAAGGCTGCACTGACTGAAGGTTTCCACCGAATCAGACATCTCTGTTCCAGCTCCAGTGTTTAACCTCCCTGTCGGTCTTGCCCTCATATCTTTGTTGCAACAGATTAATACCATCATGTCACTCAACTATACATATTATAGAGAGAGAGCTGCACAGTAATGCTGGCTTTAATGCATGAGCATTAGCACATGGGCTTGCACCTTTCTGCACTTGAGCATCAGATGCAACAGATTCACATGAATTTGCTTACAGGAAAGCTGGGGAGGGGCTCTTGATCAGGGCGTGCAGGGGTAGGACCAGGGGGACAGTTTTAAGCTGAAAGAGGGGAGATTGAGATGAGACCTTAGGAAGAAACGTTTTCCTGTCAGTGTGGGGAGACCCTGGCCCAGGTTGCCCAGAGAAGCTGTGGCTGCCCCATCCCTGGAGGTGTTCCAGGCCAGGTTGGATGGGGCTTGGAGCTCCCTGATCCAGTGGGAGGTGTCCCTGCCCATGGCAGGGGGTGGCACTGGATGGGCTTTGAGGTCCCTTCCAACCCAAACCACTCTATGATTCTATGATCCTAATTTCATATGTTTCTCATAGCTTTCTTTTGACTTAAACCAGCTTAAATTTAGGGCAGTGCTAAAAGAAATAACACTGTTCCCCTGATCACTCTTGTCACCTTCTCCTCACCAATGCTGGCGTTGACAGGCTGTGTGGTGAACCAGCAGGGAACTCTGCAGGCTGAGAACTAACCTAACCAGGAAAACACAAACCCCACCTGTCCGGTTCACCTGTACACTGATTCACCTTGCTCATCGTGCCCAAGGGAGAGTGGAGCTATGAGAGGATGGGAGCCCTGATAGCCCAAAAGAAACCACCACGTAACTGAAGCCGGTCACATTAACTTAGCTCCTTTTCAGAAAAGAAGCAAACCAATCACAGAACAGAAGTACCTGCCAGTTATTCCAAATTATGCCTAAAGAATCCCAATTTTAGAAACCAAACAAGCAGCAAGTTCACACGTAGAAGTGACTTATCTTTAAAACCTGTTTTTCTGACCGTGTTATCAAATGCACTTTTTTTTCTCCCCCCTAAGAACATGCACTTTGTCATAATAATTTTAGAAATACCAGCAAAACGTAGAGCCTCTTATCATCCGCTGCTGTAACCATGCACTTACCTAGAACAGAAAGGTCAAAATCCTTCCTCACCTCCCCGGCAGCGTTGGTCACGATGCAGGTGTACTGACCCTCATCTGCCAGGCTCGTGTGGGTCAGCCGGAGCGTCCTGCCGCCTGCGGAGAAACCCAAATCGCACAGTCGTTACATTCCTGCTACAACCAACACACGTCCAAATTGTCTGGGCTATTTTTATTTTTTTTATGTTTTGGTTAAATTTACAGCTGTACATGTTTCTAATGTGGTCTTTTTTTAAAATGTGCTTTGTTTAGTTGAACAGACAATAAATTGAGAATTGACTCCTACTCCCATCATTTCTGTACGCCCGCTCAGGCCCGCAGCTCCGTGACGGGTTTAGATCTGTGCTT
This sequence comes from Neomorphus geoffroyi, assembly GCA_033558235.1. Lineage (NCBI taxonomy): Eukaryota > Metazoa > Chordata > Aves > Cuculiformes > Neomorphidae > Neomorphus > Neomorphus geoffroyi. Next base: position 5,020,877 of record JAUMJM010000074.1, read on the forward strand.
AACATCAATCACACTGCCCTTGCTAGTCAATAAATTCCAAACTACCCCAACATATTCCTTTATTCCTTCAATTTAAGCAAAATCTGAGGCACTTTCAGATGCCTTCTGAGAATTTCTGGAGGAAGTCAGAGAACAAGGAGAACAAACACTGCAAACTTTGGACACATCTTTAGAGCCTGGGATGAGAAGCTCGAGCCTGCTCCACACAGGTTGTGCAAACCACACGCAGGGTGCAGCGCACATGGAACCCACGGATCAGTGCAGACACTTGGGATGTGGCAGGAACGCTGTGCTAGCAATGTGCAGGATTTGTGCACATAGTTCTACGCGGCAGATTCCCCCCACCTCGCCCTGCTGGTCCCACTGCTTTGGTTGCAGCCTAGGACGTCGCTGGCTTTCTGGGCTGCGAGCGAGCACGCGCACATTGCTGGCTCATGTTGAGCTTCTCATCCCTCAGCAGCCCAAGCCCTTCTCTTCAGGGCTGCTCCCAATCCATTCTCTACCCAGCCGACAACTGTGCTCGGGATTGCCCTGACCCAGGGGCAGGAACTTGCACCTGGCCTTGCTGAACTCCATGAGGACCACACAGCCCCACCTCTCCAGCCTGTCCAGGTCCCTCTGGATGGAATCTCTTACCTCAAGCGTGTCAACCGCACCACTCAGCTTGGTGTTGTCGGCAGACTCACGGCACGTCTGAACTGGGCATGCCCTGCCTGCACATATCCTCAGGGTCTCAGGAGTGGGACCTATCCCAGACCTCTACATTCCTGGTCCTGTGCTTTGAAGGCAGGAACTGCTGACCTGGTTAACGGAGGTGCCTCTGCCCGAGGACTCCACCTGCAGCAGGGAGCACCGTTGGACCGAGGAGGGCTCAGTTCCTTCAGTCTCCTGTCACCCAGATCCCTTCTTCCATCCACACCCTGAGCAAAGCCAGGGAAGAAGCCGTACCAAACAGACATCTACCTGTAGGAGACTGGAATTTTCTCTGGGATCACGCAGCACAGCCCAGCCAGGGCTCTGAGGCAGGAGATGATTTTGTGCATTTAGCTAAAAATTAATAAAAGCTTTTCTCCTTCCTAGAGCCAGAACGCAGCTCAGTGCCCAGTCTGCAAGGAAAGCAGACACGGGACGTTGTTTTGGTTTTCTCCTAAAGGATCTGTAGGAAGCATCACCGAAAGGGAACGTCAGCAAAGCAGCTGAATTAACAGATTAAAAGCTGCCAGCACCGTGTCCACACGTTTAAATCACACACCATGCCAAGTATGTTTTCAACCAACAGAACCAAAATCTCGCTTTGGCGAAGTATTTTACCTTTCAAAATCAGTCAAAGAGGGGTTTTTTTTGGTGGTGGTGGCGTGTTTGCCTTTTTGCAACTGTCCTACCACAATGCGCAGTTTTCTGAAGATCTGCACAAAAGCACTAAGTTTGCTGGAAAACAAAGTCCTGGCCCGTTTCCCCGCTCCCACTGCAGCTAACGACAAGAGACAATAAACAGCTTTTTGTCTCTCACCCTCCCCGACTCTGCAATCCGGGTGGTGATAGCAGTGTGGGTGTAGAAATCAACAGACAGAACAGAAACAATCAAGCCCAGAAGAAATTGTTTTTGTTGATGGCAACTTCACACAAGAAAAGAATGCACAGCAGCACAGAGAGCCCCATTTATACTGGATAACAATCAGACACCCACGCCTTTTTCCATGCGCTGTACATAAATATGGGAAAGCAGAAGACAGGGCTCCCTCTAAAATGAAAAGCTAAAAAGCTACACAAATGAGAAAAATCTTGAAAAATTCCACCTTCCAATCCAGTCTTAGTTGAGCTTCCAAGCACCGTCCCGTTCCTTTACCTGCCTGATAGTTTTCTGGTGTCTGTGCCGTAGGAAGGCTTGGCTTTGCACGGTGGCTATGTCACAGTACTAGAAACTTCACCAAAACTCATTTTCATGAGATTTCTGGCTGTGAGTGGCAAACCCAAGATCAAAGGAACATCACAGTTGTCGTCTCTACATCGGGGTCATATCCAGATACTTGATTACTCCTACATATTCCACAAAGCTGGTCCCCAGACACATGAAGTCGACACAGAACGTATTGCCTGCCTGGTGTGCGTTTTCTGCTGGTGATCTCAAGGGCTGCTCACACCATTTCCTACTGCAAACACAAAGCTCCTGGTGCAGGAAGATGGTTTAGAGGATGAGTTCTGAGCCCCTCCTTTCAGACGTCTCTGTCAATTACTACTGTCATGAAAAGGCATCTGAAATGAGTCCTTTGTAGGTTATTCCAGCTTGAAAATCACAACCCCTGACAAATCAGAGCTGTTTCTCTGCTTGCCTATCACAAGTTTCTCCAGGGCCTTCTTGCTAATGCAGTGTTGTGTGATTCTGTCTCTGACTGATCACCAATTCCAGCAGAGAATTTGGGAATTTCATTTCCCAATATTCTGAAGATCTGATTCCATTAGCTCCAAGGCTGGAAATACCGACACGCCTACATTTCTGAGGCTCATGAAGAGGTTTCTCTTTTTTTTAATATACAGACCCACAGAAATGAGAAACGTGGTTGGTTTATTGTCATGTGTATTCTCTCTCAAAGATTTTTTGTCTTTAGAGGGCAAAATCACTACGAAAGGAAGAAGCAGAGGATTCAAATCAACTGAGAGCGCTAAGGCTGTGTACGCAGAGGCACTGACAAAGCAAGATGTTACCATCTGACCCATTTCTGGAAACAAGCCTTGGCCTATCACAGCTAACAGCCACAAGAAGGGCTCATCCCCTGCCATACCAGACAGTTCCTGTGCCTTTGGCCCGTTCACACAAAGCTTACGTTCGGTCCAGCCACTCCGACCCCACTCACTGCAAAGCCTGGCGCTGAATAAGTTTCCCTTCTCTCCTTGTCATAGAATCACGGAATCATAAGGTTGGAAGAGACCTCTGAGATCATCGAGTCCAACTGTGCCTGTCTCCCCACTAAACCATGTCCCTAAGGAACTCATCCACCTGTTTTTTAAACACCACCAGGGATGGTGACTCCACCACCTCCCTGGGCAGCCTGTTCGTGTCTTTACAGATCATTAAACCAAACCTTCTCTCATGGGAAATACCTGCACTACAGATGCTGAGGGCTCTTCGCCCCATCCTCATCTCTTTTTTTTCTTTTCTAAAAACCCACAGCTTTCGTACCCGAGAGGATGCGCAGCGAGCTGTTCAAAGCGACGGGCCACCCGTTCTTCAGCCACGTTATCGATGGCAAGGGAATCCCGGAGGCTTCGCAAAGCAGAGAGATGGGATTCTTCTCTACAATGCTGATGTTTTCGGGCTCCTGCAGGGCACCCGCAATACTTGGGGGAACTACAGGACAACAGTAAAGAAAAGTTATACTTCAGAATGAACCAAAACTAAAACATCCTGTCAGGCAAATGACAACTCACTGAAGCTGACATGAGCCTGAAAAGCCAAGAGCTGCAAACCCGAGACTTTAAGACACTAATGACAATTTCTTACTGTGGAACAGCATGGAAATAATAAAATTAAATTCTATCAGTTCTATAACCTTTATTTTATGGCTTAAAAACCCTAGCAAAACCCAGTATATAGTAGTTCTGTCCATTCCATGCTAATTATAATTACTATTATATTCCAGTATCTAATGAAACATCCGGGAAAATTCTAACACTGACAGAATTACATGTTTTTTTCTAATGGAAAGAACAAGTCCCTATTAAAAGAACTACCAGAATGTGATGTTTAGCTTTTCTTTGCTAGGAGTAAGAATATTTCCACTTTGGAAGCAGTTCATCCTTCAGAACATAAAGCCTGGGTCAAGGACTGGCCAGTATCCTTCAACACTCTCAGTAGCTTGAGAAGGTTTAAAGTTCGTTTTTACTGCCCAGAAGTTCGACGATAGAGTACAGTTAACACTCCAAACAAAAAAAATACTCAAATAAACTAGTAAATAATTTAGGAATCTTATTTTCAATAGTGGGAATTCCTGTGTTTAATATCACACTAAAACACGAATATTCATTGTTCGATGAAGTGTAAAAAATCCTACATAAAAGAACTGCAGTGGCTGTAAGGTAACACGATGTCACATTATGCAGATGAACTACAGTTGGAGGCACCATCTTTAAATTCTTCTGATTGTGCAAAATGAGAGAAGCTGATAATTAGGACCTGTCCTCAGGTAACCGTTCTCTGAAAGTGGCCACTAACAGAGTGTTCTCGGTCAAACCCTGTCTCCCGCAACAGAATATTTCCCAACATGACTCACCCCAGTATGATTCAAAATCATAGAATCACAGAATCATAGAACGGTTTGGGTTGGAAGGGACCTTTACAGGTCATCCAGTTCAAGCCCCTGCAGGAGCAGGGACACCTTCCACTGGATCAGGGTGCTCAAAGCCCCATCCAACCGGACCTTCAATGTTTCCAGGGATGTGGCATCCACTGCTTCCCTGGGCAACCTGTGCCAGGGTATCCACACCCTCATTGTAATAAATTTCTGCCATATATCCAGTCAAAATCTCCCCTCCCTTAGTTTAAAACAATTACTCCTTGCCCTGTTACAACAGGCCTTGCTAAAAACTTTGTCTTATACCATATCTTGGTTTTCTCCCCTCGGGAGATGGAGCAGCTGGGAGCGGACTGATGTCAAGGAACAGAGGTGAGATTTTCAGATACTCAGAAGTTATAAAATTGGAACTGGACTTTTTTACCACACTGCAGTTGAAACTGCATCACGGGTAAAGTCTGCAATAGATACAGGCGGCGCATTTAGCTACACAATCATTTCTTGGATGCCCTTAGGTGAATTTAGAGGTCTCCCATTTTTCTGCAATGCCTGCCCCGTTATGCACACACTCACCATGAACATTTAAATCGTATTTTCTGTCAGACAGCCCTGCCACATTGGCAGCAACACAGACATAGCGGCCAGTGTCCGACACCTGGGCATTCTTCAGCTGAAGAAAGCGACCATCGTGAAGTATGGCTGTGTCCCTTCCACTGACCAGTGGACGGCCGTCCTTCATCCACGTTACTGCTGGCTCTGGAATGCCCTGTACCTTGCACTCTAAGGAAATCTCATTTCCTTGGGTAACGACAACTTCCGATGGGTGGCTACCACTGTTTAATATAGTTGGTCGAACTAGGAAAGGAAAAGAACAACAGTTTAGAAGTCAGATGGAAGCTTCATCGCAGGATCTTCACCTGTTTCTGATCAAGCAACAACCAAGTCTGCCAGATGAGCATTTTCATAAAGACCGGTTTTTGTGGGTTACTGCTGGCAAACCTGTTAGGAGCACTCTGGAGTTCACAGCATTTTCCACAGGGCAGGGAAAAGACATTCTTTGCACCCAACCCGTAAAATAAATGTGTTTTTAAAAAATATAACTTAAACACAATTTTTAAAATGCAAACAGGAAAAAAATTGAATTAAAAAAAGACTGCCCCAAATGCTTAGAAAATAAATATACATATACACACATATACGTAAATGTCCTTATAGACTTTTTAAGATCTTCTTTCATGAGGTTGTCTTAAAATATCTGCTTTTACTCCTGAATGAAACACAGAATTTGCAGGAAAACTGGAAGTAAGCTCCATTAGTTGTCATCATTTCTACAGTTCTGAAGCCAAGAAACCCTACAGCAGCCTCTAAAGGGGTTCCATCCTCAATCATTTGTGGTCAAATGATTCAACAGGAACATGGAACGGTCAATCCTGGTCAAGCTCGTAGTCCAAAAGGTTGAAATTTTAATTACTCCTCGGAGTAGCCTGAAATTGTCCTATCACTGGACATCAGTCGCTGAAAACCCTGCAGCTTAACACCCCTGTCCCGGTAACACTCCCATATCGTAAGTTTGGTTCAGAGTTGGTAAACGGCGAAGAGGATTTGTCACGGTCACTTACTGTACACTTGCAAACTGTATTCCTTCTGTGCACTTCCAGCTACATTCGAAGCCACACACGCGTAAGACGCAGCGTCAGACTTCTCAGCAATTGAGATCTGCAGTTGTCTGCCTCCGGATAATATCCGCACCCTGCCGGAAAGGTCAGGCACCAGCGGGGAGCCTGCGAGAGACACAGACAGGAACACACGTTGGGGGGGGAAGCCCCCTGGCTCACTGAAACATTCCTGAGCTGCACGTCCATCGCCCACGGCAGAGCTGCTCTGGCAGGGCTACCCTGGGCGTCGGGAACTCCACATAAGCAGATTCTGAGGGCTCCCCGCGGTCACTGCTGCCTTTGTGACATAGGGCAACCTGGGCTAAAGCACAGGAACGCGCACCACACTCACAGCCACCCAGAGAGCCTGGGACACTTCCACCCAGCAGCAAATTTGGAATTCCTTTCAGTAAAACCTGACTCACTCTATATAACATAATATATTAAGTGTACATATAATATAATACGATACGATACGATATAACACGATATAATACCATACGATACAATATAATATAATATAATATAATATAATATAAAATATAAAATATAAAATATTAGAATACATAAATAATATAATAAATAATATAATATACAAATAATATAATAATATATATTAAAATGTCATACAGGATATATTTTATATAGGTACATACATATATAATCTCACCCAGCACAGTCAGTGCTTAAAACACAACTGAGTCTCCCCAGCCAGACTGCAGTGTGCAACACAGCACGTGCGCCCAGACTTCTGCCCAGGCAATCCGCAGCAGAAATGTGACAGCCAAATGATATTGTACTCTGCAAGAAGAATTTTCAGTGGTGGAAACCTCAGCTTAGGCAAACTGCACGGAGACTCCATGACTGAACGAGGACCCCTGCCACTGAGGGTTGGTACAAGCTGAGTCTTCATTTCCCACTTGTGCATTTGAAACCCTCTCTATGAACAAGCACATCAAATGTCACAGGAGACAAAACACCTAACTGTCAAGTAACATTCCAAATCACACCGCTTCCCAGCTGCCTTTCCAGGCTTTCCAACAGAATCAATTTTCCTTTCTGTGATGTAAGTTTATATTTCAGTCTTGCAGTACATTATTAGAACACCTCATGCAACGCCTTTTTGGCTTCCAAGAGACAGGTGTTTAAAAGAAGTTGATAAACTTCATTTTCTCTGAAAAATTTATGCATTAGAAAATGTTTCGTAATTAAAAACTGCTCTTTGCACAAGTCAAAATTAATTAAGGCAGACCCATACCACACTGAATTGTGCTGTCCAGAGAAAAACAGGTGAATAGGTAAGATTGATTAGTAACACAAAAATTACCATACTGGACAAGTTCAACATCTTGTTTTGCGTAGTATTCTATCTCCACCGATGCCCATATTTAAAGAATGTGCTAAAAATACCTGCTTTTGCCTACTGAGAAGGTGTTTGTCAATGTTACCTTAACCCCTAAAGCAGAAAGGTGTGCAGCCTACTCTTAAATATTAAGATGGGATGAGAGAAGGGCTCAGTAAATCCCCAAGGCAATTACTACAGCTAGAAGCATTTTTCTCATTTGGCAGCATGCCATGGCTGCAAGTTTCAAAATAACCCAGAGGATGCGTTACTTTATGCAGTGGATCTCAGGGCAAAGCCCCTCGACTCTGCTCCCCAGGACCTCACAGCGACTCACAGCCCCGCTGGCTGGCATCCACAAATAAGTCTGAATGCTGTCTTGCTGCACCGTGGTAAATGAGCACATTGAGAGGGGTTAAGTGCCTCACTAACATCTATAAACTGCCCACTTTTAAGTCAGTCCTGGAATGCCTGCACTGTGTTTCTCTTGCACATCTTTAGGAACAAGGCTATCTCATCCAAGCAGCGGTGCCAGAGAGAAGGCAATAACCTACTGCTGTGGTTCACTTAACTCAGCATCAGAGCCGGTGAGATAGCTGCGGGCTTGAACTCCTCAGAACGCACCATCTGAGATGTTCACAGGGACAAAGGAAAACTGGCAGGGCAGAAAGATCACATTTGTTTCATTAAACGGACCAGGGGCGGTTACTCACCGTTCTTTTTCCAGGTAAGACCGGGTGGTGGGATGCCGCTAGACTCGCACATCAGGCTTATCAAGCTCCCTTCAATCACTGTCAGTTGAGAGACGTCATCTGAGCCATAAATACTTGGTGACACTGAAAAGAAATGCCAAATAATTGCAGCATTTGTAACAAAATGTTATCAGCCAATGGTAAGACCAACCCGACCCCCACAAGTCTACCCCATTACGCTCTAAATTAACTACAAGACAGGGTTGGGAATAATGTGCTGGTGAATGACTGCACCCATCCGTCCAGCCTTGGAGATGGGCTGCATGCCCCCGCTCTATTTCTGGCTGACTTTGGAACAGACGTTTCTGTGAATTCTGAAACGGAATCCAGCCCTAAGAGCCTGCCCTCAGCTCATAAACATACAGATAGCATCACTGAATCAGAAAGTGACTTAAAATTCAGCCCCAGTTTTCCCTGGGGAAATGGCTGCCACATCCAATGCCAAGAACCCCATCCCTTTGATGTCCTACTGTAGCAGAGTGCCCTTCCTCCCTGTGATGCCCTACCACAGCGGAGTGCCAGTTTTGACCTACAACTCTGTGACCAGAAACAGGACCACTGATTGCGCTCGGATTCTCAGTCTTCAACAACTTCAGTTCTAGCGAAGGGATAATTGAAATGGGGGAACCACTTTCTTCTGATGAACATGAAGTGCCGGTAATACTTAAAGACCAAAGGAAGCAGAGAAGAACACAGCCTGAAACTGGTGAACAAACCTCACTAGAAAATAAGTTATCCAGCACATTTTTAATGTGTGACAGCAGACAGTTTCTCCTTCCGACACTTCAAACTCTCTGCTGAGCAGCAACCAGCTGTGCGGGTTTCAGAAAGACTCGCTGCGAAGGGCTTGACTGCACCGTGCTGGCTTCTACCTTTCATTTGTCCTGCTTCTAGAGAAAGGGTTTGTGCCATTCCCTAGGGAGCTACACCGAGCACACGGGCTGGGTCCTGGAACCAGAAGGAGCTCTCGGGATCTCATCAGTCCTCAGGAGGATACATTGCCTGGATTTTAAACTTAAAAACAGGGCAAACAGGACTTATGGTCCCCGGGTGTAACTGAAGACCGTAATCCTAAACGGTTATCCACAGATGACTTGCACAGGCAGCTCTTGGTTTCCTTTAAGCTTATTCCACCAAAGCCGTCAACTAGCAAAGAATTATCCCTCCTCTTAAAATCCTGATGAAATGGGCTCACAGCATAAAAGAACAAATCCATACCTCTCCGGCCGCAAAGGTGCTCTACAACACTGGAGATCTTACAGATCTGGGGACGGAGCGATGAGAGGTGCATTTGATGTGCACAGTAAAAGGGCAAATGCTTTCGCACAAGAGAATTGCATGGTTCTGCATGTACAATTCCCATCTCTAATTTCAACATCAGGAATGTTTCTTTTTAATAAATAATAACGGAATTCTGCGCTAAAAATGTCGTTTTATTATTACAAATCACGTTAGGTAATTCTAGTTTTGTGATTTCAAAGCAAGAAATTAATATTTGATAGCAAAAAAGGCATATTTTAATTTGTGTACGGGGAGAAAATGACAGTGCAGAAAAAAGCCACTCAAAATCAATTATTAAAATGAATGTCCTAAGCCACATTCATCATCTAGCCCTAGAAAAATTTCACTAAAGCTATTTTTATGATTCAGTGCTGTTAACTTTGTGCAGCAAATACAGCTAGGTACACCATTTTTTATTTATCTGGATTTCTACACTTCAAGATTTAAAAAATAGGATGTTGGAAGGTTACTTTAAATGGCACTAAAGTACACAAATAGGAGTTACGGATACAAAATGTTATAGTTCTAAACTACTATCTATCACGCATGCAAACTCAGCCCGAAAAAGGTCTGCAACGTAGCTAGAATTAACTTAGAACCAAACCAAAGCAATCTGGGAAACGCGTGCACTTGCTTGGGGCTGCTGAACTACAGAAAACAGAGTAACATCTGCCTGTACGGCCCTCAGCTACTCAGTGTTTATGAACTACAGAGGATTTTAGTGTCTCGCGGCATAACATCCCTCTGAATTTCATTCTCATGCCTGGAATAGGTTTAATAAATCTTACCCCAAATATTGACATTATAGTTCTTCTCAGTTTTCCCAGCAACATTTGTCGCTTCGCAAGTGTAACGGCCGGTGTCCTGTACTTGAGCTCCTTCAATCTAGGAAGAAAATGATAACCTGGATTTCTTCTTCTCCTCACATCATTAGATGTGAAATTTCAGGGAGAGGCTGTTCAGGTTTCAATTTTTAGTTTTATATCTCTCTCTCTACTTATTAATACTACAGTATTACTCCTGCAAAATCGGTACACGAGGATCTAGATGTGTGTGACCCCCTTCACTCCTCACCCATCACTCTCTCCACTGCACCAGAGGGCCTAATGCTATCCCAGCTCTAGTGGGTACCTGGTGCCTTCACCCAGGCTACGCTTCCGAGAAAGCCACCGCCACTGCTGCGGGACCACCCAGTTTACCTTGAGCACACTTCCATCTTCGGAGATGCTAAGACCTGGCTTCTTCAGCAAGGGCCGTCCATCCTTGAGCCACGTCAGCACAGGTGGGGGAATGGCGTCGCTGCGGCACAGCAGCTCCACTGCCTGGCTGGTGAGCGCAGAGACGTTTTGTTCCTCTCCCATGATGTTTGGCGGAACTGCAGCAATAAATCAAAATAAAAGGCCCTCGAGCACTGCAGATTTGGACTGGGGAGTTAACAGTCTTCAATTAGCAAAACCAAAATGGCCAATAACACCCTCCTGACACACACCTTAAGTCTTCTTTATATCACAATAATTGTTACCTACAGGATATCCTCTCCACAGGGTATATGCCGGCGAGGTATCAGCTACAGAGAAACCACGTAGATAAGCCAAGATTAGCAAAAAAAATACTTGCAATATAGTTAGAAAGGCAAACTCCCAGTATGTAAAGAATGAGGAAGAACCTTTCTGCTAAAAGGAAAAAGAGCTGATGAGTGAAAAGGCTCACAAGACAATAAGCAGACACAGAAGCTGAAAATGCCTATTTGGCTTTAAGGACAGCTCTGACTTTAAGAAGAATTTTGTTCAGTAATGGCCAAATACAGAAGACAGAATGAGAATTTGTGTGGCTCCAGCCAAGCGAATGGGTTAATGACTTAAATCATCAAGCCATAATCTCCAATATCTTGATTGTGTCTCTGTTTCCTGTGGTATGTGTAGCTAATTATTGTAGTTGTTGGCACTGAACCCTATATTTAGACGTGCACTACATTTTCAGTGATAACCTCATTATCAGATTATTATTTCCAAATTATAGGGATGAAAAATCAGCTTTGAGAATGAAAGCTTTCCATGTAGAAGGAAAAAAGTGCTTCTGGACTTTTACACTGAAGGCCATTGTCTGTTCTTGGACAGTGTCAAGATTTAAAAAAACACAATTTCCGCCCCATTTTCAAAATTACACATTTCCACAATCAGAAAAACAAAGCAGAGAGTAGACGTGTTCTTACTGGGCGAAGAGAACCACGTGAAGAGCATTTTCCTGTCCATGCCCTTCATGGCATACATGTTCTTAGCTCCTCAAAACAACCTACACGGCTTCCCTTTGTCAATATTTAAAAAGAAAAAGCATGTTCATTGGAAACTCTTCACATCAACGCAACATTTAGATCCGTAATTAAAATATTTACAAAATCAAAACAGTGCTATTAAGAATTACTTTGTCTGCTTACACATATCCAGCGGGACTTTTAACTTACTGTGTCCTAAGACTGAACAGTTTGCACAAAACAAGTTGACCAGGGGCAAATACTGGAACTTCTATTATCACATTTTCTTCACTTTTTAATTTTGCAATTCATTACTCCAGAATTTACATATTTGATTGCATAAAACTTTGGGGTAAGAAGGAGGGAAGCAGAGAGACTGTGTGTGAGAAATGCTCCAGGCTTCCCTCAGAACAAAGGATACCGAATTAACTAGCACACAGGAGATTATAATGCGTCCCAAAGTGGTGCTCAGCAAACCAGTTCTCAAGATGCCCTGAAAAATCCCATCAACAATAAAGCTTTGTCTTCCTTGCCCAGGAAGCACTAAGCAGAGTGGCTGATTTCACAGTTTGGAAAAAAGTTAGGGAAAAGCCTGGTCTCTGTGGATAAGAAATACAGTAACGGGGGGGGGGGGGAATAAAAATCTGTTTATCTTACTTTCTTTGTAGAATTCACAAAGGCCCAGATTCTTTACGAGTGCTGTGGAACTTAAAGTTGGAAGCTGATCCAGTACTGCAGAAGGCAAACGTATTTCCAAATACTTTTCCACCAATTACTTTTCCTCTCAGCTAAATGAATTGAAATGTGTTCAAAAGGAGACTGAGTTTATGAAACAGACGCTAAAGCGTTTGTTTCTGAAGGAATAGGGTTTAAAATTAATCTAATTATGCTCGTGGTAACTATACATTACCCAGATTGCTCCAGTTCCTAGGCTGGCTCAGCACACTGCACATTTCTAGCCATCTCTGCTCCAACGACACTCCAAATACTTTTCCTCCTGTGACTTCTTAATTAGATTACCCACAGGAGGCAAGTCCTAAAAGTAACATTACTCCTTGGTGACAACTTCACTCAAGATGGCCCTGAAGCTGAGCTCAACCCTGGCCAGCTTCTAATACACAAGTAATTTGAAACACACCACTTCTAACTCCAGGGCTTCCAGAGAGTACGAGAAATAATAAATCCATCCATGCCACTTGTGTGGTTACGTACACGCACACATCTGTCCTCAGTCTCCAAAAGGGACCTTGATATTCCTTGCTGTAGACATAAAATGTTCAGCCCACGTTAACCTTGAGCTTGCTGGCCATGCCAGAGTCCTGGCTTCCTAAACTGCCCCTTGCAGATGCAGAAGTAGCCATGACTCAAGTCACGAGTATCATAACCACAGCGCATTTACAGGGAAGCCAACTCCGAAAGCCAAACTCAAAACCAAATAACCTGGCCAGCTGCTCCTATTCACCTTAGAAAACATCCAAACTACTAACATCTGCAAGATTTTCCACACTTCTGCTTACGGTTGCCATAAAGCTAGAGATTGGCAGACCCAAAACAGTTCTCTCTCCGCCGACCTACTGAAAGCAGGAGCAAAACCACAATGGTTCTTCAATTCCCAGTCTTTCTCCACATCTCAGAAGATTCCTAACAGAAACGGTGGATCCTTGTTCATCCTCATCTCACTGGTGTACAAAACCACTAAGCTGTCCAGGGAAACTGAAAACTTGCTGCAGGCCAACTCCCTGGCATCCTCCCTGGCAGTCTGTCACGCTCTGCGGCATCTCTACATCATCAGCGATTGCTAAGAAAGCAATACGAAAAAACATCTTACACAAGTCAAGAGATCAAGATGAAACCCATACAAGTTATAAGAAACCAGAAGGAAGGATGAATTCACATGAGCTCAGCCAAAAAGACTTTGGAATTAACTTACTGACACAATGTGGAAAACTGACAAAGCTAAAGAGACATTCCCTGACTCTGGCAAGAGACAAAGTTGAGCGGCAGGGCTCAGTGAAGCACCACAAAAGCCACCTCCATTTAGGCAGGCATTGCAAGGTCTGAAAATGGCACAGAAACTGGAGAGCTCACATTGACTCATCCTGGTCCAATAAAGACAGCTGAGCTCTGACCCCAACAATATCTCTTGCCCGCTGGACATGTCTTTTACACAAAGAGAATCTCATATTTTCTCCTATCATTTATGCGTTAAACTTAAAAGCTACATTTCTTCAAGGATACACAGAAAAATCATGGAATGGTTTGTGTCAGAAGGGTCCTTAAAGCCCATCCAGTGCCACCCCCTGCCATGGGCAGGGACACCTCCCACTGGATCAGGGGGCTCCAAGCCCCATCCAACCTGGCCTTCAACACCTCCAGGGATGGGGCAGCCACCACTGCTCTGGGCACCCTGGGCCAGGGCCTCCCCATCCTTTAACACGTGTGTATATGGGTATTTTCACTTACGCATACACCTTCCCCTTAACACTATGCCTTTCATTATGGGTTGGAACACTTTTTCGTCGATGTTGCTGAAGTCTGGGCCGCCATGTGTAGTTCAAGCTCACGGAACAGTTCTCATGACCAAAAAAACCCAAGATTTGTCAGAAAATCTCACCATAAACTCTGAGATCGACATCTCTCTGGCTCTCGCCCGCAGCATTCACTGCCACACACGTGTATTTTCCTGTGTCACTGATCTGAGCACTCGTCAATGCCAAGACTCGACCCCCCGACAGAACCTGCAGCACAAGCAGACACAGTGAGGATACACGCCCCAACGCAAAGACCAAGCAGAGAGAATGATTACATTTCATCTAAAACCAAAATACTTGGTTTGCCACCGCATGCCACCATCCCACTGTTCCCTACGCTCTTCCCTGCACTCTGTTGTTCTCCGAGAGCTGCAAAAGCACAAGCCTAACTTCACGCAAGTCCACAGGGAACTCCTGACAGTCACAGGTCTTTGCAGGATGTGGACTTCTGTCACTGTGACCAGTTTCAAACACTCCGTCTCACCTTCTGTCTGTGCCCCGAGTTGTTCACATGGTGTACAAATCTCCCCACTCTCCTTTTAGGTCATAGAATTAGCTTTCAAAAAGCAACCACGCCTTCTCCTTTTAACGCTGAAATACCTTCTTACATTAGTGGTCTCTCTTTTTTTTCTGAATTACTATTTTATGGAATGAGATATTACATGATCTGGAGCTCTAGGGATCTCCCCTAGCATGGGAACATAGTTCTCTTCGTGCCATTAGAGGTGAAAAAGCTGTCATTGTAAATTCTTACTCAGCTGAAAGGACCATCTTATCTCAATATATCCTTATCTTCCATTTTGCACAGTAATTAGAGGAGCTAAACCTGTATCCATAACCTAAAGCAAAAGGCCTTACACTTTGATTCCAAAATCTAACTTATTCTGTTCCATTAAACTGGTTTAATGGTCTCCCACTCCAAAAGGAAACAGCACAGAGAGCAGGATTTGATTCCAGTACCTGCAGTCCATCGCTGAAGCTGGAAACGGGGCTTCCATCTTTTAGCCATGTCAGAATTGGGGTGGGGATGCCTCTTGCTTCACACTCCAGTCGTACCAGGTTATTGACCACCACTGTCACCGTGTCACTGCTGCCAGAAATCGATGGTGGGACTGGAAAAAAAAGAAAACCAAGCTGAAACAGCTACATAACATCATTAACCTCAACGAAATCAATGGGGCCGCTTACTTTTGGACATTATTTCTCTTTCTGCAAATTGTTGGAAAGATTTCCCATGTTACTCCCACTGAACTCGCTTGCTCCGTGCCAAATCCCACTCCTTCCTTGCCTAAGCAGTCAGGTAACATCAATAGAAGTACTGTGAGCAAGGGAAGCGGGGCTGGACCACAGCCCGGGGGACAGCTGCGAAACCCAGGAACCATAACATAACACCTGGAAATATTCCATTTACACCTTGTGAAAGGCAGTAAGAGTGCTGGGAATTAAAGTTTATCATATAAATTGCATGAAGCAAATGCATACGCAATTATAAATGGGGCATGCGGAGCAGATGTGAACGGCTACCAGATCAGACTGCGTAACATCTGCCTGAGGATAAAAACTACCCTAATAGAACATCGCAAAATCTAAGTGTACAGTCCAGCAAATTTTGTAGAACTTTGTTAAAAAGGAAATCAAGAAGTATTAAAAAAGGGAGGTGTTACATTCACCTGGAGGTTCAAACCAATATCATTTGCTCCTACTACAAATAACTTAGCAACACAGCTTTGCGGTCAATATCGGTACAAAACTTAATATTTGAAGTGACTCCTAGAAAGAGAAAAGAGCGCTGTGATTTATTCACACATATCCCTATGTGAGGAAAAAAATGTATAACCTGTAGTGAAAATAAGATTCATTCATAAACTCAGTGACCTCTAACAGCCTGTAACTCAGACTGCCTGCTTTTAGATGAATTCCAGTAACAGCAGAACTGACAGAGGAACAGCAAGTGTGGTTTTAGGATCTTTTTTCCCACACACCCGTAGGCACACAGTTCCCCTGTTCCACTACAATAGCACCCATTGTTCTCAAATGCCTGTGAGTGCTACAGCAGGGAGAAAGAAGTGGAAAAAATTAATACAATGAAATCACATGAATATACTAAACCGGAATTCTACCTGCTTCCTTCAGGAGGCCTGCCTGCTTTCATCCAGTGTTCAGGCTGCAGTATCAAGCATCGCTTTTAATGCAAATATGATCTGATAATTTCTACCATAGCTACCGTATCCACAACATTGTTAACAACAGACACTGAATGCGGTCAGTAATCACCCAACACATGTGCTCGCTCGCGATGCCAAGCGCCATACAGAAATGGAGAGGAGGCTTTCAGCCGCTGCAGCACAGCTTTCTGTACAGGACACAGCAGAGCCTGCTTTCCATTAAGCAGTCATTCTCACTTCCACTATTAAGTGGGGAAAAACCTCAAGTTTTCTCTTCTTCAACTCATAAACTCAAAGGAAATTGGATGATCAACTTGCTCATGGTAAATTCAAAAAGCCATCGCAAGCACGGCACAAACCGAGCTGAATCAAGCAGGTTCGTGAATAGGTGTCTCAGCTTCCTTTGATGCAATTAGTTCTGGCTGCGACTGCACATATTCTCTTCTGGAAAGGGGAAATGACTTTATGTGTCTAAGTCAGAAAGTATTAGCTCCCTAGAAAACTCCAGACGTATCCGCTGAAACTCTGCCACCTATAAAAAGACACGCAGATACTTAGGAGTTATTTTTCATTTTTTCAGTTTAACCAGAATCACGACCTTGGCTCTAAATATTTCCTGGGTATTAATCATTGGGTGGGGTTAATTGTCGTTGACCATGTCTTGAGCTATCAGTTTCTCCCATGATGGTCATTAATCTGATAATCATATGTACTGCCCAACTCATTATCTGCTAATTAACATCCATAAGAACTACATAATCCCTGTGCATCTCCACTGGGGACACCGCGCCAAATCTGCGCCACGGCTTTGCATGGCAGACTCCCACAGAAAACCAGCTACATGCATATGCATGTATCAGAGAGAAGAATTTGGATTACAGCCCCATCCATAAGCCACTGAAATCAGTGGAAAAGCTCCAGTTTGGCTTTTGATCGGGTGCCTCGTGTCTGCAAACACCCACACTTCCACTTCATCTTAATAGAGACTGAACATTTCTCTTTAAAACTTTTGGCTAATCAAAGAGCGTTTGATCTATGTCCTTTCTTTATCTACTGTGAGCTTTAAAGTCATCTACAGCAAAACAGGAGGCTGAGGGGAGACCTCATCCCTGTCTACACCTGCCTGAAAGGAGGCTGTGACGGGGTGCGTGCTGGGCTCTGCTCACAAGTGACAGTGATGGGACAAGAGGAAATGGCCACAAGTTGTGCCAGGGGAGGTTCAGACTGGGCATTAGGAAGAATTTCTTCCCTGAAAGGGTGGTCAGGAATTGGCACAGCTGCCCAGGGAGGTGGTAGAGTTGCCATCCCTAGAGGTGCAGATGCCATCCCTGGGTAGATGAGTTTAGGACATGGACATGGTTTAGGAGAGAGACAGGCACGGTTGCACTTGATCTCAGCGGTCTCTTCCAACCTTGTGATTCTATGAAAACCCAGCAACTACAAGGCCTTCCAAACTGCTGAAGCGATAACATAAATACCTTTTCCACAAATCTGGTGCCGCTGCTCATTATTCCTAGAAATGCCTTCTCCTACCACGTTTCCCTAATTCAAAACACGCATCCTAACGGCACGGACAAACAGAAGAGTGAACTTTCTTCCCCCTGACCTCTACTGTATCTCTTCCTGTACAACGCAGTGATGAGCAGTTGTAAGGCTGATAAGCAGGCTTGAAACTTGGAAAAAGCAAAGTTGGTGCATGCAGGTGGCTTTTGCAAGTTTTATAATCCTTACCGTGAACCTGTAGACTGTAAAACATCTCAGCTGTGCCCGCTGTGTTGACAGCCACGCACTTATAAACACCAGTGTCGGAGATTTGCGCCCCCTCGATCTGCAGCACCTGCCCTCTGTTCAGGACCGCGGCGCTGGCAGCACTGGTAAGCGGACGGTTGTCCTTGTACCACGCGATAGCTGCGGAACGAAAGGGAAGATGGAAGAGTTGCCAAACACACCCCTCACAAGCAACGTAATCATAAAGTCTTCAAACTTTCCACCTCAATTTTCAGATACGTAACAAACCAATATTGATATTAATCATAATTAATTATTTTAAAAAGTAACTAGAAAATTAAGAAAGAGGTAACGTTTGTGCAAAACCTGACTGTGTCTACAGAATTTAACAGCAAACTTGGCACTGTCATCCGTGGGCACCATATATTTATGAAAAAAGGTCTGAAGTTAAAAAATTATCACATGAAGCATACTTACAGGAGACCAACTCATCTCATACCAAGGTCAGCAGCAGCTGTTTAAAAATATGCAATAATATGATATATAACATTTTTTTTTCACCTTTTACCCTACAGTATTGCTACACTAAACTGAACCACCTGGGAAAGTTTACAGAATCAAGATGCAAGCAACCAAACTGAAGTGCATCTGGAAAACGGCAACCTCAAAAAAAGCCCAGAAAACAGCTATAAAGAAAGTTTTCTATCAACAAAACCTAGACTTTTTTGCATCTCAGCCAAAAGATGGCACCCTGCATCAGCGGAACGTGTAACTCATGGCATCACTTCACTATTCCGTTAGATGAAACGGCTACTTACGGAATTATTTTCTGTAGCACACAAGTTTGCTGTGAAAGAGCCCCATTCAAGAAGTAACCAAGCCTGACTGATGAACAAGACTGCGTGCACGCTGCTTTCTTTTCACTGTGAAGTTGTGCTACCACCATTCTTAGTTAATGTCATACCTTGACATTAGAATGTAAACCACATCATACATAGAAGAGGTGATCAAACTGGTTTTACTGTATAAATTATATTAACTACACCATTTTAATAGTTTGTTCTATTTTGAAATAACGATTCGATGAGGAAAAAGAAAGAGTGCAAAAAATCCTATGTTTGTATAAAATTTTACATACACCCCAAATAATTTCCAACTTTTATATAGGTATAAATTATTTTATATAGGTAAAAAATTATTATTATTTTATATAGGTAAAAAAAATTATTTTATATAGGTAAAAATTATTTTAGAAAATAATAGAAAAGAATACTTTGCAGAAAATGAATTCTTAATAATGTAGAGAAGGTGAACCTGGATGCTTATCTGAAATTTAGTAACGTCTTTCCTCTGCAGATGGGACAACCATCAGCACAAGAATAAACTGCTCTATTAGATACCTGATGTTACACACCATTCCTTAAGTTTTGCTGTACAATAATTGATAGAGAAAATTATTCTCATGTTAACACATAATTTTTCTACTCTATCAGAAGGTTGGAACAAAAATCAGACAGAAAGAAGATGGAAATAAATTTTTATCTGCACACCTCAACAATAAGAGATTAACTGTAAAAAAAAATTAAAATCTCAGCACTGAAAGAATCCCAGTAACAAAGTAACTAAAATCCAGACAGCTTTATTATTTTTTTCAGTTCAGAAACAATTCAAAACAAGAGCCAAACTCCTGCAGCTCTTGCTTGGATCAACGGCTATCGTAACGGCTATCGTTCCTATGGGAAACTTGCCTTGAAAACAAAATGTTATAACTCAGTAAAATGAAAGGAAAATAAGCCACAGACAGATACGCATGGTTTTCAAAGCTTAGATTATAAGGAGAACCCAGAAATTCATTAGTATAACTGAGCACTGAACCACAGAAAGCACTGGACACACAAGAAACCTCCTCATTTTCACACCAAGAGGCGCAGACCAACGGAAGAGCCGCCTACTCCTGTCAAGAGACTCTAGAGGAGCTCCTAGAGACGGGCACAGGCGACAGGCACACTCCGAACACACAGTATTGTCGCAAGTCAGCCCCATGCTATAAAATACTGATCTGACAGGATCAAATATTGATCAGCTGTGCGCGTGTGCGTGTCCAAAGGTGATTCAGCAGAGGTCTGCAGCATTCTTCTCCACGGACAGGGCATCGCTGTAAACGTGAGAGAGGAAATTATCCTCGTGTTTCTCATTCATTTAATTAAAATTGACAGGGATTACTGAATTTCTCAATATTTACTCCGTATCAGTTGATATACTGACCTTTCCACAGAGTTTCACAGTTTCTAGCTAGTTTAAAAACCACGGAATTAACTCACATTCACAAAATCCATTTCTTTCAAAAGACCTGTAGAAATGAACCCCGATTTTCAGACCGGTTCCACGTTCTCCAAGGTGCACGTGCATACCTGGCAGAGGGTTCCCAGTCGCTCTGCATTCAAGGTGGATCGGGTTATTCACCACCACTGTTTCATTTAACATTTTTCCTGCATCTTCCAGACTGGGTGGTTCTGGGAAAAGACAAAGGCATTGGGTTTTCATTAATCCAGCCACCCAGCTAGCAGAACACCCACCCAAAGAGTAATCCGCCCTCTGAGAATGGTTGGGCGAAGAATTGCCTAAGCTTCAACTAAACATCGGATGACCGAGGAATTTCTCAAGGAAGCCTGTCTTTGAAACAGGGATACTCTAATCATATAACCTCGTTAGTGTTACGAGGAATAAAACATCATCCCTTTTTATTTTTTTCAGGAAAAATGGCATTTAAAATGGACCTCCAGAAAATGGGTGACCAACACAGAGAGGTAAATCTTCTAACATGGCAAGCTCTTCTCACCTGAACTGCTAATATTCAA
The DNA here is from genome assembly GCA_033558235.1 of Neomorphus geoffroyi. Taxonomy (NCBI): domain Eukaryota; kingdom Metazoa; phylum Chordata; class Aves; order Cuculiformes; family Neomorphidae; genus Neomorphus; species Neomorphus geoffroyi. Next base: position 5,041,729 of record JAUMJM010000074.1, read on the forward strand.
CTGAATGTTGTAGATGGCTTTATCAAAGCAAGGCTCTTCACCTTATGAAAGTCTATAAATCTACAACATGACAGAAACATCAGATAACGACACTTTGAACAGGAAGACTGAGCAAAAGAGATTTATGAGTGTGGGACTGACACTAAAAATAGTTATGATGCAATTATCACAGTATAAGGTGAGCGTGGCTTCTCTTTTTAAGTGCCATCCATGGAGATACTGCAATCTCTCTTCATTTCGGTTTAAGGTTTTGTAGTTTCTGACTCGGTTTGACAATGAAAGTCAACATAATCATACTCATCGTGAGCATTTTGCCACATTCCATTCCTGCACATCCTGTATCCTTTGAGGACTGCATCACACCAGGAATGCACAATATTTCATGACCACCCTTCTGAGGCAAATATATGTAAATCCTGGTGGAGCATTTATTAAATTCACATGCAAACAACAGCTGCTCAAGTTTCCCTCATTCCTTTCACATTATTAGTTGCAAAATAAAATTCCTTTTAAACAGTCTGAAAAACCCCCTCACAAGAGAATGTTTCTTTCTCAGAAAAGTCATTCCCCATTCCATTGTCATGGGGAATACCACCATCCCCAGAAGACTTGGATCAAATTAATAATGCCAGTGGTGATACATCATATCCTGATTCAGAAACCTAGAGTACCCTTCGGAGCGAGGGGTCAGCAGCAATGTGCTTGGCTTCCGTGGACACAGAAGAGTTAACTGGGAAGACACAGGCATTTCTGTTGCTCTCAGTACCACATGAGGAAGGCTGAATCCCCAGACAGCAACTTTTGTCCCAAATTATTAATGAAGTGGAACAAAGAAAGAAAACTGAAAGATGGGTGTGTGAGACACAACAAAAATGCCAGAGAGCTTAAAAGAGAAAGTAATACAGCTGTAAAAAAGCTGCCTTAACCCAGCCACGTTTAGTTTCTAACTAGAGGCAGAAACATCATTACCATGCACATGAAGCCGAACGTGCTGTTGCGCTTCTCCTGCAGCATTTGTTGCCACACAAGTGTATCGGCCAGCATCTTCCAGCAGGGCCTTGACAACTTGCAGAACACGGCCTGAAGACTCCAGCTGTACCGAAACAGAGAGCAGGGAACCACTTTACTCAACAATCCTACGTGGAGCTGCTAAGCATCATGGCAAAGCAGAGGTTCACACTCCATACAGCGAGTCTCATCTTCCTTCTAACCTGGGGCTAATTCATGCAAGAGGTGTCTGGGCAGTTCAGAGACTCCAGGGTTCCTAGGACATCAGGATTATGAGCTGTAAGGAGACCTGGACAACACAGGGGCAGGCAAGCAAGGTGAAGAGGAGGCTGCAGGCAGAGAGAGCTGCTGCTGGCAAGATATCAGAAACTGCTCCAGCCTGAAGTAAATGAAAGCCAAGACAAGCACTCAGCTCCCTGGAGCATGCAAGCACTGGGAAGGGCTGCTTGCTGAAAGTCAGCATCTCACAGTGAGAGGGGAACGTACAGGTAGGTGCTGCAACTGCAGTGCTTACAAAAAAAACCACAACTAATCCCACCTCACACTGACAAGTGGGTACAGCCACCTTGGAACCATACCTTGAAGGTGAAAGTACACCCGAAAGGAGCTGGCTATCGAATTTACAGTCAGGAAAACTCTTTTCACATGGAGGGGCCTCATGGGATTCAGTCTACTAAATTCGAGACACCATCCTATTGAGGTAAAAAGTCCATCACTCTCCAGGATGGATCTTTAGCATCTTTATATCACAGCATAAGAGAAGCAAAAGGGAAAGAAGCACTACCATGTATTTAGTATAACTCTCTTTCATGGCTTGGATCCCATAAAAGAGTACTGCTTACTCTTACGTTCTCTCTGGCTGTGTTTACTGGTTGACCATCTTTTAACCAAGTTATGGAAGGGCTGGGAATGCCATTGGCAATGCACTGCAGCGTCACAGGCTTGTATATCACAACAGCTCTCTCAGAAGTCCCAGCTGATTTGATAGTTGGAGGAACTGGAAGAAGCATCAGAAACAAAAATGAAGTATCATTAGGATGCACACATTTAAATATATATAAGCAATATCCCACAGGCAAGAGCAGCTCTATTTCCGTTTCATCTATTCTCATCTCCAGTTTTTCAGCCCACCAGTACAAATAAACATTCCCAGAAAAATCGATGACCTTCTTGCAGCAATTTAAAATAAAGGCAGTCTGCTCCTTCCTCATAGCCCAAGCAACCTACCGTGCACAGTAACATCAAACTCCCGTTGATGTTCTCCTGCCTTGTTTGCAGCCACGCATTTATACCGGCCAGCGTCTGACACTTGAGCTCGAGAGATGAGAAGTTTCTGTCCATTTAATAAGAACTTATGTCCAGCATCCTCTTCAACTGGTTGATCATCTTTCAACCACCTACCAAAAAGAAAGTACAATCTGAGATCTCTAAGAAAGTAAGATCAGCAGCACTCCTAAAATATGCACAATTCTATTAAGAAGAATTTCTAGGAAGATGGATATGTTGGATAGAATTCTGCTTTTCTGAGTGCCACAAACCGAAATGGTTTGTCAGCAGAAGGGGGGACAGGGGAAGAGGCACTAAGGAAGAAGTCAGAAATGTTGACAGTTAGGAAGCAGTAGTGAAAGTGGATGCCACCAACAGAGGCAGAAAGAAATCTCCAAAGCAAAAGTGATCACTGGTGGCAGATGAAGAGTACAGTTGCATTAGCAAAGGAAACAGAGTTTTGTCAGCTCTTGTTATCTCCCCTAACACCCAGGACACGCATACTGGCACAACACACCAACCCACTTCAAACCAAAATCCTCATCTTGCACGTGCGTGTCTGTCCGTGTCTTCAGAGGAGCCAGGAGTTTGTCCTCCACATATGAACCACCACTCAATGACGTGGGCAGTTCATAAAGACCCCCTCCAAGCTCACCTAATCAACCAGCTGATTTTTTTTGCCCCACTGTCACAGCACCCCCCTTACGTGATAGTTGGTGAGGGCGTCCCTTTTGCTGAACAATCCAACTCCAAAGGGCTCTGGAGAATCACAATGTAGTCCAAGAGCTCATCCCCACCTTCCACGAATGGTGGAACTGTAAGAGAGAAAAACCCATGGACAGGAACGTTTAAGCACTAGAAACATCATAAAAGTCTATCTCAAATAGCGATATTAAAAAAATAATCCTGGTATCAACTTTGTGACAGGCACAGATTTGCAGTTCATCACTTGATATTTTGTGGCTTCGAATCACTCTCCTTATTCATTTTTATTGTTTGTTTTTTCTAGATTCTGTCTGAACAAGGTTGTGAAAGGCGACTGTCAGGGGAACTTCGAGCATCCCTCTGTCAGCAGGAGAACACAGAAGCGCAGAGGACCCAGGTCTTCTTCACCCTGTCTCATTCTCTTGCAGGAGCGACTGGGCTGGGGAGGAAGCACCGCCATACAGCTCCTCCAGCTCCTTCACCAGCAAGACCAGTGAGAGACACCTGGAGCAGCAGAATGGATGCTCTGCACCTGTGTGCAACAGCACAATGTTCTTCAGGAGGGCAGTCCAAAGCCTAAAAATCAAGTCTTCAAAATTCTTAAATAAACCCTTCTATGTCAGGAGAATCTGATTAACATTTGTATAATTCATTCAGAAGGGACTGCTGAGATTCAGATCGTGGTAAAGGAGTCAATGGAAAAAGAAGAAAAAAATCTTCACAAAAACCTGAAAATTTGCATTACCAGCTCAAATTCAGCAAAAGGTGTTCCCTCCTCAGAGGTAATTACTCAGTGATATTTTCAAATGGATCTCTTTCGTATCTATGACTTTCTTCAAGAAAATCAAATTAAAAGAATTTTAAAGGTTCCTGAGCAAAATATTCAGCTACCATACGCACAGAAACTCTTCAAGAACTAATCTGAAAGTCCTCAAGCTGTCCCAAAACCCCAGGCAGAAAAGGCGTGCAGTGCTCAGGTTTAACTAAGCATGCAACTTCAGTAAGTGAGCTTTCATAGAATCATAGAACCCTAGAGTGTCCTGGGTTGGAAGTGGCCCACAGGACCATTGAGTCCAACTCCTGTCCCTGCACAGGACAACCCAACACTCACACCGCGTGGCTGAGGGCCTTGGCCAAATGCTTCTGGAATACTGTCAGGCTGTGACTGCTTCCCTGGGGAGCAGTTCCAGTGCTCCACCACCCTCTGGGGAGGAATCTTTTCCTGATGTCCAGCCTAACCCTCCCCTGGCACATTTTCCTGACATTCCCCCCGGGTCCTGTCATTGATCACCAGCGAGAAGAGCTCAGCGCCTGCTCCTCATCCTTCCCTTGTTCATTACATTTGTGGAAATCTGACAAATTCTGTTGCTTACACACCTAAGACTTCAACTTCGTATCTGACTTCTTGTTCTCCAGCTATACTTGTGGCCACACACAAATACCGGCCCCGGTCGGCCTCAACAGCGTTCAGAATCTCCAGTTTCTTTCCACCAGAGCCAACGCGGAGGTTGTCGCTTGCTTTCACGGGCACACCATCTTTTAACCAGGTGAGGAGGGGTGGAGGGTTGCCAGCAGCTTTACACTCCAATACCAGTGAATTGCCAGCAACCACCTGCCTGTTCTGGGCTGTGCCAGCATCGCCCTCGATTACTGGAGGAACTGTAGAAAGGAAAAAATACATCGCAAGTGATTAACTGTATAGCCAGAAAATGTATGAAGAGCAAACGGCTTAATTCCTCCCCACCCACTTTGGCTCTATACGGCATTATGTCACACACAATTTAATGTGAGAATTTGCTGCCGGAGCAGCCAAGACAAAGGGGAAAGCGAGAGGTGAAATGATGCAGTTCAGTATAGACCAGTTGTATAAAATAGAGGCTCTGCAGGGCTTTGAGATGGAAGAACTAAATCTGAAGGTCCTAAAGACCCTACCCAGAGTGCATATTTCAGATAAGCATGCTCATGTGAGAAAGTGAAAGGATACATAGAGAAGAAATAGCTCTAATCATAGAATTATAGAATCATTTAGGGTTGGAAAAGACCTCTAAGATCATCCACTCCAACCATCAGCCCAACACCACTGTGCCAACTAAACCATGTCCCGAAATGCCACGTCTACCCGTTCTTTAAACCCCTCCAGGGATGGAGATTCCACCACTGCCCTGGGCAGACTCTGCCAGTGCTTCACCACTCTTTCCGTAAAGCAATATTTCCTTAATATCCAATCTACACCTCCTCTGGCACAACTTGAGGCCATCTGCTCTCACCTTATCCCTTGTTACATGGGAGAAGAGCCCAGCACCCACCTCACCACAACCTCCTTGAGCTGCAGAGAGCGATGAGGTCTCCCCTCAGCCTCGTCTTCTCCAGACTTAACATCCCCGGGGCCCCCAGCTGCTCCTCATAAGGGTTGTTCCGGAGCCCCTTCCCCAGCTCTAGTGGTCTTCTCTGGACACACTCCAGCCTCTCAATGTCTTTCCTGTACTGAGGGGCCAACTTGATACTTCTCTAAAGTATGGGATCAACACCCCTGAAGTCAAGAGGGTTTTGTGAGTCACAAAGCTCCCTCTGCCTAACCCTGCTAACGCAGACCAGCATTCAAACACTGCCACTGACGGCCGTTCACCCTGGACAGACCTGCCAAGGCTGCTTACATCGCGGTGGCAGAGGAGCTTTCAAAACACGCTTCCTGTAACGTGGCAAATAAACAAGTTCAATAAACTCTTTGCTTACCGTACACATCCACGTCATATATTTTTTCAGCAGCTCCGACAGCGTTGGTCACGTGGCAAGTGTACTTCGCGGAATCTGATACTTGGGCCCGAGGTATCTGCAGGAATTGCCCTCGATCCACATACAGAGCTTGGGGACTGGAAATGATGGGGCGTCCTTCTTTGTACCAGGTAATGGTAGGAACGGGGATTCCCTTGGTTTCGCATTCCAAGTTGATAGGATTGTTAAGAAGTGCTGACACCTCCATGGTAATATTCCCTCCTTTAATACTCGGAGGGACTATTTCAGAAGACAAGACATCAGTATTAAAACCTTAGTACACAAATCTGTGTAGATTTAAATAGATTAAACATTAGAATCTTGTAAGAATAAAAGACTTTAGCTTAATCAGACTTCTAGCTCTTCCTGGTCTTTTTGTTTGGGGTTTTTCCCAGCAGACCTATACATTGCCTGTACAGTTCTCTGAGCCCCACTGAGAGCTGAAAGCACAAAGAGCACACAACACAAATGGAATCTAATGTCAAAAGGCCACCCTAGAGGCAAGAAAAAGTCACAGCAAAGGGTACCACAAAGCATTGCTGCCTCCCTATAAGTACTTGGAAACATTTCATTTTCCAGGCTCCAACACGTGCTGAATTTGGACAGCTGTGCCTCCACGTGCCCTTCAATGCATCTGGGCATCGCTCTGTCTCCTCCTCTTTCCCCCTCCTCCAAGGAGTAAAGAAAGAGCAATCCCTGTGTACCTGGGGAGATGCATCCCCCCAGTGAGGAACAGCAACCTGCTATTTGAAACACCAAATACATCCAAGATCCTCTACAACTGCAGTGGGAACTGCTCAGCACTCAAAACTTCTGAAGATGAAGTCACTCACTTTCAGACTAAATATGAGCCGAATAGTCTAGCTTTGTGCTCCTATTTTTGAAACTTCTGGCCCAGGATCATTTCCCTTCCTTGCTAAGCAGCACTGCTCAGATATTTCTAGCAAACAAGCTCTCGTGTAAATCAGCCAATATAAAGAGTTCGTAAATCTCTGTAGAAGTAATAAAAACAGTGCAATTGGCAACAACTGAATTTATGACTGCTGAAAGCACCAGACACATCTGGCAGATGCATTAACTCCTCTGCTGCCAAACATGCTCAGTGTATCTTAGACTTCCACGGCGTTCATTTAAAATGCCACTACAGAAATGTTAAGCAGTGTCACTGAATAGATCTCCACCTCCGTGATGGGTCTTCCAAATTATCAAACCATGATGACGTGTTTTCCTAATTAAATAATTTGTATGCAAGAATACTGAGTCTTTTAAATATGCCAAAACACACCCAGCTCCAATTGTGAATGCACTTCTCTATCAGAAAATGCTTTCATCCACAGCGATGGGGAATGGTTTTAACACAGTAGTCTGGGAAAAACTCAAAGCCAAAATTAAGGGTAAACAGCTAAAACAAAGTAAGAAGTAGCAAGAATTAGCATCTAGGTTCCTCACTTTTTCTCTGGGCTTTCAATTGTCCAGCCAGGATTAATAAGACATTTAAAAGTAAAGAGATATTCCATTCTGCTACCACTAATTCACTTCTCCCTTCTGAAGAACCTCAAGTAAGGTCTACTCATCTGGGAGGATTTTATTTGTGTGGGCTTTTTATTCCTCTTCTCACAACAGTCACAATCCCCTGTGAGTCCTCACACCATTTCCCTTGTTCCCGATGGAAAGAGACTTCGCTATGACTGATGTGCAGATATATTTCTGTCCATGTGGTTACTCCATAGTTCAGAAACGTCCCAGATGAGCAAACCCAAGTATTAGAAGTCCAGTTATCAGAATGAAAGACACTTAATCTTGTCACAGCACATGAGGACTCATCAGCTTAAAGGCTCAGGGATTCCAACTCCTGCCCTTCGCAGTCCAGGCACCAGCATGTAATGCTACCTGTGGAATTCTGCACTTGTTTCCCCTAATTACTACTACTGAGAGAGCTACTCTGTGCTCTCTCAGTTTTTAGGTCTGACTGGACTTTCACATATTCTTTGTCTTCCAAGTTGAAAACCTCTTCCCCTTGTCTTCTTTGAAGTCTTCCTTCCAAAGCTATTTCTTCCATTAATATTTCCATTCCTTTTCTCCCAATTTACTTCTCCTAATTTACATTAAACGTATCTACACTCACCACAGGAACTGTCTGCTCTCCATGTCTTTACTCCACTGCTTGTAAAAACCACAAGAAGTATACTCAGTGTGCTGTAAACTTCCCCAAAATAATAATGTTAATGTTTTTATCTCGTGCTAGCACTCTTGCTATAAATAACATCACTTGCTATAAATTACCTCAGTTTGTGCAGTTTAAGAGGACCCCACGCTACCTGAAAATCACCTGGAACGTTCTTTTCAAAGACTATTAAGAGTCTGATTCTTACTTTGTTTGCATTTTATGCTTTTGCAGTAATTTTAAGTTATTCCTGGCTGAATTTACTCCTAGCACCACGTTAAGGAAAGTCAGACCACGAGTGCGTTAAAATACAAATCTTCTAATTAATTTTCTCCTCCTTAAGAGAGATCAAAAATAACGAAGCCAACGTGATAATAATATAATTCAGTTGGAAAAAAACAAGAGGAACATTTTTGAAGGCCCTTCAAGATGTTTGGCTTGACCACTTGAAGGCCAAACTTGCAAAGACTACATCCATACTGAACCTGATGCATACAAATGCTCAAATCCATCACTTTGTGCACACACCAGTACTAAGTTACGTTTCTACAGAAATTTTGCAGGATCAGAGCCTTAATTTATATTTGCTCAACTACCTTCATTCAGAAAAGAAATATTATGAGTAAAATTAACGGACAAGGCATTCTACAAACTTACCGTGGATGACCAGCTTGACCTCCTTCACTTGCTTGCCAGCAGTGTTGGTGGCGCTGCACTGGTAACGACCTTTGTCAACCCTTCGAGCGTTCTTTATGTGTAGAACTTGACCTTTGTCCAGAAGTTCAACATTGGGATCACCCACAAACAAGGGCCTGGAAGAGAGATTATTTTTCTTCACAGAGGACCCCATCCTTTCAACTTTAATTTAAATTGACCGTAATAAGAAGAGGTCCTTTAATGTCAGTAATTGCATCATGCAGCACCAGAGCAATAGCATTAATCTGAACGACCATCATAAAGTGACAAACTATTATAATTAACTATTCCTGGGTTTTAGGAGAAACCTAAACACAAAAGTACTTTACTCAGGTCGCTCAGGATGTCAGCATCAGAGCCAGAGTCCTACTCCTCATCTCAGTTCCTTTTTGTAATCACTTAGGTCATGATAGTCCTTTGCTAGAAACCAAATGTCTGCATTTACTAGTGGAAAGTGTCAAAATTTCAATAGCAAACAGCAAGGAACAGTCCCATCAGCATATCTGAGAGTCCTAGCCAAGGTCTATACTGAACCACACTGTTAAACAACACCATAATTCGAGAACATTTACAGCCCATTTTGGTTTTCAGCTAATATTTAAGCCACCAAGAATTCTTCTCTTTGTTTGTTCTCTTAGAAGACGAGAAGAAGAATTGAAACATGCAGGCTATAAATGTTTTAAAATATTTAATGGACATATGTAGAACAGCACAATGCACTAGCTAGAAAAATGTTTGACATGACTATTGTCTATCAATGAAAAAAGTCATGTCAGCAAAACAACTGTATTTTAACTAACGATACGCTTAAAATAATCCAGACAGAATAAACTCAAAGAAATGGTTGTGTTTAACTTCCTTCAAGCACAGAAGTTTGGCTTCAAACAGTGTAGATCTGCTCTGCAAGTGCCAGTGTCAGTAATGGGAGTTGACAAAGAAAAGCAGGATGTCAGCCGTTCATTGCAAACTTAACCACCCTCACAACCACCACAAATTATACCTGATGGCAATAACTCAACACTACCAAGTGAAAAGGAGAGCTTGCTGGGGCAGCGCAGCTTCTGTGTTCTCAGGGAGGAACAACCTACCCGCAATCACAAAAGCTACAGCGTACTTACTTGCCGTCTTTGAACCAGTGTATGTCAGGAAAAGGGAAGCCTTTGGCTCTGCATTCCAGACTGACTTCCTGGTTGAGGATGACTGCAATTTCACGGGGGGTATCAGCACCTATTACACTTGGTGGAACTTTAAAACACAAAAACATTATAGGAAGGTATGTTCTAAAACTGGAAGAAATGCTATAGAGGATCAAACTATTCCCTTGGAACAACTTTAGCTTTCACTGCAGAGTCCTGCTGGATCACATCTTATCTACCACAACCAGCACCTCCACCCTCGCACTGGGGAGTTGTACGTAAAACAACTCCTGGTTAAGCTGCTGTGCATCTAAAATACAAAACAAAGTCTCAAAGACCAAAATTCAGTACGAAACACAGTACTTTGTGGTACTAGAAGAATGGCAAATTTTAAGTATCCAAAAGCCACCATGATGAGTGCTTCAGCAGACAATATTTAATTGGCAGTGAGAGGAAGAATCTATTCATGAGTTGATATTTACTGGCTTCCTAAATGTCAACTGCCTTTTAAGTCACCATCTTAAAAAAAAACCAACCAAAAAACCAGAACACAGAACTAACCTAGGATATCCAGGTTAAACAGCTTCTCAGCACTTCCTGCTATATTTATGGCTTTGCATGAATATTGGCCAGCATCCTCAGTAGCAGCTTTAAGGAGCTTCAGTATCTTCCTATTGTGCGAAATCTGGAGAGCGTTGCTTTCCACAACCTTAAAGGAACCCGAGACATCAGCCTTGTGTGAGCCAAGTTACATCGGCCAAATATCACAGCTGGATTTTTATAAGAAAATGCTAGTTCTAGTCTAAGGATAATCTGTTTCCCCTTTGAGTTACAGCACTAATCTCCTCAACTTCTGCAATCTATTCAACATAACTCATAGCTCAAAATACAATCGAGAGTGGAAAACCCAAGGACATTCTTTGTCCATCAGTAAGGGTCAGTCACAAAGGTGCATAAAGAGCTCTCTCCTCATCTTAAACTACCACTTATCAGCTACTACCAGAAGAACAGGACCCAAGGATAATCCTAAGGAACTCAAATCACCTCCAAGACTTCTTATTTCTCCATCTATAAAATAAATAAAACAACATTATTGGTCCCCTCTCCAAGCATTCTGGCATTTACAACACTGGGAGATTGTTACAGCCGATTCCTAGGAGACTCTGGAAAATAAAGACTTTACTTCTGACTTCTTGAACAGCTGAACTAATGGATTAGCCATATGTAACTGGCCTTCTGCGTGGGTGTTCTCAGTGCAGTTTAAATACACACAAGGGCATGTACATATATTTACTTTAAACGTGCTCTCATACCAAGCACTCAAAAATCATCACCAAATTGACTGCTGACGGCGATGTTAATTCAATGAGGTTAATTGTACGTACCTGGACATCATCTTTATACCAGGAGATGACTGGGAAGGGGTTACCGGATACTTCACAGAAGAGACTTACAGGGTGATGAACAACCACAGATGTATTTGTCACCTTGTCTTGATCTCTAATTTCAGGAGGGACTACAAGAAAGTTCAAAGTCGTGTATTAAGCCTTCCGTTCCAGTGGTTTCCTACTTCCTCCTGCCCCCCAAATCAAAGACCTCTCTAATCTAAATTTCTCAGACCCTTTCATTCCCTCTCCAGCTCTTCCATTTGCTTTTCAGATCCGGACATATCTCCCTGTGTCTTTTCTTATCAAAAAACAATGTTCTTTGCTCAATAACAGAGTCTCATGGAAACACTCAAACACAATCATCATCAACATTCTACAAGAATAGTCTTAAAATTTAATCTTAATTTTCATTTTATTTAATCTTAATCTTAAAATCCTGGATTATTTGGTTAGCATATAAAGGAAGCAGATTCCAGAGAGTTATTCTTCTTAATTGCTCCAATCATCTAGAAGAACCTCTGCCCATCATTTGTCCCACCATGAATGCAAAAAGAAGGGCCTTATATGGTGGATTAGAAAGCTTAAACTCCACTGATTTATTCCTGCTGGCACAAGATGGAATTCCTGCCTTTCTCAGAATAAAGACAGGGATACAATCCTGCTCAGGCATCAGAACTAACTTTAATATGATGGGAAGTGAACAAGGCTGGAACAGAAGTACTCTGTCAGAAGCAAGACATCAACACGTATCTCAAAGCCACCTGTAGAGTTTCTAATCTCCAATCTGGATGCTGGAAGAAGAATATCAGGAGCAAGAACTCTCCTATGTTATTCCTGATAAATAACTTTTCTCATAGTTATATTTGAAAGGTCTTCAGTGTCTACAAAAAGTCTTCATTTGTTATTTGCATGAAAGATTTCAAGTATAACTGGAGCCCTCTTCAAACGAGACAAAGATGGTTTGTGCATGAAGTCACAGAGGACAGAAACAACAGAAAATACAGAGAGGATCAGAAATGCTTGTACTCAGAGTGGATTTTATAATTTAATTGCACGTGGGCACATTTGGGGCAGGCAGGTTCCAACAACAAAAGAGAATATGTTCTTCAAAACCAGTTCCCCAACAGTTGCAGTTGTTGTTTACCATGAACTTTCAGGTTGTATTTTCTCTCCGTGCTCCCAGCTTCGTTGGTCGCCACACAGATATACTCTCCGTTATCAGAAGGTGTAACGGCAGCTATGATCAGTAGCGTCCCATCCTCCAGAACTGAAATCCCTGGTTCGCTGCCTGTCAGTTCTCTTCCATTACGCAGCCATTTGACAACAGGCTTTGGAAAACCTAACAGGAAAAAGGTGACACCTCAAGAAAAGCTTCGCTCAGCTCAATAAGAAAGATTTAAACAATTCCCACTGCTTGCTGGAAGCCCTTCTGGCAAGGACGAGCACAGGGGGCCATGAGCTTTCAAACTTAAAGGAATCCCCAACTCTTAAGTGTATGAATTTAACACTAAAAATATTAGTCCTAAACACTGCAATATCCTTGTTGGCTGGCAATGACTTTTCAAAGAACTTCCACATGCAGTGGTAATTTAAACCACTCTCGGTTTGAATTTTTCCACATAAAGTATTTATGGAAAATACTGTGCAGATTGTACATTTTTACCGTGACCGGGAGCACTGAGAAACTTAGCAGTTTTCAGTGGTTAACAGAACAATACGCTGCTGTCACCACAGGTGGTAACAACGATACCTTTGGCTGGGCACGGGAACGCAGTGCGTTGATTCGCCACTCTTTCTTGAAAGGGAGTGTTGTATGGAGGCTCCAGATCACCGATAGTGGGAGACTCTGAAAGAAAATGAGACCCCCAAAAAGAATCTTGACCTCTGCTCCCAAATGTGAAAACATGGTCTGGTGATACATGACAGTTCCAAGTGGCTCTCAGTCCTGCAAGGTCGGATTCCAATAACCCCTTTCCCATTGATGAAGTGTATCACAAAAGCAGCCTGGATTTAACGGGAACGTTTAGGACGCACACAGTACAAAGAGCCTTTCAAATCCGAGCGATACTGGTTCTCTCTAAAACCCACTCTATTTGTTTTGAGGGTAGAGATCGTGTTTCTGCTAAATCAGAAGAATACTATTTAAATTGGGGTTTTTTATACCACATATTACTTCTACTTCCATTCATTTTCAACTTGTGCATGGACTGCAACTGTACACAAAGAACGTTATTCATCATGAAGTACAGTTACTGGCAGCTCTTTGTTGTTTGTAACAAGCGGTTCTCAGCACCTCTAATCCAAAGGGACCAGAAAGTTGCTTTTAGATTATTACAAAGAAATAACTCCTGCTTAGTTTAAGTCAGTTGTGCTACATTGATGTACGTCAGTCCAGCCAGCCAGAAGTCATGCCAGATATTTAAATTGGCGCATTGACTTTTGTTGCCCCATCACCATTTCAACAGCATATTAACTGATCAAGTGAAGAGCTCCATTTCAGCTCAAGCAAAATTCCAGTTCCATTTAAAGCTGTGGCACCAGGCTTTGAGGTTCAGAGACAGTCTCCGAAAATGTGAAACATGCAGAGATAATACTTGAAAAAGAGGGTTTCCATACTGGAATCTGATTTCCATTACCTACTACAAAGTCAAGTCATAAGTAGGTGAAAGATTTTTTCTTTTAGTTAAAAAAAAAAAGTAATATATCTTGAGTTTCTTTTTCCTATTTCATAAAACTCTCCAAAGACTATTTGCCCATTCTAATTTTTCTTAATTAACATCAAAACTTAATATGTAAAACAGATTTGGATTTTGCATTGTTAACAGCCAAAAGCAAAGAGCATTGCTCTCAGAAAAATAAACCAGACAATGCTGGCATGAAATTACACCTACACAGGGCAGGAGGCAAGATTACAGCCCTAACACAAATACCTTGAACTTGTATTGCTGTCTCCGACGTGTCACTGCCTGCCATGTTACTAGCAACACACTGGTAGATTCCGGCATCGGAAAGCTGGACGTTGCTGATGCTTAGTGCTCCATCCAGGCTGTGGATAAGCTGCCCACCATCTACCGGCACAGCACTTCTGTCCTTGAACCAAGTGATGGATGGGGGAGGGATCCCCTGGGCTCGGCAAGGTACGTCAACTCTGTGACCAGCTTGGATTTTCAAAACTCGAGGCCCACGCTGTATCCTTGGAGGAACTAAGGAAGACAAGTTTAGTCAACAATAATGTGAGTAAAATGATGTATGAAATTGTTCTTAAGGCTGAGCTGAAGTTGTTCAGCCTGGAGAAGAGAAGGCGCAAGGGAGACCTTAAAGCAGCCTCCCAGTACTGAAAGGGCTGCAGGGAAGCTGGGGAGGGGCTCTGGATCAGGGAGTGCAGGGGTGGGATGAGGGGGGATGGTTTTAAACTAAAAGAGGATGGATTCAGAGTAGATAAAAAGAAGACATTTTTACAATGAGGATGGGATGTAGGATACCCTACTGCTTAACTTATTGGAGGAAGTTACATTTCAAATTCTGCTGCGTGAGCTCCATATGAGTAGTGTAACATTATTATACTGAGCACATATGAAGACCTACAGGCACTGGGTCTTCATAATATAAAACAATTCACGATAAAGTTAATTACATTTTCCTTTTGACATTTTCATTTCCCTCCTCTAATCCCTGACCTTTGTGCGCTTCCAAACACAAGTTCAGACAAGGAGATAAAATATGACTGGAAGAGATTTTGCTGGTCTCAAAGAATAATATAAATCCAACATAACTCCTTTGACACAATGCTTCTCTTTGTAAGGATCGTTGACAACAAAAATAAATATGACTGTAGACAAAGTGGTGCATTGACACCAGTCATCTCCAGGCACAGAACCAGACAGTGGTCTGTTACACCCATGGTAACGCAGTGAGCGCAGCCTGAAGGTCCCAGAGCTGTTGGGGGCAGGAGCTCCCCTCTGGTAACTTCATGGAATGAGATTCACATCAAAGATACGTGCTGGCAATGGGCACTGGTAGCAACATTTCCAAAGTCTATACGAACCATGGGAGAACTATCCACACACCCACAATGACTATGGGCGAGCCTCAACTGGGCTGTGTTGGGCCATGGCTCACAGAATCACAAGGTTGGAAGAGACCTCTGAGATCATTGAGTCCAACCGTGTCTGCCTCCCCACTAAACCCTGTCCCTAAGGAACTCAGCCACCCCTCTTTTAAACACCTCCAGGGATGGCGACTCCACCCCTTCCCTGGGCAGCTGTGCCAGTCCCTGACCACCCTTTCAGGGAAGAAATTCTTCCCAATGTCCAGTCTGAACCTCCCCTGGCACAACTTGTGGCCATTTCCTCTCATCCCATCGCTGTCACTTGTGAGCAGAGCCCAGCCCCCACCCCGTCACAGCCTCCTTTCAGGCAGTTGTAGACAGGGATGAGCTCTCCCCTCAGCCTCCTCTTCCTCAGGCTAAACACCCCTAATTCCCTCAGTCTCTCCTCACAGGACTGGTTCTCCAGCCCCTCCCCAGCCTCGTTGCCCTTCTCTGGCCGCGCTCCAGCCCCCCGATGTCCTTGTAGTGAGGCCGACTCTGCTTTAGCACTGGAGGAGGTACACGTGCCACAGCCTGAGCTTCTGTCTGACACAGGTAAGGAGGAATAAACGAGAGAGCACGGCACCAGCAACACAGGACACTGTGTAAGTGCTTAAGAGACCATGGTTGGGGCCGCAGTATGGGGAGAGCAGGAGAGAGCCGAGGGTGGTGATCAGTGTTAAGGAGGAGGAAGGGGACGTGGGCCCGAGCCTGAGCAAGAGCGACCAGACACACCCATGGAGCGGGAGGAAGGTGAGCACAGGGCGCTGGTTTGAACAGAGAAAGCACAGTAAGATGGGTTAAGGCATCAGTTAGAGAAGGTGGGTGCAGCAGAGTGCACGTAGCTCTGCACCGAGACAGGAGCAGCGGCCACTCCGCAGGTGGCACAGGCACACACCGGTTTCACCACCACCTGAGCAAACTCTGACATGCGCTACCAAAGGAGTCTGGGTATGTAATTCCCATCGAGCTGGTGGGAATTTGACACCTGGAAGCCTCAGTCAACTTTGTTATTCTCAGCCACTGTTTGCAAACCTCTTGCTGAGAAACCACTTGCACAGAGAACATCTAAGAGCATTGGAACAAGTTTTCAGCTCCTAAAAGCACTTAAAGAGAGTCCAATTTCATACTGTGCTGTAATTCTTCCACCAGTCTAAGGAGCATCAAAGGAAGGAATGTAAGGGGAGTATATATATAATATATATGGGTATACATACATGTTTGTGTACACAGTATTTCCTTTCTACATCATCAATAACAACAACTTGCATATGAAAATAAAAATACCCTTAAGGAATATAGGTTAATTGTATTTAATGTACATAAGAAAAGCTCTGCGTGATGCCAGATTCCATGTGGAAACTTGCAGATGATTATCCTTTATGTTAAAACTTACCAAGTACACTTAGCTTCACCCACTGAGTCACATTCCCAGCAATATTTGTGGCTACACAGATATACATTCCAGTGTCTGAAACTTGTGTCTCGCTGATCTTCATTGACCCTGAGGGCAGGAAAGTGTGTCTGGAAAAATAAGAAGCAGATACGCTGTATAAACATGGAATGAAATGCGAATGTCCTCTATTTAACACAGTGCTAAAGGTCACTAGGAGCTAAAGCAACACCATTCTGCAGGGCACACTGAGCTTATCACTAAATAACGTGTTTATTTTCACACACAAATTACTAAACTATGACTTACATTTACTTATTTAACTCTTTACTGAGTCTCTAAGTGCAGAATACAAAGCAAATACCTAAAATCTAAGATCCAAATAATGAAACATGGTTCTAGCTTCTTACAAGATGTATGAAAATCTACCTTGTTTCTAAAAAGATAAAAAAACCAAAATCAACCCCTAAACCCAAGAGGTAGAGAAATGGAGTTCTTCAACCTCCTGTCAAAAATTTTTGCTCAGTCCAGGTCAGCAGGGTCAGAAAGTTAAACAACTTTTGACACTATTTCATCCTGGCAGAAAAAGATGTTACATTGATTCAAGGTGGAAGAGAGGATTTTGTAGAGCATTCTGATTCCAAACTGACCTTTATAGAAACTGTCAGTATTATTCAGTGAACAGTGACCTACACAGCATTATTTTTTGCTACAGTTCTGGTCACGGGTCTGTAACATCCCAACATCCGTTGGCCAGTTAAGCCAAAAGTTCCTTATGTGGAAGTTAAAATAATAGATACAGGGAAAATAAACGAGGAGGAAGGAAAAATGGGAGCTAGGAATTGACAAGAAGAAATACAAGCCTAGCACTCAAGCTTGGATATAGAACTTAGGCACAACTGGTGGGAACTGGTGGTGTCATCTGTCTCCCTCTCCCTGGCATGGTCTAATTAGGACAAAGTATCATACGGGCATAAACGGTGAATTTGGGGACTGCAAAGAGGAATGATAAATGGAAAAAAACGCAGCGCATTTTCTCCAGGCCACCCAAACCTGCCTGGCATTACGACTGCTCCTCTGCTGCCCATATCTTTCCATACTTCTTTTTAAGAACCCCAAAGATAAATCTCTGAGGCAACGGCCCTTCCATTGTGTCCGCTAATTACATTTGCTTCCTGATAAAAGTACCCTCTCATTTCTGATTTCGTTCTTCATCTGTTTAAAAGTCACATTTTTAACTTCGTCTCTGGGTGGCCTCAAGCAATTTTGTTTGGACTAATTCTTTAATTTTTTGCTGACATGTGTAAACAATTGTATGGAATGGGCTGAGCGGGACTTCTGCTGCTCTAGACAACTTGGATCTCTCCACAGCAGCTATGAGCAAGTAGTCTAATTTATCAGTGTCTCCTTGGGTAAAATGAGGACAAGTAAGGGACCAAGAATTCAGATTTGTTAATGCACGCAACGGGCTTGCAGGACACAGCAGAGAATTCCACACAGATGAGTAACACCAACTCAACTCTGAGCACAAGCCTCCTTCACCAAACATGCTGGCCCAGCACCTTCTCCCTGCTGCAGACGGAACGGAACGGGGGGCTCTGAGGTGCTGCTGTGGCCCCCAGGGGCAGAGGCTCCCTCAGCGCGGTACGATCCCCCAGCTCAGCTCACAGACTGGCTGATTCCTCACACTTGGATCGGGGAGAGACACCAGACAAAGGGCACAGCAATCGCTACAGGGGGCACTTGGCCTGTATTAGCATTTTTTGGTTTAGGAATACAGCTGCAGCCTTTACCCCTTCGGAGACTGGAAACACAAGCACACCCTGTGACAGAACCTGGCACTTCAACTGGGAACAAATGGAGAATAATCAAGCGCTCGTTTCCTCTCTTATTTTGTACCATACTAAAATAATAAGGAAGGACTCCAACATTGCGTCCCATGCTGCATACGAGACTGTTCTCATCTATTCTTTCTCCAAGGCTGTCAATTCAACATTTTTAGGAGCATTTAGCTATGTTTTTACTTGTTCAAGAATATCTGGATCCAAAACACAGCGAGCAATGAGTTCTTGTAAGCACTCCCAAACATTTATCATCATCTGTATTCTACTGGCAACCCAGAACTCATATGAAAAACAGACAATGCTCTCCTGATCATAAATATGAAGTGCTTAAGAAAAGAAAAACAGTTTTTAAACATTTATAATCAGGCACAGATTATGTGGGTCTCTTGGCACCGCCACAGTATAAATATAACAGGATCTCTTTCGTCTTAGCCTCCTGAGGTTGCGCAGAAACATGCACTGGAATGGAAGTTGTTCAATGATACGCACGGTCCTGTTATCTGTTGGGAAGAGACATCAGTTTGGTTTGGGGAAGAGAGTTACAAGATGTAGTGAAATAGGGTCCTCATGAAGGGCAACTTAACACCTGAAGCAGTAAGACGTTATATACC
This sequence comes from Neomorphus geoffroyi, assembly GCA_033558235.1. Taxonomy (NCBI): domain Eukaryota; kingdom Metazoa; phylum Chordata; class Aves; order Cuculiformes; family Neomorphidae; genus Neomorphus; species Neomorphus geoffroyi. The sequence continues at coordinate 5,060,799 of JAUMJM010000074.1, forward strand.
CATTCAAAATATGAAAGTTTAGTAGCAATTTCATTTCTCTTTTGTTTTCAAACAAAAATCATTACCTTGGAGAGAACGGTGATACGAGCTGCATTTCTTTGGCCCAGGTAATTATGGGGGGTGGCAAGCTCCTTACTTCACATGGAAGTGTGACATCTTCCCCTGCAATCACTGAGATCTCTATGGGTTGATCATATGCATCTCCTTGCTGGTCTCCAGGCCTGGATACTCTAGGTTTCACTGCATGGAACATGTTAAGAAGCTGCAATGAATTTACGTATTGTACACCCCACAACTTCACCTCAGATTAAACATCTGTTTTTTCATCAGATTTATAAGATTACAGCCCTACTTGTAATGACCTGTCTGCAACAGACACAAATCACTGCGATGCTGATGTGCAGTGCCTGTAGCTCAGACACTGGCTGATGCCTACGTCCAATACCACAAATACCAGCAAGACTCCAGCATCTCTCCAAAAAGCTGGACAGCCACACGTAGTCTGTGCACACGCTGAGCTCTGTATTGCATAGTTTGTAATCAATACCTGAACTGCATTACACTACAGCACCAACACCTCCAAGCTGTAAGTACCCTGCAAAGCAAGCCTACACAGAAATAAAAATTGTTTATAATATGGGGAGATGGTATCACAGTATCACAGTATCACAAGGTTGGAAAAGACCTTTGAGATCATCGAGTCCAACCTATGACCCAACACCTACACCTACTCCTACTTGTCAACTACACCCTGGCACTAAGAGCCTCATCCAATCTCTCCTTAAACACCTCCAGGGACGGTGACTCCACCACCTCCCCGGGCAGTGCATTCCAATGGCCAATCACCCTCTCAGTAAAGAACTTCTTCCTAATGTCAAGCCTAAACCTCCCCTGGCGAAGCTTGAGACCGTGTCCTCTTGTTCTGTCACCGGTCGCCTGAGAGAAGAGACCAACCCCTGCCTGACTACAGCCTCCTTTTAGATAGGAAGCTTTGGGACTGGTGGGATTAATGGATCTTCATTCTTCTATCAGCAGGAATTCCTGTACAGATAACTTCCTATCCACTTCCACAGAAGATGAAGTGATGATCAGCCCTAGATCCCAGTCCATGACCTCAAGGCAAGAGGGATCAGCAAGTTCTAAGAGAATCACAACGGCTGAAGGACAGGCCTGTCAGTATTAGCCGTGTGTAAAACTGCCTGGTTTGTGGATCCAGCGATGTGGGACAAAGTCAAAAGCACTAATTAGAGGTGAGTTTAAATCCCATTTGCACTGTGATTATCCTAGTTCACCCGAGGGGGTTTTACTGTCTAGAGTAGAACATAACGAGGGGAGCGGCAGTGACAGCGTATTTGATGGTAGCTCATACACACCATAGACAGTCAGCTGGACTTTCCGTGTAGCGTAACCAGCAGCATTGGTGGCGGTGCATACGTATTCCCCAGTCTCTTCACCCCCTGGTGAAACTACATACAGGCTTCCATCAGACCCGGCAGAAAATTTCACATTGCTGGGAAGAATGACTTCTCCTTTCTGTGGAAAGAAAAAGGAAATACAAGCCCACAGTGCCTTGATTCTCTAAACCAAACCAAATTACAATAACTGAATTCAATAAAAGCTGAAGCTCACAGTGACAAAGAACAATCTAATAAATAAACAGTTAATCTATAACAGAAAAATAAAATCTATTAGTGCTGGTAGCATCTCCTCTAGGTTACACCACTGCTGAGACCGAGTCTTCATATGAAGAATACTTTATTTTTAATATAACACTGATTTTTTTACTGTGCAATATGTTCCATGCTCTTTAATGCAGTTCTGTGGTCCAAACAATTCACAACAGTCTGACTAAGCTGAGCAATGTTTTAATTTACTTTACAGTACCGCGTCTATTCTTTATGGCTGAGATGGACAAAATAATTTATTTTAACTAAGAATCCGGACCACAAAATTCCATCTATACAAATTAACTAACTTTTCACACCCCTCGAGTGCCACTGTCTAAGTAACGAGAGCAGAAAGCACAAGGACTCTTCCACAGAAAACTTGTTACATCTTACAGACCTCAATCTTAAAAGAATTTTTTTTTAAAAATCAAGATTTGAGCTCATTTAATTTTGATGTTTATTTCTGATGTTGAAATGGATCTTGTATACATTACACAAAACGTTTCTCAATCAGCAGATTCTTCTTGTCTATATTGAATATTATATGTGATAATCAAGAAATGTACTGCTCCATTGAGCCCTTCCCTACCAAACCAACAGTTAACTCTTCAATTACTTCTTTTAAACAAAGCTGTTCACAAGGTCCCCACCAGTTACATCTGCCCAACTTCTGAGGTTTAACTGTTAATGCCAGAAATTGTGTTATTCTAGTAAGGGGAAGAAAAAGCCTGATGTTCAGATAAACTCCCCAAGAGGTTGAGCTCCTCCTCAGTGGACCTCTTACCAAGGACATGATTGAAAAGTGACCAGAGGATGACCCCAGAATGCCAGTATCAGACACGCTTTCCTCAGAGGAAACAGTCACTTTAAAGTAAAGCTCCAGGGGAAAACCAAACCTTGACTCCGTGGCAGGCTGGCTGTCTAACCTCAAATTACCAACTCACAACAGGAATACCAATAGTTTCTACAGCACTAAAACCATAAAGACACAGCGATAACCAAAGCCCTTCCCAAGAACAGAACGTTGATCGAGGGCTGTCCACGGCCAGCAAGCACTGCTCTAAGAAACAAGAGCAGATACAAAGAGACGTTCATAGGTCCCTCCCAACTGAGACTTTTGGCCACGTCTCACACACATAATTTTTATGACAACTGAATGATGTGTTCAACTCATCTTTCACTACGAACAGCTCAAAAATGAGAAATCACCTTGGACCAGACAACAGATGGCTTAGGAACTCCACTTGCTTTGCATGGTAACGTTACGGGGATGCCTTCAATGGTGCTGAATATCTGCTGTCCATGCTGAATCACTGGCACAACTGAAAATCAACGCAAATACGAAACGTGCTGAAGACAGATTTCAAATCATGGCACAACTCTTACAATAAGATCCTTGTGTTCAGTTACCACTTCACACAGGCAGCAGGGTTTGGGAGTTTTCAGCCCTTTCCCCAAACCCTAACACTGACAATGACCAGCCACCCTCCCCTCCACTCTCCAGTCTTCCTTGACAGAATCCATACTTGTTTACATGAAAGCGTGTCCGTCCTAGGTTGATCACTGGATGAGGCACACAGAGTTTTAAACCAACTGCAGGTATTTCACATAGCTGATTGGAATCATTTCAGAAAGTCTTTGTTATGACATCCTCTGACAACACTTTAGGCCAGGCTTCCCGAAACAATACCATACATGATCCAACCTCATGATTTCATGAGAACGGAATGGGTTCAGCATTGCTGGTGCTCAATCCATTTCCATCGATGGCCAATATTTTGAACAGAGCAGATATGACAGAGAAGAACTGATCATACTCAAGCTTATTTAATCTTTGCTATTAATGCCACAAAACTGTGCTCACTGCGGTGGTGGCTTCTTCATGGACTGACTGGTAAATGAGCTTGAATACAAATATTGGATCACTTCACAAAACTCATAGCGAAAGGTAACAAGAAGCCCAATTCCTCTACTTAACTGAGTTGTTTCGAATTAACAATAGAGAAAATGAGATCAGATTTAAGGCTACAACACCAAATCCTAGATCCTTCTAAAAAAGCACAACTATAGTCCTTTCTGTTCTCAAGAGCTGAAATATTTCAAAACCTGGAGTTGACATGCAAGACATAATCAGATACCGAGTACTTGCCTGTATTAAAAAGTAATAGCAATTCTTAACATAAAAGGATGTTTCAGCATCTTCAGAGAAGCTTAAAATAGATCTCCCATGATTCATTTAACACGTGAAAAAAATTTCAGGCTGTAAACTGAAGCAGTTACAACCCCAGCCACAGTTAATGGAAGTACCTTCGGCTGAAATGTAGATGAATTGCCCAACACTAACATTTTGTCTTGCTGTCAGTGTAATTTTCAGTGAGTTTTAATTAAAGAAAAAGAAAACAAAACAAAACCCCCCACATTTTTCCAAACTCATAATTCATTTCAATTCTATTTTCCCCATGAATGAGCTTCTTTATATCAATTAGGAAAGCCCTAGACAGAGCTTTTCAAGATTTCCTAAGAAACTTCCACTTGCACCTGTTCTGTTAATAAAGCCAGAGATGATTGCGCAGCCATTGTAGATGTTTGAAAATGAAGATCTACAATCAAAAAACTGCATTATTTTTATTTTAAAACCAGTCTCACTGCTCAGTTCTTTCCCGTGCAGTGCACTCAATTTCCCACTGCGTCACTTTACAAAGTAACATCGTTACGAGAAATTGGAGAAATTTATGTAAATATAACACAAAAGCTCTAGCGAGAGCTGCTGTTGGTGAGAGATGCACTCTCATCCTGCATCCTGCAGAGGCAGCAGGACAGCGTTCCTTACCGTAGACATTAACAGTAGTGGTTTTGTTGCTTGTGCCAGCAACATTGCTGGCCATGCAGGTATAATCGCCACCATCCTGCAGCCGAACTCTTTCCAGGTGCAGGCTTCCGTCGCTGCGAACATTGATGTAGGGATTGGGAACCAGCTGCCAAGAGAGTGATGTAGCGTTTTACTGAAGAAAGTACTTACTGATAATGTTTAGGCTGGGATGCAGCATGGATTTACCTGGCTATTTCACATTCTTAAATATCATATGTTCCTAGGGAATTTTACTGGAGTTTTTCCTACCTTTCACAAAAAGTTAATTTTAAATACGGGTTTTGGTAGCCCCTCGGACTTGCTCCTGGGGTGAGATTAAGATCAGCAACAGCAACTCTGCTGTGCCACGGCACTTACAGAACTGCCACTCGTGTTTATAATCATGCACTGAAGCAACACCCAACTTTGCTGAATTATTTTACTCTATTTTTGTTGGTTATTGCAGTAACCCAATTTGATCACAGATCAGCTCTTGCTGAGTGCAATGACCTGTCCTTCTACAAACAGACCCTTTTTCTTTTACAAGTATCAAAACCTTCTACCTTGCCGTAACCATCAGTAGAAGAGAGCAGCTCTGCAACAAACCATTGTGAAAGGTGAGAAACATTCAGAAATTTCACAAAAGAGCCATTTTTTGGAAGTTATAAACCCCATAGCAACACCAAAGAGCTCAATGCGCTCAGCAACACGGATTTTTCTTACAGAAGGGCTGTCAGAATGCAAACTTGTTCCATTCAAGCCGTGCTTAGAGCAGGCTGCATTATTTTCTAAATATTACTGATTCCAACACTGTCCATGGAGCAGTGTTTGCCACGAGCTTCCAATCACAGGAGACCAGCGCTGCTAGCAGAGAAATTAGCAACTCAACAAGGAAGATCCTGCCAGTATCTCTCCTTGCACTTACACCCTCTAAAGGAAAGTCCAGTGATTCCTAGGGATTCAAAAATTGAGCAGAAAAGTCTGGCCAGCAAAAGGTGGGGTAGCGCCAGGGTTCCGCCTGGTGACAATAAATAAAACACGTTGCTATCGCTTTTTAATTATGGCTTTGGACAAAGGGCTTCAGGGAGAAATTAGCAAGCAAGGTAAAGAGCAGAGCCACACAGGGATGTCAAAGGCAGCAATCTGGCTACTGCTAAAGAAATGGAACTTCACTCAGCCAACTGACGTAGGTGCAGGGTTTACACCGCCGTTCTGTCTGCAGAGTTATAAACTGGCAAGGGAGAAGAAAACACAGCCCTTCATGTTCTGAGCAGTGCACCGCTATGAAAGGAGGATATGGTACAGGGATGTTAACATTTATCTCATTCGATCAGCAACGGTAAAAGTCACAATGTTAAAAAAACCTCTAAATCTACAGAAATTTTCTGTTCTCTTTATTTTTAAAATTGGGAGAAAATAAATGCTTTTCAGATACCAGAGTCTAAATTCCAGCATTTTTGTCACTCTGGTAGGTATATTCCACTAGCATGCCTATATTCAGAGACCAGGGCTGAAATTCAAGAGCCAATAAGAATGCGTAAAACCACCCTGAAAGCAAGTAAAATAGAAGATAAAAGATCAGTTCACAAATATTTTGATTCCAAGTCTTTCCTAGACCTTCCAATCCCCCCCCATCACCTCCTGTTCCCTCATTTGTGCTTTTGAGTTCAGAGGTTCCTAGCGTGGGCAGTGATCAGTGAGGCACAACCACCAGGATGCCACATTTCCACTTCCATACAGTGGCACTGGATCCTTGTTTCCAGTCCAATCTCTTGAAGCATCTTTAAGCGTAAAATTTATCAGTATATTTGTACACCAACTTTTAAAAATTAAACTAAGTCCTTATTGCGGCTTGAAATAGCAATTGTAGATTTTCTCTGTCAATAAATCCTACAGGAAGAAAAGAGAGTCTTACCACCAGACTGTTTTTAATCCATCTCCGCTCTGGAATGGGGTTTCCTGCGAGCAGCACACACGGCAAAGTGAGCTGCTGCCCCTCAATTACATTGGCTGTGGCTGGACTTGCTCCAATCAGAGGTGTAACTTGAACAACAGAAACAATTATGAGAAATTATTACCTTTTTCTACACATTTAAAGTATTAAATCTGAATTTTGATCCTTATGAGTCGTGCTACTAATGCCTTTTGCAGCAACACCAAAGGTCTCTTTGTGCAACGTACTATACAAAATAAAGAGGAGGAAACATTCCCTACAATGAAAATTACACGATTTAAATAGAAAGGGAAAAAGAGTGTAGGAAAAAAATGTAGTCATCAACAAACAGCACGAGAGCTCCAACAAACTTAATTTTACAACAAAAACACCAGCTGGGCTCCTGGTAACTACAAAGTCAACAATGCAGGCAGGAAAAAAGCCCCAAATAAATGAAGGTGTGGGGTGGCATGCGAGAGAGAAGGAAGCTGGAGGAATACATGGACAATGATCCTAAGCCTAAGGAGTGACAGCAAATGGAAGACATTGCCCAGCTGAAATCGGACCCAATCCAGCATTTCCCTGAAAACTCGTGTTCCCCTGGATACCAAGTTAACACATCGTTTTTTCTTGCTTGGGCAAAACGCCAAAGAACAAAAGCAGCAAGTTCGGTGAGGATAAAAAATAAGTAGTGATTTCCTTTGGGCATAAAATTTTAAGGGTCAACAGCCCAGCAGAAAGTTGTGCATGCTCTGTGAAGAGCCAAGAGAAAGCTCTCCTGAGCACACGCTTTGTGAATTAATTTTAAATAACGGGGATTAAATAACACTTTTAAATGGGTAAAAACATGTTGTCTACCAAATACTCCCAGCAGTACAGATCCCCACCACATGTTTTAAGTTAACAAATGGTTTCTCTGGTGGCAGACGGACTCCATTCTTATCCTCCTGCAAATATATACATTCCATAGCATTATTTTTCTTTTTATTGCCAATGGTCCCACTGAGATAATAAACAACTCCTTAATAGCACAGCTATTGTCAAAGCTGGACATTTACTGTCTTCTTGGATCAGTAAGATTCCTTCCCAGTTATATCAAGACACTGACCTAAGCAAGTTCACTGCTGCCTTTTGGTTTTTAAGATGGATTAAATGGCAGCAACCTCAACATTTGCATTCATCATCTTGGCAAATTTTCATTCTTTAATCGTTTTACTTAACAGAAGACAGGATAAATCACTTTTAAGGTTCATGTTATGAAGCGCAGATGGAATTAATTCACGTTATTGCAGCAAGTTAAAAGACCACATTCTATCGTGCAGAACTCACTGAAATCAATTACAATATTCCATTCAAATGTCTTTTGATTCAGTTTGTGTGGACGACTACACATGTGTAAACGCAGTTACAGATCAAAGCATATGGATATGTCACCGCGTATGTATTTACACATGAGCCACAGGCATTGTGTTTGTTGTACAAACACCACTGACTATTGTCTCCTCCAGAATATTTCAGGTGTTCACATGCTGCCGGTCCTTCCTCCCAGTGTTGTCACTGCCACTGATCACTTACCCAGTCCAGTTACTGTGATTGTGGCTGGCCGTGACTGAACCCTTCCAAATTGGTTCTCAGCTTCACAGATGTAAGTACCTTCATCACTGACCCACAAACCTAGAGGAGGAGGGGAAGAGATCAGACCGCGGCATCTGAGGTAACACGGAAAAGTCTGCGATACACGGATACCTTATCCTTTATCTTTCTGTTTGAAATACGGTGTCCCTGCCCATGGCTGGGGGGGTGGAACTGGCTGATATTTAAGGTCACTTCCAACTCAAACCATTCTACAAATCTATGAAATATTCATTTTGGTCACATCGTTGTTTTCCATCTGCCACCAAGTACAGAAACGAGCAATTGAGTAATAAAAACATTACAGACATTCAAATGATATTTTCCATCCCTTTATATACTGCATATACCTTAATAAAGCATACAGTAACGTGCATAAATAATACATGGCAGTACACTATATATCCACACGTATGTACGGTGCCGCATAGTGCATTCACTGTGGAACACTACTTCCTACCTACAACAATGGGTGACTGTACTGAACACCCACACGACAGCACAAAGCACACAAGTTGCTACCCTGCACGTATTAACTTAACCCAATCTGATTATCTCCAGAAAGGAAGAAAAGAGCTAATGAAGAAAACAGGACATCAGTTACTGTATGGATGATTGAGATTCTCCAAGTAAGTGAAACTGCAAAGTCACTTGCAGAATTTCTAGTTATTACCCAAGTCAACTTCCCTAAACCAATGGGTTTCGAAACACTTCTCTCAAAAAAAACAAAACCAAAACCCAAAACGAAAACCAAAAACCAAACTCATGGCTCCTCAGTATCAACACAGAACATAACTCACATTTATTTAAGCAGAGGTGTAATAATTTCTTTGAAGAAGAGTGAAGCCAATGACCAAACACAACTGAACTCATAAACTCACAGGAAAATGAACCGCACATCAAAAGCAAGGAAGTCAGAACCAGAAACACAATCTCTGATAAAAATCCTTTCTTTTTACAAAATTAACAATTTTATAATGTAGTACAGTAACTTAAATCCATTGCAAATGTTAAACTTCCTCCTGGAATCTGTTTTTAAAGAAGTTCAGTGCACCCACCGGTGAAAGCCAGAGCTCCTGTTCGGAGTTGACTGAGGGAACTGACTGCAAATGGTCTTGAGAAAAGGGAAGCACCATTTAGCCGCCTCCATTTAACCTTGGGCTCTGGATAACCCTGAACATAGCACGGCAGCGTGATGTTGGAGCCAATATCCGCAGATTCATCGCTGGGTTCCTGCGTGAAAACTGGGGGAGCTGGGGGGGAAAAAAAAAAGAGTACACACAGTGAACTGGAGTTGCAACGTGACATTAGCATTCTACTTAGAACACTGACAACCTAAATTTATATCCCATTATGCTCAATTATTCTTCTAACAACAGATTTCCAACTCTAGCAGCACATTCCAAAAGCAGCTTTCTATGCTCTGTACTTGCAACGGAGACGTCAAAAAGAGGTTAAACGCCTCAAGAGCCTCCCCCATCAGAAAAACATGGGGGCTCAAGTGTCAGCATTATGAAGTTCCTCATCTCCCTCAAAAAGCATCGCTCATTGCTTCAGAAAGTGCGTGTGTCTGATGGGAACAGGCATTTACAACACGTGATGCCTCAGGCCACAAGCAGTGAGAAAGAATTGGGAAAAGAGGAGAGGACGGGCTAAGTCACAATAACCTCATGCAGTAACTTCAGTTGGTATAATACATCGTCTACTTGAGAACCAGCTTAGGTTTGAATAGTTGCCTTCTTCTCTTCCTCCTCGTAACTTTTATGCTTCGCAAAAGAATTAAGGAAAGCTGGATCCAAACATGACATGGAAACAGCTTAGTCAACATCACCAGCACACAAAGACTTACACATACTTGTGAGAAGGGTTCGAATAAGCAAGGCACCGCTGAGCAGACAAACACTGAAACGAGAGTATTTATTGTCTAGGCTGCAAGCTACTTACAGCCAACATCTAGAGTTATCTTTCCAGAAGCTCTCCCTGCATCATTGGTAGCCACACAGGTATAGTCTCCAGCGTCCAAATCTTGTGTTTCCTGGATCTTCAAAAGACCCCGATGGGAATCAATCATGAGAAATGCCGATTCCCTCAACTCCAAGTCACCTAAGTCCAGATAGAAAAAAAAAAAAAAGAATTCAATATAACAGGGTATTTACCAGAATTATTCCAACAAAAGAGTGGCCAAGTTTCAGATTAGTTCACAAGGCATTCATTTACTCATGCCTGTATTCATTTAGCAGATGAGTGGAAAAATTTATTACTACATTTCATGCAACCCCTTTTTATTATTTGTTTCACAAGGGGAATGCAAACCTAAGTGGCTTTGGACAGAGATCAGTATTAGGCCAGTGTGCCAGACAGTATTTCTCCTTACCAAGTTAGAGACAACATTGGTAGCCCCTTGTCTGTCACTCTGTACCAAGCTGGGAATTCCACAGAACCTAGAAAACAGCTCTGCTACCCCTCAGGCTCAGCAGAAGCCACAATACTGCTGTGTAACATCCAGAATTGGCCCACACGTACTCTTTGGAATGAGTATCAAAGTCCATCGACTCTTGCTTTAAAATGCAAGCCAAGCATTAACTGCAGTGAGCTCGGAAGCAACTTCCTGCAAGGGAAGATTATTTGCAACCAGAATAGGGTTTGTGCTTCCCTCCAGCCACTGCCAGAGGTGAAGGACTGGACCGGATCAGCTACCTGTTGGTAACATCTACCAAACACGATCGCTGGTTTGCAGAAAATCAGCAGGCAGGTAGTTAGTTGAACCACACAAGGGCATCAACTGCTTCTTCTGAGCATACGTGTTCAGTCTTGAGACATCGGATTCTCTGACGCCCGCTTAGCTCTATGAAACTCCTGCAGTTTGATACTCAATATCCTGCTCCACTATTTAAGAAATTGAAGTAGACAGCTCTGAGATTTGGAAGAAGAAAGAAACAAAGATTCCCTAAGCGCTGTTAACCGTGCCACAGGACATTCATTCACTGTATTTAAACAGGAGCAAGAATTTATGCCCTGGGGGTCAAGCAATCTTCGAGATTTAGAGAATGTCACGGGTCAGTAACACAGAGAGTCTGAGAAAATAAAGTTGCTTCAAAATCATCTTTCTAAATATTATTGCTACAGTAAATAAACCAAACACAAAGAAGTGCACCTTTAAACCATTTAACTTGGGGATGTGGGATTCCCGTTGTTTTACACTCCATAATAGTTGTGTCTCCAAGGGCGACCAGAATTTCACTTTGAACTATGGTCAAGGTTGGGCCCTCTAAGAAGAAATAACAGAGAAAAAATTAATTCCTCATTCAAAGTACACACCATTTTTAAGACGTAAATCATGAAATACTCCGAATTCTATCTTGTTATATAGAAGACTATTTGCATTACAAGTCAGAAAGCCTTCAAAGTCATGTAAAGTGACAGACGTACCAGAAAACAGGAAAAAGTAGAGTCTGGAATGTCCAGAGCACTGGGATTATATATTGAATATACAAGAATTTAAGAGAAGAATTGAAGGAGTTTGATCATGTAGAAAGTAAAAATATTCAGTCCCTCTCTCACTCCAGCCAGATGTTGGTCATCAAGAATTTTAGTAGTCTGCTATTAATACATTAATGTAGTGTTTAGAGCACACGATTCGGACTGGGACTCCAGAGCGTTAAGCACCCTGTGGGAATTTACAGAAACATAACTGCTTCTCCAAAAGACCTACTTTGGTTTGCAAACCTACCCCACTTTACAACCCTATTTTAGGGTTTTTTCCTCAAGAACAGCATAACTAAGCCCCAAACATCACCTAACAATACTACTGCAATTGGAACAGGAAACAGAAAGGACATTTGTGAGCTGTTCAAGATCTTTGCTGAGTTTTCTGACACTTCTACCCCTTTGTTTCACTTGGTTCTACTGATTTTAGCAGTTCCTCCCTCATGATGTATGTTTACTGTTTCAGGTTCACTACGTTGTTTCCTTCACGTACCGATGTAGGTAAGAGTAGATGTCTGTTTCTCTGTCCCAGCTGAGTTACTTGCCAAGCAACCATAAACCCCTGCATCTTTTGGAATGGCCTTTCTTACGATTAAGGTGCCTTCTGGGGTCAGTCTGTACCTGGGAAGACACAGGGGACCAACCAAAATGATTAAAGGAAAGAGAACCACCGTTACATCGGCACTCACCAAGCAGCAAGAGGGACAGCATGATCAGATGGTTTACAAACAGGTGTGGCTGGTGGTTTTTCTCACAATAAAAAGCAGTACTATTACATTTGCCAGAGAACATCAATGCATTTTGTGAAAAGAGTTTAATCTAATCTTGCAAAAAGCCTTCTGAAGAAGAGAACTAGAGCACTTCTATTTGAGAGATGAGGAAATCTAAATCAAAGACTTATAAAGGCGAAGTCTGAGGTACTGCTTCCAAAACTCGTGGGCTCCTCAAGAAGAAACAGTCAGAATATTCTGGCATTCTTCAAATTGCTTTCTCACACAGGGAAAAAAAAAAGTGAAAGCTGTAACCCCTACCTGCTTGAACCAACAATAAACATGTCGTTGTGTGTCCATACCACTGTGGGCTGTGGATAACCCGTTGCAGAACACCGGATAGACACTTCAGAGCCTTCGGTAAAAGTCTGATTCTTTGGCGAAACGACCACCCTAGGTGGTTCTAGAGAAAGAAATTAAAAAGACCAACTAAAAATATCTATTTAGAAAACATCTACAGATTATAATAATCACTGTATTCCCACTTTCAAACGGCTCTACAGAGAAAAAACAGTCCTAGTGAGGTCAGAGCCCACTCATTTCTTCCCTTTCCCTAGCACACTCTATCACCTCCTCAGCATCACACATGTCTGTAAAGTCAGGACTCAAAGGACAGCGACCAAATTAATTCACATGTCTACACATTTATTTTATTCTGAGAGGTAGGATTTAGAGCTCCCAAACGTGGGCACCAATTCTCACAAAAAGGTGCCAGAAACAAGCAAAGCTCAGCAACGTGACCCACCACGGTCACAACACCAGGCTGAAGTAAGAACAAGCAGAGCCAGATCATCATTATCAATAAAAATATGACAGCACGTGGATTCGGCCTCACCATAATAATTATGCAGTAATTAATTAACTTAAACTTTTTAATGCACACTTAAAACTCAGCAAATCAGCAACAAAGTCAATTTTGACCCATTTCAGTCATATTTGTGCAGCCTCCTGCAAATGAAAGCCAATGAGCAGAAGCTTTCTGGCAGGTCAACGGTAAGAACATCACCCAGGCAATGAAAATAGAAGTCGCAACGTACGCACACACACGGAGAACGACATTAACAGCAAAATCACATTGAGGATAACTGAATCTGCAGTGTTAAGAGTGCCATGGGATGTTACACAACAGTACTTAACTGTCCCATGGACACCAGTCTGCACAGTTCCCATGAAACACCGCATGGAACAGGAAAGCAAGGCTCCCAAGGAACCTAAGTTGCTTTGAAAAAAATAATTTGTAGTAACATCAGCGTGCAATTCATGGGCACAACTTTGATTTAACATTTTTAGTATCTTTTTGTGGACGTTTCATGGATGTTTCACACCTGTTAGTGTTTCATGCAAACTTGCATGCCCCCCACCCCAAAGCACATAAACCTCCCTCTTTCAAAGAGCAATGGAACTGCTGCTTTGGGGAAGGTGCTCTGACACGCTACGGCACTGCTGCTCTGGGGAGCAGAACTGTTCCTGCAGGCCTTGATGCCTCTGTTTTCTGTCATTAATGAGATGTGAGCTCGTAAAGCATCCTGAGATCTGTAAGTAAAAGTGTATACAAACCACAGAGCTACGCTGCCAAAGAGAAGGAATAAATTAAACAATAAACAGCAACTCATTTGCACACAGTTGCAAAACCGTAAACACAGATGAATTTAATGCCTTATCATTTCCTTTCTTAAATTTACGTCCTTTAACTTTCCCCAAGTTCATTACTCTCTCACTTGTAGCGTAGATCTAATAAGAAGCTGCAAGGTCCTGAAAAGCCTCTCCACGTCTCACAGCAGGTCTGAACCCTCCGAGCTGCCGGGGGAAAGGCACCAGGAGAAGGCAAAGCCATAGCTCCAGAACCACTGGGATTAAATCCAGATCCAGAGGGGCAGGGAGAGGCCAGAAAAGGACGCAAGTCACAGAAACGTCCTCAAGTGATTCATGATGTGCACAGCCTGCTCAACTATTTTTATTTTGTTTTAAGCCCTGCCAAGAAAGACTGGGAGATATTCTGCAGGCTCTGGTCTTCAGGAAGGTCTCCTCTCCTGCTTGTACTGGGAAACTGTCTCAGAGGGCAATTACACACCGCACTCCAGCAGCACCATTGCCCACGCTGTTATTTTCACACAACGGTATTACCAGGTGAGTAGAGGAAGGGGGAAGAAATGTTTGCATTTAACATCTATGCAGGTAAACGAATGGACAAAAGCCATTGTACACAGCTGTGACACCCAGGGTCCCGGCTAGAATCAGCGAGGCCACATTTGTCACTAATTACAATCTCATTTTCTTGCTCAAAGGCCAGTAAGCAGGCAGGCACGCAGACCAGCTTTGTGGTACAGCAGGTCAGTTGGAGCTCTTTTGTTCTGTTCTTTGTATATTATCAGGGAGTATAATAATATCTTAATAATAATAATACCGTGTACGCAGGCAGAAGAAGCATAAGCGCCTTACGTTGCCGATACCCTTCAAAGCCCTAGGAAAAAATCCTCTTAAACATCACAGATCATGTCTAAAGCTTCTGAAAAAAAAAAGGTTAGTGTGGAGCATTCTCTGCATGGTCCAAAACTCTCACACTTTTAACAATCCCTCCCTCTCATATTCATTAAAGCCACTTGAAATGGTCAAACTTAGCATGAAATAGGAACAGCAAACACCATATTTTTATTGTATACAACGTAAAAAAATCCTTTTATCATCTTTTATTAAAAACCAAACTTGTTCCCAATATTTTTTCACTACTTTCTGTCTGCATTTTTTTTTTTTAACAGAAATGTTTGCCCAGAGCCACTGTGCAGGTGATGCTTGATGCAAGCAATGCTTGTTCTTGTGCAGTACACTCAAGATTCTTTCTTGCCTTTTACACTAAGAGTTTCCTTGGAAAAAGGAATGACAAAGGAAAATCAGTGCTTTACAGACAGGGGAACAGGGGATTTCAATTGCTGGTAGGGAGTGGGTTCTCCCTGGGGATGTGGCCCCATCTCCACGCAACCAAGCCCATTCACTTCCTGAACTATAGACTGATCTTGTTAGTGCTCCTGTGCCTTACTGAGCGCTGCACACGGACCTCGTGGCAGGGTCGCCAAGGCAACACATGCTTAGAGCTACAAATGCAACACTTAATGTTTTCCTTGTGCTTTTTATTGACTGTTGCAATAACAGAGATCAAATATCCTGTCAGAAGCTATCTTCCAAGAGGTCCCCATGCTATATTGCCTTAAAGCAGGGGCCAGGGTAGGTCAGAAGGCAGGTAGAATTACTGATTTCTAAACATGCTCTGGGTCCACTCCTTCAAAACTGCTCTTAGAAAACCCTCTAAAGGCCTACATTTTCTGTGAGAAAGCAGCAAGGAAACAATGAGCAACAGCCATAAATCAAATGACAGAAATTTTATTTAATACTCTGAATTTTTATCTTTCATCAAGTTAGGACTTAAATTCTTTGGAGTAAGAACTCTCCTTACGACACATAATGTGAATTATTAAAATAAAAGTAACCCACACAGCCAGCCTGTAAATTTTTCTCAAAGCAGAGGCTGGCTACAGGTATTGGGGAGTGGTGTGTTCTGCTCTTTACGAGACACTCACAACAGAACTACGTGTGGCTCCCTCCTTTCAGAGAGCAGTTCAACCGAAGAGGGACCCAGCCACGGCTCTGAGACACACGGCAGAAGGCAGCTTCACAAGATGAGTGCCAGTGCTGTTTGGTGACACCCACTGTTGGTTTAAAACCCTGACGGAGTTGAGTTTAACATGCGGTTTCTTGTTACCTTGCACTGTAAGGAAGACCGATGCTGTGGTAGATCCACCCTCATTAGAAGCGATGCAGTTGTACTTGCCAGCATCCGTCAGCCTTACACTCTTCACCTCTAAAGACAGGTTGCTCATCATCCTTATCCGCAGGGGCTCCTTAAGCCTTGCATCCCTGCCATCTCTCTGCCAGGTGAGATTGTAACGGACTGTGCTTAAAGCTAGGCAGGTCAAGACAGCTCCCTCACCAGGGACAACTGTGACGTTGTTAGGAACCTGAATCAAAGGTGGAGGCTCTACAGAGAAAGAACAGAAAGAAGAACAAAGTTTTAAGAGAAATATTGGAGAATGTTGGCTTCATTTGTGGATTCCGGATAAGCAACTTCAAGTACACTATAGTAAAAATAAATAAACAATGTGATATTGGTTTAATATTGGGATTAATTTAACATTGCTGAAGCCACGACACAGAACCTAGGGCAGCACCTTCATGCCCTGACGCGAAGCAACCTGAGAGGAGCTTCCATCACAAGAACACACCTGATTTAGGTCAAAAACATTGTACTGCATAGGATGAAAGCGCACATCACGTCTGAGAGAGGACGCAGCATGGCTTTCATTGAGCTCAGCTGGCACTGGGGAAAGCCAACATGAGCTTTAAGCTGGAACAGTTGGCAAGAAGGGGGAGAGGGCCCAGGATCTGGGCAGAGGTACCAGGGGGACAGCGGAACCGTGCCAGTACTCAGAGGATCTGCAAACGCACCCACGGCTCTAGAAAGCGACGCGTATGTGCTCTCTCCAGGAAGCTTCAATCCTTACCAGCCAGGGAGGAGGAGCAGAGCTGGATGCCCACGCTCTATGCTCAAGCATGTAGCTGCTGTAGAAGGCAGCACCTTGCCTGCGTCCGTCTGTGGAGCGGCTGTCAGTGTCCTCCGTGGGTCTGTGACACCTCCTCAGCTTCGCTATTGACAAACGTGCAAAGGGGAAAGCAGCGGCATTGTCCGTGGGGCTGGGACACAGACCCGCAGGTCTCTGGGTGCACAGGGCTGGGCTCCAGCACCCACAGTATCACAGCACCATAAGGTTGGAAAAGACCTTTGAGATCATCGAGTCCAACCTATGACCCAACACCAACACCTACTCCTACTTGTCAATTACACCCAGGCAGGAGGAACTCTCAGGCTGGAGATGCTCCATGCAGCAGCCACTTACAACATCCCTGAACAGTGGTCACTCAAATCTCAGGTAATATCAGTATCTTTTCCTTCCTATCTGTACATATTTATGGTGTATCTTCCATTATTTGTTATTACTTGCTTTCCACTCTGCTCATCTGTCCACTTCTATCACACTCCCTCAAGAAAGCAGCTGCAATAATTTGTACTGGAATTGGAATTAAACTTCAAAACCATAGACGTTTAAAATAGAAGCCATCATCCTCATTTTCCTTGAGACATCCCTCATAAAGGAGGCAACATTAAAACGTTTGAGAAAGAACTTACAGTCTGCCTCACTTTAGTGGAAATGCATAAAAACATGGGGGGGTGTGTATATTCCATTTGGTTTTCCCCTGACTGGTTCTTGAAAAAAGAAAGATTCACAATAAATAATATTCTGAGTGGGATGCTTTAGCAGAAATAAGACAGCTGTAAGAGCAAGACCAAATCTTTATCAGTACATAATAAAAAAAATTATTATCTTAAGAAAAGCAAGGATAACAGGGAATAAAAATGGTAGAGATTTATGAAGGGTGAAAGTTACTCCTAAGCTCAGAGCCAGCCATAACTCCTCCTCATTTAAGTCTCATGTGGGGTCTCAGATGAGGTTCACAAGCTTTACGCTAGGTCTCTGCACAGCAATGAATCACTCCTCCACGCTGCATGCTGGGAGTGCAGCGCTGCTTCCTTAGAAACACGGTCCCTACCAGCAATCCCCCTTGTTACCAACCGTGTGTATCGTGACAAGCGCAGGAGAGGCAAGAAATGCTGGGCTTGCTTACTGAGAACAGGCCTTCTCCCCAGCTTGTTGGGGTTTGCTCTGTTTGGGAGAAAACCCAAATCCTCCCTTGCTTCCCACGGGCACATCACCAAGTACGTCACTTGAAGAAGCTTAGAAAAGAGAGATGAGGAAATCCCCATCTTTTTGTTGTCAGTCCGGTGGGGCACAACACCCTTTGGACTCCACCAGGCTTTCACCACACCAGGGCACACACAGAGCAAAGCCCCAGCCACCTCTGAGCGGCATCCCTGCTGTTCAGAGCACTGAAGGTGCCTGCACAAGCTAACAAACATTTGACGTTTTTAAGATTTAATAGTATCACAGTATCACAAGGTTGGAAAAGACCTCTGAGATCATCGAGTCCAACCTATGACCCAACACCTACACCTACTCCTACTTGTCAACTACACCATGGCACTAAGAGCCTCATCCAATCTCTCCTTAAACCCCTCCAGGGACGGTGACTCCACCACCTCCCCGGGCAGCGCATTCCAATGGCCAATCACCCTCTCAGTAAAGAATTTCTTCCTAATGTCAAGCCTAAACCTCCCCTGGCGAAGCTTGAGACCGTGTCCTCTTGTTCTGTCACCGGTCACCTGAGAGCAGAGACCAACCCCTACCCGACTACAACCTCCTTTCAGGCAGTTGTAGAGAGCAATAAGGTCTCTCCTGAGCCTCCTCTTCTCCAGGCTAAACAACCCCAGCTCCTTCAGTCGCTCCTCACAGGGCTTGTGCTCCAGCCCCTTCCCCATCCTCGTCGCTCTCCTCTGGACGCACTCCAGCATCTCAACATCTTTCTTAAACTGCGGGCCCAGAACTGGACACAGCACTCGAGGTGTGGCCTGACCAGTGCCGAGTATAAGGGGATGATGACCTCTCTAGTCCTGCTGGCCACACTATTCCTGATGCAGGCCAAGATACCATTGGCCTTCTTGGCCACTTGGGCACACTGCTGGCTCATGTTGAGTTTCCTGTCCACCAGCATTCCCAGGTCCCTCTCCGCCTGACTGCTCCCCAGCCACTCTGCACCCAGCCTGTAGCTCTGCATGGGGTTGTTGTGTCCGAAGTGTAGAACCCGGCACTTGGACTTGTTAAACCTCATGCTATTGGACTCAGCCCATCTCTCCAGCCTGTCAAGGTCCCTCTGTAGGCCCCTCCTACCCTCTAGCAGATCGACACTTCCTCCCAGCTTGGTGTCATCTACGAACTTGCTGATGAAGCACTCAATCCCCTCATCCAGATCATCAATAAAGATATTAAACAGGACCGGTCCCAGCACCGATCCCTGGGGGACGCCACTAGTGACCGGCGGCCAACTGGATGAGACACCATTCACTACCACTCTTTGGGCTCGGCCATCCAACCAATTCCTAACACCAGCGAGACAAAACCGAACTCGAGTGTTTGCTTTTTCCACAACTCAAAAACGTCGACACAGTTCTCATACCTCGCACACAGCAGCTGACAAAATGGATTATCTGTGATAAACTGTCTGTCAGCTGGGCAAACGCAGAACACTTGAAAAAGACTGTTTACTTTGCTTAAAGGAAAGCTTTCAAGTAATTTCCTTCCAAATACTTGTACACAAGGATTTCAAAGCATCTCCCTCGCATTAATCCCCTGCACAGCCCCAAACAGAACTAATTGCTCGTGTTTATACAGTGAGTCAGGCGCAGCCGATCTCAGTGCTCTGTAAATGAGGGGATACTGGAATTCTTCCCCTCGCCACTCTCGACTCTCAAGGGCTACCAATATCGCGAGAAAAAAGCTGGGATTCTGGTTTTCTCTGTGAGGAGGAGAATGATTGCAACTTCCAGACCAAGAAGCTTTACGCTCACAATTTCTGGGGCACAATGTAACAGCTTCTTGTCCTCCAAAACATGGTTTGAAAGAAGTCCACGGGAATACCCGATCCACCTGAAGCAGTTTCATAGCCAAAACACAAAACAGTGCTCCAGAGCTGGGACCTGGGTAAGTGTTGACGTTACTGTTCTATTCGACTTGAGTACCCGGTGTGACTAAAAGGACGTTCCCCTCCTCAAATTTACCACTTGGTGTAAAAGGGTTGTTCCTCTGCAAAATTTGCCTTGCAGGGAATCACCGTTCTCTGGATCCGCTTGCACTGCAGTGCAAGGAACAGCTTTGCCTGGAAAAGAGATGGTTTAGACACCCGCCTCAACTCCTGAGTGGGTTGTTTTAGAGAATAACAGAGTTAAGACTCTTCTCGGCACAAAAGGAAGGACGAGAGTCTGGTCATAACAAGCATCAAGGGAAATTCTGACGAGACATGCAAAATATTTTCCTAGTGGGAGCAGTTAAGCACCGCAGGCTGCCCGTGGAACTTGTGAAATCTCCATCCTTGGGGACATGCAAAACTTGACTGGACAAGTTCCTGGAACTGCCATCAAGCTTGGAAGCCAATTCTGGTTTGAGCTGCGAGTCGGTAACTTCCAAAGGTCCCTCCAGCCCGGACTGTTCTGTGATTCACAATGCAGGTTAACTAACCTGAACCACTACGGGAGATAAAAGACAAGAGAACTTCGGTTCCAATCACTTAGATGAGACCCAGAGGCTGTGTTCAAGTGCATTAACTGACTCCACTCCAGAGCTTTCCCTGGCCAGCAGCAATAGCTTGACTGCTGCATGACAGACGCCTCAGCAACACAAACGGAAGCCTACAGAGAATGGACCTTTGTTTCAAAATTGGAATTTCTTTTCCCCTTTCCCTCAGGCCGCTCTGCAACTGTGAAAAACAAAGGGGCAGAATCTGCTCTAGCACAGAGAGAGCTTTCACCCACCCAGCCACAGGCATAAAGCAGCTTTTTTTCCTTCATCTTCCCTGCAGGTCACCCTCCTGCAGAAGACCTCTCGTGTCTGCTGAAGCAATCCCCATGCTTGGTTTTACATTTTCTCTGTCTGAGCTTGGTGTGCACTTTGGTTTACAGTTACTTACACGAAACCCCTCGGACAGAGTAAGAGGATTCACTGTGAAGCAAAGCTTGCTGCTTTACCTTGGGAAACACTTCCAGCTGACCTGCAACTGAAACGCTTTACACCTACCTTCACGTAAGACCAACTTTACTCTCTGCCTTTCTCCCACTCCCAGTTTTTACATCCAAAGCTTGACCAGGACGACACTATTTATTTTTCCCTCTTCCCACATTTAACTTTCAGTAATAATTAATAGAGCATAATCATTTAGTGCCCCGATTCTGAACAGGGTGTTAACTTACACAGGGAAATTCCCTTTCCCTCAGCATGTGGAATATCAGTGCTTTATGCTTTGTAACACCTTTAACACATCAGGCACTCCAACTCATATTAAATGGATGATTAGATTTATAATGAGTTGTCCTTTAAATTGAGATTTTTATGAAGTTAGGAATATTTTAATTAATTTTTAAAAAGTTATGAGCATTATCCGTTGGATAGCTAATGATCGCCAGCTGTTTTGGGGCCAGCAACCAAATACTACTGTTTATGGAAAATTACCTTTCTGACCAGCCCTATTCACGCCTCATTTATCTTTACTTTCTCCATCCCAGTTACTCTCCAAAAATTCAAGGCAATAGGAGAAAAGAGATTTCCAACAACGTACTAAATCTTGTTTTAAAAAGGCAGAAAACTTTTGAATGCAACTTCTGCAATTCCTCATCTCTCAGATAACGCATACATACAATCAAGTAAACATAATGGCTACAGCTTCAAATACAGATTTAGAACAACTGAAATCCAGATTTCAATTTGGTTCTGTAGGTCATATCTATTCTGCACACCCTACTGATAGGGGGACACATAATTCATGGCGGTTCCATAGTGTAGTGGTTATCACGTCTGCTTTACACGCAGAAGGTCCTGGGTTCGAGCCCCAGTGGAACCAAAGCCAAACTTATGGGCAAAGTCTTATCTGGACTTCCGTAAAGCCTCGTCACTACCTCCTTGTCTCTAAATTGGAGAGATAGAGATTTGGTGGATAAGGAATTGGTTGGATAGGGGCATTCAGAGAGCAATGGTCAACAGCTCGGTGTCCCTCGGGTTCATACTGGGACCAGTGCTGTTTAATATTTTCATTTATGATATAGAGAGCAGGATTGAGTGCACTCTCAGCACGTTTGAGGATGACACCACGCTGAGCAGGGAAGTGGTCACACCAGAAGGATGGGATGTCATCCAGAGGGACCCGGGCAAGCTGGAGAAGTGGGCCTGTATGAACCTCACGAGGTTGAACAAAGCCAAGTGCAAAGTCACTCAGCTGGGTCGGAGCAACCCCCTCGTATCAATACAGGATGGGGGACGATGTGATTGAGAGCAGCCCTGCGGAGAAGGACTTGGGGGTGCTGACTGATGAGAAGATCAACATGAGCCAGCAATGTGCACTCCCAGCCCAGAAAGCCAACCATGTCCTGAGATGCATCAAAAGAAGCGTTGCCAGCAGGTCGAGGGAGGTGGTTCCCCCCTCCTTTGCTCTGCTCTCGTGAGGCCCCATCTGGAGTCCTATGCCCAGTTCTGGAATCTCCAATATAAGCAGGATGTGGATCTGTTAGAACAGGTCCAGAGCCCTTCTCTGACGGCCATCCGAGGGCTGGAGCAGCTCTGCTACGAGGACAGCCTGAGAGAGCTGGAGTTGTTCAGCCTGGAGAAGAGAAGGCTCCGGGGAGACCTCAGAGCAGCCTCTCAGCACCTGAAGGGGCTCCAGAAAAGCTGAGGAGGGGCTTTTTACAAGGGCCTGGAGTGACAGGACCAGGGGCATTGGCTTTAAATTGGAAGGGGGAAGATTTAGATTGCACATTAGGAAGAAATTCTTCATGATTGAGGGTGGGGAGGCCCTGGCCCAGGTTGCCCAGAGCAGTGGTGGCTGCCCCATCCCTGGAGGTGTTCCAGGCCAGGTTGGATGGGGCTTGGAACCCCCTGATCCAGTGGGAGGTGTCCCTGCCCGTGGTAGGGGGTGGTGCTGGATGGGCTTGGAGTTTCCTTCCGACTCAAACCATTCTGTGATTCTATGATTCTAATTAAAACAAATCATCGTTAATATTTAAAACAGGCGTGTTGAATAAACATCAGCACGCTTACGTACATGGGTGAGAAAAACACATTGATTAAAAATACACTTAGAACCGGCACTGTGCTCTCTTGGCCCCAGGTGCCACTGCTCTCCGTTAAGCGTTCCAGCACAAGGCATTATCATGCCTCAGCGTACAGGGATGGACTGTGACCCACCTGATACATCCAGAAACGTCTGCGCACGGCCGGTTCCTGCACTGCTACTTGCCACACATTCATAAAAGCCTTCATCGGCCAAGGAAACCTGGGCGATTTCCCAACTCGTACTCGATGACTCTCTGGAGAACGAAAAGGGCACACTCACTAAATTCCTGAAGGAATCTACATGTACAAAAATTTGGTTTCCCAACTACAGATATAGGAGATTTTCATAATAATTAAGAGGAAAACCAGCCCCCCTGATGAGCCAAACTAGATCTAGCAATATGGATTTTATTTAAAGAAACAATACATACATTGTCGGACTTCTGAGCAGCATTAAGAACTGCACGTTTCTGCAGAATGTCTCACTTGCACATCTACAAACGTGCCTTTAACAAATGTCAACAGCTGTTACACAACCAACCCCGCCGTACCCGCAGTCACTCACTCAGCAGCTCACAGGCTATGGTTGTATTTACTACTTGAGAAGATGTCTTTCCTCAACAACGACAAGTTTCTATGTAGAGACACAGCGTGGTATCACACCTGTGGCTCTCACAAGCAAGAGTTCCTCTTCCCAACCTGAGCTCCTCAAACACTCCTGTGCTGCACATAAAGGAGACCCCATCCTCCACCAGATACAACCTAACTGCCCCCTCCATATGCAAATCCACTGCTCGGTTCACACAGGGGCGAGGGTAGCAGCTACTCTGCTACACAACGACCGCATGCGAGCAGCTCGCTCTGCACTTTTTAAACTGCATGGACTACCTGCATCCCAAACATTTACAATCCAGAAACATCTGAAGTATCCGTATGAGGAGGATGCTGACTTCTGCTCTCCGGGCTGCACCTCTGAGCTTACGACCAGCAATAACCATAATTAGCTAATATTCTGCACACTGACTGCCAAGCCACACAAAAATAAACAGTACGACAAATACAAGGACAGAACTGACGGATTCAAGACTGAAAATGGGGGTGGGGTACAGAAGAGATGTGCACCAGATAACTTTACAGAAATTGAAAGAAATGCTTGGAGTTTTGCTATAAATCACAGCAGGGCAGGGCTGACAGGCAAGAACACCACGTATCTCTCCCATACAGTGTTAAGTCAAGAAGAGAACAGAAGTAGAACTACATTGACTGGTGGTTACTCATGCTTAAAAAAGAACGCTATTACAGCTTCTCAAGATTCAAAACCACATTTTATACAGCTAATGGTGCAACAGACCCACAGATGACGGCTCTGCAGTGTCCCAGCTCTCCCTGTGGCCTGTTGCTATGGCATATAAACAAAACTGATCAGTGCTAAAACACCCATGATAGCTTTGGCAAGTAATTGCCATATTATGGGAAAACGCTGAATTAGTGAACCCTTTGTCTCTCTTTTGTTTGTCTGAATGGATCGATTAATCAGACCCTGAAGGGTACAAAAAGAACAAGAAAAAGGGACTGGGAACAGGTGTGGAAGTCCAGTGCTGTAGCACCAGGAGACAGACAATCCAGTTACACCACAAATGACAACAGCGTAGAGTGACCTTAAACGGCTTCTTACTTACTCTCTCCTGCTTCATCCTTACTCTAGATAACCCAATATATCATCTATCAAATCCATGACATTTTACAGTGCAGTGCTGGCAAATGGAAACGGCAGCAACTGCCAACGCCAAAGAACGTGTTTCTTCCAAGTAAAAAGTGGGAAATGTCTTCACGGAAAGTACGTCCACAGTGGAGTTACACAATTCTATTCTTCTTCATTCCTGACTTCTGCTACACAACACATGTCAAACATGGAAGCCTTGAGAGTGGAAGCCTAAAATAAGTTTGGTAAGCAGAGACCTGTGGTAGTCTATTAAAAAAAAAATTAAATAAAGAACGGCAGCAATGAACAATTCACACCTTAAGGCAACCGCTGCGCACGTGGGCACTGACTCTAAAGAGCAGTAACTGCACACAACTCTCTGCAACACGTGTCCTTGGATTAACTCATTATTATTATTATCATTATTATTACTATTAACCAAATGTATTGCCTTTCTTGTCACAATTTCACACAATTTTTGCCGATTCCACCCTTTGCAGGGTTGTCGGGATCTGCCATTTATAACACAGAATGGATTTTAAAGGCACATTAGTGCTCAGTTCCACAGACTGGAATGAGGTGCTTAACTATTGGTTCTTGTCTCCTATATCAGACTTAGTCAGAACTGCCCTAGGATATTAATCAAAATCCCAATTTTATTACTAGACCACCACAGGATGCAGAAATCTAGAAAAACAAAGCTGTTGCAATCATAGAAAAATTAATAATTTTAGAAGTAGGAAAAAGAAGTTAAAAGCATTTGTCTTCTACCACTTTCAGACCCCGTTTATCATAGTCTAAGAGTACACATTTGAAGGGGATTTTGGCCAGATCCATATAATCTCATCACCGGCACAGAGCGTACACCCTGCGCAAACATGCGTAGAAATATATTAAATATCTCTTCATAAAACACAGCCTCCCTTAATGAAGATTACAAAAAATAACAGGATGCAGACAATAGGATAAAAGCCGTATATAATAGGAAATAATAAATAGAAATCATTGGATATAAATAGGAAATTAAAAAAAAAAAGTCACTACTTACTTGAAGAACTGATCCACTCCCAGTTTTACTCCATTTTTAGTAAAACGTTGCGTGAAAGGTATAAGACTTTCTACATGGCAAGGAACAGACCCTGGCTGTAAGTAATATCCCGGAGTCTTGGTGGGCATTGTAACTTTTGGAGCATCTGAAGAAAGCAAATATTCCCCAGAAGATTAATAACAGCTTTGAACATATAACCCATCTTCTCCTTTTATTAAAAGGAAATTTAATTTCTGATGAAGTTATATTTGGTAGATAACAACATTAACTTGTCCACCATAAGACTGGAAGGAAACGACACAGAAAGTACTTGCATAAGTTAGAAAAAGATATCTAATATCAGTTTCAACCGATTCAGATACGGCAAATATACATTCAATTCAAATTAAAATATCTTACCAGGAGTAACACTAGAAAATGAAACACTTGAAACTCTCTGAAAAAGATAATCATCCTTGTCATAGCCCGTTATTTTAACAAAAAAAGCTTCATCTGGTGGAATGAAGTCAGAAATATTCCAGAGTCCATAGGGCTTTCTGTCAGGGTAGTATTTCACAGGCAAGGTCTTAAGCAGTTCCCCTGTAATGCTCAGGAGTTCCAGTCGGTCTACTCTAGCTGGAAGAGCGATCCCTGTGGTATTTAGCAGGACGAAGGTAGGAATCCCTAGAAAAACAGAAACATCCTATTTTAAGTGCTGAAAAAAATGTCTAATTTTAAAAGGAAAGGTTAAATTCCATATGTTTGGCCCAGCACGCCATGAATGCCCCATTCAGTCTCAACCCTTACGTACTAAGCTGTGCTCTGCTTATTAACTGCCAGGAGACACGGCGCTGAGTGCGTTTGGATTACCGATTCCCAAAAGGTGTTGCTGAAATAGCAGCCTCTTTTTTAACTCCTCATCATGCCCCAGAGCCAAAGGCTTTTTCTGGAGTTCCAAAAGTATCGGAAAGAGTAGCGATTTTGAGGCATTTCATAAATAAAAACATCTGGATTTATATGACATAATAAACCAAATTAATACAAACAACATCATAGTCTGATAAAATAAAAACATCGGCTCTCACACATTCGAGGTTCAAGAAGCAACCAACAACACCCCCCGAACTGGCCCAAAGCTCCCCAGAGAGATCATTATTGAGTCCTACTTGATTTTGAGGGCACCAAAATTATTACCATTTAGCATAGAATAAAATGGAAACAAACCTTGCACTGGTCTGCTGGATGTTTTTTTGAAGTCCAGTGTCGGCATCCTAGAAAACCCAGCTCGAAAGTCAATGGTGCTGAGACCGGTGATGCGGACAGAGTGTCTTCCACTGCTCGAGGTCTGAAACAGCAACAGAAGGAAAGACCATAGGCATAATAATTAGCATTTCAGGAACTGCAAAGTGTCCAATCCATCTACTGAGTTAAGTAGATTGCATTAAAAACAAGAGAGAAAGCAGGCTATGTCAAAGTTGCAAGTAAAAACGCCTCTAATAAAGAATTATTTTCAGATGCTGGTCCCTAGAACTGTAGCACCAGTAAAAAGAGCCAGTTCGTCTCGGAGATAAATCACAATACACAAGATCAACAGCTACTTGACCCATGCCAGGGACTGTAATGGGAGACTGTCTGCATGTCAGGATTTGGGCCAATATAAAGTCCATTACAAAACAGTCAATGAAACACAAGTCAACAGAAAAATCAGTGCAAAATCTTTGCTGACAATGATACATAAACAATTTACTTCCAATGCTACAATAAGTTATCTTGCCTTTTTGCTTATTAGTTCCCTTTTTAAATATACACCAAGCCAATTTTAGCTGTGGGCACATGCAAACACCAAGGGCACTGCGTATCGTGAGACAAGTGGCAAGCGTAGAGTAGCCCAAATCAACACTGCACACCAAAGGTTCTGCCCTTTCTCAGCCGAGCTCTTGCGTGGAAAGTAGAGGATGCAGAAGTGTCTCTCACCTCTCAACTCCACCACTCCCACTCTTGGCATTCTGGATGAATTGGCAAAAAACAAATCACAAACAACCCCCTCCCATGAAAAGCCTTAGCTTTACATTTTTTGAGGTGAGAGGGTCTTAGCATCATGGAATGGTTTGGGATGGAAGGGACCTCAAAGCCCACCTAGTGCCACCCCCTGCCATGGGCAGGGACACCTCCCACTGGATCAGGGGGCTCCAAGCCCCATCCAGCCTGGCCTGGAACACCTCCAGGGATGGGGCAGCCACCACTGCTCTGGGCACCCTGGGCCAGGGCCTCCCCACCCTCACAGCAAAACATTTCTTCCTAAGATCTCATCTCAATCTCCTCTCTTTCAGCTTAAAATCATTCCCCTCATCCCACCCCTGCATCCCTGATCCAGAGCCCCTCCCCAGCTTTCCTGCAGCCCTTTCAGTACTGGGGGCTGCTCTAAGGTTAGGAAAAAAGCCCCCACACCCCCAAAACCCCAGTGGTGCCCTGCACTGAGCAGGGGGGTAGATTTTTACAGACTTCAGACAATTCCAACCAGAACAGCGGGAAAAAATACAGATTCAAAAGGCCACGCAGTGCGATGTCGAAGCTGTATTACGCTAAGATCAAACCTGCCGTTAGCAGAACCTACTCTGAGTTTTGGTTCAGGGAGACGATACAGCACACAACACTTGCAAGGGGAAAGAAAATCAGTATTGCAGTGAAACAATTCCTCTGCGCTTTATCTCTCTGCAGATCATCATCTCATCCACTCTCATATTCACAGTTCCCCCAGCTCAGTAGCCACCTCCGATATGTGAATATTAAACAGTTGTTTCCTATAAGGAACTGCCTAGGGACAGCCATTTAGACACTCGGACAAATTGATGTCTATCTGATTAAAACAACCTCTGTTTGCCTCTATTTGCTTAGCCTTTCACCTCCGGAAAATCACTGCTAAAGCCTTTTTGATATAAACCAGCTGTTAACGATACAAAGAAATACTTCAGTGTGCCAAACAACTCCTGATATCAAGCGTTAATTGGCCGTTAAGATTTCATTAGACAAACTCCGTGACACTGTTTTCTTTTTATAGCATTATGCATCTGTAGAAGGAATTTACAGTGTGAATAAAGTTTTCATAAAGGTTTTCTTTAAGTCCTCAGTCACAGCCTTAAAAGCGCAAACAAAACAAGCTGAGTAAACAATCTATAGAAACATACATTGGGGATTATTTATCTTTATGAACTACTTTATGAATTATTAAGACCTTGGGATACCTAGGATAGTACCCCACACCGGTGCGGCCCCACCTCGAGCACTGTGAGCAGCCTTGGGCACCGCAGGATAAAAAGGATCTAAAGCTACGGAAGGTCACAGGAGGCAACTGGATTGCATACCGTGCTTTTTACATTACTCAGACCTGTGATTTGAAGACTGCAGCCAGCACTGAAGCCGCACTAACACTTGTTTGGGCATTAAGGTGGGATCTCCTTGGACTGATGGTTCTCCAGTTGGTTTAGTAGCAGCTGATGCTGTTTAGCTGACCATGATTTGCAATTATGCCAAATCAAAAGCTTTTTGAAGCTGTAGCTGACCAGTACATCTATAAGATCTTTGCTCAAACCTACTTAAGACCTGGTTTGCTCATAAGTTCAAGTAATTAAAATACTTCAACTATATTCAAGATCATTTTTTCTTTTTTTTTTTTTAACCCACAATACGTAAAATTGAATGTTTTCTTCTCCACAGAACTGAAGGCAGAATTATGCTGAGCTTAGAAAAACAAACCCAGAAAACTTCACAACCCTCGCTGGAGGAGCAGCCTGATGCTTTGGCCAGCACTGGTTCACATCTAGCTGAGCCACTGGCAGTTTGCACCATGCTGAATGCCAGCCTTGGCTCTAGGAGCGCTTATTAGCTCTGAAGGGTGGCACACATGGAGCCTGATGAGTGGGAAGCTCCTCTCTCAACAATTCCTGGAATCCAGGAATTTGGGCAACACAGTGCAGGCAGACACAAGTGGTTCCACATGGCTCAGCTCACATCCAAAGAGGTCTCGCCTTAGCAACAGCCCTGCAGGGCTTTGGCTTTCCCTGCACTCTGTTCCTCTGTGTCGCAGGGCACAGACCACATGCTCAACCCAAAGGAGCCCAACAAGCTACAGAGCTGAGTATTAAGGCACTGACCATAGGAAAAGGTCTCCTAGCAACGAGTATGCCTGATGTCTTGAAGTCCGGCAGGACTCAAACCCTTTATCTGGGGTATTTTCCTGGTACAAGAAAACGGGGTTTTGTTCTGGCAGCACAGACAGATTTAAACAATTGTCCATGAGCTGCTGAGCTCAACATGCTCTGCTAGTCCTAACGCTGCAGCAGTATCAATAGTTCCCTACTGCTCTCTATGTGAAATAATAGTCCTTTTCAAACTGCCTCTGCGCTTACCACACAGACACCACACAGCACGCATCCATCAACTTGGCTGTAAAGGTATTTTAGATGGGTGACTTCTCCTCCTAAAATGACAATATAGCATTTACACTGCTGGAATAGAACAGTTCAGTTGGAAGGGGCCTATTCCAGTATGATTGCTCTCACACCAACTTAAGAAAGCTGGAATCATGGTTCTTTACCTACATAAAGAAGTACACAACAATAAGACAAAGCACAAGTTGGTTTAGGCCACAGTTACACAACGGAGTTGAGAAGATGATGTGAAACCATACAGCTCATTCCAGCTCCCTTCCTCTCCCTCACTCCAAAACACGTGTCACAACGTGCTGCCCCTACGAGCCAGCTCAAGGTACAGACTCGACTCCGTTTGAAGATAACCTGCCCACAACACACAGTTCCGTAGGGTGATTTCTACAGAAACAGATGCCAAGGCGTGGTCGTGGGATGTCATTTGTTAGCAAACACATTCTCAAGCGTTTTCAAACATCAGCCTTTAGCCACAGAAATAAGGCTGGGGTTGGTTCTTGAGTTTATGTCAATACTGTCTTATCCATAGCGCAATCCTTAAGGTTTTAACATTCCATTCACACTTGGTGCAATTACATTTTGAACAGTTGATTAGAAGGACATAACGAACACGTTACAAAACAAATAAATGAATACTTACATCTCGCCAGGTCTGGCCAAGTCCTAAGCTCCATCTGCCAGTTTCCTGTATTACAGAGTGCTCTTGCTCTTCCCTCTTCCCTATTACAGTTTCAGGTAAGCAATTTTTGGCTTGATCCACTTTGTTTATTTGAATCTCTGCTAAATCAGAGGTTAGGGCTAGCCTAAGCAACCCACTTTCTGTTCCTGATTTACACCCAATTTATACATACGTTTATTCATCTACGGACAGTGCAGCAGCAGCTCGTAAGCGCTCTTGGAGGTTATTGCATTTACACATCTTGTTCACCACGTGCCTCATAACCACGTGACTGCACCCACAGGAACACGAGGCCAACAGCAAACATCTGAACTAGCACTGTCACCCAGCGAAAACCCCGCAGAACCACAGTTCTGAGCAGCCCTTTCCTCGCTCAGAACATTTCGTTCCGCTATTTCAGTAGCAGGTACGGGAACGGTCGTTACCTACGAGCTGGTGTTGCTGCAGGTTTCGGAACAAGCAGGTACGAGTGCTCCCCATCTGCTTCCGTGCACATTGATCATGCTCAGGGTAAGAAGCCTTCCCCAAGCGTGTAGCTGAACTTTCCTATAGACTGTCGTGGGAGTTGGCAACCTTTGGCACAGACAGCTGGATCAAGAGCTCACATTAAGCTGCTACAGTCAGTTCCAAGAAGATCATTTCGGCAAAGTCTTAATTATCCTTTCTTGTTTGGTTATTACTATGAATCACGTTGATCTCAAGTTCTTAAGAGTTCCAAATCCTTTACAGTCCATTCCATAACTGTATGTGCTAGGGCAGCACTCACATGTACAAATTTACTTACATGCTGTCATATTTGAATATTTTACTGTTAGAGCTTGAATTAAATGTATATTTATTAAATTAAATGTATATTTATTGACCTTGTAAACCTGCTGTTGTCCTCCACGCATGCTATACACAGCAGAGCCCCTCTGTGCCCACACTCTCTGCAAAGAGTTCCTGCTCAACAGAATCCAGAAATATGGTGCTCACTTCATGCTTTTCCACCCAAAGGAAAAGGATGACTTAAGGATTTGACTTAGACAGTAATGTCTAATATGTTACCTTCTCGGTAAGAATTTTATACTAGTGCCTTCAGAACATGTCACAACGCATGTCAGAAAGGACATTCATTATAACACAAACTCATCTATGAATATCCATGAGAAACAACGTAGTATGCCATTACACAATCCCTGTATAAGCTACAGAACAAGGCATACATGATTTCTGCAGTAACTTTACCTTGATTGTCCACGTTCCTGGCTCTGGATCTTTGACATTTACTACCTTTGCAGAGTTGTGGATATTTAGCAGTTCTTTCAGTCCTGATCCTTTATTGATCTGCTTGCCTAAAATCATAGAACGGAAAAATAAATAAAACAAAACAGGGAGTAAATTAAATACAGGCTAAAAAAAAAGACAGTAAATCCAATATTGTTCTTCTGTACTGATGTGTTTTTGATACTTGACTTACTTGCAACTTAGCAGTCATTAACGTTTACAATAGTCCAAGTTCCCTACAATTCTTTGCCAGAATACTAAAAACGCTATTTATTTTCACTCTTTTCACTCCTTTGGGAAGTTTAGCACAGACTGAAACAATTCAGAGCTGTGAGAAACTCAGCAAGCGTAAGCAAAACAAGTTCTCTTCACAGAAATGCTTAGCTCTTGACGAACAGAGGCAGCGCAGAAGCAAACTCCCTCGAAGGACATCTTAGAAGAGACCTGCTATAACCCACCTGCCAGCCCCCTCACGCTTCCATCCTCCAGACCTATTTCAAGCAGGATAAACTCCACAAGTAAAAACAGTGATAAGCCAGGTTCTCCTGAAACAGGGGCATCAGCATGTTACGAAGGGTGAGAATGCATGCGAGATCCTCACAGGGCATTTAACCTGTTACACCTCGTAGACATCAATAAAAGAGTGCGCGTTCTCACGCTGCACCTACCACACTTCATACGTACACCTGTGCACACAAATATACCGGTGGTTGTATGCAGGAAATGACTCTCTACAGAGGCATTTTGCTCCCCTCAAGGCTGACTGAAGTACCATCAGCACTAAAACCACACCTGGCTCTTTCAGAGCACTAAAAGAAAAGGTGAAGGTGACAAATTGATGCCTTGGGGTCAGTTTTTAAGAGTTTATCAGACATGCTTTGACTAACTTCAGTGAAACTACACTGATTTAGATGCATGGAGTTGACCTGTGAGAAAGGAAAATATATAGATGGGGTCAAAGCTGCAGCTCAGCACCAGCACACCAGTGAACAGCAGATTTGTTCAAAATATCTTCCACCACAAATTAAAATCTATGTCTGCCGTCACATTCCCCATCGCAGGCTGTTCAGCTAGAGGTGGGTACATGAGACAGGGTTTGGCTCTGAATGGCCTCAAAATGCAAAGAATCCAGACCTTGGTGTACCCTTCACCACATAAAACACAACCATCACGTATAACCCCTAAACAATGGCTCTGTGACTACATAAACACATGAAGAAAAAAGTGTCACAGTATCACATGGTTGGAAAAGACCTCTGAGATCATCGAGTCCAACCTATGACCCAACACCTACACCTACTCCTACTTGTCAACTACACCCTGGCGCTAAGAGCCTCATCCAATCTCTCCTTAAACACCTCCAGGGACGGTGACTCCACCACCTCCCCAGGCAGCACATTCCAATGGCCAATCACCCTCTCAGTAAAGAACTTCTTCCTAATGTCGAGCCTAAACCTCCCCTGGCGAAGCTTGAGACCATGTCCTCTTGTTCTGTCGCCGGTCACCTGAGAGAAGAGACCAACCCCTGCCTGACTACAACCTGCTTTTAGGTAGTCCACACATTTGTAATGCAAGGACAAATACTAAGAAAGCAGATGGAGGCGAGATGAAGTGGTCAGAATAGGTAGGATGTCCAGTTTCCCCAGAGTCAGAAAAATGGAACACTGGGAACAATTTAATTCTCAGAATTGCATATATCCAAACATCCCATATTTGAAAAATAAAATTAAATTTAAAAATAACCTGAAATGCCAATACCGGTTTGAAAAATGTGAAAGGCATTTATAAATCACAAATACGTCCTTCCCTGTTGGAGACAGCAGAGATGATCCACCTTTTTCATTGGCTTTTTTACTATCTCAAAAGAAGGTACAAATTGCCTCACCTAAGGGATCATGAATTTCAATTGCTGGCGAAGGACCACTCAAGGACACTGTAACCTCTTTCAGACTCGGATCGAAAGGGATCTGCCAAGTATTTACGGCCGTGGTCAAATGGTCTGTAGATAAGAGATGCACTTTGGAGGCCTGAACGGCTTCTTCAACCCATTTTAAGACCTAGAAGAGACAACAACAACTGTTATTACATTGTCAACAGTATTTGACGTTGAAATATTTTCTACTGAAACAACGTCTCTACTATCTTATAGAGATTCCACGTTAATGTCTACTTTAATAGAAGATGAGTGCTGTCACCTATGAAC
Organism: Neomorphus geoffroyi; assembly: GCA_033558235.1. Classification (NCBI taxonomy): domain Eukaryota; kingdom Metazoa; phylum Chordata; class Aves; order Cuculiformes; family Neomorphidae; genus Neomorphus; species Neomorphus geoffroyi. Next base: position 5,095,271 of record JAUMJM010000074.1, read on the forward strand.
CTACTGTCTGATGGCACACAGCTCCCACACCACCAACACAGTGCTGTCGCCTCACACAATCACTCAACGCAACCATTTCTGGAGTCATCGTAAATCAGATTTCACTCCATCAGGAACACACAAGAGCACAGGAATAGCGAAAGAAAAGAAGGCATGGTGCACGGAATAATACACAGGAAACAAAGCATCAACATCAAAGGCAAGGTACACTTCATCTTCCGACAGTCAATGCAAGAATCAAACATGATTTGAAAAAACAAGGACCAAAACTATGTTGTATTACCAGTAAAGTTATCAGTTCTGAAGCCAACAAGCTTATTTGCCACAACACTGCAGAACTATTTTTAAAAATATTTAAAAATATTTAAATAAAAAAAAAAAATTTAAAAAATATTTTAAAAAAAATATTAAACCCACTTAAAAGACATGCAATTGTAAAAGAAGGCATTAGTGAAGCCATGATCAGTGCGATGTGGAAAGGAGGACAGGAACAGCCCTGAATACAAGGTGATATTTTGCCTGAACACAAAATTAGAACAATATATGCAAATTACACTACTACATCCAGCTCTAGAGCCCTCAGCGCGGGAAAGACGTGGACCTGTTGACGTTGGTCCAGAGGAGGCCACGAAGATGATCAGGCACCTCCCCTGTGAAGAGAGGCTGAGAGCGTTTAGGTTTTCACCTTGGAGAAGTCTCCTTACTGCAGCCTTTCAGTACTTAAAGAGGACTCACAAGACACATGGGGAAAAGCTTTTTAGCAGGGCCTGTAGCAACAGGACAAGTTAATGGTTTTAAACTAAAAGAGGAGACATTTAGACTGGATAATACGAAGAATTTTTTTTCTCCGAGAGTGGTGAAGCACTGGCCCGGGTTGCCCAGAGAGGTGGTAGATGCCCCATCCCTGGAAACATTCCAAGTCAGGTTGGATGGGCTCTGAGTAACCTGATCTTGCTGAAGGCATCCCTGGACACTACAAGTTGGACTGGCTGACCTTCATGGCCCCTTCCAATCCAAACTATTCTATGATTCTACTACAAAATTTGCTGTATAACCAGTTTTATCCCTGTATTTTGGTCTCAGTGGCTCCCAAAAGTGATGTGAAGTGGAACAGCGTTGACCAGGCAATAACAATGCCAGGTGCCTGCTCTGCAAGAAGCTGCATAAGCAAGGTATTTGAGCATACTTTCAAAAGAACACATTAAAAATGACAGTAAAAATAACTATGTTATTCCAAACCCCTGCAGTAACGCGACCCAAGAGAGAAATACAGTTTCTGCAGCAGCCGGAGACACCAGCTATTCCACAACTCTGCTTACTTCAGCCAGACTTGAAACATGAATCACAAGGTTTCAAACGTTTTACCTTTATAAATTATATTTTTGAGTCTAAAAATGCTTCCAAAAGGAAATTCAATCTGCTCTACTCGTATTACATTGAGATGAGTACACTGCTTTTTTGTACTAGGTATATGGAAAGGTTTCCATTTAATTCCAGGATCTGAACTCCACAGGTAAGTTTCTAAAGAAACTGTAAAATTTAATGAGCCTATATGAATTTTCAGAAGTAAGGAATTTTCCAGTCTAACTTACAGCTCCTTTCAAGAGACTTAAGCAAAATAAAGCAAGTCACAAGGTAAAGCATCATTGCAGGAGCTTTGCCAATATATACAAGAATTGGAATCATTTTGGTATTTATACACAAAATTCTTTAAGCCCAGAAACCTTAATATTACACACGTGAAAATTTGGTAAAATCACACTGTAACACCTACGATAGGAGGAAAAAAACTGTTACATCCAAATTACTTTTAAAAAAAAAAAAAAATCAACAACAAAATTAGGTAACAATTTTAGCTCCCAGGATACAATCTTGGGGGCTCCCAGTCATTGCTACCTCGTACTCAGCTCACAGCCACCAGCCTGATATGTCTCTTTCTCAGCAGCAACTGGCGGGGTGCAGATGGCAACGCACCCACCCAGCACTCCTGGACCAGTTCTGTGCTTACGGCTCTCACCTGGGAAGAGTCAGGAGGGCCAAACCTTCAGCGGCTTAGCTCCCTCTCATACTGCAGCCTCACAAGAGAAGATTCTCTGCCATTTGCTCCATTTTCTATTAAAGCCATTATTTCTCAGTGAAAATACATTGGAATAGAAAACACAGATGGAAAGAACGTGCAATTCTACCCAGGTCAATCTGTAAGGATGACTTAAGCTCTCAAACCATCTCTCCATGTTGTAAAACGACACAAGATACCTGTTCAAGATTGTTCCTGCATTGAATGAGAGGGGATTTGAGTTTGTTAGAATGACAGTGATAAAGTTACTAAAGCAGAGCGTGCACACGTAGGGATCCCAGTGATCCCAAAGCACGTTGTCGACCTTTGCAACATAACAAGGAAAAGGCTCTTGAAAGCAGATTACTGGTACTGGCACTATTTCAGCAGCTCCTACCAAAGCTATAGAAGAACACCCGACCGCAATCACGCTGATTATAAAACGAACCTGGAGCCAAGTTATCCCCTTGCCATTGATTACTTCCTTAGGGTGCTTCGGTTTCACACATTGGGTTTTGTACGCTGTCGTTCGTGAGTCCAGCCATGGGAAGGAATTGTTCAAGGGGGAATCAGGAAAAAGAATTCCTCTCTTCCCTTCTTCCAATCACTCATTCTCCTTCCTAAATTTCACCGCCCCTACCTATCTGCTCCTGGGCTCATACTGCAAACCAGACCATTAGAATCATAGAATCATTAAAGGGATCTGGATGAAAAACTCATCGAAGAAGGAAAAATGTCTTAAACCACACGCAGCCGAACTCCACGGCACACAACTTCAGCCAAAGAAGTTAAGACAGGTTCTTCCAGCTTTGCAACTTCTTTTGGTGTTTGTTGTGGGTGGTTTTTTCCCTAATCACATCTTGTAGGCTACTACATCACATTAATTTCCTTTACAATAGTTGTTGCCTTCAGGCAGCACAGTTCGCTTCAGGCCACTGCAGGACCACAAACAGTCTACAAACCTGGGAGGCAAGTGAGAAGGCTCTCCAGTGGGATATTAATCAGCATGTAACTGTCTCAAAACAAAACCCTAATCAAAATAAATACTTTTACAAGCCCCAGATATCCTTTTTGGCAGACAGGAGAGCTGAGCCACAGAAATCTTTCCAAAAGCTCACTCTCAAAGGTAAGTTATATGAGCCTCACAGCTCATCCCTGGGAACACAAGCAAGTTATTTACCAATGCACAGCAGTTGGCCTGCTTTAGGGGAAGAATAAAGAATGCTTTTAAATTAAAAAAAGGCATTTTCAGTAAAGAAAGGGAAGTGAATCCAATCCTCTTCTACTCTCCCATCAATGACAAAAAAGTAATTTCAGTAACCATAAAGTCAGTTCAGACAACACTGCCACCATTAAGCATCTCATGAGGTTCTTCTGGGTCCGATCATCTTTTAGTATTAATGACACGTGTTTAATTGCGTTATCTTTCTGGGCACATGAAGCAGAAGGTGGCAGGGACTGGTCAGTATAGATTTTTCCAAAGGAGGTAGTAGTTAGCACATTGATCTTTTCCACCCATTACACCTTTAAAGGGAGTGTGGTCTTCGTTCATTCCAACAGCTGGACAGTTGGGTGAGGATATGAGCACAATTCACTGCCAGGATTCTAGGTACCTCCAAGAAGTACCTCCTGCCTCTATAGCTCCTACCATTTGTTACATCGGGAAAGAAATATCTTGGGAAGGGTTTGCACCTTCTTCCACTTTTAGAAATGCATGAAACAAAAATAAGCAGGGCTGCAAAAATGTCTAACATTTCTGAAGAGCAGGCGCACACATTGTACGTTTTGACCTACCATGAATGTAAAGTGTGCCTGGCTTAAGATCTTCAGCGAAGTCCAACCAATGCTAAACATAAGGCATGGGCTCTCCCGCACACGTTATGTTAACTATTCTGACCTTAGGCACATGGAAATGCATCTCCTTATATAAATACGTATTGAACTAGTTACATAAATTATGGGGTTTAGACCCTCTGATTCCTAAAAATCATACCTTGCCTAAGTTGGCAAGGGTTCTGCCCTCATTCTTGTATTTTCAGTTTGTGCAATTCCTTTGCGTGACTGCCAAGCTGTCACGTTCACCGCACCACCTTAATCCCTTTACGCTCCTTAACCAAAAAGGTGAGCAACACCACATTTCTGTCTCACGGGAGTGTTCTGCAAACACATACAGCAGTGAGGCACATGGATACTACAGCAACTGCTGCAAACCTCAGCTCTAACACCAGCTCACGAATGCTACGCGGACTCGCTGATGGCCCTGAGAAGTTCTCTTATAGCAGAAATAAAATGCATCATCCCAGGGAAAGATTACGTTGTACAACTGCCACTTCAGAAAAGAGAAAGCAAGAACACCTTTGGGTGTAACAGAGGTAAATATCAGAAGCTAATGAGAGTGAGTAAGGATCTGAAGTTCTCAGGGGAAACAGACTTTGGTTTCTAAGAGATTTTCAAGCACAGAAATGAAAATGGAAGGCAGAAGAGTGACCAGCTGTCTTAAGTCTGGCAGTAACTTGCCTGTACAGTTAAATTCTTCCCCAAAGTTCAACAGGCAGTTCTGGGAGACCCATTTCCCAACCCTGTCATTCCAGAGAGGTTTGCAACACTGCTGTAACACTGGCTTGGAAGCTGATTTTTTTTTTCCTTTGGGACCTTTACAGAAAGCCCCCAAATCAACAGCAGCTTTGTTGTTCTGCCAAAACGTGACTTGATTCATATCATTAGAGGGAGAAGGGGAAATACAGAAATGATTTATAACACTTCTCCAGAGAATTTGCTCTTGCAACCTGCCCTGCCGTCAGGTCATTTCTTGGAATGCATACTGAAACCTGGAAAATCTATGGAGCATGGTCTCTGTTCCCATTTGTTTATTCTGAGTCTCAAGGATATTTCTCAAACAGTCAAAACAACAGGAGTTGAAGTTAACTATTTCATTGCTTAAGTATACGTAGGTTCATACTTCCACCCAAAGAGAAAAATATTCTAAAAATGCTTTTAAATGCACATCTAAAAATACAACCAAGATAATGCATGTGAAAACTATACTATGACATAAATCATAAATTACGCATAGACCTATAGCTACATGTACAAAAACCACAGGACTGAAAAATTTCAGTGTTGAATCTCAAGCTCTTCAAAGTGAGGCAACACGAGAATCAAGCCTGCCTGCATTCAACTGTCTTTACAACATCCTTCTGCAGTTGCTTTCTGCCAGTCCTTCTGTACACGATTCCAGCCTATTTCTTCCAGAGGATTGAAGTTCCATATAAAACAGGGAAAGGAGAGCTGTAACTGGTGAGTTTTCCCTCCTCGGTTTGGCGTTCATGGTACAGAGCGACTCTTCAGAGTAGAAGCACACCCTCCAAGGCAGCATTCAGCTGCCTCTGCTATGAAACCGTCCCTTCTTATTCTGTGACAATGCATACTGACGGACTGAGAGAGAGCGAGAAGAGAAAGCCAGAAGCCTCAATTTTAAGCTGTAATTCACAGCTTCTGACTTTTTCACTTCCATCTCATTCCTGTAAAGCAGTGGAAGGGTCTTCCATGTTTTTAGCAAAGTGAAACAAAATGTAGAATTGCTTCGTGATGCAGCATCATCCAAAAGTACATTTGGTTCATACCCAGTACAGACCTTTAACCCAAGCCATGTGGACGTAGCTCCTAGGCTGCCATCCTTCGTGAGGACCAAGAGCCCGGACAAACAGGATACTCTCCAGCGGGTTTTAGAGACTTCTGGTCACAGCAAAGCCTTCTTGAGCGTGAAGGACACCACACTCCACTCCAGATCCACATGGACTCATACATTAACCTTCTGCACCTTCCCCGCAAGAATGACCCCTTTTGCATCATTCCTTTTAACACGTTCTGCTACCACTCCTGTCTTCAGTCCCCTTCCCAGTCTGATTCACACCATCGTTTTTATTCCCAGCATTCTCACTCAAATTCCAAACTCTTTTTTTCCCACCTATTCTCAGCCTCCTTTCAGGTCACTCAACACCACCCTCTTTTTCCACCAAAGCCAACGCTCAGTCTCCAGTCTCTTTTCACAGTTGTTCTCCGCTCTCCTCCCATCCATGGGCTGTGTATGGAACAACCATTTCCCCTTATTTTAAAAATCAGTAACAAAGCTGTATTTTTAAGCAGCGTAGGGAATTTTTTCCCTTCTTACAGGAAGGTTTGAATAAGACAAATTAAGTCTTTCAATGCTGTAAGAAATGGAAAACTACTCTCTAGCCGAGCTCTTGCAAGCTCCCAGCTTCAACCATCCTGATCCATCCAACTCATCAGACCCAGTAATGACTCATTGTTACCACAAACAACCAAAACGACCTGGAGGCGCGATCTAAACCAATAATGACTAATTAGTCTCCACTATTTTTAAGCCAAATTCATACCCTGCTGATCACCACCGTTCCTCCTAGTTCTGGCATCAGAACAAACCTGTGGACATCAGAATCATTTACAGGAATCTCCCGACAGCACTCCATTACGAGGGGAATAAATGAGTGTGGTGTAACATAACTTCAGTTCAAGTCACAATTAGAAACCATGGGAAATTTGTCAGAATATGACCTTCCTTATACTGTTAGAAGAGCCTCAATCAGCAAATAAGTGGAGACAGCACATTTCACGCTTTGTTGGACTGAACAAAACACAACTTTGTCAATCAACAATCATTTTGACCAAGTTACTTGTAGTATTTGAGGGCACAACACCTTTTTCAGAAGTGAAAAAAGGCAATAAGTTTTCCTAGTCTTCTCAATAACACAGGCATTGGAAAAATATCAAATATTGTTTTGTTGTGTTTCCTCGTAGCTAGCTCACAACATTGCTTCGTTCTCCACAAAGCACAAAGGGCAAGGATGAGAGAAATGGTTTGAAACTTCATACACTAAAAATAGCTTTGTTTGGGTTTTCTGGGGGTAGAACAATCAGAAATGTTTCAACAAAACAAGACATTGGTTTGGCAGGGTATCCAGTGACTTTGCAGCTCTTTCCTAATCTACAATTCAGAATTAGCTGTCTCTGGGCCCAAAACGGTGACTATGTTTTAGCATTTATAAACTTCATTTTTTTACACATAATTGACTACTCATGCAAAGAGGGCATGTTTTATTTCTGTTGAATCCAGCCTGAAGGATACGCCTCAAACAGCTGGTGCAGATTACTACTATACCTCCTGCTCATTTGCACCCACCCATTGGCAGATAACGCTCGTTGAAAAAAGGATTTCTGATCCAGAACTGAAATCTGCAGCGAAGTTTTTATTTGGGATTATAGAGTTTTGGTAAACTCACTTTCACAGTCCCTTAGCCCAGACACAGCTTTAGGTAAGGTCAACGATTACTAAAATTACTTAAGAGCTTTTGGGGCTTGATTTTAATGCAAATTGAGATACAATCGTATAAAGTAGTATATTCTTCTCTCCCTCTGAAAGAAGCACCCATTGATGTCCTCCTCTCAGGTGGCTCAAGGGCTGTCTGGCCCGCAGATAAGCAGACTGTTATTTGCTCAGAGGAAAGGTGAAGATGAAGGGGAACGGAGGTGAAAGTGGCTACTGAAACCCCTTGCTCAGACCTTACTCAAGCAGAAGCTGTGGTTCTTCGAAAAGGCTGAACAACCCAAACTCTCTCAGCGTGTCCTCATATGGGAGGTGCTCCAGGCCTCGGATCATCTTCACGGCCTTCTCTGGACTCACTCCAACAGATCCATAGCCTGTGCTGAGGGATCCAGAACTGAGCGCAGGGCTCCAGCTGAGGTCTCACCAGAACAGAGCAGAGGGGCAGAATCCTCTCCCTCGCCCTACTGGTCCCACTGGTTTGGATGCAGCCCAGGACAGGATTGGCTTGATCACCTTCACATCATTACCAATACCTTATCCCCATAAAAACCTCAATTCTTCTAGGAAACAACAGCAGAAACCTGCAACCTATCTCCAATATTTGTCATATGGAAAGAAGAGAATTGTCATAGGAGAGAAAGAAAGAGGAACAAACCAAAGTAAATTTTTAATGAAAACCTTCATCCAGTTATTGTCAATACCAGGAAATGAACGAAAAATGTTTACAACATCCATAAACAAATCCAGCTCTCCAGGTAACTAACACGGGATTTTGCCCCTCGCCAGATTATTTTCTCATGCACTATTGAAATTTCTTTTCTGGAGTTTTCAAAGAACAGTTATTCAAGGCTGCAGGTCAGCAATCACAATTATCAGTAGGTTTTGGAACAATAAGCTCAATTAAAAAGTGATCAGAGTTACTGTGTGAACAAAACCTGCTGGTTCACACCTACCATCCACAACGTAAGGAACGTTTTTGTCCAGGCTTATTGGCAACCCTTGGCAACAAAATGCCCATTAACAGCTGATGCTGCACTCTCATTCAGACTTGCAAAGCCCCTGGGCTACTCAGAGCACCCACCCACCCCCTGTTCTAAAGGCTCTCCTCCTGGAAGCCTCTTGGCAGAGGCAGAGGGAAGTTGGTGAGGTTCTGTCTAGACACAGCCCTTCACACTTCCCGAACACAAACAGAAGTTGCAGAATTGCACCCTGGTATAGCAGATGGAAAAAAAAGAAGGGAAATGTGGAATACAGTCCACATACCAACAGCAGAACACTCAGAGTTTACCCTTATCCTCCCTAACCCACAATCAGGTCATTTACAGATACAGTGTGTAAGCCCCTGCCTTGTTTTCTGTACATGTTGCAGAATCTGAGTAAAGTTACCTCATTAACTTGTTTTTTGTCCAAGTGAAAAACCTGACCAGAACTTGTTGAGGCAATTTCTTCATAGACCTTGTAACCAATATGATTCCTGTCATCACAGTCTCCAGTCAGCACAAACACTACCTGTATTAAAAAAAAATACAAATAAAATTGGCACAGGGTGCAAACTTGAGGAAAACATTGCAGAGACAGCAGGGAGGCATGGCAACAAAACCCGGCATGGGGTCACGTTACTTGGCACGAAGGACAGTTGTGCTGCGGTCACTACTGATGGAGAAAGCAATGAAGAAGAGAAAGAATCACTTTAAAAGTAACATTCACCTACCAGCATTTCCGGTTCACAGAAATACTTCGAAAAATATAAAAACCTCAATGTATCCTGTACCAGCGTATGTATTCTTGGTCAGTTTACAATATGTGGTTCAGTTCCCTAGCATGGCAGTATTATAGTCGCTTCCGTAAAAAGGCTCCACTCAGTCTCACATAGAAGACTTTTACCCTTTAATATATAAACCAGCTCAGGAGGTAAATCCTCTCTGTACCTGTGATTGTTTCTGTTGAATGAGTTGAAGTACTTCGTGGGCAAGTTTATAATCTTTGGATCGTGCATCAGTAAATACATAGATGAAAGAACCAGGAAGAGAAATTTCCAGAGCGATCTTTATTGCCCCGATGCTCATCTCTGGACAGTCTCCACCCCCCTGTTCACAATTAGAAGAAAACAAAGCATTATTCTAGGCAAAAAGATCATACCAAATAATATACTTTCTTTTGGCACATTCAAGACAAATACTTTGTTAATTTCCAATAATTCCTTCGCCATTTTCATCCTAAGCACTCGGTGGTTTCTGCAGAGTACGGCACACTCCCAAGCAACAACTGCAACAATTCATTAGGGAAAAATAAAGTGAAAGGAAAGGTTATGGTCAGCCCTGAAAAGGATTGGTGTCCCGGTCACCCTTATCTTTTCTGGGAGCACCAGATTTGTTCAGCTCCAGCTCTTGCGACAGCTCTATTTCCTACACTCACACGCTCCCTTGCTGGCCGACAATTTAAAACGCTGCAGTCATGAGAGGTCACGGTGACAGGCGCAGATGGGAAGTGATCTCAGCCCGGCAGTGTTGAGCTCCAGGAGGACCTCTGGATAACAGAACAGCAAGAACCTGACCTAGACCTCACACTGCGGGCAGCTGGCGCAGGGAGCTCTGCAGAGGGCTTGACTGAAAGATGAGACAATAAAATCCTATTTGGAGTCTGGAACTCCATTCCAATACTAATCTTTCCTTCCATCACTCCATCCAGATGTCATTTGTGCTTCATTCTCACCTAGAGAAACTCCACCAAAGCAGACACACTGGTGTACCAGTTCAAGAACTGGCCCTTGCCTCCTGAGCACTGCTACCGAAGGAATTCACGGAGTCCACATCAGACAAGAGCACTCGAGTCAACCTGCTTTTTTAATCACGAGGTGCAAAGTGATGCACGGCAGTGAAGGCATTACTAAATCACATTTGCTGGGTCTTAACAGCCCTTTTGTACCTTTTAGCTCAGAGGAGGCTGAGGGGAGACCTCATCACTGTCTACAACTGCCTGAAAGGAGGCTGTGACGGGGTGGGGGCTGGGCTCTGCTCACCAGTGACAGCGATGGGATGAGAGGAAATGGCCACAAGTTGTGCCAGGGGAGGTTTAGACTGGACATTAGGAAGAATTTCTTCACTGAAAGGGTGGTCAGGGATTGGCACAGCTGCCCAGGGAGGGGGTGGAGTCGCCATCCTTGGAGGGCTTTAAAGAACGGGTAGATGAGTTCCTTAGGGACAGGGTTTAGTGGGGAGACAGGCACCGTTGGACTCAATGATCTCAGAGGTCTCTTCCAACCTTATGATTCTACGATACCTAAATCAGCCCATTAAAGCTAAGGAAGGGTTTTCACATGAAACAAGTTCAAGAACACTGTAAAACAGTTCATAAAAGCATCTGTGAACATGAGGCAGGACTAATTAGAATACAAAATAAACACTAGCATTATCTACCTTTTCTTTTCTGGAACTGAGTCTCCATACAATTATGTAAACTAGGCCAAAGTACTTAATTAACAATAATCATAAACTAAGACAGCCACAGAACAGGAAGATGACAGTTAGTGCAGGTAAAATGACAGAACTATGGTAGCAGAAACTTCAACACGATAGGAAACATTGGAGGAAGGAAACACAGCCTTTGCTAGAACCACATAGAGAACCAACAAGTTACTCACCTGAACATAAAGTTCCCTGAGTTCAAATTGAAACTTCTTGGGGTCTGTAGTTATCGTCACCGGACCAATTTCTACGATGAAAAAAATTGGAAAGTGTGAGGATAACACAAAGTTATCAAAAGACAACTCCAACTGAAAGGCTATCTGTTCCACCTCCGTAAAAATCTTGGCGTAAGAAACAAACTAAAGCATTTAACAGAAAGGAAAAACTGAGACTGACATACCCAGCACTGAAATCTATGATTCCAAACCTAGAAACTCTAATATCATTCCAGTATTACTGACTTGTAGGTGTCAAATGTTCATAGACACAGAAATCATTGTGTTGCATTTCTTTCACAGTTACTTTTGGCCAATCACTTAATCGCTCTTAGCAATCCAAAGGGAACAAAGACCCCTCCAAACAAATGTGGCTGCACCTCAAAATAATGTATTTTTCTCGAAACAGTTGTATAAGCAAACATGAAAGAGAGGTATTTCTGAAGAGAATACACAAACAAGCTTCACAGAGTGATGTAAATCAAAAAACAGAGGCGTCGCATCTCTTGCCTGAATGAATAGGATGTGCACCCTTCAGCTGGAAAAGCCTGGAGTGAGCCCAGCGCCCAACCTCAGCGGTTGCCAGAAAGAACTGAAGCAGAATCAACTTTAGTCACGGCACTTGCCATTTCCTTGTACACTGAGAAATGGCGGGACATCAAATCGAAGTCCCCGAGGCAGCATGAGGAGTGGCAGCAGGTATTTGAGCACTTCCCAGTCACACCAGCAGCACCACAAACCTCCCTCTGCCCCTTCAACAATTGCCTGCCTAATTGCTATCAAATGTGAGTCTCCCCAGCTGTTTCCCCGTGGCTGTGATTTCCTGACCCTTTACCTTAATCTCTCTTGGCACTTGTGCCCTTCATCCTTTCCCTGCCCCGGGCGGGCATTCCTTCCCCGTTTCTGTGCCAGGAAGAGCATCCACCAAGCTCAGCAATCTGGGTCAGGCTGCTAAGCCAGACATAGATAAATAAGACACAAAACGGGAAGATGTAAATAAATTTCTGCTGGTTGAGTGCCCCACAGCACCCATAAAGAGAGGAGCTGAGTACCAGCAAACAAAATGAGGCACAGTTATGCACTCTAGAGTGAAAGGAAAACATGGAACTGCAGTGGGGCCAATTTAACACAGCTGCAGCTTACAGGGAAGTGCTGCCTCAGCAGACCCTACAGCGCTCTCCAAGCTCTGTGGAAGTTAATAGGTACTTATCTTCCATGTAATCTAGACATTTTTCCTTTTTAAACAATCCAAAGTTTTATTTCACTGGAGTTTCAACAACAGCCATCACTGCAGTCTACCAGAATCAGACACACATTGGCATGGGTCCTCTACCTGTGCCTTTTGCTAAGCGTGGGTTTTAGTTTGTTTGGAAGTCATCCAAGAGACCACACAAAATGTTTCCTAGAGTATTAAACTCTCTTAAGGTGTTTGGGGGTTTTCATAGCTTTGGTTTGAGCCATTTATCTGTGACTGTTATTTACCAAAATGCGACACTACCACTGAGAGCTGTTACAAGGACTCACGTTTCTCCACTTACTTCGCCACACCATGCTCCTGCTCCTACCCCTCCACTTGTTACCATCTTCCTCTGGGTATTCTTTAAAGCACAGGCCTGTAATAAACCTCTCTACAAACTGTTTTGCTTCAGATCTATCCCCTGCCAGCCATTGTTCCCAAGCACATAATAGAACAGGGTTGTCCATACAGTAAAACCACCAGCTCCGTTACTCCCCGTCAGCCGAGGGATTACATTTTTCAGTTCTAGAGCACTAAATCCTTCGGAAAGCCTTTCTTTCCCTATAAAATAAAAGATCTGAAAAGCAATATTACTTCAGCAAAGCTAAACCAGCACATCCAGCTTGGATCGGATGAGAATTTGCCTTGTTTCCCTGCAGGCAGCAAGGGCTGTGCGGGTGCCAAGGCCAGCACGGGTGAGATCACACCAGAGCTCCCGCTGCCCTCTGCCGTGAGCTCGCTAAAGAGCCAATCTGGGAAATGGAATCACGATTAGAGGTTAGAACAGGAGTATGGTCCAGCCAGCAGCATGTGGAGAGTCATCTGCTGTCAGGACAGAGCAGAGAGCTTCACACGAGGTGTACGGAGTTTGGATCTCCCCAGCCAACGCTGCAACCACGGCCAGAGTTCATCAGCTGCCCAGGGTCCAGCAAGGCCCAAGAAAGGAGCACCAGACCACTGTTACTAAAGATGCAAATGATCCTCAAAGGGACGAACAGCAGCAACATGAATGACACCCGCACTCCCAGTGCAAGATAGCCACGTCTCTCTGCATCAGCTCCTGTCCGAGGGACAGTAGGAACACTTCCAGTTGTAAACAATGTAAACCTTCAGCTACAGTCAGTTTGCCAACACTGAGCTAATCATTACTGGTACAGAAGGCGTGTGAAACAGCAATAACCATCCAACTCTGGGCTGGTTTCACTTCCCCCATCCCCAGGAACTGATTTTCTCATAGCTGTACGCAGGTTATTCAGTGCTCAACACCATCACCCACAAGCCCACTGTTCCAGGTCTAAATGGCGATGTAACCGACTCTCACCATAGGAAAGTTCACCAGCTTGTCCCAAAACCCAGCATCTGCTGCCTCCCACATGCTGCTGTTTACCAAAAACGCTAAAATAGCCTTCACAAAGTTCCTTTTCTTTTATCCTCATTTTGCTACACTGAAAGCACAACCCAAGCAAGACTGTTCATTTGTTGCAGATAAATATAGGCTTTCGAAGCATTCAGAATAGAAAAAAGTGAGAAGAAAACTTTCCCAGACTTGCTTTAGATTTACGTGCCAACTAGGACCCAGTTCCAAAAAGGGCTTCAGGAAGGAAGGGCAAGTCCCCTCAGAAAGCACCATAGAAGGTTCTTACAGAAGAGTAAATCACTGAGATGGTAAGAACCTCAAAAACTGTAAAGTCTCAATCCAGTTGCAGTCATCGGTCTGGGCACGGCCCTGCAGGACGAACGTACAGAGGCCGGTCTGAGACTCAGTGAAGGTGAGACCCCAACGCATGCACAATGCTGAACTACCGCACTGTTACACAACTCTACAGATCATGGGGTTGTCAGCCCTTGGAAGATGCTAACTATGATGCATGGGTTCAGGCAGAGTTTCTGAAGGAACTTGAACGGTTTAGCAGTTTGACAGAGACACAAAGCCTGGATCTCCTGGTCTAAAAACACAAAACTCAACGTAACCACTACAGTGTTAGAGCTCGTACCTCAGCTTTTAAATGAATAGGACAATATAAACCAGAAAGGATATGGATCTGTTGGAGTGAGGCCGGAGGAGGCCATGAAGACAGTCCGAGGGCTGGAGCACCTTCCTTCCACGGACAGGCTGAGAGAGCTGGGGTTGTTCAGCCTGGAGAAGGTTTCAGAGAGACCTCAGAGCAGCCTCTAGTACTGAAAGGGGCTGTAGGAAAGCCGGGGAGGGGCTCTGGATCAGGAATTACAGGGACAGGACAAAGGGGAATGATTTTCAGCTGAGCGGGGAGACTGAGATGAGATCTTGGAAAGAAATGTTTCCCTGTGAGGGTGGGGAGGCCCTGGCCCAGGCTGCCCAGAGCAATGGTGGCTGCCCCATCCCTGGAGGTGTTCAAGGCCAGGTTGGATGGGGCTTGGAGCCCCCTGATCCAGTGGGAGGTGTCCCTGCCCATGGCAGGGGGATTGGAACTGGATTGGCTTTGAAGTCTCTTTCAACCCAAACCATTCTATGATGGTGAACTGAGCACCAGTCCATCTGACAGAGATTATGAATCTTTGTTTCTACCAAATCTGGCCCAGAAAAGAAGCATCACCTCCTCTGCAAACAAGCAGAGAAGTCCCTGGTAACCCGAGAAAGTGGCTGTTCTCACAGGCCCTGATGTTTTTCCATGACTTTCTGCCACATCGCAAATGGCTGCATGTTTATATACAGGCTGAACAGCAAGCACACAGGGAAAACCACAAATTACCCAAAGACACAAAATCGCACATAATTACTGCTGAGAGTGATTGCAAATTTGGCACTCCCTTAATCCAGACCACGCAAGACATCTGCACCAAATATCTGGTTTGGCCAGCCAATTGTTTTAGGAGAATCTAGCAAAGGAATATGGAAGCCATTTACCTACTTCTCATCAACTCAGAACACCGAATTTGTTTGTTCTGGAAGAAAAAAACAACTCCAATCGATTCTTGGTGGCCAAAGGAATTTCAGCAGAGATGCTAAGTCCTGTGGAGCTCTCACCCACAGAATTCCTTCTCCCAACTCAGAACAAGGGCATTTCCCTGATGCAAAATATTAAAAAATGCAGCTAAACAAACCATATTCCCAAATCCATCACACCTCTGGGTACTTCCGAAGAACAAATAAGCTTTTCAGTTGTATGCTACAAAGGAAAAAAACCCCACACCACCAAAAATCCCCCACAACACCAACCAAACCCTGGTAGTTTAGTAACAAATGTAATTACAACAGCCTGTTTCACCACACACGATGTTGTGGCACCTCAGCTCTACTGTTCTGTTGCTACACCAGTCGTGCAGATTTTCCCCAGGGCTGCATCTCTGCGATGGAGTGAAGCGCAGCCGTCTGTGGCCACGAATGGAACAGATCAAAGCATCGTTAGTTGTTGCTTCATTATGAGCTCAAGAAAGACAGCGTTTCCCCACTTTACAGTCAAAAAAAATTTCATGAGGTAATTATCTCCCACATTCTTTTTCATTTATAGAGTGGGCTGACAAGGTTAGCACAAGGCATTTGAAACATAAGGATCTGCGCTCAGTAAGATATGCATGATTTTTAAATGTATACCTTGATAAATGAAAGGTGTACCATGCAAATGTTGATAACCCCATGAGAACGCCTCTCCAGAGCTGCAGCGTACATAAGGACACTACGCCTTCCTCAGAAAGCTGCATTTACAAACCACTTGCTGTTCCCACCTCTCACTGTACATAAAGTATTGTGAGTCAAGTGAAGTCGCATTAATAAAAATGTACAGATCAAACTAAACCAATGGGTTATTTGTATCTTCAGGCTGTCAAATAAATGTCTTTATTTTCACAGTTTGGGGAGATTCTGATTTACTGGAGTCACTGAAAATACACATATGGCAAAGGGTGGTGGGAAAAAGGATAGATTTTAGACGATGTGATTGGCATTGGGAACCCAGTGGAAGCAGCCTGGAGTCTGTGTTTAACGTACGTCATGAATCCCCTCTTGGCACAACTGTACGATGGCAGGGAAATCCAAGCTCCCACCCTGGGCATGGTTACATACATCCAACTCGTAACGCCAGCGTTAAAGAGTTCCCATCTTGCCATTCCATCCGAGTGTTGCTTCCTACCTACAGCAGTTCTGACAGGTTTTGAGATCAGAAGACTGATGCACATTTTATTTACACATACACACCCCTACCTGCCTCTATTTTTTCATATATCTAAACCCACAAAATTTGTGTGTCAGACCTGTATTCCAGCCTTGTTTCCCGAACACACTCTCGGGCACCAGTACCACCACCACAAGTAAGAGATGATAAAGCACTGGGAACGACCAGCGAAGACGCCTAAGCCAGGACTGCTGCCAAGAGAAATCGGTGTATGATTATTCCGTAAGAGCTCTTTACTACCAGCGCTGAGCATTGAGCTTTATGCAATTTAATACTCTCTTCTCAAGCTTCCTTCTCCGTAACCAATTTGCTGTAAAGCGCTGCTTATAATTCCTCTAAAGGCCTTCAGGAGTCACGACCTGCCAAAGATTAAGAAAACAGGAATACTCTTCGCCAGCCTCCAGCCAGCTGCTGTGCTAAGGGCACATAAGCAGAAATCTTTGATTTCCCAACAGCAAACTGGTTCCCACACATCAGGACTTTGCCCACTACAGCTCCCTCAGGAGCTGCTGACAGGAAGGCTTCGCAGTGCTCTTTTCCTTCCCAACACCAGTGCGACACCATGGGTGCAATAAAAGCAAAGAAACAGTTTGATTTGCCATCACTCAGATTACAGTGAACATGTTTATTCCTCAAACAGCTGACAAACGTTTGTAGGCAGAATCAGAAGAGTTTTTACCACTATATTTTAACCATTAATGTCATCAAAACGCTGCTTCACCTTTAACTGAGTAGAAATCTCTACAGCAAACTAACAAACCCAAGCAGGTAACTAAAAAATAGAAACTCTAGGTAAGTATCACCAACCAGCACCTAGAAAAAAAATAAACTTGGCGCCCTCTGCTTCATTCTCTGACATGAAAGATGCCCTCAACTTGCATGAAAGATGATGGGAGCTGTGTGGATAAGCACCTGGCTGACTTTTTGCAGGAGCACAAGCAGTGCTGGATGTGCTGCTGGCAACCACAAGTGCCCCAAGGCTAACACACACCCCACTGGAAAAACCATCCCAATGGTCAAGAGCACTGGAATACACCGAGATGCTAACCAGAACACGTAATAAGCTATTTAAAATTTCTTCCTAAATTATATTCCCTAATGACTCAGTTGCTTTTCGCTTTCAGACTCTACCCTGGGCACAATTAAATTTTTAAAGAACTGAAGGACTGCAGTGAGCAACTTTTACCAGATCCCTAACCAGACAGGAAAAAGCCAAACCAACCCAGCAAGCTCACATGTTTCCTTCATGCAGGCACTTAAATTTTTTTTAAACAGTTTTTCAGCCGCATGACTTATGACTATTAACTTTAATATGCAAACTCCAGCTTAGGAAGACAACTGCTTGGAAGGAGTCCGACTGCACACGGCGTTTTCCTTTAGTTGACTACTCAAATGAAAAACCAGACAGGCAGTCCAGGCAAATGGCAAAGCACTGTCAGGCTGTAGAGAATTACTGAAGCTCCAGACTCAGGGATGCCGGTGGCCATCACCCTTCTAAATCAAATTCTTCAGCAGTCACCCCAGGGCGGTGGCCAAAGCCTGGAGGAAACCAAAAGACCAAAGATTTAACAGAAGTTTTAGTAAAAGTGTGCCTTAGCAAGTGGCATATTTCTATTGTTATTTCCCAGTACTACAACATCTATGAGCCTGTGCCTCTTTCTTATAAAAGGAAAATAATGGTTGAAGACAAAAAAAAAAAAGACATATATTAATGTTTCTTGGAAGAGAAAGCTAGCTTGGAGACCTACAGTGGATAAACTCTAATATTGTCTTTTACCTACCACAACCAGTGCTATGTTTTGCTTACAGACCTCAAGTGCAATTGTCTAAAAATTATTAACCAAATGCAATAACGAATAATGAAAATCAGGTGCTGATTTACCCAGTACAGTAACAACAAATACACGACTAACTCTGTCTTCTAAAAACTACAGTTATAAATGACAGGAATAACCTCTTCTACCCCGAGATCAGTAAGATAAATACCAAGTTTGCTACAGATTCTCCCTTAAATGGGTGACACACAAAACAGCCCGAGAGCTTCTCAGCCCCCTGGCACAACTGGCACTACCTCCCACTCACCGTGGAACCCCCAGCAGAAAATCTACTCCCTCTGGCTGGAAATTCGAAAATGCAGGTTGATGTTTGCTCTGAGAAAATCATTCCCTTCAACATCCCCTCTGGTTCCACTGCTGGGTCAGGAGATTTTGTTTATTGCTGGTGCACAGATCAGAGGCAAAGGGCCCAGAAAGCCTAACTCCACGCGGTTAAAATTCAAGTAATGCCAGTGGCTATGAAATATCCCAGACTTAAGAAGATTGACACCAAGCAAGGCTTTTTCCTTTCTGGGGACAAACGAGCCTCCAGCAGCCTGGTGCCTGCGCGAGACCCATCTTCCTCCTCCGTGCCGTGGCTCTCTGAACAGCCCTGGAGGTCTGTTCTCGTGGGGGCCAGCAGCCCCCACTGCACAAACGGCTTTGGCTGCCTCCAGCCAGCTCTCGGTGGGCGACTGCCCAACTCACAAACCCACGGCCACAGCCGGCAACTTGGCCCACAACCTGGGAGACGCCAAAGGATGGCAAGAGCCACAGACGCGATGCGAGTCCCTCACAACGAGGTGGCCCTGAGCCACCCCAGCGACCTGAGCAGGGACAGAACCGCTGCCCATCTCCTACCCATCCCGTCTCCACACAGAAAGTTTCAGGGTTACACCTGGCAGCACTGCCGAGAGCAGAGAAACCCAACACTGCTGCAGCTCTTTTCTAACAGACAACGCACCCGCAGACACAAGGGAAACGACCGCATCTGATGATGCTGTGCAGCGTGCAAGCTCCGAGGGGTCTGCTCCCCGCAGTCCCCAGTACAGAACACCCAGCTGATAAGGGTGACAGCCACGGCTCCCTCACTGCCCAGCGTGGAAGCGGCAACCAGTTCCCGGGCTGGCCCGCGCGCCCAGCTCCCTCCCAACAGCTGAAAAGGCCATCAGCTTACTTTCTGGTTTTGTTTATTTCCCCTTGTTAACAACAATCTGAACAGAGTAAAATCCAGTTCACAGCGCTCTTTAAATTCCTTCTCCAGACTGAACTCCAGTTCAGTCCAGGTCTATTTCTGTCTCATCTCTTGGTCTGTATATTTTGGCAACAGTCCTTCAACACTTGTAACAGCACTGGAGAGAGAACTTACACTAAAGAACAGGGCAGGCATGAGTTTAACTGCAAGTTTTATGGTGCTGCTTTGTGATTAATAACCTTAACCTGTTGAAGTGGAATCAAACACTATTTAAAAATCAATTTTTAATTCAAAATTTATACACGGTAAGGCGTTACAAAATGAACTTATTTACTGCAACTTGTAGCAAGGATTCATTTGAGATGCTGCCCACACCACTGGTGGATGGGAACAGCCTCCTGGCACTGCAGGGTACCGCAGGCTCATCATGAACTCATTCTTCCTCACTGATTCTTCCTTCACTGAACCCTGGTTCCCACCGTGTCCCCACATGGATCTCACCATAGGAGGGATCCATACGCCAACTGGCAAAAAACCCACAGCTTTTTATTTTTCCAGAATAGATGACTCCAATTACAAAGTCTAATTAAAAGCTTCTGCTGCTTGGAAGATTATATTCACAGATTACTTCCTTCAAAGAGACTGGGAAGCTCTTCGGAGAAGGCCACCTTACTCAAGCCAAGTCAGCTTTTTATCATGAGACATAATCAAAGCTGAGAAAGCAACTGGCTCTTTCCTGCTGAAACTGCAGTCACATCGCTTTCATGAAGGATATGGAATTACTGCTGCACTCGACACCCACATCTACATAAAAACAGATTGCGTAAGCAAAGAAAGTTGCCAGCAGCAACCGGAGCATCCTGAGAGCAGGACAACCCAGCTCAGTCTGTGACTATGACAAATACCGTGCGATACATTCACACTGCATAGAACGCAGCCATGTTCCAAGCCAGGAGCAGTACTTAACGTGTGTAAACACTGCCCAGTTAGTGATAAACCAGGAGTCAATGTCTTCCTGAACAAGCCATTCTCTCAACAAGCTTTATGGAGCTCACAGCACTAATATGTTGCTGGTTAAAACCGAGAGACCATGGAAATAAAGACTTTCCAGAACAAGTTATCCTATAAGTTCTACACTGTTCTTCTAATGCCCTTACATGGTAAAACATAGTTTCTACAAAAATCATGGTTTGTTAGGGTTTCTTTGATAAAAGGGAGTTAAATGACTTGGGACAAACCAGAACAACACAACTGTTAGATAAAAAAGCTCAAACACAGCGAGGCAGATTTGGGGGTTTTTTTCCCTCTGTAGAAGGAGAAGAGAAACACCAAAAAAGTAAAGGCTGACCTAAAATTCCTTCAGATGCCAGACTCGATTCTTGAAAAGTTATTTAAATAAGTTTTGCTCTGAAAATTATCAGCAAACCACATCACTAGTCAAACAGCCCTAAACAAAGAGAAAAGATGCTAATGAGACCCCAGCCACAGAACAACACTCGCATAATTACAACAGGAATAAATAAATTCTCCCCAGTTTTGATACCAAGGTATCTGTCTCTCAAAAGACAACAAATAAGAAAAAACCCACCTTTTTTGGAAAATTCTATGAGAATAAAACCAAGCTTCTATGAGACGGCATCGTGTGTGTGTGTGTATGGATACACATGCTTTATGTGTCCAGTTGCCACCACGTCAGAATTGATTCCCAAGTGTAACAACAGTGGTAACCTGAGACCAACGGCTGGGAAAGAAGTTGTGGCACAGTCAGTACAAAACTCCCAGTATTTGCATATGAGCTTCCTTGGTACCAAAATTTTTCTTAGCGTTATTAAAAGCGCATCTAGTTTCTTTTTAAGCCCATAACAGAATTTTTATTGATTTCAGTTAGAACAGGGCCCTGAAAGTACACAATAAATTGCTAAAGAATTACCAGTGTAAAACCATTAGAAACCCAAACCGTCTCCTTTTAGCCATTACATCTGTAAATTCAAATCCCCATGCATCATCTGAAATAAACATCCACAAAACAGAACATGAATTTTACAGCCTGTAACGTTGTCCTTAGCACTGATTATCCACTCTGACAATATCCAGTTGTGAACACCCCCCCGCGGGGCTCTAATGATGGTTCAACGGTGCTTCACATAACACTGTGAATGAAGAAGCATCAATTCATTTGTTAAGCTAAAGTCTCCGTGTAAAGATGTTAGAAGGTCGGTTCCTGGTGCACCAGGTTAAAGTAAACTTCTTTGTCCTTTTAAAAAAATCTATTATTAACATTACAGTAAAAATGTTGGAAGTAGAAACAGAAAATTCACTACTTAACAGGCACTTTTCTTACTCCTGATGAGGCTGTTTGATAGGTTAGATCAGCTGATCTTCTGAGGTCTCTTCCAACGTGGGCTGCTGTAGGATTCTATTGCACAAGAAAGCGATGAGGAAAAGCTGCAGAAGCCCTGAGTGCAAAACTGCTTGTCTGGCAGAGCCAGGCTGGGCAGAAGAAGACCCTGAATCATTTTCCTTCTTTTTTTTTTTTTTTTTTAAATGTGCTTTGGATTTAGATGTCAACTTAAAAAGACATGGCAAGTTTTTCATGGCCAGATAAGCTTCTCAAAACCTTCATCAGAGCCCTGTTGACTTTGGGAACTGGCGAGTCAGCTGGATGCAGCTCTCTCCCAGCCTTTAACTATTGTCTGTATCATTTGTAATTGTGTCATTTCCAAAAGGCACCAAGAAAAACATTTTTTAAGTAGCAGAAATCATCCGGTAAGGGATAAACTTGTTGCAGAACTACAGGGAACCACGCTTGTGAAACTCAAATGGCCATCTCAACCCCAAGGAGAAGAGAAAGGAGGCACACAGCCAGGCTGAGTAGCTTCTCCATGGCTGCCAGAACAGCTTAGTGGTGACAACAGTCTCATGTGGTCCAAATCACTGAAAATGTCTTGCAGTGGGGCTTCTGGTCCTTCCCAGCTCTCATTCTGGAAGGACAGCAGTGCAGGCTGCACAGAGGAAGACCAGCCACATCGCCAACGCAAGCTGGCACGCAGCAGTCCCTGTGAGTTACCTGCTGGGAGCCATTTACCAGCCACACAGGAAGGAACAGAACGTTCTTCTCCCCTCTCTGTGGCACTGCACTTTCTTCATCCTCTGAATCTGGGGGAAGAATCAAAAACCAGAACTTGCCCCTCCAGTAGTCATGCAATTAAGCTCTGAGAATCTTTGTTAAATAAATCCTGTTGTGTCTCCAATTCTGATGGTGCTTCCAAGGATTTGGCTGCAAGCCAGACATGTTTACTTATCACCTTGGAAAGAGAATCTGCAAATTCACCGACCTAATGTAAGCTCCATGGTATGCAAACAATCCCCCGATTCATGTCTAAGCATCGTTTCTGCTGACAGACATTTGTTGTGCAAAACTGAGATCTCAGACAGCCAGCAAAACACTTCATAATATAACAACATAATTTTAAAAATCAACTGAGAGGACACTAGAAGAGAACCAAAGCTGGAAGACAGCCGTCCACTTGTTCCGAAAGCACTGATTTCAGCTTGCTTCTCCAGCTGGGAAACTGGAGTTTTGGGGTTTCATCACCAAGAGCTCAGCTGTGCAGGCAGAGCAAACGCTCAGGGAACTGGAGGCAGTGGTTAGTGAGCTGGCACCGTGGGAGCCAGCTCCACTCAGGAGTCAACACCCTAAACCTTCCTCAGCCACTGTCTTCCTCATCCTTGAGGCTGCACCTAAAATCTCCTGGACACGAGAAGGGTTTCAGGGAGATGATGTTGCCTTACTAAGTTGAAGGACGTTGCTGGTGTCTCCACAGAACAAAAATTTTGTAAATTACATCAATTAGAGCTGAATACCCTACCGACTTTTTTGACTCCACTGAAAAAAAATAAACAGATTTCCAGCTTTACCCCTTCCCAGCCTCGGAGCAAGAGCCTTTGCCGTCCGCTGGCAGCTCACTCCCAAACACGCTGCCTTTCTGCCAGCTCCTCCGCGCAAGCCATAACCCTAGGCAGCTCATTCCAGCAGGATTCACAGGAGCTTAACTGGGCAGTGACTAATCCATCCAGCTTTACCCGTGCTTATCTACACACCTCGTTCAGCGCAATTGGCTGCGGTTTGCAGTGTCGGCAGGAGCAGAATCCCATCCTGTGCAGATTTCTATCGCCCCGCTGCAAGGGCTCGTTGCCCTGGCACTGACCGCAGGGACCATGACATTACGGATCCAGATGTGCCGTGGGATGTCTGAACAGAACGGGAGGTTAATGGCTAGAGGAAAGCTGCTTCATGGCTTTGGAAGACGAGAAAGGAAAATTGTGAGAATATCTGATGCAGTTTTGAGTGTTTGGTAGTTTTTAGGAAGCTGTGGTAGAGAGAAAAACATTAAATATTATCTCTGGATTATAAAATTCCACTGAGTTTACTGGTGTAAAATGCAAGGGTGCTCCAAACTAATCCAGAAAGCAGATGTGAGGAGGGAAGAGGACAAAAAGAGATAAGAACATTAACTTTTTTTACCCTAAACAACATAGACTTTTTCATTTCGCATGAGGACAACCTAAATCGGTTAAACAGGAATCCATTCATTAGACAAAAGCCTCATTTTCTCTTTGCAGATCTTGTAAAACTTGTTCAAAATCATGCCATCGTTTACATTTAGACATAAGTTCGCTCACATTAACTCATTTGCCTTTAGCCCTGTATTTCCCAACTGCACCTTCTATCCGGGCTAGACCAACAAAACTGGGATGCACTTAGCTGACTCCAGGAAACACACGAAACTCTCCCACAGAAATAAAATAATCAATCACTAAATAATTACCAAAGTTACCTTAAAGAATAATTATTTTTTTTTTAAAAAAAAAGAGAGCATTTACCACAATTATTGTTTTCAATATTTATTTATACAATTCAGAGCACAAAACTTTTTCTTTCGGAAAAATTTAGATCAGTGGCCTTGAAGCCATCAAGTTCCAAAAACCAATGGTACAACCTTACTCGTACTGTTTATGCCGGTCAATCAAAAGCATATTTTCTTCCAGATCCAAGGCAGACCCTGGAAAACACTCACTCTCTGTACCCACAGGAGCTTTCAAACATATTCTGGCTTTTAAGTGGTGAGCAGTCCCTTGCGAGCCAACTCCCAGCTGCTGGAGCTGACAGCCGAGCACGTTAACGGAGAACAAGCCATGAGTGAACATGGAAAGTGCTTTTAGTGCAGCACCATCGCTGTTCAGTAGAAAAAAGGGGGCTCACGGGCTGACCTACATCAGCTGAAGTTCACTCGCAATCAATGGTGTTTTCAGCTGCCCTGCGATCAGTTTCCCACCCCTTTACACTAACAGAGATTTGGATGGGTGAGAACGTGGTTTCGGTGTTTCACATTTTCCATGGGCTTCTCACCTCCCAGATTCTTTTGTCAGACTGACACAACACATCTAGCCTTCTGATATCATTAAGGCTTAAGACACTGCCTTACCACACAGTAGCCGTCATTCTAGATGGTACTGCGGCAACACCCATCCCCAAGCAGCTCACACCACTGTCCAGTCAGAGGCGCCAAGTGAGCGCTCCTCAGCCTCAGCGCAAAGTCAAGAGGCTCAGCATATAACATGGAAGAATCGTAATATTACAAAAGCTTAAGATTCCAGTAGTGCTAGAAAATAAAACTCATCCAAAACCTTACACAAAACATCACACCAGGTTGCTCACAGCCCCATCCAACCTGGCCTTGAACACCTCCAGGGACGGGGTATCCACGAATTCCCTGGGCAACCTGGGCCAGGGCCTCCCCACCCTCACTGTGAGGAATTTCTTCCTAATGTGTAATCTAAATCTTCCCCCTTCCAGCTCAAAGCCATTCCCACTCATCCTATCACTACTATTTCTTGCACCAAAAAGGCTCACAATCACAACAAAAATACATAGTTCTTAACGGTGTTCTCAAACCAACATGAAATTCCCACGTACATTAATTGTAAGGGTAACTTTCTTGAGCACTAACGCCAAGGAACAGACACCGTAAGTGCATGACTAACTCTTTTCAAACAACAGCCTGTTGTGCAGGATCAAGGAACCACCCGTTTTCACGAACTGCCCACTAGTACAGTCGTGGTGAAGGCTGTCACCGCGTGGAGTTCAGGGAACACTCAGGCACAGACACGAACCGTGACTCAGTCTTTCTGCGAAGATCCTGTTCAGGTGTCTGCAGCACCAAACGGCACCCAAATAATCGAGGCCGTTACCGCACAGGTTTAAATCAGCAGTTCTGCCAGAGGCAAATCAGGGTCCCACTCAGCAAAATACTTAAGCATCTGTGAAAATCGTATCAAAATCAACCAAATAGATACAAAAACATTCTGAAGTGTTTTCCTTAACTACAGACAGAGTTTGTTTGTGCCCAAGGTCTCCAAACAGTGAAGGAGGTGATGTTTCCCCTCTCCCATTCTTTCTTTATCCCTAGAGTAAGAGCTGGATATTTGGGGCAGGATTATTCACCATTATTTGAAGGAAGAGATACTGTAACAATACAAGTCCAGCTGGAAAGACATTAATATAAATGTTATGGATTCATTTCTGGTATGGTTATGCAGACCAAGACCCCAGAGTACCAGCTAAACTATATAAACACAGATAAAACTGTCCAAACATCTATCCTCAATAATAAATGCAATTTAAGTAGCAGAATAACCCAGATAAAATTCCAGAGTTCTGTCACACATGGTAAATTAAAATACTCTGTAATCAAGTTCAGAGGACAGTTCTACAAAGCTAGTGTAATGTTAGGAAATATAAACAAGCGCAGGAAAAATTTAATTCATCTCATTCCCCAAAATCACTTCTCACATTTACCAAGCTCTTTCAAACACGCTAGGTTGCTGATTAACAGTAACGCCTCAAGGCACAACCTTTTTCCCTTTTCTGGTCTTTAGAGTTAAAAACTGCTTTGAACTGTCACTGAGGCATACAATTCTTACTCAATGATAATGTCAGACACCACCCTATAATTTAAAACATCACCCTTCTAATTGACAAAACTGAGTCAAGTCGAAAAGCATGATGGATTCAGATCGTATCCTGAGTAAAATGGAACTTCAAACAGTGCTGAAAAAATGAAAAACAGCTGAGCTAACAAAAAACAGACCCTGCTTAAACAATCTTTCATCAAGTAAACTTTACCTAGGTTGTTACTCTTGGAATTTGGGAAAGCAGGAGGGGACAGCAAGATCTGAAGAGGAGATGTGAAAGGATATTTAGGAAATATGTAATATTAGGCAAATTAAGAAAGCGGGCAATGAAAGCCAGACTCTGACCTCAGTCATACTGGTGTAAATCCAAACTAACATCACTGATGGTAATGGAATTACCCTGGATTTACTCCATGTTAACCAAGATCAAAACCTATTCAATGAGATAGAATATCGAAGTGGAAAAAGTGGGGTTTAGATCTACACAATGGGACATTTCATTGCGAGTAACTAAGAAACCGTTTAATGTTACGTAGCTACAACACAAAGGTGAGATGGGCTTGAGCCATCACAGAAATACCCACAGCCAGAAGTTCTAAAGGTTATGTGTACTTCAAACCTGCCTCTAAAGTAGCTTCAGGCAAATTAAAAGACTTAATGCAAAATATGCTTCTCTTCTTTAGGGCCTTCCATGTCTGCTTGTTTCATCCCAAACCACGCTCTTAACAAAACAAGGTTCACCCCCATGCAGTTGGCGTGCAACAGCATCTCTTCAAGTTGCTGCCCTCACCCTCTTTTCAGAGACAAATCCACCCTCTCATACCACTTGCTAAGCCAGAGCTCCATCTTCATGAGCTCCCTCACACCTCTACATCGTGGAAGAGACCTGTACCTCCTGTCTGAAAACCCCAATAAAATTGCCAAAGCCTTTAAAATACAATTTAGCCAACATGTGCTACTTTTCATCTTCATCCCCCATGGTTCATTGTAGGCAATGGAGCAATTTTTAAGGGTGGGGAAAGGGATGAGTTTTTACAGTGATGACATGATCTTCACTTCTCACACTCCAAGCAAGCACAAAACCAGTAATATTTAGAACAAAGCTTGACACACAAAGCAGCCACATTTTTTCTCCCACTGTCAGCATTCCCTGAGACTGCCTAGATTTGCACACACGCTGATCCTGTGTAACTCAGCCTTTATCATAGAATCACAGAACCATGGAATGGTTTGGGTCAGAAAGGACCTTAAGTTTCACCCTCTGCCATGGGCAGGGACACCTCCCACTGGATCAGGGGGCTCCAAGCCCCATCCAGCCTGGCCTGGAACACCTCCAGGGATGGGGCAGCCACCACTGCTCTGGGCACCCTGGGCCAGGGCCTCCCCACCCTCACAGCAAAACGTTTCTTCCTAAAACCTCATCTCAATCTCCCCTCTTTCAGCTTAAAACCATTCTCCCTTGTCCTGTCCCTGCACTCCCTGATCAAGAGCCCCCTTCCCCAGATTTCCACCCCCTTTAAGAACTTACAGGTTCATTATCATTTCATTATCACTAGGGACACTTACTCCTTGCCCACTGCAGCTATGCCAGCCCTGCTCACCAGAGACCTCCTCACCCGAGCCATCATCTCCTCTGCTGGGCAACAAAGTTGGTCCTGGTGCTCTTCTGAACCAAGCTATGAAGCTCACAGAGCTCCAGCAGTTTCTGCTAGTCTGGACCATTTCGGAAAGAACCTAGAACTGCAAAGCAGCACTCACGGCTGGGGATCAGGAGAGGCCACAGCCTCAAAGAGGAGGGAAGGAGACAGCAGGGCAGAGCAGTGAAGTTTCTGACCCATCCAGCGACAACCTTAAGAAAATGTATGTACAATTCAACCCAAACTTTCAGAGAACAAAACAGTGTCCCTGCTACCACCCTCATTCAGACTAAGGCAAATATCGGCCATCAGACACACTGGAAGCAGCAAGGGAAAGATTTCTCCATCATCTCCCGCACAAACCTATTTGTGGCTAACACAGCACTTCTTTCAAAGCAAGAACATGTTGCCTTTAGCAGCAACACATGTCCTCACCAGGACCCAGGCTGTATATGCAAAAGATACTCCTGACTGCCAAGAAATCTTGAGATAAAGGAGGGGAGTGCTGAGAAGGGACACTGAACCTCCAAGGGTCAATGGAAACTTTGAGGAAGGGACGGGCCGAAGGCAAAGACAAAGAAGATAAAAAGAATGTGGGAGTCTGACAGATTAGGAAAGAAGGGAAAAGAAGGAGCAAACATTTCAGGGACAAATAAGTGATTTGTGGGTTTGTGGTTAACGCAGAAGACTGTGACTCAGGAGCAAGTCAAATGAATTCCCTGTGCTTTTGATTCTGCTTATGTAAAATTCAAAGCGGGAAGACGTGACCAAAACAAAACAAAAAAATCCACAACGTCAAATAAACCACTCATATGAAATGCCCCAAGGCATCAAGATCCATGTTTTTAAGTCATATGTTGTTCAGTCGGGAGGTGGCATTCCTGCACAAGCACCGCTGCCTGAGCACCACGTTACGTTCTCTGAAAGCTGTAGGAAAGCAACCAAGACGTTATCCCAAGCAGTGCACACCATGCCCAGCAGCCCACCAGGGGCTACCCTGGGGCTTGGCTTTGCCCATGCCACGTGCTGGGGGCCAGCACTACTGCTGATGCTCAGACTCCAGGAAAAGACAGTCAGTAATGTGTGCACACTGACGCTAAAGCTCTCCAATGTGTGCTGCACAAGCTCAGTAACACAAAACAGAAAAGCAGTGCCACAATTCAAAGTGATCTGCCCAAAGCAGCCGCAGTCTCTCTACCTGGGTGCTCCAGCTATTGCTCTTCTACTTAAAACCACGTGCTGGCCTCATCATTTCACCTATTTACAGTCTAAACACCTAGCTCTGACACGGTGGTTGTAAAGCCACAGCCTCCTGAGGATGTCAGTAAACAGAAATACAAATTAATACGGGGGCTTTAAAGAAATCACAGTATTCCTGTTCTCAAGCAGAGGACTTCATTTTTCCTACTCAGCTTTCCTCCTCTTTTTTGTGTTCCTCAATAAATTATAAGTGCAAAAGCATACTAGTTCAGCGAACTAGCTAAGACCTCACTAACTAAACAAAAAGCTCTGTCCTTTGGAAAGCAGACTCGGACATACCATTGCACGGCTTAAGAGAACTCAGGAAATGTTTCAGTGATATTCAGCATCCCCAGAGACACTTAACTTCAGCTCGTGAAAATACACTGGTGTCCAAAGCCTGAAAATTGCAATGGCTTCCTGCTTACACCCCCTGCCCCGGGCTACGGCTCTAATTTAAACACGATGGCAGGAATCCAGCAGTAACCTATAGTCCTGAGCACACACACCAGACGTAGCCAGGACTACAACACAAGACATTCCTTCGTTTTCATTTAATTATGCAAACCCACCCCCACTCACTCCACTTGAGTGGAGTCTTTCCAGACTGGGAAAACTGGGGTCCCATTCAGCTTTTGGTTACATTTCCTTGCAAACAAGATCTCCTGGTTTTAATTGATCCTATAGTTATAAAGTTGATATTGGGAATTTGGCTGTAATGTGTATTAGGCTACATGAAATCGTCTTCTAAAGCTGTCTTCATATTTCGTAGTCCTATGGCTGGGAGAAACCAGCAGAGGAAGGAAGCATTACAGCTCCCATGAAAACACTGAAGCACTTAAACACAGAGACAAAGCCCACTCCCTCTTGATGGCAACTCTGTGATGTTCTGCACCGTGAGGGGGCTGGCTGCCTTCTGCAAGAGCCAGCTCATGCAGCAACCTGACAGAACAGTTTAAAATTCTCTCTGCACAGTGTATGCACATCCAAATTAATTGTGGGAGCCCCGTTACGTTATACGCAGGCTGTGACCACTGATGTGCTTGATTCACTGTACTGA
The DNA here is from genome assembly GCA_033558235.1 of Neomorphus geoffroyi. Taxonomy (NCBI): domain Eukaryota; kingdom Metazoa; phylum Chordata; class Aves; order Cuculiformes; family Neomorphidae; genus Neomorphus; species Neomorphus geoffroyi. Next base: position 5,125,655 of record JAUMJM010000074.1, read on the forward strand.
ATATCCCACTGCACCGTTACCAAGAGCACACCGCAAGGAAGCCGCTATTCCGAAGTGAATACACGAGACGGCTAACAGGGAGATGTGACTGTAAATAAATTCAGCACTCTCAATTATGTCGCGGTGCCGGTGATGTACGCAGCGCGTTGGCTGGGTGTCTGGGAACATGTCATTTTCAAATACACGTATGTTTTACCAGTCGTGTTTTGCAGACTGAAATTTGCCCCTAGGTATATATCAGGAGAAGGGCTCCAACTTGAGCCGAGAGGGAAAACTGCTCAGTGCCTCTGAAAAGGAGCACCAGGGACGGCAGGGAAAATCAAGATGGAAGAGTAAATACATGAGAGAAAGAACAAGAAGTTACCATATCTTCACAAACACCCACAGCCTGTTCGCATTTGTAACGCACATTAACGATGTGCGTCACAGCCCCCATTTGTGGCTTATCCCCACCAAGCTCATCACCCTCGCAGCTGCCAGTGTCACCCCTTCAGCTCACTCGGAACCTTCTCTGCTCAACAGCCGCGATTCAGACCCTGATGACAACCAGTGGTGAGGGCAAAGGAGGTGTAAGACGTTCTGATTAGCCACATCAGCTACCGTCAGCCTCCATAGAACAGACTTGTCAAAGCCCCTCAGTTCACGGTGGAGCTCCCTGCACAGGCTGCCTCCCAGTTTACTCAACTTTAGCTCAAAATAGCCCACCAGGTGAAGTTCTTTGGCTGGGTTGAAGGTCTGGGGTCCAAACAAAACTGGGGGAACACCATAACCTATTCCCCCAGGGCAGCTTGGCTCATCTAAGCACTCGGCATCCCTATGGCAGGATGACAGTGTAAAAATAAATCTCAGGGACTTATTTGAACAGTCAGCCCCGGGGCAGGGAAAAGTCAGACAGCAGAAAGCCTCTCACCTGATTTCATACCTCTTAAATTCAAGGCTTTGGCTGAACCAACTTTTCCTCCTTCTGCAGACAGGGAAAGCAAAAGACATCTCCAAAGAGCATATAAAAATTCACAAGAGATAAATTGCTCCATAAAGGCACCAATTTCTTTTAGCAAATTACAGGCGGAGCCTTTGGGTGTCTCGTCTCTCAGCTGAAGTTAAGTGCCCAAAGTGAAATGGGATGAATCCCGACCTCATTGCCATGGCTTCATTAACACGATCCCATTCAAGTGCTTCAGGAACATGAAGTCACTGTTCTCTGGCAAAAACATGGAAAAGCACAGCTCGCCTCCACAGTTACCAAAGAAGAGGCTGCACATGCTCTTTGAAAGGCAACAAGAGAAGTTTAACCACAGATAAGTGCATATGCATAACCTAAACCACTCTAATTCCACTTAAAAATATAACGTTGCAAACTATCTCTATATAAAATGCAAGTGTTGGACCCAGAGTTCACTCGGCAAATGCGTAGCACAAATTCCCAATTGGCGTAACTGAAGGATCTCTTGGAGCAGATCTGAGAGCAACACACCTAAACCAGGAAATCTTAATCACTGGCAACAGCTATAAAAAATGAATTATAATCAACAATGTAATGGAGGGGTAAAACACATTCTCCCCGGCAAGGTAAAGAAAGCATATGAAGCAGCCAGCCTAGAGGACATTCCATTAAATCCATTCTATTTCTTCTAACAAAACCATTGATGATCAAGGCATGGTGATTTGATCAAGTAACACCGTCGGTCTCTTTCAACAGTTTGCCATTTGCAAACTGAAAACACTAATCTTCAGAAAATACAACAGCAGTAAGTGATACAAAGGAAAACCTACCTACACTGGGGAGTGAAAGGGTTGTTCAGGTGCACGGTGGGATAACAAGTAATGTAAAGATTCTCAGGCAACTGATGGAAAGCTCTCACATCAAAACCTACCGTGTTTGGGAGTAAATTTAAGACTCTGTACTATTAATTGCTACACTGATGCCTAATTGTTGAGTTTGCAATGGCACTGTTAATGGTGCCTGCTATGTGGGACACACTATGAGAAGCATCCTGTATGTAAACTCCAGTAGCTGCACAGAGCAGGCATACGCTGCTAAACAGCAAGCTTCGTTAGCTAAATGACATCAGTAATAATTATTGGGACAGAACAACACTGGGATGCATTATTAATGAACTAGAGAGCTTTTCGCATAATTGTAACCACGTGGAGCGGGGAACAGCAAAGTAAAACAAGTAGCTTCTGTATAAGTTCAGCAGGCAACAATTCCAAATGTCACCTGAAAACTAATTCATAATGTAAAGCAGATGAGAATGACATATTTGAGGCAGTATCACTTTTTTTCCTAAGGAAATTACCATCTCCACTGTATCTTCAAGTAAAAAAAGGGATAAAACTCCTTTCCTTTGCAAAAAAAGGTTCAAGAATCAGCGGGGAAATTACCATTGTGTGCACTTACAACTTATTTTCTACTGTCTTAACTCAGCCTGTCCAGCCTTGAAGGAAAGAAAGCAGAAAAATCAGTTGTAAGTGATGCTCCAGAAAGCTGTTGGGTGGTGTCACAACACTTTGACCATATCACAGATTTTGGAGCTTCTGCCAGTGGCAATGCCATGTTCTGTAACCTACAGAAGCAGTCACTGCCCTCTGATAGAGGGGCCTCCAATAATTCCTTCCAGAAGACCAAAAATAACAGCCATGTGCCTATACAGAATTGATTTTATCAATATCACAAAGTCTCTATTAAGGACGACAATAAAGTTTCAAAACCCACCTTCCACACACAGTCAGTACAGGTATCACAGAAGTCTTAGCAGAAATGGGTAATACCAGTAGGTTCTTTAGACTTTATCAACTGAGAGTTGTTCGCTGTTGGACAGTATTGCTGACCGGCACTCACATGATGACAGCGACAATAACACTAGTAACAACAAGACAGAGGCAGCTTAAAGGTTCCTGCTGTAATTTGTAACAGTGAAATAATTAGGAATAGCAACACCTTGACAGTTATAGCACAAAAGGGCAGATTTAACAGTTATTATGTCCAGTTCTGGTTACTATTTGTCATCAGAGACACCAAGACAACACTGAATAGTTATAAATTCACATCGCATCTCTCTAAAACGTGAAAGAAATCCTCAAATCTCAGACATGTTCATTATTGCTGTCACCACATACCTAAGGAAGTCCAAAATAAAGCAAACAAAAAAACCCCTTGCACAACCCTTGAGTTTTTCAGATAAGATTTTCAGAACTCTGAGGCCATGAAAGAACACTACTCTGAAAGACCAGCCATGACAACTTTAACGCAGCCTACTGAGATGCGTGAGTAGGGCTACCGCACCACAACAGGCAGATCGACTCGTTAAACTAGTATGGGTTTTCCATCACTTTGTATTTTGGGAATAATATGAAACCTATTCAACCCTCAAAATACAGAAACTACTTTAATTAAATGGAGCGAATAATCTTCTTTGCCTCTGTCTTTACTCTTGCCAAACAGAGTTGGGGCAACTCTTCTCTTTCCTTCCCATAAAAACTATGGGATTTTCAGAAGTACCCAATGTGCTAAACATTTGCCCACTGGAGCTTCAATGGAATCATAGAATCACAGAATCATGAGGTTGGAAGAGACCTCTGAGATCATCGAGTCCAACCGTGTCTGTCTCCCCACTAAACTCTGTCCCTAAGGAACTCATCCACCCATCTTTAAAACACCTCCAGGGATGGCGACTCCACCCCCTCCCTGGGCAGCTGTGCCAATCCCTGACCACTCTTTCAGTGAAGAAATTTTTCCTAATGTCCAGCGATATCCCTGCCCCAGCCTCATCTCTAACCTCCCCAAGCTCTATCACAGCGTACTCAAACCTCCACTAAACCCACCGTACTACATCCACACAGTGCCGAATGTCACCCACCTGCTTCCATCAGGGCAGTTTACACCACATCCCCGCATGGCTCACAACAGACCAACCTCAGAGAAACGCTATTAATCGCCCACAAACACAACACCAACAGGTCTACGTGATCCCTGGCATGAGAACCACAATGGAACAGCACATCGCAAGGGAACGACACGCTGCTGGAGCTCCTGGACTTTTCTCATGCTGCCCCATTCTCTGTACAAACTCCACTCCTGTGGTGCTGCCAAACTCAGATATCACTATCAAATACTGTGTTTCCCTTAAACTTGTTCTCAACGCCTTGGACACTACTGCCACGCAGCTTCTCCACAGCCATCTTCCTGTTCTTCAGTAAATCTAATACCAAGTCTTGAGACATTTCTTCCCCCAACAAAAGGAACCAGAGGGAATCCTCATGCCAATGACCTCCTTCTTCAGGCGGTACCAGAAGGACCATTCAGCATCTCCCGAATGGGAAAAAGTTTGGGACAACTAATGTACATACAACACTCAATCTTTGCTGGAAAATTTTAATAGACACCTATAAATCTGGGAGTAAAACTTGAGGCCAAGACCTCAAGTGACAGAAGAAGGCAGAAAGGTAAGAGCAGGAGAACATGTTTCCATGCACAGCTCTCCATCTCCCTTTATTATCCACTTGTACAACCACAACACAAAATTTTTATATCAGGGAGTATGAGAAATTTTAATTCCATTAATACCCTAATTTTAATGTCTTATGGAAAAAACATTATTTCTTCTTCATTGTAACTTCTAAAATAAACCTCAACCAACAAACCTGCAGACCCCAAGGTTCTCAGGTCTCTCCTGTCCCCTTCTGAGCTCATTCCAAGCTAGCACGTGGCTCAGCAACCTCACCGTTACTATGGGCAAAGCACTGCAAGCCTGCTAAACAAAGGAGACCTCAGGTTATAAATTTAAATATAATCACATGCCTTTACTCCATGACAGAATCAGAGCTTTACTCTCAAAAAAAGAGTGGGATCAAGGAGGAAAAAAAAACCAACATTGTATGTCTAGTTCTCCTACACATTTACTATGTCGCCCTAGGTGGGTGACTTCAGTTCAATACTATTTCCCTATCTGAACCAAGCAGCAGTGAGGCTTTCCCTTTTCTCACCGAGGCAATACGTCGCCTGGCTGATTTGTAAGAAAAAGGGTTAGGAGATGCTCACATCAGAGATTTGTATACACGCAGAGAATTATCAGGCAAATATCCTGTGCACTAGAAGTCCAGAGGTTAAATATTCCTTCCTTTTTTCTTGTAAATAAAGTAAATTACTGGAGTTTGGTCTATAAAATAGTCATTCACACTAAAGGAATGCTTGATTAAATCACGTGAAGTCAGAGTTATTACTGGTATAATTCCATTGGCTTTACAGAAAAATACTAGGGATGAATTTGTCCTCTTAGGCTTATTTTCTATTCCAAAATTCCTTAATGGCATAAAGAAAAGAAACAGAAAAGCTGGCCACAGATGTTAAATAAAGACATTCTGAGTCCAATCCCATTTCCACAGGATACAATGGGAGTTAGTTAGTAGGAGATCAGGACCCACAACACGCAACTACAAAAGCATTTGTTGATCTTAAGCTTTAGCTCCAATTCAGAATTTTCCTGTGCCAACTCTTCTTAACTTGGGATATTTTTTTAATCCATTTCTTTTTTTCACTTTTTCCATCAAACACAAGTCTGGCAAGAGATTTCTTCATCAACAGCCCTTTTCACTATCTGCAGAACTTTGGTGACTGCGTTTAGGCATTGAAAAACCACAATAGAAAAAATCCTGTAATCTGTTGAAACCACTGCACGTGCTTACACACAAAGCAGAATCCAAAACAAAAGGCTTTCTCAAAACTGAGATCTCAGCATACCTCCTGATGGCACAGTGGCATCAAAACGCGAAACCCACGACAACTTTTTCTGTAGGCCACAATTCTATGCCAGAAACCTCAGGTTCGACACTGTGAGATACACTTATAATCATTGCTGTTTTACAAAAATGCCTTAGTTTGAGCAAAATACCATTGCACTCGTCGTAACACGGCACTTCAATCTGCCATCAAAGACCACAACGTGCTGGCATACCACAACACAGCACTGATAGGCAACACTTCGGTAACAAGGCAGTCTAGTAGAATATAGAAGGGTTTTCAAAGAAATATGATTATTTATAACTCAGATGTACCTTTTGTGACGTCAAGGACTCTTCCGAGACAGATTCTTGTATGGGTTAGGTGAACACGTTCTCCTTGTCAACAATTCTTTGTTCATACAGCACTTGAGCAGTTTCACTCATCAGCACTAACCAAGCAGCACTGCAAAGGGAATGGCCAGCGCGCTGTTCAGCACGCACCGCGCAATGGCAACGAGGAAAACAGTGGAGGTAAAAGCACATCCTTAAACTGGGATCATCTACCAATAAACAGTGTATCTGGATCTGGACAACTTTGCATAAAGATTGTGAGCTGAGGTCCAACATGGCCCATGGACCACAGTACCTCACAAAAACGTCAAGAAAGTCTGTCTGTGGGGCAGCTACATATAAAGCTCTTTTTTGAAGAAAAAATATGAGTTGAGCAAATAACCAGACAACCTGGGCAAGAAAAAATCATCTCATGCTCATCAATTTAGTTGAGCTGTCTTCAGAAAGAACAACACCAACAACACTCGGCAAATGAATTGGATATTGTGAAATACAAGCCAAAGAATCTTTTCTATTAGTTTTTTTGAGAAAAGCTGGTGTTCTATTGATTAAAAAAAGATGTTGAAGAGTTGGTCACAACAACATTTCTGGCATTTTCTTTCCAAGTGCCTAGGCTCGGTCATCACCAGATTAGCAACAGACTGAACTGCTACATCCATCATACTCAAGACACTGGACTGTGGCGTGTCCTTCTAACTCTTAAGATGCACAGAAATAGCTTTCAGAAATTAAGACAAAATAAAGTTTAAGATTATGCATTCTCCACTTTCAGACAGCTTTATGACTTCACAAGTTATCCATCACGCTAAGAAGTAAGGCCCCTCTGGCTGTGCAGGGACGTTGGACTTCCATATAGAGACATGTAACAGGATACACCAATGCATGTTTGCCATGTTTAAGTTTCTGCTACTCTACTGAATGAAATCCAACATTTGCCAAGGAAACGGATCTCCTGGGGAAAGTCAGGGAATGGGGGGAGGAGGCAAGGAAGCCACAAGTCCGTGAGGGTAAAAGTGTGACTTAAGCAGGGGAAGCTGGCAGTGGATTTGTTGCTAGTGAGGCAGGTACAGAGCAAGAAGGCGGTGGTACAGCAAAGCACCATTAAAACAAACGATCTGCAACAGAAGCAAAGACTCTGGAGAACCAGTGGAAGCAAGAGGGTCAGGGGAAGGGAGAAAAGGAATGAAAAGGGAAATTTGTACAGAAGAAAAACTGTACAAGGAAGAGAAGACAAGGATAAGAAAGAAAAAAGCAGCTATTGAAACAAAGGATTTGAAAGCTGCCTGTGAGGAAAGGTAATTACTGGAACTACCTGTGAGATAAAAGCTGGAACTTCTTTCTACCAGAGATGCATAAGAACAAAGGATCATCCACACAAACCTGCAAACTGAAAGCGCACCACACAAGATCATCTTCTTGCTTTCATGGTTGGTACAGATGCCCAAATCCTCTGGAAAAAGAGAACTATCGACTCTTATTCTTTGGTGAGCAGAAAGGGAAGGTGCATAAAGTGTGATTATGGAAAGAAAATAAAACTAAACATGCTCAACCCATCCTGTTGATCTTCCCCCTATCCACGGAGAAAAAACCTCCACGGAGAACTACCAGCTTGATTTCCCAAAGGGATATGAGTTCCAGGCTCTACACTTGACCAAAATCTTTTCCTTCTTGCTCCTCCTGAAGCACGATCCTTTTCAAATCCCACATATGTTTGTTCCATACAATAACAAAAAGGTAAAGGGGGGAAAAAAGAAAGAGTTTTTCTCCACTTTTCCAAGCCTTTGGTTCAAGTTATTTATGACAATAGCAAACCCCTGTCTTGCAAGTAAAGTATCAATGACTGGAGAGAAACAGAAGGTGCCCTCTAATTTGAGGACATCCCTGCAAAAACTGAACTCTTAAGAACTGACTTGTGGAACGCCACATTCTGAGACATTCCATAAAAACTGGAAACAGAAAGGTAATTTTTAAGGACTTTTTCCCACTCTTTGATAATGTTTTTTCCTGTTTTTTAAAAAAGAAAAGAAGAGGTTTTACTGCATAGCACAGCACACATCATCAGCCTGGGGCATCCCTCTTCTATTTCCTCTTCAAGGCACCAGGAGATATTTGACAAGGCAAGAGGAAGAAAGCCAGAGAAAAGGAATAGCGAGGGAATAGGAAACAGATGCTGAAAGGAACGCACAGCTTAGAGCAGAAAGGAAAAAAGGTAAAGCGAGGGAAAGACATAAGAACCCAAACGATCAAATCACACCCTGTGGAGCTCCTGGATCATTCAGTGCAAGTTTTTGAACGCAAACATGGGAAAACAAGGCTGGAGAAGAAGTGAAATCACACCACGTGTGTTCAAAAGTACATTCCCACCGAAGGCACCAGGGTAGTGCTACCAAGAGAGAGGGTCCCTAAGGGCACCCCTGCTCCTGTTAGAAGAGGGTTTCACCCCTTAGGTTGTTCCTTGGTGCTTCAGCTGAGCTTTCAGGAGCTTCTGCCTCATTCAGTGCAGAAAACACGGGACAAGAAGGCTGGAGAAGTGCAGCTGCATCATGTGTGTTCACAAGCGCATTCCCACCAGCAGTGCTGCCAGGGTATGTGTTCTCCACCAGGAGAGGGGGTGCCCCAGGGCACCTCAGCTCCTGTTGGAGGAGGATTTCACCCCCTAAGCTGCTCCTTGGCACTTTAGCTGAGCTTCCCTAGAGCTCCTGCCTCAATCAGTGCAAGTTTCTGACTGCAAACATGGGACAACAAGGCTGGAGAAGAAGTGCAGCCGCATCATACGTGTTCACAGCTGCATTCCCACCAAGCAGCGTACGCGTTCTCCACCAGGAGAGAGGGTTCCTGAGGGCACCTCAGATCTTGTTGGAGGAAGGTTTCATTCCCTAAAGCTCCTCAGCTGAGCTTTCAGGAGCTCCTGGATCATATCAGTTCCAGTTTCTGAACACAAGCGTGGGACAACAAGGCTGGACAAGAACTGCAGTGCTCACACTGAAGGCTGGTGCTACCAGGGGACACATTCTCTACCAGGAGACAGGGTCCTGAGGACACCTCAGCTCCTGTGGGAGGGGGGTTTCATCCCCCCTAAGCCGCTCCTCAGCTGAGCTTTCGGAGCTCCTGGCTCATTCAGTGCAAGTTTCTGAACGCAAACACGGGACAAGAAGGCTGGAGAAGAAGCGCAGCCGCATCGTGTGCGTTCACACTGAAGGCTGATCCCGCCAGCGCACGCGTTCTCCACCAGCACAGAGGGTCCCTGCGAGCACCTCGGCTCCTGTTAGAGGAGGGTTCCACCCCGTAAGTTACTCCTCGGTGCTTCAGCTGAGCTTTCAGGAGCTTCTGGCTCATCCAGCGCAGAAAACACGGGACAGGAAGGCTGGAGAAGAAGCGCGGCCGCATCGCGCGTGTTCGCGAGCGCATTCCCACCCGCAGCGCTGCCAGGGTGCGCGTTCTCCACCAGGACAGGGGGTGCCCCAAGGCACTCAGCTCCTGTTGGAGGAGGATTTCACCCCCTAAGCTGCTCCTTGGAGCTCCAGCTGAGCTCTGGGAGCTGCAGGCTGTACAGGGAGCCGCGGAGGGGGCTGCAGGGACAGCCCACGCGATGCTCACGGGAAGAGCAGGGAGCTCAGCCCTTCCCAAAGTCCATCCCCGAGCAGGACCTGCCCCGCATCCCTCCCGCACCCTACCTGGATCGTGGAAGGGCACCAGCGCGAAGTTGTAAAGCGGCCTCTTGGGTCTCCTGAGCGAGGTCTCCAGGATCTTGGACGCCCCCTCCACCACTTGCACCAGGTCGTCGTACATGGAGCCGGTGACATCGAACACGAAGGCGAGCGTGGAGGCTCCCTGGGGCGCGGGCTGCGGCGCGGCGCGGGGGCACAGGGCGAGCAGCAGCAGCAGCAGCCCCGCACCCCGAGCCCCGCATCCCCCTCCGCCACCCATCGCTCCGCGGCCGCCGGGAACCGCTCCTCCTGCCCGGCGCCCCCCGCCCGCCCCGCGCCGAGGGCGGGAAGCGCCGCCCCGCCCCGCCCCCCGCGGCGGCACCGCCCGGGCAGCGCGGGACAGAGCGGGGCACGGGGCGGGGACACAGACACGGGGTGGCACCAGGCAGAGGTCACAGAGTGACCTGGATTGGAAGGGACCCAAAAGGACCGTCAAGTGCAGCTCCTGCCCCTGCACAGGACACCCCAACGTTCACCCCGTGGGGCTGAGGGTGTTGGCCAAAGGCTTCTGGAATATTGTCAGGCTGTGACTGCTCCCCTGGGGAGCTGTTCCAGGGCTCCACCACCATCTGGGGGAAGAACCTGTCCCTAATGTCCAACCAAACCCTCCCCTGGCACCTTCCCGCCATTCCCTTGGGTCCTGTCGTTGGTCACCAGAGAGAAGAGATGGTCCTACTCCTCCTCCCGTTGTGAGGAAGCTGTAGGCAGTGATGAGGTCTCCCCTCAGTCCCAGGGGACCAAGCGACTTCAGCTGCACCTCACACAGATTCCCCTCTAAACCCTTCACCCGCTTTGTGCCCTCCTCTGGATGCTTTCCAGTAGCTTTAGATCCTTTTTATACTGCATACAATATTCAAAGTGGGGCCACACCTATGCAGAGTAGTGCCTATCACCTCCCTCAGCCACCTGGCAATGCTGTGCTTGATGCACCCCAGGACACAGCTGGCCCTCTTGGCTGCCAGGCCACACTCTTGACTCATGAGCGCGGCTGGTGGTGTAGACCTGAGCTCGACCCAAGGAGAACAGAGGACTGCATTTATTGGTTTATTATTATGAGTGCCTGATGCGAAGCCGAAATGGCCCCTACATGCAGTGTCACACTGGTTCTCCTCTCACTTCAGTTACACCAACACAAACACTACCTGAAGCCCAGAGGCCAGACCTCCCAAGGACCCTCCCAGCCTCAGTTTCCCTCTGGCCCTGTGGAAGTATTCTTACAGGGTCTATTAAAGTGGGTCACCTTTGTGGCCCTCTTCTGGGCCCTCTCCAACAGCTCTATGTCCCTCTTGCGCCAAGGACACCAGAGCTAGGTGTACTACTCCAGGTGAGGTCTCTCCAGAGCCAAGGAGAGCGGCAGAATCACCTCCCTCTACTTGGCTGTTCAAGGGGTTTTGAAAGTGGATCATTAGTCTTTCTTCTTTGGCATATTCACTGGGCTAAGTACAAACATGAGCCTGTAAAGCACCTTCTTGCACTCAGATGGTGGTGGAGCACTGGAACAGCTCCCCAGCGAAGCCGTCACAGCCTGACGATATTCAAGAAGCCTTTTGGCAATGCCCTCAGACACACAGTGTGAATGTTGGGGTTGTCCTGTGCAGGGGCAGGAGTTGGACTCGATGATCGTTGTGGGTCCCTTCCAACTCAGGGCATTCTATGATTCTAAGTGGGTAGAAAAGATCCTACAATGTGAATAAGGGCAGCAGCATCAGGCACAGGCGGTCTCTGGCCAAGGGAAAGACTGGAGAACCAAGGCAAGAAAGCCAGTGGCCAGAGTGGTGGCTTTGTTGATGGAATGGATTAAAGGCTATAGGTTTCAGAGCTCCTTAGCTGTTTAAGGGTGAAGCTGCATCCCACACCAAGGCCACCGAGAAGGCCTGGGGCAGAGCCAGGAGCTGAACCCATCTGCCTTGGCTCCCCTTGGTGCTGCTCTCACACGCCTGCTTCCATTGGCTGCGGGGACCTGCCGACATCAGCTGAAACGGCCAACAGGAGGGAAATCCCATCCTGTGCTTTTTGCAGGATGGGTGCGTTGGATGAGGTGCACAGTGTTTGGCACAGCTCGGAAAGACAGACCACGAAGCAGCATTTACCTCATTAGTTCCCCTCCTTAATCTTAAAATTGGTGCTAAAACTGCACGCTCAAAACCATCATATTGTAACTGGGAAATTAATTGTGTAGAAACATTGCTTATCCTAATCAAGTTGTAAGCCTGGAATTGAATTATAAAAAGCAGATGTTTACATTCTTTCTCCCCTTCAGCACTGATGTCATGAGAAGGAAACACACACACAGAGCTGTGCAGAGCATTCACCATAAAACCCCAAACCGTGGAAAACTTGCCTCATCTGTAACTCTACTAGCACAAAACTCAGAACAGGTTTGTCAAAAATATTCACAAATCTTATAAGTAGAGATATATTCAAACCATAGACTAGGAATATGGATTTTGAACACCCTAGAGACTGGCAGCCCTTGGATTTAAGGATTTCATTCAGCCCTTTTTGAAGATGGATTCCTTTTAGTTTTCCTCACAAAGAAAGCCATCATGTCCTTTCTGCCTTAAATTAATTCTCATTTAGATGTAAACAAGCTAGAACAAACTTAGTGTCTCTATGAAAAAATAACCCTCTTGGACACATAGTGCAGCATCATTTTAACATAGGGGTTAAGGTACCCAACAAAGAAAAATCTTAATTTCGTAAGAGTGGAAACTGATATTTATTTTGGTTGCCTAATTCTTTCCGCTATAAAATACCCTTGAAGCTTGGAAGCTTGAACATTATTATTCACAGCAGGCCCTTGAAATTTGTAGGAAGAAAGCCCTGCAGCAAGAGGAATGATTTTTTTTTCTTCTCCAATGACATTATTTTCATAGTTTGCCAAAGAGTCATCTATTGAGAAAACTCCACTAAGTTCTTTCTGACATGCTCTACAGTAAAGTTTTGACAGCCTGCCAGAATGATAACTAAGCACAAGCACTCGGAGGTCAGGCCCGTGCCACTGTCAAAGCGCGCTGTAGCAGAAACACCTGGAGATTATCAGGACGGCGGGGCCAAGGGCAGAGAGAGGGAAGGGGACCCAATGGGGAGAGGTCCACCACTACCCCAGCAGACTTGGCTCTGCATAGGGGGCTGCCACCCTCACCATTTCCCAGAGTCCCAGCATCTCTTCTGCATGAATAGATATTCCAGTTGTCTTTCACAATTACTTCCTAATTTTGAGTGTTTCTAAATTAACCTCAGTATTCTTTTCATGTCTGTTTTGGGGCTGAAATTGGAGGTTTTGTTTATGTAGCACTGAAAAATTCAACAGATGTGGACTTGATTGTCTAATTCCTTCCCACCACACACACACTGCCACTCTGAGTGCGAGCAAGGTGTTACCATCTGGACTATACACTTACCCTGGGTTGTTGTAAATTATGAGATGAAGTGGAGTAAAGACTTAAGTCATCTAACTCCTTCTCTCTTCCCAGCTTGTGTCAAATATAAAAAGCATGAAATTTATATGCTGTGGGGAAAATATAACAGTTCAGAAGATTGGGAAGGAAATAAAATACTCTTCATCCTTCGGGCTCGTGTCTGAATCTACTCCCTTTTGTAATTTGCAGTTAGAAGTTATTACTAGCCAATGGCTGTGAATGAAGAAAGAGCTGCTGGTTTCATTCTTGTTCATAGTAAACAAGCATCCACGTCGAGAACTGAAGTCTCCATCTGAAGGAGAAAATCAAAATGATTGTTTTTAAAGCTGATGCTACTCTCTAATGACAGAGCGTACTGCTGATACCAAAACAGATTGTGCTCCTGGGATCCCATGGACCACTCTCAGCAGGCTGCAGCTACCAGAGCTCTTTCTCACGACACCTCTTCTCTGCTCAGCAAGTTCTGCACGTATACCAGATACTCCAAACTGTGTTGTCACAGACATTTGACAAGGTTTTTTTCCTCTGGAGCTCCAGACACACGTAAAGATTTTATTCCCACTCCTCCCTAAAGTCCCTCCCTCCTTTTTTATTTTCTTTGTTTGAACTTGATTAATTGTTGTGGAAAAAAAGGGAATCATTGCTGTTTATTTTGGGTATCTGCTTTGGCTCTTGCTGTGAGAAGTATATGCATTGTAACAGTAAGATCTCTCCAGTTCGCAGACAGAGTGTTTTCTTAGCCAGTCTTTAGTCCCAACTTTGTATTTAATGTGTATAAACCCTCTAGTCCTGCATATGAGAGGTATAACTTTGTATTTATCAAAGCCATTCACTCTTCTGAAACTGAAAATCTTGGTTTGGGTCTCAAATGCTCTGCTTTGAAGTAGCATGCAGGCAGAACCTCTGCTGGGTTTGGGAAGCATAGGGTTAAAATGCCATCCTAGGAGAGAAATGCTAGAACAGGAATTAGCAGGTGCGCTGAGGAGCCTGAAACCAGGTAAGGCAGCTCACTCGTGCTGCTGCTAATAGGTCTGCAAGGGAAGATAAACAAGGAGCAGAACAGAGCAGGGACAAAGGGATTAATTTTTGATTATATGTGGCAAACCCTTCGCATTCATCTACAAAGACCATAAAAAGACCAGCACTACTTGTGTGGGAACGTTTTGTCACGTGAAGCCCATTTTACGATGAGAGTTCAAACTCCAAAGTGATCAAGCAAACGTTGACCTATTTCCAACCAGTGAATTCTATTTTCTTAGCTGTGCAGCTGGCCTCGCATTTAGACAGCGCGCTTTTAGCGCTCATCTTGTCGTTCCTCTCTGTGACCAAGGCATTCCGTGGGATGCAGCTAACAGCTCTCTGCAGACAGGACAAGACAGCCTTTATACCCAACTAGTCCTGATGCCTCTTGGTGTTTTAGTCCCAGTAGGTTCACGTCTTCCTATGAGACACGTTACATTTGCCAACAATACAAAACCTGTGACTTCATATAAAAACAGCACCCGTGTAACTTTTGTTTGATTTCTGGCTCCTGACTCTTCAGAGGGGTCATGGATTGTAAGTTTTCTCCCAAATCTGAATGATGAGAAACCACGCACATATTCATTAAGCAGCAGACCCTGGGATTCTGGCATGATCACCTCTCTGTATGAATTGATGCTGCTAGTAGATAATCCCGTTTCTGAGGAACCACAAGTTTCTGATCCTCACTTTTCCAAAGGGTTTGTTGGCATCTGAAATCAAGCTACAGGCTATATTACCTATTCCCACCCTTCAGGTATTGGTGTAAAGAGATAAGCTGGATCCAGAATTGTATTTTGAACTGTTTACACCTGTAGCATCTGGCCGAATTCTGCCTATCCAGTATCTCCTGGTGATTGCTTCCTTATTAATCTTTTTAAAATAGTGTGCATCATGAGCCCAGCCATGCTGGAATCTTTCATGGCTTTGGCAATGAACATTTTAGAGCAAAACCAGAGCAGGTAGGTAAATGCTAGCGATTTCATGCGTCCTACAAACATTTCTAGATGGCAGAGAGCTTTTAATGTAAAGGTTGTAAAAATTAGACATTTTTAAGTTGCTGTGTGTCTTAATGTAAAGAATCTGGAAGTCCCACAGAAAGTCCCACAGAGATAGTCTTTTGCCATTTTCAATCTGCTTTCTCTTCTCCACAGAAGTTTTCTTGAAAATAAATGTCAGTTTGATTCACAGTTCAACACGTTTCAGAATATCACAGAATAGTGAAAAAGAGCCAGACACAAGCAGCAAGTAGCTGTAGCAACTGGAGTAGTTTGTTTAATAAACCATGTGCCGGAGCCAAGAGACGCTTTCACCCTGCTGTAACACTGAATCATCTCTCATCTGCAAGATGAAATCACTTTGCTTTTGATTATAAAGCATTTGTTTTATAAAACAGGTCATCCTGTGATCATGACATAGAAGTAAAGGTCAGGGGCCAAAAGTTTTCCTTCTGGCTCAGAAGTAGATTTGCTGCCTTTATTCATACAATTCTGCATGAAGACCAGGACCAAGTTAGGACCTGCTGTGCTACTTCCTTCCTCACTTGGAAAAATAAAAGTAGATAAAATGATGGATGGAGAAACAGAATAATCAGAAGTATGGTTCCTGTACCTACTGGGCAAGGCAGTCTGGATCTCTTTAGCAATCATTACTCTCTGCATTATAGCCAAAGTTCTTCTGAGTATAAAGTACAAATGTGTTTCTAATGAATGTGTCCTTACAAAATCTGTACGCTCCACAACCTTGAGCTCCACAGTTCCCACCATACAAGTGAGGAATGAAAGCAGAGAAGGGCTAAACGTCTTGCTGAGAGGCACATGGGAAATCTGGAGCAGAAATAGGAATACAGACCTAAATTTCACATCACTTGAGATCATTACTCTCCTTTCTTTGTACCTCAAGATTCTTTGACACTGAAAGGGGATTATACATATTTTCCTTCCCAAATGCCTGTAGAGAGTGAAACACCAGCAAAACACCAGCCTGTACAAAGAAGAGCAGTGAAGGTGATGAAGCGTCTGGAGCACAAATCCGGTGAGGAGCAGCTGAGGGAACTAGGGCTGTTTAGTCTGGAGAAAAGGAGGCTGAGGAAGGATCTTACCGCTGTCTACAACTACCTGAAAGGAGGCTGCAGTGAGGCAGGTGCTGGTCTGTCATCCCAAGTAACAAGTGATGATTGTATGAAAATACAAAACTCCTCTTGTTGGCTGTAGAGATAGACTTTAAAGTGGAACTATTCTGAATTTCAGTAAGTTTTTTCTGATTGTTTTGTGATATTTTCCCATTAAGTTTTCTCAGTCTCTCAAAGGGTTTTAAAGCTTAGCTTCTGCCACCAGTTAATATGTTTTCCCTTCTTATTTGCAAGAATTTTTGTAACATTATCTCGACTAAAAAGAGCCCATGCTCACAATCACTTCTGGTTTTTAATTGCAATCCAGATGTTGTCAATTTTAGAAATACCTACGCCAGGTTTGAATATTTACTAAGATAGATACTTTTTAACCTATATCACAGTGCTGTTTCAAGATATTTAATATCTAATGAGAAAGCTAATGGCAAAAGAAAAGGAGGAGGAGTATCTTACAATGAAAGCAAAAGAAGAACCATGACATAAAGGTCACCTTTTTTTCAAGATCAGCTCCATGAAGATCAATAAATCCTAGACGTGAATTTTTAAATTTATGCACACGTGAAATACATGCTAATTCTATGCAATTCCAAACTAATTTTGCCCACAGTCACGTCATCTTGCAAACCTTACTTGAGGTTGTAGTTTAAATACACTGCATGAGGCACTGCAGGCTTTATCGCACCTAAAATGTTAATGTCTGGCCATAGAGGTCCACATCACCTCAAGCTCCTTTTCCAGTCCACAGAGATCAGACCAATATAGTGAACAGCACTTAACATATTGTTAACAGAGTCAGTCAGAGGTGACCAGTTCAGAGACGTAGCTCTATCAACAACACAGCCAGCCTGTGGGGGGTGAATGCCATCCATACAATACAGTACAGATCTCCCGTAGCAATTAGGAGAATCATCCATTTGATTTCTCCAAGAAATACCCATACACGTACGTTAATTTGCACTCAACCTCCCATCGAATCACTGCATGTAACAAAATTGCTAAGATCCTGCTACTGCATATTTACTCCTTTCACCACTTGAGTAATTGCCTGTTGGGTGTAGGAATTGTTGTACAGGTATTCTAAAAAATATGATCATGGAAAATTATGATATTCTCAAGAATTTCAAGGTGTTCTATTGGCCAAGCCAGGATTGTCAATAAGGTTTACAATCAGGCAACCACGCTGGAAATATGAAAATAGCTGTAGCAAGTGTAGGTCGCACCTCCAGAACTCTTTCTCCCTCTGCTGGTAAATCAGAGTGAAAGGTCTTGGAAAAGCACGGATCGTTGTTCTTACTTGTAATGAAGTTAGAGAATGTAATATCAAGTTATTTTTTCACAGTTAAGGTTGAGAATAACCTGAGAAGATGAACTGCATTTCACACAAACAGACTCCATCCCTATATCCACATGTTTTCTACATAATATTCACAAAAGTCTTTTCTACAGGAAAGGAAGTTGAATCGTACAGATAGATTGTAGTAATATGAGAATTCAAAAAGTGTACTTTTTACATTTTGGGGGAAAAAAAAAGATTTCTGTAGAGCATAGTTTTTCAAAACTGGCCCAGAAACAACGCATTCGTTTAATTCCTTTGAACGGAGAAAATCTAATGTTTGTTAATAGTTCTCTGTTGTGTCATTAACCCTGTTGAGTTATTTTACCTTTTCTTGTTTTTGAAACCCTGAAAATCTACAAAACTTCCACCACTTTATGCAAAGAGCAACTTTCAGTATGGCCTGAAACATAATATCAGAGGCAAGTCATAGACATTGAGGAAGAGTATTTGCTTTTAGATACCTAATGGAGCTCTGTTAGCCTAGCAATGTACCTCTCCCATCTCTTATCTTGCAGGCAAGCAGAAACATCTCCTGGCTGACAACCAGAGCAGCTCCTGAAAGAAATTACTTCAAGTATCTTAGCCCTCTGTTACAAAGGGTAACTATTACGTGTTGCCACTTTGGCGCATAGACTTAAGCTTGTTTTGGAGTCATTGACAGATACTGAAATCATAGATAACATCAAAAAGCATCCCATTCTTCTCATACTAAGAGCTATCCTCCGGAATGCAGCTGGCAGATTTGCAGCCCCTGAGCTTAATCACTGCACCTCATTCCTTGGAAAGAACTCTGCTGTAACATTTTTAATTTGTCAGGAGGAGCTCGTTAGGGTAGAGCATCGTATTAACACTTCATGACAGAAAGGCCTTCCAGCTAACAGAGCTGTACTGAAAGAGATCTAGACTCCTTATCAGAAATCATGAAATAAAAGTACTCTCTTAAACAACAGAGAAGTTCAGGTGTTCATGCCATTCGCATAACAAAGACAAAAATAAATGTTTATTTCTCCAGCACATGCTTTGCTCCATTTAAGCCTTTTTTAAAAATGTATTTTGTTAGAAACAAGTGTAAGTCCAGATTTGGGGCATCTTGTCTGTACAGGCTAAGCCTATGGTGAAAACTACATGGCACTTCTCCCACTACCCATCCTCATCCCCATGGAAGTGCTAAAAGAATTAGCTCACAGTTCCAATCTCAATATGGAGGGTTTTCCGTAGGCTTGGGTGATTTAAATATTTCTCACATTATTAAAGATCCTCCTTCAAATTCCTTCAGCAAGACAGCACTAAATCTCGTCAGGCGTGTGAAATGCATTTTCCTGGCATTTAAAGAAACCAAAGTCACCCAGTTTATAAGTTCATAATTTCTGAGTGATTTTTTTCAGTCTGAAGTTTCAGTTTTCACACTTCAGCTGCCCATAAAGACCAAGACATCCTTTAAAACCCTGCCAGACTGTGAGTTAGCACCTCACCAGCAGTTACCAAGTATAACTTTCCAAGACGTCTAAGTAGCTGGAGAGCTAGTTTGACTACCGAGACAGCCTACGTTCTCCACAGTGACGCTCTTCTTGGTGTAATGAAGAGGTTCTGACAACTTGGAAGGGTTTTCACATCATTTTTTTCATTATAGCCTGATGTTCTTTCTACTGGGCAATGGGAGATTTCTGTCAGGCGTGACATTTTCTAGGGTTAAAAGGATGAGTTAAATAAGAATGGACACAAGCTTTTATCGATAACAAGAATAAAAAGCCTTTCATAGGAACAGAGGATAAGAAAGGCTTCCCTTTGTAAAATATAGTGGTTATATGCATGCACACATGGCACAGGTAGCTATGCTAATTCATCGATCATCATGAAGTTACCTGGCAGTTTCAACCTGTTACAACCTGTTCAACAGTTACAACCCTGTTCCTTTGTCTTCAGGCCTCTGTTGTTCTATTAGACTCATGGCCTGGTCTCATATAGTCCAGATAATACATCTGCTTTAAGGTAATTTCGTTGTTGTTCAACCACAAGAAGTCCAAGTTTCCAAAAGCACTCACTGGCCCAGATCAGACCACCTGCATCCTTTCCAGAATAGATTCTAAAAGCAGACCCGTGCAGAGCACAATGCACAACACCAAAGCATGAACCCCCAGCGCTGGGATCTCCGCATCCCAGATGGAAAGAACATCAGCTCCTGAGTTGGCACAAGTGGCCCAGAGCCACTCTGACCATGGCTGCTGTTTGGTCACCAAGGAAGGTAGAGCCAGTTGAGAATCCAATACGCGCTCCACAGAGAGGGACTCCAAGATCAGCGTTGGGTGAGGTGCTCAGCACCATCCTGAATGCAGCGGTGTGTCCAAGCACAGCCCTTGATCCTCATCTCCCAGAATCAGCTGAGCAATCTTAGCAATCAGGAGCTGTTTTCCTTTGTTGAAAATTGAATTGCTTTAGTCAGCCTGAAAACTTCACATTTACTATTTCCTAAAGGGCTCTGTATTTGCTGCTAGTCAGGTACTCCAGTCCCTCCAACTACAAACACCTTGCCACTCAGAATCGTGACTCAGGTTTTCTCTTATTTGGGCACTACAAGAAGCAGGAGAAATGTCTGCTTGAACAAAACCCCCAGAGTGACATACAGCCCTGCAGCTGTAAAAGCTCAAGACCACAAGCCCCAGGTTTCCCTGTACACACCACATTTCACACTGTTGATTCCTCAATCACTACAAATACCCCTCAGTATCTTTGCTGGGGTGCTATGATGCATATGAGGTCCAACACAGGCCACTTCTGTCTCGTCTCTCCTCTCCCCTCCCCTCCCACTCTTGATTCCCAAGCTATAGGGTTAGTCTTCGTTTTTTTGTGTCAGACCTCATATACACAACTGCCCTTATTAAATCTGAGCTATTTCAGTATGCGTCTTCTAAAGCAAATAATCTGACATATTAATGGTCAGATTATATCATTTAGTAGCCTGCTACTCCGTAGACTCTTCTCCTATACACAACTGCAGGAGAATCTTGTTTTCTTTTCTTGAAACATGGTTTTTTGAACAAGCAAGGACAGAAAGAAGAGTATCACATGCATTTAGTGACTACATACGTCATTGGAAAAGCTGACAGTAGGAGAAAGGGGTTCTTTGGTTTGTTTTCTTTTTGCCACTCTACAGATAAGGATGCTCAGGCTGTGAGTGTGTTTGTCCCTCAAAGAGACTATGGAAAGGACTCAGAGATGAATGATGCAATATGATATTTCCTAGGTAAAAAACTACAACAATGGACCTGGTTTTGCAAATAAAGCTCTTGCTGAATGAAAGTTGCTAAGCTGTCAAACTCTGCATTTGGGTTTTACCCATACCTGCTCACTAAGATGCCCTGACACGCAGAAGCCAGACTTCTCTGAGCAGCTCAAAGCAGTCCGCCAGCTCTTCCCTCCATTTCTCCTGCTCTTTGCTTGCTTTGCAAGCTCCAGCACATGATCAGAATGAAACTCAAATCCTGGTACTCCCTCAAAAGTGCTCTTCATATAATGCTTACGGACTAACTAAAAGCAAGAGTTATCTGAGAGGTTATAAACCAGTTTATGTTGGCAAGATTTGAAGCTCATTTTCTGAGAGCTGATAAAATCTAATTGTTTGCATAAATACCCACAGCTGCAGCCAGTCTCCACAGCCTTGCAGGCTTTATGGCTTTACCTGACAAAAACCATACCGAAGCCAACGAGCTTGCCTGCACCCATACTGGGTGTAAAATGGGGCCCCACAAGGACCTGAGTAGGTTTGTGCAGCATGGCAAACCCCCCAGGTGCCGGCCAGGCAGTGCTTAAAGCCAGTTACAAGCAATGATTTTCCTATGGTTACTGGACCTCTCAGAGCACAGCAATGGTTTCTGTCACTACTTCAAGACTTCAGCCTAAAATGAGATTTGCCAGTGCCATGTCACAGCTAAACTTCTCTTATAAAGTCTAACTTGCAAGAGAGAAGCTTGGTTTGAGGCCAAACCACAGCGGCATGCGAGACAAGCAAGCCATTCTACTCCAACTCAGTAGAGCATCAAGTGACACTTTGGTCATTGCCTGTGGTTTGTTCCTGTTCCAAAAGAGTTCGCTGCATATTTTCCTTACTTTGTATAACTTGATGACAAGCCCCTTTCTGAAGAATCCTAGTAGATCTTCATAAGTTTACGTCCTGTGTAACTGACATTAGCAGAGTTGGGAGAACTAATTGTTCCTGCAACTACAGCTGCTGGCCAATACACAAGAAAATTTTCTGAGTTTCTGCAAAAAAATGGTCCTGGCTATGCTTAAAAAGACAAATTCCTCTTCAAATGCTCCATTCTTGCCATGTGGTTATCTGCCCAAGCTAGATTTACCTCCTGTCTTCAAAGTCCTGGGTCTAAAAGCAAAAGACTGTCTGTTACATTGGAAGGCTTCAGAAACAGCATGGGTTACAGTAAAATATAAACAATAACTTATTACTGGCCTGAACGGGAGCTCCCTGAGATAAACAGGCTTCTTCATCTCAGTTCCAGCTGCCTTTGGGGCAGACCATTGCTTTTCACCCAGGCAATGCCATTGGATCTTCTTTGTAAACTAGTAAATAGTAGCATGCGATAGCTGAAATGTGTTTTAGAGTAAGCTGTACTGCAGATGGCATCATCGAGAGACTGTTCTTGTGTATCTTCAATTAAAAACTCCATCTGGAAACAGAGAGCTTATCATTTCTTGCAAAATAAAATATTCAAAGGTTTCAGTGACTGATTTTAAACAAAAGCATATTATTTCACTGATAACAGAGTTTGTTCTGCAGCATTTGCTGCTAGATTTAACAAAACTGCTTTCTGAAACTGCCAGGCAATAGGATCTTGCTTTCAAGGCAAGACATCGGATATGAACTGTGCACTGGTACCATAAAACTATTAGTGTCATGCTTAGAGTTGGTTTCTTTGTATATTGAACGGAGTTTGGATGTGTAGAGCTCTCAATAAGACAGTTGTGTTCTTACAGTCAGTCATTATTTCCCTTAATAAGCCTTTGACTTCCCTTTTGGGCTCAAAGTTGCTTGTTACCCAACATTTAGATTTTGAAGTCATACAGCTGTAATGACCAACAAATGACTAAATCATCACATTACAACTTTCATGAACCAAGCAGAAGCTGCTGCACCAAACATTGCTCACATAGCACAGTTACAGCTCTGCTTTCTGTTCAAAGTGTATCTCGTGGACACAGGAACAAAGATACGGATTTGGTATGTGAGCTAATCCGAAGACATTTCCTGGATCTCATGGCCCAAAACAAGGTAGCATTTGCATAAACCCAAACACACAACTCCTCAATTATTAACATACTTGGACTTGTATTCCTCTGAGCACTGAAAGGGAAACAATGAGTAAAGAAAGTGGTGTGAGTTTTCAACCCAGGGCAATTTTGCCAGAGAACTGAGGTGTGGGAAGAAAAAAGGAGGTTATCGGTACAAAAATGAAAGCTAGATAAATTTCTAAGTTGTTTACATTCTCACCAGATTCCTGCAGAAAGATAATACTGAAACAATGAGCATGACTTGCTGAAGGTTTAGACAGATGAAATCAAGAAGTGCCCTACTGTTTATTTTTAATTTGTCACACATTCTTTTCAAACTGACTTGGCAAAGAATGAAGACCCACTTGGTGGCCAAATAAAAACTGTTATAATAATGGTTTCTAGAACCTGCTCGTGGTGAGCGTGTGGCCAATTTGAAAGCCAAACAGAAGCTGCCTGGTGTTATGTGATGGATATTTTTATTTTCTTACTCATGAGGGTGGGTGGCCTGCCTGCTTTGTACGGTGACCCAGCTTGTCATCAAGTCGGTTTGTATCGCTCTGAGCCCATTCCCGTCCCACCCTCTGAAGAACGAGCACACACTGGCAGGTTGGATCACCCACACCAGGCTGCGTGGATATAGTATCCTCTGAGCACATCTCTGCGTGCACCATCCTGGAAACAAACTCTTCTGTTCCAGCATCCTCTTGGTGTGAGTCTGTTTCTCAGTACCCAGCAGCAGCAGCCGAACACAGACTTGCTCCAAACCAAAGGCTTAAGTTGAAATAGAGTTTTAGCTATTTCTGTGACAGTTCCTGTGTAGATGGCTCATTTTGTGCATCATTTTTCACTCCGGCTCTGCTCAGAGGAGCGACTGCATCAGTAGCTTTATACCCAGCTTGTGTGTTGTCCCTTGCCGGATCCCAAATCTGCTCACACACAGCTTTTCTACTCGTCAGCTCTAGAACTTGAACACAGGACCTTTTTCTTTTGTGAATCATCCTAGAAACACGGGTTCGCTGGTCTGATTGCATCTCAATTGCTCTCTGTTGTTTTAGGGTAATCAACAGATATGAAAACAATTTGCCCCACAAACGGAGCGCAGCCTGAAGGTTTGGGTTTGATGCACAGCACGGTGTAAAGCTCCCGCACGTCTCCTCTCCCTTGCGCTGGACGCTGCACCTTTGTCACTCAGATGAGTCTTAGGACTGAGTGACGGAAGATCCCAGGAGACCACCACTTCGAAGCCATCTTTCACATTAGTGCGTGGTTTTAAGGATTCACGAGAGACTGGAGGCAGCTGCGGAGGGAACAGCTTGGCTTTGGGGTGTTTCATTGCAGGATCTGGCTGAGGGCTGTAGTTGGCGAGGCTGCACGTTTGACAGCAGCAGCCACAAGGTGGAGACCTTTACAGAGAAGGCCAGCTCCGAGCTGTGGGCTCGTCCTGCTGTGCAAGGGAACAGCTTCCTCTGGACACGTCCATGCTTCTGGAATCAGGTTATATCTTTTAGACAGAGACTCCGAGTCAGAGATCGGTATTTTGGGGCTGATAGATTTGCTCTTAAAAGCATCCATTTATTCTCTTCTATAGTTTCCTATTCCTATTCTTTACCCTTAATTAATAAAAAAAGGAACAAACGAATATAAACTAGAATCGTTACTAGGAAGTCCTGCTTTCAAAATAGATTCATTTTGTGGCTTTGAAAAAAATACTTAAACCTGTGCTTCTCCAACAGTAAAATAGATCCGATACTTTGCCTCTTTACAGGTTATTTTGAAGGAGTTTCATTTTTCCTTCAAGGCATAGAAATTGAAAAAAATTAATATTCCTATTTCCTTTCCTTACTCTTAAATAGAAACAAGAAGACATATTGCAAGATGTCACCTCTGTCCAAACTTCTTTCTTCTTCTCACCTTGAGCCCTCCGAGGTGGACAGGCAGCAAGGAACACTAGACTACAGGCAGAATAAATTTTGTGGAAGATGAGAAGTTGTTATTGTTTCTGACCCAAGATTGGCAAAAATACTTGGTGTAAGAACAAGGTTAGTCAAGTTTTTAATTGTTGTGTACAAAGAAAACCAAAAGGAACACCAACATGGTGGGAGAAACAGTATCAACAACATTGTACAGAAAATATAAATTTAACGCTTTGGGAAAACGCTAGGCTGGCACACCCCTGGGAATCATGGAATGGGTTGGGTCAGAAGGGACCTTTAAGCCCATCCAGTTCCACCCCCTGCCATGGACAGGGACACCTCCCACTGGATCAAGGGGCTCCAAGCCCCATCCAACCTGGCCTGGAACACCTCCTGGGATGGGGCAGCCACCACTGCTCTGGGCAACCTGAGCCAGGGCCTCCCCACCCTCACAGAAAACATCGTACTGCAGGTATTAGCAGACCTCTCAGTTCAGTTGGCGATGCCTGGACACTTGGATTTGGAAGAAGGGCAAAGCAACTGACAGGGAATCACATTTTTGGGGTTTAGTTATTGTCATCGTTGAGGGCCTCAGCAGAATTTGAGGAAACCTTACCCAGGTCTTTGCGTAGGGTAGGGACTGTAGAGATGCGTATAGAGTTTGATGGCGTTATCAGGAGACAGCAGAATGCAGCGACGTGATCTCTAGAGACTCTGCCTTGACAAGCAGCACTCTCTGCAAGGCAGTTTTTAGTTCCTCTAACATTCAGCCTCTTTGTTCTGCCAGGTGCAGGCGTTCTCACTCACAATGCCATATGACACGAAGTCAACCAGTCCCATCGTTCAACCAAAAAAGGACATCGCATTTGTTGAACAAAATCTACCTTCCACAAACCCCTCCTGACTGGCATTAACTATGTTTTTAGCCTCTGATACTTTGCTGATACAGCCCTGCATTAACTGTCTTAAACTCTTACCAGAATTGACACCAAGCAAACATCCAGTAATTTTCTGGGTCACCTTTTTACTCTGTTTAAATATTGAAAGTATATGGCAGATCTCCAAACCGTATTTTCCCCATTTTCTTCATACTTTTTAAACAATTAACACTAACAATTCTGAGGAATTTCAGGAGGTAAATGGTTAAATTTGAAACCAGCTGAGCTAGACTGAATTGTTTCATCTTCTCCCACATTATTACCTGGATTTTGAATTACACTATTTTTTTCTTAGCCAAAGAGATTTACATGAAGAACAAAAATTACATTTAATACGCTTATGTTTAATTTTTTGCTTTTACATCGAAACAACCAATTTCACTACCCAGGATTATAAACAGCCCATATAAAGGAAGTAGCAGGCCAGAGATCCAAATACAAACTCTAGAATTAAGTACATTAATACAGTAGGAATTTATATTTTTGGGAAAAAAATATAAAGCTAAAGATCTTTGTGCCAGAGTCTGATTAAACGAAGTGTCTCCTTCAGGAGGAATAATCTCCTTCAATCTAAGTGGTCTACAAACTGACAACCAAAACAGGCAACTGCAATGAGCTGACTGCAAAGAGCTATAAAATATATGGTGTGTGTAATGCACGAGAGGTATCACACACGCTACAAAAGCCAGAAACCATGTTATGAATCCTTCAGTGCCATCTACTGGCACTTCAACCATCACACCCATAAAGGCAATCTCTCCCCATGCCCATTTCTTTCAAGAGCAACCTCCTGTTCTTCAGGAATAAACCCCACTGCCATCTGGTGTTATTTATTTATCACACCTGGCAGTTGCTGATCAAACACAGAGTCACCAAGTCTCAAGTTGCAGATCTCCGATTTAGCTGATCACAGAAGACTCAAAACTTTCATAAATAAATAAAGACTAAAAGGGGTGTAGACCACCCTCCCCCGAGAACATCTGTATGGCTCCAAAGAAGCCATTCCTACAAGAGTGCCCTCCCTCATCCAGCTTAGGAAAAAATGAAAAAAAAAGAAAAAGTAATAACAAATTTAAAAATAATATTGACATTTCCGTCTTTTACTTGTTACTAATTATAAGTGCACAAGAAAATCATGGGATGCGAATGCAGCCACTCCCTCTCCAAGACACTGTCCTTCCAGAACACCGTGAAGATCCATTCATTGCCTTGTATTTCCCTAGCAGATAAATCAAAGGCTATAATTTCCATTTCTTAATCAAGCCTAATGTGCTCATAAGAAGTAGTACTGAACTCAACTCCGAGCTGGTCATTGAGTGGATAAATGGACTTTTTAGCTCTGCAGATAATTTCTAGAATAATTATTGCAAAGTTTATGCCCAAACTTGTAAGGAACAGATAAATCCAAAAAGCAAGCAATCCACATTTCTCTTGCACATTGCCAGATGGAGGACAACTGGAAGGAGGAAAGAAATCCTTTAGGGTAGAGTGTAATAAGAATACTGACAGATAATGCAGGGTGTGGAAAAAGATTCATTTAAAAAAAAAAAAAAAAAAGAGTCTTGGCATGAATATGGATTAGTTTGTGTCTAAACCAGAAAAGGACATTTGATTTCTTTCTGGCTCACTGATTATGAATATTAGCACAATATATTTCTATGATCCAAGCTGGAGACTTATCCCTCATGAAGCTCCTTTCAAAACAAATCTGTATCTCCTGAACAAGTGTCACGTGTCATGGATACCTGAACTGGAAGGCAAGGTATGAACGTACAGCTCAAGCCTGTAGAGTTCAATTGTTTCAGCAAGAGGAGAATTTCTACAGCAGAGGTTTTACCCAGTACACATGGGAGACCAAGAGGAGACAACCCCCACTCACTCAGAGTTGATGTCAGGAGACCACATTTAGATGAGAGTTGCCTTGTGCAGACTCTAACATTTAACAAGAAAAGAACCCAGCAACATAAGTTGATTTGTTTTTGTTCTCAGCTCTCCATTTCTAATTAGAATGCTTAAGGCATTTTCCCCTTTACCACAAGAAGCGTGATCACGTGTATGTCTCACTATTAAATTATTAGGTTAAACACAGTGGGCACAGAGTAAGTCAGCATTCCTTTTTCTGGAGAAAGGCTATCTTTCATTCTCGGAGATGCTGCAGTAGAAAAAGTTATTCCAAGAATAAAGAGAATAAAGATCTCCACTGCAAGAGTTAACACCCTGGCAAGAACAACAGCCTGCCCTATGCCTTAAGCATCACTAGGATTAGATATTAAGTATGAATAATTACAACCGTACAACTTTCCTCTTTATTACCCCGATATCTCCCCTTATGCAACACAAATCTCAATAAATCTGAACGCAGTGACTCATACCCATCTACTGTGCACTAAACCCTATGGTATGCAAGCCCACTGTTCAAACTTTAATAATTCCATTCAGAGCTACCTTTTGTTCCTCTGCTTTGTCAGTCAACCCACTTTAATACCCAGAGAGACTGTTAAACCTATGAAGCTTCTGATTTTTGCGTGGCTCATCTCGTACAAAAGGTGATTACACAACATAGCAGTTCTTTTCACGGTACACACAGATCACCAACGGATACATTGCTGCGTTGGGAAAGCGGGAGCATCAAGCTGCTCCAGCCAAAGGATATGCTTGAGTTCACAAGGTACGTGTTCACTGGCTGCAGCTGGTACCTGGGCATTTCACTGGTCTCAGCCTCTGTTTATCACATTCTTCTGTACTTTGATTGCTTAGGGAAGATTATTTTCTTTGCAAAGTGTTAGCACATGAGTTACTGTTAATCTTATCAATCCATGCAGCCATCTTTTTGGTAAGGATAGACCTAAAAACTGATCCAGCAACGTGAAAAACCAGTGACCACTTCTATTACAGTTGGAATCATTGATCTCAAAGGTCTTTTCCAAACAATTCTATGATTCAAATCTTATTTTGTGAAGCATTTCCCAGGACAATCTACAGGACATGCGATGAAATTCAAGGTTTCTGTTCTCAGCCCTGGACAAGATATTTAACCTCTTTGAGACTCAGGTTCTTTAATGCTTTGCTGAGGACAGCAAAGCCAACTTGAAATTTTAATTAGTATTTTCAAGGTACCTGAAAAACAAAGCCTACAGTCTTACGTCCCCAAGCAAATGCCAGTGAAGTAATTCAGCAATGAATTTCCCATTACCACGTTGTCCTGAACGGAACCTGTGATGCCTGAGGAGAGGCTGAAACTATTGGGTTCATTCAGAACAGAAGCCTAAAGGGATATGGCTGCAGCCACCTCATGGGAAAGGGTAGAGGAGATAAAGCTAGACTTCCTTGGAAATGCAGAGCAAAATGGCAAGAGGCAACACCACAAGTTGGAACATGGGAATTCCCAGTCATGTACAAAGTCTTTTTCACAGTGAAGGTGGTCAAAAAATATCCAGAGTGTGGGAAATCCCTGTTACTTGAGATAATCAGGCCTAGACTGGATGACACCTGGAGAGAGCAGATCTAATTGGAACTCTTGTGCGCAGGAGGTTGGACCTGGATGGCCTTCAGAGGTCCCTTCTAGTCTATGTTATTCTATGATTCAATGAATTATTTCTTTATTCTTAGATGAATATTCCAGGAACCAAAAAGAGCAGGAAATGCTAGTTTGTGCCAACATACCACCTCTCTCCTGCCCCCGGGCCTTTTTCCTATATTTTTGCCAAATGTCAAACTCGGTCTTCTCCAGGAAGACCTCCAAGGTAACTTCAGCTTTTCTACTTTAACGTGTTTAATTCATTACCTGCTGAATAACAGAGTTTATTTTTCCCACTTCATATCATCAGGCAGTGCTTTGAATATACAATTCAGTGGGAATCCAGACTTTTTGCAAACAATCCAAATGGAAGTCGTAGGCCCAAGGATGCTCATACTCTGGTCATCTCCAAATACAATGCTAAATTGTGTGACCTGGGCCATTCAGCGTTCTTCTAGTGGAATTATGCCAGTTTCTGGCAAGAAGTCCCAACTCACCCATGTTTACTGTGTGCATTTGAGGTGTTATTTGCCAGTAGAGGTGTTTAATTACATTCAGAACCTGGTTAAACAATAATGAAAATAATAATAAAGATGATTCTCTTCATTAAACACAAGAGAGGACAGACTTGTTCATTTGCTTGGATCAAGGTGCACTAATCGTTTCATTTCATAACAGTTTCGCGTCTTTCATTTACATTAAAATAGTCTCCATTGTCTTTCCAGAACTTTTATCTATTATATAACCTGTTTCATTTAGAGATCTCAAAGCACATTTTATTCATGGTGGTACTGAACAAAAAAGCAGTCGAAGAACTTGAACCGCAAATTGTGACTTTGGTATTGTTAAAACAACTTGGTACATACAATTCCCTGCTCCTCAGCCCACTCCTCCTCTTATACAACCACCTGTACTAACTGTTGGGGAAGGCTTTCAGGCGGCTCTTGATGTGGAACGCAAGTGGAATAAGAGCAAACCTTTTCTGTTTGCAAGGGGTCATGCTGCTTTCCAGACTGCACTCGGAAAATGTTAATATTATCCCATTAACAGAGCAGCTTTGCTCCTGCATCGCTACCCTAGGAGAGTTCTTGCCATCTCTTCTCATCTGTAGGCAGAACGTTTCCCAGAACTGTTCCTGGGGACACATCCTTTCACAGGCTGCCTACACCACTCTAAGGTTGAAGTCTAGTTTTTGTCTCTTTACAACAGCTAAGTACACTGTGCACTGAAAAACACTGCACATCAAGAAATGCTGTAAAGCAGGAAATAGTTCTTGCTTAAACAAATGGAAGAGAAACCAAATGAAATTCAAATGATTCTCAAAGCAAAGAACCCAGCAGCAGCAGCTGCTGATAAATGCAGATTATCTGTGCTTCTATATCCAAAGCAGCACTACAAGTATTAAAGAAGAGAAAGAACTGGGAATGTTCCCAGAAGTTCACTAAATCCTTTTCATTCCAAACTGAGATAAATTTCTCATTCATACTTACATTATGAGCTCTGTGTACAGAAAGGTTTCCATGATCATCAACATGCCTGGCATATTTTCCCTTCCCATTTGCACCAAGTCATTAAAACACAAAGCAACACAAAGTGACGGCAAATATGGGGGAACTTAATAGAGATTTCCTCTCTCCAGTTTCTGTTGGTGCTTCTCCCTTTCAAGCTCACCACAGTTAGTTATTTTTCCTGAGGTTAGATGATATTTGGCTAATTCAGTGACGTAGCTTGACTTCTTTCCCCCCCCCCCTTAACTACTTCAGAGTTCTGTTAAAAACACGGGCTTCATCCTTCCAGGTGATAGA
This sequence comes from Neomorphus geoffroyi, assembly GCA_033558235.1. Taxonomy (NCBI): domain Eukaryota; kingdom Metazoa; phylum Chordata; class Aves; order Cuculiformes; family Neomorphidae; genus Neomorphus; species Neomorphus geoffroyi. The sequence goes on from JAUMJM010000074.1 coordinate 5,156,799, forward strand.
GTTGTCCCATTGGTGCAGTGGGCCAAACTGAAACGCAGACTTTCTCCATGTGAATGCTACTGTACATCCACTGTGAAATGGGTGAGCCAATTAGACATGGGTTTAATGGAGAAGAATGAGGAATAGAAGGAGAAAGGCACTGCTGGTTGGGCAAGTCTAATGTAACAATGAGAAGTCTCTTTCTAATGACCTCCAGCCTCTTCCCACTACCTTCATGGAAATAACTAACCACATTGTCCTTCCAGAGCCCTCAAAATCACTTTTTCTGTTGCATTTCTCACACTCAGACTCCCTCAGTGCAGCAGCTTCCTCACAAACCTGACTGACCACTGCCTTGTTAGCAGAGATGTTGGGGGTCAACACATTCCTCCCTTTCCTCCCCCATCCACACTTCTGGAAAAGTTCTATGAGGCTTTTAAAATCTTCTTGAACGGTGCTCATATAGAAATAGAATGAATTGAGGACTGACCTCTGTTCTGACGGAGAGCTAGACAAAGCTGTTCTGCTGCTGATTGGAAGTAATGTCAGCACTGAACTGAGCCCAAGGTCCAGCTCCTCCTAGGAACCCAGGAAGAGCAACGTGTGTTATGGGGTTATAAGAGCTTTTCCACTTGGAGGAAGACATGGAGCATGGTGAAATGGTTTCACTCCCCACTACTCCCAAGACCTTTAGGGGATTATCCAGTCTTTCTTTATTGTTTTTCTCACATAGTGGGGATCTACCCTTGTGAAGTCGAAGGCGCATGCCATGGGGGGGTCTCAAAGAAGCCAGTATGTTCCCATTCCACAAGCTCTTTAGGACAGGCAGATTAAAGCAAATACAACAGGAACACCAGAGCTCTGCAAAAATTGATCGCCAGCCCAAAGGTCCTGAAGAAATTCATGCTGTTCACAGAGGGAAGGCAACTACATCAGCCCCAACGAAAGCCGGCCAGACCACTTCACCTGTGAAACTTTAGCCTTTTCAAAGCTCAAAGACAGAAGGACAGTTAGTTGTCACAACTCTGAATTTAACTTTCAACTTGTGTATTAAAAAAAAGGAGAATACTGTCCTATGAAAAGCTGCATTTACACCACTGGGAGAAAAACAAAGAGAAATCCAACTCCAGCTCTTCAATTGAGAGGGTGTCAAGAGGAGGGGATGTAGACTGTCAAAACATGGGAACAGGTCAGCCCTCAAGCCTATTAGGAAGTCTGCTTCTTTTAATACTGATACCAGAACCAAAGTCCTACTGTTCCCTCGCAATCCCCACGGCCAGCAATGAACTTTTCTAATTAAACAAGTAAGAACTATCTTCCTAACTCCACCTACGGATGAGGCTTGAAACAGAATACATAACTCTTCATTTCTTCCCAGCTAACAGCAAAGTAAGCTTCAGAATCGTTTCCTGCCATGTAGAAAACAATATGCTGGTGGCACTTATGCCTGCGTGTGTTAGTGTGCGGTACGAAGAGCTATTGTTTTGTGTGTCAGCATGTTAGTGCACATAAATTTTAATGAACTAGAGGCCAAACAGGAACTGAGCTCTCTCTGGGAACTACTCCTTCATGGCATACCCAGGGAAGTAGGGAATGAAATATTCAGCAATTGTGCAAAACCAGCTGCAAAACAAAGCCCACTGTCTTCTACCGAGTCTTTCTTCTGTGTAAAGTAACCCTGAGAAACTGAACAAGTGTGTTTATGCTGCTCTCAAGTGGGGTTGCTTGTTGTTGTTTTGGTTTTAACTGTAACCTGATTTAAACAATAAGAACAATCCAAGAAGTTGTTCTCCTTGTGGAACTTAAAAAGGAGATTTGCCTTTCAGTATCCATGCATGAAATTCACTGGTACGATTTTGGCTCTTTCAGCAAATATTAAGGAAATATTTTAGACAGTAACTGGATAAGCTTTTTGTATGGCAGAAGAAAATGGATCTTCTCATTGTATTGTCAAGTAGAAACAACTGTATATCAACAGGCAACATTTACAGGGGAAAACTGTATTCCTTCTGCCGTGCAACAAGACTATTTGTTCTGCTGTGCGATGGCCATTTTAAGGCCACATGAAGGGTTTTGTAATTTGCATTGGATCATCGTTAGATCTCCAAAATGACTGCATTTCGCAAACTACACAGATTGTCAAACTCCTCCACTGTGCTGTTACATCCTTTACTGCTGTTTCCCATTTCTGGCCACATTTTGCACCACAAACTGCTGCGCAACTCTTGCACACGTGGATGTATCCAATCGGTATTGAGGCTGTCCTAGGTATTAACAGCTGATAAATTACAGGAGCCCATATGTAGCCCTGGCTGTCCAGGTCTGTCTTGGGCACTAGGTTCTCTCTCAAACACACTCTGCTGGCCATACAGCAGAACGTTGAATGCATAGATGGTGTTATTACTCAGAAGGGATTCCATTTCCCATACTTCAGACAGGAAAAATGTGCTTTCTAGGGACTGAAAGAAGTTATTCATAAAAAACTTCCTAAAGGGGAAGTGGGTTTTGCAGTTATTGTTTTAGTTCTAAAAGAGTTGTCAAAACAATTAATTGTTGAGGCATTGGTTTTGAGAGGGGCCACCTGGCTGCATACGAGGCCCTTCCCAGCACTTCTGGAAGAAGCCACTTTGTAAAAATCTTAGTTTAATTCTTGCTGTGACTAAAAATATGGTAGCTATGACAACGCTGTACCATCTGCATAACAGGATCTGATTATAGCACCCATCTGGTAAAGGAAGACTTCATCAAACCTTACATTTTAAAATCCACACAAGCGGAGAACACATTTACCCCCCACAGTTTGAATGGAAGGGCATCAGAGAGCAGAAGAGCTGGAAACCTCCTCGACCAAACGGACACACTATGCTTTTGAGAAGGTTCTATTGTTGAAAATGAGCCATTACTTTACCATAAGAGCTCCCTTCTGTGTGAAGCTCCTGCTGGAGAAACCCAGGTCTGCCAACAGCTGCATACAGAGCTTTGGTTTCAGAGAGCAGGAAGGCAACACCTACAGTAACAACAAAGCAGCAAAAGGATCGTACCGTGCTGTAGATATTACGTTATGAACTGGTTTGTACGAAATACAGAAACCTGAACCCCAGCTTTGTCATTTTTTCTATTCCCATTTATTTATTGAAAGACCAGGCTAATATTTATACAAAGGATTCATCAGTGAATTTTACAAGTGGATGAAAGCACAAGGAAAGGTATTTATTATGTTTTGAAAAGAAATTTGTGAGGGGAGGAAGAGAAGTAGAGAGAGAGAGGAAAAGCGAAGGAGTTTTAATCCAGTGACCTTGTGTACTACTTCTGTGGAATTTAAATTTTCATGTTTCTCAAAGAAAAATGGGATGGTCTCTATCCAAGCAGCAGGAAGGTTTAAATCTGCCCGGTATTTGACTATTAGTTCATCTCTAGTAGGAGCGAAAAAGATTGAGCACCCATGAGAGAGCAAAAGACGAATAAGTCAAGTGAAAAACGCCAAAAAAAAAAAAATACAGCCCAGACTGATCATAGTGCTGGACCAACACCAGCATCTCTGCAGGCTGACACCCAACCAGGGTCGGCAGACAGCTCTGTTTGGGGGCACACAGAAGTGAGACTGGTCAAAAGCAGCCCAATGACAACGTCGATCAGGAAGCATTGGGGACTTTCCCAGACAATTTTTTCCAAGGCCTTCAATCCAAATTCACCCAAAAATTCAAGCCCGAGTGAACTTCAGAATTCAATAGGTTGATTCTATCTCGAATGCATAGGTTGACAAAACAATGCATTTCTACTAGCCAAGCTACTCTGAGCTGTCATCTCATCGTGTGGTTTACATTTACAATCTTCTATCCCTATATTTTACTATAATTCTTAGAGATGGTTTTCATCCAGATACAATGTCATAAATCTCCATCTTAACAAGAAAAGAAACTTAGTTTCAGTTCTTAATCAGACACATCTTTGGTATAGCCTGTCTCAAAAATACTTCCGTTGCCAACATTCTATGAAGAGAATAATCTTCCCTGTAGGAATAGTTCCCCCATCTGCTGTTCTTCACAAATTGAAGGTGAGGGAGAGGAATAAAAGAATTTCTTGAGCAGTGACCACCTTTGGATAAAGCTGTCTGGCACAAAAATCCTGATGCCTGAAGGCATGTTTTTCACTGTTCTGTGGTGACGTCACTGATGAGTTAGAGCTTAAAGGGAAGAAATTGCGTACCATTACTTCCACGGCAAACTCAGGTCCCTATCCATGAACAGATTCTGCAGTCACAATACATTGTTTTTTTAAGATTGGAGAACATGCCACTCAATTTAACATTTGCACCTTAAAATTGTGAAAACAGATAAATACAGGTTTCTCAGGGTTTTCTGGTAGAAGGAATCCTATCAGCTTCGTGGGTTGCAGCAGTTGCAGCGATATCGAAAAATACTGCATCGGTGCCGTAAGGTTGGCCTCTCTGGTTTTCTACAGCTGTGTGCGAAAAATATTTTACACAACTGGTCACACTCCTGCTGTTCAGTGAAGGGAAAATACAGGTCTACTTCCTTTCCTTTCAACTCACCTCCCAGTTAAGAAAGGTATCAAAAAGGAGGCTTGCTTAGCAGGAATTAGCAGTGGTTTGTAAATGCTTCATCTATCACACTTGCACCCACAGGAACTCCTAGCTGTGAGTTGCTTGCACCTTGCCCACCCCACTGCCCCTACCAAACCTGAAGAGATGCGTTTGTACCAATGAATTTAGGAGGAAGGCAGTGAAAGAGAAGGGGAGCCTTTCCCACTGCTGGCCTCGAGCAGTTCACCCCTGTGTGAGAGATGGAGATAAACTCTGTTTACATTCCTGTTCCCTGGAAAGATCCTGAGATTATTTAGATGATGTCTGGACAGTGCTTTGAACATTTAGAAGAGACGCACAATGCTAAGCATTATGATAAATGATCTCCTCTTTCTTTTCAATACCCTGATTTCCAAATACATACAGGCAGCCAAAATACAGGGTTGAGTATGCCAACAATGCTGGTGTAAATCCCTGGCATCTCACATCAATATGCTCTTTCATGTGAAATTAAAGCCTCCTCTGTGAGCACTAGCAGAAACAAAAGACAGGCACTCAAACAGTCAAAGAGAAACCAGAAAATGGGAAGAGAGGTGATTGGAACAAATTGGACTGAGTTGACCTGTCTGCTCAACCCTAACTAAAGGGCAGCCAAAGAAAACCATTTTCTGCTCAGCTGCTAGCGTGTTAGGCACAAAACATCCCGTGAAGCTTAACAGCAGGCCCTGACCAACCACATGCTGTTTGATGCCCATCATTCTCTGCAGTTTCTATAGGATGTCTTCCACCTCAAAATCCAGTGTTAAAAGGTTCTTATACAGCTCTCCCGCAGTGACCTGGGAGAAATCACCTTTATTCTGCATTGCCCATACGTAAAACCAGATAAAATACGATTTGCTTTGCAATATTTAAGTCAGTTTTGATGGTGAAGCAGCTTAAAATTTCAAGCTAAAATATATTACAGAAGCATTACCAATATTAAAATTAAATGCTCAATTTATTATTGGTTTTAATGAAATGCTGTCCTGGATTCTACAGCCATTAACATGCAAACTGCTGTGACCTGTGTCGCACCGTTTCCAATTACAACCAGCTGACTTATCCAGTATGAAGGCTAGAGCCATGATAGCACTTTTACTTGGCTGAACAATCTACCCTTTTTGCAAAGTCAATAAAGTGCTGACAGTCCTCAATTACAGTCTCAGATCCATAGCTGTTCCTGTGTGCCCAGGAAAAAAAAAAAAAAGAGGAAATCAGGTTCGAAATGGACCTCCCTGTTCATCAAATTCAGTCACCCTTTGCTACAGATAGTATTTCTGTAATATGATTGTATAAACCCTTTCCCGATGCATCAAGTTCCCTCACTCCTCCTACCAGGAAATCTGCTGGGAACCTCGTTTCTCTGTTTAGAAGCCTCCATCCAGTTTCCAGCTTATGCTTGGACAAATCATATCCTCTTGTTCTTATGTCGACATCTGCCTTTGGCTTTATAGCTTTCCCCCAGCTGGTCCATACCCCCCCAGCTCCACCAAGGAATGATTCCTTGTACCTCCTCACGTCCCTGCGGAAGCACCAAAGGGCTCCTCAGATGGTTCAAACAGAAAGGAGCAGCTCTAGAAACCAAAACAGAGAAAATGATGAAAACCACGATAACTGAGCTTTGCTGTGTGGGTACCCAGGACCCCTTGGTGCCACAGGCCACGAAAGAACCAGAGAATCACAGAATGGTTTGGGTTGGAAGGGACCTCAAAGCCCATCCAGTTCCACCCCCTGCCATGGGCAGGGACACCTCCCACTGGATCAGGGAGCTCCAAGCCCCATCCAACCTGGCCTTAAACACCTCCAGGGATGGGGCAGTCACAGCTTCTCTGGGCAACCTGGGCCAGGGCCTCCCCACCTTGAAGAATTTCTTCCTAACATCTAAGAAAGACCTGGGCACTGAGCAGGGTTCACCTGGCCCTCTTCTCTCTCATCAGTATTGAATCTACTTGAACCCCTAAAGTAATTTTCACCCTGCTCTGCCCGGGTTATGCCCAGCATAAAGAAATCCTCGTGGCTGCCTCTGCCTGTGCTTGGGAAGTGGGATGTGCAGGGCAGAAGGTGCTGTTGGCTCTCCTTGGACCTTCACCAGAACCCTGACGGACTGCTGTACATGTCTGCAACATCAATTATGGCCTCTAAATAGCATGACCCACATCTTGGTAACCCTCTGGCAGCCTCTTGTGACCAAAGGAGGACAAAATGAACACATTCAGGACAAACAGCAATGTCACTACGTGCTGAGGGTGACAGGGAAAGGCAATTTCCCCATACATTTGAAGAAAATAATCCCAGGGGATTAAAAAAATTTCACAACTTTTTTTTTCCTTCATAAAATCCACAATAAAACCAGACCGTATGAAGCAGAAATGAGCCTACCAGAACTTATGAATAACTTGCATTCTTCCACTGGAGCCCAGCCAGTTACCCTTGGAAAAAATTCCTGTTTACTTTGTAGTGAATGTGAGAGACACGCAGTCTGCCAGGAGCTGTTACGACAGTAAAAACACAGCCAGAGGCTGTCGCAGATGGGGAAATCACAGAGAAAGTTAATTTGTTGGCTTCAAGGACAAAGATTAAAATAATATCTATTTGGTAAAAAGTTATTTACTTTATCACATAGCAGGCTTCAGCTGAGTTTACATGGAAACTACTCTCATCCAGAGGCAAATTTTAAAGTTTGATTAGATTTACAAAGAAAACTCCTTTTCTTGTTGTTCTCAGTTTGGCTGACATTAATATTTTGCCCTAAAACTGCATCTTCCTTCCTCAAAGTCTCGGCCAGGATGTTTGCACCAGGAGTTAGGTGCCAGGGTCCTCGCTCAAGGCCCTTCCTGAGGTCTTAGGAGTGTGATCAGAAATTCCCACTCTTCCAGCCCTTCAGCAGTTCAGCCCTAAGGTGACTCCTACATAAATTAGGTCCTAAACCATAAGCCTGTAATTTAAGAAATCCCCAAACCCACAAACTTCCAGCACCCGAAAGCCTGACTTCCGAGGCCTGATTAAGGTACCAAGCTCATTTGAGAGGAAAAGAGGGTAACACACGGCTCTTACAGCTCACACGTTTTTGTATTATCAGCTGAGATTTATTCTTTTCTGCTCTTCAACAAGGCTGAGTGTATTTTTTATCCATTTCCACACTTGTATATACAATATTCCGCCTTTCTCGGTAAGGCTTATTGTAAACCCTAGGTTGAGCATAAATGCACTTTCTTATATTTATTTACATTCTCAGTCCATCTTTCCATTTAACTTGTAAAAGATAAGCCACTTTCCTCTTCTCCCACAAGCCAACCACGGGCTCATGATCTACAGACATCTGCTGTCTTAAAGCAGCCACATGCACCCCAGCTGCCACAACTTCTGCATCTCTGCTCTGTTTTCCTGTTGTCCATCACATTCCTTTAAAGCTCTTTTTCTAGTCTTGGTTGTTTTGCTTTACACTCAAGACCAAGAACATGTTTAATTCTTTTCCTGAAGCAGAATCCCAGAACTGCTGACCTGATAACCTCGTAAGGATAGTAAAAACAGGAGACAAACACCATCTCAAAGAGACACCCGAACATATCTGGCTTTGTCAGAAACAGGAAATACCAGGAGTCTTACGTGAAATATTTCTAACCTAAATTCGCAGACCCAAGGGGCTGAAATGGCTTCAATATGGTTCAGATAAACATCCAGACTTTCTGATGATTATCCAAACTCTTTGAAAATGTGGAAGTTTTAAAGTTCACTCATCAGCACTACCCTGAGTACATCCTGGATGCAGCCTGCACCTTGAAGACAGCAGCGATAAGGCCGTGCTTTTCGGAAGCCAAAGGCAAACGCGTTGATTAGATCACGCTGGTAGGAAGCTGCAAAACAAGTGATGCTGTAGGGATTGCCAAGTGGCTCAGGAGAAATAAATCAGAGTTTATAAACACCTTCAGAGCAAGAATATTGGATATTATTTGTTGTCCTAGAAAATACAAGAGCTTTATGACAACAAAGAAAACATTTTGAGCACCTGCTTGTAAAAATTTCTTATCAAAAGGGGAAAAATCCATGTGTAGAATTCCTCCCTTCTTCCCCCCCCAAAAGGAGGTGGCCAGTGACTGTACAGCTAGAGATGAAGCTGGCACACCACCCACCGGATGTGGGAATAACTGGTGTTGGCCATTCAACCGCTTCAGGACAGGAGATACTCTTTTTAAAGCTACTGCATTTATCAAGAGCTTGTGTAAACAGGGACATCCCATAAATTAACTTTTAAAGTAGATTAATAAAATCCCTATTCAGAAGTCAAGTAACATTAGTTTGACTTTGGAGTTGAAGCCAGCTGTATCAAATTAAGGCCAGTTTAATTCCGGCTATGATTAACCACTCGAAGGCTTAATGCAGTTTGACTAATCCATGTTAAAACTAAATTTTTGGTTAATTTAAATTATTGCTTGAGCATTCCTGCAAAGGTGAATCCTAAATCTCACCAATGCTAATTGACTAAAGAAGGGAGGGCCTCGAATTTCAGTGGTCTTTCTCCATCTATTTCATAACACCTTAACTGAAAACTGTTCGGAAACGCGCGTTAAAACATCAAAGAACAATTTCAGGCTGCAATAGGCAAAAACCTGTTGGTTTCGGTAAAATTACTCAAAATAATTTCAGTAAAATTACTCAAAATAAATAAATATTTTTCGATCTGGCTGGTTGAAGGATCTCTGAAGACAGCCTGAGGATTCAGGAGGGACTGGCGAGTTGGAGGTACATATCGATTGATCATGATCTGTAACAGCTTCTTATTGGAAAAAAGGCTGGATTTCCATTCAGTCTCAACAACCAATTTACATAGATTTGGGTTTTTATTTTTAGAGGGCAAGACTCTAGACACATACAAATGAAAGTCATCCTCAAGCTAACTGTTAACAAGGGATTCCTACTTTTTCTCCAAGGAACCGCTCTTCTCTTCCATCTTACCAGTAGCAGCACCCATAAACTTCACGTACCACTGCCAGCCCATAGCTATACCAACCCATCAGTTTATTCCTACTTATTTCACAGACTTCATCCAAGGCCTTTTGCATTCACTCGATGCTGTTTACAGGTCCAAACTGTCAAACCTGAATGAAAATTGCTGGACTCCTGAGCACCTCTTGCCAGCTAATGATATTAATGAGCTAAAAGCAGTCAGTAACGCTGCCTCATCGAAACCTCAAGAACTGCATGTATGACCCAAACTTTGTCTGGTTTTCCTCCGTTACGGTAATTGGTCTCCTAGGGGACATTGTCTCTACCTTCACACCTTCATTGCCAGCAAGACAGCTCTGCTGCTAAATCAGACACAGCCAGCTGCTGCAAAAAGAGCCGCACTCCCCCTCCCTTCTGCTAGGATTTCTCCCCCATGCTGGGTTCTCAGTGCCATTCAAAACATGCAGACTCTCTGTCACAACAAATTACCTCTCCTATCTCCCAGAGCAGTGACCATCCTTAAATAACCCTAATTACTGACTATGCCTCTTTCTAGCATCTCTTTAGAAAGAAATAGCATTTAAAGTTCTCATAAGTCAGGATTTCATATGCCAGCCCTGCTGGATTTAATATTTTCTCAAAGATGACCGAAAGAAACAACACACTATTTATAGGAAAACTCTGACAGGGTTTTAACAGACTCTCACGCAAAGCCATTCTTTTGCTTTCTTATTTGTTGTCCCTATGGAACTATAACCCCCTGCTCCAAATTATCCACTCGCATTTATTCATATGCGGCGATGAATTTCAAGGCACCACAGGCTGCCTGCTTGTGCCAAAATGCTGTAAGGACATTTATTGCCATTTGAAATATTTTGACTTCAAAGGAAAGGATTAATGAAGATTATGGAAATGATCCTCAATCTCTGCATTTCCACTGACCTGTTTTCCCCCCACAGATCACATAATGATTTGTTAAATTATGTGTGTGTTAGCTGCTCTGTAGAAAAGACCTTTTTAATGCAATGCAGAGGGGGCAATGCAATCTTCCAGATGCACATCCTGCTTCCAAGGTAAAAACTCTTCAGAAGAACACCCTTGTCAGGCAGACCCACTACCCTGGACTGCTGTAGTGCCATTTGAGTTCCCAGCTCCCCCATCAGATAAATGTGCGTCAACTCCTACCCAAAGCACAACCACTCGCTCTACACCTGCACTGGTTGAGGAAAACATTTGCTTGTCGACTCTGCTCACTTCTGGCCTCTCTCCGAGCTGCAGATGCACTGTGAATCCACTGCGTTAGTGGTTTTATGTAACCACAGACACGGTAGAAGATTATAGAGAAAACAAGCTAAGTCTACTACGATAATGCACCTAAACACATGAAAGAGAGACAATACAATCTATCAGATGAGCAATGACAATATGAGTATGCAAGCTTTTGATTTTATTTCAGTTCTTAAGAGCATCTTGAAGTTTTGTGCCCCACTATCTGCATTGATGCTATCTAACTATCTGTACTGACCCCACCTTGACCTACATTACCAAAACTTTCATTTAAATACATGAAGTGCGTGTCAAATGGCAATTACTTGCGGAGTCTTGTCATGCCTGAGAGTAGTCAAACAGTGGCAGAAGTCACTTGGAGAGATCATAGAGTCTCCACGCTTGGAGATATTAAGAGCTCAGCTGAGCCTTAACTGTGCCAGCCTTGCTTTGACCAAATGACCTCCAGAGATCCTTCCTATCTGTAGTTTTCACAGGATTGTTCATGTTGGAAGTGACCTCAAGAAGTCTCTGGTCCCAGCTCTTGTTCAAAGCAGGATCTGCTCTGAGGTCAGACCAGACTGCTCAGGGCTTGACCCAGTAGGGTGCTGAAAACATGAAAGGACACAACCTCCACGGCTGGTTGTCCTCATGGTGGAAAGTTTACTTCTTATATCCAATGTGGACCTCATGTGTTTAACTTATGCTCCTCCCACCCTCAATAAACTCCTCATAGGCACTGGAGGCTGCTGTGACATCCTTCCAAAGCTGTCTCTTCTCCAGGCAGACCAATCTTCATTTCTTCAGTTTCTCCTCACATGGCAAGCCCTCCCATCCTGAGCATCCTCCACTGATGTTTATAGTCTTCCCAGTACTAGGAGCCAAAAACTGGACAGAGTATCTGGATGAGATCTACAGAGTGCTGAGTACAGCAGGGATAACCCCCACCTTGACCTTCTGGCCATGCTCCCGTTCGTGCTTCTGTGGATGCAGCTGCTAGGGCACTATGGGGTCCCCCGTACCCCAGCACATTTCCTGTGGAGCTGCCCCCAGCCAGGCAGGCTCAGGCTGAATGGCTGCCAAACAGTGCTTTCCCAGGGGCAGGGCTTTGTGCTGAACTGCATTTCATGCTCGCTCGGAGCAGCAGCCCTGCTCTCAGGCTGTCAGCTGGTACCCTGAGTTTGATGCTGTTTGCAAACCTGATGAAGTTGCTCTCTGTAACTTCCTCCAGGGCACTGATAAAGATGCCAAACAGGACAAGCCCAAGGACACCCCACTTTGCATCAGCCCACAGGTAGAACACCAGCTATTAACCATGTCCCCGTGCACCTGATCATTCACTCTTTCATGTAGCACAAAAAGGTTACAATTTCCTTTTTTCAGTGTATTCTGGGAGGTCCTGGCCAGAGGATCCGGAGATCACTCAGATGTGCAAATGTTTAAAAATAATTGTGTGCTGACATTTATTTCAGAGGGATTTTCGATGGCAGATGAGTTTCATCTCAATGAAGGCAAGTTTCAAATCCCAGTGTGCCTGTATTTAAGCATTTCTCCTTTCATCTACCTGGTTTATAGCAATATTTTTACTAGGATAGACATGCAGCACCTTACTGATAAGAACAAATATACTCTCACTGACAGTGGTGAAAGATAAACCTGTTGGAATATCTGAAGTCCCCTGTATAGAGATTGGCCCCACGGGATATGTGCGTAAGGACGGCAAGGTAAAGATCTCACGTAGTGCAGAGGCAACTGCGTTACCAGAGCTTCCTAGACGCGCCTTGTACCAGCCAGGGCGATTCAGAGCTTGGTGTTGCTCTACTGTTGTGCAATCGCAAACTCAATACACAAGCGCAAGCTGCCTTTCAATTTCTGGTACCTAAGAAACTGAAGGAGCAACTTTTTTTTGTCCCTGCCAATCCAGCCTTATGTGCCCTGCAATTACAATCGACAGCAGATGGAAACCTGCAGTGACCAAACCCCAGAAGCTGGTGCTTTCCTGCTTTTAAAGTAGTAGTTTAGTGGATTAAGGTAAAACATTTGCTTGCTGCTGGATCACCCTGAAAATACGTTAAACACTGGGTTAGGGGACAACCCTGTGAGTAATTAAGCAAACATAAAATATGGAACTAAACCTTCACGTGCAGGTACAAAAAGATCCAAGAGACTCAAACACGCAAATGAGCTTCTTTGCGTTTTGTTAGAAGTACCACGTGAGAGTACAAAGTGCTGGTGAACAATTTGCACATGCAAATCCAGCTGCAGAGCTGGCTTCTGATCTCCAGGAAGAGCTCTCTCACCATACAGAGGTTTGCATCCCTCCGGGGCTTGGAGCCACTCTACCAGATTTGCCTCCATTCCTGCCAAGGCTCTTTGCACTTCAGGCCCTTTGCTCAGCCTTTGCTGGAAGCCAAATTCCCACCCTAGAGGCATGGTAAGAATTGGGTTTTGATATCCAAAGTCTGAGGAATGGTTCTTTCTCCACAATAAGATGGGGAAGAGCGAGGTGATATGGAAAGCCAAAAGGAAACACTTATTGGGCTGCTGCTCCTGCTGCCAGGAACAGGTAAGAAGGTGGAGGCAGATCCTGCACTACACACCCCACTCCCTCCGAGTGCAGCAGCCGTCCTGTAAAGCCACCAGCCAGGCCACGGCAATCCAGCTGCTGCCCTAAATGATGAAGTACTTTCACCATGATACAGCTTTCTGTGGAGAGAGAAAAGCCACAGACTGCTCACGATAGCATCGCATTTCCTGTTCTCTGGTTTGGCATCTCCTTCCTACAGGAGGAAGGCATCCAACTGAAAGCCCAACTCGGAATCCTTTGTGCAAAGTCCTTCCTCAACTCACTGGTGGAACAGACATCCTCAGTTTCCCTGCCCCGGCATGAAGAGAAAGCACAGTTCAGAGACCATTTCTCCATTTGCACTTCAGCTCTGCTCCCTTCAAGCTAAAGCTGTCAATGCTCCCATTATCATTTTTTCTGCCCCAGTCCTTCAAGGCAGAACAGAGATCCATGGCTGTTTGTTACTGGCAACAAGACTTACAAGGAAAGTTGCCGCGAGATGTGGCATTTGAAAGCAGAACTGATAAGCAGGAGCATATCTGCTGTGTGGCAGCCTTCAGAACAGGGGGAAAGAGAAAACATCGTAGGTCAGGTCTTGAGAGAAGAACTGAGGCAATGAGAACAAGAGGACAAAGCAACACAGGCAATACAAGTCTAAAACTAGAAGTTCAGGGGATTTTCTAATTTGTATCGTGACTTCCTTTGTCTTCCATGACTCTCAGCTGGGTCTGCAGGATCCAAGAGTGAAAGACTTGGGAGGAGACAACCCTAGCCACAAGTAACGGTTTTCAAGGCTTTGCTGATTCAGCAAGAAGGCACGAAATCCTCCTCTTTCAGCCTTTAAACACTTACTCTAAATAGAACTATTAAGAGCTAAAAGTAAGGATATTAGTGCAGCTAGGACATGCTGACAGCCCTCATTGTTCTAGTACTCTCGTTTAGTTTTAAAAAGTGTAGGAATAGGAATGTGCAAACCATAAATCGCAAAGCCATCTGCAAACCTTCATTCAAGGTTCCTAATTGCTCTCTGATTCAACCAGACATGTGGCTCTTTTTATTTATTATTTGTGAGTATTCAGGCAAGCTAACTGGTATTAGCATGTGCTTGGGGAACGGCCCTTTTTCAGCGAGGTGTTGGCTTGTTTCCGTTCAGTTTTTAAGAGGTCAGTGGTTTGGGACTGGACTGAAACATTTCAAAGCCAGCATAAATATTTCTTTTCTTTCAAATTATCCTCAGGGAAAAATAACAGTCTGGCCATTGCACAATTTTTAAGAGCTACAGCAGTACTTCTGCCAGACCTTTCATCCGTGACTGACTGACCCTAAAAACAGCACAATCCCACAGCCCTCAAGGTGCAGTTCACCACCTCAAAATGATCAGGGATTGCTCTGGAGACCCAAGACCAAGAGCAGGCACTGATTCAGAGTGCGCACATGTAACAAAGAGGACAGTTAGCGCTACAGGAATAGGTGTAGAGCCTGTAGATTCACTTTAAAGCGTAGAATAATCCTCCATGATGCTCTCAGTCATGGACTTTGTATACAAAGATGTACTGTGTTTTAATTGCACAATCCACGGCACGTACGTAACCAACACTCCCTCAAAAGACACTGCAAACCCAAAGACAAAAGGGGGATGAACCTTGTTTTAAGCTCTCTCCTAAAAATACAAAAAAGGTGATATGCATTATTATAAGATGCACTAAATAGCCTAGATGCAGCAAAAAACCATATCCAGGCATGTCACCATTTCATCTCAAGGCAATTACATGCTAACAAATGAACACTATCGCTATCCTAACACTGATTTCTCCTAGGCAGAAGGCATACGTGTCCATCAATACTGTACGCAGCAACCTCATGAGAAACTGCACCAGGTGACCCTGGTAAAGCTCTGACTTAAGCTGTCTCCTTCCATTTGTGTTAAAATGCTTTATTATAAGCCCTGTGCTAATAAAAATCTGTTAGAGCTATGTGAGCAAATCTCCTCATTTGTTATTCAGTCACTAAAAGGAGTGAATTAGGCTACCCGGGATATTACTTACTTTGACCAACATCCAAGCAAGTAACTCTGAGACAGATTACTTCACAGACAGGTGGAGAACGGCTTTAGGTCATCAGCAAGGAGCGACAGCTCTTCTGAGACCTTTGCAAACCTACATCCTCTGCCCCTCCCCACCGATATCATGCCAACATTCTCAAAGCCATGCCTTAAGCCATCATTACTCAGCCTTCAGGTCACAAAACTTCAGAACACAGCGGCAGAATAGAGTGAATTTCTCAAAACAAGTACTGGGGGAGGAACCAAGCACATCTCACAAAGTTTTTTGCATTTCACACATGCAGCAATCTCTCGGTTAAGCTGTTATTTTGTAAAAGCAATCAGGTTGTTCACGTAAGTGCTCAGCTCTTCATCAAACTCCTTTCTACAGCCAGGCTACAGTTGAATACAGAACAGTCGTGGTAACGGGAGGCGGAGTGAGGCAGCCTTTTGCCACCCTGACAAGGTTGATCTGAAGTGCTGGCTATGCTATACATCAAGTCTGTCTCTTCCACTTGCGTGTCACAACACCCTCCTCATGTGCCACAAACAGCATTACGACACCCCAGTGTAACTACACCTTCTAGCTACTGCAGTCTGTCTTTCTTGCTTCTCACCTGTTCATAGAGTTTCAAACACAGAATCTCAATTTTCATTGAAACAAATGATTGCAGCCTCGTTGTTGAAGACACGAGCTAGAAATAACAATGTAAAAAGATGTAGGACTCAATGTTGTTGACTTAGCAGTCATAACTTTGTTAACAATCAGCAACGGGCTGCAGAAATCCTTCTCATCCATGGAGGGAATAAACACAGGCTGATGTCTGAATTGGGCACTGTGAACGCACCTGCCAAGAAACATTTTCCTACGGTCATTGTTTTCTTTAAAAAGGGGAAAGTTACAAGTGAGAATAGGTGTGTTATTTATAAATGGTTTAAGTCAGTTTAAATTCTGCGCTGTTAAAAAATGCACGTCCCCATCTTTCCCAGTTCCTGTCTCAAGCTGGCTCAAATCAGTCAATCCAGTGCTAATCAGAGAGAAAAACACAAAGCGTGTTCCAATCACATCGACTCTCTCACCTGGCTGGCACTGAAGTCACATATAGTTAGAGCTGCTGACTCAGTTAGGGGCATGACCAGCAGTTTTAGAGAAAGCACACTTTGGATCTATTAAAGCAATTGTAACCTTGCATGTTCAGAGCGTCTTAAGAACATGTGGCTTATTTTGCTTGAGCAGTCCAGAAGGAACCCCTTGGTCTTCCTCCCCTGAACAAGAACCCAGAAAAAAAGGGCATACGTTACTGAAGATCAGCATTAATGTTTGAGATATTCTACACATCATTTGGAGCTATAGAGCCAGGGAGTATCTGGAAATAAGAAACTATACGTGGTTTTTGACTGTAAGTGCCGAACGGCTACAAACAGAGGATGCCAGGAGGGGACAACATTTGAAACTGGGTCCAACACAGACAGAGCATCCTGGCCATAAAAATGCTGTCCATATAAGGGTGTACCCCACCCCTCCAACACAGTTTATTCACTGCTTCAGAACAGCTAATTCAGTTTTTGAAAGTCGTGGACTGAAATTATCCACTCAAGCCACCAGAACATGTTCTACATTCAACACAACTCTAGTCTATAACAGGACCCTTAAGCCCAGATTTCAGAAAAATGCGAGCACAGTGCTGCATCCCTAGAAAACAAGACTAGTTCCCAGCACATTCCGTGGGGTTTGCTGCCAGCGCTGCCCAATCTGCCTTCTGCAACTCAAAAAACCCCAGGCATAACGCAAAACAGGAAGAAACAAAGGAAACCATAACCACACATAAACAATCTGAACTTCCTCCTCCTTCCCTGGCAGGGGCTTTGTTTTTCCCCCTCACAACTGTTTGCATGTTACGAGAAGTCAGAAAGCCACCTATTCACCACCTGAGTTCTCAGGCAGCTGAAGGTAAAGTAACTCCCAGCTCTTTTCTGCATTAGAAAGCAGCAGACACTCTTATTTTTCAAGCTGAGTTTCGCAAACTGCAAAAAGTCAGATGCCCAAGAGGTCTAGATATGGTTCTGCTGGTGCCAGTAGCTAACATAGAGTTGATTTCTGAGAAAGATGGTATTCAAAACACATGTTTATTTTCTCCCCAGCCTTTCCTCACACGAGGAATGGTTCAGCTCAAAGCAGCCCGTTCCTCAGCAGAAAATGAGGCAGATCCCACAGGCAGAGCAGAGTGAAGAGAAACCCTTCAGAGGAGTGGGGGAAAGGGTGGAAAAGGGAAGAAGAAAATAAAAAGAAAAGAAAGGTTTCAGGTAACAAAATAGTCAATAAGGAGTCCAGTAGATTACCTGTGCAGCTGACCGTGCCACACGTGATTTGTAGCATACGTCCCACATTCAACTAGGAGCAGCAGCAGTTGTTCTTCTCCTTTAACTCTGCACACGGTAAATAAAGTGCAGGAGAATTTAAAAAAATCCAAAACCATATTTCCAAACACTTCAAAAAGAGTCAAAAACATAAACAAGAGGCACTGATAAATCTGGAACTGAACCAAACCAACTCTCTGCTGGGGAAGATTTAAAGCCCTATCAAGGCTTACATGGATAACACTTGTCCTTCATCAACCACAGGTGAAGCGCATCAAGGAACAGTTTTACAGAAGCAGTGGATTGAAATAAATGACAGAGAACCCTGCAGACCCACCTGAAGCTGTTTGGGAATTTGAGGCTTGCGGATGGGCAGTTGTGCTGGTGGCAGGGATACCAGCGTACACACACAGCCCACAAACACATCCTCTCGTATGTGCTTGTGCTAACGCAGGTCAGGGGCTCAGTAAAGAGAAGGTTTGAGGAGAACGAGGAGCTGCAGCCTTACACAAGCACAGGACACCTGCAGTGTGGCCTAGAACGAGAGGCTCAACACTGAGTTATGGATCAGTAAGACCAGCTGAAATTAAACAAACAAGATAATTATCCTTCAGCACTCTGGAAAATAGGGCTTTTCTATACCTGGGTGCAGCCTGGTGAGTTCATAAAGGGGTACCTGCCTTTTCCACGAATTTCTCCTTTCACATCAGACAGTCAGCAAGACCCTAAACTCTGTCTGGCTGACCCAAAAGGCTGAGGAGGGCTCAGCTGGATTCATTAGGTCTGTAGAACACGAAGCACCGCAAGCACCTGTCTAGTTGCACTGAAATGGGTGGAACAGGGAGGCTGACTCTTCAGAGCCTTGTGTTTTATTTGCTTGTAGAAGGTCCCATCATGCTAAAACCATTGAGCAATTCACCCAGTAGTATATAAACGCTTATTCCAGGTAAATATGCAGCAGGCAGGTAAGTAACAGTTTGATTTCAACATCACCCTCACCAAATCCTTGAGCCCTTTACCTTGGAAATTGCATGGGCTTAGCTGGGCCTGATACACCACTGCAGAAGGTGGAAGTGTGCCACAATACAAAGGAAGTCCACGTGTTAGGTGACTCAGTCATTTTTTCAGGATGCACAGAAACCTTTCAACATATTATGAAACAATATTTCAAATTTTGCATCAGAACAATAGGAGACTGAGCCCGCCTGCAGCAACTGATGATCCACAGAGACTCCCCTTTGTCCACTGCGTGTTCTTGCATTGTCGAAACACAGTGAGAAAACAGTTTGATGTGATTTCAGACCCCTGCCCCTTTCAGCGCTAACCTAGAGCTGTTTGTGTATCGGAAGGAAGAAAGCGCAATGCGCGCTCAACCAAACAGAGCTGAACTGCCTGCAGCCAAAATACAAAAGGTTGGAGATGTAATTTTTTGTTGTGGTATAATCATCCTGTCATGTGTAATGGATGCACAGGCATAGTTTGGGCTTTTGAAAACCTAAAGCAAAGCTTCACTTTATTCCTGTAAATCTCACCGGCTTCAAATTGAAGCATTCCCTTCTGTCAGCAGCACAATGCTTAGCAATGAAATTCCATGGCTCAAATAGGACTTTAGGGCCTTAATAACACTTTGAAAATAGACTGTCATTAATAAGTTGGTTATTTTGGGGGCCTATGAGATCCAAGAGCCTTAATACATCTGTAGCCCCATAAGGGGTGTGGGAAGGAATGGACCGAACAACAGATCACACCGGATTTCTGTTTCATTCTGATGCATTTAAGACTAAAAATTTCTAGAGGTGTGAGAGCGGAGGAGGCAAAAGGTGTTTGGGGGGTGTGGGAAAGGGTACAAAAATATCTAGATGCAGAAGAAATTGGGTGGTATGTTATTCATCCCTAAGGAATGAATTAGGCAGTCCTCATCAGTGCGCTTCAGGTGGAGAAGCAGTGAAAGTGGTGGAGAGTTGAGGGGTTTTGCTTAGTTGTGGAGCTTAGAGGCAAAGGCACAGCACAGAGATTACAGGAAGAGATGCTGTAAAGTCCCTTCCTAACCAAAAGGAACAGCCAGCTCAAAATAAATGAAGGTAATAGATAAAAAAGTGTGTTTCTCTTCCCAACAAGACTTTTCACAGCTCATAATGCCATCTACAAAATTACCTTGAGTACGTGGCTTCATTTCCCTCACAGGATAACCAGAAATGTGAGCAGCCTTGTTCTACAGAAAGGGAATTACGGCAAAAAGAGAGCAGATGATGTTCCCATGCACAGAGTCAGCCATGGCAGAGGTGGGAAAGGGCCAGAGTCCTGGGTTTTTTTGGATGATATAACTGCAAGATCAGAGTTGCTTTCCTAAATGAAAATCGTATTTTCATAGTGATGATCTGAGCTGCAGTGTCCAAACTGTAATCAAAAGTTTGGATGCCTGGCATCTAGGCCATTCGAAGCATCATTTCAGTGGGATTTGTTGAGGAGGAGGAGGAGGAGGCCAGCCACCACTCTTGGGTCCAGATTTTCAGGTTTTGAAGTGGTCAGAATGAAAAACATTGGTTCTGCCAGCACCGGCCCAACCTTGGTCAGGTCCCCTTTGTGCCACCATTACCTTGAAGAGATACAACCCCTCCAAAGGAATGATAACAGCCCATATGCACGTGACCTGATCAGAAGACCTCCTAGAGGTCATAAGACCTAGGAGCTCATTGACCTCCTCCTGTGCTTGCTCCCATTTCAAGCAAGTACAATCCAGTAACGACACGTATGCAGCCATAATTTCAGTCCTGATGAGTTTTTAGGCTCAGCAGAGTAGGGAGAAAATTCCACCAGTGCAGCCACTAAAAGATTATCCAGAAGAGGGAGTGCATAGCATACATACACATAAATCAGCATTTTGCTATGCTGTCTCCTCACTGCAGGGCATAGAGGCCGATTTGAGACTCTACCCCATGCTCAGTGCTGAAAACTGGTCAGAGAAATACCTACTGCACAACTCATCCACCAATCCATCACTCTTTGTGTCGCTGTTTGAGGTTTTTCTTGGATATTTTTTAAAAAATACATTTATTTTTACTTTTTGATAAGCTCGGTTTATATTGGCTCGCTGGTCAAAATTCATTTCTCAAGGTACAGCTTAAGTGCGTTTGGCTCCAAGGACCATATGGTTGCTCTGGCTGTAAGAAATGTTGCAGAATGCAAATTCAGAGTTAATTGCTCGGACTTATTCAAGAGTGAAGTTTACAAAATCACTTTCAGTGAACAGCGGGGTTTTTCCAAGTAGAACTTCCACTTACGTTTATCTGCTGTTGTAACCACAGACCAAAACAGTACCCAGACGGTGTTGTAGGTGCCCTTGACAGTTAAAAATGCAGTCGACCACATGAACAAAGCCACAGGCAACCCCCTTGCCCAGTGATTAACCAGTTAGACCCAGGTTATGGAAAGGAAACAAGAAATGGGCAGGAATATTATGACAAATTTATAAGGAAGACAAATCCGATAATGTTTACATATTTTCCTTGGTTTCCACACTGAAATGTGTCTTTTTCCTCCCCCCCCACAGGCACTGTTCAATATCCTGCTGAATTCCATTCTTTTCAAGTTGGACTAAATCTCTGACCTTGGTTTGACTTTTTTCCATCTTGCTTATCTTCGTCCTTCTCTCTGGTTAAGAAAAACCCCCACAAGACTCAATTACGGAAGAAGAAGGATTGAAAGGCTATATTAATTTTGTTTAGCTCCCAGTAACAGTATAAATAGTGACAACAGGATAATAGGGTTCTTTAAATGGTTATTACCTGGTTTTATGTGCCTTCCTTGCCTAACCTTTCTCTTCTCTTTTTATGTCTCTTACAGATTATCAAGACCTAGTATTCTGTTGACTTTCGTTAGTCATTAAAAATGAAGTTCAAGGTCAATGTAGCTACAGCTGATAAATATATGTTGTGATTATGGTTTCAAAACCCAATAACTTCCCTCGTAGCACAGTAAGATTTTGAAAAGGAAAACAATGAAAGAGGCTTCCTGCCTGTGCTGGATTATTGAGCAATTCTGTATAAGTGAGGTATAAAAAAAGTCTCTGCTATAATTTAAATTATCGGTACAATATACGGCTTTGTCTTGCTCAGCTTGCACCCTGTTTCTGCAAAGGAATCAACATAGCAAGCTCAGGTAACAATCTCTGCCAGGTAAGTCACCGAGGAAGTTAAGACTGATAACTTGTAATTTATTAACATTGATTCAGCTCTGTTATCAGGCCCTGAAAAGTTTAAGGCACAGGTCCAGGCTGGCTTCACCTCATCTGAGAAGCAGAGGGAGCCCACAGTGGGCACAGCCTGACGTACTGGGCAGCAGCAAAGTGGAGGCATCCCTTATAGTGGTCCTTATTGCAGAAGGCAGTGATTCATTTAGGAGACAGGAAGAAGAGGAGGGATGTGGATCTCTTGGGACGAGTCCAGAGGAGGCCATAGAGATGATCCGAGGGCTGGAGCTGGGAGAGGTGGAGTTGTTCAGCCTGGAGAAGTCTCCATGGAGACCTTAGAGCAGCCTTCCAGTACTGAAAGGGGCTCCAGGAAAGCTGGGGAGGGGCTCTTGATCAGGGAGAGCAAGGATGGGACGAGGGGGTACTGTTTTAAGCTGCAAGAGGGGAGACTGAGATGAGATCTTAAGAAATGTTTTCCTGTGAGGGTGGGGAGGCCCTGGCCCAGGTTGCCCAGAGCAGTGGTGGCTGCCCCATCCCTGGAGGTGTTCAAGGCCAGGTTGGATGGGGCTTGGAGCCCCCTGATCCAGTGGGAGGTGTCCCTGCCCATGGCAGGGGGTGGCACTGGATGGGCTTTAAGGTCCCTTCCAAGCCAACCCGTTCCATGATTCTGAGAGGCAGCGGTGGCTTCTCCTTTCACCTGTCCCCAGCGCACTGGCAGGTGGCTCCATGCACACATAAGCAGCTCTGTGTTGCCATGTCCAGACAAGCATTAGAGGGCAGGGAAGTGCCCGCTGGCTGGGAACAAGAAGGTCCTCTGAGTTCCGGAGGCTGTGCAGGACAAAGATCGCACCCAGCGTGGCCACTGCTGAGCACACAGGTGAGCTCTAAGCGATAAGAGACAAAGCACCAGGGAAAGTTATTTCAGCCTGGGCTCTGCTGTCTGATGCAAGAACTCGCAGAATATCTAAGGACATCGGGATATCAGGAGATAAACACCACTCTACCTGAGTCTTTTCCCTTTCAGCAGGCCTAAGCCAGTAGCACCGAAAGCTGAGACCTTCCAAGGTGTTTTTTTAGGAGAAACAGCAGTAGATTTTGCTTGCTGACACCAACAAAGTAATTCTGACTTGTTTCCATGAAACTCCCAAGGTTTTTCCAGCATAAGGATGACTGGGCACACACAACGACTTGCACCACAATGTTTGGCAGAGATACCAGGCTGATAAAACACTTAATTATTTACATTCAAAGTCATTTACAAGAGCGTTGGGCACATCAGCTTTGTCAGAGGGCTCAACCTTTCCCCGCAGTTGCTAGAAATGCAGGGAAGTTCAAAGACTTGCTGCTAACAAAGGCTGAAAGAAAATAATCCTCCTCTGTTCATATGTATCAGTTATCCAAACAAAAGAAGGGAATGCCAGTAAGCGATGCTAACTGATTACCTCCCAGCAATAAGAACAGTCATGGAAAGTGGAAAATGATGGCAAAACTGGAACCTAGCGTCACAGAGTGCTGCAAGCCTTGTATAGAGCAATAAATTACCCTCACCTGACTTGGATTTCTCCAAAAGATGACGGTACTTTGTTCCCTTTACTACCTGCTTCAAGGATTTGTTTGTTAATTTTCTAGATGCTGAACCTGTTTCCAAAAAGAAACCTTTCCTATTTTTATTTTACTTAGTGATTGAGCTAAGGTTCAGCTGGAAAAATGCCAAAAACTCAAACATAAAATCTACACCATGGTGGAATCCAGTGCGAGGTTTTCCACAGGAGTTTCTCATGAAGAGGAATCAAGTCCCTGCTTGTTGACCTAAATTATGGACTGAAATACAGGAAGAAAAAAAGCTGCAGAACATCTTCTGGTTACACAAACCAGCTCTTCATAGCTTAATTTAGGAGCTGAAGTTCCCCGTTGTCTCCTGAGCTACTCAAAGCTTCTACTTTAGAGACCTCTCTCCTTTCATTGAGCCCAAAGGGTGTCTTGGTTCATAGATTATGGCAATACCTTCCGCCAATACTTATGAAAAGCTCTTTGGAATACCTTGCAGCTTTGCCCTCCTTCAGTTTCTTCACTCCCTGAGCTTTTGCAGGGATTTGCATAGCCATGTTAGAAGCGGGACATTCTATTTACCTGTCTGATCTGATAGGAAAATTAATTTCCTACTGGAGTAGGATTTTTGAATAGGAACACGGGATGCTGATGGAGCAGCCATCAAAGATGATGAAGTATTCCTGGGTCCATGACTTTAAGCAGCAAGAAGACACTAACACTGACAGGCTGCATTTTACCTTTTGTTTTCAAGGTTGTCATGTAAAGCTTAATGCTTCCAAAGAGACTCATAGCATATTTGAGGTCCTACAGGTTGTTCGAAAAAAGAGCTATGCTTTCACTGTACCTTTCTTTCCCTTTATAATCCCCAAACGAGCAGTACACAGAAAGGTTAAACTGAGATAAGGAAGAAAGAAAACCAACAGAAATTCCCACTGTACTGTTGTTTGCACAATTCCCTCCTCACGTTTGGAAAGACCACAAACATCAGATGCACCGATGTTCTTGGAGAGGGTTGGGGACCTTGGGCGGGAGGGTGTTTAGAAGGCCTTAAGCCTTACTGGACTCCACAAAAAAACCCCAAAAGTACAAAAACCAGTGTCCCCCACCCCCCCGTTCTTTGGATTTTGGGAGGAGAGGAGGGTTCTGGTTTCATTTTTTGAAATAGATAATTGGCCAATTTGCCAGAGTGACACAAGACATTCAGTGAAGCAGATCTTATCTGCAAAGCTTCGGCACCAGAGCAAAAAAAGCCACAGCTAGCGTTTCAGCTCTCCAACAAATTTCGTTATTCCCATTCTGCAGTAGAGCTTTGATTTTGCAGAAAGCCTTCTCTTGTTGGACATCTACTCAAACTACCGGCTCAGCAGCACTACCATGGCTGTGGAACGGCAGCACAGGGAGCCCAAGAGAAGGAGAAATAATTTTCCAGCCCAGTTGAGGGTATTTCGGCTGAGAATGGCCCTGCTGCAACGGTAAGAGCGTAGGTAGAGTTGACGTTCTTCCAGGAGCAAAAGCCAAAGCAACCAGTACAGCACTAAGGGAGGAGAATACACACATGTGGGTAAACTTAATAAAAATAGAGAGAAAGGGCAGCAAACAGAGAAATACTGGCAGATTTAGTGACAATGTAAGACCACTGTACTGAAGTACAGTGCAAGAGTTTATCAAACAGGTTTGAGAAAGAGAGAAGAGGGAAAGGTATGGCCAAAGAGAATAAGGGGAGTTATTAAGCAGAGATCCTTCAAAAAGCTGAAGTCAAGTACAAAATAAGACGACAGGAAGCCCTGAAAACTCTGGCAGGTCAAACCTAAAATACAAACCAAACCAAACCAAAAAACTAAGGCAGGCCAAAACAATTTTTTTGGAGGAACGATTTGTAAAAGGTAAAGAAGACCTTATTGAACAAATACGAAAATGAACTGTGACCTGACATCAGGATGAGATCGTGACCTGATCTGACAGACCAGTGACAGGTTCGGAAGGATTTCAGCGATGTGATTGATGGGTTGCTTACCACAGCAGGTAACGTCTCTCTTGAAACTGGAAACTTGGCAAGTGGCAAATAACACACCAGCTTTTAACATGGGTATTAATAGACTGGAAAACTACAGAGTAGGATCTCTGACATCTGAATCGGGCAGATTAATTTCAAAAGCTTTTGGTTTTTAGACTAAGATCTTCCAGAACATCTGAAGTCTGATAAAGCTCAGTGTGAGGCACAGGATTCCTTTGGCACCTTAGTCTTGTGTGCTTCTCCAATGCAGATGACTGGATTGGAACTGATGGATTTTGTGTGTTTTCCAAGGGCAACCCCCACCTGCAACTGTTTTACAATAGTACAGTCTTGGAGTGAAAAAGGCATGAATTATTGTGACTGCCTTACTGGTCTCTGAAATAAAGAAAGTCTTCTCCTTTGACTTATCCTGAGTGTTGCAGGCATTGGGTTTAGGGTTTGGTTTTGGTAGCTTCAAGGTGGTCACATACCAGAGTCATTCAGAAGATTCCTGTTTCTCCAGTTACTTTTCAGTATATACATTTGTGGGATTGTTTGGGGTTTTTTTAAAGAAGTGAGCTCCTTCCGTATTGACATACGCATTCTGTCTCATAAAATGATTTAGAACCAGTTCTACATGTTTCGTTGCCCATACAGCTATTAAATATACTTAACCAACATATTTCGTATTCAAGTTATTCTGCTTGGAATCTGTTTCACACAATTTGTAAGGAAGCACCAGGTCTTGCTCTGCACTTTCTCCCAGCCACGATTACTATTATCACCTAGGAGGAACATTCAAATCCAGCTGCTCCTCTTGCCAGTGAAAGCATCCATCTGAATGATTCCCAGCACAGCATTAGACAGCCACGCACGGGGATAAGGAATAGCTGGAAAAGAGCCCACTCAATAGCTCTATTGCAGACTTCAGAGCACTTAGGTGTAACCCCAAGCTGATGTAGGCTTGCTTTGTAGATCAGACCCTTGCACAAAGGAGATTGCTTTATCAAGCCTTTCTCTGGTGCCTAATTTAAAATTCACACCAGACCTGGTCAATGAAGATAGATCCATTTATAATTGTCTCCTCCTTATTAGTAGATCTTAGATATCAACACGAGATCACTCTCATTTATTCTGTATAGTTAAAGTTGAGTTCTCTTGATTTTATATAGAGAGGGAAAAAAAGTACAAATTTGTTCAACAAAAGATCAGAGTTGCTACATTCAGGATGCTGAGAGCACCTGGGACCCTTTATAGTTGTCCCTGTGCCTATGTATAAACTGTTTTAATTGCTGTTATAATTACACTGAATCAAAATGCGCTATAAATTGGTGCGTGACTGCCATGTATTTCATCTGCTATTGTGAACACAACGGGTGTGGGAAGAAAAATACTGAGGAAGTTACTCCTGACATAACAAAAACAAACCAGGGGGAGAGTGCGGCTAATTAAAGTAAACATAGAAACCCTGAGTCATGTGAGCAATCCTGCCCCCTGCGAATCGTTTTATTGACGTCAGGTGACGCTCCTTCGGTGAGGCAGGGTTATTTACCTGGCCAAGGGCTTGCAGGACCACGTCCAAACATTATTCCAGGAAGAGTCCTCCTGGGTCTCCAAGTTTGCCTTAATAATTTTGCCCTTTGTGAAGTACTTGTTCAACTGAAATCCCCTCTGATAAGTTCAGTTTCTCCCCTGGGTTTTCTATTGCTTTTTTTGTTGGGTTTAAGTCATTTTCTTGCAGCCATAGTGGTTGGAACAGTGATTAAACAGAGGTTTAATTAGGCAGCGTAAGGTTGCAAGAATAGCTTTCATTCCATTCCTGAGATATCTGGGTTTAGTTCATCATTACAAAGACTCACAGTTTATGTACTCTCTCACTGAGTTCAAGCAATGCCAGTATCGCTGTTTAACTGCTTGATATAAGATTCCAGTGTCAAATTCTTACCTAATAAATGCAGAAATCTGGGCTTCAGAAGGTTTGAAAGTTTTGAATATAGAAATGACAAAAAATAGCCTCCTTTAAATTGCATTATGCCTCTGTAGTAAAACAAGACAGCTTGTATTGTAGCAGCGCTTCACACACATCAGTAATGTATCATTATAATAGTCACATGTCCTATTGATCCTTTTTCTACTCAATTTTTAGCCTTGCTTCAATCTCTTGCTATTTTGTTATTCATCACATAGCAGTACGTTTAGAAGATGACTACCAACGCTCAGATCCTGATTTCAATTTAAAAAAAACCCAAAAAGACTCACTCACTAAACACAGATGAGACTTTAGGTCGGAGTTTTATGTACCTACCACCTACCCATTTATGATCAGTGAACCGTGAGGCATTGGTTTAGGATCAAAACTAAGATTTAGTTAAATATGTGTCAGAGTGAGGGAGATGTGCGTGAAAATGCAAAGCTTTTTGATGGGTTTCGAGGCGGGGGGAAATCCCACCTTGCGCAGAATGCATGAGGAAGAATGATAAAACATCTCATGGACAGACAACGGGGAGTCTCCTGCAAAACAAGCACCTCTGCTCAGATTCTCCAGAGAACAGTAAAGCACCGACACTGCTGTCTTCCCCTGGAGCTTTTCATTAGAGAAACAGGTTGAAAGTGAGAGCTGGATTCTGCCTAGCGAAGCACCCCAGCTGTGCCTACCAGCCAGGAAACACTGTTTTCTCTTGGATTTTGCTTATTCTCCTGCTTCTTGGGGAAAAAAAAAGTAGGAGAATGAGCAATTCCTTTTACTCCAGCCTTCTCCAAAGGTGGGTAAGCCGTGGCTTATATTTACACAAACCACTATGAACACCGAAGCAAACACAGTGCTTTAGGCAACTTGAGCAGTGGCACAGAATAAACCAGCAGAAGAGTCACGAACACGAGTTCTGGTTCCAATCTACACTGCATTTAATTTCATTTTTGATATAGTTATTTTGCTGGGGGTGGGTGGGTCAAGTTTAAGGTGTTAAATGCTGTAATTCTGCCCCAAATGGCATCGCTCCACACGTAAATGTGAGAGGGGAAAATTAGAAGTGGAAAATCCTTCACAGCATAAGTGGCAAAGCTCCCTCTTCACCAGAGTCCAGAGCGACACAGAGGTGTTATGGTTTAAAACAATACCACTGGTGATGTCTTTGGGAGTCAGGAAGCAGTGCAGCCAGTCCACCATAGGTCTCACGTATTTGCAGTAAGGCTGCTCAGTAGAGCAGCTGGCCAAATGTTTGAAGTGAGCTCGTGCATTTTTGCATGAGTCATTTGTTTATTGTCACCTTTAGCAGATGAATCAATTACCCTGTGTATCAAAGTCTCTGGTGTGGATTTGTTTTGTTTTCTTTCTGAAATGTTAAATAGAAACATCTATTCCATTCGCCAGGTGATCTTGCAAATTATTAACCCTGCAATCCACCATGAAATAAATCATCAACGGCAAACCAGAAAGGTCTTACCATGAGAAAAACAATAATTTAATAAAAACTCAAGCATTAAACACTAAATTATTTCTTTCTATTTTGA
The DNA here is from genome assembly GCA_033558235.1 of Neomorphus geoffroyi. NCBI lineage: Eukaryota > Metazoa > Chordata > Aves > Cuculiformes > Neomorphidae > Neomorphus > Neomorphus geoffroyi. Next base: position 5,185,778 of record JAUMJM010000074.1, read on the forward strand.
GTTGCTTGTGTATTTAGAAAAACATAATCCCAAATGAAAAGCTTTCCCAGAAAAGGTCACCAGTAGCCCACATTCTACATTCAGTTGCACTGAAAATTGCATCTTTACAAGCTTGAGTTTCTCTGAAAATTGCAAACAGCCTCCCCGCAAGGAGAGGGGAGAAAAGCAGGACAAAATGAATCTCCCCAAATCTGTGATGCTTATATCATTTCAGCTCAGCGTAATTGAGCAAACTGACCACAACGCTCTTTGCCTTCCTCCCTCGCTAATTTTGTTTAAATTCAGCTAACATGGGTTCAAAGAAACTGCTCATAAACTGTTTTTTGGGAATTGTGCTTCAGCTGAACTAATAATTTCTGCCCAAGGTTTATCAGCAGAGAAACCTCATGAGAGATTTCACTGTACTATTCTAACAGAAAATATCAGACTCAAAATATTTTCCTTCTGGGACCAACACACTCATTTTTATCAATGTCACAAAGAAAACATTGGCTGTGAGAAAAAGGCTTCACTGTTTTATGAACACAATAAATTAGGACTGGTTATTTGGAAAAATAAGTTTCATCCAGACCACTAAAATAATCCTGCGAACATTTAATGTGCCCGCGCTCCAACCAGTTGATCTTTCTCCGAGGACATGAATGCAGTGAGACCCAAAGCTCCCACACATACTTCTGTTTCTTTCCCTTCCCCTTTTAGAACTAAAAACGGATCTGATCAGGAATGCCCTGCGCAGGACTTTCAGTGCTGGCCTTCCTCACTTTACCAACTCTTCAGGAACAGAGAAAAACCTAAAAAAGTTAGGATAAGGCTCCAGACAGGATTCAAGACATACTTTTCTTGGTATTGAATTCAGAACTGCATACAAGTCTCTCACTTTAGACACAAGTGCAGGCTTTTTAATGAGGTTTTCAGCTGCCTCTGCTCGGATGCACGGGTGCCGTGGAGCAGTAGCATTTCAGAAGCACCACTTCCAGCCTTAGACTGGATTTTCAGGCTGAAGGAATACAAGTCAGAGCGAGGCCCATAACACTTCTCCCGTGTTCTGTGAGAAATACGCTTCCAGGGTGGCCACTTCCACCCCAAGTACTTGGTCTGCAAGTGAAAGCAGTGCGGGATTATCAGTGACTTGACCCAAAGCGAGCTCCTGTGTGCTTGAGCATCACCCAGCTCACCAGGCTGGTACTCAGCACCAGCACCTACACAGGCTCAGAGCCAGGAAGCAGGAACCAGTAAGCAGAGAGAATCAATAGGAGTCTCGACAACCAGACACAAGTTTTCAGGTCATCCCACCTTACAAAACCAAAGAAATGGACACCAAGGTTGCTTTTCTTCTGCAGAGCCATTGGCTACCTAGAAGTACCCTTTTGCCATGTTTCTGATGCCAGATTTTGTCTGAGAACGGGAAACGGTGAAGAATATCTTTCAAAAGGTGGTACTACCTGATGTATTTGCATAACAGCTAAAAGAAGCAGCATGCTAAAAGGTCCATCTGCAGATTAAGGGATTTCCTCTGTAATCCTCAATTTGCTTTAGACTTGTTCTTATGTAGTAAAAGGAGTATCTTTGTATAATTAATTAATATATTTATACAGTATGATTTTTTGCAACAGTTCACTTCCCCTCATGGAAAAAAGTTTTCCAAGTTATTTTTCTTTAACACAACAAATATTGATCTATTGCCTAAGACTCAAAGCCTCGTGTGTTTTGTCTTTCTGCCTTCTCTGACTCATACACACGGCCTATATAACGCACCGTGCCCTTTACAAAAGTAAATTTTTAATCAGCTGCAGCCTTAGTAAGCTCCTTTGGAGCATTCAAAGTACAATCCAAACTTGGTTTACATATTGATGGCTCACTCCAGAACAAGATCAATGAGCCATGGAAGTGTTTCCATACAAAACCGAGCCAATAGCACGTGCTGCCAATAGCTTAGCATATTGAAAAACATCCTAAGCACGCATGGTAACTAACTTTTCTAGCTGAGCCTGGTCCAGACCCCCCCTGGACAGTCATCACTCTGTTGAAGGTAGATCTAGCTGTGCCTCACATGATTTTTCTCTGGATCCAGGCTGAATTCAGTCACCGTTTCTCCTCCGAGGTCTTTCAAGCATGCCTGAACACAGACCTTTTGTCCAAGACCTTTCTGTAGACGCGCACCTACAGTCAACATCAGTTTCCAAAAACCAGCAACTTGAACACTTAAACTATAGTTACACACACAAAAACACTGCTTGGCTCTTCCAGCACCTGGCAGCAGGTGGTATCTTTGATCCCAGTGGGAACTATTTTGTCTGTCATAGTAGACAGCCAGCTGATGGTACATGTTAAGTTGTTGGTGGGGAGTCATCCTCACTTCCTACCGTTCAAGAGATGGAGGAAATACTAAGGAAAGGCAGTTAGGCTGTAGCACTGAAGGAAAGGAACCAAGGCAGTGACACACAGCACCATCTGCCAGGCCAAAGCAGTAGGAAACTTCCACAACATATGGAAATTGCTTCTTTTTGGCAGGTTGGGAGCCAGAACTCAGCAGCCCCAGGGACACCCTGTGCACCTCGTGAGGGTATGGCTGCCTGGTTTGTCCTTAAGTTGTTGTGCTCCAGGGAGGAATGGAGAAGCCATTCACAGAAAATGTATAATAAACCCTGTAAGAACACCTACATAATATAGCAACATGTTATTAAAACAAATGACACAAGCATAAATAGACAGATTTACAGAAAGGCGAGGGAAAATATGAGCTCAGACTCCTCAAAGTAAATCAGAAGCTTGCTCTTCCTGCAGCTATCACAGATTATCCCATAGCAATTCCTGGACCCTGATGTAATATTTCTGTCTTGAATGCAGACTAAGCAGAAACATGATTATTTCTGTTTATGGGAAGAATTTCCCCAAACCACTAGCAGGTTATTTTATTTTATAAAAGCTTATAGAAGGCTACTCTCTACAGCTACGTAGAGAGATGGAGGGAAATCTTGCGTTTCATAGAATCAAAAAATTGTAGAATCATAGAATGGTTTGGGTTGGAAGGGACCTCAAAGCCCATCCAGTGCCACCCCCTGCCATGGGCAGGGACACCTCCCACCTCCCCATCCAACCTGGCCTTGAACACCTCCAGGGATGGGGCAGCCTCCACTGCTCTGGGCAACCTGGGCCAGGGCCTCCCCACCCTCACAGGAAAACATTCCTTCCTGAGATCTCATCTCAATCTCCCCTCTTTCAGCTGAAGACCATTCCCCTCATCCCATCCCTGCACTCCCGGATCCAGAGCCCCTCCCCAGCTTTCCTGGAGCCCCTTTCAGTACTGGGGGCTGTTCTAAGGTCTCCCCAGAGCCTTCTCTTCTTCAGGCTGAACAACCCCAGCTCTCTTTGCCATTGCCCGGTCTTTAGCCAGCTTGCCATTAGCTACTTTCAAGGTGTACTGAACATCTAATGAATGGCAAAAATTCAGAGTACTAAATAAAATTGAACTGGGCTGCCCACCTCCACTTGTTTTGTGTACAATAGATCGACAGTACAATAGTTCTGTGGAGTTACTGTGGGATTAATCTATTTCTGTCACCTTTCTCAAGGCCGCACAGATCGTTCCGTCGGCTTCACACTTAACCTACTCCTTGAGCTAACATTGTGTTGATGGTTTTAATCACCTGAAATATATTTGTTTTAATGACCCATATCCTGATGTCAACCTGGCCACAAAACAGGCAAGTTCACAAAAAGACTTGCTGGGAAATAGAAAGCAGGAGTTAAAAGACAGGAATTTCTGTTTTGCGTGGTTTAAGGCTGTGCTGGCAGGTTTCCAGGAATCAATGGTTGCGTCTTGTTTACGCACAGCTGAGCAGACAGCCCCCTCCTGCCCTGAGCTTTTGAAACCCTGCTATGAAGTGGGCTACCTGCCTGGGGAAACAATGTAAGCAGGGACCCGTCCTCTGGAAAGGTCATTTTTCCCAGTCAGGAGGACAGCTAAGAACTGCTTCTCCTCCTTGTGTTTTGTTTTCAGTTTGAATCAAGATTGTATTCTTGAAAGGGCCAGATCCACTCCCAGAACTTGCGAACACTCATATTTCCTTTTAAACATTTACGACAGAACAGAAAACAGCATCAATTTTGGTCACTTTGCCCCAAAAGAGTGTGCAAGCACTGTGTAATTACATTTGTGCAGCCTTGGACTTGCCTATCCAGGACACAGCTCTGAACAGCTTCGACAAAGAGCTGGGCTAAACCATTCCCTGGTTTCACACAGGCCACTAGACGGGACCTCTCCAATGAAGTGCAACGTATGTCATGTCCTTGCAGAGATATGGGCTGTTGACCTACGCTTGCTGAGACAGGATTTGATCCGTAGCGTGTTGAGCAAATACATCACTGTCTTTAAAAAAAAGGGTAAAAAGAAATCTAGGTAACTGTCAGCCAACATTTAATCCCTTGGAAACTCATGCACAAGTAAATATCAAACAAGAAGATAAGTTGATTAAAAAAAGGCATCAAGTCATGTCAAAGCAATAGAAGGGGAAGGCATGGAGATTTCTTCCCTTCTCTTGGTAAGGCCCATTCCCACAGGACATCCTCATAAGGAACTATTGTCCGGAGTGCAGCTACCAAATCACAGCTGGTAATGCACTGAAAAAAAGTCCTCTCCAAATGAAGCCACCAATGGGAGACTTATTATGAAACCCAAAAGGTATTGCAAGTGGGATCATACTGTTTAGAGTCTAGAAATCATTTCTTAAAGCGATGACTGCGATGAGACGAGAGAAATTTTGCTTAGAGCATTTGCAAAGCAATTGAAGATGCTTTGGAGCACAGGATCAGAACTTGCCATTGTCTGGACAAATTGAAAAGTAGGTCAAAAAGCAAGGAAACAAGACATTAAAGAGACAATCTAATCCCACAGGACCAATTCTGTCAAAACAATTGCTTCCAGTTCTTAAAATCCTCTAGTGGTAGAACGATTCCATGTGTTTTCTATGTGTTTGGTTTTTTTCTAAGGCTTAACTACATTCACTGCTAGAAGAGCTTTTCCAATAAGCAGACCAGGTATCCCATAATGTAATTAGAGTCTTGAGTCTTGTCCACTGTGGACACAGAGAACATACTGTTTTCCCTTGGTTTTTTAGCAGCCTTTTAAGGTCTTACAGATTTATATCCCACCCTCCTTCCTTCAGTTACTTTTAAATTGAGAGAATCAGGGTTGTTTTAATCTTCCCTGAAGAATTATATTTCTCAGCTCTCTGCTCTCACTGTGTCCCTCCCAGCGCTTTCCCATCAGCCCACGTCTCTCCCGACACGCCGCATGCAAAGCAGGACCCAGCTCTCCAGTCAAGGTCTGACTATTGCCAAGTAGGGCAGATGCAATACTTTTTCAAATAGGGCTCCTTATTTCACATCCTCACACCATATTTACCTTTTCAACCACAGCAGAGCATTGTTGATTCGCACTCACTTTGTGAACCCCTCTACTGGCCTGAATTCCTTTGCTGCAGAACAACTTGCTCAGTGCATGTGGTCGAACTAAACCATCTCTTATAATAAAACTAAAAGCTGAGGGCTCTGCAGTCGCATGTCCACACCTTCATTTTTCCAGGGGAAGGCCAAATGATACAGGTAGCTACAGGCCTGCCTGGTGGTGTAGTTGTGATGTTTCACAGGACTGGCAAATGCTGTTGCCTTTTGGGAACCAGCTGGCAGAAAGGGTTTGCTGTTTTACACAAGTGGATTCATCACGGAGACGTGGAGTTGCCAAAATAAAGACAGTGCAAAACCACCAAGAGGCACACTCCTAGCACCTTCCTTGTGTGTGACGTTTCCTTCAAGCACCTGCATATACCTGGCTAATCCTGATCTTTTTTGAATCAAAGTGACACCCTGCTTTATCAAGGAACTTGATTCAATCAGGACACGTTATCTCACTGCAGCCAACAACCTCTCCCCTCCGGTCTCTCAGGAAGACCTTTGTACAGCCTGCGTCTCCTTTGATCCCTAAGCTCTCTGCTTTGGCAGAACAGCTACATCACCCGGGTCAAGTAAGGTAATCTGAATCTTTAGATCTGTTACCTTGCTGTAGTTTCAAAGAGCATTGTTTAGGAGGCTCCTTAGGCATCACACTGCACGGGCTGAGAGATTTCGTCCCTTTGCCTGGGCTTTCAGCATGCAAGGGAATGCACAAGATTTATTTCCCCCTGGTTTGTTTTATCCTTCTTTCCTGTACTTCTCTGCCTTTTTTCCCCCCTTGATTCTTCTCTTTCTCTCTCTTTTCCTTCCTCTCTCTCTCTCTTTTCCTTCCTCTCTCTCTCTTTTCCTATACACGCACACACCCTGCCCATATCCACCATACCTCTTACCAGCTACAGCTAATAATAACGAGCCCAGCACATTAAACACTCAATTATTCCATGAGCCACAGCAAGCAAGTATCCCATTTCCCATTTCCAGTGATGTCAGAAAGTCAATGCTTTCAAAGCCCGCAGGCACTCTTGGCAAATACCATAATCCCATTACAGAGGGATTTCTATTCAATTAGAAATAAACAGGCACGCAAAATAGCACAACGCTCCCACCCCTGCCCCCCGAGTCAGGCTGTCACCTACGACTGTTCCTGCTTGAAATCCATGTACTTTATTAAGGACACTTTGCAAATGTGTCCACACAAGATTCCAACACCATACTTCTTCATGGAACGGTGATGTATGTAAACCTGTTCAAAAGACAGGCAGATGAGTTTCTTGGGGACGAGGTTCAGTGAGGGGACAGGTATGGCTGGACTGGCTCATCTCAGAGGTCTTTTCCAACCAGATGATTCTATGATAAGCATCTCCACATTGCCCTGTTGTTTTGGTCCAACTTTTTACAGGTAAAAGAGCAATTTGGCTTGAGGTGAGTAATAATTTGTCAATGAGAGCGCTAAAGGGAGTGCAGGAGAGGGAAGGCTGGAATAAGGTCAGCCTTCTGGTAATCCACCGTTGAGCTCGGCTGGCCTGACATCTCTAAGTCACGCGAAGTCACTAATGACTGAGATGGAAAATCACGCTAAAGCATCCGCAAGGACTTAAACTCCATCCAGTCGGCAAAGCAGAGAAAAAATACGCAATGGAAACCACAGAAAGCGCTTCTGAAGGCTCTTCACCTGGAAGATTTCCAACAGAAAAGCAGCCTTCCAGACATTCCAAAACACACTAAAAGTGCATTGCATCGACTAAGATTTTAGCAAGAAAATGAAAGATATTCAGGTTTCTATTTAAATCTTTTTTTGCCCCCGGATATAATGGAAGTGTCGGTTTGACACTTCTTCACCTCCCTCTCTTTTCCCCAAATCACTTTTTCTGACTGTCTTTTCAAACCTGTAGAAGTAATGATGTCAAAACAAAAACATGCAAAGGACCGAAACTTCATCTTGCACACCTCAAGCCAAAAAAATGTAGGGGGAAGGCAAGGAAGAATGCAAGAAAAATAATTTTTAAATATTGAATTTACGAAGATTAGCACTTCACTTTCAAATAGTTATTTTAGCATAAAAGCCCACACAGAGAATAAAAGTTTCCACCAGGAATTCTTCCTTTATGCTTTTGCAGAAGAAAATTTATTTTTCTGGGACCCTTAGCCACAAAGTGCAATGCCCAAGAAGAGAGAGCATATAATAAAAACTGGTACATCCTTTTATCTGACTTCATCAGGAACAAGAAGAGTCCAGATTTTTTCCTGTAAGCTCCAAACCATGCATCCCTGCGCCTGCTGGTGTTCCATCAGGCAAGCTTAAATCAGCAGAAACCAACAAGAAGCACTGTTAGTTTTCTTTATCTTTCTTTCTGTCATAAGAAACTATGCAACAAGTAAGGCTTATGGAAATCAGTGCAGGAGAGTGACTCATTTCTCCCCCTTCATGCGGCTCTCGTGAGACCCCACCTGGAGTTGGGTGTCCAGTTCTGGAATCCCCAACATAGGAAAGATATGGAACTGTTGGAACGGGTCCAGAGGAAGCCACAAAATTGATCTGAGAGCTGGAGCACCTCTGCTATGAGGAAAAAAAGGCACTAGGAAAATCAAGATTTAGCCCCTACAGGCATAAAGAATGCACGGGATACACAGAAATAAAAATCCTTTGCTATTGATTTAGGGAGAGTAATGCACAGCTGAGCATTTACAGCAAGACGTGTGTAACCTAAGTCTGCTGAGGGATGCCTCGAAGAACTGAGAGAAGGAGGTAAACAAACATAAACACCACTGCAAATCCAGCCCTATAATCTCATAAAATGCAGGCTTTAAGTACATCAGCAGAGCTTGGGAAGTTCAGAGTCAGCTGGCTATTTTTAACCATTCCACAGTAAACAGTGAGAGAGAGACATTATTCCCAGGAAAGGCTTATCTATGTTGACCATTTCTAATGCAACAACTGATAATTCAGTGGGAAATAACGGTGATCTACACACCCATGAGTTTGCTTCTTGCTCTTCAGTCCTGCATCTCAAGAGCATTTAAGCAGACACTCTAAGCGCAGGAAGTCAACTGGGAAGTTGCTTAACTTGTCACTAGAAAATACTGCAGTCTAGATTTGTAAATAAATAAAAAAAATGAAAACCAATGTGAGGTTATTAAATGGAATCAAATGATTCTGTGATTTTTAAAACATTTATAAAATCTTTCTATTAGAGTGATATCCATGCAATTGTAGCTGGTGTTTAACTGTAATGGCACACCGGGTACAAGTGCAGACAAATAGGGCTTTAATCATCCAAACGAGATTTTTATGAATGGTATCAGGTATTTTGTCAAACCCTCTGACTACAGGGTGATGTTCTGAGCACAGCACACAGCCCTGCTCTTTGTACCATCTCCCAGCATAGTAACTGACATGACGATATCTCCAAACCTCTTGATGCCCCAGAAAATAAAGATACAGAAAATACCAGTGCATTTGTATTGATTTAGAGGCAGCTGAAACAAAGCAACATTGACAGCTGGAGATAAACATAACCTGCATCTGAAAGGGACACATTGAAAAATAAGAGATGTGGGGCAACAAAAAGCCAATCTCAATTAGCTTTTATTGATCCTGTTGCATAAAGAGACCAGATAGTAAGCAGAGTTTTAGATGTATTTTTCCTTTGTTTCCCAGAATGTCCAAGGGAGCAGAGGTACCGAGCACCCCACACCCTAGCTACATGTGCAGCACAGCACTGAGCCAAGCTTAACACACTTAGAACGTGGAACAAGCCTAGAGAGGAGCTGAATAATAGTCTGGGCGTAGGGCTGAGCAAATTCTGGAGAAAAAATAACACATACTCAAAAATCAGTCTCAGGAGGAGAGCTTTCATCAGCTTTCACAATATTTTCAAATGCAAACTCTGTTTTTACCACATTTTATACCACTCTGTTTTCACCTTATTTCACCTGCCAAAGCCAGATTCCGTCCCCAATTTTACTATCAATAAAAATGGCATTTCTAAGCAGTTTTGTATGGTGTAAGAGGTATTTTCTTCAAGAAGAGACTAGCAAAAAAACTTCTTTAAAGAAGCACTGAGTTTACAAATGCATATCGGGAAAAGAAGAGGCTAACATTCCTAATTAAAAATGGCACAACAGGAGATGCAAACACACATAAAGATGCTAGATTCATCATTATCTGAGGAACGTGTTTTATGACTATTGCAAAGAGACTTATCAATTCATTTTGCCCAGATAGGGAATGCTTATGGATGAAAAATCATGCCAAACTGTCATTAAGACACTCATGTGGCCAGGTATTAGTGAAGAGCCAAGAGCAAAAGCAGTGATATTTACTGTTCTAGACAGTGATTGTAAAAAAAATTAAAAAAATAAGTCTTAACAAAGAAAAAAATGTCTTAACAGGCTGTCCAGCACATGGAGTTTGGAAAGGTCACTGCCCCTGCTTTACAGACTAAGGGGAGCAACTCCTGACTAGCTGTAGCCAGCACATTACCGGCTGCCCAGGGAGGTGTTGGAGTCGCCATCTCTGGAGGTGTTTAAAAGATGGGTGGATGAGTTTCCTAGGGACAGGGTTTAGTAGGGAGACAGGTACAGTTGGACTCGGTGATCTCAGGGGTCTCTTCCAACCTTATGATTCTACGATTCTGTGATTCTATGATTACTGAAAGTAGGTAAGATGGTTGAAAATGGGCACTGAAAGAGTTACACACAACAGTGCTGGGCAATATCCCCTGCTGGTAAGGAAATCAGTGGGAGCACGTCCTTGCAGTACACTTTATTCGATCAGCCGTGCAGGCAAACTAGTTCACAGCTCATAGAAACATGGAAGAGGTGCTCCCAGGCAGCCGCAGTGCAAAGCAGGGAGCACAAAGGCTGGGGTTTGCTCTTGGACAGAGCAACGGAGTTCTTAATCTAAGTAAGAATTCAAACTTGCTGAACCTGATATATAAATTAGCCCTGTTTTCTGCAGACTTGGGTGTGTGATGTTAGAGACACAAAGGGTCACAGAGAAGAGCAGTGCTTGTCTGTTCTATGTCTGGAAAGAGCCGTGCTTTTCACTTTGTCCAAAAGTTCTTTGGGAAAGCTGAATATCGCCTTTTTTTTTTTAAATCATTCTTTTCATTACCTTCCCCTCGTATTTCTCGGTGGGTTTGACCTCCTGGTGGGAAGTGCATTTCTACTGACGTCCATCCTGACTCATCCGTCCATGAGTCCTTCAGCCGTGGCCATGCCTCACCTCCAGCACAAAGCCTAAGGATTCATCAAGCGTACTACAGCCTTTTGTCACAAAGAAACAGCACGGGGTGAGGCATTTCTAATGTATATACCAAAGGGCACCTCTTTTTCCAACCTTGCAAGGTGTAGAGCTCTACTTTGAAGCAGAGTTTTAAAGCAAACATTCAGCGACAGATTTCAGCCACATGGCTATGGAAAATAAACATAATATTTAACCATTTAACTGTGCTGCAATAATCTTGGAAAATGAAAAAAAAAAAAGCTATCAAGCTGTAGGTTAAAAAAACACCAGAGTATCTTACTGCTGTCTTCATGCTGCATTTCAGTTTTTGATTCCAGCTGTTCTTCTTCAGACTGGAAGAGCTGTTTATCTCTGTCCCTGTTCTGAGGTGAGTTAAACACGCCAACTTGCTTTTCGCTGTAGCTGCTGCAGCTGCAACCACTGTCAGAACTCTGCCTCAAACAGAAGCTGGCAAATTCTCTTCCTTTAATGATCTTAATTAAGTATTTTAAGCATAAAGCACTGATTTATTGTCAATATTAGCATTTTCAGAAATGACAGTATAGAAATCCACTATATGGAAAGCAATTTTAGAGCCCCATTCTGATATCGCACTAATAAAAAATACCCTTGTAATAGTTCTTTAATTGTACCGACTGCTGGAGTGCTGTAGTGACTCACACGAAGCACAAAGATCAGAATCAGAAACTTAAATCAATATCACTGTGTCCAACAGGTAGGCAATGTTTAGGTTCATCAAAGTGCCTGACATACCCCTTCAATAACAAATGCAGTAATTCTGTAGGTGATAAGGAGCATTACTCATCATATATTACAAATGTGGAAAGCAAAGGCAGCAGTAAGAACTAACGTTTACTCACTCTGAAGCACCATAGACAAGTCACGGTTGAGTCCCATCCTCTGCAAACCATTTTAACTATGCCCTCAGCTGACAATTTCATACAAGCTTAGGCCAGTGGTACGACAAAAACTCTCCAATTCTCTAATTTTCTGTCCAATTCTCAGGACATGAAACCATCCAGTTACTGCCACTGAACTTCTGGTGCTGATTCTTGCACAGAATGAAAGGTAAAGCTGCAAAAAAGCAAAAATGGGAAAGGACAAGGGAATTCAGTATTAAGTATTTCATAGAATCATAGAATCAAAAGGTTGGAAGAGACCTCTGAGATCACCTGAGTCCAACCGTGCCTGTCTCCCCACTAAACCCTGTCCCTAAGGAACTCATTCACCTGTTTTTTAAACACCTCCAGGGATGGCGACTCCTGGGCAGCTGTTCCAGTCCCTGACCACTCTTTCAGTAAAGAAATTCTTCCTAATGTCCAGTCTAAATTTGTGGTCCTTTAATACCAGAAGACACAACTCTTCCAAAGAAGGGTGATTAAAGAAACTGAAAAGATTCATAAACAGAAGGGGGAAATAAGGAAGCCTCCCTGCCTGCTGAGCTAAGGAGCTTGCCAAACAACCTTTCAACATATCAAAATCAGCTAATTTTCTCATCAAGCAGCCAGCACAACGAGAAGCATATGATTCTCTGCCTGCTATAGCCCTCTAATTGTCTTTCAGCAAGCAGCTGTAGGGTAAAAGGGCCATCAGCATCCATATCTCAGAGTCAGGCAAGACCCACCAGCTTGGCTTCTCTTACTGTGTGAAGCCAGTGAAAGGTTCAGAACAAATCAAGACCTTTGATTCTTTCCAAAACATTTATTCAAATATCTTCAAACCAACGTGATCTTTGTGCATCTACAGCAACCTTCGGTGAAAAGTTGTACAGGTCTACCCCAAGCTGCGTAATGAACTGTCTCCTGTGCTTCGGCTGCAAAGTTCTACTCAATCAAACCTCACATGAACGTCGTTCTGTATCTTTGTTGCCCTTTCTATTTGTTGCCTCTTCCGTTTTTAATAAGTAAAAAGCTTCTATGAGATTGCAAGGCAACTGGACAAATGCTTAGGAAAGAGCTACAGCTGGGACAGCAAAACTTACAAATTTTGCCTGAAAATAGCTGGGAGGTGGGAATGGGCAGAGGAAGAGTAGGAAGGGGAAAGGTATACTATATACTTACGTTTTTACTTGGCATCCATCCACCTCTAGCCAGTGGTAGAGTCAAAGTATGAGCCATGTGAAGCCTTGGTCTGAATCAGCATATCCGTTCTTACGATGGCTAAAATCAGAGTGAACTTAAAATAAATAAATGTACTTTTACCCTAAAAAACTGTATAGCATTTACTGTTCTGTCTGGAGTTGATATGCTTGGAGCACCATGCTAAGTCGTAGCTAGTAAATAATAATTAGGAATTGGTAAACAATTATGGATGGCATTAGGAATCTTGCTTTACTGTTCATGATTCATCACTATCTTCTCATGACTCAGTCTTGCAGGATAATTTTTTTCCTTCAAGACTCTTGTGAGTTTGCCATGATGACTCACTTACTTATCCTCCATGCTAAGGGCACAGCTCTTTTGTGAGAACCGTTGAAGAAGATTGATGGATTATCATTGAGATCACAGCAAAAGGGGGTGGACGGCTACAGCCTTTCACACAGTTTTAATGTTATGAGACAAACTGCCCATAAACTGATCTCAAAGACACAAACTAAGTCACTCCAAATTTGGGGGTATGTTCACGTGTCTGACACACAGACGTTGTTAAGACATCTCACTCTGTATCTTTGACAAGGAAAAGGCCGTAAACGTGTGGGTTTGTGTTGTAAAAAAGACAATAAGCACACACAGATGCTTCCTGCTTTATAATCGGCAAGATTCGACAGAGCCCTCCGTATCAGCAGTAAGACCTGACACTGGCAAACTCTTTTATCTTTGCTGATATTTTGATTGCTTTGATCCTCTTATTTCAAATCTGGATTCAAAAATTCTCAATGTATCTTTATTTCAGGCTACACTGAGGGAAAATAATCTTTTAAAATCCATGAAACTCCTAAGCAGTGACGAAGCAGTGTATTCTGAAACCATTTTTTGAAGCCCAGCAGCATTCAGAGGGAAAGGCTGGGCTCAAGAAGAGGACTACCGTTGGTGCAAGCATTTCTAAGGCAACATTGGTTCCCTGTTGTAACAAAATAGCTTCAAAGCTTGTTGACTTTTATTGCCTCCAGCCTGCACAGAACAGGTTCATTTCAAGTACCAGACAAGCCTTACAGATCTCAGGACTCTTCTGTTCAGATTTACTCTGCCATCTTCACACCAAACATTTTTCACATTCACAAGAGGAGTGTGAACCAACGCTTCAGTGCTTTTCTATCAGGAAATCAAATACTTTTGCTCATTTCTTATATTTTCAAAGCCATTTTCTACGTTAGCTTACATGCCAGTCTGCTGCATTTATAAATTCCTTTGCACAGTAATATTTGGGGAGCAGCAGGATGAAAACTGTCCATAGACAAAGCAGCTTGCTGTAATCAGGAAGTTAGTAAAACCTTGCCATGGAACAACAACATAAGCTGCATAAACACTTTTACACTTAAAGACTGTAATAATCAAACAATAGAATATCTAAATTTAAGAAGGGAACAACAAACAGATCAAAGTGAATGAAAAATGTATTTTCTGAATGCCCTTTGGAACCTCCCTTCTGATGTGACTGCAAGCAAAGCCACTCACAGCGAGCCAACAGCTGTCACGTCCAAGTCAACGGTAGCAGCACGCACCTCATTAAATAGAGGCTGTAAACTAAATTCTTACAAGGTTTCATCACATTTCTTTATTTATAAGGAGATTGAAACAAGTGAACCAAGCTTAAAGCCATCAGAAGCAAGACCTCATTTCTAGTATAAACATCAGTGGAGTGACATCGCAGAGGAGGGACTTCACTACAAATCCAATTTACACTGTCTGATCTTCTCCAGAGACAAACGCTCTTAATTCCTGGACAGGTAACCTCAAAGCAGTTTACAAGGCTGATCACCTTGTCTTTGTAGGCCAGCCCATCTTTACTATCTCGAAGAGTTGTGATACTAACCTCATCTGCAAATTTGGGTCACTTGGATTTTGTCTTTGTGACTACACACGCTTCATTTATTTCGCTTCACAGAAAAGCAAAGTGTGTGTGGAGACCAACACCACCTCTCTCGAAGAGGGACATAGGAAAGGGCTGCTCAGAACAGTGAAGGGAAGACATTTACCAGTAAAGATCATTCATTAATGATCATTCAATAAAATAATGTAGTCTGGCAAGAGAACAGATGTTAACAGGAAAATAGACTATATTGTATAAACTTTTTTTGCAAAATGCATTATGTTTTTGCAGTCTTTCTATGCAAGTGTTGTGCATTATTATAGTAAATTTAAAAGCTTAGAATCTGACTTTTTTTCTGAGCTGCAAACACAATATTTTGCCACACTATTTATTTAAACTACTGTAATCAAAACTGTTGCTTGCTGTGGCCAGACTCTTAGGAAACACAGCAGTTCCCAAAAGTCTGCAGGAAGGTTTATTTTTCCTGTGTCTACTCAGACGGTATTTCCTTTTAGGCCTGTCATACTGCTCTTTCCACCAGATGGTTTGCTGGTTCCTATTCTAGCTAAGAAGGATTTAACCAGCTTGAATTAATCCTTACAGTTGTCATCAACTAAGTGTTAATGCTCTGACACTGATCTAATCCTTCGGGATTTCCTTCTGCCCTGTCCCCCCAATGCCTTTTGGAAAGGGAGGGAGAAGAAGGCTTGGGGTGTTGAGTCAACAGAGAAGAACACAACACTGTGCTCCATTTCAGCAACAAGGTTATGGTGCCCACCAGGCACCACCTGGATTATCTAACCAGGTACACTTGTATGGTAGAGAGAAATGGCTCAGAAAAAGATTATCCTACAGGAAAACTCTGTAATTTAAGAAATTATATAGGAAGCCAATGCACATGTAAGATCTTGCTCATTTGATTTGTCACTTGTTAGTTCACTGAGGCTGCTTAATGTCTTCCATACTTTCCTAGTCTTTTTGTTTTCCTCTTTTAGTGTAATCCCTTTGAGCTCTCAGAACTGGAATATCTCTCTTAAAATAGCTTTAGCTCTGTTTTCTTTCCTCCTAGAGCTCATATTTCATATTGTACTGCTGACATTACGAATCCAATACACCTGCGTGCCCTCCGTGTGCATTAAGAACAACTGGAATTTGGGTCATTAACATATCACTAATCTCTGGAAACTAATTATAAAGCACGTACCCAATTTACACTGACCTTTTCACCACGTGGCTTAGAATCCAACTAAACACCGGACAGCCTTCTCGCTTCCCACTAGCCCTTGGAGAAGGCAGGATTACTGAGTATTCCCAGTAAATACAAGTGTCATCTGGCAGGCACTGGGTATTCTGTAGGAGATGATAACATTTGCAACTCAGAGAAGCTAATAATCAGGAAAAATTATTACATTAGAAGAACCTTCTGCTACTGGAGCTGGTCTTAGTAAACCCTACCCCCAGAAAACATCTCAGCTCCTTCTGCAGAGCACAGCACTCCTGCTACCAGCATCAGCCTGGGAAGGACCTGTATATAATCAGGATGGCTATTCTGGGGCAATGTTCCTGCTGTCCTTGCAGGAAAGCTACAGTTAACAGAGAAATGAGTTGGATTATCATGTTCCTGTCTGAAAATGTGATTTTAAAAAAATGCAGCACCAGAGCTATTTAATTGTAACAAAATACTTTCAGTAAAAAAAGGCAGTCTGCCACCCCCACATCTGCCACCCCCACATCTGCCACCCCCACATCTGCCACCCCCACATCTGAAAGCAGTTGTGTTTGAATTTTTGTGCAAATGCTTTGCTTGACAGGTGGATGATATTCCCTAGGTAAATTGTCTCAACAGCAACCAGACAGCCCCAGACCTGCTGGCGTTAGTAAACTAAACATGACATAATTCAGCAGAATTCAGGCTGTGATCAAACATCCACTGAATTTAATAACCATTCACATGTAAGAAATTAATACTTTTAGATGTTTGCAGGGTGAAGTTTTTAAATAAACATTTCCAAGTACTGAATGAGCAATTTCAAAGGAAAATATAAGCCTTCTCTGGTTATGGCTCAGATCCTTAAAGAGTCATTCACATTTCCAACTTTATCTTTTCTGTCAGTGTGTTCTTACTTTTTACATTAGCATTTTAAGGAGCACAATCAAAGTGGTTTTACAATAGGAGAAGGGTAGATTTATTCAACTTTCCTGCAATGCTTTCAAGAAGAAGTAAAGGAATTTTTGCCCAGGTTTTCTAACACTGGCCTTTAAGAAGCAACAGGTAATGCAGGACTTCTGCCCAAAAATAAAGCAGGTGAAAACGTCTTGGCATAAAGGAAACTTTAGCAAGACTGCAGCTGGTACAACCAGCTTCCCATTTATGGGTTTAGGTTATATTTATGATTTCCAAAGGCCTCTCCTACCCCTCCACAGGTTTATACATGTTCTATATTCCCTTTTTTGTTTAACTGGACCACTTTTCTTCCCCACTGCAGCACTTGGGCTCTGGCCTCTCACTGCTTCCACAAAGGAGAAAACAAACAAATACAACTTTTCAACCCAGTTCTGTGAGTTATGGGCCCTGAATTTATATAGCATAGTTAATTCTTTCAGAATTATTGCCATGATTCTTATCCCCTAAAGACTGTTAATTAAAAAAAATGTACTCATTAACACTGCATCATTATTTTGCATGATGCCAGTGATTACCTCTGCTTTTGTGTAAACCTGTGTCCCACAGTTAATAAGATGGTAACTCCTGGTCAAGAAAGAGAGCCAACAGTTATTTTACTCACATTCTTCACTGAATTTAAGCCCTGACACGTACACCCACTCATGTTAAATTGTTATTGTCTTTTATTCAAACTAAGTATAAATGTATATTATTTCAACCAAACAGGGAGATCTGGCTAGAACACATAGCAACGAGGAATCTTGGTCTTGTTGTAACCTGTAACAATCACCATGCTTTCCAACCAGTCTGGTTTAATGTTTGCTTTTATGAATATTTTCCCTTCTGCTCACTAGTTAAAATAGAGAGGGAGTTCACCCGTCCTGGTGGGTGCTTGTTGCCCCGCACTGTGCCTCAGCTTCTGTGGCGAGACGTAAGGAAGGAGACAGAGGGGCACGCGTGCAGGATCGTACAGAAAGGAAAAAAGCACACACATGGGGAAAAGGATCTGCCCACTCCCCACTCAAGCAGCCTCTGACAGCAAGCAGAAAAGACAACGTCACGGAGCAGTTTGCCTCCCTGCAGGGGAGAGCAAGATAAAGCAAAAAGAAGCAGCGGAGCTGTTTTGGCATTGTTGAGAGTCAAAGCCTGTTCCTCTATAGTTCCCATGTAGATTTGAAGAAGGTAAGAGCAGCAGATGCCTTCTCTGTTGAAAACACCAACCTGGTTTTGGGAGATTGATTTAACGGTCACTCGCACAATGGGAAACAGAAAATCTGCTCTCTGCACCACAACCACTCTGTCTGAACTAGCCCCGTGCCTGGAGGAGCTGGCACAGCTCCAGGGCATCACAGAACACCACGCCACATTCTTCTGTTCAAAAGAATCCAGTGGTCTCAATAGATACTGTTTGACTTAGACACTTTCCCAGACCTCTGTCCTTTCTTGCCCCACTAAGGCTTGAAACAGCCTCACAATCTCAGTGTCTGTTCAGGTCGGAAAGCCCCACATGGCTCAGGACTAACCAGTTACCCACAGGATCAGAGCTATGTAAAGCTCTTTCTAGAGATTCTTGGCCATAAAAAAATCACACGAAAATTAAAATGTAAGATTATTCTCTATCCCACTACAGGTTTTAATAGAAAATTGCAAATTTATTCTGTTGAAATGCGCTGTACCATAACCGTGTCAGATACCTTGTTTTGTCAAGTTAACAACAGGCTTTTACACCCATGGCTTTATTACAGGAACCCAGAGCTCTGCTTTCAAAGGAAATAGCTTTAGGCTGCATCACATGTTATAGCTCCATATGGGGATAGTTATAAAACTCTTTTCTTAGGCATATCCAGGAAAACTCAGAGTTGCTGTCAAGGCTGACATAACAGTCTGCTTTATCTCCTTAGTGGACGAACAGCCTAAAATAGCCTTTTTCTCACAGAATGCTAATACAGTTTTGTTTCTATATATAAGCCCATGGATTTATGGCAAATCTGCTGATAAAACTGGCACCACAATAACTTTTGCAGACTACTTAGAGATTTTTTTCCACTTTAGAAAATTTGAATATACTCCAAGTTCTTCTCATTTAAAATCTTCTTGAAATATGCTTTGGGAAAACAACCTTTTTTTTGAGGGCACTCCAACATTTCTTAATTTGAGAAGCACCTCAGAAAACAGACACGAACCAAACCATGCTAATTCATGTGTTTGGATTGAATCTGTCAACTAGAGAAGTGAAATTAAATATATATGCTTTAACTTATCCAATGTCCATCTAATAATATCGTGTGCAAGTCAACTGCCAGATTTGTTAGTCGTGGCAATTTCAAACCCTGCCTGGGCAGCATTTTGAACTGGTGATCAGCTTTCAGAAGACTGCATATCACTGCCAATCACGTGAGTTCTGCCGGGTCCCAAACACCTTCCTGTCCTTTATGGCTTTGCCTAAAGCATAACTCTCCTTCAGTCACATATTCCGCATACTTTTAACAGCTGACAGAATGCCAGCACCTTTCCACTCACCTATTTCCAGTTCTTCCAACAAACCTTTACACAAATGTTTTTTAGTAACCTGAAAATGACCTCAAGCATCTTTTACAATGTGAATGAATCTTTGAAATAAGACCTAAAAAGGGTGTTATTCTGCTTTCAGCACTGTTTTCTTACCACTTTCTTCTTCCAGATTTCTTCTTTCTCTCTGCAGGTTCTGCAGGTTTCTCTCTGCAGGTTCTAACTACTTCCTTGCTGTGGATGCAAGCTCGGGATCTGATGTAATTCTGACAACAATAGACCACACCTTTCCATGGAAAGTTTCTAAGGTGTGGTAACAATTACTGTCTTGTGCTCGGAGGGATGGGTAAATAGGTAAAATGCAGCTGGATTGGCAAGCGTTATTATATAATGCTGCCAACTTGAGCTCCAGTTATCTAGTAATGTAAATTTTTGGGGGGTTTTCTTAGAGTTCTTCTGAGTAAGCTCTTTTTTTCTGGAGCATTTTAGATCAGCATCAGTTTTAATGCAATGCAGCAATCATTTTCCATTTCCAGGTAATTAGCAAATGCTGGCCTACATATACCAGAGCTGGAGCAGAACAAAGGCAAAAAAAGCCTTGGATAAAGCCAGAAGGGCAGTGCCATGTCTTGTTTTCTATCTTGACAGTTTGTTTATGTTGCTCCTTTCTTTTTGAATTTGCAATATGTGGTTTAGAGATTGTGGGGATTTTTTTAAATGACTTTATTTTCCCTAAATACAGAAGATTATACAATGATATCACATTCAAGGGCAGCTGTGCCAGCTGCCACCTCTACATGCTTACACCAGATGTAAGCACAGAAAAACCTTTGCTAGCCAGACCTCAGAAACAGATCTTGAAATTCAGGAGGTAGTGGGGTGGACATTTGCATGTCAGATCTGGTATAGCAACACCTGCATTCTCCTTTATTACTCATGCACTGACTACCTAGAAATCACATTTAATTCAGATAATTATACTGCTGTTCAGCTCTCATATTTTGCTTTTAATGCTCCTGTATCTTGCTGCCCTCCATTGACTAAGGTGACATTGGTTTTGGGGAAGGGCTGTTTAAAAACTGTCATAGAAACTGAAGCTGAGCCATCCAGGAAAGTGCAAGATGTTCCCTTCCCTGAAAACATCAAGCAGAATAAAAATGAAGAACAGATCTGGCAGCACAGTTTGTGTTTCTCATTATTTGCACTGTCTGCGTGAAAGAGATGGCAGGAGAAAGTAGGTCTGCTCTGAAATCTCTTTTCATTGCTCGTGAAGAGTCTAGTTTGTCCATACATCCTATTTTCACCTTCTTGCTTTGTCTACCCATGATTGCATGACTAAGTACATTCTTCCCTTATCATACAAGTAGGTGTTATGATTTATGCTTTGTTTTCTTAAATAACCTCCTACGACAAATACTTTCACCTTCAAAACACAATCCCCACAGCACTATTAATCTTTCTCAGGAATCACACTAGGTACCATTCTCGTTGTCATTTCTCTGACCTCAAAAGAGAAGCAGCCAGGGTGGAATTGAGCAGCACTTACTCAGAACTTACTTAGAGCTGTTGGTCAGCCACGATCTTGGTGGAAAAAGCTGATTGAAGGGCCATGAAGAGAAAGGAAGAGTTCAGTCTTCAAACCTCTTCAATCCTTGTCCTTTTTCCCGAAGCTCTAGGGGATTCTCTGGAACAGAGCAGAAATCACATGGCCATCATATGCCAACATGAATGGAACTGGTAACTTCATAGATGAAGGTAATAAAACCTCATCCTTCAAACCAATGATTCTTTACTATGGAACATCACTTTCAGCTATTGAGTAGAATTAAATCATTGTGTTTTGCACATGCCTGCCCCTAGCAAATGCAGGTTGTAAATACCAGTGCAAATCAATCACTTTGCTGTTTTACAAGTCAAAACGACAGAAATCTTCAAATTTCAAAAGAATTTCAAAACCAGATAAAGAATATGTACTTTTGTAGATGAAAAACAGGATTATGCTATTGCAGAGGAAGAAAATCTCTTCCTTGACAGCACTGCTGAAATAAAGCAGAGTAAATACAGAAGAATCATCACACTGTAGTTATTATTGGATACACACCTCTCAATGAGATCTACTGTTTCCCAAATACATGGATAGTATTTATATTACAGATTAATTATACTTGGGGTGCAAACACGCTGAAAACTTTTTCACTAGGTGAACATTTTATGCTAAATTTTTAAGATAAATTTCAAATTCTTCTGTCCATTTATATTTCATCATGTCCTACTGGGCAATCTTTCTGAAAACATCTTTCTGAATTGGTTCTGCTCTGCTTCATTATTGTTAAACAACTTCTAGAGGAAGTTCACAGGATAGGGTTTCATTATGTCTTTCCAAATAGATTGCCTCTCTTGGAATCTGTTGTCACAACAGTCAGGAGCCCTCCCAGCCCAGTTAGTGTGTGTGTTGCAAGAAACAAGAAAAATATTGTACTTGTAAGTTGATGGTGATGAACTTCTTGTAGTTGACAAGTAGGAGCAGGTGTAGGTGTTGGGTCATTTGTTGGACTCGATGATCTCAAAGGTCTTTTCCAACCTTATGATACTGTGATACTGTGTGATACTGTGAACTTCTTAGAAACTTTTAAGCACAAAGAGACAAAGCTAATCATATGCTTACGCTACGTATCTTAATTCAAATACCCCATATAGCTTCTCTAAAAAATACACGCTGTGCCACAGGGCAGCGCTGAGGTCTATGTGGGAAGTAGACATTGAGATAAAGTACTCTCATTTCCCTGCTTTTCATCTTCAGCTGAAGCCACTTGACCTTCTTTCTAGGAGGTCATATGCACATTCACTCTAAGTTGGCCATAAACAGAGGCTGGTTTGTAACATAACCTTGTCAAAGCCCTCTGCGTTCAAGGAATGAAAAAAAGAGGTTGTAGTAATAAGGTAGAAAGATTTTTTTTTCTGATAGGAAGAGCCATCAAGTTTATATTTATATTGAGTGAGATAACTTCTGCTCAGTTAAAACCTTGGCTAATGGTTCTGCAACGCAAGTTACATTCATGACTTTTGTTTGTCCTGGAATCTGGACCCTTCCATCTATCGCAGATCTGTTTTCTCAACATATAATGCCATTAATAGTTAGATATTTTTGTTTTCTGACCATGAGAACTAAATTGCATGTGCCACATAACATCCTCCTTGCTTCAAAAATCTAAGAGCTCTTCACCTCTGTGTTCGTTATCTTTTCATCACTGTCATCACAAAAATGGATACACAGTTGAAAATGGGTCATGTGAAAAAAACCCCCACATTCCAGAAATGATGCCCCGGGACATAATCAGAATCCTTAAATATCTCTGTTTCACTGGGTTCAGTGGAGCTATAGCTATTTCAGTAATATTTTTTATGGCAGTCACTGATCAGAAAATATTTCTGCATATTCAGTAATGCTTCACCACTCATTCTTTATCCACTATAATAGTTTATTTTTCCATTTATACTCATGAATTTGGTCTCAGGAGGTTAGTGGTATTTTCACACATTCATATAAGTTTAGTTTCATAAATGTAGTGTCATGAATAATTGCCATCACCCAAGAGGGATGTAAAGCCTACCAAGTTATTTTTTTAAAAATTGAATAAACCTTATCTCACACCAGGGATTTCTTGGTTTTAAGTGCCTCCAATTAATTACTGTTGCCTGATAGATTCATAAGCCATCCAATATTTCCTCGAGAGATGTAGAGGCAGCATTCTTTGAGACAAGAACATTCAGAAAATAACACTTGCTCACTGCAGATAATGCTTCCCACTGACAGTGTTAACAGCTAATGGTTCTTACATCTTGAACAATTACAGCCTTGAAAATATTTACAGCTTATTTTTACCCTCCCTTTTTCCTCTCTCTCCCATGGTATCACATGAGATCTGACTGTGTATCACTAACTTTTTGAAATGTCCTGGATATAATTTGGAGCCACACTGTTTTCACGTGAAATTATTTTAATGGATTTTAAGTAAGTTCTTTCTCCATCTACTAAATGTGGTTTATGTCAGCTTCACCTCTCAAACTGCCTGAATGCATAAACTCTGCTGAAAATTTACAATGTATATACTATGAGGTGATACCTCATTCAGTTTATGATTCAGATCCCACAGAAATAAATTAGAAACATTGTGCTGACTAAATGAAAATTAGATTTGACCCTAAAAGGGTAGGACTTTGCTTAAATGAACAGAAAAGAGGATATGGTGTTTCTTTCAGTGTTTAAAATGAAAATGAAAATTCAGGAATCTCTTATTAGAGAGAAAGAGAGTGATAAAAACATAATTCCAGTGAAGTCAGCAGAGATAAATTGATATAAATGCTTTCAGATTAATCACACCATTCTAACAAATTATGCAAAACCACAGTAGCTGTTACAGCCTCGGGTTAAAATTAAGACACAAAATAAGTGTTTTGCATGATGAATTTATGAACATAAGAACATCTATTTAGCTCAGCATTTTAATCTTTTTCATTTTATACTTGCATTTATAATCTCATCTAGGCTTCCTACCCGTGTTTTCTCAGCAGTCATAAACCTGCTACGCTCCACGCTCATGTACTTTGTGAGCTATTGTGGATTCTGGTTGGAAAGTATATGTTTTGGAGCACTGAATCAGCTCTGTAAGCTGGCTTTTTATTTAACTCATATGCTACAACTTTCATATTTTGCAAACTGTCCTTCAAGTAGGGATAAAGAGTTCCCTTCATAAAAACACCTTTGGCCACCTCAAAGGAGGTCCAGAGGTCTTCCTGTGCTCTGCATACAATACATTGGAGAAAACATATTGTCTTCCTGAAGTTTCTGGCATGCTCTTCTTGCTCCCTTGGATCTTCCAGAGTGAAGCAGAGCAGTTAAAATAATTGAATTATGCTGTGCCATTAAGACTGTATGCGGCTGGGCATTTTGGGCCACCTGTAATTTGCTGTGAGACCCTTTTTGATAGCTTCCCCCCAGCATGGACCAGGCTGAAGCTGTTACTACGCAGTGAGGGTAAAATGAAGTGGCACCCACTTGTGCCCTCCTTATCTAAAACTCTGCAGCATTACTGTCTCATAGGATAATTTCTGTGTATCTAGATTCAGCCTGGAATAAAGTTGGTCTTTAACCATCAATAACCGTCACCAATGAAATGGAGAAGCAGACCTATTAAAGCCTCAAATACATTCATACTTCCAAAAGACAGAGCAGTACACCTATCTAGGATCTGGATTTTTGGAAAACCATGCTTAAAGACAGCAACATTTGACTAGTAGCCATCATTACAGAAAATAAAGTTGCTAAGCCTATACTCAGATTATACGCTTTTTCTGGTTAATTGATCAATTTTTGCTAGTGAAGAAGGGTAACAGACGTTAAACCCAACTGTTCTTTGGTGAGGCAGTTCCCATAACTGGGAACTATAAAGAGAAAAAACTCACATCTTCAGTTCACCTTTGAGGTTCTCCATCAAAAAGGCTGTACGTTAAGCACAGAATATAAATCATAATTTTAGAAGAAAGGCAAGTGAGATACTATTAGTGAAGATAGTGAATAAGGAAACCTAGCTGAGATGGATTTGATTAATAAATTAGCAGTAACAAAATAATCCAAGTAATGTTAAGTTTCCAAGCACTAAGTAACCTTAATTACATTCTTCTTCTCTAATACAAACATACCTGTTTACCACAGGGCAGCTATCCATTATGTGGAACAGTGAGTTTGCATATTTATTTATATAATTCTTGGTACCAGCAGTCTATTTTCAAAAGCAAAGTTAAGATAATGCAATCTTTTCTACTGAGGGTCTGTTTCGCAGCCAACTGGAGGCAGATGCAGTCTCCCAGCACTACATTCAGCCTTATTCGCGTGAAATGTTTCATCCTTGGGGGTGTAATTGCCCTCAGGTCTGTCTGCCATCCACTAAAACAGGGTATTTATCACTTTTTTATGCTGAGAAAGTGAGTACCACAACTATGACTCCAGCTCTTGGCCAGGTTTTACGGGTCTCTATTGCTGGGAGGCTGCGGAGAGCAGCAGTGACCAGGTAAGATTTGCTACAGCCCAGTCTCAGCCCAACCCGAACCAAAGGCAAATTGTTCTGAATTTTCCCACTTGCGTAAGTCCGGGAAGGAATTTTATTCCCATGGATGTTGTGCGTGATAGTCCAGGGACCCCACTAGTGCTTCTCTTTTGCACTGTGTCTTTTCCCTCTTCAAGGGGAGAAGGGTGCCCAGACTGATGCTGCTGATGCTGTGCAGCTCCAAGCATCTGCCATCCCTCTTCAGCCCCGGCGTGCTGCCAGTTGGCTCGAGACCCAAACCCCAAATGAACTGTTAAAAGATAAAAAGGGACAAGGCAAGAGTTAACATGAACCACCTGAAACCATCTTCTCCTGTTCGCAAATTCTCCATATATTTTGCTCAATGACAACTATTTGTGGAGGGAAAGAGATAAAAACTGTTTATAAAAGTGGCAGTATGTGTTATTACTGTGAAATAAGAGCAAATCCTGAAAATAGCAGAATTATCTAAATTATGAGAGAGGCAGTTGAACACTGTGGTGCTGACATTTAAAATGGTAAATATTGGAATAAGGCAAACAAGTGAACAATGCCTTTCCACAAAATATTGCTCATAGTAACTGACATTTTCAGTCCCTATTTTAGCACTTTGTTGTATGTTAAATACTATCGCCACATTTAAACATACATTTCATATTCAAAATGTTACAGAAATAACTCCTCGGTGCCTTGAGGAAAGATGTCAATGTCAAAAAGAACTGCCTCACCAACAACACCTTGTCCTTGGTTATGGATGGACTGCAAAGCAATAAGATATTTGCACAGAGGCAAACAGAGTTGGAGCAGGGAGTTAGGGATATTATTACGCATTAAACTCTGTCTGTGTCGTATTGAGCCTATCAACTGCTACGCATCCAGTTTTGGTCAGTGAATATCTGCGTTCACTCTTCACTAAGAAGTACTTTCAATATTTACTCTGCTACAACCAAAGCCAGTTTTGCATTTCAAAGGGAATCGTTGTATTTACTCCCTCATTAAACAACCTTTTTTTCAGCTGGAGACAGGTTTAGTATCTTGGATTGTTAATATTTAAAACTAATATCTTCTTATGTTGGGGATCTTATCTACTGATTAAAACAAGGATCCAGCTCAACTGGGTCTTCAGATGTCTCTGAGATGTCAGCACTCATCAGATGAGATTGATAATACCTGCCTCCTTTATGCAAAGATGGGGCAAGGTTTCCTAGCTCTTTATAATGTTTAAATGAAGGATATTGATCTGTGATGTGAGGAAGGTTTTGTTCTTCCTCCTGACTAGAGTAAGATTTATGTTTCAATGTTATGAAGCTGGGTGAGCTGGGCTTTAGCCTACTGGCCCGCTGATTCACTCAGGCATTAAGGTAAAACAAGCAACACGTAGCTGTGCATTTAAACATCAAAACCTCCGCTGTAGAGGGTAAGCTGACCCCAGATTAAGTTGCTCCCATCAAGTTTAGCTTTTGTGCTGAATAAAGCACCTTACTTGTGAGGCAGATCAGTTCTTTTTGAGTTTTGCTATTAGGGATGACTTTTCTCAGCCTGTCACCGCTCTGAAGGTGAAGGTTCTGCTACTGTGACACTTGCAGGACTTAACATAATTTTTTATTTTTATGCTCCTTCTCCAGAGGTATTTGCACAAGACTTTACAATCACGTTGTTTTCAGTGAAGCAGGTGTGTCTGATTATTCTCAGATTGCTTTTGGACTTCTAGACCTTTTCCAGCTTAACAGTTATATCTGAATTGCATAACTGATTCCAAGTTTGAGCAGAACAAGCTAACTGCTAAGAGACTTCAGGTACACAGAGCTATTAATTGCAATTAGACTATAAAACAGAAGAAGGCTGATAGATTAGATTTTGTTATCTGGCCCCAATCGACTCACATGGAGTGGGGTTGTAAATTTTATTTCCCATCATATGACTTCTCTGTATATTCCTTGGTAGTCATCCTTGAAAGACACCAGTTATAATCTACAAGCCCTATTAAATTTTCATAAATATTCAACTTTAGTGGTGCTTTGCCAACTACCTTGTACTTGATGTTCTTGTTCACCCTGGAGTAATTTCCCTTGATAAACATTGATGAAAATGCAACCAAAGTCAATTGACGCAATTTCCCTTTTCATTCTGAGCGTAGCTGTTCCCAGTTTTACCCTGTTTGCACAAGCCAAGTATCAGTTGTCTTAGCGAAGGACTTATTCTGCCTGAGAAGGAAGGCTCCCTGTTAACCACATCACCTTGCCACAGACACCTCTGTGACAATCTCCTCCAGAAGTTGACAGACATTTTTGTGCTCAAGGATTGCATTCATCTGGTGGTGGAAATCCATATAAAAATGAAAGCTGTAGTCACTGTTGGCAATCACTCCCCTTTCATACAGCGCTGAAAAGGTGCTTCCCAGAAAACAGATACTTCTAACTCTGTTTTAACCAGTAATAGTTAGGAGTTCTTTTTTGAAAGGTATTGTTTAGAAATTTAGTTTATCTCTAAGAGCCATGGTAGCAGGAGCATCATCATGAAGTTTGGCAGTGTTTCATTTCTCCTAAACAGAATTGATAGCACTGATCTGTATCTAATCAAAGCCCACACAATATTTAGTGACAACAACAGCTTCATTCACTTAAAAATGACAGCACCGATTGCTACACCCCTGAAGGTTTTTGCAACATTTGATATCGAGACTTCAAAACAGGAGGATAATGAGAAAATATAAATGTATTTTTGTAATGCTTAACTTCATTTACGATGGCTTTAGGTACACAGAATGCTTTCTGCAGACATGCCTCTGGCTTACATATTATTTCCTTGCTCGGAGTCGTATAAAGATTAGTGAGTACGTCAACATCAGTTTATACAAAAGCAGCATCCAGGGCCAAAACGTGACACTTGTAAAGGTTTGAAATTCTATGCTAGAAATGTCTTAAACATTTGTGTCACTCCGTCCTCAGTATACGTTAAAGAGCATTATCATTATGTTAAGAATTTCAAATTTTTCTGTTCCCTTCTGGTTTAGGGGAAACGTTACCATGTTCCTAAAGATTCCTGAGTTTCAGCAGTTTTCAAATCCTCTTTTGCAAAACTCTCCAGTTTTGTTCCCTTCTATTTGCCAGGCACTATTCTTATTTTTGCTGTAGCTGCAGGAGCCAGCCTGGATGCCTTTGGTTTGCATGAGCAAGTCTTTGCAGGGGTAACGCACAGAGTCAAAGATCATCAAGAAAATGCATGCATTCCATTATCTCTGGTCTCATCTTTTATCTCCTCTTCTCATCTCCAAGGCTTCTGCTTGACTCTCTCCAGTGGCTCCTTGTCTTTCTGGAGCTGAGGAGCCCAGAACTGGACACAGAACTCCAGATGGGAAGAGCAAAGAGGGAAGAGAAAGAAGCTCCCTCACCCTGCTGCACACGGTCTTCTCCATACATCTCAGGACACCCTTGGCCTCCTTGGCCATGAGGGCCCAGTGCTGGCTCATGGTCAGCTTGTTGTCCACCAGGACTCCATTCTGCATTAAGTTTTATGGAAGAAATAACACATATTTGTGATTGGGTTTTTTGGGGGGGGGAAAGGAAAACTTTAAATCCAATTTGAATTTTGGCTTTTAAAGCCCGAATTAATTTGTTTTTTTTACATTTGATGGTGGCTTAAAACTTCCTGTGCATCATATTTACTTCCTTTTTATGTAATTTTAAAATCCCTCCTTTAAAGATCTGTGTCCTATACTCCCTTTTATTTTCCATGGAATTTTTTATCATGAAAAAAGGGAAGCGGACAGAGTTAGGGTAAAGGATACCACTTGATTTAATTTGGTTTCTACATGGACCTACATATTTGTTTATGATTTGCAAGGTTTCTGCTTTCAGTCAGGCAGAAAAGGGTTACCAAGCAGCAATATTGCTTTTAAAAGGCAGAGTCAGGGCCTGATCCTGAACTGCCTGTGCATCCACAGGTTACGCCCAAGGAATGGAAAGAAGTTAACTCATATATACCTTCACCTATGCACTCATACATGTCTCTGTATAACTCACAGAGATACGCACAGATATGTTGTTCTATATGTACCTACTGAGTTAAAAAGAAATTATGTTTGTGTCTTGTATGTATGTCTTTATACAATTTGACTTAAATCCTAGTATCTGTCCTCTTAAACTAATAATTGTCTAAACTGTCGTGGCAGTATGAAGCAGCTCCACTGATTTTTGCCTTAGCAAAAACCATCAGAAAAATCTTGCATCAGGTTTTTTGACTTTCTCACCAGACTCCAGACACAAAAGGGAAAAGCTTTGAAGCAAACCAGAGAGGTCTGTAAGATGTACAAGCGCTAGCATGTAACACCTCAGCTTTTCCTGTGTTGTCAGGGCCCTGCTGGTATAGTTACTAAAAATTACTCATTTTTTGAAATTTATGCAAACATGTGAGATGTGTAAAAACATTTGGAGATTTTGCTTAGTAAATCCTTCATTGAATTTTGTATTTGATGGTGAACACAGCAGTCAGGAGGATGCACGCTGCCTTCCCAGCTCACAAACCAGACCAAAAGCCTTAGAGGAGTGCAAACATAGATTTCACACAGTTATCACATGAATGTAAGATGGTAGATGGATATCACAGAATTCTAGATGTGCAGGTGATATGACTTCAGCAAATCCAATCTGAACTGCTGGAAAGCCACTGGTCCCACAGTAACACCTATGCCTCGTGTGCTTTTAATCTTCTGAGTGCTTTTTACACATTATCTGATTGACAGTACTGCTCTCAAGAGTCAAGCTGAGTACCTGGGTGCTGTACAGCACCTGGGAAGCCACTCAAAACACTGCAGAGGCTTTTTTTGCGCCCCTAAGATGGAGTTAGATTGAGGAGATGTGCCATAAGTTCCCCACTCCGTGAGTCACGCATTAAATAGGCCAGACTGCAGCCCACAGAACCAGCTCATAACCTTCCCCAGATCTGGCACAAATCCCCACGTGATTCGGGGAGGAATCACACAGTTTACCCATGTCTTGCTTTCTCTGTGTGTATAACGCAGCACCCTGGTCTGGATCTGCAGGCACCTGGGAGGGACCGGGATAACAAACAGGGCAACATAGAGGTGCCAAACCACTCCGTTTTGTGATCCCAGCACAATTGCTCACAGACACACACTTAGATAACCATCTTCAGATCACCATGCTTCACCACCATCTGCATCTTTGTGGCCAATCACACAGTCACTTGTCTTAAATGACAGGGAGCTGAACATTTTTGAGTGTAGCCACGATGTCTGACAAGGAACTAGGTAGTTTTTAAAGCAAGCTGCTGCCACGCTATCTTTCACTGTTATTTTTATAAAAACAAGAGACTGAGTGAACGACCTTTCTTCTACCACTGGAGAGGTTTCGGGCATCAAACAAAGGCTGGGGCCACACTCCTGTCCAAAGGCAATGCCTTGTTCCAAAGACCCAGAGGAGGAAGGAGTTGACATTGCTTCAGAAGAGCACAAAGAGTTTCCTTTGGCAGTCCATCCAGGTCAGGTGGCATGAAAGTTGGAGCAAAACAAAGCAAGGTTCAAGAGCAAACGTTCTCACATTGCTGTGGCACAAAAACCAGGTTGCTGTACCTCTGGTTGAAGTAGTATAGACAAGGACAAAGAAAAGCTGGCTTTAGTCATCAGTCCAAAATGGGATTATACAAAATACTTCAATGAGAATTTCAGTAGCCATGTTTATTACGCAACTTTCACAGGCTTCAACACTTACTTAACTACTTATTCCTCAAAAAGTATGAGTGTAGCCTAAATTCATTTTTTTCCCATTGCTACTAATATTAATTTTTTTCTGCAAGGTGCTGTAACAACAAACATCTTAACCACATTGATGCCTAACTTAGTCATGGAAGGTCTAGACTGCCTGGTTATTTAAAGCAGCTCCAGCAGCCCCTCGGCAGCTGCATTTCACTACTGCTTAAATAAGACAGATCTGGTAACTCCAGTCTGAATTTTAGATGTATGAAATCATATATATTACTTCTCCCATATTCTATATTATTGTGTAAATGTCAGAGTTTAGAACAACTTTGCAACACAACTTTCTCAGCATATGAAAACTTAATGTATTGCCCAAATCTCGAGTTCTTGGGACAACTTATTGCTGTTTCTCTTTGGTGTTGAAAAGCAACACTGATTTAAAGTATATTTTTAAAAAGCCAGTGGGAAGTTAAAAAGAGAAGTCATACACATGACTCACGGTCCTGGAAACAGCTGTACTGCTTTTGGTGACAAAGGACTGCATTTACGCCTTATGTAACTTCAGAAAAATGAATATGCAGCAAATGTACTGAGTTAGAAAGGAATTTGACCCAAAATGTTAAAAATAATACAAGCTGTCTCATCTTTTATCATTAAACAGGGTTTCTTTGTCCCTCCAAATATCTTAGGTTCTGTCATGTCCAGAAAAATAGATGAGCAATGCCGTGCAGTACCTTGGGTCACTTGGAATCAGTGCAGATCAGATGGGTTCAAAATTAATCCCTCGCGTATTGTGAATGCTTAACAATTTCATAAAGATTATATTGGTCAATAAAAATATGCAAAACTCTGTGCTGCACCCAGCCTAACTGCAGGCATCTTCATGACAGACAAAAAAGGTTATATGGTGCAACTGCATCTATACAGCAGCTGCCTTCCTTTGGACATCAGAGATCTCTCTAAATATTCTCAAACCCACTAATTTTCACACCTCCAAAGTGCTAAGGAAAACAAAGCAGGAATGCTGGTTGTCTCTCAAAGGCACAAATTCTATTTGATACCAAAACTTTTTGACCGTGAAAGATTAATCTCTTCCTCAGTACATATTTCAAACAGTTACTTTTCAGCCTGGCTCTAATTTGCTTCCTAAGACCCCTAACAATATGTATCTTGTGATTATTGCTACCGTATTCTGTTCCTGTGCCATTGGATAGACTACTATTCAAAACTAGAGTAAATCCAAATATCTGAGATATGTGTCCAGCAACCCCAGGCCTATTCACAGAGTGAGTATAAGAAATGTCCTTAGGCCAACAGTCCATCTCACGCAGGTTTCTGCCTCCAAAAGCGACAACAGAAAATGCCGTTTCGAGAAGGCATTGATCACTTTCTATGGTCCTCCCTGCACCCACCACTGTGTTAGGGATGTTAGAAAATACATATCTGCCTTCTCTGGAGTAGCTATTTCTGTGCCTGGCATCCCTCCATTTATCTAAACCTATCTGAAATATGCTGATACTATTTGCCTCCATTACCTCCTATGGATACAAATTCTACAAGTTCATTATATGCCGTTTAGAGAAGTACTTTCTTCAATCAAAGCTTTAAATCTACTTCTCACTTGTTTTGACATATTCCCTCTGCTACTGAAGGATTTAGCAAATAACAGTTGTCATTCACCCACCGCCCTCATTACTTTGTCCTTATTTTGCCCTGCTGATAATAAAAAAACTACTAATAGGCACTTCATGATATGGCAGTGCTTGTGCTTTCTCCTGGTCTTCTTAAACACCACGTCAGTGATACCCAGCGGTCCAGCATACATAGTATTGGTACCCTGACACCATAGCCCATGGTACAGTGGCTTTAGCAGTAAAAGTAGGTGTAAGAATTGTCAGCCAGCTGCCATTCCCTTGCAAACTCCATCTCCAGAATGATGCAGGTTGGAAACCAGAAAAACCTCCTCAGAAAAAGTTGTTTCTAAGCTTAGCTCAGTTCATTCCCTTGTGTCAACAGCACGTCCCAGCAAATAAACAAATCGGTGTGATGGTGATAAAAAACAATGGTGACGCCACAGGGGTTGCTCTTCCCAGCCGTTTCTTTCTTCAGCTGGACTTACAGAACTACAGCAACAGTGGTAACATATAACAAAGGAAAACACTTGCCATATTTCTATTTTGTTAGAGACAGATCCAGATCATCACGACAACTCTCTCCTTCCTTCATGATGAATGGAAGTACAGATGATTATAGAACGCATTCCCTTTGCTCCTTTTTTTTTAACCAAATTTGCAGAATCCCATAACTCCATGTCCAACAGAGGTATGTACTGAAGTCCTTGTCCCATCAAAACCCCCAACGTTACTGCAGTTTTTGGATTTGCTCCTGAAAATCAAAACGTCATTCCAAATAAGCTAACAGGCTGTGCAATAAACTATTGTAGGTTAACTCCGCTGTTGTTCAGGAGAACCCTGTAGAGCAATAAGAAAAGGGGTCACCCCTTGCTGTGCTCCTGAAGGGAAAGTCAGTACAGCTGCAGCTTGTGCCTCTTCCTCTTTAGCTCATTTTCTATATTTCAGCCATTTGAATCATGCACCCACCACTCAAATTGCAATGTCCTGAGAGTAAAGCACAGCACTTGCCCAAAATTGCTGCGGCAAATGCTGTACCAGTCCCTGAAAGCTGCAGTGCATGATTCTCATCCAGTAAACCCAGTCTCACAGCATGCAGAGGAGGCAGACGGGAAAGGATGCAGGATTATTCCGCAGAGCTGACTTTCACCAACCACACAATCACGGAACACATGTTTTCCATATCTAGAAGCAGCTTCCTCACTGCCTGATCTTCTGTTCCTGTCGATACGGCAGCAGCTGCATGCACAGCGCAGTTGGTCTGAGATAGGAGAGCAAGTGTTTCTGCATCTGTCCACGGGTTTCTGGAGGAGTAACGGTCTCATTTCACCAGCTGCTCCTCTGAGCTAACTCTGAGTAAGGGAGGGAGGCAGTGAGGGACTTGGGAGCATGCAGAGAGAGTTCAGAAGTGAAAAGTGCTGGAAGGTTTGGTAATAAATGAAGGGTCTTGCGCAGTGGAGCCAGAGGTGCACCTGGAAACGTGAATGGAGACTGTAAAAAATGGCTGGGGACTATAATGAGCTAAGCAATCTTAAGGTAAGGAGGAGTCAGCACTAGCAAAGTCAAATTTGTAAAGAGAGATAGTTTCTGGATGAAGATTAATTGAATCTATATTTGGAGAAGGGTAAAGGAAAATCATATAAGGGCTACAGCTGAAAGGCAAGACATCACAGAGTGTCAAATAACAGCTCCTTCATTGTTTTTTTGTTGATTTGGGATTTGGGAGGGGGGGGCTTATGCTCAAATTCAGAAGTCCTGGAAAGCTTGAGAGTTATTTCCTTCTTTTAATCCCTCCACCAGAGTTTTCACTATGATCAAGCCATTACCCATTCTTTCACCCAACATACAGTTTCCCAGTCCCAGAGTTTCGTTTTTTTAAAGAGGTGGCTAGGAAGTATCGGAAGATACTACAGTAACACTTGCAGCCAGCTAGTTATTTCAGCCATCGGTCTTCAAACTTCTCAAGTTTTTGATATTATCTAACCGATAATATCTCTTTCTGGATATTTCCTCCTTGAGATCATGCTGGGTTACTCATATTAGTAAGGCTGTCCTCTTCTAAATAGTTACGTAAAAGAGAAAAGGAAGCATATAGGCATGAGTCACATATCATTCTCTGCATCACAACAGAACAAGAGTTAGTGTGAATGTATTGATACAGGACTTGTGTGATCCAAATTTAACTCACAATTTTGCAATATTCTTCCTCTGTAACATGACTCAATGGCTTAGCCTTTTTAAGCCTCAGCTTCTTAAACTGTGAAATGAGATCTATCAGTCTCTCTGAGTTGACATGAGACCATAATCATTAAACTCAGTGATGGGACCAGATAGTAGAATTCCAAATAATGACAGGGCACAATCCTGATTCGCTCATAAAACCAGGATAACTACAAAACTGAAAGGGATCCAGCTTTCACTTACAGAGTCAAAATGTGTTTTCCTTCTCCACGTTGTGGCTTTGACTCTATAAATGGTGCTGTCACTTCCCTTTTCCCACCAAACCCGTTTCAGATCTCATTCATTTATAAGCGAAAGGAAAAGATAAGGAATATCATAAAAGTACTGCAAGAGCAAAGCCACTGGTGATGGTTCCCTCTAACAAAGGGTCTGTAATTTCTCACACTGGTTTTGCCAAGTGATGTGAAAGCAGACAAAGTTACTGAAGAAAGGACACTCAGAAGACAGACCATAAATGAACCAGGGGAAACAAGAAATGAACAGAGGCAAAATGGAGAGGTGAAGAACACCATCAGTTAGCTTCTTTTAGGGAAAAGCAAGGCAACTTTCTTAGCTTCTTTTCAGAACTTCACACCTCAGTGACAGAAAGTGAAAGCGTTTCATTCAACTGATATAAAATGCACATCTGCTTTGTTTGCTCTAGTAACTACTGGAATTCAAGAGAGCTGACCACATGCTGTGTATTAAGGAGTGGCTGATGTTTTGTTCGGTCTGTGTGTATCAGCTGAACACTGCTTGTACAAAACTACCAACACCTTTCTTTCTTTTTCCTAAACACCTGTCTTTCCTTTTGCAATGTTAGAAACTTGCACAATAATTGAAAATGCAACACCATAAGTAAACCATGCTGCAATTGCCTGAGTAATTTGGTTCAAACCAACTCACAGGGCTGACCGGATGAATAAATATTACTGAAGTCTATTATTTCACACAATCACCCAAGGGGCCACTTCTTGTTCCCACGGAGTTCAAAGGTAAACAAGCTTTTAACTACAACAGGAGAAGGAACTTGACGTTGACTGGTAGGAATGGCTGCAGAGCTTTGAAGCTGGAACAAAATACACATGGCTATCACACATCGCTAATTATCTTGGCACCATATACATTTATATATCAGCATGTTACAAACTCTTCATGTTAGGAATGATAACAAAATAACTGAGTCCTTAACGTGAGGGCCAAAATACAGTATTTCATCTTAATAAAAAATGAGTTTATTATTTAACTGCCTCTCCTGAGTATCCTGGTATATTAATACACCACACGTAAGAATGGCACTACATAACACACATATTTATACATATATGTTAAAAGAAATAAGCTGGCCATTTTGCTGCAGTGCTTGGCCAGATAACGACACTATTAATACTTCAGTGTAACACAAGGCAGCCTGTAGCAGTTACCATTCCCTGTGCTAAA
This sequence comes from Neomorphus geoffroyi, assembly GCA_033558235.1. Taxonomy (NCBI): domain Eukaryota; kingdom Metazoa; phylum Chordata; class Aves; order Cuculiformes; family Neomorphidae; genus Neomorphus; species Neomorphus geoffroyi. Next base: position 5,222,208 of record JAUMJM010000074.1, read on the forward strand.
ATGATGGAGCCAAAAAGTGAGATGTATGACCTTATAATGGAATTTGCGGTCCTCGGGAGAGGAGATATACAGGACACTGAGGGTACGTTACATACTCGTTGCGTTTAGTTCTTTCCCATCAGCAGCCATCATGCTGGAATTTTAAATGTCTGCAGCCTTTTTGTCTCCTCTCAGGGCTCTGTGGTAATTTGCGTTCTTGAAGGGACACTGGTACTACAGGAGAAGTAGTTTCTTGCTCTAAACATGCTCCCTTACAGTTTCCCCCTTGCACTGCTCTGTCTTCCATAAACCTTTTGTATTTACATTTGTGTTCATGCCTTCAAAATGCACGGTTTTGGATTATGCAGATTTTCTGTGACTGCATTACAGGCTGCATGAACTGATTCCTGATTAAATCAATATGTGGGCTGACTAGCCCTAAAATAAGAGCACTTTGTTCCTGTTTACTTGTACTTAATTTGAATATTCCCATTAAGGAGAAACTTGCAGTTACTCGTGTCTTGTTATTTTAATGGTGACAATTTCCTTAAGTATAAACAGGTCACTGTACAGGCATTAAAGATTAGCATCTCCCATTTAAATTCTGCAATCAGAAGCTACTAGCTGAATAAGAAAACAATAAAAGCTGGAAACAGCGACCTGCCCAGTGAAGCATGTGAGCAGAGGGGCCTCAGCTGCCTCAGTTATCCTCTCAGTCCAGCCCTTAAAATGAATCCTATTGCAATAAGGAGTGTAATAAAGTCCTTTTAGCTCCAAGCTGCTGTAGCATTCCTTACACTGGCCCTCTCCTCCATATCCCTTCGGTGAGCCCCAGGCTCTGCAAGGCTCCAAGGAGAGGAGAAAGCTGCTCAGGACACCACCCCTGCAGAAAGGAGGAGATCCAGGCAGCGAAAATCAGATCTCAAGAGTGCACACTTGGGATGGAAGGCTGGAATTACCAACGCCCCAGTCAGTGCTGTGCTGGAAGCAGTTCAGTACAGCTCAGCACAACCAGGTGATAAAACCACAGGCAGTTCTCCAACCTGCTCTTACCTGCCATTCCCATCATTTGCTCCCTGCTGCAGCTCCCTCTCTTTACTCCCCTCAGGTATTTTGGGTCACCCTTAGAACAGCACGCCATGCACAAGACATGCACTGGATGCTGCACTCGCAGAAGTCCCACAAAGGTTCTGATTAGTGCAGACCATTCCAACTTTCATTTTACCGTACTCTCTCGTGATTCAAGAGTTTGGAAACTTGTTTTTTGTCACTGTTGCAAATTCTTGCACTTCCATGCTCTGAGGCAAATCAGACAGTCCTCTTCAAGCACTCCACTCATCTGTGTAAACAAACAACAACAAAAAGCAAGCCATAAATATGAAATAGTTATCTCCTCCGATGCATTCCTATGCTGCTGAATTAATTTCCATACCATTCTGAGGGCTTCCAACAGAAAGTGCGGCAGAACTGCAAAGCATCATGGCTGATGTGAAAGACACCATTTCAGCACAAACTCAGCCATCAGCTGAATTCTACCTTTGGTTCAAAGAGATCTCATTTCTGTGAAGCATTCCTCAGCCTTACTAAAATCCATAATCCACGGCAAGCTGGCTGTGGCACTCACCCATGTTTTTGGGAACAAGTCATACCAAGGAGAGACACCTGTCCCAAGTGTTCAACAAACCCCCTCATGTTGAACATGTGTAGATTTGTTGAACAAATCTGTAACATTGAAGAAATCAAAGAGGATCTACATATAAGGGACTTATTTTCCAGACACTGTCAAGCTGCAGCACAAAGCAGAGTGAAGACAGAGCTATAATAAATTTCTGTGTTCTTCGGAATAAATTGTGAGTTTTTAAGTTTAATTCAGTGTTCTTGATCAAGTAACAATATAGCTCATCTTCGGCTTGTCCCTCTGCACAGCTGAAAAACACTCTTAAAGGAGGCTTTCGCATTAACCTTCTGCCTTCCCGCTAGCATGGATACACAATGGGAACAGCTTTCCTTTCACAGGACATAAGAGTTTTGCTATATTTTCCCTCTTTTTTTTGAAGTGAAGTTAGTCATAGCATTATTGTGGCTGAAACATAAGCAGAGTTAAAGCAACTTTATAAATAATGCCTCTCTTCTGCTTGTGCAGAGATTACAAATGCATAGCCCAATTCTGAAATCAATTCTACACTCGTTAGCTTTAGATGTTAGCAAGAATTTAGAAAAAATAAAATTGAAGGGCACTGGGTTCTTCTGCAAAAGCTGAAAAAAATGCTTCACTTGAGAATCCACCAATCCAGGACCTTGGGTCAATGCCTGGAACATCTTCCGAGTTCACCATAGAACAGGATGTTAAATTTTCTTTTATTTTCCCCAAAGCAGATAAGTCACTACCTGCACTCCCAGCCTTCATGTTATTTTAGAAGCTGACCTGACTCAGAGCTGGAAGTGAGATAAGTGCACTCCTCACAGCCACAGGAACGAAAACTGTCTCGGAGCACTGACACGATGTCACAATCTGCTGGGATGATGCTGGGCCTGTTACCAATGTGATATTTTGGTGTTTCTAATTACAGTCATCACTTAATGACCAGATTAGGGATGTAGAAGTCTGCAGCACCACAAGTGACACATCACTGGCAAGAGCCAGCCATTCTCGCTTGTGCTCGCATAACGGGAGTTCATGATTCTTTGGCACAAGAAGCAGCCGCTGGCACCCACACATCTCCCTTTCTATCGCCCTGTGACCCCACACAGCTTTTCTTCGGGTTACCAATAATTCGGTCTTCATTTTTTGTTTCCAGAGATTTCCAAGTGCTGCTATTCTTAATATCTGAAGAAACATTTTCATAATTGGGAAATTTTTAATTATTTTTATTTACATTCTAATTTTTCATTAGGACCATGACTGAAAGTAATGATGTAGTTTCAGGGAGGGAGAAATAAAAAGGAAAAATGAATTGGGAACTACAAGACTCTAGCAGAGCCAACAAACATATTTTATGAATGCAACACCAAGGACAAATAGTATAAAGCTCTTACTTGCATGCACAGTCAGAAGCTGGCAGAAAACTTAAAGGTCATAAAGGCAAACTATTTAAGAGCAAACTGTTTTACAGTCTTTTATTGTAACACTCTGAACAGGATGTTTCAGCCAAAGAAACTACTGTCCTTGTGGAAGCAAGAAGGATATACAGGTGTATGGAACAACTCAGCATTTTCATAATTAACGAGTAGAACCTATTTGCAATATCACCACCCGGCAACCATAAACTAACACAGCTGGCAATCATGGGAGAGCGGTCATTTAATTTTAACTAGGCTTCCAGTCCTAAACAACAAATCACAAAACTTCAAGTTCTATGGGAAAGCCATAAACTACAGATTTTTTTTAAAGGCTGATTCCTAATTCTGTCCTAGAGAAGCTCTTGAGCATGCACAGTCCAAAGGAGCCAACTTTAGGCAAGTCTCCTTAAAACGTCCCCCTACATTTGCTGGAAGATCAGATCTGAATACAAACTTTCGATTTGTTTGCTCAAGGAATGGTGACAGGACAGATATCCCCTTGGGAACACTGTTCTGCAGTTTACCTACACACACCCAGACTTCCAAATTGGTGTTACATCTAGGTTAAATACTGTTAATAACTGTCCCAGGCCAACTAAAAATACCTTGTAAAATAAATAAAGGTAGCAGTACCTCCATGTACAGAACGGATCTGCTGACAGTTGCATGGTGAGAATTGTTTTCAAAGAGCTAGAAAAGCTATAACTTTTCAAAAATCATAGCTTTTTTCTTTATGCAAGATCTGTTTGCAGCTGGGAGGTTCCATGATGCTTCATCCTAAAAGCCGTGAGTTTGAAATCGTAGGATTGATCCTCCAAGGACAGGCAGAAGAGGAGTTTTTTTAAGACATTAACTAGTGGCTCGGTCAGAATCCTCTGTATATTTCCTATGGAATTAATCCAATGGAATTAATTAAAAAGACTTCTGTTTGCTTAGTGGAAATTACACAGGGGAGAATTTATAACCTTGGTGTGGAAGAAAGACTCTGGGTTTCCATCCAACACAAAACTATTTGAAATAAAAGGTCACCGTGGTGGAAGAGTGGTGTCTCAGGAAACAAAGAAGGGAAGTTGTTCACACTGCCTTTTAATACTCTTTAACACTGCATCTAAATTTCCTACAATCTTTGATCCTGAGTAAAGAATTCATCCGATATGATCATTGCTTTGCCTAAGGCTAGGGAAAAGAAAAGGGACAAACTGCCCTCATTGGTGCAGCTGTTATCAGACAGTCAGATGGCAAATTATGTGCCAGGACTTGCAGGAAACAGTCCAACATAGACCACTGATTCCAGCACCTTTGCATCCCAAACACCATTAAAAACGCCACTGCTCAGGACTCTCACAGCCAAAGCACCAACAAAACATGATCTATACAAGGATTCAGCCTGGAGAAGGGAGATTTGAGCGGAGACATCATCACAGTTTACTGCTTCCTTACAAGGGCAGAAGGAGGAGCAGGCACTGAGCTCTGGTGACCAATGACAGGATCCAAGGAAATGGCAGGAAGATGGGCCAAGAGAGGGTTAGGTTGGACATTAGGAAAAGGTTCTTCCCCCAGATGGTGGTGGAGAACTGGAACAGCTCCCCAGGGAACAAGTCATGGTGCCAAGTCTGACAATATTCCAGAAGCATTTTGGACAACGTCTTCAGACACACAGTGTGAATGTTGGGGTTGTCCTGTGTAGGAACAAGAGTTGGGTTCAATGGTCCTTGTGGGTCCCTTCCAAGATCAGGTCATTCTATGATTCTATGATTTCCACAACCATACTGATTAATTGAAAATCCTTCCAAAACGCAGCAAGGAAATGTTATGAAAAGAGTAGATTTGTATATGTGATGGTTATGGAGAACACAAGTGACTTTCAACCACAATATACATCTATATATATTTTAAATGTAGATGTAATAAATGATGCTTCACTAAATTGTATTCGGTTTCACAAAACATTTTGTTCGTTCAAAGAAAACCATGGACCAGATCCTTGACTGGCAGCATATCTTGATCAGGTGGTGCACCTCACTGCACTACACTAAGAAGAGAAACACTATGTGATGCTAAAGATATATTGTAGAGCTGCTTATAAGAGAACAGGTCTTGTTCTTGCTTCTAGGACTAATATATTTTCTAAATTTTCTGTATTTTTAGTGCAGCCATCCAAGGCGTATATTTTGCTCTTGTCAAATGGCATATTTTCTCCTTTCAGGAGACCTTCACAACTAAGCTTCAGTGGAACCAGAGTTTAATTTTATGACATTAAGCTCTTATAATATCCAGAGTTAACAAATTCAGCCTGTCCTTCAGACATTCGGTCTTTAGCTGACACATCTGGAGGCCCTTACAGCAAAACAGGGACCAGCAGAAGAGCCACATCAGAGTCAGGGACACATACAAACTACCTGATTTAGGAGTAACACTGCATTTAGAAGAAAGAAAAGAAGTCTAGGAGAGGGCTTTCTATTCATTAATTAGGAAGACTCTATCTTCCATGGTGGGAGACAACAAGTATGCAGAACATCCAGAGCCTTCACAAGCATAACTTTACCTACTTTCTTTTTTTTAAAATTCAGTGTTGTTAGAGAAGTGGTTTTGTTAAAGAAGTGTTCTTGACATCCTACAGACTTTGTTACAGGGAAGAGCAGCTGTCAAACCAGGAGATCTAAGACATTAATGAACACCACTGCTCTGGTGGCTGCACATGTGCTAATTAGTTCTGGCTCAGCTCCCAGCAACTCAGTTGTCTAATATCAACACGATCCCACTTGTCCCTTTCAATAAAGGGAATTCGTTTTCACAAATCAATTAAGATTTAACCTAAGTTTCAGTGGGAAGGATTGCAAAGCATCTAGCAAATTGAAATAAAGTTATTTGCATGTTATAGAAGCCTTTTCTGTAATCATAGGAAATACAGTCCCATCTCAGCTGGAACAATGGTGTTTTAATGATGTAAATTAATTTCATGTTGATTACAAAGCAAGAAGCAGAGCAAACCCCCTTTTTTCAGTGAGAGGTGAGTTTGGGCAGTCAGAATGCAACTGGCCCAAGAGAGATGCTCCCTGAACTCCCAGCCTAACCACCGTTCATTAAATTCCCATCATGGAGATCTCTGTGAACAGAACTGGAAACACCCGTCTTAACTCTGCACTGTTGGGAAGATGCTGTGCTTGCTCTTTGACGTCACTAGCAGTAGCTGATAATGAATGGTGATTCATAAAGACATCACCTTTCCTAAGAATACTGGAACAGCAGGTTGCATAATCCAGAGATTTACTTAATTAAGGAACATCCCCAGCACTGTTCTATTTGATCGCAGTTCCTGTCTCTTGTCTCCACCTCCATCTCCCTCCCAGATTTACCACAAATGCCTCTGATTAGCATGGCCCAAATAAGAATCTTCATTTAAAAGGAAAGCAGAGAGAGGGAAGGTGGGTATTGAGGTGTGGCTGGTGGTTTAGGAATTGAAAGGAGGAGGGAATGGAAATATATCAAAGAGAGGTGAGAAGTCAAGGCAGTCTCGTTTGCTGCTGGCAACGAGAAGCCGAACAGACAGGCCAGCTGCAGCATGGGCATTGCATTGTGCTATCATATACATCTCCAGAGATGGACAGATTTGTGTAGATGAGGAATATACCCATGGCTTAATGCCTCTGCTCGCTTCTGATGAGACAAGACCACTCATTTCAATATTTTGAAACACTTTCAGTTTGAAAATGCAGAATCATCCAACTTTAGTGTTTTGAAATGCGCATCTCCGCTGGGATACCTGAAGATTGTCAGAGAAATGGTTAAGTATTACTGTGTGAGCCACACACATCTGACAGCAGAGCCACTGAAGCAGGATCCAACACAGTCCCCTACAGGTTTCCCAGTTTTTGACCAGGGCAGCCTCTGAATCAGGAGAAAGCAGAGGGGAAAATCGCATGTGGAAGCCTATCACTGCCTTCCAGGTGACCTTGGTGTTTTACACCAGGAAGCAAGCAAGGATCCAACACTTCACCCCACTGTTTTATTCATGATGATATATGAATGACCTTACAGTAGCCATCCAATACTGAAAGGGGCTACAGGAAAGCTAGGAAGGGGGTCTTTGTCAGGGAGTGCAGGGATAGGGTGAAGAGGAACGGATTTAAGCTGAAAGAGGGGAGAATGAGATGAGATATTAGCAAGAAATGTTTCCCTGTGAGGGTGGGGAGGCCCTGGCCCAGGTTGCCCAGAGCAGTGGTGGCTGCCCCATCCTTGGAGGTGTTCCAGGCCAGGTTGGATGGGGCTTGGAGCTCCCCGATCCAGTGGGAGATGTCCCTGTCCATGGCAAGGAGTGGGAATGGTTGGTCTTTGAAGTCCCTTCCAGCCCAAACCATTTCGTGATTCCATGATCCTAAAGGGCAGCAGCGGCTTCTCCTTTCACCTGCCCCCAGCGCACTGGGTGATCAGCTCGCTGTACACACAAGTGGCTTGGGGTCCCAGCCGTCAATGAGGAACACACTGTGCTGCCAGGCGTGCAAACATCCCACGAACAGAAGACTTCAAGTGCCCCTCTGTTTATCAAGCAGGAATGACTTGGATCTACTTTGGCTGGCAGGGCGGGATTGAGCGCGAGAAGTGGCGGGATAGTTCTCATGCGGGTGGGAAAAGGCATTTCCCTCAGGGCCGAGGAAGCTATCGCTGAGGGGAAAAGGGTCGAACAACAAAATGTCTGAGAACCAGCCGCATTTGCAACCGGGCGATGCGAGTCACGACGGCGGGACTCGCCCCGCCCCCCTCCCCTCACAGCGCGGAGTCGGACGGGGCAGGCGGCTGCGCTGCGGTTCGGCGCGCACAGCCTGAGGGGCGGAGCCGCTCCAGGTCCTCTCACCCCGTCCCCTTGCGCGGCTTCGGCCGGACTCGTTTCTGGGCGGAGGGATCTGGGGCGCGGTGCGACGCGGCGGGGGTGGCGCGTGCTCCTCCGCCTCCTCCGTCAGTCTGTCTGTCTGTCCGTTGGTCGGTCGGTCGGTTGGTCTGTCTGTCCGTCTGTCCGTCCGCTCCCGCTGCCCTCAGCAGCGCCGCGCCTCACCTCGCCCCGCCCTCCACTCCCTTCTTCCCGCTTGTGTCTCCGCGTCGGCTTCTCCCTCAGTCTGGAGGCTCCCAATATGAACAGCATCGCCGGCGCTGAGAGGCACCAGGTACGGCTGGGCCGCCGTGAGAGGAGCCGTGAGGGCATTGGGGGGGCTGTGAGGGGACTGGGGGGGTGAGGGGATATGAGGGGTCTGTGAAAGGAGCGGTGAGGGCAAGGACATTGGGGGAGAGTTGTGAGGGAGAGGCTGTGAGGACAGTAGTGGGGGGAGCAGTGAGGGGGGGCTGTGAGGGGATTGGGGGGGGGCTGTGAGGGGAGCTATAAGGGGAAGGGCATTGAGGGCTGTGAGGAGGGGAGCTGTGAGGGGAAGGGCTTGGAGGGAGCTGTGAGGGGGGCTGCGGGAAGATTGGGGCGGGAGCTATGAAGGGGGGCTGTGAGGGGATTGAGGGGGTGCTGTGAGAGGAGCTGTGAGGAGAAGGGCTTTGGAGAGGGGCATAGTGGCCGTAGGGACTCAACACTCTTTGTTCCCCGCGGCCCAGAAGCGGCAGCCCCTCCGGGCCCGCTTCTGATGGGCTGCCCCAGCCTCCAATGGAGGCGCGGCTGCGGGGATGGACTGAGCGGGTTCCCGCACTCTGCCACGATGTCAGGCTGCCCAGGGAATGGGTTCAATCGCCATCCTTGGAGGTGTTCAAAAGATAGTGCCAGGGGAGGTTCAGGTTAAACATCAGGAAAAAATTCTTCACTGAAAGGATTATCAAGCACTGGCAGAGACTGCCCAGGAAGGTGGTAGAGGTGTTTAAAAGACAGGTATATGAAGTGCTCAGGGATGTGGTTTAGAGCGGGCAGATAATACGGTTGGGCTCAATGATCTCAAAGGTCTTTTACAGCCAAGCCATTCCAGGATTCTATGTCAGGTAACCCTGGTCCGGGACATGGATGGGGTGGTTCCCGCAGGGATTGGGGGAGGAGGGATGTTCCAAGGTCAGGCGTTATCTGCGTGCCTTCCCAAGTGCCACGCTGCAGCCCCATAGCGGCACCTTCCTTAAAGCATCTGGGGATAAAAGGAGAATCCCCCAAATCCTGGGGTTTGAGTGGAGCACACAGCCGTTTCGGGTTGAAGAGCATGTGCTGGCAGCTGACTTCCAGTGAAATAAGTCATAGAATCAGAAGAATGGTTTGGGTTGGAGGGGACCTCAGAGCCCATTAGTTCCAAACCCCCTGCTGTGGGCAGGGACATCTCCCACTGGATCATGGTGCTGAAAGCTCTATCCAACCTGGCCTTGAACACCTCCAGGGATGGGGCATCCATGACTTCCCTGGGTAACCTGTGCCAGTGCCTCACCACCGTTATCGTGTAGAATTTCTTCGTAATGTCTAATCTAAATCTTCCCTCTTCCAATTTAAAGCCATTCCCTCTCATCCTATCACAATAACATATCAAAAAATGTGTATGCCAGTCCATGTTACTGCTTCTGGATAATGAGCAGATGGGTTTGGCGGGGGGAAATCAGTGTTTTCTGCCTGCATGTTTGAATTTCCAGCAGCTTTTTGGAATTTTGCAGACGTGCTTCAAGGTATAAGATACCTTTGCATTGACAGCATCACCGTTCCTTCACCCAGGATTGCAACAGACTGAAAAACTGAATTGGTTACAGTTGTATGCAGGGTGGAAAAACACTGATCAGGAGAGAGATGAGGCATCTGAGTTATTTACCAAGGAGAAGGATAGCAAGACTGAGTGGTGACAGACAAGTAGAAGTTCAGAATCATTCAACTCTCCTTATTTGTCCTGTTGTGTAAAGGGGAGGATCTTTTTTTGTTTGCAGGGATGGGTGTGTAGACATCACGTGTTCTTTTCTGTCAGGGATCTACAGAATAAGAAACCAAGCAGGATGTGGTGCTTTGATGATGAGATTGGTTTAATTTTAGAAAGCGGATTTTGTAGCCGCAGACCTAACTCCTGGAGCACAGGATGCAACAGTCAGGGAATACTTTCCGATTGGGAAATGGTACTTTAGCCACTGTAAATAGGTCTAATTCTGTTCTCAGCTTGAGTTCTTAAGGAGGAGAAGATGGTAAGAAAGGCAAAACCTGCCTGGAATGCGGATTGGGAGGCAAGGATGGCACACAAATGAAAAAAACATGAGTTTGCTGGTTGTGTGACGGATGTTTGAAGAACTGTGGGAAGTGTGCATTTATAGAAAAAAGGAACCTATATGGAAGGGGAAAAAGAAAAGTGCTCAGATTTTAAGGGAGTGCATGTGAGGCAGAGGGTAGAAAAAGAGGTGTAGATAAAGATGATGACAAGAAAAAGAAATGTAACTTGGTGGAAAAGAAGAGGAAATGCAGAGCCAGTATGGGAAAGGAGGCATAGTGCCCAGTGCTAAGGCACAGTGGAAGAATGTGTCAGAGGCATGGGGAAGAGCACTGGGAGCTGGTACAGAATGGCAGGGGGCGTGCTACAGCTCAGAGTTGTAGTTAGAAGGGCAGGAACATTCGGGCATAAAACCTGCTTCTCCTAATATTTTTGAGTCTGCATACATAAATGTTGTTTGAAAGAGCTCTTGAGACTTACTCTCTGTAGAGTACAGTCCAAGGGTTCCATCTTCTGAGACTGTGTAAAAGTTTTGGAAGATGCTCGTGGTACTTCTTTTTCCCCCCTTCAGTTCTTAGCTGGTGATAGCAAATATTCTCTCCTGGTCTCCTCACTCTTATGCTGGGTGCGACAAAAACAGCTGAGATTGATTTGTAGTGAAATAGAACAATTTTATTTACAGATAAGGAGAGGAAATCTTTAGCGGCAAACAGCTGAAAAGTGAATATGCAAACCAAAATTGATATAAATTTTGTAAGTCTTATTTTAAATCACTGGTACAAAGGAGTTGAGCCTGTTTAGTGGTATGAAATATGTTGATATATGTCTCGGTCCCTGATATTTTGCCCCAGTGCAAAATCAGAATTGAAAAGATAGTATTTACCATAAACAAATGCTGATGTATGAAAGAAAATTTTTAAGTATGTTTGGTGTTATCTGCTGATACAGGTAATGGAGTATGAATAGTCATAGGAATGACCTACATTTCTCCTGAACTGGGTTGCAGGAAGCCAGAGAGGCCACAGCAAAAAAAAAAAGCACCAACTATGGTGTTAGATTCCATTTCTGTTCTACTGTACCAACAAGTGTCAATCAAGTGTCCCTCATTATAGCAACAAGTATCGAAAAGATTGAAAAGTATCTCCCGTAAGTTTGTGTTTTACTTGAGAGTTGAAGAGGTCATAGCTTAATCTGGCAAAAAGGTTTGTGCAGTCTTGACACAAAGCAAGGGCTTTTAGTGGTATACTGCATATGGAAAGTACCAATGGACTGTACTAAACATGAGAGAGATTCGTCAGGTGGGAGAAGTAGGTACTACTTGTGGTGTTTGGAGGTGGGAAGGGTGACTTTTGTCTCAGTGCACGGCTTTGGGACCTCTCTTGGTACCTCACCTGAGACCACAGCTCGTATGTCCCCCAAAGTGACTCTGCAGTGGAGAGTCTTGGCACATAATGGTTTTAAGGTCTCAGAGAAATTCAACAGTAATTATTTTGCCACAGCCTTTTTAAATGTGGCAGTGTTTTCTGCAGTGGACAGCTGTTTAAAAAAAAAAGGTATTAACAGATCCCAAATTCTAAATACAATAACAATTTAAAGTGTATTAGTTGTGACATTTATATGCTCTCCTAACTGATCTAATCATATTTCAGCAATATTTGCATTTATGATATACACATAAGAAGATAGTAACATAGTGAGGGATGAGAAGACTTAGTATCATTGTTATTTAGGCAAGTCTTCTTAAATGCATCTTTAAATGTATGTGCGGTAAAATGGAAAGATGAGTTTAAAAGGGAAAATTTCTCTTCTGGCAGTCAGCTACGTGTAGCGATTTTATCTCTGAGTGTGTTATGAGCCATGAATCTTTCATGGTCCGCTGATGCACATGTCACAAATCAAAATCTCAGTCTGTGCATAAGAGTAAGTGTTTAGGAAACACAATTATTAGAACACAGTTGTGTTAAAATGAGCAACTGGGCAGACGTTTGAGTAATGGCATCCCTCTGCTTGGGTACAGCCTTGTTGCTGAAATGCACCACATGAATGCTTCCTGGTTTCCGGCCTCAGTCCTCCACAGTATTGCATCTAGCAAGATCAACTCGTGACTGAAGGTGGTGCCTCCAGGCTCAGCAACAATATAGTGTCCAATATAAAAACGAAACAGGAGTCCAGAGGTTATATACGGCTCTTATTTTTGCTTCGTTTTAAAAGTAAGTGCAGGAAATAGGCCTGCTCTCAAGTAAGAATTTTCTGAAATGGAATGTGTTATTCCCATTCAGGAATGCTATTTCTGCAGCTTTAATGTGTTTGAATAATGACATTTTGATGGAGCTTGAAAAGTAATCATTTCAGAGGCATCAGACTTCATGCTTTACCTAGCTGACAAGCATCTGTGAACATCACACGGCTTAAAAAAATCAGGATCCTGGCATATTACAACAAAAGCTGCTGACAGTTCTTGATGTGGAGAGGAAGTGTAAGCAAGGAGGGGGGAAGGTAACGACACAGTTATTGAGATTCTTAAAGAACTTGTTTGCAGTACCCGTTTATAACTTTTGATGCAGGAAATGAAGCATTGTTGGCTTTTCCTTGGACTTGGTTGATTGGCATTTGTAGGATACCAAACCAAAAAGAAGGCAGAAAGTGATTAATGTGCTTGTGCTAGTTAATGCCATTTTGAGTACTTATATTAGCCGTGGTTCATACACAAATGTGGCAGTAATTCAGGTGTTAAAATTCCTACGTATTCAGATCCAACTGTACTGTTAGGTACATAAATGCAAAGTGTGTAAGTTTGACCTCATGCACAAAGAAGGACTTTAAAAGAGTCTTTAAAAGACAAACCTTCCATTTCAATCCAGAATTATTTTGGATATTCTTTATCGGCCTTGAAGGTCATAAGCAGGTACATTGGGCAAAGTTAAAACACTGTGCATGAAACCAGGTTCTTCCATTACAGCAGAACATGACAAAACCTGCCCAGAGATGTAAACTGAGCGAGGATGATTCTGGAATTCAGCTGAAATTGTTTGAATAGTTGTCATGTAACTCAGAATTTCCCCAAAGCCTCCATACTCGTAATTAACAGCAGTCTCAGTGAGTGCTGAACAGGGAATGCATGATATGATGGGCAAGCAGACCAGCAGCCTGTTTGTCTGAACTGTGGCAGCAGTATGTGTTTAATTTGCTTTGGTAATTACGGACCCCTACTCAGCTGACAACAAAACTTGAGAGATCTGTCAGTCAAGAAGAAGCTGATACTCTGATGTGTTGCATTTTGCTCAGAATCCAGAAAATGGTGGCTGGGTTAGTCCAAACCTTTTCACCCAAATGGTCTGATGCCGTACCAACCACCCAGCACAACTCCTGGAACTCGGAGCTGTGGCTGGCTGGTTCCTGCCAGAATGATCTGAGTGTACGTGCTGGCCAGGCAGTAGGGTCCTGAGGCGCTCTTATCTACAACATAGGTGACAGTTTTTGGCAAGGAGAAACGAGCTGCACCTATTTTTAGGAAATCTGATTTCCAGTGTGGCATTTAATCTGTAGATACAAATATGGTTTTGGAACTGCAGAGGGGAACTCAAGTGGATGAAGTGATAGATGCTTTCCAGAGGTGGGATCAGGGTCATGGAAAGTTCCAGAGTGGGTGTTTGTTGCCTGTTCCCTCCCTGCTACTGCTCCTCCTCCTCTTCTCCCCTCCCCAAAAAGCCTGGCATAAACAGCCCACCCGCATGTGGAATCCCAACACAGCTACCCTAGTCTGCACTACCAGTGCAGAACTGGACCAGAACAGATTCTGTTCGCAGGGTAGCGAAGAGACTTTTTATCCAAGAGAGTTATTATTGAAATAGCAATTTCTGACTTAGCTTTGGAAGTACTGAAGACTGGAGACATGCCCAGTCATTTCAGACGTGTCCTTAATCTATCTTCAGTCCATTTTAGGCATTCCGTCGAAGAAGGATATAAGTAGGTGAGTACAGGAAAAGCAAAAGGTAGGAGGTGTGTGGATTGCTTTCTTTTTTAGAATTTTATCATTTTCATTGTATTACGGAAGAGTTGTTTCCTTGTGCAAAGCAAGCAGTAATGATCTAGATATAGAAAGCGCTGAAGGTTAGAGCTGGTGAGGAATTCCCTAAAAATGGAATTCAGCTGTTCTGACTTTTTTCTAAGCTCTAATTTAGCCACTTTAGGTGTCCGTGGTTGACCTCAGTAGGCACTAGAATGTATTGGTGTCAGCGTGGAATTTTTGTTTTATTTTTGTGAAGAAAAACTTGTTTGTTCGGATCAGAAACTTCTGCTTTAAGAGATTGTTAAAGTTTCATCTGAAATACCTGGTAGTACTGGCCATTGTCCTTACTTGGTAACTCTCCTTTATTGCAGGTTATGATGCATGATTATCACAGAAGAAATTCATGTCTATAGCTTTTAAGGACTTTATTACATCACCTTCAAGCCTAATAGTTTTGGAATCCATACTGTAGCTGCAACAAAACATCCGCATTGCATTTTAACAAATATCTTCCTTACCAGAAGATTCCGGAACTGAAGTGCTCTGTTTTAACACAGTGGTACCATTGAATTATTTTAAGATCTCCCAGTGAAAAATTTACAGTAATATATTTGCCAGGTAAGTTGATGCTGTTGGCTGCATAAACAATAGTTGATGCTTCCGCTGAAGTTCTGTGTCTTTGAGGCCTTGCTGTCCTATTAAAATGTAACACAAATGAAAGTGTATATGGATGGATAATAATATTTATAAGTAAGATTACTGTTGCCAGTTAAGGGTCAAATGCTTTCAGTAGCAAGTGAATGTAAAATAAACAGATTAACACTAGAATTACTTTGTGTGGGGCTCACCATGCTATTGATTTTCACTCTCCACTTTTTCTGGTTTGGAGGGTTTCTTGTTTAGTTTGATCTTCAGAATTTTTGTAACCTTAAGATGGAAATACAAAATGTTGCTGGTAATGTTTGTAGCATCTCATATTCTTTCCTTTAAAATTGTTGACAAAAGTATACTTTTGCGTATGTTAGTGACTGTAAAAATTTGGTATATAGATATTTTTTAATTATGATTTCAAATACGTTAGATCACTTCAGTCATATGTTAGTATTCTTAATTAGCTTCCTGTTTGTAAAGTGGACTTTTCCTAAAAGTGCTTTGCTAAAAAGAGAATCATTTAAATGACCTATAAAATAGTTTCCAAATTCAAATTTAGTTTCCTGAAGTTATTTTTCCAGTCTTGGTCCAACACACCCGAGGTGTTATGTTTGTATATGGGCACGGTCTTCAGGGGAAATTGTTTTAGCTTCATAATGACTTAAAATACATGATTGTTGTTCAGAATGTGCTTAATTCTGTATGGCTTGTTGGTGCTGTTGTTCTTTCATGACTTCCAGCTACTCTAAAATATTTAAGTTATTACTCATAAAATTAAAAAAAAAATATTTCTATAGCCATTCTACTTTGCTACTTACTTTAAATTATCAGTTCTTATCTTTGAACATAGTCGGGTTTTGGGTTTGTTTTGGGTCTTCATTTTTCATTTCAGAAGTTATTTCATGTAGTGAAGAGAAAATAATGATGAATCTACCAAATCTGATCTTTATACAGGGGAATAAAGCTGCTTGTATAATCCAGTAGTTTCCAGCTTGCTAGCACGGGTTCAAAATGTAGTTTTGGGGTTGGTACCTGCTGAAGTGCTGTGAATTCTTTAAATTCCTCTTGAATGCTTCTTTGCAAGGAGTGTGTTAGTACTGCTTCCATACTCAAGCAAAATGTTTTATCTGTAACCGTTATACATTCTGTTTTCAGCCAGACCAACACCAAAATGATTCCTAATGGATATTTAATGTTTGAAGATGAAAACTTCATCGAGTCATCTGTTGCCAAACTAAATGCCTTACGTAAAAGTGGTCAGTTCTGTGATGTCCGTCTCCAGGTAACTTTTTCTGTCTGAGGATGAGGGTTGAATGTGGTGGGATTTTGTTACTCTGTGTAATGCCATGTGCCTCATTGTGAGGCATGAGAGTTTCGAGTTTGATTTTTCTGAAAAATGCATACATTAAAAGCAAAAATCAGATATGCTTTTAGAGTTTCAACATTTTTTTCAGCTGATGTAAAATTGGAGGCTGTCTTGTTTTGAAAATTGATTTGAACTGTGATGTGCAGTTGAGTAGGGCTTTATACTATTATAATGCAAACATATTTATTTGTGTCTAAATAAAGGTATGCGGACATGAGATGTTGGCGCACCGAGCCGTGCTAGCTTGCTGCAGTCCCTACCTGTTTGAAATCTTTAATAGTGATAGTGATTCTCATGGAGTTTCCCATGTTAAATTTGATGATCTCAATCCAGAAGCTGTTGAAGTTCTGTTGAATTATGCCTATACTGCGCAGTAAGTAATTTTCATCGAAACTAGAGAGAGTAGACTTTAACTTTTAAAAGTCAAAATAACAAAGGTAAATTTCTTCAATAGGTTAAAAGCTGATAAAGAATTGGTGAAAGATGTGTACTCTGCAGCAAAGAAGTTGAAGATGGAGAGAGTTAAGCAGGTACAGTTCTCAGCTCCTCCAGAATTCCATTTTGTGTTCTCAGGCTGACAGCGTTATGCTTTTTGGTGTTAGTGAGGCAAAAATTATTGTTCTGTGGAAATGTGCTCAGCGGATAAGCTCCTTCAGATGTTTGTTAGCATTGTGTTGATTTGAGTGACATCAGCATGTATTGCTTCCACCTGTGTTGTCTTGGGGTAGAAGGAATCTCCGAAGGTAACTTTTGTATTTGTACAACCATATAAGCAAACCGGCTCCTGAATCACAGCTGGTTACTTACCTTCAGGTTTGTGGAAGCCGTGGTGTTCTTGGGGGTCATAATTAAATCTGTGAATCTGTGGCAGTGATAGGTGAAAAAACAATAATCCACAGACTCCTCAATATGTTTGGCAGAGCTTGACTTCAGAAATACACGCTCTTGCTGCAGGCGGGAATATGTTTGATGTGCTGGAAACTGGAATGCTTGCCTTCATGTGCCTGCAGATAAGCCAATTTGAATAGGCGTTCAATGGAAAGGTGGGAGGTCATACAATCATAGAACCATAGAATGTCCTGCATTGGAAAGGACCCACAAGGATCATGGAGTCCAGCTCTTGTACCTGCACAGGACAACCCCAACAATCACACCTTGTGTCTGAGGGCACTGGTGAAAGGCTTCTGGAATATTGTCAGGCTCAGCACCACGACTACATCCCTGGGAAGTTGTTCCAGTGCTTCACCACCCTCTGGGTGAAAAACCTTTTCCTGATGCTCAGCCTAACCCTGCCCTGGCACATCTTCATGCCATTCCCTCAGGTCGTTGTGGACATGAGCAGCTTTCAGATGTGTATGTCTTGTAATACATGCAGTTTCCTGTGGAAGGCAACATTTTGTTTACAGCTGGAGCATGAGGGGAGGATGAGAACAGTCACTATTCTACAATTAGAAAACAGCTGTTGTTGTGTGTTGGGATGGATAATTTAAACACATAAAAACCTTGTCTACTTGTAAACTAAGATGCAGCCTTTTTTCTTCAAAGGTTTGTGGTGACTATTTGCTCTCCAAGATGGATGTTCAGAGCTGCATCTCTTACCGAAACTTTGCAAGTTGTATGGGAGACTCGCGTTTGTTGAACAAGATTGATGGCTACATTCAGGAACATCTTTTACAGATTTCAGAACAGGAAGAATTTCTCAAACTTCCACGGTTAAAGGTTAGCTTCAGTTTGTAAACTTCCTTTTGGTACATGATTTCCAAAAAAAATCCAAGAAGCTTCCTTTTTGGGAATAGGCAAGCATGGTGTACTGACAGCATGAAAATTCTAGATCTGTGTAATATTCATGCTACTGTGAACTTTAACTGTAGGGAATACATACCGTCATACTTTCTAAGTGTGAGAGATAACTGCAGTTGTACTTCAGTGTGCCTCCTGGTTTCAGCGGCACAGGCTGGAAGTTCCTTGTAGGTGGTGGTTTCCAGCTCCTTGGTGCAGTGGGAGTAATGCTCGCTACGTAAAGTCCAGTATGCTACAAATTACAAGGGTAATGCCTAGAGGGTAAATCATCCTTTCCTCTTCTAATTCAAGCTTGAAGTAATGCTGGAAGACAATGTTGGGCTACCCAGCAACGGCAAACTGTACACAAAGGTAATCAACTGGGTACAGCGCAGCATCTGGGAGAATGGAGACAGCCTGGAAGATCTAATGGAAGAGGTTAGTCTTTAAGAAAATGGGATTGAACATCTTGTTTTTTTTTAAAAAAGTCAATATGAAGGTTGATCCCTTTTAATTTTTTTTTTTTTCACTTTTTTAACTATGACCCTAAAGAATTTAAATTTTACTGTAGGTACCCCTAAGCTGAGAAACTGGGGGGGTGTTCAGGTGAGCTGAATGAACTGTTCAGTCTGGTCTTCCGCTTTCCTTTTTTTGCTCCCTATGTGCTGGATAGTAGCCTCAGAGTGGCCTGTATCTTGCTTTAGAAGTGGGGAGGTGGTACTGAAACTTGCCGTAGATTCTTGATGTTTTCCTTTGCAGGTTTTGCTTGTAAATGCAAAGTAGGTAAAAGCTTCTAATGGTTGTTCCTCCCCGTTGATTTATCTCCCCATAGGTTTATTAACAAAACTAGGATACCAAGGCTGAAGAACCAAGAAGAACCCTCAAGTGTATTGACACGTACAGAAGCAGCAGTCCTGCCCCAGTTCTCCTAAGAAAATCCGCTGTGGGCAGAGAACGATCATGATGATTTAATGGTGTTTACTTACTCCTTTACAGGATGCATTATTTTAAAAGTTGTGTGTTATTGAATGGCTTTACTGATGAATACTAATACTAGATGTAGCCTGGGCAATGTTTAATGGCAAAATCAGTGGGGAGTCTAAATTTTTTAATTGGCTGGAGAAAATGGACGTTACAGAAACCCATGAAAGATCAACATTTTCCCAGTCTGTTACTACAAGGAAAATAGATCTTCAGAAGCACTTGTATAGGCAAAAGTACATGTTGATACTGTCATATATTCTGAAGTGTGTATTTCCTTTTGGAATAACTCATTTTAAAAACTTTGATCGTGTTGAAACTCAGATGCATTTCACTGCAACAGTTGCATCTGATGTTTAGCTGTGAGCAGCGGTTTCCTCCAGAACTTAAATTTGTGTTGTCTTCCTTCATCCCCATACCTTTCTTTTAAGAGTCCACTGTTGGCTTCTCTAACTCTTTTTGATCAAGATAAGTATGTGTATTTTTTCAAAGCAGAAAACTTGTTTGCGGGGATAACGAAAATGCTTGCATGAGATTGTGAATTTGTATTATTCTGCAAATTAATGTGCCTTTTGCTTGTCTAATGTTTCTGTGCTGGAAAAACAGTAGAAGTCCTTGGAAAACGAAGATTTCTCTCAAGCTGAGAAAGTAAGGAGCCTTCACCCAATATTTGAAGATTGCCACCATGACATCTGCTTCCTTTTAGTTTTGTCGTTCAGCTAGATTGAGATGACGACAAGTATGCTGGCGACTGCTTTTTGTAATCTGCCTGTAGCTGAGTAGCAATGGAGACAGTAGCCACATGGGTATTCTGTTGTTGTTTTTGCAGGTTCAAACGCTGTACTACTCAGCTGATCACAAGCTGCTTGATGGAAATCTGCTAGATGGACAGGCTGAGGTGTATGGCAGTGATGATGACCACATTCAGTTTGTGCAGGTACCAATTGCAGACAGCCTGAGGTAACCCAGGTAGACTTGAGTAGTTTACGGCACACCTGAAGTCTCATGTATGGTAGCAGAGAAAGCACTGGTAGCTGTAATGGAGAAGTACCTGACGAGAAAGTATCTTTCTCAAAACTGCCAGAGGCGATGATTTAGTCTCTGCTTCTGATTTTCGGCAGACTACCTCTCAGCCTTCACAAAACGAAGTGCTTTAGGTTTGACTTCAAAATAAATAAGTTGTAGGCTGTTAGAAGAAGGCAGAGGCAGAAGAGCAGTCAGCTGTAGCAAGCCAGCTGTGGCTTTGTAGAGATGTTCAAGAGACTGTAAAGGATTGTGGACTGCTTGGCTTGCAGTGGGGAATGGCTTATGTGTCTGTTAAATTTTGGCACAGAAAAAGATTCCAGGTGCAAGTTGTAATCCTTCAGCTGTTGGCATCCATTTTTTTTGTTCAGCTGCACTGATAGTGTGGATGAGAGACCTTGAAAGGCAGCAGAGGGTAACTTCTGATCTAGAGACAGCCAGTGCTTTGACTGTGTACAAATAGTCTTCAGTTTTTTGAGATGGCATTTTTTTTTACCTCTGGCCAGATACAGTAATTCTCAATTCCTGAAAAATGTAGAACAGTGGATGCTGTTTAAGAAACAAATAAACAAGGGCTGAGAGATGTAAATTATTAATTGCTTTATACAAATTAATGTTATTTAAATTGATTGAATTGGAAAAAATACATTGTAATATTTTAAATCACAACAGTGGAATGTGCTAATACAAAAGTATAGTTCTTGAGATTTTTAGGTTATGTTTATGTAGAACACCCTCCATCCTGGAACTCGGATTTTAGAAGTTAAAAGAGAATACAAAGAAAAGGCAGCTAATTTCCCAGTTAGTACTCCTTCACAGACTGCACCACCTTTGGGTACTACTCTTTATAATACTTAGATGTTGGAAGTCAAGGTACAAAAAGGTTCATTTTTAGTTATGAGGCCAAGAGTTCTCCACTTCTTTTAAATCCTTTCTGATATTAAGAATCGCCAACTTTAGAAATTCTGAACAGCTGTGAGAATCAACACCAGAAACCCATAGAAGACAGTCCTGGAAAAATTGTAACGTTCAAGTTTTAGAATTACAAAGGTTTGTAATTCCGTGACTGTCAAGGCAATTTATGGATAAGACAATAAGATCTTAATTGGATGAAGGTTCAGAAATAACAAAAGTGCTATCCACAAATGAGTTGCTTTTCATGGTGAGCCAAGTTTAGCAATCAAACTCTGCTGTATGAGGTTCTCCCTGAGTTACATGATGTATTTCAGAAACCTTATGACAGTTTCCATAGAGATTGGACTCTAGGGACTTGTTGCAAGCATTGCAGACTTGGTGCTGCCATAAAACTTTGCTGCTAAACAGTACAGACAGCATGGTTAACTTGGTTCTTATGGTTCAGAAAAAGCCTGAACAACCCAACCAACTCTGCAGTGCAGACTGAAATGTGAAATTTTGGATTTTTTTCTTAATCGGGAAAAATAGTGCAAGCTAGGATAAGTTTAATTTAGGAAGAAAAAAAAGCAGAAATCTCCTGTTAGTGGGAAGTATCAAGGGAGTAAAATTCTAGAAACAGCTTGAGCACATAGAGGAACTGAGGCGAAATTAATTTGTCTCAGGGAATGAAGAGAGTGGTTAATTCACTTCTAAATAGCGTTACATAATTAACTCAAGTTCCAGAGCAGAGCCTTTGCGTGAGGCTTCTAGTCAGTAGATCAGCTGTATCCAAATGGATGTGGGTTTTTCCATAGATGTGAAAATCCCGCTAGTAATGCATACTCTCTTCTAGGATTTTGAATGATTTCTAGTCAGACCCCAGCAGTATAAAGGTACAGTCAGAGGCTGAAACGAGTACCAAGAGAAGATACAGGGTGGGGTTTGGCCACTGTGGCCGAGTAGGCAGGATGTTTTATTGAAAATTTAGGTGTGCTATAAATGATGCTCTGCAAAGGTGGCAGACGAAGCGTTCTCTTGAACAGATCCGTATTAGCTAGAGAAGCAAAGGTAGAAGAAGCTGTAGTCTTTAGGTTTCTGTAGCTGCCTTTTGATTTTGCAGAAGAAGCCACCACGTGAGAATGATCACAAGCAGATCAGTAGCAGCTCTTCTGGAAGTCTTTCTCCAAATGCTACTGTTCAGAGCCCTAAGCACGAGTGGAAAATCATTGCATCAGAGAAAACTTCAAGTGAGTAACAGGGGCAGGGGTTTGCCTAAAAGATGCGTCTAGTATTGTGCACCAACTTGCTCCCTAGGCATTTCAGCATCTCTAAGAAACGCAGCAGTGTGGCTTCTTACTGATGATGCAAATTAAGTAATAGGCCCAGTGATTTGCAGGATGTTTGTAACATAACTGTGGCCGAACTGGGATCAGTTACATCTTGATTCCATATTGACAGAGCTGTCCCAGCTCCCCCGATGTGCATAATTTACCCAGAAATCCTAAGGAGATCAGCAGTGTCTGATTAATTAACAGAGCTACTTGCTGTGTGCGTGTGAGACTTTCTCCTAGCCTGTCTTTAGATTGCTGCATTATGTCTGTGGAGCACTGTATTAATCCTCTGAAACTTTTTCAGCAGCTAGGCTAACGCTTGGAACCACAACCAGAAAAAATAAGACTTTCGCACTTAGAAGGGGAGAGGCATAACTGGAAGACCCTAGATGGCACTAGCCTAAACCTTTATTCTCTTGGTGGTCTCTCCTTTTCTCCTGATGACAGGTAACACCTACCTGTGTCTTGCTGTTCTGGACGGGGTGCTGTGCGTGATATTCCTGCACGGCCGTAACAGCCCACAGAGCTCGCCCACGAGCACACCACGACTGCTGAAGAGCCTGAGCTTCGAGCTTCAACCGAACGATGTCATAGAGAAGCCCATGTCTCCAATGCAATATGCTCGGTCGGGACTGGGTACTGCTGAGCTTAACGGCAAGCTCATTGCTGCAGGTAAAGGAATAGTTATCGACTCCAATTTGCTCAGTTAGGGGTGGCACTCAGTGGCTTCTTAACTATACAGGCTATATTAGATCAGTGTTCTTTAGCATCAAAGCAGGTAGTCTTTGGAGATGTGGTTTCATCAAACTTTTTGCTTTCAGGTGGCTATAACAGAGAGGAGTGTTTGCGCACAGTGGAATGCTACGATCCACAAAAGGACACTTGGACTTTCATTGCACCGATGCGAACACCGAGAGCTCGATTCCAGATGGCGGTTTTAATGGTGAGTGGTGGGTGGAGGTCAGAGGGAATGGGACATTATGTTGGTGTATGAGGGACAAGTATGGCAAAATGCAGAATGGCAACAGAACTGGCTTCACTATAGTTGCGTGGTTACCAAAGTGCTAATGATCTGAATTGTTGTGTACTTGAAGTGAAGCAGGTATTTAAGGTATTTATTTCTTCCTTTTAGGGGCAGCTGTATGTTGTGGGTGGGTCAAATGGTCACTCGGATGACTTGAGCTGTGGAGAAATGTATGAGCCAGAAATAGATGACTGGACTCCAGTTCCAGAACTGAGAACCAATCGCTGCAATGCAGGTAACGCACCTGCAGAGGATTGACTGATGGAATTTTTTACAGTTCATTCATTTTTATTTGCTTACTTACTGCTCTTTCCTGTATGAATAGGAGTGTGCGCCCTGAATGGAAAACTGTACATTGTTGGTGGTTCAGACCCTTATGGCCAAAAGGGACTTAAGAACTGTGATGTGTTTGATCCCATAACAAAGTCTTGGACAAGCTGTGCTCCCCTTAATATCCGTAAGTTTGTTGTGTGGTTTTGCAAAGGGGGCAGGGAAAGGGTGACTGCAAACCAGCGGATTTAAAAGCCAAACAAAAAACCTGTTTATATTCCAGCTGCTGTGTCACAGTTAGTGCGCGGCTTCTGTGCGGGCTGTGACTCCTGGTGTTTGCTTGCAGGGAGGCACCAGTCTGCAGTGTGCGAGCTGGGCGGCTATTTGTACATAATTGGAGGAGCGGAGTCGTGGAACTGTCTGAATAGCGTGGAGCGTTACAATCCAGAGAACAACACGTGGACCCTGATTGCACCCATGAACGTGGCTCGACGAGGAGCCGGAGTGGCTGTTCGTGATGGTATGTTTCCGCAGCCTCTTGTGCTTGATGAATTTTTCCTCTTAAGCTATGATGCAAATAGAATACCAAGCTGTTTCCTTCTCAGGGAGGAAACAATACAGTAAGAACCTGGCTGTGCCTCCAGTTCTAATTAAAAACTGTAACCAGAAAAAACCAGAAAACTCTTGGGGTTATTTTGAGGCATTCACTCCCACCTTTCTTTCCAAACCATCAGCATGCAGCTCCCAGAGCTGCATCTGTTTGAATTTGGACTTTGTGCTTATTCTGAAAGAATTTCCAGTCAGCTCTAACGATCAGGAGGCCTAGAGCAGGTGAGTTCTGTAACTTCAGACCTTGAATGAGGGAAATATTTCTGACAGAAAACCTGGAAGTTCCTCACGTTGGCTTCATTTGTCTCCCCCAAAAGGGAGGCTGTGCTTGGTGACATGCTGCATAGCAGTGGAGCATTCACTTGCTTTCCTTTTGACAGGAAAGCTCTTTGTCGGTGGAGGCTTTGATGGCTCTCACGCAGTGAGCTGCATGGAGATGTACGACCCCGCTAGGAACGAGTGGAAGATGATGGGGAACATGACTACTCCACGGAGCAACGCCGGCATTACGACGGTGGCTAACACTATTTATGCAGTTGGGGGGTTTGATGGCAATGAGTTCTTGAACACAGTTGAGGTCTACAATCCAGAGACAAATGAATGGAGTCCCTACACAAAAATTTACAAGTTTTAAGTGAATTAAATCCCCTTGTCAAACTAACAGGCTTAGTGATGTAATTGTGTGTTGGTAGAGGTACTCCTGTGAATAGGGCTGGGGAGGGCATAGATGTTGCCAACAGCAACACAGAGCTTTTGCATATTGCATATTAACGTGCTGTACATATTTGTTTTGGAAAGAATATCAAGATGAAGGGGTTTTTGTGTATTTTAGAACTTTGTTTTAGGGGTTTTTTTTTAAGATTTTGAAGATAATACAAGTGAAACTAGACTGGGCATATCATTTCGGGAGCTTCCCCCAGTGTTTTGTCACTTTGCACATTAAATAACTTTTCCTGTAGGATGTGTTCTTGGGGCAGAAAGCGTAGGGTTTACGGGGGGGATCGTTTCTTTCATCAGGCCTTGTTTTCCTTCAGTAACTGGAACAACCTGTAACAAGAAGCCTTATTTAAATAGAGATAATGGCTATTTTTTTTATTAAAAATTAAGCTGACATGCCTGCCAATACCTTGACTTTTATGATTGCCTTTTTATAACAGTTTTTATATACTCAGCAGAGTATTTTATCTGCTGATGTGAAAATCGCAGATAAATGGTTCTTGAAGCAAAGAGACAACCTTGGAGTTCATAGAGACTGAGTGGCTGAACTTAATTTACCACTGGATGTGAGCTTCTCAGCTTTTGCCTCTGCTACAGCACTGTAAGGTAGCGTGCAACACCTCCGTTAGGGCCGGATGGAGTTTCTGAACATAACATAGCTGTGACTTCTGAGGGTGGGAAAGGGTTTGGCTCCAACTCCTTAAACAGAACGCAGCGGGTGCTTTCTGTACAGCGGCTTTGTCACGGGGCGAGCTAACATTTGTAACATTTGTAAAACAAACTGTAGTGTGGGGGCTTTCTCATGGGTTTAAACTCTTGCCACTCGGCAATGAAAATGTATTCATCTCATTAGTACCTGTCTTCAGTTTATTTTTCTAATATTACAAGCTGAAAGTGTGATAGAACATAAATAACTTGATTCTGTATGTGCTCATAGTAGTATGTTTTACTTCACTTTCTCTGTTCTTCTGGATAAAGCGCTGGTTGGGATGACTTGGTGTCTAACGTGTAGTGCTGCACATCTAACTCCCAGTGCCAAAAGGAGCACTGGCTGCTTGCTGCCGATGCAAACACATTAAAGGTACCTTTGGGGAAATCCTTGCACCACAGGATGGCTGTGCTGTGTCTCTTTGTCTTTTTCATTAACCAGGTGGTTTATGACATTAAAGCAGTTGTTCCAAATGCAGGTGCCAGGGTGTGTGCTGCCCTGTCCCCCTCGTGCCTGCCCCAAAACAGGGCAGGTCTGGGAGCAGCCTGGCTCCTCCCTACCCCTCATCTCTGGGCACATGGAAGTGTGGCGCTCCAGAGGCAGGAGGAGAACGGGGCTACGTGAGAAGTATGCAACATGGGTGAAAAGAAGCATCACTACTGTTGTGCCACACTAAGGATGGCACCAAATTCAGTTCTTGGTTCAGTACAGCTTTGCTATGCGTTATTCCATAATAACTGGGGTCTTAGCTGGGTGTTGCATCTCTGCACAGGAGTGGGGTGATATTAGCTCAAAGACTTAATTATGCCAAGCTGTAAAGCTGGGTGCTGAGTCAGTGGGAGAACACACAGAAGTAGTTGTCAGAATCAGTGCTGGCTCCTCCCCTAAGGTGCAGCAAAAGTAGGTGCGAGCCTGGCATCAGGTGCTCCAGCGCCTCCTCGAGGTCCGGTACCAGGGCCATCATAAGCTTATCTCAGTGTAATGCACCCCCACAGCTGTGGGGTAACAACTTGAATGGCAGTGTCCCTTAAAATGAATGTTGTACCAACAGTACCGCGCCAACTTGCTGCTTTCCAACCTGAGAGCATCCTGGGGCAAGAACTGTGTGGAGCTGGCATCCCCAGGGAATCAGAGAACAATGGAAAGTGAGAACAGCTGTTGAAAGAAAACTGCCACCGGGTAGAAATGGTGGCCATTTACTGTAACAATCATAAAACGAGAGATTTTACAAATACATCCAACAGGTCCTACCAAAATAAACACCGTTAGAATGCTGCCAGCCTCTCATCTCTGTACAAACACATAGCTGGAAGAGGCAGCAGTAAAGGCCACAGCAGCACTGACAAGGGCTTTGAGAAAGTTCCATGGAATGGGATAGAGTACATTCAAAGACAGCACTGGGAGAGCAGACAGGCACATCATGGAGTGTAACTCACAGCATGAACACTGCTCACAAAGAGGTACTTTTAAATGAGCCTCAGTCCAGCTGTCCCCGCTTTGCAGCCTCTCAGCCTATACAGCAACGCTGCACAGGATGCAGCCATGGCACCTGCGTCAGCCCTTCACACCCGCATGGGCAGCACAAGCATTCCGGCTGTCCAGCTGCACTCAGCTGCTGCCTTCCAGCCCCAGAAGGCTCTTTTTTCCTCACTTGTCACTGCTCCAGTGCCAGCAAACCAGATGCCTTACCTGGATTGTCCTGGAGAGCCATTACCAGACCCAGTGCCCAACGTGAACATGGGTGATGTGGATCAGCAGCCTGGCCTGGGTGCTGGGCACTGAACCAGCAGAGGCCACAGCCATCAGTTTCTGGCTCCTAGCAGAAATCCTGTCATTTAATGCGTGCGTGTAACTAACCTGTTTTTCCTTCAACTCGAATACAAACCAGCACCACTGAGAAATAAGGCAGCAGATTTTAGGCTACTCAAAACATTTCCCTGGCAGTCCTGGAGGAGTTGGGCTCTGTTTGGATGAGGGCAGAACAGGGGGTGAGCACAGCAGCTCCAGCCCTTGACCCCAGTGTCACAGCCAGCCCCTGTTCTTGGCTTCCGTGTGAGCTGATGCTTGACACTGCTTAATGGTGTGTTCCAGCTGGGCCAGCTGTCTGCACCCGACTTCCAGCCTCTCCCTGGGGAAGAGAAGGCACAAAGGTTAGCAGGACACAATGGACCCATTTTATAGACAGGAGTCTTTCCATATGTTCCTTTAAAACAAATTCACAGGGAGTCTAACACCACGCTTTAACCCTGCCAGAGCAGAGAATGCCCAGTACCTCCGAAAGCCCAGGCATACTTGCGGCTCTAGAGCCAAAGACCCGGTGTGTTAGAGAGTGAGCCAAGCCCTGTGTGTTACCAGCTGTATCCAGCACAGACGTCAATTGCTGAGACAGGCGAAGAGAGTTGAGGTTGGTAAGCCTGGAGAAGGCTCAGGGGAGACCTTATACCGGCCTTCCAGTACCTGAAGAAGCTACAGAAAAACTGGGGAGGGGCTTTTTACAAGGGCTTGTAGTGATAGGATGAGGGGGAACAGCTTTAAACTGGAAGGGGGAAGATTCAGATTTGACATGAGGAAGAAATTCTTCACCATGAGGGTGAGGAGGCCCTGGCCCAGGTTGCCCAGGTGGTTGCCGCATCCCTGGAGGTGTTCAAGGCCAGGTTGGATGGGGCTTGGAGCCCCCCGATCCAGTGGGAGGTGTCCCTGACCATGGCAGGGGGGCTGGAACTGGATGGGCTTTAAGGTCAGGCAAATTCAGGAAGGGAAACAAAAAATCATTCAAGAGTTTCTGATGGAAAAACTTGTGTGAACTTGCTGAAGATACAAAACATGGCTACAGCGGATCTCTGGGGCAGGGTCAGGCCTTTTGTTTCATTTATATCCTAAAGATCTGGCCCCAAGACCTTGTCTGGCATCTGCTAAACGTGACACCAAAGCCTGCAGGAGCACTTGGGGCAATGGGATCCCCGAGAGCCGTGCGTGTAGCTCTGGCCATTTAGCTTCAAGTCACCCTTCTCCAGAAAATGACAAACCCTCTGGATCGAAACTTTAAGATAAGAGCATCTTTGTGTATCCTGAAAAAGGAAAGCGCAAACATTCTGGATGGAAATTTAGCTCCCATGGAGCTCGGCTGAAGTAAGAATGTCCGCTGGTAGCCGAAGCAAGGGCAACGCTTTGTTCAGCGCGTTGCTGCCAAAGCAGGAGGGATTCAGCTTGCCTTAACACAGCCTCCTTTCCCATGCCTTCTCCTCTGTATTTGAGTGCTTTTGGAACCTCATTGAGCACCTCTGCTTTAGATTCCTATTGTGTTTCGCTCCTCTAACACCAAATAATTCATTGCTGTAATGATCGAAAACAATTAGACAGAAGTAGCACTCTGAAAATCTGGGGACTGAATTTATAGCAACATCTTGATCTCTGCTGCGTTTGCTTTATGTGTTTTCAAAGGACATCATAACTTATATCTGAAGAGAAATGTGCCCCTCACCCTGTACTCCTCCTCCAGAAAATCAAAGCTCTGCAGAGAACATTTGTTTTGGCCACAAAATCCACTGTAACAGACAGAATGCAGGACAAAAGTCCAAGTTTTCAGGCTTTCTGACAAAATACGGATCTAGGGACAGCTTTCAGACCCCGAGAAACTGCTGTTCCCCTGCTGCCCTTTGCACCACACCGAAGGCTGCAGACTCTACAGATGTCTGAAAACACGAGAACTACAGAAGCGCTGGTCCCCAACGCAAAGCCAGCCAAACTTTCAAACTGCTTTTCTCCATGAGCACACAGATGTATCTCTCCCTCCTTGCGCAACTTTTCTCCCCTGTCCTAGCAATCTGCACTTCATAATTCACAGAAGATTTAGGGAACCAGTAGAAATCCAACCAAAGGGAAGGCTGTTAGAATGATTTGCCTATTTGGATTCCACCAGCCTACACAGCTGATGGAACCCTGCTTCACACCCTGGCAAGTTACAGCTAATCCATACCCACAGAACAGGAACATCAATTAAAGTATTCACCTGTCTTTTATTATCCACTTAGATTTTATTCAAAAAAATCATTATGGCATTTTAAAAACCTCATGGAACCTGGATTTACCAGCCCCCCAACTACAAAAATTCAGACAGAAACCTTTTATGAGCCAGGGAATTTACAGTAAAGAACTACAAGTCTTCCATGGGCTCATTTTCAGATCAATGTTTTCAAAGCCTTTCACTCAGCTGTGCAACAGAACATTTATCTTCCTGGGGCTGAGCTGTAAAAACCCTTCTAAAATGGAAACGGTACTCGGAATCTGAAGTTCATTCTTCCTTTCTTCTCACTGTACTTACAAGCAGCTTAGTACCACACAATGATACTCTGAGACTTTAATAACAATGGTCACAATGTAGCACAGCAACCACACCTATGCCTGGTTTTCAGGGCCAGTTCCATCTCCTGAATCACCTTGAGGAGTACAGACATGTTTTTTTTCTCCGCTGACAAAAGCAAAGCTCTCGTAATAAGGAGTTCTGTTAGAAGCACTGCCTCACCAAACCAGAACAACAGTTGTTATCAAGTGCATTTAAGAGCAGCCTGGTGTTCTAACCTGCCTCACAACAGAATCATAGAATCACTTGGCTGAAAGAGACCTTTGAGATCATCGAGTCCAAACGTACCTGTCCACTACCAAACCAGACCCCTGAGCACCTTATCTGCCCACCTTTTAAACACCTCCAGGGATGGGGACTCCAACACCCCCCTGGGCAGCCTCTGCCCATGCCTGACAACCCTTTTGGTGAAGAAATTTGTTCTGATGTCTAATCTGAACCTCCTTTGAAACAACTCGAGGCCATTTCCTCTCACACTGTCACCTGTCACTTGGGAGAAGAGACCAAGACTCACCACGCCTCCAACCTCCTTCAGACAGCGATGAGGTCTCCCCTCAACTTCCTCTACTCCAGGTCCCTCAGCCACCTCTCATAAACCTTGTTCTCCAGCCCCCACACCAGTTCCCCTTCTCTGGACGCGCTCCAGCCCCTGTCTTTCTTGTACTGAGCCGCCCAAAACTGAACCCAGGATTGGAGGTGCGGCCTCACCAGTGCTGAGTCCATGAGCACAATCCCTTCCCTGGTCCTGCTGGCCACACTGTTTCTGACCCAAGCCAGGAAGCCATTGGCCTTCTTGGCCACCTGGGCCACTGCTGGCTCACATTCAGCTGCTGTCAACCAACACCCCCAGGTCCTTCTCTGCCAGGCAGCTCTCCAGCCGCTCTTCCCCAAGCCTGGAGCTGCACGGTGTTGTTTGTCCCAAGTGCAGGACCTGGCACTTGGCCTTGTTGAACCTCACATTGTTGGTCTCAGCGCAACGATCCAGCCTGTCCACATGCGGATCTGCACTGGCTCTGCCTTGTGCTAAGCCAGGAACCCACATCAGGTAGAAGGAAGCAGGACCAGCATCTCGCCTCCAAGTCAAACTCCTGAAAATAACTGTGTAGATGCTAACGGCTCATCTCTAATTTAATTTCTGTCCTCTCCTACTCTGTTCTAATAGCAGATCATGTTAAAAAAAACAGAAAGGGGAAAAAGCAAACTGATCCTTCCCTACACCCCTCCCACAACAGCGATTTGTTATTTATCCAAACCATTTCTCTTTTGGTACTTTGGGTAGCACAGCACATGCTGAAATGCTGTCTCAAACCCCACCCGCTGTCGCCAGTAACTGGCTTACCGATAGGCCTCTTGTGAAACACACTCATACAGCTCCTCAGCAGTGAATCTTGCACTGTTATTTATCTACAATGAAGAACAAACAATGAGCACCGTGATTTAACACGTGTCACATATTGATTAAAATTATACAGCTGGTATAACAGATTCAGTTAACGCATTGTATAACAGCCTCTCAAACTGAGGCAGGATATAAAAGTCAGCTCTGTATTATAAAATCAAATATTCCAAATTAACCCTCATGATTGCATATAATGGCAGTGACAGGTATCACTCCAGCTCCATTTTCCAACAATTTCAGCACAAATCTAAGACTGTAAATAACTCTTCTTCCCCTCTTCATTCAACCTACAGCAAATGCAGTGAGTTCTGACTCACAGCAATCCCATAACTACAGTCACCCTACACACACAGGCCCAAACCCCAGATCTGTTTTCCTGTACAGGTGAGGACTGCAAACGCACTCAAAGTGACTGGGTCAGGGATGTTTTGGTGACTTCAGCTTCAAAGCTTTTCACTCCACAGCGAGTCATTCACAACAAAAGAGCGCTCACAAAGGTACCCAACAACTCAACTACCAGTAGAGATGTGAATAACTTTTGGCAGGCACCAGCTAGAAACATAATTCATGTCCAATATTTAATAAATAAGAGCAACCTTCACTATTGTAGTTTAGCAGAAACAGTGGTGAGAGACCTCATAACTACCTGAAATTAAAAAAAACTGTAAAGGAATTGTATCTGACAAAAAATCTTACAGAAAACTTCATACCTCGTTGCTTATGAGGAAGTTATAGAGGGTCCAAATATCTTGGAAACTACTGGTTGGGGTCAAAATTCTGAAAAAGAAAAGTTTGGGGATTTTTTTTAAGCAAGTATAGAAGGTTTCTATGGAAGAGTTAAAAAAAATAGTCACAAGCAGTTCATAAAAAAAGAAGTTAATTACTTTATTTAAACACAAAGAAAATTGTGATCTTTGAAGAATTTTCCCTTCCACCTGTCTCTTTCCACTCCTATAAAAGAATTAAATGAGCTTATTATTTCTGTAAGGGTTTTCTATGAAGGTTCTTCCTAATTAAAAATTCAACTAATGCTTTTATGAGCAATTTCTCTGTATAGACGGGAAGGACACCAGCAATAATTAAAAGCCTTTTGTTTCATATAAGCAAAGCCTGCTGTATGAATGTGGAGCCACAGAGAAGTGACACGCAACACAACTTTCCCACAGGAGCTACAGCTTTAACTCATTCCCTCCAGAGTTCTGACGCAAAGCTCAAACACTACCACTTACAAACCATTTTTGCTACTTCTACCCATAACCCATTCCTACCCAATACTGGGGTATGACAGCCAGAGAGAGGTGTTTTTATGAAGAACCAGGTATCTCATGAAATAACGGTATTAAGTTTGTGCAAAAATAATTGCTGTTTTTAAGCATTGACTTTAAAGCAGTCCAGCTCAGCCCAGATATAATTTATTAATCAAAATAAGAACCACTAGGATCTATTTATCCCAGTAGCGCAAAATTCTGGAGCCCTGGAACTAACAAATCCTTCAAAGGTGTTTTGAGCTGCTGCTTGACTGTGGAAAACCTCTTGCAGGGAGTTGCTGGGGTGCCTGAAATCATGGTAATGGGTGGGAAAGGGGGCTGGGGAGGAAGCTGGGTGAGAGCAAGGTTCATAGCCCAGTTTGTGCAGCTTCTGCAGAGCCATTTGTGAGGCTGGGCACCATCATGGAGAAGAACTGGTCCTTTTCGACTGACCAGTGTCAGATATAACCATCACTGTTCTAGGTGTGTTTTGTCCATTTCCTGGCAACACCCCTCTGCTGAGATGGCCATCATAAGCATAGAACGTCCTGAGTCAGAAGGGACCCACAAAGACCATTGAGTCCAACTCCTGTCCCTGCACAGGACAACCCCAACATTCACACCGTGTGTCTGAGGGCCTTGGCCAAATGCTTCTGGAATATTGTCAAGCTGTGACTGCTTCCCTGGGGAGCTGTTCCAGTGCTCTACCACCCTCTGGGAGAAGAACCTTTTCCTAACCCTCCCCTGGCTCATTTTCCTGTCATTCCCTTTAGTCTTGTCATCAGTCACCAGCGAGAAGCGATCAGCATCTGCTCCTCCTCCTTCCCTTGTGAGGAAACAGTTGACGGCTATGAGATCCTCCCTCAGTCTTCTTTTCTCCAGGCTGAACAGACCAAGTGACTTCAGCCACTCTTCTAATTTCTCCTCTAGACCCTTGACCGGCTTTTGTGGCCTCCTCTGTACACTCTCCAGCAGTTTGATGTCCTTTTTATACTGTGGTGCCCAAAACTGAACAGAATATTTGAGGTGGGACCTCATCAGTGCAGAGTAGAGTGGGTGGCACCAGGACTCAAGAAGTTGTAGGCAATGATCCCACCTTGGTCCAGCCACTGGGCAGAAAAGCTGTTGGTTGTTGCATAGAATCCATCGTCTGTCACGTGTCACAATGCGATCAAGAAATGGATTTGGTTCGTTGTGCAAAAGCAGCACAGAGCAGACTGGGTAGTGGCTATTTTTTGGATTTCCATTCAGCTCATGCAGCACCCATTTGTGGAGCTTATTTCATTTTCCAGTTTAGTGCAAATGTCGAACAACTGTTGAATGAGTAACATTGAGCTCTTCTGTACCTCCTGAGTTGTTTTGTGGGGACCGCTTCAATCCCGGCCCTCAGTTGGCTGTCTATCACAGGACGACACCGGTGACCCACCTCATCCTCAAGGCTCTTATTTCTGTTAGGGAATTTTGGGAATCAATGTCAAGCTGTTGAGGGTCCCATGGCCAACTGCCTGGTTGATGCCGCTGGCAGTTTCCACTGCTTTACGGCTCTTTTTGAACTCACACAAAAAAATCACTTGAATTTGCTTTTATCCATCTGTAATTTAACCGCATAAAATAAAAAAGAACAGTGAAAACAAAACCAGTAGCATAAATAAGTAGAGGGAATCTCACACTTTCAAATAGTACAACTGCAAGAACACAGTTAAGGAGAAGTTTAATCCAGAATAAGCATCGCAGTTTACAATGACAAAACCAGCAACTATTTTTGCACCAACCTAATATTTTATTTAGTCATGAATGCGCGGAGCAGCCCTGGACACTTTCAGTCTTCCCCAACATCTACTCCTTGG
Source organism: Neomorphus geoffroyi (assembly GCA_033558235.1). Classification (NCBI taxonomy): domain Eukaryota; kingdom Metazoa; phylum Chordata; class Aves; order Cuculiformes; family Neomorphidae; genus Neomorphus; species Neomorphus geoffroyi. The sequence continues at coordinate 5,256,608 of JAUMJM010000074.1, forward strand.
TCACTGCACCCCAAGGGGAGACACCACCCACAGAGAAAAGCACCAGCATTGGCCTCTCTGAAAGAGAGTGAAGTTCTGAGAGACAAACACCCTTTTCCACAAGGCTCCAAAACTGATCCAATAAGGAAGTGATTCTCTCAAAAATTAATTACCCTGATCTATTTAAGCAGATATAATTCTGTTGTAGCTCAGTGTAACTTAATTTGCATTCACTAGGAAAAAACAGGATCCTTTTAAACATTACAAAATGCACATTAAAGTCTCCATTAGAAACCACAGAACGCATTACATGTATGAAGAATTACTGATAAAGTTCTACCTTATGTTAAGTTTTAAGTATGTTAATAATGATTAAGAAATTATTGGCTTTGGGGAAAAAATGTTTAAAACAATTTCCTTTTTGAGAACTCTATTTACTTTCCCATGGGAAAGTGCCCAAATTCTCTCCTCCCTTGCCTTGCAAGCTGTAAACCTTTATAAATTAATTAATTGGGAATTGGAAAAAAACAAACAGAAAACTAAGAGTAAATTAAAAATCCCAGTTAAAAAAGACACTGTATTTTAAACAGGCTGGAAGACTGCAACATGACACAGGATTTATTGAAACTAGGAAGCCCCTCGCTTGTTTTCATCATGATTTTATGTAGGTATTATCACTGTCACAAACTTAGTCACATGTTCCCTCCCCCCTTGTAAGAAGTACCCAGAAGTTTTCTCTTAAACCACACCACTTAGCCTGCCAACTAAAAGTCGGCAAGAGAACCAACTGGCTATTTTTCCTAAAAATACCTCAAAGCCTCCAAGCGCTGCCTCAGTGAGAAGGCGATCGGCTCTGACAGTGCAAAACCCCAGCAGCAACACTTTGGCAAACATCCTTGGCAACACTGGGATTGTTGGCAGCCTGAACTGCCCGGCTACTCAGATTCCCACCACCCAGCTCCAAGTAGTCCTGAGCCAGCAACCCTGGCTGCACAGGACAGAGCATCAGCTTCAGCCATCACATCCATCAGCTGCAATGTGAATAAATGAGCCAACCCAGGCCTGGAAAAGTCTGATTTCTATTGCTGACGGAATCACAGAAGCACAGAATGACTTGAGTCAGAAGGGACCCACAAGGATCATCGAGTCCAGTTTCTGTTCCTGCAAAGGACAACCACAACATTCAGACCGTGGGTTTAAGGGCCTTTGCCAAATGCTTCTGGAAGACTGTCAAGCTTGGCACCGTGACTGCTTCCCTGGGCAGCTGTTCCAGTGCTCCACCACCCTCTGGGTGAAGAACCTCTTCTTAATATCCAGCTGAAGCTTGCCCGGGCACACCTTCCTGCCATTCCCTTGGGTTCTGACACTGGTCACCAGCGAGAAGAGATAAGAGCCTGCTTCTCCTCTTGTTGACAGCTATGAGGTCCCTCCCTCAGTCTCCTCCAGGCTGAACAGACCAAGTGACTTCAGCCTCTCCTCATACAATTTCTCCTCTAGACCCTTCACCAGCTTTGTCACCTCCTCTGGACACCCTCCATTTCATGCAAAAAGGAGGAAAACTTGTGTGTTTCTTTTCATAAAACCGAATGCAGAACCACACAAACCACAAACAGTAAGGTGTCACTTCTGACTTCACTGGAAGGCCCTTACCCAACAAAGATGTTGGGGCAAAATGATTTTGTCCCTATTTTTCCTGCTGTGGAAGGACATACATGGAAGGGTGCGAGGTAAGCAAGGCTGCCGCCAGAGCTGAGCTACTGGTGGGCAGCCCAGTCAGGTTAGGACAGAGGATGAGGAGAAAGGGCGGCAAGCAGAGAAAGAGGAGCTTTAATAATTCAGGGCTTCTGGATTTTGTGGAAGAAAAATGTATGTACAAGCTACAAAAAGGTGAGGGAAGAGACTGAGGGCAGAGTAGAAGGCAGGACAAACTTCTGCTGCTCTTTCCCTTTGACTACATAGCATCTCCACGTGGCTACTGCTGTCTGCCTCACCGCTAACTCCCCAGGACAGAGAGGTGACCAGGAACCTGAAGTTTCATTCTACTGTTCCTAGCGAGGCTACACTTAAAAAAAAACAACCCACCAAACCAAAAAATGCTTGAAAGCCATTTTTTGAGGCATTAGACTGTGATTCATTTTCAAATCCCTGGATTTGTATGGAACTTGAATCATGGTGTTTCATCTTTTCTCACTGAAGGGAGCACTTCTTAACGGTTCCTAGAGAACCTGAACCTTGACACCAGTTCAGATGCTGCAGACTCCACTGATGTTCCCCAGACTGTGCGCTTCAATAACGTGGCCCTCACCACTCTAGCATTCATCTCTCGTCAGGACATCAAACTGGAAAGCAGATACGGTTTTGTACTGGTGCCCAAAGGGAACTAGCAAACCGCTCACACTATTGGTTTGGCTCAGTGTGCATTCCCGGACCTCAGGTAGATTTACAAATAGGCTGTGCTTCTGCTTCTTTGGGAAAGCAAACCAAAGTAAAGCACGTAAAGAAGCAGGCAAGCAATACAATTTTAAATCCTGTAACTTATTTTATGGCGTTTGCTTGGATTCTAACAACTGCTTCTGGGTTTATAACACGAAACGAGAAATGTGACATTTGGCCCAGAGCTTTACAGTATGTTTAAACACAAGGCATTTGTTGTTTTCAAGGATGAGCCAGTGCTAAACACCGAGTGCTGAAAAGAAGCTGGTGAGAGAAGAGCTCACACAGTAACTTCCCCCACAAATTCTTAACAGGTCAGCATTCATAAAACACGCGTATTGCTGTTTTCAGTTCCATAGGAACTGCAATACAAGCTCTAGTCTTGGAATATATTTTTTCTGTAGAAAATCGTAACACATTCCTGACTGCAGCACAATTATTTCACACCACCGCTGCTCTCTACTGGTATTAATCATTTGATGTTGCTTTCATCTTGCGTAGCCACCACTCTGCGTTACCGAAAATAGTAATTTTAAGAGAAGATGTACATTGGGAAACCTTGACATGCTTGTATGCAAATAAACTCTGCCCCTCTTCATTAAATCAAGGTTGATCTCATATTCATTAACACTTCTCAGTGAAAAAGTCTCCAGTCTCCTTCAGTTGCAGAGCAATGTCTAGAGAACACTCCCTACATTAATAATGCATGAAGCAAAGGGACTCTGACGTAAGATCCCGCTAACAGGCACTCTGGATCTCAGTATTGTGACCACTGCAATACTAACCACTATTTTTTCTTCTTTCTCCACACAACAACCATATTTCAAAAGCCAAGGGCAGAAAAGTTGAAAGAGGGGAGACTGAGATGAGATCTTAGGAAGAAATGAGGGTGGGGAGGCAGTGGCACAGGCTGCCCAGAGAAGTGGTAGCTGCCCCATCCCTGGAGGTGTTCAAGGTCAGGTTGGATGGGGCTGTGAGCACCCTGATCCAGTGGGACGTGTCCCTGCCCATGGCAAGGAGATGTTGGAAGAGGGCTTTAAGGTTCCTTCCAGCCCAAACCATTCCATCATTCTATGACTCTATGAAAACCATCACTCTGCCTTTGCTATGAGAACACAGCCAAACTGCAAACAATCCCACGTTATGTCCTTCAGCTTCCAATTCATCCAAATGTGCTCTGAGCAGGCGCTGGCAAGGAGGCTGGGTGACTCAAAAGCTGGACTGCCACTAAAACGCAGTTGATGAAGCCGAAAACTCTAGTTTTATGTTTTATAGTTCTATGCACTTTTCTGAAAATCTCTACCATGGGGTACAGAAGAGCCTGTCACACAGAGACACAAAAAGTGATGAAGGGTAACAGCTACAAAATGAGGTTAGATACTGTTCTTGGAGGTTAGACAGTGTTCCTGGGTCAGAAGGGAGGAAGGAGAGGGTCAGACAATGATTTCTCTCTCATACACAATAGGGTTTCTCAGACCACTTGTAATGGTTCTTTTCCTACTTTCCTGTCACTCATCCAATGCCAAATGCATGCACAGTGTACGATAAGATAATCAGACATGGAAATGTATAGGAAATAGCTCACGATGCGGTTCCTCGAGCACAGAGAAGACCTGGGAAACAAGCAAAGCCTGTCTGCAAAGGCTCAAAGAATAAACTTGCCAAAGAGAAGGGAAAAACCCAGCCCACAAGACAATGCAGCAGCCAAAGTAGGTCAGCCTGCCAGCTGTTGGCAAATGCTGAAAATCTGGGCAGTGAGAAGCAAGGCATATGGACAGAAGCCATCTGAGCCTCCGTGGTAATCACTCAGATCTGGCCAGAGGTCTGCACCTCAGTGCCTGTCACACCAAGCCGTTCCTCTGTAACAGCTCCCCATAACCACCCGTGGCACAAGACTGACAGAGCAGTCACAGAGCATTCACCAACTCAATAAATCTGTGAGGTTAATAGAAAAGGCATAGGACTTAATTGCATAAAAGGCGACTTAACCCATTAAAAGCCCCATTTAACCTCACTGTCAGAACATCAGGGAAGCCAAAAAGTTTGAAATGGAAAAACAAAACTTCTATGTGGCTTGTTAATAATTCCTCATTTCACTGCACTGCACGAAGGGATTCAAACTGGTGTTAGAGGGATCAACACACGCCAGAGTTTTGTTCAGCATCAAACCTATTGGGAAATTAAGGGGATTTTTCCCAAAATGAAATCAAGCTCATGCTTTTTTTCTACTGTGGAACTATTTCAGATATTTGATCCCAGTGACACTTGATCCTCTAGAGTCAGAAAGGACCACAGCTTTCACAACACAGGCTCATGTATTCAAACTCTTCTCGTCTTTAGGCTGGTTTAAAGGCAACAAGGCTTGAGCTGCTGCCCCAGCATCACCTCTGCCCTGCCCCTTCCTGAGCACTTCCCAATTGCAGCTGTGTTTGACAGAGGCAGAGGCCCGGAAACTTCTTAATTTCTTACAGCTCTCATTAAAAATAGGCAGAATGGTAAAGGACAGATTTGGACCTCACAGCAGAGAAGGCTGTAGGTCAGTTCAAACACAGTAGGAGACAGCAAAGAATCCATGTAGGAAAGGAAATGCTAGGACTAGGAGAAGGGACATTTCTACACACCAAGCCTCGCTGCAAGATGCCTTCTGGCTCATCCGACCGTAACAACGCTCCCAGAACTGATCAGACCAGGCGCAGGCAAATGCTCCACAGAGGAGCTTATAAACCCCCTTCTTACAATGTGTGCATCACACAAACTCTGCCACACATCTTGTTCAGTGACCAGCAGAGAGCTGATGGGCAGCACCGCTGGCCAGATCCACTGCTGAGGAAGAGGGAACCATGTCCCATGCTGTACAACATTCAAACGTGGTATTTCCACACCTATTTCTCATTCATAGTCAACTCTGGTTACCTTGGAAACCGCAAAAAGCCCAGCACTCTCCGAGACTTAGATTTATCTTTAAATTAATTTAACTGTTCTCCTGCAGTAGGTCAAAAACATTCCAAGTTTCACCCAAATATATAAATAAATAAGCCGGCAACCAATGACAGGAAAGGCCAATGCCTTTTGAGCTGGGAGCTAATCTCCATTTTATTTCCAGAAGGAGACTGCACACAGAAGAAGAATAAAGGCATAGCTCTTAATTTAGATAGAGACTTCAGGACAGAAAATACTCAATGTCGTGGCAGTCTAAGAGAAGGAAGACTATATTCTTACTAGACACCAAAACCAAGAAATCTTGATTCCTCCATTGACCAGATGGATAAACAAAGAGGAAACAGTTTCTCTACATCTGTAGAATTCTGTTTTTAAATTAGCAAAACTTTAGAGCTGGTTTTAAATTCTTGACTCCCCAAATACTCACTTTAGTGATTGTTTTTGATACAGTAATGCTTCCTGCACTACTAAGATCTTTTAATTTACAAATATTTACAGAGTCCTTGTCTAAATCAGTGCTTTCGAAACACAACCACTGGGAATTTGAGCAATTCCATTTAGATAAAATATTAGAAAAGCAGAATTCAGGTTCCTTACTACAGTAAGTAACAGCTGTTTTTACAGCTGACACTGTATCAGTATAAATATTTATGAGCGTTGTATCTAAGAGAGTAAACTCTGAGTGATTTTAAAGCTGGCATGTGAACAAAACAATTATTTCTTAGCCAACAGATGAAAAAAAACCAATCTAGAAGTAACTACACCACTTCATCAAAGACTAAACCTTTTTTTTCTTTGCTGTTAATAGGGATTTCTCATCTAAGAGTAACCTAGGCAGGAAACATGAAGACAAAAAATTCCCTCAGGGTGCATACAAAGCTTTGAATCAGAAGTTCTATTCAGTCAAGGGAAAGCGCTGGCTGAATGCAAACTCCTATAGACACACATAAACGTGGCTGCTGAACCGCTGGAAGGGGAAGAAAGCTGTATCCAGTAATGCAACCGGTATGTTAACAGCAGTAAGACACAAAATATATTTCAAACGACTGATTACAAAAACCTACGAGTACTTCCAGCCTTCTGCACACACCGATTTCAACAGGTGAAGAGAAACACACCCTGCACTCAGAAAGCAGAGGGAAGCTGTGGAGTAACTTAGCAGAGTCAAATACATCTCAATATCTATACCCACAGCTGCGATACCTTGCAAGGCATTCTGCACCTCTCCCAACAAGATCCGTAGTAGTTAACTGTGATAAGCACCCAAACCTCTCTTCTCTCCAAAGATGACAGGCCCAAACATCTTCCAGCAGAATCTGTGGAAGAATTTCTACAACTGACGAAAGAGCTGGCACAACCTTGAAAACCCTGAGACGCAGAAATTCCTCTGCCATCTCAAAGAGCTACTTGAAAATCAAGAAAGATTTCTAAAGATAATTATTTTAATTTATTTTAAAATTTAATTTGAGACCTAAAATTATCTTGTCTAATTAACTGGCTCCAAATAATACCCAACCCAAATAACACACAACATAAACAGAAATATAAATTGCCACTGAAAACAGGAAGAAATAATACTCAATCCAAAATTATTTAAAAACACATCATGGTTTTACAATTTTACTCAAAGAATAAAATTCAGATGTTTAATAATCTTTGTTCATTGCTAGTAATATACATCAACACCTATAATACCCTCCACTGTCCAAAGTGAAAATAGGTACCTTATCTTCACTTTTTAAGTGAGTAAATCTCAAGAACAAACAAGGGCTGTGAGAATCAGCTGCACTCAATGAGACAGGTAACTAACTGGACCTGTTTAAACACATCCCTGCTGCCAAAAGCAGCAGGTGGGATACCCACAGCTGCTAAACATACAAGTTATTGTCTTCATTTTAGAGCTGAAGTGCTGCAAAACATTTATGGCATGCAGTACTTTGCAGAACAAACACCATCCTGCTACCAGTATTATTATTAGAAGAAGAAAAAATAAAATTAAAAATCAGGACAAAAGTTACAAAAGCAGGCCAAGACACAAAAAGTTGTTAACAAGATCTTTTCCATGTAACAGCTCTTCCCTCTCTCTTTTTTTAATATCCATATTTGTCATAAACATGTTACGGTCATCCTGTCTGAACAGCTGTAGCAGTTGCCACTCCTGTAGTGTCTCTTCTATGAGAAAAGGTATCACTACACACTTTCATCTCAAGAAGTGTGATTGCATTTTTCTAATTGTTTTTAACAGTCTGAAAATATGAACTTTTAGTGTAGCTGAACTTCCAACACGACTTGAAAAACTTACAAACTATGACAAGACTGTTTCTCTCTCCTTCGTTCTGCACAGCGAGGAGTAGGCGGCCACGCAGAAAACACTTGTTTTATCTCTAACAGCCGAATTGCCTCCAAATATTCAAGCCCAAACTCTTTCACTACTTTTTCTGCAGGCACCTCCTTTCCTGCAATAACCATTTAACTCACAGTCACGGAAAGGCTTTTCTTCAAAATTCAAGAAAAAATAAATATACTCCAAGTGCAGTTTTAGACAGACTGAGTGACCCAGGTAAACCAAGCCTCCCTCTCGCTTTTGAAAACTCCAAATATGCCTGTTTTAATACTCCGTAACAGACATAAACCTACAATGATTCATAACTACGGCTTCTGACTCTTTGGAAAACCTACTTGGAAGTCTCAAAGCCCATGCCAGCTGATCCAAAGCTGCAGTCTCTGCATTTCTTGCCCAGTTGTGCCCCCTGCTGCAAACACACAGAATCACCGCTGAAGCATAAATACTGTATGTCAGTGCAGTTACAGAAAACAAAACTTGTAAAAGTAGGAAAGGAATTTTTAAAGCCATTTCTTAACCTTGACACTCAATAACATTCATCACGCAGACCAGAAAACAGTCTCCTCGCTTCAAATGAAGTCAAATGACAGAATCCTGTTTTTCTTCTAATGGCTCTAGACCAGAAGAGTTCTCAACATCTGCAACAATTTCCTATTCTTCTGCTACCGAGAAATGGTTTGAGGTAGCCTTGATAGCAAGTTTTTTTACTGAAAATCTTGTAAGTAAGCTCACATACCAAATTTTACTTTGGTATCAAAAGATTTCAGCAACTTTTATGACTTTAAGTGACCACTAGCTTTTATGACTAGCTTAAACACTTACCTACAAATTCCTTCATGGATATCATTCACAGCTGCCAACAGTTTCTGCAGACCTAAATAAGCTTCTTCAAACGAAGACTTTGAAGTCACAGTTCCTGCGCTGGGGTCCAACTTTTGAAAAATTTCAATACTAATATAAGAAAAAAAGAAGAGACATGGAAAAGCAGTTAATAAGAATCCTCAAAATTCAGAGAAATGCAATATCTATTGTATGCATTATACTTGGACAATTAAAAAAAACAAGGTCAAATGTAAATCTATACTAAAACAGTGTTACCTAAAGAACGAGCAGTAGAAAGGCTGTGCCATACAACCGTACTTCTCTGATTAACAGTTTCTTTGGTGACTGTGTTCTGTAAGATTATTTTACCTTTGACTTAAATAGAGAACACTTGAGAACAAAACAGTCCCTTCAATGCAATGCATGACCCGAGTACACCTGAGTAAACCTCTCTTCGAAGAGAACCGTTAGGTTAAAGAAGCAAATTCAAGCACCTTCCATCAATTTTCCAAGCAGTTCCATTCTCCAGATTCACTGGGATGGGCCTCACACCTTCCCAGCAATGGTCATGCTGGGACGATGAGCTGCGGCACACTCAGGAATTATCTCCACAGGTGTGAGGTCATCAGTATTGTCTTGACACAAGCAAGGAGACCGTGAAATGGCCTCTTGCCCTCTCTTCCTAGTATGGCACTTAACAGGCAGCAAGGGCCAACAGCTCAGTTGCATTTTCATTATGAACTGGTACACTGGAAAGAGATTCTTCCTGGTGCCTGTACGAAACCTCCAAGTTCACAATTACTGTTCCAGTAAGAAAACACTCAAGACTGTTCTCTGGTGCACATCCTCAGCTGACCTGAACACCAAGCCACACCAGCTCCTAACCAGCTGCAGTTTCAGACTGATCCACACTGCCACAAGCCAAGAGGAGGCTGCTGGTGCAGCTCTGCAGTAGCCAGTTTAGGAATGGCATTGGTAGAGTTGTTATCACTGTTTATTAGGCGAGTCCTTAACAGACCTTTGAAAAGATTTCAGATTAAGACTATGAAGAGAAGGCATGGTATCTATTCAGGCTTCGCAGTAGCATCCAAAAGCATGGTATCTCAGTGACTGTAAAGCAGTTTTTTCAAAAAGAACCAAAACACTATCACTGGTACAACATCTGGATGGAGAGGAGGTAATTTGGTGCAATTCAGAGTTTAGATGAGAAAGGAAATTCATCACTAGATTCTGAACATGGATTATTAGAGTGAAGAATTTTGCTTGACAACAAAACTTATTATAGTTTAAATTTATGAAAGGAAAAAATACCAGTAAACAAGTTTGCATAGGCATACCTGCACTGGATGTGGAAAGAAAGCTTAGAGTTTGAATGACTCTTCTTTTATGGATAAAGATGAGACTCCTGCAGATGCCCCATATTTATAGCTCTTACGGGGTTTTCAACATCATTCTCTAAAGCAACTTATTTCAGCCACTGCCCAGAAAAAGAGCATCAGAAAAAGACATCTGACTGCATCCACAGAACAATCCACACTCTCCTAACTTCTTTGTGTGACAAGTTGTGTGATTGTTTTTTTGTCAATTTTGACTAATTACCAACAGCTTCTTCTCTAAAACAGTCATAAAAAGCTATTTCTCTAGTGGTTGTTTTAAAGTTATGTAAGGTTATATAGAAGCTCCAAATTTCTTTAGCACGCCATACCTGTACAAGTTTATCGTATTCCATACACCTTCAAGGACTGACCAGATTTCCTGGTACCTGTTTTCTTGAGCTACATGAAAGCTTGGATGCAACTTTTTTTCTTCACAGTTTTGAGGACTTGGTGTCGTTGCTTCCATTTTTTCACATGCAGCATTTTCTGAAAGAACCATGATGTCTTCTGATAAATCCTGCTCATTGTCTGACCTCACCTTATAAAACAGTTCAGCAAACAAATAATGAGTGTATTTGGTTCCTAACTTAAGAAAATATGTACACTTCTATTTTTTTTAAAGCAATGCTCAAAAAAAAGCAAGACAGATCTCTTCTAGTCATAAGAGTCTTTACTACAATCTCTGCATCTAGAGCATCTCTCCGTCTTCTACCACGTATTTCTTCTGATTTAAATTCCTACAGACAGGATAGGGAAGCAAAGCCAAATCCTATGCCAAGGCTTCCCAGAACGGCAAGCTGGTATAAACATGAGCTGCTTCTTACTCTTCGAATCATGGAATGGTTTGAGTTGGAAGGGACCTTAAAGCCCATCCAGTTCCAACCCCCTGCCATGGGCACGGACACCTCCCACTGGATCTTACTCTCTATCCCACAACTGACGGCATATTTTCCTCTGACCAACTCAAGCACAAACTATTCATCTACTCATTTGCTGAAGTGGTTCAATAATTTGCCCAGGTGAAACTGAAACTGATCTGACCCAATGCAGTCTGTGTATGAAGTCAAACACTCTTCAGGCCAAGGTTGAGAGGGAAGTCTGCTCCTTCCGGCAGCAGCAATTATGGCAATAATTTCGAAATCTAAGCCAGGTTTGTAATGTGAACGTGCAGCAACTTGCAAAAGGTGTTAGATGAACAGATACTAAAGCTGCCCTTACCTCAGTAAGTGTTTGGTGGAGCTTATTCACTTCAGCATACGCCCGGGGAAGCACACCATTATAGTCTGACCTTGAGCTGAAAGCATGGAGGAGTTTTTTAGATTCCTGGAGCAAGATGCACGCTGTTGAGAGGTCAACTGTTTTACCTAATATTTACACATCAATATGGGAAATAGGAAAAAAAAAGTGTTCAATGTTAGGAGTTATCAATCTTAGGAGGTAAATTTAATACTCAAATGTCTGGATTAACTGAAGCATAATATAAATATTCATTAAAATGTTTTTTTGCATGAGTGAACAAAATTCCTACGTGCCTGATAGTGTTCATATATTTGCAAGTCTTTCTTCTGCATATATATATTGGAATTCCTACTGACAGGAAAGGAAAGCAAAGGCAAACCCTATGCCAAATCTTCCCAGCGTGGTAAGCTGGTATAAAGAAGAACTACTTCTTACTCCCTGTCTCATAACTGATGGCACACTTCCCTCTGCAACAGCACAAAGTATTCATCTACTCATTTATCTTTGTAAGAAAAGTAGAAAAAAGGCAGCAGAACACTAAACTACCAAAAACAAAACCAGGGCCTGAACGGACTTGATCCTGGTAAAGCTTTCATTTTTCTTTTTCAATTGTAATTCATAGCTCGTCAATGTCAGCTCAATTCTGGCTTAAAGGCTGCAAAAACAGTGTTGGGATTTTGTCACCCATCTGGGGAATAAATCGTCCATCAACACAAAAGCAGATAGGACTGTCCAAGGTACGGCTGCATTTGGATAATCTTAAATGGAAAAAAAAGCAGAAGAGGAGGGAACACAGTACTATTTAAACACAGAGTGTGCATGCCTTTTCGAAGGATCCACTTATACAGCTACTAAAAGCAGAACAGTGAGGTTTTTCACAAGTTCACAACTAACGTTCTCAGAGATTCTTACCTGAACAGAGGTGTTCACTGAGACATTCAATGGTTGAAAGTAAACTCCTTGGCACAAGAAAACCAAAAACAGCCATCCAGTGCTTTTTATAACACTGCAATAAGTTTGCCAGTGTCCACGGTGGCTTCTGATACAGAATCTGAAAGACAATATGTAATAAATTCAAAGGCTGATTTTCACATTGACATATTCCTATATATTTCACTAGTACTCTATTCTACAATAATGTTATGATTTGTGCTTCTGAAGTAGAATTTCAGTGATCCCTGTATTCAGATTTCACAAGTTTATCTACTAAAGAAGATCTGATTCAGCAGCATTGTGGGTTACATAGCAATGCTCAAGTAGAAGATTTCAATGTACAATCATTGTTGTGATTTTTGGTTCCCCTTTCCTCAAATGCTCCCAAGTACTCCTGAATTACGTCTTAAAGTGATTTAACGTGTTATTTGTGTACACATATTGCATATTAAAATAAAATTGACATTTACTACTACCAAGTAGAATCAGAGTTTGAAGAGATGTTAAAAGAAATCAACTAAGTTCATGAGAAGTACCTGAAAGCTTAACAGCTACTCAAAGCTCTATCTCGTGGAACAGCAGCCATCCCATGCAAATTATTTTATTTTTGAAAGCCATAGAGGCTCATCAGCAACAAAGTTAAACCTCTAACTCCCCCCTACTAGCCATGAACTGGAATCTAAATGAAAGCATGGATAACATTCAAGGCCAGGTTGGATGGGGCTCTGAGCAACCTGATCCAGTTCTCTCACTGGATCTGCTCACTTGCAGAGGGGCTGGACTGGATTACCTTCATGGTCCCTTCCAACCCAACCATTCTATAATTCTCTAAGCTGAAAGTGCCTTCTATGTAAGTATTTATTTTCTTCTAAGAGTACTTCAGAAAGAGTGAGTGTTTGGAAGTTCTCATTAACAACTTCATAATTCTGTACCTGCATTGCAACCAATTTATCCGAGAACAATTTTATCCACATGGTACCTAAAACCATGTATCCAGATGGGGAAGAAGTACCTGCAACAACAGTGCCTCAACAGTGTATAAAACATGATGGAATCATTTGTTGAAGGACATATTTATGATGCAGTGATTTAACTATATGAGAAAAGTCAAAATATAAATTTAATGCAACCAATAGAGTTCTGAAGCATCCACATGCTTCTCTGTAAGTATATAATTAGAAGACTACTAAAATACTGCCCAGTCATTGCTGGTCAAATAGAATAATCCTACTATAAAACAAGACAGTAAAATTCAACACCAAACTGTCAGCAAACTGTTATGCTGGGAACTAGATCGCTTAGCTGGCTGCCTCAGCACAGGTACTAATACCATTAAAAGACCAAGGACCCTTAATCCTCTTAATACTTGAAATATCGAGCAAGATGACATAAGAAACTACCTCCATCCATAGGTTTTCAAATGCAATTTTCATTTCAGTCTCCAAAATACAGGACAAAGCTTCTCCTAAGTTCTTTTCAAGGTCTGGAAGGATACTGGGGAATCGCACAGTAAGACCTGAATTGCTTCTTCCTGTGCTCTTGAATTCTGTATCTGACAAATCAATTATAATAAAAGGTACTTATTGCAACTGGTTTTATATCTAATTTATTTGATAATACACAAATAACTTGTTCTCGTAAATACAAACTGCATTTTATGTTATAAAGCAGATGGGCTACATTTAATTAGGTTTCAAGTATTTCTTGTTACACCCACTTGTATTGTGGGTATTTTTAATTATGAGCTACTAACCAAAAAGACTAATTTCCCTAGAGCATTACTTATTTATAATCTTACTTCACATTTCTTTTTTCCTTAAATAACTTAAGATTACATACAGTCAGTGGGGTTATTATCAGCAAATATAAGATCACTTCTTAATACTGTAAGCTGTATTTGTATGCTTAGGAAAATGAACAGGTAACCCAACAACCAAACCCCTGTTTAGGATGAAGGTAGAGGTATTGGTGTAAAATACAAGGAGTAATCTCGGGATACTGAATTTTACAGCTACTAAGAATAGGACTCAAAGTGGCTCAACTAGAAAAATCTTCTGAAACATTCAGGACACTCTTTAAATGACTATAAATGCAGGAAATTCATGCTGTGTTTTTTCTAGAAAACATAAATATTTTGAATTTCCCAGAACTCTAAAGAGGCAGAGGTTTTAACAAAGGCCTCAAACTTTCAGAAAATCATTTAACTTTGAAAATAAAAAACCTGCCCCAAGCAAAAAGCATTCCTAAGATTTCAAAGTACATGAAAACTGAAGTTATAGTAGAAACTACTCTCTCTTTCCTATGCCGATTTTTACGTGTCTCAAAGCCCAGCATGTGTAGATGTGTACAAACAAGCTTACCGCATTTTGACTGCTGCGCCTCATCAGAGTTCTGGTGCCTGTTTACCCTCAGGTTCTGCAAAGCAGTGACCAAATCAGCCTTGCAGAATGCCTTGACCTCACTGACAATGGCTTTATTACATAAATTTTTATCATCCCTGGGAGAAGAGGATAAATCGTTGACATAAAACTGACATTACTACATCATAAGTAATAAAAGTAGCACGTTGAAAAATGGTCTCCAGTAAGCTTATTTTGTGACCCTCATTATATACGACGTTTTCTTTCTCAAGCAATTAGAAACAGTTGAAAGCATTAAACCACAAAATAAACTAAAGTAGCTATTCTGAAAAAAAACCAGAAATATAGTGAAAAACTGTTTCAGACTCTAGGTTTGCTTTAAGGAAAAAACAGCTATAAAAACAACAGCAACGATGCCAGGTTGCTATGATCTTGGAATGCAAACAAGGCAATGATCCTAAGACAGCAATATCTTATTTGGTTGCTACAATAAACCCTCAACTTCAACACCCGTTTTTACTGTTTTACTGGGCAAATCATTTTCCCAAATGCCGCTGTGAAGTTCACTGTGCCAGAACTGCTGAAAAGATGAAGTACAAACTTGGATCCCTGCACTTTCTCAAAAATTCCCATTGCAAATAACAATAAAAGCTGAAGGGATTTTCAGATGAAAAGCACTTCTGAACTCATCTCCTGTTCTTTACTCAGAGAAATCTGAAATCATATTTTCAACAGCCCTACCTATGCTGTCACTGAAATATTATTTTCAGCAGCAGCCCAGTCCTCACACGTTACCTGACACAAATCAACTGATACCTCGGGTCATCACCCTGAACTTCTGCAAGGGTTAGCAGAGAGCAAAGCAAGCTGCTTATGGCACTGTCAAGGAATACTTGTCCTTTAAAAAACAGCTCTGTGTTACTTATATCAGATCAAGGATCAACACTCCAAAGTCAGCCGTTAACCTCACAGAACAAGAGTAAAAGCAAATCTGCTCTCATTTGGCCTTTTTCCAAGAGAAACCTTCAGGGCCTGTCACTCTTCCTAAGCCAAAAGGAAATTTATCTCTGTCTTCCCTCTTTCTAAGATTAACCCCTGTCAATGTTTATCGCTGTTCCCAACGAGGTGAGCCGAAACAAAGGATCTAACTGGATCTCAGTCATCAATGCAAATATTTTTTTCTACTTTGTAACTCCAGTAATATTTTTTAGGAGAAATTGGAAAAAAAATCTGAAAAAGCTATAAAAAGTTTTAAAATTGGAGTAAACTTAACTCTACTTCAGGCCTCAAGCACATGAAGGTAATTTAAGTTTACAGTTTGAGCAAACTGATCCAATGGGAGGTGTCCTTGCCTATGGCAGGGGGCTTGGAATTGGATGGGCTTTAAGGTCTCTTCTAACCCAAACCATTGTATAATTCTGTGATTTTATGATGATATTCTTCAACTCTAGCTCTAAGAGGGTGATTGCTCTTCAAAAAGCTTAATGAAAACAAGCATATTTGGCATGAGACTAACTTACACCTCATGAGAGATCTAAAATCACAAAGGAACTCACGTGCAGAGTACGACAACAGCTTGAGGAAAGAGGTTCTGATACTGTAGACAACACTGTAAAACACGATCATCGTTGTTCTCGTCACTCAGGCCATCTGCAAATTTAGTTGAGATAGTGCTGACACATTCAAAGTAACTCATCAGCAGAAGTACTTCAATGCAGTCATGGTACTGGTTTTAAATGCAACACTCCCCGATTAAGGACAGAAAGTGCATTCCAAACACAAGTCTCAGCTTGGGAGTCAGAGGTTCTACTCCATTCAAACCCACTACAGTTTTGCCAGAAAACGTTAAGTGAGCCACACAAATTTGAGTACGTTAAATTTTGCGATGACTACATAAAAAGGACATACCACATCCTTAGCCCACAGATATAAGTAGTAACCAGATGGGATTTTTTTTTTTATGTAATCCCCCACCTACCAACAGAAACAGTGAAAAGTGAGAAACAGCTGATAAAACAATAGTGAACAAAGCACTAATCTGAATAAAGTATTTGCATAGGATGTGCCTGGGATGTGCTCTGAAGGATACTGCAAGCTATTAACTGATTTTAATTAGCAAACAGTAGAGTGAAGACTATTAAAATTCAGAGCTAAGTTTCACACTAGGTGAACTGCAAGGTTTAAGTACCCAGAACAAATTGATTGCACATATATTACATATTTTTTGAGAAGCAAGCTGCATGGATTGCCCCCACAATTTTGAATCTTGGTTTTTGAGACACGTGTAGATGAACTGGACTGCAGGGATAGCTTTTTCCCGAACATGCTGCAACATCTTCCCCTTCTTCAAGTTGTCCAACTCTTGTAGAACGACCCAAGGAATTATTAATGCAAGTCTGTCAACCCCTAGAAGGGAAAACAAAACCACCAACCAAAAAATTAAGACATCTGAAAAAAACAAGCAAAGTCCTCAGATAAATATGATATCTGAATTAAAAGTTTCATAGGCTCACATTTAATTTCTTTGCCACCAGTTTTCACGTTCCATGCTCAAGTGTACCTAGCATTAAAAGATTAACAACTAAGAAATGCCAAGTTCCCTCTTTCTAAGCTAACCTTCAGTGGCGCTGAACTGGTCACATTAATGCCGACCACACTAGCCAGACAAAAGGAATAAACAATTTTAATCAACAGCACACTGACAGCAGCATGTAGTGATGTATATCTGCAGCAATCCACACCCTATCGCACATTCCGTGTAAGGTGTTGAAGCAAGGTGACAGCAGCGGAAAGAACAGGCTGAAAATACCTGAATGACCACAACAGTCACTGTGCAAAAACTGTCGTTAAATAAACGCAGCAACGGTTTGTGCTAATGGCCAACCAGCACTCCCAAGCAATGAACAGAAAGTATGGATACTGCACCATAGTTTTATTTGTACGTGAGCATGGTCTGAACTTTAAAATTATTACACATGAAATACACGGTCAATCAGAAATTTAATGACTGTTCTGTTACCCATGACATACACTTGAACTGTTTTTCTTTCCCATTCACATTACAAAAATACAATCTTGAAAAATACATGAATATCCACGTGCTTTGCAAGAAATAGGTGAGGAATGAGCAACTTTTTGAACCTTTTGCATAACGGTTCTGATGCAGGACCAGAAATTGGGAGCTGTCATATTCTAAAAAAGGCATCCCAGTGTACCCAGTGCAACACCATTCCTAACTTGGGAAAGAGAAATACAGGCTGACCTGCTCTTGAAAATTACACAGGCTCTTATTAAAGCTGTTTTCCAGGTAGCTGGAATAAGAGCATTCATTAGCTGAAAGCATCAAAGCACTCTAAATATTCTGATAGATTTCAAACATGTCTACCAACAATTGACACACACGAGCCTAAACCTGCTACCACTAAAGGACTAAAAACTTCACATACAATAAAACAAAACATTAAAGCCAGGGTGTACACTCTGTGACCTTTATTTACCAAGATAAAAATCAGGCACTGACTGACTGCTTACCAGATTTTAAATGGTTTTAGACTTCTAGAAGAGTGTAGAAAACATCCTTACCACTAGCAATGGATTAAATGCTCCAAAGTGTGTTCTCACAATAGGTAAGACTTAATTTGCCGCTATGAACTCATGTACATTCCTGAGAACGCTGACCATGATTCTCTGTAGGTAGCATAGTAGGTTCTACTTTCATAGCTGAACTTGCCTTAAGAGGGAGTCTACTTGGGTGAACAGAACCAGCCCTTCAGCGTGAGCCTTCTGCCTCTACATAAAACCTGCTGCCATTTTAAGGAACCAGGATTTGTTTTTCTTCACATAGTCTTAAGTTCCTATAGTTTCTGGGGTTTTTTTAAAGTGTCTTATCAATCACCACGCATTCACATACCTGGTATATCCTCAGATTTCAGGGATCTGACAAACTCCAGGTGACTAATCATTATGTTTGTGTCTATCACCACTAATATGTTCAGACCAGAAGTAAAAGCCTCTGAGGGGGGGAAAAAAATTAAAAAACACAGTTGTAAAAAAATACAGTTGTGTCCTCTCTGCTCACACCCTCAACCGACTGTAACTAGATACCAAAGAACATCAAATCATGACATACCAGCAGAAACATTTAAAACCGGCTCTGGAAGATCTATTTCCATACTTGTAAGCTCTCCACAAGTCTGCACTACAGACAGCGCCATCATCCTTTGAACACGAGCAACATGCAAGTCTTCAACTATCTGCATCTACAACGAAAAAAACGCGCATGGATGAAGTCAATTTTAAGTAATCACTTGTTAATTGCTCCTGAAAGAGGCACTTTTGCATTAACGCTATTGTGTTAAAACTGATTAAAAATGAAGCATGAAAATTTTAAGTTGGTACAGCAAATGGAAAGCCATGAGAAGCTTCTGCACATCCTCCACTCTAAGAATTCCTCAAAAGCTATCCAAAACATGGCCTAGAAGGAAGACTTGTTTATGATCTTTCTACCTGGCACCCAAAAATTTTGCTGTCTATGTAGCAAAAAACATGGAATAAATCTGCTGACAGGTGTTTCTTAAAAAACCCATCTCTTTTCCAACTTCAAAGTTAGAGGATGGAAAATGAGTAAGCTAGGGTATGGTATGTAAGCAACCCTGAAGGCCCCTATGTTGCAAAGAATAACAGAAAGGCAATCTTTTAATATCAAAGTTCCTGATTAGCAGTACCTTTGGCAAGTTGGGTTTGTACTTGAAAGTAACACTCCACATTTTTTTAAGTGTAGATCATAAGCCAAGAATTCTAAATACTAAGAAGGCTCATGGAATTGTCCAGCTACAGAATCTCTGTGCCATGAGTTTTCAATATACAAGTCAGAAGTGTTAAATTAAAGCATTAGTAACCTCTTGGTCTCTTTCTGGGTTCTGACTGTCTGGAGGGGGTGGAAAGACTTCAGAGCTCTGCAGAAGCATGAAAAAACCCACAGCAACACCACAAAATACCAAGGAAGATTGAGGACCAAGTGATCCCCATGTCAAAACTTTTGGAATACAGCTCTTTAGTGTGAAACAAGGGCATCACTAACCTTCTGGGTTGACTTTATGTCCTCCCCTTCCTGATAGGAGTCAGATGCGCATGGGACTTCAAGATTCTAGAAACAAGTAAGAACAGAAGTAGAAGATATATTGGTCTTCTAGAGTGCTTTTTAGAGAACAGAGAAGTGGAAGTATTATCAAAATGTTTGTAAATATCTGACGTGAGCGTGTAAAGAAGATGGAATCGGACTCTTAGCAGTGCCCACTGCCACGACAAGAGGCAATGGGCACAAAATGAAACGCAGCAAATTTCATCTGAAGATAAAAAAACCCCACTTTTTTTACAGTGAAGGTGCTTGAACAGGCTCTCCAGAGAGGTTGTGGAGTCTCCATCCTTAGTGATACTCAAAACCTGACTGGACAGTGCCAGGCAGCCTGCTCTACCTGTCCCTGCTTGAGCAGGAGGCTGGACAAGATGATCTCCAGAGGTGCCTTCCAACTTCAACAATGACTCTGTATGTAAACACTATCTTTGTGTATACACAAAACAATGGCGCTACCATAACATGAACTGAAATGTCCAAAACCTAACTCTAGGAGTGTTAAACAAAAACAACAACAAAAACATAACCACACACAAGACAAACTAGAGGTACTGAGCCAAATACAAAGTAGAACTGAGGAACAAGTCAATTACACCCAAATGTGAAGGTAGGCAGGTAACACACAAATCCAGTCCTAGATCTACAAGAAATTCTCCTGATATCACTTTGCCAGGAATGAGCACCTGTTTGGCTGGGGAGTTTTTATTGGTCTGGTTTATTCATTCAAAAACAATGCATTGTGTCAGCTCAAAAAAACTTCTGTTGACATCTACCTGAATTCAAGGATTCCACACCCCCAGTAGTGAAGTAAAGCTACGGAAGCATATGGGCAGACACAGTCCTAATACACGAGACCTTTATTCTTCTAGCTTATTCAATCGCTTGGCGGAGAAACATTTTAACATGGTTTATATGGGGATCAGAAAAATCCATCTATTTAGCTACAAAATCCCGTTTGAGATCTGCAAGAAGACAGTTTGCTTATACGCAGACTGCCTGCCACTCAGAAACTAGCCTGAAACATCTACCTGCATAACACAAAGCTCTGGGCTCTCATTACCTGCTTAAAACTTAACGCTGTGCCTTCAGAGTCTCGTTCTTCAGTCCCTGAGTTACCAGTAGCTCTATCTGTATCCTTTTTTTTCCGTTTAAAAGAGTCCCATCGCTGATGTGTTTCAGATGAATTGGGTGATGGTGTACGTTTACTCATGTGCTGTTTTTCCTTAGAAAGCTCCTTATATTCTTCTTCATATTCTTCTTCCCAAGTCCCAGACAATGTACTTGTCTTCTTAGCAGAAGGCCTGTCACCACGCACCGTCCCTGTAGAGGTGTCAGATGGCTTTTTGGGAATTCTGACATCTTCACTTCGTTTTTTTGATCCACCTGCCTTTTTATGTGGTTTGTGTGAATCGTACACAGGTGACTTAAATTTTTCCAACATAGTTTCTTCTGCTTTTAACTTTAGTTTGTGAAGTTCAGCTTTCTCTGCCTTTTTCTTCAGTGCCTTGTCCCTCTGAATGGCAAAGCTATGCCAGACTCTTTTTCCTTCTGTTCCATCAAAGCGACTTTTGTTAGGATTTTCCCTGCTAGCAGTCATTGTATCAGGAGTGCTTGTAGTTTTTCCATGTTTAATTTCTTTGGATTTAAACTGTATAACTATTCTTTTTTGCTTTTCAGGTCGGATTAAAGAATTGTCTGTGGTTTTGCTTCTAGGTGGAGATTCGCCACCGGGTCTTGTATCAGAACTATGAGAAATACTAAAGCTTTGGTTTCGATTCTTCTCTTGCCCATCTTTCGAAGAGACTTTGAATCTATAGAAAAATTACAAAAAAAAATAAAAATCATGTAATTTCAGTTAATGTAATAGGGAAAAAAAAACCCCACCAACCACGAAAAAGCCTACACTTGAGTCAGGCAGTTCCAGCTGAGTGTTTATGAGTACCAGTTCAGAATGTGCTCATATATGAACTTGCAGTCCCTTAAAATAGCTTGCTATAGCATTTTTAGTATTTACATTTTTACTAACTGTACAGCTAATTTAGCTTACGGAACTAAGAAAAAGCTTTTCCTGCATTCACTATCTCTTGGTTTGAGATGTCTTATTACAATCCAGTTTCATCAGATCAAAGTTAACGTTCTTCTGAACCCTGTCTTTTCAACTATCTCAAAGTGCCTGGTTTAGACAGAATCTGCTCATTAACCTAAAGTCAACAATTCATCAGTTAAAACACTGTATTTTATTTAGTGAATAAGCCAAACAAAACTCTGAAATTCAGGATTTAAAATAATCACAGTCTTTTTTTTAGGTATTCATTTTAATGACAGAGCAAGAATTTACCTCTGAAATTCTGCCTCTCCCTTCATAATACGGTTATTGGATCTTGTGTCTTCGCAGTTCTGAAAGAAGAAAAAAAAAATCCAAGGGCTTATAGAGGAAATTGCAGTTAAAAATTTTTCATAAGATGGAGCAAGCTATTATTTCATGCTAGATTCACTATGATTTTGAATAAATTAACATTGGAAAAGGCAGCCACATATCTTGCTGTAATTTAGTATTTAGGTTTTGTTATATTTAAGGGGAAAAACTGAATGTGGCACACAGTCCTGGCTTATCAACAGAGAAAGCTCAAGTAATTAAGCACATTTAGGATTCACGCGTTTCATATACTTTACAAGTAAATCAGTACATAAAATACAACTTTTGTATATTTATAAAAATAACATTACCTGAAGTCTGCTTCCAACTACCTTCTAGGTAAAGCCAAGATACGATGTTTCTATGGAAGGTTTTTTGTGCAGAAGACATGTTATTCTCATCAGATTTACTAATCAGGTGGAACAGCGTGAAAGTACAGTTACATAGACCTGGCTGGGAGTAAAGATAGCAAAGAACTTGAACAGTCCTCGTTTAGCAAGCAGTTCTGTCACTGCTTGGCATGTCCACATCGCAAGCTGTGTTGCATTCCCATTGGGGAATAAGTGGAAGGCGAGTTTGATCAGGTCAAAACACAAAGCAGTTTATTATTGCAGTTATGGGAAAGAAGGCAGAGCAGCAGAATGACACTCTGCTGAGTCGAACTCTGCCCAATGAGGCAGTTATTTTTACAGACCTTTGGGTTATACGACTCAGTTTTCCCAAAACTACAGCAGGGTGCGGGCAATTACAACAGACAACAGTGACATATGGATTACTTCAGATTAAGGAAGCTCTAGAGAGTCCATCCTTTTACAAATCATTCACTCCTTCAGTAACTGCGTCTCGCTGACTCAATGAGGCCATTAGGTCACTGCTGCAGAGATTTCCTGCCTAGGGAGGCCTGCAAATATGTTAAAGAAGTTTTGTGTGGTTTAGGCATGACTGCAGATTACAGAAAACTTTATGCCTGTTGGCTTTTAGTGGTTTGGCATAAAATTCCATGAGTTTGAGAGAAAGGACACTTGCCACAGTTAAAATCACAATAGATTTAAACAGAGCTGTCTGGAGGAGTCAGTGCCCCTGCCTCTTGGTGACATGACCTGGGAAACACGAGATGATATGACAGCCATGGGATTGTGAACAGAGCACTCAAACCAGTCTGCTCCAAGAGGACACTTACTCCAGACTGAGAACGCCAACAGGAAAGTAACACTGAGAAAGTTTGCCTAAAATGACCACATTAAGTGAAAAAATCAGGGAATCATCATGAAACTTTTGAGAAAAGAAGGCTCAAAGTTGAAAAGAAATACTAAAAATGTCACGAAAACTCGTGGATCCCGAAGAGAGGAAGTGGTAACAGAGCAGCAGCCAAACTGGGCTTCATGAGTTATCAGTTCCCTTCTCCAGATGAACAGGGAGTTTCTCTCCCAAGCACTGATCATAGCCCAGAGAGGGAAGGGAAGGTTTTGTTCCAAGTGCATCAAAAAGGTTGAGCAAAGCAGCACAGAGTGGTCTGCTTGGCTTGCAAGGTGGGAAGAAATACCACCACCAAACAAACTTAAGTGGATTTATTGGACATGTTTTACACTACTGCAGGAAACAGCTTCCCAGAAAGGGGATACAAACAATAAAAAAAGGGAAGCTATGTACAAGCATGACCAGAAAAATTACCACCTCTGCAGCACCTGCATTTTGCAAGTGATTCAATGCAAGCTTACTCACTAGATTCCAGAGTATACCAAGAGGTTTGGTCTCAGTGGTTAAAAGGAAACATTTGTTAAAATACTAAAATGTTCACAATATTAAGATATATAAGCCAAAATAAAGAACAATACAGGAAAACAGTAGTGGTTTGGTAACAGTTTTCAGCTCCACTTTTCACAAGCAGGAAGACAGACTAAAATTAAAAAATCCCTTATTCTCTTGAGAGAAACACAAGCTGGTTACCTGGCTGGAATTTGCCACTATTTGGCCAATTCCACCCTCCTGCTGTTCTCAGCAATGCCACCGTTACATTTGACTCATTCTTCTCCCAAAATACCGCTACACAGTCCATGCTCTTCTCTTGAACATGGGGGTTTGAATTAAAATAACAATAATAGTAATAGTACAGCTGTTCCTACTTTGTCATCCCGGCCATCCAAACAGTCTTCCTTCCCAGTTACTTTCTTCAGCTTCTTTTTAGACATCTTCAAATCCTAAGGAAAAAAACCCAACAAAGCAAACCAGTGTTGTGTCAGTATGTATTTCAAATTTTTATTTCCAGCTGGCCTGAAAAATAAATTTTAACTGCATAAGTACTCCCGTACTGTTTGTTTGCTGTCTCATTACAGAGCCAGAGTAGATTTCCACGGGGCCAGCGGGCACTGCTCCACCTCAGGCAGAGGGGGCAGCCCCCGCGCCAGACCCACATCTGAGGGGGGAGACACGGGGAGAGCCCCGGGCCCCACCGACCTCCTCCTCGCCCCCCAGCAGCTGCCAGCACGTCCCATCCTTACTTCTTTCCTCCCCTTCTCCTTCCCTCTCCCTCCCTTCCCTCTCTCCCTCCCTTCCTTCCCTCTTCTTCCTTCCCTCCCTCCCTCCCTCCCTTCCTTCCCTCTCCTTCCTTCCCTCCCTCCCTTCCCTCCCTTCCTTCCCTCTCCTTCCTTCCCTCCCTCCCTTCCCTCTCCTTCCTTCCCTCCCTCCCTTCCCTCTCCTTCCTTCCTTCCTTCTCTTCCTCCCTCCCTCCCTTCCTTCTCCCTTCTCTTCCCCTCCCTTCCTTCTTCCCCTCTCCCTTCATTCTTCCTTCTTCCCCTCTCCCTTCTCTTCCCTCTTCCCTTCCCTTCCCCTCCCTTCCCTTCCCCTCCCCCTTCCCCTCGCCCTCTCTCTTTCCTTCCTTCCGTCTTCCCCCTTCCTCCCCCCCTCTCCGAACGCACCTCTCGGCGGGGCCCCCTCACCCGGCCCGGGGGGTTTCCCCAGGAGCCGCCCCCTCCTGCCGCGGGGCGCGCTGGGAGCGGCGCACGCGCCTCCTCGGGAGCCGTGGGGGCCGCTGGGAAACGCAGGCCGCGCGTTCGTCTCCGCCTCCAGCCGCGCGCGCGCCGAGTGGCACGGCTGGGACTACGGGCATGGCAGCGACGGCGGGAGCAGCGGCGAGGGCCTCCCCGGCGCCACCGTCCCCCGAGAGCCCGCCGCAGGGGCCCGAGGGCAATGGCCATGGGGGCGACGACTGTGAAGAGAAGCCCGAAGGCGGCGGCGAGGCTGCAGAGCTCAGTGAGGGCCGGGGAGCGGGCGGTGTGGCGGGACCGGGTGATGCTGGGCACCGGGTGGCGGGGGGTGAGGGGAGCTGGAAACCGGGCGGCGTAGGGGGAGTTGGGGACTGGGCAATGGGGCGAGGGGGGAACAGGGCGCTGGGGATCGGCGGGTGTGTGGGGGAACTGGTAGCCGGGGAGCGGACACTGGGATAGGGGGGAACCGGGCCCCCGGCCCCGCGCAGAGGTGCCTGGGGGAGCTCCGGATGGTTCGGGTTGCCCCACGGACGCCCGCATGACTGCCTCATCCCCATCCCCTCCGGGAGGCCGGGGCTCCCTGCTGCGCTGGCTCGGACCGAGCCTCGCAGCTCCCGGCGCGCTCCGGAGCTTCGGAGCGGGGAACGCGGGGCTGGAGCCGCGCTCTCCTCCCGTTGGTGGGGGTTTGTGCGGGCTCTTCCCTTGTTCCCAGCGCGGGGCTCAGGTCGGGCTCTGGGGCGGAGGATGCGGCGGTGCCCGCGCTTTCCTGTCCCACGTGTAACCCAGCCGGCCCCGCCGGGGAAGCGAACGGGCGCCTCCATTTGAAAAGGGCTGATTGAGGCGCTCTGGAGCGTTCGTGTGTTCGTGCGTAACCGGCCGTTCCTGATGGGCACTTGAAAAATCCTGCAGTCTTGCTTTGGGCACGGCCTGCGCTCCCTGGCGTGCGAGGTCGCCTCCGTCCATGTGGATGTGGACACAAACTCTTTGTACCTCGCTGCCTGCTCTGCTTTTCAGCCATTTTAACCCCGCTCTGAGGATGCCCACGCTCCCACTGGTGCCTCCGGTCACTGCTGGCTCTTCTCCGCATTTCTCTAACCACACCTTTTCTCACAGCACGTGCAGTCGTAATCAATCATTGTTCTTATGGATTCCTTACCAAAATCCTTTTTATTTCTGCATTTTCTTTCTGTCTTTCCCTTAGTAAAGTGTGTAGAAACTATCACCTGACATCTTGCAACTTTTTAATTGAGAAGTAGGCAGCAAATACAAGTCTGCCTCAGGTGAGTTGTCAGCTTCAAAACAATTCTGTGAGGAATACAGCAATGCTGTCAGAGTAGCAGTGCTGATCTTGATATATTTTTAAGGTAGGCAGAAAGAAATCGCTAGAATTGTTAGAATAGTCTTTCTAAATAAGTTCTGTAATCCCCGTCTCCAGGTATTCCTTCCATTTCCTCTTTCTGTTTTTTCTTATGATAGCAAAGATTCATATCCAACTGCAGTGTTTAAAAGCAAACAAACAAAAAACACTGGGGAACTGCTGTAAGATCCTTCCAGCCCGTACTCAAGTGTTCAGTAGTGGCCAGGAGAAAATAACTAGGGGAGGGGAGCAGAACAAAGCAACCATACCATAATGCATCCTCCAGAAATACCTTCAAGCGCAGTCCAGTTTGTTACTCCCTGTTTTCTTGAGCTAAATGTCCTGGGTTTGTAATTAAAGTCTCATCATGGATTTCTCATCCATAAAAATCTCTCTTCAGTACCACAATGATGCGGGAGTTAAAGCCTTTGTATATTCTGATGGGCCGTTAGCTTTGGACATCTTGCAAGGAGGGGGTTTCACAAGAGAATTCTGTAGGAGCATCTGCTGATAAGGAGGAACTGGTCTGGGAGCATCCCCTGATAAGGAGTGGGTTAGCCCTTAACAGGAATGTCCAGGATCCCACGATCTGACCTGCCCATTGGTCTAATAAACATACCTGACTTCATAACTCTCTGCGAGTTGTGGAGGACTTTATTTTGCAAGGCAACAGCAGCCTGTGGCAGCGATCTGTAGCATTAACAGTAGGTTGTGTAGAGAACATTCTCTGTTTTCATTTTCCAGCTGTTATCTCCATGTGGTGCATCCCAGTTTTTGTGTTGGAGTAGACAGTGAGGCGTTGACTGCTGTGTGCTTTCTGCATCTCATGATCTTACAGACGTCTGTTGTATCCAGACTGGAAAGTGTGGCCTGCACTGCTGCTTCTCAATAGCTAAGAAGCCATGCCGTAGCTTTGTGATTTCTTGTCATCCTTTTTTTGAACTTCCCGAGTTCTCACTGTCCCTTTGAAGCTTGCTGATCAGGGGCTTGTGCAGGCTTTCATAAGTGGCTTTCTGAATCCCTGGTATGACAGTTGTTGGGGATTAGGACCCATGCATCTGAGGATTTATACTTCTTCCTTTCCTCAAAGTTGTATTTGCAGCCCCAGGTTGGCAGTCCTGACTGGTTATGCTCAGCTCTGGAGTCCATGTCTTCAGGTGTGAAGTCAAGATAAGGCTTTTTCCCCAAGGCCACCACTTGACTGTTTTTGTAATTTTATTGTCCAGCCATTCTGCTTCTATTGAAATCCTTCAGCCTATCTCTGCCCAACCCCAGAGAAGTTATTGACTTGCAAATGCTGATGGCACCACGACTTAACCTCATCACAGCCCCTTATGATAGCAGATTCCTTCCTTCCTTTTCTCAGACTGTTCAACTAGTCATAACCAGCTCTAAACCTAATTTCTTAGGAGTGTTTGGACCTCCTCCTTGCCTGCTTTCCGTTGCTAGCACTGCATTGCGCCAGAAAGCAATGTGTAAATGGTATTTTGTTAAGTTTAACCATCTGATGGGAAAATAGTTTTGTCTGTCCAGGATAGTGTTACTTCAAAGTGGTCTGCTATTATTTGCCAATTGCTTACTTATTTTTGTTGTCCTTCACACTTGTAGTCATTTTTGCCTGTTAGACGCACCAAATTATTGGAAATAAATGAACGAATTTGTATAATTCAGTTCTACCAACAACACATTTGTTTGATTTTGTTTAGATGGTGTGGTTGCCTCTGAAAAAGTGAAAAGCAACAACCTGGATGTGGCAGTTACTGAGTCAGAAATAAAAACTGAAGAAAAAGGAACAGAGGAAGAATCCACAAGGGAATCCGATAG
This sequence comes from Neomorphus geoffroyi, assembly GCA_033558235.1. Taxonomy (NCBI): domain Eukaryota; kingdom Metazoa; phylum Chordata; class Aves; order Cuculiformes; family Neomorphidae; genus Neomorphus; species Neomorphus geoffroyi. Next base: position 5,284,749 of record JAUMJM010000074.1, read on the forward strand.
CAACATTTTGGATGTATCACCTGATTATCCAAGAGGTTAGCTAATAAACCCTAAAATACATGTTGTGTGCTTGGGGAAAGAAGAAGAAAAGGTAGAAATTAGTGGGGAAGAAAGGAAAAGAGAATGTGTGAAATCTAATTTTCCATACATCCAACAGGCATGGATACTTCCCCATGCATCTCAATAAAATGCTTTCCTAAGGCACTGAAAACCCCTTTTAGATAAGATGCTGTTTTCCCCTTATTAACATTTCTAGAAGTCACTGGGACAATTCACACCTACACAACAACAAAAGAGAACTCAAGGCTAGGCAAAGAGTGATCTACATTAGGCTCTGATCTTAAAAGCACCACAGGGAGCAGAGAAAATCCGTTCTAAAAGCAGAATTAAAACTAGGAATTGCTTTTATCCTTAGCTATAAAACTCATCTCTGTATCTTGAGTGGGTCAATTGCTATTTTTTTTTAATGTACAAACACCTGAAGATTAATCTTGTAAAAACATTGTAAAGGTTTCCAGTCGCTACAGAATCAGTATTGCTGTCAGCTGGGATGTTCTGTGTGCTGAAACCAATACAGCTGATTTCTTGGATAAGCTAATTATCTTATTTCTAGCAAATTATCCATTGCTCCCACTGACTGAGAAGTTGAAAAATCAGGAGGTAAATTTTAAAGGTTACACAGTCTCATAAGGGGAGGGGGAAAAAAAGTGGTGGAATTTAATGTATCCTAGCTATACAGTGAATTACTTTTGCTTACAATTGAGCCACATCTAGCTGATGGTTTAGTTTTGGCAGACAGTTCATAGGGTGTTTTTATACTGCTTTGTGCATGATCACATTCACTAACAATGCCGAGCAGTAAAATTAGGAGTAAATGGAATGCGACTTACTCTCTTCAGCTTGTCTTTTCTAATTAAGGTCTTTCAGTTTGAAAACTTAATGTTTGTCAGCATTAAAAAGCAAGGAGAAATATATGGAAAAGTGTGGGTCTTGGTAAAGAACCATTAGTTTTGCAGTCATTCCTTCTACTTTGAAAGTTAAAGGGTACAATCTAGTATTCCAGTTGATACTGTAGTCATTCACTACTGGTATTGCATTTGAAATAGTGCAGAGAAAAAGACTTGTAAATAAAAAGAAACTTTGTTACTGAGAAAGTTCTAACTTCTAAACACCTCTGCTTTTTAGAGAAACATATTTCAATTCAAAGACATCTGGCTGACCTAGAGAAACTAGCTGACCTGAAAGAAGGTGAGTTACCCATGGCAGTGTCCCAAAAAAACAGAGCTTCCTGTTAGAGGTGTTTACATCTTTTCTTAGTTTTCATTTTTAACATGCTACATACATTTATATTGCTTGAAGGGTAGGGGTTTCATAAAACGTTTGTTCATAAAGGTTTGTTCATAAAGGTTATGTTCATAAAGGTTTGTTCCCTTGCTTATTGAATATTGTACTCCCTTCAGTGCTTTTAAAGCCTTCCGTCTTTTTCCTTGCCTTGTAGCCTTTCTAACATTGGCAGTGCGCATGGATCAGCAAAATGTTAATACTATCTATCCGTCTGCAGCTTAGGCTCATTTTTGTTTTACTTCAAGTGCTACAATAACAGGGAAGCTAATTGTTGTCTTTGTAGTGTTTAAGTGTCGTTTTAAATAAATATGTATTCTGTTTGGGATGTATTTTTCCCTTTCACTCTGTTAATTTCTGATCCAGATGCATATTGGAGCGTTGCTTAAGGCTGCAAAGTGGTTTTATTACAACTTTTTAGTTTTTCTCTGCTCACATGTATTTTTCCTGCTGGCAGCAGCAGCCATTGCAACTGAGCTGGTTTTTATTCACAGGTCAAGAACATGAGGGTGCACACAGGGTCTGCATTGCATGATCCATCCACATCTTCTGTTAGAGTGGCTGCTGACAGAAATAACAGCCTGCCTCCATGTCTGTTTAATTTTACCAACATGTTACACCAACAACTATAAAGACTTTGTTCCCTTCTTAATGAGGAGATAAGTATCTCCTAAGGCTGAGTACTTTTAGCTGTTGCTGAGCCAAGTTACATGTCGATCCATGATAGTAACAAGAAACACTATTCCCTTGCCTGTTCTCAGTCTGCCATGTGTGTTAAAGGGCTGACCTGTGTTTGTTACCATCACCTCATGTATTTGATACTCAATGACTTGTGAGTCAATAGAAGCAGCTGATCAATAATCACTGGTGATTAATTTGGTGAGCTGTAGGCTGCCTCTGCTGGCTGCGGTCATTCGGGACTCTGCATGGACATGTATTCCACTCATAAAAAAGGATTTTACTGTTGTGCAAGGCTAGAAAAAGTTATTCTAGACTCCCATGTTGTGTGGTGTATTTCAGTACTATTCACACACACACACACAAGTTTTTCTGCTGAATTGTACATAAGAGGTTGTTTGACATTGAGCAGCAGATGTTTGTGTGCTCTGTTACACAGTTCCCATGCATGGCTCTACAACATACGTCTCCCAGTAGCTGACTTTTATTTAGGTTAGTGTTTTGAGTGCTTTAACACCTTTGGTGTCAGATAACCTTGCCTTTACTTTTTTATCTCTTAAGCACAATTGCGAAGAAGAAAAGTTACTTGAACATGAAGTACATTATCTTTTTTGCTACTTATAAAGAAATCAGATGCTTGTTTTAGATAAAAGATTCAGGAGGAGGAGCTAATCTTCAGCTCCCACTAGCAGTGCCTTCATTCTTTTTTCTCCTGACATGCATCTCTCATGCCATTGGTGGTAACTACATTTCATGTGGTTCTCATACTTCTTGTTTATTTGTATTTTCAGATGAAAAGAAGCCTTGTCCATTGTGTCCTGAGGAGAAATTCAAAGCTTGCTATAATCACAAACTCCATCGTCATCTGCAGAACTTGCACTGGAAAGTTTCTGTTGAATTTGAAGGTAATGGCAATCATACTTGAATAGTAAATACTAGAAGAAATGGTAGACCTCTAAGACCCTGTTCTGTTTTCATCTTTTTAAATTCCTCTTGCCTTAAGCACTTTGTCGCCAGCTCTGAACTAGAATCTTGTTTTGACATAATGAATTTTGACCTGGGATATAAAACAGAAATCTAGAACAGCTCTGTGTTCTTCCACATGGTAAAGTAGTTACACTTTCAAAAAAACAACAAAATTGCTTGACATGTCATGAAAATTACAGTAGAAGTTATGTAAGTAATGAAAATTACTTTAATCAAAGTTTTGGTTATATTATTAATGATCAGACAGACACAGAGTCATTTTTGGCTCATCATAAAGATTCCATGGTTTCAGATAAATAGTTAAAATATTTAGTATCAGTACTTAGTAGTCTTATCCTTTTTTAACTCTGATCTGCTGGTAAGATGCATTAAAATTCCTACAGGGAGTTAAAGAAGAAAAAGAAAGGGAGCAGTACGTGTTTTTAAAGAAATAGGAGTATGACCTTCCAGAAAAAAAGTGTGACTGGTCAAAAGATGGACAAGATTAAAACTAAAGATTATCTGACTAAAGTTCTGTTTGTGAGTGCACGATCAGATGTCTTTTTTGTTGGGTTTGGTGGTTGGTTTTTTTTAAACATGGAACATATGTTTTGTAGGAGTCTTCACACAAGTGTTTTAGCCAGGTAACAACACTTGTAGAATACTCACAAGTACGTTTGAAAATTATATACCGCATAGCCTGAAGATCCACCACAGTTTTGTAGAATGCTAACAGACTTATTAAAACTAATAGCTGGTATGTAATTTTTTCAGTTTTAAAAAAATTATGATGTGCAATTAACTGAAAAATGTCTCTACGCAGAAAGTGAGTTTATCAAATGATTGGTCACATTCTCTTGTTGCGGTCTTATAGCAACAGTTGGGAATTGTAAATGAGACCACACAATAAAAGTAATGAGCATTTTGACTTGGAGTCTGTGTTTTAGACTGTAAGCATTCTGCACACATGATATACTGTGATGTGACCAGAACTTGTTTTCCAGGGTACAGAATGTGCATCTGCCATTTACCTTGTCGTCCAGTAAAACCGAACCTCGCTGGAGACCAGGTAAAAATGCTGAATCACAGAAATATTTGCTCCTCTACAAAGTGGGTGACGTAGGTGATTTAGGGAAAATTCTGTTATCTACTAAGTCTCAGAATACACCTTGCAATCCAATGTGGGATACCAAAAGCTTATCAGTCCAGAATTGGAAGTATTTGATAGAACCCTGGGTATTTGAACATAGTTGCCTCTCTTATTCGGAAGGGGGGTGGCTGCTTGGATCCTGTAGAACACTGCCACAGTTTGGAGTAAACAGCCGTTTTGTGCAAGAGGCGTGCTGGGTATGTGGAGCATCAGCAGGGCTGAATTGGTTGCAGTGGTGTGGCAGGAGAGCTGTGCTGGCCCTGCAGGTGTGATTATTTACAGTCTCTGTGGCTGTAGGTTCAGAATATTTCGTATGCGCTAGAGGCAACAGGGAGGTAACTTCTTCATCTGCCTGTGCACAGGTATGATTCTATTGTAACCATGTGTATGAATTCTGAAACTACACGTACTGTATCTTACAGGCGTTTTCAAAGATGGGAGCCCACTACCACTGTATCATCTGTTCAGCAACGATCATGCGGAGAACTGATATGATAGGTCATATTAATCGTCATGTGAATAAAGGAGAAACGGAATCAAGGTTTATTACAGGTAGGTTCTTCCATCTATAAAATGCTCAGGATAGCTATGATATGTGGGTGACAGACACGAGAAACGTTGGAACAGATTTAGCTATACTAAGGAGAGATCTGCCTGGAATGTTTCTTGCTTTTCCCCCCACGTAATTGTTAGCTGATCCCTGTGCAAGTTGCGTTACTGCATAGCCCAGACCTCTTGCTTTATGGGAGCAAGTTTTCAATTGAATTAATCAATAGCTAATGTTAATTCCAATTCTCACTAGCTCTCCCCTTCCCCACAATTGATTTCTTTTAGTTCTTGCTCCCAAGTCTTCTCATGAAGTAGTGAAGGAGTCGGCCACAGATGTGCAGGTTCTTCCCAACTACTCCACACCTCAGAAAACAGATTCTTATTTTAATCCTAAGATGAAACTCAACAGGTAAGAGAACAGGGATTGGGAGGATGGACCAGAGGGGTGGGGAGCTTGTAGTAAACAATAATTCATGTGTTTGGAAAATCAAACACTGCAAAACTTTTGTTCAGAAGAAAGAGATTTCTATCAGAAGACTCTTATTGACAAATATTTTAACCCAAGAACACGATACGGGGAATGTTGTTATTTCTGAAGTGATAAAGTATTTTTCTGTAGTGAGTACTTCATGGAGAAGAACAGGATTTGACAGGAGTGCAGTTGAAAGCTGACTTCATTGTATGCACTTGAGATGTTTTCCTGTGAACCCCCATGAGATCCGATGTGCAGTCCCTGCTTGCTCTCTGCTGAACAGCAGCGTACCTGTAATTTAGTTTTCATACGCTAGGCCTTTTGCTCCTGGGACCTGGGTTCTCTCGAGTGTCTTCTCATTATCTGCATTAAAAAAAGATGAAAGAAGACTCATTGTCATTTTTTAAGGAGAGCCATAAACAATGTCTGAACCACAGCTGAAACACGCCTCTGAGGAAGCTGTTGCAACCAAGGTTATGGTTGTGTCTAAACAAACAAGGTCTGTTCCTCAACTCTGGGAATTTTATTGCTTCACAGTCATTTCTGACATCTTTTTATACACAGCACTGTTGGCAGGTGGTATCAGATTGTGCTAGGGAAGCAAGGAAAATGGTATTTACTGTTGAATGCTTGCCACTTTTCCCAGCGTTGGAGTAACTAGCAAGTGGGTTCAGAGTCTTGCCTTAGGAATATCCTGCTGCAGAATTAAACTTTTGCAGGTAGTTGAGGTTTTTAATTTACAGTTCTCCCATGTAAAGGGTAGAGCTTAGCATAAATGTTGTAGTATTACGTTCAAGGGAAATCTGTAAGGAAAAATATTTTCTCAGCTAACATGCTGTAACCATTCTTGTTGTAACCATTCTTGTTTTATTTTCAAGGCAATTGATATTCTGCGCATTAGCTGTTCTGGCTGAGGAGCGTAAACCCATAGAATGTTTGGATGCTTTTGGTGCCACTGGTAAAGTCAATTTCTTTAATCTTCTGGCTATAACCAATTGTATGAAGCTGCAGAGAGCAGCAGCAACTGACATGGTGTATTTGGAACTAATGTGAGGTACAGAGTAGTTTTCCTTAGGCAAGCAATCATTAGCTTCTGCATAAAGAAACCAGCCATCAAGAGCATAGTATTAGGCCTTTTAAAAAGACTGTACATAATATTAAATCAAATTTTAGTGGTCTCCTTAAAATTGGTTGCCTTAATGTCCGTGACATGGCATCTTCCTAGACTTGTGTCCAGAGTCGCAGATGTCTTGTGACTCCACGGCTGTGGAATATGGCTGTAAAACCAACCTGTGTTTTAAAAATGGTGACAAATCCAAGGTTCTTTATCAGAATTGTCTCTTAATTGATTAAAGAAATTCTGAACATGAACTAAATGTAACATAATGGACTCAATGATATCAGAGGTCTTTTCCAACCTTATGATACTGTGATATTGTGATAATTTTTTTGGTGTCTTAACCATCTTGAACAGAAATATGAAGGCAGCTCGATAGCCTTGTCAGCCAAGTACTGTAAACTTGAGGGCATAGTTGAGAATGGCAATAACTGCCCAGCATTTGGAATAAAAATTCTGGATGAGGAATTTATCAGCACTCTGAACAAGACCAGACTTCACAAGTGCATTGGGTCCTGCACTTCTGCAGTGTAATCATGGACTGCACTACCAAGGTCAGCAATAAACACTTGGTGGCAGCCTGAAAATCTTCAGTGCTTAGAATCATATAATGACCTGAGTTGGAAGAGACCCACAAGGACCATTGAGTACAGCTCCTGTCCCTGCACAGGACAACCCCAACATTCACACCTTGTGTCCGAGGGCATTGGCCAAATGCCTCTGGAATATTGTCAGGCTGTGACTGCTTCCCTGGGGAGCTGTTCCAGTGCTCCACCACCCTCTGTGTGAAGAACCTAACGTCCAACCTAACCCTCTCTTGGCACATCTTCTGCCATTCCCTCGGTGGCCTCTTCTCAGGTTTGTGTTTAGGGTGGTCCAGTCCCCAGAGTCTGCCTGCAACTCCAAGGTGTTAACCCAGCCAAGCCCCTTGGCTTTGCTGCAGATGCTGGGTCCAGCTTGCTGAAAAAAACGCACGCAATTTGGTCTGTAGCTCCAGTCACCATGTAAGAAGGTGACAGGCTGTCCCTTCGCAAACACCAGTGTCGATGTGCTGGGGCGGAAGGTCAGGAACATGAGAGAATTTGCACCACATCCTTCTGTATTATAGGTGTTTAAAAGGATAAATTTTTCTCTGCGAGTTCAGTGACCCAGAAACCAAGTCCTTAATCTGACAGAGTTACAATTCTGTCTTTCCTTAGGTATAATGGGATTACAATGGGCAAAGCATCTCCAAAGTGCTGTGAGAGTGACGATTAACGACTGTAATGAAAATTCTGTGACAATGATTCAGGAAAACTGCCTCTTAAACAAAATGAAGGTGAAACTGAGCACCATGGAAGATGACAGTGATGAAGCTATAGGAGATGGAGAAGAAAATACTGACACCATTGAGGTGACGAAAATGGATGCCAATGTTATAATGCATTTGAGATCATTTGATTTTATGTAAGTGTTGAATGTTTCTGTTAATAATTTACTGGTTTGATAATGACACCCCACCCCATCTCACAGTGTATAATCATACAGGGAGGTTGTAATGGAAGAAGGAACCAACAGTCCAATTGCTTGGAGTTTTAAATGTAATTGTGTTCAAGCAGAAAAGATGTGGGAACAGAAACTTAGTCTTAAATACGTTAGAAATCCCTGGAAAAAATATTTAGCCCTTCTGACATCCGAAATGGCCTGGAAGCAGACATGAAAATTTTAAGCCCAACTGGTTTTGCTAGAACTTGTCTGTTTGATACAGAGAAAGAGTTAATCTTTTTTTTTTTTCCTTAAAACTTTTAATTAGTTGCAAATCCTTGCCTCTGCATATTGTTGTGTAGGACTTTATTGCATCTCTTGTTTCAGTCCATTGTGCAAAATATTCATTTTCAATTAAAGCAGGCTAATTCTTCCAAGGTGAGTTTATAGACACATGCATTCAAAATCAATAGACAGCAAAATAAGGGGTTGGAATTTTTTTATTAACGCCCAGATCTAAGCTAATTAAGCAGCAGGTATCCAGGCTGAAAATTAGTCTAATTATTTTCTACATAAACTGGAATGCATGCTTTTGAAGATATTTTTGGTTTTAGAAGTTCCCTTTTGTTTTAAGGATGACGGTAAGCATCAGGCCAATATGCTTGTAACTTGAATTATTGATTCCGGATGCAAAAAAAAACTTGCTGGCTCAATGGTGATGTTGGTTTTCCAGCACAGAATTTCACACTTGAGTATTCCAGAGTCATTCGTGAGAAGCATGCTTTAAATTTTAGTCCTGTCTTCTCATGTTGTTTTAAATATGACAACAGGTGAAGCTCATAAAATAGTGTTTTCCTGAGATTAAGGATGAGATACTCAGTGAGACTTCCTTTCTTTCCAGCCATTTGGACCCCTTTGGAACTTCTGTGAATTACCTGGATTCTGCCTTTAGAAATGTGAGAAATCTTGGGATTGTGTCGTTGACATCCACGGACGTCAGCTCGCTGTATGCAAAGGCTCAGCACGTTGCCCTGCGTCATTACGGGTGCAATATCGTCAGAACCGAGTACTACAAGGAACTGGCAGCCAGAATCGTGATTGCTGCTGTGACGAGGTACTGCTGAAACACATCTGCTTCAGTTCTGCTAGAAAAGTACTAGCCAGACAAAACTTCAGGCTGCTGCTCTAGGTTATACATAGTCAGTTTCCAGAATTCCTTAATCCTAAACACCAGACCTCTTGTTACAAAATTAATGTTTCATATTTTGCGTGCTGCTGTGGGATAATGTAAATTTTAACCTAAAAGACTGGGCCAGATGAAAATGCATAAATAGGGTGTGGCTTTGGGATGGTGGGGAGGGATTTTTGGTTGTAGAGAGGGATGGTAGTACAAAAAATACCCAGGCTTGCCTGTCTGTGATCTCTTTTATTCCTCTGTCAATTCTGTGGTTGTATTAGTGCTGCGTAAGACTTTAAAATATTAATTGCACTGTGTGAATGGCTTCTAGCTACGCACTGCAGTTAAGTCTTGCTTCAGTGGAAACTGATATTCACTTCAAATTCTCTTGCTTGGGGTTAAAAAGATATGCAATTCCTAACTTGTAAAATGAGACATTTGCATATCAATATTCTCTGTAAATTCAGTCTGTTAAATAAATGAAGACATAAAACCTCGTCTTTAATTGGGGGGAAAAAAAGAGGCAAGAGGATGGGACGACTGTTCAGGAAAGACAGGGAATGAAATAATGTGCGCAGAAGCCTTCAGAGTGCCAGAGCAAAAAGTACTGACCTGAATATGTGTAGATTTTACTTTTCTCTCTCCCTGCATGTGTGAACTTGTTCCCTGTAGAATTTTCTCAGATACAGATACGCTGCTTAAGTCAAGGTTTAATTGTGTACTGGGTTGCATGCTCCAGCTCCCCTGAAGAGTTCTTTTTCCTTCTCAATGCTTACCTATTCCGGAACTGCTCACCTGTCTTTCCACAGTCTTCATTTAATTAACACTCAATGATTTACTGTCCTGTGTGCCCCTCTACATTTCTGCTTTCTCAGGCTTTCATTGAGTTTGTTTATGGTTTAGTTACCGTATCCTGGCAATAGGCAGGTATAATATTTGGGTAAAAAGCCAGTGCAGATGGCAGACCAGTGCTTCTAGGTGAGGATGTAGTATTCCAGTATTTAGAGAATGGATGAGCCAAAGGATCTCCAGCAGGTTCAGGTGTCGGTGGCAGTCTCAGCCTGCTGGTCTCAGTACAACATGGTTTTGTTTTTCCTTCATAGAGCTGCAGCTCGCTGTAACAAAGGCATTGAAGTGTTGCTTGCAGTAGCTCTAGAACATTTTGTTCTAGTAGTGGTCAGAGTTTTAAGGGGACCATCTCCTGCGGATGATTCAGCAAAGAAAATAAGATACCTCATCCATTGCCAGTGGTGTGAAGAGAGAATTTTTCAGAAAGAGGGCAATATGGTAGAAGGTAAATGGCTTTTCCTTTGCACTTTCTGAAAGGTCTGACTCCTGTATCTCTGTTTTGTGCTTGTTTAGGCCTCGTTTAAATTTACATCCTTCTAGTAAAGTAATAATTCCATTAATTTAGTGTATTATATGAAAAGGAGAAGGCATTTCTAATGCAATAGTAGCTGCTTTATGCTGAAGGGTTAGACTAGTTGTCTGCATGAATTTTGCTGCAAAAAGGTGCTGGGTTTGTTTCCAGACATGACATGTTTCAACGAGCTGTAGCTGCTGCAGCTGCTGGAGTGCCCGATACACCCACAGGCCTATCCTTTCAGTAAAGGACACAAAGGGTGGGACAGTCTCAGCTTCCTCTTCCTCCATACAATGGCAGATTTTAGTGTCAGATTGCTTTTTGTCAGACTGTTCATTTCAGTCACCTTAAAATGTTGTGAACTCCACAGTATGGCTTTCCCTTCAGAGGAAGTTGTGTTCTGCTGAGCCTGGGCCGGAGCTGTAAAGGCTTGGTGGGAAAACCTGTGGGTGTGGTAGGAAAGGGGTGCAGCATTCCTGTAGTTCTTCTATGTTTGGTACATGAAGGCAACCTCTAGGCTGAAAGGCAGCCGTTTGTGGGCTGTCTCTCCAAGTTAGCAGAGGTAGGGCATGCAGATTAAGCTGAGGGAGCTACTGGCCAGAGGGAATTGGGATGAATGTGAAAGGGAAACCCTGGTTTCAGCATTCAGGGTTCTCTGCTATCTGACTGCCAGCTGGTAGGGTCTGACTGCCCTGCTCCAAGTCAGGTGCAGGAGCGTACAATTGTTTACTTAATGCCTTAATTGCAGGTGAGCTGACTTACTGTTAGAGCAGGACTGTCAAACTCATGGCTCCCACCATTCTCCTGGTGCAGCGTAACGCACATCACACGCGCTGCACACATGAGCTGCGCTGGCAGGAGCGCAGGGCAAGGCGCTCGGCTGTGCCACCGGGTAGAAACAAGTTGCCGGGCCAGATAAAGCAAGGTGGAGGGCTGGATTTGGCCCGTGAACCCTGAGTTTGACACTCTGGCTTAGAGAATTTTTAGGTGGGCTGGATTTTGTTGATGGAAATGGCTGATGTTTGAGTTAAAGTTGCTGTAGGAAGACTGGCAATGGCCTTGGGTTTTGGTAGATTTCAAGTAATATAGGAAGTTATGTAGCTTTTCTTTTTCTTTGCTGATTAACAATGATTAAAGATCAAGTCAGCAATCACTAAATTCTGCTAAGCCCTGCTTGACAGCAGTAAGAAGGGTTTTGCGCTCCTGCTGTTGCTTGCCCTTCCCAGTGCCTCCACTGAGCTAAACTACTTCGTATCAATGTCATCTCTCTAGCACAGTAGGCACTGCTGACTATTTCTAAACAACTTAACTCCTGTTTTTCTGTTGCAGAAAACCCGTACCAGCAGCTGCCGTGCGATTGTCACGGCAGTATGCCTGGGAAGACAGCAGTAATTCTTGGTCCTCTTTGGTAAGTACACAACATGATACTGAATCAGAGAAAAAATTAGGTTAGAAGGACTTCTGGAGGTCAGGGGTTCAGATACAGAATAAAAGTGCAAGTCTGCTGGATATTTTTGCACTAAAAAGGGGGGACAGCGATCAGGAAGAATTCAGGAAACAGAGTTCAAACAGGTTAATAATAATACGTAAATAATAACAAGCTTGCTTTAAATGTCCCATTCAGTGCAACTTTGGAATACATCCTGCCTGGGAGAACCTGGCTGTGTGTTCCTCCAGTTGCCAAATGTTAAGCAGCTCTTTATTGCTTGATACTTGCAGGGAATCAATTTAGCAGATCCTTATATGTGATGACAAGCAAAACTAAATCATTTTGTTAAGTCCTTTAATGATTTCAAAGCAGTATTGAAGTGGTTGTGACAGTACCTTTCTTCTGGGGGTTAAATTTCTCAGCATAGTAGGGCATGTCAGCAGTGGAAATAAAATGCCATTCTTGAGAGCTTGATTTTTAATAGGAGACCAATGTTACAGTCATTGGAAGCAAAGGAGTTCAGTATTGCTAAGTTAAGAACACAGCCAGCCTGATTCAGCACTTTGGTGTAACATAACTCCTGATCAATTTAGGCAAGAGATTTTTAGAGCTTTCATTAAGGAGTCTTTTCACTTGTCTTCCATTTCATAGGTCAGGAGCCCTCTTCAACACTGGATTCCTTAAGAGAATGCTGTTTGAGGCTACTCAGTATGGTTTAGATGAAGTTCAGCCACTTTTGAAGACGTTGGTTTGTGAAGCTGAGTGCACAACTTTCAAGCACTTTTCTGCTCACAGCCCTTACGATGAAAACAAACAAGGTAAGGAAAATGGCAGACTGGCCACAGGAAAGACTGGCTTTGTGGTGGTTTAGAGAGGTATTGCTCGTACTGCCAACAGCAGTTTAGCCCTAAGAAGGTTTGTTGCTTTGGATGCAACGTGGGACTGGTCAGCTCTTGTGAGATGGTCTCTGGTGCTGCAGAGTGTGCTCTGTCAGAGGCAGAGCACTGGATTAGGCATCTGTAACAGGTGTGACAGATCCTACACCAAATAACCACAATGCACGAGTTTGCCTGCCGTGAAATCCAGCATCCTCCCTGGAGGAGATGTAAATACTGTCTGCCAGTTCCTTTGTTGTATCCTGATCCCCACCCGAGAGCATGTGCTGTTGGGAAGGCAGGGCTCCAGCTGTCATGCTCTGGATACTCTGCAGGGATCACAAATCAGTGCACCAAAAGAAATGACTTTCTGTACAGGAATGCTGTTCTGCTATTAAATGAAATTTTATTTTGAATATCCCCTCTAAATGCAAGTTACTGAGTTAGTAAGTTACCCATACGTAGGCTTTCTTACTACGTCCTTAGGCCAGAGTGTGGTATGACTTCTTCTGTTTAACCAAGGCATTTTGCCATTTTCCTGTCTTGAAGCAGAATTAATTTTGATTTTTAATTGTATTCTAGAAGAGTGTGGCGTATATATTAAAACTCCCAAAACATCTCCAGAATCCTGCGTGGTACCTGGTAAGTAGATCACTCTGGTGTACCTGTAGCAGTTTCAAATTAAACTGTAGTTTAAAGCAATGGCAACGCCAGCCTAGTGTTCACATTTTATATTTATCAATACTGGTACTCGGGAAGCTTTTTTCCACTGACCACTGATTTTAGTTTATCCAGAATTATATTTACTGGTAAGAGCTGAATGCTGTATACTCCATGAAGCCTGCTTGACTTCACTTGTTATGATTAAAATGGCACGTTAATTAAATTCAGGCTTTCAGATTTTAACTCTGCAAAATATTAGCTTATAAAAGCAGGCACAGAGGTGTAGTTGCCATGTGGCCTTTTTTTTTGCATGTGCTGTCTTGGGCTTCACTGGCATTGTTTGTGGTCTCAGGTGGATACTTACTGACTTCACTGGTGTTTTTTGTGGTCCAGGAAAAAGAAAAAATGAAGAATTGATTCGAAGTGCAGCCAAGCGACAAAAATCTGAGAACAGTGCTGAGCACCCTGCATTTTACTACAACATCCACAGACACAGTATTAAAGGAATGAACATGCCAAAGTAAGGGTTTAATTTAGGTTCCAGTCTTGTACGACTATGACAATGATATATAACTTGTATTGAATCAGCCTTTGTAGCGTTAACTCCTTTTTGAGTGGGTTTGTTTGTTTTTTTCAGGTTAAATAAGTTCTTAACCTATCTTTCCGAGGCTGGATACAGAGTAAGTAGAACCCACTTCGATCCCATGGGAGTTCGCACAAATGCACCCTTGGCACAGTTTAAGACGATCCTGATGAAGTACAGCACTCCCACATACACCGGGGGGCAGGCGGAAGGTGCTGTCCATCTGACTGAAGATGTCCAGGCAGAAGAACAGGTTCAAGCTGCTGGAGACAGCAAGGCAGAAGATGCTGAGTTTCTGGAAGATGATAAATCTGGAGTCACTGCCGCCATGTTAACGAAAGACTACCCTACTGCCTGCACAGCTGATTAATGCGAATCGTTTTGTTCACAGAGCAGGATATTGCAGTCTTGCAAGCACACCCCATTCAAGTAAGCCAGTACTTCTTACCAAACTGGATTTTGGAAACTTAAGTTGCCTGCTGATTTAGTTTAAAAGACGTTTTAGAATACTGTAGCAGAACTTCCCCCTGATCATAGCGTGTGAGGTCAAGGTACTGTTGCTGTGAGAAGGTCTCCAAGACAGTTACCTGCTTTTACGCTCACATCCACTTTCCCGCTAAGGCACTGTGGCTGCTCCCAAGTCTGTTTAAAGCCTTATTGCCAGCACAGAATCCAGAAGGGTGGATGGGGCCAAAAGTCTTCAGCATTTCTGAATGTGAGGTTAATACAGAATGGAATAGTCCTAAAACAAATCATTCCTACAACCCAACTGGTTACAATTCAAAGGGAGGGCATGTTAAGGTGATAAAATATCAAGGATAAAACGCAATCTGAGTTTCAGCAAGTCCAAAAGTCCAGACTCAGTGCACCTCTAGGTCCTGACGGCACATGTAACTTGGCATTCAGTTCTGTTCGTGATTCTCCCTACAAGCAAGGACCTAACGCAAGTGAGAATGGAATGAATGGTTCCAAGGCTGTTACTGAAACTTGCGGTGATAACCAAACCGTAGAATTGTTAGTCGCTCTAGGTAGCTGTTTGTTCAGAGGTCACATTTGGTTGTATGCTGCAAAAAGGTACACTGACAGGACACCACGGTTTGAAACTGGAGGTGAAGTTTTGCTATTGATTTGTCAATAATGTGGTCTCAGCTGTCAGATCTCTTCTGTGAACGAGCAAAGATGCTGTGTCGGTGGTCAGTTCCGGTTTCCTTAAATACATGGTAGTATTCCAGCCAAATGATCTTGACTTTGTCGGTTCTTTGCCCCACACTCGGTTCAGGTACGTCCTCTGTGTTTCACTGGAATTGAGAACAGCTGTCACAGTTGAACCAGTCCTTCCAGCGTGTTGCAGGCTTGCGGTTCCACCTGACCCAGTGCCGGCTTTATCCAAGAGCAGAGCAGAGAGGTTCTTAATCTTATTTACCCCTTTCTGAAAAGTCACAGTCATTACACCAGGCCTGAGCTGATACTGCTTACCCAGACACTCCGTGCCACGGTCCATAATGCCAGACCTGCAACAGGCAACCAGAGCTTGGCTGGATCAAGGTGTTACTGCAAGCAGCCAGTGCCAGACAGAAAATCGGAACTGATAACTGCTGGAACCACTGGGGTACTGAAAGCAGTATTTATTTAACACCTGATCAGCACGTTGGAGGACAAGCGCCAGACGATGGAAAATCTAACTTGTAGGATATGATCTAGTGACCAGGAAGTGTAGGACAGTGGCACCTCTGCTATGGAGCTAAGGAACGTCTCTGCCTGCACACTGTGTGCAGCAGAAAGCAGGCAGTGTCTGCACATGAGCTCTGGGTGTTTTCTGTTTAGCTGTGATTAAGGGAAACTTTCAGGGAGTTAAAGCTGTTCAAAGACAGCTCTGAATATCAAGAGTCAGCACAACGAGCAGCAGGAGTGCAGGCAAAGGGACCTCTTCCTGCAAGGAAGAGGTGAAGCTTGGTCTATCTCAAGAAGCCCCACTCAGTGTACACAAGTGCCCCTCTTAACTCGAGGGGCATCCTTCTGGTTACAAATTGTAGTAACTGTAGAGAGAAAACACAGAAAGGAATAGAAATTCACCTTTTTCAGTAATGTACCTCAAACCCGGGTGGTTGATTACAGTTACCCCACACTCTTTTCTGCTGAAAAGCTCCTTAATAAGCAATTAAATGCAAACAAAGTTACTGGGTTTAACCTGAGGGCTGTGAAAATCCTCCGTCCCCTTTCTCAGGATCCAAAACGGGACAGCAACAGCTCTGGCAGGTCCCTGGAGGAGCTGTCACTGCTGGCTGTGTATGTGTGCTCCCCCTTACCTGTGCTTCAAATGAGAAACGCAGAGAACAGGCAGAGGAGTTCAGCTGGTTTCAGCAGGCTGTGACTGCTCAGGGCCAGACTCACTTGGCTCAATGCCAGAGACAGCCCCAAACACTGCAGTGCTAGCGCACACCCAAACTCTCCAAAGGCTTTCCTTCAGAAATGGTAAGAGGAAGCAGCATTGGAATTTCCTATAGGTTGTTGTTAAGATTTTTGCTTTTATTGTCAATTTGAGAATTTCAGTCAGACTTCAGCTGGATGAGAGCCACGAGGCTTACCATGCCTAACTTGTCATGTACTTAAAAATCACATGGCTTGAAAAGGTGGACGAGTAAAGTCATTTCGAAAATAAAATAGTTTATAGGACTAAAGAGTCACAGTGCAATCAATGGTTTAATCAAACAACTACATTAGATATATATAATATTTCAAGAACATAAATATTCGGTAAATTCACTACAACATGAAAAAATAAAAAGCTTCACATTCTCCCACGCTTTTTGAAGGACTGGGGACAAAGGGACAGACTGACTGCTCGGCATCACAAACACCTCTCGTGCTCAAGGGACAGGACATTACCTCAGCTATCACAACGCGAAGGGATGCTGCAACTAGTCTAGGAGTCTCCCCATAAATTGTAAAGCATTTATAACCACTGCTCCCTCCCCCCCCCAGGTTATATTCAGTGGACATGCACTACTAGTCTATACAACGCAACATTTCACCAGAAAGCCATGAATAACACATTGCCTTATACACTGCCCCCTCTGCGATCAGGGGGCTGGAAGCTTCCCTTTCATGTCACAAACCCCTAAGTCTCTCCAGTAAGAGAAAATAATGTTTTGTTACTCAAAGAAACCTGTGCGGTTTTCACATTGGGATAAAGCTGATCCGAGACAGCAGTCGGAATGGACACATTTATAAGTGCTAAGCCTGAAAAACGGAAGTGAAGGTAGGGAATTCCTTTCCAGGAGAATCCCCGAGCAGCTGAATACTTGGATAACACGTACCAAAACCAGTTTTGACTGCAGGCAAGACAAAGGAGCAACACTGTATAGTCTGAAGTGCATTACTTCTCCCCTGCCATAGCAACATTTTGCTTCTGGCTTCAGGTGCAAATGGGCAAAGGCTTTCTCAGCAAGTCTGACAGCAAAGGGAACGCGGGGTACCATCACTTCCCTTAGGACAATGCTGACAGCCCCCAGTAAGCAACAGCAAGGTCCAGTGCGAGGGAAGCGGGGTGTAACATGCAACGAACAGCACCTACTGGCCTCTGCACAACAGCCTACTGCCAAGTTTTAAAACTTGAACCTAAATTTAAGACACTAAACGGTAAACTTTGTCAAGTACTAAAGTTGTCTTCCAAAGTGCTGAGCCACGATGGTTAAAGCTATGGCAAAGAAAGAGGAGAAAGGAAAAAAAACAAAATAGAATCTTTGAGCAGCTACAGTCAAAGACTTCCCTGCTCACACTGAGCCCAGATAAGCTCACAGCTTGGGTGGCACAAGTTCCATACAGCAAAGCATTCCCATGGTGCGCTCGGTGTGCTGGAATTTCAGGGATGTGCTTTTAAAAAAAAGGTTTTCATGACAGTTCTTTACAGAACATCCTAATACATTCACAGTAAAGATCTGTTCTTACACAGAACAGAGCAGGGCTGGAGAACTTGCTTCAGTTCAGCTGGTGAGGACAGGGCAGCACGGCCACGGGGGCCAGGTGGGAAGCTGCCATGGGCACGTTCTGCACAGGGAGGAGTTGTGGGTTTGGGTTGTTTGGGGGGATTTGACTAAAATATGTGTCAAAAAAAAAAAGCAATCTCATGAATCAGTTTGCACTGAAGCAAGGTTTTAAAGTGTCAGTTTGCTCACTACAGCTCTATTTGTTCACAAGAAAACAATAAGTCTTTCCTAGGGAATCCGATTACCTCTAGCTGCAAGACTATCGGAAATCAGTTCTCTCCCAGTCTTTTCTATGGATAACAATTAGCAAGTTACAACATTTAACATGTTCCTTGGCATACGCTACTATCGAATAGACTGACTTAGCCATCCAACGCTCAGTACTTCACAGAGGCTACTATAAGTGTGTCAAATGTATTAGAAATCCAGATTTACCTGGACAAAATTAAGACATTCCAAACCGGAACACTCGTTCAGTTATCATGCATTAAGAACAAAAAAGCATGTCAAACACTGGAATGCACTGGAGAAGGGTATTTAGTCTCCTAGGGAAAAACCAAAAACCCAAACCAAAGACTAAATTAAATACAACCCAGAATACTGTCAAATCAGGTTAATAAGTATACTGAGAGAGCCTGAAGGCATCGCATGTATTGTCCGTGAAGATAATGGTGGTGCCTTCTTTTAACATTAAAGAAGTCAGAGCTATAAAAAGAGTTAGTCCCATCTCCGTTGGCTAGCGCAGCTTATTTATGTTCCTTCGTTGGTGCATAATACAGTTCCATGGGTTTGTTCACTTTCCAATACTTCTCACTGACCAGTTCCAAGGAAAATGACCCATTTAATACCTAGGAGAGAACAGCAAAACAGAATTGAAACCCGATGACCTGCACAGGTAGTACTGCAGCAACAGGCAGTGACTTAAATTAGAAGAATGTGCTGACTTGATAATGTGGAACAAGATATTCACTAACCACTCGGTGTCAAAAAGCAACAACGCAAGCTGTTCTGAATTCCTGCTGCTCTCACTAAAACAGCACCAAGAAGCACTTTTGCAAAGTGAATACAGTTGTAACTGAAGTGAACTTGAGTTTTCCTCTTTCCTCTCTGCAAACAGGGAGCAGTAAGTGTGTATTTACACCAGAAGGTGCTGTGGATTTTACCCCTAAGTCAACTGAGAAGTCCAGCTGAGTGGGTTTTAATCAAATCTGAACCAAAGATGTATTGATGCTCAGTTTGACTCCAATAGAAGCTGTGCTTACAGTGAACTGCCCGTTGGCGGTAGCGATGTAAATGGTGTACTGCTTCTCGCTGGCCGTGTCAAGGTTCATCTGGTTCGACTCTCCTTTGCTCCGAAGCTCCTCCAAAGCCAGTCTCACAGCTAGGTACTTAGACAAGTGATCAACGGTGGCATTGCCTGAGGTCTTGATGTATCTGTGACAACCACAAAGAGAATCAAAGACGTTGGAGTTGCAGGTATGAGAAAAAGACAAGTGGAACACTCCCAAATGTTAAGCATCAAGTGCGAAAAGGCCTTTAAAGGCAATCCACAAACAAGAATATTAATTGCTTCTACCCAGGACATGCAAGCAGCTCACCAAATTATATTGTTCCAAAGTGCCCTTACATTTTTTTGACACTTCTGCTGCAGGCCCTCCTGCTCTCGTAAAGAGAAGCCAACACTGCCCTGTCTTCTGCTCAAAGTGAAAACCCTAATAACAACTTGTCAAGGGGGTTTGAGATTTCTCAATTGCTGAAATCACCTGAGCACAGATGCAGTCTGAAGTGCCTGGACAGAACGCCATAAGGTGCGACGCTCTCTGCAGCTCTGCTCCTTGTCAAAGTTGCTCTTCCATATTGTCTCACTGCATGTTCTCATTTCATTTCTTCATGCAAGGACTCAAGGCTGACACAAACGCTGCAGAGCCCTCTCCCAGAAGCCTAGCTTTGCCTTTTAGAACAACCCCCAGAACTCCCTTGCAATTCCAAACCAAAATGAAAAGCTGGCTGAAGCTTATAATGTATTTATAGGCACCACAGAGAGAAGTCTCATCAGGAGAGAAAGCCAGGAGGAGATCTCAGAAACTACACGAGCTTGCTCATTGCTGTGATCCAAAATTTGCATTCTGGGCTTAGACTGGATCATGAAAAAATGCCAGGAAAAGCTTCCAGCCTACAAACCCTGCTGACACAAAGCTGCTCCTGGAACCGCTGACACTTATGCAAGGTTTGTTTATTCCCAAAGAATCTAAGAATAAGTAGAAGGGGGCTGATATTACCCCATCATCCTAATACTGTGAACTGCAATGCTAGAAACCTTTAAAACCATCTTTATTTGCGATGGAAGGCTTGTAACAGATTGTTACTGTGGTTTTGGTAAGAGCTGAGCAGTGCCATCTACCTGACTTGCAATGGAAAGAGGGAAAGAGCACATATGGTTAAACGGGGTGCGCAACAACCAAAATAAATCGATTTTAAAAAGCCCCAAGAAGTGACAGAAAAGCACCAGAAAACAACAGCAGAATACTTGAAGAGGAATAGAAGATACTCACCTTGTCTGTGCACTGTCATCGTTCTCCATGAGGGTGGGATGAGGCCTGAAGACCAGTTCAATCTCACTGGCACCATCCATTACAGGGTCTATTGCCACTGTTGTGTTGTTATTGTCCAGTTCGAGCCCAGAATCGTCCGATGTTTTGGTCCTCTTGTTACTCGGCCCCGCTTCCTGATTGCTGTGTGTTGAGGCATTGCTACAGTGAGAACTGTCACCGTTGTCTTCTGCTCCACTGCCATTCTCGATCTGCTGTTTCTTGCCCCTCTGTAACCTGGTCAGAAACAGGCAGAAATAAGTGCTAATCTGTATTCAGAATTCACCCAGCAGAGAGGCCCCCAGTGCTTGTACAGATCCTCCATCTCCCGGTCTCTCTCATGCCAGAGGTCAGAAATATGCACACACGAGCACTAAGCCTTTTTTAAAACTTTAAATAGCTCTGAAAAAGAAATCCATTCTTTCTTATAAAAAGATACTCCTAGACAAGAGCATGGATTTTCTTCCTGTCTGTAAAACACCTTTTAGACATGTTTTAACTTTATAAAGTTAAAAAATATCTTATTTTTTTATTTTTCAGGCAGTTTCAGACCATTATTTTCAACTAAATATGAATCCACATGTGATTATACATAGAAGACACACCATGCTTCCCCATGACAAAGTTCTAGGTTTAAATGCACACCTAGAATTTCAGTGCTGTCACATAGTCCAGCCTTGTGAATGACATTGCAACAACCCCCCAAATTTCAGCATTATGTACCTTTATTTGCATGTAATGGGAGTTTGTTGGCATAAGATTTAATGCATCACAGTTTATTATCAAAGAAATAACAGCCCTAATTTGGGAAAGCTAAGCTGGAACCTGCTTGTCTCCATCAGGCTGCTGCAGAAGCTACAGGGAGCGATACAAAGGTTCCTATTAGGAGACAAAGGGTTAAAAATTATTTTGCCACAGGTTAAGTTATTTTAGCAGACTTTGGAGGAGAGGAAAGGAATCTCAGGCTACGCAGGGAGTGAGGACAGATGGTGTATTTTTAGTGTTAGGGCAAGCAAGGTCACATGTGGACAAATTACGTGGATTACATACCTGTTCATGGCCTGAATCTTTAATCCTTCCTCAATGCTGTGACTTAGTGCTTGCTGGTTGTTGTGCTTGCTGATCCTTGCTAGCACTCTCTCCTGATGAGCTTCGTATTCATCTCGGCTTGGATAGATTTTACTGATGAGAGCATCAAAATTTGGATCTGGTCTCAGTGATCTTTTTGAAACCAGCTTCTTGCGACACGTGGGACATTCTTTGTTGCTGGAGAGAAAAAAACCAGTACTAACTCTCTGGCAATAACGATACTGCAAGTCAAAGTGCTCGCTGAAACTCAGTATTTACAGTAAAGCCAGAATGGGGCTTCCATCTTTTGACAGGTGATGTAGCTCCAGGTATTTAAACAACCCCCCCAAACATGCATCTCCCTGCCTCATTGTTTTTAAAAGTACGTTTAAGTAAATTGTACTTAGAATGAATCTGAGTTCAAAAGTTCCATTCTGCAAACGCTCAACCCTCTGGCTGGATTTTCACCCAGGAAGAAATGCACCTTTAGTGGAAATTACATTAAGGTACAGTCTTCCTAGCACTGGCAGGACAAACCAAAGCTTAAGGAACCTCTTCCTTAAGAGGAAGCACTAATTACTGGGAAAACTAAGACAGTCCATCCTTCCTTCCTACCACTGTGGTCTCATTTAACCATCAGGCTGGCACATTTTTTTTCCTTTATGAAGTAGAACCTCAGTAGCCCAAACATCTGTCTGTACTCCTGATGGTTCTCTCCTTTCCCTCTAATGGATTTTTGCTAATTACTCATGAGAATTTACACAGGCACAGCAAATTAAGTGTGACCTCTGAACACAGGTAATTGCCATTATCAGAAACAGATGCATCATTGACTTAATTGGTGGTGGTTACCTCAGAATTCCAACACTTGAGAAAATACAAACTTGTAACTGAAGAATATAAGAGAAGTTATTTGTACTTTAGTGTAGGTTGTTTCAGTGGAGAAGCTTGGAAGCAGGACTACCAGTACTACTGAAAGGCCACACAATTCGAAATTTATTATTAAGAAAAGGAAGAAAAAGGAAAATTAGTCTCATTTTTGTCAGCAATGTGGTGTATTTTTGCTTTGTTGTTACTGGAGGAAAAAAGAAGAAAAGGAAAGCAATGGAGAAAAAAAAAAAAAGGAAAAGAAAATACGATAAGTGATAAAAGGGGTTTTCAACTCCTTGCAAAAAACAAGGTTATGGCATGATATTTCATACGAGGAAAAAGGCCAGGTCCGCTGGCTGAACACAAAGGAACGAAATATGAAAGGTGTGCTGTACATTCAGAAACTCGCTGTGCACGGGGCACAGAACTGTTCCACTCCAACATCCACGACTTAAAAGGATTTCCAAGATCTCATTTTCATCTCATTTTCCCGGTAGCAGTGTTTACATACCCACTCCTGAGGGCGGTGATGATACAGTCGGCACAGAAGCGATGCAAACACTCTTTTGTCGTCATGGTGTTCTTTAACATGTCCAAACAGATGGGACACATGAGCTCACTGTGCAGGCTCCTGGGTGACACCACTATTTCCAAGCCATCAGTGATCGCTTCCTAGCATAAAATAAAGCTCTTGAATGGAATTTAGTAACTTCCTCACAGAGTCTGCATGGTTTACTACTATTTTAAAGAGAGGCACAGTAAAAACACAAAACAGGACACATAACACGACACTGAGCACACACCCCCGTGCTGCCAAGGAAAGGAGAAAAGAAATGAAGATCAAAAAGTTTGGGTTTTTTTTAATATTAGGAGAGAGGTATTGGTTTGGGAGAATTTTTCTTTAATATTCCATCATTTAGGATAGGCAGAGCACTCACTCCAAAGGGAAATCTTAAACATCAAGCTTCACATTCTGAAAAGTATAAAAAAAGCGCCTTGCCACAAAGGCCAGCGCTTCAGCACCTCCTACCTGAGGCGTTCTCTGCAATTCGTACAAGCTTAGCTCCCACGTTTTGCTTAAAGGCTGCGTCCCGTTGGTCTGCACGGCTTGAGACATGGCTGGAAGGAGAAGAGAAGTAAGTTGCATGCTCACCTGACTCCGGGTGCCAACCCCCTCTCCCAAGTGAGTGTGAGGTCCCCAGGTCCGCATAGACGCAGCGGTCTCTGTGCCAACAAAGCGGAAATACAAGGGGAACGCTTGTTCATCCGAGTACCAGGCTCCACTGTGTTACATGTGGACAATCCCATGCTCTGTAGCCCTCCAGAAAAACTGCGGGAGTCAGTCAGCCGTGAACACTTTGCAAAAATCAATTAGGGTCATTAAACAGAAGTGACACAGAACTGAAGCCCAGAAAATTTTGGCTGTGTGGTGCAAAAGCTGCAAATGCCACCTGATGCGGAAAACATCCATAAAACATCCACTTCCAAGCACACACACGGGTCGAGTAGGGTCTGCTTCCTAATCGAGGGGAAGGTCAGAACTATGCATGCACCCAGAAAACAAGGAGTAATGGTTTTAAGCTAAGGAGGGAGATTTGGACTGGATATAAGGAAGAAATGTTTCTCTGTGAGGGTGGGGAGGCCCTGGCCCAGGTTGCCCAGAGAAGCTGTGGCTGCCCCATCCCTGGAGGTGTTCAAGGTCAGGTTGGATGGGGCTCTGCGCACCCTGATGCAGTGGGAGGTGTCCCTGGTGGAACTGGGTGGACTTCAAGGTCCCTTCCAGCTCAAACCATTCTATGATTCTATGAAAACCAGCTTAACATGTTAACTGGAAGCACACTAGAACCTCTTCTCTTTCTTCTTGAACACACATCGCCAAGGTTTCCAATCAGCAGTTCAGAGATGCCGACATGGGGTGGAGAAGAGGGGGAAGTCAGAAGTTTTTGAGTTTCCCAAATGCCAATTGCACACCCATTATCAGGGTTTCACTCAATTTTTGTATCAGCAGTGGCAGACAGGCACTCCTGGAAAGGGACAGGGCTGGCAATACCTGCACTGACAGCCGGCGGCTGTACTCCCCAACCACTGCTGCAGAATTCACCTACAGGCAGAGGCACAACTCACCTTGTCAGTACAAAACCCCATAAATAAACACCACATGGTCACACCAGGGCTGATCCAAGCCAGGACGCTGTTGGCCTTCCCAGCCACCTGGGCCACTGCTGGCTCTTACTCAGCCACTGGCAACCACCACCCCCAGGGCCCTTTCGGCCAGGCAGCTTTCCAGCTACTCCCCAAGCCTGGAGCACTGCATAGAGTTGTGACCCAAGTGCAGGACCCAACACTTGGCCTTGCTGAATCCCATTCCACTGGCCTCAGCCCATCAATCCATTCCCCCAAGATTCCTCTGAAGAGCTTTACTTACTGCCTTGCCCCTTCTTCCAAAGGCCACAGGTCATTCCAGCCACTGAGAGAAATTTGTGAAGCTCCTTGCTAGTCATTCACATGCTTCCTGAATTCTACCAAAGCACACTGACGCATCACAGCAGACACCTTGTAAGAGGGCTGGATTTACAGGTACTTCACAGAAAAGCCTGTTACCAACACCACACAGAAAGGAGCTCATCTAAGCCACCCCGTAGTAGAGACCATCGCATGCACAAGTAATGTCCCATCGAAAATGCCATGCTTATCCTTACTGACACAGAAGGGCAGCTCTCCAGGTGCCAGACTGCCAGCAAACCTATTAATCCAGAGGACAAATGTATTCACACTATCACTTATACCGCAATCTTGCCTACAAGCCCAAGGCTACATTGCAGAAGACACAGTACAAGTGTCATGATAAATAATTGACCAGCTTTGTTCTAAAGGCTTCTAATCCAAGATGCTGAGTGCTTCATTCTTACCCGAAGGTCTGCAGTGCGAGCACTTTAAGAGGAAAAACACTTGCATAAAGCTAGATGAAGGGGGGTGAGATGCACACAGTCCACTTTATCAGCAGCAAACATCTCCTCTGCCTCTTATATGTATGAAGTCAAAATTTGAGGAACACTGAAAACATGGTCAGGTCAAATGTGCTGAAAATCTCCTCCCCCCAACCCCAAAATCAACAACAATCACGTTACACTGCACAGAGTTTTTCATCTGCTTGATGATAATCAATAAGCCTCCTTAGCTCTTTCCCTGTTCCTCTACAGTTTCCACGTCTGTATTTGGCCTAGAAAATGCACGTGAATGAGGCTTGACTTCTCTTCCTTAAGACATTTTTGGACATCAAGTTGGGTCACACCTCTTCACACTGCTGAAATCTGACACAGCAACATCAACAGCTGCCACCAGGATCAAACTGCACCACCAAGAGAGGTGTTCGGACCTAAAACTGCACTGACCACGTAAATAGTCACCAAGCTTCATGTCAACGAGCAGTCTCAAAATCGTAACCAGTAAACCACCTCTTAGATGTTCTCACCAATGACTGAATTACTTCACTCACGTGGGGAGTGCAGAGAGGGACAACCTCTACAGTTCACAGTCTCAAGTCCAGCCTTGCAACCAAGCACCAGGAAGCTGAACTGGCCCCTTGCTCTCAGGTTTAGCAGCAAATAGTTAGGCAACTACACTGACATCTGTCTAAAGTTAGCACATACTCTTTACAGGCATTCATTCTCAAAACACATCCCAAACAGCACTGCTTTGTTCATTTTTAGGTGTCATTTCATTTACTGGTCTCCAGCAGAAAAAACACCTGAAGAGCAAGACCTGACTGGTTTGGTTTTTTTAGCACAGGCCACTGCTACTGGATTTCAAGCAGGTATCTGCTAAAAGAAACCCTCGACAGTGCAGGCCAGACTAGCTGATCCTTTTTAAAGCTATAAAATTAGGAAAAGTCTGTCATGAGACACAGGAAAAAAAAACCCAAAACCTGTTGTTGACACTTTGTTCAGAGTGAAAAATATAAAGTGAAAAGTTTCTAGACAGAAGGAACCACAGAGTCTTTATTAAATACTAATGACAAGGGGACAGAAGATAGAGAATAAATGTAAACCTCAAATTTATTCTTCGGTTTGGAAATGAATTTCACTGCAACCTCACATACTTAAGATCAGTCAGATCTTCACTGACATCGTTCGCTACTGCTCTGCATCCCTTTCAGCATCTGTTTTATTAAAAGCTCTTAAATAACGATTTTCTCATGCTGATTCATCCAACTCAAAACATGAAGCAGGTTTCATCACAACAGGATCTGCTTAAGTTTTCAGCTATTTAACACTTCAGATCTTTTCTACTTTATAAAGGAAGAAGACGAGACCTCTTCTTTAAAGGTCACACGTGTTAATGTTACGAACAACGTGCAGTCAGATATTCCCTGTGAGCCTTATTTCATTACTAAGTTTTTAAGAAAACTTCTAATAAACCATGACTTTATACTTCTTACCATTTTTTACCCTTCTGACTTGTCTGGATATAGAAGGAAAGCAGCCAACTACACAACAACAGGGAGACACAAAGCGGAGAAGTCACATCCCTGCAGGCAGATCAAACACCTTTCTCTCAGGGCTGTGATCAAGTACTGGTTGTTGTGATTTATGCTGTAGCCAGAGGGCCACTCTTGTCAGTCATTTAAAAAACCCACCCTAATCAATATTACAAAGACACCTGCAGGCCTTCAGACCAACTCATTCTTCAGGCACAGTAAAACCTGTAATTACAGAGTACACACATCTGTCACTATCAAAGCAAGAGCTGACTGTTATACCCAAAAGAATGTAATGTAATACAAATCTGAGAGCCAAAAACGTTAGGAATTCAGGTGTGATTCCTTGTCACTCCCCAGTTCCAAGCAGCATTTGAGAAAACATAAGCAAGGTAAGATTTACTATTTATTTATAAAACTTGCCCAGTGGCTTCGTGGCTTTAACTGGAAGATGAAACAAGGAGACTGTTAAAGATTATCAGAACGTGTAAAGTTTTATTTCTTTGTACCCAGGATGTTTCTCAGTTCTCCACGTTGCCACGGCATTGAAAAAAACCCCACTTGTGCTGTTCTTAAGGAGCTTTGGAAACTTCAGATCGATTTTACATAACCAACTCTATCCACCAGTTGAACAGTCTCCTAAACAGAGCTGGGAGATGAGCCCGCCGGCTTCAGGAAAAAGCTCCGCATCACTTCATTTGAAAGACTTGCTATTTAAGCCTGATTTCCTTGGAAAACAGGGCTTACACAATCTCACTCTTTGTGCTCTTCCATCTGTAGACCATTTTCCAAAATAAATTTGAAGACACACGGCTAGGGCTTAAAAACATAAATACAAACCAAGGGTTTCTTTCCTAAGGTGATGGAAAACAGGCAGAGTCATAGGAAAAAAAATAACAGTTTGCAAGCCCCCTCAGAAAAGCCCCTCTGATCTCCTGCCTGCTTACAGATTGGGGAATTTACACCCAAGAGCCCCTCCAATGGGCTTAGAAAAAAACTCCAGCAGAGCAACATCCGCACTTGTCGCACACCATATCCACTTTACAAACTTTTATACTTAAGTACACTTAATTACTTGCTCATATACAGTCGTGAATCACAGTAGGTCAGACATTTGGGTATCCAATTCCTGAAACCACCCACTAAAAATAAAATGCAACCAGCAATAAGTACACTTTGGACCACTCCAAGCTGCGGGCAGACAGGCTGTTCTGGCTGCAAGGTAGCCAAGAGCTCAACAGCAGCACATCACTGCTCCTTCTATTAACTTCCCTACTTTAACTTTTCAGAGCTTTACCCCCCCTTAGATTCACCAACGTATAATCACTCTTTTTAGTCTTATTTCTCAAAATTTGTCATTTATGAAAATTTAACATTTCATAGAATCATGGAATGGTTTGGGTTGGAAGGGACCTCAAAGCCCATCCAGTGCCACCCCCTGCCATGGGCAGGGACACCTCCCACTGGATCAGGGGGCTCCAAGCCCCATCCAACCTGGCCTGGAACACCTCCAGGGATGATCAAGAGACCCCCCCCAGCTTTCTTGTAACCCCCTTTAAGTACTGGAATTTCCTTAGCTCTAGCACAGAACTAACCTTAATAGTGGTCCTTCTTTAACCAGGGAGTGGGGGACTTCCTAGTGGATGCCATCAGAGGTCCCTCACAACCAGAATTTCTCTCTGAAATGCTCTGCAGCGCTTGTTTCAGCCCAGGTAAGGGCTGAAGAGCAACTGCATACATGGTTGTGTCTGCACACCTTGAGATCAGAGAAAGGGTGGAATGATACCGAGCAGCTCAAAGAGATAAACCATAAACCCAGCTCAGGTGTGACCATAACCCTAACAGCTGCTATTTAACTCAAAGCAGTGTACTGATCTCTGGTACTTTCATGAAAAAAACACTTTTGAGGAAAAAAAAAAAATTGCATCAGGCTTTTTAAAAAAAATACACACATTTTTATGCAGTATTAAATCCTTAGAAATGAACTGATTTTTGTTCCAAGTTTAAAAAGTAAATATTTAGACTTAAAACAGTAAGAGAGTTGGAGCTCTATTTGGCATGCCAAGTTCAACAGCACCTTCCACCATTCTGATTTTTTTTTTCCAAAGGATTAGTTCTTTTAAAAACAGGTATCACAGCGCAGTCACTTGGAAGCTTAACGGGATTAGTGTGTTAGGTTTTCCTCTCTCTGATACTGTAAGCAGTACTAGGGGAAAATTGCATGTTTTGACAAAGTATTCCATTCAATCATTCATTTCAATTTATTTAATTGAAGGATCCTGAAACCTAAGTTTTTTCTGCTTTTACTTTCTGGCTAAGAGCTCGATTTGAAAATAAAACCATTTCAGGGTAGGCACTATATGAAAGAATTCATCCTCACTGCGGTCCACTGGCAGCTCGGATTGCTTTACATCCAGCTGTAACCCAGGACAAACGGCACTAGACCACAATCCAGAACTTGCACTGATCACTCTTTTCTGAAGGTTTTTTCATCTCTAGATCTCAAAATTCCTTGGAAGCAGCTGAACCAGGTTCAAGCCTGGAGCTCATTTTGTTCCCAGCTCTGAAAGCAACTGCCCGACGATCACCACTTCTTTGGGCAACCTGTGCCAGGGCCTCACAACCCTCACAGGGAAACATTTCTTACCAAGATCTCATCTCAATCTCCCCTCTTTCATCTTAAAACCATTCCCACATGTCCCATCCCTGCACTCCCTGATCCAGAGCCCCTCCCCAGCTTTCCTGCACCCCTTTCAGTACTGGAGGCTGCTCTAAGGTCTCCCCAGAGCCTTCTCTTCTCCAGGCTGAACAACCCCAGCTCTCCCAGCCTGCCCGTGTACAGGAGGTGCTCCAGCCCTTCAATCCTCTTTGTGGCCTCCTCTAGACTTGCTCTATGTCCTTCCTGTGCTGAGGGCTCTGGAAGAGAACACCGGGCTCCAGGCAACACTCTATGGGAATGTAAGTGAGCTCCTTCCTAAATGCCTGCTACCTTTAAAAGTGAGTGGTTAGCAATGCTTACTCAAAGCCAGTGTTGAAAACGCTTTTGTACACATTAACTAGAAGTCTATCATCTGCAAAGCACAATCAAAGCCAATTAAAAAGACTATTAAAGATGCCAAATTAATACAAACTATAGAACTGAAACTTCAAATAGCAATTACATGCTCCAGAAGTCACATCTGGTAACAAATAATGAGTATTTACACCATGCTTTTCACCCTTAAGATATACTGGCTTGCAAACATATCCTCACACTATTTGTCCAGTAGAAACAAAGAATTAAGAAAAACTGAGGGAGAAGAGACATAACTATGTTATGTGCTCAATGAAGGAGACAGAACCAGCACACCAGTAACTCCATGACCAACAGCGCTGCTGTGAAACACAAGAATCCAATTCTTGCCAGGGCATCGTCCTTGAACCCTGAACTGGGCTTTGCCAGTGTGTGTTTAAAACCCTCTGTACCGTGACACCCCCACCTACCACCTCCATGCCAACCCCCCACGCCAGCAGGGTCCTCCACAAACGCCACAAGGAAAAGTGTTGGTCCCCCTGCAGCCACCCAAAGCCTCTGGAGCCCCACAGGAAGCCTCTGCTCCTCCACTTCTCTCCACAAGTCCTACAGGAACACAGATCACGTCAGCCCAGAGAGAACCCCCTCCTATTAACGCCTCCACTGCAGATGTGGCTGCTGCCCTTGCGCTCTCCCCTAGAGAACTGAACCAAGGCACAGAGACCACGTTTACCATCGCTCCTCAGGAAAGGTTCTAGCCATGAGGCACTCCCACCGTTGAGCATCCTCTCTCCTTTTTTCCCAGGTCCATTTTAAGGGGTTCTGTATTTCATTCTTAAAAGAGCAAACCGGGAAACTGGTTTTGAACCAAACAAAACAAA
Source organism: Neomorphus geoffroyi (assembly GCA_033558235.1). Taxonomy (NCBI): domain Eukaryota; kingdom Metazoa; phylum Chordata; class Aves; order Cuculiformes; family Neomorphidae; genus Neomorphus; species Neomorphus geoffroyi. The sequence continues at coordinate 5,315,459 of JAUMJM010000074.1, forward strand.
CAGAAACTAAGTCCCAATAAAAATGTATGAAAATGAAGAACAGCTGGCACTATCCTGATGCCACATGTTACAATAAATAATGCATACTAATGCAAGCAATCTGGCTGCAGTGCACGTTACGGTCAGTGTTTAATGGGATGAAACAACTAAAGTCTACCCTTTCACTGATTCAAGTCCCTCCAGTTTCAGCCACACCTGAAGGACAGCGTGATGCACGCAGAGTAAGACATGGACACAACGTAATAACCATCCTGACAATCCCATTTTAACGATGTCTGCAGCTGGTTCCTTGCTATCCTTTTCCTACTTTATCCACAGAAGTAAAAGAAGAGTTTACCATTCAAATGTTTGGATCAATTATATCACTGCAGCCCCACCACGGCTGAGAAAACAATTTAACTGTAATAAAATCAGAAAATAATATTAAAATTAAACAAATTTGTCTTTGAGATGGGTACATCCAACTCCCAGTGAATGTCAGATAAATGACTGCCTGGCACAATGAAGTTACTAACACAATAATTATTTGTACATACATGAATGCCAGATGTTCCCCACACTCCAGCCTGTGCCAAGTTCTACATTTAAAATATAGATCTAGTCTATTCTGCATGAAAAAATAAGATATTCTCCTTTTCTTCATAGTATTGTGCCACCAGGATACACATTAGGAGAAGTTATAAATATGAATTTCTAGATTGTTTGAAAGCAAATCCTCGTTAAGGCAGGTCGTCACATGCTCTCATTTGCCACTTAAAATTGAGTCTAGATTTCTCAACGCTTGAAGCTCATCGAAATCCATTGTCAAAGCCACTCCAGAACAATTCATGCTTTTTCCTCTTATCCCATTACTTTCAATAACAAAGCTGTTCGTCTAGAAGAGACTCAACTACATAAGAAGTTATTTTATGAACCTCGGAATCGCACACATGTAAAGATTAGGGAAGCTGTGTTTATTCCTAAAGGAAGTATTATCCAGTTCTTCATTTTCAGGTGGTCAAACTGAGAAATCCAAAGTTAATCAGTGTATAAAGAGCAATTAGCAGAGAGAAAACCTCATTTCTGCCCTAGAGTGTTACCAGCCAGGAGAAAAAAAGAAGGGGGGAAAAAAGGTATAATTCTTTCAAGACCACTGACTCAAAAATGTCCCAAAGCAGCCAATAAAACTGAGGAATGCAGAGAAACCTGAGGCACCAGTGCAGTTTAACAGCCTCGACAGTCAGTAAGACTACAGAGGTTTTCCTGATACGACTGTCCTTCTCAATCACACCAATTCCAAGCTTTTAATTTTCCTAATAACTAGTCCCAAACTGCCATTTTCCCACAACTTGCCCCACAACTTAACATTTCTCTTCAAATTAAAAAAAAATCTTCCTTGAAAACCAGCAACAACCCCTAGCACTTTGATGATGAAAGGTCCAGTGGGCTACTGGACAGATGCCATCCAACAGAGGGAAAAAGAACACCGGCATTTCTGCAACGCACTCACTTTCACGGTTTCTTCGCTGTATTTATTGTCTTAAGGATGAAAGTGTTTTGCCTGGTGCCTTAAGACGTGGGATCTTCCAGTGATCGGCCATTCCCCATTGACTGGGTCTGAAATGAATTGATCCACGGCGTACAGCAGCACTTTCAATCTGGCCACCAAGCTGCTCATCCCGGCCGTCAGCAACATCAGAGGTGTGACCTCACACGAGCCATCTGCTGTACATACGTAAACCTTTGGAAGAAGTCAACGAATCCAACGCTCATAGGAGCAACCAAAGAGAAACAATCCTCCCGTTTTAGATGATGTCAAGAGCATTAAGGGGAAAAAAAAAAAAAAAAGCACAAAATTGACCTTATGATCGTGCTCCAGGCTGTTCTATCATGGTGTTAGGAACTGTCAAGTACTTTTGGACATAAAGAGGTGTGTAACTTCATACTTCTCCGCACATTTACAGCAGTAAAGTATAACAGCGTACAAGCACTGCATGCCCGTGTACATTGCTCTCCCGTAGTTGATGCTCCAAGTCTGTATTATTCCAATGGCTTCTCTATTTCTAGGAGCATCATGGTCTTTTCGCACTGCCTCCTGGATCACCTCATCACTGCCGATAACCTCAGCCCTTAGCGTTCAGCTTCTCATTTACAGCTCTGTCTCATATCCTTCCAGACATCTCCTGATTTACGAAAACTGGGATAGGCATAACAATCACAACATTCAGAGAGCTCTCTGGATCACGTTGGCTGCCTCCAGATAGTCCAGAATTCATCCATCTTCCTCTATCTGTCTTTCCAAATGCTCAAACTCACCATATTCCAAACCCATGCTATTCCTAAACTAAAATAAGCTTAGATTCTCCTTTATCACAGAGGGATTAAGTAGAAAACTGATCAGGTTTTGGTGTGTCCCCCCCCCAAAAAAAGAAATATTGCCCACTGTTCCAATGCAACAGGTAGTAAGAAAGATTATTTTAACCATTACAGCTAAAAAAATCCTGATACTCACTCTTTCACACCATCTGTACCTTGCCAAAAGTGAGTACTAAAATACGATAGAGCAATAACACCTTCTGCCAGGAGTGAAAACAAAACCGTTATAGAAACAGTACCTTTCTACTCCTTATGTCGGCCAATAAATCAGAGAAGCACTTGTCTTAACATCTGCCAAAGACCTTTGCCTACAATTCATATAAAAAGGAAAACAACCATTACCAAGCCATAATTCAGCCCTGTGAAGTAACAATATTAAGCAGCGCTCTGTGGGGAAGTGAGTAGAATTTCCATTTTCTCTGTTATTTCTTAATTTTGATACAAAATTTCTCATATTATGAAGAATGCTACAATAATTGTTAATGATGTTCTTAAGCTCTTAGAATTAAATCAACCTTGGACTTCAGGATTAAAGACCAACTGTGAAAGAGAAATGCAAAACTGCCTTTCTAAAATCCTGCCTACAATTCATTTCAGTGTTGTATCAGTGGGAGGGATGAAGGATGGAAAACTGTTGGGAGCAAACAAAAGTTAACTTTCAAACTCCAGAACCTGTCAGAGCATCTAAATACACACACTTAGGCCAGGAATGATCCACATTTCCTTAGGACATTTTTAGTCAGACTTACTTTTTTCTCCTTTGTAATATTCTTTCTCTAGGAGCACGTTCAGAGTGCACCAGACCTCATGGTCTGCAGCACAGAACCATGGAATGGTCTGGACCAGAAGGGAGATCAAATCTCATCTAGTTCAAAGCCCCCCACCACGGGCAGGGACACCTCCCACCAGATCAGGGGGCTCCAAGCCCCATCCAACCTGGCCTGGAACACCTCCAGGGATGGGGCAGCCACCACTGCTCTGGGCAACCTGTGCCAGGGCCTCCCCACCCTCACAGCAAAACATTTCTTCCTGAGATCTCATCTCAATCTCCCCTCTTTCAGCTGAAGACCATTCCCCTCATCCCATCCCTGCACTCCCGGATCCAGAGCCCCTCCCCAGCTTTCCTGGAGCCCCTTTCAGTACTGGGAGGCTGCTCTAAGGTCTCCCCAGTACAAGACCACATTTCTACAGATGTGACGGTATCAAAAACCCCACGCGCCGCTGCTGTGCAGTGTACCTGCTTGCCTTGAATTATACCTCTTTTCCTCTTCTTTTTTTTTCTTTTCTGGCTGTTAGTGCTTTTGTTTTTACAGCATTTTCTTACACTCACAGCTGCACATTGTTTCAGCCTAACCAATTTCTTCCCATCCCCCTGAAATAACAGCTGCAGAAAGCAAGAACAGACCCTTCTGATCAATAAGGTCACGTTTGATCCTTTCAGTACCCTGTTGTTAGCCTTTTAGCTTGCCATAGAGTTTAATAGAAATCCTATGAACACACTCGCACTACAACTCAAATGATCTTTCCTGTCTCCACAAACGCTGTTACTAGATCAGCAGAAAAGATCAGATCTCTAAAAAACCAGTCTTCCACTGTCAGTTTTCATTGGCAACAATGAGAAAAGCTGTCCTTGACTGATGACTGTGCTGGTAGAAATCACTTCTATAGCTACAGTTACACCAGATTAAAAAAAAACAAAACAAAACACCGCTAATTTTTACCCAACCATTGCTCGTGGTGACAATGAAACACACAGATTCAATTCTGCCTTCAGGACTGTGCAGTTTTAACACAACACTGTGCTCACTTGAACAAAAAACTCCTACAAGAAACTATGCGTAGTAAAAGCTTTCACACTCATCCCAGTGTCAGGCACTGACAACATCAACACTTGCCTCTCTTCAACTGCAAACAGGAGGAAAACTTTAATAGGATCTTAATAAACACATGGAACTGACCGTTCCAGCCCTGAACTGCAGTGCTTTAGGAGCCCGCACAGATCTGCTCCCACTTCCAGTGGGAAACCAGTGTGGGCTTGTTATTTTTCCTCTCACCAGCAAACATGAAAGCCTGCTCATCAGCTTCTTGGACTACTGCTTTGGCTGCTTTGTTACACTACTACAGGATCCAAGATGCTTCCAAGCACATTTTAAGAAACACTGCAGAAGCTCAAGCCAAACATCGTGTAAATCGGGTGTGCTGCTCTCCCCAAGCTACCGGGATTGCATCCCGTGAGCCACTTTGTGGCTCCCTTCAGCACACAGCATACCTCCTCTCCATCACGTTTATCAGTACAAATGGCATTAAGCAGGACTGTTCTAATGAGTTTACACTGTGAGAAGACCAAGAAATATGCTTGGTTTCCATTTTTTTCAAAATTACATTAGATAGCCACAAAAATTTCTCACCCACTTGCCTGTTATCATAGTGAAGCCAGCCACAACTGAGATGTAAATTTATTAATGAGAACAAAAGATGGCTGGGTTATTAATAAACAGAAAATAAACTCCCCCACAACACTTGAGAGACAAAAAGAAATACTCGAGTCGCCATAAGTACAATTGACTTATTAGCTGCATAAATACACAAACAAAATTGGTAACCAAACAGCTTTCATCTGAAGCTGGGTTACAGCTCACAACAATTTGTGTTTAAAGGATTCTTTCTCAAGTAAAACTGTACGTTTTGTAAACAGGACTACAGGAGCAATACCTACACAGTTTAAATCCAGTAATGAGCCAAAACAGTTTAACGTTATCCCCGAGTGGTGAAGAGTACGGAATGGATTAGGGTTTTAGTGAGTTAGTGGAATACTACTGCTAACTCCCAGCTGTTCCTAAGACAGCTCCACAACCCAGAAGTGGGGGGCAAAGCAGACAGAGATAATCCCTAAAATATTCCTCCACTGTAAGAAGTCTAAACAGCTCTGTAACACCAAGCACTGCTCATTCCTCAGAAAATTAAGAATTCAAGGGCCACTTGTCTTCCTCAATGAGCAGAACCAAGCTGAGGTTCTACAACATCCCTTCTCCAATCTCCTTCCTCTGTTAAAAATAGGTAAAGGGTATTTAGTCAAAAAAAGTGGAAAGAAGCCCTTTAATCTGATCCATGCATGTGCTCCAATAAGAGTAGATCCAATGGTCCTTTTAAGAATCATCCAACTGAGCAGGTGCAGACTTGCGTCTCATATTTTTAACCTCCCCTTTCCCCTTGTTTCCTCTCCTACTGCATTCTTTTTGTTAAGCAAGGGAAAGAGAAACTTTTAAAGAAAGCTGAAGAATTTCACGTATCCCAACATCTATTTCACATACAAGACTGATGGCTTTCCTAAAGGTGCCAGCCACGTTTCTACTTCACAATAACACCGCCCTGAAAATGCCAGAAATCTACTCTAATCACCCAAGATGCCCAACCAAGTCCTCATACTCAACATATTACGATCCATCAACTTCTAAAAGACAAAGTGTCATTGATAAAGGCAGCCCCGTGCAATTTATTTCACTGGCACTTTTGTATTATTTTAACTCCAACAGTGCTTTTCTTGGCAGCTGCAGTACGGGTGGTGTTTGAAAGCTTTGAAGCCAAAGGTCAAAATCTTAGCCACTGAAGAAGTCAAAAAACTCCTCCAATGCAAAATCTGTGTCTCACTATTACTATGAGGCTGAACGCAGAAAATTATAATGCATTTATTAAACATCATAAAAAACCAATTCATAGCATCAATAAAGTCTAAAGATGTTCAGAATCAGACAATCATAGAATCACGGAATGGGTTGGGTTGGAAAGGACTTTAAAATCCATCCAGTTCCAACACCCCCTGCCATGGGCAGGGACACCTCCCACTGGATCAGGGGGCTCCAAGCCCCATCCAACCTGGCCCTGAACACCTTCAGGGATGGGGCAGCCACCACTGCTCTGGGCACCCTGGGCCAGGGCCTCCCCACCCTCACAGCAAAACATTTCTTCCCAAGATCTCATCTCAGTCTCCCCTCTTTCAGCTTAAAATCATTCCACTCATCCTATCCCTGCTCGCCCTGACCAAGAGCCCCTCCCCAGCTTTCCTGGAGCCCCTTTCAGTACTGGAGGCTGCTCTAAGGTCTCCCCAGAGCCTTCTCTCCTCCAGGCTGAACAATCCCCACTTTCTCAGCCCATCCTCATATGGGAGGTGCTCCAGCTCTTGGATCACCTTCATGGCCTCCTCTGACCTCACTCCAACAGATCCATGTCCTTCCTGTACTGAGGACGTCAGAACTGAACACAGGACTCCAGGTGAGGTCTCATCAGAGCGGAGCAGAGGGGCAGAGAACACAGCAGATGGGCAGAACTTAAGTGTCATCACCGAAGTGCACCAAAACAGAGCCAGATCCAGCCACAATGACGGCCACACAACACTGCATCTTAGCTAACACCTACCCACTGAAAATTCATCCCATCTCCAAACAACCGGCAAAGCTAATCCTTCCAACAAGTCTACCTTTTAGTGCAAAATATACTGCTTATTGATATCCACTGCTTTCAAAGGGAGCGCCTCTGTCTTAGCTGACAAGTTGAATGCCAGCTCTGAGCTTGACATGATGTATAAAAATGTCAAATTATCTCATTACAAAAGTTTTTAAATGAAAACACAGATGAGAGTACCTCTGCAGGGAACTCCTATGACAAATCGAGTCTTTGTCACCGAATGACTGACATATTTGATTAAAGAACTTTCCCCAAGCAAAAATAATTTCACCTGCACACCAGTCACATTTTTCCAAATGCCAGCAATTCCCCTTAATCCTTCAAAGCCTGCGTGCAATGCATAGTTATTACACAGAACTATAACCACTTCCAAAAAGCACTGGATTATGATTCACCATACTGGAAATCATCTTTCTCCACTAGCTGTCCTCTGCATTTCTATAGAATTAGGCACTTGATGCAATTATTATTTTCCGCAGAAGAGGTTCTGAAAAATAGATTAATAGAAATCCCAAGAAAAAGAATATTGCTCAGTGCTCATGTCACATACACGATGTAGTGGGTTGGGTCCAAGGAAGGCAAATGATTTTGAAGAGCCAGCTCCCACAGAGTATAAAAGTTGGCAAGAAACAGGTGCTAAATTCATACTGGAAGTGGTGAGAGCAAGTGTGAAGGGAGGAGATACATCCACAGCCCCCTTTCTCCAGCTGATGCCCTGCTGGAAACGATGACACTATCACAAGTGTCAGGTCGTTCCCAGGATCAGTTTATCAGCATCACGCCTTGCAAACACTGTTCAGCATGGAGATGTGCACAGGCGTTAGGAGAAACAAAAGACTGGGAATGCAGTGCAACAAATCATATTGAACATTGTTATTTTAAGAAAAGGCAATTTATTACAATTACAATAACAGCTTGCGAACCTGTTAATCAGCTCTCCCTTCCCAAGCAAGGCATTCGGCAACGCCTCGCTCTCTGGGTTGGTGTTATGGGATGCAGCTGTGATACAGAGCTGTGTATGGTACCGCTCCCTGCAGCTCCCAGAGTGTGTGCGTGCACGTACGTACACACACAGACACACACATCCCTGCACCTCCGAGCTGCGTGCCCACACGCTGAGCCCCCCAGGAATGGCTGAGGGCTTGCAGAGCAGCCCGTGGCCAGAGGCCCCTGCAGCAAGGCTAGGGGAGCAGAGGGGCTTAGCATGGCTCACAGCCCCCCCCCCAGCCTCAGCATCCCCCTCAGCGTGGGGGGCAGCTGGGCAGGGGGCTCAAGGCAGGGGGAGCCCAGCAACCCTGGCCCAGTGGAGCTGCCAGCCAGGGGGCTCAGGGTGGGCAGGGGGAGTCCAGCAACCCTGGCCCAGTGGGGCTGCCAGTCAGGGGGCTCAGGGTGGGCAGGGGGCAGCCAGATGGGGGGCTCAGGGCAGTGGGAGTCCAGCAACCCTGGCCCAATGGGGCTGCCAGGCAGGGGGCAGCCAGGCAGGGGGCTTGGGGCTGGGGGAGTCCAGCAGCCCCAGCCCAGCGGGGCAGCCTGTCGGGGGACTCGGGGTGAGGGAAGCTGAGCAGTCCCAGCCCCAAGGGGCAGCTGGTTGGGGGTCTCAAGGCAGGCAGGGGGCGAGCCTGTTGGGGGCTCAGGGTGGGCAGGAGGCAAGTAGTCCTGGTCCAGAGGGGCAGCCGGTGGGGGGCTCAGGCTGGAGCAGCCGAGCAGCCCCGGCCTAGGGGGCAGCCGGTTGAGGGGCTGAAGCGGGGCAAGAGGTGAGCCCGTCGGGGGGCTCAGGGCAGGGGGAACCCCGCAGTCCTGACCTGGCATGGTAACTGGTTGAGGGGCTCAGAGCAGCTGGGGGTCGAGCCTGTTGAGGGGCTTGCAGCTGGTGGAGCTCAGCAGCCTCAGACCTGAGGAAGAGCTGACTGGGGGAGGCTGAGGTGGGGGGAGCCCAGCAGTCCCAGCCCCAAGGAGGGCTCAGGGTGGGGGGAGCCCAGCAGCCCTGACCTGGCAGGGCATTCAGGCGAGGGGAACCCAGCAACCCCGAGGTGCCGCCGGTCGGGGGCCCGGGGCACACACCCCCCCCACCCCCCCATACCCATCACCTCTGGGCGATGAAGCCCCCCCTCCGCCTCCCCCGCGCCAGGGTCAGCACCGCTCCCCACATCCTCCGGGGCTCCCCTGTCCCAGCCCGCTGTGCCACCCTGCCCGCCGCCACCCTGCCCGGCCCCACTGCGGGGAAAGCGGCAGCGCCGCAGCCCCGGCCCCTCGCTCACCGCCCGCCGGGGTCCCTCCCCGCGCCGCCCGCTGCCGCCTCTGCCAGCGGCGGAGCAGCCGCAGCCCCGGTAGCACAATATGGCGAGCGGCAGCCTCCGCAATGGAGCTCGGGAAAGAGGGGAGTTACATATTCATGGCCGGGGCTGGGCAGGGGGAGCGTGGTGGGGATGCACGCACCGGGCTGCCCTGCACCCTCCCTCCCTCCCTTCTTTCCTTCCCTCCTTCCTTCCCTTCCTTCCTTCCCTCTCTCCATCCCTTCCTTCCTTCCCTCTCTCCATCCCTTCCTTCCCTCCCTCCGTTCCTCCCTCCTGCTGGGACCCAATGGATCCTCTTCCCGCTTCTCCGTGCCCGCAGCGCCCGACACCCGCGCTGCTGCCCCGGCTCCCCACCACCTCATTGCCCGGTGCAGTGATGGAGTGAGGTTGTTGAACTGCCCTTGGCCAGAGCGGGTCCACCAGCCTAAAGCCCTGTTGGACCAAGTGTGTGGCCTCCAGCTGACCTTGTCTGGGCTTTTCTTCCCAGCAGAGCCTGCTTAGCGCCACAGCTCTTGGCGAGTCTTGCCCTCAGCCACCTTTCTGAGGAGAGGAACGTGGCTGCTGTTTGTAGACCGTGGGACAAAGCGTTCCCTGGGCAGGGCTGAGCTGTGAGGCTGGGCAGTGTGGGACCAAGCCCAACGTGAGGCTGGTTGCCATCAAACTGGGGCCAAAAGCTGAGCAAGACCCGGCATACTAGAGTACAAACCCACTCATTACACGTTTCTGAGCATCTTCAGTCCTCTCTGCGGTCCTAACACCAAATAAGCATTTGTCTTGCGGTGTCTGTGCATTAATGTCTGTTAAATTAAGATAGTTTTTATGAGCTTTGGGTCTTCAACTGTGCCCCTGTTGGTCTTGTCATTAACTGATTTATAGTGAAAGCAAAGCAGTACCCTTAGTGTAATTAAATCTGGTGCGAGTAAAAAGAGAACAGAGATCACCCTGTGAGACGTTAAGTTTGAATTAATACTTCAGTCTTTAATGATACAACAACATCAGCTGAATGTAGAGTATTTAAAGCAATTCAGTATGGAGTATTTTAAGTTTTATGGTTATTATTATCATCATTTGATTATTAGCAGAGTCCTGGTTTGGGCTTTTTCCTTATTTGCAAAGCTTCATGTGTTTTTAAGAAATTCTAGCCTAGGTCAGGTTATTCCTGGTTGTTCTAAGTAACTGTTTTAATGTAGCATCTTTCACTGACTCCTTGTGACCTACACAGCAGCCTATATAATTAAATCCTTGCAAGAGTTTGATAAGGTAGTCAGCAATAACATCTCTGTTTCCTATGTGTGAGCAAATGTCTCCACAAACTCTCAGAGGGAGTCAGCTGGGGACAGGATTTAATGGTCCTTTTGTTCCTGATGAGGAGTTTTTTCCAAGAATTATGAGTTTTTTCAGTGGTTTGTATTGTGCTTTTTAAATCTTTAGTTTTGAAGCTGGTGCAGAACAGGAAAAGAGGTTGGGGAAGTTCTCCCATTTAGACTGAAACTGGTCAGAATTAATGACTGAAATTGTTCTGATGTTCCAGCTGTTTGTCAGTGCCGAGGAGAGGCAGAGAGCATCTATCGAGCTATTGCTGTACCTTCGGTGTGTTCAGTGAGAGCGGCTTCACTTGTTAGTTGTCTGCAGTGCTGTGGTGAGTGGAGGCACTCCTATGTTCACGTACCACTGGTAGTAAAATATTTTGGAGATGAAAAAGCGAAGAGACTATTAGGTCATTGAGTGTTGCAAAAACTTGATTTGCAAAATGAAAGCACACAGTTGTAGCGAAGGCACCTCTCTGAAGGCAGATGGAGCGCAAGGGTATTTGGAAGCACCTGGTAAAATGAAAAACTATGCAGTGCCATGTCAATTAACAAACTATAAATGTTTTTAAGAACATTTTGCTGAAAGGAAGACAAAAAGAAATTCAACAGAGTTAAGTTGTGCTAGTAGTGTCTAACTCACCATATTTATAAGAATATTTATTTGACTTTGGTTTGTATTTCCTGTATTCAGCATTTAACAGTAGCACATGGACCTTCTCTGCACTGTGGTATTCTCGCTGCTTTTAATGATGTGAAAAAAGGCCACTGAATACTGCACTGTTCAAGTGCAGGTTGTCAGTCTGCCAAGACATTGACGTGGAGGTTTCCTGTTCAGGGGCAAAATGCAGTGCAGAAGCCCAATTCTACTCCATACCAGGCACCCAGCTTGGTACTGGAGCCAGGACTCTGCTGCCTGTGGAGCGAAGGCAGTGCCGTGCCCAGGAGATCAAGGGTGAGATCGGTCCTTTTGCTCAGTGCTTGTTAGGTCAACTCCCGATACTGTGTCCGGTTTTGGGCTCCTATAGGAAAGGCACTGACAAATTGGAGCAAGGTCAGGGAGGTCCCCAGGGTGGCTGGGGCTGGAGCACTCGCCCTGAGAGAAGAGACCACAGCAGTGAGGATTGGAAAGGCTTCAGGGACCCTACACCATCCAACCCCTTCCCATGAGGTTATTGAGAACGTGGAGCCAGGCTTTTATCAGGGCTGCAAAGGAGCAAGGTGAGAGGTGACAACAAACTGAAATGAGAAAGGCTTGGGCTGAATGCAGGGAAAACCTGCTCCCCACGAGGACACTCAAGCCACAGCACAATTTTCCCGGCAAAGTTGTGCCATTCTTGGAGATTTTTCAGACCCAACTGAAGCCCTGAGCAGCCTTGGCTGCCCCCATAGCCGACCTGCTTTGACCTCCAGCTCAAATTATCCCATCATTCTGTGATTCTGTGCTCACAACTCAGACAAGAAAGCGTGCAAGATGGATCATATTGTATTTCAAAGCTCTGTGTTTGTGAGCATTTTTGCTCTTCGCAGCTTTCTCTGTGGCAGGTAGAGAAACCATGCAGCACGAGAGCTGAAAAAGCTTTCATCAGCTCATGGTTTCCACTGTTCCAGGTCTAATGGAAACATTTCTTCTGCTCCTTGCAGCAGCAAAATAATAGTAAAGAAAATTACTCCAGTCAACTGAGACATTCTGTTTCCATGTCCTCCTTCCAGGTAAAATATTTATTAGCTGTTAAAGAGATTGAAGGTCACCCATTCACTGCCTTTTAGAAACCAGAATATAGAGAGAAGGAAAAGGAAAATAAAGGGTTTGCATTTAAAAAGCCTGGAGGCAGGGAACTGTAAGTAGTACACAAAAGGTGGGAGAAGGTAGAAGGAAATGCCCATGTTGGTGTGTTACTCTGGTACCTTACAGGAAAGAAAAATAAGTGTGTAAATAAATGATAGCAAGAGAAATATAAATGGGCAGTGGATCAGTAAGATGAAGTCAGGCAATTGAGGGTCTTGCAGGTAGGCTGAGACACTTGTCTGCCCTAGCATTAGTAACATACTCAATCCTTTTCCTCATGCTGGCTTCCCCTCTCTCAGAGCAAGGGAGATTTCTGAGGCATTTATGCTCTGTGTAGGTTACAAAGTGTGTCCAAAGCAGCCTTCCTTAGGATCAAATCCAGTACAAGCCAGGTAGGAAGAAAGAGCACTGAGATTGTTCTTCTGAACTGGCTCAGAATTGATGGGTTTGCTACAATGTAAGATTTAGATTCTTTAAAAAATAAAGCAGAGGCAAGCAAGCTGCAGGATCTTTACTGAAAAATGTGCAATATTGTGAATGGGAAAGGAAGGAAATTAAACAAGATTGCCCAGCACAGATTGTATTGTGGTAGGTCATATTCTAGAAGTTCAGGATGCAGAACTGCAGCATTCCAGTGTGGATAAAAGCCAAACAATCATACAACCACAGCAGTTGTGTGTTGGTATCAGTAACTGGTAGTGATTCAGCAATAGTTAGTATTTTCCAGACAGTGTTTTCATTCCCCTGTTAAACTGCATGGTTCTGAAAGTAATTACACCAGCAAAGTAAAATAATAAAAAGGTGACATTTCAGGCAGTGATCAAAGGATTTTGCCAATTTAAAAAATGAATGATAGTTCAAAGTAGCTCACTGCTGTATTATAGACATGGCCAAACAAATGAAAAAGTTAGTATACAAAATTCAGATTCTTAAAGATTTCAAAAGGCAAACTCCCAAACTCACTTAGACAACAAAACTCTGTATACACTAAATCTATAGCCTTAGGGCTTGTGCTCAGATGTACACAGTATTTTCAAAATATTTATACTTTGAGTAGACCTTTTATGTCTCCTGAGTTTGTGAAATGTCTTCGAGGCATATTAGGACATTTGGCTGCAGTAACAAAGCTGGATAATAAGAGGTATCATGTGTAAAGAAATGCTTAACTTGGGCTTCTGGAGTGGGGTAGCACTTAATGACTGGTATTAATTCTGAATTTGATATTTGAGACAGTATATTCACAGGTGTAGAAATGCAGGAAGACAATGTATTTATTTAATAAGGTAATTAGGCAGCTTATGAAAAATATTTTCATTTCATAGGAACTTTATTTTAGGCATTTCCTTTATCCCTTTAATACGGTAAGAGAATTAATTCCATTTATCTAAAACATATTGTTTAGCCACAATAAAAACAAAGGAAACAATTGGTTCTTTTTGCATGTGCTGGCAAAGAAAATCAGGATTGAATATGCAGAAGCTGCTTATCGGCTCAAAGCAGCCATCCTCTAACAGCACTTGCAGCCATTACGGTATCCTAATACAGATGTGACTTCACTGTTGCTGGTTTACATTCTGATGCCGATTCTCAGGTGAAGCCAGCTCTCTGGTCCTACATTCTGGCCCTCTCAGCTGTAATTTCCAAGTACACTGAACTTTTTGGCTTGAATTCACTAGTGATTCCATCGCTGAAATCAAGAACATTCTTCATGTCCAGCTTATTCCAAGGGATGACAATAACACGTTAAACACATGTGGTTTCCTTCCACTTGTGGGATGTCAAGCGTTGTGACCTGTTCCATGTACCTAATGGTTATTAAAAATTTAGGTTATAAAAGATAAATTGTTAAAGGTTACCTTTCAGTTCCCAGAAATCTGGGGCTGAGAGGTAAAGACAAAAGAGCAGTCACTCATTATAAGCAGCCAGGAAAGCAATAAACTGTTGCTTCTCCTGAATACTAAGTCAAATGAGTCTTCAATTAGGAATGTCTAGAAACAAAGCCAAGAAAAGGAACTGTCTTGTCTATAGTAACTGCTGTGACACATAACACTCCCAGCCTGGCAGAGTTCTTTTCTTGCCCACTGAGCATTTTCCTTCCCTTTTGAAGGAGATTAGAGTATGTGTGGCTCGCAAACTGACCTCCTTCTGTTCCCTCGCAGCCACGTGCAGATTCTTCATCCTTTCTTCTCCTCTTGAGGGACAGAGATCTGCCATCCCCCAACGGACTTCCCACCAGTGCCAAGGTGAAGGGCAAAGGCCAGTTCCATGTGCTCTGCAGGGCTCCTGCGAGTAAGTGGTTGTTTCGGAATAATTACACGTGAATCACGCTAAATCTGCTTTACAGACTTTTAACATTTCTCTGGTGTATTTGCTAAAGGCTGACTTTTTGAAAAGCTGTAGTGAAACAGGACCTATTCCTATGGTCACCTTTCTCTGCGAAAAGGGCAGTAAATAAGGCAGAATCCACGCTAGGTATCAAGATGCATCATTTTTTCCTGAAATTCCATTTTTTTTTAATGCTTTATTTACTTTTTGCATTATAATAAGTGGATTGAAGGGAAAGAGATAATATTTTAGTTTGGGTTTTGGTTTGGGTTTTTTTTACCTTCTTGTTTCTTCAAAATAGTTGAGGAGATTTTGCACATACTTTCAGAAGGATCTTTTTCAGGACAAAGTAGTGTCAAGTACTTAGAGGGGCCTACAGGAAAGCTGGGGAGGGGCTCCTGATCAGGGAGAGCAGGGATGGGCTAGGAAGAATTGTTTTCAGCTGAAAGAGATTGAGATGAGATCTTAGCAAGAAACGTTTTCCTGTGAGGGTGGGGAGGCCCTGGCCCAGGTTGCCCAGAGCAGTGGTGGCTGCCCCATCCCTGGAGGTGTTCAAGGCCAGGTTGGATGGGGCTTGGAGCCCCCTGATCCAGTGGGAGGCATCCCTGCCCATGGCAGGGAGTGGAACTGGATGGGCTTTAAGGTCCCTTCCAACCCAAACCATTCCATGATTCTATAAAAAAAAGAATGCAGAATGCTCCAGTGCCTGGCAGAGATAATTTGAACAGAAACAAGGACGTGGCAAACCCATTTTTACAACTTTTTGATTTGTGAGTCAGCAAAGACCTTTGTAAGATCTTATTCTCTGCAGAAAGGAAACAAGTGTGATTAATACCTATCAAATGTAGTTTCCCAAGGGGAAGTTCTGTACACAGTGTTTTGAAATGTATTTTATTAAATAATTATATTAGCATTGCATAGAGAAGGTCAAAAAGCACAGGAGCTGATAGCCTTTGGAGGAATAGCTCTACAGACTGAAACTTGCCTGTAACAAAGCCATTTGTTGCACTGATGAACTTTTCATTTGTGAGGAAAAATTTGTGCTGTTCCCTGGAAAACAAATTTAAGAGCCGCTGTTCTTACCTTAGAGCTCTAAGAAACATTTTAGGTGTGTGACACAAGACAGCATAGCAATGAGATCAGAAATGTTTGCCATACAAGCTCTCATAGAATGGTAGGATCATAGAATGTCCTGAGTTGGAAGAGATCCATAAGGATCATCAAGTTCAGCTCCTGGATCTGAAAACAAAGCAGCAAACTTCACCCTGAGTGTAGCTGGAAACAGTGACCTTGGCACTGAATGTTTTTGTATTGAAGGTCTAACTTGTAGCCGGTTAATAGAGCTGATGATCTCTAATTAGGTCCATGCAACAGCTTTTTGGCAATAACTGCCTGAATGGTATTTCAGATAACGATCTGGTGCCCTCCTGTGGAGTTTTTCATGTTGGACAATAACAGAACAAAGTATCTGCTCTGTCTTTGCAGCACCTGCAAAGATCTCTTTAAAGGAGGGTACAAATAAACTCAGTCACATTTGTCACTGTAGCTGGATGAAATCAAATATAGATTTTTTTTCCCCCTGCAATTATCATTTCTGCAGATATAGTTTTAAACAGACAGTGAAGGATAATGACAGAAGCAGGAAAAGAAGAGGAAAGGGGGAAAAATGCTGGGGAAAAGAAAAATCAGGATACAATTTTAGGTGTCCCTAGCTTAAGCATCAATAATAGCAAATTAATGACTACACCTTCCCTCTCCTTATACCTTATTTTGAAGGGTTTCTCATGGCACAGATTCACCTTGGTTTGTAGCTGGTCAAAGAATGTCATCCCCACACGACTGTATGATTAGGTGTGGACGAATTTCCTTAAGTAGAGAAGCTGGACAAATGATTGTGCTTTACTTTGCAGAGGATTGTTAAATTTTGCAATACTATCCCTGAGCTATATGTTTAAAATATAAGTGAAAGAGGTTTTCTTTTAATTCATCTGTTTTTTTCATTTTTTGAACTTAAGCAGTGACCTCAAGAAGTTGTGAAAAATAGGTGTATGGCAGTTGTGTTCTTGTTCCAAGTCAGCATGTGACTCACCAAAGCTATTCTTGCCCACTTCTTCATAGCATGGTTCTTTTCTCATAAACATTAAGAGTTCTTTAACTCAGGGACAGTCCTTCTGCTATGGGTTGGACAGCCCTTGAATTTGGAGCATGTAGACCTGAGCTCTAATCTGTTTGGGGCAGGTAATGCATTTTTGTTGTGGTTTAGCCCCAGCCAGCAAGTAGGCACCATGCGGCTGCTCGCTTACCCCTTCCTCTGCCATAGGATGGGAAGGAGAATCAGAAAGTCAAAGGCAACACTCCTGGGTTGGGATAAAGACAGTTTAATAGAACAGCAAAGGAAAATAAATATAATAGCAATAACAATAATAAAAGAATACACAAAGCAAGTGATGCACAATGCAATTGCTTGCCACCCACAAAACAATGCCCAGCCTGTGCTGAGCAGCGATCCCTAACCTCCTAGCCAGCTCCCCAGGTTTATATCCTGAGAACGACATCCCACGATATGGAATAACCCCCTGGCCAGCCTGGGTCAGCTGTCCTGGCTGTGTCCCCTCCCAGCTCCCCATGCACTCCCCACCTCGTCCTTGGTAGGCCAGTATGAGAAGCTGAAGGAAATTGCCTCTCTCGCAGCCGATATTGCACACACTCACATTTCAGTCCAACCTATTAAATAGAATTTTGCAGTTGCAGAGTTTCTCTTCCAGGAGGCTCAGCCCAACTGCCACTCGTACTACAGGCTGCCTATGGGAACCTAAGCAAGTCGCTTAAGGTTTGTGAATCACCTCTCCCACCTGAAGACACAAATAACCATTGTTGGATAGTCTTTTAATAACCCTCATGAGTTGGGATCTGTAGTGGACTTTGGTAGGTGCTGGGGGGCAGGTATTATGTTAAGGTAGACATCTAAAGAAGAGATAATGTCTCTTTTTGGCTTCCACCTTCATTTCTCTTTCATTATTTTCAGGCTAAGTGAGATGTTCGCTGTATGTTACCTGGTTTTTTAAAGCCTGTGTTTCTTTGCATTTTTTTTTCCTTCCAAATGACCAGCAAGAGCACAGTTTAGAGAAAAATAAGCTACATCTATTCTCTACAGCCTCACACATCTGGTTTACATTTGCAGTACAAAGAGAAAGGACATGTGTAATACAGGTTTATAAACACAGCAGATATGTATGTCTGTACATGCACACACGCACGCACGCTGGATGCAGAAGACTTAAACCTTTTGGATTCGGCTAAACGAGGCATGAGGCTAATGAGAAACACAAAATTATTTGTTACAGTGGTTTCCACACCACTAGTAAAGAACCTGCATTTATGAAGACCACCCTCTTCAATACGGTCTGATAATGAGGAGTGCCTTCTGGCTGAATGTCTTCATACAGTGAGACAGGAACGGCAGCTCAGCACTTACTCTTGTGTTTGTCTTTTTCCTCAGATGAAATCCATCAGAATATGGTTTTAGAACTTAACTGCCTGGAGGTGAAATCCCATAGAACTGAGGGTCTATATTAAAAGTTGCCAGAATTTGTTATTATCTTTAGAAAAGTGGTGGAAAGGCTACAACGTATTTAAGGTAAAGAAGGAAAAATAGAGCAAGCCAGATAAAAAACTGATGAGTATTAATGCACAGTCATTTAAAACTCCTGATAGGAGGTAATTCCCCACAATATTTGCATTGTGTAGTGAAAAAATGGCAGTATTAATGCATGTTTAAAATTATTCTGTTTCCATTACCATCTTCATTGTTAGTTGATTGGAAAGACTGATATTGTGCCTCTGGTTTCCTGTAATTACGGATTTGTTTTTCTGTATTGATTATTGCAACATGCATGTGAAAGTGTGATCAAACCAGATTATTTACATTACACAGCAGCGTGGTCTGTTGGGGCAGCACATTTACAAAGCCATAGAAAGTGGTTTTAGAGAGAGCTGACAGATTACTACAATGTTTATCATTGTTACAGTCTCAGTGGGAATCTGGTTTAATCTAATTAACATAACAGTGGGAACACAATGACAATAAAAATTAGGAACTCTAAAGAACTCTTCTATTATGCAGCCAGTCTGACTGACTGGAAGAGACACTGCGATGCATGCGAAGTAGGAAAATGCTCAAGGGTGACTAATAGGTTAAAGAAACGGGTTTTTTGTACTCACATTAAGCTAGGATTTTTTTCCACACCATGTCCTCTGAGCACTCACTTCAGGTTTTTGGAATTGCTCTCTCTGTGCCTCTGAATCAACTAAGCTAGCAAAATAGCATTGGTCCTCTGAACCGTACCTCTTAGATGTACAGAGTGAGCTACAGCTGAAGTTCTAGATTTCTGCCCAGGTCCGAACTTGTGAAAGTAAGCTATAATACAAATCAAAGTTGAGCTTAGAAAGCTAAGGAAGAGGAATTACGGAAGGTAAGATTCGACAGATTTAATCAGAAAGACAAAAACCTGATTGTATGTTCTTAAAAACACATCTTCATTAGTTTAGTTTTTTTTGTTATTGTTGGTTTTTTAACCATTTTAATTATAAGCTTGAAATACAAAAATGGAGGAAGAAGGGAGGAAGGACACAGAACATAGCAGTTCTCTTCAGGAAGTCATTCTCTCATATGTACATGATTAAGGTGCATAAATCATACCTACTTTCAGAAAGAACAAGTCGCTTTAAAAACTGCATTTTCTCAAAGGTCAAAGCTAAAGATTTTGAAACACCTTGAATTTGGTGGAAGCAAGTGGGAGAAAGTTGAAAGTTTTCCATGATCCACAAAAATCAGGTTATTTTGGTAATAATTTAGCAACAGCAGAGAAAATTGCCTTAAAAGTTAAACAAGCCTACTTCAAACCCTGGAAACAATTGAAGAATACTGTTTGAAAGGAGTTCCAGGCATCGCTAATAATAATCTAAGTGGTAGCGGGAGGAAACTGTCAGTAGATACCAAAACTTTTAAGCCATAAGAGAGTCAGCATTGTTGGAAGCTTTGTTCCATTCTTTTCAGTTCTTTATAGAACTGCTGACTGTTTCAGGAACACATAGGCTGAAGTAAATCGTACAGTGGTCGGTTTCAATTCATGAAACTCTGTGGGTTCCTTTTCCTATTATTTTCAGTGGTTTATTTTACAGAAGTCTAGGGGGTTGGTGTGCCTCAGGAAGAGGGGCAGAGGGACGACCTAAACAAGTACAGCCCGAGTATAGAAGTAGCTTTCACAGATTTCCAGGCTTAGCAGTCCTGGTCCTAAATGCTTACCTCCAACAGGAACAGTTGGAGCTACACAATCTTATTCACCCAGGAGATATAACATCACATAGGTTTGTCAGACAAACAAAGATTACCGGTGCATTTTTAAGAGGCTTCATCCTGTCACTCACTACTGGACCAGGAATCTATAGAAAAAAGAAAATCTGTGTCTAAAGAAGTCAGTGATGCAGAATTCTTGGGCAGAGAACACACCTGGTTCCACAAAGCAGCTGAAAACAAGTTTTTAAGGTACTTTCTTGTGCAATAATTTGTGTAGCCATTGATCAGAGAATAATTAAACAGGCCACCCTGCAGAAAGATTTTTCTAAGGTGTCTTCAGAAAATGAATGGCCAATATCTATGATTTTTTTACTGAAAACAGGCATCTGCTTCTCATCCCCAACCTACCAGTAAGAAGCCTTCTAAAGTGTATGGATTAAATACAGTAAACACTGCAGGAGAGCATTAGCCAGAAGTCATAGTATTTGCTGTGTGGTTCTCCAAGACATAAATTCTCTTCTTCTTAGCTTCTTAGCTTCTTGCAGCTTTTGGATGATAAACTAGGAAAATATGATATGAGAAGTCTTGGAACACAGAGCGGGGATGAGGAAGCAGCGTGAACAACTTGATAGAGTGTAAAAAAATCCTTCAGGGGGGAAGGAAATGGAAGAGAAAGTGGTTTGGCAATCAGCCTGTGGGAGGAGGATGTAAGAATGTGGTGATTAAGTGCTAGCCCCATATTGTTTCCTCTTTTTTAAGTTCTTAAACTCCCCAGGGTTTGTGCTCCACTCCTTGACTTTTGTGGGAGTCGAGACCATAGGTTTTCATCGCTAGATAAAGGTGTGGGTTCATTCTGTCTCACACTAAGGGAAGAGGAAGCATATGTGGAGCAACTTTTCCGCCTCAGAGCTGCTGTTTCAGATTGCTGTAATCTCAGTGGGATGACCAGAGAACCTGCTGTCAGGAGGCAGATGTCACCTCTCTGAACTCCCTCTGCTGCAGATACAATGGTCCTTCTGAGCAAAGCACTTATATTTGGAACAGAAACGCAAATTCTGACTGCTTTTTCTTGCCTCTTCTTAGTGCAGAGACAACCACTGCTATGTAGCTATTGCTCCCTTACTCCAGAGATGGACTAGCAAGAAGGCTGAAGGCGGTACAATGTGGTGAGGAGGCAGTGAGACCCAGATCCATTTGTTTCAACTTCAGCTGAACTCTACGAGGGGAAAGGTAGAAGAGATTGAAAGGTTGTGTTGAGGTGCTAAAGACACTCACACCCAGTCAGTGCATTTTGTGGCTTTGATACTATTGTCAAACCAGAGATGACCAACAAAGAGCTGGACCATGGTAAGCCGATGTGCTAGAAATAGTATCACAGTATCACAGTATCATAAGATTGGAAAAGACCTTTGATATCATCGAGTCCAACCTATGACCCAACACCTACACCTACTCCTACTTGTCAACTACACCCTGGCACTAAGTGCCTCATCCAATCTCTCCTTAAACATCTCCAGGGATGGTGACTCCACCACCTCCCCAGGCAGCGCATTTCAATGGCCAATCACCCTCTCAGTAAAGAACTTCTTCCTAATGTCCAGCCTAAACCTCCCCTGGTGAAGCTTGAGACCGTGTCCTCTTGTTCTGTCGCCGGTCACCTGAGAGAAGAGACCAACCCCTGCCTGACTACAACCTCTTTTCAGGCAGTTGTAGAGAGCAATAAGGTCTCCCCTGAGCCTCCTCTTCTTCAGGCTAAACAACCCCAGCTCCCTCAATCGCTCCTCACAGGGCTTGTGCTCCAGCCCCTTCACCATCTTCGTTGCTCTCCTCTGGACACACTCCAGCATCTCAACATCTTTCTTAAACTTAGTTTTGCTTTGTAAAGAAAATGAATTGCCTGATCGCTCTTCATGAACAAAGCTAAGGTTGCCTGAGAAACAGGGAGGTAGAGTTTGCTGGGTCAGGAGGGACATTCATGCTGAAAGACCTTACCAGTGGAGGAGGATATTGTGGGAGATGCTCCCCAACCAGAAGAGCCTGCACAAGGGAACAGCAGGAGAGGGCGCCAGACAGCAAGGAGTAACTTCTGGTGGGGTAACGTCTTAATAGAATAGGAAGAGAAAAGCTAGTTTAACCTTCTGGCTGAGGTCAGAGAGTTAGACAACTGGACATCCATGATTTTGCTAGCTAGTGCATTCAACATTCATTGCAACAGTCAGGATATATGATTATCTACCGAAAATCCGATTTCTGTCGTTCATGCCTGCAACTCCAGCCTTTGATCAGTCAGAAACATCATTTATCACTCCTCTATAATTAGATGTGTGAGAGCAAACACAGTGGGAACTGTATAGCTTCCTTTATTTCTATTGTGTCACACTGGTTCTTCACTGTGATACCAGACTCTGCACTGAACTAGTTCCTTCTCAAACTAGAAAATTCACCTACAAAGGCTTTACACTGGGACAGTTGGCACTGGCTGTATGCAATCCCAGAATACTGAACTAGGCAGCAGGCAACTCGGTTACAACTTCCCCTCTGTTTATTTTGAGGGCAGTAGCAGTGAGAGGCGCCTGCACTTTGCTGACATCAGAAATACCATGGAAACGGGAGTATTGTCAGATAAGATCTGCTGACTACTTTTGATACAAGTAGTCACTATTACAGAAAGTGGGATATTTTGGTTTAAGCTGAAGTAGAGCTAAGTTTCATCTAGCAGTGGAAAACCTGGTATCTGCGTGAACTGCACTGATTTGACCTACTTATACCCATCCTATCCTCAAATGCTGTATGCATTAAGCTGAAAGAGGGGAGATTGAGATGAGATCTCAGGAAGAAATGTTCTCCTGAGAGGGTGGTGAGGCCCTGGCCCAGGTTGCCCAGGGAAATGGAGGTGTTCAAGGCCAGGTTGGATGGGGCTTTGAGCAACCTGACCCAGTGGGAAGTGTCTCTGCCCATGGGAGGGGGTTGGAACTGGATGGGATGTAAGATCCATTCTAACCCAAGCCATTCTGTGATTCTGTGGTTCTATAGAAATGATTCTGTGCTTCGTAGAAACGTCCTCCCAGTCAGTGGACTTCTGTAGTCCTTTGCCTATCTGTACAGGTTGCCACTTGATGCAAAACTTTCACTGGGCTATCTTCAAATTCACATATTCAAACTTCTCTCCTGTTTCACTGCTGTGACAGCCTATTGGCACGAAGACCTTTGTGCCCCACTAGTGAAAATCCTCATAACTCTTTGAGTCTTTCCTCCACCACTACCTCTCCAGGAGCTGCTCTTACAGTCCTGCAGCACTTTTCCTCACCATTCCTTGCAGATACATCCAAACACAGCAGGCAGAGCTGTCATTGGTGCAAACAATTTTAGGATAAAACCCATCAATGATGACCAGAGTAAAGGCTGGTACTTTGTGTACCTCATGTACTTCACATACATGAACTTCAGTTTGTGTTTTCTCGTTTTCAGAGGATTTCCATTTTGTACAACAAAACTCTGCTACAGCTCAAGGTGCCACTGGGTGCCCACAAAATCTTTTTTTCTGTCGATGATTGTTTTTGTCCGTGGAATAACAATGCAACCAATCCCTTCAGCCGGGAGCCAGCAGCCGAGTGGCTAGCAGCGATAAAGAGAAGGAAGGAGGAGCGAGTGAGGGTTTGGCCTCACAACCTTTGTGTAGATTGCTGGTTCTTTTTAATATTTCCTCTTGCTATTCTTCCAAGTATTTGAGGGGAGAGAAGGGAACTGTAGCCAAACCATTATACATGCTTATTCTATAATCTAAACATTTTATTATCAGGGTTTTTTTTTTGTTTAAATCGCTATAGAAATGTACCAGAGAAATGGAGACTACGGTCTAAAATTTTGCACGATTTTATTCCGGGCAGTGCGCCAAGTACCAGGTGACTGTTGGCAGGTCTACAAGGGTGTTTTTGCATACTGCTTTCAGGCTACGGCAGCGATGTATGCGCACAAAATTAGGTTCGAATGCAGGCCTTCAGGCAGTGGCTGGGACATTTACAGCTCAATTATACTATGTAGGTAAAGTCCTTGAAAATCTTCATTTTAAAACGGGGTAGGTGGCTGTTGTAGAAAGTTAATGTCCTCAATTTCAGCGTCCTGCGCACTTCTGTATTCCTTGGTTCTCCAGTTCTTGACAGAGAACTTAAAGATCACCCAATTCTGTTCAGTGCTTACGCAGGCTGTGCAAAGGGAGCCTTCAGGTAGTTCAATTACTGCATGTCCAGCATGACATCAGAAATAAAACAAGGCCACTGCTGTTTCTTCTGTTGGTTATTTAGACAGGCAAGCACTAATTTGCTTATCTGAACACATCAAGGGAAAACACCTTAAAGGTAATACAAAGAGCTGCTTCAAGGAGAAATTCTGTCTGGATGTAAGGAAAAAAAAATCACAATGAGAACAATTAAACCTTGAAATACGTTGCCAGGGAAGTGGTAGAATTTCCCTCACTGGAAATATTCAAGACTTGGCTTGAGAGGGCCCTGGACAACCTAACTCAATGGCTCTGCTTCCAGCAGGAGGTTGGACCAGATGGTCTCCAGAAGTCCCTTCCAGCCTAGATTTTTCTGTGATCTATAATAATACTTCTAATCATCATGTTTCAAAGTTGGGATAACAGAAGAATGTTGTTATTTTCTCTCATGTCAGGCAAATGAGGATTCCAGTGCCTACGGAAATACTAACTTTATTATGAAATAGAAAAGGAAGGAAAAGCAATAGTTGCATTTCACTTACAGACATTATTGCAACCAACTGGGGTCAAAACCTATCTGGTCAAGTTGAACTGCACAGATAACCAGGAGAATATATGTTTCTGCTAAACATCATTAAAAAAGGTCATAAAATTATCTTTTATTTTTTCTTTTTTTTCTGCAGAGGGGTGCTTTAACACAGTAAATACATCAGGATATACAATACAGTACAGCCAACCAGGTAGGCTTGCAATGATGGATGTGTAGAAGAAAGCAAGCAATTTTTTATATGACCATTATGTTTTACTATAAAAGCCAAATAAACACTGACATTTAAATTACTTTGGAAAAGAACGGGTGATTCAATAGATTTTATCAATACTAAGTAGATCGCTTTTATACAAAAAAGCTCAATTTAAAGCAAAAGGACATATTGGATACTTTCTAATTTCTACAGATTAGAGTGTGTTTTGCACTGCTTCTACAGCAAACCTGGGTGTTTGGTGTTATATAAATGAGTGGCAACTGTCTTGAGAGATGTAACTGACACTGTTAGCTTGGCCAAGCACTTGACACATGTATGAGTTGCACGACAATAATGCAGGAGTTTACTTTTCTCTTTTATTAAAAGATTTTTAAGCATTAGTTAACATAGAAGAATTTATAATAAAGCAAAGGTGTGCAACCCATTTTATTCTATACAGACACGTAAATTTCAGAGGCTACAGCTGCTGTAAAGATGCTAGCTAGAGAGAACCCAAGCCACGTAACAAGCTAAAAAAGCAGATTACTTGTTACCCACATTAACAACTAGAAGAGCAACACAGTGAGCATACGAAAATCAGTGTAGAGGTAATTATATTTCTTTCCTAAAGGACATTGAGAAACTCCGTGTCCAGATATTACCGCTCAAATGATCTTGGTAATAATTAATTGCTAAGATTCTTGTTTCCTGCTCACTCTAAGATGCTGGTTGCAATTTCTATACCAGCCAGCATCACTATGGCAGATCCAGCACCATTAACAAACATGACGCAGCGTGTACTGGAATGGGGGAACTGCCAACTAGATGTGCTGGTGCCATCAAGTAGGTGATGTCCTCTTGTCTGGGCAAATTCTTGTGTGACTGCAGATGAGCTGGAGAGGAGCACGAACCTAACAGGATTACAAGGATCAGCGAGTACCTCACCGGTTGACACGATTAGTATATTGTGCCCTTTGTTGTTAAGGCTCATGACTACCTGGCTTTCCCATGTCAGAAGCTCAGCTTGGATGGATGGACTTATGCTCTGAGCATCTGAACTTAATGAACAAAAAAACTTGTAAACAGCTTGGGATCTATTTACTGTAAGTTAAAACCTAGGAGTGCTAAGGCTTGTATAAAATTATCTAGAAAGAAAACGAAGCAGATGAGACAATCACTTCCAAGGGAGAGGGAAAAAAAATGACAAAATCCCAAACTATTCAGCTTTCCTTTGTGTATCTCCTTTTGAACTCTTGCAGCCCATTCCGTGCAAGATGGTTTAGCAAATCCCATTTCAATCCCTACATATGCCTTCTTGGATAGGCTCCTGATGAGAAGCTTCTCCATGGAAAATGGAGACTTGGAACAGGAAGGCTGTGTTTAAACCCCATGCTTAGTCTTAATGAACATACTTGGAATAAAAAGCAACCAAAACCATCTGTGCCCAGAAGAAGCAAATCCAGATGTTGTGGGGATTTAGTCTTCTCCTTTGTTAATCATGTCTGCAGGATCATTCAGCTTCTGCTGACTGTGCCTGCTGTAGTTTTGAAGCACAGTTAATAATACATCAACATCAGCTCACTTGGGAGGAAAGTTGTGGTCACACCTTCATTACTCAAATGGGAGCAGAATTTCTTACTCCTCTAAGTAGAGTCACACTACAATTTACTTAATTATGAAGAAGAAACAGCAAGTCTCATTTCTAGCTTTTGGTGTCTTGTCTAACTATGGTCTGTTGAAAGAGAGTGGGATACCTTAAGCCTTCCTCTATTACCTGAGCTGAAACATAGAACAGTTCAGGTTGGAAGGTACCTTTAAAGGTCATCTTGTTCATCACTTGAAAGTCTTTAACACTGCCTCCTGTAAATCCTACCCTTATAACCTCATTTCCACCAACTATGAAGGTTTTTCTTTTTGTCTTCTCAAGTGGGTGTGGCTGCCCATTTGAGGTGGGGAAGAACCCATTGGATCTCCAACAGGTGGATCTTTATCCTGGATTTTCTGCTGATTGAGACAGATTGAGCTGTGCCTTCTCGTTTGCTCTTCTGTAGCTGTGTGAGCAGCAGGCAGTGAAGAGTGCAGTCAGCTGTGGTTTTATTTACTTGTTCTAGACACCACCTTTATTTCAAGGTGAGGGAACAAATCAATGTGTCTTGTTTGACAACGAGGAAGCTTGCTTCATCGATTTGCAAAGGCCTGTGTGTTAGCTGCTTTGACAAGAATGTCCTAACTGATTAAAATATAGCCTCTAATGGCAGCTGAGCAGGAATGATCACCTCTAGCTGTGTCATTTAACAGGTTTCATAACCTAGTGACTAAGTAGAGAAGAGAAAGGTGTTGGAATTTACCAAATACAATTTGTGTATTTAGTAAACAAGAAAATTTCAACATGTGTAATTTATTATAATTTACACATATACAAACCCGAGTAATTACTTGGCCGCTGGGACAGGCAAACAGAGCGTGCAACAGCTGGAGGTGATTCTCAGTGTAGATGTCCTTAATTTATAGGAAATAAAATCAAGAATCACATCTTAAAGATTCTGACTTTCACATTGCTATTTAGAGTCTTCATTCCTTCCCAGGTGCCCTTAGTCCCATGTAATGTGCAGAGTTTCCTCCTTACCGATTCCCATTTGTATCGGGTTTTCTGCACCTCTTTCCTCTCCTATTCTTCTAGATCCGGCATCGCCCCTTCAGCCTTCCAAAATCAGACTCCAGCTTCCAAGAGTCACAAGGCTGACATCAAAAGAACCAGGGGAGGAAGGAGAGAAGACTGGGGGACTCTTCACCAAAGGACTTGAGTAAAATATTTCCAAGGTAAAATAAAGCACAGTCTCTCGTTCCTGTGATGTTACTGTTCTCAGAGGCTTTTTCTGTTTAATTACTCACTGTGTAGAGAGTACTTTCCCTTCTCTACAGCCAGAGCAGTACTTAAAATAATCTGTTTATTTGTAATCAATCAATTTTAGAGTCTGGTTTTTAAAAGCAGCTTTGACATCCAAGTTGATGATATGTCTTAAGTATTTTATTATAAAGAGTACAACTTGCTCAGAACGTGTTTACAGGTTTTTGTTTGTATTTCACATGAACTGGCACGCTGCCCATTCCCGGCTGCCTGAATTAGCATTATAAAACCAGCAGAAAATACCTTAGAAAGCCACATACTGTATAAAGCCCTGCTGAAATTATTACTGAGAGGCAAGGAAATTCAGATAGCTGTTCCGTGCTGTCTCACGGTGCTGTGCTGAGGCTCTGCTGACTGGTGCTCTTGTGTGTTTGAGGAAGTTGGTTTGATCACTGGGCAATATTTACTGAATTGATGTGTGTTTTAGTGCCTGCTTGTGTAGGCTTGCTGTTCACCTTGGAATCATTTATAGGGGAACAGCGGCTGGAAAAGGCCCTGGGAGTGCTGGTGGACAACAGTTGAACGTGGGCCGGCAGTGGCCCTGGTGGCTGTGAAGGCCGACAGCGTCCTGGCTTAGCTCGGCCACGGTGTGGCCAGCAGGAGCAGGGCAGGGATTGTCCGCCTGAAATCGGTGAGGCCGCACCTGAAATCCTGGGTTCGGTTTTGGAGTCACTACAAGAAGGACCTTGAGGGGCTGGAGCGTGTCCAGAGAAGGGACCGGAGCTGGGGAAGGGGCTGGAGCCCAGGGGTTCTGGGAGCGGCTGAGGGCCCTGGGGCTGCTCAGCCTGGAGAAGAGGAGGCTGAGGGGAGACCTCATCGCTCTCTGCAGCTCCTGGGAAGGAGTCTGTGCTGAGGGGGGTGCTGGGCTCTGCTCCCAGGTAACAAAGGACAGGATGGGAGGAAATGGCCTCAAGTTGTGCCAGGGAAGGTTTAAATTGGATATCAAGAAAATTTCTTCACTAAGGGGTTGTAGGGTGCGGGCAGAGGCTGCCCGGGGGGTGGTGGAGTGCCGATCCCTGAAGGTGTTTAGAAGCTGCGTGGATGAAGCGCTCGGGGATGCTGTCTAGGGGTGGGCAAGTATGGATGGACGTGGTGATCTCAAAGGTCGTTTTCCAACCAAACGATTCTGCTTCTCAGCGACAGGAGGGGCCAGCAGCGCTGCGCACCGAGAGGGCACAAGGAGCGCAGACAAGGCCAGGCGACCTGTGCCCCCGGACTCCCGGGAGATCTCAGAGGTCTCTCCCAACCTTATGATTCTGCGAGAGGCGCGGGGCAGCCTCCGCCCCGCTCCCGGGCAGCGCTGAGGGGTGGGAGACAGAAGATGAGGGGGCGTGGCCTGGTTTGGAGGGAAAGAGGTGGGCGTGGCCTGGTGGGGCGCGCCTTGGGGAGGGGGCGTGGCCTGGCGTGGAGGGCAGGCGGCGTGGGCGTGGCGTGGCGGGGCTCGGTGCCGGGCTGGGAGGCGGCGGCAACGCTCGCGGCCGCGCTCGCCGGCAGCATGGGCGGCTCTGCCTCCAGCGCGCTGGACGAGAGCAAGTGCGCCTACATCCGAGGTGGGGGCTGCGGCGGGGCGAGGCGAGGCGGCCGGGCACCCCCGCGCTCTGTCCCAGAGGCGTTCGCACCGCAGCCTGCGTTCTGCTGGGAAACGCCGGGCGGGAGAGGGGCCGGGGCCCCGGGGTGCGGGAAGAGCGGGCTCGGTCCCTGTGGGAGCGGGACCGTGTCCCATGGATGTGAGGAGAGCAGGAGTGTGTCTCGAGGGTATGGGAAGAGCAGGGTCTGTCCCCGTGGGTGTGGGACCCGTGTCTCGAGGCTCTACGAGGGGCAGGACCGTGTCCCAAAAGTACGGGGACAAGAAAGTGGGACCGTGTCCCAAGGGTGGTGGGAGAGGCGAGTGGGACCGTGTCCTCAGGGTGCAGGGAGTACAGGACCTGTGATCCCAGGATGTGGGAAGAGCAGGATCTGTCTCCGTGGGACTGTGACTGTGTCCCCAGGGTGTGGGGAGAGGAGAGCGGCACCCGTCCTTGTGGGAGTGGGGCCATCTCCCATGGGTGCAGGGCGAGTGCAAGCTGTCTCTGTGGGAGCTCTCCATCTCCCCGCAAGAGCTGCCACGCGGTGTTTGGGCAGAGAACTCGCACTTGTGCAAGAACACCCTCTTACCCCATTGAAATGGTAGGTGAGAGAAAACGTGGGGAGAAAATGTTCGAGTGTATACATGTTCCTCAAACTAGTAAAGAGAAGAGCATAATTCTTTCTTTTGGGAGGTATTGGTGTTATTTTAGTAGTTAAAAGATGAAATATGTTTGCTTTTGCCTGTCTTTCTTTGCTGCTTATCAGTAAGGTGACAGGTACATTATTTACAAAGCAAATTTTTTAAGGCTGGAGATTTACAAGTGAAGTAAAAGTTTGCATGTGAAAAGCAAGCTCTATCCCACAGTACATGATGTGTGTGGCGTCCGAAGCCTGGGAGAGTCCTTGCTGCTGTGGACTGGGAGATGACTCATAGAATCATGGAATGGTTTGGGTTGGAAGGGACCTTAAAGCCCATTCAGTTTCAACCCCCTGCCATGGGCAGGGACACTTTCCACCAGAAACTCAGCTCTGATGATTCAGGCCATAGGGTGACTCTTGGGTGGTGCCACAGCTGAGCCTGTCCTTTCATTCCATTCATTGCTTTGGGATTTTTTTTGTGGTGTAGAGGGAGTGCAGATGTTGAACTGCTTCTCTTAAGATTCTTTTGAAATCACAGTGAATCTTTCAAGAGCTTCCCATAGTGGGAAAGACATCCAAATATTAAATGGCTTTCACCCAAAAAGCAATTGGCAAAGCCCACATGTGGACATTTTTCCCCTCAGTATCATCATTTTCTCCTGCACCGTTTGAGGGTGGTTTGGGATCCCATTAGAGCTCCAAGGGTGCAGTCCCTATGGATTTCTCCTTTACGCTCGTGCCTGTGCTGCAGCCAGAATTGCATTTCCACTGTTCAGCATTTGAAGTTCTCTGGTTGCTGACTGAGTGAGGGCAGTTGTGAGGGCCTGAAAAGGCTGATGTCTAATTGCTGCAAAGACAGAGGAGATTCTGGGAGCTTCTTAGCTTCTTCACAGCTGTGCAAGAGGAAATGGTGCAGGTCTTTGCCCTGGACATCATCTAGAATTAGAACAGGGAACTCATGTCAAAGAGTTGGGAAATCCATATGTGTTTAGACACATGTGGAACTGGACTGGATGTTCTTGTCTGAGTCTGTTCTGTGTCGCCCAGAGAAAAGGTGCCTTTGCCTTGCCGAGAGTTGAGTGGCTCTTCACACACATCTCCAGTTTGCCTATTACATCTTTGCAGAGCCAAGCAATAAAGCAAAATCATTGTGAGAGTAGGAATTAAAGCATTTTGCTTATCCCCCAGCTCAAGTCTGCCAGTCTGGGTGTAAGTGAGGGTCCCCCCTCTAAATTCCTTCTTTGAAAAATAATTAATGAAGCACTTTATATGGAGGCTGCCCTGAAATTAGTACTACCAGGAGAGTAAAGGAATCGGGAAGAGCATCTTAGATCAAAATGTGAGGTCCAGGCAGCTCGCCAAACCTACGGCTCATGTTGAGTCTGTCACATTCAGACTTTGCTTGTCTGTCTTCTACGTCTTGGTCTGATGTTTCCAGAGCGAGTGCTGTGGTGAGCTCTCCTTCAAAGAGTAAGCGGGCTGCATCACTGATTCTGTAGGCTGATAAAGCAGCACATTTTTTAGCTGGCTTTATAAAGGTTAGATGGGTTTTGCTGGGAGTTGTGGGATTTTTTTCCATCCAGAAATGATGCAGGGGGGTCTTTGGTAAAAAGGACAGGGAGATACCAGCTTTTTGTCAGTAGAGCTGTCAGTGCTTGAATGGGATGGTGCTGGTGAGGGAGGTCATGAGACAGCAGGGTTGAGGATGCTGCTTTGCACATCTTATTCAAACACCGCAGCCAGCGATGTTCTCCAGACTTGGCACGTTTTGGGGTGCTTGCTCATATTGGCCTGAATATCAGCAGCCTCAAGACAGGAAATCCTGAGTGTTACTTTGAGTGAGAGTTTGGTCTAGATTATCTCTAGGTCTCCCTCCCAACTGATGTTACGGTAAGCACATTCATACTTGCAGTTTCTGCATCCTGGTTTCGGCACTGGGTTTTTGCATCTCCCTTCGCATGGCTTGGCAGGTGGCTTGTGCCCCACTGTCCTTGCTTGGCAGCAGAAACTTGCTGTGATTGAACGTCGTCATCCTTTGAGTTAGTGCCTACCATGCTCACCTCAGCCTGCAGCAGGGGAAACTCTCTGGGAGGCCTGGCAGCTCATCGCCGTGCTGGGCTGCTCCCTGCAAGGGCAGTTGTCCAAAACCGTGTGGGGCAGAGTTAAATGTGACTGCTCGGATGTGCAGCAACGTTGTTACCTGCCTGTTGTCATGATGGTGTAATTTAATTTCTTGTTGCCATAATGATAATTTAATTTGTGTAAAGCCGTGTCCCTCTGTTGTAAAGACTTGTAGTTTATTTAGGCAGCATTTAAGCTAAAATACAATATAACAAATGGAAATAAGGGTCTGGGGAATAATGGGGTGGGTGCAGTTTTCAGCAATGAACTGATACAGTTGGCATAACTCTGCATCTAGGTTTTCTAATTTCCAATAGTCTGTTTGTTCACATTGCTCGAGAGATGTGAGGAAAACAAAGCAAGGACAAAACAGAATGTGTTATGTAAAAGAAAAAATAAATATGTAAAACCATACGTGTAGGCGTCTGTACGAACCACCGAGAGCAGCGTTCTTGGCATGAGCACCCCTAGGTAGAGCCTAGGAGATGCTGCTCTGTGCGGCTGGTTCCCTGCTGGTGAATGAGCCTTGTCAGACCAGTCCGGAGAAATGAATTCTGGACAAAAAGTGGAAGTTTTTGCAGACTCTCGGTTACTGAATGCAAAGGCTGTGATTTCCTCCTAAACCAACTGGTGAGCTCTAAAGGAAGAAGCAGTCAGATTAAACCAGCCAAACTGCAGATTGTTGGGACTTCTGTAGACTTGTACACGGGGCAAAACCTTGAAGTCAGGTAATAGAATTAACGACATGTTAACATGCATTTCCTGCAGCAAATAACGCTGAAGAAGAGAACGTGATGCCAAAGTGTAGTTTTTCAAGTGATCTTTGTGATATTTGAAATGGCAAGGGCAGGGATCGTCCTTATGAAGTCTGAATCCAGGACAGGTATTTCCCAAGTTGCCTAGACTTACTCAGGAATGGTAATGTTTTGCAAAACAATTTTTATACTCAGAAAATTAAAAAACTATATGTGTGCGTATATATATAGAGAGAGAGCATGAAGTTATGTTTCTCAAGCTATTACAAAATCTTTTGTCTTTTGCAAGTAGAAATTAGTGAAAATTGGTCATTATTGTCAGCTGAAATTGTGACTAAAATGTCAAGGCTTGATTTTCCTTTCTCCCACCTGAAGGAAATTAATGTAATGTAATGGAAAAATGAGAGTCAGCAGGGACTCCTGTGAGTGTTGGGGACAGCTCGTGTCTGCTGGGGAAGAGTGGACCAGTGGTGGGGGCTATTTAGAGGAGGGCAGGAGGCCACGTAGTGCCAGCGAGGGGTGGGGCAGAAAGCCAGGCCACATGAACTGCAGCGTTGCTGGTCTTGAAACCTTAGCAGTTTCAAAGATGCCTTCTGTTCTTTGTTGCACAAGCTTGTTTTGCTGACTGTGCCTATGGAAAAATATTTTGTCCATTTATTCAGGATCCTTAGGATATTTTAAATACGCACACACTGTAAGCAGTAGAATTATTTAAAGCTCTCTGAAATGAAAAAAAAAAAAATCATAATTCTTCTAGGTTTTGGACTGAGCCCTTAAAAAAGAAGGTGCTCGTGGAAGAGGTAATCCTTTGTAGGATTTTGGTGGGACTACATGGGAATTATTCAGGATGTGAGTGAAACAAATGGAGTTTGAAAAAGGGCAGTAACAATTAGGAGACTGGGAAGTGGTCATGTGAAAAGAGTTGATTAAAAAAATTCATGCTTTTGGTTTGATGAGGCGTGGGCTAAACCTGTGATGAGAGGTGTGCTTTGCATGATTTGTCTAATGGTATTTAATGAGTGTTACACCCGACAGGGAGCGTTCTGGAGTGGTAGTGGGGAGATACAACCTGAGGATGCAATAAAGACATTGGGGAAAAGGTGAAAGTTCCTGTTGAAACAGCTTAGTAGTGTGCCCTGGGACACTGTGCAGGAGGTTTCGGGGTTGCTGAGAGACAGTTTTTGCTTTGGGTCTCTAATATTAGAAAGAAACAGTCAAGGAAGTGAATTTCACAGCGGGGAGAAGGGAGAAACGGCCCTGAGAGTCTTCAGTGATTTTTGCATTTCTGCAGTCTCAGCAGCAGCAGCAGGAGAGGACCAAGCTCTACTCTGTCATCGGTGCTCTGTGGGGACCGATATTTTTTTAAATTTGGAGAGGTGGAGAGCTTTCAAGCACCCAACACCAGTGACTTTAACAGAGCCGTCTTCAAAAGAGTTCAGCATACAAAAACCTGAACTTCTCTGAATGCTGTTTTTTATTAAGGGTACTCAGTGTGCTTCACCATACCCAGCCTACCCACTGCTATGAACACAAAGCTGTCCAGAGGATGAGGGTTTGTAGCCATTTGCTTTGGATTTGTTTGTTTAAATGCAGCTTTTCTTTCTTCTTCCCCTTCTTTTCCATCTCTTTCCATGCCCAACCAGATGGGACAGTCCGGGGAGGGATGCGGTGATGCTGCTGTGACCCTGTCGCACCCAGGGATGTGCCCTGTGCGTTTCCTCATTGCTCAGAACTTTTTTCTGAGTGGACCTTCCAGCCATTCTCCTTTTTATTTGACAGTGAAAGCTGTTACTTAACATCTGTACGAAATTTCTTTCTAGTCGTTTGTTTTGCCTGTGAATTTCAGTGTGGTACTAATTAATGGGGTTTTTTTTGCACAAGGATAAAACACTTCAGATGTGTTCCTACAAGATGCAGCATACGTAGAAAAAACAGATGCGCTACTCCTGTCGAAAAGAGACTGAAGAGGAGCCTGGTCTACCCTGTAATTAAAAAGGATAAGGAGATCAGTTGCTTTACAGGAAAGCGTATGAACAAATAGCATCAGTTGTGTGGAAATAAATCCCACCAGCTCGGGGAGAGAGCCCAAGTGCCTGGTCTGATACAGCTCTGGAGTGCAGTTCTTGCCAGCGGCCAGCTGGCTGCATGTAGCGGCGAGCAGGGACACGGAAGGGTGGAAGAATAACTTGGAATTCACTGCGGAAAAGTTGGCCATTTTTTGGACAGGCACTCAGACTGGATAGTGGATTTTCTGCTTTAAACTCTTGTGTAGTCCTTCTGGTTTTAATTTGGTGTACGGCTGCAAGGATAGCAGTTCTGTAAAAAATCTGGCTGCGCTTATTGCCTTCCCTCGCAGCCCGTTACAAGCCATGTTTTGGAAATCCACTCTCATATTCCACAGGTGAACGTGGCTGTAGCATCATATAGAGCAGGAGTGCAGGCTCTCTCTGGAGTCAGCAGCATCTTCTTCTGGCTCTTGGAGGGTGCTTTTCATTTTCAAGTTGTGAGGTTTATGGTAAAAGCTAATAGGATTTTTCTGTACTTCCCAAAATGTAAGGAACAGGCAGAATAATAATTTCTTTCACAAATGTTTATTGAATCCAGAGTTCGTGGTTGCAGATTAGCACTTAGCGCGTTCTACCTGGTCCAATTCAAATAGGCATAAATACTCATGGAATGAAAAAATGAAGGGAAATGGGTAAGAAATTCAAATTTCAATGTAGATGTGTTTCTATTCTTCATTATATCCACCTTGTTAAGTTCCAAGTTCTTGAAGACCTTAAGAAATGAGATTTTGGAGAAAAATCCTTTTGGCTTTTCTTGCTTTCTGGGAAGTGTTAGTCCTCAGAGAGGTTGTTCTGTTGGAGCCAGTGGCAGATTTTCATCCTATAGTTTTAATACGTAGTCCCTGTCTGTGTTGGAAAGTAGAAAACAGCTTCTCTGTTGTTCTTACATTCTTTAATTCAGGGTCCAGACACTTTATCTTGGCCTCTGGCTGAATGCAAGGAAAAAGTGTCCAGGCACAAGGATTGATGGGAAAGGTATTTGCCACCCAACTTGAAGAGAATTGACTGTACTTGGTGACTTCTAGGTTTCAGCTGTGGGAGAGTAAGATTTTGGGAGTTGTCTTCTCTATTCACTTTCCATTGCTTACATAGTCCCATTTATTAACTTCTTTCAAAAGTACTGTGAGCAATTTTGGAAGCTTGCAGTCACGTTGCCTTGCAACGGGCATGGTGAAGAGTTTCTCAAATCAAAGCACGAGGTAAGATTTTGTTCTTCATTTTGTCAGTAAAAGGATTGCCCACGATCACATCCCATTTATCTTCTCTTAATGGCTTGAGACTTTCATAAACCCAGAAATCTCAGTTATCCATTTTGTGGCATGACTCCTTCTGCCAGAGCATCTGGGAAGTCGGGTGAGGCTCCTTGCCTGTTCCACAGGATCACCTCAAGCTCACCTACACCAGAGCAAACTGTGCTGTGTGCACAAAACTCACCTTAGAGATGACGTACTATGTAACGCTTGCTACAGAGCCTGGGTTTGAAAACTGAGAGGTGGTTTCTTTCTAGAAAAGAAGGTATTTTTGGGGTAGTTTGAGTGAAGGGAAACCACTGGATGGTAGAGTAAGGCGTGTGGCATTCTTCATGCTTTTCAGCTGCCTGTGTAGAAGAAACTACATACAATGTTGAATTAAGCATGGATACTAGCAGCTTCTTTTCCTTAGAAAAAGTGAGAAATAGGCTCACATATGCGCAAACCCCTGTAATTGGGAGGCACAGTGTATGTGTGGAGTTTGCTGCTCTTCTGTAGTTGGTGTTTTCCAAAATCTTGAAGGCTGGAAGTTCATAGAGTTATAGAATCATAGAATCATGGAATGGTTTGGGTTGGAAAGGACCTTAAAGCACATCCAGTTCCACCCCCTGCCATGGGCAGGGACACCTCCCACCAGATCAGGGGGCTCCAAGCCCCATCCAACCTGGCCTGGAACACCTCCAGGGATGGGGCAGCCACCACTGCTCTGGGCAACCTGGGCCAGGGCCTCAACCAGTCTCACAGGAAAACATTTCTTCTTAAGTTCTTTAATTAGTGCAGCGTGGCCACAAATTATAAGACAGTCTTTGCATCTGATAGAAATTTTATTGATATTAAGAGGAGAAAGAGCAAGCTCTGAGATGATGAAAGCAGCTTTGTTGTTGATGCCTTTTGGCAGCAACAGCTGAAAAGCCACTGTTTAGATGGGGCAGGATTTGTCAGCAATTTGGTCATGACTGCTTTTAAAGAATAGGAGCATTTCTTTCTACCACCTTCTCCTTTGCGTATAATAAACATGCTGGTCTCTTCACCCTTAAAGAACAATGAGAAGTGGCTACAAGTTTTTTGAACATGCATACAAGCTTTTTAGTGGCTTTTGCAGTTAAAGGACAGTGATGAAACAAGGCCAGCTCTTACATAAAAGCAAGATCGCAGCTTGTGGAATTGGCTCAAACTTGTGAAGAAAGGGTTTGCCAGTTTGGGTTTTCTAAAATCTTTATCCTCTTAAAAAGAAGAGTTTGCTGATTCTATGCGCTTAATTTGATATACGTAACCTGAGAGAATTAGGTTGTCCAGGTATTTATTTACGTCTTCATATTTTGAAATCATAAAGGCTTTAATCTTCATGGTTCTGTGATATTAGTGAATACATCAGACGTGAACAGTCGCTCTTCCACTTTCAGTGGTAATAAAGCTTTAAACCTATATATTAGGCCATTGTAGTGCTACCAAACTTATTATTTAGGTGTTGCGTCTGTTTTAAAAACTAGGTCGAGGTGTTAGCTAGCAGTATCAGGAAGCAGAGAACAAAAGGGAGGCTGACTCTTGAGTTCTTCTGGGTAGGTGATTAAAAAGCCAAAAGCAATATAGTTTTCAAAAATATGTAGATTATTTTTGATTGGTTGAAGTTCTTCTAGGAAATCAGTGACATACGGAATAGAGTAGTTTGTTTTCTAAGTACATTTTTCTAATCCAAAGTAGTTATTAAAAATAGCTTGTTGTTTGTGGTGATCTTGATTCTCAGCCTGTTCTCCTGCCTTGCCCTGGGCAGGGTGGTTCCCAAGGAGTGTGCAGGTGCCGCAGAGGCTTTCGCTGTGACTGGTGCGCTCGGTGTTTCTGAGCGGTCCCTGTGCAGGGCTGGAGCAGCCCAGGGTGTCTCTGGTAGTTCTGTGTGGAAGCTGTGGTGGGTGCGATGTGAAGAGGAGGAGGCACCGCATCAGCCAGGGAAGCGTGGCCGTAGGGACTGGTAGACGTCTGCCCTGGCTGCTGCAGGTGTGTGGTCACGCTCTGGGATCACAGAGGGTGCTGGGCCAACCTTTTATTTTGGAGCAGCATGAAGGAGTGCTTCAAACCATGCCTGGCACCGCACTGCGTGACGGGCTGGGGTAGCAGCAATGATGGGCTGCAGCAATGCAGTGACTCCAGGGTAGAAAACAGCAGCAGAGGTTTCTAGCTTACTCCCTGCTCTACGCGTCTTCCCAGGAGCGAGCCATGACCTGTCCTTCAGAATAAATTCTGCTTTGGAGACTTACGCAAAGTGAGCGAGCCAGCTGATCTTCAGATGGTTTTCCCTATGTGTCATTGCTTAAACAGTGACCATGGAGCATCCTCCCCATCATGGTTTCTCGCCAAGCAGCGTCCCTGTCAGTGCCTTGCCCATTTTTGAGTTGTCTTGCTGACGACACCAGAAGCAGAGATGCCTGTTAAAATGACGGTGGACTTAGTGTAGAATCAGGAAATGGTTTGGGTTGGAAGGGACCTCAAAGCCCCTCCAGTTCCACCCCCTGCCATGGGCAGGGACACCTCCCACTGGATCAGGGGGCTCCAAGCCCCATCCAACCTGGCCTTGAACACCTCAAGGGATGGGGCAGCCACAGCTTCTCTGGGCAACCTGGGCCAGGGCCTCAACCAGTCTCACAGGGAAATGTTTCTTGCTAAGATCTCATCTCAATCTCCCCTCTTTCGGCTGAAAATCGTTTTCCTTTGTCCCATCCCTGCACTCCTTGAAAAAGGGCCCCTCCCCAGCTTTCTTGGAGCCCATTTCAGTACTGGAGGCTGCTCTAAGGTCTCCCTGGAGCCTTCTCTTCTCCAGGCTGAACAACCCCAGCTATCTCAGCCTGTCCTCGGATGGGAGATATTCCATGTCTCAGATCATCTTCATGGCCTCCTCTAGACTTGCTCCAATAGGTCCGTGTCCTTGCTGTGTTGAAGGACTGGCAAGGAGGTCACCATTAATGGTGTAAGACCACCAGTTCATATCTCTCCAAAGCGCCGGTCATTTTTCCAGGTGCGCTTGGAATTGTTCTTCTAAGGGCAGCGCATGTTTGATCATAGCCCTCACGTGTGGCAACAGGCAGCGTGCAGAAAAGGGCATCTGTGCCTGAACTGCACGTTTAGTCTTGTGCAAGGGCCATGTTGGTCCTCTCAGAGAGTGTCCATGGTATGGGCAGTGTAACATCAATCCTTGATCCCGGCTCTTTACTGTTTAAGCTGGCGAAATGCACAAAGCTAAAGGTCTACAGCTTCTTTATATTATAAAACCAGCTGTGATTTCCCGTGAAGGTTTGTGTTGCCCAGGTCAGGGTAGCTGCAGCTTTTGCAGAGCTCGAAAGCCCGCTCTGTCCATGCATGCGGTTTCTAAAGATCCCCTGCTCTCGACCTGGGATGGCTTATTTGCTGGTGTAAATCCTTCCTGGATTTTTACTACTAGTTTTTAGTTCTGTGTGCTTGGGATTCCAGCTAAAAAAGTTGTCCTTGAGTGCCATATTTGGAAACTTGCTGCCTGCCAAGGAGCTTTTTCTTACTTTTTCTCAGAGATAAACAGCTCTTGCTTTGAAATTACAAAAGGTGCCCCCACAATCCCTCCACTTGGCATCCAGCTTACTCCTCCCTGTCCTTTTAGCGAGTGCTTTTCCACAGCCCCTTTCATCTGAGGAAGCAATTTTTCAAGTTTTATGTGATATTGCCCTTTCTCTGCATGAGACCACAGTTGCTCTTTGTGCTGTCTTTCTCCGCAGAGCTTTGTCGTGATGTTGATAACTGAAGACCTGTTTCTTGAAGCAGCACTGAGGGTGGTAAATAACTTAGATGAACGTTGTCTAAAGACCAGTTTGGTTTTATTGAACGTGATACAGAGAATCCCTGCATACTTTCACTTGATATTCCCCGTATTGTAGCAGCCACACTGGAGGAAAGGCAAACTTTTGTTGACCCAGAGAAGATTTAATGGCAGGGTCTGCAAAGGCAAAAGAAAAAAAGGCTTTTTTGCTCTTGGGGTATTCTGTAAAGTAACATCACTGTCTGTAATTTAGTCTGCCAGACACTTTCCACTGGTTTCAGTTGTAAATGAGGCTTTGCCCATCTTCAGCTGTTCAGACTGAAGTTTCCATGCTGAGCACTTGACTTAAATTACATTTTTTTGAGAAGACTGCAGCTAAAATGGATGAGCTGGCGTTTTGGAGGTTTGGGGTTTGCTTTTATTTTGGAATTAATCTAAAAAAATATGGTTTTCCTCTCTTTGGATGTTCTGTTGAGCAGCTCAGGTGTATCCTGCAAGAGGAGGGACAGGGCTGGGAGCTGTAGAGCTGGAATAAAGGAAACCAGAAGCAAGCAAGAAGGATTTCTAACCGCTGTCGCTGTTTACCTGCTGAACCCCATTGTTCCACATTTGCCCTCTGTGCAGTCTAGCGAATAACTGTAAAACCAGCAGCTATTGACCCGTGTAGACAAAGCTAATGCCACAAAGCAAACATGACTTTCTACTATATAAACTTACCTTGTTAATGGAAAAGGTCCATGGATCTGAAGCTCTGAACTCACCGCTGGTGCTTGAGGGAGACCAGAGCACAAAGACAGCTTTTTTGGTATAATTTTCTGCTGGCTTCATGCAGTAGGAAGCCCCAGATCTATTGTTTGAAGGGTTGGGGGGGTTTTTTCCCCTTCTGAGATTTCCTACACACCTGCCAAGCTATGAAGTGAGATGCAGACACCATTTAGCTGATCTTCCCGCTGAGATACTGTGATAGGTGGTGGTATTTCATTTCATACATGAGAAGTTATGGATATTAATCTGGGGCTTGACAAACCTAGTGCTGCATTTTTCAGGGAACTGGCTATTTTCATTCTCTCCTCAGATTTCCAACCGGGCTCTTGCTGTGTTCAGTTGTAGCTGGGGGTGCTCAGCACTTCTGTAAATCAGTAAAAGAAGGAGGCAGGAGCAACCTGGGAGTTTCTCCCATAAGTGACATGCATTTTGTCCAGCTTTACAGTTTGTAGCAGACACAGAAACAGGATCTAGTTCCTTGGGGTTGCGTTTACTTGCCTGCAGTATAAATCAAATCCCTGCTATTTCCAGCTCACCACACCACAGTCTTTCTGAGCTCCACAATCAATGGGGCAGCTACCTTATCGAGTTGATTAGAAAGTGTTAATTTTAGATGTGATGGTAAAGAAAAGTAGCTTTAACTACTACTGCTTGTGCTCCATTAGTCTTGGGAAGCAGCAGCCAAACTGCTGCCGTGCGGAGTGTTTGAGGTTAGTGAAGTTCATGAGAGTGGCTGGATGGAGGTATCCAGATGTCAGGGCTGCATTTGATGTGTCTACAAGGTACAGCCCCCAAATCATCCAGATTGTCAGCTGATCTGCGTTGAGAGTCATTTTTATGGTGCTTTTGGAGGAGAAAAGATCATAGACTGCTTTGGGTTGGAAGGGACCTTAAACCCATCCAGTGTGAGCTTCCTTGTCCATCTATTCAGCTCATGGTATAAATCATAATGTTTGATTTGGAGAGAGGTCTTGAGCAGACTGTTGAAAGGCCACAGGATAGGTATCACGCCCAGTTTCCGTAAGCTTTATTTGAGTCCAGCCTATGTATGAAGGATCTCTGAAGCCCATGCCAGAGTCTTGATTCAGCCATGCATTTAGTAGAAGAAATTAATCTCTAGGAAGTTCAAAAACGTTTTAAACTATAGAAGCACGTCATGGGCCAAGTAGAAAATGGTGCTAGTGGCTGCTTCCGTCAGCCTGTCGATCAAAAACAGACTGAAGGAATGGGGAAGGATGTCGGCATCGGCATGGACTGATGTGGAATTTGAGCACCTCTCTCTCATGATGCCTAAATCAAACCATCTTGAAAACTTGAATCCTAATCCGGCCTTACTTCTAGATGTGTGATACATCACCAGTCTGCTACGTTGGCCACACTGCATTTTTTGGACCAGTATTAGGATTCGGCTCCCGTTTCTCTCATGTCTTTTGAGATAAGTATTTTAATTATGTGGTGGATGATTTCCTTGGGGAGTGACTGTAGCGTGCATGCTTGGTTTCATGGTATGAAACTGCTGTGCTGCTGAGGGACCATGGCTATTTCGTTAGCACAGCAGTTCCTTTGCCAATTCAGTTGTCCTCATTACGGGGTTTCCTCAGAAGCTCTGGAAGAAAGGTCCCCATGTTGGCATATGTGGTTCACTGTTCTCTACCAGATCTTCAATCTCTTCCTCCTGCTCTTGAGTTTCAACTGCTTTTAGCTGAGTGCAGGAGGGCCGAGCAGCAAGCTGCTTTCAAACGATGTCCCACCAAACCCAAGGGAAGCAGTGGGGAGGAAGAGTGCCTGGAACAAAATTGAGGCTGAATTTGCTGTGAAAGACACACAAGATCTGAGACAAAAGAAGCTTCTGTAGAAGACTTTAGGGGCTGGACATTTGGGGCTTGATGTGTTTGTGATGATCCCATGGGAGCTGGGGCTGAGAGTGGTGACAAGTCATAAAACAAAGCAGCTTAATGAGAAGCAGCACTGTGATTTGTTGGAGCAAGAATTTCAGTTCAAAGTGAATGAAGATGGAAACCCCTGATCTGAATTTATCACCAGCTGCCCTTATGCATGGAAAAAAGATGAAGCTGCTCAGCACATCTTGTACCAGAATGGGGATGTCTAAAACCGATACCGTGCTGGGACATAAGTGAGTTACCAACGTAAACAAATATACAGATCCAATGTGTTGGTAGGAGTGTGAAATACCGCGTGGTAATGTTGAGCAAGAGCTTGTGGTTAGTTATTAATCTCGCTACGTGGGTTTTTTCTGTAGCGTGCCTTAAATATTTAGGCAGCAGGAAGTGCGGTCAACTGAACGGTTGCAGGGCTCTTTCTGTAACACTTGGCACTGGCAGGTGTTGGTTTTGTGAATACGGGTTGAAGTTGGACCTGCCTTGGAGGGTGTCAGGGCTGAATGGGATAGGGGAATGTCGGCTGCAGTTTTATTGTTATTGTTTGCAATGGAGTGATTTTTTTACAATAACGTG
Source organism: Neomorphus geoffroyi (assembly GCA_033558235.1). NCBI lineage: Eukaryota > Metazoa > Chordata > Aves > Cuculiformes > Neomorphidae > Neomorphus > Neomorphus geoffroyi. Next base: position 5,358,567 of record JAUMJM010000074.1, read on the forward strand.
CAGGTCTTCTGGTAGCGGAGGTGTCTGAACTTCTGCTACTGGAAGGCACAAAACCAATTATAAAAATGAGTTTCAGGATGCTTTGCACAGCATCAGGTTTAGTTTCACAGAATCATAGAATGGTTTGGGTTGGAAGGGACCTGAAAGCCCATCCAGTTCCAACCCCCTGCCACGGGCAAGGACACCTCCCACTAGACCAAGCTGCTCGAGATCCCATCCGACCTGGCCTTGAACACCTCCAGGGATAGGGCAGCTGTGACTTCCCTGGGCAACCTGGGCCAGGACCTCCCCACCCTCATCGTGAAGAATTTCTTCGTCATGTCCAATTGAAATCTTCCCCCTTCCAATTTAAAGCCATCCCCCCTCATCCTATCACTCCATGCCCTTGTAAAGAGCCCCTCCCCAGCTTTCCTGGAGCCCCTTCAGGTGCTGCAAGACGGCTCTCAGGTCTCCCCAGAGCCTTCTCTTCTCCAGGCACGACCCCTGTGACCGTTGGGTATGGTAGTGTGGGCTGAGTTGACGCCAGAGCTGTGAGCGTGCACAGCCCTGGGAGGATGTGAAAGCCAGATTTCAGATGGGGCCCATCTCTCTATTCATAGTTTTAACTTCTTTTGGATGATGGGAATGGAGACATCTGTAAAAACTAATAAGTCCCTTTTCCTTCCAGAATCAGGCTATGAGTTTTCCAGCTGTGGGCTAAGACAGGTTTTCCTGTTCAAATAGCTTTTGTCTGATGTAAGTCTAAAACAATATGGTTATGGTAACTGAAAATATTTCTTTGTCAATTCTGTCCCCTGTTACTTTTAGTTGTAAATCCAAATATTTCTGTTCATGGTTGTTTCTCGTAGCAGCTGTTTGATTTTTAAATGCTTATAGAGTCTTCTAGGAAAGTGCACGCTGCTGATAAAATGCAGTATTGCAGATATTCTGTGTTTTCTTTACCATATTGTGTGGCTGATTTTCTTTTATCTTCATAGTGGATTCTCACAATTACAGAACATGCTCCTGCTTTCCTTCTGAAGTCCCGTCAACTTGAATAATGCAAAACCAAGCCCATAACGTTGATTCATGTGGTTCTTGGTTGCAACCACAACAATATGGACTGCGCTGTAAATTTGTCAGCTGATGCCATTCTATATTCATAAAACATGCCTTGGGATCTTTTTTTAGATCTGTAGAGTTTAAAGATGAGCTTATTAGGCATCTCTCTGATGTGTAATCATTCCAGACTGAATAAGATGTTAACCAGAAGATATGTAATTTATATTCACTAGACAAGCAAAGAAGAGTGTATGTTTAAAAAAAATGGGTTTTCCAGAGCAGTTTTGCAAAAAAAAGGTAGTTCTAGTGCATTTAAAAGGCGTGTTTTTATTTAAATAACTTTTTAAAAAACGCTGTGCTGACTAGTGAAGCAGTTTTGCTTTTGTATCTTGTGTGTTTCTTTAGGTACTATAATGCTATCTTTTTTTTTTGATTTCAAGATACAATGCTTTGTAAATTAGAGAAACCATAGGAAATTAAGAGTTTTAAAAACATTTTAGGATATCTGTTCAATCTTAAAGGCACGGCTGTATTATCTCCTCCAGCTTGCTTTGTGTTGCTCTGTACTAATTGTTTGAGATGAGATCATAGGATCACAGAATCATGGAATGCTTTGGGTCAGAAGGGAGCTCAAAGCCCACCCAGTCCCACCCTTTGCCATGGGCAGGGACACCTCCCACTGGATCAGGGGGCTCCAAGCCCCATCCAACCTGGCCTGGAACACCTCCAGGGATGGGGCAGCCACCACTGCTCTGGGCACCCTGGGCCAGGGCCTCCCCACCCTCACAGGGAAACATTTCTTCCTAAGATCTCATCTCAATCTCCCCTCTTCCAGCTTAAATCCTAACCTGGCTGATTTTCAAAGGTTTGGTGCGTCTTTGCTAGCTAAGCTACGTGTAAAGCAGAGACAGTAAGATGCGCCTTTTCGTCACTGTCTCTGCTATTGGCCCTTTTTTTTAAATGGAAATTATAATGTCCGTGAATCATACTGGTGGTATTTTTGAGTATCCTTTTCCTAAATTCCTGGCCTGTCCTTCTGTCCTTATTCTGTCGTTCTTTTCACAGATCTGGTTTTTAGTTAACCAAGAGCCTGCCTGTTTGTAAACCCCTCCTAGTTTTATGCAAAACCTGGGGAGAAATTGTTGTGAAATAATTGCTCAGTGATGCTTTAAAAGGGTAAATAATGAATTAGTGTCCCAGGGCACAAAGAAAATCTGGTGCGTAAGTAGCATGCAGAAGGAGTAGCGTCTCATCAGAAGAGATGATTGTGTAGAGGACTTTAGGAGCAATGGTGAGAGATAGAAAAGCCTTTGAAAGGTTGTTGTGGATTCAAGAGCTCTTGGGGGTGTTTTGAGGCCACACTGGATGCTGTCAGGTGGGAAATATCTGTAGAAATTCAGTGCTCATCCTGCACTTCATCAGGGTGGTGAATCCCGTCAGCCAAAATGAAGATAGAACATGGATTTATGCGGCTTTCCCTGCCTTCACCTCTGCGAAAGACACAGGCTGACTTTAAGCCGTTATTGAAGAACGCAAACATGGCTTGAAATGGAGTTGTAGTCAGCAAACGCGGGCAGCCTTTGCAGGAATTCAGATTTGGATGAGATTCAAAGTGAGCGTTGCCGTGTTTGAGGCAGTTTGTGGATGTTGGACGCTTCCGTGGGCTCAAGGCAGATTGTGGCAGAGCAGCCCTGCAGAGGCTGAAGCAACAACCAGACCATCTCATAGGCTCTCCTTTATCTCCTGAGTCGTCTGGGGGGAAGACACGAGGAGAAACTCACTGTTTTGAAATTTCAAAGCAACACCACGTAATCAGAGTTGTTTATTATTACCCCGAATCTGCTCTTTCCTAACATAAACATTTTGTGAGCCCTTTTGCCACAGAGGGGTGCCTTCAGCATCCTTCTCCCCAGCTGTGAGTCTGTAAATGAGACGGCTGCCTGGCTGCTTCCCCAGCAAAACGAGCTCTGACAGTCTCCTTAAAGTGCAATTGAGTAGATAGGAGCTAAATATCTTTAAAGTAGCATTACTAATGATTACTGCTGCATTCAGAAAATGAAAATGTAGTCTGTTATGCAGAAATATGCCAGATAAAACTTATTACACAAATGTTTTATATTCTTTTATTTTTATCAACTCTTGCACGTTACATTCTTTGGGCTGGTTTTTTGTTGATCCCCTAAATAAAACATTCTGCAAAACACAGGAAGGTGAAGAATTTGAGTTTCGATGTGGGCAAACAGAACAGAGGACCATATTCTTCAGAAAGAGAGGAAGTATCAGTATCCACATTGATAGGAGCACAGACTGGTTTGATGGGGAGAACTTTATGGAGACCGTGATGGGGAGAACTTTATGGAGACCGTGATGGGGAGAACTTTATGGAGACCGTGATGGGGAGAACTTTATGGAGACTTAAAAAAACAGAGCTCCCTAACTGATTGTGCAAAGGCAAGAGTGCTGAAAGCAGACTGTTAAATGCACTGATCGAGGTCTTGTCATCAAAGATTGCCATAGATGTGAAATCAGGCTTTTAACATGTTCCGGTGAAGCGTTGCCACAAGTAGTGATGTTCAGCAAGTACTTTTGATGCATCCACACTGGAAGTCCTGATGAAGACTTTGAGGAGCAACAGGGTTACTGCGAACCAGCAGGAGAGCTCTCACCAAACCATTTCTAAATACATTCTCAGGAACAAATTTCCTCCTCTTAATAATAACCTGCCCGGCTGTTTTTCCAAACCCAGAAGCTCACGTGGCCCTAATGTACAAACACAGCGCTGAAAGAAGGTGGTTTTGATTTGTTTTTTTCCTTTCAATTGTGTTATGTTGTCACAAGCCCTTCTGAACGTGAAAGATAAATGGAGAGGAAATGAGGCAACTTATCTTTTTTTTTTTTTTTTTTTTTTTTTCAAAAAGGAAGGAGCATTGAAATATTGAGGCGGAAGAGCTGAGCAGCCGAGGAGACTCAAACACATTTAGTGAGAGAGACAATAGCTGATTGGTGCTTCTTCCCAGGAAGTCGTCTTAGAAATGGAAAAACCAAACGCCAGCGCTAGCCCTATTGTCTTCTCAGTGATGCTTTCATGAGCGCATGAGGAACTGAAACTTGTCCAGGCGGAAGAAGAATCTTGTAGACCACTTGGCAGACTGTCAAGTGGCTGGGCTGTAGCACCTCTGAGCTTGATTCCACCGTATATACGCAGGCTTGAGTGGAACCAGCTCCACAGAGGAAAGAAGACAACTTTGAGGCTCCACCTGCGGAGCTGTGTGCCGTCACCTTCCTGTCACAGCAAGCGCCTGTGTAGCTGCGCCTGTCTGGGACTCATGGTCAAACACTCAGTGGGGCTCTGGAGTTTCTCTGAATTATGGCTAAAAATAGACATTTTAAAAAGAAAATAAACAAATACTTTTCAACAATTTGCTGGGACAAAGAGTAGTTAAACTTGAAACCCCAGCCTTTGTGCAGGAGTGATTATGAGATGAAGTTCTTCCTTTGTATGCGTCCTCTATTTACATCAGATTCTTTCTGAACACAGTCCTTTTTCCCCTTTTTTCCTTAAATTCCCCTAACCCATGGCCTTGTGACCTGGGAGTATTTCTTTTACCTCTAGTGATCGGGAGTGCTGGCACTGCTGGGTGTGGGAAGAGCAGATGTGGTGAATGCAAAGGCAGTCCTTCATCTTTGATACTGCTGCAATTGCAGAAAGTTAGGGGTTGTTTTGCTTTTACTTGAACTCTTCAGGTTAAAATTTATGGAATTAATTCTGAATTTGCTAGCAGAAGGTGTACTTTTATTAGTCAGGTCCCAGTTTTAATTCAGAAGAATCAAAGGCATAAACTCTACCAAGTAAGGAATGACTAATTTAAGTTTAGTGGGTCCTCTTAGCCTTGCAGAAAACCCTCCAAAATGTTCATATCACTTTGTTTCCTTCTTTTACGGTGCTTTGGAAATACTGGGCTCTTATTTCTGGCTCTGTTCAACTTTAGGTGGGAGAAAAGAGGAAAAAGGAGGCCACCAGCAGGTCTCCAATGTTGAGAGCCCCAGAGGGCTATCTCGCATCTTTTGTTTCCATGTTCCCCTTTGTTTTCCTTTCGTGCCCTTTTGCCTCAGTGTCTCTGCTTCTGCCAGTGGATCATCCCTGGACTAAATTTAGCTGGGGCTTTTGGAGCGGTTGCATTGGTTTTGTGAGGGAAGGGAAGACCTCCTTCACTCCATTTGAGCCAATTCTGTTTCCTTTGCACCCATTTCACAGCTGGAAGAGGGCGAATGGCTCTGTCCTAACCCAAACTGGGACTTCTGGGCGGTAGCAGCCACTGTAGCAGAGTCTGAGTGAAGTGAGAAAACCACACATCCTAATTCAGATTGAGATGGTTGAGGTGTTCGTTTACAGCTGAGCATCAGTGCATCTTCCTCCCTTCGTGTCAAACCAGACATTTCCGTAGCTTTGAAGAACCCCAGATCTGTGTGGATCGTGCTCTGGTACCACTTCTTGGTGTTTCTGAACTGACTTGAAGGTTATCTGTTGTGTTGCCGAGCTGTGGCTTCCCTTTCCCATCTAGAATATTCACAGAAACAGAGACTGTTTTACATGGGGTTCTGTGAGCAGATTTGTGTAATAATTACACACTTTTTTTGCTAGACTCCTTAACCTTAATGGATGCTTTTTTACAGCTGTGGGAGGCACCTCCTTCCCCGCAGGATGAGGCACCAACGCTTCCTCCTGTCTCTTCTGCAGAAGCAAAAATTCAGTGAGCGATGTGGTTTTGCTGGCCAGGAGGTAGTCATCCAGAGAGAAATAGAGAAGGGTTTGTTTGTAACGGGGGAGACTTCTGGTTGCGTGAATATAGATCCTTTAATGCTGGAAGTATTCCTTGCAAAGTGTGAATGCAATAAATTTTTTAATCCTTTTATTTCTAAAGATTTAGAAAACACATTTAAGGGTATTATCTTATTTTTCTGAATGTGAGAATAAACTATCAGCAAGGAGAACTTGTCTAGTTTGTCTTAGCTAAGGCATGGAAAGATTAACTGTACATTAGGAAAAATCATTTAGCAATGCCAGAACTAAGAAATACTCATCTGCAGATTCCTTATGCATATGATCTTGGGCTATAGATCGGTGCTTAAAAAATACGGCTGGTGCTTGCTGCTTGGTTTAAAATCTGTGTATTTACCCAGTTGGTCTTTTGGGGTTCAACATGGCAAGGAGGAGTACTGGGGCTGAAATGATTTCCTGCGATTAAATTAAGAGACATGGAGGTAGTGTTGGAAAGCCATAAAAAAAAAAAATGCCTGTACTTTGAGGCATCTGTTTAATTTATTTCAGAGATTGATCTTGGGTTTGACCTTTTTGGTTTTTTTTTGGATATAGGTTAGCTGAAATATTGCCCTGTGCAATTCATGACATTTACTCATATTCAGTGTATATGGGAGCCAAAAAAAATGAAACACCTTATCATTCGGTGAGAAAAATGGCAAGGAAGGGGGACCCGAGGGTACCCTTATTCTCATTTCGTTACTCACGTGTAGCCCTTTCCCATTTTGTGGGGTTTGTTGAAGAGAAATGGAGTAAAAAATTACCATGGGATAATGACCTTCTACCGCAGTGCTTAAAAAGTGAAACTCTGAGAAGTCTTTGGGTTGACTTACGCTAGGACGGCTGAGAAATGAGTTGTAATGTAAAGGGAGTAAAGGGAACTTAAAGACTAATGTAAAGTAACCTCAGCAGAAATAAGGCCTTGCACGGGAAGACCTGTGTGTGTGTGCTCACACTGATGTCCAGTCACACGTGACGTGGAGTAATTTTGTACAAGACTTGTCTAGTTTGGCATAATTTGGGCAAAATAATTAAGAAAAAATAGTAGTAAGTAAAAATAGCTCCTGGATCCATATGGGCTCACTCCAGGCATCGCACAGCATTAATCTTGCGCTTCAGTTAGTTTTTGTGAAGGTGGTGGTTTCTGTTGATTTTTATCTCCAACGTGAGATGGTTTTCGTTGTTTTATCTTGTGGGTGATTGAGCAGTGAAGTAACTGGCTGCAACACTCGTCACCTGAAAGGGAGGGAATACATCATCCTGATTTAGAGAGTGATGTGGCATTGGCTTACATTTTGGAAAACTCTTTAAATATTCCCAAGGAACATTTTTCAATGACCTACCGTGATATGTAACGTGATGTTGATCTCCGGGCTGGAGAGAGCTGCTCAAGACGTGCTTGGTGTCTGTTTCGCCATGAGTGGCGCAACCTGTGGCTCATGGACTTGAAAAAACCCTAAAACTGGATAACCATTGAGCTTCGTGGAATTAGGTTAATACAGAGCATATTTCAGCTTCTTGTGACCCTCGGGAACTAGGTTGGGTTCATTTGTTTTAATGAATCCCTAGTTCTTCTGGTGCTGTGAAATAAGCTTATAAATAAAGGGCTGTCAGACCTTATTCTTGTTGAATTTGACTGTAAATAATTGCTTCTAGACAGAGCGTTGTTGCTTCAAACCCCATTACCAATAAAGGATAAATTTCAGCAGCCTTAAGGATAAGCTTATCTGACACAGTGTCACTCAAACCCCTGGCTTGCGTTGGGCTTCTTTCTACTTGATTAAACACAAGCTTTGGCCTTTCTGTAATTCGTGATTATTGGGATTTTTGTAATCTTACTGAAGTGCAAAGGCAACTCATGAAATTGCGTTTCTCCTCTAAATAATGATTTGGCAATGCCTGCTGCAGAGCTGATGGCTGGTGGCCTTTGCTCTTTTATCTCACTGATTGCAATGCAGGCATTTGAAGGTTAAAATCCAAATCCTTCCTGTTGTTCTCACCATCCCCTGCCCCAGCCCTACTGCTAATGGGTTTCTGATGTTTACTGCAACACTGGTAGAGCGGCTTGTGCAGAACCCATCCCTGGCTGGAGAGGTTGTCCATCCATTTCCCACAGCATGAGAGATGATACATGGATGGGAGAAGGTACGGAGAAGCTGGAGGTATCGATGTCCCAGGGCTGGCACATATCCATGAAGTTCCTGTGCTGAAAGACATGAACCTGATGGAGGTTACTTGTCCATTTCAAGTGGGCACTAGAGGTGCCACCCTAGCCTGCTGCTCTGCCATCACGGATTGGTGCTAAAATGCATTTCCCTGGGCATTTCCATCTTGGCTGCAGTTGGTCTCAAATAAAATACGCTGGCAACACGTAATGCAGTTGGAGGGGATTATGTGCCTCTTGAGAAGGATGTGGCATGGAAATAACGTGATTGTAATTGAGCTTTTCTCCAGAGAGTCTCAGGTTATAGCAGACGCTTGCAAAGGTGTGGTAGATGTGCTGTTGGGCTAATGATAGTTGACCATAGATCACAGGTGTGATACTCATGTCTCTGCATTTCTTGAGAAGAGTTTTCTTAACCCTGGTCCTGAGTTTGACCCAAGAGCCAGCCTGTGTTTAAGCAGGATTACTGCTCTGTATTTTGCTCATTATTTTTTAATAGTGAGGCAGTGTTCAGAATTAATTTAAAATGACAGGATCCTAGTTAAAGCACGAGCTACTCTTACGAAAACAAGCCTCTCTGTAGAGTATGTAAGGTCTATCTGCTCCCTCTGAAATACGAAATGCTTATGAAGTTGCCCAAGAAGGACATTACAGGTATATAAACCTATTGAAATCTGTGCTATAATTGTGCAGCTCTGGATAAATTTGGCCTCGTTGAGCAGAGCACGTGAGGAAGAGCTAGGTACTCAAGTAAAACTGTGGAAAGGAAGATCTGCAAGGCTGGAACAGAACCTGTTGGTTTTGGCTTCTCCTTTGCTGTGGATGAAGTTTACAAGAACTTACAAATGTGTTTGTTTAGCTTTCCCTGAGAGAGAACCTTGGCTTCTGGTGGAGCACAAATTTCACACCCACGGTCTCAGCTGGCAAACTTGCTAAGAAATCTGCCTTTTTCACATGACAGCATCGGCTTTTCCACTCATTCTATAGAGATGGGCTAAGCACCCAAGGACTGCTTATATAACTGAGATTTAGGAAGAGGGTGATCCGAGGCATGGTGGGACTCTATCCTTTGTGTTGAAGTTTGGGTGGCTAACTGGAATTTTACCAGTGTCCACATTGCAGATGGATGATTGGGACGTGTACATGCCAGTGTAGTTATAGCAATATAATTTTTAAGGAGAGTAGTCTCCATTAATACCGAACACGGCTGAGTGAATAATGGGTTTCAATATTTTATCAGGTGCAAACCGTGCTTTTCAGCATATCTGCATGGGAAGAAGGGTGACTTCACTGGAGAGCTTCTCAGTTTGGCTGAGCGAGTGTAAACAAACCTGTGGAGAGGTGACTCAGCCAAATCAGAACATGGGATTTGTCTGTCATCCCTTTTTTCATAACAAGTATTATATCACGACTCACAATTAATTGAAATACTGTTTCTAATAAATAAAGATCCATCTGAACTCTACGTTCAACAACAAAGAGTATTTATGTTGCCTCCCTGTACTTGCAGGATAAAGCCTGGATTTAAACAGTTTCTGAGTGGTACCATAAGTCGTGCACAAGAAAAAAGATTGTAGGAACGTGGGAATCACTGATAATTCTCACTGCACTCTTACGTGTCCCAGAGCACTGGAAGGCATGGGCACAGTTAGAGAGGATATGCCAAAGAGAATTGCTTTGACAAGTTTTCTGGATAGCAAATGTATTGAATAGGTGATAGTGATGTTCCAATTGAATGGGTGAATTTAGGAAGAGCAGCTTTTAAGCACAGAATCACAGCAGAGGCAGCTTATTTCTCTTCCTGCTGAGTATCCAACCCATTTCAGAGCTGCCAATGCTAACGTCCAGCTTTGTGGATTCACAGGGCTCACGCAGAGCACCTGTAATTTTAGATGTTTATCTCAATCAGAGGTTGCGTTTATCTTGGACTCAGGTTGAAGTTGACCCATGAGCTGAACACCGAAGTTATTTTAACTCTTTTGCTCCTGCCCTGATGGGCTATGAGAAGAAGCTAATATGTCTGGATAGGTGGTAGTAGTTTTAAAGCTTGGAATTGAATTTGCTGAATAACACGCTATAGTTCATAGTTCAGCATTTACAGCTGTGGCTCCTGGCTGGTGAAGCACCCTGTGAGTACGAGCAACCGATCTTTTTGCTCATGGCCTTGTAGAAGAAATAAAAGTCACTCGTTCCTGTTCTGTCTCAATACTTCACACGTGTTTGAAGTGGCAGGTGTACTGGCATTCAACTCTCACAATGCTCATTGTTTCTTTTAGCTTTTATTTTGTCTAGGGTTTGCTTTGAGATAGCAAATCATCTGGTTTACAGTTCATTTCCCTCGGGAAGCAAAGTATATTTTCCAACAGGCTTAAATGGTTTAAGAAGATAAATCCCCCAGGCCTCCAGCGAGATTCGCATCACTTGTGGTATTTTTTGAAACCCCCATTCAAAAAGTGCTGAGTGCAAGTAATTGTGCTATAAAGAGATCATCTTGCTGCCCTTGGAGGGGTCATCTTACTACCAGACTTTAAGTGGAGTTACTACCAGTATTTATGTGGAATAACAACTTTTATGGCAGGTCCTTAACTCTTTTTTTTCTTCCTAACTTCCAACTGGCTGAAGTCTGCTGAGTGTGAGCAAACCCTCTCTTATGCCAGCTAAAAAGTTATTGGGTTTTGACCTTTTTTTTCTTTTGGTATTATCCTGACCTTTATCTGTACTTGCCATTTGGCAACACGTTATTGAGTGCAGAGGAGCGTGGCAGAGCAAGCTAGCCGGGCTGTGCGTGGCCGTCCCACCAGGCTGAAAGCCAGCAGCTACAGCAGCAGAAATTCATGGGAGAACTTGCCAGAGTACCCTAATTTTTTAAGAGGTATGCCACTTTATTTTGATAAAAGCACTGAAACCCAAAATAAAGAGAGGTATTTGAGGACATGCTGTGGGTTTGAAGACCTGGAGTTATGTACGAGTGTCCAGCACAGGTGACACACAGTTAAAGTCAAAGACAGTGGAGAAGTGGGAAGAAACAAGTTTGGGGGAAGATTCCTGATGTCCAGCGCAGCAACTGGTAGATGTTTCTTGTTTCTGTGGAACAGGAGATGCATCACGAAGCATTTGAAAAGTTCATTCTGGATCGGGATGTAAACCCTGAACAAAGTGGGAATGGACCCTCGCTGTGTTAAGTTGACAGAAATCCTTCCACCTCCACCACTGTTGTCTTTTCCTGTTCATATTTTTGGTTGCATGTAGGCTTCTGCCAGAGATGACCACATTTCATATTCTCCTAGGATAAATATTCATCTAGCTGCTGGGTTTCAGATCATATTTCTATGGGCTGGAACTGTGCTGTTGCCAGACCAGCCAAGTGGGAAAGTTGGCCTTGCTTCATATAAACAGCTCTGACTAAGCAAGCCACACTACATTTGGAAAAGAATTAGGGGAACTCGGTTTTCAACTACCCTGGAGTGTTTTATCTCCAGTTGTCCCATGTTATCATTTTATGGGAAGTTTCTATTACTCATGACTATTTCCATCGTGTTTGTTTTCAGATAGCGTATTTTTATCTTCTGTAAACCAAGAGTCTTTAAAGAGCCACTGACAAACAATGGATCAAGGGTCTGTCTGCTTCTCTTCCCACCCGCAGGTAGCGTCGCTATTCCTGTTGAGCTGAGTGGTGCCAGGGCAGGTCTTCATGTAGGGCCACTCACGATGTCTTCATAAAACCTTTTAACCTCATTTTATGAGGGAGTAGTATTTTTAATACAGAGAACTTTGCTACAAGTAGTGCGAAGACTGGAATAAACAACATGAAACATCTTATTCTGCATATAAAAATCACATTGATCTATTTCTCATTTATATTTATTATGAATTGCATAGTTCTTTTTTTTTTTTTTTGGTCATCATGCTTTAAGCTGACCTAAGAAATGTTGACCCTGAAGAATCACACTTCTGAGCCGATTTAGCCATAATTGAAAGACATTGCCAAAATTACAGGTATTTCCTGTGATTGTTGGGGTTTTTTCCCAACATCAGAATTTTGTTCTCCGTCCCACTTCCTCTACAAATTTTTACTGCAGGATGCAGGCAGCACTCAAGTGAGGTCCAGTGTCCCAGCGCCCTCTGTAACAAATTAAGCGGCCACTGTAAGCTGGAAAACAAAAAGCCACGGTGGAAAATAGGGGTAAACGCTGGCAGGAGCCTGAGCAGGAAGCTCCGCTGAGGCTGAGGCCAACAACGTCCTACGGCTGGCTGGGACCAGAAGGAAAAAAAATAATGTTAGAAAGGAGATTTGGGGAATCTTTGTCCTTATTTGGAGAATAAGTGTATGCCTCTGCCCAAAGCAGGCTAGTTTTTAAAAGGCTGTCAGATGGGCAGGGATTTTCTGCTCCAGCAGCACCAGCATCCAGCTATTATAAGCAAGCAAATCCTATAATGGGTAGGTCTTGAAGGATCTTGTCTCTTAGAAGTGGTGGGTTGGAGTCCAGATCATCACCTGCTGCTCTCCCACAACTAAATCTGTGGAAAACTGGCATACCTGAAAAATCCACCCAGCTTGACATCTCTCCAGTTTTATGTAGCGACTCTGCAGATGCTGCAGTCAGCTGAGCCATCTCCAAGCACCTGCACAAGGCTCAAGGGGGTGGCACGTTTGGAACCTGGTGGTGTGTGCTTGGAAAGGGGCAGGTGCAGGGCAGGAGGGGATTTCAGTTTAATCGCAGGCAGCGATCATGTTGATGCTTGGAAAGGAGAAAGCTCTAGCTCACCTCTCTGAGGTGGTTGCACGGGAGCAGCTGAAATGAAAGGTCCTGTCAATGTTGTCCCTGAATTTCAGAGATACCTCCAATTCTGTGCATCAAACTGAAAATAAAATTGCAGGAGCAGAGAAGCCAATGTGTAGTTTTTTCTTTTGAGTACACGTCCACGTAACTATAGTGATGTAAATGTACTTGGCAGAAAGTTATGGAGTAATTAAATAGTTCATCTATCTGAATTGATGAAATTGCCTCCAAGGGCCTGGTCATGTCCCACATTAGGAGCAGATCTGAGCTGGACCTGAAATAAGCACCTTACAAAATCTTTTGCCATTGCCCATCACTTCAAACTTGGTACCAAAGTAGCAGGTTTTCCGTGGCAGTCACAGCCACACATATTTAGGTTTTTAAAAAGCAATTAAGGTAGCCATAAGTGGTAAATCATGGACCAGAGCATCTCCTACACTAGAGTATCCCATGCACTTACTCTCATAATATCCACGGCTTTACTCTTTCTTTAACTGTATTTAAAACTATTTAAGATGAAATAAGGCATGAACATTCTGGGAACTGTGCTGACACTTAAACCCCGTTTTTTGCTGAGAAATGGCAATAAAATCAGTAGTAATCCAGGAAGTTTTGCAGGATTACTTTAGAAGGACTATGCTTATACGCTTGAAACAGCAAATCTGTTGAGGGATCTCTCCAGTGTTCAAGGTGGTCGAAGTGCTGTCTGGATCGTAGTCTAGGTTGTAGTTTTTGCAGTTCTGCCAACTCCTTGAGACACATATGTGCTCATGGCTTTAACTTTTGGCTTCGTGCCCCTGTCTGTAAAGCATTATTGCTTCTTTGATAGGGTTAATGAGTTAATGACTTGTAAATTGCTTAAAGATTCCCAGAAGTGGGACTGTCATGTGTTTATTGCTGTTATTAATAATGAGATCTTGATCACAGCAAGACAAGATCAGTGTCTATTGCAGCCTAACTGAGTATCTGTTTACATTAAAACAATGAGACTGGAGTGCCCAAGCCTAGAAAACATCCTTTGTAGGAGCTTGGAGTTGGCTTTAAAATCTCGCTGTGTGATAAAATTGGCTACTGCAGCTAAACACTAGCCGGTATGACTGTCTGTGTGTTCCTTTGAAAGCCTTATCAGCTCTGGAACACCCACACCTCTGTGGCAGCGTGGCCAGGGAAAGGCAGATAGCGTCGTTCCTTAGAGAAATGGATTTGGGGTGTGTTTTGCCCACTCTTATAAGGAAAACACTGTCCAAACCCCAGTGTTTTCCTGGACAAACTCCCTCTGTGCTTGGTGCCACAAGAGCTGAACGCCTCTCCAGGGGTTTTCTGATCTGCTGTGCAGCCAGCGGGCATTGGTACTCTTGGGCAATATTTTGGGTCACTGTTGATAACTGTCTTTGGTTTGTGTTACAGTTTCTGAACACACGTAAATTAAATACAATTAATTCTCTGTTTCTGCTTCAGGAAAAACAGAGGCTGTCATTAAAAACTTCAGCCCGCACTACAGACGCCAGTACGCGGTGGCTTTCTGCAAACACGTCCAGGATGAGCTGGAGCAGCACCGGGATTCCCAGTCCCGGTTCCTGAAAACCAAGGTAGGAGGGCATCTAAGCCCTTCCCCATCCTCAAGCTGCCATATAGCTCTGATGCCCTGCACGAAATAATTAACACTTTATTTCAATCACAGCTTTAGTAGTCATAATGTCTGGAAAACATGAGCTGGAAGCATGTCAGCTACCAGCTGGGGTTGGTTTTCCCATTTTTACGCTGTTGAATAAGCGCAAGTAAAGTTGATAGGCAGTACCGGTACTCAAAGCTTCTAAAAATCAAACCCAAAGTATTTTTAAAGTAATTTAGATATTTCTCCATATAAAAGCATAGTACAGAAGTGCTCTTTCAGCTTCTTATATTGGATAGTTGAATGTGTAATAAATGTGTATCTGGGATGTTTTACATGTGCGTTTTCTTATCTATAACCCAAGTATACACAATAGGTTCTCAAGTGCAGGTCTTGGATTTGTTTCACATAGGTTTTAGGTGGAAAAATTGCATTTGGGTGCAGGTTTAAGGTTTACTTTTGAAAATTTGTCTTTGTTTTGGTAATCGTAGCATGAAAAGAACCACACTGCAGGGTTCTGGTAGAAAGCATTGCATTTCATTAAGGTACAGTTGGACACTTGGACAAAATGAGTTCCTTCCTGCTGATTGCAAAGTTTTGGAAGAATCTGGGGTCAGAGATCATACAGTCAGGGCAGAAATGTGTGTAGGAAACTTAAGTAACCCTTTCAGCTACAGGGTTCCATAGAGAAGATTGCAATAATCCCTGGATGTAAGCTATGGAGAGCTGGTTTTTGTTAGAAGAGGAGAAACAAAAAGACAGACAAAAGTCTCTTTGTTAGGGGAAAATGCAGAGACCCGGCCTTCAGTATTAAGATACAAATCTAATATTTTGGTCGTGTTGGAAATCACAGGTTTCCAATACTCTAGAAATGAAATGGGTAAAGCAAGGAGGTGGGACGTAAAAGGAGGGGTAATAGAAGAGCCCTGTCCTTCAGAAAGATACATATCAGTTACAAGAGCACAGGTCCAGAAGTGTCACAAAGGAATGGGAAATCATTTAGTATTTTATAATAAAGCTCTTCGCTGCATCAATGAAATGTTTGTGGTACGTAGTGAAATGCAAGTTATCTTGCATTCAGCGTGCCAACCGAAAGGTAAAAGAGCTTGTCTCTGTCTCAGATGTGGAGGTATTTTTGGAAGGCAGAGCTTTTCTGCTGCTTCCTCGCCTCAGGCTACAAGAATCTTTTCTACATACATACAAGATTGTGTATGTAGTACCTGCCCAAATCAGGGAGGGGTTCATGACTCCAAATTGCATTTGGGGACTCTAAAGCCTTCGATCAGCCTTATGGAAATGTAGAAATGAAACTTCAAACTGTAATCCAGAGTCATTTCAAATTTCAAAAATGGTCTTTGTAGCCCCCGGTGGAAGCTGGGACGGTCTTATACGAAGCAGAGATGCTGCATTTTGCTGAGGATCTGAAGAAGTGGAAGGACAGATACGTTGTTGTCAAAAACGACTACACTGTGGATTGCTTTGAGACTAAAGAGGTAAAGGCTGCTTCTTATTATGTTCTCCTACGCTCCCGAATAAACTGATATCAAGTGAATTTGCCACTGTTGCTGCCTTTCTTTTAGCA
The DNA here is from genome assembly GCA_033558235.1 of Neomorphus geoffroyi. NCBI lineage: Eukaryota > Metazoa > Chordata > Aves > Cuculiformes > Neomorphidae > Neomorphus > Neomorphus geoffroyi. Next base: position 5,374,566 of record JAUMJM010000074.1, read on the forward strand.
CTGCTAGATGAAATGTCCTTGGTGAGGCAGCTCCAGCTTTGCAGAGCTGGCTGGAAGCTCCATGGGGGTGTCTGAAGGTACAACCAAGCGCCTTGTGTTGGCCGTATATGTTTGCAAGAACTAGTGACTAATTTAACAGCACTTTGAACCTTCTTTTGCCTATCACGCAATGCTTCTTTGTACGTCATTGTCATACATCCCTGAGCTTCTGCCCTTGGATTTTAAGTAGCAGGTTTTGGGGGGCTTGAGTTTGACGGCAGTGAAGTTTTTGTTTGGCTGCGGTCAAATTGGTCCTGGCTGACAAATAAAACAAGACTTAGAAGAAAATCCCATCCTTTTCCCCTCCCTTATGTCCCTGACTCTTCGCCACAGCTGCTAAGCACCAAGAGGATATTTTTAACTCTGATTTTACGTGTCACTATATTTTAGATTTGACTTGTCTAGGGAGTATATCTGAAATTCAGCGTCACAAAAAGAATTTCACACTGGGGGATATCCCTGTGCATTAGCTTTGTCAATGGGTTGTGTATTTTATGTTTTCCTTCTCCTTAGATCTCTATTTGACTCCCTCTCTCTTGATTTTCCAGGCCTACCAGAAAGGAGCCAGCCCTAAATATCATGTTCTTCCTGCGGGAGGCAAAGTACTGACTTCAGAAGAAGATTACAATTTGCTGTCTGATAAACATTTTCCAGACCCTGTTGGTAAGCCCTGCTTGAAGCTCAACTGCCGAACCCCAGGCTCTGCTCCTTACACGCTCCTCTTCTGGGCAGGCTTTCAGGATAGATTTTAATTCAGGGCAACAAAAGATGCATGCAGGCCTTTTTCTAAGCCAAAGCACAGCTCTGGAGTGGACGTACACTGAAGATGCTAGAAGTTAACATTCAGAGAAATGCTGGCTTCCTTTTTTTTCCAGCATCCCGGCACAAAGGCTCTGGAAGCTGTGCAGAATCAGGGCAGGAACCACACCACCATTGTTCTTAGGCTTTGTTAATATTCCTGGTTTATTTGTTTCCATTTTTAGATGCCAGCTGCCTGTGTTGACTCACAGTTGATAAGTCCCACAGAGAGGGCAGGAAGGTTGCTGCTGCTGAATTTGTTGTTTCTGGGATGGGAACCGCTGTGGTCCTGCCTGTCCCCATTCCACAAAGATGGAGAAGTTCCAGCCTTTAGGAGAGTGGAGCTTATGTTGCAGAGTTAGACTTGGAGAATGGGATGCTGTGTAAGGAAAAGGATAAGGGCAACATAGACAAGGATGGATTTTTTTAAAGTCTCTTACTACTTAAACTTGTGACTTTTGGGAGGTGTCACTCTTACACTCCTTTCCCAAGGCGTAGGGTGGTCAGAGGGTAGCATGGGACAGCAATGTCTGCGTGTCACCACAGCTCTGCAGGAGTTGGGGTTGAGCAACATAGGGCAGCCCAAGGCCACTTTTGGGCTTCCCATGGCTCTCCATTCACAAAGAGGGGCTCTGTTAGTCTTTTATAGCCCTTCTCCCCTTTTGTATGGTGTTGAAGGCCCTCTGAGGTGAACCCCTGTGGCTGGGCTCTTGGTGGGTGGCACTGAGGCAACACTGGGTTTGGTCATCCATAAATAGTGTTGTACAGCATCCCCTGCGCACAGTGACTCAGGGCAGAGGAACCTGGAGATACTTAATGCTTCCTTTCCTTCACCTTCAAGGGCTTGAAGTGACAGTTCATAAGGTCATCTTGCAGTTGTGTTTGGAAACCCTGGAGACGAGGAACCTGTTGTTGTTCCTACATGGTTTAATGCAGTTTGTTTCTATATGGAAGACACCATATGCTCCTATATGGTCTCTATGTGAAAGAGACAAGAGCTGCTCACTAACTTATTTTCCATGAAAACCTTTTCCCTAGCAGCTACAATCAAAGGAAACAGTTTCTTTGAAATTTTACCAAAAATGTGTAGTTTATGACCACCTTGAATACAAAACAAGAGAATATCAAGTTGGTATGGTAGAACGTAGAGAGGTGGTTGGCACCTGCTGAGCTTGCGCATCCCAGCTGTGCCCCCCTGCCCTCTGTGCCCTGATCACTTGGATCAAGGAGACTTGATTTTTCATGCTTCCCTGCTGTCAGAGTTCTATTCTCTTTCTCATAGCAGAGGAAAAGAGCCAAACCCCACAAGAAATCTGCAGATTTCATATGGAGATGTGTTTTTTCTGTAGGGTCAAGTGAGAAGGAGGTCTCTCAAGCCTTCATTCAGCTGCCGAAGGAGTTCCCGGTTTACCTGTGGCAGCCCTTCGCCCGGCACAGCTACTATTGCTTCTCGGAGCCAGAAGCTCAAAGGCAGTTCAGCGCCGTGCTGGGGGACTGTGTGAGACACTCAAACCACGGTGAGTGCAGAAAGGGCCTCTTCCTGTGCATTGTTCACCCCGGTGAAAATGTAAATAGCTATTACAGTAAAGAAGCTACAGAAAGATGCAGATCATTTATGAAAGATGCTTGGCTTTCAGTGCCTTGAGGAATGCACTAATGTACGCCCTCTTGCTTTTTGCTGGGAGCAAAATTAGGTGGGATTTGAGCTGCAGTGTACGAAGCTTGGGTAGAAAACATGGGAATTGCTTCGAAAGGGGCATTCTCCTCTCTGCCAGCTCATCCTAATCCAATATCATGATACAGAATCATGAGATGTTTGCCAGCCTGATGAATGTGTCATAGATACGGTACAACACGGCGGGGACGCAATCTCCCCATACGCTTTTTTTAATGTTACATGTGGTCAAATGTTGGATGTTTTTTGCAGGTGTTTAGGTGACAGCTCAAGCCCCCAGCCATGTTTAAGCTTTGTAGGAGGGACATGAATGCTGTGTAAGACACAGTATTGATTGTTTGCACAAGAGTAAATTTTCTATCTCGCTTTTTGGGTATATTAGACTAGAAAAACTTAACCCCCTCCCAAACTTGTGACTTGCTAGTATTATAGAAACAACCTCACTCCCCTGAAACTGGAAGAGCATTTGTGAGTTGGATCCTTCAGAAAAAGAGATGCTTTCCTGTTTTTCAGATGACTTTTCTCTTTTTCCATCAAGCTGACCTGGTTCCCCCGCTGGTGTCCATGCTTTTCCATGCCTTTAGTGCTGTTTTTGAGTCCTACTCCTGGTGCCCTCGGTGGGAGATGGGAACACTCAGGAACTTCTCCAGAAATCTCAGCTATTTGGGCCTGAAGCCCGTGCTTGTAGATAAATTAATTCAGAGTGCAGTGTGTGAACAGTCCGTTTGACTTACAGAATTGGCTCCCAATGTGGGGGTTTTTGGGGTTTTGTTTGTTTTGCTGTCACTTTTGTCTCCTGGCCATCAGCTTCACTCCATTACCCTCAGACAGCTGTCTCCCATTGTCCTCTCCAGATCCTTCTCAACTTCTCCCTAGTCTGCACTGCCAAAGGCATTCCTGGTCTTGTTTAGGACTCCGTTCCCACTATGAAAACACACATTACTGTATTTCTAGGCTGCAGTGTATTAAGCTCGGGTAGAAAACATAGAAAACTGCATTTCCCAAGATACAGTTATTTATGTGGTGCTCAGTGATGGCAGGCGGCAGGTGCCCTCTTCTCAGGAGAGGCAGGATTCTTGGCCCCAGTGCTAGCCAGGTGGTGAACGCTCCCCTGACACTCAGTGTTCCCCCTCCCCAACTCACTTCCAAGCCATGCTGGAGGTGGTGAGACACAGCGTGCCCTTCTAGCTCTGACAGCCTCGTACAAACCGGAGCAAGCAGCTCCAATGCAAATCTGTGTAGGTGTGGAGAGGCTGAGAGCTAAAACACGCTGGTAGGCAAATACCCAGTCACGGGGACTGTAAGGACTGTTTCATGGCTAGATTAACATAGGTTGGAGACATCAGTCTAGAAGGAACACGCCTTCACTTGGCACTTCCAAATATCTTGAGTTTCAATAAATATTTCCTAAACAGCTGCCAGGGGAACTCAAATTCCCATAGCGTGCCCGAGGGCACGGTCTGCCTCTGTGATTTTCGGTTCGGATTAGCCTGGGTTTAGCTGCTGTGATCATACGGTACGAAAGTGCTCTGACATTGGAAAGCCACTCCTTTGCTCCTCACCGAGGTTTGGTAAGGAGACGGGGATACAATCAAGTTTTCCTGGCACTGTCAGTCCTCCATGACTTGAAGCCTGTTCGCTAGGTTTGGGGTTTTTCATTTCTCTCTTCTAGAGCAAGTGTAACAGGCTTGACAGAGCTTTTGGCAGTCTTTTTTTTTCTTAAAGTTCAGCACATCACTCTGGGGGCCAGTTCTGAATTGGCAGAAGCTGAGACTAGATGACCTCATAGGTCTTTTCCATCTCCAGTGCCTGTGGGTCTGTGTTTCATTATATTTCATATGGCTCAGCTATTGCTCATTTGTGCATCTATTCCAAGATTTATCCCTCTCAACTTTTTCTCCGGTCAAGTTTTTATCTGACAGAAGATTCTTAGTGAAATCGAAGTGCCTTCATCAAGGCATATCCTTTCTGTCACATTATTTCTGCTCATCAGGCTGATTGGTAGATAAATAGTCTGGATTAGGACCTACTTTTACACCAGTAAAAACAAACAGTTTTTTACAGCTAGGGAAATGGGAGCCTGTATTTTCTGTGTTTCTTGGTATTATACCATCTCCTAGAAACCTGGGTGCTGCCAGTGGGAAGATGACCACTCGTGAGCACCTCAGGAACCTTAACTCTGCCCTGGGAGTGCATTTCTTCAGGTGTTTTTTTTTTTCCAAGGACTTATTGATTTATATTCATTCTCACATGACTGGAAGGTATCACTTCATTAATACTTTTCAAAGCCTTATTTGCTAACAATTCTGCCTACAAAAAATAGGTATCTGAATAATCCAGCAAAGTTATAGGCATGTGCAGCCTACAGGTTGTAAGGCTCATGATGTAAGAATTGGCTGTGTGTTCTTTTATTTAGAAAGAAGAGAAGAAATGCGAAAACCGCTTCGAGTTCGACTATGGAATATAATTTAGTGGGATGAGGAGCAGCAGCCAAGGCAGCACTCACTCTGCTCTTCTAAAAAGTGCCAAGTTAACTTTCCCCAGGGCAGATTTGGCAAGGGCAGGAGAAAGGCAGATGTAATGTCTGGTCAGAAGTGGCCTTTCTGTCTTGTCTATACTCTGCCACTTCTGGAAAGGAATGTATAGCACCGCGCTTTAGCCAAAAACGTGGAAGAGTTTTCAGTTACAGTCTGTTTTCTCCCAGGAAGCAGAATTAAATCCTGTCTCTTGTTGAACAGAAAACTGGAGTGAATCAGCGTGTGGTCTCGAGATGGGAGCCGCCCTGGCATTCAGCTGTTTCCTCTCTTTCAAGTCCCTCTGTTACAAATAACCAGTCCAGCCTGCGTTTCTGGGGTTTCTGGTCAGAACTCACGGTCAGGAGAATAATTACAAAAGGGTTTGGATTTAGTGATCACCAGTTGCAAACATGATTCAGATGCGTGGATTGTGGGTTCTCTGCCCTCTCAAATTTCCGGTTGTTGTCCTTTATACTAATTGATAGGGGTTTGCAGCTGGAGGGGACAATGATTTCCTTCACTGTCATTGGAATATGTCGATGTTTTGCACTGTTCTTGAGTGCAGTTCAGCTAAAGCACACTGAAAACCTTCAAACTGAGCCGAAGCCGACCAGGACCTGACTGGTCACAGATTTTACAAATATCGTAGCACAACGGGCACGTATGCTGAGATTGCCTGAATTACCCTCACGCTGAAAGCCGATTGACTCATTCGTCTGTGTACAGGAATCATCCCAGTTCAGCGATTCATCTGGGCGGCTCCTGCTTTGCGCTTTGCAAGTTGGCTTTCGTGATGCCTCAGGATCTGCACCCATCAGTTTGGGGTTCCTCTGCTGCTCCCTGAGCCCTTGTGTTTTCATTCGTTACTCCTCAATCACACAACCTCACAGCTTAAAACCCAAATCCCATTCGATCCTCTCCCCTCCCCAGGTCCTGTAATGTGTCCAGCCAAAAATGTTCTTTGCAGAAGAACAACAAACCAGAGGAGTAAATAATAAAATATGGTGGTGTAAAGTGACACAACCTAGTGACGGCACTGGATAAAGAAAATTCCACATACAGAGATGAACGTACAGTTCTCTGTGTACAACGTTACACAATTCTGTTTTTCAAGGTTTGCTTTGCTAGTTTGTTCCTTCTGCCACAGGGCATTTGCTGTATTTCCCCAGGGTGACTTTGTAGCCTTCACTGGTTTAGTACAACTGAAAAATAAATGTTTCAAATGGCAACTGTGTCAAGACAAAAGATGCACTTTCAAGAGTTGCTAGAGAACTTTTGGTTCTTTTTGATCTGATCTTAGCTGGGACACATTTGCAGTGTACTAGATGTGGCCTTATTCGCTTCAGTAAATAAGTAATATTGTTGATCATGTTAGAAATTTTTATATCTAAAGATCCTACATTATATCATTATATAAAATGCATTACTGTGTTTTAGTTTTAATGATTCATAATTAATACAGGAGAATAGGAGCATGTGACAAAAAGTATATATCCTGATAGCGCTTCTGTATCAGCTTCCTGACAGAAGGAGCAGCAAGAAGGAGAATTTTCTGCCCAAAATATTATTTTTTTACCTTCTCCTCCCTAAGTTTTGCTTCGATTGATAGGAATGAGCTGCTGCCTGTTTACTATTATTTCCATGGAACCTGTTCTTCTCAAGCATGTGTGGGGGTCAGACCTTTGTCAGTGTAGGATTTTACATTGTGCTTAGTTTTCAAAACTTCTCAGGCTTTAATAAAAGCTGTGCTTGAGTTGAAGTGGAATGTGGAAGGAAACGGCTTCATTTTTCCCTCCAGTCTCCTAAACCCCTACTCCCAGTTTAGATACAGGTTGTAGCATGCAATTAATTGAGTTGCCTTTATCTCCGTGATCCCTCTGCTTTCATCCACAGCTTGGCCTTACTCTGGTTCCCTCTCCATCCCTATTTTCTCAGTGAAATGGTGAGAACGCACTCCTAAAATTTGAGGGGAAGTTTAATTGGCTCCTCCCCCAATGGGGAATCGCCCTAAACCCCAGAATGGCAATAATGAAGGAAATGCTCAAAACATTCACAGTGCTCTAATATTTCCCATTCTCCACTTTTTATTCCTTCACATTTGTGTGCCTTGAAAATCAGACTGAAGTTTCTTCTAATGCTTATTTAATATTTGGTTATTTTAGAAGGTCTTCTCATTTCCTCTATGAGGTTACCAGCTGTTATGGTTCACTTGGTATTTGTAGTTAAAAGTGAAGAAGCCTGGCCACTTGCTGCTGGAATAGAGGGAAGTCTGCGTGCTGAGAAGGAAAGAAAATACAACGAGCCAATTCTGGGAGACGCAGAGTTTCACTTCATGATTTTGTTTTCTTTCATCTGGTTTGATTTCACATCCTTATCTTGATAATCGCCCTCATGACACAGGAAGCTAAGGGACTTTCTAGACCATATCCTGTCATCTCCAATTTCACCATAAGTGACAAAAATCTAGATCAATAAATATGTTAAAGTAGTACAATAAAGAAATACGTTAGGCAAGATAGAAATACAAAACATACTTCTAATCTCATGCAGGGCATTCTTTCACAGCTTGGCTACATCAGGGACAACTAGGATGGCTTCAGGTTCTTTTTCTCCATCTCTGGTTCTTAAGGTTGCCATGAGCTGTGTCCGCATTTCCTTTTTCAAGTTTAGCTGGCAGGTGTTTCTCTTATAATTACTTGTAGCTTTCCTCTGTTACAGGTGTAAGGCACAGGCAGGGCTTACCAGCTCTTGGACTGTAGTGCAGAATAATCACTGTAGTGTTTGTAAAGGTTGAGAAGATGACACTAAATACTTACGCTGAGGGATATATGGCTACATGTACACAAGCAATGCAGCTGTCACAAGTCCAAGTAGGACTTTGGAAAGATTTCAGTCTTCGTGTTGCAAACAGCTTGGCTTTTCTTCTCCAGAGGAGGATTTTCTTGTTGCCTCTTTCAGATGATGCACAGAAGGGCCAATTAAAGTAGAACTGAGCAGGCAATTGCTTTTTTTGACGTTAAAGAACAATGTCCTTCTGCACTGGAATGAAAGCAAGACCTTTCTGAAGGTTTGCGTCATAATTTGGGGTGGGAAAAGGTAGGAATGGAGGCAGAGTTTTCAGCCCTTCACCTGCCTGACTTAACCCGGGGTCTGTGTCTTGGCTTCTCTCACTGCAGCTGCTGCACTTTGATTAATTAAATCATTTCATGGTTAGTAAGATCAGATCACCTGTGATCCGCATGGGTGGCCAAGACCAGCCATGGTCTTTCACCAGACAGATATCTGAGGTGCAAATGGACCTTTCAGAACTGATGTGTAAGCTTCCATAGAAATATTAATGCTGTCATAACATTCAAAATCATTTTGCTATGAATACCTTTGATGAGACTTGTGGGGTGCTACAAAACTCATGAAATGTCTTAGGACACAGTTTAAATTTTTTTTTTTTATAGTTTAGAATATTTTGCTTAAAATAAGACTATTTTTTTGTCTTTCTGGAACGTTTTTGCTCTGCACCATCAGTTCTTTCAATCAGTGTGGCTTCTGCTTTTCCAGTAAGTGTACGTGCCTATAGCATAGTTAGGATTTTCAGCAGGTAGGAGTTACATTCATTCTGAAACACCAAGATGATTAACATGCTAAATTCCTAATTATGATGTGTGTCTTCCTACTTCTCTGACCTCCACGCATTGGACTGATTCTCCTTTTCTTATTACCAAGCCGCTGCCTTGTGCCACCACCCGAGCCTATTTTAGGAGCTATGAAGATACTCATTTGTGCAGGTGTAAAGTTGTATTTGGGCTCCAGCTTCAACATTCAACAGCAATAAAATTCTCTTCTGCACCAGGAACACGGAAGCTGGTTTGAAAATGCTTGGAGATTGGTGAGGATGAGTGATACAGTGATTTTTTTGGTGTGTTTATTTGGTGCACTTGTGTTTTAGACCATGAAACATGAAGCTGCTGGTCCCAGCAGAGGGAAGTACCTTGTAATCTGTTTCATGCTGCTTTGAACAGCTTGAGTACAGGCATTGCGTGCTGCACAGCAAATAGTTAAACCTACTAAATGTTGGTTTGATGGTCTTGGAGGGAAGTTGCGCTGCAAAACTTTATTTGCTATAAATACAGCGTATTATTGCAGGGTTGTATCCTGTTTGGAAGTGACCTCATCTAGCTTCTGTTAGCGGTTAGCAGCTTTATACCACAAGCTCTATCAATAATGTGACACTACACTGCTGTCAGGAAAACATCAGAGCTGTGAAGCTGATGCTTCTCAGACCCAGGACATTATACTTCGTGCTCAATTTGGATACTAACGTGACAGGAGTCCATTTTGTGAAAGGTGGTGTCCTTTAGTTCAAAGGATCATTTCTAGAAGGGCTGTAGCTGTTAGAAGCCCTGGACGAACTACCTTTTCCTGAGGTCCAGTTCCTGAGCTCTCCTCATCTGCCCAGGTTCCAGCAGAAGGATTCACTTTCATTTTCTTACCCGCAGTCCCCTTTTGGTTGGGATCGCTTACTCATTTTTTGGACACAGAAACCCATTTTTTTGAGCTGATGGCCATTCCCTTTCTTACCAGCTTTCTGTAATATCTCGCAACCAACAGCACTTAAATTATGCTGGGAACTTGTGGGGTTGCTTTTTCCCCTTTGATAACACGATGAACGTAAATCTTAGAATCATAGAGTGGTTTGGGTCGGAAGGGACCTCAAAGCCCACCCAGTGCCACCCCCTGCCATGGGCAGGGACACCTCCCACTGGATCAGGGGGCTCCAAGCCCCATCCAGCCTGGTCTTGAACACCTCCAGGGATGGGGCAGCCACAGCTTCTCTGGACAACCTGGGCCAGGGCCTCTTTCTGTCTTTTAGGTGTTCTCTGTGTCCTCTGCACCACCCGCTGTGTGATGATATTACTCAAATACCTCACAGTAGAATGTGGAAAGTTGCTCGTTATTAAGCAGAAACTATATGAGCGACAGACAGTAATCAGCACAGTCCCTACCCACAGCAAATAAATCCCAGGCAAGTAATACCTGAAATGCAAGAAAAAGGGCTACTGCAGGAAACCTGTGCTAAAACCATCACTATTAGAAAGGGAAATCATTTGTCGTTATGTTAATTTATTATTGGATGGTGTTGGAATGTTGCCAAAATGATTCCTCAACTGCAGGAACATCTCTTATTCCTTGATGTTCTCCAGCTGCCTTCTCTCCAAATCCTTTGGCGACTGGCAGCCTGCGATAGCTTTCTTTGAAGTACCACTACAAGACATGGAAATATCCTGTGTATTTAGATGGTTAACACAGTTTTTGAAAATAGCAGCCTTATCTTTCAGCAGCCTCCTCTGGTTTGGGGTTGCATATTTTATTTTTTGTTTTAAAAGAACTAATTTTTTTTTATTATTTGATTAGAAACTTTTTTTTTTTAAATTTAAGATTATGTACAATGAAAAGCAGAGGAAAAAACCCGATTTAAATATGTTTGAAAGAAACAGATGCCATGTTGACAGAGGGATAACTTGGAAGGATAAGGAAATGTGGAATAATGTCATTTGCATTTCTTAGTCTGAAATCTATTCCATTGAGGATAGTAGTGTCCAGTGGAAATGGTGGAAGCACCATCTTTTGAGACTGCTAAAACCAAAATTAAAAGATTGAAAAAGTCAAATATTTTTCAGCTCTATTGACCTCCTACTCTCTATTTATAGCGTTGCAAGCAGGAAGGCATTTCACTGATAACTATACGGAGGTTTTTCTTTTCCCAGGAAAATGCTATATAAGGTGATCAGAAAGAGCGAGCTACAAATAGAGCCAGCTCTCCACCAAGTAGATGAGGAGGCAAGGAAATATTGTAAGGTCATATAAAATTAAACACTACTACTTTATCATATTCCTGGTTCTCCCCATCAGTGAAAGGCCATCAAAATCAACTCCTCTGTAATCTCCACTTCCCCCCAGGGACTGTCGTCCTGCCCCCCTGCTTCTTAACCAAAGTCAGCCTGTGCCTTTGGACGGTTTGAGGAGGTGTTCATGGGCCACGCTGTCTTGTAGGAGGAAACACAGAAGTATATTGGATTGTTAGCGACGTGTGTTGGGAAAGAGACATTTGACCAAAGCTGTGATTACTGAGGATGGCAGGCAAGATCCAGGCAGGGCTGCCTTCCTACCTCTGGGCCTTCACATAGAAACCTGGAATGGGTTGGGTTGGAAGGGACCTCAAAGCCCATCCAGTGCCACCCCCTGCCATGGGCAGGGACACCTCCCACTGGGTCAGGGGGCTCCAAGCCCCATCCAACCTGGCCTGGAACACCTCCAGGGATGGGGCAACCACAGCTTCTCTGGGCAACCTGGGCCAGGGCCTCCCCACCCTCACAGGAGAACATTTCTTCCTAAGATCCCATCTCAATCTCCCCCCATTCAGCTTAAAATCATTCCCCCTCATCCTATCCCTGCACTCCCTGATGTGATCAACTCTTGCGCATACGGCCATCGCTGGATGCCCATTGCTTTGGTATCAGTGTTACCTGCAGGAAGAATTTGGGGACCATGTGGAAAATAACATTGACTGAATGCAGAACCTTTCACCAAACTGGAGGCAGCTCTCCAGCTCCAGGACGTGTATGTGAGTGCTGCAGGAAACAGATGAAGGTGGATAACTTCCGAGGTTTGGTAGTCAGATGATGGCGTTATGTCAGAGTCAGCATTTCTTTAATTAAAACCCGTGCTCTGTGAGCTCAGACTTCTGGATTCTGTTTTCACACTTGTTCATCTCTGTCTTTGGGCTTCAGCCTTTTGCGAAATGTCAGCCAAAAAGCTTAGATTACCGTCAGTGTTTCAGCTCGCTTTGGTAAATCACTTTGTCCACAGTCAATATAACCCTTCAATATTATTAAGAGTAATACATTTATTGTAATAAAAGCCCTCGTGGCAGAAGGACATTTACTGGATTGCAAGAGGGGCACTCAGTTTGTTTTGAAAAATGACATACTCCTTTTTTACACATCATAAAACATCCTGACTGCAGTTCCTTGGCTCTCCAAACAGTCCAACGCAGCAGTGCTGCTGCTGCATCCAAAAACCAGCGAGTCCCAGTTCACAGACTTAGCCAAGAGGCAGGAGGGAGCTCTGAACCACTGGTGTCTCAGTAGAGCAAACCACCCCATCAGTCCTGGGAGGTGGAAAATTCTTGCTGTCTGGTTATCGCATCTCCACCAGGAGCTGGAGAAACATTCCCCTCTTCTTCCCAAACACAGACTTTTCCATGTAGTCGCTCGAGTGGTACAGAAATGAGCTCTGCTGCTACTTATCCGAAGACTTCACTTGCTGCTCTTGTACTTTTTAAGTAGATAAATGATACACCATCTGTCCTCAATCACCTATTTGCATTTGATGATTATTTTCTCCTCTTCTTTTATGCTGTATTAATTAGTTTGAATAGCTTCGTTAATGGTTGTTATGGTTCAGAGGGGCACAGTTTAACGTGGATGTCGAAATACTCATTTTTAATTTCTAATGTGCTAGATTAGGATATGTAATGTTGAAGAGGCATCTTCCTTTGATCATAATTAAGAAAAATCAGCATCCAAGTGATAAAACATCAGCTATTTTTGAGCTTTCTTGCTATGAAGCACAGCGAGAGATGTGACGCAGCAGTCTGTATCACCCAGTATCACAGTATCACAAGGTTGGAAAAGACCTTTGAGATCATCGAGTCCAACCTATGACCCAACACCTACACCTACTCCTACTTGTCAACTACACCATGGCACTAAGTGCCTCATCCAATCTCTCCTTAAACACCTCCAGGGATGGTGACTCCACCACCTCCCTGGGCAGCCTGTTCCAATATCTTCTCTGCTACTAAAATTAGACTCCACGCTTTGATATGTAAAGATAGAAATCTCCAGGTGAGTTTCCTTATTTTAGAGTTAAACAGAACAAACAGAATTTGATTTGGTGTCCACAAATAAGCTGATGATGTGTTCATTAGCAGCTGGAGAAGCCGCTTGGGTAACTTTCCAAGTGCAGAGCAGCCCATATTATGCACGAACCAGCAGTCTGGGTACCTGTAAATCCTCACCAGCCTCGTGCTAGAGGACATTCAGTAAACTCTGTGGCTTTGATGGGAGTTGGATAGAGGTGACCCACAACCACCGCTGCACCAAGCTCCCCTAGCTCACTCCACTTTCCATAAACAGCGGGGGTGGATGCATCGCTTGCGAGAGGTGCCAGCCTGAGCTGTTGAAGGGGAAGCCCCTGCAAGGGCGTTCAAGAGAATGAAGCATGTCATCCTCTCTGCTGATGAACAATTGTTCCTGATACCGCTGGGGTTTGCCACCTGCCCTGTTTGCAGCTGCAGAGTCTGCTTCCATCTCCCACGCACCATCCTCTCTCTTGCACGCAAGCGGGGCTACCCCAACAGCTTATTCATTGTTTTCCTTGCTTTGCCACGGCATAACGGAGCTGGCTGCCAAGCCAGCCGCAGTCCTCCAGCCTTTTCATAAACTGATAGATCTGATTTACAGAAGTCCGGGCTCTTCCTTGCTGAAACGTTGGAGGATGTGCACCGCAGCGCCTTTCAGCTTGGGTACAATTCCCTTCTCTTGAGCCGTATCCCATGAATGTTCCTCTGTCTCGCGTGCCTCACTAACAGCTTCTGCACAGCCCAACGCTGGACGGCTGCAGTTGTTCAGTGCCTTATCGCTGATGCAATTCTTTCCTCCTATGGAAAGTGAGACTAAAATTCCCTAAATTAAGCAACTGTAATAGCCTTGAAGGATAAAGCTTCCTTTCTACTTTGAGCTATTTTTGCAGTAAGTCTGCCATAACTGTGTTTTTCCTCCCGTGTTTACTGGCCTAGGAAGGAATGCATTATTGGGATTTTATATTTTTCCCATGAACTATTCAAATGAATTGCTCTTGGACTTTTAGCACCTTCTTCCCACTTCTCTATGGGGTGCAGGACAGTCAGAACAGAGAGAAAATACTTCCTTGCACATGGAGTTCAAAACTTGATGATCTTAGAGGGGCGATTCTTGTCAGCATTGGCGCATCATCATCTCAGCAGGTCCAAGGTCCAGCCCTTTGGATGGTCTTTTGTCCCTTTTGGTTAGGAGGGAGCACAGCTGTGGAGAAGGAAAACATGTGAGTCATAGTTGGGGGGCTGCGGGAGCTGCAGTTCTCCTTCCTCCAGCCAAGCCTGGCCCTCTTCTCATCAAAACATTCAGAGTTTACTTTTGGGAGAACAAAAGCTTTCAGATGCAACACTCCACCAACTTTTCAGGTGGAATACTCTTCCTTCATTAAAGTTGCCATCAGAGGACATTCTGCTCTTGGCAGTGAACAGCCTGACTTACAGCACTCTTACTGATATTTTAGCTTCTTACGGAAACTTGCTATTAAAAATTCTATAAATCATGGAGGCAGCAGAGAAGGAACTGTGTGATCTCTGTGAATCTCCAGATGTCTGCAAAACAGGGACAGTGTCTATAGAGTGGCGCTGGGCGAGTGTTTGCTGCACCTCAGTGTGTATAACATACGTTCCTGAAGTAACCGTCACCCCGAGGGGAAGCTCTGAAAGGGCAAATTCTGACCTTTGGGCTCTAGCAGATCTGAAACCTCATTGCCTGCCATGTAGTTAAAATCTATACAGTGCTGTGTCCGAGCAGTAGCCTGGGTGAAGCACTGATCAAATTAATTGTAGGTTTCCATTGTGTTTGTGTAAAGCACACGGAGGAGACATTTCAGGCGTTACTGTAGTGTTAATCCTTCGTGTTTCCCATAATTTGTATAATCCCTGTATTGCCCTTGGCATCTATCAAAGCCTTTTATAAAGCTTCTCTCTTTAGAAGTTTCATGAACAAGTCAAAAGAAGTTTCTTGTTTGACAGGCAAGGCTTGAGAATTTTTTCTCTGACTCCACATGACAATTCATTACACAAACCAGTATATTTTAAAGCAGCCGCTTACCATTGAGAGTCACGAAATGGTTTGGGTTGGAAGAGACCTCAAAGACGATCCAGTTCCACCCCCTGTCATGGGCAGGGACACCTCCCACTGGATCAGGGGGCTCCAAGCCCCATCCAACCTGGCCTTGAACACCTCCAGGGATGGGGCAGCCACCACTGCTCTGGGCAAGGGGGGCCAATGTCTCAAAGCCCTCACAGCAAAACATTTCTTCCTAAGATCTCACATCAATCTCCCCTCTTTCAGCTGAAAACAATTCTCCCTAGCCCATCCCTGCACTCCCTGATCCAGAGCCCCTCCCCAGCTTTCCTGCAGCCCCTTTCAGTACTGAGAGGCTGCTCTAAAGTCTCCCTGGAGCCTTCTTTTCTCCAAACTGAACAACCCCAACTCTCTCAGCCTGTCCTCATATTCTTCCTCTTCTCTCCTTTCTTCCTAACGTGTGTGCAATAGGACTTCTTCAGCTGATCAAGGTTGCAAATAGATAACCTTGAAGAGGGGACAATAAACCAAGTTGGCTTTGTTTTTCCCTTAAGACAATAATCCTCACAACAGACCCAAAGCTCTGCTTTGCAAAGACAAAGCACTTGAATTCCTGAAGTATTTCAGCAGTGGGTTTTCTTACTCAGGTTTGTCAGGCAGCCTGATTGCTCTAGGGAGCTTTTCCACACTTTGAGGCAGAGGGACTGTTTCTCCCCAAATCATGACAAACTAGTTCTGCTGTGTGACTGCTGGTACGGTCTTAATTAGCGCTGGTTTTGTGTGCTCCCACGTGAAGGAGAGTGTTGGCTGCCTCTGTCTTAAAAGCCTTTAAGTAGTCTGAAAAGCACAAAATGCCTAAGATGTAATTTCTGTTGCACAACTGGTTATCCTGAGTCTGTAAAAACAAACTTTTCCATGCTGGGGTCTCCTTCGTACAACAGAGTGGCTGCAGGCTATCACATTGTTCTTGGGAAGAGCTACCATCTAGCAGCAGTAGCCGAGGAGGATAACCAGATACTCCAGATCTGTGGTTTAACATTCCTGAAATATTTAGGGAAAGCAGCACAGTTTCATCAGAAGTTATGAGCACGGTGCTTACTTTGTCCAGGTCTGTTTTTTTTGTCTGTCCATGAAAAATCACGTTGATCATCAATTCCTTAATAAAACAAAGGAAATAAAAGATTGTTGGGGACTGTTAACTCAGGGCTCAGCAATTTATTAAGGGTGTAAAACATGCCACAATCAGCTGACTGTCAGAATCTTAAATTCTTAATCTTATCTTAAATTAAAGAAGTAGAAGATCCCAACTTTTGGCCCTGGTGTGTGCTGTCAGAGTCTTCCCATGTAGCATCCTACATTGTTTATAGGCAGAAAGGCAAGGGATGAGCTTTCATATGTGAATGACTGCTTTGTCAGAGTCTGCCACAGACAATGCTTGCTGCCCCCAAACTCCTACCTTATCAGGTGCTCCAGGTTAACACGGGCTGGTGTTGGTTTAACTTATCAGCTTAGGTGGGATGCCTTGTGATAGTTCAACAATAGGCTTACACATCTCAGTGAAAGCCCAAGGTCTTCAAACACTCAGGCTTAGTAAATGATTTAAAACTATAACTGCTGGTTGCAGGTGGAACAGGAAAATGGATCAGAAAAGGATGGTTGTTTTTCTAGATCATTTGTGGGTAAATCCTTTGTGTTATTTCTTGTTTTCTTTAGATTTTCTCAAGCAGACCACATATGAAGTCCAGGCGTTCTTAGAAGCCATTCAGTTCTTCCGGCAGGAGAAGGGCCACTATGGGACTTGGGAAATGATAACTGGCAATGAAAAAGAGGTAAAAGAATATCTTTCTACTGTTTGTCGGCTTTGGATATGGCAGCTGTGAGGGCAGTGAAGGCTGTGAAACCTCCTGGGAACATAATGGCATTTTTAAAAAGAAAATTTAACAGGTAGAAATACCCAAGGTTTAAAAATACCCCTGATGTGTGACAGTTCTTTAAGAAATCCCATCGTGAGTTTTTTGCTAAACCATAAAAGCAAACTGAAGTTGTTGTGTTGTGCTGGACTGTAGGGACAGCCACATTGCCACAAAAGGCTGCTATGTCTGCTTTAATATTATGGCATGGGGTCAAGTGGCGAATAAACGCCGTGTCTAAAACAAGGCACTGGCTGAAGTCTCACTACCACATTCACCACTGTTAATAGTTTTGGTAAATCGGTGAGACCAAAAGCAACGCTCACCAGACTCAGAACACACGGTTTGCGTGCAGCCGATACTCGATGCCCACTGCGTGGGGCTGCCCTCTGTTTTTCTACTATTTAACAATGGCACTTTTTACCTATTTGTGACAAGTAAGGGGTATTTTTTCTTGTATTGCTGTTATCTTTGTTACTAAACAACGGTTTCAAGTTGCTTGTTCTCTAATGCCCGATGCCACCACGGGAGATCAGGCTTTATGAAGAACAGAACAGCAGCTAAACATAAATTTTGGAGAATCTTTTCATTTGGGTTTTCCTGTTCTTTGGGAATGAAGCTTTTAGTCCTGAGCGGATAAACCAGTAGACCTACTCCTTGTGCCAGGCTTCTGAAACACAGTCTTGCTTAGTAACTCTCACGCATAAACGCCAAAATATTTGTGTGCTGTAGTTCTTCAGAAATGAGACGGTAAAGCTCAGGGTCTGGGTCCGTGTTTGAGCACCTGAGCGAGCAACTTTGGAGCGCTGATGGTAACTGAAGTAACTCCGCCAGTCTCTCTGGCATCTCTCCAGATGTATCTCAATGCAATTGAGACATTACTTAGGCCCTGATTTATCAATTTTTCCAAAGCAATGAGCACTCAGCAGCAAATATTTACTTTAGTACCAGCTGCTGGGTGTTTTCCTTGATGAAATCTGGCTTCCCTTTGGGAAAATGGCAAAAAAAAGCATGAGGGACAGTTCATAATCAAGGTTTTATTTTAAGAGATGAAATTATTCTTTTAGGAGAAGTCTACCTAGGAAATGCTGAAAAATGTGAAAACTGGATAAGAAGCTATAAAGAATGCCTTTCCCAGTGCCATCGTTTCAGAGATTGAAGTTTCCTGCTAACATCTGATAATAAATCCCTTAATATACGGAGTTCATCCTTCCAGCAGAGGGAGTGAGGTTTTTTCTATCCTCCCCTCCTCCCCCAAGTTATGGAGCTATTATAATGTTAGTTTCACTTTATGTTTGATTTTTCCTGTTGCTTGCCAACTACTTACTCATAACCCATATACCTCAAGAGAACTGGAATCAGAAGACATCCAGACTAGTTACCCTATTATCTTCTCAGTAATAATTCATTCTTTAAGTATAGCGTGTTCTCATGGCTGCTTTGACCAAGTATAATAATTATTTTAGGCAAATATCCAAGTTAAGTGAATGGTTTGGAACAAGCAAGCTACAATTTGTTGCTGTAAAAATCTCTGCAGAATGCCAATAAATATATTCCCTGGCATTCATTTATCGTGACAGTCTCCGCGGCTTTAGCTCACGCAGCTCTGCCTTTGTGCTGCAACATGGATGTGATATTAGCAAGTGCCCGGTCACTCAGCTAAAGACCTACTAAACATCTTTTGTGTTGTAAAAATTCCCCTTTTCCTGGTTTTGTTTTTGTTCTTTTTGATGTTTTGTTAGTAACAAAGGATATATTCAATTCTAGATGGGATTTCTGTACAGGGTTAAAACTGGGGAATTTTTGATGCTTTTGATGCTCTGCTTGCATCGTTTGTCTTGTCGGTCAACAGCAAGAGGAAAGCACAGGAGAAAAAGTAGTCTTGCATCTTTCTCAGGACAGAGATAACCGTGTCCACAAATTAAAAAATGAAGAAGGAAAGTCTAAACTCTCAAAACCAGATGTGTGCCTGTAACTCTGTGTATTTATTGGCAGTTTGGTGCATCTGAGTGGGATGGGCAAGAAAGAAGCTGTAGTTCAAATCTAGGCAGAGGAGGCGCAAAGCCTGACAGAGGGGCTGGTTCTGAAGAAAGCTTTTGAAATAGGTGCCGGTGAATGTAACCGGGAATCCAGCTCACACTGTTTCATTCTCTCTGCATCGAAGAAACCAGATTTTCATGCTGCTTCTGTACAAATTTGGGTTACACTGTCGATGCAATTACAGAGAACCAGAGAATAATGTAGTTAAAAAGGAAGTTATCTGGCCCAATCCCTCACTCAGAGCAGAGTCGACTTTAGGGGTTTGTGCAGCTGAGTTCTGAAGATACCCAAGGCTGGAGATTGCATGACTTGTTCCCACAACTGCCCTCATGGCGAAAAATATTCTGTAATACCTATTGCTATTTCCCTTGTTGGTACTTGTAGCCATCACCTTCTTCCTTTCGCTGTGCATTTCCAAGAAAAGCCTGGCTCCGTCTGCCCAGCATCCTCCGTTATGTAGTTGTAGACAGCATTAAGGTCTCCCCTGAGCCCTTTCTTCTTAAGGCTGAGCAAGCCCAGTTCCCTCCATTCCCTCCACCTCTCCTCACACGTTATGTGCTCTATCCCCTGACCAGCTCGGTGGCCTCTGCTCACCCCACTCTAGTGTGTCAAGATCTGTTTTGTACTGGGGAGCCCCAAACTGGACACTACTCCACACGTGGTTTGTCAAGTGCTGAATGGAACATTCTCCTCCCTCAACCTGCTGTTGCTCTTTGCACGAGGGCACCTTGAAGGCCAATGTTGACTTTCTTGTCCATGAGGATGCCCAAGTCCTTTTCTGCAGAACTGCTTTCCAGCCAGTTGTTGCCAGCCTAGACCGGGGCATGGGATGGTTCCATCACAGATGTTGGACTAAACATTTGTTTTTGCTGAACTTAATGAGGTTTTTGCCCACCCATTTCTTCAGCCCATCTAGGTCCCTCTGAATAGCAGCCTTGCTTGCCAGCATACTGACCACTCCCCCAAATCTGTATTCCCAGTCTGATGCCTTTTCTTTCTAATTGGAACCATGTGCAAGACCAAATTGCCAGTTAGATGCTGGGATCAGAGAGGGTGATGCATCTCTTCTACAACCGCTGAACCCTGTTTCAAAGTGAAAACGTTCTTGAAGGAGAAAAGTACTCAGTATCAGTTCAGAAAAATACAGCAATGATTGACCAACATTTTACTTACAGAAATAATAAAAAAATGGGGCAATGATACCTTTTCCTCCATTTTCCTATATTCCATCATGAACACTTGATGTGTAGAAGTCGGACGCTTTCTTCCCCCTGCCTTTCTGCCGTGGTGCACCTTTGTCACAGAATGTCTTCTCAGATTATGTATTTCATATTTTTTTTCATTCAAGAACCTGGTAACGTATATCAATTCTGCGACTTGAAAGTTTTACTGGGTTTAGACCAGTATAGTTGTCCTTTAGTGACAAAATTGCTTGAAAAGTTTATCACAGACTCTTGTCAGCTATTTATTTTATCTTTTTTGCATCGGGATTAGGCTGAAGCTAATGAATCTTTTGGATCATATTACACATTTCTGAAAAACAAATCAGACAGAGTAGAATTCTTTGATTCAAAGATTACCCACATTTGTGGACTGCATTTCTGTCCTATGTCTTGTTTTTCCTGGGATCTCCTTCTTTTCCTGTTTGAACTATGAAGTTGGTGCTCACCCGAAGAAGCGCTAGAGGTTCACATTGGTGAAGTTGTATCTTTCTTTTCTTGGCCAGTTATCTTCCTGTCAGGAGCATCATTTGTCTGATGACTCTTTTGAACCATTCCTCTTCAACAGTTCCTCCTCTGGGAGAGTCTGAGTGTCCCAGAACAAGACCAGTTTGGGGAAGCAGCAGGCAGTAAACCAACTTTGCAAATGTTTTGATCCACTCGCTCAGTTTGATATCAATCATTTTGGCTCCATAGGTTTTCACATGGGAATTTCATAATAGCATGCAGTAAATTTTAACGGGCATCGCAGTTCAGCATCTTAGTTTACCTGTTGTCGATTCTTGTGTGGTCTCTCAGAGTCTTTCAGTGAAAATTGCTTCAGATGAAATGCATGGAGCTTCACTTAGGCTTGCCTAATATTTTGAACCCGGTCCTCACGGCAACCTGGGACAGCTGTGCCATTGTATATTTGAGGTTGCCTGTGTTTACTATCATTCTCTGATGCGAGAGCTCAGTTTTCAGATTTGGAACAGCATGTGAACGTGCCATTTTAATATTCTGACCATATAGATCCTGAGCAACCTTGTGATGGAGGAACTCCTGCCTAACCTTCAGACGATGATCCTGCCTAAAATGAAAGGGAAGAGGAATGATAGGAAGCGGGCCTGGTTTGGTGTAAGTACTGTTATTTGCAGAGTCGTTGTTTCTCGTAACAGTTGTCTCTGTGCGCTGGTTCTGATCTATGCTTCTTAATTTGATTTGAGTTTAGATCGTAGAAGAAACCTATGGCTTGGTTCAGCAGCAGGTGTCAGAGG
The DNA here is from genome assembly GCA_033558235.1 of Neomorphus geoffroyi. Taxonomy (NCBI): domain Eukaryota; kingdom Metazoa; phylum Chordata; class Aves; order Cuculiformes; family Neomorphidae; genus Neomorphus; species Neomorphus geoffroyi. The sequence goes on from JAUMJM010000074.1 coordinate 5,395,961, forward strand.
GATTGAGTACTTTGAAGGAAGAATGCAGAGATTTTGCAAAAACTCTCGAAGGAACCATTCGCTCAGACATGGATCAGATTCTGAACTCCAAGAACTTCTTAGCTGGAAAAATCAAAGGTTAGTGGAGGAACACGTCTATTTTGGAGCAATTTTGAAATTTTTTCTATTGTGTTGCTCAAATTACAGGATGTTATTATTTTGAAATCCTCATGTGTTTTGAAAAAAAAAACTGGAAACACTAATATTCAGAAAATAAATGTTTTAAGCCTCTACTGCCTTTGATGGGAACTGATACCTGTGGCTGCTGTACCTGTGAAAATACCAAGTTTCTTCTCTAGTTTTCTGATTAGAGTTGCTTATTCTGCTTTCCTTTGCTTTTGGACAGCCCTTTGTAAAGAAGGTATGGGCCACGTGAGCGTAAGTAAAAGCGTAGTGGTTTTGACCAGATGTCTAGGAATGTGCCACAAAACCAGGTTTTGGTTATGTGACAGATTCACAGGCTTACAATGCTTAAACCGAAGGGCTTCTTAGGTGGTTTAAAACTAGCATGAAGTAATTATATTTTTCCTATTAACTAAAAATAAGTGTAAAAAGGAGGCAAAACTTAGGTTGATGTGGCTTATGCTAGCAAATAAGTAAATAGCTGCTATTTTAGGAGCTGTTTTAATAAAATTCAGTGTGTTCTGTTGACATTCTCACATACCAGACTAAGATGCTTTCAAGTAGAGTACCAAGTTCGGATCCCTTCTTATAGCGTCGGCGTGGCCATGCTCTGTGCGAGCCTCCCAGTGTGTATCGGCACTGCCAGCTGCCCTTTCCTCCGCTCTCGCAGTGCCCTCAAGCTGCTAGCATTTGGTTGGGTGGGGCGTGGGAAAAGATGTTTCATTGTCACTCTTAAAACTATAAACTCTTCTTTCATCATCCTCGTCATCTTTGTGGAGGTGTGACTCCAGGGGAAAATACAGAGTCATTTAATGCATTGTAAAGTAAATCAGATTATTGTTTTCACTATACCTCTTAGTAGCCTAAATGCAACCGTTGTGTTGTCTGACACTCCAGCCACTGTTTCTGAGCCTGCCCAGAAGTGCTGCACAGAAAATATCCAGCCCTTTCTCACGTCCATATTAGAGGAGCTCATGGGCCCAGTGAGTTCTGGATTCGCTGAAGTCCGTTCGCTTTTTGATAGAGAAGTTAATGACATCATCCAGGACTTCCAGAAGACAAATGATATCACGAAGCTAAAGGAGGTAAGACAGAAATTTATTTGGAGCCTTTTGTATTAGCACAAGGATCTTCTAGCTAGAACTTGACCGACAGCAGCGTTTGCTTTCCCAGGTGATTGTACATTAGCGCTTGGTTCTGTCATTTAGAAAGTCTTGTTGTATTTGTGCAACTAGAGTGAGGCCCTGGCACAGGCTGCCCAGAGAAGTCGTGGCTGCCCCATCCCTGGAGGTGTTCAAGGCCAGGCTGGATGAGGCTTTGAGCAACCTGATCCACTCAAAGGTGTCTCTGCCCATGGCAGGGGGTTGGAACTGGATGGGCTTTAAGGTCCCTTCCAACTCACACCACTCTATAATTCTATGATTCTGATATCAGAATTTGGTTTAGGCCCACTGTTGCTTTCTCTATTAAAAAATTGCCTCTGGTTGCTTTCTCTTGAAACCTGTTCTTCCTCCACTGGAACACAGAATGTGGATCAGCTTGTGAATCTACCATTCAACTCTGTGAAAATGGAGCCCTGCTATCTGAAAGTGAACCTCCTCCAGGAGCTCCTTCAAGACCTCAAGAGTCGCTTCAAGGTCTATCACATTGATTTTGTGATTCAGAGGACACAGAACTTCATGCAAGAGGTACTGTAAGATCCAGTGTTTCCTCCTGGGGAACAGGTTAGGTTTGTCCTTCTAATTTGCTTTAAAATAATCTTGATAAAAAGCTGTGAAGAGTCCTAGAATATCTCTCAATCAAAGTACAGATAACAAAGCCCAAGGAAATCACAGCTAGAAGCTGTTTGACATTTATATTAGTGAGGTTGCGTGCATGTGAGTCTTTTGGCAAAGGCACAAAGATTTTGGATGGATCATCTCTTCTCCGGAATGTTCATGTTCTGAATTCTCAATGTCTCTGCACCCAAGAAAGTTGTGCTTGTAACCAATAGGGTGGCTAAAATCTACCTAATTTCCATTCTTGAGGGCTGATTTTTTTAGGAAGGGTATTAAATATATTTTACCAAGATGGAACATCTCTTGCTTGGTAATTTATTTTCTCAGGGATATAAAGTAAGGCAATTAATGGTAGAAACTCCCAATTACAACGGGTCAGGATTGCTGATACACGTATGTGCTTTAACCAACTTCTCTTCTTATGGGTAGTGACTTCTTCTTGAAGTGACTGCATCATATGAGATGAAAAATGAACTCTACCTCTTTTTCCCCTCTGGTGTGTATTGGTATAGGCTATAATTTTGCTTTGCTTTTATTTCTCCTGAGTGCCTGGCCAGAAACCTATTAGGAGCTGGCCAGCAGACTTCTTCCAATTGCCAAATCACAAGGCAGATTTGGCTTTGTAGCTTGGTGTTGAATCCTATGATTTTAATCCGTAGTAGAGAAACTAATTAATGTTTGGTAATCTTGTGAAATGGAGCTGGTCCAGTTCTGTGGAGTGGGAGTTACAAATATGGAGAGCGGGTCTCTAGCACATTGCTGGGATCGGGTTTTCCTAAAAGCAGCTCTCCTAAGTACAACCATGATCAGCTGCCAAAGAGTTATTTAGAAATAAAAGTATGATTTCACGTCTGGATCTTTCAGGGGGGACCATTCCAAAAAGCTGCCAAATAAAGTGGCTTTCGGTTAGCGAGGACCATGAGTCAAGACAAAGACTTAGACAGAAAATACATCTCGTACAAACCAAGAGGGTTTTTTTTCTGAACACAGCATGAGTCAAAATTCACAATAAATAAGTTAAACTAAAGCACAATTCATTCTGAAACCACTGTTCTTGCTTCTCTCTTTAAAAGGCTGGTATTTTTCTCATAAAAACAGTAAGCAGTTTCTCTTTGTGTCAGTGGACATTTATTTTATTAATGAGTAAGGCCAGACATGTCTATGCTCGCTAGTGTTAACGTAAAAGGAGCATTTGGCTTAACTCTAACTTGGGTGGAGGAAGATTCCTTGGCTTAGGAGCTTGGCATCCTCTAGTGGCCAGTTTTAGGAAATTTGGGAGCACAGTGCTCAACGGCATAAATAAAGCAACTTTAGTGACTTCGCCAGAACTCGGCCAATTTATGATTTGATGCAAATGACAACTGAAAAACTAGTGATTATCCATCTTTTCATTTGCCTCACGCTTCACTCTGCACTGATCCTGTCTTTTTCTTGTATCCACACAGTTCATGAGCCTTTATGGTACAGCTTTCAGATGCACACACAAATTGAGTAAACCTCCACCTTCTCCATTTCCGTTTATAAACACGTCCTGTAGAGTCCAGTCCTACATTATCTGCAAAGTCAGTTATAAAAATCGACCTTCAACATTTGTCATTGCATACTTTCATTCACGAAAACACTACTGGCAAAGGAGGTATTAAAAGCACTTCTTACCTGTAAGTATGGACAAATTCATTTACAAGCTACGAGAAGCCCTCTGTGGTGCTTGGCTGACCGTGTCCATCAACTGGGGTGGTCCCAGGTGATGCCAAGGAAGTCCTGGCAGTATGGGCGGCCTCCCTGTGGGTGTCCCTGTACTTCGCCACTAATAATATAGTAAAATCTGAATGAAAACACTTAAGAAAAAAAAAAAGGCAAAATCTCATTAAGTAGACATAATAACTGCTTGCAGAGCTGTTTTTCTGAAATATCTTTTCAGAGTAAAGGTTTTAATATTTTGAGTGAATCTCTGGATGACCTGGCAAGATGGCAAATGTCAGCCTAACATAATTCTGTAAGAAATCATTGCACTCTGTGCGATTTCTGCTGTTAATTATTTGTATAATAAAGAAAACCACTAATTAATTACTTTTAAAAAAATTATCTGCAGTATTAATGATGAAGACCATTAGAGTCTGGTAGGAGTCAATGGGAGTTTTCTCATTAGGGATAACGAGTTCTGTCTATGGCCTTTATGTATAGTTGATCAAGTCTGCTTTTTGTCTTTGTCACCACCAGTTTAGACAGTGAAATGAGCTTAAATCTATACAGGAAAGCTATCACAGCATAATAATGATAGCAAGGCCTAATTCTCTTTATTTATTACAACATTTCTGTGCATGTTAGGCCTCAGAGAACTGAAACACATCGGAACGTTTCTGGATGGTATAAATGAATCTACTCTGAGTAAGCTCACTGATATAACTGTTCAGTGACAGTAACAGATTCCTAGTACTGACCTACCTGTAAACTCGAGATAGAAGCTGAGGCAGTCACATTTTCTTACACTCTTGGATTAGATAATCTTCCTTTTTGGTTTCCCATTCCAAAACTGAGTCGCAGTCTAAACTAAGCAAGGCTTTTCTTCCCCTTCCACAATTATTTACTGTTTTTGAAATATTAATTGATTTTTAGGCCTGCTATTATTTCTTTGTTTCACCTTCTCAGAAACACAATTTAAGTTAATGGCTACATTTATCACGCTTCTTTACATGTGTAGTAATTTTGTTACTGGTCTTTAACAGATTTTTATTATTATTATTATCCTTAGCTGATGGAAAATGCAGTTTATACTTTTGAGCAGTTGTTCTCTCCAAGTCACCAGGCAGACTCGGCAAAAGTTGCATCAACCATTGAAAAAGTCAAGATGAGGGTACTGAAGGTAAATATTGCAGCTTTTGCACAGGAAGACCTTGGGTTCTTCAGAAATGGAGAATATATTGTGTGTGACTTTATCTCAGTGTTTGAAAGGCGATATCTCTTACCATCCAGTGGGATATATTGATGAGCAGCTTTGCTAATTTGGAGGGGTAAAACATAGTTCCATGTAGACAGTTGCAAAAATATTTACGTGTGCAGCTCTTTTAACTGCAACTAAATCAGCTGGAGATGACAATGACGTGGATCTGAGTAAATAATTTTATATTAGCTTTATAATTTGCCTGCCCCTATGATCTGTTATCTCTGAAGAGGCAGTGCTGACATACCCAGAGAGAGCAATCAGCGGGGGGTGCGGAGGAATGTTTCTTGCCAAACCAGAAAATAATTAAAGGAAGGAGATCTCAGAAAACCAGATTTTAGAGAATTTTTGTAAAAGCTGGAATAACTGTCAGGGGAATTCAGTCCCCTGAGCGCCCCCATGATGTGGTATCCTTTGGGATTCACCTGCCACCAGTTGCAGGTTAACAAGAACCAGTTCTTCCTATGAGTGGTTAATAACCTCAAACACGTTTGGGCTTGTTTCTCTCTTTGTCTCTTCTGACAGCAATATGATTATGACAGCAGCACCATCCGAAAGAAGATATTTCAAGAAGCACTGGTGCAGATTACTTTGCCCACGATGCAGAAGACATTGGCTTCAACGTGCAAACCAGTAGGTTTCTGTCTTTATCCCTTCCACACCCCATAATAAAAGGCAGGGAAGGATTATCAGCTTGGCAGGAAATTTTGTAAAGATGTTTTCTGTCCCAGAGAGTCCTGCAGACAGGCTGCCTGCTTGGCCAAATGATGCTTTGATTTACAAGTTTGTGGATGGGGTAGATGTGGAGCATAAGGAAGATTTCAGGAAACAGGGAAACTGTATATACAGCTCGCTTTCTCAGAGATAGTTGCAGACCTTTGCCCATCCCTGTTTCATATCTTCCCTAGAGATCTGAAGTCTCCTCGAACTGGACTCCTTTTGACAGTCATAATTTGTAAGTTACGGGCTTGTCCCCCTGCTGCGGGAAGGAATTCAGTCCGTAGGGAGGGCACTGTCCTCTTCAGCCTCACCCTGAGGCACAGCTGTGACCTTCTTCCCAATGCCAGTTTGGGTGACAGGAGCAGCAAGCAGACAGGCCATGCACTTGCTTTCAGTGATTTTAAATGGAAGGGATTGCATCAACAATCAGGAAACAAACATAGCGAGAGGTTCTCCGTCACCCTTGGTCATATGGGTAGGTCAGTACTCAGCAAATGCGGCTATCGGAGTTCTTGGAGACATTATCTGTGTGGCTGTATGGACAGTTGGAGTGCTGTTCACCTTAACTCAGACTAAAAACTCTGTGCCCTTCCTGAAGCCCATGCATATCCTCTCACATTTTCACTGGACCTGCTGAAAAATTACCGCCCGGAGCCATCCCGGCCTCTCTGCCCTTTTGTTTCCCTTGATGTTCATCAGTTCCCAGAGGCTGTAAGCTCTGGCCCACGATGTGCTGCTCTTGCTGATCCTTGCCAGCTCGTTAAGTTGCAAACCCAAGTTTAAAACCAAGTTGCACTTGTGAGTCTTTGAGAATGGATTGTTAAAAATTCCAGCTTTGAAAAATATATTTAAAATCACTCTCTTCTGTATGACATTCTCCTTCCTTTACTGTCCCCAAAATAATAGTCCCTTTGTAGAGTGGTAGCAGTGCCTTCAAGACGTGGTGGCTGTGCACAAGGGCAAGCATTTCATCACCTGGAATGTATGTAGAGAGGGTGGAGTCCCACATGGTGACCCTGTCATACAGGACAGGGGAAGCAGAGATGGTGCAAACTTCCTGCAAGTCCTTTCTGTTTAATTTCCCACAAGCCTTTTGCATTTGTGCCTCAGCAGAAATGAGCAGCCGGCTCTAGAAGCAAACGTGTGGCACGGTTGACATGCCCAGTCAAGTTCTGACCTTCTATTTGAAAACCTCCAGCTGTTTGTCTGCAGGCACCTCATCTGGAAGTGGGCAGAGGTCACGTAATTTATTTTTTATAGACCACCACGCAGGTGCCTAGTGACAATGACTCAACTCAACTGTGTCTAGACAGCTTATTATATAAATATCAGTAAGCTAACCATGTTATACACCTATTAAAAAAACAAAACCAAACCCTGTGTCTCCCATGCTCACCATGGATTTGCCTCCTTGGACAAACAGTGAGCGAGGCATTTCCTCACCAGCTATTTACTTCAGAATTGTGTATTACAGTGCAGATGGCAATGACCCATAGTGCTTTTAAATGTAATTGCACTTCGAGAATACTGTTTGGTAAGTGCATAATAAATTCTGAACATACATAGTTAATGTAGTCATAATTCAAAGAGTCCACCTCAAGAGCCAGCAAAGAGCATCACAAGACCTGCTAGATGGCATCTCTAAGGTACTCTGTTGAAGCAGGATCCTCAGAATCTCCAGTTTTTACGTATCTGTTCCTTTCTTTGTGTCTTCACAGGAGCTGCAGAAATACGAGCAGTACATTTTTGCTGATTACACTAGCGTGATCCAAGTAGAGAATGTGTATGAAGAGATTTTATATCAGACACTGCTTGAAGAAGCCTTGAAAGGTGAGAAAATGCTTGAGGTGACAATAATAACATTTCAGCTGTTGGCTGGTGAGCTCATGCTTCAGAGCTTCCCAGAGTCCTAACCTGGCTGTTTCAGACCCAGGTCCCGTATTCCTGAAGACTGGTGGCTACGGTGCTGTGCTGTTTGGATTCAGCTCATTAAAGATGTGTGGCAAATGCTCAGATCTGAATTATGGGGCAATTTTACTAAGCCTGGGAAACTCCACGTGACAGCTTGGCACAAGCCTATTTCTAACAAAATGGAATTGTGCCATCTTCATTTTACCTTGATTCTTTGGGCCAAGGAGTGAAATTATGCTCTTGTTTGCAAAGACTTGGTGATATCTAATGGCAGCGAAAATGAATTTCCCCAAATGAAATGTACTGCTGGGTGCAGTTTCCAGTGCATCACTGATGCCACTGCAGCGTTCCCTGCAAACCTCTCTGCTTTTTTATCAGAGAACAAAACTATTTCTGATAGCGTACACAGATATATAAACTCCTTGTATCTCTCTGTCTATACCCTGGTTAAAAGACAAGCTATAATAATTAAGGTAATAAGCACACTTTTATTTGTATATTCACTGTAAATACGTCTGCATTGAAACATTACCTTTGTGCACTGCGGGCCCTCTGGTAAGTTTTCTATTACAGCCGTGCTAAGGTCAATATTGAAGTTCCATTATTCGGACCAGATGAAATCCCTGCCACCTCCAGGAAATGTAAACTAAAGAAGCAAGTTGAAAATTAATGTCAAATATCTGTAATATCAAAATGTATAACATTAGAAACTCAGGAAAATGATGCACCTTCTTCAATGTGCCTCTGTCAGTCTTTCCACAACAGTTTGATCTTTCTTTTTTATGTAGTGATAAAAGAAGCTGCCGTTATGAAGAAGCACAACCTCTTTGAAGATCATTTGAATTTGCCCTGTGAAAGTGTGTCCAGCTTAACGGACCTGAAGACCCCTTCAGGATCAGCACAAACCACTCCTGCAAAGAAACCTTCCACCGCCCGAGCCGAGGCGTCAGACACTGAAACTCAAAGTGACGAAACGCTCATTGTGACAGAAAAAATTGCTTGGGAAAAGGATGCTGACAATAGAAAGTCATCAGACAAAGAGGCAGTCACTGCTGTTAATATTGCTGGTGAGCAGGCAAGCAGAAGCGAAGAAGTGTTCGTTACAGACATCAGCAAAAAACAAGAGTCCCTTCCAGCTACGCTTACAAACCAAGAAATTGCAGAGGAAAAAAGTGCTCTGGCAAATGAAGACACAGTGAAAGCTGAGTGTGTAGTGAACACTGAGAAAGAGCTTAAGGCACAACAAGAACCTGTAGAGGAAAAAGTAGCTCCTGGCACTGGAACTGCAGTGAAAGAGTTTGGAGCCAGCCCGAAAAAACATCTTGAAGGAACAGCGGAGGAAAAGGTGACTTCTGAGAGTCAAACAGCGACGGATGCAGTGTGTGTGAGTGACACCGAAAAAGAAAGCAAAGCACAGGAAGAAGTAGCTGAGATAAAGGTGACTTCCGCACGTGATGATGAAATAGAGATTTTAGAGCACGCTGAAAAGAAAATCGAGGTAGAAAAAGAAATTATGGAAGAATTATCTCAGAGGGAAAATGCAGCAGGAACAGGGTTTGAAGAGGATACTAAAAAAGAAACCAGTGACCAAGGAGCAAGTACTGAGACAAGGGTTGTTTCCCAGCATGAAAACATAGGGAAAGGAGGGTCTGTGCATAATCTGGAACAAGAAAGCAAATCAGGAGAAAAGACTTGTAAATCCCCTGATGATGTGAATGAGATAAGGAGTTTGCTGATGGTAACCGTTGAGGTACCGGCAGATACGCCAGCTGAGACCATGAAAGAGGTTTGTGAAGGTGAGATATTAAAGTTGCAGGAGGACTATAAGGGGAACAACGAGTTGAACAAAATGTTTGTGGCAGAAATTCAAGTGAGCAAGACCTTGGTGAATAAAGAGGCAACAGAATGCGTGGAGGAGGACCAACCATCTTCATCTGGTCTGGGGACGGATGGTTCGAGTTCAGTGAATGTGTCCAAGGGGACCTGCAATAAGGCACAAGCAGAATGGCTGGTGGAAAGCTCAGCTGTGCCTCAGGAGGCAAAGGCAGAGGTGGATAGCAGGCAAGGTGTTCGGTACACAGGTGTGGGAGGATGCGAAAGTGATAGATTGCAGCCAGAGGAACGCACTGAAAACGTATCTGAAGGCAAAAGATTAGATGGGGAGGAGGGAGGAGCAGGGAGTAGCCAAGCCGTCCTCGTGGAGGTAGGGACTGAGAGCTTTTTTCATAATCCTGCTGAAAATGCAGACACAACGCAAGTGCCCATTTTGGATACAGAAAACCCAAGACTGATCGACGTGCCGGTTTCCTTGGTGCCGGAGCAGGGGGAGGTTAGCGCTGCAGAGGTCACAGGAGATATGACGCCTGGTGAGGGTGAAGGGAAGCCGGAAGATGAACCATCTTCATGCATGGAAATAAAAAGCACGGAAGTAAAAGATATTTTCATGGAAGGAAACAGAGAAGATGGTTACGCACAGCAAAACTCTGAAGAGTAAGAAGTGTTTTTCAGCCCAGCTCTGCAGGATTTATTTACTCCAGTAACCTCTGTTAATTGTGAATACTTACTAGGGTTGGGGCTAGAGGAGATGGGGTTTGTTGTAGTATTACCAGCTCTTGCAGTTTTAGCATGTATCCCTTCCTGAGTGATGGGTGTAAAACCAGGTCACTGTTGGGGAAACTCATCTTTCACTTTAAATTTGCTCCTTCTGTGGTTATTGGAAAAGTCTGCAAATGTGACCACCGAGTGCCTCAAAACAACTCACCCCCAACTATAAAGTTATTTTAACAACATAGCTGTTTTAGCAGGAGCGTAACTCATGGTTTTTAAATGCATGGATTTGACAAGTTCTGCGATGATTCTTAGGTGGTTGGTACACACATTGCTATTTGAGGATGCTTTTAGTATTTGCATGCAGTAAACAAGGAATAAATAAAACTTGTAGTAGAGAAGCAGAACCAAATAGTTAATTTACTAGGTTGCTCAAAAGCCACACCCTATGCAAACTCTGCAAACTGATCTCTTAATTATTTTAAAGGTTTGATGGATATTAAAGACAAGCAAGGGTTCTGATTTTTTTTTTTTCTCTTATTGCTATATTTAAAATGGGAAAAATATGGGAGCAGGTTTCTCAGTCCCACTCTGCACTTCTGGGTTACTTAGCCTTCCAGAGCACTTTATGGCTATTTTAATTTTGGTTTATTTTATGGAAGGGAACGATGAGAATGTTTACAATAACCACAACCATTGGGCAGCATCTTCCTGTTTTACTTCCCACCGTAAAATAAATTCACTTATGCCTAAATAACACAGAATATTGAGTCCTGCCGTTCCCATTCTAACTGACTTAAGTTGGTTACCCAGCTCTGTAAGCCTTTTTAGGTGCGTAAACTATATCATAAATTGCAATCATTGTGAAATATCATAATCATTGCATGGAATTTCTAATACAAATGTGAACCTAAGCAGAAAGGAGCTAAGGGTTATTCATGTGTTCTTAGAATTTGGAGGGCAGAATCACATTTCAAAAGCAGTTATTAAAATGAGACCCGTTGCTTTCATAGCCAGCATATTATTATCCGTATCAAATCATGATCTGTGCACAAAGTTGCTCACGTGCATTATTTGCACGCACAGTTTAAAGACTGTGCCCAGAAAAGCTCGGGAATGTAAAATAGTATTTTAATAAATTGGGCTTTAGAGATCAAGACCTCACTTTAGAGGCCAGTTAAAGGCACCTTAAAAATCTGGCCTGATGTTTCAGATTGTTTCTGAATAAATATAATACAGTACGAGACAGCAAAGTTTAATGATACATAGAATAAGGACTGCATGGGAAGAAAAAACAAAGCCCTGAGAGCATAATACTTGGTGACATTTAACTTCAACAAACTGTGCAAAGTCTATTATTTAATGCTATTGAAATGTGCTATAATACTAACAGAGAATTGACACTAGGGAACAGGCAAATGTTACTGCATGAGTAAGGACCGGTTGTTGAGTAAACGGATCAACCGCAGCGTCACTATTGTAAAATAAATGCAACTCCTATTTATTTCAGAAACCATGTTGTGGTACAGAAACAATAAGGTCACTGAGGTTTTACTTGGAAAAATATTTGGACTCGTTTCCTCTTTATATTTCATGCAAAAATACTAATTTGTGAACACACACACCACCGCAGCCAATTTTTTTACAAATCTTTAATTATTTCACTTTAATTATTCACAAAACCTTGGTTTTGTTTTACAAATCATTACTTATTTCTCATTGGTACTGAACGTTGAGTGACTTCAAATTTATGACGTGTGCTTTAAGCAGCAGCAATCTCTTTGCTAAAATGGGGTGACGTGATGTTTAAATATAATTTTTGGTATGGGAGGGGACGAGCAAGACAGCGACTCCACGAAGAAGGCTGCGGTCTCCTACAAAAGCTGTGCAGAGCCAACATGAATTAGGTACATCTGTACAGAAAGTATTTAGCATAGACATTCCCAACGTGGTCAGTTTTGAGTTATTTATGTGGCAGGCTTAGATCTGGGCAATATTTTCCCGTAACGTTAAAGAATTGAGCGTGTTGAATACAGATGCTCAGCACTTTTGTTTTTCACAAGTAGGGTGAGAAATAATGAGGAAGATTTAGCCTGAACATCACCTTGTTCTGCAATCGAAATGGAAGATCCTCATGGCTTGGGAACTGGGTTTTTTTTGCCTTCGTGGATGCTTTCTGTGCGTTGAGATGTTTGCAAATGGATGGAGAATAGCATTACTTTTGTCTTTTAATTATGGGATAGAGGTGATGGCAATTTAGGGGTCAGGGAGCTGTGAGGTTAGGTTGGAGCACTGATCACTCATAGTAATAATAATCCACCAATTCAGTGGGTTTTGTCACTTTCTTGGAATTCCCTACACTTGCCTAGAATGGATTATTTCTGTGGTAAACTGGGAGCAGTAATAAATCACCTCTCCCTGCCCGGAGGGCTGAGGGTCCGGACTGTGACGGATCCTGGAGGGGAGCTGGTTTATTCCATGGGCTGCCACTTGGAAAGGACAGAATATGAAACACATTGTATCTTGCTTATACCTTTGTAAAAATGCTTGTCATGGGAATAAAAGCAGCTCTTCCCTTCCATTGCTGGGAGGTTGTTTATTTGCGTGTGTGTGATAACCCAAGACCAGGGTTTCAAAACCAGGTTGGATGGGGCTTTGAGCAGCCTGATCTGGTGGGAGGTGACCCTGCCCGCGGCAGGGGAGTTGGAACTTGATTGATACCGAAAATGTTGGCAAATAAACTCTCCAAGACTTGTTTTGGAGTTTTAGAAAGTAGCATCCTTTATTTCAGTGCTAGACACGTGAGGAAATGATTTCCATCAATCGTGTAACAAGACAAAAGCTGGGGACAGAAGATATATCCCACTGAGGTGCTTATGTATAAATTCTCCCAGCAATCTCATGCAGATTCAACTACTTTCCAAGGGCTAATTTTAATTTTATTGAGCTTCACAACAGCCATGTCTTTGCTAATGAGAGCTTTCGAGCCAGCTCTCTGCCTGACCTTATATTCTTAGATCAGGAAAGACAGTTGTCTGGGAACACCACTATTTAAAAAACACACTGTCAGAAGAAGTCTGTGTCTGCCCAACCTTCAAAAAAAATAGTTACTTAGCGCTTAAATGAATTTAGCTAGAAAATTGGTTCTATAGAAAATAATTCTACTTTAGCTGAAATCCAATTATTCCCCTTTTTGTAATGGTAACTACTTCTTGTATCAGGATGGGCTCTGAGGTCCCCTCCACCCCAAACCACGCTGTGATTCCATCACTGTATGATAATTTCGTTTGGGGTTTTTAATTAAGAAAAACGCCCGTTGAGCAGGGGATGCTCGCACTGGGCTCTCCCCAGCGAACGGCCCTCGCTCCTCCCGCATCGCTTCAGTGCGTATCTAATTTAGAGCAATAGCATTAAGCCTTTTAATGTGTCCGTGCCGTGTGTTCACCCTGGCAGTTCAACAGGCGCGTTCGTACGGGAAGCGCGCCTACGTACCCCTCGCCCCAGGGAGAGCGAACTACAACTCCCGACGTGCATCGCGACGCGCGGACCGTACCCCACCGGTCGGAGCGGGCGCGTTGCACGCCGGGAGTTGTAGTCCTCATGTCCCGCGCCTGCGCACGACTCGCCCCCGCGTTTTGTCCACGTCGCCCCTCTCGCCCGGCGTCACGTGATACCCCCGCCCCTGCGTTCCTATTGGCCCGGGCGGGGGGACCCGGAAGTGGCGGTTTCCTTGGCTACGCCCGAGCGGGGAGCGCGGGGCCGGCGGCGGCTGCGGGGCGGGATGGGCCGAGGCCGGGGCCGGGGCCGGGCCTAGCGGAGCGGGCAGGCGGCCGCCGCCATGAGTGGAGCTGCGGGCGGCCAGGGCGGCGGCCGAGGGGCCCGCTGGAGGAGGCCGTGGAAGCTGCTGGCCCTCGGCCTGCTCTCCGCCTCCTCCGTGCTGGCTGCCGCGCCGGGCGCCGGGGCCATGAGCAAGGAGGAGAAGCGCCGGCTGGGGTGAGCGCCGGGGGCCGGGGCCGGGGCCGTCTCGGACCCAGCGGGGCCCTACGAGGCCGGAGCAGAGGCCGGGGGTTCGGGCGGGCCGCGGGGGTGTGGGGTGCGGGGCTCCCGGAACGTCCCTCCCTCCTTCGTTATTGTGGGTTAAAGAGTGGTGAAAAGCAAATGTAAGGGTTAGAGGTACGTCTTGAAAAGGCAGAGCGTTTTGAAATTGGGACCGAAATTAGAAGAGAAAGCTCTGGGGAGACCTTAGAGCAGCCTTCCAGTACTGAAAGGGGCTACAGGAAAGGTGGGGAGGGGCTCTTTACAAGGGCCTGGAGCGATAGGACGAGAGGGAACGGCTTTAAATTGGAAGGGGAGAGATTTAGATTGGACATTAGGAAGAAATTCTTCACCATAAAGGTGGTGAGACGCTGGTGCAGGTTGCCCAGAGCAGTGGTGGCTGCCCCATCCCTGGAGGTGTTCAAGGCCAGGTTGGATGGGGCTGTGAGCACCCTGATCCAGTGGGAGGTGTCCCTGCCCATGGCAGGGACTTGGAACTGGATGGGCTTTAGGGTCCCTTCTAATCAAACCATTCTGTGATTATTTGGCCTGGTGTGGCAGACACCAAGAACTTAGCATATTATCACTGACCAATGCCATCAAGCTTTTATAGGCTATAAAAACCAGTAGTGTACATTATTTACACTCTACTTCCCTCTCCTCAGAGGATTAAGCAGAAGAAACTTGCACATTTATAGTCCAAATATGTAATATTTATCCCATCTGATATAAAATTGAAAATTCGCAGAACTGGAAGTCCTACCTGGCAGACACTTAATCACAGAATCATAGAATGGTTTGGGCTGGAAGGGACCTTAAAGATAATATAGTTCCAACTATAAAGATCATACAGTTGCATTGTAAAGTCATGCTTTGGGAAGGTGTCGTGTCCTGAAAGGGGCTTTGTGGTCTCACGTTGCTCCTTGCAAGTGTGCCACATTAGAAAGAAGCTGGTTTTCTCTCCCTCCCCTGCCCCCTAGAGCTCTGCGTGGCACTGGGCACTGGGTGCGTGTGCTGTGGATGAGCTGCTCGTTGGGGTCAGGGTCTCGGAATGGGGCTCCTTGTCATCTCTGCCCCCCTTGGGGTCACCCCCAGGAGCGCCAGCTGGCACCTAGGCCTCCCCGCAGGCTGGCGAGCAAAGGTAACTCCGTATTCAGGCTGGTTCTGCCTCTGCCTCCGGAGCGTGTGCGTGCTTGGGAGCTGTAAAAAAGGTCAGTGTTTACATGGATTCCTGCCTGACTCCTGTAAAAGGCTTTGGTCCCCCGGCACCTTCGTGTGAGCAGCTGGTTCTCTTTAGCACAGGATGGAGTTGGAGGGTAAAGATTGCAGTGAGAGTCGCAATGGATTGTGCTGCGTGGAGCAGAGTTTTTCAGTCAAATGTGTAAATGAGTGTGTTGTGATCTGAGTGTCTTGTTGGGGCAACGTCATCATCTTCCTATCGGCTGGTCAGTTGCATGGAATAATGGTGCTGGAGAAACAGGAGACTTTCATGGTTGTTAATTGTTGGATATAAATTGATATTTAACTGATGTTCATACTTACTGGGTTTTTTGTCTTGGGCCCTCAGGCTACTTTGAGGCTGTAATGGTTTATATGTTTTCTTCGTAGAGGAAAGGGAAGGAGGAACAGCAGGTTCTGATCTCTTCTTGCTGGTGACCAATGACAGGACTCGAGGGAATGGTAGGAAGATGTGTCAGGGGAGGCTTCGGTTGGATGTTAGGAAGAGGTTCTTCACCCAGAGGGTGGTGGAGCACTGGAACAGCTCCCCAGGGAGCAGTCGCAGCACCAAGCCTGACAATATTCCAGAAGCATTTGGACATCACTGTCAGACACATGGTGTGAATGTTAGGGCTGTCATGTGCAGGGACAGGCGTTGGACTCGATGATCCTTGTGGGTCCCTTCCAACTCAGGTCATTCTGTGATTCACGTAGCTGCATGAGGAGTTCAGTTGCATGGGATAATAATGCAGAAAGTCTGCTGGAGAGACACTGTGGAGGTTTTTGCGGTTGTTAATCGTTAGATATAAATTGATATTTAACTGATGTTTATAATTATTGGGGTTTTCATCTTAGGTTCTTAGGCTACTTTGAGTCTATAATGTTTTATATATTTTCCTTCATGTGACTGCATGAGTGTAACCGTTATACACAGATCATTTTAGTATCTTTGCATTCGTAGCTTGCACTTGCTGTGTCATCTGCTGCCCTAGGCGGACACAAGTGATGCCCTGACAGGGTTTGTGTCTAGGGGCACCGTGCTGGGTCACTTCTGCATAACCACAGGTGATGTGTAGAAATTCTTTCAGAAAATGCCATGTAAATTTAATTTGCATGTAGAGAAAGAGAAGTATTAAGCAGTTTTTGGTGTGCAACATCACTGAACAACATTTTGTGTTCAGTTCAGCTGGACTTGGAGCTTGTGTGCCAAGCCTGGAGTTGTCTGCTGCGGCCAATCCCAGAACTGCCAGCTGGGTGTAGCCTGTGCAGTCCCCGAAAAAGGCATTGTGCTCTGCTTTTGATGACTTAATGCATTTGATGAGTTAAAACTACTCCAAGTCTTTGAGTTAAATTGGATATTTAGAATATAATTGTGGTGTTCTTGTCTCTTTTCTGTTCAGTCTTATCAGCAGAGATGGTGAATCATGTTGGTGGCAGCTCAGAAATTAGTGTGCTTTCTTGTCTTGCAGGGCTCCTCAAGTAAAACAGTTAGGAATGACTGGAGGTAGTGCTGTCTCTCAAAAAAAAACAGTGCTTTTTTTATATAGTAACATTTCTCCCCTTAACAGCTTTTCAAACATGTAAAATAAATGTATCTGCAAAGGTTTTTAGTATTTGCTTGCCAAGACTTCTGATGCAAGGAAAAGCTGTACCTTATAACTTATGATCCTTTTGTGAATCGCATACAAGAATTAATGCTGTGCCAGTTGGATTTAGTATTGGTGCTTACAAGCAGAACGTAATTCTATTTGCTGTGTTTTGCCGGGCATGGAATGTGTCCCATCTCTAACTTAATGTGTTGATGACATCTACAGCTGTTTAAGAGGCAGCACAGGAAGTTGAAAAAGATCCCCAAATCCTTAATTTCATTGTAGGTGAAGAAATATTCTTTCCTTTCTGCAGTGAACAAAAGTAGCCAAATTAGGAAAAATGATTAATCTATATTTCATTTACTTGAGTAGAGTATGTTGCTAGAGGACCTGTTAATGTTTTCAGCTATTGAAGTGTTCTGCGTCATGCAGCTCCATGATGGTGTGGTAAAGGCTATCATGAGGCAGACTGCTAATGCTTTTTCTTTTTTTTCTTTTTCAGAAACCAAGTGCTAGAAATGTTTGAGCATGCGTATAGCAATTATATGGTAAGCAAAATACCTGTTTACTTAATTTTTTCAGAATTGCTATTGCTGACCAGGGAGAAAAAGCAACCTACAGTGCATCGCATTGTAGAGAAACAGAAGGGAGGTGGGGACAAAACCAAAGCTAAAATACATAAGAGCATCTGTATAACCTTTAAAAAGAAATGAACAAATGTTACTTTCGGGTAGGGCAGTCAGAAGGGTTATGATGGATGGCTTTCAGAATGGTAGCTAGGAATTGCTAGCACTAACTCTGTTTATCTCTGCCTGATTTTTCCTCCAAACAGTTTATCCCCAAGGCCAGCTCTGAACAGTTTTTATATTTGATAATCTGGTTTGAAATTCCATACTCCTAAAACTTTTGGGAAAAGCAAGCTCAAAAAGTGCTGTCTGTAGTCAACGGATTCTGCAGAATACAAGTTGATCTTATTTTGTGGGTAAAAAGTGTGTAAAATTGTTCTTCTGCAGTAGGATGCGTGAGAAGCAGTTTGGTAGCACTGTTACAAGCAAATAGTGTTTGTAAAACCAAGGGGAGGCCTGGGGTTCTGTCTAGGCAATACAGCCCCTCCTGAGTGTGTGATTGTGATACGGCAGTGAGCTGTGCTCGCTGTGGTTTGCTTTACTGTGACTTGTGACGTTCTGTGCAGGTGTCTCCATGTTCTGGATATGAGTGGCAATCTGGGCTCTAATCAACCCTGAAATTTGTTAGCTTCATTCAGATAGGTTTAACAATACAGAATTACTGAGGGTGAACTGACTCTCCTCAAGTCATAATTACTTTCAATTATACCATGAGTAATCTCTGCTTGTGAGGAGAAACTGTAAATGTGAATAAGGTAAATACAAAAGATGCCTCCTTACTGGTTTTGCGTTAACTGTCGTTTTTTTATGTTCTTTGTGGCTGTTGCAGAAACCCCTCTCTGAAGTTGCTCCAGTTCCTGTAGGACAAACCACTGTCTCTTGACAGTATCTTGCCGCATGTCCCAGTTTCTGTATTATGGTTTAACGCTTAAAAGCTTTTGAGTTACAAGTTCACACAGTACATGAGGGTTATAAAATTAATGGACAGGAAGCCAAGCAAGAGTATTGTCAAAGTGGGTGTAGTTTTTCTTTTTAACATTAGCTCTCGCTGATGGAACCTAATTCCATAAAAAACACTTGGCTTGGGTTTCCTGTGGCATTCTGAAGGGAAAACTGTTACAGTTTTGGCAAAACCTGGCTGAGAAGTTACATGCTGGTAGAAAGGATCTGTGCTCCTGCTGTTCTTTGTGATAAATTGGGAGCTGGTAGGTGTCTTCCTGCTTTTGAAGCAAGAAAATTCTGGGCGAAAGAGAAGAATGACTCCAGCTATCCTGGAAACTTTGAAGCCAAAAGGATGTTTACTTGCCACGTATGCTGGGGCACTAAACAAACAGAGAAATAGGACTTGTTTGTTTAAAGTGGAAGAAAAGATTAAAGATATTGGACTTGATTTTGACACCAAGAGAATAAAGTATTTTTGCAGCTGCTTTTGAAACAGCCAGCTGAAAGTTTTGATTTTCTGTTTCTATTAATATGCGTTTTAGACTTGTGTAACTAGAAGACTGAAAAATCATGTTTGCATGCAAGGGGGAAACTCCTATGTCTTTTTTTCCAGTTGTTAACAGAAACAGTTGTTAAAAAAGTTGTTAAAACAGCTGTTAAAGCTGCTGGATTTTTTTCAGTCCTTCACTAATATCTGTAATAATCAGGATGCTTTTCTGGACTGTCAGAACAAAAATATCGGTCACTGGAGGCCAGTAGATGTTTCTTGGTTTACAGCACTAGCAGCAATGCATCTCTTTTCATTGAGTATTGTGCTGCCCTGAATTTACAGTCCTGACATTAGGAAATATGGTCATCTGTTCAATCACAGTGTGTGGAAATTCCAGAGTGTTGAGCTCCATTTGTATGAAATTTTCCAGAAATGCGTTCATTGTAACATTTGTGCCGTGCTTTATATTTCATGGGTCTTGCTGCCTCCCTTTGAGGTTACTCGGAAGGGGAGAAGTTACAAGTTGGGAAATCACTTGCCCCAGCAGCCTTTGCTGCTCTAGACAAGACCATAAATGAACTTCTGTTTTCAAAATGCTTCTAGTTACTTATGATTTTGTAAGACTAAAAGCTCGTTTTCTCTGGATTTTTTTATCATCATTTTTTTCTGCAGAATTTAAGCCAGAGACCTTAGTTTTGACATTGCTCTTGTGTGCTTGTTTAATCAGTTTTTCTGAATACTTTGCACAGATATTCAGAAACATCTGAGCTGTATGAAAGTGATCTAGATTCTGACTTTTGTAGTTAGACTTGAGGAGAACAGAGTCATGCAAAGACGCAAATACTCAGAAGGGTGGTAGACAGGGAAATAAACCATCAGTTTCAAAAATTTGCTGTAAAAACTGTTTATTTATAGAAGAATGTTCCCTCTCTGCTGGTAGTTTAAACCTGCAAAGCTTGCGTTAGCTTGAGAGGGAACAGAAGCAGGCATTTTATTTGCTGTTCTTGACTTAGGCAATGGTGTCACTCCTATTATTTCTGCGTGACTGATGAGAAATAAGATTGCAATACTTCTTACTTTGCAGAATGCTTTTTCTAGAAATATGAAAAGCCACTGTTACCTTTCAAAAAAAATAAAATCGAGCAATATGTCTCTCCAGAAAAAGGTTATATTTGTCAAAGGCACAGTCTTGATAAGCCTTTTTTGATGAATGTTAGCTTTTGTTATGCCTTGTGTAGCGATTTACCAATTGGTTATTTTACCTTCTAAGTGAGTTCTCTTATCTGTCACTGATTGTGGCCCTGAGTCACTTTCTTTCATTTGGAAATGTTTCCACAGTGACTACAAAGTCTAATCCCCATTAATTTCTCCATGAAATACCAGCTGCTTGATAATGCCTGCATTAGGTTTAGGTTTCAAACTCATCTTTGAGATGATAACTTCTGCCTAAGAAATGTTATAGCAAGTGTCATATTGTTGCAGAAAGCACACGATTAACTATTAAAGTTAATTTAGATTTGCTGTTAGTTTTTTCAGGCTTCTCTCGGAGATTGGAGAGGGGAGGAGAAAGAAGTCCTGTTGCTCTGTTCCCAGTTTAACCATTTCTCACCACCCAGCTGGAAAGCAGCTTTGCAGAAAAGGACCTTGGGTCACCAGGCTGACGATGAGCCAGCAATGTGCCCTCGTGGCAAAGGTGGCTAACGGTATCCTTTGCTGCATTAGGCAGAGCCTTGCCAGCAGGGGCTCCTTCCTCTCTGCTCACCGTCCCTGGAGGGATGAAAAGATGTGTAGATGGGGCAATCAGGAACATGGTTTAGTGGTGGAGTTCACAGTGTGAGGTTTGCAATTGGACTCAGTGATCTTAGAGGTCTTTTCCAACGAAACGATTCTGTGAATATCAGGAAATGTGCTTTTACTGTGAGGGTGACTGAGCTGTAGAGATTGCCCAGAGATGTTGCGGAATCTCCATGCTTGAATGTACTCGAAAGTTGTCTGACGTGGTACTTACTGGGCAGCTGGGTCTAGGCGGCCCTGCTTGCGTATTGGGGATGGACAAAGTGACCTCTGGAGGTCCCTTCCACCTCTAAGATGCTGTGATCATCATGCAGTTTTTCTGAAGTACAGCGTAACTGGTCTTCCTTTAACAGGCTCTGAAGATTGGCTGAAATGACTGTACCAGTTATAACTTATTCCCTTGTTGTGTTTCCCTACAGGAGCATGCGTATCCAGCTGATGAACTCATGCCTTTAACTTGTCGTGGACGAGTACGGGGTCAGGAACCAAGTCGAGGCGATGTGGATGATGCCTTGGGAAAGTTAGTGTTTGAAATGGTTACTGTCTCATGTAAACATCTAGGAACGGAAATTCGATTTGCAGTCCACAAAACCATATTTCTTCCCTTGAAAAAGGTTCTGTGGGTGCAGACAAATCCGTTATTTGTCTCATAAGTTCTCTTACAGGGGGAGGAGGTTAATGGAAAGAAAGCTGTAATTGTGAACTTCTTGCAAATTAGGCAGAAATATTCCCTTTATTATTATTTCTTCCTGTGACGTTAACTGATGTGAAATTGTATCTTGGTTGGAAAAAGAGAATTGACCTGTGAATGAAATCCAAAGATAGTTTTTTTTTAATCATTGTCTAAGTATTTTCTATAGGAAAGCCTTCCAAATGTGAGATGACATGTATGGTATTAGTAAATTTGACTGCTAAACAAGGGTTATAAGGGTTAATAATGGGCTGCGCGGAACAGTAAGCTGTAATCCATTATGCTGACCATAGGTGAGATTTAAAATGCTTTTTTTTTAGTAGAAAGCTCTCTGAAAACAGAATTAGTCAAATGATTATCATGCGTGTGGTAGCCTGAGGCCTTTGCCAAAGTATAAACCATTTTTTCAGACGTGGAAATTCTTCATATTTTTCCTTTTAAGATAGCTTATAACACAACGTACTGATCCCTTGGCCAGAAAAATGTAGATTGAAAGACTGTTATTCTTCATCTTAAATTGAACAATCAAAGACAAGGTTGATTTACTTTGAAAGTGTTTGTAATAGGTTTTTTTGCACAAGGAATGTTGTCTGTATTTCTGCTGTTCATGGTTATAGAGCAAATAAATACTAAGAAATAGCTGACGCTTTTTTTATTGGTGTCACTGCTTAGTGTCCCTAAGCAGAATAGTGTTAACCAACACTGATGTTCTTGTCTTAAATACGGCTTCTGGTTCACTCTCTGATGTCGAGCATGTCGTTTGGGTTAATTTTTGTTTGGTACAAACATTCTTTAGTCTGGAGATTCCTGTCTAAGCTGCTGCCTTGGAGGTATTTAGCAATGCAACTGAGGAGAAAGAAGTGTCAAGAAAAAAAAATATCTTCAATCCTGGTCATGCATTCTTTGCAATGACCTTTTTTTATGTATTATATTATTGTTTGAGTAAAAATACCTTTCAGTCCCTCAGGTGCATTAAATAGTGCAAGTATTGGTTTATTATTTTTCTATATACAACCTTTTCTTCTTGTTCCTAATAATCAGCTGTATTATTATTATTTTCGGATTTCTTATATAATCATTTTTCTTGCCAGCTGGCTCATCCGTCTTGTTCTCTACAGGCCTTCGCAATCACAAAATGTCAGGGTGAGACAGCGAGGTCACTTCTGTTTCCTGGAGGGCCGGGGAGTATCCTTGCACACTGGCCTTCTCTGTAGCTGTGTGATGCACAATCTCCCCTCCTTTTCCATGGAAAAAGTGCTGTATTTGTCACGCAGTTGTGCATAGTCGCTAATTAATCTTTCTTTAATAGAATGACATTCACAGAATGCCATTATGTTTTAAGAATTAAGGAAAATTATAATATATGACCACTTGGTTAGAATTTTAATTGCACTCCACGTGTAGTCACATATTGCCTACAGACTCTCAAAGTTTGGGCACGTGCTTAAATTCTTGGCGCTTGTTCTTCAGTAGACAATCGTCACTTTTAATACCAGCATGTTCTACGTGTGGTATGTGCTTCTTAACATAAGAGCAGTTTTATCGGGTTAGACCAAAAGCCCACTGAGCTTGATGTGCACTAAAAACAGAGAAGGATGACAAGTCTTCCTGCGATATTTCTGTTGCAGTATAGACCTGACTTGGTGTTCTCTTTCTGCAGAATAAGTAGTTCTTTATTTAAAGTCTGCCACAATGAAAAGCAGATTCTCATTCGCTTTCTTCATGCCACGTGCAGTCTTTAGTCTTTGTATAGTGACACTTCAGCTTTTGCAGGCTGAAGAGCGCTGGTTTGTTCACTTGTTCCTCGTACCGAAGCTGCTGCGCACCTTCAGCCCCCCTCACAGCCCTTTGCTGTGCCTGTTCCTGTTTCTTTATATCCTGCTTAGAAGTTCCATAACAAAACAACAGTGTTTTATTTAGTCTTTCACTGCTAATTTTAACACTGAGTGTGATTGCAACAAATTGCAGCTTTTTCTGAAGTAGGTGATTAGCACGCTTTCTGATAGAAGTTCAACTTGGAATGGTTTTTGATCTTCCTAGATAAACCTTTTTAATATTTCACTTAGTAAGTCAGCATTCTTTGTGAGGGGAAAACGAGAAGAAAGGAAAAATATATTGGAAGAAGGCTTTGAAACCTTCTGTTGGGTTATCTCTTAGTAGATTGAATCTCTTAGTAGATTGAAGACTAGAAATAAAAACTTAAGTTGCTGACAAGAACTTTGAAGGCTTTGCAGTAAATAAAGATATTGGTTACTATTAAAAATAATTTAATTCCTACACATACTGCTTCATAGTAAATCCGTTTTTAACTTTGTTTCATAGGTTTTCACTGACCTTGATTGATACCTTGGACACTCTTGTGGTAGGTGTAATTTACTGATGAACTTTGATAAAACAAAAACACTGCCGTCTGCTGTTCAGACTTATTTTTAGATTTCTGTTTTGTTAAATTATATATAAAAATGCTGATCTTTCTTGACCTTTCAACCCTAGCCACCTGTTCGAAGTGGCTTTTGCTTGTAAGAAATTCTGAGTTGGGGGTGTTCAGAGTTTGTGGCAAAATGCTAGAAGAGTTCTTTTGCATTTCATTGATGCTTTCTTATCTTAGTTTTCTTGGGCTCTGACTTAAAAAATATGCGAGTGCTTCCCATTATAGACTAAAGCTGCATGCTGACTCAGAGGTGAACATCTCTGAATACCTACTGATTATTTGTGGGTTTAATTGGGATGTAGGTGTTTTGTGGATGAATTTGCACTTAAATATATGTAAAAAAAATGCAACCCTGGACACATTTGCCAGGAGATGTTGTCAAACTTAAGTTCTGTCACTTATTAAAAGATTAATCATTAGTAAACTACTTCTTGTTAGATTTCAATCCCTTTAACATATTTTGTCATCATAAAATAGAGTTTGGGAAGAAGGAATTTTTGGCACTTATGATAACAAATTGGATAAGATAAGGCACAAAGATTCTTAAAGATTATACTAGGAGAGAGTCAGCGTGAAAGAAAATCCGTAGGAAATACCTGAGCTATTCTTCAGGCACAAAGAGAAAACCACTGAGAGGATGGTTCACTGAACTTATGCTGTGGCTCCTCAGTTCGTGGAGAGGAGGCATCTGTGAAACCAGAGGCATTGGAGCAGGCCAGTCGTGCTCTTGCCAGCACAGCCTGTAGCCCGCTGACTCCTTTTGCGCTATGGTCGTGGTGTGACAGTAGGGGAAGGAATAAATAAATCCTGGTGCAATAGTTTAGGGACATTCTCAGTGACTTTATTCTTTGAGTACAGCTTTTATTCTCTTTCATATATCTCATGAGAAAAACAATACTACTAATGTCTGCACTGTATCAGAGTGTAGCCCTGCAGGACCAGATGTTAAATAAGGCACGTTGAATACTTTCTCTCTGAATTCATTGCACTTGTTCTTCCACACCCGAGTGTGACTGTATTAGTTATGTTTGAACCTAAACACCTGGTTACATTTGTATTCCAGGTGTTAAATAAAACCAAAGAGTTTGAAGAGGCTGTAAAAAAAGTAATAAAGGATGTTAATTTAGATAATGACATAGTTGTATCTGTCTTCGAAACCAACATAAGAGTCCTTGGGTAAGTAACTTTCATGTTTTCAAAACTCTTAAAGATGTGGGGTGTAGCTAGATATCCTCAAGGCATATACATTTGTGCTGTTTCACCTCGTTTAAAACAGTTCTCTCTTGTCAGCTAGCATAACCCAACACCTGCCCTAAGAAAGGTTTTAAAATGCTAGGCAGGAATCGATGCAGTGGTACTGAATCAAGTTGACCCCATCTACTGCAGACCTGGCTTTTTGATTAAAAAAATCGTGCATGCTGAGGTAGCAGTGTTTTTTCCTAATAGAAACAGTCTTAGAGATTACACTGTTCAATTACTTGATTTAGCAGAGAGAATATTTCAGTACTTCAGGATTATTTCAGGTCGGAAGGGGCCTCTGGATGTCTGTAGTACAACTTGCTGCTCAGAGCAGGATCAGAGCAGGTTAGTTTTAACCTATTATATGCAGTTTTAAAGGTGTTGGTTGTTATTCTTGACTAACTGTACTGATGAATCGATGATTTAACTATAGTTTAGGACTGAATCCTGAACAGTAAGAAGTGCTTCCCAAAAAGGCTTACCTTGATTGCAACTGTAGTTGGATCTGCTCAGCATTTTGGAAAATTAGGGCCATGTGAACATAGCACAGTTACTGACATAGTCGTCTAAATCATAGAAGTTGCTGCGCTGCTGTTGAGATGAGTATACCTATTGAGATGTGGATAACTTTTCTTGTATTTAGCGGTCTCCTAGGTGGGCATTCAGTAGCAATTATGCTGAAAGAAAAAGGTGAATATATGCAGTGGTACAACGGTGAACTTCTGCACATGGCAAAGGAACTAGGCTACAAGCTTTTGCCTGCTTTTAACACCACTAGTGGTCTCCCTTATCCAAGAGTAAGTGCACTGGTTTCTGCAATTCCGAATTACTTCTGTAAGCACAGTTTTTATTGTTTTGTTTTTATCTCAGTTTCCAAAACCACTTGTATATTTAAGTGTACAGAAAATCAAAAGCTGATAAATTGCTCATTTATAATATGTGCTGCCTAGAATTTTAAAATACACTTTTAGGCTCTCTAAATGCCTACATTTCCAGCTCTGAAAATTCTAGTATATGTTGCTGTGGGTAAATAGCAACTCTGGGAATCCTGTCGAATCGCTTTCTGCTGATCTTCTGCTCCCTGCTACCATAGCACCACCAAGTTGCAGAGGAGAGGAATTATTGTTTTGGCACACATCTGTCACTAGGACAGAGACACAGCAACTGGCAAGCAATTGCTTGTGAATTTAGCACAAAACTGATTAATCTTCATAGTCTACGTCCACATTTTAAGAGGACAGAGGTAGCTGTAGTTTAAAAATATTCACTTAATATATAAACTTTCAACAAATACAAACAAAGCATGGTACGTATTATTTGACTGACAGAAAACTACGTCCCATGCGTATCGTCCATTGAGTCTGAGAGATGTGACTTTGATTGGAAACTTTCCTATAAATTACATATTTAGACTAACTAAATCAGCTTTTTTCTGATGCAAATTTCTAATTTGGTTTGACTCTCTGCTGAGGGGACACTTCTCAGAGTGCAGAAAGTTATATTGTGCCTGGTGCAACAGCAGGTTCACCTAGCAGGTGTTCTCTGGAACCAGGAGCCCTGAGAGATTTAGAAAGTTTAATTTCCACAAGCATTTGTGCCGTTCCGAGTTTCTGGTTTACTGGTAAAGGAGTTGCTAGAATTAGTTTTTCAGAGTGACATTCTTTTATTCAAATATCCAGTGGCCCAGGCAACAAGCAATTGGGCCAGTCCTGGTTTTGGAGGGTTGAGTATTTTGGGTAATTCGGATAATTTGATGTGCAGGTTTGAGTTTGATGATATTGTGGTAAAGCAGAGTGAAACTAAAGGGTGTGTGTAAGAGGGGTTTCCTTGCATTTGGAAACAGCATAGATTATACGGTTGCTCTACAGACCTATCATGGGAATGTAAAGTGTCTTTCAGCTAGTAAAAATAAAGATAATAATCTCTACTTTTCTCTAGGTTAACTTAAAATTTGGTGTAAGACATCCAGAAGCACGAACAGGAACAGAAACTGATACCTGTACAGCTTGTGCAGGTACCTTGATCCTTGAGTTTGCAGCCTTAAGCCGATTCACAGGAACATCTATATTTGAGGTTTGGTTTCTATAATATCATATTTTGGGGGATTAGGTGTTCATTAGTGTTCTGCTACATTTCTGTAGTTTTGGAAAAATAATGTTGAGTTGATCAGATGGGTGCATATCTCAGCTGTTCTGCACAAAACGTTTGTGTGTGTGTTCAGATGTGTGTTTGTGAACTTTTTCTGGAAGTGTTAAGTTGTTCAAAAAGCACAGGAAGTAATGTTGCTTGAAAGCAGTTACAGTAATAGAGAAGTAAAAAAGATAAATATACTGAAGTCTACCTAAAGGACAATAATTGCATTGTTTTGGGGTGAAGGGGTCAGGACTAGAAAGAAGGAAAGTGAGACACTTGTTCCTTAAAATGCAGCTTAAAAAGGCAAAAGGGAGAAATCCCATACCCATACAGACCCGCTGAAGTTGCACAAGACCTGTCTAAGGGCATATTGTCAGCAGGAAGCTAAATTAAAGTGTATTTGAGTGTTTCTTTGATATGATAGCAAAAAACCAGAGCAAGTCTTTCATTTAGTTTCATGAAACCGAGTGAGAGCACAGCTGGGTCTGTCCTGAATGTTTTATCACAGTATCATAAGGTTGGAAAAGACCTCTGAGATCGAGTCCAACCTGTGACCCAACTTACACCTACTCCTACTTGTCAACTACACCATGGCACTAAGTGCCTCATCCAGTCTCTCCTTAAACGCCTCCAGGGATGGTGACTCCACCACCTCCCCGGGCAGCGCATTCCAATGGCCAATCACCCTCTCAGTAAAGAACTTCTTCCTAATGTCAACCCTAAACCTCCCCTGACTTGTCCTCCTAAAATCTCATGTGTGTGTTTGACAATTTAGAGCTATTTCTGTTGGGTAGATTGTTACCTTCTAGTTACTTTTCGTGTATACAAAGAATGTCTGTAATGTGTGCACTAATGAAAAGGGACTGCTGCTCCACCTTGGGATGTCTGAAAAGATGCAGCAATTTTAATTTTAAGGCAGTTATATTCTTTTTTTTTTTTACTTAGGGTATGCTATCTTGTCTGTATGCACAATCTTAGAGTAGGAAACTTGTGCAGAAGGACATCTGACTTGCCTAAGCCCATACAGTGTGTTGGCAAATAGTTGCGTAGACAAGCACCATTAAGCACTATAATCAGCAGGAGAATAACTATTTTATATAAAAAGTGGACTCAACATCCTATTATTTAAGTGTATGTAATGTAATACTGAGTTTTGTAATTGTAAGGTATGAAATATTACTTCATAGCATCTTAATTTCTGTAGAGAAGAGAATGGTAGTCTTTAGTACCTGTGTTTCTCTACAATTTCCTTTAATGAGTGTTTTTTGTTGTTGCAGGAATATGCACGGAAAGCGCTTGATTTTATTTGGGAGAAGAGACAGCGCAGCAGCAATTTAGTGGGCGTTACAATTAATATTCATACTGGAGACTGGGTCCGCAAAGGTGAGTGGTGTTCTGAGTCGGAATCACTGACCACAAGTGGTTTAGGGCAAGAAAAAAGTCTTTATATCCCTTCCCCCACATTTATCTAAACTATTGTAAAATATTAATGGGAAAGGCAAGTGGAATTAGATCACTTCAGTGCTGGAGAAATCTGCTACAACAAAGCCTGGCTTTGCTCTGAAGGGTGTTTTGGTAGAGAAACTGGTTTTATTCATTGCAAAGGAAGTGTTCTGTGATTCATTTTAATACTGTTTGGAATGCCGCGGGATAAATTTTCAGAGATTCTACTACAAATATGTAGGAGAAAATATAAATAGGACTGTGGCTGGATATGGCAGCCAGTAGAAATATTTTCATATGAGGAAAGTGAAATGACTGGCTTCAATGCGTGTCCATATTACTGTGTGCACTGGTGTTGCAAAACCTTTAGTGTAGCCGTACAGTATTGTGTCTCTGCATCCGTCTGTGCCTTAATTCTAGTGATAGGAGGCTTTTCCTTTTACTGAAAGAGCCTTTAAAATCAAAATGAATCCACGTGAAAATATCCACGTAACTGCTTAAAGTAAAACCACCTTTACATTTTCTGCTGTTTCTAGATAGCGGAGTTGGAGCAGGAATAGATTCGTATTATGAATATTTATTAAAAGCCTATGTCTTGCTGGGAGATGACAGTTTCCTGGAAAGATTTAACACGGTAAGTTAACACCTTGCTCGGGTCTGTGCCTTTTGTAAGACAAATTGAAGACTAATTGTGTTGTCAGTCAGCTGTTAGCGTGAGCAGCCTATGGAGAGATCTTCAGCAGGGTTTCTGTGGCTTTTGATGTGTCTAGTGCCTGCTCTTTGTACTGTGAGTCTTTGCTGATCTTGGGTGAAGTGTCACTTGAGCAGCTGTTTTAACCTCATTCAGTGAAAACTGGAATCCTCTGGACCTTTTTCCATACTTCCAGTACAGGAGAAACTGTATTTCAAGATCACCTTGGAGAGTGTAGTACTGCAAAGGTTTCTGTAAAACAATGTAAGGGCTTCTTGGTACAAGCCGTGGTACAGTTTCTTTCTGTCCTGGAGCAACCAAAGAGATGTGAAAATCAAAGTCTGGATCTTGCATTGCAGTGCAGACCCTAAGGCCCAATTTACATTTAAGTATACTTACAACCCAAAAGTACACTTTAGATTACTGAATTCCTGAGACTACTCAGCAGCTTTGTCAGCATCAGTGTTCTTCATAAGAGTATTCTTTCTTTTGAAAATAGCAATATCTAGTATAAAAACATTTTATATCATAAAATGATTTTATGTCATAGCATGATTTTGCATCATAAGCAGTATTAAAATTGGAATTAAAGAGCAGCTAAAGGCCTGCGGCAATACTTTAAGTGTAATGTTTATTTCATATTCCTAACCTACAGCCACCTTTATTATATTTTGCCTTGCTTATGTCTATTAACTGTTTCCTATCAGTTTGCTCATAATTGTACCTTCTGTGCTTTAGAAAACAAGGCAGGCAGCTATCATGGGAGTGTAGAATTGGAAGTCATCCAGCTGGCAAGTGAGCTAGTGGGTTTTAAAGTTCTTCCAACCCATCAGGTCCAACTGCTTTATTGGGTTTTTCGTATCTCCTTTTCGCCTTCTGCTCTGGAGATATATTTACTTTAGAATTCTCTTGTTCAGAGAAAGCAATTTCAGGTTTGTTTTGTGTGAGCTTAAAGATTCAGCCAAAACAAATATGCATTAATTGTGATAGTTACTTGTTTATCACATGGCTGCTGAGTATACTTCTGTGTGCGTGTGTTGCCTGGAGAAGGCGATGTGTATTGCATGTGTAATCCTGTGGAGCTTTGCAGTATTTACTGCACTTCTTAGTTTGCAGAACTAGAAAGTACTGTTCATTGCCAAATGTAATCATGTTTGGGAGCTTAGTACTGGTTCTTCCATTGAAATAAATTGCCAGAGTTGGGTGATCTGTATCTGTTTTGTAAACTGTATTGATAATATAATCTCATGATGTTTCTGACGTTTGTCAGCACTACGATGCCATAATGAGATACATTAGCCAACCACCTCTTCTTCTTGATGTTCATATTCATAAACCAATGCTAAATGCTAGGACCTGGATGGATTCTTTGCTAGCGTTCTTCCCTGGATTGCAGGTGAGGTTTGAAACCTGTGTGGGGGTGATTTTATTAACAAGTAAAAGATTGAATAGACTGGGTATATAATGGACAGGTCAGGCTTGGTAATTTGATTTTCAAGAAGCCTGAATGAAGATTTCTGTGCTCACTGCCCGTGTCACTTCAGTGTGATGATGCAAGTTACCGTGCATTTCTGACCAGGTTGAGGATCAGGAAAAGTATGTCCAAGTGACTTGCTTCCTTCACCCCCAGTCATCAAAACACTCAAACTGCCTTTGTAATCATCTAGTGTAAAATATTCTAGTTTGTGTGCCATTTTTGTCTTTAAGACTAACTAAATCACATTCCCACCACAGCTGTCTGTAAATGAGAGCCTTTTTCTACATAGGCAGGCAGTAATCTTAATGAACTCACTGCTTTTGCTTAAAAAGCTCTCACGGGATATCTATGGCTTACTCTGAAAGGGGTTAATATTTAGAGTATGTATCTGCTGGAAATGCAGAAATTGGTGTGTAGCTTTGCATGAATGCAGTGAGTGTGCCTAACTTGGAATGTTATTCCTCTGCGTGATGAATTGGTGTTAATTTTATTATTGAATTTTAGGTATTGAAGGGCGATATTAGACCTGCTATTGAAACTCATGAGATGCTGTATCAGGTTATAAAAAAGCATAACTTTCTTCCAGAGGTAAGGTAGTAATTTTTTGGTTGTGTTAAATGATTCTTAAATCAATTTGAGCATTCTCAGATATCCATTTAAAAAAATGTTAGATATGTGTGTCAGTAAAACCAAAGGCTTATTTCCACAGCATTCTTACATGGTTTACAGTTCTGCCTGTACAACAACTGTGTTGGATATGAAATGTTTTTCCTTCAGTTATGCTGTAATTAAAACAATAATGGTTAAGCTGCTGCTATTACGAATTGCTTAGACTTTATATTTCAGCCTTTCAAAGTTGACCTTGACTCTTCTGTATGCAAAACTTGTGTAAGCACATGGAGTTATAGTTGCTTAGTAATGTAATGCATTAATGCTGAAGATCATGGTCATCTTTAT
Organism: Neomorphus geoffroyi; assembly: GCA_033558235.1. Taxonomy (NCBI): domain Eukaryota; kingdom Metazoa; phylum Chordata; class Aves; order Cuculiformes; family Neomorphidae; genus Neomorphus; species Neomorphus geoffroyi. Next base: position 5,427,776 of record JAUMJM010000074.1, read on the forward strand.
TAATTTATTCCCAAGGAGGGAAACTCAAGACTGAATTGTTCTGACAACGTTAGGAAATTTTGCATTAAGTCCTTGAAAATAGGTACACAAACTTCTCTGTAGATACTGCAAGTGCAGTCTTTGAGCAAGGTAATTCTGCACAGAAAACCTTATTTAGCTGTGTCTTTAATCTGCGATGACCCAGGATATATGAGAAAGCTTCTGACTCTGTTTTTAATTTTGACTTTACTCTGGTGTAGGCTTAGTTCTGTTAGAGAACATTTTAATTAATGTCACGTACACCTAATGTGGAATTAAAACGAAAGAATGCTTTCTAAGCACTGGCATGGTTTTTGCTTTTAAAAAGGTGTGATTTGGCACTTTAGGGGTTTTTGGGGTTGTTTTCAGTGGTTTGTACTTACAAAGGAAACTTTGAAAGATTAGTTAGCTGTATGTAAGCCACTACACTATCCTCTTTAGCGAAGATGTGGTTTAAACCCTTGTGTGACCAGTAGTGAACATAAACCATCACAGAAGTGGCTTTTGCAGTCAATTTGACTAGGAAATTTTTAGATAGTTGACTTCTAGTCTATGGTATTTCTTGTGTTTGATACAGCTGCCTGCAGTCTGTCAGTCTGAAATGACAGTTATGCACTGAAGGTGTTGGGCGGTTGGTGTGGTTGCAAAAATGGTATTTGTCAGAGCTCAGGCTCCTGTGGTTGGATTGCCGCAGCGGCTGCGTGCTTGTGCTGGTGGAACGATCGGAGGCTGTGTGCTGCCTCCTGCCTCTGGAGCACAAGTTCTCGGCCGGCACCTCTCACAAGAACTCCACTCATTGCACACTTGTGCAGAGGCTGAGTGGAGGCCGGACTCCTGCACAAACCTAAGCTTAAATCTCACTCATTCTAAGTGGGCTGGAGCAGTAGTTTAGCTTTTGGATGTACCAAGTGGACAGAGGTTGTTGTAGCCTCCTGAGGGTTGTTGTTGGGCCCCCGCTCCTCCACTGCTGCATACTTTAACTATTTAGTAATACAGTTAATATAGGATTCCAAATAAGCCTGTGTTTGGTTTTCATTCTTGCATTTTTTGTTTTGTCTGTGCTTTTTCTTCCTCAGGCATTCACGACAGACTTCAGAGTTCACTGGGCTCAACATCCTTTAAGGCCTGAATTTGCTGAAAGCACTTACTTCTTGTATAAGGTAGGATCACGTTCATTGCTCGGACTTGCAGCAAAATTCTAGGTGCTAGACAAAGTGACTGGTGTTTTGTTTCAATATAGAATGACTAGGAGATACACTTATTTTATCTGCTGGAGCCAGTTCTGTATATAAACAAGGTGAAAGTATTTGTTATCAAAAACTGCTTGAGGAATTTTGGTTTATATGCCTGGAATTAGAAGACTCTTAAGTGACAAAGGCCCCTGTTTATAAAGATTTTAGATGTTGCTAATATCTCTTAGAGGTCTTTAGACACTAACAGCAAAAACCACTTCACCTTACAGAGAAGAGCAGTGCCTAAATGCCTTTCATTTCTGTATTTCCAAGAGCTTATCTGCATATCCATAAAAGGCAATGCAGCAGGATCTCAGAATTCTTTCTTGTGACTGTTCAATGCTATTAATAAATTCGACTTTACTGGTGTCTAAGAAGGTATGGAATCAATAAGTTAGCATTAGGAAAATCAATGCTGCTAATTGTACAGTAAGTTTAAGTGCACCTCTGTGTCTGGCTTTGGGTTTCATGTGTTTTTCTTCTGTAGGCTACTGGAGACCCTTACTATCTAGAAGTAGGAAAAACACTCATTGAAAACTTGAACAAGTACGCAAGAGTACCTTGTGGGTTTGCTGCAATGAAGGATGTTCGTACGGGGAGCCACGAAGACAGGTAAAAGTTCTTGCCATTTTTTTTAATAAAAAGATTATAGAAAAAATCTAATTACCCTGTTTATATAATTGAATTAATTGGCCTTTGACTAGCTGTCTGCCTTCAGTTTGATCACCAAGTCTTAAATTGCCCATTTGTCATAGTGTATAAACTATTTCAATAGTTTTATTGTTTGTTGTATAAGAATATTTTTAGTTTAATAACGTTTTGTTTGTCTCGGAGCAATAGATGAATTGGTTTCAAACAAAATATACTTCAAATCTAGAAGTGTAAGAGGTTTATTTGTCTTCCTATAATGCTGTTTTGTACTGAGCGTGCTGAATCATTTCCCTCCAAACATAGTTTCTTCCAAGTGGAAGGAATGCTAATGGAATTAAGTTCAACAGCAATAGTCATGAAGTCTTCAGAGATGGAGCAATATGAGTTATTTGTTTTACAGATGTTGTAGAAAAAAGGGGATCTTTCTAATGGTCATGTGTTTCTTTCCATAGAATGGATTCTTTCTTTCTGGCTGAGATGTTTAAATATCTTTACCTGCTGTTTGCTGATAAAGAAGACATGATTTTCGACATTGAAGATTATATCTTCACTACAGAAGCTCATCTGCTGCCACTTTGGCTTTCCACTACAAACCAAACCATCTCTAAAAAAAATACAGTAAGTAACAACTCAAATTTAAGTCTGTTTTAGTGGTGCTTTGAAGCAGTTCCTTTTTTTTATGAGAGGAAATGGAGGAAAAATTATAGTTTAAAGAAGCACACCAGTTTTAACACTTCATTTAGTATGAACTATTTCATCATATTAACAGTGACAGTCGCATGAATATGAATAATGTTTCCATTACTGGGTTCTGCACTGCTGAATCTTAAGAGAAAAGCTGTGGAACATTAGCAATATTTAAAAATAAAATCACTTCCCATCTCTATACAAATTTGAAAATAACACACTATAATATTTTTATCTTCATCTTTATTTTCTGTTATTTTTTCTAGAACATTTGCAACAACATGCCTAGGTTTTTTTGTTGCTTATTTTACTGCATGAACATGTGGCAAATTTTGAAAGGTTTTTTTGAGACTGCTGCAAAGTTAATTTGACAAGATACAGCTATAGCTTTTGGGATATTGAATTATTTTAGTCCATTTAATAGGCATCTATTGTGTAAATGGGTTTGTAAATTACTTAACCTTCCAAAATAACCTATAAGCGATAACGACTGTACTGTGAAGCATCATAAATAAGTCTTGGTTTTGTGCTCATGATTAATTAAGATGACATGATTAATCTATAAGTCAGTAAAACTGCTGGCAAGCAAAAGAAATGCCTGCGAAAGTGAATAGAGAGGTGTCTGGGGCATCGGGGATGGACCTTCCCTTATGTTAGTGTGCCTCTATTTTTAGTCTTTGTGTCTTGCAGTAATGCCTGGCTCAGAAGAAAATGCTCACGTTCATAGAACCATGGAATGGTTTGGGTTGGAAGGGACCTTAAAACCCACCCAGTGCCACCCCCTGCCATGGGCAGGGACACCTCCCACTGGATCAGGGGGCTCCAAGCCCCATCCAACCTGGCCTGGAACACCTCCAGGGATGGGGCAGCCACCACTGCTCTGGGCAACCTGGGCCAGGGCCTCCCCAACCTCACAGGAAAACATTTCTTCCTGAGATGTCATCTCAGTCCCCCCCTTTTCAGCTGAAAACTGTTCCCTGCACAGATCAAGAGCCCCTCCCCAGCTTTCCTGCAGCCCCTTTCAGTACTGGAGGCTGCTCTAAGGTCTCCCTGGAGCCTTCTCTTCTCCAGGCTTAACAACCCCAGCGCAGCCTGTCCTCATAGCAGAGCTGCTCCAACCCTCAGATCCTATGTGTGCACTCCTCTGGGCTTGCTCCAACAGATCCATGTCCTTTTTTGTGTTAGAGATTCCAGAACTGGACACAGTACTCCAGATGGGGTCTCACAAGAGCAGGATAGAGGGGAAGAATCAAGTCATGAGTTCCTGAGAAGTCTTAAAATAGAGTAGAAAGCACTATGGTTTATGGATTCCAGTGTTAGACAGTGAAATTTTTTTAATTACTTGCTGTTGATGTCTGACATTGGTGACAGAGTTAATGGGGCGTTCACTTTTTTGTGTTCCTCCATGGTGGAGATCCTGCACCCTCTCTGAATGTTCTTTCCTTGGGCATTTATCATCTTTGTCTTTGAGTTTTGGAAATTGAGACTATGATTTTGTAACTATGCAGGAAGGTTCTCTGAAGAGTCTGAAGGAGCATTTTGTAGAACTTCCATTCCCAACAGGAGAAGTTGATGCTTTTGAGAGACAGGATTCCCCCAGCCGGTGCTGTGTGAAGGGCTAGGCGTGACATATGCAGTTCTCTTGAGAACAGCAAATATTAATAAAAAGCCAATAAAAAAGATAGAATAAATTGTTCAAATGCAGTTTTCTTAAGCTCTTTAAGTCAAAGCTGCTAATGTGCATAATGCAAGTAAGAAAGATCCTCTGGAAGTGGTGTCAACAAAACGTGTTAAACAGCAAAAAGGCTGTGAAGATGTATGTTAACGCTCTTAGGGAATCTATCTGATTGGGGAAAAAAAAAGGATAAATGGAATGTGTAAATTATTTTTAATATAAACACAGTGCTAGGAAGCCGAAATGTCTGAGTTAGTGGTTAGCAGCAATCCAGCATCCTGTTTGTGTTTATTTTCATAAACAGGAAAGGTCATGCCTTACTGTGCTGATGCTTGCAGTAGTGCTTGCAAGACCTTCTTTAAGTGATGTGACTACTATGTGTCGTACTAAGAGCACAGGTACCTTAAAGTGGTTTTTTGCAGTAAGCTAATAGCCTTTTAGCTCTTGGTTTTTTTAGGCAGCCTTTAAATACTTGATTTTTAATTAGCTAATATGTTGCAAACAGGGTTGGGCTTTTTTCCTTGCAAGTACATAAATACTGCATTAATTTTTATAGGTGAGAAAATTAACTTGCCAGTTATCCAACCAGGTATTTGTAAAGCAAAGAACAGACTAAATATGGCTCCATATCCCCATACATGTTCTGCATGGGTTCACATGTTAAAAAAGTGATTTGTGCAGATGTCATCTTTTCTGAAAACAGAGATTGTTTGAATTGTATATAGATTCATCCTTGCCCTTTCAGACTTGCAAGTCTGTATGGCTCCTGACAAGGACAATCTTTTCTTCACGTGAACAGATGTGATGTTCTTAGTAACACTAATCAAGAGTTACCGAAGGCCTGAAGCTGATCCACTCAGCATAAAGGCAGTATCAGATGAAATCGTAACTCCTTCCTTCAATTGTTCAGCACATAAAAGCACAGGGACCCTAGCTATGTCGTGAGCAGTCTTGAGAAGGACTGCTTGCCACTCAGGGATTGACTGTTTCTAGAAACTGTGGATATCAGCTTGGTAAGTTACTAGTTAGAACTGGTGGTTTATTTATCAATCTAGCCCTAGAAGGGAGTTGTTAGTACACCAGTTGCCCTTTATTATTACAAAGTGTGACACAGAAGAATGTATTCGTCATTCCTGGGATCTGTGTGGTTGTAGGGCATTTATTGCGTTCAGCTGCTCTGTCCTGGATTCACAGATTCCTTAAGGGTAGGTCTATCTGTTGATTGTCTTTGTATAGAAATGTATACAAATGTATGTGTGTTTAATAGGTGGTCTGTGTCTTTCCTTTTAGACTACAGAGTACACAGAGCTGGATGACAGCAACTTTGACTGGACCTGTCCGAACACCCAGATCCTTTTCCCAAATGACCCTATGTTTGCTCAGAGTATTCGTGAACCTTTGAAAAATGTGGTGGATAAAAGCTGTCCGAGGGGCATTTCCAGAATGTAAGATGAATATTTTCTGTCGTCTTGTAATGTAGGAGTGAAGGGAGTAGGGCCTGTTATGCATGAAAAGAGAAATATTTGGTCTGTTTTGCATGGGAGATGTCATTGGATCGTGCTCTGCTTGAGTTCGGAATCCTTTTGGAATGAGTAGCCTCACTACAGGAACAGTCGCATTTTGTCTGGTGTCATCAGCAAGACTTAGTTCCTTTTGCAGCAAGATTTAGTGAGTCTTTCAAAGGAAAAGGAGGCTAATGAGCCATGTACTCCAAGTGGGAATTGTAGCCCGGGTATTACAGGACATGTCTCTCTGATGTGTAAAATTAATTTCTGTAGTCCCTTGAACAGTTCTACGACTCTTCCTAGTAGTAAGTGAATCATGCTACCGTACCTAACTTCACCTGTCTTGAGGAATTTAGGACAGTCTGTTAAAGCTGAGGATGTTTGTCCTGACTGCCTCTCTGAAATTTATACTTAGTGAGTAAAACTGAGTAGAAACTGTAGAAGGAAAACTGTTTTCAGACAGTCTTACAATAATTCAGACTATTTAGAAATGAGAAATAGCACAGCAGTTTTATCAACATTGCATGTGCTTTTTTGCACTACAAAATTATTAGTAATATTGGCAGCTATTAAAAAAATAGTTTGAGAAGTTGCACTCTAGCGAAGTTTGTACTCAACGCTATTCCAAAGAATTCTAATCTTGTGTTGGTAGGAGTAACATGAGAATTATGTTTCAAGAATAATCTGGTTTTTAAAGCTTTGATCTGTAATATCTGTTGGCAGAGAAGAGAGTTTGGGAAGTGGACCAAAACCACCACTGAGAGCCAGAGATTTTATGGCCAGTAATCCTGAACACCTGGAGATACTGAAGAAGATGGGAGTCAGTTTGATTCATCTGAAAGACGGACGAGTACAGTTAGTACAGCACGCAGTACAAGTAAGATCTGACAGTGCTTTTTCTGAAAACTTTTAGTAAAGTCCTACTAGCAGGGATATTCGACACTTAGAGGTTCAGGAGGGACAAGCCGGACTGTGGAATGGGGCACATGAGCTGAATATGCAACTAGATTTAGCAGAGTGATGCTTGTTTTTAATATTTTTCCTCAGCAACACTTTTAACCAATCTCCTATTAAATTAGATGGAGGCTGTTCATGTCCAAGTGATGCAGTAAGTAGCATCTTGCCTAAAAATATTAGTTTTCCGTGTGAGATACTCCTATTTGCCTAGGAGGTATCTATTTTCATATATTTTTAGTCTTCAGTGTGATGGAGACGCTAAAAGTTAAATCCCTCATTTGAAGTGAGGAATGAGTGCCAGTAAGCATCCATGCTGTATTTTAAAAACTTTGTATCAGTGATCCAAGCAAACCTAACTTCAGTTCTATTTTTTTTAAAGTTTCTCAAACATTTAAGAAGAAACTGTTTCATTCCTTTACTCCTCAGGCAGCAAGTTCACTTGATGCTGAAGATGGCTTGCGGTTCATGCAGGAAATGATTGAACTCTCCAGTCAGCAACAGAAAGAGCAGCAGCTACCTCCTCGTGCTGTTCAGATTGTTTCCCACCCATTCTTTGGCAGGGTGGTCTTGACTGCTGGGCCAGCACAATTTGGAATGGACTTATCCAAACATAAAGCAGGGGTACGCAAGATGTGGATGAGATCTGTTCCTAGCTTCCTGTTACTTTCCTTATTGCATAAACCTAAATTTTACTGCACTTGTACTATTTTGGGGGGGGCAAGAGGCTAGAGGGTGATCACTTAATTACAGGGGTTAAAATGACAGAATGACAGCAGTGACAGTCTTTTGCGTTAGTGGCTTATTGGTCTGTGGCCCTTGCTGTGCTCCTGAGTCATCAGTCATTTAGGATTTAATCATTTAGGCTTTAAAATGTGTATGCAGTGTGATTTTTGAAACAAATTCAGATAATCTACAGTGCTTATCTTAAACCTTCCCTTAAATTAATGTCTCCTTTCTGCCATGTCAGCCATAAATTTGCAGAAGCCCTTTTAGAGTTAGAGTAGGCTGTTCTTACGCAAGCTGTTACAAAAGGCTGTACCTAGATGGAAGAAGAGGCAATGATCCTTATTGGAAGCAGTAGGAAAACCCAGTGACTTCAGTTGGGCAGGATGCAGCCCAAAAGAGGAGCTCCAAACTAGTAGTTCACACAAGAAAATTTTCCAGAAACAACAGGTCACGGATAGAGACAAAACGCTCTGAATGTGAGAATTAGGTTTTCACTCGATCATTCTTTGTTTCTTGGAACTCCAGCTTCAGGGTAAGGATTGCCTGCTCTGACAGAAGACAGCAATGCATTAGATTAACGGAAGAAATAAAAATGCTTAGGAATCTTTTGCAAGCTTGAACCTAGTGCTCTAATTCTGTTTGTTTTTTGTTTTTCCAAACAGACAAGAGGATTTGTTGCAACCATTAAGCCATATAATGGATGCTCAGAGATCACTAATCCTGAGGCAGTGAAAGACAAAATAGCTCTGATGCAGAGAGGCCAGTGTATGTTTGCTGAAAAAGCACGCAACATTCAAAAAGCTGGAGCAATAGGTGGCATTGTTATTGGTAAATAAAACTTTTAAGTTCTTAAAATCTTAAGTTTGTGTAGATGTAACCTATATTTACAGATTTGAAGGTACTGGCAAGCTGACAAGCTGTAAAACTCTCTGAGGTGACGGCACTCCAACACAGAAATTGTGCTTTCAGAAGATGAATAAATGTTTTGGTTTTGGTTGATTCTGCGCAGAAAATGCAGCTAAAAGTTTGGGATGGGTGATTGTCACTGCTTTTGTAGATTAAAAGTTGTTATTTTAAAGATCACAGTGTGTTGAAATAGTGTTCTCTGCTGACTGCTGCAGGGGACCAGAGATGCAAGTGAAAAATGGTAATGGAAACAAGCGCACAAGTTGGCTTTTTACTTTTTACAACCCACTTAACAGGATCTTAAGCAGAAATTAGTAACTGGGCAGTAGGAAGCTGCTCAAAAAGCCTGCTGAAGTCCTGAGTTGTAGGCCTGTTTATCTAACAGGAGGTTTGCTTGCTTTTCCTTTCATGTGCATCTGCGTAGATGACAATGAGGGAAGCAGTAGTGACACAGCTCCTCTCTTCCAAATGGCTGGTGATGGAAAGAATACGGATGACATCACAATTCCCATGCTCTTCCTCTTCAACAAGGAAGGAAACATTATACTGGATGCGATCCGGGAGTATGAGGCCGTGGAAGTGCTCCTTTCTGATAAAGCAAAAGACAGAGGTAAGATCAGAGGTTATTTATACAAATTTAGCTTCCACCTGTGCCGTGGCACAATGTGAAATGTACAGTAGCGATTTCTGTTGTTGCCCAAAGGTGCAGACACGTTTTGGTAGCTCTAGTTTTCTGTTTGATGTTGGTATTAGTTTTGTTCATAAGAAAGCCATTATCTAAGATGTGTCATTATCCGCTCCCTCACCCCACAAGTTAACGTTAACATCCAGAAATTCTGTTCAAAAGTTAAATGTCAGTTTGACTAATGAGAAAATACAGCCTTTTGGATTCCTTTTGAACCCTTTTTGTCATAATTCACTTTGATGTGGTGTCAGGAATAGCGTGTAAGTGTTTTCAGTGCCCTACGTTGTAAATGCCTCTCTCATGAAGCTCCCCAGTGACATTTTTGGTACCCATAAGGAGAGACAACTGTTAAAACTATTTGGCTATCCAAGGAGAAGTGGTTATAATGAGAAACAAGGCTGCTGACCTCGGATGTTTTGCAACTTTCCTCGTATAATACAAGGAAACTGCAAGCTAATACATTCCAATTAAAATGTTTGCATATGGCAGAACACTAGGTTTTCCTTTTGTGTGCCTTCCTCGTAGCACTGCTTTGTCCAAGCAGATCACGTAAGAACAAGTACCTCTATTAAACCTGCGACAGTGTTTATTCTCTCTGTGTTTGCAAAGCCGATCTGCTGAAAGCTACAGTGTTGTTTCCTCATAGCTGCTTACAAACTCTCTTGTTTATATCCTCAAGCTGCTCTAACAAAGTACTAAATACAAAAGGTAGCTCTGCATTTGAGAATTTGTAATCTGTATCTGCTCTTCCCCCCTCCTTGTGCTTCCTTTTGGAATCCCAGCAACAATCTTTAAAGGTAAAATGATTCCAAACTACATTATTGATAGCAGTAAGTATCCCGTGTTTAACATGGCATATGCAGTTAAATTCCCTACAGGTCTTGCGATATTAGTGCCCTGTATGCTGGCTGTAGACATCAAACTCCAAAGAAATGGCGTGGTTGAGCTGGACAGCTGTTGCACAGCTGGATCGGTGCCTGAGAGATGTGTTAGTTACTTTGAGTGGGGATGTGACGAGGGAGGCTTCGACTTTGGCGCTGTCTTTAATTTGCAGTTCAGTAAACTCATGAAACTGTCAGACTCCCACTTGATTACAAGTGGGATCCTGGTGGATCTGAGAGTCTTTTAAAATCCAGCATTTAAAGTTCAGTGTACACGGTGTGGATTTGGTTAAGACTGAAGGATAGCAACTAGCACTGACCCAGAAGTCACTATTCAAGTTCAAGGAACCAAAACTAGTCTCATTGTATTGTTTGCCCCTGTTTAAGTGTCTTCCATCACCTCCCTCTGTAAAATATGCTCCTTAATAATGTTAAATGTTCATATCCGTGGAAAGGTTGTACTTCCTTGAGGATTAAGCAAGGGAAGTGACCTTGTTTATGAAATATGTAATAAAATGCTGCCTTCCTAGGTGTTTTTTCCAAACACTTTTTTTCTCTCCTCTCAAAGACTTGGACATGGAGAATATGGACCAGAAATTATCTGAAAACGATTCACATAAACAGGATTCAGAAGAAGCTACTTCAGCATCTCAGGATGTTGGTGCAGTCAGCGAGGAGCCTGAAGAAGGAGAAAGCTCTGATGTAGCTGACCCTGATACTTTATCATCTGCTCACGCAGACAGTGACAGCATTTCCATTTCAAATCAGGATTCCCATGTCCCTGGAACCGCTGAGGCTAGTGCTCCGGAACCAGCATGTACGCAAGGGGACCACCAGCCTCAGGAACAAAAGACCGAGACAGAGTCAAATCCCAAAGTTAACTGGGATAATAAGGCCCAACCTATGGAATCCATATTAGCAGACTGGAATGAAGATATAGAAGCATTTGAAATGATGGAAAAGGATGAGCTATGACTTGTAATGATAACTTATTTGTTGTTAAATACATGGAGAACTCTTTGGGTAGAAGTGAGGCCCTGATAATTGAGAACTAGAAAACATTCAGTATTGTGATGAGCAACCAGGTTTCACCTGGAAAATACCACAGAAATTCCAGCACACACTCTGTATTGTTTTAAGTTTTCCTGTTTAAAAATGGGAATGTGCAATCGAAGCATTTGTCTGGCTCCGCTGCATGGTGCTGTAACCCAGGGGGCTCATTCAGGGAATTCTGCATTCCACGCTCCAAGAGGTCACACTCCCTTGGTCTCTGGAAAGCAGAAGCTGAACGCGGCGGGGCTGACATACCACGTAACGGTTATTGGTGAGAGTGGATAGAGGCCAGCCGCTGTTCCGGGTGGAGCGAAGGTGCGGTTTCACTGATCCCTACTGAGCTGAAAGCCTTCATTGATAGCAGCAGGTGAAATTCTGTTTCCAGTTGTCGTATCTGTAAGACGCAGCTAGAAGCCGTTTGGTTTCGTCCTGACGTGTCATACTGAGACACAGTAGTGTTGCTCATCACTCTTTCCATCTGGTACCATGAAGAAGCACCATGATGACAAGCAAATTTTCCCTTCTGCTCCACTTTCCCCTAGAGAAACTATTTAAACCAAAGGCAATGTGTACTTCATGAACAGGTTCCATCAGGGAAACTTAAGAAAGCCTTGGGGTCTACCAGATAAAGACTCTTGGTGCGTTGTGAAAGTTGTACTTGGGTTTAAGGTGAAGTGGATGAGGCAGATGTGGAATTAGAGGTATTTTCTTTGGCCTCCCAGGTTGAAAAACTGAATCTACCCTGAGATATTGAATTTAAACTGGCAATATTCTCTCCAAGGACACTAAACAGAACTAGATCAGCTATAACAAAAATCTTCCTTTTTCTACAAGTTTGTCTTCTAACAGCTTGATTTTTGTTGTCGTTCTTTTTATACGTGCGATACTTAAGGCAATGAGGCCAGTACTGGTAGTGAAGCGCAGCAGTTTTGGCTGTTGGGTCCATAGTTGGGATTAGAGTGGTGTGAGCTGCAAGGATGACTGATATGTTACTCTGAGCTTCGGGAGGTTGCGACTGGTAAGTATGAGTCCAGAGTTGTTATCCCCATTATGAAAAATGTTATTTAAATAAAAATGGGGATGTTTAAACAACCGAGAGACATTTTGACTGTGTCCAAAGAAACTGCCAAAAAATAATTAACTCGATTTATATAAACTGCTTTTAGTGAACTGTGGTTCAAAGAATTGTTTTATATTAAAGAGTAAATTAACACTGCCTATATGCTGCACCAGGCTAAAAATAAAGGTTTATATTCATCTTTACAATGGATGAAAAAAAAGCCCCAATCGGAATTGCACCTTTCATTTAGCTGGTGAAATGACGCGTGCTGAATATGCAACTGCTAATTAGTACAGCCATACTGTATTTATTTCTGTATACTTCTGTACAGTATGAGTGGAGAAATCCCAGGCAAATGTTGTGTACATGTCTACTTAATGACACTTGCTTTCAAGAGTATCAAAATGCACAGGCACCTTTTGAGAGCATGATAGTCAATCAGAATATTATCTGAACGGTAACTTTATATCACTAGAGTAGGAGGCAATTTCAAGGAGGAAATGAAGCAGTAGCAGAATAGTGAATAAGTGTCCTTTTAAATAAATTAGCTTTTAAATGTAGTTATAATTCCTTTGCACAAACAATTGTATGGAGGCTTGAGCTGAATGAGTAGGGCTTGAAGCAGCTGGGGGTTTCAGTGGAGAATTTTATTTATGTTTTTTTATTACCTGAGTTTTTTCCTTTAAAGAGTTTTGCTCATGGGAGCCTTTTAAGTGTCCTTCGTCACTTGGAGCCTGGGTCTGCACCCGAGGGCCGCCGCGGTCCCCCAGCAGCCCTGGGCTCAAAGCGACGCGGCCAGGTGCAGTCAGCTGCAGGACCAGACCCATCAGGTGCAGATGAGAAGTTTTCTCCCGGGTAGTTCTGTGATCCACCAGTGCTTCATGCCACAACAGGAGCGTTTCTGTTGCCGGGCTCCCCGACATGGACTGCATCTTCATACTTGTTAGCTTTTTTGGTTGGAAACAGCATTGGTTTTGTTGCTGTAGAGGCCCTCTGGTCACTGTTGAGGCTGTCGTATCACAGCTAAATATTTGCTTTTTTTTCCTTGCAGACTATTTAGGTGTAGATGTAAACTGTTTATTAAAAAAATCAACTTCCCTTGCCACCACCAGCTCATTTTTATTTAACTGCTTTCCCCACATTTGCTGATAAAGCTGCAGACGTTGGCTCTCCTTTTAAAGGATTTTTGAATGATCCCAGAATTCTGCGTGGATCCGAAGCATTATTTTGGTGGTGGCCTACCTCAGATAACTGTTGCCTCCTTCCTTTTGCGTTTGGATTTTTGGTTTCAGTTCTATTTTACCTTTTAAAACCATCACAAGAGCCATAGCTTTGTTTACAGAACAGAATCGGGTAAGGTTTTGCCTTTTGGGAAACAGGACTAAATTGGAGGGCGGTTTTATTCAGGTTATTTTCATTTTGTGTTTCCTTACGAGGAAACAGGCTTTAGTTCAACCTTTTCATATCGTTCTGAAAATAATTCGTATTTCTGTCACTGTCTTCTTAAAAAGCAGAAAGAATGTATTCATCAAAAAAATTACAGAGTTTTTTGGAGAGGGGAGTAAGTGTTCTTCCCAGATTTTTAGACTCCACGTGGAGTGTTGCTCAGACATCATCAATCAGCAGTTGCCCCTTTCTCTGTATGGCGGCACATGTTCGTTGGTGTGGTATTGAACACTGAAGAATTCAGGAATCATAGCTGGAGCTTGCACTTATTCCATGCCATGTAATTCAGATCAGCCAATTAATTTCTTATTTGATCTTAATGGAATCTTCTTGATTGTTTACATTTTATTGTTTCTTAATGAAGTTTCACAACGAGCCCAGCTCTGGTTCTTCTCCTCCGGCCAGCGTACCTGAAGGCATAGGGGTGGGCATGAGTAAGTGTATTGAGAGGTTTAAAACCAGGCCATGTTATGCAAAAGGCATCAGTCAGAACATAGGAAAAAAAACCATTCTGTGAATGAAATATTGTGTGTTCAGATTTTATAAAAGTTGTTTTTTTTTTTTTAGCCAGCCCAATTTACAGCCGTATATTTTCTTATGAAAGATGTCTAATACCAGGTGCTGTAACACTATGGTTGGGTTTCACTGTCTGGTTACAAGCGTATACAATATTTCTAAGGGCAACTATGTACTGTGATGTATAAGTCTGGGCTAAAATGTATATAATCTGTGTACATAGTTCTGTACTTGATTATAATTGCTGATTGTAAAGATTTAATAAAATGTAAATATTCTGGTCAAGTGGTGCTGAATTGAGGCCGGGTTCCGAGTTGCCCGGCCAGGGGTGTTTGGGCCTGGGCTGGTCACACCGATGCTCTCCCAGGGCTTTGAGCAACCTTAGCAAACCTTAGTGGCCTCTCTGGGGGCTCTGAAAGTGCTGATGGGCACCTCTGAGTTCAGCACCTGGGAGGACACAGGTGGGTCCCGGCTGTCCCAGGGCTGGGGAGCAGCTTTGCAGAAGCCGGGAGCAGGCTGAGGTGGCCAGCGGGGAGCTCAAGGGGCTGCGGGTGTGCAGCTCAGCCCTGCCAGGGGGGTGCAGGGGTGCTCAGCGCTGCACAAAAGCAATGGACACATCGCTATGCCAGAAGCTTTGCAACCTGGGATAACTTCACTGTGAGGGAGGCCAAACACAGGTATTCTACAGAATCAAACCAGCACCTTTCCAGTATGAAACTGGCAGCTGACTGGGAAGGTTCTCAGCTGCTGCTCTGACTGGACTGTTACAACCGCTCTCATTCCATGACTTGGGTGGTGTTATTTTTTTAAAATCTATTCCTGCAGTAAGACTACACATCCTCAAAAGTTTCTTTGAAGTATGAGGACTTCTAGTCCTGGGCTTTTACAATTAATTGAAAGCAGGTCTCCCTTGGGCTGGATTCGGTGAGGCTCAGAGGAAATGCACTCTATCAGCCTTTTTTTTGTATCAGCTGTTCTCTGATACCCCTCCATTCCTGACCTTTTTCTCCATGGAAGTTAGCATTGAGAAAATAAGATGCAGGAGTCTCGAGTTTAAGTCTCTGTTCAAGTGTTAGCAGCGTTTAGGCTCTTTAAGCAGAAAGCATTACCAGCCTCGCCAGTGAAGTGCTGAATTTCTTGTGGAAGCATCACGACTTTGAGAACTGGAGTGTTTTGGGGCAAAGGCACCTTCTGCCTTCCTCATCCCTTGAAGGGTCTTGAAGCTGGGATGCACAAGAAGTGTTCTGGTCTGCGGGGGGTGTTACACCACTCTTGGTCCTGTGTGCTCCCAGTGTTCCTCAAACAGGTGCCTCCTGGCTCTGGATCCTGCGATTGCGCTGGGAGCTGCTGCCGTGTTTTACCAGGGATGGGCAGGCAAATGGGTTGGGCACCACAGGACACCAAGACTTGAGGTGAGCAAACTGCAAAGTGTCCTCCTGGGCCCAGCACCATTCTGGGGCTTTGCAGAAAAGATCAAAATAATGAAACAATTACCAGCACTCCCTTTTCCTCATTTCCTTGTGGTATGGGAGACAAGCAATGGAGCTGCTTGGCATCTCCTGGGAGCAGATGACCCTGGGCGAGGGCTAAGCTGGGGCCACGGCAGAGGGACTTAGATTGAACCTTCAAGGATTAGGATCTCCAGTGTGCTGGAGCAGCCCTTTGTGGCTGCATCCCTTCGCATTTTCCCACCTTTCTTCATAATCATCGTGGCCTCCCTTCTGTTCTGCCTGTCCCGCAGGGATGCCCTATCCCTATCTTGCTCACATTTTTCTTCCCCATCTGTCCACTTACAACTAACCCAGAAAACCTGCAGAGACGTTTTGTCTTCTGCAGGTGACCCACGCCTGACCTGTGGCCATGGGTCACCTGTGGTGCTGCCCCTGTGTGCAGAGGGAAGGGGCTGCCTAGAGGAAGCACCAATTCTGCAAAATCCTGGTCCTCCAGGAAACCAGAGCCTGAGGCTCAGTGCAGTAGGGTTTAACCTGTTCCATCCCCACTGCCGGGGCCTCATGGGTGCTCTAGACGGGTGCTCTGGAGGTCAGAGTAGAGCTACAAATAGCAGCATCTCTCATCTCTACTGGGGTAACGGGAAAGATCTTGAAGCAACCCCTTAGCAAACTGTGTTACTTTTTATTGAAGAAAAATGGGAAAAATCTGTCTTAGAGAACCCAATGTTCTCTCTTCACAATGCGCTCCTGTAGTCCTTAGAGGATCTGGTTTCATCTTCCCCTGCTCACCTCCACCACCTTGCCAGCTGTGATGCCAAGATGCTCTTTGGCGCAACAAGGAGTTGCTCTCCTGTTGCAGGTGGCCTCTGAAAAGGTAAAAATAAGCAAAATCAACAGCCAGGGTGCCCCCAGCCCTGACCCTCTCTGCATTCCCTTTAGAATATGAAAGCAGGAATGTTTGGTTATTTATTTCTGGCTCTGAACATGTTCCTCACCCTCCTGCTCCCCTAGGACACTCGTTGCACAGATGTGCGATGGATAAAGGAGGCACGGTGGCATCAGCACATCACCCCCCCCACTAAAACTAAATAATTACTTTACGCCCATAGTTGTGTTGATGGGCTGTTACTCAATTTTCACATTTCTCTCTAGACAGATCACCTGAAGCTGGAGGACTTCAGCAGCTCCAACAAGACTTTATCCTCAGCTGCTGCTCGTCTCAAAACCCATCATTCATGTCAGCCCGAAGCTGCCGGTGGCAGGAGTCCCATTTTCTTCTTAAGTGCTACATAAAAAGATAATGTTAATATACGTTTCCAGCTGGAATCATCCCTATAAAACGTTGTTTGCCTGGGAAAGTTCACCCAAGCTATTAAACCCCAGCATCGGCAAATTCATCTTTACGAATCCTTTGGTGGAGGGCACAGCGTGAGGACGTGGCACCAGGGCTGGGCCAACTGCAGAGCCATCTAAGCCAAAATTGTGCAAGAAAGAGCATGCAGAGTACTTGGTTGGTACCACACGTGCTTTTGGGGAGCACTGGGACCACCCCAGGACAGCTCGGATGCCCCACCAGCTGCGCCACCAGGACAGACCTGATGGCAGCAGTGCAGGACAGAGAAAGAGAAGAAATACAGAAGAACGGTTTCATCCTTAAAAACAAAATCCTACTCGAACGTTTCGCTGCCTTCACACCCTTCGCTGGGTGATGCCATCGCCTTTGTGGTGCTTTGGGCTGTGAACACCAGGTTGGCATGGAGTCACGGGGTTCGGGGCAAGAGTCCCAGCTGAAGGGGATGCACAGAGGTTTGTGCGGGGACACATGGAGCCAGTGGAGCTGCAATGAGGGGGGGAGAACAAATGATGAGTAATTCATAGAATCACAGAATGGTTTGGGCTGGAAGGGACCTTAAAGCCCACCCAGTTCCACCCCCTGCCATGGGCAGGGACACCTCCCACTGGATCAGGGGGCTCAAAGCCCCATCCAACTTGGCCTGGAACACCTCCAGGGATGGGGCAGCCACAGCTTCCCTGGGCAAAAAAAATTCAGAGCTGGTTGTGCTCAATCTGATGCATTTCATGATTTCTCTACAGACCTTGCTGGTGGCTGGATGGTGGCAAGGTAAACGTTGATCGTTAAGAGACAAGTGTGATCCTCCCCTCTACAGCAAAAGCCATTTCCCATCCCTCCTCCGGCCCAATGCTCCTCACACGCTGATTTAAGAACATTAGCAAAGCCGGCTCAGAAAGGTGTAAGGCAAAAGATGCATAAAAAAGGGCAAAAAGGCATTTCCAACACCGTCCGGCTCTCACAGCTGTTTTACGTAACCGAGCACGTGGCTTCCCACGTTTATTTTCAGGCTCAACACGGGTTATTTGACTGCCAGGCAGGGAGCATCGCTGTTAAATGATGTCAATCTTCACCACACTGGCATTACAGCATCATAAAAAATTACATAGCTGCTATTTTAGGTAGCAGCTCTCTCCGACTCAGTGAATAAATGCATTTCCATATGACTCACTCTGGGGGATTATTAATAGACACAAAAGCAGAATGCCAAAAACCCGAGAATATCACTCAGTTCCCACACGTAGCTTTCTAGTTTCTCGCTGCAATCGCACTCGAGAACTTTTTGTCTCAAAATTGAAATTTTTTTACATATATATGTACAAGGGGAACAGATTTTTCTATTCAATGCACACCTTGAAGGCTTGTGGGGTGGGGGGGGGGTGGGGGGGAGGAAGACTGCAGTGGTGGAGGATGCTCATTGCTCCAGCTCTGGGCAGGCAGGGTACCACACTCCAGCCCTGCTAATGCCCGCTCAGGGCAACACCTCCTGCTGACAGAATCATTAAAGTGAGGCTGCCACTACTAATACACCTTGAAACAAAAGCTCAGGCCTCCTGATTTAAACAGGAACCATCGTGGATGGCAGAGCAGCAGGGAAGCAGCGAGTCATTCTGAGAGGGAAGAAGCTGTACGCTTCTCGTGTTGCTGTGTGAAAGCCAATGGATAAATTAGCATCAACCAGCAAGATGTGGACTCAGCCCTGGAGCTCGCCCTGCTCCAGGGTGGGTTCTTCTTTCAAGCAGCTTTTCAGTAATTTGGGTGAAAATCATTAGTGGGGTCCTCTGGCCTGGCCCTGCTGCAGGCAAACCTTTAAATAAAAACAACATTTTGGCCCCCAAATGTCCTGGTGATGTTCAAGACACTGCCAAGACATTGTCATGGGTGCAGGGACAAGGTCTCCATGAAGATGGCACCAGAGTTGGCATTTACGAAGCAGGTTCACAGTCACACAGGATGAAGAAGCAGAAGATTACAGAATGACCTGAGTTGGAAGGGATCCACAAGGACCATCAACTCCTTTCTCTGCATGGGACACATCCATACCTGCGTAGGACAATGCCGATGATGATGATTTAGAAGTAGCATCAGAATATGAAAAACAAAGACAATGATGAACATGATGATGATGAAGCTGCCAAAGCTGCAAGCGAGCCTTTACCTGGATGTCGTGGGTAGAGCTGTGCAGCTAAATTAAAAGCAAAGATACAAATTTTTTTGAATTCCATCAACTTTCACATAGCGCAGGTCCCCTGAGCTGGGACTTCTTTCCCTTTGACACAACAGCACAATAATGAGAAGATGAATTTTCACTTGGCACCTACCCAACTTTTTGGATGTTTAACCTCAAGGTCTCCCCGACACTAATGCCCCCCCAAACCATCCCTGCATTCCTTGGCTTCTCTTCCCCAAACATCTCCAGAATGAAACAAAATAGGAAAACATTTCAGCCTGCAAAGGCAGTGTTTCCCAGTGGTATCAGGACACAGGGCAGGGACCAGAAGGCAGCACTTCCCCACCCTGCCTGCCACGAGGGAGTGTCTTTCACCCACAGAGCTGTATAGATGGCATCAGCTTTGGAATATGTCATTTAATGTTTGTAGGGTTAGAAAACTTAAGCTTCCAGAGGGGATTACATTGGTTCTCTGCCGGTGCTCTTCATGGGTGCCAGCAGGCGGCAGTGAATAGGGATGAGTTCCTCGAAGGCTGCCTGGGAGGTAAAGGAGGTGATGGGGAGGTGAGGGAGGTCCCCCCCCACGGGAGGTGAAAGTACTCGACTGGGCTGTCAGAGACTCAGTTTGCCAGCTCTTACTTTAGAATACAGCAGTGAAATGACCCATGTGCCAAGACACGCTGAAAATGTGAGTATAAATCATTTCTGCTGGACACAAAGCCTATGGGGTGTCATGGACTGTCAGCTGTGAAGCAGTAACCCCAACTAAAGCCGTTGGTGGGACAGAAACACGACTGGAACAGAGATTGGAAGTGAGACCCCCTTTGTTTAAGGCTTGTATTACATTCATTCTTTGGCACATGCAGACGTTACCCAGCTGGAAGCCTCTCCTATCCTTCAGGTCTGGTGTGTCAGCCAAACCGATCGAGAGTTGAGTCATCGCTAACTCCAAAATCGAAGTGACAGGTAATTACTGTTTTATAGATTTGATAAAACTGAAAGAGCTGGGAACCAAATATTTATCTTCAGTCTAATTTTTGTATGACGACAGCAATGTCTTCGGAGTATAAACATGTCTCTCTGGTGCTGCATCTACTCATTCATTCTTGTCTCATAATTCAGATTTTAAAGTACTTGTATTTTGTGGGCAATCATCAGCCTGGACTCTCTTACAGCTGCAAAAAAATCATGCAATATTGGCAATTGGTTCCTTTCTCCCTCAGCAGTTGCCCCTCTGCCTTGTGGCAGCACCACACGCAACTCCATCAACTGCAAAGAAGATCAGAGCCTGCTTGGGTGCACAGTGATGACAGGATGAGGGCGTCCGTGGGCTGATTTCACCTGTGCAGCCAGGATCTGGAAGCACTGCTATTCCTGCTGTGCAGGGAAATTCATACACAAGGCATTCAATGTGTAGAAAATGAACACATTTCAAAAGGACAGACTCGATTCCATCATTCTTGTACTACTTGAGAAAGCTTTACATGGTGCTTTTGAGAGAAGGATTTGCAGGATCAGTTCCCAGTACTCTTGATTAATTAAAATGTTTAAATAATTGAACCTCTTGGCTCTCCTTAGCATGGCTACCTGCTCGAGAGCTGACATGAACTATGGCGAAAACCCTGTGCAAGAGGACAGCATTATCACCTTGAGGAATTTGTAACAGATCAAACGGCTTTGTAGCTCAGAGAGACACCAACAGCCTTAAGAAAGACGATGCGATGGAAAGAAGGTGGTGAAACCTCATCTCCAGGGAAGCTGGGATGCTCAGGAAGAGTTATAGGGTCAAAGCAGCTGCGAAAATACAGCAAAGCTAAATCAGAATGGGCTGGCAATTCTTGACCATTAAGAGGACAAAGATGCCCATGGTGAAACCTGGCAGAGAGCTCAGTGAAATCCATCACTGAGCTTTTATATGGAAGACTATTGAAGCTTGGTAGGATGTGAGTTGTCCTGCAGAACAGCAACCATGAAGAACGAGAACCACAGAACTACGAGAAGACTCGAACGGACGCTGACAGGAGACCAGAGGACTGGGTGGTTTGCAGCGTTCAGAAGCAGTTTCTACCTTAAGAAGACAGCTTGATATTGCAACCTCACCAACACCACTCAGAGAGCTGCTCTTGCTGGAGGTGCTCACAACCAGTCCCGCCTGAATAAGAGTAACTCCTGGCACTGTTTCCCCAGTGGGTCCTCCCTATCCCACTGCCCCAAACCCAACGGAGAAGCCAGTGCATGGAAGGAAGCATGAGAAAGTTGCTTTGCTTTTTTTGGAAATATTCCAGGTACGGCACAGCACCGATACAGACAAAATCTTCTGATGTGGACTCTCCCACCTGACTTGGAGCAAACATTGGAGGAAATACCTTTACTCAAGAAATTCCCTAATATTTTAGAGGTTTTCAGAAGTCACAGGTAATTTTTGACGGACTTGAAACCCTTTCAAGGGATCTGAATTTCAGAAGGTCCAGTGCAATATGGCCAGCGTTAGCAGACTTTGGGCTGTGTGCACCACTCAAGTGTCGGCCACGTCAGCAAAAGATGTGATTACTGCAATCTCCTGGCCTATCCCCCGCACGTCACACACATTAGAGCAATGAAATCACTACAATATGGAAACTTATGCCTCGACAAAGCTTCTCCATGGATGCAGTGCAAACCCAGCCCTCACGCAGTGCCAGAGCAGGAAGAAATATCAGCACACGTAACAATGTCCTTTGAAATAATAAATACAAAAGCTGTATTTTTCTTTCCTAAGGATTTTTTTTGTTTGTTGCTGGGTTTTTTTTGAACTCATGACAACATTCGTTAAAAATATTACATCTGCTTTGGGGAAGGTAATATTCTCTTCATAAAATATGGAAAAATAAACTTTACAGAACACACAAGAGAGCTACTTTAAGAGATGAGATCCAGAGACCCATGAACACAGAGGGCTGGTTGTGCCTGCCTTGCCCCCAGACTCTGAAACCATCGTGTTGTAGGAATGCTAAAAGACAAGAATACATACAAACAGTAAAATGTTTATTTTCTTAGAAAAAAAGAGATTCAAAATGATTGTGATCACACTCCCATTCGTGCTCAGCAAAGCCAGTACTGCAAGCTTAGTCCTTGATTAAGATACCTATTAAATGAAACTCTTTTTCCTCTTAAAATACAAATTCCTGCTCCTGCATCACTTCCAGTATTTCAGTGATAACATGCTTTTAATGGATAACAGTTTCTCAGCTTCTTCTCAGCAGAGAAACAAGGCCTGCCATGGCAAAAACATCCCATCTCCAAAGCTTGAAATCACCAGCATGAATAAGCACTCCGGCCCGAACGCGGACTGACAGACAGCTTAAGGGTGTTTCTTAGATGCTTGAATGTTCACTTATGGAAGCTTGGTATAACACTACCTCATCTGATAGAAAACAGGCCAGAGGCCTCAATAAAATCAACAGCGTCTTTTGGATTAACTTTTAAGGATTTGCTGCGTATCTGGACACAGAAAAAAGTGAGAAGTTGCAACAAGTTTTAACTAGCAGCAACAAAAACAGTTCCTTACGAGTTCTTAGCAATATTCCTCATCTGTTCATTAAGAAACACTGTAACTGAATGGAGCATATAATGTGGAAATGATCTTCTTCTGTTATGTAGTGCTGTTCGCTCTAGAAGACTTCCAAAAGGTCTCGACTGGGTTGTAATCTATTTACACAGTAGTATTCCTGGTGCGAGCGGCAGAATTGGCACTATGTGACATCCTCCTCTTCTGAACAGTAATCACGACCCTGCCAGGAGAAAAGCCAGACAGTTTGTAAGTGGCTGCTTGAAGACAGAAATAACATAAAGCAAAGGGGCACTTACTAATAATTCATATCAGCTCTTTAAGTGTTGGGGAGTTAAGTTCAGGGCTGGTAAAACCTTAGAAATAGGGAATGGAGTTTGCACAACTCCTCCAGCTGCTTCTGGAAGGTTTGTATGAAGCCAGGACAGGAGACACTTCCCTGTCGGTGACTGTTAATCTCATAAATCTCATCCTCTAGATTGAACTCCAGGGAGAGCCCAATAAACTGATTCACAATACTATTTTATGTAAAGATACACCTTGACAGACACAACCCTATAGATGCGTTGTGAAAACACAATCTCGGAGGCAAAAGCAACAAAGTACATAATGCTATGAGTAACACAAAAGAACTGCTGTGACCAAACACCTCATCTGACAACCTCAGCGGGAGTTTAACATAAAAGCAACAGAAATTGCAATTGCCCTTGCACAACAGGAAAAACAGGACAAGCTTCACAAAACCCAGACCAGTTGTGTTACACCTTACATCTCACAGTATCATAAGGTTGGAAAAGACCTTTGAGATCATCGAGTCCAACCTATGACCCAACACCTACACCTCGTCAACTACACCATGTCACTAAGTGCCTCATCCAATCTCTCTTTAAACACCTCCAGGGATGGTGACTCCACCACCTCCCCGGGTAGTGCATTCCAGTGACCAATCTCACCCCAAACACAAGGCTTGCGGCAGCATCTATCTAGGTATCACCCTCAGGGAGGTCTGGAGAAGACATTTCCCATCCTTCACTAGCTGTTTCTTGCAAAGCAGCAAGAGGACCTGACGGGACCTGCTGTCCTCGTTTCTCTACATGGAAACAGCTGGAGCTGAGCTTTTCAACACACAAGCCACTCAAGATATCCTGCATAAAACAAGCACCTTGAACACAG
This sequence comes from Neomorphus geoffroyi, assembly GCA_033558235.1. NCBI lineage: Eukaryota > Metazoa > Chordata > Aves > Cuculiformes > Neomorphidae > Neomorphus > Neomorphus geoffroyi. The sequence goes on from JAUMJM010000074.1 coordinate 5,451,466, forward strand.
TGCTGAAAATCTCAACACCGCATGTTGGGTGCTTCACTCGAGCGCTTGCATGGAAAACCCCAGCAGCCGAGCAAAGGGCTGGCAAAGAAGAAGAAGAAGAAGAGAAGGAGAAACACCAGAGTCTCAGCCTTGCAATAAAGTGTAAAAGCTTGACAACACCCTGCAAGCAGAAGTGATAAACTCAGCAGTGCTAGAGCAGCTGAAACTCAACGCAAGGGGTACCCAGTTGCCCCATGAGTCAAAACCAGTCAGTGCCCTGTCTGGAAAGAGTAGGAGGGGAAGCAAGAAAGTTAAAAATGAATAGAGAGAGATGTTTCTTGATTCAGTGATCAGTTTATCTGGGATGCACGGCTGGGGTACACGCTGGGAACAAATGCTCCAAAAGGTCTCTGCAATTTAAATCCCACAGACGATGCTGGAATTGCAGCGATCACTTTGTGGGAGGGTCCACACCCCGGCACACGCGGCACTTTAACAGCTCTCTATGGCCCAATACGAGCAGTAAAAAGGCTTTTTTAGTATGTTAAAGCCCACCCCCCTCAAGAGACTAATCAGCCCTGATTTCCATTCAGCAACCACTGATCCAGAAAGAAAGGAAAAAAGTACATCTTTTTAAAGTAAAAGATTTAACTCAGAAAGACGGAAGGTTGAAATACGCTGCAATGAAGCCCAAATCCATCAGTTGGTACTTTTGGACAAATTCAAGAGACTGGTGATGAAGGCTTTGTCAAACATGTTTCAGAGCTGTGAAAGCTACCAGTGGTGACTGACGACTGAGGCTCAGGGCATTTCCAGGAGACTCGTTTATCCAATTCTCCGGTCTCCTGCTCACGTGGGAGCCCCATGGCCCATCATTCCCCACTATGATTCTCACCAAGGGCCATCAGTGTTATTAAAGTCTCAGACTCAAAAGATGTAAAAAAGCCATCCTGTGGTTTCTTCCCTCCCATTCCTCCTGTTGTTCTTCTGCTTCATGGAATCACAGAATGGTTGGGGTTGGAAGGGACCTCAAAGCCCATCCAGTTCCACCCCCCTGCCATGGGCAGGGACACCTCCCACTGGATCAGGGGGCTCCAAGCCCCATCCAGCCTGGCCTGGAACACCTCCAGGGATGGGGCAGCCACCACTGCTCTGGGCAACCTGGGCCAGGGCCTCCCCGCCCTCACTGTGAAGAATTTCTTCCTAACGTCTAATCTAAATCTTCCTCCTTCCAGTTTGAACCTGTTCCCCCTCATGCTATCACTACTTGCCCTTGCAAAGAGCCCCTTCCCAGCTTTCCTGCAGTCCCTTTCAGTCCTGGAAGGCCACTATGAAGTCTCTCTGGAGCTTTGTCTTCTCCAGGCTGAACAACCCCAACTCTCTCAGCCTGTCCTCATAGCAGAGGTGCTCCACTCCTTCTGGGTTTGATCCCTGACAATTAAGTTCATCTCTCCTCAAAAAAATGAGAAGAAACTGCTTAAAGAGCACAGTGCTGAAGAAGTCCTTGCCGTGGCATAATACCGCCTCTCGCCCACCTCCTGAAGGCTGCCGAGAGCCAGGCTGCTGCCGCCAGACACTTTATTTCCATCTTCACGCCAGCGTGGATGGCGACACGACGGTGTCTCGGAGGTGGCCTTCAAGGCCACGGTGGGCAGGGGCCTGCTGCCATCCCAAGCTTCCCACCAGCCTGCTCCTTCCCGTGAGCGAGTGGGCAGCAGCGGCAGAGCCACAGCGGAGAGGAGGGTGAGAACTGCCTGAAATGCCAGGAACACCTCCCACGTCGTCCTGCAGCGTGACATGCAGCTCTTCCACCCACCGAGCCCAGCGCAGACCCACAACTCTGACCCCACCAGCTAATCCGATGCCCAAATTGTGGCAACACCCGGTGGCAAGGCGAGGAACCCTGCTGCAGCCCCAGGCTGTGGTGTTTTTTGGGTCCACCTCTGCATTCGCTTCAGTAGGGGCGGCACTGCCGACACGCCAGCTGGCAGAAAGGAGGAGGACACAGCGATGGAGCAGGTGGACCAAAAAAGGCTCCTGCAGCCACTCAGTGGCTGGCTGAAGTCTTCACATCCACTGCCCCTTGTGCCGCAGAGCTGTGTGGAGGAACGTGCTGCAATGCACAAGAGGGGACCCATTTGGTACACGCCAAGAATAAAGAAGAATAGCAAAGGCACGGTGGGCTGGCAGCTTGCGTGCAAAATTAGGGGGGGTTGCTTTCACTTAGGGTTTACAGAGAGTTAATAGGATGTTGTTTTTCTTTCCCTGGGAGAAGGAAGGGCCATGTTCCATGTCTCAGTGGTGGGATGTGATACAACCTGTGGGACCACACAGCTCTGGGAGGTTTAGCTTATTTTGTTAGGGGTGTGAATTGGCTGTGACAGCAAACACCCTGTTTTACAGGGACCGCTGCACCCATCACAGCTGTCCTACGCCCACCGCCCTGGCTATGCTGTAAAGACCAACACCAACGTGCATCCAGCACTGAACACCAGCATGAAAACAAAGCACGTGGGGCTCCGCTCAGCAAGGTCTGAGGCATCCTGGCCCAACTCATCATAGAATAGAATGGTTTGGGCTGGAAGGGAACATAAAGCCCACCCAGTTCCACCCCCTGCCATGGGCAGGGACACCTCCCACTGGATCAGGGGGCTCCAAGCCCCATCCAACCTGGCCTGGAACACCTTCAGGGATGGGGCAGCCACCGCTGCTCTGGGCACCCTGGGCCGGGGCCTCCCCACCCTCACAGCAAAACATTCCTTCCTGAGATCTCATCTCAATCTCCCGTCTTTCAGCTTAAATCCGTTCCCTCTCATCCTATCCCTGCACTCCCTGATCAAGAGCCCCTCCCCAGCTTTCCTGGAGCCCCTTTCAGTACTGGGAGGCTGTCCTAAGGTCTCCCCAGAGTCTTCCCTCTCTTGGCCTGTCCTCATAGCAGAGGTGCTCCAGCCCTCAGATCATCTTCGTAGCCTCCTCTGGACTCACTCCAACAATTCATGTCCTTCCTGCTCTGAGGACTCCAGAACTCGGGGGCCCCAGGTGAGGTCTCACCAAAGTGGAGCAGAGGAGCAGAATCCCATCCCTCGCCCTTCTGGTCCCACTGCTTTGGATGTAGTTGGTTTCTGGGCTGCAAGCACCCGTTGCTGGGTCATGTTGAGCTTCTCATCCTTCTCTTCAGGGATGCTCTCAACCCATTCTCCACTCAGCCTGTATTTGTGCTTGGGATTGCTTTGACCCATTGCAGGACCTTGCACTTGGCCTTGTTGAAAGCGGGGCTCAGCAGGGTTAAGCACATACTGGTCTTTAAGCATGGGGAAACAGCATGTAAGTCCTGGAGCAGCTCATGAGCAGAAAGTCAAGCAGGTACTTTAGCATCTTCTCAAAGGAGGGCTTGCGGTGAGGTCTCTTTAAGCAAATACATAGCAATGGGTATTTATCCATGGAGAAACCGTGCTACAAGGAAGCCAAATAAGTCCCAATGTCCCACTGCTTTTTTTTTTTTTCAGACAGAAGTTTCTGTTTAAAGCTTATTCTCTAATTGAATTTTCATCAGTAATAACAAGGTCAGTGTTCCTCGGGAAGATCAGAGAAATAATAAAGCTGCCTTCACTGCTGCACTGTAAATCCAGCACATCAGCATTTCTCCTTGGTGCTCTCTGGGCAGAAAGGTGGGAGACGTCCCCATCTCCCCACCAGCATGAAACAAAGGCTACTTTGTCCTGCTTAGGCACCATGGTCTCAATCCAGTAAAACAATAAAAAAATGTCAATTTTTGGACCCTTTGGTTGTTCCAGAGGACAGATTCATCTGGAGGAGATGACATCTTGAGTGGCTGCACCTGTGATCAGCAAGAGGCTTCCCATGCTTGACATGGTGACTTATCCTGGTGGGGCTGGGCAAAGCTGCCCTCGAAGTGGTGAGCTAAAAGCTTGCAAAGCTGATAAGGTCTTCTGAAGAAACCAGACTGAAATACTGACCACATGAAGCAGCAGTCAGAAGATGAGTTCCGTGACTTAAACAGAGGAGCGCCGGCAGCATCCGAGTGCAGACCAAAGTGATAGTGGGGGTTTTTTTTGGGCGAGGAGCAGATGTGTGTCAGGAAGGGAGAGAAGATGGTGACAACCCCTCAAACAGAGCAGCACGGAGAACAGGATTGCTGGTCAAACCCTGTTCTCTGCTGCCCAGGAGAGCAGGTTCCCAGAGGAGCCACAGGGACAAAGCACACAGCTAATAACAGGAATATATTGGCCATGATTTAATAACTCTTAACATGAGCTATTCAAGAAGTTTTAATGTTTGAGAGCGTAAATGAACTACACTGAGGAAGATGAGAATGGGAACATGCATCCCAGTCCACGTAGTTCCCAAGAAATCCCATCTTCCTCCCCTCCAGTTTTAAAATCCAACTTTCAACATTTGTAGATGACCACAGAAATACCTTAACGTAACTGTGGATTTAAGGTAATTAAAAAGAAAAGCCTTAAGCCCTTTTCCTGCTGCTCATATCCAAACCAGAAGGGCTCATCCTCTGCTCCCTCCCCTGGCTGCATCTAGAAAGCGCTGTCATCCCGACGCCCCTACCAGGACGTGCGTCATGGGCTGATGGTATCCTTTCAGAGGAAAAAAAAAAGGAAAGAAACCCACAGGAAAAGCCCTTTTCCCCATTGTTGCGGGTGACAGGCCAATAAACAAACCCCCACGCTGCCCGAATGCAGAAGCCTTCCCAGTTCAATAGCCCTTTGTGCCGCTGGCGGACTTGTCGAGGGAGAGAAGGCAGCTAAAGAGATGCTTCTTCCGCCACGGCTCTGCAGCTTGGCACCAGCATCCTCACGCCACGGCCCTGGCGAGGAGATGAGGAAGAGGAGGCCGGCCGGCCCGGGAGAGGGAAATGAGCTGCACCAAGCAGCCCTTTCTTCTGCGAAGGCTGAAAGAGCCTGCGGGACACAGTGGTCCCTTTCAGCAGAGATGGCCGGCGCTGGGAAACGTTAGCCTGGCTCTACGGTGGGAACCCTTTTCATCAATCTGGTTTTGTTTACAGCGCTCGCAGAAAGGACGGGAAGAAAATGCCGGGAGGCGGCACTAAATAATTGTATACTGTGCTAATTTTTGTTCGTTTCTTATTCTGTTAGAGAAAAATCAATAGAGTCATTAAGAGCAATCCACTTTGCTAATGAGTTTTAGCCTAGTAATTCTGCCCTTGCATACGTTTCGGTTAGCAACACCCTCTATTCCAAAGGGCACTCTTTAAATGCGATACAAGGAGCTGCTTTGTGTCTTCCCTCCGTGTTTCATGCCCAGTTTTACTAACGAGGGGATGGAGTGAGTTGCAGTCGGGCACCTCTCCCATGGCCTCCAACAACAAACCTGTAGTCTCCAGCCCTGCTCCCAGGGGCCAGGTGTGTGGATCTGTGGAGAAACCCCTGCAAACCCACCCCGACCAGTTTTGGTGTTCAAAACCAACATCTCTTGACCCAACAGCAGTCAAAACATGATGCCCTGCACTCGGGGCATCCACCAGCTCCATGAGACTTCTGAGAGTTCATAACAAGCCACCATTCACATACTATGACATATTTTAATCTAAATTTTTCCATAACCATGTTTTCACTGTGATTATTTTTTATAAATCACTGTAGCCATGTGGGAAACAGCTTATGATGATGGCACCGGTGGTGATTTCCTCTGGTGGAGCTTACCTGCATTATGGGGGTTTTTTTTAAACCACAAAGTCAAAGATGCTTCTCTTCTAGGGGTACAATTCCCAAATAAAATACTATAAATTGCTTACCAACTGTCAATGGTTGCCCCAAGAATCTGTAGCTGCCCCATCCCTGGAGGTGTTCAAGGCCAGGTTGGATGGGGCTTGGAGCCCCCTGATCCAGTGGGAGGTGTCCCTGCCCACGGCAGGGGGGTTGGAACGGGATGTGCTTTAAGGTCCTTTCCAAGCCAAACCATTCTGTGATTCTCTTTTCAGTTATACCTCAGCCTTGGCATTTTTCCCTACAGCAAGACAGCTGCCTGCACACTGTGCCGCAGCCTACAGTAATAACATACACTTAAAGGACAACTTCTGATGATAATTTAACTGCTCTGTACGTAGTCAGATCACTTTCCGTGATAGCCATCATCGGAGACGTTCTTTCTTGCCGGCACTAAATGGGGTAAATTTTCCCCATTCAACATTTTCATGTGTCACAGCTTCTATTTTTGCTTTGATTTCATATATTTATGGAGGCCTTGGTGGGACAAGGTCCCCCCCAGAGTCTGCAGAGTTGCACCTGCAGAGACTGTGCCCAGGATTAACTCTCCAAGCGAAGGCTGCAATCTAGACTTGATCCAAATACCCATTTAATTCCTCATGTCTCAGTCTCCCATCTATGTTGAGTTACAGTTATTCACTACTACCTCACAGAGAAGCTGGGATTCTCATTTAAAAGACTCGTGAAACCCAGGAAAGCTGCTGTCAAGACAATGAGCTATGTAAAGTCATAGCCTTTGCAACCAGGAGCTCTTTTGAAGAGATGCTGCAAGAAAGGAGTGTATCCCAGATTCTACTGGCATTAAGATTCCAGTTGTCTCCCACAGAGATTAAATGAAAACTCAGGTCGCTAAGGGCATAAAACCACACTTTGCTCTTCTCCTTTATCCAGTAGTCCATGCCTATCCTGAATGGTTGCCTTGAGTTCATTTGCCATTCATCCTAGCCTCGAGATATTTCCACAAAACATAAGTCTCCTTCTAGTACCTCCTGCAAAGTCTTTAATTTTTTGGTTGTCTCTGCACTTGAAGTATTTAACCAACGAGCAGTAAGGGGGACCTCAGACCAGAGTCCCTCCAAGAAGTGGAGAACATGGAGAACGGCAACAGACAGTGTCTGGTTGTCCTCCCCACGGAACTGGGAGATCTGTGTGTCCACCCCCTGAGTGAAAACATACACTTTACTTCATCATGTCTTACCTTTTCAATTTTTTCATCAAGCATTCTGAAGAATTCTTGTTGGCTTTCAGAGATGTGCATGCTGAAAGGCAAAGGAAGAGTATCAATACCCGTGGGACTTCTTCCATTTCAAAATACTGATGCTGTAGCCCAGGGCTGTTGAGGGACTCAGCTTTCACCACTGTGAAAAATAAATCACTTTTAAAAATGCTCATTGCAGATGGAAGTGTAATCTTCTTTTTGTTTTCCTTTTTTTCGGTTTGCCCAAAGAAAAATTATTGCATTTAGTTCTGTGTATGCACACTACACTTGGGAGGGCAACTAGGACCTACACACATCCAGAGGAGACTATTCCATTTTCCAGGCAGGCTGCAGAAACTAAAGACCCTGCTACCTTTCCCTGAGCCCCTCTGAGTTGGGGCAGGTGGTCTTCCAAGACTGCCAAGCTCACCATCACAAAGTGAGATGCCTGCAATGTGTCGTTAAAGCCTCGCACTGAAAGATCTGTCTGCCTTGCTACATCCGTGCTCTGCGCTCAACACCCAGGAACATCTACAAGGCCAGACTGGTCCTTCCCCTCCCAGACTGGTGGCCCTTACTGCTCCGTGAGCAGACGCACTCCAGTTAATTCTGCACCTCCAAGAGGCTCAAGGTTAGTGATACCATTTTGCATTAGTGAAAGAGGAAAATACTCTTATTCATTGTCTGTAAAAATGTTGATGGTGGCACAAGACAACAAGCCCTTCCCCAAGGGGGACCTGCAAGCTAAAAATACAGGAAGGTCAGACGCAAAGGAAAAGATGAGGAGACAAAGATGAGGATGCTTGGCAGACAGTATTTGGGGTGTGTCTGCCTTATTTATGTTAGGGATTGATGAGAGCCTCTCTTTCCTGAAATAATGCTATCCCTCTGGGAAGGTGAAGCTGGAGCATCCTCTGGAAATGCAGCAGGGAGGAGCACATGAGCCCATGCAGGGCTGAAGAAAAGCGCTAGGGACTCAATGTGGGACAAAAAAAAGATGTAAAAAGGAAGGCTGGGAGACTGGTGCCAGTCTTAACAGTGACACCAAATGTCTGGAAGGACACACAGCTCTTGGAGATCTTCTCTGGCACTGAACCCTGGCTTGGCTTGCTGAATTCCCACCCCAGACTCTTCTAGCTCTGCATGATCCTTTTGGCTGTAATGAGTTAATACTTTCCTCAAGTGCCCAACAACACGTGGCACTTCCCTACAGAGCTCAGCATTCATACTTCGCTCACTATCGGGATGAACGTATACAATGATTTGCTTATGCTGGTCATAAATGAAGGCTCAGTGCGGAAGAGAAAGTCTCACAAGTGGCATTAAAACCTAAAGCTGGTAATTCAGGAGAGGGAACAATCCACCTTTCAGTGGCTGTGGGAATTCTTGTCCCCAGCTGCCTGCCCGTCTCTCAGGTTCCCACCTCTACCTGAGATGGGGAAAAAAAATGCTTCTTTGGGGCAGCCAAGCCCGTCACCTGCATATCCAGGTGTGTTGGAGAGTGGCTTTAGGACAGTACAGCCCTTTCTGGGTGGGCAGGCAGGAGAAACACATTCTTGCCTTTGCAACATCACAGATTCAGATTCAAATAAAATGAGATGATGTTGTAGTGTCTTACCCCCAACCGTAATTTATAAGGAAACTAAAGGAAGGGGGGGTGGAAAAGGAGTATTGTATTGCCATATACATGAGAAGTCCTGCAGGAGGTCCTGCAGTTCAAATTGTCATGGTATTCAGATCATAATTCTTAAAACATCGACACACAATGACAGGTATTTGCTGACTTGGTGATTAGGAACTAAAGCACACGTAGCCACTTTATAAACAGAAATCCAGCAGTAAGCTTGGCGAACGGCAGACGCTTGGGCAAACAGTGGAGGCTTTACTTAACTTAATGTTATGTTCTGTAACCCTCCAAGAAGCCTCCTTGTTTTTGTAGGACCGTGGTAGAAACATCCACCTCTCTCTTTAGGCTTTTTGGTGAATAAAGGTGAGTTCTGATTTCTGCAGGGACTTTTACAATAAGGTCTGATGAAGGTTTGATGATGTCCCTCTGCCCTGGATGCATCAGGAAAGATGACCTGCCAGAAGAAGCAGCCCTTTCCTAGCCCAGGTGAATTAGCCTCCTGGTAGAGCATCTTATATCCATCTCTGGCCCTGCTGGCAAGGACTAAGCCACATAATGAAGTACAGCTTTTCTGAAGGATGATTTTTACCTCTATCTTCCTGCTGTGAACTTCTTTGCAATTACATCCTGAAGCACTCAATTTTTCCTTTTGAGAGGAGGTTGAATTATACCGTCAGTTCAATAGGAAACTACTGAAGTTACCAGACTTCAAACCGTGTACAACACACTTGGTATGCATTAAGTTTAAGTTAATAAGTGCCCCGAAGGCACGGCATAAAGAACAGCATTTCTGCTATTGTTCAAAATCCAACACCAAGGCTTTATCACTCTTTTGTTATGAACCCAATATATGGCTCCATGTAATCTGTTATTTTCAATCCAATCAGTGATTTCAATGCAACAGCAATTTAGATAAGAAGTGAGTTCCTACTATCGATAACCAGCTCTGTCGCAGGAGTTATATATTTCATGGTATACGTAACGCTGAGTGATCTCAGCTGGGGTACAGCCACAGAACTGTGAGCGAAGGATGGAGAAACTCTCAGCTACAAAACAACCCTCATTTTAAGAAATGACTTGACCATTTTAAATGGAAGAAGTTTACCTTTCCTAATCCTGCTAACCTAAGCCAACAGCTAGCAAAAACTTCCCTGGGAATTTAACAGACAGTATTTAGGAACACTAGTGCATAGATAATTCTGTTTAGGTGCGAGATGTATAGAAAGCTGAAAAATAAAGCAGTATGGTACCCCTGTAAGGCATGGCAAGATGTATCTCACACCTTTTAAGTCTTGCATCTTCACCGTATAAAGGAGAGGATGCAGCAAGGATGCTGACTGACACAACCGCTGCCCGGCCATGTGGACCCAGACGACCTCACCCAAATTATTTAAATGAGCATGGTTTTAGTGTTGCTGGAACCACCAATTTGTTTGTGTTAGGCAATAATCTGGAATCTCACAGATACTTTTTAATCTTGTGTTTATTTGTATTAGCATTGAAATAAAATAAAAAAGTGAACTTACTTTGCTCTGGGTTGATGTACTAATCCTGGGATCTCCTTATTAGATTTAAGTCTTGCATTTGAACTGGCACTTTTTTCCTGAAACACACAACAGAGATGCCATCAGCATTTAGGAAGCACAGCAAGCACAACAGGCATTTGTCGTCATGGTGGCTGCCACACTCTCTGGGTTCAGGCCCTTCTACCTGTACACCCGAAAGAGAAAAGCTCATCAAAAGCAAAATTAAAGACAACACAATTGATGCAACGACCCCAGGTGGGTAATTTTTAAATGTCACAGGCTTAGCAGCCAGAGAATTTCTCCTGGGTCACCAAGTGAAATCTGGCCAGGACGTGTAGCAATTAAAGCTGCGTTGCCCCATGACCCTCCAGTGGTCCATGGGAAACCACGTGTGCATCTGCGGCTGCGCTCCTCATCGAGTCCTATTGATGGAAACTCTACTTGGCACCTTCAGCAGAGCAAGGCAAAGCACTGAAAAGGCAGAGCCCCTGAGTCACCCCAGACCTGTAGGCTTGCTCAGAACAGAGGTGAGAAACACCAGCATCACTTGGAAAATCGTATGTGGGAGAAAGCAAATGTGTCAGTGAGAACAGCAGCAATGGCAGACTTCCCTGCTCAGCCACAAAAGTGGACAGAAGGGGCCTGAGGAAGCAAGCCAGAATATGTTTATAGGCAAGAACATGACTGTGTCCTCCATGGAGATCCAGAGCCATTAGAACATCTTAAAACAAGGGGTGCAGAGGGAACAGGGTTTGGTTGAGAGCCAGCGTTTCAAGGTAGCATCTTGTCCTTGAGGCAAAAGCTTCTGTAAACCAAAGCCCAGCACACTCATATCTATTGTCTGCAAAATCCTGATGAAGGATTTGGCCCCTTTCACATCTTCCCAGTGCTGCGTGTTAGGGAAAGCTGCTGGTGCAGATGGGAGAGCTGAGTCAACCCTCACAGCCCGCCCGCTCCACAAATCCATCTGAATTTCTCAGACCCATCATGCCCGTGACAACTTAAGAAATGTGAACCCAAGAATTAGCGCTTTTGTGGGTAATCTTGGTGGTTTTGTTTTGTCTTATTTAGTCTTTGAATGTCTGAATTACACAATGTGATTTTTAAGAGGGCTACTAAATCACTGAATTTGAAAAAAAAGAGGCTGTCTAGCAGTTAATATTTTAATGAATAATTCTACAAGGGCTGTAAACATCAACTGCCTCAGCATATTTAACACTGTTTAATGTATATCTTGTAATCCTCCTAAACAGAAAACAGTCTTGCATGAAAATAGCAGTGAGAGGGAAACAAACCTTTCTTCCAAGCCTTAGCAACCGTCTCTGCACGTTTGTTACATCCCACCAGCCAGTGCCTGCCCAGGAGCCCACAATGTCAAGTCAAAGCGATAGAACAGAAGATGAAACCGCTTGCTTTCAAAGCATCTTCTAACTTTAATGGTGTTAACTGGGGATGACTACGTAGAGGCATGTTGTGTGTGCGGTGAACACCCATGTACCGTCACACAGCTCATCTGAGCTGATGTATGGCTCGTACAACTACCAAGCAACATAAAAGGAGTGGGATGGGGCTCATGGAGAAGACACCTGAATTCAACTAAATCCCAACCTCACACACCAGGTGAGCCTTTATCCTCCAATCTGCTCCTCCAGGTCATCTGCCACAACGCAGAAACCGGGAACGGTCCAAACTGCACATCTGGGATGGCACATTGCGATGGTCCAGGGGTAAGCACATTCTGCAGCCTTGACACCTTCCACCCACCTAGTGCAACTCAAGGTGAATTTTGGGCTATTTGCTGTCTCTGCACACCATCATCCTGGAGGCACAGGCCTTTCCCCACCAAAAAACTGCTGTGAATCCATTGCCACAGTTAAAAGAGAAGGGAAGCTCTGATTTACAGCTCCTCCATCACCAGCTGTGATAAATCACCATGGTGCAAAACTGGCTTTCCACACCTCTGCTTGCCCTTTGGCGTCAGTGCAGCTCTATCAGTTGATGGAATCAGCACAAACCTCCTGAAGAAACCGATCCCTTAGGAACAATTAGAAAGACACAAGAAAAACAGAGGTTGCCTTCTCTGAGGGGGTTCCAGGGCAATGTGCAGAATATTAACTGACATATCAGAAGAGGGAAATAAAATTCCAGTTTACTTGACCTCAAGATCTCAAAGTTTACTCTGTCCCTTCTACTGCTTCTGATAATTAAAACACCTAAATTATCTATTATTTACAACTCTTCTGTTAAAGCAGAGAGTATATTACCTTATCCATCTGTTGCTCAGCAGGAACGACCAGAAAAAGAGGAGTTAAGAGAAAAATAAAACTCAACGAAGTCTTGAATTGGCTCATTGCTTTGTTTATAGCTATTATTTATGGCAGTGATATTTCATTACACTGACCCAAATATTGGCTTTGATAAAAATAGATATTAAAAAATAATTCTTCCAAATACAAACAAATAGAATATTTCCCCCCATCACTTGGAAGAGAAACTGACTCATCCGAAATTAATGGTTTGGAATCTAACACATAACTTACAAAAAGCCCTCTGAAATGCTCTAATGCAGCCAGATTGCACTTCCAGGTGGACTTGACTTTGGTTGAAGGGTCACTTCTTTCAGTCTAACTTCATGTTCTCCCTTATTTAACATTAAATAAGTTACCCTGCATCAGCAGAACAGGAACTGCTTTTACTGTCCCAAGCTGTTGGAAATAGAAATTAGCACGCAAAAGTTTGGGTTTAATCTAGTTCTGCTCATAGGGATTATTTTAAGTAAATGCAGTAAATGATGCCTCTCACCACAGGCTTAAAAGCAAGCCCTCCAGGATGCTGGACGTGGTTAGCGGCATCAGCGAGTCTACAGTAAAAAGGCAAATAGTGAACATTTTATTCCCAGTTATTTTGCAATTAATCATTATCAAGGTAAAGCTGTCATCCAATCAAGGTGATTTCATTTGATAGATTTGTTAATTATTGTTAATTCCTTCATAAAGGATGCACCATAGCAGGATTTCAGGGCATTAACAGATGGCGGTGACTCTGGTGCCAGATGCTATTAACACAGCAACAGCCACTACTGCCACTATAATTAAATATCTGTCAGCATTTCCCTCGATGCTTCCCCTCTTGCAAACCCACTTCTGGGGACGCATGAACTTCAGCTGAAGGATCTGGCTTTTCTTTCTAGGACTGCCACAGATGGGCTCAGGTAAGCTGCTAATGGGCCCCCTTCTCCACTCTCCGAGCACTCACGGCTTACGAGAGAAGGGCTGATTTTTAAGAGATGCTCCCCCAAGCGCCAACATCTTCTATGGAAAGACTATTACTTATTTTGTGCTTTTTTTAATTGATTAAATTGGTCAGGAAAAAAATCAATTAAAGATGATAGCAGCAATTTCACTACCTAATCTAATGGCTAATTTTTATTAACTTAAGTCACATTTTGGTCTTCCATTGGTTTTCCTGTACAGTTTTCATAGAATCATGGAATGGTTTGGGTTGGAAGGGACCCTAAAGCCCATCCAGTTCCATCCCCCCTGCCAAGGGCAGGGACACCTCCCACTGAATCAGGTTGTTGAAAGCTCCATCCAACCTGGCCCTGAACGGCTCCAAGTTAAAATAATTAAACAAATATACAACCAAATGGAAGAAAAATCCCACTTAAAACTGTAAAACTTAGTGTAAGTAATCCAGGTTCTTAGTTTCAAGGCTGGTTTTTAATTTGGAAAAGGCCAAAGTATCCACCTCGTAATCACATCTTGGAGCCACCGATGTTTGAAAGTAGCACATTCCCCAAATTAGGATCAATTTTAAGATGAATTTGCCTCTGTAGATTTGCTTCTAAAATATATTGAAGTTGACAAAAACACCAAGGTCTCTCCAGATATTGGTCATGTTTTACTAAATGTTGGTAGTTTAAAATACTTACAAAATAATACTCCTGATTTATATCCAGACAACACTTTCCTTTAAAGGAGCCCACAGAGCCTTTCAAGCTGTTTTCTGGAGCCACGTAATTCATTATTAAAATAATTTACAGGGGAAAAAAAAAAAAAAAAGTACTTTTTATTTTTATAACAAACTACTCTTTAAAATACTTGTGCTTGAAAAGAAGGAAATCAAATGCATCAGTTAGAAACGGCGTGGAAGACAAGACTGCAGACTTTCAATATTTTATTTTTAACCTGCACTGTCTCGACACAGCAGGGAGAACAAGGGAGAAGCATCTACCTAGGAGATTTTAGTCAGGTTTCCTTACTGTGTGTATATATATATGTGTATACATATATACTGTATATATACATTTATTTTTTATATTATCATTTGGCAGGAAGACAGCGTCTTTCTTCTTTCTCTAGCTAACCGGTAGCAAACCCACCCAAAACTGCTTATTAAGCCCATGTCATCAACTCCTCTCTCTCTCCATAAGCTTTTAAAGAAATACAGTTATTTATAGTAAATGTCTATAGCACTCACGCTCTCAAGTTTTTCATGCACATCTCCCGAAGGCAGTTTTCCACCAAGTGTAATAACATGGAAAGAGCTGGCATTAAGCATGAAACAACAGTATTGCATGAGGTCTGTAAAACATTTATAGCCAGAAATAAATGGTATAGACACCCTGAAGAGTAACTTGGTGCGTTACATGCCCTGCTGCAGATGGGATGAGCATCCATTAGTTTTTGCTCCAAGAAGGCACTTTGCTGGAATGCCAAGCAGGTTAGTGCTACTCCAATTTCTGCAGAGGTTTTAATTGGGATGGGTTTGAAGAGCTTTATGCCCTTCGGACATATATGAGAGAACATATCTAAAGAACTAGATGTGCCCTGTTTGATGGCTTTTGAAATAGCTGGGCGTAAAAATTCCAGCAGCTGCAGTGATTTTTGGCATGGTGGTTTTCTAAAGGTAAAACTGAACTTTTTCAGCCTATTTTTGGAACGTGCTCTCCATGCCCTACAGAAAGCCAGTTCCCTGAGGGATGCCTCCACATCAGGCAAGTGAAGCCTCCTGAAATCTTCCTGCACTGTCGAAACCGACTGATGACTCCCCATGTGCACATACACTACCTCACTGCCTTAATACCAAGTTTTGCTGTGAATTTTAGGTTGGGTTCATTGAAAAGGTCAAAGAGTCACCTTGAGGAGGCATTAAAAATAACACGTGGGTTCCCTCCATCTGTACAACAACGGCATGTTGATGGTGTCTTCTTTCATAGAGTCTGCATTGTACTGGTCGCTGGTTCTCAACTGAAAATTGCAAGTTTGCACAGACTATATTTGTTACACTTTTCTTATTACATCCAGGTGCACCGAGATCCTGCTAGATATTAGGGCGTCCAGTGTCCTATTAATCCAGCCTTAACAGGGGCTTGTGTAGGACACACGTAAGATACTTTTGCCTCTTGTTCAGACCCAAGTTTTGCAAAGGTTTAGGCTTGATATTAGGAAAAAATTCTTCCCTGAAAACGTGATTGGCCATTGGAATGCGCTGCCCGGGGAGGTGGTGGAGTCACCGTCCCTGGAGGTGTTTAAGCGGAGATTGGATGAGGCACTTAGTGCCAGGGTTTAGATGATGAGTAGGTGTTGGGTCATAGGTTGGACTCGATCTCAAAGGTCTTTTCCAACCTTGTGATACTGTGAAAGGATGAAACGAGGGAAAGGGGTGAAAAAAAAAAAAAAAAGAGTCCTCCTGGGTTTGTTGTTCACAACTAAGAGAAAAACCTGAACTAATTAGAAAATATTGTGCGAATGAAAAGACACAGTTAAGCCAACTGTAAACAGAATAAAACGGTAGCAAAGAATTTTGCTCGGGTTAACCATGAAAAGTGAGATGACAGAAACCTGATGGTGGGAGGTGTCCCTGTCCATGGCAAGGGGGTTGGAAGTTGATGAGCTTTAAGGTCCCTTCCAATTCAAACCATTCTATGATTCTACGAAAACTGAGAGCAGGGCTACTCATCAACACAAACATAATTGAGCACCCAGAGCCTATAGGGTTGATCGCTGGGGCATCTGTGCTGTTGCTTTATACGTGAGACTCTCGATGCGCCCACCAGCACACAGGCATTCTCACACCCGGTATTCCCCCAATGTGTTCCCAGTTGCCAGAGGCTGACACCATGGGAAACACCTCCGAATGTGGGGAACATCAGAGGCCGCGCACGGCACGGTCATGCTGGCCACGGACACCGCTGGCCAACCACACTTCCTACTCATGGAGCTGTGCAGCTGATGAAAGAAAAACCCCATGTTAATGCCCTTTCCAAACCAGCAAGAATTCCCCACAGGAAGCTCTCATTCTCCCAGCTCCATCTAAGGCTCAGACTTTTAGATTTTTGGTAGATTGCAATGATGTAAATCCCACCGCTGGAAGATATTTTCAATGTCTGTATTTCGCTCCTCTCAGCGTCTGTTTTGTTTGCATTAATTCTCAAATTTGCACAAGGCACAAGAGTGAAGACCCCAGAGAATGAAGTTATAATTCTCACTACACGACAAATTTCAGCAAGCGTGGGCAAAATGTACATTTAAAATGACATAATAGTTTGAATATTATTAAGTATGACATATGTACCATGACACACATGAGCACTATTATGGCTGCAGGAGGAGCCTTAATTCTGATTTATGTATTTTGCACCATCTTTTCATCATTTTGGTTAGCTGTTACTTTTGAACAGTAGAAAAAATGATTATTATTTCACAAAGAACATAGCAGCCTGCTCACTCAGTTTCCAGTCCTCAAGTGTATGAGCACGGATTTTGTCGCGATTCTCCAAACACATTTATCTGAGAGCAATGCTGAGAATAGATATTGTCATACATCAGAACGAAAGACAATCATGAACAGTTTAAAAATCGTACAAGCCATTCAAATCTGTAATAGACACTGGGTTTTCAAGCATTCATCTAATCCAAGGTTCCTTGGAAAAACAGTTGGATAAATAAGGATGTCTTCTCAGTGTAAGCAAAATCAGGCACCAATAAGAAAATATATTCCATCAAGGATATATAAATATAGCTTTGATGCTCAAGATGCTGCAGATGAGATGAAGATATCTAAGCCAATAATGAGTGAAGAACTAGCTTAAAATCCAATTGCATGCCTGGAAATACTCGTGCCCAACATTTAAGATGTCCAAAATGACTGTATGCCTGTTATGGTCTTTACTGCCCTTTCCACTTTATTGTGTCCATCATCTCACCTTCTGCACCACCTCTTCTCAAAACCACCCCTCACAGGTGGGAGAAGACATGGAAAAGACTGAAAATGAGCTCTTTCCTCCTTTCCTAAAAAGCAGCAAATCTTCTCTCCAGGGAAGTGTCAGGGTGAGCAGCGCGAGGCTGCTGTGCACCAGTTCCAGCAGTGGCACGGCCACGAGAAGGGCAGATGTTGGGATATGGCGCCTGCTCCCTTGGGAGGGACTGGCAGCAGGAGAGGTGGTCTCGTACGCTGAGCAAGATCAGGCTGGCCAGGGATGGACCCTTCACTCACCCACAAAGTGGCTCCTTGATCAGCATGTGAAATAGCATTCTGAAACTCTGCAAGATTAGACTCCCAAAAGCTTCACATGATATCAACCACCATGAAAGGAAGATATGTCAAAATGTGATCTAATTGCATCTCCTGAGGGCAGGTATCCAAACAGCTTCAGCAGATTTCTGTCTAACCTGTTCTCCCAACTCCCATCCTGCAGCTTTTCTCCACAGCCTGTCTTTTATTTTGCCACTTCCCTGAAAGTTCAAATGTTTATCTTACTACCCAGCTTAAATCCTCGCCTGATGTCTTCTTGCATCTCTCAGTGGTCACGGAATAAAAACGATTGTCATGCCTCTTAGAGCAACCTTTTATATACTCGGTGACTTGCATTTCCTTCTCTATTTTTGAGCTAAACAAATCAATTCCTTCCATCTTCCATTACAGCTTACGTTTGCTAAACCTCCTATTCCTGTCGCTCCCCTCTGGGCTCTTTCCCATCTGCCTTCATCTTTCCTACAGAGCGCACTTCCAATTTCGGTCACAGTATTTAAAGCCTCGCAGAAGTCAGGATGTCTCACATGTATCACCACATTTAAGAGCAAAAGCAGCTCCTGTTGTCAATGCGGTATCTCAAACCAGCAAGATTAACCTACCGCATTCAGAGATTGCACTCCTCTGCCTGCGGCAGCCCTATCTGATGCTCATAAGCAAATGGACACAAGCCGCATGTGGCTCTACCAACTATTTTTACTGTTGACATTTCCCTAAAAAGAAAGTGCATTTATTTTAAAAAGCAGGTTAGGTCACGTATTTGGGGGTGAGAGAACCCAACTGTTTCAAAACCAGAGGCAGGTCCAGCTCAAATCTCTCTGACTTCGTGAACTCCCTCATTTTGTTACTCTAAATCATGGTCTGCCACTAAAATATCATTAATTTTTATTCCCACATGTACAGGGGACATCTGTACACTGCACTCATACTGCGTAAGAACAAGGTAAGTAAATGTTGGAGGAGAAATAAGCTGAGCTCAACTTCTCTAACCTCAAATTTGTGGTACAGCACCCACGATCTCTCTCAAGCTAAAGGTAAGGGTGCTCAGTCTTCCTGCCTCAAACCTTGGATTGTTTAACAAAATAATTATTCGGTGCCAACCAAATTATTAGGAAGTAAATTACCTACATTTCATAACACACAGTCCAACAGGTCTTCCCCAAATTAACAAAAATCACATGCAACAAGCAAAACTGCCACTCCTGAATCATTAACGGGTGGATGAGTTCCTTAGGGACAGGGTTTAGTGGGGAGACGGGCACGGTTGGACTCGGTGATCTCAGAGGTCTCTTCCAACCTTATGTTCTATGATTTCAACTTTGCTGTTTCTGGTCAAAACCAGCTTTCCAGGCTGAAAGCTGATTTCCAGCCATTTGCAGATGCCCAGTGTTAACATACTTTCTATTTTCTTTTCAAGCCAGGTGAGTGCAAAGGTAAGAAAAGCCCCTCTAAAATTTCATAGCGTGGTGCCATCACAGGACTGCTCAAAAATGATGGGCTCAGAAGTTACTACCAAGAGCTGCAGCGCTGCCAAACACTTTTTGCTCGAGTGAGAAGTAGAGTCCAACGTGCATCCGTAGGTATGGTTCTTACAACGAGGAGAAAACTGGAGTTTAGTAGGGAAATGAAATACCATCTCATTTTTCACTGCAGTGTTGCAGTATTTTCTTTCAATCACTTCCTTACACTTAATTAACTCCTTGTTTAATCTTAATGTGATAATGAGAACTTTAATTCAAACCATATACTCCATCAATGAGTCCAACAGCAAAAACAGATTTTGTTAAAGTCACCAAAGCCTCATAATTCCTCTGCCTTTTTATAACACGAGCCATGGAAAAGCACAGCAGCTACGACAGACCCAGAATCTTCCCTGACTGCTATGAAGAACATTAACAAATAAAATCTATTTTAAAATCAAAATTAGTAAGCTGTGATTAATATTTCTCACTTGTTCATCTCTCTGGCAAAGCCAGGAGTAGCAGAGACGCGGGGATCAGGGCTCTCTGCAGATCCTATACCTACGAGCAACCAGAGACCATGTTCGGTCGTTTGTTCGTCACAACTAAGCTTTTGAACAGCCCATAGCAGCGCGCCCTGACACGTGTCCCTTCCTTGGCCTTTCTCTGGCCCACATTTGGTAAACTGTTAAAACCAGACTAGACACCTAGACAGACCTAGAAGATCGAGACCTAGCAAAGACCACAACTGACCTTCAAGCAGGCTTATCAACTCTATCATGAACACCAACAAATAGATGTAGATCTTTTATGAATACAACTGAAACACCGAGCTCAACACTTAGCAGCCAAATCTGACAACACCCAAAATTCCTCAAACTGAAGGATTACAAAAGGAGTTTTGAGACAAACCGAGGCATGAATTGTGGGTCAGAATCACTTTTTACCCCTACCAGTGAAATGCCAAACTGCTCTTATTCCCTGACTCTGATCATGAAAAGCACAGCCTCCCACACCACCAGGTCTACGGGACATGATGGGGAACATCCCTAAAGAATCACATGCTTAAATTCTTCAATAAAAGTTTTCCTGATGTAAACTTCAAGTAGGGAACACTTTGCTCCTGGATCAGGGGACCCTGCCCATGGCAGAGGCGTTGAAACTGGATGATCTTTAAGGTCCCTTCCAACCCAAACCATTCTATGATTCTGTGATCTGCAAAGCATTTAAGGGCCTGCTCCATCTCAGAGGTGCTTACATCCCCCTTAAGTCAAAGGTGTGTATGCCCTCAGTATTGCTCTCCTGAATCCTTGCCTGCATGAGTCTTCCAGCAGAAGACCACATGTGCTGAAAACTAATTTTGCACCTATTAAACATGACAATGACAACAAATGACTTTATGCTGGAAGGACTCTTTGTGATACAGCTATGTATGTTTAAAACAGCTGGGTAAGGCATGCAGGGAAAGAAATTCAAGGGGAAGACGAGACAACGAGCCACAGGAACAGCACAGAGGCCACCCCAAGAAGCCTGTGCCATGCACAGGTAGAGCTGATAAAATAACCTTCACTAGAGAAAGGAAGGGCAAACAGCAGATGGGGAACACAAGATGGGGGCACGTTTTACGATGTTTAAACCTCACTTAAGCCAACAGCAATCAATCGAGTGAAACGAGCAAAAGAAAATACGCTCCTTTCGGCCAAGATGATTCTACTCATTTCTTCCAAACGAAGCACGGGCAGTCACACATCACCCTAAATTTGCAGCTATAAATGAGCAGGTATTAACACTGCACCGTGCTGTTAATGTTCTAGGGCCATTAGAGCCTGACTATGTATAGGGCTTGTTCCTTTGCCTTGGCCAACGCAACAGCCTCGCCACGCACTGCCTACAGGTGGACTTGTGTAAAACCTGTGAGCTCCTGTGCCCACGGTCTCTCTTCTTCAGCCCTCTATGGACTTTCCTGCTGCTCAGACAGTGCCCACTGAGCTGTCTGCGATTACACCAAGCTCAGAGTGAGGTGGTGCTATTCAGAGGGCATTCTTAGCAACTCATTAACCAGCTGGTGGGCGCAAAGAATGCTCACGACGTTATCAAAGCTTATCTGGGAACAAAACCACTTAGATGATTAGGTGGTCTCCTCCTAATCCTCAAATTCAGAGTTCAGTTTAAGCATCGAATTCCAGGAGCTTAAAATCACTTCCAATTAATATTAGTTGTGTTGCTGTGAGCTTGCTGGGAGGGTGGCTTTTGGCCTCCCAGATTCCCCATGGGATCCAGGGGAGCTGCACAGCCACCTCCATGACGGTTCAGCACATTCTCCCCTGGACCAATCGGAAACTCTAGTCAATGTTAATAACACAATATATAAGCAAAGAATATTTTTCAGTATTGCATGGTATTATTTACCTCTTGGTAGGTCCCAATCCCATTAAGCACAGTTCTATAGTCAACTTATGTCCGTTTGACTGAGGTCTGCACAAAAAGGGTTCCAACCACGGACTTGTAGTACCTTCCTGCCAGGAACAGCACTCATCTGGCCCTGAAAATAAAACCTTAAGACTTTTTCATAGAATCATAGAATGGTTTGAGTTGGAAAGGACCTTAAAGCCCACTCAGTTCCAACTCCTTTGCCACAGGCAGGGACACCTCCCACTGGATCAGGGGGCTCAAAGCTCCATCTAACCTGGCCTTGAACACCTCCAGGGATGGGGCAGCCACAGCTTCTCCGGGCAACCTGGGCCAGGGCCTCCCCACACTGACAGGAAATAATTTCTTCATAAGACCTCACGTCAATTTCCCCTCTTTCAGCTTAAGCAGGGTCCCCTCACACCAACTGATGCAAAAGGCTCTGCAGCCTGCCAAGCGCCAAAGCACCAGGGAGGCAGCATGGCCAGGGGAAACCTTCCCCCTTTGGTTTCCACCTCAAAGCTCACCTCTTTGGCAAGCTGTGCACCATTATTTTTTCTCCTGCGTTTCCTCTCTTGCCTTTATTTGTCTATCACTGCTACTGTGAGCAAGAACAAAGACATCACCACTGTAGTCGATGATGGCTTTGCATCGACACCATAACCTTCTTCGCTCTTCTCGTCCCCATGAGGTACCTTTGCAAAGACATTAAACTACACAACTTGTGTCTGCATGATTATAAATACTGCCTGTTGACACTGCTGCAAAGAAGGTTCCAGAGGAGAAACCACAGATATCAGGAGTAAGTCCCACCTCCCAAACGTTCAATAAACTGGTCTTCCCAAGTGAATTACAAAAGCAAATTTCCCAGTGTAATTACCTTTCTGAAAGACAAAAGGATCTTTCAGACATTTTGTTTAAAATTATTTAAGATGTAAGTAGTGATTAAAACATTTTAGAATGGCTAACTATTCATCACAAAATTCAGAATACGGCGAATAATTTCAAGACAAGAGAAATAATATAACAAGTAACATGATTTAATTCTACATGCTGTACTCTGCCTCCCGTTATATTTGGTCTAAGCCATCAGCCTACTGTAAAAGCCAGCCAAGAATTCTTCAAGCCCTGCCAGAGCTAGAAATACTGGCCAGAAATATTTGTCATATCACAGCTTGGTTTCCAAAAAGTAAGGTGCTGGACTTCCACAGCCAGGAAAACACAAGGTGCAAAGGACAATAACAAATGGACTTATTTAATAGTGTTGGAACACATCAGACCAAATGAATGCAAAGGCTCTTAATCCTGTAGGACTGCAGCATGACAAACACATCTCATTTGGACACTCAATCCCTGTGACTCAAAGCAGTCTGGAAGATTCAGCCACGCAACTGCTGGATGTTATTCAGTTCGCGTAAGGCAATGATTTCCAGCCCTCCACGGCCGAGCAGCCTTCTCCTTTAGACAGCCAGACAGTTTTACCTTGGATTAAATGTATCGATTTTTCCACTGTGTATAAATAACAGCATCGTCAGGCAATTTCAGATGATTTCAGTGACCGCAATATTAATGGATTCTGCTAATTTTTTCAGAGCACTCAAAGTACAAAACAATAGTGTCTCATAATTAGGTGTAACCGCAGAGGCAGCTTCTGCGATAAGTGGAACTCCAAGAAAAATGTGTTTGACACGTTAGGGCTTTATATTTGCTTACTCAAGGGTACAACAACTTCAGCCACAGCCAGTCCTATTCATTTCAGCAAGCCTACCTGTTACAGCAAGCCCTGCTGCCAGGAGAGAAGGCATGAGCTCCCCAAGTGTCCCCCCAGCATCCCCACTGCTCTCTCAGTGTCCCCAGTGCTGCCCCCTCAGAGTTCCCAAAGGTCCTTAGTGCCCTCCCAGTGCTCTGCACCTTCCTCCTGAGCCATAGCGAGCCCTGATGCCACCTCAGTGTGTCACTACCTGTCCCCAAAGGTCACAGTATCACAGTATCATAAGGTTGAAAAAGACCTTTGAGATCATTGAGTCCAACCTATGACCCAACACCTACACCTACTCCTACTTGTCAACTACACCCTGGCACTAAGTGCCTCATCCAATCTCTCTTTAAACACCTTCAGGGACGGTGACTCCACCACCTCCCCGGGCAGTGCATTCCAATGGCCAATCACCCCTCCAGGGAAGAACTTTTTCCTAATGTCAAGCCTAAACCTCCCCTGGCGAAGCTTGAGACCATGTCCGCTCGTTCTGTCACCGGTCACCTGAGAGAAGAGACCAACCCCTGCCTGACTACAACCTCCTTTCAGGCAGTTGTAGAGAGCAATAAGGTCTCCCCTGAGCCTCCTCTTCTCCAGGCTGAACAACCCCAGCTCCCTCAGTCGCTCCTCACAGGGCTTGTGCTCCAGCCCCTTCCCCATCCTCGTCGCTCTCCTCTGGACGCACTCCAGCATCTCAACATATTTCTTAAACTGAGGGTCCAGAACTGGGCACAGCACTCGAGGTGCGGTCCCCAAGTGTTCCAGCTATCCACTGCTCCCCGTGTCCCCATCCCAGTGCTCCCCAGCCTGTCTCCTGTCAGCTATCGCACACCCTGCTGCCACCTCAGTGTTTTCCCCAGTATCCTCCAGTGCTCTCCCAGTCCTCTCAGTGCTCTGTCCAGGCACTTTTTGCCTTCCAGAAACTGTACCTTTCTGTTGGATTATTCAGGACTCAGACCTTCACTAATTCCAGTCAAGGTAAGATCCCACGTACACCAGAAAGAAAACCTCATTCTTCCTCTTGGATTTGTGGCAGCTGTGCAGACGCCCGGTCTCAAAGCCAAGCTTGCTGCTGTAAGATTAGGTTTTCCACCCACTTACTTTCAAGCAGCAGCACTGCTCACTCATCCAAACAGCATATTTACCTATTTACAGTGAAATATGCCCTGAAAACTGTCTCTGATTGGAACTGGGAGGGTTCTTCAAATGAGATAAATATTTTTAAGGTACTGATTGTGAAAGAAACGTAAAGCAGGATTTTTCTGTTATTTTACAGGAGATGGTGAGGAGATCCTTTTTTAAGCTCATTTTGACATCACGCAATGATGAAGACCAGGACTTGCATGTCTGTGCTAATTAATCAGACTGACTGAATCTCAGCTTTGACTAATGCTGAAGCGTTGTATAACGAAGGCATTCAACGCTCTTCAAGCTGCAGCAATAAAACTTGTTCCCAGAATTCACCTTTTGGCTTTCAATTATGCTGCACAACCCAAGCCCGTATTTTAAAGCAAAAATCCATTCTGTAGTATTAATATTTTTAGGGAAAACCTTTACATGGAAAAAATGTTGTAAACTAAGAGAACTTCAAACTTAGCTTTAAAAACCCATTCATACCTATGTAAACACTGCATTTCAGTTACGTTGGCTGCAGTGACCATGTGGTACGCCTTGATTCTCATACACAAGGTAGTTTGCGATGGCACATTGTTAAAATGGAGGAATCCTTCCAGTGGGATTTTGCTGGGATCTGTCCTGGGGCTGCATTTGCATTAGGCTCAGTGATGATGAATCATAGTGAATTGGAGACTACGACTGCTCTCCAAAACCACTGAGAGCATCAAGCCAGGAAAGATTCTGCTTTGTAGGATTCCAGGTTATCCTGAGAGCTTGGAGAGATGTACTGAAAAAGACAGGAGATGATTCAAACGGGGCCCTAGTGCTAGCTATTACACTTGGGCAGGACTAACCAACTGGATACGCACAACGTGGAAACACCAGCTTATGTAGTAGCTCTGCTGGACACAAGACATCAATATCACGCTCTTGCAAAAAAGACAAGCATCATAATGATACACGTAAAAGGTGCAACGGGCTGCAGAACACTTGACCTTCTTCAGCTCGTGCACCAAGATCTCAAAGAACCACAAGAACAACTAGAGCTCCACAAAACATGACTGTTGACAAAACACTTCATGAACTAGAGCTGCTCAACCTAAAACATGACAGAAGCGAGACACGACAAACTCCTGTTCTCCATGCCTACAATGAATCCAACCACCATGATGATGTACACATCACCCATTAACCTGGCAGTCTGAACGGCAATGCAGTTAAACCATTTCATTGCCCACCATTTGCTTCACAATCCAAAAATACCTTCCCCTTCCTGACAGCTATCGATCCTATTCCTAGTCTATTCCCATGACTTTGTTTGTGACAACTTCTTCATTCACGAGGCAACGAGCTTGAAGCACGAGCAGAATGACTAGTTGGTATCTCCCACTCCAGTGTTAAGTTCCTCAATTAATCACAAAGAACCTCTGGCAGCTCACAATATGCCAGAAAGAGACACCAAAGTAATAAGTGATTTCACATTCTGCTTTTGAAGACAAGCTATTAAATTCACATACTGTACTACTTTAATCAAGAATAGTTAATTAAGCTGTTCCCTTGATACGATTTTTTTATCATTCTGCAGCAGCCGTACATCACTTTTATAGGACTCAGACGGTGGCCATGATGCATGTCTGTAATCTGTCTTTCCAAATTAATCTGTTACCATTTGTAAACTCCAAGTGGATCCAATACATTTTGTCTCACCAGTAACTGGGCCACGTTTGGGGACACTGAGGACTGGGGGGTGAGCTATGCTGGAGCACCGCTTCCCAAAAGGATTTCAGTGGGAAGCTGAATTACAAATCCCTCTGGGGTTGGTCACCCAACATGACACAAAAGACTCTGTTGTTATTTTAGTGCTTTGTGCTTGCATGGCTTTTATACCCTTACATAAACTCAGCTTTGTGCCATTGTCATAAAAATCAATCCAATAACTCACATTCGCATAGTAATCGTCAGTGTACATCATGCAGGAGCCATAAGTACAGGACATAAAGCTAGGAAGATGTGCAGTGTCACATAATTAAAAACATTAACATATGATAAGAATCCAAGTCTAAATTTACGACAAGCAAAAATCTCCAATCATTTCCTATCCCACTACCTGAGCCCAAGGACAGGCAAATGCAAGGCTTTCCTACAAAACCCACTTCAGACGTGGCAGCCACAGGAACGAGATTTGAAAATCTTCTGGTTTAAAACACTTGTGGAAGTATGATACAGAAAAAATGACTTCACTATTTGGATATGTGACTTAATCATAAGAAAAAAGTTTTATGAAGTAAAAAAAGTGAACAAGATGACAACTTGGCCAAGTTTTCCAGACCACTGCAGGGAACATTAACAGCCAACATTATGATATTATGCTACGAAAATCTGCTAAAATCTACCTCCAGGAAAACAAGGAGCACAGAAGGCAGGGAAGATGGAGAAGAAACGTGATCTCATCTAGCCTTTTGTGACTGTACAGCATGAAGTCCAACCAAGCCTTCCATGCAGCCATTTGACCATTTTTATTTGGGTTCACATTTTACAAGTGTTGATGTGAAATGGCTATTTCCACATTCATACAATTTTATTGAAACAAGCTCCACTAACTTCTAACCTCAAAGGATAAGCGGCCATGGCATTAAAAATACTCAAAGTTAGTCAAGCACACAGCTCGAAGCTCAGGCTATAGACTCAGGCGAGAGCCCAGCACAACAAACCATGGGAGTCATTGAACATGGGACCACTGGATCCCCATCTCCATCAAGACTCCATGGAGCAGCCCTGGAAAAGACCCTGCCTACGGAGACCAAAGGAAAAGTGTAAAAGGGCACTTCATTAGGTCACTTATTTTTTAAATGAAGATAGGAAATAATCCATGATGAGTTTTAGTTAAGAGGAAAATCAAGTACAGCCAGCTTCCAAAACACAACCAAGCCCACAAGCAATATGCATGTCCACTCAAAGAGCTTTTGAACTGTCTGGTAGCACTTGGGCCTTTTATGTGTTTTTCCCATTTAACAGTTAGATTTGTTTAGATAAATCCATAAATATGGTTACTTACATAGCAAGATAGAATGAGGTATTTAGGGATTTTCAGTAGAAGGAAATACTTTCGTGGTAATCATGAAATGAAAGCAAGCCAAACCTTAACTAAAGAAACATGTCCTAACACCAAGAAACTTTTATAATTAATCCTTGCCTTAGATCATCTCAGAAAGAATTATGAGTCTAATTAACATCAGTTGAGAAATTCCTCATGCTTCTGAAATCGCTGAAACCAGACACTGGGTAACAGACAATCTGTAGCCTTGCTATCCCATGACCAAATTCTAGCTAAGCCCTGACTCACCGCATTAACTCCAAAAATACTTCTCAAGCATCAGTGACAGCTCTTTGCAGGCACAGGAGAACAAGCAGACAGCATCGGGGGGAGAGAAAGTCCCATCCAATTTCCACCTCTTTATACCAACGATGAAGACAACACATTGCTAACATCTCATTTTGGGGGGGGGGGCTTATTTCAAAGAGCATCTTGGGGCTGTTCTTGGAGGAGCAACCTGACGCGCAGGCTGCGGCTCGCAAACTCTTGGCTGGCAGCCAGCCCTGGCTGGGTTTGCTGGGAGGCTGAGCAATGCCCTCAACTCGGTAAAAGATTTCTGCTTGCCCCCTTTTATTTTTTCAAACAGCAACATAAAAAAGAGGATGCAGAAAACTCGATACACAACCTGCTAAGAACAAGCTGTACTTTGGAAAGACGCATCACTGTCTCCGCGCATCTGCTGTCACCGCTTCCACGGCGCTGCCCAAGTCCTGTCTCGCTGCTGAATGTTTTCCCTAGGAAGGAAATGAGTGTAAACATGGCTCAAGAGACAGCATTCCCATATGGATGTTAATCCTTGGAAAAGCTAGGCAGGATGGAGTGACTTAGAGAGCCAGGAGAGCTCCAGAAGCAACAAAACCCAAACAAACACGCTGCTAAACTTGTGCATCCAGCCAAGCCCTTCTACAAAATAAAGCACGTTTTGATCTTGAACTCACTCTTGGAGACTCCGAAACAACCTGAAACCAGTTATTTTAGAAACCCTCCAGTCTCTTTGCAGGCACAGGAGAACAAGAGGACAGCATCGGGGGGGGGGAGAGAAAGTCCCCTCCAATTTCCACCTCTTTATACCAACGATGAAGACAATGCATTGCTAACATCTCATTTTGGGAGGGGCTTATTTCAAAGAGCATCTCAGGGCTGTTCTTGGAGGATCTCCTAGGCTTAGCTCAGGTACGCTGGGTAAGGCAACAATTCCCTACATCATCCCCCAGCCTGAAAAGCGAGGGTGATCCGGCAAACCCACAGTGCTTCACTGGCAGAAGCACAACATCGCTCCAACCCTGAAATCACCTCCTGGTTTCCACCCTGCCTGACAGGCAAACCTGTCCCTCCGTTCTCTCTCACAGCAGCTTCATTTCTCCAAATGGCTAAAGGAAACATGAGATCCAAGGGAAAAGGGCAGCTTCAAGGCGTGCTCCCTCCTGTCCCCACCCAAACCGACCCTCGCACCAGTACTGGGGAAAGAGCATGGCGGTAATCACGCTCTGCTGAATACCACTGTCTTTACCCTCTCCAACCTTTCATTTTATACCTTGGGGTTTGGAAACTTCTAGGTCATTCCCCTGGAAGTCCATGGATTTTGGAATAAAAGTGCTTCTTTGGAAGACTTTTTGGGAAAGAACTGGTACTGTATGAGCCTCTTTTTGCAGGCAGAGCAGCAACTTCCAATTCCCAACTACCACCTTCAGGTGCTGCTGTAATACAAACTACATGTAAATATACATATACACACACGCAAATATATTATTACCTTATTAAAAAGCATTGGTTTTGTGTTCCCATGCATAGACTATGCAGGAGCTTGTTTATTTTATTTTATTTAGAGCCACCTGTCTTTGATGATATCCCATGGAAAGATCCCATATCAGATAAAGCTACGAGAAGTACGCAGCCAGCGCGGTTCGCACACATCAGGTGTGGGAGATGAAAGCAAAGCACCGGAGAGCTGTATTTGAACTCCAATACTGCTTCTTGTGGGAGCACAGAATTTAAAGCCAAAACCAGGTTTTCTTCCTAATGAGAGCAAATCTGGGACTGCTCAGTAAGCTGCATAGTAGCTTAGTCCAGCATGACTTTGCTATCTGTGTAAACTAGTGATTCACATTAAAAATAATTAATATATACAGGAGATCTATTTTATAACATACCTACATGTAATTCCAAACTGTACACACAAGAGCCTGTTTTTTGCCCAGCATTTTCATACTATTGAAGTGCCTGATTTTACAAGCACAAATCTATTTTCATAAGTTTTTTCCTCCCTAACTTTGTTTTTCTTCTTACTTAAAAAACCCCAAACTGACCCCTTGAAGGTTATAATGTTATATTGATTCCCCTTCTTCCCATTCAATTTTCTCCTCCTCTTTTCTCCAGCTGAAATAGAGAAATCCTTTCCAGCTCACGCACTCGAGTCTCTCAGCTGCCTGCAGAGCAGCTGGTCTGCACTATCCGCAAAGCAATGGGGAAAAACCAAAGCTGAAAAGCAAAGAATCACAGAATGGTTTGGGTTGGAAGGACCTCAAAGAGCATCCAGTGTCAGCCCCTGCCATGGGCAGGGACACCTCCCATTGCATCAGGGGGCTCCAAGCCCCATCCAACCTGGCCAGCAGTCTCTCCTGTCTGTGTGCTTAGGGTACTCGACATCACCTTCATCCACCACCAGGAATCAATCCTTTCCTCTCGGTTCACTCATCTCCTCCCCTTGGATCATACCATGGCTTCGTGCAACCCTGGAGGCCTCCACGGTGGCCGCCCCAGCGCTAGCAAACCATATTTGCAAGGTGGACCAGCGCAGGCTGAGGAACCTTCCTACCTTCCCAGGTGCTTCCGAAGTGCACAGTAGCAGGAGAGCAAATGGGGGAGCACCTTCTGAGTTCACAC
Source organism: Neomorphus geoffroyi (assembly GCA_033558235.1). Classification (NCBI taxonomy): domain Eukaryota; kingdom Metazoa; phylum Chordata; class Aves; order Cuculiformes; family Neomorphidae; genus Neomorphus; species Neomorphus geoffroyi. The sequence goes on from JAUMJM010000074.1 coordinate 5,481,806, forward strand.
CAGGTCTTAAGGAGACCTAGATTTGCTGAGTCTGTCACCCTAAGCATGCAGTAATTAAGGCTAAATAGCTCAAGGAGCCAATTAATGCAGCTAATAAGCTTCCTCAACAGCTGTGCCCAGTTCTCTTTCACTTTCTCTAGAGAAGACATTATTAAATAAGGGCGTCTTCTTCTGCAGGTGCCGTTTAAGAGGTGATTGGATGAGGCACTTAGTGCCACGGTTTAGACAATGAGTTGGTGTTGGGTTATAGGTTGGACTCAATGATTTCACAGGTCCTTTCTGACCTTGTAATACTGTGATCCTGTGAAAAATGTCCATTGTAATCTCAAATAATTTTGTACAAAACACCGTCATTTCTCCACGGTGGATTTTAAATATTTACCAACCTCGTTCGTGTATTATGATGAAGCACAATAAAAATATCAAGCACGCAAACACAAACTAACTGCCGCAGCGGTGGAAAATGTTCCGGGTCCATTACAGTGTGAGCACACAATTGCCTAACAGGTGGAAACCAACAAAAGCAGCAACTACTGAAATAGGGAAATAAGATTTTGTGCTCATTCAGTACAATACATATTGTCTTTTTAAAAATTAATTAAATAATTAGTGCCCTCCTGCTACAGATTTTATTCCTGCAAGTACTCCTTGCTCTTGGTTCTTCTACTTCACAAGGCTTCTAAAAATATTTTTTTACAATTCTTCCTAAATAACCAAGAAAAGGGGGGAAAAATATACTAAAAATCTTTTAGTGGTGAAGAAAGTCTCATATGGATTGGACAGGGGGAAAAAATTGCAGAGTCTATGTAAAAACTGGGACAAAACGCAAGCGTTTCAAAACAACAGTGGTGTGAAATGGACTGGGAGCTCCTGGTTTTGTAACCCTGTAACAGAGGAGCAATGAGCCTTTTAACAGGAAAGAGACAAATTCGAACCTAGAAACGCTTATTTTTAAAAATCAGTTAGAAAATTCTGTTCTTCCCATAGTGACAAACCAGCCGTGCTGCTGTCACACACAGTTGATGGCAAAAACTCAGCTCTTGAAATGCTGCACACCAGCACGGCCAGTGAGACCACCCAGCGCGCATCACTGGGATGCAGGACCTGGCCCCTCTCCCACAGGACACCACGTGACCACAGCAATCCCTGTGGGATGGAACAGGGAGACACCACACAAAACCCACCAGACACCTCACAAAACTCCTGGAAAGAAACGCTGAGAAGAAGCTCTCACCTACATGAGAAAGGCTCCCTTTAAAGAGCGTTTAGAGCTGATGAGTGTCCTCAGCTCCCGTTGTGTCGATCTAAGGTTGAGTAAAACACTGGCTGGTGGTTATGCTGCCTTTGGTGAACAAAACCCAGCCGTGTTCCTACCCGTCAGTACCGAGGCGCGTCTCTCACTAAAACAGCCCACTGGGTGCTCCACTGCTAATGGGAAGGATGCCTCTTCTCCACTAGGGCAAGCTGAGAAGTTCAGGTTGGCAGAGAGCCCTCTCAATCTCATCTGTCCTTGTAGTGTTCCTGCTCCTTTCTGCTCAGCTTTCACATCTTTCCCTTCTGCCTTCACCCCTCCAATCTCTTCCTAGGTTGGTCCACTTGCTTTCAGCAGCTGCTGATGCCGATTCATCTTTGGAGGCTTTGTCTGTACTCACCCTAGCAGCTCCGCTGGCCAGAGAAGACGCCACCTTTCTTGCCTGTCACTCAAGAAGAGGCATTAAATTCCACCCAAGAGCGACATCCAACATAGATGCTGAGGTCTGCTTTGCACTAGAGAGCTGTCAAGTGTCATCTGTTCTGCTGCTTTTCAGATCAAACCAGCTGCCACCAACCCCAGAGGAGATCAGAAGCAATTTCTACCCTAAAAACACGAACAAATCCCATCCTTTCAGAACGGTCAGTCCTCGCCTTTAAATTTGACATCATTTGACATGAAGCCATTGTAATTCAGTCTGAGCAGCCTAAGCTCCCAGCTGCGAGAAACCACTTTAAAAATGCATTTCTCTCTAAACAGGCCAGGGGATCAAAGTGTTAGCGTTGGTCAAAGAAACACAGGTAAAAGGAGAAAAAAAAGGAGAGAAAGAAGCACCTGTCCCAGGATCCCAGCCACTGCAGAGCATTAAATTCCAAGAACTGGGTGCTGGAGACCTTTTACATACAGCAGATGTCAAGTTCACCTCTTTTTACTTGTCTTTAGTGGCACTAGTTAGGGAAGTTCACAAAAATCTCACTTTCTGCACTGAAAAACCAGCCACGCTGTCACCAAGTTAGAGGAAAGAGGCATCGACTATAAGGAGGATCTGCCTGAAATCCAACAGTGAGCGTCCCACCCCTCCCCATGCACCACCCCAGCTTCAATACATCAACTTTAATAAATTCCATATTGGTTTGGGGTCTGAAATGGCACTTCCCATCTCTCAGCACCTTGCAACTTTCTTTGCCAGGTATAACAGTGTATTCTAACTAAAAGTGAGAGATCATTAAGGCTGCATGGTTAAATATCTAATGAAACAGCTATGGATGCATTTGCTTGTTGTCTTTGTCCACTTAAACAGGACCAGGTAGGTACATCCCAGGCTCTACGTTTTCTCCACAGCTCTCTCAATGGAACAAGTCCTATGCCTGAAAAGAAAGCTTGAACAAATCCATGTAATACCGTCTGTAATTAAATTTGAACAGACGGAAGGATGAACTTCCACGTTGCCCCTGTCAAAAGGTTGCAGGAGACAGCAGCTCTCTGGTGGCCAGCGGTGATCCCGTCCTGGGAACTGGGCTAGCAGTCATCACAGCTCCCTGGATTTGCAGGTTTATTTTCCAACAGCGACTTCTAATGATTTCAAGCATTTCTGCCTGGATCTTGTCTTATCCTCTGTTCCAAACCAGTAGAATTAATAATTAACACCAACCAGGCAATCACTGAAAAGCAAGTACCAAAACAGGGGATACAGAGAGCTTCTATTGCCAACAGCTTTCAAAATTTTATCGCTCATCCTTCTTAAAATTTCAGTTCCTCGAGTTTTGAGATGCTCAAGCTCTTAAATAAATAATAAAAAGAATAAAATGAATCCCAGCTCTAAAAAAAAGGGGGAAAAAAGGTTCCAGGTCCTCACCATCATGGAAGAAACACTTAAATCAAAAAGTTCTACAGCTTTATGTTTTAAAATATGTTTTTAAATAACTCCTGGAGAGCAGCACGGAAACTTGCGTGTCCCAACAATACACACAACGCCCATGGCCTCGATAACTTCAAGTACAAGAATGATGGCAATGAAAGGGTTTGGGAAATGCCCACTAGTCCGTGGTTGTTGGTGGGCCAGTGCATTCGGGGCTCCGGGGAAATATCATCGTGCCCACACGCCTGCCACCGCCAGAGCTCATCACAGCAGCATCCTGCTGGGGCTTCAGACAGCTATGAATCCTGGGAGATGTCGTCTGGAGAACCATAGAATGGTTTGGGTGAGAAGGGACCTTTAAAGCCCATCCAGTGCCACTCCCTGCCATGGGCAGGGACACCTCCCACTGGATCAGTAGGCTCCAAAGCCCCATCCAAACTGGTCTTGAACACCTCCAGGGATGGGGCAGCCACAGCTTCACTGGGCGTTATTGTAATTTATTAATAGTATCCACTTATTTTAAAATTTTTAAAAATTAAATACTAGGGGAAAAATTACACTTCTTCCACCGAAACAATTTTTAATGGAATCCAGAAGAGGAAGAATATTAATACTCAGGGCAATCACTTACTTTGATGTCTATATAATATGCAGTGACCTGTAAGCGGAATGAGCTAAAACTGTCATATATTCATTACTAGAAATCATTCTTTGAAGAATATCACGGCCAATTTGAAATGAAATGGGCAATATGGAAATAAGTTAATTGCATGGTGTTTAAAATAACTGGCTCTAGTAAGGATCTCCTTTCTGTGTACTTCTATTTCAGCTTCAAATGCACTTCTTCCCAAAACATTGGAAAGGCTGGCTTAAGCAAATTGAAACGTTGTAATTACTTAGTACTGATAGCGGTAGGGCAGCATTCATTTAGGATCTCAGACTTGGTAAAAAAAATACCCAAAGGATGATCTTATAATTTTAATTTCCCTGGGAAAGGGAACCTGGGAGTACATGCAGCACAAAATGCGCTGATCCAGACCCTACCGACAAAGACTGGAGGAAAATACATTCAATAAACAACTATACATTCCACGGGGAATTTCTTAGCTATCATCTTATTAAAGCAAAAAGCAGAATTGCTCTTCACAAGCAGGGCACACCATTTGCTTTGCCCAGTCTGTGCTCAGACTTTGCGCTGCTCAGAGCGGCTCTGCCTGGAGCAGAGAGCACTCTGGCTCTCGCAGCTGCACGGGGCAGGGAGGCTGACGGGCATCCAGCCCGCCCGCAGGATGCCGCTGCCTTCATCCTTCCATGAACCCTGCCACCTCCGGCAGAAATGAGCTTGATGTGACGCCCCTCACTCCTTCGTGCTGTTAATTTTAAATTTTAATCCCTAGCTTTCATTTACTCACTTCTCCTGTCGCTGCGTTTTTGTTCTGTGGTTTATTGCTTGCATTGCAGAGAGGAGCAGCTGAGATGGGGAGCATCTCCACGAGGAGCCTGTGGGACCTGTTTCCACAGACCTCCCTTGGGGCCCCGGGGTTTGGCTGACGCTGCATTTAGGCAAAGTGGATGTATCTCCTTGTGGGAAAATGTGGGGGAGTAGCCTTGCTTTCCAGCCCTCAGCCTCTCGGCTCTCTTTGCCAGTTGCCAGGATTACAGGAGATGCGACAGGTCGGTGGTGCAGGAACCCCTGCACGTTCTCAAGCCTCCGTGCACATCTGGCAACGTTCGCTTTGTCCTTTTATTATTCTCATGCCCCAGAAACCAAAGGAAAAGGGAATCTCTTTTTTTTTTTCCTTTCCCAGAATGACCCAAGCTGGATTTTTCAAGTAGGATTTTGTGCTTTCCCCCCTGCCTGGATTCCAATAAGAATCTACAAGATCTTCAAGCATTTTGTTGAGCTGAGGCTTTATACCTCAAAGTATGAGAAAGAAAAATAGGGTGGCAAGAAGCAGAGAAGTTAACAGCATCTCTTTTATATATAGAAAATACCGAGATATCGATCTTTGACAGTGGATAATGAACCAACACGATGCAATCATCCCAACACTCGTACCTGGAGCTCACACCGTGCCAGCGGAGGGACAGGGTCTCCAGGATGATGCTGCATACAGCACCAAAAGCAAACAAGGGGTCCACACAGGATTTAACACACCAAAGCTCTCCAGGGTAGACAAAAGCCAGGAAAACCTCTTCTTCCTAAGGGCCTGAGGGCTGTTGGTTGAGGGCATTCCTGGTTTCTCTCCCCTTATGAGCAGACCATGAGCGAGTTCTACCCTGCAATACTGTGTTTTGAAACATGCTATTGTTGCAAAATGGTTTAAAAGAAATCATTAGGAGACTCCAGCCTGAAATCTTAGCACTGCAGCGTACATTGACGTGATAGTGATTTTCATTTTCACAAAGCTCTTCACCAACGTACCCCAACGGTGCCGGGATCCAGAGTTACGCATGTAAAACACAGCAAGTCAAAGCTTACCCAGCACCGGTAAGCACGTTCAAGTATCAAATGAATTGTACTCCCCACGCTTAAATTTGCACTTGTGGAATTTTGCATATGTAGAAAGGAAAACAACACAGATACCCTCGATTAATTTAACCCCAGAGCGTGGAGGCTGATTTCTTCTTGTGATTTTTAGCGCCTACATTGGGCAGCTTGGCAAGAGAATTGAACAGCTATTTTCCTAAATCGATCTGGAATTCAGACATATGCCAATATTTGCATGACACATCACAAAATGTTTATGACTGATGTATCTCTAACATATATTTTGCATACCTATTTAAATATTTATAGACACACTATCTCCACTTTCACGTACCACATTTTAGATGCTTGTTTGTTGTTTCATTCCACATTTTCCGCTAGGCTTTTAATTTCATATGCTTCATCTATCAGATACTACTCCACTTTTAACATATCACTGTGGAACATGATAACTGGTGTTGAATATAGAGCTAGAGAGTGAGGTTTTACAATACTGAGTATTATAGAGCTGAGTGATAAATGGAGCACAGCAGCTGGGCTGAGAAGCTTGAGACCTAGTGAGGAAATAACAGCACACGCAGGGCTGACAAAAATTACATTTGCAGGTAAGTGGAGTGGAAATTTATCCTTATTGGGGGAAAAAAAAAAAGGCAAACTGTTGTTCATGTTATTAAAGGCAGTGTGAGAGATAGCATGAGCAACAGATTGAGGCAATATTCTTCCAACTCCAGCAGGAATTCATCTCGAGCTCTAACGTGCAATTTCACTACAGAGCTTCAGGATAACACAGAGGATTATCCCCAATTGTTTCGAGGGTTTGGATAACAAAGCATAAAAATCCTATTAAGTAGTCTTTTGTGCCAATGTAGACCAGAAAATTATTTCTATTAGTAAAAGTTACAAAATCATCCAAAAGCCGAACTGCAATAAATATTGAGGTAACCACCTAACAGAAAAGCCAGGCAGCTTTAGGTGTCTGGAATTTTCAGAGGTACCTGTAGTGTCACAGACCATCTCACAGGATAACTGATACAGCTCATCAAGTCTGTCCAAGCAAGGCTAAGCTGCACAAATACCCCACATCTCCTTTTTTTTTACCTTTCCTGGCAATAAAATTTTACAATGGAAAGCCATTAGTGCTGCAAGAATATGAAAATGAGGACAATTAAATTCATCTTATTATGAATGTTAAATAGGCTGTTATGATTGTATATTTAGCACGATGGTGTAGAGCCAGACAGTAAGCCCTCTCCAAACCAAAAAATAATAGGTCTTTAGAAACAGTAAAATGTATTATTTTTCTGGTCACACCTACTCGTAGCTGCTATGTTTTAGAGTAGATTTAACCTTTTGAAGTATTACTACTTTCTGATTTTTACATTTTAGCTTTCCAAAGAAACAAACCCAGGTATGTGACACGGGAGTAGCCATAGTTAGCTTTTGCTGACATTTAGGACCAAAACCTCCCATCCAGACTTGTTGAGTGATCAGCTCAAAGTTGGCAAAACTCTCTGTTTTGGAGAACCTTTATTCTAAAACTCTCGAACAACCCACAGTCCTCCCAAAAGACAGGGAAATGCAGGAAAGCTCCTCTCTGCCCCAGTGGGGTTTTGTAGAGCTGCTGTGGATCCATGGGAAGGCGAGGTTTAGTTTGAACACACTGGGGTTCATCGCCTCACTTGGCATGCTGGCACCATGTTGTGCGTGGAGACAGCATCACCAGCGCCCCAGTATCGTCAGCGCCTCAGCATCACCAGCGCCTCAGCATCGTCAGTGCCCCAGCATCATCAGCGCCCCAGCATCACCAGTGCCTCAGCATCACCAGCGCCCCAGCATCATCAGCGCCCCAGCATCACCAGTGCCTCAGCATCACCAGCGCCCCAGCCCACAGCTCTGCCGCTGCCCAGCTCACCAGGAGCCAAGTCAGCCCGCCTGCCTTCCCAGCATCCTGAGAAACCATCTCAGCCAGCCTTCCTGCTTCCCAGTGCACCAATAACCATCACAGCTGCTTCTTCAGCTCTGGGAACACCATCACCCTCGTGAGTTTCTGTGCACAATCACATCTCATCTGAAAATCGGAACAATTTCCATTTTTATATATATATTTAGTCCAACACATGGGATTGAAAATGTATATAGCTTGAAAACCAGTACAAATGAGTTTGTTCTTTCATCTGTCTGCGAGTTCTTTACAGATGTGACTCCAAGCATCCCTGTTTCAGCTGAGCAGCTATTAAAGTGCGCAGTGCAGAGTGTCAGCGCGCAGCGTAACCCCAGGTCTCCAGCACCTTAACTCGCTACAGCCCATCCCCACCTGCAGGCTACAAGGACGTCTGACTGTCAGATTTTCCCCACTAAAGGCAATGTGTTTGGATTTGCTTTGAGAATGCAGATGTTCAGGCAGAATTCTCAGGAAGATGCTGGAAGCTGCGGTACCAGGAATGAAACCAGACCAGAGAGATCCCAGCTGCAAGCGGAGAACTGGAGAAACAGCTTTGGTGAAGAAGTGAATCGGGCTGATGGATATGAGGGAACAGCAGGAAAACAACAACTGACTGCAACAGAGTCTGAAACAAGCTTGACTTCTTAATCTTTTCTTATTCTCTTCCCCCCTGCCCCCATCAGGAGCCTACCTTTTATTTCAAGGAGGCCTTGATTCTGCCAGAAAATGTCCTCACGTGGAACATCTTCTGTTTCACCCGGCACACAGCCCTAGCACAGCCATCCCTGTTGTCAATACATCTTACGAGTATTTCTGATACAACGTCAGCCCTGCTCAAGTTTTGGGTCCTGCTTAAGCCTCAGGTTGAAGCTGAGAAGATGGTGATTCCCTGACAGCCTTGTCTCTCCCAGAGATACCCACGCTTGTGCCAGTCCACCTGCAGCTCTGTCTTTAAACAGAATAAAAGCCTGGCACGCTGACCACAGGATCCCAGCACAAAATGACAATTTGCCTGCTGTCTGCCATGTCCTCCCATTCTCTTTATCTGCTTGCATGACCTTTTTTTTCCCCTGACTCAGAAATATTGCAACACCCAAGGCAGAGATGGCACCACATCAAAGAGCCTAAGTAATAAGGGAAGCGGTTTTCTTTTCACTTGAGCAGAGACTTCAAAATACCTTAAAAAAGTAACAGAGATGATAATAGGACTGAAAAATTCCATGGCATCTGAAGAGCATAATTCGAGCGCAAATATCAGAAGAAAAGATATCCCACACCGGAGTGGCTCCCAGGGAACCAACTCTAATAACATTCAGGTTACCAACCTCATCCGGGCCACTTTTCTGAATTAGCAGCCCTGTGACAATAAAGAAACGTGGGATTAAAAAACAAGAAAGGAGGGAAAAGGGCCGGTCGATTCTCCCACCGCTTTTTCTTGTTCCTGAAATTTCTGTTGCCTGGAAATGGCTGCTGAGAAGATGGGATTATGTAAGTGCTTGCCAACGTTTCACACGTTAAGGAAACGAAAGCCTGAGTGATGGGTAGATTAACTCGTCTTCTAAGCAGCGAACTAAAACATGTTTACTAAGGAGAACTCGAACAGTGAAACTCCTTTAAGAACCCCAGGAGTGATGAGGCCTTGACAATTCCCAGGATTAAAAAGCTGCATACATTACAGACAATGTAATCTCCTTATAGGAAGATGAGGAAAAGGAAAATAAAGCCTTTTCGGTGTGCAAGACGGTTTTTGTTTTAAAGTACAGACGTCCCGTCTGATTGAAGACTTGCTGGCATTGTCTTTTTTTCGCCTGATCGATACGACAGAGAACAGAGCTGCCCCTCCAACTCCACATTAAGTTACATTTTCCAACAAACCCGCTGCTCCTATCAAACGTGACCCAGCGATAATAAAAGAGTAAGCGCTGTGCTGTAGAAATTTCTCTTCCTAAATTTAATCAGGCGCTACAAGAAAACAGGCACTAAAGACAGTGCAAAATACCTCTACCCAGTTTTGAATACAACCACAGTGACCGTGTCACCTCGGGAGACCTACGCTTTCCTTAACTCTTCCTCCTTGCCACTCACGTGGCACGCTACCTTCTGCAAATACTCGAATCACAGCTGAAAGCTAGTTTAAAACTGAATCTGCTAGACTTTTTCCATTTTTTAGCAAAAAACCTGAGGATTCTGCTCATTTTTCCTTTTTCTCTGTTTACCAACAAAGCACTGGGATCTCTAAAATCAACAAAAAATTCTTGCAGTCACACTTCTTCCAGTTCAAAATGAACGTGCTTACACTGGCGATCAAGCTGAATGCACTGCGGATGCTGCTTAGAAAAGGTGATATTCTCAGCAATGTTTTTGAGGCACTAAAAAAAGTCAAAATCTTGCTGCAAGCTGAAGTTGCGGCATCCACTGGAGCATCAGCAATGCAAAACTGCAGGCAGCAAACACCCTATCAGGAGACCAGAGCAGAAATTGTGTTGTGTGCTGCTAAACCATGGCTTGAACAACAAGGTTAGGATATCCCACAGCAAGAGAAACCCTGCTGGTTCCTACAGGAATGCACGTGCAGTTGTGTGACGCCAGTACGTGTGTCTAGAAGAGGGAATATAAAGCATCCAGGCTGCCTGGAGCTCACATCTTCATGGAAACAAAAAATCCCCAAGAGTGGATTTTTGCACAGTTGCCCAATGATGGTGAACGGCAAATCCTCAGCTGGTGGTAATGGTTATGGCTCTACTGAAATCTGCTGATGTTCCCCCTTCAGTCTTCCTGATGAAGGGAAAAAAACTCACTATCCCTTGTGACAAAAAGCTGCAATGAATGAGTGGAGCCAGATGTGAAATTTCGCACCCCACTATTATATTTGCGGGATGCCTTCAAAAAGTTACACTGGGCAAAGCCTCAGCCAGCCAATCACAAAATCTACATTCCATCAGCTTCAGGAGAGAAGAAACAGCTTCTCAGAAATGCCACAAGTGACTCACCCACAATTTTGAAGCCCCTTCAACAGTATCCTAGTTATTTCAAGCAGGACTGGGAGTTTATCTGTGATTTCCTTCCCATAAGTGGAACTATGAGCCAGCAAGGTGCTCAAATCATGGAAAAAGAAACACACATAAAATGATTTTTGTAACTGCTGTGTTATGAATATATTGCCTTTTCTATTCTGATCTCCCTTCCCTGTGAATTTTAAAATATATAAAATCAGGAAGCAGGGAGCAAATAATATTCAGGTTGAGCTCTGGAGCCCTCAGCACAGGAAGGACATGGATCTGTTGGAGTGACTGCAGAGGAGGCCACAGAGATGATCCGAGGGCTGGAGCACCTCCCGTCCGAGGCCAGGCTGAAAGAGTTGGGGTTGTTCAGCCTGGAGAAGAGAAGGCTGCGGGGAAACCTTAGAGCAGCCTCCAGTACTGGAAGGGGCTGCAGGGAAGCTGGGGAGGGGCTCTGGATCAGGGAGTGCAGGAATGGGACGAGGGGGAACGGTTTTCAGCTGAAAGAGGGGAGATTGAGATGAGATTTTAGGAAGGAATGTTTTGCTGTGAGGGTGGGGAGGCCCTGGCCCAGGTTGCCCAGAGCAGTGGTGGCTGCCCCATCCCTGGAGGTGCTCCAGGCCAGGTTGGGTGGGGCTTGGAGCCCCCTGATCCAGTGGGAGGTGTCCCTGCCCATGGCAGGAGGTGGGATTGGACGGGCTTTAAGACCCTTTCCAAGCCAACCCATTCCATGATTCTTGAGACTGCTGTGTTATGAATATATTGCTTTTTGTATTCCAAAGTGCCTTCCCTGGGAATTTTAAAATATATAACATCAAGAAGCAAGTACTATCTCTATCAGAAGGTCATTTTCTCAACGGCAGCGCACTGCTGCTGTACCACCAACTCGTTTGCAATGTGGGCACATACATTTCAACGCACGTATATTCAGATCTGCAAAGGAAGCGAGCGAGTATAACCATGGAAGCACCCGCTCCAAGATCAAGTAGAGCCGAATTCAGAAAGACAAGCAGCAAAGAAGTCATATTTTGCACCTTCTATGCGAGCTTCGCTGAGGGTTACAACACTTTGGAGCAAATCCTCTTGCCATGTGGAAGCTGCAGTTTGTGTGTGCTGCACGGTGCAGAGTTCATTACAAAAGCAGAGCCACGTTATTTGATTAGAGAAGTGATAAGTTCGATCCTTACCAAGTTTTCTTGGTTCCTGGCTGCTATTTTCTGATCATCTTCTCCCCCATTTTTCATGTATTTGACCTCTTCCACTGGTTTGATCCTATACTCATCTGAGCACCGAGGAAAAAAAACAAAAAAAGAAAAAAAAATTGAACCAGTGTAGTTCAGCAGCGGGGAAAAAACAAACTAAAACCAAAACAGCTGGCTAGAAATGACCCTAATTAAGCAAAGCAACTAAAATGTATACACATACATAGTTTTGAAGGCTGAAACGTGACTGATACCAAGGAAGTCTCTCCTGCCTGAGGCCCCAGCGAGAATTTCCAGACACTGTTGGGTAGCTCTGTGGTCCAGCACAGCCCCAGCACCATGAGCAGGGGATGCTCAGTAAGTCCTCTCCCCCCGCATCCCTAGTTTTCTGGATGTTTAATACTAATGAGTTCTTGGCCCCTGCATCCTGCCTGGGTTTTATTGTCAGTGGGCAAACAAGCGATGTACAGCAGTTTTGTGAGCAACCTGCTCACGGGTGTCCCTTACACTGAAAACACCCCTTCTGAAAAGCAGTGCTGATGGAGGCTGCTTAAAATTCAAGTTAAAAGCTGGGTGGGGAGGGAATAAAATACTTAAAAACACTGCTTTTTTTTTTAGAATTTTGTTTTTCCTGCACTGTTTTAATGGAGCTAAAGCAAGAGGTACACAGTCCTACAGTGATATCTGGAGAAACGGTCCCATTCAGAGCATCTCCCTCTCCCCAATCCCCCGGCTCCGACCATTTTTCCTGCACGTAGATGTTACCCAGAGAGAAAACCTGCATGAAAGGAAGGAATAAGGGAAATAAGATTCCTAGTTTGCCCTTAGTATTTCTCAGCTCAGCATTTCAGCTCTGGAAATAATAAATTCCCAGCTCCTGTGTCAGTACTGAAACGTAATCTAACGCGGGAGCGCTATCGAACAGCCTCACCCAAAGGGATTCTTTCCTCTGGCAGCACAAGATGGCACTTGGTGATTCTTCTTTCTAGCCCTGGAACCCAGCGCTTGCAGCACCAACACTGCCTTCTCTCAGCCCCTATCACAGCGTTTTGCTCTGGTCATCTTTGTAGCACTTGAATCCATAAGAAAAACACCCTGAGTTTTGCACTCACGCTCCTCCAGCCACGATCCATAATGCAGAGGAGAAACTTCACCCCTCCTAAGCGGAAAACGCTAACACAAAATGAAATGACCCACGGCACACTGGGAATAAAAGGCAAAACCTGGGCAAATTAAAAAAAAAATGAATCAATTTTCTTCTTTTTCTTTGGGTTTTCAAGCAATTTATCTCACTTGCTAAGGGAAAAACAAAACAAAAAAGGGATTTTTCTGGATTACCGTATTGTTAAAAACCCGGCACAATATTTAGAAGGAAGCTCGTTTTCAGGAAACTGTTAACCACAGAGTAGATAAATAACTCTGAAAAATAGTCTTATTTTAAAAAATACAAAATGGGTTTGCATTTGGTCTAGTCCACATCTACATGTATTTTTTATTATAGAGTTTAAATAAAACTGTGAGTTTATCAAAAAGCAGCATTTCAGATGCAGAGTCTCAAAACAAATGGGAGAATTTAAGACAATATTATGAGATCGGTAAACGTGAACAACAACTCTGAACTTCTTGTCTTTTTTTAAACGGAATTTACGTAGTCTGGAGGTGACAATTCATAAAACCAAAAAGGCTGAACACAATAAAGCCTGGGAATTAGAAGTACTTGATTGACTGCAATGTCTAACTTACATTTTTCTCCCTCCTTCAATGATCTCTGTTGTGATCAGCAATAAAACCCACATGCAGAAAAAGCATAAAACTCCCACGGCTGCATGCCCAGGTTTGAATAGGAAAACGGTTGAGAAAGAGAAAATAGCACAAAGGAAGTTTGCCCAACCCGCAGCTCGTCCCCAGTAACCATAAAAGAGAAACATGTCCAACCCAGCCTTGTCAAAACTAAGCAGGCTATGGAGGTCCTCATATTTAGTGGCAAAAATAACCTCTGAAACCTGGCTCCTGCGTGTTCCAAGAGATTATTTGTGATCAAACACTGAGCGCACTGAGGACTTGCCGGCTTCCCAATAGCCATCATCAGAGAAACCCTCAAATTGCCCTACGTGATCTCAATCAAATCTGTCAGTCCACAAAACCTTTAAAACCATAAGAAATTCAGGATAAAGGAAATTATACAAAGTTCTATGCATATTTACCTCGCTCTGTTTTGCTAAAATTAATACTCCTATTTTTTTCCTAAATATACTTTTACATCAAAAATGAACAAAAGTGGAAGTTTTTTATGCTTCTTTCATGCACAAAACTGAAAATCATTTAGTGAACACAATAAAAATTGTGAGGCACTATCACTCAGTGCTGCATATCACATATAAAGAGAAATATATCTTCATGCTTCTTTCACGGTAAAAGTAAAAATCAACTACTGTCTTTCATTGTGTGGCATATTATACAAACAGAGATTTCCAACACCTCAAATTGGTGAGGAATGGGTTTACAGAACTGCCACAGCAAATACCACGTTGACGAAAAGCAGCCTAACTGAACAGAAGGAAAACCAACATAAGTGAACCACAAATAAAAGACAGAAGTATTGTTGAGCGTAACACCCACCGCAAAATTCACCACAGGACATAAACCAGAATGCAGTAACGCCTCTAGCGTGAAACTCTTTGGAAGGGCAAGGGAGGAAGAACTGTTAAGTTGAATGTGCTGCAAAAATTCTCAGTAGGCAAATCCTATGAATGAAGATCTCCATCTGGAAACAGATAATTCCCTCAAACATGACACTCGGTTGCCATGGCAATGTGACAAAGAAAAACAGCATTCATTAATAATGATTTCAGTGATAAATGAGCATATCAACTTCTAATATTGAAACAATTACAGAGGGTGGGGGTGAGGGGAAAACTGTGGTTGTTCCTATGAGAAAAATTTCTTCAGCGGTTCCAGGCATTGCTGTAAGTGCCATTACCACAGCAACATCGGTAATGACATTATTTCTGCTGTTAAAAAAATCATCACAGAAAAGCATAATTCCATCAAATATATCTGGACTCACTGTGACTTTTGGAGAAAGCTTTCAATAAACAGCAAGTCTTGAAAAAATATTACAAAAGCTGAATGACATTGCCTTCCCATTTCAGATATCTGAAGATGAACAGATTTGGTTCTGCTGTCATCGACAGGGTCGATGGGCGAGCCTCTCTTCCCTATTTTTAGTGACGTATCAAGTATCAGGCAGGAGTTAAGTGGCACTGCAGTCACACCACCGAGAAGAAAGTTTCTAACCACACCTTCATTTTCCTGTGCTTCAAATTTGTCCTTCGGAATTTCTTGCCTTTGTATCAAAGGACATGTCAAGATTTTTACTTCATCCACAATAAAACCCACATGTTTTGTAAAATGTAGGCTTTGCGTGTAACGAATTTCTCTGTACGATAGTTCCTTCTGCCAGGTGCAGAACTACTCCTACTGCTGCGATCACGAGAAATGCCACGGATCAAAGATTCACGTGCTCTCCTCTCTCAAAGACTTGAAAGCTAGAACCTATATTTAGATAAAGGGCTGAGTTGCTCTTTCTAAAAATATTTGTTAAAAAACATAAAGAGATTTTGATGCAACTTAACAGAAACATAACAGCAGGTGAGCTGCTTAGATGCTAAACACAAAACATGCCAACACCATCTACAGAGCCATGGCAAAGGAATACTCCCAGCTACACTGGTAGGACTCAAGCAGCCGTGGGCTTAACGCTAGAAAGAGCTAGGCTAGACATCAGGAAAACATCACCGACTGCAAAGAGAGTCAAGAAGTAGAATCAGATTGCTTGGGTGGTCGCAGTTTCCATAACCTTTAAAAGTCTTTAAAAAGTCATCAGCCTCAAGTGCCACGGTTTGAAGTCCATCCTGTTTTGGAGTGCAAGAGGGATGAGATGAGCCCTCGAGATTCCTACAGCTCTGTTAACTGCATGTGGCTATCACCTAAATACCAGCAGAAGCTACATCAAAGATCAAAAAAAGCCAATAATTAGAGAAAGAAGTTTTAATAATCCCATAAACCAATGTTTCTTGAACTAATTACTAGGGAATGGGGTATATCCAAGCTATTTCCTTAGCTCCAGCTTCAAGCACTCACAGAAAGCAGCATCTACACGATTGTTTTGATTCTACATGGTTATACCAATTCTGACTTAGCTGCTGAGATTTGCAGCTGTGGGGGTTGACTACCGATCCACCTGGACGTGGGTAGAGAGTGAAATTTCATCAGAGATCAACCAGCACTGGGTGAGTAGCCCATCGTCTTCCTTTGTCATCAGCCCTCAGAGCTATGAACTCCCAAGCAATTGTTGATCTTGGTAACTGTGTTGTTTTTATTAACATGAACTAAACAGAAAAAATAGCTTAGGAAAGAAGCCAACCTATTTCTTTCCAAGGACTATCTGAAAATGCTCATTCAGATTTCCTAAATGAAGTTATTGGTACCTTAATCCAATCTAAAATACAGCCACGGCTGGCAGCTGAGGCGGTGGACACCACCAGATATCACACAGAGCGCAGGTGCACAAACAACACACCAAATTCTGCCAATAAAACATAAATCACTTGACAGAAGAGCTGTTTGAAAACCCAAATGTACTACACAGATTGCCACACATCTGGAAAGACCACTCTCAAGTATTTTTAGTTCGTCCTACACAACCCTAACACGTGTCAACTAGAAATGCTTCTGCTTCTGCTTCTGCTTCTGCTCAAGGCAGACGGCACTGCCAGGGGTTTTGTTGGAAAAAAAGGAGACTGAGACATTCAGCGTAACCAAAACCGGACCCCACGTGGAGGACTTCTGCGGTATTGGAAGGACACTTGCCCTAAAGCTAGACGAGATCGGGATAGCTCTTTTCTAAGCTGTCAAACCGTTTCCACTACAGCCGCATATCACACTCAGTGCTTTATGAGACATCAACTCCCTTCAAGGGCGATTCCAACATGAAATTAAACTGGAAAATTTTAGTAAATTCCCTTCTACTTTATTAGGCTTCCCCTCATGACGGCGTTGAACAGTGCTCCTCTGGGACCAACAGGTTTGACAGGAGTGCAGCTCCATTAACTCCAATGGATGTCATCTCGATCTGCGTTGCTGTAGAAGCACAAAACCTCATTTTGCCATATTAGCCCATCCTTCATTAACGCTGTCAGGCGCTTGCAGCGCTGCAAACTGCTTGCAGCTCTAGATCCTTTGGCTATCTCTGTCCTCTCACAGAGAAGGCCCAGCCTTATTTCTGCCCAAGGGAGAAGGTGCCATTCCAACACGTGCGATGCTGCTGCTCATTGCAGATCCTAGTTTATGAATCTTAGGTTTTCTGATCTCTTTCCCTCTGATCTAACACAGTGGCAGAATATGGCAAAGCCATAATTCAGCTCCTTTGTTATGACAGCTTTTGTTTCGCAAATTTGGTGCACAGAGACCTATCCCTGTACGCAGGAGATGTGCCGTTGGATCAAGGAAGTCATTACTTGGTTTCTTCTACTACTTGGTCTCTTCTTGGTCAAAAAGTTCCCAAGTCTGCTCTACATTTGGACCATCACAGAGCCTGTGAAAATCATAGTTGTATGCGTAGTTTTCTATCACATTTCACATCAAGGCCACTCACCTGATGCAGTGGAAGGTGTCCCTGCCCATGCCAGATGGGCTGGAATTGGATGGGGTTTAAGGTCGTTTCCCACCCAAACCATTCCATGATTCTGTGATCGTGTTAACTATCCTCACATCAGGGCACAGGCCCACTACAGTGCACCTGCCAAGTCTACCTTTGTTGTAGGTAAGTTATAAGTGTACTTTGGTAGGGAAAAAAAAAATATATATACCCATTGCAACCAATAGAGTTGGTGTTGTGGGAAGTAATTTTTCCATAAAGATTCCTGCTTCATACACAACCTCTCTTTTAACACCATTTGGGAAAAACCCAACAACTCACCATGGTTTGCACCATCGACTTCCTTGCATACAGGTCATCCACCCCTGGGTCTACAGTCCTAGGTGGGAGGTTGACAGGTGAGGGTATAATCTAAAGCTTTTCCTGCTCTAGCTCAGGTTTCCTCAGTGTTCATGCAAAGAGAAGTACAAAACGATGCAGAAAGAAGTGGAAGACGGTGAGTACCCCAAACCACATGAAAAACAATTCTTAGGGACCAGAGGCCTCATGGATGTGCATGTGTGTGGTAGAGGGAGGATCAGAAATCTTACCCCGCCCTGGAACCCATGAAGGAAGGCAACACTCGCTGCTGCTCTGCTCTATCATGACTCTCTGACAACAAGTCAACAACTGGCCAACTCAACCAGCAAATCCCTGTGCTGAGGTACTCGCTGCCAGTGGCTGGTTCAAGCATGCAGAGATGTACCACAACCTCGGAGGCCATTTCATTAATTCAAAAAAGATCTTTAAAATGCCACCTCAACATCATAAAATCCAGTTATTGCTAAACATACAAGTTCTGCCTCACTTGCATAGTATCACCTTCAGTTACAGAATCTCCAGGTATTTTGAACTCCCATTTGTATTTAAGATCTGAGGAAACTCTGTGTATAAGATGGTATTGAAAAAACAGCCACATGATCATATAATTACAGACTTTTGTGCACTCATCTGTAATTAAGAAGCCAAAAACCAACGCTGGTGGTGTGCGTCTGTAATTGTCTTTCAGCTACCCAGATTTTTGCTTGCTGAAACTATATAACTCCTATATATACATATACACACACACTTTGGGGGTTTGGGCATTTAATTAACACGTAACTTGGAGCCAGACACCAGGCTGTTCATAGGAAACCATTTCTCAGGTGGAGGAGATTACAGCCACGGTGCTTGGCAGGAAGGATACCCAGTAAATGCAATTATCTAGCCAGTTAAAAAAATCAGATTGAGAAATGAAAGCAGGAGGGGAAACAAGCAGCAGAGAGATTAATTAAAGGAACAGACAGAAGGAAAACAATGAGTCTGTGCCTTGAAAATATTGCTGTTCATATGAAACCACCAGGTAGGTTTTCAGATGGGGGCTGCACTGTCCTGCCCCAGCATCCTCGCACCACGAGAGGGAAGCAGCACAGGGCTGGCCCAGCACAGCCCTTGCAGCACCTTGAAAGAGCTGAAAGTTCAGCATTTCCAATAACTAATTGCATCTAAACTCCACAAACTTAATTTTAAACAGAAGTGTCTGACCCTGCCTTGAAGAAAAGACTCTGTGCCACTCAGACACTGCAAAGGCACAGTTTGAAGAATTGGCTTCATGGCTATAGGTCTCTTTGTTGTGGAAGGGAAAGACAAGAGAGAGGAGGGATGGCTGGGGAGCAAACCTGCAAATATAAAATAAACTGCGACACAAGAAGGGCTAAAACTTCTTCTGTGATTCAACTAGGTGGCAAAACCCTTGCAAGCTTGTAAGCAGTGGTGGTAAGACCTGCTTGGCTGCGGAGGAAAGGCGGGTGCTGTCCCGTCACCTCTCCACACCACATCCTGGAAACCGTCTTGATATCAAACCAGAAGTTGTCACCTTGGCCGATCTGGACAGCACATTGCAGCCAGGTCAAAAAAGCTACTTCAACTCCATTTTACTGCTCCTTTTTAAAATTCTCCCTTAGAAAGGGAAAAAAAAAAAACACAAAGCACTAAATATTTAATTCTTTCCACGTTTTTCAACATCGTTAACGAAACTCCTGGTCTCTGTTGACTATTCCCTGGTCAGCATCTGTCTACAGACTCCACTGCCAAACATTTATCATTTTAGCACAGAACGTGTCAGGGACTATTCCGATTCCAGAAAAATCCCTAATTGACCATTACTGTGAGCATCCCTTGCACAATGATGCAGGTCTTGCTCCTTACAGCCCCGCTAACGTATCGACCAGTTGCTTGAGACACCAAAAAACCCTTGCCTGAACTAAGCTGTCCCAAGAGATCTCTGGAAAAGGGTCATTACCACTCCATACCCCCAAAATGACATATTTCCTATCATTGTAAATACATGACGAGGAGTCTTCAGAATCCTTGTCAATAAAAAAGCCAATTTCTCTTTACTTAACAAGTAATGCCCTTCTCAACCAGTCAACTATTAAAGGAGATTGTTGACCCGCAATGTATGACTTGAAATAGAATTTCACATCCTTTCTGGCACAGTAGCTTCCTTCCAAATTTTCACTGCTCGTTGTACCTCAAAGAATATTTGTAAATCGTCAACTATTTCATTTGTATTAATTGCATTACAAAAGTGGCAGAATAATTACCCAGGACCAGTAATGTACTGGAGATTCGTGATGAGCACAAACACCTCCTCAGTGCTAGGATTTCTGAAAACTAAGAGGGGAGGAGGGGACTAATGAAAACTTAATTTATAAAACACAGCTCACATCTCCAGATGCAAAAGTCAATTATATTACTTTACTTACAGGCCATCCGAAGAGCTACAAAATTAACTTATTGGAAGGATTAATATTTTACCCTGTTCAGAGTTTGTTATCTCAGAAAGATGCCTACTTCCCGGAGCAGCAGCCATGTTGCAAAAGCCCTTAAAAAAGCCCCCAAAAACAAACACCTCCCGCCCACGTGGTGCCAACAGAGGCACTTTGTTCAAGCAATCAACATTCACAATGGGAACAGCCTAAGGAATCCCCAGAATGAGAGCAACACCGGGCACAGCAGAGGGGCTGCCTGGCTCACAGCCCCATCCAGTCACAGGAGGTGTCTGGTTTAACGTCTCCATCTCACCACACACACCACGCCTCAAATTAACTTCCAGTCCTCTGCTGCATGTAGTCACCGCTCTTCCACGCTGTCTTGTACCATTAACAACCTCCTCCCTTGTCCCTCCTGTCATCAGAAATATAACCTTTTTATGAGATTAGAAGTACTCATTCCCCTTCTCTGCCTGGTGTCTTGCAACCACATCCAAGCTGCTCCGGGCACATAATACATCACCATGCGCACGTAGGCTATGCTGGAAGCACAAAGGTGGCTGGGTAGAAAAGAAAAAGACATTTTAAAATGCTAATGATTTACTGTGCCTCCTCCAGTTTCCTTTGGGCAACGCTTTTTGAAAGAAAGAAAAACATCAAATGTGTGAGAAAAGGAAGGTTTTAATAATAGATAAAAATGTGACCAGCAGGGTGAGGGAGGGGATTCTGACCCTCTGTTCTGATCTTCTGAGACCTCATCTGGAACCCCGCATTCTGGAGTCCTCAGCACAGAAAGGACATGGATCTGTTGGAGCAAGTCCAGAGGAGGCCCCAGAGATGATCCGACAGGGAGCAGCTCTGATATGAGGACAGGTTGAGAGAGTTAGGGTTGTTCAGCCTGGAGAAGAGAAGGCTCTGGGGAGACCTTAGAGCAGCATCCAGTACTGAAAGGGGTGCAGGAAAGCTGGGGAGGGGCTCTGGATCAGGGAGTGCAGGGATGGGACATGTGGGAATGGTTTTAAGATGAAAAAGGCGAGATTGAGATGAGATCTCAGGAAGAAATGTTCTCCTGTGAGGGTGGGGAGGCCTGGCCCAGGTTGCCCAGAGCAGTGGTGGCTGCCCCATCCCTGGAGGTGTTCCAGGCCAGGTTGGATGGGGCTTTGGAGCCCCCTGATCCAGTGGGAGGTCTCCCTGCCCATGGCAGGGGGTGGCACTGGATGGGCTTTGAGGCCCCTTCTAAGCCAAACCATTCCATGGTTCTATGAAATAACCTGTAAAGGCATCTGTACGTGAGGGTACATAAATACTGACTGGTCAGGTGTCCTTTCCTGGCATTTAATAGATATTGCCACCAGGAGGTACTCCTACTGTGAAATTACAGCCTTGTGGTGTTGAAATAAATACGCATTCGTGCAGCTTCACAAGGCTCACCTGGGGAATTAGAGAATTATCTCTCAGTCTGAGGTTTTCCTGGCCAAATTTCAGTCTTCAGCACTTGTTGATTTTTTTATCTTTGTGGCCAAGTAATACAGCACTTGGAAAACAACAAAAGGAGCACTGCAGTAACTGAGAGTACATGGCATTTTTACCATGAATTTTCCTCGTTTGCGCCTACAAGAAGACAATGAACGTCAAAGGTTCTGTCTTTAAAAGATTAAGCAAAAAATGTAAGTTTGTCTATACCATAAAATAAACGGATTTCCTTCAGCACCCAGGCTGCCAGAAAACACATCCTGGCTTCTTTCTAGCAAACACCGAGGCGGATGCAGACCCCTATTTATAGCACACTAATGCAATTGTGGAACACACACCCCATGCACTTTATTTGTGCTCAACTTTGACTGTACTACTGAGCTAAGCAGCTTGTGGGAAGGGTCATTCCCAAGAATAAAACTACATTAGCTCTGCCCACGTATCAACTGCTGGCAGAGCCTCAGGGGTCCCCTCAAAGCCCCCCCAACCTCTGGCACATCTCCTTTGGGTGCTCCTACAGATTGCAAGAGGTGAAAGCTTACATTTAACTAAGTAGCAGGGAAGTCACGACCTGCCTGTGATTAATTTCTCCCTTCAAAATGGGGATAACAACTGTTTCTCCACCTTGGTTGACCTTCTCTCTTTACACTATAAATCCCCACTCAAGGTGCCGAGCCTGACTGCGCGCGCATCTCGCCAAACCCAGCAGACACCAGGCTGGAAACTCAGGCATTGCTGCAAAGCAGATACCAGAGCGGCTGTACCAGAGGTCTGTAACAACACAGGGCATTTACATTAAACAGAACGACATTGCAGAGCAATTCCCTCATCTAAAACCACGACAAGGGGTTGTAAACATTGCAAGACAATTAACTGCCAGAAGAAAATAACTCCAGAGTCTGAAGGCCACCTTGTTAATTTATGGACACCTGCTCTGCTTGCAAGCCCAGCTCTTTTCAAGATGTCAAGCAATTCCAAATTCATTCCTAGACAAGACAAAAATCTACAAAATTATGGTTTCGCAAAACATGAAGTAGGACTCACCCTCTCTTTCTTCAGTTTTCCTATTGCAAAATTAACCGGACACACTTTCAACCATTCCAAAGTGAAGTTAAATGCTCAAGTTAAATGTTTGATGATGAACCATACACTAAGGGTAAAGGGCTACAAAGAAGAAGGATGCTTTGCATCTCCTGGAGAGGCAGAAAACCTGACTTAAATTCAGGGATTATTGGTTAAGCAATCATCTCAAAAAGCAGCAATAAAAAATAAGAAGAGTTTTGTTAAATTTAGTCAATTGTTCTCTGCTTACAGGTAGGAAAACCTCAACCACATTTATATGACAAAAATCACAGAATCATGGAATGGTTTGGGTTGGAAGGGGCCCTAAAGCCCATCCAGTTCCAACCCCTGCCATGGGCAGGGACACCTCCCACTGGATCAGGGACTCAGAGCCCCATCCAACCTGGCCTTGAGCACCTCCAGGGATGGGGCAGCCACCACTGCTCTGGGCAATCTGGGCCAGGGCCTCCCCACCCTCTTCCTAAAATCTCATCTCAATCTCCCCTCTTTCAGCTTAAAACCATTCCCCTCATCCCATCCCTGCACTCCCTGATCAAGGGCCCCTCCCCAGCTTTCCTGAAGCCTCTTTCAGTAATGGGAGGCTGCTCCCAAATCCATTGTACTCCCAAGCCTGTAATTGTGCTAGGAATTGCCCCAACCCAGGTGCAGGACCTTGCACTTGGTCTTGCTGAACTTCATGTTGATCTGCAATCCATTTGAGAAAGTAATCTCAGAGTATTTCTGATTTTTTTCAAAGGAAAGAACTGAAATAACGGCAGACAGAACTCCAAAGATGCACCATTTTTCTTTATGGCTCATTTTTTTGCTTCCTGCCAGAAGAAGTCATGATTAAGAATGAGAAGACTTTATCTGGTAAATAAGCTGCTTGACTGATATTAATGCATGTTATGGTTTGAACTCTGGGGATGCTCTGCCTCCCCAAAGCAGGACTGCAGTGCAGCTGAGGGCACTGCAATGCAAAACCTCACCGATGACTGAGAACATTCCTCCAGCAAGTAATGACAAGGGATTTGTTTCTGTGCGTCTGCTCGGTCGACCTGCTCCCTAGCAGATGTGATCAGCTTCCAAGGGTCAGCGTTTTCTTCTCCTTTCTTTGTACTCTGACTTAAAAGAAACACTAAGTTTCTGTATCTGTAAGGTCAATGGTGTGAAAGAGGCAGCAACTACAGCATGAGATCTGAAGACGGCAATAGGGAAGCACGACATGCCTTTATCCACGTTCAGACAATTGCTAGACTGGACATGCCAAGCCCTTAGAGACTCCGGATTGTTATCAAAACAGATTTTATTCATCATAATGTACTCAGCACTGCAGGGTGGGGAAAAGTTCTTTAATTCTTCCTGAATGGAAACCCCACTGCGGTTTCACAGAGACCGCTACACCTGACTGAGGAAGGTCTTCAACTTCAACCACTGTTGCTCTACTGCCTTGTAAGAATTCACATCTAACCAAATTTCCACCACCCAGGTATTTAAAGAGCTACTTTATCAACACTTCTAAACCAGTTTTCTTCACTGCTGGATCAGTGAAACTGGATGCTGAAAACCAATCTTGATAAAAGTGGCAAGGTACTTGGAGCCTACAGGAATCTTTCCACTGACTTGGATCTTGACCCTAGGGATCACCAGACCTGCATTTCCCCACTTGCAAGTGAAAACAAAAGGAGAGCAGTAGGAGAAGGTAGAGCTAGTTCAATCACAATCATTACATAAAGCTCATGATTAATGGATAGATGCTGCCAGTTGCCCTAAGTGTGCTGAAGGCTACAACCAGCCTCAAGAAACTCCCACCTGGATCTTCTGCCCATGGATCCAGGAACTCTGCTTCAGATGAGGCTTGGGCCTTTGGTCCTTGCCAGAGCAGGTCTGCTTGTCTCTAGTCCTGCCTCTTGTCCCATCTCTTGGAGGGACCTCAGGCCCATGCTGTAGGCATCTCCTCTCCCGAGCAAAGCCTTCAGGCAAGCTCTAGCTTGTCCCCAGTCCCATCTCCAGCCTCATCTCCTGCTGCTCCTCGCTAGACTCCCTGGATGGAAGCTGCACCTGGTTCATTGTTGTGCCTAGGAGTGCTGACAGAACCTATCACCAGCACCCAGCTCTGGCCCATGTTCAGCCCCATGGGATTGCATCCCAACAGCAAGGGCACTGCAGGTGCTGGGGTCACCCTTGGCTCCCAGCTTGTCTTCCTTGGTGGGACCACACAGCTCCTGCTCCAGGAGAGATGCTGGCCCGTTACATCTTCTACAAAAGGCTCTTTTCATACTCTTTTTATATACCTCCATGTATCTCCTTGCTGGAGTGGGCTCTTTTGCTGCTGCGCCCTGAGCAAACCCAGAGCCCAGAGCCACCTCTTGCTTACACTGCAAAAGCAGTGCCTTTTCCAAGCACTGTAAAGATGAGCCATTTTCACTCACAAAAGGTGAAAATGCTGAGGTTCCATTCAGGCAGAAAACACTTCTTTGCACACACGGATCATGATTATCTGACTCGACAAAACCTCAGGGTGGGGTGGGGTTTTGTTTTGATTTTCTTTTAAACCCTGTTGCTTCCTTATGGGAATAAAAACTGTAAATCATTGACTTAGCAAGGGTGTTCTCAGAGTTACTCAAATACGTCACAAACCCAGATAACATGCAATTTTATTACATTTCCCATATGAAGGTAACACCAAAGGGCTATTTGGATCCATTCTTCTCTCCCACTGTCTGAAACACATGTTTAGCACTGACTCATGTTTACTGAGATAAGAAGCAGGCTATGACCAAACTGGGTTGGAACAGAGTGGATAAAACCAAAGATGATGTTAAACTAAAAAAAAAATCTTTTCAACTAAATAAAAAAGATGCTCATGTACTTCAGCCCTGCACTGCAATGCACTCATCTGCTTTTCTTAAGCTTTCCAGCATCAAAACAAGTTCTATTTTATAACATGAGCTGCTGAAACCATGAACAAAGCAAACACCATCCTTTCAGAAGCTCAGCCAGAATTTGAATCTCAGCAATGAAAATCATACAGTGGTTCAGGTTGGAAGGGACCTTAAAGCCCATCCAGTTCCAACCGCCATGGGCAGGGACACCTCCCACTGGATCAGGTTGCTCAAAGCCCCATCCAACCTGGCCTGGAACACCTCCAGGGATGGGGCATTCCAAAATCTCCTCCTTTGGAATTCACTGTGACATTTAAAGTTTGGCACCCCTGAGACCAGGTGCCTACATGCCACTCACTTCCATGGGGCTGAGATTAAGCTCTGGATGGAATGAGTGCCAGAGATACTTGTTTGTGTTTGAAAATATCTTTAAAAAAGTTTATTGTCTTAAAATATCCAGTATGGTATTAGGACACTGCATGGTGCCGGTCTCCCTATGCACAATCACCACTGCCCCTAAAACAAGCGAGGTCTGACACTGCAGAAACACACCAGGACAGCCAAACAACCTGGAGCCATCCCTATTTGAATGTTAACCAGCTGACCAGCAGAGTCATCAAATAAACGCTGCCAGGCAAAGGGAGCTGCGTGTTTGTGTGAAGCCTGGTGCAGCGAGACCTGATCACGGCACGCATTCACACCAACATGACAGAAATTACATTCCCTAAGCTACCTCTGTCCAAATACTTTCAGTTCAGTGAGGACGGCCACGCTGGAAGATAAGTGTGGTCAGAAGAAAGAATTTCTCATTCTCAGCTTTAGCATTTTTTTTCTGGCAGTTGAGGGAAAAGGAGAGGTAACAGGAAGATGTTATTCACTGAAAACACTTCTAACGTATTTTTCTCACTTCAAATTTTACCTAAAAACTTTCCAACTTCAGGTCTTCAAACAGCAAGAAGATGACCTGCAGAATTCTGTGCACAGGAACAAGGCAGTTCTAGGAAGCTGATGTCACATTAATTAAGGACATGCGAAATGCCTGCCAGGCTCACAGATATTTTAAAGTGTCCCAAACAACATCTTAAGCCTGAAGTTTTGAGCAAGATGACACTTCTAGGCCTGTCAATCAAGGCAAAAGCATTTGAAACAGAGTCATCTCTACAAAAGTTTGGGCACAATATTTTTGGAGAAGATGATGCACATTTAGGAAGGGTAAGCCATAACCTTGTATAAAGAGGGCATGCTTTTAAAGCTTGAATTATTTTAGCGTCTTTTGGCACTTACTTCAAATGCGTACAAGTCAGAGCTCTGCTGTCTTGGGCGGCGCACTGAGAAACTCACATGGATGAGACACAGCACACATGAGGAAGGAAGTACTTGACTGTCAGAAGGCAGGGGTTGGCAGAAGTGAGGCACACCCATAAAACATTTAGGAAGAAAAAAGACACTAACATGGAAAATTGATGATGAGTTGATGAAGGGTTTTTGTTTTAAATTACAATATTGGTGAACAAGAAGCCAAGGAACGCTACCTCCTCCCAGTTCAGATACAGCTACAGAGCAGAGGATTTGGTTTGGGTGGCTTAGCTGCACTCCTCGATTTGAGGAGAGAGGACAGTGCTCCCTGCAAGACGGGCTGTGGCTTTGCTGGCACTGCAGACCAACCGTCACCACACAGGACAGTTCAATACTTGTCACAGTTACATATTCTGACTTTCCTGCTTGGCTTTTGAACTATGGTGTTTTCAAAAGACTTGGGAAGAAATATCAACCCTGGAGAAAACTGTTGAAAAACACAAGTGAGGAAGAGCACAGCAGACAAGGGCACGCACGTTTGCAAGCGATATGACCTCGGGTCCCTCACACACCATCTCCACGCTGCCCATCTCTAACACAAAGGTGTTTCTGTAACACAAACCAGGGAAGCTGCGAAGACGCTTCACAAGCTGGAGTGAAGTCAATCGGATACTACGTGCATTGATCAGTTTTTCAATCTCATATGATACCTCAACGCTAAAGATTTCCTTTTCTTGCATTCCCCCAGCTGTCCTGAGATAAATCAGTTTATAAACTACTGTGCTTTGCATTCAGCTTTATTTAGACTGGTTTAGCAATTGGAGTTGCCATCAATAACAGGAATCCTGTCTGCAATTGCAGCATGGATATTCCAAATTTGCCAGAAGACTCTTACCTACCATGTTTACCCTTACTTTTGCAAAGCACCCAAGAGCTCCATATAAACATCTGGACTGGCCTCTGGGATTAATAAACAGATTCTAAAAATGTTATTCTCCACAAGAAATCCCATTACCAATTATTTTCTCACACAAAAAATTACATCAATAACCTCCCCCTCAATAGAACATCCCATGATTTTTTAAAAAGGCACAAATAAAATCAATCTACAAGAGACTTTACATTATTCAAACATATGCTGTACTCAACAACGCTCAAGGCTCTATCATGGCATTTTGTTCTTCACTGGTATTTACATTACTATAGTTCTTATATATTGCCCTGGAAATCAGCTTTGAAATAGAATGATTAGTAAATGAAGATTTATTATTACTATCCTTATTAGAGGGATTTAAAAGTCATTAGAGACCAACAAGACATAATAATCATATTATATTCAATCTTCTCTAGAACATCTCCTTTGATAGGCCTAACTCAATTATTTAAATATATATGACAGCAAAATGCAACGTGCCTTGCACAGTTTGGGATAAGATGGAAATGTTTATGTTTTGTTCTCTGTTAACCAGAACCTGTTCTTACAGAACTCATGGGTTTCATGTTGGGTTTCTCAGTTTTAAATACTAGAGTTCCAAATTTACCGGGAACATCTGGCTCAATGTATTGGCTCAGCTGAAAAAAAGGTTCAAACTGGAAAGGAAATAAGGCACTGGAGCATAATCTTAACCTGGAGTGACTTTTAAAAGTAAAAAAAACCCCCACACAGAAGCATTGCAGTCTCAAATAGTCAATAGACTTGACTTCAGTCAACAGGAAAAGAAGGAAAAAGCATCTAGAGGCTCTGAGGAAAAGCAGAAGCAGAACGGCCCCACTCTCAGAAAACAGCCTCTGGATTCAAAGGGATGTCTACAGTCCACCAAACACTGCTGATTAACAAAAAATAATCAAGCACGACATGTCTGGAAATTATCTCCTTGTCTTCAAGAGCAGGGTGGTTAAACCCTAAGACAAACATGACAGCCCCTGAAGAAAGCTTTGGAAGTGTTGAGTGGTCCTCCAGACAGGCCACTCTCTGGGGGCTTGGAGGGAGGACTGCAAAACCAGTAGAAGGTTCTTGGCACGTGAAGCCAGTGACAACAAAAAGGCAGTGGGCAAGGCCGCAGCCCTGCTGGTGCTCGTAATTCCCACTTGGCTCCTTTGCCTGCTTCTGCCCAGAAAGGAGGAGGAAAATATGCTGAAGGACTAGGAGTGCGTTCATTGCAAAGGAAGTCAAAAGATGGCGATGCAGTGACGACGCTGTTCTGGCAACTTCTGCAACACGAACAGAGAATTGTTATCCAACACACAGAGAGCAAAGAATGACACAGGGAAGACTTAGGTCCTTTTCACCTTTCCTTTATTTGTGAAGTCCTCTACCATGAGCTTACCCCGTGAAACCTGGAGACACAGCCATTTACACAGTTCTGAGTCAACTCTGATGTCTTCCTCAGTTCAGACACTTCAGGACTGTTACACTACACGTGCAGCTGACGTCTTTCACATCAAGAACTCACATTTAACTACAACTAGACAGGTCTTTTCCTCTCAGCACTCTCATTATAGTTACAGCTCTTTTCCATCTGCTACAAGAGGGAACCTTATAACTCCAGGCTATGACTTATCCCCTTCTCTGCCCTCTGAAACTTCCATCACCACTCAGCCTTAACAGCAGACACGGTATGGAGTAGCCATTGGCTCCGTGTTCCACAGACTGGCACTGGCGGTTCTTATTGCCCAGCTGGAAACCAAGGGCAATGGTACCGAAGGCCATCTCGTTCATTCCTCAGTGGACCTGCAATTACAGCAGTGGAGCAAAGCAGGAAAGCTCTTGAGCACCAGAGAATATGGAGCTCACATGAACATGAACAAAAGGGTGGTATGCAGGAAAGCCAAGGTTTTTCTGCTATGTGGTTAATGCTTTCAAACATCCTTAAGCGGCAAAAAAACCCCCAGCAGCCTGAGGCAAAGGCAGGAGCAAAACTGGTTAGAACCACATAAAGTATTTTCCTTGCTGTTGACTCTTTCTGCCCGCAACTTTGTCTGGGGATGATGTTCCAGGAAGAAACCGTTCCCATCTCAGACATTCAACAAACAGCGCGGGGCAACTTACTGTCAGCCACACCTTTCAGTCCCCACCAGTTGCCCAGGGAAGGCAGCACCAGCACTGAAGTATTTTCCTTTAGTTCTGTCATTGCTGTTCCAAGTCCTTCTGGATTTTCTTCACTTGTGAAACATCTGAGGCAATTTGGGCTACCACAACTACAAAGCTTGTACCTGCTAGTTCTGCACAGGTGCTTTATGTCAGATTAGTCCCCAGACATGAACACTGCAAGTGTTCATCATCCAAGAACAACACCATTTGCAGATACTAATATTCTCAGGATGTCATCAATGCTATCTCTACATCAGCCACCTCTCAACTCCACTTCATGTCTGTTTCTCATACTTTGATGTGTCCTTCCCCAAAACCTCTTACTGATTGCCTCTAATTCCCTTTCCATTACCTTCTTGCTCCTCAGGAAACATCTGGTTTCCCCGATGCTCCCCTTGGTCCTGCTCTGCCTTAGTCATTCTGCAGTTAATTTTTGATCCCTACAGGCTGTCGGGATACTTTGCTCTTGGCCACTGGGCTGAACGAGACACTTGTGTCCTTTCCCAGCAACGGACAAGGAAATAGGTGCCAACAGCTCTTGGCACCTGGAACTGTATGGGGAATGCATGATGGAAGCTTTGCAGTGTTTTTTAACCTTTCTTGACTCTGTGGATCCTTCCATATCTCTGGGAGCTTATTCTGCTGATATTTGCCATCCTTGCTGAGACTCTCTGCTCAAACCTAGCACAGCTACGCTCTTTCCTTGTTGGTAGCTGATGAAGACAGCCCTCACAGGCACTGACCGAATCGCTCCTTGACAACTTAAGAAATAACTCTGCACCGTGTGTTACATGGAATTAATCTTGGACTAACAACATGAAAATTTAATAGAAAATGAAGTGGGCAGAACACTCCGAGCTTTCAGATCTAACTCCTAACAAACAATGCAATTGTCACTATGATTTCCAACGTGGAAGAAGGGGGAGCAGAAATAGTATGCCGTCTCCTGCAAAAGAGCTCCAGGCATCTGGCAAGTCCAGAAGATTGTTAAGAAGGACAATAAATATGAAGTTAAGGTGTATTTTTCTTGCCTCTCTTTTTTATACTGGAAAATTGCATTCAGTGGATACGAGAACCACGTGGCTTCCTGCTTGCGGGCATCTAAGCATTCTGTTGAGCATTTTTAAGTCCCAAAAGAACAGTTGTGAAGTCAGGTACACCACAGCTCACCTGCCTCTACACTCAACGGCTGATCTGGAGGTTGTCCCTCAGCAGCAAGGGAAAAACATGGCTTTTGTGCTCTTTCTGGTTACCACTCAACAAGTCATTTAAGTCACAGGCTCCACCTCTTTGCTAAAAAAGGATCAGTTACTGAACTGGATCTTTAGCGATGACAAACTGCGTACCTAAACTAAAGTACGTGCCAGAAAATGGTTAACAGCAGGTAGGATTTCTGCTATTGACAGGTTTCTGAAGAATAAGGAACGATTAACAGCCCTCAAATGGATCCCAGAATAGCTAAATGCTACTGCTGACACCAGTCCAGCTCTATAAAGTCAGGGCTCTTTAAAATCCCTTCAGTCTTCTTGATCCTCTGCCTTCAGAAGTTGCTCCAGGTTTCTTGTCATGAAAATTATATTCTTTGGGCTGCAGCATGCAGCTTAAAAAAAATAACAGAGCCACGTATTGCCAAAATTGCTCCTTCAAGCATCAGCTAAATTATAAACTGAAATTCCTTTGAGAAATGAATAAAGCCTTTTTTTTTTTGAGACAGCACTCGAAGCCTGCTTTAAATAAAAGCAGCATTCTGAACTCACAGCTCCAAACCCAGCGACTCCCGGTGAAGGAGCACGCATGGGAAATCAACCCATCGTTTAGGTCTGAAGCTCGATGAACAACTGCTTTCTCTTTGGATTACGCCTCGGATTATCCTTACTCTGAGACCCACTGTTGGGAACAAGCCAGCCCGCAGAAAGGTTGTAAAAGTGAAATGTCATTGCTTTTGAAAAGAAGAGGAGATATTTTTTGCTGCTAGATGTGTCATTCCCTTTCCACAAAAACAATTGCTATAAAAACCATCAGAGAAGTTTGGCGTCCTGAGTAGCAATGCACCTATTTTAAGAATAACAGAACCAAGTTAGCTTATTCACTGCTGACTTAATTTTCAGATATCTGGGCAGATCTAGAAATCCCGTTTCTCAAGAGTCTTCCAGTTAATTCCTAACATTTAAGAAACTGAAGCATTGTTTAGATCATTATCTAACAACAACTTAGCATACTAACAGAACGGGGGAAGGGTTGGGAAATCATGAAGTTTACTATACATTTTATTTTATACAACTTTCCTGATGCACAAATATCTGTGATAACACTTGGATCATCATGGATCAGCCTTCCCATACAGTGAAAGCAATGTTTCCATTCCACATTCAGAGCTTCCCAGTACTAATGAATCCCCCACAGAAGGTTATTTCAAGTTTCATTGCACCTTCAATCCCTGTTTGCTATAGGATTTCGGAACTAATGTTTTATTGCTTTATAGGAAAAAAGTATTGAGGAATTATTTTTCTTACTGAATAAAGTTTTATTTTTAGGAAATGAAACAACTATTCTGGTACTTAATGATAAATATGTAACAGAGACATATACATAAATACGAGGGGGGTGTGCAGCTGGTTGACTTGACCTATTCTAGCTGAGTTAAAGACAGTGCAGTACTGTACATCACTTTTAGAATGTTAATTTTCCACTAAAGGTTCCATTCTGACCTTTGTTTAAGCTGTCATGGTACTGTCCCTTGGAGGGGCCAACTGCACTACCATCATCGCTTATTTTAACATTATTTCACGTTTTGTGAAAGGGTAAGACTACTGAATACACTGTCCAGAACATTAATGATGTAGGGGGAAAGACGAAATCCTGCAACACTTACCACCAAACACATCTCCGTTCTGATAGTTCTTCCCCTTCTGAGTTTCCTCTTCGTTTTGAACAGTAGAAACATGCTTGGCGGAGGCACAGCCCATAGCTTCATTCAGACAGCTCCAGCTGGACCCAACCACAAATCATGTCTAGAGACGCAGGCTCATTGTTTGAAAAATAATCCACCTTCCCGCGTGGTTGTCAAGACACTTTTACCTAAAGAAGGCAAAGAGAGAGGAAAATATTGACAAAAAATAACCTCTAAATGTAGAGCTTCAAGAAGACAAATAACGGGGTTGTGAAGATAAGCACAGAAGCACAGAATACAGGGGTTTTTTTTTTGGAAAAGAAGATAAAAACCCCACAATATCTGCTCCTCCTGTTCCTTTTACCAATCTACTCATCAAGTCAGATTTCTTACAAAGTGTTTTAGTGATTAAGAGCTGCTAATTGCAAGTGTTCAGACAAAATAACCCCCCTAAATCAATTAAAGATCTTATGTTAATAGATGTGAACGGCAATAGCCAGCTGTGTTATCTTTTTCCTATGTGTTCATTACTCTACTGGATCCATAAAACCTCTGCTGCTCAAAAAGGCAACTATCCCCATTTAAGATGGAATAACATTCCCTGAACAATCCAGATGTCACATAAAACAAAAGGCAGAAGAAAAAGCTAGTTTATAGCTGCAATATTTTGTATTTAAAAAAAAAAGAATTAAAACTACAAACTATTTAATGATTTGGTTTCACACAAACAAAATCAACTTCAAAGTTGGGCAAGATGACCTAGCTTGCCTTTCCAACAGCCAAACCTTTTGGAGGAGAAGAGCTAGAGGAAAATGAGAACTATCTCTCCTTGCTGAGGTGTTTACTTCAGCTACGGCGTAAGATCACACACGCAATTTCTTAACTAATTTTTTCATACTTAACTTCGTAACTTCATACTTAAAAGGATGCGGCTCATTTTACTCCACGCCAACCACAAGAATTTAACAGCAGAAGGGCACTCTCACCTAGCACAAGCAGCACCCACCCCACCAGAAACGTACAATCCCAAAGGAAACCCTTTGAGTTTTGCTCCCGGCGTGCTCAGCATGAACAGCTCGCCTGCCGTGCCAAGGCAGCACCGTCACACACCAGGACGTGCTCTGGGAGGGCTCTGCAGCCGCCCTCGGAGGGATTTCCCTGCCCATCCCCAAAGTCACAGAAACAAGGATGTGGCCAGCCCGGTCGAAATGATTCAGCCTCTGGCCCTGCAGCCACAGGTCCTCTGAGAGGTGGCTTTTACCATGCAAGAGGAAGGCGTTTGGGCACAGAACCACCTCTCACTCACAGACCAGCTTCCACCTTCCAGCTTGCTCTGCACAGAATCGTCCTTTTCTCCATTTAACAAGGGCGTTCCAACCAAAGGGTATCCCACACACGTGCTCAGTCTCTGCTCTAAGCCCTTACCTAACACAACCCACCACACCCGTACATGCACCTTTCTTTAGGCCCAGTATATTTCACCACGTGCCTTCTCCTTTTTTCCTTCCTCCTATGTGATCACATGAGCATAAATTTCTATTTAATCCATCCCTCTCTTCTCCCTGGGCCACTGCTCACCTAAAAGCACAGGATTTTAAGCCAAGTATCGACGCTGTTGATGCTGTTTGTGGAAGGGAGTAAGTGGACCCCCTCAAGCTATTTTTTTAACCCTGTATGGTTACACACTTTGTTTTTTTAAGAGAAAAGCTAGGTTTTGCAGCAAAAGTCAGTATTAAGCTAGGAAAGCTTTCTGTTTCCTGAAGCGGTTGTCAAGGTTCTTTTTCAAACTGTTTTAATCCATCTGCTTGTCAGTTGTACAGACAAAGGTGTAGCCCTGCTAAGAAACAAAACCGCTCTCACAATCCCTGTGCACAACCTAATTACAATGCCAGGCGTTGTAAATACTGACGCGTTCATTTTATCTAAATTACATTAGTTGTTCCTAAGTTTGAGCAGCGCTGTGAGGGCCACAGCTGGAAACTCATCTTCACGTGTGCCCAAACAGCACAACAGCCTGCTTTATGGCAACAGGGCTTCATCTTGCTGTTAGGGTGGGAAATAAGGATCCCTAAGGATTTTGAGCATCAGCCATGCTGTGCTTGCTCAGGGGGCAGAGGAAGACACGCAGAGGTGTGGGAGATGGAAGAGAAATAGAAGACTGGCAAAGGGAACTGCTAACCAGACTGGAAATTAAATGGAGACTCATTTTCTTAGAGGATGCAAATTTGCTTAAATATAATAACTTTTAATAGAGCAGCTGATAAAAATGATCAAGTTTTTCACCACAGAGTTTCCCTGTGAAATCCCTGTTTCGGATTTCAGATAAAAGCAGGAGCCTCAAGGTAAGCAGAGCCTGGAAATACTAACTTTCATTTCTGGTTTAAAATAGAACCAGTTATATTATCCCAAGGAAAAGGATGTGGGCAGCTCTGCGGCAAAGAGCAAGGGGACACCCAGTGTAACCCCAGAAAAGACAAGTAAATGCATATGTGGGACTGCTAACGGGCTGTACACGGGGGAAATGACTGCACACCACACACCCAGCAGCTGAGTCACAGAACCCGGACCTGCACTCACAGAAGTACCTGTGGAATGAATTAGGCTGTTACCATATTCAACTCTTTCTCCTCTTTTCCCAGCCCCCTCCTGTCTCTCAGGGATCACTTACAAAAAACCGGAACCAGCTGCTTAGTAATAAAAATCAAATGCATTCCATAATGTAGCAGTGGGGTTGGTTTTGGGAAGGGGGGTTTTGATGAAGTTTCATACCCACCCAACACAGAGCAAACCAAGCTGCAAACCACTCCATTACGGATTAGTCCCCAGGAAGGTGCTGGTCCCCTCACCCAGGACCGGCGAGTTGCAGAAGCAACCCAGAGCAAAGAGATGCAGAATGTGAATGCAGAAGGATAAAGCTCTTTAGGGTAGGAAAGGAAAAATATCCACACTCAAAACTCTCCTGCAGCATCTTGGTAGCACACAGCAACCTCACTAAAAATACGGTCACGTTTGAAGCGTGCTGCGATTAAAGGAAACAAATGGGAACAGACGAACTGGAAGTTTACCTTTTACTTTAAAGAACAGTGATCACAGCAGTATCTGAAAAAACTACACAGCTAATACTGGGATTGAGGAGGCAGTTTTTTCCTGGTGTCAATAAACCGCGCTGAGAAAGCTGCTCCAAATTGACCTCCAAGGTTAAGTCCAACACTCATTTCCAAGTGCATTTCATGGACCGCTCCATGCAGGGCGATAGACGACACTGCGACACGGAAAACTAAGCCAACCCAGAGATAGCGAAGGATTTATAACAAAAGAGAGAGAAGCAGCATTAATTTTACAAGAGAAAAAATCTAAGATACAGAGCACCGTGACAACATCCTCCAGTCTTACGCTGTCCCAGCCTTAGGGAAACCTCTCTTGCCCAAACATCGAAGCCCACAGCGATGAGCTTTGGGTATCGCTCAGGAACGAGGCATTGGTGGATGGATGTGGGATGGATGCTTGCAGCGGGTTTTGAGGACATGAAACACAGTACTTCGAACAGCAGCAGAATCACACATCTGTTCCATCTCCTCCCCCACTTTTGCACAAATAGATTTTGTTTTTCCTCTTTTGTCTTCCTGAGCATTTGGGGGGCATAAGCTCTTTAGAAGCCAAAAATAAAAAGAATAAGAAAACCTCAAACCATTTGCAGTTCATGTTCACCACCCACCATCATTAATTATCAAGATTCAAGAGGCAATTTACAAGCTCCAATCTGCAAAACGCTAGTGAGAAAAATCTCTCCGGCAGATCAAAAGTGTCTACACCACCCTCAAATTAAATGTGGCAGGGTTAAGTTTAACATCTTATGCACGGGTCAAGAGAAGACTAGAGACACTCTCAGATGCAATACTTTGTACCCCAAGTTTCTTCTGAGCTAGAAAAAAGGGGAGCTCGATTCCTAGAACAGAGATTGCCTTTGGAAATGTTAAGCAATCCCTTTTATTGAGGCATGTCTATATTGTGCTTTTTCTTTTCCCAGCTCTTCCAACACTTCATTAATCCACTTGTCATACCCTCACCTCTTTATTTCTAATGGTTGCATCCAAGCCTGCATCCTTGACAAAATACATTTTGCTTCCACAGCTGAAAACTAAACCCTTAATTGCAACTGAAGGCTCTCCAGTGTCTCGCAGTAGATGTATATTAATTCTTCTCTTACCACAGGTGTATTTGTTTTCATCTTTATTGTATCGCAATAACCAATCTCTTAGCATCTTCTTGCTGCAGATACCTCTAAAAGTTTCCTTCTGTGTTGACCACACAGGATATCAGGATAAAATTTCACAAAGCTCAAGCAATCAAAGCAAAAGGCTTTGTGCAACATGAAAAGCCCTATCCTACAAAGAAAAACCACACTGCGTTTTCCTGTAATACAACAGAGTCCAGGCAGAACGCAAAGATTTAACTGCTATTTGTACTTATTTGCAATAGGAATCAGGCCTGTTTGATTTCCATTTGATTTTCTGTTTTCCCAAAAGAAGGAAGCAGCCGTGCCTTCTGAATTTGCCCTCCATGAGGGTCACAGGAAATCAGCACCTGGGAGTCCCCCACTGTGATAGCCCTTCACCCTCCACAACCCCTGCCAGAAAAAATGTCTTTTGGGGTTATTTTCTGCCAAAAGGCATTTTTGAGCCTCAAACCCAGAACTTTTGCCTTTGAAGTGCACCAATAGCCTAAGGGGGGGGGGGGGGGGGGGGGGAGAAAAATATTTTAATATATATTTCTATCATATGACCTCTGATTCTCCTTCTTCAAATTACTTGAACCAGCACTGCTAGAGAACAGCACAGTTATATTGAAAATCAACCTATCAACTTGCTAAATGAACAGCACAAGACTACAGCAGAACGAGAGCTGCAAACATTCAGGAGTAATATCTTGCAGTGGCAGAAGATGGAAAAGTCAAAAGGAGTGGTGACAGTCTGCTCCTTCAAACCCATAGGCAGAACACGTTCCCTTTGCCTGTTGATACCAATAGCCATGAAATCAAGCATTTTCTCCCGTTCTGTGAATTTTTCGTCTCCACGATGCAAGATTTCTGTCTTTATTATCACATTTCACCACGTTGGTGCAGCCCCTTGGGTGAATGCAGAAGTAATTACACTGAAAGGGAAAAGAACGTGTGTGGTGCTACAAAACGAATAACGGCCAAGGAAACGTAGAGCAAGCTCACCATGGTCTTACAGGATTTCACCCAAGCTGCACTGAAAACACCATTGACAAACTAAACCAGCCCAGTTACCCAGCTGGGTGGTGGAAGTGCCGTTTGCTTATGTCCTCTCCTGGGAAGCCGTGCTCAGCAGAAATTCCGTTTGAAGCATTCACTTTTCAAAAAGCAAACATGAACGGTACAATTTGACAGCTCAAGAGACCCGACAGAAAAACCACAGAAGCTCTTCTACCCAGTTATTCCCAGCAGGGAGGCCCTGCTTTGAATTAATGCTGTTAACTCATATTACCAGTTTTTTTATTCTGTTACAGGATAGACTTGGCCCTGCTGAAGCTTATCTTACCTTTTTATCAGCAAAATTAGCCTCTTATTTTCATTGAATGATAGAATGGTTTGGGTTAGGAGGGACCTCAAAGCTCATGCAGACACCAAAGTGTGGCCACATCTCAGTATGGTAAGCAGGCAGTGATGTGAGAGATGTCACATGGAAGTACTGGTTATTGAATAGCCGAGGTGCACAGCAACACACAGATCACATGAAGTCCTTCCAAACAGGCCAGGCAAATATTCATCACTGCTGCAGTATCCTCTCAACTACATCATCAGGCAAATCTTGCCATTATTGGGCAACAGTGAGATTTCTATGCAGTCGTGTTTCAGAAAAAGGGAAAACGTTCCCATGGACCTATATGTGCAGTTACTTAAATGCAATTATCTGTAGCTGTACATTTTCAGGGTCTCATCCCCCTTTACATCCAGTGATCTATCTTAACAGCTCTACAATAAAAAGCCCCTCAATCAGTTGACTGGGAAAATCCTGGAAAATCCTTGAAAATGTACATAAAAGAGACGACAGGCCCCATGAGCTCCCCCATCTCCAGCCATATTTGTGAATGACAACCGCAAATACAACAAGAATTAACTTATTTCCCCAAACGATCACCTCTAAACGTACAGCGCTGGGATTATCCCATCTCACCTTCAGTCCCTCTAACCTGCTTTACAATAATATCTGCCTTGAACAGAGGCTTCCAGCTACGTTGTGCACTCCCGGCATTCACCTGGAGACCTTTCCTTGTCCCTAAATAAGTTTGGCCAAATTCATCACTGCAGAGGACGAGGGGAGCAGCAGCCTGCTGGCTGTCTCTGCAGCAATACAGAGCCCAAAATCTGCATCCCAGTGCACTTCCCAGGCATCTTCCACCCAAAAAGCTGGGATAGGAGCTACTTCATGTGCCTTTTAGGTTGAAATCAAAACAAACCAGCTCAGCTACGCAGAAGCCAAGGTGGTGAGATGCCAGGGACTGGCTGCTAATGTGTCAGCAAGGGAGCATTTGCCATATGCACCTCTGCTGTTTCTGTGCAATTAAAGCATAAAACAATTTAAAGAGACCTCCTTTTCTTGGAGATGAGCTAGAGAAAGAAGAAATCTTTCTTCACTAACCCAATAACACTTAAACAACAGAATAAGTGCAGAGATGCTGCTCAAAACCGCAGGCGGTGGCTCATCCAGGCCAGCGAGGAGTAATCCCAGCACACGCTCCCATTCCTCGTTTGCAGCTGAAACCAAAGCTAGAGTCTAGCTAAAAATCATCAGGTAAAATTAACAACAGAAGCTAACAAAAAGTGTCTCATTTCACTCTTGGCTTTTGTGAACAACTGTATGTGGTTCAGGATTTCCACTGGGGATCTGTTCATGCAGCCAGGGCATTTCCCAGGCAGATGGCACAAGCGGGGATAACGCGGATGCGCACTGCAACTTATGTTCCCCAAACCATACTATCGACCGCTCCCTCCTGCTTAGCAGGTGAGTCCGCAGGATCAAGGAGAAAGCAGGACTTTCGGTGTTGAATGCTGCGGTACCCAAATGTTTGCATTGGTATGGTTTGATCCTAGAGCCCTACGTGATATCCCCTCGGATACCACATCCCACTGCACAGGTTGTCCCCCGGAAACCTGAGCTGAGAGGGCAGCTGAGAAAGCAGGAGCAGGGGAGCTGTAGCAATCGCCAGCCAACAACAGGCAGCTGGAAAAACACCAGCAAGAGAGAAGCTGGGCGGTGGGGAGGAGAAGCAATGTGTCACTGCTCCTGTAAAACCTGTTGTGATCCATCCCTTGCTTTGATCACTTATCCCCATCCAGCCTGGGTGCTTCTGGACATCCTGGCTGGAGAAAAATGCTTATGAAAAACCACTTGCTTACGCTCTTCCCTCCACACCGGTTTAGGAGCCTACCTGAGTCTCAGCTTTGGGTAGGGGCTTTTGCCTTTTGTTCTTTAAAAAAAAGTCTTAGAACATCATGACTTCCATACTCTCCATTAATGCTAACGGAGCAGTAACTGAGAGTTTTCCTTTCAATGCTGAGATGGTGAATGCATACAGAATCACAGAATCGTTAAGGCTGGAAAAGCCCTCTAAGCTTGTCCAGTCCAACCACCAGCCCAACCCCTCCCCATGACCACTAAACCATGTCACAAAGTGCCACAGCCACACATTTTTTGAGCATCTTCAAGGATGGAGACTCCACCTCTTCCATGGGCAGCCTCTACCAGTGCTTCACCACTCTTTCAGTAAAGAAATCATTCCTGATATTCAGTCGAAACCTCCCCAACACAACTTGAGGCCATTTCTCTTTGTCCTTGCATAATCAAAAACTAAGATCCAAACCGTGTTCCAGCCTATGATATAAATAAATGAGCAGCAGAGAAGCTAAAACCAACTGAAATATTTTCAAGTTGATATTAACACAGTCAGAACTCAAATACAACCAGCAGGCTCCGAGCTGGGTCAGCAGCACAGGAGCAAGGAACGCTGCAGATCTCTCCTCCCACTGCTGATTCTGACAGGCTGCCCGACTTCGCTGGATTACAAGGAGCAGTCAAACAGCGACAGACCTCGACAAGATTAAAACCACAGAAACCACCTCCTATCTTCTTTAAATCACTGCATCTTATTCAGGCTGTTCATCCTGCCCTTGTACTTTTGGTCTAATGTTACATCCACCCCAAAGCGACCGTATTATTTTCCTGATGGTGGGCAGCTGCCTCCTATTCAGCATCACACGTACCTATAGAGCAATCCCATGCTTTGACCCACAATTTAGGGATCTAAATCCAGTGTTTAATTATGTATAAAACAAATTAAATCTTTCAGATTAGACATTTTAGCCAAAAACACATCAAGAACAACTTCCGTGGTGTAACCTTTTTCTGGATACCACTAGAATTTATTTAAACCGAACACCATGCAGAACAACAATTACAAAGCAATTTTTGGTAAAAAAAGAGGTTTAAGAACCATTCCAAGAACATTTACTAATCACCCATGAATCCAAACTCAGTAAAACGCCAACAGATGTGAAGGGAAGGGCTGTTAGGTCAAGGACACAGTATCCTTTTGGAAAGCTCTGTCATGGTTTGGGTGCTGTTATCCACCGTGCATCAGCTGGATATCATCACCTCTGGGCCTGACCTGCACTGATCCACCATCAGAGCATTTATTATCGGCTTCAACGCAAAGGCCAGGCAGCCAAGCAAGAGCTCCAGCTCATGGTCCACATCTGCTGGGTTCCTGCTCCCAGCTGCCTGTGCTCTCCCCCATTTAAGGGGTGCTTGTCCTTGGTACAGTGAGTCAAACTTCTGCCACTCCACTCAGGACATCAAGGCCACATCAGTCTGTGCTCTGACTCCTCTTTGCAACTGGCTGAACCCAAAGCTATTTGCAGCTGATTCCATCAAGACTTTGAATCATAGACTAATAGAATCATAAGATGTCCTAGGTTGGAAGAGACCCACAAGTCTTTAAGAGTGACTGATCCAGCTGCTGTCCCAAAATGCACCCAGGCAGGATGGATTAATTTGGATTCACCCAGTTCATCCAAAGCTGGTTTGACACCACTTTTGCAGATCAAGTGGTGCAACTCTCCATGTCAGCAGATCTTTACTGCAGCACCAACATGTGCAAACGCCATGCCAGGGAGTCCTGCACGGACAACCCGGGCTCTGGGCTCACAGAAGGCATCAAATCATAATAAGATGCCTTTGCAAAACATGCTATGTGCCTTCACATCTCCTGAGGAACAGTGGAGATTATGAACTAATGAGTGCTGTTGATTATCAAATATTGAAACTGGAACCAACTCAAGGACCGGGAAACATCCAAAAATATTTCGAGTACTGCTTGGGATTCCCTCCACACGGCAAATGGAACATAATGGATTGAGGGCAGCACTGAGGAGAAGGACTTGGGGTGCTGGTGGGTGAGAAGCTCGACGTGAGCTGGCAACATGCACTTGCAGCCCAGAAAACCCACCGTGCCCTGGGCTGCATCCAGGGCAGTGGGACCAGCAGGGTGAGGGAGGGGATTCTCCCCCTCTGCTCTGCTCTGGTGAGACCCCGCCTGGAGTCTTGCATCCAGTTCTGGAGTCCTCAGCCAAGGAGCGAGTCCAGAGGAGGCCACAGAGATGATCTGAGGGCGGGAGCACCTCCTGTACAAAGACAGGCTGAGAGAGCTGGGGTTGTTCAGCCTGGAGAAGAGAAGGCTGCGGGGAAACCTTAGAGCAGCCTCCAGTACTGAAAGGGCTGCAGGAAAGCTGGGGAGGGGCTCTGGATCAGGGAGTGCAGGGATAGAAAAAAAAGGGAATGATTTTAAGCTGGAAGAGGGGAGAATGAAGTGACATCTTAGGAAGAAATGTTTTGCTGTGAGGGTGGGGAGGCCTTGGCCCAGGCTGCCCAGAGCAGTGGTGGTTGCCCCATCCCTGGAGGTGTTCCAGGCCAGGTTGGATGGGGCTTGGAGCCCCCTGATCCAGTGGGAGGTGTCCCTGCCCATGGCAGGGGGTTGGAACTCGATGGGCTTTGAGGTCCCTTCCAATCCAAACCATTCTACCACTCTGTAACTCCCGCAGGGAGGAGCAGGAGGTCACTCAGCAGTGTAGCTGCAGTTTCTAAAGTCACAGAGACAAATTGCTGGCTTGAGGTCCTGCAGTTGTGAAAGGTGTATAACTGAGCATGAACAAGCCAGAGGAAATAATCCTGAAAGAAAATGGCAAATGAAGTGTTCTCCCACGCCCCCTCACAGCCGCCTGGCCACATAGTTAAGCTCTCCCTGTGATTTTTTCTGCCAACCCAATGAATGAACAGAATAGAGGAAAAAAACAGCTGAAAACATTAGAGCTTCACGGGAGTCAAAGCAAGGAGAGAAACTCATACAGAGCAGGGAAAAAAACCTGCATTCTGCTTATCTGTAGAAGCAGAGAAGAAATGTGTAATAAATAACTGGAAAAGGCTCCAAAGACCATTGCATACAATCAGTAGGAATTGAAGCATAATAGGAATTTTTAAAAATTGCAATGCCAGAACAATACAAACAGCTACAGAATTATAACTCTTGTGGTTAACCCGCACCAAGATATGCCAGTGCAGACATCCAAAACTGCTGAAGCTCTGCAGATGCTCATCCAGGAAGAGAAAACTGATGGGAAGAAAAGTTAATGCAACACTGTTCGATTTGCATCAGTTCAACAATAACGTACACAATAAGTTGAACAATAGCAGAACCCCTAAAGAAAACAGAAAACAAAAGACTGAGAAGGCTTAGAAAAGCCCGAAGGATGTGAGTACTTGTGCTATTTGGCTGGCTTTGAGGGGGGGCTGAGCAGGTAACACTCTGAGAATACCAATGCATCCCTCAGGCTAACTCTCCTCTGGTCCACACTGGAACTCTCATTCATAACCAAGAGCAAAGAACAACCACCACAGACACATAGAAATTTCAGCCACTGCACCTCTGTAATCATCTTGAAGCCAAAAAGACGATCCTGATTCAGTAGTATTTTCCAATTTCTTCTGCTATGCTCCGAGTGGATCTCGTATCTAGCAAATCATCATTGAACCACAAAATCTTTTAGGTTGGAAATGACCTTGAAGATCATCAAGTCCAACCATACACATAACTCTGTCAAGACCAGCACTACACCACGTCCTTAAGCACCACACCTACCCATATTTTAAATCCCTCCAGGGACAGCGACTGAACCTCTTCCCTGGGCAGCCTGTGCCACTGCTTGACAGCCCTTTTGGGGAAGAGGCAAAGGCTGCTGGGAACAGAGGCAGAGAGGTTACTTCCTTGAGAAGTGTAT
The DNA here is from genome assembly GCA_033558235.1 of Neomorphus geoffroyi. Lineage (NCBI taxonomy): Eukaryota > Metazoa > Chordata > Aves > Cuculiformes > Neomorphidae > Neomorphus > Neomorphus geoffroyi. Next base: position 5,526,051 of record JAUMJM010000074.1, read on the forward strand.
GTGTGCTGACAATGGGCAGCTGAGTACAGCTCTACATCTTCCCAGTCATCCATCTTCCACCTCTTCCTTGAGAATTTGAGCTGGGCCCCAAGGAGCTATTTTCACTCCTTTTCCTTCTGCCCACAATGAACTCTCCTTACTTTATTTTTCAAATGCTCAAATAGTGCTCCTTTTCCAATTCAATGCCCACTGCACTAGGATGTTCAGGGCCTTACTTATTGGATACTGTTGCTGGCATAAGGGGCCAAGAAACAACACACACCTCTCCATACTACCCATATAGCCACAAAGATTTCCTAAATCCATCTCAGCAGCCTTAAAACTTAAAATATTCTGACCTACCGCTGATATTTGTGCAGAAGCTACATGAAAATGGTCACATTTCAACAGTGTTTATACTCAAGAGCATGGTATTGTTAGGGGGTTTTGATAACCCCCCTACAAGGATGTCATGGTTGCATCACCTTCCTTAGAGACTTACCTCAAAGTAATGTAGTGTTGCTTAAATTTCATTTATATCTTTGGTTCTTCTTCATTTTATTGTTATTTCCCTCCTCGTGTTCAGCAAGTACCAACTGAAATAACTTGTTGGGCTGAATTGTCTCCAGCTCCAGCTCTGCAGGCTCATGGTGGGCAGCCGGCTCAGGTCCAGCAGGACTATTTCACTGCCCAAGGTCCACAGCTCCCTGTGACAGTGAAACTCCAACGCAGCTGCATCCAGAGTCAACAGGCAGCCAACCAACAGCTGTACAATGTTCAGCTTCTTGGCCCCTTTACGCCCACAGTCAGCTTTTTACACATGAAAACAGCAGCTGCTTTCCTGGGAGTAAACTCTGCAATGTCTTTATAAACTTCCTCTCCCCCTTTAGCTTCAAGTGTGAGAAGGATTTGGTTTAAAATTTGTAAAAGTAAGTTTCTGAACTCTAAGGCAGGCTCCCTTGACTATGTTTTTGCTACATTAGGAAAGCAATACTGAGACTAAATTGAAAAAACATTGAATTTGCTATTAAGAAGAAGAAAAAGGAAAATGGGTGTGTCAAACTATTGCAAGTTGTTGTACTTCTCCAAAAGTCAACACTCGAAGTTGGGGTTTACCAGAAGTTCAAAAGCCACAAAACCATTCCCATCACAGCAAAGCAGGGCAGAGTGAAGCACCTGAAGCAGCTCTCTTGCTGGGGTGCCAAGCTGTCCGTAAGCCAGACACTGACCGAAATGCAAAAACTGGGTTTAGATGACTGACACAATCCTTCAGCCTGTGCGATAGGCAAAAAGCTTCCCCACTGTTTCCTCAAATCCCCAGAAAGCTCAGCAAGCTGACCACAGTTGCTCAGCCCTTTGCAGGAGACCTGGTCACAGAAACAAAGCCCACCTGGCACTGCTCTGCCACAATCCTCCCTCAGGCAAAAATCATCCCACTTTTTATTAATTTGGGGGTTTAATAGTTTTCTTTAGATTTTTCTTTCCTTTTTTTTTTTTTTTAAGACCAAGAAAACTTTAAATGAACAAACACAAGTCCCATCCAGCTCTCTAACCTTGGCTTTCTCTTTTGCGATGGTAAAACAAATACACAATAAACCCATTCTTTTTTCTTTTTCTAAACAGTGTGCTTGCATCACACAAACCCAGCTTTTTAAGCAGTGCAGCTACACAGCTCCAAGTACAAATCAGCGCTGTACAAGGTCCTGCACAGACTGTACCTCCCTTCCAGTCCCACGAACGTGGATGGTCAAGGCTGAGCAAGGAGCCTCTAACTGGAAGCTGGTTCTACGTTACTCATAAGGAAACTCGTATCACTGAGCCCAGTTCCCTTGAACAGCATTTAACTCCAAACAACATAACTGTAAACGCTGGCGTCATTTATAGCACCTGTAAATCATACTTTGCCAGACAACTGATAAACACAGCCCCATGAAAATCAGCTTCCAGAGCGATATGCACCAAAACACCATAAATCCTTCAGGCAGGATTACTGGATTTTTCCATCCTCATGTTATAAGCAAGTTCTGCGCAACTGAATTATGATGCTGTAGCTGAGCTCTTACCAATTATATTTAAACAGACTATTTAAAGGTGCCTACAGCCCACTGCAAAAAACGTCATTAGGAGAGAGACAGCGGAAAAGCATCAATCCCAGAAGCTAATAACAGGGTTCTTCTCTCTTTACCTTGCTTCTCTTTGATTGCATTTTTTATAATTAAAAAATTACATGACGAATAGCCACTGTTTTGTCACCTATAGTGAATCATTGAATACATATGTCACCACTCATAAATAAACCCTACTTCATCAAGGTGGAATTCAGATCTTTGAAACTATATTGAGAACACCAACACAAGAGATTGAAGCTAAAAAAGAGCAAGGACAGGAATGGTATTTCTCGTTTGTCAAGGCTTTGTGCAGAATCATGTGGGGAGAAGACGTTCTGCATGCAAAGGCCGTAACAGCTTCGCCTTCGGCAGTGGCGTGGTGAAGTACCAGCACCACCATGGAGAATCCTCTTAGTGACCATCACCTCTTTGGAAGACCAACAAGTTTTAACATGTATTGAAACTAAGCTTAAAAATCACCACGTTTTCCTTGCCCCCTCCCTCCCCTTTTCTACAAGATAAGTAAAACCTAAGTGCTCAGATTTCCAAATTCACCATAAAGCTTAAAAGCAAAAAGAAGAAAACTGGGACACTTTGCCTGGAAATCATTTCACTTTCCTCTCTGATAAATACTTTGCCATAACGTAACACTCCCACATCACATTATTTTGCTGTGCGATAAAACTGGAGGCTTTCCTATTTATGGCACAGCCATGGCCACCCTGGAAGAGGTTTTTCAATCCACCGAATGCCCACGGGGCCACCGTGCAGAGAGCAAAAGCACTTTAACTGCAGCCAGAGCAAGGAAAGCTTGGTTTGAAACCTGCTGTATGAGTTCACGAGGAAACCAATCAGTGTGAGAAGCACTTTTGATAAGGAATTAGGTGAAATCAGCTTTCCATCAAAAATGCCATCCCACCTTCTTGCAGCAAGATTATGGGAATGATCAACTGTTTGCTGGGATGGGAGAGACCCTCTCAAGTCCCCAGAAACACCAGGGAAGGAGACAAATGCCATAGGAATAAGGGAAGAAGTGAAGAAGTTGCTTAGCAACTCTTTTACTCTGACAGCCCAGTTGAGTAAAAGAAATCAAAAGTATAAGGGTGAAGGAACCAAACATAGAAACTGTTTTCTACAAGGTCCTCAGCTAACACGAATCACATCACTTGGATGGCTTCTATAGGGCTAAGTCAGCCCATGCTGGCCACGCCACAGCCATCAGCATCACCCAGTGAAGAAATAAAGCAGCAAAAACCCAGGGAAAGATGCCTTGATCGCCTTCAGGGTCTATGTTGAAGGCACACAAAGCAGCTACTTGGATTTCATTCCCCTAATGCCAACTCCTCCCTTCAAACATCCCAAAATCAGAGTTTCTGAGAAAGCACCAGAGATCAAACTTTAAATACAGCCAGGATGCAAAACCAGGAACTGCAGTTCCTGGGGTGTCTGCCAGCCAGCACGCACAGACGGTACCAGCTGGAATGGAAGTTGAAGCCCTGTCAGCTTGGTTTTCCCTCTCTTTTCAGGCAATAAAAAGATCTTATACAGGCCTCTGAATCCAAAAGCTAATCCAAAATGATAATGTTAAATGTGACAGGAGGAATGATGGGGCTGCTCACATAGCTCAGGGCTTAGAGCTGGGCTTACCGGCAGCCTCCCATCTCCACTCTGGGTAACCCACTTCCCGGGAACACACAGATCCCCAAAGAGAGAGTCAATAAAACAAGGGAGTCACATGATGCAAACAAGCATTTCTGCAGATATACTGGTTTATAAAAAAATAAAGGTATCGATTTCTGCTATTATTTGCCACAGAAGATCAATCTGCATGTGAACAGCACATTTCAGTCTATAACTTAACTGAAGTGTAATGGAACATGAATCTTCATTTAAGGCTGCTTAAGTGCCTTATTAGGAAGAAAAAACAGGATGTGATTTTATAGAAGCCAAAGTACAGACTCAGAGAAGGACATTAACGCATCTTCTATTGGTGTGTAAAACCCAAGCCTGGTATTTTGGAGCGTAGCACTTTTTCAGAAAGTGGGGAGCAGGTAATCCAGTTTTACACAATAAAATCCACCGCTTTTGTGTTTTTGCCATGGCACTCCCTTTTCCTCGAGGGTTTGTGAGTGAAAAGCCAGCCCAGGCTGGCAATCTCCCTGCCGAGCCCCAAGGCTTCCCCTCCCTGCGAGCGGCCACACACCCTCACAGAATACCAATGACATGGGACGACACGTGGGAATAAAACAAGGAACTCCTGAATGGATGAGGGGATTGCAAGCAGGAACCTCACCTCCAGCAGGAACAAACTGTTTATTTTAGCAAATTGAATTGAAAACATAAAATAAATACATTGCCCCAATCACTTCTCGCCCACTGGTAGCTAATGGGTGGATTACAGGCAGTGTCTGAGGTACAGAGCGTGCTTGTGACATTTCCCAGTCCCCAAACATTAAATGTTTGATTTACTCAAAATTTACCAGGGAAAAATATTTCATTTTCCACCCAAGCTAGCCAGAGGGAGGAGCGGGAAACACTCTGGAATCATCTTGAATATTACAGACCCATCAGCCTTACAAATTGTTTGAAATCTGAATTAACGACAGTGTTTAAAAACAATCAGAGAAACATATTAAATTAAAAAATATAAACCTAGATTCAGTCACAGAAGTCAATGTACTAGGTCTCTTTGGATAAACAAAGCTGTTATTTGAACGTTCAAAAGCCACTGACAGCATCTTGGTGGAACTCTACTGCAGAACCCTGACAAGTGGCTTGGAAGGAACCCTAGAAAGTCAGCGGGTCCACACGGTAACGGAGAGGTGGGCAATGGAGAGGCAGGAGGTCTTCAGAAGGGCAAGTTACCTTCAAAAGGCTTCCCCGAATGTCAGCACAAGGAAACATCTCCTCCAGGAATGCTCCAGAGTGAAAGTCTAACTCAGGAGAGCTGAGTGGTCCTACCTTCGTTTAGTCCTCATTAATTCCCCTCCAACCACATAGTAATAAACTTGAATAGTGGGAAAAAACCAAACCAAACCAAATCAAAAGCACAACCCAAATCCCCACATCAGCATTCTTCTTTGAATACAGAGATGGGCTAAACCACATCTCCAAAAAAGAGCAGCCAGGGTAGAGCTATACATGATGGGTGGCACTAAACTGTGCAAATTAATCAAGACTAGAGAAAACTGCAAAATCCCAAGGGACCAGAGAAAAGCCAGACAATTAAGCTGCCTGACAGTGGAATAAACTTATCTTGACAAGCACAAGGTAACACAGATTAGAAGGAATAATGTACAACCGTGACCCGGGCTTTGCAGTAGACAGCTCAATGACAATGTATCGTTGGGATTGGGAAAACACTCTGAGACGTGACAAAAAATAACATGGAAAGATATGTCAGCACTGTAATATTTTATTTCTTGCCTTTATTTCATTATTTACCATAGGATAATGGTAAATAACGGTAAAAGTTCTGCATACTGAATTAAAATATATTTTAAAACCCCTAAATCAAAACAGCTAAAAGATTAATTTGTATTGATACAGCAATATTCAATTTCTTTTTGGTGATCAGGATTGTCTCTCGCAACCATCCTCACACACACTTTGTTTATAAACATGAACAGTCAACTGGTCGTCCTACCGGAAGGCTTCACCCTGATACACTGTGAATTCAGTGGATCTCTCACCATTTCTACGAAACCTTCTTGAAGGCATAGCACCACTTCACAGCAAGTTTCAGTCGGTGGAAAACACTTGGAAGAGCTGTCATTATGTGGCACAATATTATGCAAGACAGTTCTTGCACACGATGCCTGTCTCTTACATAATTTTGGATGAAGAGCCCCATGAGCGCCTCGTTGCCGTGCACTGCGCAGAGCCATGAGCTGCAGCTCCTCTTCCCCAGCTTCTACAGACCAAGGTATCTCACTTAACAAGATTAACTTTTCATGCTTAGCATGAGAGACTCCATATGCACATTCAGATGTATTCCTTAAACGGGAAGAATTTATATTCCTCAACAGCAACGCAGTCAGCTTATGCTACCAGACAGCTCCTTGCTAACATCCCTTCATTAAGTCTTCAACTCAACGCTAAGCTTCCCATTTCATCAGCTGCCCTGTCGATAGATGTTTTCTCTGTAAATAGGCATCATATTTTAGATGAGGAGGCTCAATCAAAATAACAGAGCAAAAAGGACTGAAAACCAATCCTGACTTCTACACATTCACTCCCATTTCCTTAGACTCCAGGTAACCCACTCTTGCCCCCTGGATCACCTTCTGCTGCTCCCACAAACCTAGCCCATACATTTTCACTCATCTCGCAGTACGAGTTAACTGCATTTCCTATTTTCAAGAGTATTTTGGACTGGCTTTTTAGTGTAGAAAAACTCTGGAGCAAAATTCTAGATTGGCTTTTCTCTTTCCTTAGACATTTTACGGAAGTTCATTAGATGTTTCATAAGAAGTACTGCCCACTATAGGTCGAAGCCCAGCCATCTTCAGCCTCCTTAGACACCTCTACATTTGGTCCAGGGAGACAAATTTGTATCTTCCAACTCCCCAAGGTAAAACTAGGCAAATTTAGCACAAACCACGAATGAACAAGCAAGCAGAAGCTGTGCTGGAGATAACCAGGCTCTCCGGCACAGGCTGCAACACCAGGGCTCGTGCAGGGCATTTTCAGGCATCTCTGAACACGAGTTAGTGTTCTCCTTTACATCCTTCCTTTTGACACAAAAACGTTTCAGCTCTATGAGTGTATGTGTATATTCTACGTGCATGCGTACATATATGTGTATGTATATGTGTATACACACCTATATATCCTATAAAGTCAAACGCAATATTTAGAGGGCACAAATACACACACCGTTGTAATTCAAAACGATTCCTAAAACGGCCCGTCCATACCTCATTTGCTCCTCCCCTGCTGCCAGGCTCTCCCAGCAAAACACTCAGCTAGAGCTTCTGCTGGGTGGTTTTCAGGACGGAAAACATCTCCCATCCTTTTAAACATCAAAACTGCTTTCCAGAGTTGCTGTAAGGCAAGCTTTAAAACCATTTTTCTGTTAATTATCCTAATGCTGTTTTCTAAAATAATTTTCAAAACTGTTGCAAATACTTGCTATGATCATAAAAGCTACATTTATTAATTTATTGCCTTTAACTTTTACCTGAAGCGACCTTGATTAATATTAATCGAAATGAGACCTCCCTCTCTAAATAATAATACTGTATGGCACTTCTAAATTATAGTAAGGAGGATATTCTATTATTCTGCAGCTTTTTTTCCAAGGAGATGTAAAGAAGTGCTTGCAGGATAGCAAAGGCAGGGAGGGGGGACAAGCCCACAACCCCTGCACCAAGTGCACGTCAAACTCCCCAAGCCAAGGGACTTGCCATGACTCGAGATGAATTTTCAATAAACCTGGGAAACTTCATTTTTGACAGAAACAACCCGAGCCTTCAGATTTATGTAATTTCTTCTTGATGCCAAGCAACAACCAGCAGCCTCTGCTGAGTTTTGTTCTGATGGTTCAGGTTAAGAAATAGCCATGAAATCACAGCAGAATTCCAGACACACAACGCCAAACAAAGCGATAGCTGCACCCTACTAGGGTTATGATTGCCATGCTGTTTTCAAACATCAGGTTAAAAATACCAAGTATTGTTAACACATTAAACAGGCTGGCTGAGCATCAGATTCTAGTGTCAAGACACTTCTTGCAATAGAGCAAAGATCTTCAGTTGCAACTAATAATAATACGGGTTTTAATTAAAACACAGTTGTCCAGGAGCATCAGTTTGGTAACTGCTACAAAGAAGGAACTGATCAGAAGCTGTTTGGTTGTTTAACAGCTAAGCATTTGTTACGCACTGAGGATATCCTTATTATGCAGAACATAACTTTTCACACTCTACGCTACAAAAGACTTTAAAGCAGGAGACAAGCACAACGTACACGCGCGGAGAGACCTACAGTGAAGAACAGTTACTGCAAGAATCCTAAGAGGAGAGTCCGCTGTTACAGCGCATGGAAAAACATATATGAAAGAATATAATAAATAAATTGCTTATGCCATCCATAAGTATCATCTATCCTATTCCTTACAGGAAACAAATGACCAAACAACTACCCCTAGTAACGCAGTGCAAGAGTAATTCAGCTTGAAATCATAAACAAGCTACTTTAGGTTTTTGCTTGTTTTGTTTGCATTTTTTATCCCCATTTTAAATTCTCCTCTCATCTACTGAGCAGAATCTTGTTTTCTTGCTTTAGGTAGCAAAAGAATACATGGTGTTTGGTGGAAGTTCTTGCATGACTTCTCTGTGCACCTTAAATAGTTGTCTCTGAGCACACGTATTTTACAATCTTGAATTGTGGTGCTTTAGTTCCTACCAACAACAGCGCTTCCAAAAGATGAAGAAACATTCACCAAGGACATCCTTAGCAGATTATTTCCAAAACTGGGTTCAAAACCCACAAATATCAGAGCAGCTTGTCTCATTTCGCTGGGTACAATACCAACGCATTTCTAACAAAAGGATGCTGATTTGGGGACCTACAATAAAGATGAAGAGCAACTGAATGAGATCAAGCACAAACAGTGACCTTTTGTGCTAACAGAACCCACCTCAGTTTATCTCCCATGCAGTTGGTCGAGGAGAACCGGGAACCGAGGTATGCACCAGCTGACCACATCCATGTTGCTCTTGAAGCATACATGGAAAGAGAAGACTGATGGTTTTGATAATCCTTCAAGACAGCTCTTATTCTTTATTTGAGCATTTCTTTTGCCTGATGCTATTTTATCATTTGGTTTTAAATTTAAAATAGCTCTGGCCTGAGAGAAAGCTTCTCCAAATGCCACAGCTCACTGGACAGCAGAACCCCGACTCTGATGTGATTCCTGCATTACTCACAATCGTCACCGGAAGAGATGCTACAAGCACGTTACAGAATTTATACAATAAAAAATACCAGTTGGAGTTGTGTGAATAGCTGATACAAATCAGTCGTTCTCTTAAACACAGATGTTGTTGGTTTACAAACATCCATCTTCTATTCTTCTAAAAATCACTAATGTCCTGTCTCTTCTTATTCCACATTTGGTTTTTCTCTTTGTACCAGAAAACCCCCTTCCTGGTGTCTCTGTGATCTTTCTGTTGTAACATGCATCCTAATCAAAACACTCTCCTAAAAGCATCCTCATAGACAAGTGATAAGAGACCAATGACATTTATCACAGGGTTACACATGGCAGACTTTCTACACACATCTGTATACCCTGTAAAAATCCCCCTTTCCTAGCACAACACGAGCAAGCGAGTAATTCCACTAGGACACAGGGATTGTCCCTGCAGCCAGTAACATTATATTACCCCCAAACATTTTAAATGTTTCACTGAAGGTGAAGAGAAACCTTGCCTTCATCAGGGCGCCTCTGATCCAACCTTGTGACATGAGATACGTTTCCTTGCGATGCCACCTCAACACGTTTGACCGGCACTGACCCCATCGTAAATCCTCGGCGTTAACAAAGTTGCTTTAACACTTAGCTCAGGGTGCAGGTGACAGCCTGGGCCATCAAACCGATGGACTTTTATCTTCTTGAGCAACCAAGCAGCAAAAAGCCTCTCCTTTGAGTTAAGAGAGCTCAACTCTATGTGAAACGGCTCGTGCAAACCCGCGCGGAGCCGCACACGCAGAGCAGGACTGGAAGCAACGTTACACTACATGATGCTTCTCCCATGAAAACGTGGTTCCTCTGTGCATCCTCAACAGCCCAAACACTTGCCGTGCAAAAATGGAAATCGTCACTAATCCTCTGGATCAAAGAGAAGCTTAAAGCTTTAGGGATTCGGCTATCCTAGCAATGATGTTCTCACAGAATTGTGTACATGTTAGACCCGTTCACTTATGAGGTATTTTTAAATGGCATTTAAAAAACAACCCAGTGTACAAGGTTTATCCTTTAAAATGGCAATACGCTGCATTTTGAGTCTGATAGTTTTACACAAATTACATACTTAGTACTTGGACAAAAAGATCAAGAAAAATTTTCAGCCTTTTCCATTGTATAAATGCAGACAGAATTTTTAAGAAAAAGCTGGGTTTCTGCCAAGGAAAAAAAGCTTATAGTAGAAATTCTTTGGGGGAAAAGCATCACGTCCTGTTCAGCTTGTAAAATCCCAAGTATTCTTAAAGGCGAGCAAAGAGCTACAGAACATCAGTTAAAGCTGTCAATGCTATAGCAATGCAAACAGTAAACCATAATAACAGTCAATTTTAGCAGACTAAGTAAAACGCATTTTAACACAGCATCTTAAAAAATTATACCTACCAGGCATCATGATAGCACAGTTTATTCCTCTTGAATTATAAATAATTCAACAATTACCATGAATATAATAACCAAACTGGTTATCACTGCTGACAGGTAAGGGGCACAACCTTTTAATGTAGTAAGAAAGTGCTTTTACTAGAATAATAATGATTTCAGAGTTGCTATATTAAGCTGTGATTCTGCAAAGATTCCTAGTCTGCCCTATATGCAGATATAATTGCGTATGAGGCATACAAGAATTTTTCAGCACATTATCCACTTTGTAAAATAATTTGTATTTCGGAAAAAAAGCCAAAACAAGCCCAATAAAAACAACTCCCCTCCCTTTACAAAACAGCCGTAACTTCAACTGCAGAGCCAGAGGCGCTCGAGTTGCAAAAAGTAAACACGTAAAAGGAAGGCAGACCCAGAGAATAAAAGTTCAGCACAGACAATGATAAATTGAAATTGCAAATTAAAAGTCTTCTCAAATTCCTGAAGCTACCTCACAAGCTGGAGCACAAGCCCATTCAGGAACTGCGACGGCAGCATTTAGATTCCAGGCACAAGCAAGAAGTGTTTGCTGCCAGCAGGAATGGGGTTTGGTGAACAAAAGGAGGAGGAGGAGGAAAATACTAACAACTTCCTATCTTTTTTTAAAAAAAAACCCGAAGCATTCTGGGGTTCAATATTTCCTGTATCCTTGGATTCACTTCAAAATGTATGCCTTGAAGTACCAGAGGTTATAAAATTTAGAGAACGGGATAGTAATACAGCACTATCCATTTAATACTTTCTTAAATGTTTATTCATTAAAGGAAACACTAACAAATGCACAGAATTACCTTCAATTTTCACAAACTTAAAAAAAAAAAAAAGAAAAAATATGGCCTAGACCACATAAACACCCATCACTGTACTTTAATTCACCTGATCAAGGATTACGTTAGTTTTCTGTCTCACTCAACACCTTACTATACCAGCAGCCCTATAGCCAAAAAATGCAAGTACTCAGACACACTTCTCAGCATCCCCGCTCAACGTGACGTCCTACGGGGCTTCCCTTCCAGTAGTGGGGTTTTAATTCTTGCGTATCAACCAGGCTGCTCGCTGAAGCGGCGCTCCCCCGGGAAAACATTCACATGAGTTCCTTCATTAAATTAAAAAATACTCTCTGCCTGTAGTTGTTTAACATGCACTTGAGATTCTTTTACAACGGGGCATCTCTTCAGTGTTTTAGAGGGAGCATGTTCCCATACCGTTCATTATTTTCTTGCTAAAGAATTATCAGACCTCTGGAAGGAAAGTTAACTATTTTTGACGTACGAAACCAGTGCCTGAAGAAACTTAGAACTCCACTCATACCATTAATGACAAGATTGCGTTCATACTTATTCTACAAGCATGGAATTCAGCGAAGAACAATGACAGTAGCATGTCTAGAAATGGATGCTATTATAATTTCAGCAATGTTAAAATCCAACTGAGGGGAAAACTCCACCAATCTTAACTCTATGGTCTGCCTTTTACTAACCTCAAATGTACACAAGCATTTTATTGCAGGGTAATCCTGTCAAAAGGATGATGTGGAATTGCATAAGGTTTGTGCATCCTCGGCAGGACTCACAAGGGCTTCTCCTTCCTTTTACACAAGGCAGTTTGGGCCAAGACCTTTTTTGGGACTATGAGGATGCCTTCCCTGGAGAGAGGTGGGGAGATCTCCTCTTCCACATCCCCTTGTAGCTGTTTTTTAAATCAATGAGTTCAGTTTCGTGAGCTGTAAGTGACTCCAGATGAAGACTCACTGAGATGTGCTTCCAGGTCACAATGACCTGCACTGGGAAATCCTCACGCCAGGCCAGTCGAGATGATGGATTTATTTTGTGAGCATCCTGTCCTTCATATAAAGAAGAATGGTCATCATGAAGCAGCTGTACCACACAGCTGGAACTGGGACCATCAAACACACAGCGCAGCAGCTCCTAGGAGTAATGAATCAGGAACTCTGCATCCGAGGCTGTGGCAGAGCTACAGCCCAGGAAAAACACACCCAGCAGCAGGGAAATCTGCTCTTCCATGGGTCAGGAAGAAAAAGGCAGTGTAATTTTCACAGAGCATAATCTGAACGTAATTAGAGAGAAAAAAATACTGTGTTGCTTCCAATCAGAGGGGGAAAAATGTCAACAAAGCCAATTATCACTGCTTTGATAGGCTTGCAGTCCCAAAAAGCAAATAAAATCTTCCCCATTTGTGTGCATGTGCTTTGTTTACAAGCGAGGGAAGGAAGATATTTCCTTAAAAAAGGGAAAAAAATACATACAGTTCTCACTATGAGGCTTTGCTTTCAGCCACTCATTAAAACCAGCATCTTGTACAATTCAAAGGCACCGGCAGTAAGAGGTGAGATGTGATTTCAATACTACAGGCAGCAGTTGGAATAAAGCATTGCCAAGCAGGTCAATGATATCTGAAATTAAACAAGCTCCTTCACCAGGTTCTATGCAGATGTGCAGGACAACACGCTCCGTTTCACCGCGCTCCAGCCCAGAAGGACTGACATTCACCCAATTATTAAGTGATTGAGAACCGTATGCACTTGTTCGGGCTTTTAACACTGCAAAGGCTGCATTCACAAACATCTGCAGAAACAACATCGCCAGTGTTTGCTTAATTCTTGTACTTAAAAGGAAGAAGTTTTGATGACAGCAGAAAAAAAGAGCGATAACGGGAAGCAAGAATTTGTTGTGAAATAATTCAAATGTGAAACCATTAATTAAATATGCAAAGTACTTGGAGAAGCAGCAACGGATAGACAAAACACAAGTGCTGTGCCCATTGTAAACAAGTGTGAACACACAGAGTAAATACATCTACCTTCCAGACTGGGATTTGACTTTCTAATCCCTTGCCTAGAGATTTCGGAGATGCCACTCTCTTAAACACATGTTCTGTGAAGGACGGCTCTGCAAGATTTAGATGAGAAGTAAATATTTCAGTGGTTAGAAAAGAAAAGGGGAAAATGGGGGGTTGTTATTCAAGTTTTCTTGAAGTCCTCAGAAGACAGAAAACATGTTCTGCTCCCATAGAATACAGGGGATTTAACAGTATGTAAGCAAACAGCGCTTCTTGTTACCAGACAGGCAGCAGAGAGGCCTGACAAGCTCAAAACAATTTCAGATAATACAAGTGAAAAGAAGAGTTGAACGGTTCAAAGCACTTTGTGCAGGAGAGGAGAGAGTGCAGCATGCAATTTCATTATTACTTAAATATCCGTAGTACGTAGGAGTAGCATGGGAAAGAATCCCACTGTGCTGGACACTGTGTAAACACGGAGCAAGAGCAGTCTCCTCCAAGAAGCCTATTATTAAAGTATAAATTAGAAGATAAACAAATACTAACACAAGGTCAAACAGAAGACAAGTCGCAATTCCTATTAAAACTAATTTTACTTGTGGGGAATCCACCAGAAAACTCAAAAAAGGTTTAATGACCAACGCTATGACTAATACGATGCAGTCCTTATTAAATCCACTCATTGCAGGCATCAGGACTGGTTTTCAGAAGATGAAGGGTACCACAATTCCCATTTTACATATGAGCAAACAGACAACGAAACAGAATTGCAGCAGGTTCCAGATTAAAATAGATCAGCCCTCAGCCCCTCAATGCAATGAATCACCCTCAGCTTGAAAGATGCTTTTCCAAAAGCAGATCCAGTCGGTTGAGGTCTATGCAGCACGTCTGTAGAGTCAGCCAAACATACCGTTCTCGCAGGCAAGACAGGTCCTCCAACTCTGCGGGGCTCCCTGCACGAGCAGTGTACGAGGCAAAGGAGCTATGACTTTTGGGGGAGTTTTATGGGGAAAAGGGGGATGCAGACATATCAAAATTAATCTTACATATGCAAACAGACAAGGAGAGACAGGCAGTGATTGACGCCGGCTGTAACAAACGCAATCAGTAAGAGTCTAGACAGGCTTTCAGTGCATAAATATCAAATGATATGAAACATGCTGGAGGGGACTTGCAGCAACCTCTAATTTTAAGATTCTACCTGAAGTTTAAAAGAAAGGCAGCGATACCCTCCCGGGCTCCCTCCCCAAACAGATTCTGCTGATTTGCCTAACCAGACAAATCAGATAAACCCTGTGGTTTATACATACCTTTCAAGTTTATTCTCAATAGGTAAATCAAGAAAAACTATGGATTTGGGTTTTTTTTCCCTGAAGAAAAAGCAGATGAGGGAAAAGAGAGTCCCATTCCCCACGTAACCTATTTATCCTTCTTCACAGAGTTGTGCCCAGCCCGTCACTGTCCTGCCCCGCGCACACTGGATGACTGGATTTTCCCCTGAGAACGACATGAAAATAGTTTCCCACTGCGTTGTTCCCAAACATTTTTGCCTAAACTATTAAAACATGAAGCTAACCGCTCCTGCCACAACCCTTCAGCTCTGTAAACACTTCACACAAAGCACATCTGAAACATGGATCCGTGATCATCTGCCTAATTTCACAAACATTTTGCAAGTACTGGTGCTACCGTTAAAGCTCCTCACGTGTTTTTGTGATAGGTAACAAAATCAGAAGGCACAAGCTGTTCATGAAAGCCACCCAAAAGATCTGGGGATCTGAAATGCGGGTTTGATCTTCCAGTAAAGCGACCCACAACGTGAATGCAGCTCAGTCTGCACACAGGGAGAACTGCAGAGGGATGACTAGAATAGCATCAAGAAAACTCAAACTGTAAGCATGAGAGATGCTTCCTCTCAGGCACGAAGATAAATCACTGGTTTTTTTCACTTGACACAAAACCATTACGTGAAATTCACCTGACTCACAACAATCCACCCCCTCGTGCCTGCACATCTGTAATTCTCCAGCCACAAAAGGAAAAAAAAAATGGGGTAGAAATTAATTATTTGTTCTTTGGGTCGATTCACTTCAAAAATCTGCGCTTTTTTTTCCCCTTTCTCACTTTGCTTTCTTTCCTTAACAGAAAACTCGGACCACGAGGGTGTTACTAGACACATCTGGAAATGCTGGGATTGCTTCAGGAGGTTCCTTGATGGAGAAATACGAGCACGACAGTGAGTTTTTAACAAGAGGAAACAGCCAACTTGAATCCCACTAAGGAAAGTTAATATTTAAAGCAACTTAATACTTTCAATCTCCTTACCAGAGTAGTACTCATTTTCTTTTCAGTCAAAGCACTTGAACACACAGACTTCAAACATAATCAGCTTGAGGCTCGAACTTACACACGTGCCAACAGGTGCTGGTGAAAGATGACCAAAAGCACCAGCAAAGGCTTTTGGACCAGCAGCTAAACAGCCTTCCACGAAGTCCGTTCACCACGCCAGGCCAAAAGCAGCAGTGTGTTTATCTTATTAACAGCACTTCATTTATCTTAAGTATGTCTGACATCGCCATCATTCAGCATCAGCTGCCCTGCTCCAGCTCCGGTCTCCTCCCCTCCTTTAGGCTTCCAGTAAAATTATACCTAGAATTAAACTTCCAGTAAAATAATTACAGTTGGCAGGTATTTTTCAACACTGATTTGGGAGCCAAGAAACCCGAGCAGAACAAAACAAAATCAAATCAAGCATTACTCAAATTTCTCAGAAACAACTTGTTCCATTGATCATGTATTTTCACTGATAGATGGCTTTGCTCTACCACTATTTCACATGCTCCATGAACTTCACGAGAGCGTTGGCCAGGCAGCTTGTTATATTTTACTAAGATAAAACAGGGGGAAAAAGGATCGTAAGTCCTTCAAAACAACAACCAAATGATGACAGAGAGAAAAATCTGCTAAAAAACAACGGACATTTTTTGTAGAAAGGAAAGCGAAAAGCAACAACAACCCAATCCTTTTCCAAAGTACAACTTCCACTAGGCACTACGGGAAAAGGATTGATGTTGGAGGCTTTCTTCATATCCACAATCTGAGAAGAAATGGCAGCTCATCTCAGTGTCCTGGCCATGAGATGGGCACCTGGGGCTGGATGGGAAAATAATGAATTTACCTTCAACCTATTCCATCTTCTCTACATCTGATGAAAAGGACAAAGCACAAACCATTACAGTTTCTGCACAAAGTAGGCTAGACTTCTTAAATTTACATAATGTGAATTCTCAGTAAGGCAACCCAAATGATCATCTTCATTTTTATTGGTAGCTATTTTATTAAAGAAAGCTCCCTTGTAATTGGTTGGTAACCATTAAATCATGTTAATCTTCATGTAAATATAGCTGTCCCCTGCTAAAAACAGAACTCCTTTTTGCAAACCCAGAGAACGCACTGTTACCAATAAATAATTTCATAGCTTTCCATATGTTTACCATAATTCGCAAAGTTTCATTTCTTTTTGTTAGAAAATGTTTATTTAGGACCTTTCGTATTATTTTGATAATGTCAAGCTGCAGTTGAATACAACACTTCACCCTCATTTCTGCCATGCTGCTTCCAAACTAAGCACTGCTTGAGGTTTTCAAGAAATCTTCTGCACGGGACCAGACCAACATCAAAAGATAAAGGGAAGATCCACTGAGTGGAGAGATTTTTGGTTAAATACCCTCATTTCTCACATACCACCCTTGGGATCTCATTGCTCATCGCTCCATCACGAGCCCTGAAGGTTTATAGAACAGGTGCCCATATCCCAGAATTTGGTCCTTCCTTGATTGGAGACGAGCACATAATCCTACCACACTGACAGAGAGCAAGCCTGGAGCAGGACTCCTGGATGACATTTCCCTTTAAGAAGGAACTTTCATAGTACAGTTTCTTCTCACCTAAACAACCTTTTCCAAAAGTTTTCGAGTTTTGTGCACAAGGTGGGGTCTTCCAGTCAAAATATGAAACCAGAAAACAGCAACACACTCCTTTGATCATCCCATCTCTATTTACTCAGACCCTTAAGCAAGGCCAACACTCCTCAGCTTTAGAGATGCCTTCTCTGCCCCCAGATCTTCACGATGGACTCGTTAACCGTAATGCTCGTGAATAATGGGCTGGCTCACTTGAACACAGAGCACTGAAGGACACTGCTCGTTCTCAGCATTACTCTGTTCTTCAAGAGGCAAACAGCGCCACGTGGAAGAGTCAAAAGTGCAGCTGCATTGACCACCTGGCATCTCCATGAAAGGAACACATGAGGCATCTGATGAATCCAGAGAGTCCTCCAAACCCTTGGGACAAGCTCTGCAGCTCTGGAAAGGCAGTGAAGCGGTAACAGGCCTTCGCATCCCGTGTTATGTTTTGCTGTATAATACAGTTCTATTTCCTTAGCAATTCCATGGGGGAATATTATGGGAGGAAAAAAAAAAAATACATACCGCTCCATCAATTTACACAGTATCTGGGGAATGATGCAAAGAAAAAAAGCGTGGTTGAAGGAAAAAGCAGCAGCTTTCACTGCAGAAGCACAATACACAGGAGCCAGAGTACTTCACTCTGTTTTTAAGAAGCCTCCACCACCATCATCATCATCACCACTTGCCTTTGCATGTAGAGGATACGCTAACAAACCCTCCCAATAACTTAGTCCATATGTACTGCGTAGGTGTTCACTAAAACACCAGAGCTGGTACCCAGTCAATAGAATCGGCACTCTTTCTACTATGTTGCACTAAAAAAAAACTGTAGAAAGAGGTCACAGGAAAAAATTTAACAAGAGAAAAAACTCCATTTCCCAAAGTATTTTAAGTCAGTTCATCTCCAGTTTATTTTTCACCAGAAGCAAGGCTGCCGTCAGAAAGCCGTTTCCTTCTGGCATCACCAAATCACTGCTTGCTTTATTCCCACACTTTATCATTCTCCTTTCCTGTTTTTGTACTTATTGCTGCCTTCAGAGGACGATGAGTAGGGACAGGAGGAAAATGGGAGCTGGGAGTCCACAGCCTTCTGAACGGCCGTCTCAGGAAGTAGAGCACTTAACAAATGTGCTGAAATGCTAATCTTTAATTTTCAGGTCAGTTAGCCAAAGATGCGATGCACAGAAAGGAAAAAGTGACGTCCTAACAACCACTGAAGCTTCAAAACCAGCAATATTACCCAGCCAGAAAAATAAAATCATACCGACCACTTCTTCCTCGTCCCACACTCTCTTAAAAATACAGGATGTTCAATAAAAAGCGAATAAGATTTGACTGCAAACATCTTTTAGCCAGCCCAGCTCTCAAAATTGCCTAAGGGCTCAAGATACTCAGTTGCTTTAAGCAATAATTGAACAGGACATTGCATTTTGTACATGGCTCTGAGACCTTTGCCAGGTTCGTTGTTCCCTACATCTACACGGTGAAATGGATGGATCATTCTGGAGATGAGTCACTCCTGAAACAACAGAATAAACATCCATCAAATGCTGTGGGCTTTTTGCTTAACATTCTCCAGCTCCTTTTTTGGAGTAATTTGCAAGGCTCTGGCGAATCCTCCTCCTGCAGAAATCAATCTAGAAGTGCTTAAATATTCGTTTCAGCCTCCACTTATCTTCTCCTCCTGCCCCAAGTTTGCTCCCTCCCAAAGCTGACAAAGGAGAAGGGAAAGCCACAGAGAGCGGTGCAATTGCTGACACTGAAAACACCACTGGGATGAGTTTCCAAAGCTCCAGACCACAGGAGATGCTCAGGCAGGTTTGCTGCCGTAGCTGGTTCACGCTTCTAAAGATCACCCCAGACTAAGTGCTTGGATACACGCAACGCCCCACTGTTGAGACTGGCTTTCACTTGTGAAGGGCTCAGCACCAACATTTGTTGGCTAAAGGCCAACTAACATTTAAAAGGAGAAGAAAAGTGAAAGTTAAGGACAAGCAAGTCTTTGGTGCACAAGGCAAAGCAAAAAGAGCCAGCAGAAACCAAACCTGGCGCTTAGTGCTGCTGTGTTCTGCTTGTGCTGTACCTCCCTGCTTCTCCAAAGATCTCTGATACTGCAAACACGCCTTCAGTCACCGCGCACACCTTACGCTATCGACCCTCCCACCTTTGATCAGAGTCACTTTTCAGAAGGGCGTGCATTGATATCACTGCTGCAATCGCATCTGCCCAGAGTATAGAGTTTCTTTTGCATCAGCAGACTGCACGACTAAGTAGCATTAACAGTGAAACGGGAATCACAGCAATCAGTGGTTTGTGCAACTCATCTTACCCACAGGAGTTTGCACCGTCCTGTGGGACGGGGTGAGAAGCAGAAACAGGTGGGAGCTGCAGGCTGGCATCTGCAGGCACAAACCTGCATCCAAACTATGCACCGTGGACGGTCACCCATCACTGACCAATCCTCAGTCAAACACCGCTCTGTACCACTGCCAAGTGGTGTGCAGGAGTTTCTGAGATTAGAAAACATATATGTGTACATACCCACACACATATAAACAAAAATAGCCAGTGCTTTTGACTCACACCAAAATTCACGTAAGGAGAACCTTCTTACAGGTATTTTCTTAAACACTTGCATTTGTCCTTTGTTCTTTATTTTTGCTTGTATTCACCTGTAACTAATATAAATACACTCTACGGAGCTTATAAAGCATTCACTTATTAAAAAAAAAAAAGTTATGTGAACTTGCTTGAAAGATGGAAGCACAGAAAAGAAACAGCAGAGCTGTAACCATGTACTAGACTCACACTTCTTCAACCGCACGCCCAGCACAACGGCATCACTCTGAAACCACAGGTCCTACAGATATTCAAAAAATCAGAGATCGTAGAATGGTCTGGGTTGGAAGGGACCTTAAAACCTATCCAGTTCCAATCCCCCTTGCCATGGGCAGAGACACCTCCCACTGGATCAGGGGGCTCCAAGCCCCATCCAACCTGGCCTTGAACACCTCCAGGGATGGGGCAGCCACCACTGCTCTGGGCAACCTCGGCCAGAGCCTCCCCACCCTCACAGGAAAACGTTTCCTTACCAAGATCTCATCTCAGACTCCCCTCTTTCAGCTTAAACCATTCCCCCTCATCCCATCCCTGCACTCCCTGATCCAGAGCCTCCCCAGCTTTCCTGCACCGCTTTCAGTACTGGAGGCTGCTCTAAGGTTTCCCCGCAGCTTTCTCTTCTCCAGGCTGAACAACCCCAGCTCTCTCAGCCTGTCATAGCAGAGCTGCCAGCCCTCGCATCATCTCTGTGGCCTCTTCTGGACTCGCTCCAACAGATCGATGTCCTCGCTGTGCTGAGGGATCCAGAACTGAGAGCAGGGCTCCAGGTGGGGTCTCACCAGAGTGGAGCAGAGGTGGAGAATCCCTTCCCTCGCCCTGCTGGATATTCTTGTCTTACAAACCAAAAGCAAAACCTCAGGCAGGTCTACAGGTAATTAAAGCTGAGGAGAGGACTTTGAAGGGTGGCAGGCAGTCACAGGCTGCAGCGCTCTCACTCATCTTAAACAACAGAGTCATTTCAGCTGGCGGGACATTACAAACGCTTTATGCCTCCAAAGCTGCTGACTAATCATTTCTGGCATTGCACATTGTCCTCAGCTACAGAGGAATCTCATTGCTAATTTTCTGCAAAATTTTATTTAGAGGGAAAAAATAGTACTCAGGCTGAGACAGAAAACACAGGGAAAAATGCTACTTACAGACTTAGGGGGAAAAAGTGCAATTTGTTTTTTTAAAAAAAAATCTATTCCAAAAGTAAATTCATTTTTCTGTTGGCTTAAAAGAGACTGAAAATAAGGGATTTTACCAAAACAAATCCTTAAGTGTATAAAATGAGTTTTCCCACTAGCAAGCGTTCATACACCATAGTCACTGCGCAACAGCAGTGCATGCACACAGTGCTCAAAATTCACTATTTCAATTAGAGTCAGTCCCTTAGCAGCTGAGAACCCATCACTCCTCTGAGACTGCAAGCACACCAGCAACCCTTTTAGCGCTTAGCTGGGAGGAAGATAAGAAAACCCCATAAAAGAAACAAAAGACAGGCCAACCCCCTTGCAACCAGAACAGTCGTTCCTTTTTCGGAACAGGGAAAACACTTTGCAGTGTCACTGAGCTTGTTCGTCCCCACGTGCTGCGCAGAGATGGTTTGCATTTTTACACCATTTCTTGTAGCAGCAGCAGAGGTAAAATAAACCTCCACTTTTCCAACCCTCTGCTCTTACCTGTGTGGAAGAAATAAGCCTTTTTGCAATTTTAGTTTGACAGCAGCTTTTCATTATATTGCTCTGCTTTCCAGAACTGCTGCTATCCCATAAGCTCAGCTGAGGACAGACAGAAACAAATAAACAGGCAGTTCCTCCTCCGGGATGTCTACAGTTGAACGTCCCAGTCCCCCAAGGTGTTCTACAAAGGCACCGGTGCCACACAACCTTGGCTTTAAGGTGGGCCAACAACAGAGAGTTACTCTCAACAGCTGCATCCCATCAGTCTAAAGGTACATTTCATCCTGCACCCAACGCAAACCAAGAGCAGATACCTGGGAAAGGGTATAGGAATACAGATCAAGGACACAGTGGTACCACCATGTAGTGCTCTTTCCTACCCCAACTCAAGCGCAGGGACAACTTCTCCCTTTTCGATGCACAATACAGCAGGTCAACATGGATCAACCACCATGGCACAGGCCATCAGGCTCTCCTGCCCATTTCCTCATTCCCCACTCACCCTTGGTTTCTCCTCTCCATCTTGTGAGCTTTGGGAAGCCAACCTCCCTGCTGGAAGTCACAACTGTGCTTCCCAGAATGACACCTGATCTCATCTGGGGTTTCCTTGCGCCAACACAACAAAATTAGTAATGCGGTGAGGGGAAATTTAAGAAAAACAAACCAGAACGGGAAATGGCATTAGTGCCGGTGATAGGAAGCTCCGCAATAAAATCACTTTGACTTACAAGTGAAGTTAACCAAGTAACTTCTTTAAAGGTGTGTGGGGTGGGGGTAAATTTAAGCTTTTAGCATTTTACATATTTAAAAACTCTTTGAAATGTTAAACAGAAGACAGCCATGGTGCAACATCACGTTGCTAGGGCTTTGCAGATACTACACACACAGCCTTCCGCATTCCAAAGTGGGACTAAAGCTCTGAGCCTTGGACACGAGGCCCTGTTGCAGCAGGCACGGTGCCTCACCTCCAGTACATCTGCTGGCCTACAAGATTGTTCCTGTTCTTTGGTGTCCTGCCAAATATACTGTCAAATACACTGCGTGTCAACACAAGTGGCAACATGAAACTCTGCAGAAATCCATGCCGGTTTGGGTTTTGCAGGTCTGCTGCGCAACACAGCATAGCAAGGGTGGCGGGCATATAATAGAAATACAAACAATTCTGGAAACTACAATACAGGCACACCAGCAGGACCATTAACCAGTAAAAGCTACTGATATCCTTACAGTCGACGTATTCCCACAGCCAGGGTTTCCATGGCTGGCCACTGCCCCCTCTTTCCCAACAATGTCAGTGCTATGGAGACCCGATGCTTTCTTCCACTGAGCTCCATCCCAGGTTCAACCAGTGAAGGCTCATCCACAAAACTTCATCTTATTCTTAGTTCTCCCAAAAAGACACACACTTGATTACCTATAGCTGAGACACCATGGAGAAACTTATCTTCATAGAATCATAGAACAGTTTGGGTCAGAAGGGGCCTTAAAGCCCACACAGTTTCAACTCCCCCGCCATGGTCTTCCACTGGACCAGGCTGCTCCAAGCCCCGTCCAACCTGGCCTTGAACACCTCCAGGGATGGGGCAGACACGACTTCTCTGGACAACTTGTGCCACTGCCTCACCATATATTTTTTTCTTGCTGCTGCTGCTTTACCTTCTGTGCGCGTGACTATTTGTCCATCTCATAATTTCAAATACTGGAGGACAAATCAGCGTTGCTGAGAATCAATGAAATAAAACAAGTGATGATTAATTTTCCATAAAACCAGTTATCTACCTGGCTTGTGGTAGAAAGAGAGAAGGTTTGAGAAACAAACGAGTGCAGCCACAGATCAGAAGAAATACCCCTCCTTAGAGGAGTATTAGCATTTCCACCTGGAAAAGATGACAGGAAGAACCAGTGAAGTGCATTAAGTAAAATCACTGCAGTTCACAACTGGCATTTTTACAATCTTTTTGATTGATCATTAATGATTCAGAGTTGTAGAAAAACCTTAACTGGAGATCAAATTCTTTTCTTCCTCTTTCTTCCTGGCCAGTTGAATCCCCTTCACAGGATTCAACCAGCAAATCTCCTGGCTGATTCCAGCTCAACCGTATCTTATCCATTAAAAGACAGGGGTGCACAAAGAGCCAGGCACTACTTGGTGCCTGCCAGAACCACCTGGGTGTCAGGGGTGAACTGACCAAAATCCAGTTTCAGGATGTGGTAATCCCAGGTTACAGCCTGCTGCCAGAGAGCAGACTGGGTCCCAGTTGTTTTGTGCCATCTCTGAAATGAAAAGCAACATGAAGGCCACCATCCTGCATCGCAGCCTACAGAAAACTGCCCCTGTTCATCCCACTCGGAAAGCTTTTACCCATAATACCCACCGTATGAAGAACAGGAGAAGGAAGCATTTGATCACTCCTGCCCCCTTGACCACATACCTCAAGACCGTAACGCAACACGTGTGCGTGCCCTTCCACAATTTCCTTCTCAACACCAAGTGCCTTTTGGTTTCATCAGTCAGTGTCTCATTTTCTCCTGCTCACGTTCCCAGCCTCGTGCCATCAGCTGTTTAGCTCCTCACATTTCAGATTTATCCCTCTACCTTGCCACCTCCTCGTTTCATACATTTATCAACAGACACACTATTCCCGCTCTCCATACCAGTTCTCGGCTTATCAATACCAACTCTCGATGGTAACGACCCAAAAACAACATGCCCAGGGCTCTGCTCCTACCCCAGAAACAAAGGGTTCACCTGCCCCTCGTGCACAGTGCTGCGAAGAGAACGCCCACAACGATGCTCACGCAACCCCTCCTTTGCTGGGCACCAGAGTGGCCAACCAGGGCTCTGAACTTCTTCTCCAGTGTTAGTTTTCAGTCTTTGCTAAACCCAAGGTGCATGCAGGCTCCAGTCAGAACAAGGGGCTGTAAGAAGGGATAGAGAGTGGTGGGGAGACAGCAGAAAGACAGATGCACAGAGGAGCTGCACATCTTCTAAGGGGGGCAGCTGGAAAGCCTGAAAGACATGTTTTCAGCTTACTTTGTCCTTTCACACATCTGTGATTACAGCTTTAATGGTAATGCAAAGCCACAAGAATCCTTCTTCTACGGCATTTAACAGTATTAAAAACCATTGTGCCTCGAAACATGCAGAAGCCAAATCCCAGACTTACTAAGCTCAACAGCAAAATTCTCCGTGACTTCAGCATAACCAGTTTCAGCCCCAGGGTATTGAACGCAAGTGCACACAGGGGCTAAACCTAATCTGCACCAATATTTACATCATTTCCCTACATGTAAACAAATTAACATAGCCACAATTTTTGATTGTACTTCTGTCTTCCATGACCAATGAGTCAGAATTGCTTGTTTATAGCTCTTAGCAATATAAACCGGCAATCAATCACTCAGCACTGTCTTCACCCTGCAGAAGCAGGGAGAGAACAGCAACAAAAGCTACTGGGAATCAGCAATGGACACCCGAGCACCAGGACTGAGCTGGCAGCATCGGTACCTGTCAGAGGCAGCAACAGAAATACTCTTCTTCATAACTATGATCTCAAAAATAGTATTTGGAAAGCAAATCTGTTATGAGAACAGAATTAAACTACTGAGGTTCAAGTTCATCAAGGGATTTAGAAAAATAATCTAAATTTCACCTTACTGAAAAAAAAGGAAAAGGGATCTGTTTCCATTTTTCTGATAACAGAGCACAGAACAAGATCAGAGTCCTACAACGCTGCATGCCATGAAGATACCATCACAGTTGCAAAAAGCCTGAATGGGCAACTCCAATCACGGCAGCTCCACAGTTTCTTGGGAAAAAGAGCTGTGGTCTCCTAGCTCCCACCCTGGTGCACCACTCACTATGCCATGAAATCTTCCTGATATCACAGCAACACCTGCAAGCATATACATTTCCCCTCGCCTCACCACACACTTCAAAGCTGATTTCTGTTGCATGTTTGTTCCCCTTTATACTTCTTCCCAATCTTCCCTAAAACTTCTCTTGTGGACACTCGTTTCATCCAAGCCTTTCTGGTACAGAGCTATAGGAAAGCGGCAAACAGGGTAAAAACCTGGGGAACTGCTAAAGGCAGCTGCATGTGACATCCAAAGGATATTCCTAAATTTCCAGGGAAGTACAACACACACTATGCCTTGGACTACTGTAATTTTTATCAGTTTTAAACTTTGTCCAGCAGTACCTCCAGTGATGAACCAAACGAGTGAGCCGACCAGCCTCGCTGGCTAATGAGCAGGCTGCGATGATGAACTAGAGTCTGGAGAGCCACAACCCCCACCACTAAGAGGCACACATCACCCACAGGGCAAAAGTCACTCCTGTCTTCTGTTTTCCATCTCTCCTTTGACATTCAAATCAATATACAAAACCAGACACGCGGTCTGATGATACAGAAAGGTCCCTGCACTGTCTCCAACACTGTTTTTTACCCTTGATGCTGAGAGTAGATGAACATTCCCACAGAGAGCAGTTCAGCTCAGCTCACACTTGGAAAAGACCTTATGGATGCCAAGTGTAACTCACAGAGTTCGATTTTATGGGCACAGACACAGCAGATTCACACGCTACCTTTTTTGTTCTTACATCCAATGCCACCTTCAGCATCTCAAAACAATAAAACCATTTCTGTACAAAACTCATTTCAGACACATTCATGAGATGTTGCAGGAGTTGGCGGCAGGTGAAGAGAAAGAACAGAAGATTATAGGTAGGGAAGAGAGGAATGGGAAATTCAACACCTGGAAAAGCACAGACTGACTCATTAAGAGAATCAGTCAGCAAACAGGACAGAGTGATGGTTGCTACCTGATGAATCAAAGAGAAACCACCAAGTTTTCAGGGCGACCTCCATTCTGACCCATGTCTTTTATTTCTGAGGATAATCCCTAACAACTAAGATCGAAAGTGGAGCTGATCTCATACACTCAGAAAATCCACAGCAGATTTTTGGGGGATAGTTTCCTTGTCATGGTTAATTCACCCAGGATCTTCCACCCTACCTCTGCCTCTCACATGCACTGCATTAAAACTTGCCTCCTGCTTGCAAAGGAACTCATCTCGGGAAGTGTCTAACACTGATTATGGCCAACAGCAGCCTGTTACGTGCCTTTTCAAAGCATATGCTGATGCAAAAATGCCCCAGAAGAGAGACTTGTTTCTTCCGCATTTGGCTTAAGGCAAAAAAAAATACAGGAACACAATAATTATCGTGGTATTCTCCCTCCACTAAAAAGAAAAGGGCTGTGATGGCAAGAAACAGCAAGTGGGTCCTTCATGTACTTTCCCAGGCCAGCAGTTGCTCTTGGGAAAGCAGGATGGAAGAGATGGTGGGAGGTATTGTCATCAGGATGCTGTTCTCCATCATAATCCCTTGATGTTGCTAGGCTCATTCATATATCTGAAATAGAGTGCTTTATTTCAAAATCAGGCATTTAGACTGGTGGGGGTTTGTACCTTGGCGTATCTTTTGAAGGGCAAGCAGGAGGGGAGCATGACATTTACTTGCCTTACTTTCATTCATCATAAAAACAGGAGCAAAGAATTTCCTCATTGTTTAGTGCAAGCCAACACGAACCCCAGAAAAACAAGAGTCCTCAAACTCTTGCGCTTAATGAACCTTCTCGGTGGACTTCTTCTTCTTCTCTGTAGTGTCCTTTGGTTCTGTGCTGCTGCCCAACCTGTTCTGACTACAAAGAAAGGCCAGAGCAGGGCTTGGAAGAACTTGGACCAATTTTCATCATGTGCTGATTCTGCCACATTTGCTCTTGCTTCAATCTCCACACCCTCAGAAGACCAAACCCCGCAGGCTTTGCACAGCCAAACTTCCCTGACTCAACAGGAACGCCATCCAAATCTCGACGTTGGCGTGTACCCTGCGTCTATCTGCAGGAACAGGAACTCTGCTCGCAGCCTGACGCGGGCCGGCAGTCAGAGCTACGGGGGAGGAAAGGCTACGTGTTTGTTTACACCCTTCGCAGCTGATGGGTGGGAAGGGAGCTGGGAGGCACCAAGCAGGCAAAGACAGGGCACACATCCTTAACTACCACTTTTGGAGCAGCTGAATCAGCGCCGGGTGGATGGCTATTTGCTGCTGACACAGACCTGCAATAAATCACTGCCTCTCTGGAGCAACAAGGAAGTTGCAGGGGTGACTGAGTCATCCTCCATCCTGAAGCCATTCCAGGAGTGGAGCCAGGTACATGTCTCGGCTTTGGGCTGTGCCCGTGGCCCAAAAAGAGTTTTTAAGCCAAATCCTGCAGTCATCATTCAAAACTGGAACGCTTTATTTACACTCAGCAAGAATTCATGTATGTTTTTGACATTGCTAAGAGTAACCAGCGCTTAAATTGTTTGCTTAACAAAGGAGTCTATTTAACTACAAGAGTTACACTGAGTCTGCAATGTTTTCTGACCCATATAGAAGCTAATAATTTGCGTTTTATGGAACCACTTTGCATAGACAACCCATCTTAATGGCCAACAACACGCTGTATGAAAATTAATAATTGAAAAGCAGTCGTCAGCATTGCTATTTGTGTTACAGGTAACTCACAAACCTCGTTAAATCGTGGTATTAAAATTTGGATGACCTTCTGGAAAGTTGTTCACATCACAGGTCTTTTTTTAAGGCACGAGCTCAGAGAACACCAAGCAACTGTGGGGGAAGTAGATGACAGCTACCCAGAGCCTGCGGGAGAGGCCAGGCAAAAGCCCCTGTCACAGAGATGTCAGCTTCATCCCACTTGGCTGAAGAAGTGACTTTGACTTCAGGAACCCCTCCTCTCTCCAGCCAGTCACTTGACCTGGCTTCTCCCACAGATTCCTGCCCTAATGCCAGATTAATCCTACATCATCCAGTCCTCACACATCTAAGAAGCTCCAGGGTTGTTTTTTTTTCCTCTAAAATCACTGGCTTTTAAACTCTCTGTTGCAGCACCCAAGCATTTGCTGTGGATGCAAAAAGGCTCAGAGACCAGCACAGAAGTGTAAAAGCAAACAAAAATCACATCACGAGGCCTGGGATTTTCATAATCTTAGGGAAATTAGGTCCCCTGAATCCCACTGCAACTCAGCAGAGTCAAGTGCAATATTTTCCATTATGCTTGTAAAAAACGCCCAAATAAATGTACAACTAAATGCAGCTTCACAAGCCTGAGCATTTATTATTCTCCTAAATGCTGTTACTAAGCCTGAGGCTTCTTATTCCATTATTTATTTTTTTTTTAGGGAACAGTCTCACTCTTGCCAAAATGTCAAAAATGCAGAACGCTCCTTATAGGAAAATCCACCTCAGAGTGAGCTCCCGTCGTTGAGGAGGAACAACAAACAAATGCCATCCTCTGAGCTGACAATCACCACATCTGCCCCTGAGCGCTGCATCCCTTCTCTGGGCTGCCACGCCGATGGAGTCTGGCTGTTTGGGGGGGATGGATGACAGTCACTCCTCGCTGCTGACGTCTTTGCTCAGGGCTGTGCTGCGGTCTCTGGTACACAATCTGCTCCAGAACACACAGACTGGCTGTTGCCATTTCCAAAGCTTTCCTGGCGTATTTCCGCAGACTGAAACAGGAAGATTTGGGGCAGCCAGGGGCTGGTTTATCTCCATATGAACGCCTGCGGGTGTCATTCACGCAGCTCTTCCAAACAAAACATTCTCACTGCCATAGCAAAGGCAAACTCCCCCAAACCCAATTTGTTTGGTGGTTAATTAGTATCCTTCGCTGCAAGGTTTCAGACAAAAGGAAGAAGTGCTCCTCTCCTCCCACAAGCATCAAGACTTTTCAATCCAAAGATAGACCTTATCCAACATGACCAAAGCAGAATGAATACAGCTGCCTCATTTTTATTTTTTTTCTTAAACAGAGGAAAAACAACAGCAATTATCTCAAAGTTTGTTCATTGGGAGGTTTGGATTTTCATTTCGGTAGCACTGGCCAGACACTTTTAAGGGATGGGCTCCCACACTTGAAACTAGGGAGCAATTTAAAAACATAAATCATAAGAAAAAACAACTATGTCCATAAGAACTTTTGAGTGGCAAAAATAACAGAGACAGTATTAGAAAACCCTGGTTGGCTTTTCTTCACCCGCTAACAAAACAAGGCCCTGAGGTACTCATACAAGTTCCTCCTCGATGCATTTCTGTGGTGGGCGAAGGGGAGAGCTGCCACATCTGCTCCCCTGTTTGCAGTCCGGCTTATTCAGCAGCTTCCGCTGTGCTATTTCACATTCCTGCAAAAACAAAGGCTCAGAAGAGAAAGCTGAGCCTCTGGACACCCCCCAGACCACAGCTACTGTGTGTACGTAAGCAGCACAACGGCACTGGAAGGAAGGGAACAGTACCCTGTTCTTCAGCATCACACGGCTGACCACAAGCAGCAGCCCAAACCGCATCTTTAAACACCGTCCTTCAGAGAACACCCTGCTGCTGGAGGAGCCTTCCTAGTGACGGCGCGCGGGGTAAATCCATCGGCAACAAAAGCCCAAGGTTCTGTGCATTTTGCCAGTACATTTATTGCACATCAGCTGCATCCCCTTTAAGAGGCAGTCGAGATGAGCAGGCCTGTAGACAAAATTGGGTACTGCCTGAGGAGAGAAACATCTTAGTCATCCCTCCAAGCTGGAGCTGAAATGAGCTTAGAGCCCATTACCAGCCCTTAAAAAGACAGCATTTGTTTTTTTTACCAGCCGATGCCTCCCTCAGACTGCTTTCTAGTAGGGATGTGCAAACAGCCCATATTCATAACTTAGGAAGGAATACTCTGAACAGAAAGGCAAACTTCAATAAGCCCGTTTCTCCGGGAATGGCACATCGACATCAGCCCTGTGAAGTTCCCAGAAAATGCTGCTGCCACCGTAAGAAAGGCAGGGAGAGCGATCTGTTCCTTCCTCTC
Source organism: Neomorphus geoffroyi (assembly GCA_033558235.1). Taxonomy (NCBI): domain Eukaryota; kingdom Metazoa; phylum Chordata; class Aves; order Cuculiformes; family Neomorphidae; genus Neomorphus; species Neomorphus geoffroyi. The sequence continues at coordinate 5,556,490 of JAUMJM010000074.1, forward strand.
TGTCTCCCTGCTAAAACAATCTCCCTGCCCAATATCCTAAATTGCACTGGCTCCACAGATCTAATTAGCCACGGGTCTAAAACGCAGAGGTCTGTCGGTCAAACATGCATAATCACATTAAAGTTGGTTTGCTTTTATTAAAAAAAACTTTGGATGGGATGAGATAAAAATCTTAAGGAGAAAAGTCTAAAAGGTAAGTCCCTCCCCCTCACCAAAGAAAGCCGTCTTTGTGGGGATAAACTCCTCTATCAAGCAACCTGGATAAACTTTTCCTTGTTTACTAAGAAAGCACCAGTTCAGCAAGCTCCTTTCATGTCCTGATGTATGAAATGATCCCAGCTACACAGCATTTCACAGTCAAAGGGGTGAGGCTACAGTATTTATAGATGCATTCAGGGCTAGAAGTTGGGCTGGCAACAACATAGTTACGGCCTCAACGCCTAACACACCCTCCTGGGAAAATGCCCACCTGAATATTTATAGATCCTAGGAAACTTTTCCTATGAAATACACATTTCAAGTGAACTTGCTTTTTGTCTTTTTCCCAACTTGATGGATAAAGTCCTTTACTTTCTGTCAGAGATGCAGAAGAAAACCAAACTGCGGCCACTTCCATAGCGAGAGGAAAGATCCGGACGCGATCCTGATGCTTTCAGACATGTTCACTGGTTTGGGTGGGGGGTTTTATCAGCAATATAACTCCATTCTCAAAACTGGGCCCTCAGTTTCAGTAAGCACATGCCTCTCATTGAGAGATGGATCTCTGCAAACAACTCAAAACACAGATAGACAGTGCTCCACAAAAGTTTTCCCTGATTCAGACAACGAATCAAGACCTCCTAATGGTTTAAAAATCTGTTTGTCCAAACCTCTAATCCACAGCTCTGCCTAAAGACTGCTCAGAACTGGACCAATACTCCAGTTAACCCCTTAGCACTGGCATCTCTTCACTCCAAAATTATCTTCCGTTCAGGCAAGCGACAGCAGACATGGAGGCAAGGGATGCTGTTGGATTAATACTCTGTTGCAGTGATCTTATCCATATGTACGTACTGTTGTTGTGTAGAGCATCATTATGTGTCACTTATTTTTAAACGTTTGTCTGGTCACTCTCTACTATGATCCCACCCATAAACCAGTAAGCTGAAATTCCACCCACTTTAATCATAAGTTTACAGGCTGAAGGGTGGAATAACAGTAGAAACAACAAGATGAAGATGTTCTGTTTGCTTTAAAAACGTGAAAATTTTACCCATTTTTATCAACAGGATTTCAGACGCTGCCATAGTAATAAATAAATCGCCAACCTTTGGAGGGTTCTTTTAATAAACCAAACATAACTGCCATGCCCACCAGTACCAACATCTAGCGCAACCACCTCTGTAACCCAGATAGGCTCCTGGACAACCAGTACAAAGGCAAATACTGTAGGGTCGGTTCACAGTCAGAAGATCCTGCTTCCCTGCCACACGAAGGAAAAGCAGAATTTAAAGCACAGCTTTTTAACACCCATCTATTCCTGAAATGGCTCAGGATCACACGGTGAAGCTAACCTGAAGAACGATTCGGCACCAAAGTCATTGTTTTTACTGCATGATGCTGCTGCACTTCTTGGAATCTGTATTTCTTAACTTCAAGCTCTTCAATACAACTTTTCAATTGTTCCCCGCGTCCTTCCACATCCCCTAAAGCGTTGCACCAGATACCTCACAAAGATTTGCCTTGGCAAGAACTTCAAACTACACTGCTGAAGTCACTCCTTGGCACACAGCAAGCCTTTTGTCATCTGAGTTGCTTTGAATCAAGACTTACTGCAATCTATGTACAGTATGTATGGCTGCAGAAACCCCATCACTTCTTCTATTTGAACATTTTTTTGAATGCAATCATCTAAATGCGACAGCCATAACAGTAGGTGCCTAAGAACGCCGACTGTAAATGGGGCTGGGAGCGTACCTTACTGCAAACATATAGCAGTTATCTTTATATACATCTGTTAGCATCCACACACACAGCATTTCTCCACATAAAAATCTAAAAAGGATGATATTCTTTCAGAATTCAGACAAAATCACAGGGCAGGTACTTCAAATGGCAAACCGTAAAACAAAAACCATTAAATCCTTTTCAGAGTGCACAATGACACCAGAAGTTGACCAATGCAGGGCGTTGTGGCCACTAATGCCATAAAGGTTCTCAAAACACGAGACATTTTTCAGACAACACAATGCATCAGCAGCTATTAAACAAAACAGCCTCAATGGAATGGCCAGCCCAAAGATTTCCATGAGCAATGACTCCAAGAAGGGTTTACCAGAAGGAGAACTCTGTAGTTACAGTCTTCCTCTGCACCTGTAAGCAGCCCCATCAAAGACACTGAGCAAGGCAGACCTCTAGCCTGACCACAAATAACTGCTGTTACTCAGTTCACAAAACTGAAGATGACAGGATACCACACCGTTAATAAATCAGAGCTGAAGTAAGCTTGCAGCAGTAAAAGAACTAGTCTTAAAATTACTGATTGCGTACCACGTTCCACACCGCCTCCTCTCTGAAAGCCCTGCAATAATACAGCCCGAACAGTACTACCTATTTCCAAAAGTACCTCTTCAAACTCCAGCGTAACCAAACTGTGCTTGTGTACGTTAGTCACAAACAGGTTACACACCACAAAGACAAGGCAGTAGCTCACTGATACATATTTGCAAGCATCTGTGAAATCCCTTTGCAATTAGATGGCTGCTTATATGGAACTGAACACAGGCAGAAAGCAAATAAGTAACAATAACATCAAAAAAGCCTTTTCTGGGTTATTTTCTCATGTGCATCCAAAACGCAGTGCTCGTCCATCACCTTCTGCTGAAGAATGGAAGAGCAGCATCCTGAGGGTACCTTACCTGTCCCCGCACAAGAGGAAGGCTGGATGGACTCAGGCTCCACGCCAACACAAAGGCCTCCAGAATGCTGACTGCCCAGAGTCAGCTATTCCTCCTCTCCCCTAAACACTTGATGCCATGGCATGCCATAATAACAGTGGGCATATTCCATGCTACAGCCCATGTGAGGCACTGCGCACACTGGTGCCAAGAGAGGTGCCTGCCGTAACGCCAACAAACCCTTCCTTGCACTCCAGCTATTTCCCCACATCCCAGGCCCCCACCGTTCCCCTTTCTATGTCAGTTCTTGTCTCACCTTCGCTACACCAGCGATGCCTGTGCCAACCTCTGCCACGCAGCACGTACGTCATCGCCTCCTCTCAGTGCAGATTCAGGGAGACAAGCCTTAAAAACCTCTCCTGCAGCAACGCTTCCACGACAACAAGAAATAGCCAACTAATAATGAACTAATAATGAACCGGCTGCGGGGCTGCCAGCTTCAGCAAATGTGTCTGGAATTGTATTTCTTTTTCTATTTTATTTTAAAAGCTTCCAGTTGAGCGTTGGTCATCCTCCTAGAGCCAACACCTGCGCTGCAATTAGCACAGAGTCAGCACGGCACCCCAGGCACGAGCAGGCTGTGCACAAAGCCGGCTGTCGAGGCCTTCGCCTGTCAAATAAATGAAGCTGAAAGTAAGTTTGCCCATGCATGTAGGCAGGACCTAACGCACTGCAGAAGCTCCTGGCGTACAGACAATCAATAGTAAGCACATTATAATCCTGAGAAGTTTACCAAAAATGTATTTACTGTGTTACTGTCTCCACTCATTGTGTTTTTCTCCAATACACGAACCGCAGCACATCTCCCCGGTGTAAGCAGTCGCCCTAATCCATGATGTTATATATATCATTTGTTTACCCAAAGCTGAATGATCATTTCAACCTTTGTTAATCTGATTGCATAACAAACTACAGCAGCCTTAAATAACCACCCTCTCTGGCGCGGCTCAGTTGAAATCACTCATTTCAGCACCCCGCTTCTTTCAAAAAAACAAAGAGAAACAGATAATGGAGAAAGAAGAAAATCCAAGCACCCTGCCACTGCTTTCACAACCGACTACGGTACAAGACCGACCGCAACGTGCAGATGCAGCACAATAACTTCACACCTGGCTCAGGCTGCAAGCACAAGGTAAAGCGATATGTTTTCAACCACTGAGCAATATTGCGCAATAAAAGCACATTCTGACAGATCTTATTCACAGCTCCAGCACAGGCTATTAAGCAAACTACGCAGCATGGATTTTCAAAACAAGTAATCGCACGTATATAAACAAAGGCCATAATTTACATGGCAGATCCCATAAAAGCTTATCTGCCACATGACGTCACACCTATTAATTACAACTTAAAGTACCAGTGCCCAAGCTCTCCTTCCCTCCCACCCCAAAATGAGCATGATGAATATCAAACACTGCTCATCCATGCCTGTGTAGCTTGGAAATAAACACACATAGAGCACCTCCCAAGACAGAGCAGTATTTAAAGATTCTTCAGACAATGACAAGATTTATAATTATTATTGTCATCATCATCACAAGGTCTTAAACAAATCAAGCCGCCTCATCATGCAACACTTAATATAAGGTTAAACAACATCAAGCAGTATCGGTGCAATCCACTCGTACTGAAGGGCAAACACCTCCAGTCCCCACACACAGGAAACCTTAAGAAACACAGATCCACAGTCATTTAGGCTGGAAACGATCTTTAAGATCGTTGAGGCAAACTGTAAACCCAACGCTGCATGGAACCTTATGGCTACTATCAGACAGCAAGTCAGGAAAGCAAAACCAAAACACATTTTTCTTTGAATAGACTCAAGACCAAATTGTTTCCACTGAAATCCAACCAACCCAGGCATGGGGAAGATGAAGGGGAGGCAAATGGGAAACTGAGGCCAGGCAAACGGGAAACGGAGGAAGGCCAAGAACACATTTTGGCATCTCTCAGTTTTAGTTCACTAGTCCATGCTCAGCTCATGAGAATTCAAGAGGCAGTGTCTGGGGGTTGAGACAAAACCGCCTATTGATCGCAGCTGGCTTTCTAGAGCACACCACAAAATCCATCCTCTCGACCGATGCCCGCGGCGGCAGCATCGTCACAGAAGTTATGGACAAGGCAGGCATCAACGAGTGGCTCCCTAACCAACCCATATCCAAATAATACCTTTGTAAGGGAAAGCAAGCTCAGTATCTCTGCTCCAGGCACAAATCTCTGCTCCTATAAGCCCGCAGCACCCACAAATCTCTCAGAATTATCCCCGTATCCCCAGATCTGCCATCTTCAGGGGAGAACCTCCACATCAGGCCCTGCACCAAGGCAGAGAGTAAGCCTGTCCACACCAGCTGGGTCTGTGCCTCCTCCCTCACGCTCAGCCCACACCGAATTCACCATTTCTGCGCGTTATTCGGATTCTGACATCACGAACCAGGTCTGACATCTACAGTTAACTTGGCGACGGTGTAAGCGGGTTGGAACCCTTGGAGAGCGCAGACACACAGGCACACGGAACCTGCTTTGGGAAAGCCCAGCGGTGCCTCCTTTCTCCTCCTCCCTGCACACCCGCAGCGAGTGGAGGGGACCAGACCTGACCCCTCATCTCACCCCACCAGCAGTGCCAGCCCCCCCTCCGCCCCCCGGAGCACAATAAGCCCTTGGAATCCCACGGGAGAACATTCCACCCCCCCCAACCCCCTCCAGGTGAACCGACCCCTGCAATCCCACGGGAGCACGGTGTCCCCCCCACGCAGCCCTTGGAATCCCACGGGAGAACCAACACCGCCCCCCCCCGGAGCAAACCGACCCCTTGAATCCCATGGGAGCAGCGGGCGCCCCCCCACTCCCGGAACGAACCGAGCCCTTGAATCCCACGGGAGAACGAATCCCTTGAATCCCATGGGAGAACCGTACCCCCCTCGGAGCGACCCGAGCCCCTTGAATTCCATGGGGTAACCGTGTCTCCCTCCCCAGCGAACCGACCCCCGGAACCCCACGGGAGGACCGTGCCCCCCCCATCCCGCGCCCCCACCCCGGGCTGGCAGCGCCCGCCGGTACAAAGCGGGCCCGCGCGCACGGCCCCAGGGGGCGGGGTACGGGGAGCGGGGCAGAAAGCGGCTGCGCGGCGGCGGCGGCCGGGGACGCTCACCTCGGCTCCCCCGCCGCGGGGACACGGGCGGGCAGCGGGCGGCGCGGAGCGGAGCGGAGCGAAGCTGAGCTGAGCGGGCAGCGGCGGCGGCGGGCGCGGAACGGCCTCTGCGCGGGGCCGGGGCGGGCCGGGGCGGGGAGGGGGCGGGGCGCAGCGGGCGGGGGGCGGGGCCGCGCACTCCCCGGCGGCGCTGCGAGACCCGGGGGGCGCCTCCCCCGCCCGGCGGGGCTGCGGGACCCTGGGCAGAGCTCCCACGCGGCGTGGCTGAGGGAGCATTGGGAAGCAGCGCTGACCCTTGCGGGGGCTGCGGATCCCCGGGCTGCGGGATCCTGAGTGGCGGTGTGACCCCCCCACCTCCTCGGCGGGGCTACAGGACCCTTAGGGAGCAATGTCCCTCCCTCCTCCCCCCCGGCGGGGCTGCGGGACCCGGGGAGCAGCGACACCCCCCCCCCCCCCACGAGGCTGCGGGACCCAGGTGCTGCGGGCCCCCGAATGGTGGTGTGAGCCCTTCCCCCGGCGGGGCTGCGGGACTCTTTGAAGCAGAGCTCCCCTCGCGGGGCTGCGGGACACCGGGTAGCAGTGTCTCACCCCCCCTCGCCGAGGCTGCTGTATCCTTAGGGACCAACGCCCCCTCACACACCGGCGGGGCTGCGGGACCCTGCGATGCGGGACCTCAAGGGGTGGCGGGGTTCCCTCCCCCCCGGCGGGGCTGCGAGACCCTTGGGGGGCAGCGCCTCCCTGTGGGGCTGCGGGACCGCGAGTGGTGGTATCCCTTTCCCCGGTAGCTGTCCCCCCCGCGGGGCTGCGGGACACCCCTTACGGGGCCCTGGGATGCGGGACCTCCTCCTGTGGGGCTGCAGGACCCTTGGGAGTCGCTGCCTCACGCCAGCCCGGCGGGAAGGACCCAGCCACCCCTGTCACCACATGGCAGGAGCAGAACTGGATCCTGGAAGAAGAGATCAAGAATAAAAGCAATTAATCCTCAATTAAAACGAAGGGATGGCCGGGGAGGTGGTGGAGTCCCCATCCCTGGAGGTGTTTAAAAGATGGGCAGATGAGGTGCGCAGGGGTCTGGTTTAGCAGTGGACAGGTACGGTTGGACTCGATGATCTCAAACCAAGTGCCTGATTCTATGGTAAGTGCCCGGGGTTAGGCTGAACATTAGGAGAAGGTTCTTCACCCAGAGGGTGGTGGAGCACTGGAACAGCTCCCTAGGGAAGCAGTCACAGCACCAAGCCTGACAATATTCCAGAAGCATATGGATAACGCCCTCAGACACACGGTGTGAATGTTGGGGTGTCCTGTGCAGGGACAGCAGCTGGACTCGATGATCCTTGTGGGTCCCTTTCAACCCAGGTCAGTCTATGAAATGGTTGTAGATTACTATTAAACCAATGGCTGTTTGAGTGCTTTGTTTCACACACAACTAATGTGCCAGGACAACCTCATCGCATTTTCATAGTCGCTCTGGAAATCCTTAAAAACCACCCCACTGGCCAATTTGTCCTTTTCCATTGACTGCTAGGCATGAAGTCACAGGGATTATCAGTGCCGTGCGTTTTAATTACTTCACAGAAGTCTTGGGAGAAGTGCAGGGATGAGACTTTTATGAGGTCAAGCTGACACTAATTCGCCGTCTGGTTTTAATGCAGTGTTTGTGCAAGCAGTTCTGTGACCTGGAAGGGTGGCAGTGGGCACAAGGAGGTTCCCACTTCCTCTCCTGAAAATATTCCCACTTTCTCTCCTGAGGGAGAAAGCAGCTCATGAGGCACTGGACGGTATCTCAAGCATCCACAGTCCACAGTATCCCAGGGCCCGAGTCTGTGCATGCTGAGGTGGGAGAACACACCTCTAAGTAAGGTCAGAGATGCAAAAACACAGACCCCTGTGTCTTCGATGTCCTTCTCTCCCTCTCAATGAGACAACAGTGTCGTTCTCCACCTTATCGTGGAAGTCTTTTTCCCAGGAATGCAATGCATGTCAGCTTTATTGCAGCACGCACCCAAATTTTCACAGGCAAAACTGTGGTTTTGTACTCACAGAAGCATACTTTTTAATGAAAATGACTCTTAAATGAGAAAAAAAAAAATAAGAGGAGGTTGAAGTGAAGCTTCTTTGAAGATCCAGTTATAAAAGATTTCTCAGATTTTTTCTGCCAGGAAGTGCAACCACGTGAACTAGAAAGACTCCAGAAAGGCTACATTCTTTTCATCACAGTTTTAGTATATTCCACTAATCCAGGCAGAAGTGTTTTCATCTAAGGACATTTTTCCTTGACCATTATGAAGATATTAAAATAAATAACACAGTCTGTTTGCCAAATCCTCGGCAAGATCCCATTTGCAGTCATTTCTACTTTCGCCTTTCTAGTAATGTAATTATTATTCTCTGCATGGAAATCACTACCAGAAAGGTGGACGTCAAGATATTCCAAAAGAGGGAAAATTTTCAGCTCGATCGACAACTTTGAAGCTGACCAACTTTGATTTTCACTGCAGAGAGCCTGATACTGTTTCCTAAGACTCATAGAGACTTCACAGTGAAAAAATGATGATTGCTATGCCTCCATGAATGGAGCTTCCAATAAGAATGACCACATAGGAACAGCATAAAGCAGATGTATTTTGTTAAGCCTTCACAAACCAGCCTCCCTGATGTTTTCCTTGTGATGTGTGCAGCTAGTTAACGTTCATAATATAATTACTTACATGTAAATCCACTTCCTTATTCACAATTTTTTATCAAGTCTTTGTCTACCACTCTCATGTAGTCAGATGCACCTAAAACCAGAAAATAGTTATTTCCCTGAATTCTCGTGTTTGTTTTACTCATTTCTGACCAAGTCATTGCCTAATGGAGAGTTATTTTTAGAAGCTGGAAAATTATAACTAGTCTGAACGATTTCTGATATCCAGAATGTGTTTGGTATCAAAAGTAGCCTACATCAACCGAGCTTGGTGCTCTGTCCCTGCCTTGTGGCACCCAAACCAGGTATTAGTTCACTACATCAGGAATAAATTACAGTTTTAATATCAAAACCAAGGGCCAGGGGTTGTTGCTGCAAGAAGACCACAACTTTCATCCTGACTTTTTGTACAATACAAAAGAAATCACCTTTCCCAATTCAGTTCCCCTTCAGCTCTGGCAATGAATGGACTTGGATCTGGGGTTGCAATGGACTAAAGAGTAGCCAGAGACAAACATTTGGAAAGACACAAGCCCCTCAAAACTCTGGGAGAGGAGAAGGATGAAGATAGAAACAAATACTGAGGGAGTGAGTGGCTCCGGAGACTGCACCTGGTTGTCTTCTTCTGAAAGAAGCTCCACCTCTTGGCCAGATTCTGCCTGATTAAGTCTTGGGACCCTGTCTTCCCTAAGGTAATTGCTTGTGTGCCACTGAAACCTGCAGGCTTAGCAGCAGGGAGCCCTCTCCAAGCAGGACTACCTCTGGCATCAGTGCGAGTTTCCTTCATGTTGACCACAACACAGCAACGATGGAGCAGAGAGTGTGTTGTGCACAATTCATTTCCAACGATGCCAGCAGGCTTTAAAGCTGGTGAGTTGGTGTCTCAAAGTCTGAAATTTTGCACTATGAGAGGTTATTTGTTGGCTTGATCTACGCATTGTTTCTGCTCTGATGAAGTCATTTGATTAGAGCAGGGGTTTTAGCTAGGCTGATGTATAATATTTCCAATGTAGATTCAGTCATGGTGGAAATATAGACTAGTTTTCTTGCGCTCATACTCAGCATCATATGGTCATAGTGCACTTACATTCACGGAAGAGCATTTCCAGTGCACTAACACTAAATATGTAGGGAGAGTTAAAAGTGTTACGGCTGGTGTGTGTGTAGAACAAGCCTTGAAGATACAAAATGTAAGAGGGAGCACTGGAACCAGCAAGGCCTCTTAAGAGAGCAGTTAAAACGGTGATGTAAAAGTATCAGTTTGGCCTGTTTATGAAAAAAAAATGTTATTTGGCTTTCATCAGACTCCTGCACTGAACTCAATGTGTGTGTTGCTTAAGTTATATCAATACAGCGATGCTGGTAGGGATCTGTCTGCTGCCTTTTCTCCTGAAAATGGGAATATTGTTCAATCACTTGTGCCAAAGGTGTACCTGTTGTACCCATGTTCTACTTGTTATTGGTAAAAAAGAAACAGTTACTTTAGTCAGGCAATCGTTATCGGCGCAACAACTGTGTTCCAAGCCCAAAAATTGTTGCAAATGCTGAAGTTATCCTGCTTTATTTTCTGAAAGAGATGAATGATTTCCTGATGCTTTAATGAAGCCCCACATTTCAGAAATGCAAGAAATAGGAGAAATAATGGCTCAGTTTATAGAAAAATAGGTGGAATTTCTGTACATTTTTCCCAATTAATGTGAGTTCAGAAGAAAAACTAAATCACTGCAAAAAGTGCTGCCAGGAACAGTTTAAAGCTTCTGATTAATTAGTATCCTGTAAACCCTGCCTGGGAGATGCTAACATAAACACACAATGACAAATCCATTTTCACTTTAAGAATAGGAGTTCCAAAGCATTGGAACTATTTCCTAAACATGTTGGTGTTCAAATGTCTTTGTGATGCTGGAAAATACGGTCACTGGGAAAGGACTCTGATAGCCAGGGTGATGAAGCCATTCCTCCATCCCCAAGAACTGGAGGAGAACCAGCATCAGGCTCTCACAGACCAGATAGCACGTTCTGCTGGATAATGAAGAGAGGGCACAGAAAGGCGCAAGCTCTGTAGATTCAGTTTCCTCCCATGGATTTTCCATGTCCCGTAAAATTTGAAGATGTCACATAACAAAAATTTTTACAAGATGGCAAACTTGCTGGGGTGGGTTTGATGCTGTAAATCAACGAGCTGCTCTTTGAGCTGTTCTGCTGCTTTATAAGCGATACAGGAACAGACGTGTGAATTTCCCGGCTTCTTTTTAATGGTGCATTAACATCAAAGTCTCTCTTTACATATTTAAATGATGAAAAATTAGTGGAGGTTTGTTTTGCACAGTCTGGCTCTGCTCGTTGCATTCACTATCACTGCTAAAATGGAAATGGTGTTAATCTGCGATACAGAAAAAAATGGACTGCAAATTCTCGGTGTATTAGAGAATGCATTTTAAGCAATAAATAATTATCTTAGAGTAAATAATGCCCTTGGAAACATAAACTGCTCTCATTCACCCCACTGAGCAGTACACCTGTTCAGAGGGCAAAAAGGAGTCCAGAATATTTTAAAAGGGTCAAAGATTAATCTGCATTACTTAAATCTGTGTAATTCTCCTGAATTTTCTTTTTCACATTTTTGGCATGACAGAATAGGGCCAACATTAAAAGCCTGGGACAGAAAGGAAGCCCAGCTGCAGGAGAAACCTATAGATACCCCTGGGGATTTACAGAAAATCTTTGCTGATCCCAGTTCTATAGACAATGCTTGTCTGTTTACTCTTTGGATTCAATTATTCTCTTTATACTCAGGCTTGCAAGTAGGTGAGATAAGACAAAATAGACCGAGAAGCCCTCACGTAAGCCGCGCACATTTTGGATGCTGTATAAACAAGAATAAGAGATCCGTGTCGGAGCATCCCATTCTGAGGTCTGAAATCCAGATTAAAGACCTAGGAAAACTGCCTGTTAATTCCAGGCCAAAGCAGAGAGAGGAAAGAATAAGCAGGAACTTTAGTTTTCAATTGTTCAACAATTTGGGTGCAACACAGAGATTGCTAAAGTTAATACATTGAGTTTCTTAGCTGGAAACGTGTTTTGTGCTGGGGCTGGAGTTATGGGCCACGTTCCTTTACTGTAATAAGATAAACCGACCAGGATCGATGTAATTTACATGCCTGGAGGCACCGCTTGTCATGAACTCCCACCATCTGCTATATGACTTCTCTAACAGAGCAATAAGTGATCTGAAAAAGAGGGAATTAGCGACAACCAAGAACTGGATGCTATGGTCCTGTTTGGGTCACCAGCAAAAGATCCCTTTGGCTTTCCTAAGTGCACAACTGGATCCAAAACACATGCTGAGTTATGCTCATTACAGAGTTAGTAGTAAAAAGCAAAGAACATTTTCTTCTAGACTGTCCTTGTTTCTCAGTACCAATTAGGCTAGCTTGACTTTCTGTTCAAGCCTCTTAAGCTTTAACACAGCTCATTTTGATGCTAAATTAAAGAGAGAGCACTTAGGTGAGCAGCTCTACCTACCTCCTCTGGAAGGGTGGCCATCTCCTGTTGGGAGCATTGTAGGACACTGCTCACTAGTGATTTCTTCTTCTGGCACAGTGTTTTTGCAAAGCACAGATCTACTTCCTCACCTCCATCAGGAATATAAACAGTTTGAAGTTAGAGGGCAGCTTTGAGTTAGAGTTTTGAGTGAGAAAAAGGAAGATAGTCCCACCCCAAAACTTTGGGGTCCACACTACCAGCTCGTACAGGTTCCTGATGGCTACAGCCCACATCCATTTGGATGTGCTATTGTGGCAAATGCCTCAAAGGACGCTGCCAAGACCTTGGCTGAAATGGGGAGGGTTACTGGGAAGCCATCCTTCATACAGGGTACTTTATATCAAATTTTGCTGTTTGGGTATTTGGGAAGGGGTTGGGTTGGTGTAATGGGAGATAAGAGTTGCTATGTAATAGTTGCTTGGCCGGACAGCTGCGATAACAATAATAACAGTTTACTTGTTATGATAAGATCTTAACTGCCAATGCTGAATATTGAGACTACTACATTAGGAGATAAGCATTGTTAATTTTTAAATAAATCAGTCTTTCAGGGGCCCATAAAAATACTGTTTGCAAGAACACAAAGCAAAAACTGGTGACTACAACAGTAATGGAGAATTAAGGGATTTTTCCTGTATTTTAATGAACCAGAAAAAAACATTCTGAGTTCATAACTAGTTGAAAGATTGCTTCAAATAGTAAAAGCTGGCATGTGTGAAGTCATCATTGTGTTCTACCCAAGCCATTTATCTACCATGCAGCAAGGGACCACGTACCACGTACAAAGTTAAATTTGAACACAACTTCTCTTAGATCAAGGTCTCACATCTCAGCATCTCCAATGGACAAACAATGATTCAGTAAAGTTGACTAAAGCACAGAGTAGGCCAGAGAAGCAAAAGTACAAACCATGGCTAAGAGGCCATGTTAGGACAAGAGGATTAGACATCAGGAAAAATTTCTTTATCGAAAGGGTTGTCAGGCACTGACAGAGGCTGCTCAGGGAGGTGATGGAGTCCCCATCCCTGGAGGGATTTAAAAGATGGGCAGATGAGGTGCTCAGGAAAATGGTTTAGTGGTGGACAGGTATAATTTGATTTGATCATCTCAAAGGTCTTTTCCAACCAAATAATTCTATGATTCTGTGTTTTCACTGCTAGCCCAACTTCCTTCTTTTCATGCACTTAAAGTAGGTGTTAAAGAGAAATATGGGTTTGTTTGCATCACTTTTCATACCAGAAAGTAGAATACACTGACTTCAGAATACTACTGCCCATATGGGATAGAAGGTCTATTTCATTGTGTAACATTGCATGTTATTCCCTTTTAATTTCCAAGCTGAGGAAATAAAGGAAAAATATTATGCTGCTATTGTAGCAGAGAATTTAATTGCATTCAAATCAAGGGAAAGTTATGATTCCCTTAGAAATTGTAACTTGGTCCAAAGCACAGCTCTTGTGGAGCAATTGTTGCTGTGCACGTTTACAGAAAACATTAAACCAACAGAAAGTGTGTCCCAGCACACTCACCACAAAAAAAAACCATTTGAGGGAACTGGGGTTGTTCAGCCTAGAGAAGAGGAGGCTGACGGGAGACCTCATCGCTATGTACAACTGCCTGAAAGGAGGTTGTGGTGAGGTGAGTGTTGGTCTCTTCTCCCAAGTGACAGACGATAGGACAAGAGGAAATGGCCTCAAGATGCACCAGGGGAGGTTCAAACTAGACATTAGGAAAAATTCCTTCACTGAAAGGGTTGCCAGGCACTGGCAGAGGCTGCCCAGGACGGTGATTGAGTCCCCATCCCTGGAGGGATTTAAAAGATCAGTGGATGAGTTTCTCAGGGATCTAGTTTAGTAGTGGACAGGTATGGCTGGATTCAACGTTCTCAAAGGTCTTTTCCAAGCAAGTGATTCTATGATTCTATGAAAAAAAGTCCAAATTTGGGCCCTTGTGAGGAGGAGAAATGCAAGTCTGCATGTGGATGCATGTGGTGCTTTTCATGACAAAAAGTATGTGTTGAGAAGAATGTCTGTTACCAGTGGCCACAGGGAATGGACGAGAATCTGATCTCAGGAAAAGAAAAAAAGGAGATAGGCATTTCTTCCACAGTCAAAGCCTGTGATAATTGATGGGATTGTAGTTTTACAAAACCAGCTGAGGGTCACCGAGAGCTTCCTTAAATTGCTGAGCCACAACAGAGGCAGGAGTCAGGCATAGTGTGATATTAATACCCACCCAGGTAATCAAGCTAAATATAGAGATAATACAGCCTTTTTGGGGCAGGGGGAAGAGATGAAAGCCTTACTGGTGGTGGTACAGGAGAAAAAGTGAAAGCTGCAACCTTTCTGCATGAGCTCCAACAACATCTGCAGCCTGCTGCTGACGGGATGGGGTGCTCCAGGCCTCAAAACATACAGAGGCATCTTCCCTAAGGTGAGCTCTGCCCTGGGAGTCTGAAGAAACTATAAGCCAAGTTTAATATTAACCTACCACTGAGCATTGTAGCAGTGTAATTTTTTACAACCTACTGTGATGGTACAAAGATCTGTTACTTGGATGTGGTGTGGTCTGCATGGACATTGCCTCCATTACCTCTTCCTCTTGCCTTGTCTTCAGATCTGTTCTTTATGCTGATCTACTCCACAGCAGCCTTTAAGAGGTCTCGATGAGCAGGATTAGATACTTTATTAGCTTGTTTAATGTGAGGAAGGTGGAGGGAAAAGGCTGACTTATTTA
The DNA here is from genome assembly GCA_033558235.1 of Neomorphus geoffroyi. Taxonomy (NCBI): domain Eukaryota; kingdom Metazoa; phylum Chordata; class Aves; order Cuculiformes; family Neomorphidae; genus Neomorphus; species Neomorphus geoffroyi. The sequence goes on from JAUMJM010000074.1 coordinate 5,571,542, forward strand.
TACTCTTGAGCAGACGCCAACACTTGTGACTTTAGCTGAAGGTGGAGCAGTTAAGTGAACAAAAAAACAGAGTAACTAAGAGACTGAGCAGATCCCAGTTACTGAGAAGGAGGATGAGTGGTTTTGTGTTTCAGTGAGGGTTCCTAAATATCCTAACACACATCCCAATAACTGGGGAATGAGACTACTTGCCTCGTCTCTCCAGCCACCTGTGCTCCTATACTTCTTTCAAAAAAAAAGCTGCCTCCATTAAAGTTATTCCATCTAACTGGATTAAGAGATATTTAGGTGTTATCTATCTTTTCTGTACTGTGACCAGAAGGGAGACTGAATGCTATATATAAGCTCGTTATATATTTGTGTGTAAAACTAAAGAAGTACTGGAGGAGGTTCATCCTTGCCCAGCTCCACAGTGTTGGACAGGGAGAAATTTAGCCCAGTAACTTGAGACTGCATGGGAACCTCCTTTCCCCTGCTGTACTCCAAAGTTTGTGTTTCTATGCTTCAAAATAGGATAAGGGGTTTTTTGAACATGGCCAACCATTTGCAAAATACAAGGAGCCTTCTCCCTGCTCAGCGTGGTTGGGACTCTGAGGTGAGGATCTGCTTTCGGATCCCACCTGGACTGTGCGCTGGGCTTGTTTGGTCACGGCATCAACTTCAGCGACTTGGTTTCTCAGTCCTCTGTAAAAAAGGAATAAATACTTCTTGGTTCCTCACCCAAACAGTGCAAAGTTTTATTTTGCTGTATTTGAACAGCACTGTAATGACACAAATCCCTAGCACTGTGATTTGTTTCAACATGCATGTCCTGCTAGTGAAGTGCTGTGTAAAAGCCCAGCTCTCATCTCAGCCACAATGGTATTAAGAATAATGCAAATGATTCAGAAATGCGAGTGGTTCAGAGACCATAAAGGATACCAGATGTAAATGAAGCCAACAAAAAAAGTCTGTGTACCAAAAAGCAGTATTACAAAAGGATCTCATAATATATACAGAATATTATCTGTATCGTACGAGAAGCATTGAGTGTTGTTTCTGGCAGAAAATCGTATGCAAATCACAAAATCTTTTCTAAGGTGTTCTAGAAATACCTAAAGCTTGTGGGCTAGGAGGTGAGCTGGAGACTGTTACCCACTCTGCCCTGGAGCAGGCCAGGAAAGTAGAACTGCTGCTGAAAGAGAAAGCAATTTTCCAAGATTTAGAGACTGTAAATATTTTATTTACCTTCCAAAGAGAGAATCCATACTCGTTGCGAAAACTGTTTGTGCAGGGTTAGGTCCTCTTTGGTTTGGTGCAACTGAAAATAATTTAAAGCATCCCTTGAAGCTGAGAGGGGTCAGGTATTTTTTGGTCCTGTCCCATTCAGTGCAAGGAGAACATGAGGTGAGGTTTCTCAGGCACATCTGTCCTGAGAGCACGGTGCTGTTCTCACACACCTGTAGCTGCACAGAGAGCTTTTCCAACCTTAACACTGAGCTGAGAAAATTGATGAACTGTGAATACAGAATGTTTTCATATCATTTTCAGTTCACAAGCTGGTGTACACCATAAACTGCAAGTTGTTTCTGCTTGTAGCTTTCTTATAATTGGGTCCAATCTAGCTGAGATATAGCACATTGACTCCGAACGCTCTGTGCGCTCTAAGCAATGCATAAGGGTAATGAAAGTTTTATTTTTGGTCTGTGCATTCTCCAAGTCTCATTAGAGGTAGCACTAATATTTACTTGTTTGCATTTCAAACGAAAGGGAGTCAATATTGGCGCAGTCCAAGTGCCAAGCAGTGAGCTGGATGATGCGTTCATTAACCCCAGCACTCTCTGTAGTGCTGCACTTTTTCTTGTGTGACTGTGTTTTCTGTCTCTTTAGTGTGACCAGAGCTGCGGATGAAGAGCGAGTAGTAAGGCTGTCTGCTACAATCTGAGGTCGGCTCCTGAATGAGGAGCTTAAAGTGCCTCCAAGCTTCATTCTTCATCATCTTTTCTTCTCTCTCAGAAACCAACTTGCCTGTGCTTGGGCCATTAGGCATCTTCTCTCTTCTAAAGCTGAGCCCTTTAAATCCTTAACTCCATGTAGGAGACCTCAATTTTTGTCCCTTAACTGCCACAGCAGCCCTGTCTGTGGAGCAGCTGATACTTGTACAGCAGCATCTGCTTGGTTTGACTATAGTCTTCCATTCCTAAGATGTGGTTAGCTGGGAAGAGAAGCACAATACATTATTTTTGTTCATTGATATCCTTGTGAAAGTACACTAGTACACTATGGAATATGTTGCTGACATAGTTTTCTGTGGCTGTCATCACAGTATTTTCCAGATGGAAGTGGATTTGTTCTTAACAGAGCTCTGAGGAAGTGTACAAATTCCCGTGTTAGAGATGGAAAAGCTGAGGCAGGGAAGCAAGATGACTTGCTCCAGGAGTCTGTGGAGGAAGAGTGGGAGGGAAAATCCCATCTGCCAAAGAAGGGATTAATCCAGACTACAGGAAGCATGAAAGATGACTCAGTTGCAGATGATAAGAAGGCTGGAAAGCAAGTGAAAACTGGCCTGAAATCTGGACGGATGCAATAGAGAGAGGAGCTGTATTTTCTGAAATTACTCACAATAAAGTACCTGTACATATGGAGTCTGGTTTGTGTGTACTTCATTGTTTCATTTTCAAACTTCCTATCTGATAACGAGTAAAGGAATATGTATTCTAGACAACTACCCCATTAGAGTAGAGGTTTGTTTTGAAGAAGCCGGATGTTTTCAATGACATGTAAGAACGCCGTAGCTAAAAAGCATTAAAATAGCTACAGCTCGTGGCGCATGTTAACACAGAGGGAGCCGACATGAGTACACTGTGCAAATAGCTGCACTTCCAACAGGCTGGAAATTCTTGTTTCATTTTCTTTGTCAAATGAAAGATGTGCTACGTTAAACATGTCATTTTGCATCTTACACAATTTTATTTTCCCTGTTGAAAAACTGGAGAAAAAACTCTTCCATTTTCAATACCACTTGCAGATGTTTTCTGAGATCCAAACCCTCCCCATTGACCTCCCTCCACAGCACGTGGGAAGGTAGCTGTTGGGGCTTTGACCACAGAAGGGATTGCTCGAAGTTCTCCCATAATGTTTTGAGTCATTTAAAAAATGTCTTTTAAAATTTTATGGAAGAAAGAAGGATTTCTGCTTTAACTCTCAAATTTGAAATAACTGTTCATTTACAAACTTCCAGTTGTGTCCCACTGTGGAAGTGTGGGTTCCTGTGAGCTAGTAAGCAGCAGCTATTTAACATCATGGACCAACATCTCAGAAGTGTTGATTTTGTTAGAAGAGGAATCTTTCAAATTATAGGTGCCAAAATTCTTCTGATTTATACTGTATAGACAGATGCGTATAACCCAAGTAAGAGAACAGGGAAGCATCCCCTGTGCAAGGCAAAGACACAACTTGCATTATTTTCTGTTGTCTAAGGATATTGAAGACAATACTGTGGCAAGGAGCAGCTCGTTGAATGTATGTGACAGTCAGGAGCTTGCCAAAAGCCTCCCAGAGACGTATTTACTATTGTTAATTCTTGTAATCACATCAAGTTAATCATCTTTTATCAATTCAGATGGCTCTCCTTCTGGGGACAGCCTGTCTCTCAGCTGACATTTGATGTGTACTCTGTTAGCATCAGCGCATCTCCAGCAACGAAGGAAGGGTACAGCTGATTAGGTGAAGCATCAGAAAGATGTTGCTGCAGTGCCACTTGTCAGCGGCGAATGCCAGTCTGGTGACTGCAACTTAAAAAATAAAATCAAAGACTTGTGAGAGAAAGAGAGCTCCAAGCTGAGAATATCAGCCTGAGCTGTAGCTCCCTGGCACTCTGCAGCACAGCGCTGGCATGTTGTGCCATCGAGACTCCCAGTCCTTTTGAAAGAGGAGATCTGTGTCTCCAGATTAAAGATAAGTAGATGATGAAATGTGCCATGACATCTGGAGTGTGCTCTGTCTTTCCCTGCTAGCAGGGGCATGAACTGAATTCATTTCCTCCTTCCTTTTGCAGGACATCAGCAAAAGGGAAACGGCAGCGCCTTGCTGGGCCCGGGGGGGGGGGTGGGATGCATCCCCCGGAGGGCAGTGCTTTTTGGAGTGTGGTGGAGGGCTGGCATAGGATCCTGCTGGGCACGTTTACATCCCTGCCATCAACTCACGTTACTTTCTCGCTATATGCATTGACCCTTGAAAAGACCAACCCTGCTGATTGCAACTGCTCTTGCTGCAGCCATTTAACTCTTGCATATTGAATCCAAAGAAGCTGTCTGGAAACCTTCTGTAACTGTATCATTTTCTGTAATGGATTTTTTAAGTATACTGGACTTGCATACAATGACAGCAGGCCTTTGAGCAAGGCCATCAAGAAATTAAAATGAGACAGAGCCTTGGCAGCTTCTAGGACACAAATGGGGTGTAGACAACTGAGGACATCAGAGAGAAATATAATTTTATTTGCAGTGGAAAAATGTTAAGGAGGAAGCAGAAATGTGGAGGGCTGAGCAAACCATGCCAGAAATGAGGGAAGCTTCTAGATCTGACTAGGCTGTGCTTTTTTCCTTTCAATGTATGCATCTTGGATAAAAATTCCAACTCTATAGAAGAAAAGAATTTTCTGCAATGAGGGTGGAGAAATACTGGCGTAGGTTGACCAGAAAAATTGTAAAACTTTCATCTTTGGAGATATGTAGAACTTGAGTGGTCCCAAGAAACCTGCTGTAACTGGACCTGCCTTGATGAGGAGGCTGGAGTAGAGGACCTCCGGGGGTCCTTTCCAATCTGTGTCATTCTATGCCAACAGTACTGTGGTCTTTTTCCTTTGAATATCAAATACCAGCAGAGGTGGATCTAGACAGTGTTTAGTGATATTACTTGTTCATAAAGCACTTTAAACAGTCGCAGCAACATCCCTTTCCATATTATGTTTAATGTAGTCTTAAAAAGAGAGAAAATACCACTCTTCTGGTTCAGTATCAGCTAGGTGAGTAGATACAGACAGGTACATGCCCTGGCTGGAAGCCTTGATCAAAACAGTTGCACGTACAACCACTTCCTGAGGAGCAGTAACTTGCACGGTAACAGTGATTCTGATTCCAGCCCCCAGACAAATTCTGAAACACAAACCTGTCAGGAGATGACATTAATTTGTTTAGGGGGATGTCATTATATCACATAAAGCAAGCACGTGAGTGCACTATGTCAGAGGGACCCTGGAGGGCATCGTGGATCATGTGTACCTACAGCATGTGGATGGCTTCATGCTTAAGGAGGGGAGGGTGATGAGCATTTAACCCCACTCAGCATGGCCACGCAGAACAGGATGTGAAGAGGGATATGTTTCTTGCTCAAAACAACGTGAAGCTTTTTTTTTAAGCTGTCAAAATATAATTATGGAGATTGGAATTTGGCTGCAAAACCTGGGCTGGCCTGTCTATGAAGGCAAAGCGAGCCAACTTATTGAACCTTGGTCCGTGGAAGTGTCTTTGGGTTTATACACCACGAGAATCTGAGGCTGCCCAGTTTCTGTTTGAAGGATGTCTTTGTGATGAAGCTGAAAAGTTACATGAATTTTTTAGAACTTTATGTACTTATGCTTACATTCCTGTTAAGCCTAAAGTCAAACTGTGTCAGCTCAGATGTGAGCGAAGGGCCAAACGAAAATTATGTCGAGAACTCATTTGACAAGGCCACTTCAGACAAAAGAAATGTTAAACAAATAGCCTTACACAATGGGAAATGGTGAACTTCTGCTGAACCTTGCTGATGGCCGAGAGCCAAAGGAAAGTTTGAAGCTACCCGCATGTTCTTTTGTGGAAATCTTTCTGGTTTTAATGTCCAGCATTTGTATAGCATTTTAAATGGAAAATGAAGAGTGCTTCACTGTCTTTCCAGGGTATGACAGCTGATAGAAATTAAAACGTCTGCCCAGAACTCCTGTGCTTCACAGAGTGAAAGTCCTGCACACTGGTAATTACTCAGATGTTATAAACCTAGGTCATATTAAGCCATAAGTGATAAATAGATAAGACCAGATGTTTTTGCAACATGGCAATAGTTTCAAAAAAAAAAGGAAAACATTCAGGTGGATCACCCTGGTTGAGTGTTGGTTTTGGACTGCAGTCTACTGCCACAAGCAGTACAAGCGGTCATGGTCTGGGCAGCTTCTCGGAACTGGCGATGCAAGGCGGGGGCTGTGGGTAAAAGCAGTGTCATTTCTTAGGGCAGATGGAGTAGAAGAAGATTTCCAGCTCTCAGGACCACAAGTCCTGCAAATTTTAAAAGAAAACTACAATTTCTCTGCCTGATATAAACCAAATCCGGCCAGGAATATGAACTCTGCCTGTCAGAAAACAATTCTAACCATCCAACCACCTTGTCAGTACCTCCTGATATTCCTCATTTAATTTTTTGGCCACTACAGAAAAGCTGCAGTCTAATATTTTAGATATTCTGATCATTGCTATCTGCGGTAACTGCAAAGAACAAATTACTAAAAGGATTGATCTCATACAATAAAATTAACTATTTGAAATGGAAAGCTGCCATCACAATCTGATGATGCCAATTAAAGTTGTAGAAAATGTAGCTCACTGTTTGTGGCCAAGGAAAGACAGCACCTGGGCCAAGCTGTTTTAAGGTGTATGCTGGTCATTATCCTTTTCACTCCATATGGGTCAGAGCTTTGGAGTCATAGAATGGTTTGGGCTGCAAGTGGCCTTAAATCCCATCCAGTGCCACCCCCTGCCATGGGCAGGGACACCTCCCACTGGATCAGAGAACTCCAAGCCCCATCAAACCTGGCCTTGAACACCTCCAGAGATGGGGCAGCCACCACTGCTCTGGGCAACCTGGGCCAGGGCCTCCCCACCCTCACAGGAAAATATTTCTTTCTAAAAGCTAATTTAAATCTCCTCTCTTTCAGCTTAAAACCTTTCCCCTTGTCCTATCCGTGCACTCTCTGATCAAGAGCCCCTCCCCAGCTTCCCTGCACCCAGGATCCTGCGTCAGGATGCGTCACAAAGCAGCTCAATCTCAATAGGACAGATTGCAATAAGCAGTGGGTATTTTAATATGAGCTCTACCTGAATCCACAGACTCCTTGCGAGCTAATTGCCTACCTCCCATACTTCAACTGACACCAGCTGAATGCTTTCCAGCGCGATGACACTTAAGGCTGTTTTCAGGAACAAATTGTAAACATTTCTAGCTACAGGCTAAATACCACTTGGTTTGCCAAGTGCAGTCTCTTCCCTTGGTTTGCCAAGTGGAGCTGAATGTGACATGTATTTATGCTGAAGTAGGAAGACCCCTGAACAACTCACCCAGCTTTCTGTTCCTTTTCTCTGCAAAAATACTAATCCATGGCACAAAAGTCACTGCAGGAGTTAAGCTAAACACTATTTTTCTACATGATAGCCCATTAGATCCGTACTGTCCTACAGTGATTAACAAGCATGGGTTCTTCCATTCCCTGGCCTCTCTCCTATTTACAGTGCTCAACACACTCAGCTAAAAGTGAAAGCTTTGAGACTGTTTTCTAGCTGCTAGCTTTAAATTTAGTCAAATTAAGGTACTGTTTCTCGAGCACTCTCTCAGTGCTAAAGATTGTGTCTTCTGCATCAGTCCTACCTGCTCCAGCCCATTAGCTGCAGCACCGTTGAGAAGGTTCATGGTAAGAGAAAATCCAGTGGGAGGTCTCCTGGCTGCCAGCTGTTGCTGCTGAGTGTGCTAGGACGAGAAGGGAAAGCCATGAAAGTCTGTTCTCTTCAGGCAGAAAACGACCACAAATTCACACAGCTCAGATCTGCTGAATGACAAAGTAGCTTTCAGCAGTGAAACCACACTGGCAGCCAGGGTCAGGACATGGCCCTTCCCCACATGGTCGTGGCAAAGTCATAAATGGACTAAATCACTACTGAGTCTAATGCAGCAGGACCACCAGTTGCCTCCGAGGTTGTGACAGGGGTATGGGAAGAACAGCAGTGGCCTTAAAGCCTTGGCAAAGTCATATTTGCCATCCCTGTCCAAAGGTTTCCACCCTACATCTGATGGAGCAGGTGAGCAGCACCCATTATACAGAAATGTTTGTAGCAAAGCTGAATCCTAATGCGTCCCTCCTGAAAAAGCACTTCTTGAAGTATAGACTGTATTAGGAAGGGGTTTTTTCCTTCGGAATTCATTGGATAGAGAATAAAATCTGTTATCACGCCTGAAATGGATTTTCTTCCTGGACTTCTGTAGTTGCTTTTTGCTTGCTTTGTACAGTGACATTTCAGGTGTCAGTGTGGGAACTAGAGCAGTGTTGGGATCCAGTTTGGCTCTTGGTGTCAGCAGGCTCATTCTCTGGCTTCAGGACAGTGCAACACTCTGTGAGAGGTGGACAAGAAATCTATGAGTATATTATTTTTCTTCTGGTTAATAATCAGAGAGTCCAAAATCATATCAGAATCACTTAAAATAAAGATTTAAGCCAGCCAGTTTTCTAATCCTCTTCCACAAGGGGGGGGGGGAAGCTTAAAATTAAAAAGACTATTATTAATTCCTTCCAAAATAACCAAAAAAAATCCATGAGGCCTGTTTCATGAAGCCTGGTTTCCCGCAGACTGTCTGACATTACTACACCTCTTGCACTGCCATAGCCTCTAGTCCAGCAAACCTCTTAATGATACAAAATCACAGGGCCTCCAGAGGCTAAGATCTCTGGAAAACATCTCTAGCTCTCCTATCCTTATCTCCTAGACCTTTCCTCTCACCAACTCGTTTCTCATGTCACCTGTCGCCACCACAGCAATCACATCTCTGTTCCTTTCCTTTAGTGTACGCAGCCAGAAGACAGCACAAGCTGTTCCGGGAAGCTTTGTTCCTGTGGATTATTTGGTGAGTACATCCATTGCCAGCAGCATCTGCTGAAGGCAACATCGAGGAGACAAGATCTCCCTGCCTTTCACTCTGTGGCAGCATCAATAACATCACTTTGCTTCTCTATTTTCATGGAATTTAGAGGACCTAAGCTTTTTAAGATCTCCACTGCAGCTTGCTACCTAGCTTAGGTTAAAGTCAATCACAATCTGATGGTAACAGCCTTGTTTCCACAGGAAACCAGGCTAAAAGGCTTCTCCTTGCCTGCGCTTGGAAGCTGCCAGTTTGACAAACTGCCAGAGCCTGCCTGACAAAAACAGACCTCTCCACACTTCCTCCTGCAATTACTTTCCCATGGAGCCTAAAGGTGAACTGCCAGGCCATTGATCTCACTGCAAACAAGGTTTTGGCAGTGGTGGCAGGAGATCTCTGAGGGGATGAAGTGTCTGGGAACGGCGCACACCAGCTGCTGGTTGCATTGATCTGGTACTAACTGGTCCCTAAATGAAGAGGAGTCACTGAAAGTGAGTCACAGGCCATTGGACTTATTTTCTATAGTAGCTCCAAAAATAGTCACCCACTCCAAAGTCAGACAAGGCATGGCATATCACAGCTTGATTTCAGCTTCAGGTCCCTTGCAAGTTCCTCCAGCTTTGGAACAGAACCCTTGCTGTAGTCTTAATGCCAGCACTTAATGCCAGCTCAACAAAACAACCTGCTTCTTCCTTGTTATTTGGTTACTGATCCTGTTTCTCTGCTTTTGGGACAGGGTTGAAAGGCTGATGGGAGACAGAGCAATCATCCCTGAATGTGCTGGTGAGTAGCATGGTTTGGTCTGCTGTCTCATGCTGCTCCAGCTTCACCCCCCACCACCCCTGCCAGTCTGGAGATTGGAGCTGTGACCGTCCCGTGGACAGTGAATTAAAGGCCCTAATGTTAAAGCCACAGCTCTCTTGATTTTGAGTATCTATCTGCCTAGGTTCTGGCTCTCTGGAGAGTCCCTACACCCCTTGCAGCTGCAGCGGCAGAGCTCTCAGTGGCTTGAGTTGCAGCTACAAACAATGAGCATTTCTGTAAATTGAACAAGCAGGATCTCAAACCAGTCAGCAGAAAGCCAGGCAACCATTAGCCAGCAGCTGTCTCTGAGAAACATGGCGTACGAAACCCAAGCAACAGTGGCCATAGAATCATGGAATGATTTAGCTTGGAAAAGACTTTTGAGATCATCAAGTCCAACCCACAACCCAACCCTGCCAAGTTCACCACTAAACCATGTCCCTAAGTACCCCATTCGCATGTTTTTTTAGCACTTCCAGGCATGGTGACTCCACCACTTCCCTGGGCAACCTCTTCTGGAGATTGACAGCCCTTTCAGGCAATACATTTTTCCTAATATTCAGTCTAAACCCTGCCATTGCAACATGTGGCCATTTCCTCTCATCCTATCCCTTGTCACTTGGGAGGAGAGACCAACACCCACCTGACCACAACCTTCTTTCAGGCAGGCATGGTGGTAGCCACCATGTACTTTCCATTGCCTAGATCTTGCCTTCCTGCAGGCTTTCTCTCAATCCACAGCAAAGGGGGAAGAGGTCCCACAGGACAGAATTCCCATCGTTGTGGAGACTTTTTTACCCCCAGGATGACAGAGAGCACATCCATTCCATGCACCAGATGAAACGCTGCATGTGGTGCAAAGACATTCATTTTTAAACAAGGTAATGTCTACGATTGAGCTGACAGCCTGGCCCCACAAAGAGCTGTCCTGGCACCACTTTGGGGCAAGAAGTTGTGGCACAGAGGAAGTCCTTGACTAGCTGATGATAGCAGAATTTGGGACCATTACCCACTTTCGTAGCTGATGCCAATGTCATGTCAAACCACACATTGACCACACATTCCTGAGGTCTGTCTGCTCAGGCACTGGGAACTGTCTGCAGCAATAACTGGCAGGAAAGAGGCTTTCTCCTGAATTATTCAGAGCTGTCAACTAGAAGTCAGTCTAGAGTAAGATGAGACCACAACATACATTTTGGTTTAGTTTAGATTAGTTTAGACCAAGGCCAAATTAGTGGAAAATTAATTTTCACTGTCCATACACAAACACAGCTTCTCTGGTACATCAAGACTTTCAACTTTGTCATCCATTGATACCCTCTTGTCATAAAATACCCTTGACAAATTAGTTGCCAAAGGTCTCATCATACCATAATACAGATATTACCATGCACGCATGGAAATGCTCTGCAATTCATACCCTATTCCTTCCTGATTCAACAGTTCTTAAGCCTCTTCAGGGAGAAAAAATTACACGGTCAAAAATTACACTTGGCGTGTTTCATGGTTTAGCCAGAAAAGTCTGCTCTGAAAACATGGCACTAAGTCCATGTGGCTGTCCTGGTAAGAAATAATCCTAAAAAAAACTGGGGGGAAAGCAGCTGGATTGATTTTTATCTTGTTTTTCTGAATTATGAATCTAAGTAATGTTTCTAAGTTTACCCTCCATAAAGAAAGACAGAAGTTTAACTGGCTTTTGCCTCTCTAACCACTTCGGCCACAAAAGTTTCCACTGGCGGAACAAATGCCTTGCAAATGCCAGTGAGCAGCCTCAGATCTACAATCTTGTCTGCAGCCCCACACGGGGGGCTTTGTCCCTCAGCAGGGCCTTCAGCTGCTGTGTTTTAGCCCGGTGGTACTCAAGGGAAGGAGTATTTATACCTCCTGTTCCTCTGAGAGCCATCACTGCTATTTACAGGCGGATGAAGCTCGGCATGATGCAGGTACGTACCTCTTGGGTTTTTCCACTTGCTCTGGGTTCCTGGGTTATGGCGTACATCTGCCCAGCATGGCAAGTGTTTCTCCTTCAGTAAAAAAAAATAAAAAGAAGGAAAAAGAAGTGTCCTCGAGTTTTGTAAGCTTTGGGATAGATCCAAGCTGCATGGCTTCATGGTTGGAACTTCAGCAATTAAAATTGTGCCACTGGAGTCTGTCTGCAGATGATCAAAGAGTATAGTAGGTGTTGCTTGTTCATTAGATCCCTTTGCTGGATGAAAGCTGGAAACAGAGCCCAGCTATTCCTAGGTATGACAGCCAGCATCTGAGCTGCAGGAGGTGTTGGTCAGCAGAGGCATTTGCTGGACTCAGCTGGAAGAGAGGTGGATGAGGTATCCTCAGTCTTTTTCCTTCCCCCTTGCAGTGATGCTGCTGAGCTCAGCCTGGTGAGACCTGACCACTGGCTTACCACAAGGTTTTCCAGCCTGCTCAAGCACGGCTAGAGGTGGGAGCAGGATGCCCACAGGCTCCCATGGGCAGGAGGACAGAATAACCAGAGGTGCTTCTGAAAACTCCACCAATGATGCAGCTTGCCAACAAGGGGTGGGAGGCTTGTGTTCAGGGTCCCTGCTGCGCCCTGGCTCCTCTCCAGGATGAGATTTGTCAGTTACTGCTTTCCATTTCTGCTTTTGCTTGCATTTGCAACAGGTGCCGAAGACCCCTCAGTCTACATCATTGCTCCCTGTTTCCCTTGCCTGTTTCCCACTGACTCTCACAATCTGCTCCTTCGGGTTTCCAACTGTATTCAGTCAAGATTTACAGGTGGAGAAGGATTTTAACACCAAAACATGTTTACCAAAACAGGATTATCTTTCTAATAAACACAGTCAGTTGCTTTAGCATTTGGGACTCTTCAGTGTCCAAACACATCCAGTTAGAGAAACAAAAATAGCCTTTTTTTTGAGTGTTAGTTTTAGGTAGCATCTGAGCCACTGCTTGTCCTTCAGCTTGCAGTAACCTCAGCTCAGCATCCCTTTGTTTTGGTAGGCTTTATGCTGGTTTCCCTCCTACAGAAGTGGTCTGAGAGTCATTTGTTTGGAGAAGACACATGAGATTATGGAGTCCAACCATATCTGTCCACTACTAAATCAGATCTCTGAGCAGTTCATCTGTCTGTATTTTAAATTCCTCCAGGGATGGTGACTCCACCACCTCCCTGGGCAGCCTCTGCCCGTGCTTGACAATCCTTTCAGTGCAAAAATTTTTGCTGATATCTAATCTAAATCTCCCTTGGTGCAACTTGAGGCCATTTCCTCCCATCCTGTCCTTTGTTACTTGGGAGCAGAGCCCAGCACCCCCCTCAGCACAGACTCCTTCCCAGGAGCTGCAGAGAGCGATGAGGTCTCCCCTCAGCCTCCTCTTCTCCAGGCTGAGCAGTCCCAGGGCCCTCAGCCGCTCCCAGAACCCCTGGGCTCCAGCCCCTTCCCCAGCTCCGGTCCCTTCTCTGGACATGCTCCAGCCCCTCAAGGTCCTTCTTGTAGTGACTACAAAACCGAACTCAGGGTTTCAGGTGCGGCCTCACTGATTTCAGGGGGACAATCCCTGCCCTGCTCCTGCTGGCCACACCGTGGCCGAGCCAAGCCAGGACGCTGTCGGCCTTCACAGCCACCAGGGCCACTGCCGGCCCACGTTCAACTGTTGGTCCACCAGCACTCCTATGGCCTTTTCTGCCGGGCCCAGCCTCAGCCTGGCTACAGCCGAGCAGAGCCGAAAGGAGAGCTGAGGAGAGCAGAACAGCAAACCAGCGTGGAGGCCTGTTACGCTCTCAGCACAAAGATGGCTCCCGTCATGGCTGATGGCAGCAGTTACGTCTGCACAGAGAGGGTGGGACGGAGCCCACCACGGGGAAGGGGCTGGAGTGATGGCTCGGCCTTTACCGGCAGCAGCTCCTTGGATCAGTGGAGTGTCTGGAAGTGTGACAAGTGCCATTTTCTAGTAGAGCCCCCGAGTCACTCCCAGATTTCATGACTCCGTTCCCCAGGGTTTCTGGAAACAAATGGTGAGTATTTTTCTCCTGGTGTTTTTAGCACTCACATGCCAGGAACTGACAGGAAAGACTGAGCGTACTATTTTTAATTTATTTTAAATCTCAGGGAGATGTTTTCTACAGCAGATGACTCAGGACACCAGAGGAATATGGTTTTCCAGCCTGCTGGACGCAGCATATCAGAGCCCAGGGCCGTGCCAGCATTTTGGTGGTGTGAGGAGCCTCGGACACGGCCAGGCTCCCCCAGCCCTGCCAGCGCCTCTTGTCATCCTGACCTTATGTTCCAGTTTGAGGGCAAAAGGACCTATTTTTTCCTTTCTGTTGATTTTAAAGAGATAAATATAGCCAGTGAAGTGACCTCCTACTCCCGTGGAAATCTTTAAGTTTAAAGCTGAAAATGTGAAATTTAGCAGTAGCTCTTTTTATTTATAGGCTGCTCATTGTTTTGCTTAGCATGAGGCTATATTGTGTGCCTTCAAACACAGCTAATTAGTGCAAGGTCAGCTAGCTCTGCGAAACAATGTCATGAGTCTTTATTTGGCTAAAAACTGTTTTCTAAAAAAAAAAAAATCTATTTTTTTTACCAGCAACAAATGTTGAAATATTATTGAATAAAGTTTTGAATAAGATTTCCCAAATACATATTTTTGTTTGAACAGACATCTAGGTTAATCTAGCCTGTTGACCTTGCCGGGGCTTGGGACTAGGTTTCTCCCTGACTCTGATAGGATGCCCAGGTCTTCACTTTTATCAGCCAGGACATGAGCCACAGGCAAGGAGATGAGATGGTCACCCATAAGGAAGAAAAGATATTTTCAGCATCTCTGAGGAGGACCCAGACAAGCCGCGCTGACCAAGACTCAGCTGTGATACACAACTGGCTTGAAACTGAGACCCTTCCTAGAAATGTCCAAAGGTTTTTATTTTCCCCATGGTGACTACAGGACTAAAAGGACACGTGTTTGTTAGCCTGCAGGAGGTTATTGTAGTGAATAATAATGGATGCACCAACAATCCCTAAGTTATTCAGTGGCTCTGAAGCAACTTCCAAGTTGTCCCATGTTTGACTTTAGTCATCTCTGATTTCTGCCTTCTGCCATGCACAGAAGAATCAAAACAAAACATGATTGGAAATTTATTTTAAAAAGAAAGGAAATTAAAGCATAAATTACACTACTGTTTAGGAAAGACCTTGCCTAAGGGTCAGGGAAAGGAGCACAGTTACAGTGCTTCCTTGGAGAGAAGATTTTTCCCAAACCTCAGCCAAAAAAGGCTGTGAAAGCATGTCCATGTGCTACAGAAAGGTGTTGGCAACTCCTTTCAAGAAAGTCACAGTGATGTTCTTGAATGAAAAGAAACTAGTAAAGATCACCAGATCACAGAATAGTTGAGGTTGGAGATCTCTCCAGGTGGTACTGGACTGGTCTAATCCAGCCCTCCTGCTCAAAGCAGGACTGGCTGGGTTAGGTTGGCCAGGATTACATCCAGACAACGCTTGAATTCCTCCCAAGTTTGGAGACTCCACAACCTCTCCCAAGAAGCTATTGTCTTGTTCATACAGCTTCACAGAAACAAATCTTTCTTATGTTTAGGTGGGATTTCCTGTATTTCATGCCTGTTGCTTTTGTCCTGGCACCGAGCACCACTGAGAAGAGCCTGGCTGCATCTTTACATCTTTCCATCTATGTTTAGGCCAGATGGAGACAGGTCTCCATCACTAGAGGTAAGCCTGAAGGTTGGACCTCAGGAGGATTTCTGTGGAGAACCAAGTTTCAGGTTGCTAAAATAGGAACTGGCACTGTCCCTTGGTTGCACTGAAGTGCACAGCTTTCGCTTTTGATGTAGGATTGCTTCGAGTTCGTGTCAGTGAAAAGGCAGCTTTGCTACCCAAGGGCTGCTCACTGCCCCTCTTGGTCACTCCTGCGACTAACGTGGCAGGCTCGGCAGATGCTGCTGCCAGAGAACACAGTCACATCCCCAAGCTTTAGATCTCATCTGTGACCCCACCAGAGCTCCCACCATCGTCTTTTACTTCAGAGGCAAGCACAAAAACCTGTTTGCTGGATCAGCTGAAATAACAGCACCGGCGAGCCGAAATCTGCTCCTCTTTCCCTCAGTAAAAGCAAAAGCACCTTTACCTGAGTTTGGATTCACCCCAAAGCTGCTGCAGATGGAGGCAATCCTTGGCTGCAGCCCAAGGCAGGAGGTCCCTGGCCCCCCTCCAAGGGCCAGCACCTCCCATTTCCCTTTTCAGCCAGGAAAGGCGATCTGGGGGAGCCGGCACTCTTGGCGCCACGCGGTGTTGTCCACACAGCCTCCCCAGCCCCCAGGGAGCATGGGGATGTGCAAGAGGAGACAGTAGAAACCAGAGCTGTCCAGGGACTCCTGCCAGAGGTTGGATGAAAACAACAAGGGCTGAAGGCTCTTCCCAGGCTGAGTCCACGGAGGGGCTGCACATCTTAGCAAAGGCCTGCAGAGTCAGCGCTCAGTGTGGGCAACAATGTGGGAGGGGAATGAGAGTCTTTTTGAGGACAGAGGAGTGATGCTAGGCTGCAAATATCTGGTCATTCAAAGCTCAAAGCAAATGCCTTCATGCATACAGTGTCCTGCTATCTCTGGAGACGGGCAGTGTCTCCATCCACCACCTTGTCAGGTGAAGTAGTGCAGATGAAAGGATGTCCCTGGTGAAGGAAGTTGGACCAGCTGGGTGCTGCTTATTTCACTTTGGTGCCTTCACATTGGGCAACTGGGTGAGAGAGAAGAAAGGGACCCAGGAGGCTCAGTTTACATCAATCTTGAATGGATCCTCATGTTCAGAATAGCAGTTCTGTTTCTTCTGGACTTTGATTTCTTTATAAAGAAAACATTAGGGACTTAGGGGCTGTACTGATTTTTATGCAGTTTTTGAACCTTTACACAAAAAAATAAATTCCTAACATGGAGTTGTGCTTGTTTAGTTTTTCAATTTGAGTCATATTCCAGGTCAATTGAGTTTTGATAAGCCTTTCTCCCCCATGTACATTAAAGGCTGAATGTACAAATTGCTTCTAAAAATACTTGATATTTTCAAATAAATTAATTGTTGAACTTCTGAGCAGCATCATTGTCTGGTATAACCACCCAAAGCCTGCAATTTAAATGTTGACTTTACCACAGGTCATTTTAAAATACACAGCATGTTACAATACCCTCAAAGTTCAGATAGGTTTGAAATCGTTGTTAGTGTCCTCTGGAGACAGAAACTAAGCACAAAATGTACCAGCTTGGGATGTACCAAAGTAGATCTCTATCAGAAAAATATGTTACTTGCTTCTATGACAACATTGGAGACATTCAAGAAATAAGACACTGTGCATCCCACACATGGAAGAGATGGAACTGCCTGCTGTCCCGAAGTGACCATGAAGCTTTCTCGTCAGCTCAAGGATTCAAGGGCCTAATGTTCCTTATTCTAATATTTGCATGACTAAGATGTCTTGGTGCAAAGCACTGTTGAGTCTGGCATTACTTCTGCTGCAGCCTGACATCTCCCACTAAGACACTCAATAGAGAGTCTTGAGTTGACTGTAGCTGTGGTGCTTCCAATCTGAATTTTAAGAGCCCTCAAGCACAGGGAGTCTGGGAGGAATGATGGCTGAGGAAGACTGTTGGCATTTGCCACCCTGGTTATATGGGGAATAAGAAAATCTCTTCCTCTGCAAACAGGAATATTATTCATTAATGTTCTGGTGCTCCAAAGTCCAAATAGTGTCTGTGCCAAAAGTGATCCTGAAAGCAAGGACCAACTGCTTGACTTCAGCTGGAACGCACTCAAGAGGTTTGGGGATCCACTGTCCTTCCAATCAGGGTGCTTTGAAGATAAACTGGCTCGCTTCAACCTTGCATACGCTGAAAACAGCATAAGGGTGAGAAGAACATGAGGTAGGACTTCTGTGTCCATGGAAAGCTTTGGTTTGAGTCTGGCTTTGTGCAAAAACTGTCTGTGATTTTCCCCAACCTCCACAGGTGATCCCAGTGTCAGGTCAGGAAGATAAAACACAACTTTTGCCTCAACAGCGTGGAGCCCAGACCCCTCAAATCTACCAACCAGCTTGAAGCTTCCCATTTTGAGGAGCTTATAGCAAATGCAACTAGCTGAGACAGCAGGAAATAAAGTTCCTGGACTACCTGGACCAGGAAACCTAGCAGGTATACTGAGGGTAAAGAGGACTCGACATGTTGTGGGGTAGCCCTGGGCCAGCTTCACCTGTGATACCATGGTCCCACTGCACACGGGTCTGGGGGCTTCTCTGAAGACCCTGGAGCTTGCCGGCGATCACAGGTTTCACAGCGCTCAGCTGAGAGTTTGAGATGGCCTCAGCTGATATCAGGGTGCAGTGGAAGGTTGTTCAGGAGAGGACATGAGCTAAGGATACCCACAGAGAGCATCTGTACCTGAGCAAGGCAACAGTGCCAGGTGACTGCAGCAGCAGGTTTCCAACAGCCCCATAATCGTGCAGAGAAGCAGGTCCAGGCTGCAGTCAGTGCAGGAAGGACAGACAGCAAGTCAGGAGCACAACCAATGGCATAGCTCAGGTGTGGCCCGGGGGCTCCTGGGCAGGCATCTCTGTGGCCCAGGTGAGAGTGGCCAGGGCAATTAGGGCCCATTAAGGTCATCAGTCCCATCTGTGGAGGAGTGACTCCAGGAGGGATCCCAGGTGTAACTGGATGCCCAACTTACACATCCCCACACAGAAGGTGTCAGCAGGAATTAACAATAGAGTGCACGATGGAATGCTAAGAAATACTATGCTTTCCTGACTAGGACCTGTCTCATTAGTTCAAAGGACTAAAAGCTGTCTGCTGCCCTGAAGGTGACTGCAGGTGAGTGGCTTGCTTGGGCTGACTTCTCATTATCTTCTGCTGCTGCCTTCCAGGAGTTCTTGAGATGGGGAGGTTTGAAGGAAATGTACTTAATCAGATTCTGTGTAGTCGGTGAAGTGAAGGATTAGTTTGTTGTTGCTGCATATCTTCTCCTGAGTTCTATTTTGCCAACTCAGCTTGAGCCAGTGGGAGTGGTGGGAGAAGCTTCCTTACTAATGACACCTCATAATTGTGAGTTTGGTATCTCCTGTATTGGAAAAGATGAAATTGTGTTCCTGTCCACACAAGGCTGGAAGCGATGCAGAGGAGGCAGCTTTAATTAAAACCATCCGCCATAGATCATAAAGCAGCCTTATCAACTTGCAGGCACAGCACACCCTGCTCTGGAGAGCACTGGGCTGTGGGAAATGGAGATGGCTCACAGCATGAATTGTAATAGCAAAGCATAGGCAAGGAGCAGCAATATCTACTGCAAAGCAAACTTATTGACCCTGCTTCTTGCTTTCTCTCCTGAGGAAGAGACCCCTAAATTCAGCCTGCTTCATGAAGTGGCTGTTGGCACCACGCAGCATGGATGAATCCATGCTTCTTAGGTCCATGCTTGTCTCCTTGTCCTGTGGTTCTTGCATGTGGCCGAGGCTTTGGGTGTTGGAAGTCCTGGAGGCTCAGGCACTCCCAGCCCAGTGAGTAGGGAGGTCTAAAACTCCTCTTGACTCCTTATGCATCAAATGACCCTGGGTATTTGCAGTGTTGGTTACCTACAAAAATCCTGTGCTGAAAGGTAGTATCCAATGGTGTAAGCCAATATGTACAAATCACTCTTTGAAAAAGTGAACTAGCACTGGCTTTTGGCTTTCCATGTGCTTCAGGCTAAGCCAGGCTGAAAGTCTGTATTCTGCTTCTGACTTTGGATCTGACCTGATGCTCAGAGGAGCTCAGACTGGGAATATGCCTTTGCTTTTCATTAGAGGTATGAATTTGCTACAAACAGCTTAGATGTATTATTCATGAGTATCTCCTGTAGAAGTCACAGACCAGATTTTTCTGGACTGCATTCAGTGAAACAGATTTCCATGTAATACAGCTATGGGTTGAAAGGCTTGTGTGAAACGTCTGTTAGCTATGCGCAAAGAAACTTGTGAAATTCCCAATCCACAAACGACTGCAAAACTGCTAAGTTCACTGCCTCCAAGAATTCGAAATCATGAGTCAGGCCTCAGTCATAACTTTTTTTTTTTTTTTGAATACAAAGATACCTCAGGGTCTTTATTTGCTTACTGGCTTCTGAACATTGAGTTCTTGTTCTCAAACACTCAGGCCCTCATACCCGGGGCAAAAAAATCGACTTCTAAATGAAAAGCCGGATTCTCTTGCAATAGCAGCCTTGTAGAAGCTGATCTTTGACTGCAAGTTTTGTAACTTTGTTGGGGGTGAACTGGATGCTCCTACAGTCTAGTGCAACAACCTAAGGTGGACCTTCTCCATATGGGCTTGTGTGCAGTATAGGCTGTCAGCACTGAGGTTATGAACCAGCAGCTGGTTTTAACACCCTCCTAAACTGAGCTTTCCAAAGCATGTCAGAGGGAACAGCTGCATGAATGTCTCCAAATAATGGCTGTGAAAAAGGATGTTTCTTGCCTCCTGCTTGTTGAGGAAGAGCCAGACAGCAGGGTTTGTGCCAACAGCAGGGGCAGAATGGCTGGCAAATCACAGAGCTGCCCTCGGCTCTTGCCTTGGGATGACATGAAGCAGTTATTTTAATCCTAGGTCTGAGCTGCTGCCAAGCTTTATTTAAAAAAAAAATATATATATAAAGGAAGGCACGCACGCAAGTCATGGGAAACTTCCGGGTACATTTTAGCCATATGAATAATGCTGCATGTGTTTCCATTTATCCTTTGCTCCTCCAGTCCACAAATCTGATACTCTGGACTGATGTCTTTGCTCTGCCAGAAACATGGGGGCAAGCACATCGAGCACAAGTGCCTGGGGACTGTGTTTTGGTGGGGTGTTAAGGTGTTTGATCAGCTGTAGCACGGAAAAGCAGGTGACAGCACACATAGAGGCTGCAAACTTCAGATGTAGTAAAGTTTCTGAAGAGAAACCAACAGCTTGTGTCCTTTCCTTCACCACAGAGCACAGTGTAAGTAAAAAGTTCTTTCAAAATTTATCCATTTTGGTGAAACGCTGTCCTTAAAGATCTTTAATTGTGGAAAACTTTGGGCTGCAAAATGCCTTCCAGAGAATTTAGTTGCACTTGTTTAGACCTGATGCTGGATCAAGTTCATCAGCTGCCACAGTTGCACTTAATCATCCAACACTTCACTTGTTTTAATGTGAACCTTGCTTACTATTAAGCATTTTGCTTGAAAATCGATCTGTTGAAAGCAGAGCCCTGTTTGTGAGGAAATGGTGCACCTCTAAACCAATGGGAGCTGTGCTTCCTTCTGTGCTTACCTGGGTTTGGAGGACAGTACCTAAGCCTCAGGTTTCACCATAACATTCACCACAGCTTTGCTGGCAACCTTTTCACCTCAACAGTTAATCTCTTCTGCTGGCAACTGTTACTGTTTATCCATTCAAATTGAATGTCCCTTCCTGGAGCATGGCCCTGCTAGAAGAACCTGGTTGGATTGGGACAGCTGACCCTGAAAAACTGAGTTAGAGCTAAATTTCTGCACCAAAGGCTCATTGGACTTAACCATCCAATGCAGCGGTCACATTGTCAAAACCCAGGAGCTGCACTTACCTTCTAGGAGAAGTAACACCCCTCCCTGACCCAGCATTCAGCTTTAGTGTTCCTCAGTGCTGAAATACCTTCAGAAAGAGGATCAGGGTGTGAGGACCAGGAGTGCCACCTTCTTCAGAGCTGGCCTGGGTGTTGCAACTCAGAGCTTATAAAAACTGTCTGTGGTGGCAGGTTGCCTGTTCTGAAATGACCATGCGGCTTTGGGGAAGGATTAAGTAAAGGTGGCGTATGACAACAGCAGCATCACTTGACTGTAGGGTTGTGAGCAGTTGGGCCAAGAGGAGCAGGATTAGTGCCTGTGGGAAGCTTTCATCTGGAAAACCAAGTGCTGACTCAAGCAGCTCTAATGACTTTGTGCACTGACCTCCAGTTGTTGCTGACTGAAGGCATTCAACTTGCTGGAGATGCTCCTTCAAATGGGAGATGCTCCCTTCCTGCTCAGGGCAAATGTGAGAAGAAACAGAGAAAGGACAAGGAAGGGTGGAAAAAGAATGGTTGCTCTTTTAGCTCACCCTCAAGCGCTAAAAAATTTCAAATAAAATTATATGAATTTCACGAGGACTCAGGAGATTCCGGTAGGGCACGTAATCTGGGATGAAACCTCTCCTGGCTCTCAGGAGGTGTGGTTGATGTCTTGGATATCCAGAGCTTTTGAGCTGCTGTAGTCTGCTAGCAGGCTCTCATTGGTTGTTGAGTCTTAAAAGTGTTCTGCCTTTCCTTCATTGCCTCTGCTTATGTGCATCTTCAGGATATCTGAGGGGAGCAGGAATGTTCATACTGCTTGAGTTCTCTCTGGTGTAGTTACCGTTAATTTCAAAGGCGTGGTTTGGTTTTTAGCTTTCTGATTTTGGAGGGATTTTCCTTGTTAGTTTTTTTCACACTAAAGGAGCCAAGCTTCTCATTTCTTTAAGAAGACGGCTTCTTTAAGAAAATGACAATCATTAAGATGGTTTCAGATGTGCTGAGGTTCCTTGCTTACTTGTAATGACTCATCTGGCTGATGTTTGATCTGTGGTGCTCAAGTATCAATGGGAGTTGGTTTTATGCACCTTATCATAAAGAATAGTTTTGATACTGGGTGGGAGTTTTTTCTCTCAACACTTCTATGACATCAACTGCTCCAAGGGCATCTAAATTGGTGTGGATCTGCGTATGCAATGTTTCTTAAAACATGGTTGCTCTGAGCTCACGTGGGGAGAAAGCGGATGTGTCTGCTAGTTACCTCAGGGTAGTGAACACTGAAGCTGTCCCAGGGTTTTATTTTTGGAAAGAAGGTGAATGGCTGGCAGGGGGAGCCTGACAGAGACACACCTGGCTGTGATGGCACTGGAGGAGCTGAAGACTGGAAAGTTGTAAGGGCTGGTGCTCACAATGAACTTTTCCTGTACATTTTTACCCAATGTAAGCATCTGCTAAATGCTTCAGCACCAAAATCATCCATACTTGAGGTTAGAGGTACAAATATATTAGGAAAGGTCTGCGCAGACAGATCTTGAGAAACCTCACAGTAATGAACATGAGGTTAATGGAGCAAAATGGAATCTAAAATGGAGTTGCAGTGATCACTTCTCTAAATGAAAAATCTTGACTCTCCAGTGGGAAGGCAGGCCTCTTCTGTAGGTGTATATGGGTGAGAAAGAAACAAAACTGTGTTTTGTCTTGCAACATTACTCTGCTGACATTAAGAAAACAAAACTCTTATTTTTACTGCCTCTGCAATATTTTATTTCAAAGACCACCTCACTTCCAGTGCTGAAAGTCTTCTTTCAGCTGAAAATAACAATGGTAAATTTTGACAGCCTTGTTTGCTTGAGTGATGTAGCAAAATGGATCCTACCTCATCCCAGCTGATGAGGAAAATGGCTGGTAGTTTTACCTGACACAAGGTACAGTCCCAGTAAGCTTCTAACGCCTTACATCAAGTTGTAAGACAGATGGTAGAGGTGTTACACTAGTAGAAATTACAGTTAGTGAAGGGTCTGTTGGGGGCTTTGGAAATTTGCTGGAGTCATGGTCCATTTCTGCCTCCATCTGCGTGGGATTCGGAGACAAGGGAGGTCTAGCACCGTTTCACTCTGTGGAATCACAGTTCATTATGCAGTTTCTGGTGGTCAACAAGTGATATTGCTTTCATTCAGACTTTTTAAAGGTCTCCATATCTCTAGGTTTGGTGTGCAAATTGTTCCAGTGTAGATATATTTTTATTTTCTCTTCGCAGCCTCTTTGTGGCCTTGACCTTTGAAGGGCTGTAAAATGAATCTGTGTTTATAAGAGTGCTGAGCTGATGTGAAGACACCTGGGTTTTGTTACCTTTTTAGGGACCTTCAGCAAGTTGCTTAGTTTCTTTTGACCTTACTTTCTTCCTTAGCTTAAACACTTGGTGAACTTCAGAAAAATATGCTGTAAGAGTCTCATTTGTACTGTAAATTATGAATGAAAAATGAGAATTACTTAGTGATAATAGATTATTAGCATAGTGGGAATGTCTCCTGGAGACTTCATGCAGGGTATCAAATGTACAGTATATTCAAAATGTACATAAAACTGGGGGTTTTATTCTTACAGAAGTTTTAAGTGACTCCTAAGGTTAATAAATTCTGGCTGATTGCATATAGGGAGCACAGAGACTTACCTGGAATTTCTTTACATTTTCTTGGAGATCGTGCACCATTCACGAAGCAGGAAGTCCAGAACCAAATAATTCTAGTGACAAACAGCACATTTGCCTTGATGCATTTGTGACTGATGTTATCATGCTATTCTCCTGCTAAAGATAAATCTGGAGTAGGGTAAAGCAATGATATCATACGCCAGTTAAGGACCTGGGTGATGGCTGAGAAGGGCAAAGGACAGTCTGTTCTGCCAAGCAGGACTTGCTGCATCTCTGCTCTTGGACAGGGCTTGCATAGCCTAGTGACACGGATTATAAATGTCCACAACAGGTCTGCCTAGGCTGCTGGGTTTACAGTCATAAACAACTCCCTGAATTCATGGGATACAACCTTGAACATCCCTTAAGCAGTTCTCTCAGATTGGGAAACACTGTTTAATGTGCAACGGTCTCCTATGAACCTCTGCTTGTAGGAGGACTCAGCCGTCCTTGGGGCAAGGAGTCCCAGTTCTGATCCAGTCTGTCTGAAGCTATGTTTTAAGAAAAAATAGTAAGGGTTTTAGATCCAGCTGTTTCCCATGTTTGCTCTGAGCAGAGCTGGGAGGATGCATCAGATGCTGACTAATCATTATTGGAGCTTTGCTTTGCTGGCACAGAAATCAGAGGTGACTGAGAACAGGCTCGGTTTATTTCTACCTGCTGAGCACAAATTATTTCAGAAAGAGTTCAGACCCACGTTTGGGTAATGAAATGCCATGCTGCCCTCATTTGGTATGAAAACCATGCTTGGATGTCCCAGCTGCACAGCCTGAGCAACTGTGCCTTCCTGTAGGGACTGCAAATCACAAACCACTTGCTAACTTGGGCTCTGAAATCTGGGCTGAAAAGATGGTTGCAATTACTAATGGTGCCAATTAGGCTTCCAAATAAATTACCCTACGTGGATGGTGAACAGCACCACTAATTATTAATACATGGAAAGTTGTATAGGTGTCAATATAAAGTTCACAGAGGTAGGTGTTTTATTCCTGGTGGAGTTGTTTCCCCTGTGGACTTTTAGTGTAAGAGACTTCCAATAAACTTTTTAATGTCAATATTTAATATGGACATAGAAGCCGTATCTGATATATGCTGTATTTACGATACCTTCTAAAGAGTTGGACAATTCTTTCCTACCTCTAGTCTAACAAAACATTAGAGCAACAAAACACTAAAATCTTAATACGACCCCGGTTCATAATTAAATTTTCTTCAAACAGATCATAAATTACAAAGACGTCTACCTTTTCATGGACTATTAGTCATAACTATTGCATTATTTTATTCTAGCTTATCTATGCCCACCTTGCGGTCTGTAACTTTTTGTGCAAAATTAAGCAAATAAATTAAAGGACCATTAACAGCAAAGCATTGTGTGGGGATTTAGTTAAAGAGTGTTTGCAATCTTCAACTAATAAGAGCAAACAGGTTGGAAAATCCTCTGAAAACTGGATGGCTTTATCTTTACTGCCATCAGTCAGCTCTTTAGTTGGCAAGAGTTTGATTTATTGACTCAAGTGTCTCATCAGGAGTGTCAGTAGCTAAGGTACGAGGTTGTTCTTTGTCAGAGGCTTGATCTATGTGCGTGGTGGGAATGAATTGAGGACTTTGGACTCATTAGGCACCAGAGGTCCCCTCTGGAGAGCCAGATCCATCTGTTTTCCCATCTCTGCCTTGTTTCTGTACTTGGTTACATGACTTTCCCTTGAGAACATTTCCTCTGAATATTGTTCATAAATATTTCCAAGAAACCAGCAAACTATTGTTTGGCTTCTGTCTTTTTTCTGGTCTTTTTTTTTCTGGATAGTTTTCTAGCAGGGAATGTTACTGCTGTTGGTCTTTTCAGACGGTTGGGATGGAGGAAGGTTATTGTTTCTGGGTTTGGGCAGTTTGTTTGGATGGCTGTTGACTTTGTCGTCATTGTCTTTCCCCTCCATTTTTGGCAGTCTTGGGAGGTGGGTGGTTCTGTGTTTCGGTTTTTTTGACTGTGAATTATTTACACAGGCAGGCTTTTGCAGGGTGAGGTTTTCTTTTGGAGTGGGTGTTTGTTTCTAGGGTTTGTTATTTCTCAGGGCATATTTTTTTTGTTCAGCTTCTGTTATTCTGAAGTTCAGCTTGCTCTTGGTAGCTTCCCAGTGGCTACTGTGGCTGATAGATTCTATAGTCTGATTTACAACTAAAAAGTGGTTTGTCTTTTGGTCCCAGGCTGCCCCTGGGGCTCAGACTTGGTTTGCTTCTTGAAAAAATTATGGAGTAAGTCTGCATTTCTGGGCAGTGGGAGAACGTGGTGACTGCAATAGCCAGCATGCCCTTGGCAAAGGGTTACTTATGTGTAACCAACCTGATTGCCCTCTGAGAAGAGATGACTGAATCTGTGGATGAAGAAAGCAGTGGAAGTCACTTACCTTGGCTTTAGGTAATCAATGCAGTTTCCCCCAGCTTTCTCCTATCCAAGTTGAGATGTTATGGTCTGGATGAGTGGACTGCTGAATGTGTGCGAAAACTGGCTGGATCATTGGGTCAAAGTGTAGTGGTTACCACCTGAAGGCTGGTTACAAGTGGGGTTACAAAGGAATCCCTCCTGGGACCTGTCCTGCTCCTGATTTGGGAAGGAGGTTGACTAGAGATCTCTCAAGGTCTCTTTGGACCTGAATACTTGCGTTATTCAAACAAGCTGGTATCAACTAGCTGTTTGTGTCAGTGTCAAGAGCACACATTGCAGACTGCCTACTAAATTAGTTTTGTGTAGAAGTCCAGTTGGATTTCAGCTGAAGAGATGAAGATAAACTTTGAGTAGCCAGCTCTGTTGTTGCGAGGGGGGACGAGGTGATGGCAGATGCACTGATGGACTGTCTAGTAGCATCCTCGTTCATTCCTGAAATGAATTCAGTGTGCACAGACAGCATGTACACTTCACAGGACTTCTTTATGAAGCCATAACTGAAGAGTTTTGCTGCTGTATCAAGAGCCTGAGCAGGAGCAACAACCAGGAGCACGCACCCCTCTCAACAGACTTCCTCCCCTTATTGGCAGTTGAAAATAGAGGAGCTTCCACTTCAGTATGCCCAGGAGGGATGAAGGGCAAGCAGCCTTCAGAGGGTTTCTAACTGCTCGTGGCCCATTGAGAAAAGCTGGGTGAGGATTTGGATCAGCTCTGAAGCCGAACTGCTGCTTTGAAGCATATGGTTTGGAAGGGCTGAGCAGCGAGCCCACAGCCAGCTCACCTGAAACTTGCATTAGTGTTATTCCTTGATTTTTAGGCTTTGTGTAAATGTTTTGCATGACTCCATGGAAGTAGTGCCTCTGAGGTGTGTTTCCGGATGTGTTGATCTTGTAAAGCATTAGAAAAACACACCAAAACCCCCAAACACGCTTCACTATTTGTTCTACATTGCTACAGGTACCTGGTGGTGACACTGGACATTTTGTCCACCTGCCTTAGCCAATTCCCCAAAAAGGTCACCACATAAAATGTTTTATTCCTAAAAAATCGCTTCAAATAGGTTTCTCCCTTTTTTTTCTTCCCCATCCTCCTGAATGTAATGGGGGTCTCCAGTGTAATAAGCCAACTTTAAAAGATGGAAAAAAGTTTACAACTGGTAGAAAAACAAGTGAATACTTGAGTTTTCTAGATTTTTAGTGAAGCAAAATTTAAATTTGGGAGCTAAATTATTCGGATAGGGTTTTTTCCTCATTCCTTTTCTTCCTCTCTCATTCAATAAGGGTTATGAGAGGTAGGGTGCTTCCACTCGCCTTGTTTTCCTACCTCCCCGTCTTCTGATATCCGCCTTGAAGGCTTTGTGGGTGAAGATCTGAAAGATGAAGGTATCGTAGAATGGTTTGGCTTGGAAGGGACCTTAAAGCCCGTCCAGCTCCAAATCCATGGTATGCGAAGGGATACCTTCCACTGGATCAGGGTGCTCAAAGCCCCATCCAACCTGGCCTTGAACACCTCCAGGGATGGGGCAGCTACAGCTTCTCTGGGCAACCTGTGCCATAGACTGAAAAGAGTCCAGCTCTTGCAAATCTGAAAGAAGTGGCACCACCTCTCCTGTTGTACCTTCATCCTTGAACTTCCAAGGACAGGGAAACTTGTCCTAACCTTTTCAACAAAACACCTGACTTGAAAGTACCAGATTTATTTAAACCCAAGCTGCTCTTAACCTGGTTTAGCAACTCTGTCAAAGGCCACAATTCCCCATTGAACTGTCCTCCTGGGTGGAGCCTGTTTTGATTTTCCTGACAACTCCCAAGCATAGACTCCCAAAGCCAATGTTACACCTGGGCACAGGCTCTAAGAGAAACCTTCTGGGCAATAAAGTATTTTTTCTATTTTCTGCAGCAGTGATACTTTAGTTGATAAAAACATTTTTATTCATGTTCATCAGTCATAAACGAACAAACGCAACATGGTGGGGTCTGCTGGGCTTAGATAAATCAAGGTTCCAGTCTATCAGTTCTTCAGTTTTGATTCTTTACAGCTTTCAACTCACTTAGACTTCCCTTAGGTGGTTCGCCTTCTGACTGGCTAATTTAAGGTGCCTGAAGGTTGACATGGAGGTTGTTTGAATCCTCCATTTGTGTTCTCTGTGCTGGTAGTGGGGAGAATTTAAACTTTAACATCTGCCTCAGTTCTTCATCTTAAGGAAGCCTTCTGGGGAGATGGTGAGGCTTTCTTTGGCTGCAGCCTAAGATAAGAAAGATACTGAGAGAAAGAAAGTGCTTGCACTCAGGGTTTGCTGTTTTTTTCATTATTGGAATAGCTTTTTTGGATATAAATGGTAACAAAGAAGGCACGCCGTTTCACTTATATCCTTCTGCACCAATTGCCAAGGCAAACTCGGAGTCTTTTCCCATCTCAGGCAACAAGTTCTTACTGAACAAAAAATGAATTACATTTTCATTTAATCACACTTTTATCTGTACCTGCGGTATCATATGATATAAGGGGATCTCTAACCTTACACTTTCTTAAAAGACTTGCATAAGGACCAAAAAAGAGGGCTGATTCGCTGTTGTCTGAAACAAGGAGAGGTGGTCTGTGTCTCCATGGGTAAGAAGGGAATATTTCTTTGAGTAAAGAAAGGCATGAATATCTGTGTCCTCACTCTGGGAGAACTGACCTTGTAGCATGAAGATGAAGGATTGCAATGAGCAACTCACTTCTTCTGCCTCATGGAGCAAGGAAGGGCTGAGGCAGCAAATGTTTCTTCCCAGGGTGGCTTTGTCTGCTCTGACCACCTGTGATGAATCTGGATCTCAGGGAACTGGTTAATTGAGGAAGCTGTTCAGTAGCATAATAGCACTAAAATTCACCTAAATTTAAAATTTAGGACTATCAAGAATCCTCACATTCTTAAAGGGGGGGAGGGAAACATGGGGTGATGCTGGAGAGTAGAGAAGGCAGCACTGCTACATTACATCTGTTTTTTTCTTGTATTATGTAGATGTTGAAGGCTTTACATAAAATCCAGTGTGTTGTAACACTGCAGATAAGTGTTCTTAGATATAACCTTAATAAATCCAAATATGAGGCCAGCATGACTTGGAGGAATCCCCAGAACTTGGACCAAAGTGGGGTTTGAAAACAAATTTATCAGGGGTTGAAAAGTGGCTTCTATGGGCTTGTGTGGGTCAGAACCTGGAGGTCTGTTCCTGTCTTGCATGCTAGGCTCCTTCCCTTACCCATGCTGAGATCTCCCAGCTAAGAAGAGATGCTGACTTTTCATTTCTCTGGTATATATCAAGCCCTTTTTCTGCTGCCCTATAATACATTTTTAAAAAGTAAAAATAAGCAGGCAGTTACTTCAACACCTTCACGAAAAAATGGAGAAATAGTATAAGCTAATCCTCGCTCCTTAAAGTAAAAGAGTCTGTGGTATAAATATGCAATTAAAAATAGCAGCAATTAGAGAGTCTCAAGCAGTGACATAGGAGTTTGCTGTGAGGTAGAGCTGGTTTCCCTTTTGTCTGGGCTTCTAATTTGAAACGCTTTGACATCAGAATCTAATCTTAATAATTGATTCTCAACTTCTGGTTTTGTCACACAAGTGAAATGTCACAAGCCAGACTGCTGTAAACTCGCATCTGCTTCAGACCTTTGCTGTTTGTCAGTAGTGCAAGGATATCCACATGTGTAAACCCCTGCACATGCGCAGCAGTGAATGCTTTTGCATTAAATGCTTCATTTGTTCATGACTGAAGGATAAAGGTGCCTCTCTCATGCTTTTCTGTGCCTGCATGCATGCAGAGAGACATTGGCTGGTTAGAAGGTGTTTTCAAGCCCACCCATTCTAGTTACAGGTATTTCAGTCTTATAGGACACATCAGAGGGTCTGAACATCCGTCTGTCGAAATCTATCCCCATTGCAACTCAGTGCAAGCCGGCAGATTGATGGCAGTGATCTTGGTGCAATGCTAGAGGATGGGGGAAGAAAGTAAGGTGATGGAAGATGTCCAGCACAGCTCTCTGGAAAGCAAATCATACATGGGGAAGAGAGTTTCTTTGATACTAATCTCCGTTCTACCCATCTTGAGATCAGTAACTGCCTCCTGCTCTCATTTGGAGGTGTGTGGTAGCCTTTTAGTTTATACAAAAGCATAAAAATGAGTACTGTTTTATGTAGCTGTGATGGCTCTTTTTGAAAGTCGTGGTAAGCAGGGATGTTTCTCATGTTATCCGAAAGATTTGCATCATGTGGAGCTGGTGCTAGGTTTCCTCTTGGCCAAGCCTGACCTACATGGCTGTGCACTTGCAGAAACCCATTCTCCAGCCTTTGTGGGGTTTCCGTTTCTCTGGCTACGCCTGCACTGCTCAAAGACAGTGGCCAATTCTGAACACAAGTGGTCTTGTTCAGGCTGTGTCTTTAGGACTGCACTTTCTTTCCCTGCTCCCACACCTTTCTCTCCTGAAACAGGAGACAGAACAAGAGGACATGGTCTCAGGCTTCATCAGGGGAGGTTTAGGCTTGATATTAGGAAAAAATTCTTCACTGAAAGGGTGATTGGCCATTGGAATGCGCTGCCCGGGGAGGTGGTGGAGTCACCATCGCTGCAGGTGTTTAAGAGGAGATTGGATGAGGCACTTAGTGTCGTGGTTTAGATGACTAGTAGGTGTTGGTCATAGGTTGGGCTCTATTTCAAAGGTCTTTTCTAGCCTTGTGATACTGTGATGCTGCCTTCTGACAGGAGCCCAGGGCTTGTGCTCTCCAAGTAACCAACTAAGGCTTAGAAGAAGGATATTTGGCACAAGCTGAAGCCTCACCAAAGATCTCATTAAAGATCCAACAGTCCCTGCTGTGGCCCTATTTCATGAGAGCTATTTGCTCTAGCATAGACCAGGAGCCTCTGCGGCTGCAGCTCTGTTTCTGCAGTGTCCTTAAGGC
The DNA here is from genome assembly GCA_033558235.1 of Neomorphus geoffroyi. Lineage (NCBI taxonomy): Eukaryota > Metazoa > Chordata > Aves > Cuculiformes > Neomorphidae > Neomorphus > Neomorphus geoffroyi. The sequence goes on from JAUMJM010000074.1 coordinate 5,602,891, forward strand.
TCTTTTCAACTTTAAGGCATTTCATATACTTTCTAAATGAACACCAGTCCAGATGCCCAGCTGCGCCCCAGTTGCTCGTTGTTGGCTCTCAGGGCTGCCCCAGTTTTTGCCTGCCAGTACCTCTATGTTGTGCTTTTCTGACCGATGTTTCATACATGCCAGTGCACAGGTCACCACAAAATTTCCCTTAATTCTTCCCATGCCAAGCTTTTGGAGCCAGCTGCTGCTTCTGTACCAGTCCTTGTCCTGAGTTGCAGTCATTTGAGATGTGCAGAACTAACAGCAAATGGATGTTTCAGGCCCTGGTGTTCCTCAACTAGATCAGCAGATGCTTAATTCCTTGTAATTCCTTGTGTCTACAGCCAGCTTCAGTCACAAACCTGGAGTGCTCCAAAACCAGTGCATTTTCTCCCTGCTCTTCATTATTTTTGATACATCCTAGTCATATTTCTAGTCTATTTTTGACATATTCTTAGCACGAGTGAGAAGGTTACAGGTTGGCTAGACAGGAAGCAGCAGCCAGGCTCTGTCTTAAGTGCTTTCTGTTTGGAGATCAAAGCTCAGTGCAAAGCATGAAGGTGCCCAGAATTTTCAAGCACTCTCTCCCATCTGCAGTGAGCAATTATGTTGGGCACAAACCAGGATCTTGTGCCCTAAACATGTTGCTTCCTCTCTGTGGCAGGGTCTTGAGCAGGGCTAAAGAATTGCTGTTATCAGACTCATGTCTAGACACTATTGGTTTTTTTGCGTTAGTGGTTGTACACTCAGATTCTTTCTAACAATAACATTCAGTGTGTGCTTCAGGTACTTGGTTGTATACAGATGACCCTGGACGTGTGCTTATTTTTGCACACAAGTGCTTGGATGAATAGGAACCGGGCAGCCTGGATCCTTCTTTACCTCAGAAAACCCTACATGAATTTTACCTACCTTCAAGCAGTGCAAATTCAGTTGAGTTTAAAAGGCATTAGGTGTTGGAGTGCAGTTGGCTTCTGAAATAGCTATTTCGGCATACCCACCCCCTGCACTGTGCGCAAATGAATGCTGACTCAACCCCCTGAGCAACTGATGTGTTTGTGTCTCTTATCATCACCATTCTTCTTGACTTTTGCTGTAACATCTGTGCCTGTTCCTCAATGAGACGGCAGTCTCCTTGGGGCAGGGAATGTAATTCACCCGGAAGAGTTTAATTACCCCAAACACACTTTCCAGTGCTCTTAACAGGATTTTGGCTTCCACGGCTCATGTTGGATGAAGCTATGGCTCGGGGGAAAGGCTCTACCAACAGATATCATGTGTCTGGGTTGAAGAGAGCACCTGCAGCAGTGCTAAGCTCCAGCACTGCTCCTCACCAGTGATAGAACTGCAGATACCATTCTGCATCCTCGTGGAAGGAAGAAGAGGGTCAGCCATACTATGTGGACAGAGGGTACAGCAGAGTAAGCCAACAGCAAACAGGTCAATGCAATGTTCCTGGCTGCCAACAGAGCCAAGGTGGACTGCCAACACTCTCTGGTGTGAGAGTCTTTTTGGTTATTGACAATGCAATGTTGAAGCTCCCTCTGTGCTCGCAGAGTATAAATGGGAACAAATCAACCTTACGTGCTTCTGTTTTCTCTGGTTGTCCTTATTTCTACTTGTAGGGTGGCCAGTCTTTATAAACAAATGTGGGAGGCAGGCCCCCCAAGCTGGGTCGTGCAGGGTGACCCTGAGCGTGGGTAATGACCCCGCAAAGAGACGTCTGTCCTCAATTCCTGCCAGGAGCTGGGAACAAGCTTGTTCCCAGGGCTGCAGCCTGGGTGGGGGTGACAGAAGACATCACAAACCCTCTGCCCTCAGCAAACCCCAAGGCAGCATGCTGACTAATCTTGCTGGCCCGCCAGGACAGACCCAGTTAAACCAGGACATAAGGGCACGTCAGCGATTCCTCTAGACATGGTGTATTTGAGCACTATCCCTTCTCCAGTGCTCCTGGGGAATTTGCTCCTAGCCTTGGTGAAATTATGGACTAGTTTAAAAGCTTAGAAGTGTATATATCTCCTGTTGACTTGTTCTCTAGAGGGTTGTGTTTAACCGACTTTGAGGTCGGCTAAAAAGCTTGGGAGGATTTTCCTACTCTAGGTCAAAAGGCAATTGAGAAGAACTGAATTTTTATTTAAAGCAGTGCCCTTTTTAAAAGTCTTCTGTGTGGCATCGGACCAGCAAATATGAAGAGGCAACACAGCCTGAGGTCTGAGGCACAAGAGATGTCTGGAAATGGGGGCCCAATCCTTGACAGTACCTCCCATCTGAGGCACAAGAGATGTCTGGAAATGGGGGCCCAATCCTTGACAGTACCTCCCATCTGCTTTTCGATAGAGATCTCCTGCATCTCCACTTTGCAGCCTGTAAAATGCAAACTTGCCCCATCTATGGGGTGGTTTTACCCATAATCTCACACTCTCTAACACTACTCACTCCAAGAACACTTGCAATGTTTTTCCCTAACTCTTCACAGCTCCCATGCTCCCTGCACCGTCTCCTCCAGGCCTTTAGCTGAAAGCACAGCAACATCTCCTGGAACTGGGTGGCTATTGCAAGCTCAGTTATCAAAGTACCGTCCTTAAGTCCTGATCAATTCCCTCGATTTGAGAGACTTTGGCTTTGTTCCCGTTGTGCAGGTACTGGGAATGGTGCAGGGGAAGCACATGTCCAGCATATCTCCCCACCTTCATGAGGAGCAGGAAGGGGTCCCTCAGGGAAGTTGGTCGCACCTGACAAGTCAGACCACTATGTTAGGTCTTGTGTTTAGAGGGAAAACAGAAAGAGAAAGCTGGACTGGTGATACCACATCAAAGGATGGATTTACCCCACAGCAGTGTGAGCTGCCAAATGTCTGGATTTACTTACCAAGGAGCTGGCGTTCTGTGAAGGAAAGCAACTGGGGACATGTTCCTTGAAACTGGAACAAGAAGCTACCAAAAGAGGTTCTCTGGTCAGAAATAAGGCAAACTGCTGTCCTTTCTGGCCTTCTTTGTACGATGAGCAGCACTGCAGAAAGAGGCAAACGCAGAAGGGCAATGATTGCCACCTCCGAGGAAAGGTGACAGATGGCAGCAGTGAGGTTGGGTAGGATTTGTCTCTCAATTGCATCTTCACTCTTTACAGTGGCTGCACAACATGGTACACCACCTCGGTACAGACAAGCTCTTGGAGCAGAGCCAAATTGGATGGCAGCCCAGGCTCACGGGCAGGTTCCCTCCCTTCTCCTCCTTACAGAAAAGGTGGAAAATACTGAAAGGGTCTTGATTGTCATGAGACCCACATATTAAAGTGGAGGACAGCGGGTGAGGGAGATGGGGCACTATGAGGTGGACTCTGGCTTAGGAAGGATTTTTCCATGTGGGTAGCGCATCAGTCATTCTGCAACATCTCCTGTTGTCATGGAAAACATTGTTGTTCCCTGGCATGACTGGTCAGTGCCTGATGCAAGGTGAAGCCTTTGCTCATTTGTTTCGTGGTACTGCTTCACCCATCATACGTTGGTCATTGGTTATTTTATGTGCTTTAATTGGTCCAACTAATCCACTTGACAGTCCTCACTTTTTCCCCACCCTAACCTTGTCAGCAAAGCTGTGTTGGCTCTTTTTAAAGATGTATATTTTAGTATCTCCAAAATAAAGGTGTCCAGGGACAGCACCTGTGGGCAACAGGTACAGCAGTTCCCATCAGTCCCTAATTAAATGGAGGATAAGCAAATTCCTGAAGCAGGAGGTGACGAATCTTGACACCGCCTTTGGCATTTAGGGTGCAGTTTGTTTGGCCAACTTGGCCAACGTAAGCGTGAGAGGAGCAGCAGGTGGCCTTTCAGGAGACTGCAGGCTGAAGTGGTTCAGGCAGCCAATCCAATGGAGGGGTTTTGTGAACTGGTGGCAAAGTTGGTGTTCAAGTTGTGGTAGTCTGATGGTGGTGATTATGGCTCTCCTGATGACCAAAGGGCTGGAGCACCTCTGCTGTGAGGGCAGGCTGAGACAGTTGGACTCGTTCAGCCTGGAGAAGAGAAGGCTCTGGGGAGACCTCATAGCAGCCTTCCAGTACCTGAAGGGGCTACAGGAAAGATGGGGAGGGACTTTTTACAAGGGCTTGGAGTGACAGGACCTGGAAGGGGGGTGGGGGATGGCTTTAAACTAGAAGGGAGAGGATTTAGATTGGACATTAGGAAGAAGTTCTTTGCAATAATAGTGGTGGGATGCTGGCACATGTTGCCCAGGAAAGTTGCGGATGCCCCCTCCCTGGAAGTGTTGAAGGTCAAGTTGAATGGGGACTTGAGCAGCCTGGTTCAGTGGGAGCTGTCCCTGTCCATGGCCTAAGAACTGGGATGGGGAGAGCAAGGATGGACATGAATGTAGATTTCTTTTTCTGGTGTCATACAAAGGCGCTGCTTGTACTACAGCAAGCCCAGCAGCACGACAGCCAAATTATTTGCTTAATTTTAACTGCTATCCCCTTTGCATCTTGGCTTGCTAATTTGTATTTTAAGTGCTTGAAAAATAGTTTGGACGGATTCCTCCAGTTTTCATACATGTCTGTGTCACTATTGCTGTTCCTCCCTCCTGCCCTGTGCCATCACCTAAGTAACATCGTTTTTTGCTTCCAGATGGGTTGAATTCTCTGAAGCAGCAGGAAAACACAATCTTCTTTGCTTATTCATGCACACGGAGTGCTCTTATTTGCATCAGAAGAGATCAGGCTGTGAAGCAGCTCTCCCTAAAGGCTGGGGAGACAGGAACTTAGGCTTGTAGGCAGAGAATAATGAGGCACAAATGTAGATAAGCTGAATTTTATTGTTCTGCAGCTACCTTGGGTTTTTATACACCCTTTGCAGCATTGCAACTGCTCTGTACAGCTGATATGTGGAAACAGTGGGCTGGGAACACCACGGGCAGTCTCAGTTGGGTTTCACCAGGCAATTGCCTTGGTGACGTAGGTACGTCACGCTTAGCACAATGCAGAGGAGGATGTCCTGAATGACTGAATTCAAAAAATAGGCATGGATTTCTGAATGAACGCAGCAACCAGTGTGTTGCCATGTGGCAGGCTGCTAAATGTGGTACAGCAGTAACACTGGCAGGCATGGACAAAGGTACAGCAACGGGGCTGGGGGGGACCTGTCAGACCTGACCGTTAGCCAAGGCATCCATTGAATTGCCCCTGCAAGCAGATGAACTTTGAATTACACTGACAGGGAATGATAAATGATGCTTTTTTTTTTTTTGCAAGTACTATCTGGAAGTTATACAAAGAATAACCCTCCCCCCCCATTTCACAGATCTGCTTTTAGTTTTTCAAGGTACAATTCTGTAAGTATGCAGATAGTAATTACTAAAACTCCTTTCCAGTGGTGGCAGTTTTCAAAGCACACAGTCACCCCAGTTGCTATTTATGAATGATGTCTGGGAGGTTCTGCAAATGAAAGAACAAATTCATTTTTGTACGTGCACGGTTCTGGATATTTAGTACACAGACACACTTCCCAAGCGTTTTGTGAGAACAAAAAGCCCTTTCCCTGACTGTTTACAGATGATTTACAAAGAATAAGTGAGAGCTTTGAGCATGGTTGAACTGAGCAGCTGCTGAGAATTCAAATAAATGGTCTCAAACTCTGCTTTTTGCACAAGCTCTGCTTTGGAAGATGCAGAAACAAGACACGTCACACACTCATGCAGTCCATCAAAGCAGTAGTAAGAAGGAAACCTTGTCTCATTTTGATCCTCCCGCCTTGCTCTTTGGAAGCTGATTCTAAGCGTTATCATTGCTGAAAGCATTTTAGTGTTTAGGTTCCAGTTGTGAACTCATGGGCTTTGATGAGCTTTTTTTGAGCTGCAAGGAGGTTGTGTGAACAATGAAATGAAGATTATCACTTGCATCTGTATGCCATGCGCACTGGGATGTGTCGATCCAAATGATGAACGGTGCACATATCAGCACCTTTGATTTCCCCAGAACTGATTTTTCATCTCTTGCATATCCTCAGTGAGTTAATGCCTGACTTTCCAAATTTTCAAGATTTTCCAGATGTATATGGAGATCATGGTGCAAATAGTCATGGAAACTCTACTGAGGCACATGGAAAATGAGATGATTGGTGACAGCCAGCATGGCTTCTCCAAGGGCACATCATGCCTGACAAATTTGGTGACCTTTTAAGATTGGTGGGTAAGGGAAGAGTAAATGACATCATCTACTCAGACTTGTGCAAAGCATTTGACATTGTTCCACATTACACTCTTTTTTCTAAATTGGAGGGATGGGGATTTGATGGATGGATCACTAGCGGAGAAGGAATTGGCTGGAAGGTCACACTCAAACAGTTGCAGTCAATGGCTCAATGACCAAGTGGACACCGTTGACAAGTGGCATTCCACATGGTTCATCTTGGGACTGGTGTTGTTTAACATCTTTCTTGGAGACAGGGACAGTGGGATTGAGGAAACTCTCGGTGAGTTTGCTGATGACACAAAGCTGTGGGGTGTGGTCAACACGTTGGAGGGAAGGCATGCCATCCAGAGGGACTTGGACAGGCTGGAGAGGTGGGGCTGTGTGAACCTCATGGAGTTCAACAAGGCCAAGGGCAAGGTCCTGCATATGGGACAAATCCAGAACAAATTCAGGCTGGGCAGAGAATGGATCAGGAGCAGCCTGGAGGAGAAGGACTTCAGGGTTTTGGTTGATGAGAAGCTGTACATGAGCTGGTAGTGTGCGCTTGCAGCCCAGAAATCCAACCATGTCCCAGGGAGCTTCAAAAGAAGCAGGGCTAGTAGGGCGAGGAAGGGGATTTTGCCCCTCTACTTTGCTCCTATAAGACCCCACCTAGAGAACTGCATTCAACCTTGGTGCTCCCAACATAAGAAGAACGTGGATCTGTGGAGTGAGTCCAGAAAAGGCCACACAGATGATCTGAGGGCTGGAGCACTTCCTGTACAAGGGGAGAATGAGAGAGTTGGACTTGTTCAGCCTGGAAAACAGAAGGCTGTGGGGAGACTGTACAGCAGCCTGCCAGTACTGAAAGGGGCTCCAGGAAAGCTGGGGAGGGGCTCTTGTTCAGGGAGTGCAGGGACAGGACAAGGGGGAGCAGTTTTGAGCTGAAAGAGGGGAGATTGAGATGAGATCTCAGGAAGAAATATTTTCCTGTGAGGGTGGGGAGGCCCTGGCCCAGGTTGCCCAGAGAAGTGGTGGCTGCCCCATCCTTGGAGGTGTTCAAGGCCAGGTTGGATGGGGCTTGGAGCTCCCTGATCCAGTGGGAGGTGTCCCTGCCCATGGCAGGGGTTGGAACTGGATGGGCTTTATGTTCCCTTCCAGCCCAAACCTTTCCGTGATGTTCTGTAGTAATAAAGTTCTGTGATGAAGAACACAGGATTTCTTCCAAAGCCAGGCTGGCCTCAAATTGCTGTGTTGCCAACGTCTGCATCTGAAAGAAGTGAAAACAGTCACCTGTAAGGTGTCCTGTACATCCTTCATCATCAGAGTTAATAGACGATGCCCCGATTTGGCCATTCAGGGCCATAAAGAGAGGTTTTAAATCACAAAAACATTATGTTTCGGTATAAGCAGTTGGGTTTTGTAAGTTGTTTTACTTTTCCTTATTTAATCTTAAATTTGGAATCTCTTGTATCCTGTTCAGAAGCTGTTTGGGACTTTTCTGTCTTTGCAGGTGGGGTTACTAAGCCCATAGGAACACTCAGCTCAGACTTTACAGCAGGCAAACTGAGGACAGAAATGCTATTTAAACCAAAACAAAATCAAAGTAAAAATGCACCCTTCTTGTGGAGGTGTTTCTCCACAGCTGGTGTAGTGTATGCAGAAGCCTCAGTGATGCTGCAAAGCTTTTACAGGTCTCATTAGACTTGACCTACTTCTCTCCTGTGTTTTCAACTAGTGAAGAGAAGCTCCTTCAAACTCACATTAACACCAGCATGGTAGAGATGTCTTCCTGCTTCTGAAATATAGTTTTGTCCTGCTCCAGGCTTCAGCTACAGTGGCAATGGCATCCTGAAGGGAAGGTGAATCAACGGTGACTGCTTTCTCTAACGCATAGCCATGCAATGGTAAAATAAATATCTTCACTGCCAAATGTCAGATAGCATTTAATTTTTTCACTGCAGCTTGCTCTGAGGTGTCAGGGTTCCCCTGAAAATGTCCACTAGAGAAAAAAAGAAGGACAAGTGGTGGTTGCACTCTACCGTCTTGACGTAACAAGTGAGTGGAATAACAAAAATATTAAATTTGCATCCTTACTGTAAGAGGCATTTTTAAAACATCTTGATTCATTCTACACGAGCTCTGATCTTCATCCATCAATGTCTTCAGAGACAGAATTTGACTAAATTTGGCCCAACCTGATGTCACTTAGGTGGGAATGGGTTGTCCTACACAGAGAAGGGAAATCCCAGGGGTGTTGCTCTGCCTTTTGTGGACAGCCTTGGGGATGTGTCTCTTTTCTCAGTCTCCAGGCACAGTAAATAACCAAAAAGTAGGTTGTTACAAAAATCCTCAGAAGAAAGGAACATACAAGCCTGAGACAAGGAAAGCACCTTTCTAGACTGAAAGGTCAAGCAGTGGTGGGGACAGGGTCAGCAGGTCAATGTCAGCTTGCTGGTGGGTAGAACTAACTGAGCTATACGTAGACAAAACTTTGCCATTTGTTGCATTTAGTTTGTGGACTTCTCTGTAATTCAGTACAAGCAAAAGGAGGATTTCTGACCTGAAAACCTGCTAGGGCAGGCACCTTCTGTGCATCTTCTTGGAGCAAAACCAATTTGTCTCACTGCCTCCAGGGAGTCTGCTCTCCCATGCACAACAGGGTGTGACTGCTGTCTGTACACGTGGTCACCGCTGTTGCCAGACTTCTTCAGGAAGGTTTGCATATATTCAGTGTTTGATTTTTGAGCTGACACGATGACTGGGATAGACTGAATTAAAACCTGCTGACAGGCTGTTCACTCACGTCTTCCATTCTTTGGATCGAAAGACTGATTGCAAAAGTGCGTAGTAATGAATTAATGGAGACCTAAGGGGACTTGGGAGTCAACTGTTTGATAGCAGTGGTCTGCTTGCCCGTTTTTCTGACAATTTCCCTGTCAGGCCTTATTACATAGTCGCTTCCAAGGCTGAGGGATGACAAAACGGATTAACATATCCAAGCTAGACAATGTTGAAAACAAACATCTTTCATCTGCTAAGTATCCCCTTTTGGAGCTGTTCCCATGCTCGTGGCTGAAAGGACCTGCTGGAGGCCACACGCTTTCTACAGCTTCCTTCTGTGAAAAATGCCACCTAGCGATGGCATCCCAGATCTGAGACAGGTACGTGCCACTCTGAGCTCTTGCCCTGGGATTGTTATCCCTACTGGGTTTCTGCTCATGACCTTGCAGCCTACAAGCTGTACAGCTGGAGATAAGCAGCTTGGAAGTGCTCTAGGTCTCACACACTGCCAACCGTGACGACATGAATAACTCATAATACACTACAGTGCATTAATCAGCCAAGGAGGTACAGGCTGTCAGACTCAGGGAAGGTGCTCTATAGGCTTGAAACACTGTTGGATTGCATCCATGCTCCCTCTGAAGCCAATAGGAGCTGTCTTGTTATACTATCAGATTTTTTGTATGTTTGTCTTGGAAAACTCTGAAAAATTGGGTTTCGATATCCGTGTTCAGAGTGTCATCTTTGACTTGTGAAAAATCTAGTCTTGGAAAACAGTCACGTTCAGCAGCAGCACTGTGGATTTATAAGAACTGGGCAGACTCAGTGTATGTGTCGCTGGTGTGTTCCAGACTTGCCAATTTTATCATTTGGGGGGTAAAACCCCCCAAGGCACTGCAGAGGCAGCCAGGTTTAAAGAGGAGAATATCAAGGAGTATTAGAAACTATAGATTCACTATGAATATCAAGGAATTCCCATCTTGCACAGCTGTGCAAGGCCAACATAGCTTGTTTTGCTGTAACCTTTTCTCTGTGCTGAACCCGTCTTTCCTTCTCACCTTTGTGAGGCTTCAAGAGGATGGTATGACCTGTGAGGTCTTTCTTGCCATTTCCCTTCCCACCATATTAGCTGCCACGGTGTCAGTGCCCAGCAGCCTTTCTTGCTGTCTTGTTATTTCAGTCTTCTGTGTTTATATGATCTTTTCAGCTGGGATTTTTTCAAGCAGATTGGGATTAGGACCTTGGTTGAGCACCTAAGAAGTGTGTGTCAATAAAAAGAATAACCCTGCAAGCATTCATGTTGACTCCTTGCAAATTACAGTTTGGAGATTCATGTTTGGCCCAGAGCACCTTGGCATGCAAACCAAGTAATGGCACATCTGCCAATGAGCTTCACCTTCAGTGAGACATGGTCTTTCCTAGCGCAGCCCTGGTTTACAGACAAGTCTTCCCCAAGATTGATACACAAGGAGTTGCAAGCAAAGAGCCAGGACCCTCATCCTGTTTCCTCTGTACAGTCAATGTCTTTGAAGTGATCTGGGTTCCAACAACTTGTAGGCTTGTAAGCTTGTAGGAGCGCATTTGCTTGAAGGGTTGCATCAGCATAACTGAGCAGCCAGTGAGTGAGAGAAGGACCAGCACAACTTACATCTGCCCATGGTTAATTACGTAGTTTTCCCCACCCCAGGTTGGTGTATTGACTAAATTAGTCATGCTGGAACTTGAATTACTTCATTGCCAATCAACTTCTGTTAACAAATACAACTGTAAATTTCAGATTAAGACCCAAACCCATCTACGAGTTCAAAAATAAGCCACAAGTCAGAAGACAAGTTTGTCTAAAATGAGATTATTTGTCGGTTGAGATGTTATCTCTGTGTTTGCTGGTCGTTCCCTGTTGATAAGGACTAAATCAGCTTGTTTGCAACAGCTTACACCTGCACTAATACCAGTGGCACGCTCTCTATCCTCCATGGTGCCTCAAGCAAAGGAAGCTTAGACCATTGTCCATGATAATTTGGTGTAGGTCGGTACCCACAGATCTATGAACAGAGATGGGGAGCACAAGACCACAAGTGCATTTGTATTTGTTAACACCAGCTCTCCGCTGCCCATCACCACCTCTCATGTTTCTGCTGTGACCTAACATGTATTTACAGGCTTGTGAGCTACAACACAAGTAATTTGCTGAAGGATACTTAGGAGGTTTCTGATACCCAACTCTGTACATGTGATGCTGGATATCCCTGTGCGCTGGCAGCTGCCAGGGTGGAAATGGTGTGCTTGTGAAAGGACTGAGTTTGACTCTTGTGTCAAGGTCTCACGTCCTGCCCCACCAAGGGCACAGATATGCCAATACCGTCTTGTAAAGACAAAGACATCGAGACAATGTCTAACGCTTGCCCATGATAATGCCTCTTGATACTGCTATTCACAGCACCTCAGAAGCAATCGGATATCACAGAAAATGCATTTCAGTCCACTTGAACAATCAGCCTTGTTCCAGCACCGACAGTTAACAGTCATTTTTCTAGACAGAATTGATGTTATAAATGAGTTGTTGGTTAATTTGCTGCTTTCTTAACACCATTGATCCTATAGCTACGTCCTTAGGCAGCAGTGCCTGAATATAAACTACCCAGTAGTAAAATTATAACTCCATTTGGATGCAGAGCACAGCCTTCTTATCGCCAGACTTCCAATCCTGTTAGGAGCTTCAGGGTTACTCATGCAAAAATAGCTTCTCTGCTTGAGTGAGCATGCAAGGGCTGTTCATCAGTCTTATGCAGAAGCATAAGAACCCACCGCTATGAGCTGGGGAGCAGGTGAAGAAAATCTGTCTTTTCAGAGCTGTACAAGCCTGTCCCAAGGGGAACTCTGGGAGCTCAGAGTGATGCAAATGGGCTCACGCGTTCATCCCATCTCCCACGAAATCAGCTTGGATAGACCCTCACTCTGATCCAATGAGACAGAGACAGAAGACATCTAGGTTTGCTGTTTTGATAAAATCATCCAGCAAATTTATGGCTAGTTGGTCATTTTGAGGACATTAAAATATCACGTTTTAATGCTCATGGTAGCAGGACCGTGCAGAGGAGCCATGAAGATGCTGGTCTTCAGCTCAGTGGGTTTTGGTCTCTCTTTAAAAGTTTCTCCTCCAAAATTTGGGCAGCTGCAGCAGTTAAGTCACCATCCCGGAGGTGTTTAAAAGATGAGGTGCTCAGGGATGTGGTTTAGTAATGGGCAGATATGCTTGGACTCAATGATCTCAAATGTCTTTTCCAACCAAATGATTCTATGATTCTATATTTGATTATATCTGCTGCCTTTCCCATCCCAGCCTTATGGAAAGGCAACCTGTCCCCACGTATCCATTGTAGTGAGCTACTCTTGGCCAAGCCTCTGGGCAAAAAACTAAGGAAAGTGGGTAAAAAGTGCAAGAATATCCCTCACATGGGGAGCAGCCGTGCACAAAACAGGGAGCATGAATAGTAAAGCTGAACGGTGAGAAACAAGCCAAGAGCCCGTGTTGTGAAGCTACTGAAGCAGATAGCAGAGCTGTAACACACCGATGTTTGTTTCTTGAAGAGTTGCCTTGTTCTCCAAGGGAGAGCATAAAGACCTTTTCTCACCTTACTGTGACAAGTTACAAATGGAGGTTAAGAGGATTATTAAACTTGGCCACTCGTGTCCACTTGAGGAATAAAAAAAACCCTTTAAAAACAAATTATTTCATGTAAGTAGGACAGTCCAACCTTTATTCTTTCCCAGGGGCTTGGTTAAATAAATGGTTTTCTCTGGGTGAAAAAAAATCTGTCAGACAGAAATCCTTGAGTAGCCATAATGAAACATTCCCAGATACTCAGCTATACTTTTTCTTTTTTGCCTATTAAATACCTGCATTTGATGTAAATAACCTCCTCTCTCATTTATACCTGTGTGTTTTTATGCACACCCACACACAGATATATGTATATGAATATAGGACTATATATTTCTAAAGGTTAAAGCAGCTTTTAAACCATGTAATGAGACGTAAATGCTCATCTCACACGCTCATACCCATGGTTGAAATATCAAGTCTGCTCCCGCCGGCGGGGATGCAAATATTGAAAGGCACCTGGCTTGGAGCTGGTGCTGGACCTATCAGAGGGGCAAGGGAAGGATGCATATGTAGATCTTGGTCCTAGACGTTTCCAAGTCACTCTAGCAAAGTTACGTTTCCTTTTAAGCTGAGAAGTGGGAGAATGAGGTTTCTACTGCAAAGGTACAAGCTCAGAGCACCAGGCCTTTAATTATGCAAAGAACTGGAGCCAGCTTCCTCCTGCCTTTTCAGATAAGTGGTTTCACTGAGAGATTACAGTGAGCAGATTTGGCGCCTGGCTCTGTTGGCATTAAGGGGCTCTTTTTTTGCCCACACAGACTCTTACCATGGAAATTAGTGCTTATCCGAGGATCCACCCAAGTGGATCCAGTTGCCATGTCAGCAGATTAGTGCCTACAAAAGACCAGCAACCCTGGGCAGAAATTTAGCATCTCCCAAAGCTTGTGTGCTGAATCGTAAAGATATTTACTTGCCATCTTCGTCCCACGTGGGAAAAATTGGCTTAAACCCCATTTCACTCCAACGCCTCCAGCTTCGGGAGCTGGAAAGGCAACGAGCAAGCCCTCCTCCTCTTGTGTTTGGTATTGCTGGAGGCTGTTTTACTGAAGAAAGAGCTGGTTACGTGTGTGTAAGTGATACCTGGGCCGTGGCAAATTGCAGAAACCATCAGAAATTCAGCGGGCTCCCTAATATCAACTTGGCAGCCTCAGAATAACTTTCCCTGCTTGATAATGAGACAGAAACACAGCCTTGTTTTCCTCTTTTGCAACCTTGTAGGGGCTGGTTACAGCTGGGAGGCCGGTAATCATGGCAAGGGGACCTTACCCAGGCAGGAACAGGACAGGGTTGCCTCCACATGTAGGCAGCTCCCACTCTTGAGCAGTTTCCTATCCAGAGGGCTGAATTTAGCTGAAATCAGATCTAGAAAAAGTGTCTTTTAAGTTCCTGTGGATACAGTGGATCACTGCGCTCACATGAGTGTGCAGAGTATGGCTTTGGAGACTTTGGGAGAAGCAAACCCTAGTTGTAGAAACTTGGGTGGAGGCTTTGGAAATTGCCTCGGTGTTGGGTTAATGCTGCTAATTGAGGTGAATGCTAAAGCTAATACAGACTTCAAGGGGAGCGGTTACCCCAAGGGTAAATCTTGAAGATAACTAGGGTGCTTTCTCTGTATTTCAATGTTTACACGGAGGAAAGACTTCATAGCTGCGTATTTACTGTGACTGTACAGGAGGGAGAGTGACATCTGAAGAAATATATGCAGGCTTTCTTCTTTAAAGAGAAAATCGGATTGAGACAAAAATGACCTAAATAAACATTGGAAGATCATAGGAAGCTATTCCTTGGAGGCAGAGAGGAGGAATATATACATGCAGATAAGAGTTGTATGCAAAAGTTGAGTATTGTTCTTTGGGGAATTTGAAGCATCAAAGAAGCCCAATATCAGTCCTGGAATAACATCAGAAGCAACGTTGTCTGAGGACAAGAAGCAGAGGGGGTGAAAGAAATTTATCTGGGAAGGGGAAGTTACAACAGAGTCTCCAGTGTTAAATTCTGAGGTGGTTTCTGGCTTTTTCGTGTTTAGCTCCTTAGGCTCAAGAAAGTATGACTTCTCTCTCCTTGGATGCTTTTGAGTGATAGAGAGATGGACGAGTAGACTTTGTGGTGTGGCAACAATTTATTGGGTCTGTATGGACTCAGTTTTCTATTACAAACATAGACTATGATAACAGTGCTTATATCTGCTCTATCCCTATATTGGAATTGTCCACTGCCACCAGCCCTTTGTGTTGGCTTTCAGGTATGATGACAGACGCCTTTACACAAAAACTCAGCATTGGGTAGAAATGAAGGTATCGATGGAGCTTCTCCAGCTGGCACAACCTGCTGATTCCCTGGGAAAGACGTGCAAAGCTCTGGGCTGTAAATACACATCGCAGTTTGGGATGTGCTCCACCTTTCTACATCCAGGAGTGCATACCGTCTATTTTAAGTTTCTAGATTAATATTTTAGCTGCTCTGCAGCTGAAATATCAGGGCTTGTGGACATCTTTAACCATCAAGCTATCAGGTGGTACCTGCAGGTTCCAAGTGGTTTGCTTGAGATCCCAGATGGGAGAGCAGCCCTGAGCCTGAGCAAAGAAATCCCCAAAGGAGTTGTGCTGCTTGAGGTGTCGGTTGTCTGCCACGGACAAGCTGGTTGAGGGGATACTGGAAAACATGAGACCCAAGAGGTGTTCGTGCTGTGGTGGGTCTATGTGCGTGCCCTGCCAGGAATTGGAGACAACAGAAATGTTCGTAAACCCAGAGGGTAATTTAGGAAGGAAAAAGCCACTGAAGCAAAAAAATAACAGAATTTAAGCATACTTACGTGCACCACAGAGTGCAATTGGAAAGGATATGATAACTTGTCAGCTTAGGAGCAGAATTTAGAGTTCATTGCAAAAAAAGAAAGCAAAAGCCAGGGCAGAATTTGCTTGCTCCTCCCTGCCTCCATTTTTTACTGCAGGTAAACCAGATTGTAAGGGGGAAAGTACAGCTTCTGAAATTACGGCAAACTATCAATGAATCAGTGGAAGCTGGTGATCTACTTGTGGCTGACCTGTGACAGAAAGAGGGTGGCATCCTGAGCAAAATGAGCTTATTCCCGTGTGAAAACCATGTAAGAACTAAATACGGCATCAAGACAGTGCTGGATTAAACATATCGTCTTCAGAGACACCAATGCACTTTCTATGTGAATGAATTTATGCTGCGAGTAACAAAGAGTGAATTAGCTTTTAAAAATAGGCTGGTGCACCTGAATTCAGCTCGGATGCTTCTCGCCTTCAGCTTGGCAGGATGCTAATGGCGCGTCAGGTGGTGGCTTGTTTGTGTGTGTTGGTCCCATCAGGCCAAGAGGGCTTGGAATAATCGCTGAGCTGTATTCTTAGCTTCAGGTTCCTCCAGTTCTCATGCTCCAGCCTGAGAGCACCCCTCTGTTCGCATACTTTAGGTGAGTCACTCAGTCTTACGGGTTGAATTACCCTGCCATCGGCCAGCAGTTTGGCTTCAAAAAAATGGAGGCAGTGAGCAAAATCTGCTCTGTGTGGAATGTTCTCTCCTTGTGATGGTACCCCCTCCCTCCAGATTCTGTCCCCACACTGATCCCACTGTGCTACCTTTACAGCCACCGCCTGAGGGCAACTCTTGGTGGCGTAAATCCTCTTCTGATATTCAGAAAACAATCAAAGTGTTTGGCTGGCAGGGGTGTTTGTGTGGCCCAAAGTGTTTCAGTCGCCCTTATTTGAGCAACTGCAGCTCCTGCTTGTCCAACCCAAGTCCTAAGTGCCTCAAAATCTCCATCTCTCCCTTCAATTCCATCACTTGCACTGGCATAGCTAATAGTCAGGAATATTTAGGAATACCCCTGACAGTGTAAGAAAGCTGTCCCAGCCTGGAAGACCAGGTTCTACCCTGAGATGCTCTTGCAGGTAGCTGCTGCCTGTTGGACACTGAGAAAGGGGGAAAAAAGGTTCCCCTTGAGCACAAAGTACCAATGAGAGGCTCTCCAGGACACCCTGCTTACCTAGTCAGAATCTGTTGACCACAAGCTCAAAGAGATAGAAGGCTTTTCTCTGGCCAAGGAGATGCTGCACAAAGGAGAAACTCTGCAGGGACCAGGTCAAACCCAGGAGCTGTATTGGCCTTTTAAGCATCACTTTTCTCTTTTTCCTTTCTTGGCTTCATTTGCTGCAGCTTCTTCAGGGATTCCCACAGGGTCTGAGTCTGCCAGGACATTCCCCAATACCTCTCACAGCAAAATCTTCAGAAGGAAGGCTTCACGTGAAAGACATGGAAAGAGCTGGGAGATTTAGACACCTTTTACAGCCTGAAAGACCAGCCAAGCTTGTTGCAATCTCTATTTCAGGGCTGTATTAGGCTGACACAACACAGGGTCATAAAAGGGCTTTTCGTGCTAAAGAAAACAGTGTAAAACTCTGTTGCTGGAGTTACTGCCCAGGCAGAAAGCTGCAAGGTGGGAAGGTGCTTTTGCACCTTGCTTTTGCTGCAAGGTGGGAAGGTGCCTGGAGGGAGGCAGATGGCTTCACGCTTCCCTGGGGGAAACTGTCCCTGTCCCTCTTGTTGTCATGACGATGGTCCCAGGGCTGCAATAACCAGTCATCCTCTTTCCAGGGAACACTGCTGCCAGTAGATGGTTTTCAAGGTGCCTGAGAGATAATCCTGTGCAGCCAAAAAACAATCTCTGCAAGCCATGTGAGGGATTTTTGTATAGATATTCCCCTTCTCGAATTATTCACTGTTGTTTCCCCATCGCCTTATTGTGTTTTTTACATAATATCTCTGCGTTTATGTGCTGCCACCACGCAGCCCCACATGGGCAGAAAGTGACTCCTGCAACGAAATGTGAATCTTACAGTGCCCTGGGCCATGCATACAGTGTCCAGAGCAGGGATGGCATCAGGGAGGATGCCAAGGAGAAGGAAAAGCTTCCCATGAGTGATTACAATGGGGAGATGTAGGAAGGAGGAAATCCTTTCCAGGTGCCACCGGGGAAGGCGGTGTAGCTGTGGGATGTGTTTTAGTAAGGGAAGGGGAATGGGCTGTGCAGCAGCATCGCACTAGACTGACAGTGGCACCGGCACACCAAGCTGTGCCAAGAATCACCACAATCTCTGTGGAGCAGAGCGGGTGAAATCATCCATGTGCAGAGAAAAATACAGCTCCTGCCTCCCGGTGCTCACACAGATCGGAGGCGGCTCAGCCTCTTTCCCGTGAAATGGCATTTACAAAAATAGAAAGCTGGAAATGCTGCTGCATGGCAGCTAAATATAGCCCCACCGACAGACCAGCCGCAGCGCTCGCTCCAAAAACAAAGGCAGCAAAAGGGGATGCCCGGCATCCTGATACAGCCGTGTGAGGTGGAAGCAGAGATGGTGGAGCCACCAGCCACGGCAAGGGGGGTTTACCAAGAGGACGTTAGCTGCAAGAATGAGATGCACAAGTTGCTTGGAGCTGAAATCCCAGCTCAGTCTAAAAAAAGAGGAATTACAAAATGTCCTAGCTTTCCAGAAAAATCATGTTTTCTTCCCTAATGCTTGTACAACATATCAGAATCACTGGGGGGTTTCCCCCAAGACATCTATAGTAAAAGATGAACCTTTCACCGAGTTAGATGTGGGGGGTTTTGCCAATCCTTATGCGGGGAAACAACACCACACGGCAGAGGAAGGGTTTCTCTGGCTTCATGCAATAAATGCTGTTTGATGCTGCTGGCTGGGAGCACAGCAAGATTTGCTGGGGCCACGATGCTGCCACAAGCTTTCCTCCTTACCAAGAAAATGAGATGCATGAAAAGTTGGGTGAAAACTGCTGAAAATTTTGCCACTTTTGGAGGTGCTTGGCATTCCCCCTCACCATGCAAAAACCCCCCTTTGATTACAGTTGCATGTGTGCCAAATGCTCGTTCCCCAAAGGCACAGAAGAGGAGGAGGGCAGATGTGGATGAGCTGAGGCTCACCATGCTTCCTCGCCATCAATTGTGGTGGCTGTAAGATCCCTTCTCGAGTGAGTTCCACCTCGAGATTGGTATCGCACTGCAGGAGGGAATTTGGGTCTGTTATAGGAAGCTTTAGGGCTGCAAAGCCGGTCCCAGAATTCAGGCTGTCTGTGCATCCTGGGCTTGATCTTCTTATGGATAAATATTAAAACAGTCTTTTGTTATAGGTTTTAACGCTATTTTATTCCATTCTGTAAATAGGGAGTCGGTCAAGTCCTTCTTATCCTTCTCGTGTTACTTTGTGTGTTAACCAAAGAGCATCGGGACACAGTACTGAACGCAAGTCCTGCCTGTTTCACCAGAATATCAAAACGATGCACGAGTATTAGTGAGTTGTAAGCATTGTAATCCTATATAATTAGATGAAGAAATTCGACAGGGTTGATGCTGCTCCCTTTTGCAGCTAGAGATCTGAGGAACAGAGATTAAGGCCATGAATGTCTATTCATTTCCAAGGCACTGTTTCAGCTAATGAGAGCTTAACTTTTTAATTTAATTCAATTTAATTGCTCATGCCTTGCAATTCAACTGCGCTTCACTGGTTCAACCTGCTGTGGAGCAATAGCTAAACCTAAAACTCTCCATACCTTGAAGAAAACCTCACTTTAGGGGGCTGAACTGGGATCTATAAAGGCAAACTTGCTCATGGCTCGTATGTGCTCCCACCAGTTTGGAATGCAATGTAGTTCTTCTCTTGAAGACCTGAGAGTCCACCTTGAAATAAATTCATCCCAATGATAAAGCCATGCACCTCCATACTATTCCTTTTTCCATCTCCAAAGCAAATCATACGCATTAAGCAACATAAAGATAGCTGCAAGTCAAGGTCTCCTGGCTGGGGCTCATCATAGCTCCCTGATACACAAAGTTCCTGGGACAGAGTTGGGCCCCAGCTGAGTGTTGCCTCTCCCAGAACTTGGCACCTCAGCCCACCAAATTGGCAAAAACATCTACTATTTTTTAGGATTGTTTTACTGCCAATATATTCAAATCTTGTTGGGTTTTTCAACACCTTTCCAGCTCCGGTGGATTTCTGCTGGATTTTCTGTACCCTTTTCAGACAGTGGATGCTCTGGAATTTGTGTGCACAGTTTTATTTGGGTCTGTTATTGCTTCTGGCCCAAAACATCTCCCATCCACACCAAATCACTTTATAATGTCCCAGGGGTGCAAATGCCACTTTTTTACCCCTTTTCTCTCATTAAAATTGCCTGGTGTAAAGACCACATGAGGGCATGAGACACAGGCAACAGGCAAGGCAAGCAGGGAGTAGCTTTTTAGAATCATAGAATTGTAGAACGGTTTGGGTTGGAAGGGATCTTAAAGCCCATCCAGTTCCAACCCCCTGCCATGGGCAGGGACACCTCCCGCTGGATCACGTTGCTTGAAGCCCTGTCCAACCTGGCCTTGAACACCCCCAGGGATGAAGCTAATGCTAATGTAGGGCAGCTTGGGCTCGCTAGGAAAAGCACTGGGGAGAAGACCTGAAATGTTTGCAGCAAGCCAGAGCAGAAGTAAAATAAAATATCCCAAACCCCAGCCTCCATCCAAATAAGCTGTAACATCAGACATCTCTGATTGGATTCAGCTTCTGAGCCTTGGACTCACCTCTGTTTGTGATGTGCATTGCTTTGATACACATCTTCATGCATCGATGTGTATATATAAACCCTGTTCTTTAATATCTCCTACAGCAGCAAGCTGTTTCTCTTTTCCCAGAGTCTCCAGATGGTGCTGAAATCTTCAGAGCTTTGGGGGTTTATTTGTTTGTTTATTTTTAGATAACTTCTCACACTTGGGCCCTAATCAGGATGCCTCAGCCTTTCCATTTACCAAACAGTTGTGTTCTAGCTCAGTTTTCATCCTCTTTATCAGCCCCCTTCCCAAGCGGGTCTGCAATGAATCGTCATGGTTTATTATTAATGCTTGTCCTGAAGTTCATTTTCTAAATCTCTGTTGTTCTCTCCTTTCCCAAAATAATCTGCAGTTTCCTCTGTGTTGCGATCTCAGTTATTTGCTCACTTCCACATTGGATTGAGACTGAGTTTTCCAAGGAGGCTCAGCTATAAAAAAATAAAACAGAGCCACTGACTCCATGTGCTGCTAGAAGAATGCTGCATGAATACATATATTTCTCATTCTTCTTAGGCTGGTTCTTTTTGGCTCATATTTTTGAGACTCATTTCGGGTCTCTAGAAATAAGTTGATCTCACCTCTGCGCTTGGGGCAAGTTGGGGTGGGTTTGGGTCCCAAACCTGATCTCAGCTTCTTTGCAGATCCTCCAAATGCAGCTGAGAAAAAAGAGGTTTTTTCAAAATTTCCTTTTACATCAGGTGCCCTTTTGGTTTGAAATGGGTCCTCCTTTTCCTTATTGAGTTTTTAAACAGAGGTAAGAAGTCACAACCCCTCACCTTTCCATATTCTGACTTGTCTTGCTGAAGCTTCTCCAGTTTTTTTCATAAATCCCATTGAAGTTTTTGTCATCACCTCCTTGATTCTGCCCCTCTACTCTGCTCTTGTGAGGCCTCACCTGGAACCCTGTGTTCGGTTCTGCAGTCCTCAGTGCAGGGAGGACACGGATCTGTTGGAGCAAGTTCAGAGGAGGCCACGAAGATGATCTGAGGGCTGGAGCACCTCCCATACAAGGATGGGCTGAGAGTTGGAACTGTTCAGCCTGGAGAATATTGGGCTCTGGGGAGACTTTAGAGCAGCCTCCCAGTACTGAAAGGGGCTCCAGAAAAGCTGGGGAGGGGCTCTTGATCAGGGAGTGCAGGGATGGGATGAGGGGGAACGGTTTTCAGCTGAAAGAGGGGAGATTGAGATGAGATCTCAGGAAGAAATATTTTCCTGTGAGGGTGGGGAGGCCCTGGCCCAGGTTGCCCAGAGCAGTGGTGGCTGCCCCATCCCTAGAGGTGTTCAAGGCCAGGTTGGATGGGGCTTTGGAGCCCCCTGATCCAGTGGGAGGTGTCTCTGCCTGTGGCAGGGGGTGGAACTGGATGGGCTTTGAGGTCCCTTCCAACACAAACCATTCTGTGATTCTGTGAACAAATACCTGCGTACCACGTCATCCCTCAAATTTTCTCAAAGGTTGTTTCTGCAGAGGCAGCCTAATAACCTGTTCCTCCCATTACCCCTGTTTTCCCTTGCACAGTTTTTGGCTTGCGAGCTGACCCTCAGTTTATATTGGTGCTACTTTAATTTTTTTCTAACTGATGCTGCTAATTTGAGGGGAAACTGGTCCCCTGTAAACAGCAGGCTGATTTTCACTCACCATTTGCAATGCTCACAGTTCACAGTCCAAACCACTACACCATGCTGAAGAGAATCAGGTGATGATGGAACATCTGTCCCTCTGGGAAGTCTCCAAGGATGAAAACCAGCACTTCAAGGCTGCTCAGATGCTTGGACTGTACCAAACCCTCTTTGAAGCCCCAGCACCCAGAGGACCTCGATGATTGAAGACAGTCCAGCTGTTCCACAGGCTGCACAGTCAGGTTGTCCCCATCTCCATCCTCAGAAGTTTTCCAGACCCAGCTGGTTCAAGCCCTGACACACTAGTCTGACCTCAGAGCTGACCAGCTTTGAGCAGGAGGTTGGAAAGGGTCCTCCCGAGGTCCTCTCCAGCCTGAATGGCCATGTTATGCTACAGATCTATTATCTGGCCAATCTGACAGGTGATGGACAGAATTTAAAGCCGTCACAGTGAAAGGATTCAGAGGAAGTTTGATTTTTACAACTTATGGGATGGCTCCCACAAAAGAGCTCCAGTGCCAAACCTTCAGCAATGCTCTCCTGAGCAAGACACAGCCCCCAGCTGTCCTTAGTGCCATTTTTCTCCCAGCTGAGACAAAACCACTATAGAGTTAGTGAGGGTTTTTTCCTCCAGTTTTTGTTCTTTAGCGAGCAACCATGGAGGGAAAATTGGATGGACACTGCAGATGGAGAGGGGCAGTAGCAGGAAAGGACTCCATCCATTGCTCTGCTCTGCTTTTCTGTTGGATTTGTTCAAAGTTTCAGATCTTCTCCCCAGCACTTTTCCTAGGATGCCCTACATTAGCATCAGGATTTTTCTCTCATATTCCTAAATAACTGTGATTTTGTGAAATGGGAGAGAAATCTTTCTTTGCCACATGCCAACCAAATTCCTCTCCCTGAAGCCAGCGACAGGGGCTGCAACGCCTGCACAGCACACTGCGAACACCCTTCCTCCATCCCAGTTCTCCCTTCTTTCAACTCACTAGAACAAAATGATTTAACCAAATAATAAATGCTGAAAAACTGATCCCTGTAGGCTCACAACAAAGGCGAGAAAAATGCTAGGCTAATTATTATCTTCCTTTCCTTACACAGGCCTTTCTATGCAGCTCTCGCAATTAAAGATGTTACTGGGGAGCAAGCGAGACGGGAATTAGTCTGACTTGGGGAAATTACCACCCAGAGGTTTTCAGGATTTTTGTTGCGTAAATCCCCTTTGCTCAGCTTAAACTCTTTTAACTGGATGCATTACTTAGACAACATATCTTAATAGCCGGTTTTAAAAAATACACTTTAAAAATGTTTCCAGTTTGCTCTGATCCCAGCCTGTGTTTTTCCTGGTGGTCTTGAAACCAAATTCCTGGGCACAGACACTCTCCTGACTCTCTCAGCTCACCCAGCAAATCTCCCTTGCCAGTCGCAAACAGCTCCAACTGAGATGCACAAGCCAAGAGGACAAATCGCTTGCCCGATTATTCATACTCTCAAGTAATTTCTCTTCCTGTGAAAACAAACCTGTAATCCCAACCTAACATTCACGCCGTATGAAGCAGCCTGCATGGAGGAAGTGTTTTCTCTTGCTCCCATCATGGTGAAGAAGGGCTGTATGTTTAGTGCTCCAAGTAACTCTCTCCTCCCCTGGAGGCAAGAGGGGCCAGCTGAGCATTGGCCAATGTGACGTTCCTTGCTATGTTGTCATCCAACAACCGTGTTGAATTTCTGCAAGAATTGGTGCTGATCAGATGGTGAAGAAGCCTTTGAGCATGTCCAGCTCTCTTCCAGGAGGCACCCACGAGTACCCAGCCTGGCCAATGGACCTGGGTGCCCAACATTGCACAGGGTGTCCTCAAGATAGGGAGGGGGCCTTATTCAGAGCTGGAACCTACTGGATTACCCATCTCTGCTGGAAATATTTTGCCTGAGAGGTCCTAGGAATTGTATTGTCTTTTCATACTCGTGTTATTTGGTGGCATTTCACTGAGAGTGCCTGATTTGCTCAGAGTCTGGTTTCCATCACTCCTATCTGGTAAACCAAAGTTTACAGCACCAAATTTGTACCTGGATGTGCAGGCTGGGCACAGGTATTTCCCCCTTGCTCTCAGTGTCCTTGGCTCCTTCTCACACGATATTCTCTTCCTCTTCAATATCTTTTGCTGCCTTGACACTTAATTGACTTTGTGCTTGCGTTCAGTCTAACACCATCAATTAAACCAGTGAACAATAATAGACTGAAGATCAACCCTTGAATAAATCCATGAGTAACCTCCTTCCACACTGATACTTCCCTTGATACGTGCAGCTCGTGATTTCTTTCCTAAACAGCTTCTCATCTATCATCCTATCTCATCTCCAAACCCATTTTGCCAGTAATTACGATTGCTCTCTGTTTTGGTAATTTTGTTTTAGCAATAGCTTGCTCAGAGTATCAGCTGAGCCCATCCCTTCTTAGGACAGTGATGATTATAAATGCTTGACTAGTAGCAACCTGGTTCTCAGGAAAACAAGCAATATGTTTTAAATGCCTGAGTTCTAGTGATTTAA
This sequence comes from Neomorphus geoffroyi, assembly GCA_033558235.1. NCBI lineage: Eukaryota > Metazoa > Chordata > Aves > Cuculiformes > Neomorphidae > Neomorphus > Neomorphus geoffroyi. The sequence goes on from JAUMJM010000074.1 coordinate 5,627,313, forward strand.
TACTTTCCAGTTTTGCTTTTTTCAGTAAATGAATTTTTCCTGGGAGAATGACCACATTCTCTTTTGCTTTTAGTTTACTGTTTTCTGCAGAGTGTGCCATATTTTTAAGCACAGCACAGGTCTCTCTCGGCCACTTCTTCAGCATGAAACTATATTATTTATGTCATCTTGTGTTCTTTTGTATTAAATATGATCTTTTATGGCTAGTTCAAGCTGGATTTTCCCCTCTAGATATTTATTCTAAGCTTCCAAACAATGCAGGTAGGAATCTAGGAGGCAGACTGCAAGGTGTTTTGAAGCTGAGGTTATCTTCATGCTGGAGTCAACTTCCTAACACAGCGGATATGGTGTGCAGACCTCCAAATTAATGAGAATAACTGGGTTATTGTGGTCTGTACAGCTCAGGGCACAGAATTTCAGCCCATGAGACACCACCACACTGAGGAAGGAGATAAACCCAGTCGCCCAACCAAGGACTCAGGGGTACGTGTCCCACCTTCCAGGTAGGATGGAAGGGCAACCCTGCCCTCCACAGCCCTTTGGCCAGTTGTTTCAGGAGATCCAGGACTGAACCTGCCACCATCCATGAGCCCAAATCTAGTTTTCAGTCTGAACCATCATTTCTTCAGCCTCAACCCAGGCTAGCATTTTCGTAGCATCATTTCAGCGCTCCAGAAGGGAGGACTCGCATCCCAGGGGATGCTGCTTACAGGGCTTTTTTCCTCCTTTTGTTTGTGAGAACCAGAGAGCAGAATGTGAGGGGAGTTCTGCAAAGCCCTGGCTTTCCCAGAAGAGAAAGGCTGCTGCTCAGCAGTCTGTAAGCGCCCTCTGCTGCAAACGCAGCCAGCTGGCTTCAGCCCGCGCTGCCCTGCAGATTTATCCAGCAAACGTGCACGATGGATGCCAATCTGGGTGCTTTGGGTGGTGGAAAGTGGGTTGGCAGCCACCCTGCACCAGGAAGACAGCACTTCCCAGGAGAAAGAGCCTCTGTGCAGGCTGGACGTCAGCACAGCGCTCGCGAGACTTTGTTCAGCTTGTACCAAGGTTTTTGGTGGTAGATGGGAATGGGCTGGTGGAATTGGCACCTCCAGCTGGTACTTGCATTAGGACAGCGAAAGGCATAGACAGCTCTTTGGAGACCACCAGGGCACCCCAGCAGAAGACAGGGTGGTAGCGGGAAGGTGGGTAAGAAAGCTGAGCTCCCAGATTTGGCAGATGGCACGAAGAGAGCAAATTGAGGGTAACTAAGGGATGGGATGTTACGTATGAAACACGGGCCAAGAAGGCAGTAAACAACAGAAAAAAAATTGCTAGCAATGACTTCAGAGGTGAGAAAGGAGAAAAAAGGCGGGAGAGAAAGAGAAGAGCTGTTCGGGTTTCGCACACTGAGCTTGATGGCAAGACAAGAAACATGGGGAGAACCTTGTGACTGGGTGGGGATGCAAACAGTGATTAATGAGACAATAAACCATCAGGGCAATAAATTATGTCAGGTGCAGAGAACACAACAAACAGTGTGCAGCCAGTCAGGAGCTGGAGCACTCATTACTTCACCCAAGCAAATGGGCTGTCAGCAAGGTTTGCTGAAGGTAAGGGCTGAGCCTGGGGTTCCTGCTACCAACATGGGAGCAACTGAGAAGTAGGGGGAAAGAAATTGGAAGAGAAATTGACCCCTTGGGATACTCTGAAATATGAAGCGCAGCTTCAGCTATTTAGGAAAATAGTTAGGAAACCCCAGTTGCTCATAATTATCTTCATTTCTGCCTGGGGGTTACGTGCCAGCGTGGCGAATTGCTGTTGGTTGACACAGCCTGAGATTCTCTGCAGTCCTGGCCAGTGCTGCTTCACCTGCTGGGTGTCTGCTGGAGCTGCGGGTGCACAAAGGATGCACCAAACTCCTCCCAGCCCTGCAAAGCTGGGTCCTGCCAAGGTGTGATGCAGCGATATGAAAGGCTGAAAACTGTCAAAAAGGCAAAACAGGAGGGACATGAAGAAAAGCAAATATCTCTTAATGGAAAGGATTGAGAGGGCTGAAGAGTTCATCGCTGTTGCTTTAGCCTTGCAAAGCTGATGGGACATTAAAGTGGAAGTCGAATAGGTATAAGGAAAGTAGAAGTGAAAGACTCTGGTTTGAGACGGTTCGATTAGCAGGGCCTGGATTTACCTTGGTTTATTTGCTTTGATTAATGACTTGAGGAGGTTTTAAACTATGGGGTTATAATGGAGGATGGAAACACCCCAGGAGGAGCAGAGATTAACAGGATGCCCATTTATATAACAGCTAGTTGATAGAGTTTATGTTCCTGAAAACTACTAGGACAACCTATAAAACATGTAATTCCTACAGACATGCGACACTGGTAGATGATGAATAAATTCATACCAACTACTTCTTAGAAAAAAAGTGGTTTACATTAAACAAAAGAGCTTTGTTGGGTTGTTAATCCGAAAAGAGAAAGATTCAGATCGTTTGGCTTTAGTAATATTATTGATATTTCAATGTCGCGTCCAGGCAAAAGATCTTGTGGAAAAACTTGCCTGGCTTGAAAAGGGGTTACAGGAGGAGACGATGTCTTTCTTCCAGGGATTTCTGAAAAACAGAGCTGTTTTGTCAGGCTGCTGAGGGCCATTTTATAGAGGACAGGATCCTGCTTAGGGTGCGGTGTGGAAGCAACGCACCTTCACCTGGTCATCGCCTGCTGAGCAGCGCTGCCAGGGACCATGTGGCTGCCACACAGGCGAGCCCTGGCAAGCAGGGACAGATTGTGAGCTCTGGCATCCTTTGCCCACCCAGCTGCTCCACGCTGGGATTACACAGCACACACAGAGCCACAGAGGCACAGGTGAGTGCAACGGGAGGAGCCCAGTGCCTAAACACACACGTGTGCTTCTGCTTATTTAGCGCAGAGAAGGTGAAAGCTGGAGTAGCCGCTCGCTGTCTGCTGCAGCTCATGCTCCTTGGCCGCTTCTTGCTGCCACAGCTCCTCTGCACGCATCTGACAAGGCCTCCTGCTCCTTGACCGGTGTTTTTTCACATAAACTATTCTGTGTGCATTGCAAACCGTCAGGCTGAATACGGGACGGTCCGGGTGATGGTGCCAGTAATGCCTCAAGGAAACACAGTTTGCATAAACCAAAGCAGGACACTCACTTACGTAACCAGGCATCGAGTCTCACTGTCAAATCCACGTCAAAACATCACTTTGCTTTTCTGTCTTTCTTTATTCAGTGGGGAAGCTTCAATGCAAATATCTCTCCGAGGAGAGAAAAGACTTGAAACAATAATCTACCAGAAAACGATACTCTTAAGATTTTAAAACATAATTTCTGTTGGCCAGGGGTGATCAGTAACACAAATCAAGCTGGGCTTCGCAAATAAAACTTGAAAAAAACCCTTCAAGAGATGGCGAGATGCAGGCTATAAAATCTTTTGGACTGAAATAAGAGATGAATTTGCAAAGGTGTCAAGGCCAGATGTCACAGCTCGTGCTTCCACAGATGTCTCACAAACGCTTAAATTAGAATAATGTTGGAATAATCTAGGCACAGCACCAAGGCGCTGTGGACTTAGGACCGTTAATGTGCTACTGCTCTGAATGGAGACACCTCCAAGGGAAGTCTCTTCCCGTCTTTTATTCCGTGCCTGGAACACCAGAGGCTCTGGTCTGCGTGCTGTTGGCTTGACACAGAGAAATACTTCAGTGGAATGTAAAAGAGCAGCACAGCCAGCTCTGAACTCATTTAGCACCCCCTTGTTTACACTGCAATACATAAGGGACAAACAGGGCAGAGATATTATTTATTCTTCTCTTTTTTTTAACTCAGAAATAAAGAACCACCACAATCTAAGGAGGCTGGAAAAAGGCCCATATAATCATTTCTCAGCGGGACACACGGCAGAAATCAAAGCCTCCGGATACATTTTCTCCAACTCAGCTTCTGAAGACTGGGTAAGCGGTTTTAATTATACACAAAAAGTGGCTCAAGTTACGCTCCTCTTTCTGTTCCTAGAAATAATAAAATGAAGATGAAAAGCCAAGCATCAGTCAGGCAGCAAACTGCAAAATGGCAGTTTTTTTCCTAGCAATTGAAGCAAAAGTATTTGCTTCTAGGGTTAAGTGTGTGTCACTTAAATATAAATTCTGCAGCGTATAGCGTTTCTTACAGCCTTCTTCACACAACCAGCTCTTTCCCAGCACATATTGACGCTGGGGGTGAAGTATTTAACGGCTTATACCAAGGACAATTTACCTGGTGGTATGCAGCTTAGCAAAGCTTAAGATTTACTTTATGGAATAAGCAGCAGAATACATGAAATATCGATGTTAAGGTCAAACACAGCATGTCAGGAGTCGGCACACAGGTACTCTTTTAAGGCAGTATGGCATCCAACCAAAATAAAATTACTGTTTTCCTCCATGAGGGGAGCAAGACTGAGAAAGAGAGAACTTTTCTTTGCCTTGCTTTATGATGGAAGCCCACAGATCCGTGGTCTCCCTTGCTGTACAGGAAAAGAGCAACCATTTTGTTCCTGACTGCATCAGAACATGAACAACCTCACGTACAGCTTGTCCGATTACACTGACAGACCAGGGTACGCATCCGTAGGGCTGTTACCCATCCAAGCTCAGCCCATGCAGGATCTCGTTAAGACCTGAAAACTGAAGCTGCTAAGGACAAGAGGGAACGGCCTCAAGTTGTGCCAGGGGAGGTTCAGATCAGATATCGGGAAAAATTTTTCCACTGAAAGGGTTCTCAGGGACTGGCAGCGGTTTTCAGCTGAAAGAGGGGGGATTGAGATGAGATTTTAGGAAGAAATGTTTCCCTGTGAGCATGGGGAGGCCCTGGCACAGGTTGCCCAGAGGAGTCGTGGCTGTCCGATCCCTGGAGGTGTTCAAGGTGGGGCTTTTAGCACCCTGATTCAGTGGGAGGTGTCCCTTCCCATGGCAGGGAGCGGGACTGGATGGATTTAAGATCCTTTCCAACCCAAACCATTCTACGATTCTATGATTCCTCAGATGAGCTTGGTTCCCCAAGCGATGGTGCCAGTGGCAAAGCTGATAAAAAACACTGTTCCCTCTGCACAAAGGTGCCACGCAGAGCTCCAGGTGACAGTGCACCCTTCTCCAAGTTTGTTGTCAAAGCTGGGAGGGGCGAGTGTGCACTGCAAGCCCAGGAACACCCCAGGAGGAATGAAGTAGTCACCTCCTTTTCCCAGACCAAGTGCCTGCACAACACTTGCAGGATCAACACCCAAACACAACACCCAACATAACACTGGGTGTGAGGGTCTTCCCACTAGACCGTTCTGCCTCGCACGGTATTTGCAGATTCAAACTCTGCAACCATGAAAACATCTAGTCACAAGGATGCTGAAGCTTAAATGGGCTTTCATTTCCAGCTTGGTTTGTTTTGAATGTCTCCCATTCTCATACCCATGCAAAAAAAGAGCTCTTGTGCTTCCAGTTTTGAATGTGTGGTCCTTGGCCACACAAATGTCATACTGACATTTTTGTACTCAGGAAGGTGCTGCTGGGATGCTATTTGATTGCCAACAACTCTAAGTTTAACCTGAAGAAGGCTTCTATGTGAGACATGGAAAATTCCTGTAGAAGAGACTAGAAGTCGGGGTTTTTCCCTGTTAACTTATAGCCAAGTAGCCCAATGGGTTTAGAAACCTTCTCACTGCATCAAGCAGATAACAGTTAGTGCACACCCATAGCATAGAAGGTGATGTACTTCGGTGACAGATAAAAACATGCCCCATTGTCATGTTCCTCTTCAGAGAGCTGTAAGCACCACCACCAGAGTGAAGCACTAAAAGCACACTGAAGCTGTCTCAGAGAGAGCAAACCCAAGGAGAGGGCAGGTCACCACTGAGACAGCATCATCACACTGAGATAAAAATGCAAGATATCCTCGGTTCTTCGGCAGTCGTTCAGCACTGTACAGGGAACAAGTGCCTGGTGGCGTTTCTGGATGGTGACCATTAGCCTGGCGTGCATTCAGCTCCACGGGTGACGTTGCCCTAGGTCAACATTTCCAGGTGTGGATCCAGTCATAACCCACCTCCATGTGAAGTGCTGGTCTCTGCTCGTACGTTCTTCAGGCAGATCTGGAGACTCCTCTTTACTAGTTTATGATTTGTTCTAGTAGCCCCTGGTATTACTATAAGTAGCTTTTCCTCTGCAGAAAAAAGTTAAAATAAGGTATTTCTGTGGAAAAGCCTTTCCTCCAAAAGCAAGGGAAAGGCAGGAAGTGTCCAGAACTGTAACACAGGAGGTAGCACGAGTGCTTCTGACAGTGTTAAGACAAAGACACTCTCTACGTAAACTACAAAGCCTTTAACTTGCTATCAGTACTCCTGCCAGAGACCCTTAAGATGTACCCTTTACCAATATTTACAACAGGGGAAGGACGTGTTTATCCCGTGATGCACCCGGATGGATATAAAGGAGAGACTCGCTTTGGAACCAGCTCACAAGTATATTTATTAGTCAGGAGCCATCTGTCTCAGAAGCGTGACCCATTTCATACTTAAATGGCATGTCATTACGGAGCAGCTGCTCGAGCTGTTCTCCCCGAACAGATGCTTGGAATGCAGAAGGCAGGCTTTAGCACACGACATTTACATACATCAGTTCCTCAGTTTGTTTATGTTCGAGGACAGTAGTTCAAGAAAAGTCTGTTTGTCTCAACTATTTGAAAAGCTTCTTTCTTTTCTTTGTCCACTGTTTATTGTCCATGTCTTCAGTACCGTCAGGAGGATCGGGTATCACAAGGCCATCAGTCATTTTATAGTAGACTGTTGTGGAATCTGTCTCAACTATGGCCAAGGTAACTGACAGTGGGGTGTCGGGATCGTCTTGTGGAAGAGATGCTTTCTTTAAGATCTCTCTTATCCTAGAAGAGGAAACAATCAGTTAGAAAGGAGGTCACAACCACCTAACAATGTCAGAAAGGTAGAAGCACAATATTGCTATTTTTATTCAGCCTGGTTTTATTCCACAAATTTGTCTTCACTAAAGAAAGTATAATATCTGTTCAAATAAAAAACCAAAAGTCATACGATCAAGCAACAAAATGAAATAATGAAGAATCTTACAAAAATATACTTAGTTACTTACACCTCTGCTGGAAATGGCTCTAAGCTTATACTGCTGTGCACATGCTTCAACCACCGTTCCACTACCACAATCAGAGCACGGCCTCGTTTTTATTAGATTTAAAAAAAAAAAAAAAATCTAATTAACACATAGTGTTAAATTAGAGAACAAAATAATTAAGACTTATTTCATTTGTGGGGATAAGTCTTCCAGTCTCCGTGCTGCAGTTCTTTGCCAGTCTGTGGAAGACCCAGGAACCAAAGCCAGGTTTCTCTCTCTCCCTGTCTAGACTAGAAGCCACAAGACTAATGCTCTTCTTTAACGCAGTCAGCATAAATAATGTCTTCCTCAAAAATTCAGGACAAAGTTATGCAATTTTTCCTGTTCAGCTTATTTTAAGTTGCTTTTCAGCTCAGAGCTGAGGACAACACTGATTCCTGGAGTCCTATTACTGTTCCACCTGGTGAACAAGTACCAAAGGAGCGCAGTGCCCAGGGGCAGAACAGTGACACTCTCACAGCAAGCATTTCCACGGGGAGCTTTCTCCTTCACCCAAAACTCAGGTGCAAGAGGGCTCATCTGGGATTGTCAGCACAGGTTATGCCCTGGGGAGAGGCCGGTTACACACTAGGAAAAAAGTCACCCCTCACTTCACCTGCCCAAGATCTCATTCAACAGCAAACATGCATTTCTGAACCTGGGCACTGTAGATGAAAATACAGCTCTTTCTAAATGCATCAGCTTTCAGACTTTCATCATCATCTTCCTTCCAAACCTCTTTGATCCCTTAACAAAAACCAAATGCAAACAGGCAGAGAACAAGCAGCAGCCTGGAAAGCCTATGCTATTAAAGCCCATGACCCTCTTAAATATCCATCTGTGTTCCGAACTGTTCACAATTCAACTTGGCTAAATTGATAGTGCCTTCTCTTTTGCTTTTTTCTTTTGCCCATACATAATGCAAGGCAAAGCAATACAATATAGTTATTCATTTCACGCAACAGAGACATTAAGGCTGTGAAAAGCCATATTCTGGTCCTCCTGCCACCAGCACATTCCGTAAACAGAGAACAAATAAGCAAAGAGATACTGTACTGGCCACTGGCAGAAGAGAGACACCTGCAAAAGACTTGTATTTCAAGCAATGCGACATTCACCGCTCTGCTCCCTGCACCTTCGCTCTGCCTTGTGTGCACTTTTTCTTGGCTGCTGCCCCAGCCCGAGGGCCGTGCTGTGGGAGCACTAACGGCACCATGGGTATTCAGCAGAGCGTAAACGCAAGCCTGCTTCCCAAAGCTGTCGGCAATTCCCAGATGGAGATGCTCTGCAACAAGAAAGAAATGCATCCCGCTATGAGCAATGCCCTAAAACCGGCAAGGCCTCCCAGAGAAAGCTCCTGGTGAGAGGGGCCGTGTTCCTGCTGGAGTCGCAGCAGCAGGCACCAAGGGAACCACAGGTGTCCAGGCCGGCAGCAGGACTGCAGCAAGGACAACCTGAATGCCCACGGCACAGCAGGGAAGCGCTGCACCTCTGTGCTGATGTTGGGCATCTTCTGATCTCATCACTTCCAGCTCCTCTTCAGGCGTACCTCCAGCACCACAAGGTCTTGCCATAGCTCTGGCAGGTGACAAGGGCCTGGGAAAGGATTCCAGATGTCCTTCCAGACACGCTACACGTGTGCAGAGTTGTCAGTGGGGAGGTGAGGCTACTGGCAGAGACTCCATGAGGAAAGAACCATCCATGGCTTTTATGAAGCAGTGGATATTAATCTCTTTCTCCTGGGAATGTGAAATAGAAACAACAATAAATAGCCAAATAAAAGGGCACTCCTACCTGGGAGAGACATTTTGGGATCCAAATAAACCAAACCTGTGCTAGAGGGGGACAGTCCCCCAGCTGGAAGCAAACTCAGGCCTGTCCTCACCCATCAGCCAGGGCAGAAGCTCCTTTCACTTTCTTCAACAACTGCCTTCATTTCTCTTCCCAGACTATTAGGGGATGGATGTAACAGTAAGGCCTTAGGTCTAGATTTCCTATCACTCATGATTTCATCTTATACTGTCCAGCACAGACATCTGAACCTTTCTTTCCCTCCATTTAGCACTTGGACTTAGAAGATGCTCCATGACCCCCAAAGCAGCCAGGCCCTGACAACAGATTAATGACATTTCTTCACATCCTTGACTTATTTCTCAGGAGACTGAGTTTCAGGCTCTCTGCAAGAGCATGGGTGTGCCATCGTTTCAGGATGACCTGCTGACACTGCTGCCCACAGAGCCCAGTGCTTTCCACTGCACATGAGGAGCCAGCCTCTATCGCCATAAAGAATTACAACTGCAAATGCAAGACTCTGCTCTTCCCCCTCTTCTCAACACAGGCAGCCCCAAAACAAGAGCTCCCATTCATGCATACCACAACGAGCCATAATGCAATGCAGCGCATCTGCAGATCAGCGAGAGGGTCTCTTTTAAAAGAATAAGCTTTGGAATTCAGGAAGTCTGTATCGGCCGCCTGCATTTCCTCTCTTTCCCTGAAGGCATCACTGTCAGCCTCTGCATCCAGCATGTTCACAAAGTTTCTCTGCAGCAGCAGACATTTCAAAGGAGTTGGAGAACATCTGGGTTTGTGCTGCTTTCACTGCACTTGCTACCTGCCACAAGCAGAAAAATGAAATCCCGCAAAAGGTATAGCTTTTTAATCTTGTTGATGTACCTAACACAGTCTACAGGGTAAAAAAAAAAAGGCCAAAGGTGTTCTTGGCCTTCTGAAATTCAAAAGAATGCATGTTTGACCTCCTAAACAAGGCAAGAAGCCTTTATTTCAAGAGTTGCAGCCCTCTAGGCATCCCATGACTAAAATGAAGTCCTAAATAAGAAGCCCATATGTTAACACCTCCCCCAACAGAGCCAGCTGACTCCATTCACTAAGTTAATGGTTACAGATAAGCTCCTTTATGACCAGTACATCTGCTACACCACACAAGTGATGTCAGTTATAAAAGATGGGTTTTTCTTAAGTAAAAAGTGGATTTAATGTTTCTGAAAGTGTCAAATATTGGAAGCCTCTGGAACAGAGGAGCTTAACACATGCAGTATGTTGGCATACTCCAACAGTCTCGATAACCTCCAACACCAGCATCCTGACCAGCCTTTTCCTCATGAGTCACAACTATTTCTGGACACATTCTACAAACACTGGTCCCAATGATACCAAGGAGACCACAATGACTCTGAGTTTGGTTCTCCAGCCTTTACAGGCCATGCTCTGACGGCATGAACCCCACAGAAGCCATGATATCAAGCATCTGGCATGGACTGGCTCCACGTGGCTCCTCCTTTCCAACAGGTATGCCCACTCTCCTGGCTAGACATCAGATGTTACGCAGATTGTAGAGAATTAACATGAGAAAAGATATTGCTCTACAGTGTCTGAATAAAAGCTAAGCATGTTTTCAATACAGCCTCAAGTAAAGCACGTGTTGGAAGAATGCACCATTTCACTTTGTCATCTCCTGAAGGACGCTGTACAACACAATACTCTATCACCTTACTGCCGGTTCATCCACAGCCTCAGCCTTTTTCCATCGCCTCCAACTTGCTGATCCTCGGGCTCAGCCTGGTGAGGAAGATGAGGACAGCCAACCCTATACACGCCACCTTCTCGGGATTTATGCTAACGACCACCCAGCAAAAAATAAAAGGCATCTACGGCCCCAAGAGAGCTCACAGAACAATGAGGTGCGTGTGCTGCTGCATGCACAATGGGGAGTGTATGAGTCAACATACTTGGCAACCACTCCTCTCCCTTCTCTCCTCCCCAGGAAGAAAAGCCATTGAAGGCTAAAACAGGCAACACTGAAGCTTTAGGTTTCCCCCACTGAAAGACACGCCTTGAATTGTGAGAGGAAAATAACACACAGGGAAATACAGGCACCACAAGAAACACTGGAAATATTTAACTCCTATAAATAGAATAAGACTAAATATTTTTTAATAAGAATTCTCCTCTGTTGCAGATCATACAGTCCAAAGTTTTCAGAATAGCTTGAGAACCCATCTTTAAAAACTGAAGGTGTCTGCGTGTTCAATGCCAGCTAGGATCTGCTCCCACTGCGCCAAATGCAAGTAGGATGAAGTCCTCAGTTCCACCTGGGAAGCAACCTCACATTAACCTCACATTGAAGGAAATGAAAAGGATTTAATCTCAAACACGTGAAGGAGACACTGTTACATAAAAATAAGAGCTGGAATTTCTAAAGCCCTTTGGATCAGAAAAAAGGGCTTTAGAAAAGGCTTTTTTAGACACCTACAGACTACAGTCAGTAGGGATTGCTTTTTTCTACCAGAGAATTAGTCATAAGAGCAGGCTTAACTTACTTAACATCCTGCAGCTAAGGTAACTGCACTACGAATGTCATCCCACATCTGCCTTTGCTGCTGCATTCGAACTAAATGGTGACACCGAACCTACCTGGTCCTCTATTACTTTTACTTACCTGGTCCTCTATTACTGGCTTAAAAACGAAACAAAACCAAGAAATCCACACAAATCCACTCTAACAAAAAAGAAGTTTTCCAGTTTTCCCTATCTTAATTTCTTATTAACAAAAGACTTCCATACTAGGTAAGCTTTCAACACATCAGAAATCCACACTGTCTTGACTAATAACAAAATACCACTGCCCTTTTTGCTCCAGAGAAAGAAATAGGTATGTGACTGGTGAACTTCAGGCTTAAGGTTTTAACTGGCTGTTCAAAAATTGAAAAAGAACAACATCATAAAGGAAAGATAACATGGGCAGAAAGCTTCGAGAGGAACAAGAGAGTGATTTCAGTGATCTATCCCATGCAAGTACCTCTGAGAAGAAGTGGAAACACTGAAAACTCAGAGTAGTTTTATGGAGGGTGCATAGTGCTCCATTGAGCAGAAATGGAACTACCGCTTTCCCTACCATAAAAGCTAAAGGCTTTCAATCTGCCCTTTATACTTGGATGAATAATTCATTGCAGGCTTGGCCAGCCTGAACAGCTCCCTCCCCTCCACGCGAGGCAGGAGAGTCAATACAAGCGGGTCTCTGTACTGCTACGGAGATTGTGACTCTGCACAGCCGAGGGAGCCATTGTACCCAACTTGTTCAGACAGGTCCCATGACAAGAGGACCAAGGCAGAAGAAACCTCCCATAAAGCACAACACCTGGAATTTAGCCAGCACTACAAAAACGGAGCAGCACGGCTCACCGTCAGGAATGCTGATCCAGGTCTCGCTGCAGGGCAGGCAGCAACAGTAACTCAGTGCCTTGAAATAGATGGGAATAAGCACACAGCGGCGGTGTGAGGTATAAATGGACACCATCGTTTCTTGGGATTTGTTTCCAAACTACAGGAATGTGGAATGCCAAAAAAACCTCATGGTTTTGTAATGGAAAAAAAAAATCAAACCAAAGAAAACACCACATGCCTCACTGTTGAGGAAAAGGAATTCAAACCCCAAGGAATATAAAGTCCTTTTTTCCATGGAAGTTGAAAAAAGGAAACAAGACAAATTATGCAGAAGGAAAGAATCAGAATCAGAATTCAGCAAAGTTCTATAAGACACAGCATCTACAGGATGTTCACTCATAGTAGTGCATAGCCAACTCAGCTGTGTGAGCCACATCAATCACTTTTAAACTACTAAAAAGTCTGGCATTTAGAAGACACTAATTACATTTTCAGTGAGTGAATTACTGTATGAGTAAACTCAAACTATGCTTATAGCAGAGGAGCTACTGAGAAAGCTGTGAAGAGGATGGACGACAGGAGCACATCACACTTTCAGTGCATTTAAAATAACAGTGCTTCTTAGAAGCAAACCCACTTTAGACTAGAGGAAAATCTATTTCACAAACTACAGATTTAGAGGAGGATAAATCACTTCCAGTCCTCAGATTTGCTTCTAAAATTGCTTATCAGCTTTAAAATGAAATATTTATGTATTCTTTTTCCAAAATTAAGTTACCATTTTAACAAAATACCCCTTTCCCTCTTGGCCTAAAGCAAACTTTGCAGTCTCCATAACCTCATGCAACTGACTTCAGCCTTCATTTCCAGCACTTGCATACAAAGACCAAACAGGGCACTGATGTAACATTTAACCTACAAATATTAGCAATATTTTGCTTAGATGATGTTATTTGTCTAGGACAGACAGCACATAATTCCATTAGACCCAGCACCTAATTCCCTGGCCCTTAGAAGGATCAAGGCTTTAAACGCTACCTAGAAAATCCAGCTGTCAACACTGTGAGCTCTCCCTATACCTGCTCAGCCTGGTTTATGCAAGACATTTCTGTCAGCTCTGAAAGCAGGACTACCTGTATTTAACTGCTTCATCCCCCTTGGGGAGCCACAATTCTGCAACGTACTGAAAATCAGGTACTTGGTGTGCACAAAAGTGTCATCTGCAGAGGTGAAGAGCAAACAGCTCCCCACCAATGGACCTGTGAATTCCTCCTGCAAGTATGAATCGCTGCTAAATTCAAAGCCATACAAATACAAGGTTCTCTAAACCTCAGCCAGCTCTGTGTGGTTGACAGAGTGGTCCAAGAAAGACATAAGTTTTGTCTTATTCTCCAGGTCTTTGTTCAGAGAAAATTCAGCGACCTTCATTTTAAGAGCACGCAGGCACAGCCTGAAGCCACTTCTCAGACCGTAAGAGACTGACGTTTGCACTGGTGGTCACTTTGCTCCAGACCCACTCAGTCTGCGACCCGATGAGTTACTGTGCAGCCCCACGCTGGCAGGGCAGGACGATCTGCTGCCATCAAACTCTTTCTAGAAGCAGACAACAAGCTTAGTAAGCAGAAGAGCTTTCGTCTTTAACAGTTAACTGTCTTGCATAAACTCTGCATGATGAAACCTTACAATAGGCTAAAAAATATAGAGCGGATTGGTTTCTTTTGTTGGGCACTTGTATTCATCATTTGCTTTGGTGTCCTGCTGGTAATTTCCACAGCAACTTTCCTACAGGCTTTTAAGGACACACTCCTCAGTGTCAGCCAAGCTGGAATCTTCATGAGACACCTGGGAAGACAGAGCTTGGCTGAAGTGGCTTTGAGAAGAAAACCACCTCTGCAGACCCTACTCAGGCCTACTGGTCAAGTAAGGAAGTGCTGCCCATAAATGCTGCCATTCATGAGCTGGTTTCACTGTTAGCACATTTCTACGCCCAGCAATGAGGACAGAATGTCCTCCCAGTTTGCTCCAACGACTTACTTGCAACATTAAATGATCTGCATTCACTTTTACTCCTACCTCTTCCTCTGCCTTTAGCAGGCAACACAAAAGCCCAAGCATTGCTTTGAACAGAATGGCAAAGTAGCCAAGTACAAAAGCTTTCCTGTCTACCTAGAGCTGGGTAAGTCAAATGAGAAAATATCATTTAAGGCAGCAGGAGGCTTGTTAGGTACCTGCTATCAACAATCACACCAACAAAATATTCATCACTGTCAGCACAAAGAGGCCGTGGTGCTGTAATAGCATTTCCAGCTCCTGTAGGATGCCTTTTTAACAGCCTCCCTCCATGCCATACAACCTTGAGCTACAGTTACTGTCTGTAGCCTCTGGTTTCTGCCTGCTGTTTCAGCAAAGGAGCTGAGGAGTGGATGCTGTCCTTTCTCTACGAAGACAGACCAGGCCCCTCTGATCAGTGGTGACCCCCTAACAAAACGTCAAGCACACATCTGCACAAGCACATTCAATAACACAAACACAAGCACACACGATCTTCCTGCCTGACAACTTTGATGGATATTGAACACATAGAGGCCTTAAAGGACTCCCTTGGCATTACAGCCTGATATTCAGCTCATTTTAGTGACCATACGCTCTACGTTGTTGCTCTGCAGCAGAACCTAGTCACAAACTGTACTTTTAATCAATGTGATGCATTCACTCTTTGCTTCTCTAACACACATCCTTCCAGTAAAGGATTCCATCCGCATGGGTGCCAGAAGCAGAGCAAACAGTATCACCGCAGAACAAACACGGTCAGAGGCTCCAAATGAAAAGCTCCAATGAAACAGTGAAAGATAGGACATACATGCAGCGCAATATCTCACTGTCGTTAAAAGTCAATTGGAACACACTGGCTGGCTCTGATTCAAAGCCAGGAATCCAAGTTTCCATTAGGTGGAAACCTACTACATTAAACAAGCACAACAACTCAGCACACAGCCGTAATTTCTCAGGGATCCCACATCCTAATTTGCTGCCTTCTTTTCCCACCTAAAATCTAGTTCGAACTGTGAATAGCAGCGTGTCCATTTCACACACATACGCTCATCCGCTTCTTGTGGAGAGGCCAAAGGACACTCAGCATTTCATCCTGCAAGACCTGTCGGCAGCTTGCCATATTTCACCATATTTCTCTGTCAGACCAAGCCCACAAGAGCTTCTGCCCCTCACACATGGCTTCCTTCTGAAAGTATTCTCCTAGCAAAACACACAGCAGAACTGAAATGGATGTCTGTTTGCAAGAGATCAATCTGTCATTTCTAAAACCTAAACCAAAGCAGAAACCATAGCATGTTTAAAACATCATTCCTGGAGCGCACACACTAAGAGCGAGTCATTAGCTACCTACGACTGTGTCAGGCTGCTGCCAACAGGGCAAGAGGAAAGAGCAAAACACGAGCAAGATGCGTAAGCCTGCCCTAAGCACACGCTCCTAGCAAGAGCGGGGACAGAAGAAATTGAAAAATGTGCTGCCACGCAATGCAGCTGAAATAGTTCAGCTCTTCAGAAGCACCACAGGAAAGAACAGCACACACCACCAAGAGAAGGTGGCCCCTGCAAGGGAGTAAATCATGCTGCGTGCTTGAGGCTGCGCCAAGGGCCAGTTAAAATGTACTGTAAAATCACTGAAGCGGAATTTCTCTAGGCTGCAAATATCTGTAATATCACAAAGTCAGAGCTGTGTTGTCTTCCACTTGAGGATTACTTAGTCTTACACGTGTACAGAAGGTAAATTGAAATCACAGTTCAAGGGACAGTTACACATCAGACTCCGGGTAAGCAAGAGGAAGTTCCGGTTGAAAGTAACCAAATTATACTTGCAAAACAAAAAGCAAATGAAACCAAATACATCGGGCTTATCTGCAGATTCAATAATTAAAAAAAAAATTATTCTTAGACAGACCTGATAGGGTGTCTTTCCTCTTAGGGACTTTAATGCCCAGTGACACAAAAAGTATTGCTAGATTTCCCAGATTACAAAAAAGCAGCACAAAAACATTCAAAACATAAGCAGTAAAGGTCTTGTATTCTAACCTTGTCTCTCAAACACATACTTTGATATCCACTGTTATCTTTTAGAGCATATGTGACTTGTAAACAATAGGAAGTGTTTATCAGTGGGAGTCAGTTGCTGTGGGAAGCTGACATCAAAGGCGTACCCCTTCCAGAGAGGGAGAAGCACAGACTGATGCAGCTCAGAAAATTAAAGAAATCTCACCTTTGCATGTATGTTTGCAGCACCCAGAATAACTTAGCTCACAGGCTGAGGTATTGCTGCTCTCTGAAGCTCCTTTGTTTCCTCCCCCTTCCCCTCTTGACCAAGTCATCAGCAGCCAGCTAAATACATCTGTTCTTCATTTTATCTCATTGGTAACACGAGCCAAACGCTGACCACATCCTCACCTCTCATGGCTCAATGACACGTGCGCAGGTATCGGCACCATCACTTCGAGACGGTCCTGTTCTCGTTGACGAGCATGTAAACATATGAGCTGCAGTTCTGCTACTCCAACGTGCTTCACTTCATGCCAGTTTCTCCCTAGAAAAGTTCATCATCCATGAGAAGGAACAGAACATAAACCACAAGTTTTAAGCATTCAAATATCAAATCCGGTATCTAATTTAACATCTTACATTCTTTTTTCCCCCCTCTCTCTCCTCACAGGAGGTTTCCCATGGGAGACAACTACCCCATTCACCTGTCAATTTGCCCTTCGGAGAAACAATCTTGTAAAAACTTCATGGGAGACTGCTGACTCCAGAGCTACACTGACTGATGGTAAAGAGGGATGTGTCTGACAAAGCTTTGTTTCAAAAATGCAAAAAGACGACAAAATACAGCTTTGCCATCTGTAGCATAAAACCGTAACCCAAATCTGTTACCAGTACCCTGAACTGTGAAGGAGCAGGTGCTCAAAGCATGATCAGCGTGATGTTACACAGTTCTTCCCTTCTGCTTGAAGGGTCAGGGCTAAATGTTTTCACTGCAGAACTACAAGAGCCTTCTCTTAAAGCCTATTAAGGCATTTTCTTTAGACAATAACAGACACCGTGCTTTCTGGCCTGTAAAATCCCTCCTTTTCCTCAACTTGAGAACCACCAGCCTCCAAGAGAGACTGAACTGTTTTTATTAGGTTGGCTGCCTGCCTTCATCGAGTCCCTTTTCAATAAAGCCAACTTGGGAGAATCACAGGCAGAGGTTTATATATCACATAACTCTGCTCAGCTCTTATAAGACACAGGAAGATTACACCACATTTATCACAATTATTGCCACCAGACTTCCCAGTTATGTTCTTTCCTACAGCAAGACTGCCTTTTCCAGAAAAGAGCATCATAGCCAGGCCAGCACACATCAGCTACTTGCTAAATGACAATCAATTGACATGAATTTACAAATGAGGACACTGTTACCAGCTCACCAATTGACCTTGAAACGTCACCTTTTTACGGTCTTTTTCCTTCCCCTATTCCTCTTTTGCTTTTTCCCCCCCACTGACTATCTTTGCCCTGGAAAAACTGCACCTGTAACTGCTGGACAAAACAGGTTGTAAAGCCTCCAGGTAGGCACAGGATGGAAACCTTCAGTGCCAAGATATCATTTGTTTCTCAGGTAGCCATCACTGAATTAACTTTCAAAAGGAATGCACTGGCAGAGGTTGCCCAGCAAAGTCATGGATGCGCCATCCCTGGAGGTGTTCAAGGTCAGGTTGGATGGAACCAGCAACCTGATCCTGTGGGAGGTGTCCCTGCCCATGGCAGGGGGATGGAATGGAATGGGCTTTAAGTTCCCTCCCAATCCTAACCATTCTATGATTCTATGACTTTTGTAGGAAAGGTCCTGCTAGCACTGCACAAGCTTTAATAGCCCCTAAAGGTGAGTGAATACATTTGTTGGGACATTAACCCAGTCACTTCACTGAATTACCTTCCAGGAGGTCCAGGTACACCAAAAACGCAGCATAGATTTGGGCACTGTCAGATATATCGAGAGACATCATTTCTGTGAACTGAAACCCAAAAAGTAATGTTGGTGAAGGCAGTCAGAAATTATATTAAGAATGAACTGACTGAACTCAGCATCTGTACAGCTGTCTGAGCCACTGAAGTCTGAAACCAGCTTCAAGGACTAACACACCATTAAAGAACAGGGGTTGTTTTCCGACAGCATCTTAAGAGCACTTTTTTTCCACATTCCTCCTATTTCAGCCCTTAAGAAAGCAAGCCGAATAAACAAATAAGCGAGGAATAGCAGCTATTTTTGGAACAGACCTACCTTTGTGGAGAAAGGCTATGAATTTTCCCTATTTTTGCTGCAGAACATCAACACAAGATGACAGCCAAATTAAATACCTCCATGCCTTCAGCACACGAAAAACTAAGGTGCCCTGAAGAGAAGGATGTGGGGTGCTGATGGATGAGAAGCTCAACATGAGCCAGCAATGTGCGCTCGCAGCCCAGAAACCAGCCGTACCCTGGGCTGCATCCAGAGCAGTGGGACCAGCAGGGTGAGGGAGGGGACTCTGCCCCATCTGCTCCGCTCTTGTGAGACCCCACCTGGAGCCCTGGGTCCAGTTCTGGAATTCCCAACATAAGAAGGACATGAATCTGTTGGAGCAAGTCCAGAGCCCACGGATGATCTGAGGGCTGGAGCAGCTCTGCTATGAGGACAGGCTGAGAGAGCTGGGGCTGTTCAGCCTGAAGGAGAGAGGGCTCTAAGGAGACCTTGGAGCAGCCTCCAGTACTGAAAGGGGTGCAGGAAAGCTGGATCTGGATCAGGGAGTGAGGGGACAGGACAAGGGGGAACGTTTTAAGCTGAAAGAGGGGAGACTGAGATGAGATCTTAGGAAGAAATGTGGGGAGGCCCTGGCCCAGGTTGCCCAGAGCAGTGGTGGCTGTCCCATCCCTGGAGGTGTTCCAGGCCAGGTTGGATGGGGCTTGGAGCCCCCTGACCCAGTGGGAGGTGTCCCTGCCCATGGCAGGGGGTGGAACTGGGTGGGCTTTGAGCTCCCTTCCAACCCAACCCATTCTGTGTGGGAAACAAGTCTAAGATCAAGGTTTAAGACGGTTGCGTTTTGCAGCCCCCCCCGCCCCTCCTGGGGTGAGTGCCTACCGCGGGGTGAGTCAGCATCCAGTTGCCCCCGCAGCCCCTCGGTTCTCTCCCTCTCCCAGCGCTGCCCTCCGCCGGCTCCATGCCCGCCCCGGTGCACCGCGACTTCGCTCCGGGCGGCGCGCGCAGCACAGCGCCCCCCCCGGCAACCGCGGCGCCGCTCGCGTTCCGGCCCCGACGCGTTCCGCCCCCAGACCAGGCGCTGCCTTAAACCCTGGTGGTATAAAATCATAAAATCATAGAATCGCTTGATTGGAAAAGATTTTGAGATCAGCTGAGGGGCTGCAAGGCCCTCGCTAGGATGCTGTGCGTGTTCTGGATCTGGCTACCGCAAGGAAAATCTGGCTGCTGTTGGAAACTGCCAGCTGCATTGATTAGAGGAAACACCAAGTATAATCTGGAGATGAAGAGATTGATGCAGAGCCTAGTGAAAAACCAACAATGTGGTCCTTACCCCTTCTGATTATATAATAATCTTTAAGCCTATAAACAAAGCATCAGTGAAAATTATGTATGTATTGAGTACATGAATTGGTGTGTGGCTGGTAGCCACAGGAACTCTGATTGGGGCCAATGTTATTCAAGCAATTTTAAGGAGGCCGGCCTGTTTAAAAAGCACTGGTTTAGCCAGGACTCGAATTCCCTGAGAATAAAATGAAAAAAAAAAAAAAAAAGGAATTGGGAAAAGAATTGGATGGATTTGAGTCCTCAGAGGTGATGGAGTAAATGAAACGGAGTAGGCTTGTCTGTAGATTCTCATAGGTCTATGTATGTCATAAGCTGTATCAGAAGGATGGATCCTCTGTTTTCTACTGTGTGGGAAACAAGTCTAAGTTAGAAGAAAGCTGGCTCAGAGAGAATCTGTCACCTGCCAAACCGAGGGAGTGTGCTACTGGCAGAGACAGTTCTCACAGCTGGATCGTTCTTGTTTGGCGTGGGTATTTAGAGGAGGCTGAAACAAATTGCCTGAACTTATTTCTGTGGGACTTAATGTCTGGACAAAGCTGTTTCTCCCTCAAAGCTAGAATATTTCACGACGGGGCGGTTAATTGTCCTGTCACAGCAGGATTTTTGGCCACTAATAAAGCAGTCAAAAATATATACAGATTTCTTTGTGCACATAAAGCTATGTGCATTTATAGATGTAAGACAGACATGAATTGTCAGGGTAACTCGTTGACCTGAACTTTCCAAACTTTCACTCCTGCTGTGTGGCTGGGTGTGTGAAATGAAGCTGAGTTGACTCCTTTCTCTCATGCATGAAGAAAGATCTCATGTTTCAGGCATCTGCCCCTCTCCGGGGTGAGGACAGGCTTTTTCTTTTGTGTACCAATATGAGGCAGCCAGCAAAGTGAGTGGTGTGAGTGAGGGGAAAGCCATTTTGGAGACAAAATTACCATTTGTGGGCTGCTGTTGGAGGCATTGCGTTTGCCCCTAGCAAATTGTTAGGGTTCTGATGGTGTTCACAAAACAACAAAGGTGTAGTCTGAAAAGAGCTGAAGGTATTTTTGGTTTCACTGGAGACATTAAGAGCTGCACAGGCTAAAAAGCACACTCAGCCTTCTGCAAACGTGCTGGCAACAACGGTGATTAACTGGATCGCACCTTTGCACTTTGCTGTTAGAACGACCCAAAGGCTTTGCAGCCTCTGCCTTGCAGCTCTTCCTTTGTTTTTGGGAGGAAATAATCCCTGCTTGGCCCTGACCCTGTGCAGGCTCTGGGCTATGGTGGAAAGTTGACCCTGCGCTTGGTACGCACCCCGTGCTGCTGCACCTGCATCTGCAGTGGAGGCACGGCAAAGAGGAGGTACAGGAGGTGCGTATTTCTCCCACAGCTGCCACAAAGGCTCCTAAAAAAAGGGATTATGACCCTGCTTGAACATCCGATGGATGGCAAAAGCCAGGTGCCAGCCCTCCACATCAAGCACAGTTCAGCAGTGTTAGTCCCCATCCTCCCAACACTGGTCACCGTGGGCAACAGTGGCTTTGTGTGCATGTGGGATCGGCTGGCTCCTGCAAACCCCTAATCACTTCATACAGACTACAAAGCTGCTCCTTCTATTTGGTTAACGAATCCAAGCATAAAAGCAACATGTGGCAAACTAACCATGAAAGAAAAGCCTCACTAACGTATTATTCTAGAAGGACAATTATAAAGGTGATGTGAAGGGCAAACAGGAGGAACATGTTTTCGCTACTTGTTCCAGAAGATGTTTACAACTTGCAGAAGCTTCTCAAATTTTAGTGCGGATTATTTGACCTCTGGAAAATATTGAAGTTTGTGGTGTTCCTAGGATGTTCCTTTTTGTCTTAGTTTTTGTGAGTCATCTGATCAGGAAACTGAGACAATATAATTTGGTGGGGGTAGTAAGTTGTGTTCTATAAACACTGCAGACGTGAACTATATATGTGCTGCAAACGATTCATGATGAAATTATGGATAATTCTCCCATTTATGCCTTGCAAGCACACAAGCAAGTGACATCGGTGCCTGGTTAAAGTCGATCTGTTGATTTTGGAGGGACTCCACAGTAAAACCCAGAAGTGCCATGATGGGGCCCTGGGTGAGAAAAGGATTTAATGTGCCCAAATCCTGTTAACTTCTGAGAGCTCTGCTTGCTATGCCCTTTGTAAGATCATGACCCAATAATTTTAATTGCTGCAAATTGTTTTATTTATTTTGTCATTAAATTGTCATTGATCCATTCACAGGGAGGTTTTCATGGAGGGTAAGTCCATGAAATACAGGGATTTCCACCTTTCAGCTGGAGCAACTGCACTCTACTCATCCTGCAGGCAGCATGGGATGGGTACATAAAATCACAAGGCTGGAACAGACCTCTGAGATCATCGAGTGCAACCGTGCCTGTCTCCCTACTAAACCCTGTCCTTAAGAAACTCATCTACCTGTCTTTTAAACCCCTCCAGGGACGGCGGCTCCACCCCCTCCCTGGTCAGCTGTGCCAATCCCTGACCACCCTTTCAGTGAAGAAATGTGTGAGGCTGCTTTGCACCGGCATCCTAAGGATGTCTGCAGAATACTTTTGGATATAAAAGCACAAATTAACCTTTGTTCCCTAGCAGGTGGGGGGGACGGGGGCAAGATCTTCACCGAAGTGGCAAACTGAGAGATCTCTTTGCATTGGCACCAGCATGTGTTGGGTAGGCTGTGATGGGAACTGCTCTTCCAAAGCTAAAACTAGGCGGATAAGTGGAGGGTTTGTAACTTTTACGGGGGGCCCAGCTTGCCCAGGTGTGTGTGGGCAGGAGCCAGCTGGGACGAATGGATCACACCTGGCTGCCTGGCCGGCCCAGCACTGCGGGCTCACCTCCCACGCTTGCTCGGCAGCCGGCAGGAGGGCTGGGCTGAGCTGTGCTAGACTAAGCCGAGCCAGACGTGAGCTGAACCGACTCGAGCCAAACTGAGCCATGCCAGAGGAGGCGGGCTGAGCCGAGCCATGGGAGGTGGACTGGGCCGAGCTGGGTTGAGCCATCCCAGAGGAGGTGGGCTGGGCTGAGCCGAGCCGTGCCAGTGGAGGTGGGCTGGGCTGAGCCGAGCCGTGCCAGTGGAGGTGGGCTGTGCCATCCTAGCGGAGGTGGGCCGGGCCGGGCCGAGCCAGAGGAGGTGGGAAGGCGGCGCTGCTCCTCCTCCTCCTCGTTTCCCCCGCGGCGCCGGGCGCTGCAGCGGCCGCCCCGCACCGGCTCCCTGCGCCTACCATGGCTGTGAGCGCCGGGCCCCGCGCCCCGAGGCCCCCTCCCTTCCTCTTCCTCCTACTGCTGCTGGGTGAGTGCGGAGCCAGCCTGCCCCCGGAACCCCCGCCACCGCCGAGCCCCGAGCCCGAGCCGCAGCCGCTGCCCGAGTCGGCTCTGCAGAAGCCCACGGTGCTTGTGGCCATCCTCGCCCGCAACGCGGAGCGCGCGCTGCCCCACAGCCTCGGCTGCATCGAGAGGCTGCGCTACCCCAAGGACAGGATCGCTCTCTGGTACGGGGAGAGGGCTTGGGGGGGGGGGCGTGATGGGGGTTTGGGGGATGCCCGGTAGGGATAAGGCGGGATTTGCGGAGACCTGGCAGTGTGGCCGTGCCCAGGAAAGCGGGGTGTCCCGCTCCTCCGGAGCCCGTTCTGTGCTCTGTGGCGGGAACGGAGACCGAACGGTACCGAGGGTCGGGGCTCCCCCCGCCTCTCCGCGCCCCGCAGGCACCGCGTGTCGGGCCCCCCCCCGCGCCCTCTCCCCGCAAGCGCGGCAGCTCGGGCCCCCCCCGGCGTCCTCTCCCCGCAAGCGCTGCAGCTCGGGACTCCCCTGTCCCTCCCGTCTCTCCGCAGGCACCGCGGGCCGGGCCCCCTGCCCGGAGGGAGCGCGGTTCTGTCCCTGGGCGGTGAATCCCGGCCTGTGCCAGGGCTGGGGAGATGCTGGTGGGCACTGAAAAGCAGCATTGTTGGAAGGCTGCGGCTGGAGACACGGGATGTGTTCAGGGATCACAGCGTGGGAGCGGCTGCCGCGCTCGGGGTGTGTGTCGGGATTCAAACCCATGTGGGAACTGGTCAGTCTGCCTTGGTTCGTAAGGATGGAAAGAAAAAAGTCTTTCCCTCTCAGCCTGGCATAAAGTGTTGGGAGGAATGGGAACTGCTTGAAAAAACCCACACCACGTTTTCTTTTGGATTGGCACAGCTGCCCAGGGAGGTGGTGGAGTTGCCATCCCCGGAGGTGTTTAAAAGATGGGCAGATATGTTTCTTAGGGACAGGGTTTAGTAGGGAGACAGGTACAGTTGGACGTGGTGATCTCAGAGGTCTCTTCCAACCTTATGGTTCTATGATTGTGTAAAGCAAGTGGTGAGATAGAGCCTGAGGCAAAGTTCTGCCAGCCAGCGGGGACAGTCCTGTTAACTGGAAAGCTCAATAAAGTGAAGGTTTTCTTGGTATAAAGGGTTATGGGGAGGACTCTTCCCCAGTCACAGCACTGCTACTGACACATTGTTGTTAGATGTTTCTGCATGTCCTTGAGGAACGTGGCTGTTACTTGCCTTCAGCTGCTCTGTCCATCCTTGTCTCAGAGTCTGCTCGTGGGCACAGGCCAAGTCATCCCAAGATTGTACTAACGACTTCATGGTAGGAATTTGTGCAAAACGGCACTCAGGTCTTTGTCCTGGCCCTGCTCAGCTTGTTGGGGTGGGCTTGGCCATAGGCAGGCTGTCTGTGAGCCTTTGGTCACCGAGGTGGGAACAGCAAAGACTCCCCACCTCGGCAGCAGAACCCAGCTTTCCTCTCTGCTCTTCAGGCCGGTGATTTTGTAGCTGTGGAAGGGTCATGCTGGAGGAAGGGGTCATGCGAAGGAGGAAGGGGTCACAGCCCTCCCATCAGGTGCTTGTGGAAAGCCTAGACAGCATTTGGCTCGGAAATACGTAATATTGTGAGGAACGGGCTAATGCCCAGCAACAGTAGAGAGCCTTAAGACCTGGCTACTGGATATAAGTCAACTTGTGTTTTAGATTTCCTCATGTGCTTCTTCGTGGCTGTGCTTTGTTTGCTGGGGTGGGCTGAGCTCTTCATAGGGTTGTGTCAGTGACCTCTCACTGTGCACACAGCTGAGCTGAGTTAGGAGACTTGGCTGTGTTAGGAAGGCTTGCTGCATCGTTTGCGTTGGTGCTGGAGAACTGCAAAGAGGGAAAAATGTTTTGCTTTATCTTGGACAAAGATGACCCAGATTTTAGGTACTCAGCATGCCCCGACCCTCTTGGAAGTGGTTTGGGGTGGTTTTTCTTGCTTTGAACGTCAGCAATGCTGACTCTGTTTATTTGGGATCCATCATGTTACAGGTGAGCAGTGTTTGTTGGTCAAACAGGTTCATCGTGGCTGTAGTGGGCAAAGTAAAAGCATGCGTATTCAGCAGTTTTCCTTACCCTTGTATTAAGTGATGGGATAGCAAAGAAAAGTTGTCTGTAGTTTCATCTTTAAATACCTGCTAGTTCATAGCTGTGGGCTGTTTGCACTCTTCTCTTTTACTAACCTGGGGATCAAGTACCTGCATAAATGAGTTGGTGCTTGGAAGCAATAATTAGGTTCTTTTGTGCTTGAAAACCTGTGCCTGCTTTAGCAGATTAGAGTAGGCTTATATTTCAGCAGTGATAACGTGAACCACAGGTGAGATTGGTGAAAAGCTGGAATAAATCCCAGGTGAGGGATCAGTGGGTATAATGTGACATTGGCTCCAGTGAGTGAACAGATTCAATTTAAAAGAACTATTGTAGCTGAAAATAGAAGCTGATTAGATCAGTAGAATAATTAACTTTAGTAATTATATATTATTAGTCTAAAACTAGCAGATGATACTCTTATCTGAGCATTTTCTTATCCTTCTATGGTTTACTCTTTAAATGTGAAAAATTCAATGCAGAGGGGAATTTCTGGTAGGGTGCAGGGATCATTTGAAACTTTGATGGGTGTTATTACTCACTGGGAAGTGTTGGCTTTCAAATGCACTGCGTTTTCTGCCCTTGTTTCCATTTGTGCAAGGAGGTTGCTTTAATCTTCATGGTCAGTCTTAATCACTTAGGAATGCTGAAGTTCCAGTCTGCTGGCTCTTGCTTCTGTCCACTGGTGGCTTGCATCTATTTAAAACTTGCTCACCTGTGCTGTGACTTCCACGTGACAGCACTAAAACATTAACTTTTGGAAACAAAATAGACTTTTCACTTATCATTTAAACTTGTGGAATTTGGTTTCCAGTTCATATGTGTAGATGCTTAAAATTTATTTATTATATAGCTTTAATAACATAGTCATAGACTAAGTGGGGCTAAGAGTGAGATGGGGCTCGTACAGCACTGGAGCTGTGATTAAGGTGATGATCCTGTTGTACAAGAGGTTGCATAGCCTTTCTTCCAAAGAACTTGAATTAAGTGACTACACAAAAAAAACAAATGGGAGTAAACCACTTCCATTTCCTAGCTGGGGAAACTGGGGAAGAAAGGCCCACAAGATTCTTGAATTTATTAAGACTAGAGTCCATTTCTTGATTTTTCTCTCTTACTGAGGTATCTTTTACTCTAAAGTGTGGTAAATTTATGTATGGAATGGAAAACCAGGGAAGGCTAAAGAAATGATCCCATCCTAATATCTGCAATGATCTCTTTTTTGGCCTTTGGGTCTGTCTCCCTCATCTAAGGCTTGGCAAACTTAAGCAAATGACATCATAAAATTGTTCAGTAAGAACATTTGAAGGGAAGCTGAAAATTGCTGCTGTGCCTCACTGAGGTCTGCATGGCAAGACTCAAACTGCTCTGCAGCTAAAAACTTTGCAGTTCTGCAGAGAAATGTTAGAAGATGCACCGGCTGTGTGACGGCAGTTTGCAGGGTAGGGGTAGTTTCTTTTTCTCTTGCTGTGCTTGCAAATTGCCATATTCTGATGCCTTTTTGATTTCATTGAAGAGCATCTTGCCCCACTCTTCATATTGGGGAAAACTCGTTTTCAGGATTTTTAAATATGTACAAAGTAGGCGTGAAGAAACTTCAAGGGGTTCATTCCTGCCCAGGGCAGGATCCCACTTCATCCCTGGCTTCAACCCAGGGCTGAGATTCCTCATCCAGTCAAGGATGTCAAGGTTATGTATGGTCAGGTCTTCCAAAGCCTGTTCTAGTGGGGGTGTGTGGAATGGAAGGCAGCTGTGGGAGTGTGTTAAAAGGACCAGCTGCAACCAATATTGGCTGTAAAGTGATTGAGTTAATTTGTCCCTTAAAAAAATAAAAGGCAATTTCACTTCTACATTCCTGGCATACAAACTATTTCAGCTCCTCGACTTGTGGTATATCTGGAAGCAGGGACTGGTTAGGTCAGAGCCAAGGGAAGCCTGCCCAGTTCCTGATGTCATCTGCCTCTTCCACTGTGCTTCTCCAAATGGAGCATCCCAAGAGTAATGTGTGGATATCCTAGAACATCTAAGACACTGAAGATTGTCTTGTCCCAGCCTCCGCTCAGAAGAGGCTCTGCTGGGGCAGGCTGCACATTGCAGTTCAAGGTTTGAATATCTTTGAGGATGGGGACTCCACAATCTCTGGGCAACTCGTTCCAGTGAGATAGTCACGGGGAAAGAAGTTTCTTGGTAAGTGATATCGGCTGAGGGTGAGTCTAGCAGGATGGCAGGATTTTGGGATAAAGCAAAACTTGCATCAGGACATTTCATGTGAGGTATCACAACATCTGGGAATGAAAGCCTTCACGTACTGGGTCAGGATTCTCTAAAATTAGATCCCTGGTACACATGGTGTGCAGAAGTTTGGGAGCTGCCCTTTGCCAGTGCTCCCTGTCATTCTGTGCTCCTGAGGGACTCGTGAAAGACCATATGGGCTAAAGGGTACAGATAGGACCAAGATGATGCGGGGTGCATCTGTCATAACTTGGAATTTCCTTCCTGTGGGATGATGTCTCAGACTTAATATTATTTCAATATATTAGTGCGCATCTCATTTCCTTTATTTTAGTGAAGCGTAGTGTATGTTGATGATGCTCATTGCCAAGGGTGGATTAGAGCTAAATGGGGCACATATGCATCAAAATTCCAGGCTAAAGCAGATAGGAATAAAAAATTTGTTAGCATTCCCTACAATCTGGATTTTTGGCCATCTTCTGCCAAAATGGCCAGCTCCTTCAGACAGGCACAGGACACTGCTGTTAGGCTCATCAGTAAAGAAAAAAGTACTTTCTAAAAAAAAAAAATAATGGAACTGTGCCATTTTATTCCTTCAGTGCCTGAATCCAGTTTTGAAACAGAAATGCTTGGTTTGGTTGTGGGGGGGTGTGTGTGCACATGCGTGTCTGTCAGTTTGTATAAGGTCTGCTGACCTTGGATCAGAGTGTTTTTGTTACTGTAGAATGACTTCAGTTTTCTTCCTGGAAAGTTAACTTGAGGACCTAGTAAATACATGGTGATTTTAAACTTTCCCCAGCTGACTCTAGAACTGATATATGCTGGAATCATGTTCATGCAGTATTTCATCTGCTTCTTTGGGAGAGGTGATGGCGTATTTGAGATAGCCATAGGACATACTGGGAAATAAGACCTCCTTATTCAGGAATGGAGGCTGATCTGTCTCACTAATTACGTAGTAAATACGTCTTCCTCACTAATATATAACTACACCATTAGGTGAAAAATTATAGGGATGAGAATACGGTTTTGCCAAAGTCTGTCCTTGCTCCATTTCTGGGGACTCTTAAAACATTGGCAGTGCTGGAGCTGTCAGCTTCGGTGTTATCCCTGCTGCACATAAGGTTGTGGATGTGAACAGGTTTGGAACTGTTGCCCTTTCATTCTGTCTACATACGCTGATAGGAACCATGCACCTCTCGTGGGCATAAACAGATCTTGAGCTGGACCAGAAAATGCATGAAGTCTGAGGCTGTCCCTTCTGGGCCCTGGGGTTTATGAGGATTTAAATTCATAGAATCAAACAATCATAGAATTGCTTGGTTGAAAAAGACCTTTGAGATCATTGAGTGCAGCCATACCTGTCCGCTACTGAACCAGATCCCTGAGCACCTCATCTGCCCGTCTTTTAAACACCTGCAGGGATGGTGACTCCACTGCCCCCGGGCAACTTCTGCCAGGGCCTGACAACCCTTTCGGTGAAGAAATTTGTCCTAATGTCTAGTTTGAACCTCCCCTGGTGCATCTTAAAGCCATTTCCTGTCACCTGTTACATGGGGCAAGAGATCGAGGCTCACCTTGCTACAGCCTCCTTTCAGGGAGCTGTAGACAGTGATGAGGTGTTCCCTCAGCCACACCCATAACCCTTGTTCTCCAGCCCCTCACCAGCCTCGTTCCCTTCTCTGGACGCGCTCCAGCCCCCCAATGTCCTTCTTGGAGTGAGGGGCCAGAACTGACCCCAGCACTCGAGGTGTGGCCTCACCAGTGCTGAGCACAGGGGCACAATCCCCTCCCTGCTCCCGCTGGCCACGCTGGGTCTGACACAGGCCAAGATGCCACTGGCCCTCTTGGCCACTTGGGCCACTGCTGGCTCATGCTCAGCTGCTGCCAACCAGCACCCCCAGGGCCTTCTCTGCCAGGCAGCTCTCCAGCCACTCTTCCCCAAGCCTGCGACGCTGCACGGGCTCGTGCTGCAACAGAAGATAGTGGGAGTCCGTGTAAACTACAGTGCTACACTATGGGTCATATAAGCTCTTCTGCACAAGTTTTCAGCTCTAATAGGGATTGATTTTTATTTATTAAGATTTTTTTTTTCCTGTAAGGAGGAAAAATACGATTTTATTTATGCCTCTCCCCTTGACAGAGTACAAACTTCCCTGGATTCTAAAAGAATATTTTGCTAGTTGTTGCTCTTAGGTCCCTCTGCAGAGGAAAAGTTGTGTGGCTGCAGCCTGGTTGGGATTTTGCCCAGTGGCAAAAACTAGGTTGCATCAACTGTGAGGTGTTGGTTTATATCCTGAAGCTGATAACAGGTGGCTATCTCTGCAGTTAGCAGATCAGAATCTTGGTTTTGCTACTTGCTCAACAGCTGCTCTTAAAATGGGAACTGCATCATGCCTTTGGTGGTAGAACAGGAATTTGAGCCTGTAGTATTTTCAGTCATTCTTGTCCTTACAAGGTACTTAGCAAAATTGGAGGAAGGGGGTGTTTTCCAGCATTCATCTTTTGAACTGTTAATTGTGACGTGGAAGTTATGTGTTAAACTGCCAAAAGTAAATGCTTTTGGTTTGTTTTGGTTTTTTTTTTTCCTCCCTGTTTATTGGTTTGAATCCATGAATTATTCCCTGCCAGACTTGGGCCAAGTGAACTTAAGCAAGTTCTTCTCAGATTGATGTACAGCTGTGGCGTTAGACAGTGAAAAGCCGTCTTGTGGCAAGTCCTAGAAAGAGGTAAATTAGGAAGCACGAGCTTTAGACAACCAGGAAAAGCTATGGGAACCTTTTCTGCTCCTGTAGTTTATGTCTAGGAGGCAGGGCAGAGGGGAATGTGGCCTGGAAGGTTTTGCAGTAAGACTCTTCTCTCTCATTTAATCATCAGCACTTGGCAGTTTGTGTGGGGATGCAGGGGTATTACATCATCTTTGCATCGAAAAAATAAACTGACGTGTTTAAGTGAGATTAAAGACTCACTGGAAAGGAGCCCCTGTGGTTTAATGTTTGCTGCAGGGAGGAGGGCAGGTGTGTAGCCTTGACCTTGGCTGCACTGCCTCTGCCTGGGGCCGCTGGGTGCTGCTTTCCCCGCTGCGTGCTGCAGCATGGTCCTCTTCTTGCTGCACGCCGGCAGGAAAGTGACTTTTTGGGGGAGTTATGTTTCCCAGCTGCAGCTCTGTGTGAGAAGATAAATAGATGCTGCAATAGCGACACAGCCCGTGGAGAGGAGTGCTGGAGGGCAGGCTGCTGCACTGGAGTCGGAATGTCCCACTGTGTTTCCAGTGATGCCTTGGGTGTGAAATCCCAGGATCATGACATTTAGCTGCAGATTTGCTACTCGGTGGAGTTTCAGTGCTGGGCTGCACGTCAACGCTATTAACTCCCCTCGAGGTTTTTTGAGGGGTGTATTTTTGCTCTTGAAAATTCTTCTTGAATAGTGGCTGTTCTTGCAGTCTTACCAGAATTTGTCATTAACACCGTAACCCTTACAGGCAGTGACAGAAAAGATTTAAAGCGATGTGTACAAGTCACTACATTAGAATAGCAAGAATCCTAACAAAAAAGACATATTGAAAGATGAAAAGTCAGGGTGGGCACTGTATGAGTATGACAAAGGGCTTTATTATTTTGGAAAACAACAAGCCATGCTATTTCTTATTTCTACAAACGGAGGGGTTAAAAAGAGTGCTCATGTCTTCAGGAACTGATTGTGTTTTATTTCTCCTGATTCTTGTTTAGAATTGGCTGGAATTACTGGCAAGGATTGGGAAGGTGGGGTAGAAGTGCCTGGTTTTTTACTGGATTCAACAAGATTGAGTTTAATATTGCTATATGATCGATGCAATATCATGTTGATGTTGGCCTCACCTGGGGAAGGTGTGCTTTTCTTCAAGTGCTGAGTAGCTGGGTGGAAGAGCAGTGGGAGGAGGTGAACTGGTTGTGTGCTGTTGGAGAGGGTGAATGGGAGACCCTGCGAAACAAAGATCCCACATTGCAAAGGAAGAGGAAGTGGCTGGGGATTCCTTCAAGGAGCTCACAAGAAAGGAGAGGCTGGAAACTGCACTCTGGCAACACAAGAGGCTCCCTTTCTGTGATTCTGCAGTTGCAGAATGGGTGTGAGACTTGGAGAATGAATGAGGAGGATGATGTCCGATCAGGGATAGCTGAACCTCAGTCAGGTGTCTGCATGAAGGAAAACGAGTGCTAGTTACCAGAAGCCATCTCCTGTGAAGGATGAGCACACCTACCTGCTGGCCTTGTCCTGGGATGTTGCAGGGAGATTGCTGAAGCTTCTCCAGCTTTCTGGCTACTGCACGCTGCCACGGTGATCCCGAGTCCTCAATGTAACAGCAGTACCACGTAGGGAGGGCCAATTTTCCGTAATCCTTTCTATGAGAGGAGAGGTGATTTTACTTACGTACACCCCCCTGTGGTGCAGACACACAGGGCACCTGTTTTCAACCTGTGTAATTCTGTGGCATTGACTGGAACCAAGGTTATGGTTACTGGTAAAGGCTGAAGTTTGGGATTTTGGATAACACACTTTGTTTTCAGGTTCTGTGTGGGGCCTGCAGGTTTGAGGAGGAAGCAGTTGCCATTTGGGGATGGTTCCTTATGTTCTGCTTGACTTCAGAGATTGCTCTGCTGAGTGCAAGTAGGATTATGAGGAGGTCGGGTCGTTAGGTGCTTGGAGAATGCAGTGTTTCAAGGCTGTTGAATTCAATAAGGCCTGCAGGCTTGGAGAGGAGGTTGTGGTCAGCAGCAGGAGGGCAACACCTTGTATTGTTCTTTGTCAGCTCATCCATTATTTCTCATTATGACTAGGAAACGTAGCAGTTCCGACACTCCCAGCACACTGCTGGATTCTTCGGCTTCTCCAGAGTTGAGAGGGTTGTTGTCCAGGGGAGACCAAGGCATTGTGCCCTTCTTCTACAGATTGGAGAGAGTTTCTGTGTCTAGAATACGTGTTACAAACTCAAACCAAATCCGTGTTCAAGAATCCCATCTTGCTACTGGGTTTTCCAAGCAATAATGTTTCTAGTCCTGCGTTTGTCACTGTGTTGTGTTATTTTTTGAATAGGTTTTCTAGTTACAGTTGAGGCCAGCGTTCGAGACAACTGCGGGTCCTGTAAAACCCAGCAGTAGGAGATGGGAAGAAGGTTGGTGTCAGTGGGCAGCTGACAGTGACCGTGTTGGTAGAAGGGAATTCCTTTTGTTCTCTCTTGCTGTGTGAAACAGGTTGGGTGAGAAGTAGGTCTGGGGAGTTCAAGCTGCTGTATAGTGAAATGTGAGCCGATTGTTTGGGTCTTGGAGGTTTAGCAAGAGACCTGTTGCTGATAGGAGCCAAATGCTGTGTGCTCTTTTGTGCTGTTGGTGTCTGTGTATCCACCTGTAATCTGGTTTAGGAGCAAGGGTGGACAGTGCAAAAGCTCCAGGCTTTGCTGTTCTGTATTGCTGACAATGAGGCCAGGGGTTGGTATGGGCTTAGGTCTGATCTTCTCTTCACAAAATAAGACTTGAAATTTCCTTGGGCTTGAACGGGCAGTCGGTAGCAATTAGGAGGAGGCACCAGGATAACCAGTTCTTGTAACCAAGCAAGGAACAACAGAGCAGCAGACTAGCACTGTACTCATTTTTCCCAGTCTTATGCTGTAAGATTTGACTCACTCGCATAAATCAGTTTCTGGATGCTGCTGGTGTTTGCTCCAAAAGATACATGCTGCTTCAGTAGGAAGTTCTGGATGGAGTTTCCATTTAGCTGTCTCTGAGATGATTGGCTCCAGGGTGCTGGAGGAGCCTACCCAGACCTTTCTAAATAGGTTAGCAGAGAATAATAATTGCTTTTGGGTCATTTGCCTCTACAAATATTTTTTTCCTCAGGCTTTGGCTGTCAGACTTTGGTTTCACTCATTTTTCAAAACACTAATGTGAAATAAGTTCAGTGTGTGTGACTGGAATATGAAAATGTCACTGATGCTAAATACCTTCTCTTAATTTATGATTTATTTTGTTTTTACTTAAAGTAGAATTTAAATGCAAACTGTCGTTGTTAAGCCATGGAGTGGGTTTGTGATAGATATTTTATCACTCCTAGCACATGCTCGCTTCCCCCCCACTTTATTTCTCACACAAACAAGTTGTTTCTTCCACACAAAGTCTTGTCAATGAGTTGTTGTTTCAGACTAATGAGCTCATAGCTGTCTGCTGGCAGAACTCTGCTCTGACTTCATACAAAGTAAGGCTCTTGCCAGGGTATTTTGCCTAATACCTGAGCCTTGAAGGAAGCTCTGTTTTACAGAACAAGAATCAAACTGCTATCAGCAGCATTTCCAGTGGTTTTGACCACAAGCATCACATCTGGCAGTTTGCACCAGCTGTCTTAATGTATGTGATGCAAATTTAAGAGGGAAGGAATGTGTGTCCAGAGCTAGACTGGGGCTATGGAAAACAGTAATTACTTTTCTATGTTCAACAAATTTCAAAGCCCGTGCAGTGGTGTTGGGTGACCCTGCTACCAGTGGAGAGCTTGAGTCACCTTTGAGTCTGCTATATTGTCTGCTGCAGGGTGGAGCATTTCTTGCTGCATGCTGGTTACAGCCTGCATCACAAAGAATAACAAGCATAAATTCAGCGTAACGCTGAGGAGAAACGCGGCCCAAGTCCCCCTCAATTATTTTTACCTCTGTAGCAGAGCTGCCCGAGGAGGTGGTGGAGTCACCATCCCTGGAGGTGTTTAAGAGGAGTTTAGGTGAGGCTCTTAGTGCCATGGTTTAGCTGATGAGCAGAATGTGTGGCCAGGTTGATTACTGCACGTGTGCTTTTGAGACAGCCCACACAGAAACAAAAATGTCTGGTTAAAACAGTTTGGGCACTTAGCTAGACCAAAACTCCAGCCTTTTCTGCTATGAGGATATGTTTCTAGGTTTACTGAACTGGTTCCAGGTCTCTTGAACTGACAAGGCAGATGGAGCTATAGAACTGTGCTAACTCTGGCATGGAAATTACAAATATACTTGGGAAAAAACAGTTAACGAGCCAAAACCCAGATTTCGGCTTGTTAGATCTGGTATCGGGTTACGTAAGCAGAATAGGTTAATGAAACACTTTGAAACAGAAGTCCTACCCACCTGTTACAGGTCAGAAACAGGTTATGCTGAAATGGTCTTGTGAGGTGTCTGCTGCCCCTCTTGGTGGTTGGGTTTGGAGCCTGAGAAACCAGGGCTGCTTGCTGGAAACACCCTCAGCAGCCACACTGGCTCCAAGCCCCTGTGTTACCTGCTCTGCCAGTTCTCCCAGGCAATACCTGAGAAACCTGCAAGGGTTTGAGAGAGCAGAATGGTTTCTCGAATGCGATGGAACTAGTCTCTCTGTTTTTCCATGAGGAAATTACCTGATTACCTTTATTTCTGAAATCCCTCTAGTGGCCAGTTCCTTATGGGACACTTTGGCTGTCGCGTTGGAGCTGATCTTGAGCATCAGTTGCTGCTGTTGTATGGATTTCAGGTGAAACTCTTGATGGATTATTTGAAAGGCTTTTGAAAAAGGGTCAGAGAAAATTTCAGATGAAAACAAGAAAAAAAAAAAAGGCTGTGGTTTTTGAGTGGCAAGCAGATGATGCAAACATCTTTGAAATACTTGATGGGGACATTAAGCGATGCTTTGTCCTTGGTGCGTAGTAGGTCAGATTAAAAGGTTTAGTGGGCACTTTTGAACATAACTTTTAAGAAATTTTAAGAGTTCAGCAAATAAATTAAAATAAGCCATTAGATTTCGATTTGTCACATCTCTGTGTAAACCCAAAGTTTCCAAAGACAGCCTGTGTTACTTGACATGAAGTGGATGTTATTTTATGATAACGTCCAACAGCTTGGTTTATTTATCTACGATTCCCTGCTGTAGCCCTGGGATCATGGTTAGGACAGTATTCATCACTGACAGAACGAGTGCCTGGGATCGGTTTCCTGCGTGCTCAGCCGAGGGGCTGTGGATTCCTTGAACCTAGACTGTCACTTTCTTCGCTCTTTCATCCCTGCCACAGCAGTGCGTCTGATGGGTTTATCAAGTATTCAAAAAATGCTGTTTTCCAGCCCTTGAGCTTGCTTCAAAGCCCTGGGGAGCTCAGATGGCCAGGCCCAGGAACGCTGCTGCGGTGCGTGCGAGGGCTATTTGGGTCAGTGCGTGTCCCTGCTGGCACAGGCACGTCTTGTCCCCGCAGATGTGTGCGAGAGGCTCTCTGCTGATGTTAGAAAGCACTTCATCTTGTGCACTTTATCCACTAGCAACAGCTCTATCTAGACTATGAATCTTTCCATTGGAGGTGGCATAGTTCTGAACCATGTTCTGCAAAATGAAGACAAATTTTATGGGGCTTCCACTTGCCCAGTGCATTTACTAGGAAGTTGCTACTGAGATTAAATAAGTGCTTGTTTTCCTCTCTTTATCTACATCCAAGCAATGAAGGGGATGGAACCTTAAGTAGTTAAAACAAATAGTGCATTTGCATTCTTCTCCACGTGCAGATACCGCACTTGTTGGTGCAGTGTTCAAATCCCTGAAGCTTGCCCCTCTCAATGATGAGTCCTGGCACCCACACAAAGAGGACAGACCAGCAGAAGTGAAAATTGCAATGTCGGAACAGGGTTGTGTAGTGTAACAGAAGCAATCCCGTACTTTATTTAAAAGTCACTTAGTTTCCATGATGCCCTTTCCTCTCTTGGGGGTGAGGAATGCACAGCATTACTTCTAGAAGGCTGCAGAGCTACTAAGGGAATCTTAGAATCCCAGAATGGTTTGAGTTGGAAGGGACCTTAAAGCCCATCCAGTTTCAACCACCTCCCACTGGATCAAGTTGCTCAAAGCTCCACCCAGCCTGGTTTTGAACACCTCCAGGGATGGAGCAGCCATGACTATTGGCTTCCAATATTTGAGAAATGTTGAGAACTCACTTTTTCCTTCTCTTCTCTTTAGAATTAAGTCAGCTATCAGCACAGCACCAGGTTTCCATCAGTTTGAGTCCAGAGTCAGTCTTTTCCAAGCAAAAAATGCATTCTGACTCTGGCATCTGTAGTGTCACGTGTGTACACGCAGTAGCTGTGCGTCCTGTACATGGGTGCTTGTGCCTCCCTCCGTAGGAGGAGCCATGTGGGTTCTCCTAAATGTAAGTGAAACATGAGATCACCAATGAAAGAGATTCAGACCCACAAATTTCAGCTAACCCAAAGTGTTTGGAATTTAAAAGTAGAAGAGCTCTAAGATATGGCTACTGGATCTAAGTCAGCCTGGTTT
Source organism: Neomorphus geoffroyi (assembly GCA_033558235.1). NCBI lineage: Eukaryota > Metazoa > Chordata > Aves > Cuculiformes > Neomorphidae > Neomorphus > Neomorphus geoffroyi. The sequence continues at coordinate 5,664,219 of JAUMJM010000074.1, forward strand.
TTAGCTCATGCTCTCCTCTTACGCTCCTTAGGTGGCCGTGCTTGGTGTGTTTCCTGGGATGGGCTGAGCTCTTCTATGCTTACCCGTGGCTCTGTTAAGTGGTGAGATTGTTGATGGTACAGCGTGTGTTCAGATGGCCGTGGTAGTTATCTGTATGAGATGACAGAAAACCAGGGTGATTTGCCACCTGGGTGCTGGGGCAGGACAAGCAGAGGTTTGGCAGCCTGGTTTGACAGCTTGCTTGTTGTGACCAGCACACCCTTCAAAACACAAAAAGACAAATGGCAGTTAATTAACCCACCGAGAATCACAGCCTGCTGTTATCTGCACCCCTTCTGCTTGTGAGGCTGGGGAGGAATCAAAGGAATGATTTGGGAGGCTCGGCAAAGGAAGCATTCGGAGCGAGGAACCCAACAGTTGTGGGCCTGATTTTGAGACATCTGAACAGCAGCGGAGCACTGTGGAGGCTGGACCTGAGCTCCTGGGTAGAGTTGGTTACTTGGTTCTCAAAACTGTGTGCAAAGATTTCTAGCCTGGATTTAGTTTTATTGGGGGTTTTTGTTTGTTGTTTTGGTTTGGAGGGGAGTTGGTTGGTTTGGGGTTTTTTTGTTTGGTTGGTTTTTTTAATGCAGTCTGAGTGCTTCCCTGCTTTAAAAAACAAATCTAGAAGCACATCTCCGAAAATCCTGATGTTTGTTTTTTTTCAGTGGGGAAGGCAAAATACTTGGACAGGGAGAAAGACTTTTTCTTTGAGCTTTTTGTGAATTTCTTAAAAGCAGCACAGAGGAAAAGTTGTTCTTGAGATTGCCGAGGCCGCAGATTTACCACTGGTCTGACAAATACTCGATGAATGTGTTAAGTAAACTGCTCTACAAAAGCTGAGTATCTGCAATTTATTTCAGTGTATATTTTGGAAGGACCATAGGCTTTTTTTATCATTCCCAGCCCTGACACCCACTCCTGGTTTTTGTGACTTGAGAAAATCCATTAATCTCTCTGCTTTTGTTTCCCTCTGTGTGATGTGAAGTAGTAAAGTTCAGTGCTGTGCTTGGGGAGGTTGAGACCTTTTCTATGGATCTCAGAGGCTTCTTGGCATGCCCTCTAACCCAGCAGATCCTTATTGCCTTGCACCCATAGGCTTTTGAGGATAGCACTTAGCCATTCAAAGTGAGAACACTGTAAAACCTGTCTCTGGTTGAAATTCAGAAGATTTAAATTGGTAAATTGACTATTCCAGGCTTGCAAAGTGCTGTTTGTTCCCCCCTGCCTCCCACGTTCAGAACCATCTCAGCAAAGAGAGTGTTGTCACCTCTCCAGCTGTTTCTTCATCTGGAACATGATGGACAAAATTACAGGTGACATCCAGGAAAGCTCTTGATTTCTTATGTAAAGGTTGAATATTTTTTTCCTGCTCGGCTGCAGTGGTTGTTTTTCTGAACTCTTGCTTAATTATGTATAAACCATTTTCAACCATTTGCCAGCAAATATGACATAATCCATTTATTTTGAAATGCTCTACCATTCCATGCAATTTGGAGAACCTCTATTTTCCAGTCTAACTGGCTGCCTGGGAGATGTTAGCCCAAAATTATGCAGTCTCAAGTTCTGTGCTGGCTTCAGTGAAGTGTAACTCTAAAATAACTTCCTGATGACTGTAAGGTTTAGCTTAATGTTGGTGAAAGCAAAATTTGTCATCAGCTGTTCTCGGCCAAGTGAAACCTTCACCAGTGAAAGCATCGTGAAACCTGCTGTGTTTGTTTGCTGCAAGTTGGCAATCAAACAAGAGAAGTGTACAGTCTGTCGTTGGATACTGCCTATGATTGATTAAATTCATCTTGTAGGTGTACAGAAATTATGCATTGGTTGGGCTATTAAACCCTTTGGGGGCTGCTTATTCTGGGAGGGAAGGGCTGGTTGTGTTGCCAGCATTGATGCTTCAAGTGTGCCTTTTTTTTATTGTCGATTCCTTGATCCTGGAATATGGGAAGGTTGTTTCCAACTGTTCTTTTTCAAGGGTGTTTTCTGGAGCTTTGGTAATTCCTGAATAGGCAAAAGTCTTTTGTTTCTGATCCTGTGACTTACCAGGGTGCTTTAGCCGTTAGCTCTTCTGTGTTGCTTTGGCTGTGCCGCTTTGTGGAGTGTTAGTGCGGCAAACTGCATCCCAGTCACAGCCTTGACTGTTCCTTGCATGGTTGGGTGGTAATGGCAGCCAAGTTTGGTGCAGGTGGTGAGGAAGAAGGTCTGCTAACCATTCAGAAGATAAGTACAGAGGGAAAGCGAGGCCCCAGATGTCAAATTGACTTTAACAGTGCAGTGAAGATGTGATGTGGCAAAGACTCTGAGCTTCTAGGGGTCACTGAAGTGCTTAAAAGCAGAGACTGAATTAATAAAGTCCACGGAGGCAGCAGGAGTAAGTCCCTAAAGCCTGGATGGTGGGTGCGGTGCAATGTGAGATGCAGGCTTATCCACGTGTGAGTGCTGAATAATTAGAGACTCCCAAACCTTCCCCTCCTCTGCTGGCTGGGTAGTCTTCTCTGCTGCAGAGGTAAAACCTCTGTAGCCGTATGCCATTTTGTCATTTGGAGACAGTAACTAAGCAGCTGGAGCCATGTCAAATGTTGGATTGATTTATTTTTAACTCTCCTGCATCACTTTTTTGGTATGGTTGTTTATGATGTTAATGCAAACTGTACACGTGCCTTGCTGTGGAGACAGATTGTCCTGGCCTGCACCCATTGTGTCCTTTCATTTCCTTTCCATATGGCAAACAGCAACATCTTGGGGTATATGATCTGTGATCATTTTTTAGCTGTGTGTTCATGTGGCTCCCATCAACAGCAGCTGTTGTAAACACCTTGGATATCTTTGGAAGACTCTGGAGATAGCATTGGGTGGATTTCGTGCCTCAGTCCTCTCGGGAGCATCTGGTACACAGCTAATTTTTGCTGTTGTGTTTTGAAGTATCTTGGTTTTGATACTGTGGGTCAGATTGAGACTTGTAGAAAGTGGAAACTCTTTTTGCTTTGGTGGAGACAGATGTTGGCCCTGTGTCTTCTTAGAGGGCTGTGACATTTCCCTTCAGCTGTGCACCTGAGTGGCTAAGAACGTGCCCCAGCATGTGCCAACGTTAAATGTTTCTAAACAGTGTGTCAGCCACGATGTGAGATGGCATCCAAAGCTCTTGTCCTGGCTGTCTCCAATGTTTAGCTGGGACTGTGAGCTCTTTGGTCACGTTTTCTCCTGGTTTCCACTAGTGGGTTCCTGTTCGTGCTCTGGGTGCACAGACTGGCTTGGGGTGCTCAGCAGTGCTGGGACGTGTTGTGAGGAGCCAGGTTGGCCATCTGCCAGGTACAGCCTGATGAGGAAGAGATTAGTCTCACCTAATGTGGTGCTCTAGACAAAGCCTTTAATTGACATGTCTTCTGGCTATAAAAGCGAGGACAACAGTTCCCTTGCCTGCAGCCTCAAGACAGATCCATTTTAAAGGCCATTTCTCCAGAACCATTGGAGTTGATCACTCCTTAGGGTGAGTCTAAGGCTTGTTTCTTTGTGGTCTGTGGAAGAGGACATGCTGTGGCAGCAGGAGGAAGGCCAGATGGTGATGGTCTATGGTGGGGACACTACACAGAGGAGCTTTCTAGGCCAATGCCTGGATCCTTTGTGAAGTACAAGACAAAAACCATGGTAACGGGTCCCTGGTTGACTTTTACTTTCTGTGCCTCCTGGCCTTATTTGAAAAGCAGATCCTCTGTTACCCCTTACCATCCCAAAGGATGCTCACTTGCCAGTACAGGGGCTCTAGGAGAAGCAGCCAAGAAACTTTATTTTGGTTTCCACTCCTTTGTATCTGTTGTAAATGTTATAAGCACCTGGGGTTTTATCATCCTTATGTGTGCCTGTAGGTACCCAGTAATTCACAACCCTCCCGGGAAAGCAGAGGTGTTTGTTTTGTGCCCGTGCCAGGCTTGGTTCTGTTATCTTTGTGTAAGTAAGAATAAACTCAAGTTATTGTTAGTATGAAAAGTTCTGTGAGTTCTTAGGTGCACAAATGGCTTGTGCTGAGATTATGCTGGGGATAACACAGTAAAGTTTTAGATGGGGGCATTGATTCTGATGAGAGCATTGGTACTGATCCTTCTAACGTGAGTGAAAGAGGAATGGTATTCTGTTGACTGAGCATAAACCTGTTTTTTCTGCAGCAATGCAGACCCTTGCATAGCAAACTTTGACTACGTATGCTAGGCTTCTTTTTTTAAGTTGTCATTCAGGAACACACTAGAAATAATTTACAGATGTCTGCTGATCACAGTTTGAGAATTGCTGGTCTCAAGCCATCCTGAAGTTCAATTCCTTTGAAAAAACCTTGCTAACTTTTTCTGCTGTTTCTCCGAGTCTGGTACCTGGTACAACACACCTACGCACCTGAGCTTGGTCTGCTCTAGTAATTCAGAAGGGATTACCCTTTCTGACTGGATTTAGACTTGTCTTTGTATTCCATATCATGGTGGTAGCATTGCAGGTCATCAGAATGGAAAGAGTTTCACGTGTATAAGCAATGAGGGGAAACTTAATTAAATTGTTGAAACTGCTTTTGCCTGTGCAAGCCAAGCCTGGAGCTCTGCCTCGGGGTCTAAACCTTTCAATTTGGCCAAACTCTCTGTGCGAGAACGTGGCGAAGAGAAAGCTTTGCGTTCGACAACAATACTCCCTGCACTTTGACAGCAGTGCTGGGATTTCTCCATGTGTCTCTGACAATCTATTCATCTGGTACATGCTCCTACCACAGCCCTTTCCATGCCCAGACAGTGAGTTCTTTCATGAACAAGAAGTGCAGAGTCATATTTCCGAGTGCAAATTGGCCAGGGGATTTATTTGTAGTGTAGGCTCGGCCAAGCTGATTTTTCTTAACAGCTACGCTGTGAGTGAGCCACACGGAGCTGGAGCAGGGGAGGTGTAAGCATATGTGTGTGTGTGTGCAGTGCTAGTAGACAGGAGCTGAGGGTTGGCCCTCAGCTGTTGGAGAGAGTTCTCCATCCAAATGCTGAGCATTCTCCACTTTGCCTTGGTGTTTTTCACGATGAAACACTTCCATAGGATGGTGCAACAGAATTACCATAGAATTGCAGAATCTCCTGAGCTGAAAAGGACCCACAAGTATTGTCGAAATCCAGCTCCTGTCCCTGCACAGGACACCCCAACATTCGCACCGTGTGTCTGAGGGTGCTGGTCAAACGCTTCTGGAATATTGTCAGGCTGTGACTGCTCCCCTGCGCAGCTGTTTCAGTGCTCCACCACCCTCTGGGGGAAGAACCTATTCCTAATGTCCAGCCTCACCCTCCCCTGGCACATCTTCCTGCCATTCCCTTGGGTCCTGTCGTTGGTCACCAGAGAGAAGAGATGGCACCTGCTCTTCCTCCTCCCCTTGTGAGAAAGCAGAAAACTGGGATGAGGTCTCCCCTTCTCCAGGCTGAAAAGGCCAAGTGACTTCAGCCGCTTCTTATACGGATTCCCCTCTAAACCCTTCACCAGCTTTGTGGCCTCCTCTGGACGTTTTTTGCGCTGAACTCATCGGCCTGCGTGCCCCAGGAGTGCTGGAAATAATCCCAGCTCTCTGGAAGTTGATGGGATGCTTGTCAACAGTTGCTGGTATTGCCATGGGGAGACTCTGATCAGGGTGCTTCGCTTGTGTAGTCCTCACTTGGCACGGTGGCTGAGTCCAGGCTATCTCTCTGCCTGTATCTCGTCTTTTCCAAGCCTTTGTGGGCAAAGCCATGTTTTTGCTTCCAGTAGACTCACATCCATGGGGTATGCGTATGTCTGCTTCTCCTGACTGTGCAGGTGGTGATTGAGGCAGCCTTCTCAGGAGATGGACATTTGGGTTGCAGAAAAGCATGAGGTCCTCCACTAAGCAGGTTTAGTAGAGAGCTCTGAAACACTGCACAAGTGGAATCTTGCACGCTGTTGCTCTGTGTGTACCTCCCTCCCTGAAGCCTTCTAGACCTGCTGAACTGCAAGATACCTCCCATCATTTGTGCCACGTTTTTTTAGAAATCGCAGCACATACAGGAAATTTTTTCTCTGTTGAGGTTTGCTCTGTGATGTCTCTGTGCACCTGAGTATGTCAGGCAGGTGGTGGCTTGTCAGAGACGGGGTCTGGAGGGTTTGGTGCTGCTCTCCTGTTGACAGTCCAATTTAGCCTGCAACAACAGCCAAGGAGTTTCTGGTCGTCTGGAGAGGCGCAGGGTCTGGATGGAAATCTGCCCTGAGTGCAGAGCTGGAAAAGTACATTCTTAAACACTTTGGAAGAGTGGAGCATACCTGTCCCAGCCACATAACTTGGTTATGCTCAGCTAATCCTGTTTTCTCCAGGTTGATATAATCCTGAAATAAGTATTCCATTATTCTTTGCCTGCTCCAAAGGAAGTCTGTCAGTCCGTACCAGTACTACAGTATGGGCAATGGTTTTACCCCTGGGTCAACAGAAGAGACCTTGATTGGCAGTAATAACGGAGAGCTGTTGACCTTTCATGTGAGCTGGGAAAGGCGGTGAGGTGCAGGGAAGGTGAAGGAAGATGGAGAGGTATGAGGTCTCCTGGTGTGTTGTAAAAGCTACTTTTACATTCTGAAAATCTGAATTTTGTGTTTGTGGGACTGTAAAGAATATGAGATACAGTTCTGGGTGAAAGCTGTGGGGCTGGGGGGCAGGCACCATGTGCTTGCTGATACTTGTAGGGCATGGTTATAACTTCTGGGGAGGGAGGGGGGGGAGAAGGAAAACTCACCCCAAGTTTAAAAAATGAGCCACTGAGTGAAATTACTTGGGTCTGCCTTTCCCCTGGTACTGGGCATCTACTGTGAACTGAGCCTTCTTGCTGGAGGGGAGGCAGACTGGGAGCCTTGTGCTCTTCTGCAAGCTTGGTACAGAGATGGAGAGCTTTTCAGGTGTGGCTGTTTTGGGAGACCCTTGGTGATATGGTAACTTGAGCAGCTGCATTAGCTGGTGTTTCCATCAGTGTCAGTGGGAACAAACTATCCCTTCAGAATTAATTAATTAATTCCTGCTGTAATTAATTCCTTGTTTGAGCAAATTGATTTCAAGGGCTAGTCACAGCCCTGATCCTGTGCGTGCGGGATCTCTTGGGCTTTCCTTAAGGCAGTTCTTCCCTTGAAGTGAGATCTGCCTGGAAATACTCAACAAGGCCAGATGTGGATTTGTTTTGTTTCTTATAAAGCGGCAACTCTATGGGGAGTACTAAAGCAATATGAAGAGGGGACTTGGGTTTGAAGTGGCAGGAGCCTCCTTTGCAAGACGCGAGAAGCTGTTAAACTTGGATTTTTGACTATCAGCCGCGAGCAGCCCTAGCCTGGTGGCTTTTTGGGGGAAATATTGATGCTTCTGTTGTGTCTGTGCCCACTGGGCTTAAGCACATCTCACTGTCAGAGACAACCTGCATGCAGATCTCGGGGACTGAGAGATGAGAAAGTCTGGGAGATTTATTGAGTTAGTTTGAAAGAGCAAATGTGCTGGTGTGTATGAATGTATGTATGCACCTACGTGCATTTGTGAATCATTCTCTCACTTGGGCTTGGAAGATCATTGAAGGTTTTGAAATCACTGTGGCTGCCAGCAAAATCCATTATCCACAAGCTGCTGAAGGCTATGGGGAAGGAGTTAGATTTGGGAAGGTTTTGTCACATTCCTGTGCTGTGAGGTCCTGTTCTTGTATGGCTGCCCAATCTGGAGAGTGTTGCTGCTCTCATTGCTGGCTCGGTGCTCCCGTACAGCTCCTGGCTGCTGATGTGGGCTTGGACCACCTCACTGCTCGGAGCTGACATCTTGGGGAGACCAAGTGAAAATGATTAAAAAACAAAAGAAGGTCCTTCCAAAAGTCTGTCCTTAACTAAGGAAAAACCTAGAACGTATGCCAAGTCCCTTTGGAGCCAAGAAGTTTTACGCATACATTAAGATTTTAGCGACTTAAATGCGTCAACAGTTCTTTGAACTTGTGTCTGAATGATGAGACCTTATTAATGAAGTGTGTGAGCGGTGGTGAGGAAGGTTTAAATCATAAGATGCTTTGGGTTGGAAAGGACCATGAAGATCATCCTGCAGGAGCAGAGACATCGACATCTTCAACCAGATTGGGTTGCTCAGAGCCCCATCCAACCTGGCTTGAATGTTTCCAGTGATGGAGCCTCCACAACTTCCCTGGGCAACCTGTGCCAGTGTTTCACCGCCCTCATTGTAAAAAATTTCTTCCTTATCCAGTCTAAATATTTCCTCCCTTAGTTTGATACCATTGTTCCTTGTCCTATCACAACAGATCTTGCTACAGAGTCTGTCCCAGCTTTCCTGTGTGCCCCCTTTAAGTACTGAAAGGATCTCTTCCCAGCCTCCAAGCTGCATCGCTGTGAGCTCGCTCGGTGGCATCTCATGATGTTGTTATCCTCTGATCCCATTGATACCCATGAGAGCTGAGGTATCAGGTCTTGGATTAACAGATGCAAGGTAGGGATGGCCGTCCAGGGAGCAGCACAGGTATCTGCAAAGCAACAGAGTATTTCTAGCAAAAAGGAAATTGTTTATTAGGTGAGTCTCCTCCCTGAAAAAGAGCTATTTCTGCCTGTTGGTTGGAAATACAGTGAGCCCTGCTTGGTTTGCTGCATTTTTGAGCAGGAGAACATGGGGTAGTTGATAGTGACAACTCTACCCAACTGGGTGCTGAACAGCTCTTTACGTGTGCATCGAGCCATGCCAGAGGCAGTAAAATCCAGCTGCTTTGGAGTGGATAGTGTGCTGTGGTCCTCAGGAGAAGGAGGCTAGAGCCATAGCTGCAAAAGCTTTGTCTCTGGCTGTTGTAATGGTGCAGCAGCTTTCTGGTAGTTCTCCACTGCCTTGGGAGCCTCCTTCTCACGTGGTTTCAGAAGTGTTTTTGAATTTTTTTCCTCCCCTGTAGATTCCATCCCTTCTCTCTCGGTCTCTCTCAGTGCACTGTTTTCTAGGCAAGGTAATTCATCACTGGTTCACAGTGGGAACTGCCAGTTTGGTAGGTTTTATGTTTTGAATTGGTTCTCCAAGTCTGGCAGCATTCAAACAAAAAGGCAGGGAGAGAAATGACTCATCTGTTACTTTATTTGCCACTTGTTTTGGGAAATCTAAATCCAATTTTGAATTTGGCTCATATTAGGACTCCGTTGCTGGATTTTTATTTGTTATTATTTTTGGCAGGGCTGAGTTCACGCCCAGAATAAGCACAGTCATCAGTCAGGGCAGCCTGCGTGACACTGATACTGAGCGCAGCTCTCCACTCAGATCAGGGAGCAATTTGAGCTGCCCAAAGTGACTGAAAGCTGCAGGATCTGAACAATTCAGAGGCCTCTAGTGAGCCTTGTGAAGCTAGAAGTCGCGTACTGTGGTCCATTCATCACGTGTAATCAGTGTTATAGTAAAAAAACATCGGACCTTTAGTGCAACTTGTTAGTAAAGGCTCACGTGGGATGAAATAGCATGGCTTTTCTGATGCTCTGGGCTTTGGAATCCCTGGTGTTGCCCCAGAGCATTGGGAGAACTCCCTGTGCGGTGCACTGCTGCTGCTAGATCAGAGCAGAAGGTTGTCACGAACATGCTAACAGGCTTTCCATCAACTATTGGGCTTCTCTTTGGATGAGACCCTGCAGGTTTAGGGCACATGGCCAACTTATGGCTCTTGTTTCAGTGGAACTCGATATTGGACTACATCTCACAGTATCACAAGGCTGGAAAAGACCTTTGAGATCGAGTCCAGCCCATCACCCAATACCAACACCTACTCATCATCTAAACCCTGGCACTAAGTGCCTCATCCAGTCTCCCTTTAAACGCCTCCAGGGACGGTGACTCCACCACCTCCCCAGGCAGCGCATTCCAATGGCCAATCACCCTTTCAGGGAAGAATTTTTTCCTAATGTCCAGCCTAAACCTCCCCTGACAGAAGCTTGAGACCGTGTCCTCTTGTTCTGTCACCGGTCGCCTGAGAGAAGAGACCAATCCCTGCCTGACTGCAACCTCCTTTTAGGTGGTTGTAGAAGTCTCCCCTGAGCCTCCTCTTCTCCAGGCTAAACAACCCCAGCTTTCCTAGCAAGCCTTGGGGGTAAACTGAATCCCTGCCTGCAAGTGGAAGAAAAGCAAGAAAAACAGCTAAAATGGATCTCTTTTTTCCTGGGGCTTGGTTTCATGCCAGCTCAGTCCTGCAGCATGCAGTACCAGCAGGAGCCTAGGAAAGCTATGGATGGCCTCTTCCTTTGAGCCATTCTCAATGCCACCCCAGCCATCAGCAGCATCCTGACCATTGTTGCCCATAGTAGGTGTTTGGCAGGGTGATGGGAAAGGGCCCTCTTGCACCTGGGTGTCTGAGTTTGGCTCTCAAAGCAGGAGAGGATTCAAGAGCAGTCGACTTGTAAACAGTGCAGATCCATTCTCTATGTGAAATCTTTTCTATGTTGCTTTACGCTGGGATGGGGGTAGAACCCTACACCCTTCTCAAGCCCTACAGTCTTTGAAACGCTGCTGGGAAGGGAAAGATCTTCCTTATAGCTTTAGTTTTGAACCCTGCTTTGCAGTATACACTGAAACGTGAAGTACTTACCCCTATTGGAAGCCCTGCCTCCCTCCCTACCTCTTTGCCAAAGGGAAGAGTTGGTAAATGTTAAAATCAGTTGGAAAATCACTGCAGGCCCTTGGACATCAAGTTTCCCACAGCTTGTGGTACAACGTGACCCAGGCTCTGACAAGCAAGAGGCACACAGTGTTGGTTTTGTCCTGCAGTACTTTTCCTATACAGATGGTGAAGGTGAAAATTTTCTCCTCTGCCCCAGTGCTTGAGGTAAATAAACTGTAAATAGGTTGGGAGAGCAGGCTGGGACATGAAGTGAAAAGGGTGATTTTTTTTGAGGGGTGTGAGGGAAGCCATCAAAGCCTAAATTAACTCCCTCTTACAAAAATAGTTTGAGCAGACATTATCAGGCTAAAAATATGAGCAGTCTGTAAAAGGAGCAGTTTTGCTCCCATGCTGCTACTTACATGTTACTTAATTAAAACAGTAGGCGCTTAATGTTGTGCTTAATTTTCCACTATTCGTGGTACCTGAGTTTTTTTGGGAGGGGGTACTTTGCTGGGCATGGACAATGAGAGCTTGTGTCTGTGGTAAGACTACTGGTTAAAGCCAAAGCAAACACTGAAGTGGTTATAGTTAGGCATAAGCCCCTATGTGAACATTCTCACTCTAAAATTTAACTTCTGTTTATTGCAAATGGGTTTAAATCCAAGTGGAAAAAGCTGCCATGTTACTGGAATAGCAGTGTCCATCTGGAGGGCTGTTCCGGTTTAATTAAACTTTATTTTCAGAAAAGAGTGGCAGGAATTTAATATTTTCTTTTCTTTGTCACTCTGCCAGTCTTTCCTGGTTTCCAGACTCTAGGTTTTAAATCTTGCAGGAGACCATTTTTTCTTTAACAATGTCTAGAATTTAATTAATGAGATCTTGAATGTGAAGTTGCCTCCCTTTCAGTGCAAAGGTCCTTGATGTAACCTGTTCCTTTTGAGAGAAACTTCCTGTTGAAGTTTTTTCTCCCCCAGTTTTTGGTTGGAATACTGGACCTAGTGTTGAGCCCCTCAGTGAGGAAGGATGTTAACGAGCTCTCTTAGTTTAGATGAAACCACGACACGAGCCTGAGCAAGTCCAGCAGAGAGTCACAAAGATGATGAGGTGTTCTCCAATGACAAGAAAGGATTGTACTCCTTGCCAGCCAACTCGGGTCTCCTCTTCCTGTGGCCTTGCGCTTAGCAGTTCCTGTAGCTCCTGCTTGGTCTTGGCTGCACAAATGTTTCAGGCTGATCCACTGAAAAAATATGACTGGAACCTGGTGCCAGGCCAAGGGTAATGCTGATGGGCTCAAACTCAAAAAATAGTACTGTGCTCACCAGCCTGCTTTCAAAAATACACTCCTAACCATGTAGACCTGGCCATAGACTGAGGGTTGTGGGCTCTGCTACGGTGTGCTCTTGCTTTTCTGCAAGTGTTGGAGGTACTACTTTACCTCTCCGGCTGTAAAACTTTTCAAGCAGAGTCAGCCCAGGACACTGCCAGCCCAGTGTCTTCCATGTGATGAAAGAAAGAGGTGTAAGAAAGGTTGCCCTGAGTGTTTCACATGAACACTCTCATCCCATGGCCTTGTCTCGCTGTACCAGACGTGACGCAAAGTGTTGGCTGCTCTCTCCATGTGTTTCAACCCTTCCTGACTGTCATCACCCAGGGAAAGGACAATCATTTTGCCAGTTCTGGGGAGGTGTTCACCATGCGCAGCAGACCGTCGGTGGTGGTGAGGTGCAGCCGAAAGAGCCTTAGCACCTTGAAAACGGATTAAGAACGAACAGAGTCCAATTGGTCCCCCCATCTGAGTTAGAGCATTGAAGTCTTAACTGTGAACTCGGCTTCTTGAAGCATCACAGTTACAGCAGAAGTGTTTATAATGGAGACTATCCCCTTATAGTCCCCGATTGCTGCCAGTGGGAAGTCCTGTCCATATTTTTATTTGCTTGTTTTTCTTGTGCAGGGGTTGTTAAAAAAAAAAAGAAAAAGGAAAGGAAAGGGGAAAAAAAGTGCCTGTTTTTTCCATACAGAAGTATTTCAAGCACCTTTGTTGTTGTTTTTTCAGGGTGGGTTGGTTGGTTCAGATGTTAGAGTAGGAGTATGTGCTGATTTTATTTGATCTTAAACGTGTATTGTTCTGAAACTAATAGTGATAATTGCTTTTGGGAATGGCTTGGCTTGGGTTTTGATTGGGTTTTGGGGGGTTTTTTTGGTGTTTTTTTTTTATTTTTTTTTTAGGCTCAAAACTGCAAAAACAAAGGCTTGCCAAATTGCTAGTCATAGGGCATGTTTCATCCAGGGTGTGACAAGCTTTATTGCCTTTGCGAACTTCTGGGCTTAGAAATGCTGCTGGGTGGATAGTCCTGGAGCCTCCAGTTCTGTATTTGTGCCAGAGCTTTTTCTCATCAGCGTCTCTGTAAAGGCCCACTGGGAAGTGAATTCAGCTTCTCCGTAACACCACCGTTACAGCCTGGGCAGCGCGATGCCCTTTTTCTTCTACATCTACCCACAAGGAAACTGCTAGAGGTTCCTCCAGGCTCCCATTTGCGTGTCTCACTTCTGTCTGGAGGTTGTTAGCTGTCAGGTTCTTCTAGGGTGGGTTTTGTGAAGGACATGCTGCGCTACCAGGAGCAGGATGGAGAACCCAAGGTGTGGGGGGCCCGGGAGGCTCTTTCCGTAGCGCAGGGCAGGATCAGGTACCAGCAAGCCTGGGTGTGCTGTGCCCTTCTCTCAGGATGGTGGGGTGTCCAGGCCAGAGCAGTCTGGCCTTACAGGAACTGGAGACAAAGACTTGATTGGAAGAGCATCCTTGAGCCCTCTTGCCTTGCCTAGGGAAGCCAAGAAGTGCTGGCTGTTGAGGACAGCTGGCTTTGGAGGGCAGAGCTGCAGTAACTCCAGCAACTGCTTTAAGATTTCTTCTGCTTGTCAGAGTTTAGGGCTTCATGAAGCAGCTCCTGAGTGACTGAGGAAACAGCGTTCTCTCATGTTAATAATTTTCTCTGAGGTTGCATGCCTACGTCTTTGATTATTATTTTATTCCCTTTTTTTTGTCAAGGAAATAGTTTTATTTGTGAACATTTGGGTTCCATTGCACGTCCCTGCAAACAGCTCCTCTGCCTGCACATACTGGGCTTGTGTGCGCACAGAGCTGAATGGAGAAAACCCTCCTGGCTGAGGCAAGGGAGCAGCCAGCGTAACACCAAGACTAACGTGATGTGCGCACATCTGACGCCTCCCCTTTCCCTCCTCAGACTGTAGCAAACCCCTCCATCTCCCTGCTGGTGTTATGGAAGGTTAGAAGGACTCGGCTGAGGCTTGCTGCAGGAAATGGGGTTTGTGTGCTTATTTTAAGGGATGATGAGTAGGTGTTGGTGTTAGGTCATAGGTTGGACTCCATCTCAAAGGTCTTTTCCAACCTTGTAATACTCTGATACTGCATGTCAAAGCTTCCAGGCTAACTTCTTGCACTTTTTTGTGTTCTTCAGGATAAACATTTGCCATTCTTCCTTTTTCTCCTAGATACTTATAGAATCATAGAATCACTAGATTGGAAGAGACCTCTGAGATCACTGAGTCCAACCGTGCCTGTCTCCCTACTAAACCCTGTCCCTAAGAAACTCATCCACCTGTTTTTTAAACACCTCCAGGGATGGCGACTGCACCCTCTCCCTGAGCAGCCTGTCCAATCCCTGACCACCCTTTCAGTGAAGAAATTCTTCCTAATGTCCAGTCTAAACCTCCCCTGGCGCAACTTGTGGCCATTTCCTTTCATCCCATCGCTGTCACTTGTGAGCAGAGCCCAGCACCCACCCCGTCACAGCCTCCTTTCAGACAGTTGTAGACAGTGATGAGGTTTCCTCATCTGTGATACTGTTTGCAGGATCCTTAAGACTAGCCTGGACCTGGCAAAAAGCATCGTGTAAGGTGATCTTTGATGTTCTTCTGGATGGCCACCATCACCTTCACTTGGTTTGTGCAGCCCCTAATTGTAGTGAGGTCCCACTGTAGAGCGGGACCTTCTTGGAGCCACTGCAACTCCAATGATGACTGTGAACAAAAACCCCATTGTCACAGTTCTCTGGTATTTTAGGAATTTCAGAGCTGTTGGTCACTGCCTGCGCAGCTGGAGTGTGGGAGGAAAGCCGAACAAGACTAGCGAAATGTGCAGTGCCGGTGGGAGGCTCCAGCAAGTGTGCGAACACCCTGGAGATGTTTAAAAGACGGGTAGATGAGTTTCTTAGGGACATGGTTTAGTAAGGGGACAGGTACGGCTGGACTCGATGATCTGAGAGACTTTTCCAACTGGATGATTCTATGATTCTCTGAACACACAGGCTTGAGTGGGTGAGCTGACATCTGTAGAATACATAGAACAGGCTTGACTTTGTTCTACTGAGTCAGAACTGTGGCTGCTTTAGTCAAGTAAAATGTTCTTGCAAACTAGATTGCAGTGCGGTCTGACCCAGAGTCCTGGTCAAAAGCAAACCCTGAAGTTCTGACTCAGCCCATAGGAGAGCAGTTAATAGTAAAGAAACCAGCCTCCATTCGCTTGCTGAACTTTATTCCTGTCTATTAAACAATAACTAAATACTCAACAAATACGCTTCCTGTCCTTAAGTGACTGTTGTTCCAATTATAAATAAACTTAAAATCTCAATTCTTGATTCTTTTTTAATTTAAACCAGGCTAAACCCATGGGATTAATATCTTCCCATTGCATGAACTTGAAAGTGTTCATGCCCTGATTCTCATCTGGAGGCTTCCAGTAGAGGTCTTTTCCTGAAATAGCTTAGAGTAGCTCTGGGGTTTGGGATGTGCTCCCTTTCTCTCCTAACTATGAGTATCTCTGGCTTCAAGTAGGGCTGAGGGTGCTTGGGAAGTGCCTTTGCATCTCTGGAGCTGGAGGACACAAAAGGCAAGTTCTAGCAGTTGATGACAGCTCAGCACAGCTTTCCAGCACCCTCCCCTTAGGAATGTGTTTCACCCCACCTTCCCAATCTCTCCATGGGACCTTTGGGAGTATTTATACTCCCAGAGAAATCCAAAGGGATTATAAATTCTCAGTGGAGCTTGCAGAGCTGTGGCTGCACGATGCCACGTCCTACCATAGGGCTGTGCTTTTCTGCCTTTCTGGCCAGGAAAAAAAAAAGCAGCCTTTTGGCTTATGGGAGGTTGCTGTGGGATCTGCCGGGACCACGTGAGCAGCCAGGTGCTGGATGTGCAGAGTCCAGCTTCCAGGGGAACACATGCTGGAAAGGAGCAGCTGCGATGTGACTTGGCTTGCTCGCCCTGGAATCTGGAGGCTTGAGGACCCCAGGTGGAGAGGAGCTTGTGGCTCCTTTGGGAGGGTTTCCACTGTCAGAGAGGTGGAACCCTGCATCCTGCTCCTGTTTGTGCAGCTACACTCCTCAACCCTGAGGGAAAAACATTCTTCAGATGGTGTTTTTAGGGAGGATTGTGGAAGGCAGAGAGGATGCAGGTGGGTTTAAACCTCCCACCCTGTTCTTTGAGACTGTGTGCTGTTACAGCCAGAACAGAACACAACCCATAGCATGGGTGGTAGAAGCCCCATCCCTGGAAACACAGATTGAACAGGGCTCTAAGCAACCTAATCCAGTGGAAGATGTCCCCACTTACTGCAAGGGGTTTAGACTAGAGGGCCTTGAGGTCTCTTCCAACCCAAACCATTCTGTGATCTGCACAAAGCTGCTCCACGTGTTTTCACAAACTTATAACTTCTGTATCAGGAAACAGTGTTGTTTGCGTACAGGAAAGCTGGGGAGTGGCTCTTGATCAGGGAATGCAGAGATGGGGACAAGGGGAACAGTTTTGAGCCGGAAGAGGGGAGATAGAGAAGATCTCAGGAAAGAATGTTTTGCTGTGAGGGTGGGGAGGCCCTGGCCCAGGTTGCCCAGGGAAGCTGTGGCTGCCCCATCCCTGGAGGTGTTCCAGGCCAGGTTGGATGGGGCTTGGAGCACCCTGATCCAGTGGGAGGTGTCTTTGCTCATGGCAGGGGGTGGCACTGGATGGGCTTTAATGTCCTTTCTGACTATTCTGTGATTCTGTGAAACAGTGGGAACCGAAGCTGCCTTTCTCTGAGCCTCAGCCTTGCTGCTTCCTGGCTACAACAGGGTGGGGGGAAGGAGGTCTGATGCTAACCCTAGTGTATGTCAAGCATCTGTGCCTTCCCCCACCACCTCCATGCTGTGCTTGGCCATGCGCAGGGCAGTTGTGGGGGCTGAGCTGATTCCAGGCGGTGGATGCGTGCTTGCAGCCCAGCTGTGCAGCAGAAACGGTGGGCATGCAGGATGATAGAGCCAGCAGAGAAAAACCGTGATGCTTCTGGAGACAGGACCTTTGCAGTCAGCTTACCTTGGGCCGTTTGTGTTGTGATGGCCAGTTGTGTCTCTTCCAGCGGATGAACTGAACAGATTTGAAGGGATGTGATTGTGGCAATCAGCAAGGGGAATTCAGCACGTGGGTATTAAGAACTGAGAGTTCACTCCTGGTTTGGTTTGATGATAAAAGCTGCTGTGACTCCTGTGAGGCAGGAGATCAGAAAGAGAGGAGCTGCACTAAAGGGGCCCTCTGTCTTTGAGGGGAAGCGGGACTCTAACCGTGTGCCGTAGCGAGCACTCGTGCAGCTGCCCTGAGTTCTACCAGGAGCTGGCTGTGCCTGTAAGAAATGCCTCTGGCTCAGTTATCAGCTGGAAAAAGGCAAAGGACCTAAACGGTGTGTTAACAGGGCTCTTCGTGCTCTCATTTTTCCAGGGTGGCCACTGACCACAACGTTGATAACACCACAGCAATCCTTAAAGAATGGCTGAAGAACGTGCAGAACCTCTACCACGATGTGGAGTGGCGGCCGATGGAAGACCCGCAGTGAGTACCTCCCTGAGGGCTGACTGGAGTTCTTTGGTGTGTAGATAAAATTGTGTAGGCTTTCTGTTTTCAAACCAGGAGATGTACCAAATGTCCAAGCACGAAAATGTGGGGGGGTTATTTTTTGTGCCATCTGTCCCATTAAAATTGTGTTCTTAGGGAGCCCATAAAAATGTCTCAGACTTCGGAGCAGCAACCCATGCAGAACTTCAGAGAAGAAAGCATTTTCCATTCAGTTGTTTAGCATCTGCAGCTGCTCTCTTTGTATGGTAAACAAATCACATCAAAAACTACAGGGAATAAAAACTGTCATTCTTTATCTGCAAGGAAGCAGAGAAATCATTGTCCGTTCCCACAGCGTCTATGAAAGCTCTGTCTGAGACATCAAATATTCGGGAAGTTCTGAGCCAGGGAACCAGATTTACTTCAGTAGGATGTGCCTTTGCATGGCTTTCGTAATCATTGCTTAGAAATATAATATTTTAAAGAGAATCCTTTTTCAAGGAATGAAGGGCAACACTTATTTACCTGCACAATTTCAAAGCCAAGGAGTCGTGTGTTGGGTTTTTATTGCCCTTTTAAATTTTTTTTTAGATCAGCTCTTCCTTGTTTTGTTCTATTTCTTCCGTCAGGGAAAAGTACATCGGGTTCCCCTTTCTTTAGGCTTACTTTGACTTTCAAGGTCCTCACTGTGGCTCTGGGGCGTTTGTGGTGCAGACCCACAGGGAGTGCTCGTCGTATTGGCTTTTTTAATCCTTTCATTGAATTGAGGTTTCTTAATCCTGCCAAACTTTTTTAAACTCTAAAAAGTTTTTTCGATGTTCTCTGCTCCTTCCCTGGCTTGTGCTGGCCCTGTTTCAATGTCCTGAATTTTTATTCCGCGTAGGCCTCTGTCCCTGAGTTTCGTTCCGTCTTTGTTACGAAGCATTTGCTTTTGGACCTGATCCTGAAAGCAGAGGCGTGCGCATAACTTTGCTCACGTGACAGGGCTCCTGGGCTTGGGTGCTGGGTGTTGGTAGATTGAAGAGCTGCCACGGGATGTGTTAACTGTTATTAATAATGCCCAGACCCCGAGGGAAACCAAATTGCCTTCATCTTTACATCCTCAGTTCTGTTGATTCTGCTGGGCTCGAGGAAGCTGTATTTATAGTCTTAAAGCCTGGCAGAGGACAGATGACTCTACCGAAGGGTCGGATGGGGTAAACCAGCTCAGTTGAGCGCAGGGCCAGCCGCTGCGACAGAAACTCCTCGGTTTGGTCGCGGTGTTCTGCTCGTGGCGGTGTGGTGGGCAGGAAAAGCTGCAGCACTGCTTGTTCTCCAGTGCCCTGGGTACACACGCCAAGTGCGAAACTTGGAATCGTCCTCCCTCCAAACCTCTCCTGGGTTGCCTGAGGTGACTCCAGCAATGTTTTTGTTTTGGAAAGAAGGCAGCAAGGAATCTTTTTTTTTTTTTTTGACTAGTGTAATAGGGCCCAAACATGGGTTGCAGTCACTTTCTTTTTTCTCTGCTAGGTCTTACCCAGAAGAAATTGGGCCAAAACATTGGCCAAGCTCCCGATTTACTCACGTGATGAAACTTCGACAGGCTGCCCTGCGCGCTGCGCGAGAGAAGTGGTCAGACTACATCCTGGTAAATACAAGGTTTGATTCATTAACTGTCCTCAGGCCAAAATTTTCAGGTAGTCAGTCTGATTCTTCGGGCTGTCAAAAAGTTTCCTCTTCATCAAAAGACAAAGTTCTCTGCAGTGCGGTGCTGTGAGTCGTTTCTTGGTCTGATGAGCAAGAGACTTTGCAGCCAGATAAGTGAGTTCCTGGGTAAGCCCAGGGGTTTCTCGTCCAGGGTCAGGATTCGGTGTAATCCTGGTGGTGGGTTGGTACCCACAGGGGTCCCCCAGATGGAACCCCCACGTGTTATTGATGAAATGTGAGGGAAATAGTTCTGCAGAACAGCTGTGGAAAGACGCGTGCCTTTGGTCCCTGCAGCAGCAGTTCATGGTGCTGTTCCCAGCCTCTGAACACAGCAAGACTATGAGGCCACTTATTAGAGGTTATTCTTCATCATCTTCACAGAATAAACCTGTCCTGAATTTTCAGCTGTATTGTTTTCCGTCGCAGCCCCCTGTCCGTGTGCTGGCGTAACGTTGTGAGTCAGAAGGAAGCTCCTCATCTTTTCCTGTCTCATAGCTTTGTCACAGGGGCAGGGGCAGCCACCCCTGGGTTTACCTGTAACGGTGACGTGCCCTACAGCATAAAAACCTCCAGCTCAGTGCCCTTCGTGGGTTTTTTGCTGACCTCATGCCTCTGGTTGCCTTGTTCCCAATAAACTGTCATGGGAAGTACATAACTTAATCTAATGACAAACTGCTTTTTGTCTTCCCCTCTTCCTTCTCTAGTTTATTGATGCGGATAACTTACTGACCAACCCAGAAACCCTGAACCTGATGATAGCAGAAAACAAGACGTTGGTGGCACCGATGCTTGAGTCTCGCTCTCTCTATTCTAACTTCTGGTGTGGCATCACCCCCCAGGCAAGCGACCACGTGAATGGTGACTGTGCAAGCTGTGTTTGCAGAGGCCTCCTGCCTTGCGTCTGTGGAGCAGTGGGCATTGTTTCTGTTCTGTGGGCTCTTCCATCTGCTTTCATAGTGTCCTCCCTCTGAAAAGAAGGAAAAGAAGCTGCTCCAAGATCTCCCCAGAGCCTTCCCTTCTCCAGGCTGAAAAACCACACCTTTCTCAGCCTGTCCTTGTACAGGAGGTGCTCCAGCCCTCAGATATCACTGTGACCTCTGGACTCACTCCAACAGCTCCATGTCCTTCCCATGCTGAGAACTCAGAACTGAGCACAGGGCTCCAGGTGGGGTCTCACCAGAGTGGAGCAGAGGCGGAGAATCCCCTCCCTCGCCCTGCTGGTCCCACTGCTCTGGATGCAGCTCAGGATACAATGTGGTCTGGTGCATTTGCCTGTTCGTGCCTCTGTCCATCCTTCCCCCTACCCTTCAGATACTTCTGACCACACTGTGAGAACCAGATATCTCAAACACAGCCAGCCTGATTTTCACGAGAAGGAGCAAGTGGGGTAGAGAGTTTGTTAGCATTTCCACTGAAGGAAGGGTTAAGGCATTCATCCTTCAACCAAGAACGCCCATAGGTAAAAGATGCTGGAAACTAATCTTTCCTCCTCCAGGCACTCGCTATGGAGTTTTGTGGCATTTCATTGCTCATAAATCATGTGCAGTCAAGAAAGACTCCAACTTGTCAGCACTGGTGCCGTGCTCTCCTCAGGTCAGCTTCCTGAGAGCTAAATGTCAAGCTGTCTGGAGCTGGATTTGGCTTGTTGTTGCTCCGAGCCGGAGGCTGTGCTTCAGCTGTTACTCCCTCCCCAAGTCCCCAGGGAGAGCAAGGCTGAGCATGAAGGACTACGAGAAACAACCAGCAGCAACTAAAAGGGAAATGAAATCAAGTGGTAATTTTCCTTTTCATTAGAGCAGCTTTTTTCACAAAATTCTACAAGGTGGATTTGCTGCTGGCATTTTCCCCTCTCCTTTTCTTAGCTAACACTGGTAATGATGGAAATTCTCTCCTGGAGAGGTAAAACCTGGCTCTCTAAGGACTTACCCTTAAAAACTTAAAAACTTAAAGGACAAAGCCTTCGCGAAGAAGTTTACATTTCCATTTTAAAACAAAAACTGGAGCAAGTAAACACACACACACACACCCCTTTTCTGATCTATATATTTACTTCCCAAGCATTTGGAAAGCTCAGGACCTTTTCTTGCTATTTTTACTCAGTTAATCTGAACTTGTCGGGAAGGACATGGATCTATTGAAGCAAGTCCAGAGGAGGCCATGGAGATGATCAGAGGGCTGGAGCAGCTCCTGTGCAAGGACAGGCTGAGAGAGTTGGGGTTGTTCAGCCTGGAGAAGAGAAGGATCTGGGGAGATGCTGGAGCCACCTTCCAGTACTGAAAGGGGCTCCAGGAAAGCTGGAGAGGGGCTCCCGATCAGGGAGTGCAGGGATAGGACAAGGGGGAACAGTTTTAAGCTGAAAGAGGGGAGACTGAGGTGAGATCTTAGGAAGAAATGTTACCCTGTTAGGGCAGGGAGGCCCTGGCCCAGTTTGCCAGAGCAGTGGTGGCTGCCCCATCCCTGGAGGTGCTCAAGGCCAGGTTGGAATGGGGCTTGGAGCCCCCTGATCCAGTGGGAGGTGTCCCTGCCCATGGCAGGGGGGTGGAACTGGATGATCTTTAAGGTCCCTTCCAACCCAAACCATTTCATGATTTTACACAAAACCAGGGAAAAGTGGTTTTGCAGTGATTTGCCCAGCTGTTGCTAGGGTGATCATGGAAAATGTAACTTTAACTTATTGTAGTGACTCATCATTTCTGTGAAGACCAGAATCTGCTCTGGATTTGACTGTCAGCCGCGTTCACATGTCTAATTGGCGTGTTAGGACTTTCTCTCTGAGGGAAGTCAGTGTATTTATTTCCAAATCTGATAGCTTTAGACATATTGCACCGACCAGACCAGTTGTGAGCCGCACAACGTGGGTGTTGCAGCCACAGAGCTGAAGGGCTGGCAAAGCTCATGGCACAGAGAACTGAGCTGACTCAAGTGCCTCCCCCAGAGAGACTCTGTGGGGAGAGCTCAGGAGTGGGAGTTCAATCTGCTCACCCTGGGGTGAAAGAAGCAGGGATTCTTACACCACTGATGAAGACTGAGATGTTGCCTTCATTGCAGTGAAGCAAATGATGTTTTTAAAGTCATGATCAGAAGTTGCAGGTCCTGTTCTGTTCTGTTCCTTTGTGCCTTTTGAACATGAAGGATGCCATAGATACTCAGCAGCTTCCAGGATCAAACTTGAGAGTCTATGTGCAAAAAAAATGTTCCTGGAGAGCCAGGGGTAAAAAGTTCAAAGTTTGAAGATCTGTTGCAAGGGAATTTTGCAGTGAAAAGGCTTTGATTTCTAATAGCTGCTAAAAAGGAGAGGGAAGGTTGAAATTTAACTCTTGGGACAGAGATTGCTTCTAAATACTTGATTGAGCCCTTTCCGAAGAGGGGACAGTTCCAAATCTGAGAATTCGACACGAATCCATCTCTGCTGGGGAGGGCCAAGGTCTTTTGCTAGGGAGCATCTATGAAACCAATCTCTTGTAACAAGCAGCCCCCTCCTTGTGTCTGCAGGGCTATTACAGAAGGACCCTGGATTATCCCCTGATTCGGGAATGGAAGAGGACAGGCTGTTTTCCTGTCCCGATGATTCATTCCACGTTCCTCATTGATTTGAGGAAAGAGGCCTCCGCCAAGCTGATGTTCTACCCCCCACACCAGGACTACACCTGGAGCTTTGATGATATCATGGTCTTTGCCTTCTCCAGTCGCCAAGCAGGTATGTCTGGAGTCTTTCCTGGGGAGGATTTGCTCGTTAGAGACATGCTGATCTCTGCTTTGAGTTCACAGACCAAAAGTCCTGTGTTGGCTTTGGTGGCAAGTTAAGACCCTTTGCTGTTTGTGATCTGGTCAGGGATAACCAGCAGCAGTGCAGGTTTGAGTCACAGCTGGCTTTAAAGGATACAGGAGCTGTTCTCGGGGTAGAGGCGGTGTTTCAGAGGCAAAATGTGTGGCATCTCCCCTTGATTTATGTCACAGCAAGATGGTGGCCAACAGAGGGGAATGCTGTGAGAATGGAAAGCCTGAAGCCTGTAGGTAGTGTATCTAAAGTTGTTACTTCCAGGAGACTCCGTGAGGAAAGGAGCAAGGGCAAGAGACCGTGTTCGGATGTAGAGCAGCCCTTGTGCAAAACAACAGCCGAGTCGCTTACCCACAGTGCTGATGAGGCTTTGCTTCATGGCAGCTCAGCAGGAATCGTCTGAGAGTTGGGAGGCTTTTGCTTTGAGTTAATTTTTTTTCTGAAAGCAAAATCAATGCAACTTTGAGGAGAATGTGCAGGCTGTGCGGAGAGGGAATCTCCTGCTGGCCAGAGCAGGTTAGAGTAGCTGCCTGAGCAGTAAAAGCTCTGCGTGCTTGTCACTGTATCACTGGTGCTTGGGGAGAACCAGTTGAGAACATGAGATCCCTGGGGCACAGCGGAGAAAACGTGTATCGCTCCAGCTGATGCTGGGATCGGTGTCTGCTGGGCAGCAGGAGGCTTTCAGTGAGGCCTGAAAGACAGGAGTCCTTTCAGGCCGAGTCACCACCTCCATGCCCTCTTCTTTTGACTGGAATAGCTGTTGGTGTTTGCAGAAAGCTCCGTGTGTCTCAGAAATCACTGTCTCTCAAGCGCGTGCTGCTGCTGCTCCTTGTACTTGCGGGTGAGGATGTTCAGTCCCATTCATTGCTGGAGAATGGATGTGGTGGGTGTTCTGTCTCCAACGAAGTCCTGCCTCGCAGACCTGTTTGTAGCAGTGTCAGAGCTGAAAGGAGCTCCTGGGAAGAATGTTTTTAATGGCCATCTGTATTGTTCTTTGCCCTGCTGTGTTGAAAAGGGGCGAGTTTGGAGCTTTATAAAGGGAAAAAAGGACTGATGAAACCTCATGCGCGCTTCTGTTCAGAACTTGGTGGCTGCTTTTGCTGGCTTACTGAGGTGAGTTAGTAGGGAAAAGGTGTTTGTGGGTCTCCTGAGTGATGTGCAGCTGGTGATACCTGTCCTCTCTCTGCAAAACAGGCAAAGTTAAGATGAGAAGGAAGAGCTGTTCCTTGGGGACAGACAAGCAGAGGGAAAGTGGAGTGAAGGAGTATCGTTTGTTGTTGTTGGCTGTTGCTTCTGCAGAGGTGACAGGCTGAGAAAGCTGCCTTTCCCACCATTTCCAGACCAGCACAGCAGCCACCAGCTTTCCTTTTGACAGTCTTTCTGGTTTGAAGTTCTTTACAGCACTGGAAAAGTCGGCGTTGTCTTGGCAGACTAAGCAGGCCTTTTTAAAACTCAGCTATAAGAGGCATCGAATGAGAAAGACGAATGATGGAGGAGAGGCAGCAAAAGCTGAAATTAGAGCCCTTAGGAGAGGTAGAGACAAGATGTGAGCTTGCAGGGCACCTTTGGGGCCCTGGCTTTCAGAGCTGGGACGTCGATGTATTGGCTCCAGAGGAGAATTGAAGTTTACATCTGGATAGCAAAGCAGGCTCCTTCACATCTCCCTTCCCTACTTGTTGCCTCTGACAGCTCTCCAGCTGCTGAAGAAATATTTCAGGGATTCAAACCAATCATTTTTTCCTTCCATCCTAGAACACTCTGCTTTTTCCAGGACTGACCCATGGCATAAAGGCTTTGCTTCAGCAAAGCCCATTGGTCTGCTCAGATTGTTGTCTTGGGCTGAGTTTTGTCACCCATGATAAAAGGATGACATCCAAGTTGAGAACTGTGAAAAATGTGTGCTCTTTGTGGTAAATTGCTTTTAGGAGCAATTTCACTGACTTCCCTGAAGTCATAAATTATGGTGGCTTTTGTCCAAGCCAAGAACTGTACTTAACGCCTAGGATCAAACCATCAGTTCTCAACAGCGAATCTACTGCTTGAAGCAACTGTTTTGTGATGCTGCAAAGAGACTGTTCCACTTCTGAACGGGGACATGGCCTGTGGTTTGGTTTGTTCTGATCAGAACAAAACTCGATGTGGGTGTCTGGTTGACACGGGTGGAAGTAGAGCCCATCGCACTCACAAGGAACCCCTTAGCCAGCAAGATCTCCTGAACTTCCTTGCAGGCTGAAGCTCTGACAGCCTAGAGCCAACCAGCAGGAGGGTCTGGTCATAGGGCTGTGAAGGAAATCGAGGTTGCCTAAATAAGGCTGTGAATCCTGGTTGCTGCCTTAAAAAGGCTAGTGATAACACAAGTACCTTTAGGCTTTTCTGTCCCCTTGTAGCAGTTGTTTGTTTTATTATAAAAACAGGGCTGGAGATTGAGTCCTCCTCCCAATTTTAAAGTAGCTTTGCTATTTTAAAGTAGCTTTTATCCCAGAAGGAACAAAAATACTGGCAGGAATCTGTGTGGATTAACTGTGTTTAAGCCAGCGGAAGGTAAGGATGGAGATCAGTGAGCCAGATAAGATTAGTTGATTAGATCAGTGCCAAATCCATTAATGTCAGTAGGTAGTAAGTATGTTTTATTCTGCCGTTTACCTAAATTGCAGCTGACAGCTAAATGTGTTTGGGCAAGCAGGGTAGCCAGCAATTTACTTCCAGAACTTAAAATGGTAGAAACACCGGAATCACTAATGGAGCCAGTTCTGCTCTGCTAAAAATACCAGGGATTAGGAGGACTAATACATGAAAGCATCAACGCACCAGGTAGTGTCTGCTTTTCCTTTATTTCCTAGAGGGAAGGGGTGGCTGTGCTTATTTCATTAAAAAAAAAAAAACAGAGGGGATGACAGAAAGCTTGGAGGTTTGCATTTTTCTTTAAATCTGCTTGGCCAGTTGTTTGGGTTCTGGCTGCTTTCAGATTGTGGTTAATTAATAAAGGATCTTACCAGACCTCAGTGCGAAAAAACGGAAATATTTTCCCCCGGCTTCTCTGGATGTGGCTGTGAGTGCGTTGCCTGATGTGCTGCTGCAGTTACAGTATCACAAGGTTGGAAAAGACCTTTGAGATCAAGTCCAACCTATGACCCAACACCAACACCTACTTGTTGTCTAAACCACGGCACTAAGCACCTCATCCAGTCTTTCCTTAAACACCTCCAGGGATGGTGACTCCACCACCTCCCCGGGCAGCGCATTCCAATGGCCAATCACCCTTTCAGGGAAGAATTTTTTCCTAATATCGAGCCTAAAAGTTACAGCTCATAGTGAGAAAACTCTTGCTCAGCCCAGAGGGAGCGGAGTGGCTTTGTGGATCACACCTTGCTCAGCAGTGGGTGGGTCTGTCCTTTGCTTGCAAAGGAATCTGCTTCTAGGAAAGGCATCACATCTTGTCTTTGTTTCGCACCTTCAGATTCAGCTCCTTGAAGAAGCAGTTGCAAAAGCTTTTGAGCAGAAGTGTGTTACATTATCACCTCTTTTTGAAAGCATTTTTTCTCCTTGCTGATGTGTCTCTAGGATTTTCCTCTCATCTTCAGGGCACTGTGAAAACCAGTCTTGGAGAGAAAAGGACTGTGTTTGGTGGTACATTGAACAATTCCAAGATGCTTATCCTATATATTCCTCAAAGTCGTTTGCCGGTGCAGGTGAAAATGTCTTTATTTTCTAGCCAAAGCAAACAGAAGCAGGAAGATGCTTGACTGCAAAACCTGGAGTGAATCCCTTGCTGGGGCCAGACCCGGCAGCTGTACCCGTGCCCTGGGCCTTGCAGCTTCATCCTGTGTGATCCCAGGGGAGCTGATGGGCCAGCGTTTGGCCAAAGCTGACGATCAGCCTTGGCTCCTCCACCCTGGAGGAGTCACTCCATATTTCTTGTGGTCTGACAGAGAAACCAGCAAAGCTCAGACAAAAGCTTCCATCACCACTCACGAGGCTGGGTTTGTTTCAGTTTTGCCCTCTGAGGTTTCTGGCTGTGATAGACCAACACTCCCAGGGTGACCCTTGCCTCTTCTTCAGCCCAGCTGCAGGTGGGAGCCCATTTTGTCCTGTGCTGGCTGTTGCATCGCTTGAGGCTGCCGTACGCCCAGGGTGAAAACCTGGTCTTGCTCTTGGCTCTGGGTCTGCGGAGGGGTTGTGCCCAGTCTGGGCAGTGCCAGTGGGGGTTTTGGGGGTTCTGTGGTTCTCCCCACTTACCCAGCTGTGTATCTTGGACACTGCTTTTGCTGAAGATTGGTTCTGCCTTCTGCTGTTTTCATAGTGTGAAGGCAAAGACCAGAAGAGACGCTTTCTCTGGTCTAAGGTGGGGGATCCCAGTCTCTCCTAGGAGAAAACTGATTACAGGTAAGAACACCTACTGTTAGGGAGCAAGTGAAATTCAGTTTCATAGGAGAGGCCACTTGCTGCTGGCCAAAGAAAACCAAAAATAGCACTGTGATGTTTTTGAATTGTTAATGAAGCAGAACTTCTTGAATCTGAGGTCCTGGCATAAGTTTGGTTGTGGCTACATAACCATAGAGCAGAGAAATCCCCTGGAAAAGACCTGACTCTGATTTCTGTTTTTTCTGCGATCCCCAGGAATACAGATGTTCATCTGCAACCGTGAACACTATGGTTTCCTTCCCATGCCCCTGAAATCGCACCAGACGCTGCAAGAAGAAACTGAGAACTTTGTGCACACACTGATTGAGGCTATGAGTAAGTTGCTGTGCCCTGCTGTGATAGTGCCCCCCAAGTTAATGTTTGCAGAGCTGTCCTGCCAGCGGCCCAGCTCTCCTCCCCTTGGGTGTCTGCATCCTGATCTGACTGCTCTCATACTCTTTTAATACACAGTTTTCCATCTTCCACTGCTTTTGTACCTAAGGATGTAATCACTTCAGTCAGGTCAACTCCATTCACAAACGTCCCTAACTTCCGCAGATTGAATGTAAAAATGCACCTTTAATGCAGAGAGGATGCTGCAGAACCTTGGTTTTGTCGTGAGCAGTGTGGAAGGTGGCTGCTGGCTTCTGCTTTGCAACACGAATGCTTTCTGCTACACCCACACCTGCACTGACCTCATATCCCAGCTCCCTGGGGCTTTCAGGTCCACTGATGAAAACACGCGGTAACAGTATATCAACGCAGCTTGTACGTGAGGGTGATGCTTGGGATCTCTCCTCTCTTTCAGTCGATCGTCCTCCCATTGAGCCCTCTCAGTATGTCTCTGTTCCTCCGAAGCACCCTGACAAGATGGGATTTGATGAAGTAAGGAACCTGTTTTGCTGTCAGTGTCTTTGTCTTCCCATTCATCACCTGAAGGAGCTGGGTTCACCCTGTAACTGAGCTTCCAGCCATTTCCCTAGGAGTATATTGTCTTTTCACATAGTTAGCTCTTCCCCAGTAACTCATTTTTGGACTGAGACTGTTTGCAAGGAGAAATTAGCCATCCTTATCTGGGAAGAACTGCTGAGCTCAGGGAAACAGGAGGGAAAAGGGCTTAGGGAGCATTCTTTCTGTCTGGCATTTGCTGCAGGGAAATGAGACCGGTCAGGTCTGTGGGCACTTAGTACCTGATACAGGACCCCTGATGAGAAGTGCAGGTGTGTGTGCAGGGACAGTGTCCAGCAAGTCTTGGTGGTGTGGACGTTTTAATCCAGCCAGGAGGAGATGGCAGAAGTGAGGCTGAAAAAACAGATTCTTTAACTCCCTGATTCTCTTGTTGTTTCCTCTACATCTGAGCCTGCAGAGCAGGTTGGCAGTCCTTCCATTCTGCAACAAAAACTGGCCTTTTGGGAAAACTCTCCTGCTTTCCAGTGATAGAAGGGAATGATTTCCCTCACCTGAGGGAGACACTGCAGCAGCTGGGCTCTAGCCCAACCTGGATACATCCTGGAGTGAAATAAAATTGTGTCTCCTGACTGTGGCAGCTTTCCCCCTGCATCACGTTTTTCTTTTATGACCTTAAGTAAAAATGAACTGAAAAGATGGTTGCTGACCATGACCCTGTAGAAATTCCTTCTCCAACTCTGCCTCACGTTGCAGAGAAAGCAGACACTGAGGGGAGAAGGCTGGAGAGAAAGCATCTGTTGTACTTTCATTAACCAGCGTGCAAGGTATTCCCAGAGCCAGCAGCCCCTGTGTGCGCAGCTGCCAGGGTGGCGGTGGCACCATGGCCAAGGGAGTCGTGGGGATCAGGGGCAGCCTTTGTTTTCATGGTATATTCTGCTACATCTGTTTATGTGACTCGTAAGGCTGAGCCTAGTTTGGCTGTGTATGTTGGAGCCTCTGTGTTTAGGACCCAGGTGGTGTCAGCTTTTTCCATGTTGTCCTTTGTGGCTGCACTTTATTTATCTAGTTCATTATTTTTGCATTTGTACTGACCTAGAATTCAATCTGCTTCTTATTGGGATGTAGTTTTGCTCCACAGGCTACAGGGTTGCACTCGTCTGCCTGGGACTGAGAACTATCCCTCACCCTCTGCAGTTTACCTGCAAAGCAAGGGCTTCAGCCCTCTGCCTTCCACCACCGAGTCTGTCTCCTCCAGGCTTGGGCTGAGCCCTGCCCAGACACCTTTTTTTCTGGTCTTGGCTCTGTGCTAGACTTTCTGTGCTGGTAGGGATAGCGGCAGATTTTCAGTGCCCAAAGTAATTACAAAAATCCTCTCTTTGCTGTGTCCTTGTACTTCAGTGGTGGCCCTGCTGCTAATCCTAAATACAGGCAGTGGCAAGCATCATGGAGAAACGCGTGGGTCAGTGTTGCTCTGTGACTGGAGCTGGATACGGCCAGTTCAGGCTGTGTTTAATATAAATCAAAATATAAATCAAAAGTCTGTGTTCAATATAAATAAAAATCAAGTGAGGTTTTTCAGCCTCACTTCTGCCATCTCCTCCTGGCTGGATTAAAACGTCCATACCATCAAGACTTGCTGGACACTTGTTGGAAATTAGAAACTTGGCCATAACTGGTGTTCTCTCGCCTTTATTCATCCCTGAAGAGCAACTTTCCTTTGTGAACATCAATAAAAAGTAGTAGTTAGAGAACAAGCCTCTAACCTTTCAGCTCAAAACCAAATTTGGGTTGACAAATTCCAGGCAACCTGGAATGAGAATATACCTGGTTGGAGCTGCTTTTGCAGTGGGGCTGCTGGAGAGGGGAGTGGGCTGGGACTCTTAATTCCTCACTCCCGAGCTGGGAGCCTGATGTCTTTCTTTTCAACCCAGATTTTCATGATCAATCTGAAGCGTCGGAAGGACAGGCGGGATCGGATGCTGCGGACTCTGTATGAGCAGGAGATTGCAGTCAAGATAGTGGAGGCCGTGGATGGCAAGTGAGTTTCAGCAGGGGTTGCTGACATTCGCAAATGGTTCTGCTTAACTGCTTACCACCATCCCCTCATGCCCTGCCCCCCCTTTTGGTGGGGAAGAGTGGGCAGAGAGAAGTGAATACTGCTTTTATTTACCCAACAGTCTGTTTGGGGCAATTCTTGCTCTGTTTCTTTTCTTCTTTAGCAATTAGTCAGTCTCTGTGAGAGAACCAGGGTGGTGTGATTCAGGCTAGGATGAAAATCAGGTTAAAATCACTGTGATTTCTGTGAATTGCAACACTTGCACGCAGTTACAAGGAGTCAGCAATGAAAGTTTGAGAGCAGTTGTCTCCTGGGAAGATCGTCTGTCCCGGTGCTGTACAGAGCTTTAACCCTTTAACCCCCTGACACAGCCCTTTCCAGGCTTTCTCTGAGGTGTGTTAAGACATGAGAAATCAAGGCAGAAATCTTAGGTCTGGGAGTTGTAGAAAGGCCTCGGGGAGCTCGGAACCCACCTGCCACCTAGTGGTCCTTGAGGCTTGGGTACCCTTCAAGATCTCTCAGAACCCTACTCAAAGCCAAGTACCTGATGAGGTGGTGGTCACACCAGAAGTTGTTGGCAGAGTTGAGTCTGATTTGTCACTTGGTTTAGAAATGTAAATCAAGAAGTTCATTTTTTTTTCAGGTTTTTGAGTGGAACAAGCGCGTGAATTTCTTGAGATGTTGCTTTTCTCTGTGTCGGCTTCATTTTCCTTTCTTTAAAATGGTGATCACTACTCTCTCTTTCCCAGAGCGCTGAACACGAGTCAGCTCAAAGCTCTCAGCATCGACATGCTCCCGGGTTACCGGGACCCGTATTCCTCCCGGCCACTGACCAGGGGAGAGATCGGCTGCTTCCTTAGTCACTATTACATCTGGAAGGAGGTGAGGAGTTTGTGGGTACCTTGGTGTTTGTGTGGGCAGGCGCGGTAGGGAAGCGCACAGCCAGTCGTTGGGCAAAGCATCAAATACAACACCCGTTTCTGAAGGTGTTTTCCTTAGTTTGTAGAGAATTGTGCACAGGGGGTTCTTGAACACAGTGTTCAGCTTTCTCGTCTCTGCTTTCCACTTGCCAACAGCTCTGAGTGACTTTAGAACAGTTTAGTGACTGTTTTTGTGAACCATCCAATAGCCTGCTTGAAGCAGAGGTGCTTAGGAGAAAGGTTTTGAAGAATAAGGAGTGTTAAACCCTCCTGTTTTTTTCCCTTGTTCTGCATCTGGACTGAAGCAAGTTCCAGCAGCTCTGCTGGTTGGCTTTTTTGAGTTGGCTGTGTCATAAATGGTCTCAACAGTAGGGATTTCTGTTTACCTGAGCCAAGATAAAACGATAAAAGCCATAGCTTCCATCTGTCCCTGGTCACCTGGGAAGTGGTGCCTGGGAGGATCTGGGCTGTGCTGGTCAGACACACTGGAGTTAACAGCCCAACATCAGCAGGAGGCATTATTTCAAGTAAGGTGTGGTGGAGGCAGAGAGAAAGGCTTGGTACTCAAAAGAAGAGTGGGCAGTGACAGAGGTTACCCAAACACAGGCAGCTTCTGCCCTCAGATGTTATTGCAGCACCTCTCAGCAGGGCAGGGCATGGCATTGATCCAAACAGCCTAGAGCCCACAGGAGAGACTGGCACTGAGAGTGAGGCTACGCTTTTGGGCTTGGGACTTCTATATCGCCAAGTCAGACGGTAACGTGGGATCTTAGATGCAGGATGCCTTTGTGTGTGTGTTCGCTAGGTTGTCAGGTTGTCCTCCTTCTCTGGCTTCGGGAAAACTTTCTTCCAACAAAGAGGTTTTTCTGAGCAGCAGGTTTGGCGTCTCTGAGGAGGTGGTTGCTGTGGTCGTGCTAGATGGTAGCTTGTGCGTTCTGGGGGGTGCAACCTCAGGTGAAGGTTTTTTTCTGGGTTGCAGATGCTCAGCCACAGGGTATTTCCAAGCCTGTTTTCACTGGCTCTTGCAGACCCTCCCAGCTGAGCTGTGACTCTGGGAGTGGTGCTCCAGCCTCCCTACCTGCCCGGTTTAGAAGGCAGTGCCAGGTCAGGGTGACCCCAACAATTTCAGGGTGCAGGGAGGGACCCATATGTGCCACCGTGATCACGTCTGAACTCTCCTGTTCCAGGTGGTGAACAGAGGACTGGAGAAGACGCTTGTTATTGAGGATGATGTGCGCTTTGAACACCAGTTTAAAAGGAAGCTCATAAAGCTGATGGATGACATCGAAAAAGCCCAGCTGGACTGGGAGCTTATGTAAGTAAATAGCCCTCAGCCATCTGGGAACTCCTGGGCACACAGGGCAGGTCAGCGGCACTTGCTGGGTCACGATGGAGATGCGGGTTAGTGCTGGAGCGCAGAGGAAGGTGGCACAGACTTCTCAGTGCCCCTTTCCATCAGGACAGATCTGCCTCCGGCTGATGCTGGAATGCCTATTGAGTACCATTGCTGCCCTTTGTGGGCAGTGTTGGTTATCTCCACGGGATCTGGAGATGCTGCTGTGAGAGAGGAGCTGCCACTGCTCAGTCCTGAGGCTCGGACCGTGGCTTCTTAGCTCCCCTGTGAAGTCTTTCACAGCTGTACCACCCATGGGGTTAAGACACTGATGGCAGGGTAGAAATCTGTAAGCCTGGTCAGTGTTTACTGCTTGAATTGACCCTTAGCCCTTCTCTGGTTGATGCGAACAGTCGTGTGGTTCCTAATTGCTGCAGATTCACTTTAGTTATTCCCTTGGTCTTTTCACCTTTCCAGCTATATTGGCCGGAAAAGGATGCAGGTGCAGGAGCCTGAGAAAGCAGTTCCCAATGTCATGAACCTGGTGGAAGCTGATTACTCATATTGGACCCTGGGGTATGCGATCTCTTTCCAAGGGGCTCAGAAACTCATTGGAGCTGAGCCTTTCAGCAAGATGCTGCCTGTAGATGAATTTCTGCCGGTCATGTACAATAAACACCCTGTGTAAGTAGGATGCCTTCGTTACTCAGGCTGATGTGAGCTGGGTCTTGCTGAATGATCTTAAGCCAGATCATGTTGGTGTCTCCCACTTCTGTAGCCTGACTGGTGGGGAACAGCACTACTCCTTGTGCTTTTTGGTTGCCTTCAACGAAGCTGCTGGCGTGAGTCAAAGGAGGTGACAGACCTGCTGCGGAGGGGTGGCTGTCCTTACCCAGGCAGGGCTTGTGGGCTGGTTCTGAGACACTTGGCCATCTGTTAACAGAGGCATTGGTTGTACAGGTTGTGTGGGGTTGTAAGGCACATGGCTCTGGTTGTAGAGAGTCTTGACTCCATCCCAGCAACTACCTCTACTCCCTGGCACCTGTTTGAGCAGTGGTTTGCCTTTCATCTCATGGTCACAAGCAATAGCACTGGTGAACGTTTGCTCCGTTACTGATGACTTTTCTCTCCTCTTTAGAGCAAAGTACATGGAGTACTATGAGTCCAGAGACTTGAAAGCCTTCTCAGCAGAACCCTTGCTTGTTTACCCCACCCACTACACAGGGCAGCCAGGCTACCTCAGTGACACAGAGACCTCTACGATCTGGGACAATGAGACTGTGTCCACGGATTGGGACAGAACACACTCCTGGAAATCCCGGCAGCAGGACAAGATCCATAGCGATGCCCAGAATAAGGATGCCCTGCCCTCCCAGTCATCTCTCAATGCGCCGTCCTCCAGGGATGAACTATGACTGCCTGCGTCCCCTGGGACTCTGTGGACAGCTGAACCTGCCTCACACTTTAGCTTTTCACCCTTGAAAGTTGTAGAGCAGCTCTTCATGTGGTCTCCTTCCCGCTGCTTCAGATGGCAAAGCACAGTGGTTGGACCTGACTGTTAAAACTAACCCAGCTGCTTAGGACAGGCTGGGAGATGAAGGAGGGAAAAGAACAAGTGTTCCGGACTGGCAGAGAAAAGGCAGAGGTCTGAACAAAAGCCTTTTGTAAAAGATAACCTTGAATGACGTCTTTCTACAGTTCCTTGTGTAGAATACTGTATTTATAAAGATTAATATATAGAGGTGTGCAAGTGTTAATACCTTTCTGGATAGCTGTAGCTGGGCTGCTGTGTAACTGTTACTCCCTGTAGGTTGGTAGGCTTTGTTTCACTTGTTTCGCTGCGAGAAACTGCGGGCAAGCATTTGGGTTATTTGGTTTTGTTTTTCAAAGGGAATCAAGATGGTTTCCGAACACGTTCAGTGCACTGGAGCAGCTCTCCCTGTTGTGTCTTCTCCCTCATCACACTTCTATGGAAAACTGCTGCTGGCTTCCCATCCACCAAAATCAACTCATCTAAAGAGGTTTCCCAATCCAGGACTGATATCTTGGAAGCTAACAGAGAACGTGGAGGCTGCTGGTGCTGTTTGTCCACGCACCGCCTGAAGGGAGCAGAGGAGCAGTGTCTTGTGCTCATGCCATGTGCTGCCTCACCCCTTGCCGCAGTTTATTCCTTCAGGAAGACAAAGGCTGACAACCTGTTTGCAGGCCTGTTTAATTAGGTCATAAAAACAAGCAGAGGACTTCTAGGAACTTTAATTTTTAAAAGTTTTGTTATGAACTGCTTGACACCACCCTAATACAACCAAAACAAGAAATGTTACTGTTCTCAGCTGTACTGTTCCCGGCAGCCATGAGACAATTGTGCTACAGGACGGAAAGGCAACTTGTCTTGATATTTTTTTCATGTGAGGAACAAACTTGTCTCTTTTTTTGGATCGGTTCTGACGTACCTGCTGTTGGCTGACACGTCAGCAGAGCATGGTGTTTATTTTAAATGTTTCTCAGAGGCCAGGTGATCGTGGACCGCACTGCTCGGGTTACTGGTGCAGCCTGCAGGCTGCGGTTGCGGTGGGAGGATGCCCTCCCGGACTCGCAATCTGGGGACTCTTCTGCAGGCAGATCTGTACATTGAGGATGTGTGGTTGGGATTTTTTAAGTTACTGTTTGTTTTTAATAATTACTGATCACTCACTGTCTTTCTGCTAAATAAGACATGTTATTACCTGTCAGCTGGTCTGATAATACATAGAACCTGGTGCAAGATGAGCACCCGCGTGTATTCTTTGTTGGGTGGGAGGAGCCCTGACTGGGAAAGGCCAGCTCAAGCGTTCATCAGCTCTGTCGCTCTGTCAGAGAGTCACGGCCATATAAAATGTGTCTGTTCTGCCACTACTGGCTGGAAGCCGTGTTCCTTCTGCTGTCCAGGCTGGAACAGGTGCCCATGGGACATGGTGAGTATGGAGAGGAGGTCTGCTGTGGGTCACCACGCTCGGCCCGGCTCACTCCTCCCTGATAACCTTTCTCACTTCCTCTTCAGATCTTGCATTACGCCTGGGAAGCCTGACCTGTTTGAAGCACTGTTGAGCATGGCAATCCCAGAGATGTTGGTAGGAAGCCTACGGCGGCCTTCAGAAGCAGGACTTCCGTGAACTGGTGAGCACCCAGCATTGTGTCCAATGTCACCGTTGATACTGTGATGTGCCCGTGCTTCTGACGCTGGCAGAACAGCAGGGAGGAGCCAGCACTGGGTGGGTGAGTCCCGTTTGCTGGGTGTCATTTCTCTGTTCTAATGTTTTGGCCGTCTCTTCACGTAAAGGCTCGTTACGGTTATGCTGTGTTGATACATCACTGCATACCTCGTCCACCCTCACATGCTTTGTGTCCTGTTAAGCCCCATCTCCATTTCTAGGAGAGAGACCTCTCTCACCCCGCAACGTATGGGAGTGATCTCCCTGTGTCGGCGGGAGATCTGGTGTTACCACCCCTCTCACGATCCCATTGAAGGCATTTTTCCATTAGTATCTCGGCTGAGAACGGCCCTGGTGTTCCTCACTCAGTGCTGGGGGCTGGGGAGGGAAGGGGCTGGGGGTGAGCGTGGCATTCCAGCTCCTGGCACTGCTCGCTGGGTTGGGGTCCTGCTGGGAGCTTGTTGGGGCTGCGGTTGGTGGCGAGGCCTCACAGCTGCCCCTTCTGCCCCTTGAACGTGGGATGGAGCTGCTGGCCAGCACGGAGGCTCTGAAACGGCACTGTTGGTGGAGTTAGTTTGGATGCTCAGGGAGGCTGAGTGTTACTTGAGTTTGATTTCCTTAAGCAGAGCAGTAGTAGTTTACAAAAAAACATCCTGACAGCAGCGCAGGGTGGGGTTTCTGTGCGTTTTAGGTGACTGGAAGTGAGCGGTACGAGGGGTTTGATGGTGGTTTCAGGGGAGGGGGTAATGGGCGATTGGTTTACTTGGAGATCGCTTCCAGCCACGCTGCTGAAGAAACACAGAAGCATCCTTGTAACAGCTTTTAGAAATTAAAACCAATGCTGACAGTGTTACAACGAGCACAAAACTGTTCCTGGGTGTGATGTTCAAGACTTAAGCAATGCTGGAAGGAGGCTGTAGCTGAAGGGCTACAGCTTACAAGGGGGCGTTTCAGATTCTCTGGAGGGCAAGGAAGATGAGCTGTGGGAGCTGGAGCCACTGAGAACGGTTCAAACACTAAAAGTGATGAAGCTGAAGAGAGTAACAGTATGGGGAGTGGGGTGGGGTATAAAAACCCACCACAGTAATAAAGCATACGTGAAGAAAACAGATTGGCTCCAGGCAAATCTTAATAGAAAAACGTTTATGCAAGAAGTATACAAAGATTACAGGTAAACAATTAAAAAACCTTTGTCATATAGAACCTTTTGGAGAGATTAATTTTGAAATCAAGAACATTCAAAATACAGACATGCATACAACCTATGCACCACTTCACAAATGACACTGTACAGACATGAATGCCTATGTACACTGAGACGGTGAGCTTTGATTTCATCCTGTGGAAACAGGCTCCAGCTGACAGGCAGGTGAAAATTGTAATCTTGCCCTGACTCTGGGCAAGGGTTAAGGCTCAGCTACAAACTCACCTTCTTCACCTTCTCAACAAAAACATAATGGGAATTCTTAAACGAATTCTTAAACGAATTCTTAAACTAGGACCTACCTGGTGCTCCTCGTAAACAGCAGTGATAAACCTTCACATAGTGTGAAACATAGTACAGCCCAGCACTGTTTGCACCACGGGTTTATCACTGATCATCAAGGATATCTGAGCCCAGTTTGGAAAATTAGTGCTACAGACCGGGTGGGGATAAAGGCCCAGGCATGTATAAAATGCAGTATTTGCGTTCTTTTTAACTAATACCAACGTTTCTCCAAGGCAGCCTGTTCAGTAAGGGCGGCTTACAATCCAGTGTCTCATTTATGGCTTTTTAAAAGAAAACCTCTTAACGGTCCTTTCAGGGAAGCCTGTGTTCTGGGAAGAGACTCCAGAAGTATGTTGTTGTTTAAAGTCGCATGGGGAACAGATGATTAAATTCCTTATTCCATGTCCCATGTCAGGAATTCATTTAATCAATGTATATAAAGAGGGAGGTGCCTGTAGATGATGCATAATAACACTACAAGTGTATAAAATCTCTGGTGGTTTGGGGTAGTGCTTAAAACCCAGCTATCTCCTCTCAGTACCCACTTTCAAAATAAGAGATGGGGTAGTTGCCCTTCATGACTAAAAACAGTGAGTTACAAGTTTTGCTCTGGCAGAGTGATGGCACGTTACAAAGAGGTACGTCAGTCATTTCGGAGTACATGGAAAAAGCATCTATTTCTGTTTAATGGGTTAAGGAAAAGGCAAAGGGAAGTGAAGGGAGTAAAGGGAAAACAAAGACAAAGGGAAATAAATCCAGACAAGTAGTGTTTGCCTTGTTCATGGACAAAACACAACATTCATCCAAAGGGAAGTCCAGTCTATTCTTCTAAAGGTGGTTACTTTTCACCTCCAGTTTTATAAATATAAATTTAGAACTTGTTCTTCTCTGTAATACTGGCACAAAGAAAAAGTTCCACTCTGCAGTGTCCTTGTAAGTCTCTGCGTGTCCATCCACCCGCATCTGGCTGCAGGTCTGCCAAACGCTCACGTTGCATTTCAGCCGCAAAGATGTTCGCAGTGGAATAGTGATGCAGGCACCTGTGGCAATGCTGGAATATTGGCAGGTGGTAACGGTGCAGCTCTCCCTGGGGCTTTGTCTCCATCACAGTGTGATTTTGCTCGTCCTGTTGCCCCAGTAGCGCCGTTTGGCACCAGTGCTGGGGAGAGTCAGACTGCACCGGCTCCTCATTTTCACTTGCCCATCACCCGGAGTCTTTTTGCGGAGGACAAAATTGAAGGGTGCCTTGGTGTTCATGGCATAGAAAACATTGGCGTTCCCTGGGATGACAAGCTCTGCAAAAGAGGGAGCAGAGCAAGCGTTATTTTGCAGTGCTGCCGGGAGCACAAGGAAAGCCAAGAGAGAACAGGGACTGCAGTCGCCGGGCATGGACAGAGGGCAGGGTCTGCTTGGCAATCACGAGTAAGCTCTGCCTGCATAAAGCAACGTGGCACCATCCCTGCGCACCAGGTATTGCGGGGGTTTGTTCCCACTGGCAGCTGCGACAGCACGGCTGTGGCATTGCTAATGTTGTTTCACATTTTACTCTTCCCATCCAAATCCAGCAGAACTTCTCAAGCCGCAGCAGAGTTCTGCTTCCCTACCTTTGTCCTCGGAGATGACCTGTACGAGCTCGTAATCCTCAGGTGCCTCTGACTCCAGGCTGTGCTTTCCCATCGCTCTCTGGATGACCGCGGGAGCTTTGTCCTGGCTCGTCAGCTGGAAAAATAAGAGTTGCAATGAGAGGTTCTGCTTATTCACTCTATGGAATGATTTAATAATTAGCAGAGACCAACTGGTCTTGGAAAAATGTCAGAGAACGGAAGAAACATGATGTGTCAGTACACAACAAAAGAGCCAGAGTCCCTTAACCTGTTGGTGTGATTTTCAACATTTGCTGCATTTGCCTCCTTCAAGGCTGGCTCCATAAGCAACCCCCTGTAATTTCTGTTTCTGGAGTATTCTGCGTACTTGCAAGATGTTCTTTAAGCAAGTAAAGCAAATAGCAGGACAGGTCAACTTTAAGTAAAATCCACTTTCAACTTTAACAAAATCTACATCCTGATAGCATTATTGCCATTCCTGTTGCATCAAAGAAAAGTTCTTTAGCTGAAATGTCAGTGATTACCGCACAAACTGCAGAGCGCGTAAATGTACAACTCAATCACCGTGAAGTAACATTTACGGGAATTGAAAGAGTTGTAAAAGATGCCTCACAGTAAAAACACCCTTAGGGCTCCCAAGTGAAAAGAAACTGCCCTGCACTGAAGTCCCGGTGACATCAACGGTAATATTTTAAGATTTGATTGATTTTATGGCGAAGTGTGGAAACTCCTTGATGAATCCATTGGGAGCTTTGCTGAATGAGGCAATGGGGAAATAACATGGCTCAAGGAGAACAAACCTAAAGCTTCTCCTGTTGGACGCACCCAGTCCAGGCTTTAATAAACAGACTGACAGAACCTGCGGTTTGGCCCAGACAGGACCCCAGGATGCATCTCTGGATCCTTCCAGTTCCAAACATCCACATTCCTGGCAGACAGGTGAATTCACCTGGGCACTTTATCAAAGAGCACAGCCTGATCAGCACGCGGCGCATGCAGACAAGGGATACACCCGACATTAAAAGGGGGAACGCCCTTTGCCAAGGTATTGGAAAGGAATTGATACAGCAGATCTTTCAAACTAAAACCAGCGCGCAGTTCAATTCTATCAGGAGGTTTGGCAGGTTCTGACAAGAGGAGACAGACCCATATGACGGTGGCCACCACAAGGAGCTTTTTTGACCTGCAGAAATGTACCTTTTAGTGACATTATCTTGAAAATGTATGAGATAATTGGGCAAGTGACCAGGAGAGAGAAAGAGAGGATGGTCAGAATCAAATAAGAAAGCCTTAAAGGAAATCTTTAGCTGCAGCAATTCTGACCAATTGCTCCACAGTCCCTCTGTTCCCCTTCTGCATCGTTGGCTGTCCCACTGCCTTCCTGCAGTACAGCCAGCAGCTGCTTTAGAGGTGGGTTTTTCTCCCTTGGTTCAACCACTTTGTTTTCACTGCTGCTGTCATCTCCCCCTACCCCACTGCAGCCCACAGCAGGGATTAACGCGGTATCTCTGCAGGCGATGCCAAATGCCAGTGCTGTGCACAATTTATATCAAATAAACTTACAAATACTTCAGCAGGGTAAAACCAGAACTGGAG
Source organism: Neomorphus geoffroyi (assembly GCA_033558235.1). Classification (NCBI taxonomy): domain Eukaryota; kingdom Metazoa; phylum Chordata; class Aves; order Cuculiformes; family Neomorphidae; genus Neomorphus; species Neomorphus geoffroyi. Next base: position 5,704,692 of record JAUMJM010000074.1, read on the forward strand.
GAATGCCTAGATATTTTTGAGAGAGGTGTTTAAAGCAGGTGAGTAGGAAAAGATCTTCAAAAAAAGACGTATTCCCTGGCCATTGAATAACTTGCACTGGTAAAACAATAAATAAATGGTAAACCAGCATACAGATAAGCTATATGAAATTTAACAGAAACAATCCAAACATGTGCTGAGACTGGGGTTAACTGGGCAAAAATACTGGAATATAGGCAAAGACCAGGTAAGCCCCACCTAGGGGACTCAAAGAGGCTTTATTAAAATATACAGTGATGACCCTTTAAGATTTTAACAGACTGCTGGACACCAGTATATTTGTGGATCAGGCATTCCCAGATAACAAAAATACTTCTATGAAGTATCTGCCTGATTGGCAGGAGAAAACATATAAAGAATTGGTGATGTCTTTTTCTGTGTGGTCATTTCCTTTGTATTACTGAGTGTAAAGCGGCAACTGAAGTTCTAAAACAATTACGTGTGTGTGTGTGTGTGATTGTAGGACAGTGTGCACAGGATTGTCATGTGCAGAACTGACATTAGTTAAACCCTTAAGTATAAATATCTATTCCATAGCACGATAAAAAAAGTAGAACCTCAGCAATGGTGCAAGGAAACCTGCCTTTCAAACTGTTGCAGGGATTTACAAGGATGATTAACTGGACCCAAGGTATCACTTACATATTGATGCCAAAAGCCCCACCCTGGGGACTCCCTTTATGGCGATTCCCCTTGACCTGCAGGGAGCTTTACTGGATACATGGCAAAGCGATTTCTCGTTGGTGCAGGAGTTGATGTACCAAGGAAAGGAAAATGTTACGTCTCTAAATTATACCTTTCCTGAGGATCTTGATAATATTTGGAATGCCATGTGTACCAGCCAATATTGGCCACACCACCACTGGCAAGTTATCTGACCTCAGTAGTCATGGGGGCAAGTAAAAACTTCCTCAATATGAGAGGTATCAATGAAGGTGGTGTTTGTATCAATGTCCCAGATGAAATGCCACGTACCAAAGCACCGTGGCCGAACATGCCAACCAACACTTTGGAGTGCACCTATTACATCTGAATATTACGTGTCAATAAGAACTAAGCAGTATCCAAATGGATTTAAGTGTTCCACAGTTTAATATTGCACATGGACCACCACGGATCATAGAAACAGATTCACGTAATGGATGAGGAAATCCTCATTTTCCACATCAGTGGAACCAGTCACGTTATGGAACTGTACCAGCAAGATAAATTACTCCAGTACTGGTGATCATACACGAGTCTGGTGAACCAGAAACCTTTATCATGCCTTGAGAAGGATATGTCTGTGTCACAATCGTACTGCTTGACTCCCAAAGGCAGTGTAAGGTTGTTCAAAGGTGGGGAGGCCTCAACAGGTATTCCAAATGAAAAGACAAAAGACGCTTTTAATAATTGTTTGACTATCGTGTTGCCTCTTTGTAATTGTAATGCGTTCTACTGATCCTTTTCCGTTGAGGAAAATGGGCATTGTTTTCCTCTAAAAATGAGGTGAGTGACTTCCGTTAACCTTAGTGAAGGTTCCCCATGTTCCGCAAGAGGGGAATTCATCGCACCAGAGCGATGGTCAGCTCTGAACACTGAGCTGCAGGTTTCTGCACTCGTATCTTGCTGTTGCCAGGATCGTCAAGGTGCAAGATATGCAATAGATGTGCAATATTACACATTTTAAATCAGGTCTTATCAATCCTGCAGTTATTTACACATATGAGTCACTACATACCTCGTCCTTGCTAATGCGAGCACATACACGTTATGGCTGCTCTCTGAGTGCACATAGAGAGTCGCCACACACTTACACGCACCAAAGGTGTTTGGTGCTACCGAAACCACAACACTAACCTTCAGCAGAATGTATTGCATAAGCATCTTCTAGGTGTAAAGTCTTTAAAGCTGTCTTCAAAGACGACGAGGGTCCCAAGCTCAACCATGGCTATATTTTACTACATTAAATTTCTACATAAAGTTACATTTAAATGTTTCAGATCAATGTAAGTTATGCTATATGAAATGCTTCATTTCTATTACTGTCAAAGTCACATATTTTGTAAATTCTTTCCCTGTTTTAACCCTTTCAGGTTATTTTACTAAGTAGTTTCTCATAGGAAGTATTAGATTTGGTTGTTGGGGTGGGCAGGTTGTCCACATGGCCACTCTAAGGTACTGATAAATATAGAATTCTTATACAATGTGGGCCAGATACATACATACATATATATATATATTATAGCTAAAAACAGTATATGTGATTCTCTTAACGGTACCTGCCCTGCCTGACACCCCATGGGTGTGCTGTAATGGTCTGATATCAGATCATATTTAGCCCATTTGGAATAAGTTAGAATGCACTTGTAGGGATTCCAAGCCTGTGTCCTACAATCGCCTTTCATTATACTCCCCATCATTATTGAAACCAAGAGGGCATGGGCAGAAGAGAGTTAAGTTTTACAACCAGCCAAGGTTTTTTTGGATAGCAATAATTAATAATTGATTGTATACAGAAAGTCCAACCTGAAGGAGGCTCTAGCCAACTGGATGCAGACGACCAAGATCCAGTTACAAGCATCTGTGAGAACGACTTTACAAAATCGATTGGCATTGGACACGCTGGTGGTGAAGAAGAACAGTGAAGATGACCGAACACCACCTATCACAAAAAGCTTCAATAACAGAAGCTTTGGGAATGGATGGGGTGGATTGCCAAGATTTACAGTTGGCTTGGATGAGAAATTAATGCATGCTGGAATGGTGCTGGTACAGTGTCATTTTGGCCAGCCCTGTCTAACCGTACATCTTTGAGCGCCGAGGCAGACACACGCGCATACTCATATTATGTAAGGAACAGTCTTATGCACACTTAGGAGCTGCATAATTTAGTGCCTCTAAACATTCCTCCCATTTTGCTAGAGAATTACAAAGCTGGTTATTCAACCCAGAAGTACCAAGCTTTAGAACTCCTGCTTTCTCCATCAGCCTGTGGTTGGAAGGGGTGGAGGCACTGGCTGCTGTCACGTCCTGGTGTCCCCTGTACAACCAAGCCTGTGCAGCTTGCATGGTGATTGCAGTGGACCATGTGGATGAGTGGGTGATGTTTTATATGAAAGATATCATTACCAAATAAATAAATCAATAATGTTGCTTTTTAAGGCCAGGAAGAAAATTTTCTCATAAAAATGTTTTCTCCTCAAAAATGGTGACTGAACTAAATCAAGGCCTTACAAGGGAATGGAATTCCATTTAAAAGGAGTTTTAGCAAACTATTATCAATGTCCTTGACAGATCTTTTTAATGCATTCAATATGTATTAATGGTCATTGTACTTATTGTTGTTTGTACCAGTATAAGACCTTCTCTTAATAGGGAGGAAGATGAGCCCCTCAACCTATCCAATTCTAAATCATCTGATAGTCTTCTTGGCGAGACGTGACTAAAGTCACGAGGTAGACTGTTGTACAACAGACGTGCTGGGCCTTGTGGGCAGCAAACATCAAACTCACAGTTTGCAAAAGGGAGCGGTTCTACTTGGAACAATGAACAACTTCATCTTACAAGACAGACGGATGGGGTGGGTGGTGGTCTGGTCTCCCCAATCAGCCAAGTGACATCTGGGGTGAGGCAGAGGCCTCACAGCCTGGTGTTGCTTCAGTTAAGAGCAGAAGCACCCCCGAAAGGACAGGCTGAGCTCCCCACGTTGCTGAGGTGAACCGCCGAGACCCTGCTAGTGACAACACGAGCAGCCCTGCCAAGAGCCAAGCAACTCGTACTAATTGACTTCATCCCACCTTGCCAAGAGGCACCAAAGAGTTTTCAAAAACTATAAAATTGGCACCTGAGAACCTTTTCTTTGGGAGAGAAAAAGTGACCAACTTACCTGATAGACAGGTCAACGGGCCTGGACCTCTCTTCCCCTCCCACCCCCAAGAAGGGATGGGCACAAATCGCAGCCCTCTGACTTTGTCAGGTGTTCTGCAGGAAAATTACTACTAACTGGAGTTTGAACTGTTACTACATATATAAAAACATCTATCTGTCCATCGTTAACCGGTTACGCTCTGCCAGCACTAACGCAGCAAGTGAGTTGTTATCAACAGCACCCCCGAACTTGTTTTAATTTGTCACTTTGATTAAATAACTGATCGCTTCAGCATTGCAAAATTGTCTCTGATCCTTTCAATGCTGCTTTGGGTGACAGCTCATTTGGGCTCACCGCAGCGAGTATTAACCCTGTGTGTGCCAGTCCCTGAGAAGGCTCTCACAGGTGGCTGACTGGTGGCAAAGACACACACGCATTCACATAGTCCTTTAGTCATAAACTGTCAACCAGGTCTGGGACTAGAGACTGGTCCAGCTGCACCTAAACTCCTCTCTTAGGGGAAGCTTAGAAAGCAAGGGAGTCCATCCTGAACCTTGTGGCTTCGGCCTCCTGTCAGAGCCATTCCTATTTAACATGACAGTCAGTAACTAAATAGTAGGTTCTGCTCGATACTAAACACGGTGTTTGTGACCTTTGGTGGTGGTGGGTTTCTAGTTCAAGACAACAGAACTGCACTAGAAGAGACAGCAGTAAATCACAGGGTCTGCACTCCTGAGCAAGCACTGAGAGATGAGACACTGTTCTAGCCAGAAAAAGCTATAAAAGCCCACATAAATAGCTGCCCCATCTGTTGTTCGCAGACATCAATTAATCTGCAGTCTCCTGTGCTAAATACATGGACATCCTGCAAAGATTTTCAGCCTTGTAACTGGGTTTACTGTCTGCCGTGGAACTGCTGTGCATCCGGAGCAGATACAGGGCTCCCTCCAGAGCCTTATGCAGTCAAAAGGACAATTTGTCTCACAGTAGCCAAATTTGTCAGGCCCTTGGGGAACTGCTCTCTGCTCTCCGCAGAGACCGTGTGCAGGTGGAGTGGCATCAGCCACGGTCCCACACAGGCCCTGCGCTCCCTCAGCCATCAGTTCGGCACTGCCGGAACCCCTCCATGGAACGAACCAGCATCAGGGGAAACACCTGAACACCGCTTGCAGCTGGTCTGGCAAGTTGTGCTGCAGAGGGAAGCTGCATAATTAAAACACTTGTCAGCTCCCTCGTGTACAGCGCCCTGTTTGCAGAAACCAGCTCCTGGGGAAGGCGTCTCCAAGCAAAACCTGGCACACGGCACTTTGCATCGAAACTCACTAAGTCCAAGCTAGAGAAGAAGCAGCTGGCGCTAGCCGAAGGGCAGGAGCAGCACGGCCTGCCCTTGATCACAATTCTTCTCTTTGAACTTGTTCATAAAACAAAAACTTCAATTTCAAGACCAGAAACTTCCCCAAAGATGTTATTTTCAAACCCCTCATTCATACCGTGTTCCACACATTTTGAACTGTAACACTTGTCAGTTTCCCTTTTGAGCCAGGTTGGATTGGTTGGCTCAGCAAATAGGCATTTTCAAAACTAAAAGCACATTTGTTTAAGTCACCCTGGATGAAAACATCGCCAATGATGACAACATTTTGCTGTTTCACACCACTCACTAGGATGCTCTTGTACAGGTTGCCGTTGTTGTTTTCTACGCTGATCCGGATGATGCACGAGTCTTCGTTCTGCTGGTTGTAAACAGGAGCCGTTGCTTTTGGGGTAACGGGCATCAGGGAGACAGAGCCCTTGTCGTTCTTGTCGCACTCACCACCCTCATCGTCTTTGTCGCCCTCATCCTCCTCATCATCCTCATTGTCCTTGTCGTTGGAGGACAGCGTGGAAGGGCATGAACTTAAAGACGACACCCCCAAGGAAAACGTGTCTGTGGAATGGGTGATGGAGGAGGAGGAGGACTCAGAGAGCTGCACAACAGAAACAAAGAAAAATATCGTCATAAACCAGACATTTTGTATGTCTGCTTGCGTCATTCTGGAGGAAGAACTTGAGCAAGCAGAAAGCACATACAAAACCCCAATCGCCTTCTGCCCAGCAGGCAGGCAGTGGTATTCCAGGCCTCCAGAAAAAGTGAATGTCACTTGATTAACGTTGCCATTTTAATTAAAACTTTCCCCTTTGGTGTGCTGGACACTGCATGGCTTGCGCTTGCCTCTCCAAGGGAGCAGGCCGGGAGGTGGCAGCAGATCGAATGGAGAGGACTGGGTTGTGGGCAGCCAGCCAGGACTGGGATGGAGCAGAGGCTTTCAGAACCACCGCTGCTCCTACACCAGGTTGGAGCCTTTATGTGAGTGAAAATGAACATACACCTCCCTGCCTGCGGCTGCTCCTTGAATATTCCTTCCTTCTTCAAAACTGCCCCCTCCTTCCCCTGCTGCTCAGGGGTTGGCATTTCTGTCCATCTGTCCAGCCAACAACTGCAGAGAGGATCTTCCTGCTCCAGCTTGCTTATCGAAACCACCATTAACAACTGCTCCAACTAAACAGTTTAAACAATTTATGGATGCCTGCATTTGGACATGCCTCATGCTTCATTTGCTTTAAGAACATTTAATATAACTTAAAATATCCATAATTAAGACCTAATATGACACTCTTCAGCAAAACACCCCTAGAAGGGGTTGCAACTACAGTTAACGAGGTTTAGTTCAAAAGGGATGAGTCTGCCAGTAGGAAACACGTCCGTGTGGATCCCCCTACCTGCTCCCTTCAGATGGTTTCTTGCTTGTATAGTTTGTCTCTCTGGAAGGCAGCAGGCCTGGCCCACCTGCTCTCTCAGCAGGAACACCCACAGCTTCAACCCTACACTCATTTTGCCATGGGTTGTCCCAGTTGCCAGCGTGTGGGATGTAGGACTTGGCCCTTTCTGCAAAACGAGGGTTTCCTGGCACGCTGGTTCAGTGCCTTCGTGCCAGACACTGGCTGCGTGTGCCAAAAGTGAGCTGGCATGCAGGAGGAGGGGCAGCAGCACCGCACTGCACACCAGTTTCCCTGGTGGAATTAAACCCAGCCAAGGCAAGGTGTTCATCCTGGCAGCAGGGAGCTCAAGGGAGGTCAAACCTGCCGGGCTGGTAAGCTCTGACCCTACCTGTCTATCACTTGGTCAACTACAACCGCTCTGCCTTGCCCAGGATTGGGCTGTCTAACACACATGAGCTTTCCCACCCAGAAAACACTTCACAGAGCGCAAGCACAACTTTTCTGCAGCTGAGCTTGGTGAGCCCACAGCTGCCAAAGTCAAATTTCCTTTTCCAGCTACAGCCGACTGAGCACAATGGGCAAGGCAGCAGGCTGCTAACAGCAGAATTACTCATCAAACCTGAGATATTTGAGGAGGAAATGACGAGCTGTTGATCAGCTGACCTCTTCAGCTGATCCCATCTCCTCTTTCATTTATTTTTGTTTGTGGGGGCTTATAAATCCTCTGTCCATGTCACTACTAAGGTCACACTGCCATGCGCCACGTGTGAGCACGATGCTTGGGCTCCTCATCCCACTTCCCACAGGCTCAAGGGTACAACTGCCACTAGCCTGACCCATTCCTCTCAAAAAGCACGATGAAAGGATGAAGGAAAAATTAACCTTGTGCTTCTCCGGGGCCCCACCTAAACTGTAACACTGCCAGGCACCACAAGAAAATCTGGGTTTAGGGGAGAACTTCAGTCTGCCTTGGATCTCAGCAACATAGAAGGGACTGTGCAAAAATTCTGACTGGATTGCTTCCATTTTTACATGTACATTTCTGGAGTCTCCCCACTAAAAGCCATTGCTCTAGTCAAGACCCAACAGGCTTGGGGGGCGAGTGTCTAGGGCCTGCCTGCAGCGCCGACGGTCTCTCACAGCTTGTTTGTGCTGGCGACAAGGCCCAGGCCATACCTTTTTCTGATGCTTATCAGGAGTGTCGATGGAAGTGACGCAGACACCTTTCTGAGGTTCATCGGGAGTATCGATGGGAATGAAGCAGTCTCCTTTCTGAGGTTCATCAGGAACGCGGATGGGACTGACGCAGTCTCCCTTCTGAGACTCATCAGGAGTGTCAATGGAAGCAATGCAGACACCTTTCTGAGGCTCATCAGGACTGCCGATGGGAGTGATGCAGATGTCTTCAGATTCAGAGTGATTAAACTCAGATGAAGAAACACTGGCTGAGTCCGTGCTTTCACCAGAGCTCCCACCTGGAGCAGATCTGGGTTGCTGTTTGCTGGGTGTGCTATTGACACTCACCTCGGAGCCTAGAATCAGTCTAGTGTAGAAAAGAAAACATAACAGCCAGTAAGTGAAAGCAGAACAGAGCTGGGCTGAGCAGAGCTGTCATTTGGTTCAAAACTCTCACGTATTGTTTTCTTTCCCTACCCTGAGTAGCCTATTGTTTTCATTTCCTCTGTGTTGTTTGTAGGGTCGAGAGTTGGTTTCACACTAACAATACCTTCTTGACCTAGCACACCCACCAGCTGCAAGGCCAAATTCAGAGCTAATGCCCAAGTTACAGAATCACAGAATGACCCGAGTTGGAAGGGACCCACAAGGGTCATCGTATCCAACTCCTGTCCCTGCTCAGGACAACCCCAACATTCACACCGTGTGTCTGAGAGTGCTGTCCAAGTGCTTCTGGAATATTGTCAGGCTTGGCACCTGTGACTTCTTCCCTGGGCAGCTGTTCCAGTGCTCCACCACCCTCTGGGGGAAAAACCTTTACCTAATGTCCAACCTAACCCTCCCTTAACACATCTTCCTGCTATTCCCTTGGATCCCGTCATTGGTCACCAGAAAGAAGAGATCAGCGCCTGCTCCTCCTCCTCCACAAATGAGGAAGCAGAGAACAGCTGTGAGGTCCTCCCTCAGTCTCTTCTTCTCCAGGCTGAACAGACCGAGCGACTTCAGCTGCTTCTCATACAATTTCCCCTCCAGATCCTTCACCAGCTTTGTGGCCTCCTCTGGACACTCCCCAGTAGATTGATGTACTTTTTATGCTGTAGCACCCAAAACTGCACACAATACTTGAGGTGGGGCAGCTTCAGTGCAGAGCAGAGCGTGACAATCACAAACAAGACTCTGCTTCAGTTTGTTCTTTCTTCAGACTCACTTGCCAAGAGGCGTTTGATTGTAAACCTGATGCCTCTACACATCAGGGGTTGAGGGGCAAGTGAGAGGGCAGGCAGCTGGCTCCACCGGCTCCTACACACTGCTGTCACACCCCAGACCCTCGGACACGAGGCAGCTCCAGACCCACTCAGTCACCACAAGCCAGTGAAACACTGCCTGAAAGGCAACACGTGGCCATACACCAGCATACAACATCTTCAAAAGGCAAATTCATCCCCACTGCAAATTCTTTCCCTCAATAAAGATGCCGGTTTCTCTCTCAAGAGTCTGAATGGGCATGGAGGCAACAAGGAGACCACAAGAAATTGTAAATTATAGGCTGTCCCTCTCCGAGACTTTTCTAAATGCAGGTCAAGTAAATTTAAAGGAGTGTCAAAGGCAATAAACTTTTATATAAGGTAGAGAAGCAAGGTGAATTAGATGCTATGTCAGCAAGTAGTTAATGACTTAAAACAATGTAGAGAAGTGTCACTGTTTCCAGGATGAATTATGCCAGGTTTTTCTACAGTAATTATTTGCAAAATACAGTCAGAGTGCAGATGAAACAATTCTTTAGACAAAGACTACACAGTGCAAACAAACTCCATACAGTAAATTACAATACTACAGCACTGAAACACAGTTCAGAAATGAACAGAATAAAGCCTGTGCTCTGCAGCAACAATTCTTACACACAGCTTCGGCACGCGCCAAGGAGACACCGAGGCCACCGAGAGTTCAGGCACTGTCATCTTCAAAGCTCATGTTCTTGTAGCACATCACGACCGACTTGGATGGGCTAATTGAAACACTTTGCAAACAGCTGCCCGGATTTTTTAGCGTATCAGAACTCAAAGCTCTAGATTAAAAACATCTATTCTTCTTTCAGACCCCAAGCCGCAGCAGTGCTAACTTTAAATGAATAGCTGCTGGCTACTCTTGGTACAAGCACCAAGCCAGGAAGCACAGTTAAAGCTGATAGTGCTGTTAAAGTCATTATTTTTCACCCCTCGTGTTGATCATGCCACTGGTATGAGGGAGCCCCTTCATATCTCCTCTTGCATCAGGTTCAAATTTCTCACCTTTAAGATATATTTGTACTTCAGTCCTTTCTCTCTGCTTTCATTCCCTGCAGCTCTCCCTGAATTCCTGCTAGTCTATTGTTTCCCCGTGTCTGGGTAGCTGCAAGCCCCTGTTCCCCACCCACCTCCTGTTTGAATCTGTGCTATTAGGCTAAATTGGACCACGTCCCCATGATTTTTTTTCTCCTCTAACTTGAAGGCAGTTAGGCAGCTTGTTTCTATTAACAAATGCCTTTTTTCTAACCTTAATTTTCATATTAAAATACTGCAAGAAATTTTTTGCATGGGTATAGCAAATCAGAGCAATAATAGGCAAGACTTTATCCTCATTTATTCGGTTTTCTGCTGCATTCAGAGAATTTATTACACAATAGATATTAAATTTACAATCCAGCACTAAAATTCTTCTTCTGACACCTTAGGAAGGCTTGTTTGTTTCTAATCTCTCATCATGAATAATCCTCATGATTACTGTAATAAGAGAGAGGGACAGCTTCAGACAGAAGGAAGCCTTTCTAGCTGATGGTGTCTCCTTGACGTAACGCAATGATCTGGATCCCCAGCCAGTTTTTTCAGTGAAATGAGTACTGCTTGTTTGATTCATTCAGATTCATATTAACCCAACAAATGCCCTTTGCCCTGTGGTACTCACAGGCTAAACCTCTTCACCACACTCTTCCGAGATTTCGGTGACGTGGTACTAGTGTCAGCAGCTGCTTCGATCTCACTTGAAAGTCTGTAACTGCAAAACACGGGCCACTGGATTAATTTTTGCAGACAATACTAATAGTTATATATCTCAAAGTAGCAATACTCAAGAAATTTGAGAAACTTTCAGGTGTTCCCACTTCACAGACGGTTGCAACCCCACAACCATGGGGTCGCCATGGTTTAGATGATGAGTTGGTGTTGGGTTATAGGTTGGACTCGATGATCTCAAAGGTCCTTTCCAACACTGTAATACCGTGATACTGTGTGATACTGTGAAAAAGGAACACAGCTCTGTCTATATTTTACCACGGTGAAGGGGATGTATCACTTAGAATCAGAGAATCGTTTGGGTTGGAAGGAACCTTAAAGCCTACCCAGTTCCAATCCCCCTGCCATAGGCAGAGATACCTTCCACTGCTCAAAGCCCCATCCAACCTGGCCTTCTTTGAAATAGTTCAAAAACTAGTGCCTGTTTCGGATTACATCCATCATTTTATTTCAAAGAATCATGAAAATGCTTCTTGGGTTACTTTTTTCCCTACAATTCAACACAATGCTTTATTTATCTGTGCTTACACTCTTAGTGCAGCAGAGTGGTATTCAAATACTTAGTGGAAATATTAAAATGCTGTAAATAACTTGTCCTGGGTTAGTCTAGCAGCATCTGCAGTAGCAGAGAACTCAGCAGGGCTGCAAAACCCATGTTAAATGCCTGGGAGACATTTATCTGGTGAGCACTCGGCAAGCTCTGCGTTGCCTTGGCTACCTGCTGCCTGCATCCACCAGCCAAACGCTCAATGACTGCATCTTTGACATCCCTTAGGATCGTCTTCTGAGCAGCTGCCTGGGCATGCAGACAGCCCAGACACAACAGACTATCCTATTTCAAAGCCAGAAGCCTCATTTCCAATCTCACAACTAAACCCCGCTAAGCGTTCAACAGGTTTTCTGCAGCTGTTCAGCAGAAGGCAGATGTATTTCCCCTCTCCTCCAGCAGCAGAATATCTAAGTTCCTGTAAGAGGAAAGGCTAAAGGCTGACATAACCGACCCGCAGGTGGGTGTGGGGTAAGAAAAGCCTGCCTTGCCAGCTGGACTGAGAACCTACCTCTCATCCTCAGTTAAATGCTGCTGTCTTCGGAACCACTGGATGAATTTTTGGTCTGGTGCCATGCAATAGTTGTTACATGCAGATTGTAAGAGCTTGATTTGGGCAATTACTTCGAATTCCTAAAAGAATAAATAATTGAATACCAGTTCTAATTACGAGAACAAGCTAAAGCCAAACAGACACATTCACATGCTAAACACATGCAACAACAGATCCAGGAAAAACTCAGTTTGACCTGAAGTTCAGTTTCAGTTGAGTAACTGACTATTTCAAGAACCAGTTTTTCAAACAGGTGAGGTCTTTCCCCCCACACCAGCATCCGTAACGTGCATTGAAATGTGAACATTTTATCAGACACCCAAAACCAAGAAGACAAACACAAGGAACCACGCCTCACCACCAAGTACTAACTGAAGCGTAATGCTGGTGCAAACCCACCGAACAGCAGCACTGCTGGTTGTTTCTCTAGGAACAAGGGCAGCAAAGGGTCACAAGTTCTTCAGATCATCCCACCCACTCACCCCCACACTGGCCAGGGCAGCTCTAAGAGAAGAACCGTGCTCTGTGCATAGGTGGTTCCTGGGTAGCAAGCAAGGGTAATAATTAGGGGTGCCTGCGATGAAAGTAGAAAGCCTGACCCTCCCTGGCTTTGCATGTTGTGCACTCACACTTGCACCAAGGGAACATAAAGTGCCACCCTTAACACGTGTGACTAGAATGCACTGCTCTTCTGTAGCTCCTCTTGCACACACACTTTGCCAAAATAATTCTTATCCCTGCTGTGTCAGGGCAGGTTATGGAATCAGGATGCAGGAATGGAGCTGAGCACTTGGTTCAGAGGGCAGCTTTGTCACTGGGTTGTATGAAGCTGGACTGCTGACTACGGAGAAGCTCGTGTATCCCGTTATTAGTATCCTGAGTTGTGCAGTTAAACATCCAAAGCAAGTCCAAGAAGTGGTCTGTAGAGCTGGGAGCCATTAAGAGGAGGAAATGGCCCCAGCACAGCCAAATCCAAGTCTGCTTTCAGACCCAGAACAGAGATTTGGCATGACTTCACTCAGAAAAATGTAGCCCCAGTACCTTTACTCCTACACAGCGTTTCTTATCTCTGACCATGAAGGATCAGGCTGAAAGGAAGGACTGACAGCATTTATTTCTCAGTCCCATGTGCCTAGATCCCCCTCCACAGCCTTTCACCCCATTTACTGCAGAAGGAAGATATTTACCAACTCTGTCTTCTGAAAACAAAGGTCTCATGGCACCGCATCTGACTCAACACACAGGACATCCACACGTAACGTATTCCCATGACCACTAAATGGACAGAATATGCGTGCCCTAGCTGTAAATCCCATGGAAGCAGGTGACCTGCAGCTCCTCTTCTGCACACATCTAAAGGCAGGTTGTCTTCCTGCACCACCCCTCACAGTCTGGCAAGAGCTCACAGCATTGCAGGGATCTAGTTTTTCCTCATGAACTTGCATTAAAATCAGCAGCTGCTGTATACGACTGCGCAAAGATACATGGCCCTGCCAAGAGAACGCTGTTGGAGAGGGCACCAGTAAACGGAAAACCACAGAACACTCGACTTACCCTTCTCCTCTTCTCAAAATTTATCAGGCCACCCTGTTGGAAGGAAAGAGAAGGGAACAAGTTCAGTTGAATTTAATCGCTAACAAGGTGAAGGAGCAAGGCTGATGTAAAGCACAGACCTGCCTTGAGCAAGCATCTTCTAAAAATACTTGTTTCCGGATCTTAGACGCATAAAATGACCTGAGTTGGAAGGGACCCACAAGAATCATCAAGTCCAACTCCTGTCCCTGTATAGGACAACCCCAACATTCACACCGTGTGTCTGAGGGCGTTGTCCAAAGGCTTCTTGAATATTGACAGGCTTGGTGCTGTGACTGCTTCCCCGGGGAGCTGTTCCAGTGCTCCACGACCTTCTGGGCAAAGAACCTTTTCGTAATGTCCAGCCAAAACCTCCCCTGACACATCTGAATATTGCTTCCCTTTTTTTGGTTTTTGGAAAGAGATTCCTCAATTTTTAAGCACTGCACAAGAAACCAGTAGAAGATAGAGGAACAGGCACAGTGCCAGGAAGGCAGGGAGGATATGCAGGATTCAAAACATTGCCCTGGGTTACCTCAATATAGTCTGGAAGAGCTGTGTCAAGCATGATGAGATCAGTGAGGAAGGTCCCAAGATAAGGTACTGTGCCTTGCATCAATCCCTGCAAACGATCACAGACACGGTGGGTTAATTAACTGAGAAACAGCAATAAAAGTTACCTGCTTAACCAAACAGTTATCTTAGAAATTATATTTTCTTTCATTGCATCATCCTCAGTATCTAATCTAGGATTTAAACCACATTCTAATGAGAGCGGGATGCTCTCAGAGACAGTGCCAAGCGGCTTTACATGCCAATATTGCCACCATACACTGATGTCTATCGGTGGGTCACCAGGAACCCTGCCTGTAGAAGCAGCCTTGAGCAGCAGGAACAGGGTCCCCGAGCTACCTGCTACAAGAGAAAGGGCTGGGGAATAATCCTGGCCAGCAGTTTCTCTCTCTGCTTCAGTCCAGTGGATTTTTACTTAATGATGTTATGCTGTGTTACAGTCAGTCAAATTAATTGACAGCTTTTTTCCTCCAAGAAGTGACCATCTTCAGCCCATTCCCCAGCCATTCACTGTATTTTAATAGCAATTACTCACATTTTAAACTTTCTAGGCTGCCAGCACTTGCAGAGTTCAGGCTGTAGCTACATACACTCGTGAAGGAAATACTTGTTTTTACCACCCAAATGATCCATATTTTTTCCAGTCAAACAAACAGACAAACAAAAAAAATCACATTCAGCACTTTTGCCTCCCAGATTTCTCTCCTTGTGTCCTTTTAAAGCTTTGCCAACTTTGAGACAAAAGCCGTTTTCACCAGCAGACTGGAAACCGGACACATTTTACAAAGCAATCTCTGTAGAGGTCTCTGCAATTTTCCAGCTGGTATGGCAGAAGCTTCATGAGCTTGTTTAAAAGTAAATGAGAGTTCTGCTCGGGCTAGAGCTAATTTTCTTTATCACAAGAATTCCAGTATTTACATTATGGATTTTACTTCATGAAAACTGAGTGGCTTCCCCACTATTTCTCTCTAAAGAGTAACAAGAGTAGTTAATGGAATTCTTTCTTGTAGGACAGAAACAAGATGGATGAAAATGATGAATACATGTTTATATTCATCAATCACTTACTACTCTCTTATATGACTTGAAACTAAGGCCAAACTCTTGGCTCAGCGTCCATCCCGAACAGCTGGTTGGGATGTGAAGCCAAGGCAAGTGGGGATGGGAGCAGCCAGCCCATACACCCAGTTGTCCCATTAGAGGGCACAGGGGACCACATCGTGGCTCCTGCCTACGCCCACTGAATCCCAAAGTCAGTGAATGCTCCCAGCACCAGATCACTGAAGGCACTGGCAATGCTGATGCTCTGCATATCCATTTCCTCCAGCATTTCAACACACAGGCAGAGTAAGAGGCCAGCTGGGCTGCAGTAAAACCCAAAGCAACCCAACCTTGGCAGCTCAGCGTAGGCCATGCAGTTTGAGCTGAGTTCAACACGAATCCCACTTTGTAATTGTTTATATATACAGATGTACGCGTGTGGGAGAGCATATATATATATATATATACACGCACACATGCACATACTACCTACACACACACAGTACTACCTGCTTACTGTCATCCACAGCATAAGGGAAATAAAGCTTTGGGCACATATTTACAGGGACAAACATCCTGACTACATATTCAGTTTAAACTTTTCAGATCACTTGCTTTGTATCCATCAATAGCATTGATGAGTCTTTTGCTGGACAGAGGACACATTCAAGAGCATCACCTACTGCACACACACTTTGTTAAAACACCTTTCTAGATTTTGCTGCTTCTAAAATTCACCAGTTTGGCTTAATCATGTTACTGGTTCAGAAAGAGTAGGAAAAGGACCCCAGACATACCATATCTTTTTGAACTTGCAGTCTCTTCTGTGTCCTTTTCTGGTTTTCTTTCACACTGCTGTCCAGATTCGCAAATTTGGATGTTCCTTCCTGTGAGTTAAAATGAATTAAAGGAGGATCTAAGAGGTGAGCTGGCGACTACATTTGTGTAGAATAATTGCAAATACATTTTAACCAGGCAAGCTTGGCCAGCAAAATTTTGCTGTGTAGGTACATGCGTGTATATGTACATATCCGTATCCTCTGGAACTGGTACACTGACCAGGAATTTTGGATAAAATCCCATAAAGTGACTATATGGGAATTCTTTTGCAAAATAGCTCCACTTTGGCCAAAGTGCTGTCAAAAATCCCCTGCGAGTTTAAATCTGAATAGCTTAGATATACTTCAGGTGTCCAGATGCTTCTCTGAACTCCATCCTCACACTCCTGACCTCAGGATTTCTGTTTAATTTCCTAATCAGGGCTGCTACAAGCAAACATCTCTCTCTTATGTAACACTTTGGTGGTTTTTTTACGCCACAACACAGCGATCCAGCAACTACTCCGTGGCTTATGGACCAATCCAAAAACACGCAGGAAATGAAATTAATATGTTTTCATCTCCACAGTTCAAGCTTTCCTACGAATAGATGAGCTATATCACAATGGGTCTGTTGCCTTTATTTCCTTGGATCCATTCAGGATGCTGGGAGTTACTGTTATTTTTTTCCAGTGGTCAGAGAGATGGGGCGTGAATCCCTATCAATGTCTTTTTAAGAGGCACAAGACAACTTGTCAAGATTCTCTTATTATGTGTAGTTCTCTCAGTCACAACTAACAACAGATCACTCAAACTGTATTTCCTTCCTCGGCTGAAAAAGAGAGCAAATGAAACAGCAATGTTGTCTCAGCATCTTCAAGATACTGAAAGGTAAACTGAGATTCTCCAAGAGCAGGCACAGAAGCTAAAACTGCACCTTGTGGCCCGGCTGCTGTTTGGGAAGGAGACAGCACAGTGCTCCCGCTCCGTGCCAGCTAACCTGTTTCATACAGCATTTTGTCTGCTCTACTCTTAAATTTGCAGGATGGACAGGCAAGGTCAAACACAGCTTCCTTAGAGAGACTATTTATAGGGAAAGAAAACAAAGACTTTAAGGATTCAGCGGGCATTAATCCTCCACTCGTTACAAAACAATCCAAGATGAGGAGAGGTTTGAGCTGTTCTGTGGAATTTTTCCCCTCTCGCTGCTTTCAAAATGTTTTGCAAATCTACTTAGTGCAGCTGGAGAGAGTGATTTGCTGGGAGCCAGAAGGTCTGGGCTCAGACTGAGTTGTTGTTTTGTCTTTTTTAATATTTAGTTAAATAAGTTGTTCTGAACAGACGTTTTCCCCTCTACGCTTATTATTGTTTCTCCTGCTTTAAAACAGAGCTACAGATACCGATACAAGAGGATAAACAAAACAGACTGACAGGTCTGAATGTGTTCGCCCGTCATTCCTGAGCAAAACTCAGTGTTTTGGATACCACGGCAAAGGGGTAGGGTACAAATGCCAGACAGATGGGATAGAACTGCCAAAAAGTAAACTGGTTAGCCAGTTTATAGGAGCTTTTTTATGTAAACAAACTGCCACAAATATTCCTTATTTTCTACAGAACCTTCCTTGCTATTCTTCCTCACTCCTTTCAAACCCCTGAGCTCGTCGGGGTTCGTCTAGGAGAGCGCACAAGTCAAACTGTTCCAGACAGAGCGTGCTTTGTTGTCCATCTGGCCACACACAGAGCAGGGAGCCTGTTCCTTCAGAACTCCCAGCCCTGTTTTCTAGCTCCAAGAAAGGTACGGGATGGCTGGATAAGCATCTTGGTTTAATTCCTCAGCTGAAGTTGAGTGGCTTTGTTCCAGTGAAGCCAAAAAGCACTGCAGTGGTGCAACTCTGTTGAGCATCTCATTTGGAGCTGCTCCGTGCTCACCAGTGCAAACTGGAGCCTTTTCAGACCTGCTCAGAGGGTGCAGAAGCCGGTGGTTCATCACCCTGTACGGAGCGGGGTAAAGCCAAAGCGCTCATTTGTAACTCATCTCAGTCAACGGCATCGTGCAGCACTTCTTCACTCCGGTTGTGGCTCCAGTGCTATCACAGGTATGAAATGGCACACAGAGCTGTTCCTCAGCCAGACACCACCATGCCCACGGGAGTGGTACCCGTTCCCTAACTGGAGCAGCGTGACAGCCAACCGGAGAGGCTCCAAGGAGCCCAGAACCACTCTCGTGAGCAAGTCCACATGGGACCTGTGCTGCTGCAGATATTCTATGTCGGCATCTCAGCTCAACAGACTAATGCTAGTGTAGGTTCTTTTAGGAGCAACAAAATCACCTCCCAGCAGAAAAGCACAAGTTTTCCAGGTCTTTCTTCCCTGAAGCACCACAGAGAGTAGTGCAGAGGGAGAGGAGCTTTGGTAGCTGGTTAGAAAAAGGGCTCACCTCAGCTTTGACCTAGACGGCGAGCCTTGCAACTCAAGCTAATTCTCACCTTCATTAGTAGCTCCCTAGTTGTCAGATAATTGTCGTGGTCTGAGAAGATCACAGACAACTCTTCGAAGATCAGCATTACATCCCTGTAAAGAGAAGATTAGATTGTTGAGGTTATTAGCAAGCACTCTAAATCAGATCATATTACTCTTCAGCTTCCCTCCCTCCCCCATGAATCATTGACAGTTGGACACATAAAGAGAACACCACCAAAATGCATCCAAAGAGATGCTGCATATCCACTGGGAACCTTCGTGACACCTTCTGGTGCTCCCAATAAAGTCAGACCTTATGGTCAGCATCAAAGGCATGCAGACCCTGAGCAGGGATTTCAATCACACTGCAGGGTATGAGATTTTTGTAAGAAAGTGGATAAATGGGTACAAAGGAACAGAACAATAGCTGTGAGAGATACCCTAGATACTTCGTTTTCACCCTGTTCCATGCGCTCTGGAAAGCTAAGAAGGATGTAAGTGTACGAGTCCAATTACCCAACACCAGAAAGACAAGATGGCAATATTTTGATCAGGAACACAGGGTGGCAGAAGGGTAAACGCACAGGTGTACTGCAGGGCAGAGTGACATTTTTCTTTGTTTATCAAAGGCAAAAAAAAGAAATCTCTTCTTCCCAAACTGAGCGAGCAGAAAACCATTTTTCCTACACGGACATTTCTGGTGGGTCTGAAGTAAACATGCCAGTTGCATAAAAAGGTATTCCCCATAGGAAATATTGTCTTCCATACAGATTTGGATTTTGTAGTTTGGGGATATGTTTTAAGGAAACATCAAGACCAAGAGAGGATTAATGAGGGTTTGTGTGTTATAAAGGACACAGAGACCCCGAGGGCAGGTTGTCCCCTTCATATGTAAGAGAACCTCACAGCAGTCAGACCCTCACAGGAATGAGAGGTTCTTCTGAGGGAACAGATGCCCATGAAAGAGCAAAGTATGAAGATTGAGAACAAGATGAGAAGAATGAGCATTGAGCCTTTTTTGGAGCTAACCACAGGAGCGGAGGGGGAGGCTTACTTGGGAACACAGGCCCAGGTCTTCTTCAGCCGATAGATGGAGCTGGACTGCAGTGCTGAAATGATGGCCTTCAAGGAGGAAAAATTCTTCAGGATCCTACATTCCTGTGAAAGGAGCGGTTAGAAACACAGGAGCATTAAATGTCAGCATTACAAACACGTTAGTGCTCTTCTTGTGACCGGTGTCATGCTTGCTACACATTCTCACTGCTAAGAAGGCAGCTGTACAAATACTGAGCATCAAAAATATCACTCCCTCCTTCAGCCACCAAACGCTCTATGGGCTTTGGCACTTGTAGCTTGTTTTCCTCACTTTCATGTCCTTGTGGTGCTGTTGCAGTGTTACAGCCTTCAGTTCTCCTTGTAAAGTAAAAGTGGAACGGAGTCCATGAACCCAGGCAAAAAAGCACAAATGTTACACTTGAAAAGCTCTTTATAGTTACCATTCCTTCTTAATCTTTAGGGGAAAAAACAGACTTTGCCTGGTTTAGATGTGGCATTTAAAATGTAAAGCCTTACTCATCTAAGTGCCAATGACAAATAAAGACGTGCAAAGGAATAACCTGTTACTCAAGCATGCGCACACTTGTTAAAGAGAAAAACCTTCCCAGCTTTTCCAGAGTCGGGATCAACTCTAACAGAGTGACCGGTGCACTGGCATTTCTTACGCAGCTCCTCTGCGGCAAAAGCTTTGAAGGAAAACGATAATGCAGAATTTAATTTTCAAAAAACCAGCAAAGATTCCTGGGAAAGCAGATGGAAACAAGATGGGTGGGGGGATAAGTCTGGCCTGTGACTCTCTCGGTGGCTCAGGAACCAGAATCTGGGCATCACAGACTTAAACTCTGGCAAACACAGTCTCTCACTAACAGGTGTCTATGCGTGCACGTTAAGCAGATAAAACAGAGGACAATCTGACTGTTGCATGTAGATGAGAACGGATCCAAACTACAATTCCGCTTCTGCAAACTTTTATGAAGCTGATTATTACACTTACAACGCCGATTCTGTGAAGGATCCTGACAGTGAAAACAGACAGTGAAAACAGACATAAAATATTTTCTTTGTAGGAGCGAAAAAATGTAAAGCAACCTTAGCATAAAGAGAAGTCAGACCTTCATCCATCAGCAGCTCTGTTCATGAGCTGCACTACAACGGACTGAACACCTAAGGCAAGCACATTTACTCCCTGTTATTTACTTAAAAAAATATTTTCATGCAATTTAGGAGGCTCCATTTAACAGTGCGTGGCATAAGAAGGCTGACTGGGCAGGCAGCACGTGAAGCAGGTTGGCAGTTAGGTTAAAGACCAAGGTCAAGATCATGTGGGAGGACACACGAGACCTGAAGGCTATTTTTGCATGGTTTGGGGCCAAAGAAGCCACATAACAGCTCTTCTTCACAGACTGACACTTTGGAGGAGGAGACCATCTTCTCCTTATGTTGACCTTGAAATTCAGGCTGTATTTTTCAAATACAAGAGGTTTGGACTGGAACACTCAATTTGGAACCATCTTGACTTAACTGAACGTTACATAATTTAAAGCACATTAGGAATTCGATGTTGGATTTTGCTCTTTCAATGATTTAACTGACTGCAGACTAAACTTTTGCAAGCTTTCATTTGTATGTAAGAAGAATTTTTAAGGCTGCTTTGAATAACTTCGTTTCATGCTGTGTCCTTCACAAGGGGAAAATAATAAAGAATCCTGTGCAGAAGCAACTTTGTTTTAAAATAATTAAATGTAACAGGATATTAATGATTCCATTTTTACTTTTTATTATTACAGAAAATATTTTGTGAGTGAAATTGCTCCTACACAGGAACCTTAGATCTATGTGGAGCAGAGAGAGCTGGCAGTTAGAAAAAGTATTCAGTTTATCTTGTAGACTGGATCCAAAAGTCACAAATAGCAAAAGTGGAACTCCGTGCTGCTAAGTTACAGAGTTTGCTGTCAGTGAATAATTGCCCTTTAATGACTGGATTATTTTCTAATTCAGGCATCTAACTATTCAAAACACTCATTTGCATGCACAAAGCAAGCGTCTTTCTTCAGAAGTGGGCAGCTAAGTACACATGCAACTGGCTGTTCTACATGTGCAGTTCTTTTGTAGAGTGTGCACATGCATTTTTCATGTGCTTGGCTAAGACTGGAGTATTTAATTATGTGTATTAATTACGTAAAGGGAGAACAGGTCGAGAACAAAGTCCTCCATCCAGAGAAGTATGATGAGCGTAGTGCCTGTCCTGGCTTCCTCAGGCCTCCTTGCTGCCCTACGATGAGCAGGAAGCTGCTTCGTACTTGCTCACCCAGACTGCCCTGTAAGTGCCCCCTTAGCTGGTGCCCTCTGCAACTTCAAGACCTGCACACAGAAAATAGGCACCAAACTTCCCAATCCCTTCACACGGGCAGTAAAGCATCCATTACACGGTAACAAAAACAAGTTGACGTAAGAGGTGAAAGACAGCTTCCCCATACCAGCTTCCCGAACCGTGCCATCACCGCAGCTTAGGTGGCAGGAGTAACAATACTGCTTCTGGAAGCATGGAAGCGCATTGTCAAGGTCGGAAATCCTCCGTCCGCCTTGAGCTTTTCACGAGTGCCTATTCTGTGTAGTTCAGAAAGAATCAATCGGATTCTTAAGACAAAAGTCAACTCCCGTCCATATGAAAGTGCTTTAAAGTTCTCTTCAAAAGAGAGATGCAGTTTAGTGCCAGCTGCCCAGTGCTCTGAAGGGAATTAAAAAGACTACAGCAAAATATTAAAGACAAAATCTAAGAAATTCGCAAACTAGAATTATGTAAAGGAGGCGTGCAAAATCCTTTGATGCAAAGATTAAGAAACACCTAATCTGCTACAAGACAAAGGAACTGAAGCAATGAGTAAAAACGTGTTAAAGAAACGTGCAAGTCATCGATAAAGCAGAAAGGTGAGAAGATGAGGAGACTGGTGCCATATTGTAACTGCTTATTTTTTCTGGTCGCTGCTTGCACCTCTCCCCCCCTCCAAACCAGCTGGTTTGTGTACCTAATGTAAACTGTGAATAACTGTAACTTTTCAGCCACAAGGATTTTTCAAAACAAAAGAGTATAAACAATAATTTCATTTTTTCCATGTCAAAGAGGCTACTACCTTCTAGAAGTAAGTTACCTTTGTCTGTGCTTACTTAATACCTTGTATTTACTTTACTTTCCTATATACACACACACATATATAAATGTCAAAACCTATAAACAGTAGTGCTATCTTCCATCATATCTGATTTCAACTCCCATGGTGTTCACACACGCTTTCACAGAGGAACCACGATGCTCACTGTGTGTGAATGTGAATGGCCAAGGGCAGGTAAGTGCAGAGCGTGTTCTGACTGCCTGCAGCCTGCTCCCACTGCCAGTCCTACTCCATCCTTGTTAAACCTTCCTCTGAAAACAGGTCTAAGCTTCGGATGACATCAACCATCACTTCACTTCTTTCACCGATACGAACAGTATTTTCCACCCAGGGAAGCGAACTGGTTGGATTTATACTTATCTTACCATAAATGTTACATTATCAAGAATATGGCACTGCCCACCTGCAAGAACACAGTACCTGCGCTCTCAGCCCTGTGGAGAGACAAGCATCAACCCTATATCCATGGTGGGCAAGGAACTAAGGAGAGGAAGAGCAATATTTCATCTGCCATTACAAAGAAAATCAGTCACAAACCAGAAAGAATTAGAGCTAAGGCGTTCACTGGCCTAGGAGCAACGCACACATCCCCTCCCAGCTCCCTCACGCCACGGCACCTGCACGAGAGACATTAAACAGTCTAGAACAAATGCCTTACATGTGCAATATAGATCCACTTCTCAATGATCTTGGCTCTTTGCTGTGTTTTGAGCTCCTTGCCCTTCAGGATAGTGCTGATCACACATTTGGTAACCGTATTGAACTGAGAGATGGTGGCTCTGATGGTAGATGCCAGGTTCTTGTTTTCTTTCTTATCCCTTTGCGACCAGATGCGACCCAAGCAGTGGCAGGGCACAACTTTCTTGAAGAGTTTCTAGAGTGAAATAAAGGCGTGTAAGTCAGCAGGATTCTCCTAGATCTCTACTGTCCACAAAAACAAATACATATTTATAGTACAAATTGGATCTAAGTCTAGTATGTTATTAAAAGGTAAATATTTAGTTTAACATACACACTTTGGCATAATTTTTACAGGCTTGATGCCCCAAAAGAACTGTCAGCCCAACAGTCCTGGGAAAATAAGAGACATTTATACCACAACCAAGAGGAAATTTTTTTATACAACAATATTTTTCGGGAGACCAATACAGACAAACCAAATCAGAGCACTACAGTTAAGAGTGCCTGCACATCTTTTAGGCCAGGTAGAAATACAGTCGAAACATGCTGTTTCTTAGATGTCAACTATTAAACTTCACAAAAAAGGCTACACAGTACACACATATTTTTAAAAAAGACCCTTCAGAATAACTGAAAGCCTAACCAATAGAGTATGGAAAAGCAAGCAGAGCTGCATTGTGTCCCAACAACAGACCTGTTCTGAACACCATTACTTGTATTGCCATAACTAAAACACAATTTTAGAAGCCCAGCACCATTTTCCCTAGCATTTCATGTAATACACATAGTCTACATACTGCATCCATGTATGTCAACTGTTCTGCCACAAGGTCTTCTTCAAAAAGAGAGAATTCTTCCAAATTGCTGATCTCCAGCTCCTCTTCATTATAGAGGTTACAGTGGGAAGGGTTATAAAACCCATCTGTCCAGGATAGAAAACACAACTCGGTAAATTCATACAGCAAACAGCGAATCAAAGCAGATGTTTGTTTATTTTAAAGCATCAATGTATATATTACAGCAGAACGACTGAACAAAGATCGTTCTGTGGGCCTGATGTAACGGCCCCACTGTGCTGCGTATGTTAGTGAGAAAAAATGATGACTAGAAGATTAAATTTGCAAAGAAACAGTGAGAGGAAAAGAAATAGAGAGAACTGAGTTGTTTAGGGTCTCTTAGCTGAGAAGTGGCGTGACCCATTTGCTAACCATTCTTCTGAAAGAGAAAATACCACCAGCAGCGCAACAGGAATTCCTTACTAGCACTGCAGAACTTTGTTAAGCTGCGTTTGAGTATAATCTGAAAAAAAAGGGACAAGACTGCAATTATATCCCCAAAATATTGCACTAGGTATGCTCTGGTATCCAGATTTCATCTCTTATATGTAGAAATAAAAGGTATCCGATTTTCTTGGCAGCATTTGTGCCTTCACAGGATGACGTGGACAATTATTCCATGTTTACTCGAGCCTCCCTCAGGCTCCCTCTCTGGGAATTTTTCCCAGGAAAAGGAATATAGTGAGGACCTCCAGCATTCAGCTGAATGCTCCTTCTGCATTTGCACTGGGCAGCAGCAAAGAGGTGAGAAGAGAGCTGTCCTAATCAAGGGACCCGATCCAGCGCAGAAGGGAAGAGGTTTCACAGATGTCCCCGTGTCCCCTTTTGGCTCTCACAGGTTGGGAACAAAGTCACAGTAAAAGACAAAGAAACGTGTCCTTGCTTCCCATGGTAAAGAGAAAAGAAACAAGAAAATCCCTGAAAATAAATCCTGTTCATCTTTTACTGCAAGGTGACAGTAGCTCCAAAAGAAGGGAGGAAAAACCTGAACTTGTTGAAGACTAAGAACAGAAACATGGAGTTTATTATTAGCAAGATTTCAATAACAAAACCACAGGGCACATTTCAGAGTGTTATGCAAAGCTTCAGATCCAGTTAAAGCAGAACAGACATTAAAGCAACAAAAGCAGGTAAAGGGATACTTCATCATTTTTCAAAATATTTCATTTCCCTTTCTCCATTAATTAGCCAAACCTAATCATAAATGTAAACTGATACAGTTTTGATGTAACAAATTATAAAGACAGGCGGTATCCAGATCTCCATCTGCACATTCCAATTGCACAGTGCATTGACAGAGCTAAATGTGACAAACGGAGACCTCTGCTCAGCATTATTTCTCTGTGGCTCTTTTGTAACTATGCATAATTAAATGGATTTGTACCGAACTGCTAATAGAGTCACACTTTTTTCTCTTTTTGGCTATGTAACTCCCAATTTTCTTCTCAGTTCTTGAAATACAACTGAAAATCCTCACCACCGAGTTGCAACTCTCCTCAAAACCTCACAGCACCCTTAAAATCAGGTCATGGGGAGCCAGCTGAGATTTTTCTTTTCTCTTGTGGTTGTCTTTCTCCTTTCTGTTTCACTTTCATAAACCCATAAGCAGTCTTCTCCGTACTCAAAGTATCTCATCATCTTCAAATCGCTCTGATCCATTTAGCCCTCCTGACATCACTGAGAGCAACCACGCGCCCCTTCTGAATTTGCAATCTCTGGCTCACGCGCTTGATATTGCTCAAGCTGCAAGCACTGAGGCTGTGGAACAACTTTTATCTACGTATCCGGTACTGCAATCTGATCTACTGGCATAGCTGGTGGCAGCACCGAATGGAAGTCTGATTACACAAATCGAACTGTAGGATTAGGAACCCAAGCTGTAAATTCATAGCGTAGCATGAATGCTTTAGAACAGTCTTAACTGCATGTGGTACATTAAGAGTTTTGAAAGAAAACGAACAAAGATGGAGCTCTGATAATGCAAGGGACAACTCTTAAACTCCTCTGCAGACCCCACAGGTTGTGTTCTCCTTCTCTTTATTTTAATTAACAGCCTCTATTCTGTCACAATTTGGAAAATGTTATCATTCAAACTGACCTATGTGTAACTCAGGAAAGAACCTTTTTAATTGTTACTTGAGGAAACAAACGCAGAAGCAGGGCTGCTGGGAACTTCTGTTCACTCTGAACAACAGAAGAACCCAAATATAGCTCTTAGGAGCTTGCTTTGTCTGACCTGTGGGAACCAAACCCAGGAAAGTACATCAATAGGCGTATGTCAGCGATGCCCTTCACTTACCTCTGCTCAAGAAGGAAAAAGCCTGGGCTCTGTGCAGCTCTCCTTTTTATGTATGTGTTAATGACCCAGTTATTTGGCATTTCACAGTATTATGCATTTACATGGTATTTCTGGAATATCCGGCAGACAAGATTTTTAAGGGATGAAATGGTTTTTCTCTGTCATTTCCTTTATCCTTTATTACATGAATTACTCCGCCTCGCCCCTCTTCCAAAGCTGGAAGCTGATTCTAGTTCTCATTCACACATTACGTGAGCTCCTACGGTTTTTCGGCTTGTGCCAGAGGAAGCTCTCTGAGCAGGATAAGGGTATGGTCAGGCTTGATGCTGCACACAGCGCATTTGTGTTACTACAGGTCACTGTTGTTTCAGTAGAATGTGACCCCCGATAACGTAAGTTTTTCCTCTGTCCTTGGCTACCAGCAGCTGGTCACTCAAATAGGAAAAAACAGCCGCAGACACTTCCTTTGACATGAGGGTAGCTAGGAAGAAAAGCTTCATGCCAACAGGCTGATGACTCAAGCTGTATGTTGTCCCAGCTCTGGATTTTGCTCTTTGTTGGTTTGGGCTTTTCTTAGGGACATTTAAGTAAGAAGACGAGCTAAAGAGCAGCTGTGTTTGATTCCATTATATGGGAAGTGTGCTGATACTTAACCACTCAGTTGCTGCAGTAAGCTCAAAGCTTTGGCTTTGTATTAGAGAGGTTGTGTATTTGTATTTGTATTATTTGGCTAAGTATTAGAGAGGTGCTGGATTTCCAAGTCGAACCCTGCAATGAACAGGCAGAAGCCCCTACGCTGTACGACTGTTTCACCCCACACAGAACCTGCAGCCACACGCAGAGATTTAAAAAAACAACACCACACGAAAAAAAGTCACTGGCAAGACTCACAGTACTGTCAATTAGCAGAAGAGTTAATGAAGCGTACTCCACATAACTCCCTGTGGTACCCGGGAGAACCGAAAGACAGAAGGAAAAGGTAACTCACTGTCATGTTCCACCTCCTGTTTCTGGAGCCGCTCCAGTAGGTTCTGTGCCCTCTTCTCCGGGTCAGAGCCTGGCATCTTACTCTTCAGGTAATCCAGCAGCTTCAGCAAAGAACAGTGGTTGGGTGGCTCTCTGAAATCTTCAGAGCACTGGTCGAGCCACGCTCCTAAGATTGATGCTATTGCACTAAAAGGAAGTACGCAGAGAGAACAGTGGTTGAATACAGCGCGTATTGATGCAATTGTATGTATCTGTATCTAATATAATAATAGAAACACTGAGACATTCATATTCCATGTGAAGGCAGTATGAAGATTTTTTTGAGCGAGGAATTTAATTTCTTCTTTTTAGGCATGGAATCTTATTAAGGTATTACTGAGATTTTGCCACGGTCTTCAGTGAAGTTGCTCCTGATTTGTACACCTGCAACTGGATCCAAGTATAGCCCCCAAATGCAAACTAATAGAGAATAAAATTCATTTCAGATATATTGAGACCCTTCTATTAAATTCAAGATATCAAATAATGATAAAGACAGGGAGAGGGGAGAAGCCTCTTCCAGGGTTTGACTACCCTCTCTGTAAAGAAATGATTCCTAACATCGTGTCTGAACCTCCGCTGGCACAACTTTCAACTGTTCCCACGTGTGCTATCGCTGGATCCCCAGGAAAAGAGATCAGCACCTCCCTCTCCAGGGATGCTCCAGCATCCCTTGCAGTCAATAACAGAAATAGCCCTCTTTGAGCAACTCGGATAAAACCAAATAATTGCCTATTACTGGCATTCATTATGATCCCACTTCCCTGAACCGCACTGTTTGTCAAGCTGGCAAAGCAAGACTTGCCGATTACCTTGAAATTACGCTTTGTTTAATCAGTTGAAGCATCTTTGCTTAGCTGTACCGTGACCGTGTTTGAATAACGACCAAACATTATGCACACAATCAAAAGCAAAACGTAATTTCTTAATTCCTTCTTGTGCCAGCGGGAAAAGCTCTGGCCTGGTGCGACTCCAATGTTTGCTCCATTACCGCTCCCTGGGATGTTGTGGGAAAACAGCAGGGAGGAAACAAGGTATTTGTGGCTCCTCCAGGGTAGCAGCTTCCCAACGGAAGTGCTAAATCAAATGCTTCCTTTGGTGCCCTTCCGCTCATCAATCGCTGCTGCCGAGTGGGGATCTGCTGTCTTAGTAGAAAGCCTGTCTGATTGTGAAACACTGAGTTGTGCGAAAAGCAACCTAAGCCTGAACCCAGCCCCCCTGAGCACACACAGCGAGATTGCCTTGGCTGTGAGGATAAAACCGTGCTCGCGACACGTGCAGCACTGAGCTGCCAGTGCCCATTATCAAGCATGAAGATAGCTGAACCCCAAAGACAGCCTGGGCTTGCTAAGCTGAGGATGAAATGTGCAACAAAAGCATATCAACAGAATCTGGGTTTTACCCTTAGCTCAAAGACAAGGACAGGCTGTCAAATTATACCATGCAAGAAAGGATCTCGGTCATGCTGGCGGTGCAGGAAAAGGATGTTTAAGGAGTTATGCAAGTGCTGGATCTCATTCAGGAAAGTTATCCTGGACCTTCTCGGGCACACACAGCTAAGACGACACCAGTTGCAGAGAACTGCCCATAACCAATTCTTCTACAGACTGAGGGGGGCGAGGGGAAAGCAGAGCTGAGGAATCAAGAGGGTTTCCACCCCGCCCAAAATGGAGGGAACTGAGCTGTCTCTCTACTTTTCTGCTTTATGTAAGTTTTAGTCCACGCCCACATGGTTGATTGGTACTTGGATATCGCGCAAATGTATGCTTCTGGGAATTTCTTTAATTCTTGTCTTTGCAGGGATTTTTCATTTCAACCTGATTTCGTAAGAAAATAAGACTTACGAGTATTTATGTTATAGCTTTCCAGAAATAACTTGCATGCTTCTTGATAACTTTCAACCAAGTGTAGAAAAGCTGAAAGAAGTCTTTTCAAGACAGAGCCAGTCCCCCAGAGCAAGGTGAAGAGTTCACAGCTGTTAGAGACACTGATTTTTGCCAGCAAAATCATTTCAGTCAAGAGGGGAAATAAAATAGAGGGGAAAGGTACGCTGCGCCCCAATGACCTCCCATCGCTGGCCTGTGCCACCAGGGTGCCAGGGAGGGCAGCTTGCTGAAAAGGCGCTGGAGAACTGCCCATATCTTGCATTAGCTTTACATCTCCTGCCCTTGAGAAGAAACTCCCCATTCTCAATAGACCCAGAGACAGATGGGAACCTTCCAAGATCTCACGCAGGAAAGAAACATCACAGACTACATTTTTCACGGGTTGATTATGAGCTATAAATTTTTCCTTTCCTACCTATAAGAAAAAAAAACTTTGTAATGCTTAACTCCCGTCCTGCCAACCACAGACTCTGGGCTCAACATTTTCAAGTTTCGCACATATCACAAAGTCTCCTTGTTTCCAAACCAGCTTTGCTTGACGCCCATCTCTGAAGGTTTGTCTCCAAAATCTATCTACTGTTAAGTGGAAGGAACGTGTCGCATTTGGTCGTTTACAAACTCGGAACACCAAACTCCTCATCCATTTGCCCGTGTGCTACCACGAAACACGAAGAACCTGCAGCAGCTCGAAGTCCAACATCTCTGCCAAGCTGAGCTAGCAGGGCACGGAGGAGGTGGAAGAGGAGGCCTTCCTATCACACAGCCACAAGCGATACAAAAGGTTACAACGGAAATTCTGCATGTAAAATTATTTCTCAGCTGGGAAGACGGCTACACCGCTGGTCCTGAAGGCATCTGCATAGGAATCAGAGAGAATACTTCTTGCTAAAAGGCAAAAGCAATGTTCTATTTCCCACCACAGCTACTTCTAAAGAACAGGTAGAAGGGAATCCCAACAATTAAAGAGAATAAGGAGAACCTTAGCTGCAATAAGAGATTAAATGACTGGCTGCTTATAACACATGCAGAAAACCATCTGTAGTTTGCCAAACCCATACTTAAGTCCCTCAATGGAACCACCTTTACAGAGGGCTATTCCTCTCCTCCACTTTCCATGCATCTGCTGTCAGGCTTGCTCACACAGATTAAATTAAATCAGGTTTTTTTGTCAAACAACAACAACATGGGCAGTTAAATCTCAGCTTTGAACCAGAGACAAAACGTACGGGAACTGCACAAGCTGATGGACAAAGCAGCCCCTCACACCCAGTCCGGTTAGCAATAATGTGCTGACAACTTCCAGCAACCGATCTGCTCTCCTTTTGATTTGGGAAGAACTGGCTGAAGAGCATAAGGGGGTGCTTTAGCTGGGGTGTATGTGAAGTCGCTATGAGAATAGCTCCACTAGCTGTTATTTGTTTTCATTCAGACAATATTCATAATTTTTCTTTGGTCTTCTAATTACTCTCTTTTCGCTTGGTTTGGGTTGTTTTCATAACTCTCCCACTCTTCCATTGCTTATACTGCCCTGTGTTTGACTGCTTCCCATGTAACCACATTGGTTTCTGTTGTTGTTTTAGCTTAATTGGCTTTACTGGAATGAATGCTGATTGTTGCTCTCCCAAATGCATCTTAATTGCTTCCCACCATAGACTTCTCAAGCATCAGAAACTTCCAGCCAATTTTCCTCTATTTGTCTCACATTCCTCTTGTGCCTGTTCTCCTGGAGTACAACATTTCAGGACCAGTTCTATTTCTGCAGTACTGTAACTGTGTACACCGCTAACTTCAGCAGGAAAAAGAAGACAAGTTTGCTGTTGGGAAGGTCTAAATGCACAAGACGCCGTGGGACAATGTTTATTTATCACTATGAGAAACTCCTAGTGCTGCAGTATTACACTAAAGATTTTGGTATTTGTTATTTTAATGCAGACGAGGAGGGGTAAACATGCAAGACACACCATGTGGTGACTGAACAGTACCTCAATTTTCTTTATTTATTTCTTTATTTGAACTGTTTTAGCCAATTACTGTGGAATGAAACAAGGAGATTCCAGCTCAGCTTCGAGTTGCTTTGTCTGCGGTTTTCAATTGTGTCACATTCCAAGTTTTAGGAACAAATAAATTCCACATTTTGATAATAAAGCAACTTGGGGCTCACATTTGAGACAACAAAAGAAGCCCTGAGTACTTTGACTCATTTCTGTGGCCTGTCAGTCAGCTGAGGGAGAGCACCACCAGCCTACTCCAAACCAGTAAAATGAAGCCTGGAGCAGAAGGAAATCACAACCTCAAACTCCAAGAGGGGGCTTGAAAGGACTTTTACTGTTCTTCAAGCTCATTTAGGATTTAAAAGCCTCAGGGCTCAGACATGGCAGCACTCGGGATTGCAAGAGAGGAGAGTTGGACAGCTTAAAGCTATTTTACTTTTTGTACCACATAAACCATTTCTGCTCCTCATTCAGCTCACCCAACTCCAGTAAGAATCTTCCGCTTCGCAGCACTGGGGATGTGAGTATAGGAACAAAATAAAGGTAATTATAATCTCCACTGAAACCTCCTATTGCAACCAAGAGACCAGTTTTCTGGTTCTACTACTTTCTGTTTAGTAACCTTGAGAAACAGACCCTAAGCTCTTAAACTTTCTTTGGTTTCATCAGAAGGAGAGATGTAAATGACTGGATCAGAACACGGCTCACTGTTTTCAGCACAGCGTTTCCTTTTCATTGCCTTTACCCTGGCTGCAGAGTCTCTTACAAGCTACAAACACAAGAGTTCTTTCTACACGCCGGGTAAACAGCACACTTTCCCCTCTCTCCACTATATTTACCAACGTGTCTAAACGCTATCTTTAAAGAAAATGTACCAATGTTAAACCTCTGGAAAGCAAAAAAACAAGAAGTCACGGTCTAAGTCCATGGACCAACACAGCAACATTATCTGCCTCTTGCAAAACCTCTCCTGCAGGTGACCTCAGGTTCCTACTAGTATGTTTTTGAGAAGGTCTTCAAGTAACTAGATTCAGTTAACATTAAACTAGTCCTCTGAACACAAACATCGCAGGCAAGCCTGGACTGCCAGGCTGGACATTCTTCTGTGTGTGCTGAACAGGAACAAATCACTTCTGGGAATTTCTCCGACAGAAACCTTTAAAACTCGTGACGACAAGCTCAGCACCTTTTATCCATGAAATGTAACATGCTGCATCAGCTTTCTGGGTCTCGCAAGCCTAGCAAGTCACCTCAGCAACAAGGCCCCAGCACCCAGACCCTTGCATTACTCAGAGACATCTCACTTGACTTCCAAAAGGTACAAGCAGCTACGGCATTTTATACTTCAAAGGCTTTCTGGTTCCTTCTCCACCCAGGAATTTAATGCCTGCCTTTTGGGAAAGAAGTGTGCTGCTCCTTTAATACATCATCTCTTTAAATCCTGGGGTCTGTGGTTAGGGTACAGTTGTCTGCCAGCAAGGGACTGCCCAGAGATCAAAATTAACACCCTTCTTTACGTAGGGGAGGGAAATAAGGCACAAGTTATGTCCCAGGTCATTCTGCTTAGAAAGTCAACCTTTTAACAGGGAGTTAAAAGTTAACTGAGGAACTCTCCTGGCCTGAATGGAGATCACAGGGATCAGATCACTGTTGCTCCCTCTCTCATGGGCAATGCACACAGTCACTCCAGGAAGACTCAAGTCCGCAGTCAGCATGAGTTGCTTGGCTTGCTGATTGCCTTCCCAGAACACATAAAGGTGCTTGAGGTCTCCTGGACATGACTATCTCATTGAAGCCTCCCATGACTCTTGGCTGGGAAGGTGTGTAGAACGTTCACAGCGGATGGACCCAGGGAAAGTACTTAATTTCTTTCCGCTCTATCTTCTTTCCTTGTTTGTTTTTGTCAGGTGACAGATACCACACCACACATTTGAACCACACAACCGCACTTAAATACAGAACCATAACTAAATTATAGTACGGATTCTCTACAGTTCATGTAACGTGTACTATCATATGGACCTCTCTAACTCTTCATGGTACTCAATCATGCTGATAATTTTTATTTGTGTTTAAAGTACGCATGGTTTTATTCCAAATTATCCCCTCTTGGTGCCTGTATCTACTCTCTTCTTTGTGAAAGTCAACAGATGTCCTAAGGTAAAAAATATGTAGTAAACATAGAAAACTCCAAAGACAACAATGGCTTAACTGCGATGAGGAGGCAACTCTGCCACACCTCGACACAAAAGTATGCAGAACCGAGAAGCAGCACAGGCCATCTTGTTTATGCAAGGAAGAGCAAAAAAAAGGAGGACGTAGAGGGTCAAATAAGTTACTCCTTACAAGTCTCCTAGCAGATAATTAAGAGAGGCATGGTCTCATGTTCCGGAAAACACAGGCTGAAGTCCACCTAACTCAGACATCCGACTGGAATATCTGACCTTTCCTGGACTCTATTCTTCTGTTACTTGTGATCACAAACTGTCTGACTGACTGAAAGTAGGGAGAACTGTGCAAAGCAATGTACTGACCATGAAAAGCTAACGTGAGTCATAATAAATAATAATAAAGCTTAGCATCAGCCATGGCAGTTTTTAAGCTCACAACAGTTTTGAGGGTGGTTCAGAGCTCACCAATCACTCTAATGTCCAAACTGCCTGTGTATTTTTAAAGTTACACAATTACAGTACCATTGTTTAAACTGTGTTACTGAATGCAGTTTTAAAGAAAAGGGCAAGAACAATCAAAAACCCAAAAGGCATTTTTCTATTAGATGTAATTGAGTCAGATCTCTGTGGAGAAACACTTTTTTTGACCACTCCACCAGCCCAAAAATGATAGGAATTATGCTTAAGTGACAAGGAGAAATTCCCCTTGGCAGAACAGGTCCTTAGAAGACACATTTCTGAACATAACTGAAGTGATCTTGGGTCAGACACAACTATATGTCACTGCAACAAGTCAAAAGCAACTGCTGGTTCAGACCGACGGTTTGGAGACACAAGGACAGGTTTATAGCTCACACAAGTCTCTCAAATGAGGCTGTGCCATGAGCGCACTCAAGCCCTTGTGCAGGACTTGCAGGTTCTGAGCTACATGGACACTGGGTGGAATGCTAAAATAATAATAAAAACCCCATGTACATCGGACATTTTCCTTTTCAAAACATATCATGACTCTATGCTACAGGTACAAAAAGCACTGAGAATTTCAACATCAGAGGTAGTAACCTGTGAATTTACACTACATCACACATGATACAGCATTCCCCCCATACATAGCCCAAGATTTCAGAAAACCCCCACTCTCCTTTCAAGTTCCATGAGATATTTACGGAGCTACATACTCTTCTCCAGTTATTATTAACGTCCATAGCCTTTTTTTTGTCAAACCAGTAGAAATGCTTTAAATTACATCTCCATTTCTAACGCCCCGCATGGGCTTTT
Source organism: Neomorphus geoffroyi (assembly GCA_033558235.1). Taxonomy (NCBI): domain Eukaryota; kingdom Metazoa; phylum Chordata; class Aves; order Cuculiformes; family Neomorphidae; genus Neomorphus; species Neomorphus geoffroyi. Next base: position 5,739,522 of record JAUMJM010000074.1, read on the forward strand.
AAAGCATCTGCACTGTCACAACAGGAGCCCGACAGACGCAGCGGATCTCTGGCCACAGACCTCAGGCTTCCCCACAAGATGTTTTTCCTCTGAGAAATACACAATTAATGGTAAAATTCAACATGACTCTCCTCCTTCTTCCTCTTATTTCTCCAAGTCATACTGAACTGAGAGCACAATTATATTGTGGGTTTGTTCTACAAGAAGGCGGCAAATGTAATCATATTGGAATTATCCCAGACAAGAGAAAACCTGAACTACTTGAACTACGTGTTTCACAAGCCAACCTCTTTTCCAGATACCATTAATCATATCTAAGAGACAAGCAGCCAGAGCAAGTGAGGGCAATGGAAATTTTTAAGGCAGGAAAGCGAATTCACATTTATCCAGGATCAGCTAAAACACATTTAACTGACAAATTACTTTGTTGATGACTCTGTTGGTGACCTTTCTGTAAATACATAGTTGGGTAACAGGTATCAAATTCAGACATGAAAGGTATCTTACAAGGGCCAAAGGACCATAATCAGCTGTGCCAACTTTATTTACGAATACCATGTCAGATACACACAAGAGGTTGTGCTACCCCAGGAACAGGACCACAGACTCCATCCATTGGTCGGTCCCTGGTGGTACAAAGGTGATGATTGCATGCCAAGAGGGAAGACAGCACTGATGCAGCAGGAAGCAGTTGGGCAGAGAGTATATCATAAACCATGTGTACATCAGCAGGAAATCAATTCCATTAAAAATAAAAAAACCAAACATGCTTCTACTAAATATTATTTCACTTGCACGTTCACCTCTAGGCATACCAAGAAATTGACGCATTTTGCCCAAAGTCTGAGTGATGCTGACATTAAGATTACTTTCACTCCCTTTTTTTTTTTTTCTATCTCATGATCAAGCTCCTTTGGGTCCACAAAATTGCACAGAGGGGGGATTAATTCCAGAATAATTTATAGTGCTGAAATTATCTCCGTCAGCCCCAGTATAAATCCTTAATCTGTTTTGCAGGAAGGGTACTGCTTTAGCTCGTAATTTATGGCCAGACTGACTGAGATGAGGGGACATCAAACAGCTGGAGAGGACCCTACAAGCTCATTCTCGAAGGGAGTGTGGGAACGCGCTGGCTGTCCCTCCTTGCCTCTGCTCACTACATAACGCTGCCTTCTTGGGGCTTGTGACCAAGTTTTAACTACCAGCTGTACTTTGATGAGTTCTCATGGTAAAGTGGGAGAAAAACCTTGATAACTCTCTGTTCTGCCCTCCAGGAGAATTGAATCCCCATGCCAAGGCTCACAGGGAAAAAGGAACAGCCCAAATCAGAGCTTGTAGTTTTCTGTCCCGGCTAAGTGCTAAAAAAATAAATTAACAAACGATAACATTTTGTTTCCAACTAAAGCCTTTCAGAACCCTGGATCATTTACAAACACTAATTAAGCTCTACGTTCTTCTGCAGTCAAGCAAGCAGAATTCATTGTGTTTTCAGAGACAGCTATTGAAACGCTCACAGCCAAGGAGCTTTTACCAATTTATCTCTGGTGGTTAAACAAAACAGTTTCCGCATGGATGACAGAAGGCAAAGCAACCCCACTGTCTAAAGACTCCATTCAAAGAATGTAAGACAGGAAGGTGCTCGGTGTGTTAATGGCATATTTCTGGACTGGGGATATTTGAACCATTTTAAGCCAAACTCAAAAGCTCCCACTTGCAACACAGAGGCCATCAGAAAAGCACAGAGGCAAGCAGTGGGAAGGCCAAGCCCAGTACTGGAGAGTAGAAAGTGATGTTAATCAACAATCCGTCTGAATCGCAGGAATGAAAATACCACAGTGTATTTCTCAGCCTTGAACAGACTGTGTAGCTCGTGATAGAAAAATCCAATGTTTTTCTTCCATTTCAAACCAAAAGGAAACTAAAGGCTTCTTCACACCCTGGGAAACTGGTCCACCGATAAAAAAAGATAAGGTTTTCTTAACTGGTGGAAGTTGAGATGTTTCTTAATTAATAGAAAAAGAGTCTTCAGTAATGCTGACAAGAATCAGGCATCACCACGTACTGTAATCACATGTAACGATGCAGCTACACTTACTGCCACAAGGCTTGCAAACCAGAGATCAACCAGATGTCAAAGTACAAATGCTGCTGACCTAAGGCACATTTTACACCTGATATCTAAAGATAAAATGCAGTTTCCTATGATCCTAGGAGGATAACCACACCACTTTTCCCCCATTTAAACTGCATTTCAAAACAGCTTTGCTATTTTTCTTGCAAATTAGGATGACTTCAGAATTTAAATTCCTCTATGAAAGCAACACTGTAAATTAGAGAGGCGATACTGGCAAAGACATACGCATACGCGATGCCTGAAACAACCTCAGCTTTGGTGGGCAGACACTATAAAATCAAAATAAAATCAGTAATAAGCAATAACCATTTACTGCTATGGACAAGGCAGAGGAAACAAGCACTTCTGGTTTCTTTAAAGCAACAAAATGTCCTAGATGTGTTCATCTCATGTTTAATACTGAGATGATGTCCCCAATGGGAAGATCTCCAGGTTATATTATTGGCTATGTTATGAGACTGTTGCTATTTGGCCTGTACACAGCTTGTTTAAGCAAGCAAATACACTGTGAGTTTCATAGGAAACAACAATAGCTCAATACTAAATCCTGACCAGGGCTCCCTGGACAGTGCAAAACCACACTTACGTCCGAAGTACTGTGCTGGACTCCGAGGAAATCTGGCTCCCATCTTGTTCACAGCTTGATGTCGCTAGGTTGCCATACCTGAAAAATGAGATGGCTGTTTAGGAGAATCTCTAATGAATACAAGCAAAATCCCAAAGAGTATAATTCATAGAGAATGACAGAACAGTTTGGGTTGGAAGTGACACTTTCCACTGGATCAGGGGGCTCCAAGCCCCATCCAATCTGGCCTTTAACACCTCCAGGGATGGGGCAACCACCACTGCTCTGGGCAACCTGGGCCAGGGCCTCCCCACCCTCACAGGAAAACATTTCTTCCTGAGATCTCATCTCAATCTCCCCTCTTTCAGCTTAAAATTCATCCTATCCCTGCACTCCAACTTTCCTGGAGCCCCTTTCAGTTCGGGGAGGCTGCTCTAAGGTCTTCCTGGAGCCTTTTCTTCTCCAGGCTGAACAACCCCAGCTCTGTCAGCCTATGCTTGGATGGAAGGTGCTCTAGTTCTCAGATCATCTTCGCGGCCTCTTCTGAACTCTCTCTAATAGATCCAGGTCCTTCCTGTGCTGTGGGCACCAGAGCTGGGCACGGGACTCCAGCTGGGGTCTCACCAGAAAGGAGCAGAATCCCCTCCCTTGCCCTGCTGGTCCCTCTGCTTTGGATGCAGCCCAGGACACGGTTGGTTTCTGGGCTGCACACATTGCTGGCTCATGGTGAGCTTCTCATCCCCCAGCACCCCAAGTCCTTCTCTTCAGGGCTGCTCCCAATCCATTCTCCACCCAGCCCGTAACTGCTCAGGATTGCCCCAAGCCGTATGCAGGACCTTGCCCTTGGCCTTGCTGAACTTCATGAGGTTCACACAGCCCCACCTCTCCAGCCTGTCCAGGTCCCTTCGGATGGCATCCCTTCCCTCCGACATGTCAACCACACCCCACAGCTTGGTGTTGTCGGCAAACTTGCTGAGAAGGACCTCAATCCCACTGTCCATGTCTGCGACAAAGATATTAAACAACAGCAGTGCCAACACCAACCCACGCAGAACGCCACTCGTCACTGGTCTCCACTTGGACATTGAGCCGTTGACCTCAACTCTTTTGAGTGCGACCATCCAGCCAACTCCTTACTCATCGAGTGGTCCATTCGTCAGACCCACGTCTCTCCAATTTAGAGACAAGGGTGTCATGCAGGACAGTGTCAAATACTTTGCCCAAGTCCAGGTAGATGACGTCAGTTGCTCTTCCCTTACCCACCAATGCTGTAGCCCTGTCATAGAAGGCCACCAAATTCATCAGGCATGATCTGCCCTTAGTGAAGCCATGTTGGTCACCAACAACCTTGTTATTTTCCATGTGCCTCAGCAGAGTTTCAAGGAGGATCTGCTCCATGATCTTGTCAGGCACAGAGGTGAGACTGACCATCCTGTAGTTCCCCAGTTCTTCCCTTTTTTCTTTTTTAAAAATAGGAGTTGTGCTTCCCCTTTTCCAGTCTGCAGGAACAACACCGGACTGCCGTGACTCAAATATGAGGGATGGTGGACCCACAGGTGCATCTCATTGGGTCCCAGGGACTTGTGCACCTTCAGGTTCCTTAGATGGTCTCACACCTGATCCTTCTATGATTCTGTGCCTCATGCCACATTTACATATCCTGGCCCAGTGTTCAAGATTACACTGGCTACTCCAGGAGCCTCAGGAAGGAATTCTCTCTCACTGATTTGTCAAGGACTGGCAGAGATGCTCCATCTTTCCTGCAAAATGAGACGTGGTTGATCCTTCTCTTTTCTTCTCACGCTACACTTTGAAACTTTCGGGCTTCTGCATAGGAAATATTTAGTTTGAGATGCTGGTCAGTATTTTGTGCCCTGCAGTGTGTGGTCCCTTCTGACTGTAGTTTACTAATGCAAAGGGACTACACTTCCCCTTCAGCCTCGTAATATACAATTATCACAAACAACTAAAGAATGTTTTAGCTCAAACTACAAATATGGAATCTAACAGTTGGGCAAATCTAAGGAGCCTGTAGATTATTCCATGTAGGAGGAAAAAAAATCCTAAAAAGGCAGCCAGTATCTTCCAACTTAATTTGTTAAAGTTGGAATACTATAAGGTTGTTATTTATATGAAGCAGCGTGCACACAGAAAGGATCAACCAAAACAGTTCCCTTGCTCAGAGCAAGGTTTTCACTCCATCCTTTCGCAGAGCAATATTCCAGTGTGCAATGAGGCTGTAAGACAACCACTTTCCCCAATACAGCTTCTGTTTCTCTAGTGGTTTTCATTCCTTCTAACTCCAAGCGTGATTTCACACACAGTTTTCCAGGTCACAAGTGCCTGCTTACACCAAAACTACTAACACAGTTGTCACACATGGGAACGGCCTGTGGCGCTGTGAAAGTGGAAAAGAGGAAACCATGGGCACAATTCCAATGGCACAAAGCAAAATCTCTTACCTACACAGGCAGTGTGTGTGCCTTGAAGGCAGGATTTTGCATTTCCTTTTCCACGGGAGTGCCTATTGTTCCAGATATACAGCTCCATAAAGAGTTTCATGGTTCCTTACAGGCAACTTTAATGAAGCCAGACAATTACTCACTATGCAGAATAAGGCAAGCTGATTTTACACATTCTGTGCTCAACTAATCGTGTCAGGCACCTGCAATTAATCTGAGTAGCTAGAGAACAAGTGCATCTCCAAGGGTCTGTGCTAACAACATCCTAGTAACATCACACAGAGAAAAGAGAGTGGGCTGTGAGTGTGTCCAGAAGGTTCCTGTCAGAGGGGTTTGCACACATTCCAGTGCACTGCAAAGTAAACCCAAACCAATACAGGCAAACCAACAACCTCTCAAACAGGAGCCAAGGAGGTCAGCTGGGCTTACTTAGCCTTGAGAGCAGGCAGTAAGACCCCTCCAACTATGTGAAACAGCTCATTTGAAAACAGATCTTGTGTCTCCAACCACCTTGCAGGTAGACATAACAAAAACTATTTACTCCAGTTGTTACCGTCTATCTGTGAGGAGCTCAGCACAAAATAACAACTGCCTGACCCCAGTGGCTTAGTCTGACCAACACAATGTCTCATTCTACCCTAGTTCCCATTTCGGAAATCTCAGCATTTTATCAGTCTAGAAAAAAAAAAAAAAAAGGCTTAATATATGCATAAAAACTTGCAAGCTTATGTTTTAAAGGGCCCAAAGCTCCTGAAACAAACCTGCAGGTCCTGTAAGACAGCAGAAGTATTAGAGTAGGTTTTAAGGGCTTCTTAAAAGAGAAAGGGTCCTTAAAGATTCGGGTACATACAGGATAACCCATTTTGTCTTTGCAATTTCACAGAGCTAATCCAAACATTTAAAGAAAAATATGCTTAGCTAAACTGACAGTGAACCCATGCCTAAATATGCTGAATAACCCCTCAATCCCTTGGTGGTCACAGCAAACCACAACAGGAGCCTCCACAGAGGAACCACTGCTTGGTACCCCAATGGCTGTCAGTCTTACTCAAACATTTCAGTGCATCAATGGCCTCTGCACTCTCTCCTATATTCTCCCAAGCAATTTCACACCCTGTCCACGCTCCTTCATTGCGATCAGCACTACAGAAGCTGAAAAAGTGAACAGATACCTTCTTTCCAACTCTTGGTTATGGCCAAACTCACCACTCAAGCCTACCTGGCCTCCCTCAGCTCTCAGTCACACCCTAAACACTCATTACTAACGTCTGCAATTCAAAGAGATGCAATGAGGTATTTGAGTTATTTCCCACTACTTTACTGCAAGGAGAGAATAAATCAGAGGAGCCTTAAGAAAAATACTTCCAACACTTTGCTAAGCTGAACTGTAAAGTTTAACCTGGTTTTATTACATTTAACTCTACTGGTTTCAATGTTTGCTTTTGCAGACCTGTAAACTGTTCTGCATTTCCAAATACTATAATGCTAGGTAACATTATCTCACCAAGAAAATACAAAAAGTATCCTGTCGCTAAAGAGAGAGGATTTTGCTCTCCACTGCCATCTGCTAGGCAAGATGACTCAAACACATCCTAGCCAATAGACAAAAGACATTTTCCCCCCTGCTGGGAGAAATATGCAAAGAAAGCTTCAGGTTTTTAATAGCAATTAATTTTTTATATTCAATTTTCAAAACTTGCCATCAATTCTTACAGCAAAACTTATTGAGATGACTCATGGTGTCATTGTCCTAGTGTCGTGGGAATATAAAACGTGTATTTGCAGAACATCAGGCATCTGCATTTAAATCCCATTAGAGATACACGTTGATTTTTATAACAGAAATCCGTAACAGTAATAAAGAGCAGGTGACTTTCTGTACAGAACTGGAGAAGTGTGTAATGCTTAGTTACACAGCCAGATGTAAACCTCTGCCTGTCTCTCAACGCCAGAGCTCTGCGTGAACAGCAGGCCATTAAATACGGGTTAGGAGGAGTTAATGATACATCTGATGTAAAGTTTCTGCAGGCTTGCACGGCTCTGTTCTCACCAGCTCCTGGACAAAGAGCCATTCACTATCCAGCCTTGTATGAATGCTTTGCATACAAAAACAGACATGAGAAACAAAAGGATCCTGTAGCCCACAGAACTGTTCTGTTTGGAAAGTTATAGACTCTGCTCAAAGGGACTGACTAAGCAAATGAGACCAGAACGTAATGGGCAGTACTGAATATTTAAATACTGAAAAACAGAGTAGAAAACGCACCTCTGCATCTCTGTTAAGAAGGAAAGGGAAGAAGAGGGAGGAAAATACATTTGAATGACTCAGAAATAACAAGGAAAGGAGGTTCTCTGCAAAAGCCCCAAATGCCTAAGTAAGTCTTGTAAGCACCAAAACAGGGCTGGAAGCACAGGTATTCTGCAAGCATCACAAGGTGGTTTGAATTATACACACAGAGAGTCATGGAAACAAAGTCACTTCTTCAGCTGAGCGGACAAACCACCTGGAACACAGGAAAACAAGAGAGGAAAGAATAGATACTACAGTAACAACAGTGAGCCCAATGCTACATAAAGCTACCATCCTAAAAGAGTAGTCTTTTACAGAAGGGCCCACTCCAACGCCCCCTCTTTACCTCCATTTTCCTCTCCATTTACTCTCTGTCGAGCAATCCTCTGGCAGAAAAACTGAACTGAAAACGTCAAACTAACTTGATATTTGCCATCGTTATCCAGCTCTGGCTCTCCCATCAAACACTATCAATTCCCTTATCTGTAAACTCCTTGAGATAGGGACCAGTTGCTACTTCATATGTGACTGTGCCAAGCACAGTGTGGCCAAGCTTTTAAGCACCGTTGCAAGGAACGTGACTACCACAACAAACTAAAGTACACGAGAGAGGAACGTGACCTACTCCTGCTCTCCTGTGGACAGCTAAACCTCCTCAGCTTCCATCACGCTTGTGAGCAGTTATTCCATGACATATCCAGTACTGGGGATACCCGAGGATCTCTGTGGAGGCATCCTGTGGTGCTCCCACACCTCAGGGCAGGAGGGGCTGCTCTCCTTTCCCTCCCTCCAGCAACTTTCATCAAGTGTTTTCACATCAAAACACCAAAAAGATTTTTTTCTTTAAAACCTCCCTACCCACTTCTACCAAACAAGCAGAAAATACCAGTACACAGAGTGTTAAAGACTTGGCAGGTTTTCAAAGCTGCCTGCTGCATTTAGGTGCCAAACTTCCATGAATGCTAAAGGGATGTGGATGTCCAATTACTCTTAAATAGCTTTGATAATACAAGTCATTCCCCTCACTTTTCAACGTATCAGCTTACGACCAAGCTTTTGTTCAGTTTGACTTCTACTCTATTTTAAAAGAAAATTTCTAGGCTGAATCCAGACAGAAGAATGAATAGGGCTGCAGTCTCAAATGTAATAAAAAGCAAAAACTTAATTCAAAGTCCGGGGCAGGGGAAGGAAGAACAGATTTATTCACGATCTCCAAGAGGCATTAAAAGTTACACAGTACATCTCGGATTTACTACAGACAGAAGTTATCAAAGGGTACAGTTTCAAGTCCATTACAGTATGTAGCATAGCACTAAAAAATTTGATAAGTATCTTCTGTTTGACCCCTGGGGAACTGCATCCATCTTATAACATTTTGAATTGTACAGTACCAGCTTAAACCTTTTCACAGGCCTTGTTCCACACTTTGTGTGACTCCAGTTACTGCACTGGATGTACCACAGGGCAGAAAACCCCTTTAGGAACGTTCCCCACTACCCCGTTGGTTTGTGCACTGCTGTGATGGACGGCGGGTGCCAAATCCGCTGCGAGGACTCGCGCTGTGCAATTGTGCCGTTCCTGTTGTGACACAACCCACCCCACCCCACGTGGGTTTGGCTTTGGGAGGGTTTCCTCCTGTTTTCCCACGCCACACGAGGAGGAGTAAAGGCATTGTAAGCAACACTCGTGTCCCTTCAGTCCATCCAACCACATCGGGACAGAGAACCTCCCCGCTCCTCCACAGCCATGCAGGCAACGCAGATCACAGTGGGCAGCCCAGAAAGCTCCCCCAGGAGCCACCGACGGCTACAGAGCCTCACTGGGCAGATCACAGCTCGTTTTAAGAGAGGAAGGCACAAGCCAGGAAAAATGGCTTTGCCCAGATTTCACAAAACCTCACCACTGGGCTAACTGATTTAGCAAAAAACCACATCATGCTGAATAATTCAAGTCTTCTAAAGGTTATTTGTGTCTTAACACTTCAGTTTCTCTTCAGTAGAGCATCTGGTTTTTTATTTGTATCTGTCTCTCACAGAAAAGCATCTCAACTATTTCGGACAGAATAAACGTCTCATGCCCCAGATTCAGTTAATGTTTGCACCGCTTGGGACAGGATGCTCTGCAGATAACTTCCGATGACCAACAGGTATTCCCACACACTTGGCCACAATGTATCCGATTTACCAGGATGCTTTTCCAAGAGTTCCAGGACTCTGATCAGGGTTTGTGTATGTCTAATGCACACATCAGACAATTCTGCAGCACTCGCAGAAAGGAGCGAACCTCAGCAAATCCAACATAAACTGCATGTGCTGGACTTGTGGGCGATCCAGCTTGCACACAAAAATTTTGGAGGAAGTCTGTCAATGCATATGTTCCTGCAAAAAGTGTGTCCTGCAACTGGGAGATGCAGATGCTGTCATCTCCAACTCTACGTCAAGGAGCTGCTCACCTCTAAAAAAAGCCCTTTTTGGATCTGGCCACACCACTGCTCTCCCTTGGACCAAACAACAAGAGCTCAGCACTGCCATTCACAATTGTTCTCTTACTCCACAATCCTGTTCCATCATCAAGAATAAGGAACAGGGCTCAAGCTCTTCACTTGAAACTAAAATTGACAACTGATGCCAAAATCTTACTTTTTTTTTTTTTTTTTTTTTTTTTTTTTTAAGAGATTGCCCTTTTCATTACTTTTCTGCTTCACTGGAAAACAAAACAGAAGTACTTACAAACCACAGACTCTGCACTGACACCCACTTCAGTCTCTGTACTGTTACTATTAATGAGCACCACTAAAAACAAGAGCGCAAAGACACAGACTTCCAATTTATTCTACACTAGAGATTAAAACCAAGCTGGGTAAATTCAATTACCAGCCATTTATTTTTTCTTTTTCCTTTTAACGTCTGCTTTTCTCCACAAGTCCATATTCCACAGCGGCATGTAAATCATTCTAACTCTTATAGCTTAAGTTTCATCTATATTTTGTCCCAAGCCATAAAATTCTATATTATCCGTGATATTCGAAAAGCCAAGAGAAACATCCATGGATTCCTAAACACAACACTCCTAAGATTTGTGAGAGGGGAAGGAAGTGGTGACCTCCTAGGATTTCCTGTGGATTCTATCATTTGTTACAAAAGGCTGTGGCTAATGCTGATGAGGGCAGGCAGCCTACGTGCCCTTCCTCTGAAGGAGACGTTATAACTTCCTCACAGAGACACACAAACCGGCAAGACCAGAATCGGGCCCAGAAAAGAAAGTTCTATTCTATGGAGACTTTCCTCCTGTGTTTTCTTGCTCTCTTCTAACATTTTCGCCTCCTTAAAGTAGCATCATAGGAGGAGGGCAGGGTAGACTTCCTTAGAGTCGTGTACGCTCCTGACTTGCTGCTGCTCTGAACACCCAGACTGCCCAAACTCACCTGAGATGTTGCTATAAATATCATTTAGGCTATTTGTTTGAAGCAAACCTGCAGCATCTGCACTTCTTTTATTCTCCCTTTCTGCCCTCAAAGCCAAGAGGATTAGAGGACAAGAGGATGTCCTTCCTCAAGGCAGAGCTTCTACCCTGCCACCACGTTACCAAAGCCCAGTGGGACAGGAACTCAATCTCTTCCAAACCACAAGGACACAGCAGTGCACAAGTCTGGCCTAAGATCCTTCCCCTTGGTCAGCAGCCAACAAAGCAGCGATTAAACATCACATCGTCTTTAGAAGAGGACACCTATTTTCCTGTTCATTCCTGCTTGAGTTCTTCCCCCTCCCAAATTCCTGATCTCTGAGTATCTGATTCTCTAACTTCAATGTTTCACTAATTTTGTACATTTCTGGTTTGGTCCTTTTCACTAGGGGAAACTATGGGAAGAAAACAGAACCATTTATCTGAAGAACTCTATAAAAGTTCAGTGCAAAAGCAAGATTCCCAAAAGATATTTTCAACAGTGCAGCCTAACCGAGTTTGAACAACATAATGGCTAGTGATGAAACACCACAAACCAATCAAACCCATACCAAGGCTAACTGACTGGACTGCTGTTTCAACGGTCCCTTTGGCCCCGAGCCCAAGTTTAAAATGTTTCAATCCTCAATTACGCAGAGATTTAATTATTTCAGTAGTCACTGGAGGGCTAAACTGACAATTCTGGAGAGCAGGATCACTGCTGCTGAGTGCGCTTTCCCACATCTCACGTCATCCAGACTTCCAGCAGCACCCACAGTTTGGATTCGTATGCAGAACCACCTAGAGCACCCATCAAATTCAGCCAAGTGAGGCAACAACCCAGACACTTGCACCTGAAATGATCACCTGTCCCATACAGGAGTGACACATGCAAAGTTCTCTGAGCAGAAGCACACAGGAGGATAACACAGCCCAATGCTACAAGACCCCTTTCATGGTCCTGCCCAGGGGCTCTGCGCAGCCCGAAGAGCCAGTCCTACACCAAGGAGCCAAGGCAGCCTCCCAGCACCAACAACTCTTCCCCAAAAACATCGCACTTAGGGACTACTCAGCCTAACAGGTTTGAGAGTGGATTCTGGACTTGCTTCTCAGATACAGAGATTTTTTACCATTACACAAATTAATTAAGTGCAATATATGAATTGCTCTCCACATAACAGTTTTCTGCCTCCTGAGGACAGCAAAAATAACCAGATATGGACATGAAAAATGTGGATGCATAAAAACCCAGGTCAAATTTCAAAACTGTCACTGTGAGTTAAACTCCTCTCTCTTTGCCTCAGGACGCTCCTCAGCATCTGCACTGTAGTCTGTTCCTCTCACTGTTTATCATCTCTTGACAGCAAAGCATCTTCAGGGTGGGGGCTGTTGCAAACAATTCTAGGCACGTTTGTTCAGTGATTTGTAAAATGAGGTCACAGTCTCAGGTGGGACATTTGTTTGTGATACTGAAGCACCTCAGTAAGAGAGAAAAAAAGAATGGAAACTACTAAAGCCCAAAACTATGTTGAACTGGGTGGGGAATGTGCATAAAGATGCTTTTAAGCAGGATATAGCCTGCATTTAAAAAGGATATCTGAATGCACTTTAAGACACAAGGTCTGTATCTTTGGAATTAAAGCCACCTTTGATCGACTGATTCACATTATTTGAGTTATCATAAGTTCTCGTTGATTACAGAAAGAAATCTGTAAGAATGAATCTGTAAGAACCTTGAAAGAGCCGTGTGGCAACCCACCAACACAGAGCAACAAAAGCAGAACTGCTGGGGGAATGATATTTAAAACAGTCATTTTGGACAAAGCATCCTTGCAAAGGCTACTATCTTATCCATTCCACCTTTTCTGTTAAAAATGTATTTTTATAAAATTAAGTAAAATAACTCATACATGAGGAATCACTGGCTGACAGTGACAATACATATTCAACAGCTGTTGATTTCTCCTATAAATTCATGGCTCTTTGGAAATTCATATGCTTAGGAAGCAAGAGTCTCATGGCACACTGTCACTTGGCAAGTCAGCTCCTCTTAACAGTCGTTAGAATCCACGCAACTTGGTGTCCTTTCATATTTTATTCTTCCACGATACATATGTCCAAAACACAGAATCCAAAACTGAGGGACTGAGAGAATTACCCATTCGAAAGAAGGAATTCCTCAACATTGTCATACTCTTGTATTTATGCGCTAACAATTTTTATTGCTCCTGTTTCAGAATTGGTATGGACTGGGAGGTAAAGCTCACAGTAGTAAATCTAACCGCACAGCCTGCTCCCCAGGATGGTTGCTCTTTCCTCATCTGACTTCTCACCTGGCTGTGAAGATCCTGCACTTGAGCAACCACAGTGAATATTACAATCACAGCAGACCTGGCAGCCAGGCGTTTCAACATCATCATTAGTGGAGCCATGCAGCATTCTACAAGTAGTATTATACTCCTTTTGAGACACAAAAGGAAAGCACAGGTAACTTACCCATGCCTTGTTCCTTACCTAACTAGTAGGAGAGCCAAAATTAATATCTAAGAGCTCTTCTGCCACTCCTCTGTTCCAATATATATAGGTATATATGTATATACCAGAATAACTCTTCGGGTACATCACTTGCTTTTGAAAATGCAATAAATACAATATTCCCAAAATAAGATCACCTCTGATCCAGTCATATCTCAGTCAGAATCTAGGGTGAGAAAGCTAATGTGGTGTGTTCTGTGCACTTACACAGACAGCAGATGTGATTTAACAGTCCTACCATAAAAGCTATTCTTATAACGCTAAGCCGTTCTTCTGCAGTCTGCAAAAATTTATGACTGCATGTTTATGTGAAGTACTAGAAGGGGATGGCGAATTCTTTCTTATTTGTACGATCCCTGTTTCAAATCAGGAGTCTCCAAACAGGAGAGAGGTAGGCCTGAAAAATATCAGTATCCAGCAAAATGCAGGAATCTATTCTAGGTAAAACTTTGCTGCCCATGCATTCTGGTTGTTCCGGTGGAAAAGCTACAATGAATTTCTTGTCCCGATCCCAGTCTGGTTTCTTAGCAGTCAGACACAGCATGTTTTCCTTACCTGGTGGCTATGCTTTACTGAGAGTTGAGATGCGGGAAGAATGCATTTACACATCTTATGTTTACGCTGAAATGCTGAATTTTGCAGTATTCTCGACATCTGCCCATCAGTTTATTAAGCCCACATCCACTAAAAGCAACAGACGAAATTCCTGACAACATCCCTGTACCGTGTTGGCTCAGTTTCAGTTACATATTGGCTCTTACCTGTTAAGGAGAAGCTCCAATACTTCGTTAGTGGAAGAAAAGGTCTTGTATGTTGACAGAAAGATACTGATGTAGGTAAAATCATTATCTCCAAAAGCTGTCAAAAGGTTCTCTACAAGCTTCTCCAAAGTCCCAGCTTTTATCGTCCTGATCTTGCAGGTTTCATACTGGCTAATGGTGTGTTCTGGAGGTAACTCGTCCTCCTCCACCTACAAAGTTGAAACAAAGACAAAGCACAAAAATCAGACAGAAGTCAGACTACCGACACAGCATTCATCAATTAAATTCCAGCTTTTCACAGAACATCGTTAGTCACTAAACAATGTTGTCAATTTGGGCTGTCAAAACACCAAATGTGGTATCAAACAAAGGAGGGCTTCAGTAAGTTTATCTTTAAGATATCTCTCTGACACGCTCCACAAACTATTTTACAGTCTGACTGCTATCACACCATCTTATGACCCCAACATACATTATTATCTAAAAGAAAAGCTGTTATCCCACAAAGAACAATATTACTAGGGGGAACACCAGTTGTAATTCAGTGTCTCACATAACTTCTGAACAGACATGAAAACTGATAACAACTTCAGCATTAGCACTGGTGATTCCCCTACTGAAAATAGCGACACAGAACACACACAGAACCCAAGGTGATGAACATGTTTGGATGTGGAACATGTAATGATACTTTTGCATGGAGAGTGCCAAAGTCATCTTGCAAACATGCCGTAGCCACATTGCAATCTCCTCTTAAGAGTTCCCCGTTGGCTCAATATTTGTCAAAATCTACTATGTTGGGGGTCTTTGCGTTTTATAAACAGCATTTTGTTTTAATACTTCCAGCCTGCTTTGAGTCTGACATAACTAGAAACATCCCCTTAAACTCTACCACTATTTAGAGGATAGGGCAGAAGATTCTTTTTGAGACTAGTTTAAATACCTATTTGTAAGGTATGTGTGGTAAAAAGCTTTAAAAATCGAATTGTAAATTAAAAAACATCAATAAGAGCAATCTAATAGCAAATCTCTCTTTGGGGGAATTCTGGCAGAAGTACCCCTGTGTTTATAGGAAGGCCTGGAAGCCAGGAGCATCTCGCAGGATCAAGACTCAAGGGCCCAACAACAGTGGGAGCACAGACACAGCAGGCGGGCAGAGGTCCTCGGACACTCGTGGCCACATCTCAACTACAAAGCAAAGCAGCAGCGTTTCATGTGAAGCTGAAGTCACTGCAAGAAGCATTCCCAGAGGCCCTTTTCTGCCCCAGAAAAGTGGGCTGAGAAAGCAGCCCAGCCAGCACAGAGCCCTTCATCTCCCTCGGCGGGCTCAGCTTTGAGCCAGCCAAGCTGCCCAGCCTGCCTCACCCCACAGCTGCAGAAACACACGGGCTGACCCAGGGAAAACAAGCCTGGGTGCAGGATGTCAGACGATCTCGGGAAGCACCACGGGTTTACATCTGTTCAAACAGACTGTGGAACGACGGGCTGGGTAGCTCAGTCTCGTGTCAGGAACCCATTAATGCCTTTTCTAAACAGACAAGGCAGCGTGCAGCACCACTGCGCCAATCCCCACCGCCAACTCAGTGCAATGAACGAGATCACACCAGAAAACCTGGAAAATCTTTGTTCCATGGGTCTTATGACTGTTTAAAGGAGAATACTTTGTTATCCACCCAACCTAAAGTTGTATCTGGAATTGTATATGACACCATCACTACAGAAACCTTAAAAGGATGCATTGCCATCAACGCTACAGATCTTCTCCATTCAAATTTTCTCTAAGCAAATCATGCTCAGAAAAAAAAATAAAATTGAATATTCCTGCTGACTTTTCATCTTACAATCAAAATATACTTTTGCAAATAACTAGCTACACAACACAACCGCTTTCAAACAGGGAAGAAAGTCTGCACCGCTGTATTTAACTACTCATTTTCTGTCCAGCAGATCGCCCAACTCACCATGTGTTGACGCACAGCCATATGCTGCTCACCCAGAATAAAAACCTCACATTCACCGACGTGACCGTGCACCAAATAAGAGCAGAATCTTCTTCCAAGACTGATACATGCACACAATTTTCCATTAATTGCAACACTGCAGTTTCCCCAAGACATCACACTGGGAGGATGTCAACACCAAAGAAAAAACAAAGAAAAACAAGAAAACAACCCCAAACCCTGAAAACCTAAAACGCAGCTTGGCAGCAAAACATTCAACTGCTAGAAATCATTTTAAGAGACTTCTAGGGATTGTTTGTATTATTTTAGCAATTCTGCCTGTAAGTTTAAAAGGAAAAGAGGCCTTGGCAGAGGAGCTCAGTAACAGACTTTCAGAATAAGACACTGCGGGCTGAGTTTGCATGCTAACAGGAAGCTGCTCGGTCTGGATTTAATCAAGAGGCCATCTCTTCACTGACAGAACCAGGCTACCCAAAAGCAACAGTTTTCACGTTTGCTTTTGTGCTGCTTCCTCAGAGGACCGCTGTATCTGTTGCTAATAAAAGATGTTGCAAGTTCTGAGGGTGGCACGCTGTGATCACTGCTCTGTGGTACCAATCGAAGCCACCAGAAGTTGGGTGCATCAAAACAAGAAAGGCTCTCCAACTCCCTCCATTTGTCCACCATCAACACACCCCGCAGCGTAAGGAAGGTGCTAGACCCCAACATCGCAGAGCTTCAGCAAGTTTGTCTTGATCCTCTACAAGGCTAACAATAAATTCAATTACAAAATGCCATGTTTCTTTATTTGATGTTTTTAAACAGCTTCACTTTGAGTTTTCAGGCAAGTCCTGGCCTTGCTAATCTGGAAGTGGACCTGCTGAGCAAATAGTGTCCTACCAAACACAGAGCATCTTTCAAAAGCAAATGTCGAAAGACTGAACTGGGGTCTATTCCTGCGAGCCCTTACTTGTTGAGGCTGTGCAGGTACCGCTCCAATGGAATTCTAATGCCTTTACGAATCCTCTGCCATGCTGTACCCTCAGAGGGACCCACGCTCTCCTACAGCTCTACAGCACCAGGCGCTCCCCAGCTCCTGGTGAAACAGGAGAGGTCCAAACCCCCAAACCACTCAGGCTAAAACCCTCCTTCAGAGACCAAGCGACCCCAAAGGCAGTGGCAGATTCCTGGTTGGAAGGAGCAGTGCCCACTTCCCAGCTGGTTACAATTAAGGTCTTGACCCTGCCCGTCCAGGCTGGCTCCTGAACCCTCAACAGCCTCGCTGGCTCCCCGCAGCACGGTGAAAGGGCACGAGAGCCACATGCACAATTGCAGGATACGGAAAAGATAGGAGTATCAGCAAAACATCCAGCAGCCATCTCTCTGCCACAGCCACCAACACAGGGTTTGAGACGCAGAGCCTCAGCCACAAGCAGCCTCTTCCTGTTAACCTTCAAATTAATTACAAACTCCACTATCTCCTTAATTAATGGTACGTCCTAGCCAGAGGGATTAGAGGCTCAAGTGAAAAAACATAGTTCAGACTCTGAGTAGTACAAAAATAGGCTGCTACCCAAATAACAACATGCAGAACTACAGTCATTATTTTGGAAATATCACTGGGAACAATAGTTTCTACCCAAAAAAACATGGGTCTGCAGGGTTTTTTCCAGTGCAAATATTATCTGTTGAGATTCCGAAAACGAGAACCATGGAATGAAATCAATGTAATTGTTTTTCATTAGGCAGAATAGAAAAAAATACTGAAAGAAAACAATTGGGATGAACAATAAGTAAATGAGATATCAAACATTCTTCAGGCTCAGTCATTTCAAACATGACCACTTTACTAAAGAGCTGGTTTTTTATTTACTCTGCAAAACTACTTTCAGGAGCACCTACCGAGGTCTCTTAAAACTGCATTTTTACTAATTTTGACAGATTTTTAAATGCTTTTGGCTGTCCCTGAAACTTGCAGCTTTTCCAGATGGGGAGTTTTCCACTCTGTTTTTATTAACCTACTAGACAGATACCCTATGCTGGTATAAAACTGCCTAAAATGCAGTAACTTATAAGTAGACTAAAAATAAGGCACTCTAATCAAGAATGACCGCCTCATTTCATTGCTTGCCTAAATGAGAATCAGCTTCAACCTTCTCAAAGTTAAGAATAAGGTGCTTTATTCTGATTTTGCCCTTAGTTTTTGATATTGCTTCCTTACACACAGGCTCTCCCACATAAGCCTTCAACATCTTCAGTCACCTTTAGGAAAAAAAAAATAAATAAAAAGGAAGAAAAAAATCCCAAACCCATGGAATGAATAAGCTTCAAAAGCTTCAGAAACACAAGCATCCATTACACCAGCCTAGCACAAGAAAAACCTAAGGCATCCTTCATTTAACATGCAGTCACACATCACTTACAAGTAGCAAAGCAGACTGAACGGAGAAGTTATTTGAAGAATAACTGGATTCCAAGGCAAAACCACACCAAATCTATGTAACAACACGTCTTCAAGGTGCTATGGAAGACTCCTATTCATTTTAGTCAAGTATATTTTTTTAAAGAACTGCAAAGATATTAGCAATTTATTTCACATAGTATTTCCTTCCTGTAAGGATCATAATGAACTTTATAATCACACCTGCTCCCTTTTAAAAGGTGAACTGCTGACAGCCAACTTGCACACACTGCGCTGACTCCCCTGTCCAGTCCAAACCACACGAGCATTAAAATCCACCCTGTGAAAAGTGGGAGTTCTGCACTACCAATACAACTCAACAGTGCACATCAGAAAGACAAATAACCGGGTTAAGCTTATCTAACGAAGTCCCAAGCGATTCAAGTGCTGCCCCAGGTGTTACACGTTTCTGCCTCGTCTTGCAATAGGTCTGCAATGCCAGCAGGGTGTCAGAGCCTTGCATCTCACTGCTCTCCTCTCTGTCCTCCTCCTCCACTCCGCAGAACTATCAGCCTGGAAAACAGCCTGCATTAGTTATCTATTAGTTATTCCAAGCAGAATTCCCACTCTAGGAAGCCGTGGCTTGGAATGTAGGATTTGGGTGGCCAGAGGTAGGAACTCCTGCAGCCTGCAGACTCCAGGCAGTGTGGATACTTGCCTTTGCTTTTATTGTACAGTGCATTTGGAAATCAAACGAACACTGAGCTCTCCGCAGAGCGCTCTCCGCTTTAACTCCCATGTCCTCATTTGGGATGCTGCTGCAAGGCAGAATTCTACATGTTGACTGCACCAAACTCAGAAGCCAAAATAACTTCACCAAGCTCTTTCCTCTGATCTGACAGCTAGGGGTATTCCTGGATTTCCAACGCTCCACCCTTTTCCTTTCCTTTCTTACCACATAAATAACCATTCTTGGCAGCAACCCAGAGTTTCCAGGACCAATTAATTCCATGATCATTATACAAAAGGCATTCTCATTTCCTGGCTGGTATCTCCCTGAAGAGCTGGTGAACAGGAACAAAAGCTGAGGGCCAGACTGAGAGGTAAAGGGGGAAAAAGGCCTCTTACAGACACGCTGCGGCTGGGTTAGAACCCTTTCACTCAGGCAAGCTGCTCTGGGGAAAATAAGGAACAACAGGCAGAGCAGGGTGTTGAGCAGTGCATTCTCACCCCTTCTGAAGTTATGCAAATTCCAACTCATTTGGGTATCGGGGAACTAAGTGGGCCTCACTCTAAAGGAATCAAAGCAAAAGCAAGGAAACCTAATTTACACATCACCTCTCACTGCACGCATCTAGAGGGGTTTAAACAAGCGCGTGAAGAAACTGAATCTCCAGAGAAATCTGCTTTAAACTGGCATCGTCCAGCTCTTACAAACAGCCATGTGCAGCAAAGGAATGCGGCCACGTTACCGAGGGAGAAACAAGTCCTCAGAGATGTTCACTGTGCAACACACAAGCTTTTTAAAGAGACCAAAATTTGCCCAACAGCTTATCCCCAAGTCTCCATCTCTGGCTATCTTGTACAATTTATGCACTGATCATCCCATTGCTTCCTACCTACAAAAAGTTCCTTCTCATCCTGACTCTCACATCTCTGGCTAGAAGCACTTTCAACAAAATCCAGACACGCCCTCCCACCCTCTTCTCTGACTTAGTTTTCCATGAGTTAATTGAACCTGAAACATCAGATTACCTAAACCCTTCTCATTTTGGTTTGACCCCTTTCACAGTTCCACAGTTCACCGTGACCTCAGTCTCTCATAAGCATGCCAGGGACATATTATTTTCATAATACATCAGTATGTGTAACTATTCTCTTTGGTGGTTTTGATCCAACTTTGAAGCTTGGCAAGTTCCTCATTTAAAAAAGAAAAGCAAGAAAAAGAAACCAGTCAGTCAGGTAAGACTCTTAGTCAGGCACATCCTACGCTGTTTGAGGAATTGCTGTCATAGCATGACATTTACTAGAAACACTCTGCTAAACCCAACAAACGTGTCTGATGTATAAACACCTTTCCAAAGCCCTCCTATAACAGAGGAGAACTCCTGAGTAAAACTCGGCGTCCTGCTCTCTTTCAGTGCACACCAGCACCAAAATATCTGAGCAGTAAATACTCAGAAGGACAGACAGCTAAATGAGAAGGGCACCAGAATGAAGGCAAGGATATAGCCTTCCTTGTCCAGTTTGGTAGTAAAATCAGTCCATTTTGTATAAATGGACTTCTGGAGATGAAGGAAGCATTACTTAGTGTCTCCATGAGGGGACAGTTCTACATAGAGTCTTTCAATTTGGACAAAACAGACAGTGATTAATTCTCAAAACTAATAGAAGCTTTTACAGGCATGGATCATCACTGGTTCCTAAGAGAGGGAAACAGGCAGCTGGGGCTGTTCCCCTGTGCCAGTAAACAGTAATTACTCCTGCTGCCAACCGTTGCCTTAACTCCTCTTCCTCACTCCCCACACTCTTCACTGCTTCCAGTCCATCCCGGAAATTTGTAGGTGCCAAACGTTGATTACAGTTCCCAGGCCGAGCTACTTATGGGAACCATAAAGGAGAAAGGAAGGGGTGCTGGGCAGGGAAAAACAGTGCTAAAGGTGGGAGACAGCTCCAATGTTTCACCTGACTCTGAAACAGCCTTCAGTAATCCTGGCTACATGTAACACTGACAGGAACTGCGCACCTTCCACCTGAGGAATACTGAGAAGTTAAAGCTCACAGAACAGCAAATACTTTATCTTTGTACCAAACACAAGCCTTGTTTCTGATTATCTGAAAACACAGCATAATCAAGTAGGGTGTTTCTACTGTTCACCACCCCAGAAGTTAATATCATCCATATCTACAGAGCTAGATTAGGCAGCCAAACACGTGTTTGGCCACCACTAAGCTCAGCCAGAACTACTGGCCAACCTTTGCAAGAAGCGCAGCTAATTTTCTCTGCTCACAGACCTTAGATCTTGACTAATTTCAACAATTCTAGCTGCAGAAAGCAGAACATCTGCTAACTGCAGATGGTGAGGAGCTGGGCTCTTCAGGTCTCGCCGGAGGAAGAGTCCCTTCTGGGAGGTCCCCAAAGGTGGTTCGGGAGAGTCTTAGCACTCTGGAAACTCAAGCCATGACCTCTGTGTGCCTCAGTTTTTCCAGCTATGGAAGGGCAGATGCACGCTGACCTCTATGAAGTACCCCAGAGTCCGCAGATGACAAGCACTCTGTAAATCTAAGCAGTATCATTCCTACGCAGAGTTTTGTTGCAACAAGCAGCCAGCTGAAGCCCAAAATGGCAGCTGAAAACATGAGAAATCCATCCATTCAGCTCAAAACGCCAGATCTCTGCTAAGTTCCTCCTAAGGTCTGCTGGGAGCTTGAAAACAAACCATCTCTTCCAAAACCAAAAACTTTTCCCTAGTTCCTCCTCACTCATTTTTTCATCTTCGGAGGAGACACCTGCCAGTGTCACCCGGTACCAGTCAGTCCAGATCTTAATACAGGGTTGAGACACCAAAGAGTTCCCATGGCCTTAGGTTCTGCACAGTCACCGAGCGATTGCAGAATACCATCACGAGCCAGCAACTGAGGGCACTGCAAGCAAGGAGCAGGACAAACCCACGTAGAAACAAATATTTTGAGGAGAGAATACTGTCAAAAGTCATTGTGATATTTTTGTTCAACTACACGACACGCCGATGCGCACTGTAAGCAGCCAGATGAATACACATAATGGAATTCACTTTCTAGAGTTTAAATCTCCTACGCAAGCTGAAAACATGACATAAATGGCTATGGCCCAACTTTAAGAGCATTTCTAACAAACGTGAACACGCACAGGTGTTCATGAGAACCTGCCTTCCTCAGGTCAGTAAGTTCAACAGCTTAGGCTAAGCTACTGTCCTAGAAGCACATATTAGTCCCTTTTCATTCTCCAGGACTGCTTTTGTATGCAATTATTGAAAAACTTCACACAAGGCAGGCTGTATAAGCCAGCAGAAGTCAGGTTACCTGGCTAAATGGTATGTGACAACACTGGGGCCTCAGAAAACTTTCTTCTATTTAAACTAACAGATTTCAAAGGCCTTCAATGCTGAACCTTTCTGCCCATGTCACCCACATCAATATCCTCCCAGATATAAAAAATACAGCTGCTAAAGTCATCATCTGAGCCCATAAATAACTCACAGTCTGCCTTGAAATCGAAAGCCTTGTCCTTTCAGTCTTCGTATGTAACCCAGTCCCAACCTTCATCACTGGTGTCATGCACCTCAGTGCTTACGTTGCAATTATGGCATAACTGCAATCTTAATATTGTGTCCCCTCCCATTTCCCCAATTCCCTATTTTATTGTTATATGACCTCTTATTATTTTGGCACAAGGTTCAATTTCACAGGATTACCTCCAGCCTAACTGAATTTTTATGCCACTTACTACTGCTATCATATCAGCCCAATGACATCATCACCAAAGAGGCTGAAAATTCTCAATTATCCTCATATTCATAAGCTGCCTGGATGTTAAAGATGACACCAAGTCTATGTCTACTCTAAAAAATATCAGAGGAAAGCTATTACACTAATTCTGTTTGTGAAACACTGGTCAGTGAAGCGATTTGCCATGCTTCCTTCACGACAAATGCCAAAACAAGATACGCTGTGATTTTTTAAATAAATGCCAAGTATAGCAAAGAGGAGGGATGACTGTCATTACTACTAACACAGTCAGATTTGATATGGCAAGAGTCACACTGTTTTAATGAAATCACAGGTTAACATGAGCAAACCGCATTTTGACCACTCAGAAACGTACAGCCCATTTTTCACCAGTGAATGTTGTTGATAGCCAAACACTTTAATACTTTTCCAGTGAAAAGTCACACTGTTTCTTCCCATTCCTGGAATGTAATGTAATTGTGGAGCTCATCCTCACTTTCTGCTCAGTCAGAAGAAACAAAGAACATCCTGTATGAGACAGCAGGCAACACCACAGAGCTCGAAGTGGATTTAAGGATGCCACAAGTAATAATTCTGTTGCATAATAGGAGCATGAATGCACATTACATAACCCCAAATGGTTTTATTCATCCTGATCGTTGGCTTTCCTTTCACACAGTAAAGCTCGCTCAAACAGTACACAGAAATTAAAATTACACTGACTCAGGAAATCAGTGTGAACTGCTACTGCGCTCAGTGTAAACAACAAGGCAAGAGTGATAGATTTAATAGCATGAATAGCTGGAAAATAAAACCATGGGTACAGGGAGATTTAAATGCATTCTGACAGAGGAGAAGATATTTAGCAGAAGACTGACTCGGATTTTAAAATAAATTGAACTTGAAACATAAGGTATTTTCATGAAAGAAAAAATACCAAGGAAACGCTGTTAAATGTTTCACAATAATTACTGTGAGCAATCTCTACTGCCAAGCTCTTTTAATCTATTGTAAAAGAAACAGATTAGCAGTAAGCAAACATTTTTATGACCACAGCATGAATACATACCTAAGTGCACTGTAAACTTCATTTCAATGGCTGTGCCTTTTACTACCCTTTGTTTTGAAACTAAGAGGCCTCTCCAGGGTGGGGCCTGAGTAAAAAAAGCGGTAATAGTAAGAGAATATTAAGAGTTACCAGCTTGAATATTTATTTAAGTTCTGGAATAGTCCAAAACCATTAATTCAACCATTAGTTCAGGCCAAACTACATTTTTACTATATTATCTAGACATCACAGGGGATCAGATTATAGGATCTCTTTGGATTTTTCACACACACGAAGGAGTGTCTCTGTATGAATACAGACACGTCTGTACATCCCATAGTCGTGATGGCAGCAGTCTTGTGCCAGTTCTACAGGAACCTTCTCTCTGACAAACCCCGTGTCCCGTACGACAAAGCTCAGAGGCACACGGCAACTAAACACACTGCATACCTACACAACCCACTGTCTTCTTGCACACGGCCAGCAACCCCCTTCTTCTGAGCCAGCAGAAAGCAGCACACGCCGCGTGAGCTGGCACTGAAACCACTGTGGACATTTGTATGGCAGTTTAAGAATGGGATGTTAGAGCTGAACTTAAATCCTTAGGCAATGGACACAAATCAAAACACACACGTAACTATGTGGAAGCAATAAGTCAGAATGCAAAATAAGTATAGCTTGCAAGGAAGGGGGAAAGAAAGAGAAAAAAACGTCGGGTTGTAAGATAAAACAGAAACATTTACTGTCCGCTGTTTGATTTTTGGTTTGGGCCATGTTCATTTACCCATCAGGAGTTAAGAGCATATCCCTACTCTTCTCCAGCCTTTTCAAACTCTACGGCCACCTGAAGTTTTCCGAACAAGATGACTGTTTTTGCAGGAAGAAGAATGCAAGGCTCGTGGTTTAAGTAAGTGTGCAAGAGTTCATTCACATTTTGTGTGCCACAGGGAGCCAGCAGACCGAAAGCACAGCCAGAAGCAATCTGAAGCACTCAGTGGGAGGAATGCAAAAGCCTAAGATCTGACTTCCAAATGAAATACGTTATTGTTACTTATGAAACACTGCCAACAGTAGCACAATGGCTGCCACGTCAAAACGTAGGACACCATCCCTGCCCTAAAGGGTTTTTACTCTAAAAATACAAAAGACGCTGCAGGTAGGGCCAGAGATAACCACAAAATAAGCAAACAGACAAAAGGATGCGTAGGCATACCTTCATAGTAATTTTCTTGTTGTATTTGCATGTAATATGTAAGCTGGCCTCCAAACACACTTCAGGAGCATTTAGCTAACTCATTCCTTCGACACTGAAGCCAGCAGTCCATCCTGAAGGGGCAATGAACTGCCATGTGCATCCCCACACCTCCAAAGCTCTGAAACATTACCAGCCTCATCTAGTAAGTTTTATCCAGGTAAATGCTATAAAAAACCAAAAGACTTTCCGCACGTGATTGAAGTCAAGAATGAAACTCCAAACAATTCAATGCATGCGAGTTTTTACACGCATTTATGCGGGGCATAAACTGTACAAAGGAGGAAATGCGATCCTTGCGACCTCTAACGTGATGGTCTATTTCTGCTTCAAGATATACAGATACTCAGAACTTTCAATTTTTCAGGGTCAGAAGGGGCCAAGGAGAGCAGGAAGTCTAAGCTACTGCATGAGATAAATCACAGACCTCCAGTCAGAAGCCCAATAGCCACGACAATTTGAACAAATCTCAAAGCATTCAGTCTTTCCGTATTTTTCAAATATTCTGAGACCTTTCAATAGAAAATGCTGCTTTATAATGAAAACATGTTGTTTTACTTGCACAAAGAGCCCACAGACACCCTAGAGAGGAAGAAACAACTACTGGCTGGGAGAAAGGTTGAGCCTTCATAAGGAGAAAGGCAACTGTGCAAAGCAACTGAGGGGGTGGGAAAGGAAAAGAAAATAATCTTTTACACTGCTTTCACAACAAAAAGGTGGAAAGAACGTAAGAGGAAAACAGATGAAAGAAAGGAGTATAATAACAGGATCACTCTGCAAAAGCATTTTAAATGCCATTGTGGCCCAACAGCCATGAGCTGGAGACTCGAAGTCACCCCAGCCCATGCAGCAGCCCGCTCCACCGGAGAGGCACTCCTCCACGTGCTGCCTCGTGCACTCCCAGGGTCCTGCAGGAAGGCTTTAGGAAGGAGAGATAAGCACTGGTGTCTCATCCAACACCTTGCTCTTCATAGAAAGGATTAGAAGAGCCAAGCCTGCACATCTGTAAGCAGCGGAGCATACTGCTCTCCAAAATTTCACCAGTAAAGATTGTCCTACAGCGTCACAGGGCGTAACAGGAGGATCTTATTTTGCCAGAGAACTTCTCTTGCATGTTTGGCAGAGTAGAAAAGTTTTCTGCCTCCTAGGTTTGAATCTATGCTGTCGTATTAAAGCTAAAACGTTTTCCTCTACACTCCTGCTTTAGTGGGGAATACAGTTGGACTCGATGATCTCAGAGGTCTCTTCCAACCTTCTGTTTCTATGATTCATCAGTTCACTAAATCTCAAAATGAAAGGTAAATATATTAGAGGTGAGGAAATTAAACCCCCAGAAGACAAGCTGGTCAGTGCAAGCCCCAGGGTGAGCCATCAGCAAACAAGTACTGCGCACAGGACTCTTGACTTGCAGTACCTTTCTAAGTCCAGTATCACAGTTGTTCTCAAATTAGCAAGTCAGGGCCATTACACATAATTCCCATGCTCAATACCATACGCAGCAACCAGTGTATTCTCAGCGAAGATTTCATGTTATTTTTGAGCCATGGGAGACACGCGGAGCAGCAGCAGCCACTGAGGAAGCACCACAAATTGCAGTGATGTTCGCAGTATGCAGAAATTTCTGCACCCATGAAGGGCTGAGCTACCCAGATAATTGCACAGATTTGGACATGAATTGGTGGCAAAGAGGAACAAGTAAAAACTCCATCAGACTATAACCTAATAACCTGGTTAATGAGCGCTACCGCACACAATGCAGAAAGCTTCACACCTAGGGCGCAGGTTGCCACAGCTGCATTTTGGTTGCCAAAGCTGTCAAAGGGTAGCTACACTCTGATGGGCAACAGATGGCTTAGACAACTACACGTAGAGAAATGTAAGAGGCCAGCAAAAAAGTCTGTTGAAAACACTACCCTAAAAGGTCACAGTGTGGCACACAGATCAGAGAAAAGATGTGACGGGTCAGAGTAGCCAGAACACTAAATCTTTCAGCACAACGCTTGGAAGCAGCAACAAAAAGCAAACAATTCTGCAAAGTATAAATAAAGGGTACTGAAGTAAGTAAAAGGACATTATTCTTCCACCGCATAAAGGGTCTGATGAGACCACATGTAGAGTACCATGCTCTGTTCTGGCTGCCTTATTTTTAAAATGGCTATTATGAAGTTGAATGGATCAAGCAAAGAGCAACCCACGCGATTCCTATATTTGCAGAGTCTAAAACAGCAGGGTTGCAAACTTCTGTTTTACTCACAAAAAAAAGCTGGATCTGAGCACCCAGAGTCCTCACTGACCAGGAGGAGGGCAGGACTGCTGGAAAACAGGTCCACAACAAACTCCCACACTATGCTCCAATATGGCCCTGACATCTTCTGGACATTAAAGTTCTCATGATAATTTTTATGAGTGCCTGTGTTCAATTGTATCCTGTCTCATTAAATATTTGCTACAAACAAATTGAAACGAGAATTTTATAAACAGCAACATACAGTAATTGTCATTTTAAACTAAGCTACAAGTTTCTCCCTCTGACAATGGCCAGATGCTATGGAGAAAGGTGAAGAAATAACACCCATGACATACACAACAGCCAGTCTAAAGGGAAAGACTGTTCAGCTGCAGGAGTTGTTCGGTTTATACCTCATCACAAAATGTTACGTCTTGTGTTTTAAATCTCATATAGCACTCATGCACTTGTTCTCATTATTTATATAAACGTCTAATCCTTTCTGAATTAGATTCAGTCGGACTCAATTACTTCTTCCAGCAGCAAGTCCTTCAGGTTAATGACATACAATGTAAAATTACACATTTCTATTTCCCTGCCTTGCTTTCAAATCCACCAGACACTCCGGGAGATGAGGTGTCCCTTCTCCTCTCATTGTTTTAAATGCCTTCGTTATGTCCTCCTATTCACTGCCAGTATTGAGCCTCAACCCTGGGAAGACTTAACAAATGTGCCTATTGATAACCCTGCACACCAACCCCAGCTGCAACCAGACATAAATTTGACAGTCCTCACCTTTTCAGTGGCTCTAAGTGGTAACGAGCCTTTCCCATCTGTGGATCCCTGATCTTTGAGAAGGTGCTACTACTCCTTAGTAGTATTTTCTAAGCCTTGCTTCATTGCCCGCTTCCTGGCTCCAGCTCAGTACCCGAGCTTGCCTTCCAGCTGCTGGGGCATGGTGGGCAAACACTTCCACGGAAGTCTGGATTCTCAGAAGTCCTACTCTTCTCCCCAAGTGGTTTCAATTAATTTACTTCTGGTCCTAAATTGTTTCAATGTGCTGCTGTGCTTTGTTGAGCAGCTGCTCCTTGTGGCATATATGCCCCATGTGGATATCCATATGATAACACTATGAAGCCACTAAATAAATATTACCATGCAACTCTGACAGCTAATCCATCTCCTCCAGGACGTTTTCTAATGCTTCAACCTCTTTGGCAACCTCAAAAAAACATCCTTTTTAAAGTCACGTTGTCCCAGAAACACCTTTTTCTCCCCTCTTTCCCTCCTCCCCAAATAAAGGGGAACTCTACCCAGGCGACAGCACTGCTGCTTTTAAACCCCACTCAATCCATACTTCTGTATGATGTTACATTACAACGTATTCATGCAGCCTGTCTGGCAAAAATTTGTGGTCATGCTTTGAAAGACATTTGGATGAAAGACGCTGTAAGAGTGCAAGACCATTATCATTTCACTTGGATGTATTTTCACTTTCCTTCCAGTCCCTAAATTATTGGTGGCACAGTGCTGAGCTGAACCAGAGAGCAGATCTATTCACAGGCCAGCACGAGCCCGTCTCAGCCAAGGGTAAAATGATTTCCATCAGCAGTAAATGGATTTCTATGTCCAAAACATAGAAGCCCTCGCTATGGTTTTAAAACTTTATTAAAAAAAAAAAACCAAACCAAAGCAAAACACATTCTCACACATCTCAATAAAATTCTTATTGCATATCACAGACTTTACAGTTGGGCCCACAGTGTAAGCCTACAGGCTGCCATAACCCATGTGAAGAACTACAGGAGCCTGGATGGACCCTGAACACGATGGGGAGTATTTCAGGGGTGAATCAAGGGCAAAAGAAGTTCTGGGAGACTGCAGGGGCAAACTATGACAGTTCCCTGGAGACAAGTACTGGTGAGATGGTCAGCTCTTTAGGAGTGAGGTCCAGATTATCTGCATTAACTATGAGGAGACACAAAAAAGAATGCAAAGAAACCATCCCAAGGTTCAGAGAATGACCTAGCAAGCCAGTCCACACCCACTGGGCAACAGCAGCTTTGCTGTTGTCTGAGCAACCCACTAAGAACATAACGCATCAAATGCAAGCGCGTTAAAAAATAAAAAGTCTTTTGCATAGTGATAATGTTTTGCAATCTCTGATAGCATCTCACTGCGGTGATATCACCCCACTAGGACATCACAAATTGTGCCTCTGGTTTACAAGATACTACATGCTGGCTAAACAAAGACAAGGAAGAACAGGCTTCACGCTGAGTTAGCATTCATTTAGCCCATTCACACAAGGTAACCCCACTTTTTTCAAGGGGACAGGCCATGATCTAATCGCTTTGTGCTCCTTTCTTCACGCAGCCGGACCCCTTACAGCGCTGGCTACAGGAAGCTGTACAGTAGAAAACAGATTCCTACAGCAGTAGTAAGAGATGCAAGTTCAAAGCGTGCATTCACACACTGTCACTAAACATATTTTTAATTAGCTTTACCGAGGCTAAATTTAAATCCAAGCGTGACTAACACGCTCGCAATGCTTCAGCCTGTTTCTTAAATGAAAACATCAAAACCCAAACTGTTAAACTAATGGTTTCTCCAGGGTTATTCTCTTACAGCATCTCAGTCCAGTTTGTATGCTGCTTCTCCCAGGCTTTCCGATGACACATCACCACATTCCTTGCCAACACTTCTTTAACCCAACAACTGACCTAGATCTTCCAGCATTCAGAAAGAAAACACCAGTTTCTTTACAGAGCAAATTGATGGGGTTTGTTTATTTTTCCTTTTACTTATTTCTTTTTGAAAAAGCAATCGAGAAAACGTTCGGTGATGTTATCAGCAAGATATTTAAGATGTTCCAATTCAGGGAGAAGCTCCACCATGCAAGAAGCATAGCTTGAAGACAGGCATCCTGGCTATGAGAGGGATTCCCAGTGGAGATTCATAGCACCGTGTGTCGTTATACTCCTACACGTCGCAGGTAGACTGAAAGCACACCCGAGCAAGCTGGCTGTGAGATTTCTGAAATGCAGTCACATGCAACCAGTGGCAAAACAGAACAGTGCAGTCCCCAGCACCAGTTGCTCAAGAGGCCTCCCCACCTCTTGCTGTGCCACTTTATACAATGATCATTAGTGAGATGCCTCTGCCTGTGTCTCTCTCCCTTGTTCCATGTGGCCTTGCAGAGTATCCTGCATCCTCACATCAGCGTTAATAACACCATGGGATTAAAGCACTGCTATCCTGTCACCCTCTGACAGCTTGGAATGGGACATTTTAAACCCAACTGAGAGCATGACACTGTGCTACAAAGCCAGTTACCCTTCTAATTATGCATTTGGTATTTGGAACTGGGAAAGTAAAAGACAGTAATCTTTCAGGCTTCCATTTTAAAACTCATAAGGTCAGGTTTCAGTTTTGAGTGCCTGTTGCACACACACCCTTTACGCAGCTGATGACCACAACAAAGAGTAATACTTGGGATATCCCTGGAGCAGAGATTTGGGCCTGAACCAGGAAGCCAGGAGAAAAGTAATCCAAAAGAAGTCAGTAATAAGGGCTACGATGTTTTGGTGCTACGATGGCCACACCTGAAGGAAAGGACAGGAGGAAAGAGCCTACTCAAAACCAAAAGGCAAACAGAACAAGATGCCAAAGCTTTCTTTTTGATAGCTATTTACCTGTCTATAGGTAAAATCATTTGCTTCTCTCCAAAATCTCCAATATATCCTCTCTGTGGGTCTCCAGCAGTTGACAGGCATCTTCCACCACGTAAAATCAATGTAAGCACACCCTATCTTTCTTCCTGCTCCATCTCCAAGAGAGCTCCTTGGAGAAGACAGCACTCAGAGCTCACAACAGTGCAACCTAGTTTCTGTAGGAGCCTGGCAGCTCCCTGGGAATTGCTTTTCTTCTGCCAAACTACACCCTGGCTTTGGTCTGGGCGGTCGGGGCAGGCTGTAGGAAGCTGATTCCAAAGAGGTTGATTTAGCCAAAAGGGATCAACATACGCTATAAATCAAGAGACAAAATAGCAAGCTGCAGCAAGGACAAAGATCAGCCAAGTCCTTGCCTGCTGTTTGCGCAGAAACTACACTTGATCAACACATCTGGGACCCAAGAGTAAGATATAAAAGAAATCACAGAGTCGCCTCAGAAGGGCATACAGCAGGGCAGGAGCAGGGTCAGAGAAAATCTGAGGTTTTTCATCTTCTAAAAATGTTAATGGTGCCAGGCACCATTTAAATCTCAACCCATATTTAGGAGGTCAGTGTTGGAAAGAAAAAAATCCTAACTAAAGCTCCTTTTCTAAAATACTGTTTAAGTCAAAGAGAAGGTTATATCCTAGGTCCTAACTTGGACACAGATTAGTTAGACAGATGGTTTTGTAATGTTTTTCTGACCAAACTCTCCAACACAAGCTTCCTGCCAATGTATGTGACTGTAGAGGTGTTTAGAAGCCAAGCTTGTGGTCATAAGCAGTGCGCAGAGCAAGACAACCACTCAAAATTCATTTTTTGAACACCACAAAATTCCCAGAAAAAGTAGTTATCAAATAATATCGGTGTTAAGAAAACACAAAAATATTTAATTTGGTACTTTGGTATTTAAATGGCACTTCTCAGCTTTTCCCCTGTCAGAGTTTTGAAGGTACTTAAAGCACCCTTCTACACCAGCTCATTTATAGTTTTGGAAGAACATGTTCTGCTATACGCCCAAATGTTATAATATTAAAGACACCTTGAGACAAGTAATGTTTTGAATCCACCTCTGCCTGAACCCCAGAGCCAGAAGTTCAGCTGTGGTCAAAAAAAAAAAAAAAAAAAGAAAGCAGAAAGAAAAAATCATGTAAAATCTGCTCTAGATGTGTAACTAAACCAGGCAGCAGTGTGCTATTTCTCCACTATCTGGATAAAATTAAGACTCAAAGGAAGAGCAGCCTGTGTAATCCATCAGTAGGGCAAGAAACTCAGTGCTTGAGGACTGGCTTTGAAAGCTTAGCAATCATTTAAGATGTGGAGATACAATCCCCAGAGGCCTCCTCTGGAGCAGTGAGGCTTGGGGGAACTCCTGTTCCTGGCTGCACTGTCTGCAAATCTGCCCCAATAAAAACTCCAGAGGCAGAGTGCAGGTCTCTTCCTCACTCCTCCCCGGATTTATCCGCATTCTGATAGCAAAAACATTTGCAAGCATTAGGGAGTCCCTCCCATCTCAAAGACTCATATCCTCCCTGCTTCCCCCAGATTCCTCCAGGGCTGGACACTGGTCACCCACCCCTCCCTAACCCCCAGGAAGGCTGAGATAAAGCACTCCAGCTGGTTAACAGGGAAGCCTACAAAAGTCACTTCACAGCTTTTTAACAACTCATTTGCTTCTCATTTTGTAATCCTCTTGTCCACCCGCCCATGCCACACCCACGCCTTTCACCACTCATTTTCTGCAGCACTGCATCCACTCTCTTCCTACACTACTGTTCTCCTTCCTCCAATTCCACACCAACATCTTCTAACACCTCTCTGCTACTTCTCTGCATCCACATCTCCATATTCCACTTCCCAGTGCGTATGCAGACACCTGCAAAACCAAGGCACTCTCTATCCACCTACCCCGCTCTCCTTCTCACTCCCACTTGCCCTCCTCTCGCTGCATCTACAACAGATTCAAATCTAAATTCTGATAGCATACTGGTCTCTACAGCAGCAGGAGACCAGCACCACTGTCCACCTTGAATTAACCGAAGGTTTATGGCCATCACCCATCATAAGGCCTTCTACCACAAAGTACCTGCTCCCAAATGTTCCCCTCTGCAGTCTCTCTTCTCCAGACTCCCCTCTTGTCTTCCTTTCTTACATACAACCAGCACCACACAATCAGCGTCCCCCTTTGTGATCTCTCTTCTTCTCTTGCCCTCAAAAATGCAACTTCCACATCAACGATCTACTCCAGTCCTCCCCTTCGCTGTATGATTTTTTGCTCTTACATTTCCTCTTGGCTTAGAAACATACAATTGGAGGATGCTGTGTTCTGCTATCAAAGGAAATCACCTTAGAATCCCCTTCACCAACTGATCCAGCTTTAATGTCGACACTGTAGGGTCCTTCACTCTTGCTGGAGCGCAAGCCCACTATCTCATTGCTCCGATGATTTGAAACTTTCTTCTAATTGCAAACAATTTAGACACGAGTCTATAGCTGCTCTGAATGGTGCTTTTTCCTCTGTTGTGCTTGCTTCATACTTTTTACAGGTATTAATCACAAACTCCCATAATCTTCATTTTGTTAACCTAACCAAGCTATAGTCTTCAGATTACAACCCCACATATTCATCATTTTCTTGATGATCTCAAAACTCCTCTCCTGTCTCCCTTCCAGTCTAAATCAGCTTTCTCAAAAACGATCGGAATTGCAGACTGCGAGCCAGAATACTCTACAAGGAGTTTCATTGCTTCCCCTCTCTGCTGGCAACAATCTAAAACAACTGAGCACCACATTTCTGTTTTGCATGATATTTCCATCCTTCAGGTGTTTTCTTCCTCTGCCAGCCCATCAGATTTTGTCAGCGTACTCCTGCCTTCATGTCACCAATCCTAATGAACACCCAACAGCAGCTCAGTCACAGGACTGACCCACGCAGGCGTCTGTCTGCAGAACAACAGTCTCTCTCAGCCTGAGATGTGGCAGCAGTTCTTCTTCAACAGGTCCTTCAAAATACATTATAATTCCTCAGTCTCTCCAGAGAATAATTTTTTTCGAGTGATTTCAGGAGCAGGTTTTCAAACAAACAAACAGATCGAACCCACAGCCTTTTTAAAATCCAGAAGGTCAGTTACCTTCATGAGGCAAATATCTCCTGCCTGCCTAGATCATGCCTATCCAAATAAAGGCACCACATTTACTGTTCTCCAGTCATACAATGGCATTTTCTGATGTGATAAATGAATTCAAACTCCTTGCTGCTCAAACAACCTTTCATACACCAGCTCCTTTGCAGTTCTGGGCTAGACATTACTTACCAGCCGCCCAGCATGGGCACTCTAAGCTCTTAGGCAAAGAAAAAACTTGAAGGCCTGCAGGAGCCACATATGCCATCATTACAATCAACCTACAGGTCCACCTTTGTCATCTTTATAGGAAACTTTCACTCAGTTTTTTGGGTTATACATGGATTATCCTGCCAATTCCTATCTCATTCTTTCTGCAAAGCAGGCTTACTTTGCTGTTGTACTCATAAGGCTGACAAGCCTTTAGCTGTTTGTTTTCATTTGCTTGGTAAGGCTTGACTTCTGTCAACTCTTATTTTAACTTATCAGCTTTGTCTGATGAGTTCTTCTCTATTTGTCAAAACCTAATTCCTAAAAAAAAACCCACCTTTTTTTAGATTATTCCTGCACCCTGCTCTGATAGGTTTTTTCCCCCTTGTCTAAACCAGAAGCCAAGGTAGCATATGCAGGTCTGACTTTCAGACTTCAAAGGCTGCACGTTCAACCACCTGAAATAACCACATCACCTAACATCACCTATTATTCCCCACAGTTCCCACATGTGCCGCCACTGCAAAGCTAAGCATCTCCCAGATCTACTCTCCTAACCTTTCTACAAAAGGTAATAACTTCCTGAAAATCAGTTTAAGGTAAACCCCTCTGCTGCAGCATCCTCTTACTGGACCACTCCTATTTGATGAAGGAATCAGCTGGCAATAATATCTCCTGCCTTGGTTCAGTTCTTGTCAGTGGCCAAGAACCTGCATCCAGAGTAGCCTTAAATGACCCCCTCACTTGCCTCTTTGCTAATTATACTGTCAGTCATTTTCCTCCTGCCTTATCGTCTTACACCATTCTTTTTCCATCACTAAGTCCCGCTCTGCTCACCCCTTGCACTGGTGCATCTTCACTGTATGCATCCACTGACATCTGGCACAAATACAACAACCAGGACCATCGCCTTCACTAGAAAGGTCTTTTTTTCTCCCCTGCTCTCTTCAGTTTTGTCCACTCCATCATCAAGCCACTGCAGTATTTCAATTTAATCTTATTCCACATCTGCAGCCCCAGCTCCTCAAATTATCCAGCCCTTGTTCCTCTTTGCAAAGGACAATTTGAATAATTCTCATTTCCACCATGTTACAAGCACAGAAGTTCCTTTCCTGTGGTCCTCCTCTAATCCTTTCACTTTTCCAGTGGATCCCATCCCATCTCATACTGCTTTCTCTCCAATCTTTTGCTTCCCATAATCCTACTGCTCTCTTACTCAAAGCCTCTTTCAGTCTCTCACCTCTTAAACATTCCCCCCATCTCTCCACTTACTTCTCTACCTTCTGCTTTTTCCTTTCTCTTTCAACTAACTGTTTATTTTTCAGTTTACTATTTACAATAAACCACTGGCTGGAGTTCACCTTCTCCAATGCCATTCGTGCTCCACCAGCCCACTGCTCCTGGCAACAGAAATTCAGATGTTGAGCAGCTGATCTACTTTTACAGCCACTGCTTTACTGTTCTTATCTGCTTCCGGCTACAGTATGATTCAGCTTGTCTCTATTTTGTCTCTATTTTGTCTCATGGGTACCTGGCTTCAGTTCAAGATCAAAAAACCCACACAACTCTCAACTTTTCACCTGTCTTTTCTGCACTGTGGTCTTTTCTTCGTGGACAATAGCACCATCCTGTTTGACTCAGAGGGTGCCAGCCTCCCTATATGCTGTCTTTACATCCTCAGAGGTAAGCCAAACCTCATTTTTCAGGTTCTTTCTCTGTCATAGTTTTAAATTACAACCTTTTCTTTCTAGCCACATCATTAAAATGCCTTTCTGCACTCTCAGACCTTCTATCCCAGTTGCCAATAGGCCTTTTTCTCTAGCCTGACGTAATGCCACTCAGAACGATGCTGAATGTCCACTCAAAAGCCTGCTGCAGACAGCATCCTCCATATCCCCTCTTTAGAGCGGGTCAAATATCTCTACAAATCTCTACTTCTCCTCTCTCACAAAGAAGTTAAGCCACCTCTCTCAGTTTCCATGGCCTACTTGGCTTGCTCCCTACCTTCACATCATCTCAAGACAGCGGAGATCTCCTAAGGTCTATCCTGGAGACATCAAAACCCACTTCATTTTCAAAAAACAGCCTTCGTGCTTTCTCTTGTTGATCCTCCTGTGTTTGGGAGGTATTCTCTCTCAACATCTTCAGAAGGTATGTCTGGCTTTTGAAGTTGCCTTGATGCCTACAAATACCTCAAGAAAAATCAGTCTGTTGCAAAACTGATACCACTGCCTCAGACACCAATCACCAGCTGAGAAAACACGTGTGTATAGACAAGCCTCATTTGATATTGAGTCTGTGAGTTCTTTTTAGTCAGGACAGTGCTTTCATGCAGTGTCTATCACAACACTGAGCTACTACTACAGCTTTTAATATTTCATAAAAGTGTCATGCCTAAAGTCTTAAGCTTCACTAAATATTTAGTGACTAAGTATTGAGTGACAGAAACAGCAGCTATTATTGGCATCCTTTGATGTCTAATATTAAATTTAAAGCTAAGAATTTTAGTGTTTATACAAAAAGCTTCACACTTTTGAAGGTTATGGAACTGCTGATGGCTGTGTAAGTCAGTCTTTTTCTTTCACTAGTTGTAGAAGTTTGAAACACAAGAGATGTGTTTCTGTCAAGAGGCAAACGTTCAGAGTGCTTGAACTGTAATCTCATGATTGGCTTTGAAACACACCGTGATCTCAGAACAGGGCCAACCATTTGAGAACCCAGGATGGGTTCTTAGGAACTAACTATTCTGGAACCACCGAATCATCCCCAACTCTGACAGCACACAACATTTAATGGACTTCTGACACACTGCCTCCTTCCCCACAAACAGGGCTCTGTTCTGACCCCAAAAAACTAACACGAGACACAGCACTCCTCCATGACCTGGCAGCCCCTTGTCCTCCTATTAAGATCAGCTGTGATGACCTCAGGAACATACCTGCACTCTTCCTTTGAGAATACGACCAAAATTTGTCAAAGCTCTTGTACATACGTAGAACAACTTAGTTGAAACTGGAAAAAAATCTGCTTTTCTAAAATATGTTTATGGGACACAAACACATTCAACGTGATCTCCACCTCTTGCACAAAATCACCAGCTGGGAAATCTACAGGAGCTCAAAAATACTTTCTAATATTTTTCCTGGTAAAAACAGGAGGCAGAGATGGGAAATCTGCCACTCAAATGAAACAGATCTTAAATTATCTGTTCTGATTAGAACTCT
Source organism: Neomorphus geoffroyi (assembly GCA_033558235.1). Taxonomy (NCBI): domain Eukaryota; kingdom Metazoa; phylum Chordata; class Aves; order Cuculiformes; family Neomorphidae; genus Neomorphus; species Neomorphus geoffroyi. Next base: position 5,777,335 of record JAUMJM010000074.1, read on the forward strand.
ATGTACTTCTTGGAAACACGAGAAGGGGAGATTCTAAGCACTCTGCGTGCAGGACAGAATTTGCTTATCTTCCTCTACTGTGGTTTCAGCACTGCTGTATTGCTTTATGTTATGGGACTTCACAAGAAAACAATTTGATTTAAATCTCAGTGCACTTTTAAAAGTCTTTAAAATACCAACCTGGACAGTACATCAGACCAAGTTCTTATATTACTGCCTTTGATCCCAGAGCAAATGTATAAACCTAACAAATAACAGGAAAGTTACAGCCACCTCCTGAAGATCTGGCTGAGACTGCCACAGCTGTACCAATTCCAGAGAAGTGAGGGCATTTTCTATCAACCGGGGACTTGGCCTGACACAGGTGAAGGCACTCAGCAGCACTCCAAATTCAGCATGTGTGTGCATTTAAGCTCATTTTACTTACCATCAAAGCATCATGCTTTGAAATATACCCTTGAAAAACAGTCCAGAGCTGCAATTCTGGTAGAAATGCAGACAATTAATTTCTCATCCAGCTGAAAACACAATACAAAAATAAGACCCAGACCTATAGTCACTTCAGTTCTGAGGAACTTTCTGGCAACTTTTCAGAGACTTTCATTTGTCAAAATACCATGTCTGGGAGTCCTGAGAGAGGTTCCTAACAGCAGAAATCAGCCACAGACCAGTCTGAAACTGGCCATAAGCAAAGATCCTTATTTCTGCACTATCATCTGATCCACGGCCACAATTGGCCAAACCATTTTACATGTCAAGAAAAGAGGAAGAGTCAATACAAGGAGTTATTTCAGATGACCCAGCCAGACATCTTCAGTGCTTTGTCTTTTTAAAACAGTAAGAGCAGGCAATGCTAAAAGTTAATATCATAACGATTAGTGTGGCGTTAGCTCCGTGGAGCAGGCTCCAAAGTCCATAATCAGCTTTACTCACCCCTAGCCATCTTGCCCCTTTGTTGGCAGCTTGCTGAATCTGCACTCTTTTCAGGGTGACATGGTAGATAGCCCCCTCTTCTACCTCTTCACCCCCATCCTGAAGTGTGCTCTGCCGGGGCAAGGAGAAAGGAAAAAAAAGTTAAAGAGCTGTTTTCCCTCTTCTGCTAACCACAATCTATACCAGGTGCTCCACTGCTTCGTGCAGAGCTGAGGGCAGAGGATGGGCTGCACAAAGTAAATGCAACAATCAAAGCAATGCAGGGTACTTCTAGGTTGAGGGAACAGTGGAGATATTCTTGGCAAGTCCTCCTTTCCTGTGGTATCGAGATACCCTGCCTTTCCATTTAACTGTTTTTCCTAGCCCAGCACATATTTTAAATAGTTGTATAAAGTCTTTTTCTAAGGAAATAGTTTGGTTTTGATTAGCAGCCTTCTCTCCCTCCCCCTTTTCTAAAGCAATTAATCCCTCTCCCCTTTCATTTATGGAAGGAATTGCTCTTTTTTAAAACCGTGGAACTACTTCTGCACACAGCCTTTAAACTTCGGACCTAACAAGCATTTTAAAAAGCCTTTATTTCTTTTGACAAGGAGGGGGATATCTAAAGCGCTTGTGGTTTGCTCTTCCAAAACCTATTATTTCAAGCTACAAAAATTAAATAAGTACACAAATACATAAATAAACCCCAAAAACTTTAGAGTTGAGGCTTTAAAACTAGGAAATAATGGGGAAAAAAAGTGGGGGGAGGGAGGGCGTTAAAGGTGCAACGGCTTCCAAACTTGAGCGCGGCAGCCAAGCACGGAGCAGAGCATCCTCCCCGCATCCCGCAGCGGAGCGAGGCCCGGGCAGCCGCCCCGCAGGGAGAGGGGTCGGGACACGTTACCATTTTAGCTCTCCACAGCAGTTTCATCCTCGGTGCCGGGCCGGGGCGCCCCCGCCGCTCCGCTCCCCGAACCGCCGCCGCCCCGGCCGAGCCGCGCGGCTCCGCGGCCCCGGGCTGGGGAGGGCGGGCGGCCCCGTCAGGCCCCGCCTCGCCCGGCCCCGCCGAGGGGCTTCCTGTTTACCGCGGGCAGCGCCGGCCCCGCGGGGCGGGACGGGACGGGCAGCGTGCGGGGGGACGGCGTTTCGCCCGGCTCCCGCAGCCCCAACACCGGGCGCCCCGCACAGCGCAGCCTAGTCCAGTGCAGCCCCTGGGGCTTCCAACCCTGCGACTCCCAGCCCAGCCCCGCCGCCCCCGGGGCTCCCAGCGCTGGGGGTCGCACCCCCAGCCCCGCCGCCCCCGGGCTCCCTGCCCACCCCCCGCTGGGGTTCAGCCAGCTTTAACTTTACAGCCCATAAGCCCCGCGCTCCCCCACCCTCTGAAGGGCGCGTCCCCAGGGCTTTCCTCCTGCTCCTGCCCACGCCAGCCCAACGCCCGCAGCTGAGAGGGAGGGGCGGGTGTGCGGGTACCCGAACCCCGGGGAGCAGGGATGCGGGCTGTGCACCAGTCACACGGAGGGCAACAGGGCTGAGCTCGCGGCTGGGACAGAGGTGGTTTAGGGTGATGGAAACTGGAGGCATGAAGGAAGCATGCCGTCCCGTTTGACCTGGGCAACTGGCATTATTTTCACCTGTCTCACCTTAAGAGGACAACTCTTCCTATTCAAGAAGAAAAGTTTCTCATTCTGTAGTCAATCAGAAGTCTATCATATTTCACACGTCCCTCTTCATATGGACTAAATCCACAACAGCCTTATTTTTCTCGCCTGGGGGTCCCTTGCCCACAGACAAGACTGTACGAAGCACGACCACCTTCTCTGGACGAACACGAGCTGCAGATGCCAGCATGCCAACACGGGGGCCTCAAACCAGCCCAGAAACAACCAAATTGCCTCTTGAGCTGTCTTTAGTTACCTGAGGGGTTTGGGGGGGGCTTGTAAACGAAAGCAGAAAGGAGCTGAATGCACAAATTACCGTGCAAGTCAATGAGGGAGGTAAGAACTGAGGCAGAGAGCTCAGGTCCCCTGAACCTCAGTGCTAACAGCCAGTACCTCAACACATCTGTACACGAGTGTTACTCCTAATTATCTCAGGAGCAGTGCTGCTTCAGAGAGACTGTTAGTGCTTGGCAGTGGTTAACATGAGGAAGCATGAAAGCAAGGAGCACTATTTTAAGGTTACGAAACCAAGATTGAGCTGTGTTGTCATGGGTGAACTGATCTGATTGTTTGCCGGGCTGTGCATTTAATTTGTGTAATACTGAACTGAGCCAGAACACAATGAGGGTGATACTGACTGAAATGTATTGGAGCATACAAATCAAAGTCTAGCTTTTCCAAAGTCTTTTGTCTTCTCCTGTGAAACTGCACAGAGCATTTTGAATGCTTTAGCTTTTGCAAACTGTTTTTCCACATCATAATTTTTAGGTACAAAAACCAGAGTCTTCATTGAATTGATGTAGCTAGCCCAGCAGGCATGCAAATCATTATTGCCTAGGACAAACACAAGTTAGCCCATGAAAATGGCTATCCCTTTGTAAGGAATAGAACACCAAAGCCAAGTAATTATTCTGTACTGAAATAATTCTTTATTGTGCCATGATGTTCTGGTGCCACAATAAGCGCACTAGTGCCACTACCATTACTTTGGGTGACAGTCACCAAACCCCGGCAGTTCTGTTTCTTTAAGAGCAAGACAATGGCAAGGAGTTAATACAGTGGGAAGGAAGTGTTTGACTCAGTTTAGCTTCTGTTGAATCACACATTTTACACTGGGTCCTTAGCGAACACCTTTTTATGGAGAGATAAGCTCAGGACTTTTCTCTCAAGGCAGGGCATGAGCCCTCTCATGGATGATGTTTCTGAATCCTCTTGGATCCAACTGGCAGAGAGAAGCTCGGTCAGGAAGGAGTGCCGGGTAAGCTCAGCCAGTTTAGCAAGAAGCAAAAAGCCACCCTTTTTATTAATTACATTTGCCATTAGTCATGCTCCCAGTTAGAGTAGACTGTTTTCCAGATTACTTTTGGTGAGATACGGTGCCCAGGCTTTGTAACATCAGACACAGACACACCTTTCCGAAAAAGCCACAAATCGACATCGCAGTGATAGGTTAAGGGACAGGCAGTAATCACACATACAATTCTGTACTATATCAAATCACATCCTACTTTTGTAACAGTATTGTGAATTTACATGTTGTCTTTCATCCTAGTGGACTGCAAAGAGTGCACAAACAGGGTACTGTACAAACAGCACCACTGGTGCGTGGTCACACCTGGACTGCTGAAAGAACCTGCAACGCACACGATGGTGTGTAGGGCAACAGAAATTTTGGCCAAGGTGAGGAGGTCTATATGGCAACAGATACACGCAGTTTACAAGAACAGAGCTACCTACACCCTTCCAGATCTGAAGTTTCATACAGTCTACATCACACACAAATGCTGATCTTCACCCCTAGACTGCAGCTCTGCCAACGTGCATCTGAGATGGCAAACTGTTGTCATCTGGGTTTTTCCAGCACCCTCCACCTTCTGCTGTCATGGGTGCTAAATGCACGTGTATGTACTTCAGAGGCAGCTATTTTCCAGCTCAGCAGATTTCTGAGTGAGTCTTGAAGATGATACATTTACAATGGGGTATTTGGTTCTGGAGTGTCCTGCAGCAGCTGATTCAGGAGGGAAGGAAGCATCAGAGTTGGCCTGAAGGAAAATTCTTTGTCTATACTAAGACTTATTGCCCTGGGGATGAGGCAAAAAAAACCCCCTCCGATATTAAAATAGTCAGCCTTTCTAAAAACCTTCAGTATTTACTTGATTGAAATCTTAATCTAGTAATTTTGTTTACTTATCTCTTAAATTAGTTTATGTGATTAAGCTTCTAGAAACTGTTTCCATTAATTAGTTCAGCTGCAAGGAGAAAACTGCAAGACGGCCAGGAAAACACACAGTGGAATTTAGTCCAACAAATGAATTGAATCTTTCTTTAGCCCCTGCCTAGCATGCCTGGTTTCAGCAAAGCACGTAAGCAGTAGCTTTACTTTAGCATGAGCTTAAAATGGTCACATCAAAGGAACTAAATTCTTAGGATTCTTTGATGAACTGGAGCCTAGATTCTGATATTGAAGTGAATTGCAGGTTCAAACCTCCGTGGGATTGAGTCTTCTCCCCACAAGAACTACATCAAACATTGCATTGCAAAAAGCCCAGCAATCACATTTTCTACAGTTTTTCAGTGAGAAACTGTTTATCCAAATCCTATGCCAATTCTAATATTTGCATTTTTGGAGTTCCTTGGAAGTCTGGATTTTACTGATAACTGTCTTACTTGGGAAAAGGATATTTGTAGGTTGGGTGGTATCTTCATTAAAGCAGCTGACAGGGGATGGGATAGTATTTTCCAACTTAGTGCGGCTTTCTTACGCCACAGTGTGTGCTACTTTGCAGCTGGACAAAGAGGTCAGTTTAAATATATTACCTCTTTTGACAGACCTTGTCCATATATCATCAGATCTCATAGCTAAAACAATGTTGTTACATGGAATACAAGAAATTTCTCTCAGACTGGTAGAATCTTTCAATGTGAATGAAACATACTGTACTGACTACAAATGTAACAGAGGGACCCATTTTAACTCCAACTCCTGTCATTAACTTTTACCCAAACATGCGTGTCTGTACATATCCATAACAGATATGTACTTACTTGGTCTTTTAGAGAGAAAAGATTATGCTCAGCCTAGGATCCTAGAAATCTGCCTTACACCCAGACACTGACTATTTAATACTGGAAAGGAGGAAAACCATATGTAACTTTGAACTTCCTTTTAGTTGCATTCTAAGACCATTATGTAGTGTTCAGCCGCTTATTTGAGACCAAGAGGCAGGATCAGAACACACAGGAAAATGTGAAGACAAAGCAGGCTCTGATTAATCTAAAAGATGTTCTGTAAAGAGTTCAAGGACGAAGGGAAGCATGAATAAGAAAAGGAACAGTCTGCAACATGGTTTAGTAGAACTACTGTTCTGCTCTTTCAACAGACTTTGACCACAAAACCGATCTGTACCAATGATCCATACTCATGGTCAGTGTTGTGTTAAACATTTGGTTCTTTCCAAATCACATTCATATGCAATATCTACATTCCTGCCATAATCAAGCCCTGTGCCTGCCCTTTCTGCTGAACCAGAATTGTTTCTCTAATACATCTGAGCATGTATTCCCTCCTCCTTGCAACAAGAAAGACAATACAAATCCACTTGTGAATGCAACCTTACACGTCTTGCAGTGAAATCTTATATAACAAAATACTTCGGGGTCTGGAAAGTTCTCAAACTGCAGATCACTGACCACTTACAGCCCTGCAAGAACTTGCCAACCGTCCACAGAGAAATAAGTTAGTCACAGAGTGATGGATTTTCCGTGTTTTCAGCTGTTGCTACAGCTGGCACGCAGAAGCTTTCATGAAAAGACAAAGCAAAAGACCTATAAACCAGCTGGAAATAAAGAACAGTCTTACTGCCTCTGCTAGGGGCTGAACAGAAGGAGTGGAGGAAACAGAAGTCAGAGATACCCAAATAAGGAAAATATTTGGGAGAGCAAAGGAAAAGGACAAAGTAACCAGGTGATGTAAGAATTGTCCCAAACAGCTCCTCCATGAGAGAAAGGCAACACACAGCCTGAAAAGAAAGAAGCCAGGTACCAGAGATCTACATGCAAATTAGTTTCACTGGGCAAGGATGCTCAGTGAGCGATGCCAAAGAAAAACACACAACTATCTCATTTTTTTTTCCAAAAAAGGAAAAACACTCCATGCATTATAAAAGATGCAAGTTAGGCCATGGTTTCAAGATGTTGCTTTTAATGGCAGTGCCAGCTCAAGTCATTTCCACTCCCTGGTTCTTGATTGTGCCAGGGTTAGAATTGCTTGCATGTCGGATATGCTAGACATTACCTACGAACCGTGTCTTTGCATTAAACATTTTTCCAATATTAGCTTTTTTTCCTTTCTTTTGTTTTTTTATAAGAAGCAATGGCTGCCACCTCAGGGGTACTACCTGTACATGTGAAAAACTGTTACTTGGAAGAGAGCAGTCCACAAGACAGTGTGTCTGTTCATCCTGTAGAAAAGACGAGACTCTTATCGCACAGAACAAATCCTGTCCAGAGAGACCTCTGCAATGGATGATGCACAGGAAGTGCATGCCTACAAAAGGAAATAAATACTGTTTCTATTAACATTATCTCATTAATAATTATCTGTCTGGTTTCTTTGTGACCACATTTAGTTCTTGCTTTCCCTGTACAGCACCTGCCCTCAGTTTGATAACTAGCAGGTGCTGCAAAGTACAGTTCTTGAGGCTGAAACTGTTTTTTAAAAAATCGCACACAGATGAGCCACAAATGCTACAGAATGCAGCAACTATGGAAATGCAAACACAAATCAGTTCGGTATTGTGTTTTAATGCCTGTGGAGTCTGACCTGTAGTTTGGCTGCAGGGCAATCTTCACTAGTTACATATGAAAATCACCTGGTAGTGTTCTCTTACATTGTGTGCACCTGAGCTCCTGCGTCCCACTCAATTACACAGTTTGTTTGTCAGGGAGCATGTTAGATCTGCTTAACATTCAGTGCACTACAATCTCTCCTGTGCCGAAGGTCTTTTACAGCACCAAGCACCTCAAGCAGTCGTTTCCATCAGTACAGGGGCAACATTTTGCAGATGCTGTGTGCTGGGCTGGTGTAGAAGGTAACAGAGGTGACTCAGGCCCTCCGTCTTCCTCATTTGAAAATAAATTAACTCGGCTATTTATATGCTTTAATGAATGAGATGCGCTGTCACTACATGTCAGCCAGTAAGAAAAATTGTTGGGATTAAAAATTAAATTTTAATTTCAAAGGACTAATCAAAGCAAAAGAAACATTACAAGACACACTGTATGTCTGATCTTCCACTGTCCGCAACCTTTGCAATCCTTACTCCTGTGCAAAATGGGAAAAATAATGCTCCCCACTCACTCTGAATAGCATTGAAAGATGTAAGAGACAATGCAGCAGCAGCTCAGTGAAGATCCAGATACACAAGTTCATTGTAATCTGTCCTTGCTGACACTAGAACTAAATAGAGGCCTTCAAGTAACTGGAAATATTAACCAGCTTCATTGTAAAATGCCAGAGGAAATGCAGCAGAGCTCCCAGACATAAAATTAAATTAATGATTCATAAGGCTGCATAATTAACATGCTAAGTCAAAAAATTACGTAGTTAAGGAAGCACATCCAGCCTTCCCTTGACCTCGTTTCACATGTGATCACAATTAGATAAGCACGCATTGTTTCACAAACTATGCTGCCCCATGGCATATGGCATGCTTTTAGATATCTCAGATCTAGGTGGCATATCTCCTTCAGGAACAGCAAGTCCTTAGGCTTCCATTTCCTAAGGCTTCCAAGCGATGCTGCTTGCAAAACCGCAGTCGTGTTATTGGTAAACTGCACAACCTGCAACATCCGACGGAGAAAAGCGGTGTATTTTGCTCCCTGTCCCCAGAGCCTTTTGACCCAAGAGGAGCGTGAGCAGTGCCAGTGTACCTCAGAGCCTGGTTTTACACCTGTGCCCCACTCACTCTGCACAAACCTTGCTTGGTTCTCTGGAAACAACTGGTAGGAGCAGAGTCCTGGGCACTTGAGTCTCAGCCACATGCCTCACAAAACACCCAGAAACTTTGCTTAGGCCGTAAGCGCTTTATGAGGTCTTCTGTTCCTCTGCCAGCCCCACAGGTCCCTGTGGCTTCACAGCAACATCCTTCTCTAGTTTCGTGCTGTACAGCTACCCAGCCGTTCACAGCAAATCCTCTTCACTGCACCCTTCACAAGCATTGAGGGAAGAAACAAAACCCCTACGTGCATGTTGAGGACATGGTTTTCATAACTCAGTCAAAGCAAAGCCAAAACTAAGATACTTCACATTTACGGCTATTTCAATGCCAAGTTTTAGCGCACAGCCCTCAGCCACTCGTGCTGCAGAGGTGTTCAAAAGAAGGCAGCAAAAAGTCTTTAGGGAAGGGAAAAATAGTTTTCCACTCTCCTCATACTCACATATGGATGAAATGTTTTCGCTTAAACTTTGCAAAAAATTCACCTTTGAGCAAAGTCCAAGAGCCTCATTTGAACAATCTCAAAACTTTCTGTGAAAAATAAATACTTTAATCATATAGAAAGACATTGCTCAATGACAAATGCAACTGTGGGTAGTTCTCCTGATATCGATTTCTCCCACTTTGTATTGTCAAGAGACCAGAATCAACCCCCTAATAAAAATTATTACTTCCTTCTCCAACAAAAGGTATGGAAGCCTAAAAAGAGAAGGCTAACAAACCCAGCAAGCATATAAGAACAGTGACAAAAAGAACAGTGCTACTAAAGAGCAAACCAAAATGCCTAGATTTTTAAGCTTCCCACCCAAATCTTGGTGCCACAAGATGCATGAAAAATGGGGGAAGGGAAGAGCTCCAGAGGACAATGGTTCCCCACTCGCCTTCGCTAGCCACGGTCAATTGGAGCTGGCCTTGGCGTGCAGCAGGGCTCCAGAACAACCTGGTGACTTCAGCCAGATGGAGATTTGGATCCTGCAGGAGACCCTACATCAGCACAGCTCACATCTCACTCAGCTGATAGTTCAGGCATGGCATTATACCTGCACTGCTTATGAGTTGCACAAGTTTACTATCCTTTCATGGTAATTCCATCGTATAGCAAAGAAAAAAGTCAATACAATCTCACACAGTACTGTTGCTCAGTAATTTCTTTGTAAAGAAGATGGTACAAAACAGCTATCACAGGTCAAGGGTTTAGGCCTGAAGAGGCAGCGACCTAAGCATTCAGATATTGCATAGTGCTTGAAACAAGGCTATCTTGGGGGATAGTGGGGTATTAACAAAGTGAAAGTTGCTTCTGCTGTTGAGATAATGGGCCTGCGTTCCTTTGTCACATTATTACAGTGGAACAGAGGAGAAACAGGCAAGTGTGCACATAAAGGAGAAGACAGGGAGATGAAGCTCATTGATTTCTTCTGTTTTCAAGGACAGCACTGATTTTCACATCTTTTACACACACATGCACACACAATTCCATTTAGCATCATAACCACCAAAACAGCTCCTAGACAGCATCATAAAATAAGTCCAACAAACATGAGGAAAAAAATCCTGTGGGCATTGTGATATAAATGGGTTGGGGAGCTTTGCTTCAGCTGAATTAAGGAAAAGAAAAGCCTTTTCCTGATTTGTGAATCAAATGGCTCTCATATACAAGTGCCACTCAAAAGATTGCCTTCTCTGTGTTTGAGATTATTTTTTGCATCTACATAATATTTGATAATGAAATTTGTCATGGCAGAAACAGGTATTGTGTTGATTTAGCAGGCTGATTTCTAATGTTCCCTAATCACTTTCTCATCTCCATAAACAGCTTCAGAAGCTTAAGAAGCTTCTTACTTTCAATACATTTACAAATTTGTTATTTATATTATTAGTTGGTACTAAACCCTCCCTCTCATTCCCAAATTACTTGCCATAATCATGTTATTTTCTAGCAAGCCTCAGTTTCCAGAACAAGAAATTTCACTATTTAATTAAAACAAGTTCTCAAAACTCCCCACTTATAAACCTAACCCTCTTTTTCACTTCCATTCTGTTTTATTTTGCTTTGGTTCCAGATATACTGCACATATGCCATTTATGGCCCTGTTACCGCATGCTTAAACAGTATAAATCTCTCTTGACTATGAGGATTTTCATCTCTTTAATTTTCACTCTAAGCGTCTTTTCTATTTTTCCTCTTAAAGAAGAAATATTCCTCCCCTAGAAGTCTGTACCACTCTGGTATCCTTTAATCCAAGCATTCTCCAGAGGACTGTGGGCTTAATAATTATATTGGAGTGTCTATTATTTAGGATTCTGGGAGTAATTCCCACTCTAGCTGGGGCCTCCCTTTCCTCTGAGCAGACCTTTGCCAGCTAGCTCTGTATTTATATCTAACCAGTTCAAAGCCCAAGGACTTTGTCCCTCCCACACACTGAGTTAGAATCAGATGGCAAGTCTTCAGTTTGACTCATTCACTTCATGCATACATAGTTTCCAGAAAGCGTAAAGGAAGAGTTTCAATTTAAATGCCGTTCCTACAACAAATTCTAGCAATCACATTTTCAACAGCATTATAAATGTAAGAGATCACAAATAAAATATCCAAAAGTAACTCCATAGCTTAGGCTTAAAATGTGAGGAAAATCTACATAAAAGTCTTGTGAATTGTGAACTCCAAAACCAAGTGGGGCATTTCTGAATGTTGTGCACAAACAAAACACTCTTCACCTCCAAGAGGTCATTAAAATAACAGGGACAAATAAATCATATATCCTTGTATTACTATTATAACTTAACTTATTTTCTTTTTAATCTACATGACCCATATTAAACTTAAAAGCTGTCCCCTTTTACTGTGAGACATGTTTCAAAATACTCAGAAATTCCTCGAGCCCATTTTTAAGAAGCCTGCTGAATGCAAGTCACATGAGAGAGCTCTCCTGTCACTGAAGACTGTTGAAAACCATGGACACATTTCTCAGCCAGGTCTAAAACAAATTCTTGCAAGCTTGCGCATAAGATGGACACTCCGTGTGATTCTCTGGTCTCAGACTGCAATGCTGTTAATCCCAGCCAACAAAGGATTCCCACCAGCGTAAGAGAAAACAGAACATAGGCTTCAATTGAGCTTGGAGTGAAGACATGAGAAAAGATCTAATTTTCCAGTTGGCTTGGGCTACTGACCCTACCTTTTTCCCAGTGCTCAAGCAACAGTAAGCCAGAGTTGCCATCTTTTTTCTTCTCTTCATTGGGTTAAAAGTGAAATAACTAAAGTGAAGCAAGAATTCAGCTTATCTATAGGTCTCTTGTTTTCTTTAATGCTACATTCATTCTACTTGATTTCACCAAATCCTACAAGTATTTTATTACCCTCTTATAGCCCTGCTACAGAGCCAAGTAGGCACCATTAAATCAGACTCCTACTCCACAGCTTTTTTTTGAGCACTGTTTAGAATTGCAGGGAGGAGCGAAGAACAAGAGAACTGTAAACTAATAAGTAACAAGTAACTTTAGAATTATATATACTGGTCCTTCTGCAACTATAGAATGTTTTTTCATCATACATACCACTTGAACAATAAAAAATTCAGGGCTTTACTAACTACCATAGCCTTAAACACAGAAATGTCTAGATTAGAGAGGACATCTTTCGAGCGCAGTGCAATAAAATCCAGGTTTGGGGAGTCTGGGGCTTGGGGGTTTTGAGTCGATTTTCTATTTGTTTAGTTTTACCTCCTCCATCTCTAAAATATCCCATAGTCAGCTAAAAGAGTCTGTACTCCTGTGACTTGTGTTCTACAAGCTGTTGCTCAGGTGAGTTGTTGCGTCATGTCCTACGGGATCTCCAACGAAATGCGTCCCTGAAGGAGAGATTCAGTTCCTCTTTGAAAACAATGGAAAGGCAGTTCAGCAGATAGCAATACATTTACTTTTGATGTGCATTTTGTTTCTCTCTCTCTCGTGAAACACAATTGAATAAGACTGTAACACATTACACAGCTAGGGAAGATGCTTAGTTGCGTTGATTAGATGCAGCGCCAGCCACTCACAAACAAAGGCATGTTTACATATACACAAAACCCCTTCCCAGCTTGCTTAAATTCCTACTTTCTCTGACATTAGAGTAAGTACCGCTGTTGCAGCAGCCTGAACCAGGAACCTAGAGAGCACATCCACTGCTCCCTCTTGACTACATTGCATATTTAAGTGTGCTGCTAAGACTTCCTCAATCAAGGCAACTTTAGATTAAGAAAATGGATATTAAACATGTTTCTGGAGGTGACCTATTTTGCTCAAGGAGACAAAACCACTTTTACCAGCATACAACAGCTCCAGTCTTTTTCCCCTTATCCTTATTGTCTTCCACCTATTGCAAACTCTGAACTTTCCAAAGCCCATATTCCTACTCTCCAGATCGTCAAAATGCAGCATTAAAGCTTTCTCATTCAGTTATTTAATATTGACTTTTAAGATCCCTCAGAACTTGTTCTCTCTTCTGACTCTGCTTATTTTCATCTCTTCAAAGCTTCTCACCTCTGCAGATGCTTCTTCTCACAGATCGATGCCTGCCAGAAGCTCCCAATGGTAAAGTCCACTGCCAGGCTTTTTCTTTTATATGCTACCAATATACACTTGGAAACCATTTCAAACTGATAAGCCCAACTTTGAGACGCACCTTTATTCTGCTGCCAGAAATGCATCTGCAGTGCACAACAGTGGCATAAAGATCCTGTTGGACGCAAGCAATATTTGCTGTACTACCAAAAGTTTAAATCATTTCCAGCTTGCAATTGGTGCGCCTCACCGGTGATCTACAAACACTCGCTCTCGCTGGTATTTGCCTTCATACTTTGCCCTATATCCTTCCCATCGTCAACTCTACCCGCGTTCTGCCTTTTCGTTTTCATTACATTCTTCGAGAAAGACTTCCACCCCACTTGCACATGTTCCAGGACAAGACAATACAAACTCTAGCTGTGGCCTTTAGGCACTATTACAGTGCAAAAACAGATAATATGATGGATACCTAGAGTCCAATATCCAACAATCATGCCAACTGATGCCTCTCATGTAGGTTAATAGAGTACAACCCAATTGAGTCAATGTGGATCAATTCTTAATAAAAACCCAGCGAAATTCTGGGAGCAGTATGTCCCAACATCCTCAGCTGAAGAGAAATCCCTCTACTACTTGTGCTCTTGCTGCTTGGCTGCTGCTGTAGTCTGTGTATCACTTCCTTGAAAAAGTGCTGCTAGTGACTGATTTGCAAGGGAAAGGTGACAGGATTAGAAGCCCAGAACAAACCCTTCGGTACCCTCTGGGATTACCTTCTTTTATTATTATTATTGGCACATTGCGCTCAAACAGCAAAGACATTCATTTAAGGATCCTAGTTTCTATTTCCAGCTCTATTACATCTATTTTTATTTGAACTTATTTAAAGACAACATTATCAACCCAGAAACAAAAGACAGGAAGGAGATGGAAGTCCGCAATGCCTGAAGCTCCAGACAATGACGGGAAATGGCCCGTGTTTTGACAGTTCCCCCAATTCTCTTCCAGATGATCTTTAGTGAAGAATTAGACCATGTCCAAAAAGCAAAATAAAAACACAAACAAAGCTCTGTAAAGGGGAAAAAAATCCTCTTGTATTCAGAAACCAGCAGAATGGGAGACTTCAGAGAGAAACCAGGTATAGAATATTAAATTGGAAAAAATTTGTCTATATAGAACCAAGAATGGAACAGCCACATGTCAGTAACAAGATGCAACAAGAACAAATATTCTGTGTTCCACTTGGAGAAATCTTATTGTCTGCCTCCAAGAGAAATTACAAACAAGCAAAGAAACAAATCGTTTATTGTATTTTATGATGGGTAAATTAACAAGATACTTGGCTTAGGCATTTTCATAGTACCCACCACAGTGACAGCTGAATGTAGTACCTGAGCATTTTAGATAAATCAAGCCTCACATTCAATCCACTTTGGAGATCTCCACAAGCTCAGAGAAGAATCATCCTTTAGCTTATATATTCCCCATAATAGTTAATACATGGACATAAAACCCCAGCTATATTAGAGAAAAATTAAGAAAACCCACCAACGAGCAAGCCAGACTGTAAATCAGTTTTGTGTTGTTCTGAACACGCATCCAGCTTACCAGCAACCCAGCATTACTTGGCAGACTCCAACACTATCCATTGTATCGGGATGATGATACAAAAGAGGTATTTTGAAGTTTTTACATAAAGATGTAGCTGAAGTCAAACATACTTTCTCCTCAGTAAAAAACAAGAACATCAAACTTGGCCATGGTTGAACAACGTAACACAAAAGTTCGAGCAGAAGCCAACTATTTTGTTCTCCAGAGATCAGCTGGAAACACACCAATAAACAGGATGAAAGATACTCTCTTCAAGGGAATATCATAAGCAGCAAATTAATTGTGCAATATGTTACTGTGCTCAAGGAGATGAACTAGATTAGAAATGAAAACCTAAAGCAGATAATTAGCACTATTAGAAACCCACTAAAAACACAGACAAAAAGTCAAAGGAATATTAAATTCTTTCCATTTGGGTTATAAACCGAGCACTGATAGGATCCATGGAAGAACTTCTCCTTCAAGAAGTTACTCCACAGCTGCCCACAAGTGAATTGTCAGGAGCTGTATACGCAGTACACGGGCAATGTGTGAACCTTGGTACAGCCATGGCTGCCTTCCACAAGACAGGGATTTTGCAGCATCCTCAGAGTATGAGCTAAAACATAGTCTTTCATCCACAAATAATTTCTTACCTGAAACTGCCCGGCTAGAGAGTACTATTCAAACTGCAAGGTGATTTTTTAGTAATATGGCTGGCAAGAATACCAGAAAGTGTCAAATACAATAAAGGAGTTTATAAACTGGTCACCACTGCAGTGAGGACTAGAATAAACCACCCAATAGAAGCACCAGACAGCACGAGGTTTGCAGTATGTTTCAGGTGTTATGGATTTATCCTGGTTTAAGTCTGCAAGCAAGAAGTGAAATGACTCTATATCTTCTCCAAAATATGTGTCAATTATTCTTTATGGTTTGTTTTCTTAACTTTTCTTTTGCAATGCAAAAAGAAAGCAAAGAAGCCATAGTTTTATTATCTTTTAGGTTTTTTTCTTTTTAATAACCATAATAAAGAGTTTAGGCTTAATGCAAATGACAACCAGACGTGTATTTATCACCAGAACGTGGCATGATGTGTCAGTCGATAATTTGGCACTCACTTAAGAGAAGGAATTCTGCTTATTTTTGTTCCACTAGCTAGTCCAAAACCAAGTGCAAAGTTGCACAATCCCTCCAACTTTGTTGGAGAAGCAACAGTCAGAATGAAGAGTTACAGCAGAGAGAAGGAAAAAAAAAAAATCCCAGTCCTCCTTTCTGGATAAGTGGTTATATGTTAAAAAGTAAGAGTTTAGCAGAGAAAAACACTGGTCTTGCTTTCCCAGGTAGGTTTCTTGCTCTTCCAAGAGGACTCTAGACTTCACGTATTTTTTTCCCTCTCTCCCTCCCCCAACCTTTGATGACAATATTTGGCAGGAACTTCTAATTAAAAAAAAAAACCCAGACTGCCTTTGTGCTACCCCAGCAAACCTCTCTGGGGAAATGATGTTCTTTGCTCAGCAATTC
Organism: Neomorphus geoffroyi; assembly: GCA_033558235.1. Classification (NCBI taxonomy): domain Eukaryota; kingdom Metazoa; phylum Chordata; class Aves; order Cuculiformes; family Neomorphidae; genus Neomorphus; species Neomorphus geoffroyi. The sequence continues at coordinate 5,793,557 of JAUMJM010000074.1, forward strand.
CTGTTCGGCACAGAGTGCCAACACAAGGAAAACAGCTGGAGTGACTTCCTATTCTCCATTCAGGCCTGTCGGCCTAGGAACAAACCCTTACAAAAAGAAACAGAGGCTGAAACCAACAAGAAATTATTGACAAAGAAATGCAGAATGACTTTTGTAAAAGTTATTTTCAGCTCATTTTTTAAATGAATGCATTCAGCCTCTCACACTAACGGAACTCATTAACAGCCTGATCCAACTACCACCAAAGCTGTGGAAAAGCTTCATATCAAGTGGTAACCAGAACAACCTTAATGAAGAAAGCAGGTCTTTTGTAAAGTCTCTGCAGGAATGACCTGGGCGATGGGCTTGAGCAGCACATGCCACAACAGTCTGAACCTGGACACAGCCTTCAGCAGCAGCGAACGGCATCAGCAATGCAAAGCAACAGTTCTGTAACGTCACTCAGCGAATGCACTGAGGCCAGACAAGCGATCCAGGCAGCAATCTTGCCATATGTCATGATTTTATCTCATTTTGCATTTTCTTTGAAGAATCTTCCTGAAAATCATTGCCTTTCATTTATATACAAATGATTTCCTATATATGGCTCCCCCGATAACTCCTTGAACATCTAAAAAACTAAGATTTTCCAAACGTCATTACTTTTTAAGTCTTGTAATTATGTCGTCCTCATTTTTGTGAGGGAGGAGCTTGCCAGATGCGATTAATAATTATATGTCTGAAATCCTAACAACTGTCATCCCAACACTTACAGATATCATCTAGTTTAATCTGAACACCAAGAGATTTACTTTAAACCCCTTTCACTCTGTACGAAAGCAATACTAACCATGCAGCTATCATCACATCTCCCCAGGCTTCAAGATTATTTTGATGGACACTATTTTTTTCCTGAGAAACACAACATCTGTTTATGTGGGGAGGGAAAGCTAAAATTTAATCCAAGGATTACAGCCATGAAGTCCGGTTCTTCCTTGGGCTTAAATTTGAAAATCCATATATTACTTGCTAACTTCACTACATTTAACTCTCCAAATGCAAAGCATCTGAGATCATAACAGAGTTCTGGAAGAGACCCAACAGTTAAATCTCCAGGGAAGCCAGGCAAGGCTGATAATTGGGTTCAGACAAGGATATGTATTTGGTTTTTACTACACTGATACTGGATAACACTCCAGCCTTGAATTTTCCCTTTTTTCAGCTTTGCTCCTTTCTTCCTTTTAAGGAAAGGTGACCTTTTTAATTGCCTCTCCTCACTAATCACATCAAGATAATACTAACTAACTAACTCTTTACAATGGTCTGGTTGCTAATGGTTGAGTGAGGGGGGAAGAGAGGAGAGAGCGACAGACGATGACTTGAAGATCTGTCCTTTTCGTTAAGGCTGTGTCATCACAACACTCACACGACCTGCATCTGAATGACACAATGGCTCCTCTTCCTTCTCTCCCCATCTCCTTTTCTTGAATTACCATGGATTTCTGTCACTGTAACCTTTTTGCCAGTTGTAAGCTTACTTGGTGGACATATGACACGTTCCTTTGGCTCGGTCTGCAGTTGAAGACAAGGAAAGCAGTTCCTCCAACGTTATTTGTAAGAGGAGAATGGAAACAAATATTCCAAAGAAATATTCAACCAATTATACAAATGTTGATTAATATAAAACAACATTAAAACAAAGTGGCCTGCATGTAACACACAAGGCATATAACTTGCCTGTTCCCGCATGTTTAATCAAAAGCTAAGTCACTCCTTGTATCCCATTCAAGCTATGACTTGTTTCAGGATCAGGATATTGCACTAGCCGTCTCCCACAAAAGTCATATGGCAACAAATCTTTTACCTGTGCTAACCTGTCCTCCACAATCTTATACAAGAACAACACCCAGATTAAATGCAGATATTAAGCAGGTATGGTAAAAATAGAATCCACAGCAAATCTTAATTAGACCCTATGGGAGACTGACACCAGGGGGACTATGGAGTCCCTCTTCGGGACTTTATTATGCTCATTGTGCTTGTGAAAATGTTTCTTATCTAGGTCACTGGTTTACCTTCTCCTGCTCAATTATTTGAGGAATTGTTTTACAGCCTCCTTTGATCTATATATTCAGGCCAGCAACCACACAGTGCAGAGCGGGGTAAATGGGATCTTAATATTTAGCAAAAATCATAAAGACATTTTTCCAGTTTGTCATCTTTCCACTACAAAGAAAGATGCCCTTAAAACGGTGAGGGCACCTACACAATAGCAGCTGAAGAAGGCCCCGAGATAAGCAACTACTGCCCTGTTTGGGCCTTCCCTGAGGTGCAGCAGTCAGTGTTTGCCATGTGTAATCTACTCAAATACCTGAAAGTTATTGAACAAGGAATTGAGAGAATGTGACAACTGCAAACCAATGCTTCATTAGACCTGAAGCTAGAAAGGCATTATCATGGAATCATAGAATCTCTTGGTTGGAAAAGACCTTTGAGATCATTAAGTCCGACCTACTAAATCACATCCCTAAGTACCTCATCTGCCTCTCTTCTAAACACCTCCAGGGATGGTGACTCCACCATCTCCCTGGGCAGCCTCTGCCAGTCCTGACAACCCTTTCGGTGAAGAATTTTTTACTGATCTCCAAGCTAAAACTCCCCTGGTGCAACTTGAGGCCATTTCCTCTCATCCTATTGCCTGTCACTTGGGAGAGGAGACCAGCACCCATCTTACTGCAACCTCTGCATCTTCACCGGCCTCATCCTTCTCGGCACACGCTCAAGCCCCTCAATGTCCTTCTTGTAGTGAGGGGCCCAAAACTGAACCCAGTAACTGAGCTGTGGCCTCACCCATGCCAAGTACAGGGGTACAATCACTGCCCTGCGCCTGCTGGCCACACTGTTTCTGATGTGTTGAAGAAGAAACTCTAAGCCCAGAGGTTTTTAAGTTAGTAGCAAATCATAAAACTCGTAACCACAGCAATCAGAACCTCATGAGATGTTGGGAAGGATCAGCCTTACTCTAAGGGCTCAGGTGGCTAACTGTTTAAAACAACACGGAAGGAATTAGATCAGTATACTCTTTCGTTTTCAGCTTGATGTCCCTTGTGTTCCCCCAATCACATTGCCTGCCCCCCCTCCCCCTTAAACCAGTGGATTCAAGCCAGGCTGAACAGAAATTTAAACTGCTATATGGTCGATGGAAATCTTCTACAGCTGGAAAGGAGGAAAGGCCCTTCTAGCATTTCATCAATAAAAATCAAGTTTTGAAGTAAAACTGTGACTCTCTGATTTTTCAGACATTTCTTTCTTTCCTGATGCAGAACACTCTGAAACTTCAGTTACTTCCCAGCAGATTATGGTCCTTCCTCCACCACCCCCTCCCTCCCCCAAACCAGATAAAATAAGTATGTCACCCATCAGATCCTTCTGTCTACAAGGATCTGTTTCAACGTTCCCCAAATGGTAGAAATCTCTTTAAGGGTTTCTCATTCATGCTCACCAGGAAAATACACTTGCTTTTTACACATGTTATGATGTAATGAATTCATACAGCAACACCAATGCCTAATCCTGTGTCAGACGCTTTATTTATAAACACATCCGAACTCTTCCTGTCCCAAGGAGTTTGGTCCCACATCCCTAGAGCACTTTAAAGCCATCAGACTAAAAGTATGTAGAGATATTAAATTATTTAAAAAATATTAAAAGCAACTAAACCAGCAGGTTTTCTTCCATGTAAAGGAACTACGCTTTGCTGTCACAACACAAACCATATGTTGGGTAGAAATCCAGGTTTTCCATGACTCATTATGACACCTGGCCCAAACCAGAAAACAGGCTCATTCTTCCTGTGCAGAGTTCTATTTATTTTCATATTTTGAAACAAGTTTTATCATCATGTATTTTTACTTTACCTTCATTGTTTAACAAGTCTGTCTTAATTGTATTGCTTCTTAGTGGCAAAAAAAATATATATATTTAGACTGCTCCTTCTCCTGCTAAATTCAGAGGGAAGTGGGGAAATAAAAATCACTCTAAAAGAGTAGAATGGAGAAGAGAAATCACCTGCACAGGAGTGTTACAAAGAGCACAGGTTAAAAAAAATACCCCTATCAAAAAAACTTGGATTGGAGAATACAAGAGGTAAAACCTTTTTTTTAAAATGCATCAAACCTGTATTCAGGGCAGTAACAGAAACTATGATTGCAGAAAGTGAAACAATGAGTGCTACAGAGCAAAAATCTCCCCATGTCCTGTGCACAGCAAGAGATACAACACACAATGCAAGCTGAGAAACTCAGACACAGCAAAACATTTCATCTGTTGCATTCCAGATTGGGACCAAAATGGAGATGCAGCATTTTATAAATTGTTATCAAGCACTTGTACATAGAGAGATAGAAGAGATAGAAGAGGACAATTAGTGGCAGCCACAGCTCACCCTTAACCTATACACACACACACACACACACAAATACATAAAAATCAAGGATCAAAGCACTACCCCCCCACAAACACACACAAGCCATTTTGCATTGTCTTTGCAAGTGCTATTAAGAATTGCCCAAGGTATTCTTAACATCTGATGAGAAATCCAGACACTGCTCTGTTAAAGCATTTGAAAACCTAAAGAAAGAGAAAACTGCCATTTTTAAGCATTTCCTATATCATAGTAAGATTTTTCTCCCACTCTGGAATATAAAAGCCTGAGCTCTTTACAAAAGGCATGACTATCCCAATGTACATTTTTCTCAATCAGATCTATTTCAATTTCTCTTTTGGAAGGATAGAGTTTTACGCCACAGCTTTGTACTGCAGTGCATCAAAGGGCTGTACGGAACAATGAGTTACCTTCGACTATGACCTGGTACACAAAGGATCCGCTCTTAACTCCAGCACAGTTTGGGACATTACAACTGCTTTTTGTAACGTTTAGCACTTTTGTTACATCCTTTACCAGGTCTCCTCACATTTCACAGATTTTTACTGACTTCAACATCCCAAGGATGAACAGGATGAGCAGGAACTGAACTGCTGGCAGTTAAAATACCAGGAGGGATCGTCTTACATGCAAAAGCCAGGAATAAATCCTAGAAATACGGATGTGCAGATCGTTGCTGGAGCCAGTAGGCTCAGTGGGCACTACTCTCCCTGTAAGACCATCATAGTGCTACCTAAACGGCAATTAGGAGCTAACAGCTGCAGAAATGTTGAGTTACAATTCTATTGTTCAGGCTATCGTTCCATGTACATTATGCAGAGGGAGGTCTAAATCCAAATGCTAGTCTGGGACCTGAATTCCTGCCTCCTAAGGCCAGAATCCTCCACCGTAAGAGTTTTTATCCACCTTGCTAATTTATCAGCCAGACACAGCAGGGTAGGCAGTGAAGATCAGAGCCTCCTTTTCTGCCAAGCTTCTGCCAAGCACGAACCTTGAAAGCAGAGTGGGGTATAATCAGGACAGCACTTTGGTGTCACTTAGAAAGGAAAAAGCATGCAGCTTCTCCCCTTGGCTAGTGTTTCCAGAAACAGATTGACAGAGTCCTCGAGGTACATTCCCCAAAGACATGTCCTTTGGGAACTGTGGGGAACGGACTAGGAAATCAGCAGCCCCTCTCTCCCAGCACACTCAACACTGATGAGATCCAGCCCTCCTGTTTGCGCTGGGAGAGGGGTAATGTATAGACCATGCTGACTGTCTTTACCACACAGTCAGCGATCAGCCCCATACACGGCTCTTGTATAGGACAGAGCGATTCCTCTATTTCATCTAGGTGGGCACTGTAAACGTGCTCTCACAGGGCAGCAAAGCAATACGTGGGAAGAATTAGGCTATCTCATACATAAGCAGCAACACAAAATTAAAAACCCCAAAACATCCAAATATAATAAACTGGGTAAAGAAACACGGTCATGAAAAGTAAGCACCCAACTATACATATATGAAAAAATATATGTTGCTTTCACCTATACAGCCTGACTCCATTCAAAGGCAAAGCTGCAAGAAGCAGGACCAGTAAGCTTCACACACAAATCCAACATTGACACAAGTAAGAATCACACCTGCAGTAGAACGACAAATGGGCTGCCGGACCCTCAGCTTCTGGGCAGGACCTGCCCACCAATAGCGCTGTGTAATTCCATCAGCTACAGGTGAGTCTGGAATTCTCCAAAGTATCTGGAACTGGTCTTTTACTTTTTTTGCAGATGTGATGCTGATCAGAGTTCTTTGATCTGTTTCTATGAGGGCCAACTCTAGGGGGACATGAGAAGGCTACCAATAATGTTTACATCTGGCTTATGCTACATCACATCTGGCTTGTAATAGGAACATCTGGCACACACAAGCATCGGGGCACTGGAAGAAACTGCTCTTCTGGGGAAAGTTAGTCTTGCTGCTGACATAAAGCTGGAAAAATCTGGGTTTGTTTCCTGGCTCAGTCAGTAACTCACCTGTACCTCAGTTTCCTGCTCTATACACTGAACTTAACGGGTTCTGATTCTGTTACACCAAATGCTACTCGTTCACCGACTTCATAGATTTAGCAAGCGCAGAGAAATGCATAGTCTATTTCACTGATATTTATAGAAGTGTTTTGTAAGTCCTGAAACAAGGGACATAGAGCGGAACAGGGCATCAATACTTCAAAAATAATCCATCACGTTCAGAATAAAGAAAAAATAACAAGACATTCCTTGCCCTTAAGTTTCTCTTTCTAGAAGACTAGCAAGCTTTAAACCTCCCAGAGTTTCTGAAATACCTGGACGTATCCAAACCAGGGCTTTGAGGCATTTTCAACAGAACCAGAAGCAGGAAGGACCGAAGCGCTGACCCACAAGGTTTAATTCAAATAGATAACCTCATTGCTTATCTGATCTACACCTGCAATCTGAGCCTTTTGAGGGTTGTCCACCACCACTAAACATCACACCAAGTTAAGAACACAGGAAACCTCAACCAGCTTAGTCAAGAAGTCACGTAGGCAACAAAATGAGGTCATGCAATTCTGGTAGTTCAATGCTGGTAAAAGGGAGAAGGGAGTAAAGCAGGAAGAGGGAGGAAGCCCCCTACCCCGTAAATGCAAGGCACTCCATACCAGTGGTATTCTGATGTTTTCCTGTGGCTTTTCATCTGCTTTCCTGTTCTACTTTTCCCGCTCCTCACAAGCTAATCAACAGTGCAACTAACACAAAATAATATGAAACTCAAACTTCCCATTCATTTAAAACCATCAATTATACCAGGAAATGCCTCATTCTGTCCTAAATGGTTCTGAGAAAAAACCAGCCTAGATCGCACAACAAACACATCGAGAAGCAGGATGCTATTTCATATTGCAATTTTTACTGGAATTGAAGCTGATTAATAGAATTTAGGTAGTTTACATGAATTTTAAACAGACCAAATAAGAGATTTCAGTGCTGTACACAGAAACAGCTTCCCCTATTCAACTGCCAAGCATGTAGAGTGTCCCTACACATATCCAAGGAGCCTGAGTGAATTCCCATCATCCATACTGAATGCATCACTTTATTCAACCATTACAGGAAAGAAAAAAGTTGGCTCTTTTCTCATAAAAAGGAAAATAGCAAAACCCTGAAATCACATGTCTTCTAGGCAGCTTCCCAAGCACACTTTGTTTTCATTGACTAAAATAATGCCTAACAATAGCAATTGAAAGCAGATTTTCCTACACTGTAAAAAGTCTTATTCTATTAGAGACCAGCAGATCTTAAATCATGTTATTTAGTAACACTCATCTCTGCACGGTGACAGAATACAGGCCATCTAAATACAGAAATATTACCGACTCTCTCCACTCTTCTGCTGTTTTAATGACTAGATTAGAGTTGGAACTGGCCCCAGACATCGCTCTGTCTCCCACCAAGCCATTTGGAAATGTGCGCTGCATAGCCCTATAAATTGGTTCTCTGACTGTTCTTGTATAATAAATAAACCCTAAAGTCACAAAGACATGTTTGGGATGCACAGGCTCAAAGCCCACAGTTAAAACATGCCCAGGAATCTCTGGGTATTCCCAGAGAGCACCTAATTCCAGCCTCCTTTTTCTTCTTGTTGACATAAAGCCAGCATTTGTGGGTCTGTTCGATCTGATTGACTAGATAGCTGCTTTGTAAGGGGCAGCTGATAGGTGTAATCATCTTTTATTGCATTAGCTGATTTTGATTTGCCTGGTTTATAGCATTAAGAGAGTGGAGTCACCACTCAAATGGGGTTTATGCCAGTGCATCTCCATTTATTTCAAAAGAAGGACCCTGAATTAGACAAGTGGAAGTGAGATCAGAGTTGGACCGAATATTTGTGCAAAATTCTACATGTACACAGCTCATAGTTCGTACAAAAATAAAAACGAACATTTCTGCCTGTCTTGTGACACTCAGGCAAGTAGTTGGTGAAAATTTCTGTAGCTCCATGCTTCTGGAAACCAGCCTAGCTCTACTAATCTTCACTAAAGCAAACCTGTACACACATGAATCATTTGACCCAAAACTTCAAATTATTTTCTGAATTGATTTCTTCTAAGAATGGCTCTTTGAGTCCCAAGAATCTTCTTCCCTTCCAATGGAAAGGAGATGAAGCTGCATGGTACAAGCAACCATTCTGTAGCAGTTATCAATCATTTTTTTGTTAAGTTTTTTCTTCCTACTTGCTTCATGCGTTTCATGTGAATTGCAACCAGCTTGCAGACCTGCTTCATTTTACACTCCTGTGAAGACTGATAAAGAGAACCAAACTCAGAAGTATCATTCTACCTTAAAATAAATAAATAAATAAATAAACAAATATATATATATATATATATAAGGTCCCTTCTCTTTCCATCTCTTTTGTATTTTCTATCTATAAACATAGGTTCTTGGCATGTTTGCTGGCTTTTTCACAGGTCAAGAGGAAATATGACCAACTGGTTAACTGACAAAGCATACTGATACATTTAATAAAGTAATATGGAAGAATTTCTCTACCTAGAACCTGCAGTGTGAACACACTTGACAAAACGAGTGGGGTATTTTTAAATATTAAAAAGCAAGCAAAATCCCACATTACTATATCTTTATTTTTTCCATATACTTTTTGCTGTCCTAAAATATAGACTGGTCACCTTGCCTATGACATTTAAGTACTCCTTATTTGTCATTCAGTTTACAGAGTGCTTTCTGCTATGAGACAAACCTGCATTTCAATGCAGGAGACTGCAGTATCTACCTCATGCTTCGAACATGACTAATGAGGAGATGGCTCATCTTTAAAGCTGAATGGGAGCAATACTCAGTCTAAGAGCCATCAGGAGGACAAAACTCCCATTTGAGGAAGAGGTGACTAGGAAGAGCATAGGAAAGCCACTGAAAGGAAGAGAGAGATGTCAGGAGGAGGATGAATGTGATTCACTGATTGGATGTGACTGTATGTATCCCAAGGTTAGGCAGAGGCTGTAAAATACGAAGGAAGACTGCTGGCTTTTCCCACTCCATGCATGGCACTTAGAGCTAATTTTCCACTCAACAGTTTCCTGCTTTATTCAAGATGGGAATATTCTAAAGCCAGCAAGCATATGTCTTTCATTTGCTTTGGTTTTACTTCTGCCCAAACCAACAATTATAATTTTTTTTAAAAAATAACAGTCTTCTCTTCAATATTGATTGGAAACAATCTAACAGATGGAGGTTTTGATCAGCTAACAATGAAATATATTTTATCATTTTTATGATCTCGTTGATTACACTTTTTAAGCTTGTGAACATTTCAAAACAGGGCCACATTTTTCCCATATGCAAGCACAAGAGTAACTACTGTGACACATAGATTATATACAAATATATAGGCAAACCACTAAGAATCTTCCATCAATTCATCCTTACACAACAACTGGGACAACAAACAAACAAACAACTCCCCTTAAACCAAACGAATTAACAAGACCTGCCAATTTCCTACTAACTTCTGGAAAATCAGCAGATAAATAGAGATGGGAGAAAGTGCCCCTAATAAAGAAAATTTGTCAGCGTAGCTCACTCTCCAGCTGGTCAGGACCCGCGTGGGTTGAAACTTGTTGTAAACCCTTTCCTGCCCAGCCAACAGAGAGCTGAGAGGCTGTGACAGAGAGGAGCGGTTCAGAGGTGGCACTCAGGGTGAGATTATAAGCCAAGCCAAAAAAACCCAGCACTAATGTTCTGGTAGTGATAAATGAGACCCTCTAGTACCATACAGACTTCAGGAGGAATGCTGCCCATCAAACACAGTTTCATATTGTGCTCTCTGAGATTACAGATAGTTTGGGTAGAATGGAATGGTCTGCATCTAATTTTCATGATCATTCCCTCACCAATCTACAGGAAGCAGAAGACAAGCTGCTGTGCATTATGCTGTTCGCTATCAGAGGCATCATCAGTTTATCAGGAGATGGAAGATGTAAAACTAACCAAATTTTGTGGTTTAAAGTTCCGGTCTGAATAGACAGACGAAGGAAAAATACTTAAGACACAAAGACAGAGAAAGGAAGCAAATAAAAAAAAAAGTAGCATAGCCATGGAAAACTCTCTGGAAGCAAGGTGATGAAATCACTTTAAGACTGGACAAGACAGGTGAAGAAATTTTGCAGAACAGTTTTGTGAAGGTTTGACTTTCACATGAGCTCAAGCAGGAAATGTTCCAAACTTGGGACTTAAATCCTTGCTAATCTTTACGACCCAGTGGCAGAATGCAAAATACCAGGGCTCTGCTCTGGAGCTGTGAGCCAGCATTTCTGCAGTCCCAGATCGCCCAAACTCACATGTTAAATGAACCTGAGACTGCTGAGTGTGGAGACAATTTATGCCACAACAATTCAGGTTCAAACTGCCCGTTATACATGTTTATTAGCAGTTGTGGACAGCAGTCTGCTTCTTCCTGCACTTCCTCTGCTTCTTACTTTTAAAACCTTCGGACTACACAAGAACACCAAGTCTCTGGCTGTTTAAGGGCCATGTGACCCCTCTGTACTTTGAACTCAGATAAACTTCTTACTGAATGAAGTCATGTGGAAAATGCTTTCCAACAGAGATTATTTTGAGCCAAGCTGTACTAAGAAATGCAACAGAATTTCAACACTCATATTTCAGCAGCAAAAAAGGAACCATTCTTGTACTGAATGCACCACTTGGGGGGAAGCATCAGATCCCCTCACATAAACAGAACTACACTTGTATGACACTATAGAAGAAAATAATGTTTTAGTCTGGGGAATAAAAATCATCACACTTCCAGATAATCACACATCAGAAAAAAAATAGCTTTTACCTAATCAATGCATGCAATTTCACTTCCAAAAGACATCTTCACAAATCACAACATCCCAAGGTTAAATCAGTAAAACCCGTATTAGGTCCAAACTGATGTTGGGATGGATTCGAATTTCTGTCTCCTTTTTAGCCTTGAAGAGATACTAGGTTTTAGCTAATATTTAGATTTAAAAAAATTCACAGCCCTGATCATTATGCTTTTTTTCCCCTACGAGCAGAACATATGGCTTGTATCCTGGCTAACTTCCAACCAGAGTAATTATGTACTGACCACATGAAGTTTCCCCTGCGGTTTTAACTGGACAAAGCATTCCTCTGCAGTTCCTCCTGTGAACATTTATACCTTGCTGTGGAGCACTACTAAACAGCTACTGCCCTTTGTCCCAAAGATGAATGCATTTTAGTAAAAAGTAAAACAATTTCTTAAAATAACAATTATACCCCAATTTCTTAAAATAATAATTATATCCCTCCAAATATAGTTGGGAGGAGCAGGGATATAATGATAGTTTTAAGGTTATAATTATTAGACATGATCTTCTATATCAGGATGACGTTTTCATGCAGTGAAATTGATAGATGAAGATCGTATTTTTCCAAACAACTTCAAGGGTTAAAAGACCCACCCTTAGGTCCATGCAACATATTTAAAGTCAAGCACATTTTCTGAGGATGGGGAACAGCCTACGAGCTCACGAAGGGCTGTGTGTTGAAGAAGATTAATATTACAGAAGGTGTGCTCTTTCGGCTCACAAAACATGGGACAACCAGACAAAGCAAAAGAACCGTTTGGGTATCTTGTTTTTATACCAGGGCACTGACTGTTTCGATTGGTGTGTTGCATTTGAAGGATAAAGTGAATGAAGCAGAATGAGCTCTACACAACACCGCAGACCACCACGCACCTGGAAGCACTTCACAAGTGATTAGTGCCAATAGGAGATACAGGAGACAAGCATTAGGAGAGCCACCTTACAACCAACAACAAAATGGAACTGGATACATGATCAGGTAAAATTCTTCCTCCCCCTCCAACCAGAGCTGCAAACACTGAAATCATGATGAAAATTACCAAAAGAAAAAAGTCACTTTGAGTACCTTCATTTTTCATTTCCCAGCCTGAAACCAACTGAATTCCAGATTTCAGACTTAAATAAACTATTAACTTCATTTAAAGTCTGCAGCGTTTACTACATCTGCAGATGCATCAGGATTGCTGTGACACACGAGGCATCAACAAACATAAAATGTGAACAAATCTGTGGTGTGCAACATTGCCATCACGCGGCCAGCCCAGCTCTGCAAACATATCAGCAGCGACAGATGGAATGGGAAGCTTGCCTTAAGTCTGCAGCTTTTTTAATTGTCTTTAATAACCTTGGTAACCTACAGGAGAAGTGGCAAGGCAGTGATAACTCTTACAATATCTTTCTACAAAGAAAAACATTCCTTTCTTCACCCTTGCTCATTTTTCATTGGGTAGCAAATGCATTTTTTCATTTTCCGAGACACATTACTGCCATAAATATGTGGCAATGCACACTATACAGTACAACGGAACATCAAAAATGTACAGAAACATCAAAAATGACAAATGGAGCATTCTTGGTGTCAGGAAGTCAATCTTTAGAAGGAATCTCAATGAGAACAGCACAATGGCCTGGATCAGGAAAAAGCTCCAACACAGGAAAATACATGGAAGCTGGCACAGAGTCAGGAGTGGAAAACAAAGCAAATGAATCAAATTAGTAATTTGAGAATAAAATGCAATACTGACAATCAGAGGGCAAAATAACGTGGAATGCAGAAGCAAGCTGTAATAAAATATGCAGATGGAAAACTTGCACATAGCCACAGAAGCAGTAACAGAATTCAACCAGATCTTCTAATGATGAATGGCTCAACTAGAGCAGCAGTGAAGAAAAATAGTTATCTGACTTAGCACTTGAGCCAGAAGTTGTTCACCGACAGAAAACTTGTGGTTGCATTCATCCGGGACCCAAGCAAAGCAGACGTGATTTAGCTCACTCATGAAACAGCCCTATGCTTGTTTGAATTACAGCCTCAGTGAGCGACACACACGAACTTCTTCAAATGGGACGGCCTTGTTGCCTGTGAACCAGAGCAGAAGCACAACAGGAGCGTTCCGCCCAGCTGGCACAACAGACAGATACACATAGAAATAACAACCACCTGGAAACAAACTCAGGAACCCATTTGTTAGAAAATCCACCTTTCAGCTATAGAAACCTCCTATCAAAATAGCATTAAAGAAACAAAGGAATCTTAAGATAGGAAACAGATATTGACAGGCAAAGACCAGAAGCTGAACTACCACAGGTGGCTGACATACAAAAGAAAATCCTGTTTGTAACCCCGGCTGCCAGCACTTGGCACCCACAAACACCTAAAGGAGCCCGCCTGCCATCACCGTTACAGCTGGAGCAAAAGAAAGAGCCTTCTGCAGCTGAAACTGGGAGGGTAATAGTGACTTTCTTCATCATCTGATTCTGGAAAGAGAGTTTGTGATATTCACTAAAGTGGAAACTCTGAATCCTAAAAAGCCACTGAAGGAAATCACATAAATATTTATGGTCACCTTGAGCTGGAGCTGCTGAGATGGTAATTATACCTTTTATTGTTGGTGTTTACTTGTTTGCTTTGCCAGATTGCATAGGCTCATCTCCTAATAAGTTCCTAAAGAAGCGTGGCTGATTTTATTATGCAGCTTTGCCTGTTTAGGGAGAAGTCAAAGAAGAATTTTTGATTTGTGTTTTTAGCAAACAGGCTAGTTTGTGAAAACTAAAAATGCTCCCAGGCTGCGAGAGCACTTTGTTCTCTCTGTTATTAACCAAGTTCCTACGCCCTGCTACAAGTTTTGGTACCTTTGGTACACTGCCCCCTATTTGTTTTGTAGTTGAAATGCAAAAAAATCGAAGGGCTACATTAAAATATTACTTTCCTTTTTCTTTCAGTATTGTCAGCTATACAGCACATAGAGAGGGAGATTTTTCAACAGAACATGAATCCAGGACAGAAACCAATTTTTGAGGAATATCTGACAAATCAGGGGACTGTGGTAAAGCCTTATTGGTGGCAGAGACAGAACCACATCTGTGCTAAATGTCCCTACCACATAAGGACTGGTGACGAAGCGAGAGTCCCTTATACAGAATTTCACAGGGCCTTTGGCTTCCTATACCAATCGACAGCAACTCTCCAAAACAAACACCTTCTCTTCTATGAACTAAGGAGCTTCTCAGGCAGCGTAGTCCAAAAAGGCCACGCGACAAACTGTACTGACCAAGACAACCATCCCGAATCTATGCTGTTTGAGGTGGGTGGTTACCTGGATGCAGTCACAGGTGCCTGTGAAAACATCAGATGCATCACCCTCTATTCAAATTACTCTCCTTGTAACGAGGCTTCCCACTGCTGCTTAAGTAAAATCTACAACTTCTTGCTGAAGTACCCAGAAATCGCGCTCTACATCTATTTCTCTCAGCTCTATCACACTGAGGATGGTTTCCCCAGCGCGGTGTGGAACCGCGAAGCTTTGCGGAGCCTCTCCAGCCTGTGGCCTCGGGTGACTCTGCAGAGACTGCAGGTGGGGGTGTGGAGTTACCTCCTCTGCAATTTTGTGTATGGCATCCCAGGGTCAACCCTTTATCACCCAACTCCACCTTTAAGAACCTTAGCAAAGGGACAAAATCCACAGCAAAATAACAACTTCAGAGAAATGAAATCACATTTTAGAAAAGCCTTCCCACAAGCAATACAGGGAAAGCCTGCTGTACAGCAGAACTTAAAGGCCTTTTCTTCTCCCAGCCCAGCCTCCCAACAGCCTTTCCAAGTGCCAAAAGGCAGTCTGCTACCTCCGATGTCTGAAAACCACTTGGTGCTTTTCCCAGGCAAGTCTGTGCCCTTTCAGAGGGAACATCTACCCCTCAGGCCTAAAAATATCGTAAGGCATTTAAAAATGCCAAAGGAATAACTCAATGAAAATCATAATTCTGAAACATTTCCAAGAGGCAAACACCTACTCTGAAGACGATGCAAACTGAAATGCTTTCAGGCTGCAAAACTGCAATCAGAGATCTGAAAAAACCCTGCCAATGAAAGTCACTTCCTACGAAAGTCAACCCACAGAATAGCTGTGGATCTCAAATAACTGATTATGAAAATAACGTGTTTTATCTTACTCCTACACCTTTCAAACATAAAGCCATAGCAGTAAACCCAGAACCTCAGTATCTTGTGATTACCTCCTATGATTAATTTATTTGTTGTCTTTAAGCCTGTTTCTGCCAGAAAACTATAAATATTCTACAAGTTACATCCAGGACTACAGCGGGACTCAAGCTTCCCCGTTGAGGTAGCTTTGGTGGGACACATGACATAGGCTAAGCTCCTCCTCTGACAAGAAGGTGGTTCAGCAGGTAAGGCAGGTCTATGAATAACGTTTTTGCACCAGCTGTCTCCTTGAACAATAGGGGTGTTTATAAACACACGTGTATGTGGGGGGCTGTTCTAGGGCTGCTGCCTTCTACTAAGAGGAACCTCACAAAAATATGCACTTTTCTAATTATTAAGAAGTACCTTATAGGATAATATTATTAAATAATAAAATTAAAGAATGGTTTGGGTTGGAAGAGCCACTGGCGATGCCTTGCTGGGTGCACTCCAGGACACAGTTGGCCCTCTTGGCTGCCAGGGCACTGCTGGCTCATGTTCAACTTTCCATCAACCAGAACCCATAAGTCCTTTTCTTCAGGGCTGCTTTCCAGCCTCTTGCTCCCCAGTCTGTGAGGACACCCAGGGTTGCTGTGTCCCAGGTGAAAAACCCAGCACTTGCCCTTGTTAAAGTTCATGTGGCTGGTGATTGCCCCGCTCTCCAATTTACCCAGATCCCTCTGCAGGGCCTCTTTGCCCTCCAGAGTGTCAACAGCTCTCCCTAGTTTTGTGGCTGCCCCATCCCTGGAGGTGTTCAAGGCCAGGTTGGATGGGGCTTGGAGCCACCTGATCCAGTGAGAGGTGTTCCTGCCCATCGAAGGAGAGCTGGAACTCGATGGGCTTTGAGGTTGCTTCCAACCCAAACCATTCCACGACTCTGTGATTCCATGATTTCATGGTTCTATGATTCTGATTTCATAAACCTATGAGTCAATGATTCCATGATTTCATTACTGATTCCATTATTTATGAGATTTATAAATCGTTCCATGATACAACGAGCCTATGATTCTATTATTTCATAATTTCCTGATACCTGATTCCATGACTCTACTACTCCATGACTCTCTGATTCTGTTATCCTGGTTCCATGCCTCCATGATTGCATGCGCGTCCAAAAGCAGGACCGCATCCTGCCCAGCCCCGCCGAACTGAACTGAAAACGGGCCGGTGAGGAGGAGTGTCTCACAAGCCCTGCCAGGCCCTTCACAAATCCCTGCGCCATCACCGCGGTCCAACGTGCGAGGGCGACCGTTAACGGCCCCAAGGGCCACCAGCCAAATAGCAGTGCGCCCCCTCGCGTACGCTGGCGCGCTCCGCCGAGGCCTCACCCCTTGACGCGCGGGGGGGCGTGGCCTCCCTAGCGTGCGCGCCTGCGCGGCCCCACACCCTTTCCCCCCCTCCCTCGGCGGCTCCGAGCGCGGCGGCCATGGCGAAGCACACGGTGTCCTCGGCGCGGTTCCGCCGGGTGGACGTGGACGAGTACGACGAGAACAAGTTCGTGGACGAGGAGGACGGGGGAGACGGGCAAGCGGGACCCGACGAAGGGGAGGTGGACTCGTGCCTGCGACAATATCCTTCCGCCGGCCCGGGACGGGGAGGAAGTGCTGTCATGGGCGGGTGAAGGAAGGGGAGGGCGGGAAGAGCTTGGGGGCAACAGGGGGTGAGGGGAGGGGGGAAGAGCGGGGCTGAGGAGAGGGGGAGCTCAGGGTGACGGGGGGAAGGGGTCAGGGGAAGGGCTCGGGGGTGACGGGAGGGAGGGGCTCAGGGTGACGGGAGAGGGGGGGAAGGGGCTCAGGGTGACAAAGGGGAAGAGGCTCAGGGTGACAGAAGGAAGGGGCTGAACCTTAAGAATTTTCAATCTCGCACAAGCCATATATGAGTATTGCTGTCCTGGAGCTGCTTATGTTGCTTTCTGAGTACCTGATGTCAGGTCCTTAACCGTCTGGCACAGGGAACATGATGGCTGCACTACAGGCAGCTCTGAAGAACCCTCCTATCAACACAAAGAACCAGGCAGTGAAGGTGAAATAGTAAATAACTCATTCATGTGTTACTCCTTAAAAAAAAAAATCCTTTCTCCTTTGGATAACCCCTGACCCACCAACCCTGCCAGATGTGCTTTGAGGAAGCTGGTTTAAGGGTATTCCCCGATGTGAAAACATATGTGACTTCTGTTGTTTTAGTCTTATTTGGAATATCATAGCTCCCACATCATGTGCCCACATACCTTTAACGTGCTGCTAGTGTGGGGTTTGTGTGTTTGGCTGTAAATTCTGTGCCCTGGCTAAGTCCACACAATCGCCCATGCCTGATCCAGACCTGACAGCAGGACGGGGATGCAGTCAGCACTGAGCAGTCAAGGAACCACAGCTGCAGTAGTCACTAGTGAAACTCTGCTAGCACAGCCAGACCATGAACCTACAAAAACGGAAGAACGGATGCTTGTTGCATCCAATCACAGTTAAGCTGTTAAAACCTCAGGCAACGCAAGCCCTCCCCCTGTGACAGAACATAGAAGCCTGCTCCATGCAGGTATTTCTGAATGTCCTCTTAATTGCTCATGATTGCAGCAGTGAGAGGAGAAGGCGGATAAGATGTGAAACCGCCCAGATGGTGAGCGCCGGCAGGGGTCTGTTCTGCCTGCTTGAGAAGAGTGCCATGGCCACATTTCTGTGCTGCTCACCAGGCCAACAGGGGAGATTTTTTTCACCTAGCCCCAGCCCTTTTCTGTGGGTTTCACAGGGTTTTGAGAACCAGCTGTTCGTTGCAGATTGTGCTGTATAAAAGACCAAACTGCTTTGTTCTCACATTAATAACGTGTTTGTATTAGGTCTGTATTGATGTATTTAAGAATACTCTGTGAAGACAGTGGAATTGAAGAGGGGAGCATGACTGAATTTTAATATTTTCTTCATTTTTCATTTATCTTGTGTTATGTTTTTACTTACAATTCTTCATGTGAGGTCTCGCTGAGCCCAGCGGCTGTGGGATATTACATGGAACAAGGAAACTTAACATCCATAATTTCTGAAGGGAACTGCTTGAACTATTTGTATGATGGAATTGTTCAAAAGTCCTACAAATCCAAGACTTTTTTCTTTCATTCTCCCTCAGTTAGTGATGGATGAACAGGAAGAGCTGCTTTTTGCTGATTACATGGCTAATCTGCCACTGTAATCATGCCACACACATTCCTGTGCCCGAAATGACATCCAGATCAACTTGCAAATGGTTATTAATTTAAAAGATTAATGCTACCAGCTTGCATCCTCCGTGCCTGGGACAGAGTTGACTGTATTGAAAATGTGTGGCTTCCAGCAGTCACCTCTTCCAGGCTGACCGATGGCATTTCCATGCAATATAATAGTTACATCTCCTTAAACAGTACAAAGGCCTGTAAAAGGCTTTGGTGACAAGGGATGCGGGTCAAGTGCTTAATTCTCATAATTCTTTTGGAACTTGCCAGACCTTGAGTTTCAGTATGAAAATTCAGTATTTAGCTGTAACCTCATTTAATCGGTGGAGAATTGCAAACACAAGCAGAGAGGCAGAAAACCTAGAGCACGACAAATGTGTTAAACTCTCTTATGCTGTTTATCGTTGGGAGAACATATCTGTTATTATAGACTCATAGAATGGCTTCGGTTGGAAAAGAGCTTGAAGATCATCAAGTCCAACCATTGATCCAGCCCTGTCAAGTCACCACTAGGCCATGTCCCCAAGTACGACATCTACTCGTTTTTTGAATAACTCCAGGGATGGTGGCTCAGCCACCTCCCTGGGCAGTCTCTGCTAGTGCTTGATGACCCTTTCAGTAAAGTAATGCCTCCTAATATCCAACCTAAATCTCGCCTGACGCATCTTAAGGCCATTTCCCTGTGTCTTATCACTGGCTACCAGGGAGAAGAGACCAGCCCCTACCTCACTACAGCCTCCTTTTATCCTTGTATCATAAGCTTTGTGCACGAACTGCCGTGTTCAAATAGATTTTTCGAATTGTGAAAGAGAGAAAAAAAAAAATCTAATTCTCTGTTGAAGAGATGAGTAGTATTTGGATGCACTTTATACAAGAGTGAATGTCTCTCTGCCTTCCTTGTTTATTGGCAGGATCGTGCAGAAAGTATTGTCTTGAAGGTCCTCATCTCCTTCAAAGCCAATGACATTGAGAAGGCGGTGCAGTCGCTGGACAAGAACGGTGTTGACCTGCTAATGAAGTACATCTACAAAGGCTTTGAGAGCCCCTCCGACAACAGCAGCGCCGTGCTGCTGCAGTGGCATGAGAAGGTGCGTTTGCAGGGCCTGCTTTCGCTGGGGTTGGTGATGGTAGCAGGTTCCTGGGTCCAAGGCATGCTCACCAAGCCTGGTGAGAACCCCTTTCTGTCTGGTGAGGAGGGTACAGTCCCAGGAGCTTACAGTGGAGTTACGTCATGTGCCTACTGCTTCCGTCCCCCTTGGGTAAAGATTCTACAGTTAAAATTTGATTTTATAGTAGACTAAGTTAAACAAAATTGTTCAAACCAGTGATTCAAGGAGATGAAAGTAGAATTTCTGTCTTGGAGAGAAGCAAAATTTGCAACGTGGTTCTGCAGGCAAAGAAAAGCTTGTTAAATAACTGTCTTCAAAACAAATGCAGTCGTCCTTTCCTGGTACCCTAAGTGTGAGAGTTTTGGTTTTAATGCAAAGGGTGGGGAGATGCTTATTTGAAATACAGTCAGGAATCCTTTCCAACAAAAGTCGTTTCAGCCTGTACCTACCTTGACCTGGTGTTAATTGCCATGTTTCTCTTCTCAGGCCCTGGCTGCTGGAGGAGTAGGGTCCATTGTCCGTGTTTTGACTGCTAGGAAGACGGTTTAAATCCAGCAGCAAGTGGTCGTCTGCCATCCACGGTGTGGGAAATGCTGGTACAAAACCAAACCAACCAAATGCCATTGCTGTCCTGTGGGCAGCGCCTGTCTCTCAGCTTGCCTTCTCTCTGCTTCTTTCATACCTGACAAATAATGCATATCATGATCTCTTTTTTGTTAAATTCTGGAAAACTATGAAGGTGCAATTTCTAACAGGAATATTTGGTACTCACAAACATTTCAGTGACATGTATAGCGACATACAGAACTTGGTGTTTAGGGTGTATAATTAGTATTATAATAAGCATTTGTGTATAATTATCACAGATTTGGACCTGACTTTCTGAGCAAATGCTGAGGGACGTAGCAGAATGTCTTAATTCTTTTTGCTAGCCACGCAGTGTCTTGATACAAGATCTGTATTTGAGAAGTGGGGCAGCTATTAACACACGTAACTGGACTATGTTTCCTTTGGTCAGCCTCTGAACCTACAGCCGTGAATCGGACAGAAGGCAAAGGCTCCCTTCTGTCCTCGATTATCATTCCAGAGTATTTTCCTTAAACTCACATCTTGCGGCCCGTTCTGTTTCCTTGTGATCAGTCAAATGCTGGGTCTGCAGTGGGAAAGTCACAATGGGATGAAGTTGTCCATCATGCAGTTTGGATGGTAGAATTTAAAAGGTTGATGGTCCATTTATGCTGGAGCCCAGCCCAGTGAACACTTTTTATTTTGAGGAGCAAAGATCCTGAAAGGGAGAAGAAAAAGCAGCTTTCACACACCAAATCACCTTTCAGCAACTTGAAAGTGATTTGATTTTGTCAAGCACAACAAAGTGGCTGCCTGGGGTAACCTGAGAAATGCATACTGGTATCCTTGCCAGCCTTGCAAAGCTCCCATATTATGTTTTCTAGACGTACAGGGTCTTAAAAGATACCAGACAGTTCACATTTCTGTCACACTGTGCCACAGCGTGTCAGATAATGGGTGAATCAGGTTCCAAAGTAAAGAGGAGTACCTGAAAAAGAATTAAGAAAACCCAGGACATCCCTGACCACAGAGCATTGTTGAATGTTTAGGGCCAGGACTGAAATAGATGTGGTTTACGTTCACCATTTTACTGCAGTTCAGTTGTGTAAAACTGTTGGGGAACTCGTGAAATCTTTGCTGGTTTTTGATATCTGCTTTTTTTGTAATAATATTCCAGACCAGTCAATAAATGTCACTGAATATTTACTCAGTGTCTGAAATGCCTTGAAGTTAACTGTTTTCAGCAGGGTGCTACTCTAGGATGGACAACAGTAGAAAAGCAAGCCCTGAAACTTCTCCCCTATGTTGTTTTTTCTTGATCAGCTTCCTTTCCAGTGGTTATTTGTTCCTGTGTGCGATGGCAGTACATGCACAGCTTCATCTAGCTAAACCTGAGACTATTTTGGTGAGATAAACACAAGTGTTCCAAACCAGGACTACTGAAGATGTCTCTGCCTACACTAAAATTGTAGCCAGAGGGCGAGATCCTTACAGTCATTAATGTTCAATGCTTTCTCAAGAACAAGAGAAGGAAAAGGGTGAAGGCCTAGCAGGGTAGTTGTATGGAGCGACACTCCTGATTGCATGGCTGGGCTTTTGTTTGTCTCTCTTCCCACCCCAGCTCCGAGACATTACATACACCCTGCCTGTCGTGCGTTGCAGCCCTGTCTTTCCCAGCAGGGCAGCAGAGCCCTCTCACCCAGCCTGCTTCACCTCACCACTCACCCATGGGGCAGCCAAGGGGCACAGCAACCCGTGTCCTCCAGACCTCAGCGCAGACAGGAACTGGCATGGTTACCATCTGGTGTCCTTCCTAGGATACTTTTTCTTGCTCAACTTCTTCTTCAGAACATAAAATGCGAAGCGGAAGATCTGGCCTGGCTGCAAAGACCACAGAAAACAACCAAGTTTCAACCACACCTACGTACTGGTGACATGGAGTGATGGCTCTGTCCTTACAGCTCTCCCAAGGACTCTGTATGGCTTCTCCATTTCCTTCCGTTTGTCCAAATTTGGTTAAGACACCAATCAGTCCTCATAAAGAAAAATAATAAAAAGCTGTAATCTCAGAGATGTGAAAAATATTTTACAAAACAACTGATGTCAAAGCAGGTCAGCTACCTCTAGGTGGCATTAGATAAACAAAGGCAACAAGAATAGTCATCTGGACTTTAAAACTCTGTCCTATTCACAGAAGAACTTTGGAAGTCTTGTATCCAACGTATGGAAGAGGAGAGAGATCTCACTCAGGAGGCTGTTAGCTGCCTGAAAAGTTGTAGTGAGGCAGGTGCTGGTCTCCCAGGTAACAAGGGATAGGATGAGACGAAACAGCCTCAAGTTGCACCAGGGCAGGTTTAGATGGGATATTATGAAACATTTCTTCCCTGAAAGGGCAATCAAGAATGCCCAGGGAAACGGTGGAGTAACCATCCCTAGTGGGACTTACTGCTCGAAGGGAGACGGCTTTTGCAGAGCTCTGCTAGGAGGGCTCAGTGCTTCTGAAGCTCGTTCGCAACCCCCCCACCACTGCCTTCAGCTTCGGCCTGGAGCGTGTGGCAACTGCACCTTATCAGTCACATCCTGCTTTTGTAACAGCTGAGGAAAACTGCTGTCCCAGTGCCCGCAGCTGCAGCCCCACCAAGCCCTGGGCTCCAAGTCATCCATCACTTGGCCAAAGAGTTCCTGCAGACTCCTGCCCCACTTCACTGCCACTGTCTAGGAAGTGAGCCAAAGAATTTCAGGTCCTGTGCAGGAAGAGCTCAGCCTTGCCTTCCAGGGAAGGAGCCGGAAGCTCCTCCTGCCTTACTGATCTCCTCCCAGGAGATCAGTATTATTATAACGTGTGCATTTTGTTGCTATTCAGACTCAAACCCAACTGCTGCACCCTAACTGCACTTGGAGCATTTTTATGTACTCCTCACCCATCTCCTGGCCATCTACATTTGTGCTGGATTCCAAGAATCTCCCACAGGAGATGATATAGATCTTATAGCTCTCTACAACTACCTAGAAGGAGATTGTAGTCAGGCAGGGGTTGGTCTCTTCTCTCAGGTGACCGGTGATAGAACAAGAGGACACGGTCTTAAGCTTCGCCAGGGGAGGTTCTCATTTAAACCGTAGGTCACCTACAAAGGTTGGACCAGATGGTTCTTGAGGTTCCGTCCAACCTGGCCTTCTATGATTCAATGATTCCTGGAGATCAAAGACTCTCCTCTGTGCTCCCATAGGAGCTGGCTGAGCGCAGAGGGATACCGAGGGCATGCTTGCAACTGGAGAACCAAAGAGAGCCCCAGGTCCAGGAATGTGCTTGCTCCTACTTTTGATTGAAAACCAAATCCTTGCTCTTTGGTGGCTTGGGTTTCTTCCTGAGCAGAAGTTAAACAAAAGTCACCTCTGCAGTCTCCCTCCTGTTGTTAGTTTTACATAATTTGCCAGGGAAGCTTGAGTAAACGCACAAGGGCCAAGTCTTGCTGACATATTTCAAACTCTTACAAAATATGCATCACATCACTGGTAGATGTGGCAGAGGCAAAGTACTTCCAAAGGTACTTAGAAACCACGTGTGGAGCATCCAGCTCCCGACCTTCTGAGTCAGCAGGTCAGACCCCTGAGTCACTGCCTTCACTGCTGCCACGTGCTCAGTGTCCTCCCAGCAGCGCTCCAGAGTCAGGTTACGCTCTGTTGGCCGTAGAACACCTCTACAGAAGGGATGTTGGGCTGAGCATGAGTTACCCCTGCTGCTGAGGGTAGTGCAGCCACTGCCCACTGAAGCCACATCCTTGGCCAGATTCGTTGCCCCTTGCTGGGGCAACACAGTGGGAGTAGGTGGGGCCGAAGCTTTCCCAGGCTGTGCCTAGGGCTGTACTCCACACTTGGCTGGGCAGGGGACCAAGCCCCAGCCCGTACCTGCCAGGAGATGCCTGCGGGAACCATTTAGCAGCTACCTGCATTGAAGACTACACTTTGGAGGACTCACCCTGTGGCTTTGCAACCCCTAAATCATGAAAAACCCAGAGAAACAAAACCCAAAGAGGCGAGGAGTTAGCGTGATCTCTGCAGGAAGGCTACGGGTGGTTCATTGCTATGGGTTAATGCAAGTTCATAGTCTTTTTAAAACCCATGCTTGGTAAAATTATTCATATATATAGAGATATATATAGATATATATATGGGTTCTCCCATTGCAGCTCAGTGTAGGAACCCACTGCTGCGGAGCAGCTTCTGCCCCACTTCCCCATCCCAGGGCTGCGTTTCAGTGACGCGAGTGAGGCCACTTCCTGCCAGGTTTGCGACATGGGCAGCAGAGAAGGCAGAAGTACAGGCAGAAGGGAGTTAGAGAGGGGCCGAGCAGTGCCACAAGGAAGGACAAGGAGAGGGGTGAGACCCACAACACAGTCCGGGACCCAGCATCCTGTTCCCACCGCGCCATGTCCCTCGTGGAGACCATCCGACTGTGGCAAGAAGGGGTGTGTGCAGCGGACAGGAAGGAGTGGGGGGCAGCCCTGGATGCCTTCACGGCCGTCCAGAACCCCCCTGCCAAAATCTGCTTTAACATCGGCTGCATCCACCTTGTTCTGGGGAAGCTGGCTGAGGCGGAGGAGGTAACGTACAGCCCTCGTGGTCCCTACTCCTCCCAGGCACCGGTGAGACAGATAGCGGTGAGGAATTGAGGGCCATGGTCTAAGGGAAGGATTTGGGGCCTTTTAAAGCTAGGATGAAGGTGACACCCCTGGGCTGTTCCTGCTGAACCTGTTTTCCCAGTGAATCAGCAAGAGAGGTGCACATCTTGCTTGCTCACCCTCCCTCCCAGAGGTGACTGAGGGGGCAACAAAGCTGCCAAACGATAGCAGGTGGTTCTAGCTCAAAAACACGAGGCTCCACCACCCAGAGCTCAGTGCTGCAGGGAGACACAGCCCACAGAGCCCAGCTCAGGCCACTTGGCTAAAGCAGGACAGGTATAACTGCTCTACGCACTCTGTTTTTAAGGATTTCTCTTTTTACCCCACTCTTACTTCGTGCAGGCACTCACCCGGAGCATCGGCTGCGACAAGCACCTGGCAGTGGCTTACTTCCAGCGGGGGAATGTGTTTTACCGGAGACACAAGTGAGTGGAAGTGTTTAAAGTTTCATTTTTGCCACTTGTGGAGATGCCAGCCTTCAGCTGAGGACAGTCCCGGGCAGGCTGGTACCCCAGGGGCCAAACTGCAACCCCTCGAGGTAAAACAGGCTCCTGTTCATCAGCAGTGCAGTCTTGGGATTAACACCAGCCTTGGAGCATCTCTCCACCCCCTAGGGTGTCCAAAAACACTGTAGAGAGACAGGAGAGACCCAACTAAACTCACAGCAGTTTAAGTAAAGCCTTAGAGGCAGGCAGATTGCCACTACGAGTTGGTGACACCCTTGTCCTTTGCTCCACAGCCATGACAACGCCATTGAAGACTTCAAAGAGGCACTGGCCCAGCTACGAGGCAACCAGCTCATTGACTACAAGATCCTGGGGCTGCGGTACAGGCTCTTTGCTTGTGAGGTGAGAAAGACTTGACTGGTAATTTTGAACCCAAAGGGTTGTCCACCATCTCAAGAAATCTAAGGAGAAGACAGCCAGCCTCTCTCTACACGCCTTGCAAAAAAAGCAAGCAAGCAGGCTGGTGCAGTGCTCTGTGCGGTGCCACCATCCTGCTGTCCTCTCCTTCACCACCCTCCTGGCAGAGGTCCAGCTGCTCTAAGAGCTCATTTCATTGACCCCATCCCTCCGGCAGATACTCTACAACATCGCGCTGGTGTACGCCACGATACAGGACTGGAAGAAAGCTGAGGAGCACCTGACACTGGCCACGACCATGAAGAGCGAGCCCCAGCACAACAAGATCGACAGGGCGATGGAAGCCATCCTGGTAAGGAGGAGCAGGTCCTGCAGCCACCGCGTTCACTCACCGCAGTCCCACAGGAAGGAGGGAGAGAAATCCTGGTGACAAAGAAACCACCTTTCAGCTATGCCTCTAGCAGAGCAAGAGAAAAACACAGCAGGCTGAGAAAAATGTGTGTGTCAGAGAGGGGTTGGTGGGAAGAGCTTTGTGTCACTAGGGAGGAAGAGATGGGAAGACTGGGTTAAATGGACCATGTCAGGGCTGGGGTTGGGCTGTCACAGGGGGATTCTGACTTCATGGAGAGAGCCTTTTACCCCAGAGTTAGAAGGAAGGGGACATTAAGCAGTCCCTGCTCTCACCTCTGAAGAGTGCCGTGTCTTCTCTGTGCTGCAGAAGCAGAAGGTCTGCGAGCTGGTGGCCGTTCCTACAGGGAAGCTGTTCAGGCCAAACGAAAAGCAAGTGGCTCAGCTGGAGAAGAAGGACTACCTGGGAAAAGCTACGGTAAGAAAGAAATACCTTATTTATTCAGGCCAAGCCTGTGGGTTGAAGAGAGCTGCTGACCACCCTCACCAGCCCTCTGAGCTACCTGGTGGGCAGCTAGAGATACAGAGCTGGTCTTTGCCTGGGGGATCCCACCAGGCATGAAGGGAGGGATGGCATGGAGGGGCCTTGTGAAGAACAGGGAGTCTGCAGGAACAGAGGAGCTAAAAGCTTGTTTCTGCAGAGCATGGCCTATTTTCAGTTTCTCTCTTCAGTGAAACATGAGGGACATTCAGTCAGCAACGAGCTAGAAAGGCCCCATCAGAGCTTCAAGCCCCATCTAGCCAAGGTTTTTTCATGGAGGAAAACATAAGCTATTTAAATTCTGACACCCACAAATGTCCTCCAGCTCTTCCCCTGCTCCATTTGAAAGGGGCTTTTCAGCTCAGATAAAGAAAGCAAGCAAGCTTTCCTCCCATGAGTCTGCAAAACCCAAGCACTGGGAGGCCACCCTTGGGCTCAGGTCTTTGGAGGAAATGCTCCACTGGAAATGTCACTGCCACCGTGCAGGCACTGAAGAATCAGTTGACTGAGAGCCAAGCCGGTGTCACGGGAGCCCCAGAAGCTTGCACACAAGCATTTACAAACCTTCCAAATGAAAAGGAGCTGAGGGCTTGAGTTGGACTCTTTGACTCTCTTCAATATTCATGATTAATATATAAAGGGTTATAGGGACTCAGGTTACAGGGACTCAGCTGCAGGAACGGTGAGGCTAAGGGCTGAGACCTTGCCACAGCCAAGAGGTGAGTTTTGGTGCCAGAAGCACTCAGCCAAAGATGCTTAGCTTAAAATCACAACCCCTCATCAACCTGAAGTGTCCTGAGGAGGCTGGCTTGGTCAACAGCAAAGGAGAAGGGTGGGCATCAGAGGTCTGAGAGGTCTACGAGCACCAAGTCACTGCCTGTCTGTCTTTGGCTTTAGGTGGTGGCATCCGTGGTGGACAAGGATAATTTTTCAGGATTTGCTCCACTCCAGCCACAGGTAAGGCACCACCAAGGAACAGCATCCTTGGCGAAAGTTCAGGAGGAGGTGGGCATGGCTTCCATCCCACAGCTGCCAAGGGCACTGGCTCACAGTGGGGAGCAACCAGCATCGCCACAGTGAACTTTCTGCTACTGTGGTGGGAGGCGGCGGATGCTGCCCCCACATCTCAGCTGTTCTCTCCATCATCAGAGAGCACAGCCCAAACCCACCCACGTTTGTGGTTGAGGTTAACCCAGTTCCCTGAACAGGGAAGTAGCGGCCTGGTGGCACAACCTCTGCCCCCACCACTGCTGTGGGGCAGTGGCTTTCGTCACGGAGCAGTCTCAGAGTCTCTGTAAGATTCACTGGGTTCTATCTCATCTGTCTCAGCTCAAGCTATCAGAGAAGCAAGAGCAGTTTAGCTTTCATTCTTTATCCTCCTCCAGTTCCTAAAGCCCTTTGCATTTTCATTGCTGTCTTCCTGATGACGTAGCAGCATCCTTTTATCTCTAAAGGAGCCCAAGAGTCTTTACAGGAGCTTTTCAGGAGGGTACGGGGAAGCGCAGGTGCTGCAGCCTACGGCACCGCTCTGCAAGATAAAACACACTCTTTCCAACTCAGCCGAGTGTTGACACCTCACAGCAGGAGTCAGGACTATTTCAAGTAGCTTCTTCAAAGGGCTGATAAATCCACCAGGCCTTAAATTACTTATGCAGAAGAGAACATAAAGAACGATGAGGGTAGGTGGGGATTTTACAAGCACAATAATGGGAAGATACGGGGAAGCACAAGTTACTGCTTAAACCAGTTGATCTCCAATCCATGATCTCAGCCCTCTGTGAGCTGAAACCAAAATCACAAGTAAAACCAGGATTGTGCCTCTGGAAGAAGCTGGAAACTGCTCGTTTGAAGGAGCAAAGACAGTGATATTCCTCACGACACGAACAGCAGTTGCTTTACACATCAGAGTGGCAGAGAGATGAGAACCTACCCCAGCCAGCTACAAAGTAGCAAAAACTCCCGTTAGGTTCAAACCAACTGACCTGACACCAGCCCAGGGAGGAAGGAACCACATAGCAGTGATGGGAGTCATAGCAAGCTATGGGACATTTCTGCAAAGCAGCTGAAATCCTCTGGATTACTGATCAATTTCTTTTTGTCTTCCCTCTGGCAGGCCTCTGGTCCTCCACCCAGGCCCAAGACCCCAGAAATCCTCAGGTAAGGATGGACAACACTGCTAACCTCTGCAGAAACAAGGAGGCAGAGGTCTGGGTTCCCCCTAAAAGTAAAATAATGTTGCCCACCTTCCTGACCTGGCCACTGCTCCCACACCCAGGGCCCTCGAGGGGCAGCCACACCGCGTCCTGTACGAGTTCATCCCTGAGACCACCGAGGAGCTGCAGGTTCTGCCAGGAAACATTGTCTTTGTCCTGAAGAAAGAGAAGGACAACTGGGCTACAGTGATGTTCAACGGAAAGGTACCAGGGGCGTGCTCGGCAGGAGGGGGCAAACGATGGGGTGGATGCTGTGAGGTTCTGCAGAGGACTTGGAGAGCAAAGCCTTGCTATCAGCAGCTAAATGAGTTTTTGACTTAAGTCCCCTATGTCCACCCCATCTTGGAGCGCAGGGTTGAGTGAAACCCACCCAACCTGCAGCAACTAACCTTGGAGCCTCAGGATCTCATCTGGATTCATGGCAGGGCAAGGACAAGCTTGGCTGCATCCTCTAGCAGCAAGTTGCCTCCTCGCCAAGGAATCCTCACTCATTTCTCCTTCCGCCGCAGAAAGGGATCGTCCCCTGCAACTTCCTCGAGCCTATGGAGCTCCAGAACAAGCTGCACATCCAGGTGAGCAGGCCCAGGAGGAGACCGTGTCCTGAGCAGGGCAGATGCTCACATGTTCACCCACCAACTATTCTCGGCCTTCCAGCAGGACCTACAGCTACAACTCCCTCTGCCTCATAATGCTGGGGTTGTTCTTCTGCATCACGGTCATCTTAACATGAGCTCAGAGACCTGCAAAATCTGGGCAAAGGCTGTGCTGGTGGCCCGCTGGGTGGTGGTCGGCAATGCCAGGGAGATGAAGGGGCAGCAAAGCCACCCGTCCCCAGTTTAAGACCCCAGACAGACCTTGGGAAAACAGCGGGTTGGAGGGGAGGCTCCAGAGGCAGCAGCACCCCAGCTCCCTTGGGAAGGGTAGGACTGACAGCACTACCTTCTTCCCATCTGGCACAGGAAGAAATCCCTCTCGAAGCCGAGATCCCAGAGCCACCCAGCTCCACCGCTCCAGAAAAGCCACGGCGTCCAGCACCAGGTCAGTGACGGGAGCTGAAGGGATGGGGGTGCTTCAGGGACAAAACCTCAGCAGCAGCCTTCTCACTGCCGTGTCCTCACGCTTTGAGACCAGAGCTGGGGTTCAGCTCCATCTCCTTCCAGACCCATTTGCAGCCAAGGATGGAAAGGCACTAAAGCAGGAGGCAGAGAGGGCAGCTGCAGTGCTGAGGTTGGAGGAAAATAGAACACATGGGTCCCAGAGGAAAGGAAATCTCTCCGTGCTCTTAATTAGCACAGCGACTAATGGGGAAAAAAAAAGGGCCTGGGGATAGGAACAGGGCAAGTGACCCAGCTTGTCCAAGTCTTGGAGTAGAAGGTTCCTTACAGGCTTCTCCTTAGAGCAGGGCAGCCGCTATTGTTTTAGTGCTGCTGTGAGCTGGGCTAGGTTTGAAGGAGCTGGGGTTGCCCTGGGAAGGGGTTTCCTGGCCCACGCTACCTGCTGTCCCTGGCCTGGGGCAGGGATGGCAGCACCAGGGCCAACACACCACCCACAGCATGATTTGTTCAGGATGCTGGGAAGCCAAAACAAGGCACTGCTGCACGAGTGCTCAGGTGCACGGTCCAAAATAGTGGTTTAAAGCTGGGGAACGCATGTGCTTCAGCAAGCTGAAACCAAGAGCTGGGAAGCAGCATCGGGAGTTAATGTCATACAACACCCGGAGCCAGGAGCCTGCGGCCGAGCTGCCAGCTCCACGCTGCTGCAGGAAGAACATTTGGAGTAGAAAATAGCACCGAGCAGAGCCGCTACTGCACAGGTGTTAACCTGCTGCAGTTTATTCTGGCTATCAATGCCAACTTGCCAAAAACACAGGGCTTTGTGGACAAGCAACTGCCAAGTCCCTGTCCTGGGGTGGGCCCAAGCCTAGTGATGTGGAGAAAGATGGACCAAAAGTCTACTAAGGACAGGACAGAGCTCGTGTCCAAGGAGAGCAGCCTCATACAGAGTCCAGCGGCAAAGCTGAGAGAAGCCAGCAGTGAAACATCTTGGAGACACAACAACTTTAAAGAGCATCTTAGTAGCACTAAAAAGTCATCACAGATGTAGCAGTGGGACTGCATTCAAGAGTGTAGACCTTTGTCTTCCCATAACGAGTAGTCATGTCAAAGCACTGACAAAACACAGAGCAGATCCTTGTGAAGGGACTTCAATAAATCTGCATTGAATCTTCCTACCTGGAGATCTGAATTTAGCTTTACACTCTCAGTGAAGGACAAGGATTGCCTCCAGTTTTCAGTGTGGACCTGGGGAGATCAGAAGAGCAAAGACGCTAAAAGCAGCAGCTTTTAAACCCACCCAGGAAAGGCGCTCCACCCCATAAGGTCCTGTCCCCGTAGGAAGGAAGGCACAGAGCCCAAACCTTTGCATGGTGGTTGTATCTAAATCCTATGGATCAATCCCATCGCAGCTGATGCTGCATCCCCCTAAGGGACCACCACTGGCTCCAGGGTTGGTTGCTGTTGCAGCAGATTACGATGGGTGCTCAGAAGGGCTGCAGGACACCTGAAGGCTTGTTCAGGTGCAGAGCAGCAATGCTTACTGCATCCCACTTGCCATCTCTTTTTCTCCACAGACCACGCTCCTGCTACTGTGACGCAACCAAGAGAAGCAGCCAAGGTAACATCTCATGAACGCAGATGCCTAGGCCCGTGTTACAAACCTGTATTTAACAGACATTGAAAGGTGCTGGCATGCCTGCCAAGGGCCATAGGCCTGGAAGCATCTCAGGTTTTCATCATTTGGGAGCTTCTCCTAAGCGTAAGGACAGGCCAGCAGGTCATTAGGACACAACTGAGGGACTAGGGCTGCTTTTTGGGAGGTCTCCTGCAGGTCTGCCCCACACCAGACCCATGGCTGTTGGCACAGCCCTTCTACAACTCATGTGGCACTTGGAAAATGAAGAACTAGGAGAGCTTGGCTGTACTGCACATGCTCCTGGGCAGGGTCAGCACACCGGAAGGTCACACTAGGGAGAGAGATGGGAAAACATGACAATCCCAACTCAAAAAAAGAATGAGGGAGAGGACTCACCTCAATTTTGGTCTCGTGAAAGCCACAATTTGGTTGCCAAGTGCCTATCCTATTACTGTGCTCTCTCCTGGGACAAACCCAGGGCTGCCAACCACCCACAGAGCCACTGACCGAGGGAAGTGCCAAAGGTGGCACGTGCCAGCAGAGATGTCTCCCTGACCAGCAGCCAGCTGATGCCCCACAGCTCAGATTTGACTCATAACTGTGCTTTGCACATCCCGGTCCCTCTCCCTGCCCTCAACAAGCTCTCACGTCCCACTTCCCACCCACAGGAGGCCAAAGCAGCCACCTCCAGCCCCCATGTCCTCAAGGTGCACTACAAATACACGATCGCCCTGCAAGTCAAGCCAGACCTCTCCTACATGGAGCTCTTGGACCTGGTCTGCAAGAAACTGGAGCTCCAGCCTGAGCACACACAGCTGAGGTGAGGTGCTGCCAGCTGTGGACAGTTGGAGCAGAGTTTTAAGGGCTCCCACCCTCACCCCATGTCCTCCATGTGCCCAGGTACAAACCTGTGGAGACCCAAGTGCTGGTCACTCTGAGTGCAGAGAACCTGGAGGCAGCTTGGAGCCAGAGCAAGGACAACTGTCTGACAGTCTGGTGCGACATCATGGAGGTCAGTGATGGCGAGTGGTGGCAGCGACCACCTCTTCTGCCCACTCTGGGCAAGGGACACAAGCAGACATCACCTTTGTTTTCCTTGCTGTGAGTGCAGGCTTGTGGCTCAAAGCAAGGCAGCAACCACCTGAAGGGCAGAGGAGCGAAGTGGGGAGGAGCAGCAGAGCTTGTCTCTCTTATCCTGATAAGAGAAGCCAAAAGGTGTCCCTACCTGTCTATTTCCTGCTGTAGGGAGAGGGGACTTTACTGGACAACAAACCAGAGGAGTCGCCACAGGAGGCAAGGCTGGAGGAGAAGGGAGCAACCCAAGTTGTAGCACAGTACAGTTATGAAGCCACCCAACCTGAAGACCTGGAGTTTCAGGCAGGAGATGTGATACTGGTTTTATCCAAAGGTAATTGTGGTCTTTCTGTGATAGGGGAGGGAAGGGACCTCCCAGCTCTGGTGAGACCATGGGATGCTGAGTGCCTGTAGTCAGGCCAAAAAGTCTGGGATTTTGGTCAGACACTGGACTCACGTTCCTCAGAGGAGCCTACAAGCTTCACTAGGGGCTTTGATCTCTTTCCCTGAATGCTCCTGTCCTCCAAAGCAAACTGCTTCGTGCTGGGGACCTGCAGAGCAACAGCCTGGCTCGGGCAACCAACTTCTCCTGCAAGTAGCACTTTGCCACCCTTAGACGGAAAAGAAGCTGCTCTGATTTCTGCCACAGGGCACCCTGAGAAAGCCTATGTTAAATCCAAACACTTTGTAAGAGAGGTTAGAAAAGAAGCTTGCAGAGACTGTGTGAGCCTGAGGTGGCAGTTGGAAGACAGGGGAAAGAGCTGTGTCACTGAGCTTCCAGTTTCCAGATTAACAGGGGAAACTTGCTCCACCTATGAAGGACAAAAAGCAAATACCCTACCTCCAGCCCCCACTTTGCACATTCCTGGCTCCCCACAGGGTTTTGGCTTACCTGCCAATTCTCCAGCCACATGACACGCAGGACCACCATCTGCACACCTGCTTTCCTCAAGTGCCTTCTCCTTGCATGCTGTAGCGTGGGCAGAGCGCTCCTCCAGCTCTGCCATGGGCTGCCCACCCGACCGTGTTACACACACACTTCCTGCAACACATTTCTGTTACAGCCCTGTTTCTGCCACCCTCCTCCCCAAACTGAAGACAGGAGAGTTTCACTCCAGCTATGTTATAAGTTTCCAAATCACAGTTTATTTTTTAAAGGAGATGGCTCATCTTGGCTGCCCCCTTGCAATGGGAGAATGCTCTTACTCCCATTCCCCTCACCTGGAACCTTTCTCTGGGTGCTTTTCTTCTCAAGGGTATAATCTCCCATTAGCCTCCGTCCTCTTTAATAACTACTCTTTGCTGCTTCTATGAGAATTGAGGCTTAAATACAGACTAAACCTCAGCAAGACCCAGAACATGATTTTGAGTTGGATCCTTCCAAGCCTGTGCAGAACACACAGGCAGGAGGACAAATGATGACGCTTTGCTTCACGGAGCGCTGTCACTGATTAGCACTGGCTGGCAGGCTGAGTTGTTGCACCACACAATACCGATGACTCCTCACCCCAAAATCCTATGCCCCCCTTCACTGCTGAACTAAATATTTCCCATTACAAAGTTGTTCCTCACCTCACCTGGTTCCTCACAGCAAGTTTTCAGAGCCCCTCAACTTTACTCAACCTCAGGTGCAGACAAGAGGCTTTGGGGTTTCATTTTGGGGTTTTCTTTTGATATGAACATGGCACAGCTGGTAAAAATATGCTTTAGTTGGCATCTTGAAGAGGACAGCCCGCCTCAGATCATTTCCTTGCTTTCAACGCTCACTTCGTTTCCACTGTCTTCTATTCATGGCAGTTTCTAAGCCCCTTAGTCTCTATTTTGAACTCCTTTTCTCACCTTCGTCTGGCGGCACATTCATTATTACAACTTTGCTCTTGACTTCATTGCTCCTCAGCTCCTTTCCCTCCGCATTCCTGTCTCTACCAGCTTTAGCACTGCTAAAAGGTGTAACAGCAGAAAATATTAAAGTGATGATCTCAGGCCTGTCCGTAGCACATGGAGGTTGCTGTGCTGCTGCTGCACATCCCTAGGGTGACAAAAACAGTGTCAATTTTGCCTTCCAGTGAATGAAGACTGGTTAGAAGGTCAGTGCAACGGGAAGATTGGCATCTTCCCATCTGCTTTTGTTCAAGAGTCTAACACTAAAGATCCGGAGATGTGATTTCAGAAGAGCTTAAGCAGTCATGGAGAGAAATTAAGAATTCAACTGTTGCAATTAAGAAGTTTCCATATTAATCACTGCATCTGAAAACAGACTTAAAATATTATTGCTACTTGTATTAAAAGCTTTACTTTTTCTACCTTTTTCATCGTTTTCCACAAAAACCTGTGCCTACCAGGAGGCTCGCTCTGTTCCACCTACCCTACCCTCATCAGGGCTTTGACACACACGTCAGCAGCTGGAAAAACCCACGGGAGCACAGTGCCACTTGCATTTACAGCCCTGTCAGCAGGTACAGAAGCAGAACTTACATTCAGGAAGCTGCAGACCAGCAGAGAGAAACTTTCAACAGCACTTGCTTCCTTAAAACTTCACTGCCAAAGCCAAGAGACTACACAGGCCTGTCCTGCTCCAATTGACAATTCCCTTCCAAACCAGAGACTTCAAACCTCACCAACAACAAAAACAGACAATCTTTTTCCCCTTTAGAGGTCTTATCTCCAAGCTTTTTCTTAGCAGTCAGACAGTGACTTAAGAGACTACCTGGAATCTCAGCAGGTCATACAGCTGCAAAGCAGTTCCCTATATAAAAGCCTACACAACTCCAAAGCCCCCTTCCCTACCCGATACAAGGTTTGCCTCCCTCTGCCCTTGGCAGAGCTTTCAGTTTCACCTTCCCTGGCTGCCAAAAGCTGGTCCTCCTGGTATTTTAGAAATACCTGCACTGCCCCCATCCTCAAAACGTACAAGCTGTAAACACAGCCAGCCACCTACAACACTGTGAGCGCTTTGAGCCAAAGATGCTAAAGGCAGTGGTTTCCCCACTTTGGATCCTATTGTGCAGGTTCTGGAGAAGCTCACTCTCCCAGTAGCCTAAATCTCATTTATTTGAACATATTTGGAAGAGGAACATGTTTGGTAGAGTTGTTTGGATACAATAAACATCTGTTATTCAAAAAACCAGAGCATCTCCATAGTTCTCTTTAACACATCGGGATGTGTGCTGTTCAGAAACTGGCTGCCAACAGCCAACAACCCTATCTGCAAGCAGGTCCAAGGCAGAAGGACTCATCTCCACCAGCTCCCACTGCCCGTGTTCTACCAGGTCTGTAACTGAGAGCTTTGCAAGCTACTCCCATCACAGACTTTTGGTTTGATACATAAAACACATGGCACGCAAGCAGCACAAATCCACAATCCAATTAAAATTCAACTTCTGACCTCCTTCTGACTTCTCCAGAAAAATAACGCATGTTTAAAAGCCTGTAGCTGAGTTACACAGGAAATAAACATGACACACACTTGGGTGGAGAGAACATGGTTTAATTAAAGGCAAAGCTGATTTCAGCAGCTGCAGTTCTTGCACAGAGACAAAAAAAAAAAGAAAAAAAACCCACAAAAAAAGCTTACGACACAAACCAGTTTCTGTTGGGGACCCCTTCCCTTGCTCCCCTGAGCATCAGAGGGCGGAAGGGGAGTCCCAGCCGAGAGTCAGACGCATTCCCATGGCTGGATGCTCATGCACGAGTGGAACGGTGTGGCTGGGACCCTGGCACTGCCGGGAGTGAGATGGTGAACCTGGTTAGTTCGTCTAGGGTGCAAGAGTCAGTGACAGATCAAACACTGGAATGTCGCAGCTGCCTGGGCGCACAGCTCAATACGCAAACCGGGAGGGCTGGAGAGAAGTTCAGAGGGGTTTGGTTCATATTAACCACTAGGTGGGAACCACAGTTTGGGACTTTTTAGAGGAAATACAGCTTCGAAATGCAAAGAACAGCGATGTTGCTAAGGTTAAGGTCATGGGGGAGCTGCTCGTACCCCCAGTGGGTAATGCGTCTCTTCCATCTTCCCTTTTTTTATTCTTTGGGGCCGCCCAGGCTCCAGTGTCACTGCAGCTCCTGCATGTGCTTTGCTCTGCAGCTGACTTCCAGCTCAGAGATCCTGAATCATCACACAAACCCCTACTGCTAAACACAGCAAATGGACATTGAGATTGTTTCCATAACTTCCCTGGAAAACCTAACAAAAACGCTGTCCTTGTCTTTAATGAAGCTTCCAGTCTTCTTTCCCCCTAATAAATAGCAAATAAAACATTTTCCTTTTCCCTTCTGCACCTTTTCATCTATGAACAGCACTACGCCTTCTCCCACGCATGGATGACACACGTGTGTCCACAGGTGCCTTGAATTTCAGTTTGGAACAGAAAGTTGGGGGCTGCAGCTGGGGGCAAGGGGCACAGGGGGGGACGGGTTTCTGCAGAGCTGATGTGTGCCTGCGGGGGAGCGTACTCTCCACGTTGTCCAGGCCGACAGTCGGCTTTACCCAGCCCTGCTGGACCCCTGATTATTTTCTGCGAGGTGTTGCACGTTGATAATGAAACTACTAGCGTCCAGCGAAGATGGGAGGATGGAGAGAGAAAGGGAAAGAAAAGAAAAACAAAACAACCCCATTGAAAGCTTTCTACCTACCTATTAAAATGAGTCAGGCTGTGAACGCACAGGCTAGCCTGCCCTTCGTGGGGCTAGCCACTATGCTACAGTAAAATGTACAGGAATCAAACATTAATTTAAAACCCCACAGCAGTGAACCTGCTTGTCCAGCAGAGTGCTGCGATGCCCCACGTCACCGATCGTAGCTCAAACGCCTACTGAGAGGAGGGCATTTCATGCTGGAATCTCTAACCAACCCGCAGGCTGACCAAAGCCTTTGGGTGAAAGGTGAAGTGGTACCAAGTGCCAGGCTCTCCTTCATGAGCCCCACCTCACCACCAACCACCTCTGATCGGAGCAGCAGCTGGGGCTTTCATTGCTACACACTGACTACAAAGCACGTTTGTGTACGGAAGAATTCAGTGTGATCTTACTACTGAGATAGTAATAAAGATGTTTAGGAGTAATTTCAACTACATTCTCAGTCAGCAAAGCAATCATTAATGGATTCCTATTTTGTCTCCCCAAAGAGAGGAAAAGGATTGAGAAGTTCTCATTGGCTTCTCCCATCTGCCCTTCATTCTCAGCTTTTACTTCCCATGTGGCTGGGGACATGCACGATGGAGAAGGTGAGAGGCGGTGATATCGGGTTACTGAGTGAGACAAACAGCAGTTCCTCTCTCCCTCCAGAGGGCCCAGGGATGGGAGAGTTCCTGATGTTGTTTTCTTGCACTGCAGACGTGTTGTGCACACTCAGTGGGTTGGTGGAGCACTTACGCCCTCCTGACAGCAAGGAACAGAAGAGAGGGCTGCCACCTGCACAGGACTGTGTGGGCCAGTCCTGCAAACCCAACATGCCATGGTTTATGGAGCCTTCGGTTGCAAGGGTTGCCACCTCTGTCTCAATGCGGCGGGTTCATGGCGCCTTGTCCACGTTGCTGCTTCTGCTTCTGCTGCATCAACAGCTGCTCCAGGGCTGAGGGTCCAGGGTGCATCATGGAACTGGACCAGATAGACTAAAAAACAAACAGCCAACACTAGCTTCTCCTTGCATTAGACAGCCCTCCTCCAAAAGATGAGCAAGCAGAGACGGTTTCCATATTCTCCTTTCTTTGTCACTCATACCTTGCTTATTGTGAAAGTCACCCAAGACTTCAAAGGCAGCCTTCTAAAGAAAGGCTCCCCTGGAGAAGCTTATCCTCCTTCAGAATCCTCATTATCACAAAATCCATCCCACGTTAATGATTACTAATTTTAAACTAGTCAAAGCAAATGTTATAATTTCTTCCAGTTCTGCCAGCCTTGTCTTGTTCCGCAAAATATTCTAGAACAGCAAGAACTGGAAAACTGCGACATCTTCCAGCACTGGTCACACCTCCCACGCTGCCTGCGTAAGTCAATCTGCAGGAAAAACCTTCGGTTCCTGATGCTTAATTCTGATGGGTGCAATAGGCTAAAGCCCATTGTTGGATCCTCCAGCCCCATAGCCAAGCCCCCATCCCTGAGCATGGTTTCAGCCAAACCTACCTTCAGGCTCTCCATAAGCACGGCTGAGGAGTCCTCCATAGCAGGGGGGCCTTGAGCTGCCCAGGTGCCGCTGGGAGTGCTGGACTGGTGCCAGCTGCTCTCCGAAGAGGATGATGTTGCTGGGAGATAGTCCAGACCAAACCCTCCCATCGCTAAAACAGGAGAAAGACAAATTCGAAGTAGCATAGCAAAACCACCACAAAGCAAACGCCATCAGCTGGCTTCACGCAAGCCTTGGACCCAGCACTTGCCTGGCTTATCTGTTTTCCAGCGGTCTGCGACTCTCCTCTCTCTATTGTCTGGAGTCCCAATAGGTCCGAAGTTGGAGAAGGGAACAGAATTGTGGTTATGGGTTGGAGGGGAGCTTGGCAAGCTGCTGGGGTTGGAGGAGTGAGGAGACTGGCTGGCTGGTGTTGAATGATCTAGTGAGTACAAGGCAAGAGGAAAAAGTCAACAGGAGCCTCTGGATTTTGAATTTCTGTGTTGCTGCAAATTGTGCCATCATCCAGTTTTCTCCAGTGCTGAAGGTCAGTTTTTATTCCCTCCATTACACAACCATAACACAAGTTCCTAAGCTCTGAGTGAAAATGTTTGTGCATACACACGAACAGAACGACTGTGTTCAATGCATGCATGTGCTTACCAGAAAACCAAACCCAGGAAACCTCCAGAAACAGCAGCCAAAGGGGGTTTGCCCTGTGATTCTTGAACAACTTTTCTCAAATTAAAAAAAAAAACCTGTCTCCAAGCTTGACAAGTCAATAAAAGATGCTGTTAGACTTCGAAGAGTTTGCAAGTTGAACTCTCGAGTCTGTGAATGTTTTATAAATCTTAAAGCAATTCTTACCAGAGCCTAATACTGAGCAATGCTTGCCCATCCTCTTTTGCTCAGATGGGCAAGCATAGAAAAGCCTGTCTGCAGGCAGGAGCGAACAACGCCTGAAGACAACACAGCTTAGCAGCCTGCCAGGACACTGTGCAGTCTCGAATGAAGAGGTGAAGGGAGAGGAAGCTGAAACCATGCAAGGCATAACTCCCGCTATAATAAAAGCACTTTCCAGCTCCTTCCATTTCACCCACCCCATCGTTATTCCTGGTTGGTTGCAGAAGTCTCAGTGCAATCAAAAATCTCATCCAGCGCAGATGCTATTCAAAATCCACTCATTTCTTAGATCCAACTAATTCCTCCCTTTACACTCTTCTGGATTTTTAGTGAGAATAAAACCATGATGTAATAGATGTTTTACACCTTTAAGACAATTACTAAGGAAAAAGCTGGCTTGCTTTGTAGGCTGCTTAGCACTAAAATACCCAAATCAAGCTACTGTCGTATTTTCCTCCTCACTCTGCAGCCATAGAGTTTCTTTCTCTTTCAAATATCTGCATTATGAAATCCAGTTCCTGTTTTTTTCCAAAAGAAGCAATGCTGAAAACATGCGGATGTTTGAGTTAGAGCCCTACTCCCAAATGCTTGTCAGAATCTATGTTAGAGAGGTTTCAGGATTTAACACCTCCACAACATTTATCCTGCTCAACTACTTCAACTAAAATCCTGGTTCCTACACTATATTAAGCACAGGATTCCCTCATATTTCTGAGGATACATACAGGAAAACAAAGAGAAACTTTCAGATACCTTGTCAAGCAGCTATTTTTAATTTCCAGTTACATTCAACTTGCAGTAAGTTCAGAACTAACTCAAATCCTCTTAAACCACTAAACAGAAGAGAAACCATAGCAGGATTACCTGAGCTGGCTGGAAGGGAAGGAGACCACGGAGTCCCTTCAAAGAGAGAATACAGTGAAGTCTCCTGATGGGTAACTGAAGGGGTGGCTTCTGTTTTTGTGCTGGTATTCATGTTTTTCCCATATACCTCATTGAACATGCTGTTGTTCGGATATCTTTCCTGCAAAAAAAATGAATGTAAGAGTTTAGGTATTGGATTTATTTCAAACACTGAAATTGTACCAAGGAAACTATTACATACCAAAACATTTTCCTAATATTTCCTAAATATTTTCCTAACACAATTCCTTTTTCACTCCCCAGCCCCATTTTCTTTGACCATTTTATTCAACATGAAGTCCAGCACTTTCAGAATCAGGACAGATTTCTTCTGGCTGGATTGCAAACCCTGCACAAAATTCTTTTAATTGCCAGTAATTGCAAAAACTACATCACGACCCTGCTCAGATGTCTGCAAGAGTACGGGCAATCAATTGCTCTGGAAATAAAAACCTACACTCCATAACACTTTGAGATGCACCTTTTCAGACAGCTCCATGAATCTACCAAGAATAAGGGGCCCATGAACTCGGCAAGATTTAGCAGTATGTTTGCAAAACTACAGCTAGGACGAATTTGGGAAGACAACTGATAAAGGCAAAGATAATCTTGCTGATACAGACTGGAATTAGGCACCCATATGGATTTCTTTCAGGTTTTCCATGGGATTGAACTGAAGGATATTGCCACATGCTCCGGTACTCGGCATTGGTGAGGCTGCACCTTGAATCCTGGGTTCAGTTTTGGGCCCCTCACTAACAGAAGGACATTGAGGGGCTGGAGCATGTGCAGAGAAGGGAACGAAGCTGCAGAAGGGGCTGGAGAACTGAGGCCGAGGGGAGACTTCATCACCGTCTACAACTCCCTCAAAAGAGTTTGTGGTGAGGTGGGTGCTGGTCTCTTCGCTTAAGCAAAATGTGATCAGACAAGAGGGAATGGCCTCAAGTTGTGCCAGAGTAGTTTCATACTGGATATCAGGAAAAATTTCTTCACCAAAAAGGTTGTCAGGCACGGGCAGAGGCTGCCCAGGAGGGTGGTGAAGTCCCCATCCCTGGGGCTGTTTAAAAGACAGGTAGATGAAGCACAAAGGGCTGCAGACTCTGGTCCTTACTCACCTGATTAAGAGAAAAGCCACTGAGGGACAGGAAAGATGATGACTGAGACATCAACTCTGATGGTTTTTCCAGCAGGGACTTCTTCAGAAACCAAAAAGGGAAAAGGAGCAGTTAGTGTTCAGTGCAGTGAGCAGAACAAAAGCTATCAGAAACTGCCAAGGTGGTTTTTAACACTTTCCCTGTATTTTAGCTCCAGCACTTTGGAGGACAGGGGGAACAAACAAACACAGGAAGATCAGTAACTTCCTTACTGACTGTAATTAATGTCTAAAAATCAACAAACGCAACAGCTTAGAGTCTCAGGCAAACTCCACTGCTGGAACAGCTTTTCAAATCTGTAGTGTAATACTCTGTCTGCTACATCTAGAGGGGAGACTCCTGCCAAAAACCCCTTTGGTTGTGTAGCAACTTGTACAAATGAGAGAGGATCCTTCCCAGTGATCAGAGGACTCCTTCAAACATGATTAGGCTAAAAGCTGCTGCTGCTGACATTTTTCGGTTCTGAGAGCACCCCTGCTGTAGAGACGTTCTTAGATGGTAAGAGCAGCCAAGTGCTGTGATTTTTAATTGGGTTAAACAGTCAAAGCTTCATTTAGTGCTCTCTCATTTTCATTATAAATGACTGTAGAGAGGTGAAAAATAATCCCAGTGTTCATATCCGAGGTT
This sequence comes from Neomorphus geoffroyi, assembly GCA_033558235.1. NCBI lineage: Eukaryota > Metazoa > Chordata > Aves > Cuculiformes > Neomorphidae > Neomorphus > Neomorphus geoffroyi. The sequence goes on from JAUMJM010000074.1 coordinate 5,836,044, forward strand.
CCAAAACTCCCCTGGGGTTCCATGTTAAGATATTACGGACCATGACCTTTCCCATCATTTACATCACCCCTCTCATACAACTATTTCTAGCATAGTATTTTTCAGCTTTCTCTTTGGTTTTTACTACGATTGAGCAGTGTAAAAAAGTGTCTCAAACAAGCCTATTTAGGGAAGAAATAGGATCAGTTATCATCAATACAGAAACCAAAGGAAAATTCTAGAGCTCGGCTGGTGGAAAACCAGCACCACCAAATTTAGGATCAGGATCACCAAGCCACAGAATCAGTGAAGCCATAAGTGAAACTGTGTGAGATTCAAAATGAAAGCTATAGTCTTATTCCTAATAAAAGCCCTCTTGCAAGCACACCAGCTGAGCATGTCAGATTTTTTAAATGCATTGTTCAAACAACAAAATTCTGAACTAGCATCCCTCTCTAACATGGTCTCAGTATCTGTAATATCTTTGCTTTTCTCCTGTAAACATAAAACAAGCAGCCTCATTTTCTTGGCAAGCAGCTCCTAGCTTGTTACGATTTTCAAAGTGACAACTCATTACTTTGAAAGCACATTTTAAAAGACAGACAAAATTCACACTCTGCATATCCACACAGCTTGCACAGAGAAGAATTTCCTTCCATTTGTCAGCAGACAGCAACTGGAAAAGCTTAAAAGGAAGCTGCTGCTGAAGAAGCAGCTATTAGTTTCTTAGCAAGGGTATCTAACGAGAGACATGGGTGTATTTTGCTAGTGGCTCCACAGGACAGCACGTAAAATCGAGGAACAGATTTAACCAGTCTATTACGAATAATTCTTCTTCGTTAGTGCTACAAACCTGAAATAGCAGTATTTAATGAACACATTTGTAGCTGTAATAAAAAGGCAAGCTGCATTTTCAGAGGCAATTTCCAAATTCAGCAGCTCAGACCCTTCAGCTATTGAAGTGGGAAGGTTTTAATATATAAATGTACAAAAAAAAAATCTGTCAAAAAATGACTGTATTTCTACAAGAGTTACTGATTTAGCCAGTTGTTTGCAAATTTCTCCCAATGCCATCCTGTCCTTTTACAATCTCTTCTGCATTTAGTAAGGCATTTTCCCCCACCTTTATGTAATAAATACATGGAAATTGCAACAAGCCACACTTATCAGCCCAACTGAACCCTCACTGTGCTCCCCATTACCCTTATTGCTAACCCCATAAAACTGCAGAAGAGCAAGTGCATTAACAATGCATCAATGTCTCTTCTGTGGGACTGCACTTACCAAAAAAACCCCATCATTTCAACTCCTGAACAAACTGGCTGGCCTGGGCTCAGCCCAAGAGCTATTCTGGGGGCCTTCAGTTGGTCTGAGCCCGTGCTCTAGCTCAAGGGTGAGCAGGGAATTGGACAGGAGGGATGGGGGAAGAGAAAGGAATTTCACATTTCTTATAAAATTTCACAGAAGAAAGATGCCAGTTAGAGTGAGAAGCAGCAGAATTACATCAAATACATACAAAGAGGCTTCGTCCAGGAAGAGAGGCGAGAGGCCCCAGCAGAGCGGGGTAAAGATCAGGAGGATTAGAGAAAATCAGCTCTTCCTCCTCCTCCAAGGCAGCCAGACTCTTTAACAGGTCCGGAGGAAGCAGAGGGGAGCTCTTGGGGTCCTAGTGACAGAAATGAGCACAGTGAGACAACAGAAGGCAGAAGGGGGAACAGCAGGAGGCAGCGAGGAGAGGCTATGCCACAGCAGGACAAGAAAAAATAGCAAGAGGAAGGCAGAAGGCAGCGTGCAGAAGTGTGAAGTGAGAAAGCCCCGCAGTGGAAGTGTGTTGAGGTGCACAGAGAGAAAACGCTGAGCAGAAAACAGAACTGGTTGTGTGGCCTAACATAGACTGGGAAGAGCACTGCATCACCAAAATGACAGGCAACTAGTTTCAAGTAAAGGAGCACGTGCTTCCCACTGCATCCATGCCAAATACTGAACCTGTTTTCACAATCAAGGAAAAGGAACACCAAATCTTACAATTATTTTTTCATAGCTGACCTGTGAGCAATTTAGATTAAGTAAATTATGTTTGTATCTTCTCCCCTCCTCTACTTGTGGAGTTTAAATCCCATGAGAGTTATTTCCACTGCTAATGGCTGCTATGCCAGCGCAGCCAGACCACAGAGCAAAAAACCCTGTGAAGTGCTGGTCAAACTTGACATCTCATCTTTTGCCCAGCACCCAGGGCTCAGCTTCGGTCCATACTGCACTGTGCCTGCAACATGGCAAAGTTTCTTTCTTAGGGATGAGAACAAGCCTTTGACCCCTTCTCCACCTAAAACCAACCTGACATCAGGGTAGGGGTAGCTTCCTACACATTGTCAAGGCTTTCCTCTCTGAAGGATGGGCCAAGTGATCCCAGCTGACCTTCCGAAAACCTCAAGTGCACTTAGAGGCGTATCTGACCAAAGGTTTGAAGAGGTCTCTGTTTAAGTTTCCTTATAAACATCACCCAAAGCACTTGGACAACTCCAAGACTGTTAATAAATAACAGACTGCAGGTTTTATAAACAGCAACAAAAAGCACAACTGCATGAACACAAGCAATGTATTCCATTAGTGCAACCAAGAGCTAAAGAAACTGTTCAGCAAGCTCACTGTGTGACGAGATTTGAAGCAAAAACAACAATAACACCAAAGATGACTAGACTGCTCCTACCATCCTTATTTCCAGCCTCAATCTGAATATGATGGTTGGACTTGATGATCTAAGAGGTCTTTTCCAACCTGAATGATTCTATTCTATGACTGCAATCTCAGCCATTCAACACACTCAAGATACAACATGGGTGTTAAAAGTTCATCTAAAGGGTGAAACTTCAGCTGCAGTTCTTCACATGGCCTTTATGGCTTTCAACAGCTGTCACACAAGACTTTCCACCAAAACTATCCATGGCTATGTTTCTCAACCTGACAGACAAAGTGCAGAGATCAACGTCACATCAACACTGAACAAGACTTAGACCTATTTCACACCAAATCTTCAAGAGTCAGATCCCACACACAGCCAGCTAAACTGGGGAATTATCACTGTTTGCTGGAATCTCATTGACTGATAACCAGCTCCCTATAAGTTCACATTGACCTACTTGGGGCTACCAGTGCATTCCTGAAACAACATCTAGGGTCATCAGGAATATTAGAGCCTCGTTAGTTTTCATCACTTATTGCATGGATCTTTACCTCAAAGGTCATCCTGGAGACAGCATCCTGCTCTGGGCGGAAGACTCCTTGCCGTTTTCCCCTGCGGTCCATGTTGGACTGCTGTGCCATCACCCTATTGTCAGTCATGCCATAGGAAGAGTCCCAGTAATATTCTGGCACCTTGACTTCTGAGGGGTTTTGGTTATATGGCTCCATTGGGAAAGGCTTCATTTTTTTCTCCAGAGGTTGCTGTTGCATCACAGTAGGTTGTAATGACTGTTCAAATAATTTTAGAGGGTCCTGGGCCTGCAGGTAATAGGACTGCTTTACAGGCATGATCTTCCCCAGCGAGCCTTGGACTTGAGGAGGGTTCCAGAGCTGCTTTGACGAGTCTGACTGCGGATACTGAAGCAGAGACATACAATTTCACCAGCAGGTATGAACAATTAACCAAATGCCTATCTCCATTCCCATTGTCAATCTGGCTCACTCATTACACTTTCCACAAACATTTGGATTTGTGATACTATTCATCAAAATCAAGATCATTCATCATCATCAACAGCATTTAATACTTTCCATGCCAACAGCCATGCCTAATCCTGACTCAAATCCAATACCTTATAATTATAAAAAGTATAATAAAAATACCTTTTAAGCACTTTTATTAAGGCACTGAGCTAGCATTTGGCTGCCCAGAACACCAGGAGGGTCTCACCATCGAGTCCAGACAGGCCAGAAGGGAGATTTTCTCCAACACCATGGGAGCACGAACTTAACTGCTGTGGGGGAACTGACACTGCAAGCCAGTTGGCCAAAAGGAGAGCGGGTGTAGGTTCAGACTCAGTCCTCATTACTCAAACAAGAAAACTACAAAGGTCTAAGACAGAAATACCACCTTCACATCTCTTCTATTAACAGAAACACAGAGAAAACCCATTTCATTAGATACTCTCCTCTTCATTAGAGACTCATACATTCATGCTCACGAAATTTCAACTCTTCAAGTTCACAGATCAAAATTCCACATTAAGGTCTTTAATGAGTTTTTTAAAAGCAATCCAGGAATGTTCCATTTATATTCAAACAAAGCTTAGCGCACTGCCGTAGTCAGGCTTACCTGCTGGAATCCGGAGTGGTGTGGCGGGCTCTTTCCCAGGCCCTGCACAGCTTTCGTGGGGGACTGTTGCTGCTGCTGCTGGGCCAGAGCTTGGACCTGTAACTGGCTTGCAGACTGTGCTGTTGCCTGAGCTGGTAAAGATGAAAGGGGTTGCTGGGAAGGAGGTGGCGTTTGCTGAGGTCCCTGGGTCATTGGCCCTGGTCCAGAGGGCCGTTGCTGGCTGTAAGGAATGTGGGACTGTTTCCCACCTTGCACCTGGTTTCCTGCAGGTGAGTGAGCTGTGGGCTGGAGGAAGGTTCCTGGGACAGAAACACCACCCGGGAAGGTGTACCCTGTGCTCATGGAGAAAGCCACAGGAGGGGGGACAACGTAGGTCGGAGGTGGAAATCCTGGAAAACATAAAAAAGCAACTTTAATCACAATTTGGCAGAGCAGGTAGTTCCCTAAAGAAAACATTTAGTGTTTTCAGGTTTTTTCCCCCCTCCTATTTTGCTCCTTTAGTGCTTCCTGTCCTCGCGGTCCACATACAGTTGGCATGCAGGCACTACACTGTTCTTTCTCACCTTCGCATGTGCATGGCTGTGATCACAGGGGGATCTGAGTTTGTTCTCAAGTCTTTGTGCAGTATTTCAGGCACTGGTAAGTCAGCCAGGACAGTATCTGGGGGGGTCATAGCTTTCCCACACACACTTTCAATCTTCCCGTTTTTCCCTCCCCATTATCTTTTTCCTTCCTCATTCCAGTGTTTTTGATGCTTGAACCCCAGTTCCCATCCCCTCAAGCACACACATTTTCTGGGACTAAACTTGTGGAACAATGAACAGAAGCAATCAATAAGCCTACTGCCTCCTCCCAGACCATCACCAGTCAGATCAATTTAGATCAAGACAGACAATAAGCAAACATATCCTCACATCCGCAAGATCAATTTCCTTCCCGTAGTTCAAACTGAAAAGCTGGGTTTGGAACAAGGTTTCATTGTGTGCCTTGCAGGCCAGATTTTATGCTGACTTTGGGACAGGGAAGATGTCCCTCCGTCTTATATTGAGCAAATACACATCAACAGAGACAGCCTTCAGCTATTTTGTGAGCAAACATGGACTGCAAGGTATGACAGGAACACTCCACAACGAAACGGGAACATGCAATGTGGCAACAACAGCAAATAAGACCACACAAACTACAGCTTGAAACATGAGCACCACTACAAAAGAAACTGAGCTTTAAAGAAGAAAGCAATATGACTGATCTTTTGTAATGGAGTCTTATGCACAGACAATGCTTTCTCCTGAGGTAGCAGAAGACTTTGTCATGCTTTGACTAACTACAGAAACAGCCTACTGTGAAGTTCCTTGATCTCACACCCACTAACCAAGAACGAAAGTGGCAGATTTCATGAGACCTCAATTCCAAAGCATAAGGAATCCTATTTATCTCCTTTTAATTCTTCCATGCCTGTTCTTCACTACTCTGTAGGATTCTCCAAGTGAGGATGCACGTTCATTATAACAGCTTCTACCTTCGGAGGCTCTAACACCCACTGCTACAGGATTTTCTTTGCAGTCAACAGTAAGATCACACTTCAAAAGAATGATGCAAATTACCTGGCCGGCTAGGAAGGGGAGGGAAGGCTCCTGGGTGATGAATGGGGATGAACTGAGAACTGCTGGCCTGACTTGGAGTCTGAGTTACAGGTGTTTTCCTGGCTTCAGACACTGGAGTCTTCCTCATCTCCGTCTGGGATTTCACCTAATGCAAAAGAAAGTGAGAAGAAATTAGATGACTTTTACTGTAAAAACCCGCATGATGACTCAAGCCAAAAAACGAACTCCCAGATTGTCTGAGAGATGATTTTCTTTTCCCCGAGTGACTGGGAGAGGTTTGGGACACAGGAACCCAGTTCTCTCCACACTGACCTCAGGCAGGTTACCGTGCCTGTCCTCGGGCACTCCTTGCCTCACAAAAGCACTCTACGGGTTCTACCCAGAAAAAGGCTCCTTCTCTAGCGAAAGGGTGGAAAGTGGACATGATAATATCCTTGGACCATACAAAGAGAACCTACCATGCTGCTTGCCTGCAATGCTTTAAAAACAAAACAGACAGTGCAGATGCTATTACGCTTCTCCTCTGGCACTGCTTTAACCTAACTCATGCTACTTACCTGCAGCACCTTAAAAAACAAACACCCCACATTCTTCCTAGGAACTCTTTCAGGCTAATCCACACAGTGATGTACACGCACAAATTCCTGCGTACTATCAAATTCTTTTGATCGAGAACATACAAGAATAATAGAAGTGCTTAACCTCTTTCAGTTTACTGCGTAACTGCTGTATGTTCTGTTAAAAGAGCTGCACCAGTTAAAGGCAGAGAGAAGAATGTAATGTAATGTTTACCTGATTCTGAGTCTGCTGCAGTCTGGGTCTTCCTGGAGAGGAAGACAGAGGGGAAGACTACTTTCCCTTTCTGTTCAGCTCGGCAGAACTGCCTGGAATGCAAGATGGAGCAGGCAGGAAAAAGACAGCAAGCAAGGAACCTGGGCAATACAGAAAGGGCCCGGGAGCAGACCTGATGCCAAGCTTCACAGGTGAGTGAAAGAAAGGGGGTTTTACCAGGGACCAAATTAAAAAAAATCCAAACCAAACAAACCAAACCTGTGTGGGGTCGATTTCAACATTTAGTGCTGCCGAGTTAAAAGGAGTTAGAGGGCAAACCTCTTCTGCCAAAATACATTGGTAAAGGAGCAGATGGATTTAAACACTTTTAGTTTTTTTCCAAGTAATTCTGAATTTCCCCATTCAGAAATTATGGGATTGTTGTTTATTTTTGTGTTTAATTAAAAAAGTAGACTGTAAGACTGGGAGGTTTGGTTGTATATTTTATCTCCCGCTAGAAAAAGTGAGAGGACTCAACCTCAAGGTTCCCCTGACGCTAAGCACCATGAATGACGCAGCCCCTGCTCACACTGCATCTATTCACTGCTCACCTTTGCCCCTCGTCACATTGTTTATTCACCTTATTTCGTGCAGTCTCTTTTTTTCTCCACAATGAGCCAAACATTTTTATAACTCATACTGAGAGCTACATATTCTTTCATGTTGATGTCAGAGAATTCAAAGACACTGTTCCTGCCACAGAATATTAAAATACAAGTTCTAGGCCATCATATGCTTGAAGCCACTACAAAACATTTCCAAAGGTGGCCTTCAAAAGATCCCCCATGTGATTTATCACTAACTTTTAAAAGCTAAATAACTAAACTGACTAATCAAGACAGCCAAACTTCAATTACTTCCCCTGCTTCTACTTGACCTCACCTCAAAAGTGTCAATCCTACCAAATCTCTCCTCGAGGGCTCCTACACAGCGCTTGGGAGAAGCAACACTTCGTCACAGTGACCTCTTAAGGGTATGTTACACCTTGAGCAAGTCTGCATGAAACCTTCCTCAGCTCTGAACGTTATTTTTCCCTAAAGAGCAGAGGTTCAACCCATGTTGCACCTTCGCGATCTTGTCGGAGCATGTGAGTTTTCCACTGATTTGCAAAACAGGACTAATTACTTTTGTATGACATTCTTAACATTTTTGCTATAGTAGGTGCTGCAACATTTGCAGCATTTAGGCTTTGGAAGGCAGTGAGCTAAGCCTGAAACTTCAAGGAAGGCCAAAGCAGAGCGCCAGTGCAAAACCTACACTGGTTTCTCCTTAGTTGGGGGAAAGCAAACTTTCCCCATCTTCTGGAGAAGGTCTGGATAAATAAGTCCAGCAAAGTAAATAAAACAAAAGGTATTTCATTGTAGTAGCTGCCATAAAAAATACAGCTGATAGAACTAAAAAGTCAAAATTAATTTCTATTCAACAAGAGATGAAGAGTGATCAGCTACAGCAGAACAGATTCCACTACAGCTGGGCTTGAAATAAGTTCTTCCTAGGTTTGTCATTTCTGACAAATCAGCTGTATTAGAATTAAAATAACTTCCCTGTCCAAAAAACTACACGTTTCTGACAAGATCCAGCGGGGTTTATGGGCCTTAAGTCCTTATTTTGCAAGACAGGGACACAAACACTGAAATTAATAGTTGTGCTCAGGCCTGCAACCACATTCCAGAGGCGCTCAACAAGTAAATAAGAAAGCTGCTATTCTAACTTGCCTGCGTTTTCCTGGTTTTCAGAACAACTGTCACATGGTTTCTGTAAGCTAATCCCCTTGGTCAGAACCCCTGCAAAACCAACTGCGTAACACTGCCTGTTCAGACCACCTGTTACATAACAGTGATGTTTAACAGCAAATAATCAGGAGGAGAACAAGAATAATGATCCAAGCATTCTAAGACCACAAGTCAAAGACTGAAAGAGCTGGTTGGTCTAGCACAGGGAAAATAAGGCCTCGAATACACAGGCCTTCAGAGCAGATGCTAAGGGAAGGCTTTAAGTTACTTTGCAGACCTGTCCTGAGAAGCAGTCGTAGGCTAATAGTGCATTAGGAAATAATTTCCACTTGCAAAAGCGGTGAAGAACTGACACAGTTTCTCTAGGGAAATAATAGTGTCTCCATCACTATCATTAAATGCCTTCAGATGTCATCAGGGAATGACTGAGATGCAGCCAAACTATTCAGGTACAGATCACATCAACCCTGAAACTCTACACCCTTATTTACTACAACTCAGTGGAACCCAGACCAGTAAACTCACTGACTACTGGTTTTGTACACAATGCTCACAAAAATAGGGGAAAAAAGCCATACCTCTACAAAATGTGACTGAGGAAAGAACAGCCGATATGAAAGCCAACAATTCTGAGCAAGTGTCTGAGCACACAATGAGTTTAAACACTTAGGGTTTAAGTTCAGTGTGGCTTTCCTTACCTCCACAGAGGGCCACCTCTGCATGCACAGTATGGAGGATCTTATTCCACATCAACAACTGGGTGCGCTTGTGATGCGTTTTATTTAATGAATGTGTGCAAGTCAACTGAACAAAAACGCAGAGTAACCAGTTCCTTCACAACAGACCGTGGCGTGGGTAAGAGCCTGACTACAACCTGGCCACATCAACTGCCTTGGCAGCCTGCATAATTTACGGAACAACAGGTTGAAATCTTTTGTTTTTAAAGATAGTTAACATAGCAAAATCACCTTTCATTGCTCCCTGTCTTTTCTTCCCCTACAAACTGAGACAACAACAAGGAAAAGGGCAGAGACTCAAAGATCACTAACACCTGGTCTCTGAGATAGATGAGTTTCTATTTGTTTGTGTGTTAGCTGTACCTGCAGGACCTACAGCAAGACCTCGACTCTACTACACTCTACACAAGCAGTGATGGCCCCGACACAAACATTGTACTGCCTAAGATGCAGCACCCCTTTGATCTAAATGCTTACCTGAACCGCCACGTTCTGCTTTCCAGCTTCCTGAATCTTATCCAAGCCACACTTCTTGGTCTCGTTCTTTCTTTTATTGTTATCCTTCTTTCCATCGTTCTTATTGGCTACTATTCCTTTGCTATAGTCCCGTCTTTCCCTACATACATCTTTAGGGGGATAGATGCGCCCTTGCTCTCTGTTCATTTCCCGTGGCTTGATGTTCTCTTTGAACGTGACCATTGGTTTTTCTCCTGCGTCACAGTTGTTATTCAAGCTTCTACCAGAGGACAGAACTGATTTGAGTCCAGGGCTCCCATCTGTGGATAGTGGCTCTGCAACAGATGTTTCCTGCAAGGCGAGACTCTCTTTGGCTTCACTAGGGTCCTCTAGTAATAATTCCGGGATTTCTGTCAAAAACAACAGCTTTCCTACCTCATTTTCACACTGAATCAACCTGAAAAAAAGAAATTGAAAAGCAAGAAGCATTGAATAATTTTTCATAGGGTAACTCAATTTCCCAAATTATAAAAGCAGAAAGTCAACACACATGGCAAGCATCTCTTCACCCCAGCAGCAAAAAGATGTTACATCAAACACATACCCAGCTACAGGCATTCTCTACTGTGACATAAGCTCATATGCTGACACTCATGCTACCGCTTCAAACACTGTTTCCCACTCAGCTGTGCTGCAGTACAGCTCAAAAGGACTCAAACATGATGCTTTACTCCAAATACATTCCCTATCATGAAGCGATGGCATGATGAAGTCAGCATCCCACACTCACATCACCTCTAACTGCTGTGTCAAAGAGTGAGAAAAATAAAGCTCAGCTCTGGCACCTGCGTTACCTAATCTTTCGGGAGCAACTGCAACACACAGATGAGACTTGCAATTACCTTGGCTGGTTATCAGCAATCCATTTGCCTGCGAAGATCAGACGTTGTTCCCGTATCCGACGTTGTTGCCCTTCCTTATCTCCTGTAATTGCCTGGTGGCCTTTGGAAAAATCCAAGTTCCTAATATTGACACAAGAGAGAGAATGATATTAATTAGACAGCCTCTGGAGCATCATATTTCTTTAGAAATACAACTGGGTCAGCATTACTCTATTCTAAGCTGTGAAATTTCACCTGATCCTATTCAGAACATGACAGTTCTGGATGTCAGATTTACAGATGCAATTCTCTGGCGAGATGCAACTGAAAAGGTTAGTTTGGTTTTTTTACCAAGACAGCAAAAGCTCATCTGTGCAATAACCACAAATTACAAAAATAAGATAAGTGAAACCTTCTAATATCATCATTTCCGCATGATGTCAGGTGCAGGGACACAGTAAAGAACAGTATAAACCTCAGATCAAGTAGTTTTCACATAAAAGTATTCCTTTCCTCACGACTTAATTTTTTCCCTTTCAGTTTACAGAAGAAAAGCAAAAAAGGCACAAGCAATATTATAAGGTCATGACTCTCCCCAGAGTTTAACTGAAGATTTACTAAATGAAGACTCAAGTCCCATGTTGCCTCTTACAGTTCTTCGGCAAAGACACCTCTATCAATCCATATAGCAGTATGTGTTCATAAATATATTGCAGAGAACAGGCCAACATATACTAGAACAGTGACATCAGCAAGAGAACAGTTTCCTTCAGCTGTCACCCACCTGAAGGAAGGCCTCAGAGCCAAGAATCCTTGCAACTCAAATTCTTCTGGAAGGGGGGTTGCTGGTGAAGAGAAAGTAAACAGCATAAGGAAAGCATGAACACATGAAGCACAGTATTGTAAGTAGGTAACTCAGCAAGGTCACTATACTCAGGAAAGCCTTTTATTAATGTGCTCATCTGTACTGGTGCACTCTGCAATCTTAGGAGTTTGGGAATGATAAAGTAGAGCAAAGTCTGCTCAGCATGAGAAATCAGCATTTCCGAAGTATCCACATGCACTAATACTAGAAGACAACTTGCTTCCTTTATTTGCTCTTCAACTGCAAATCCTCATAATATCAGGAAAGGTGTCCACCGTTCCCAGTTCTTTATAGCATAGACTAAAAGCATCCTTAATTGATGAAAGTTAGCAGGCTTTAAAAAAATATCAGTGAGTTTCAAACTATTTAAGGTCAAGTTTGAGATTAGAAGCAGAAGTGAAAAATCAGAGCAATGGTCCAGAACAGTAAAGCCTGTGCTGACATTTCAAGACCCCCTTTACTAAAGTGAGTTTAATTCCTGGATGATGAGCCAGGAAAACTGGATTCCAGCATTGCTCAAGCAATGGCTTAATGCATGAAGTTAAGGCAAATATTATTCAACCATCTATCTCAACAAATTTGAGAAATGCTTATAATAGGCTAAGGGTACACTTAATAGTTTCACTCACATCAGACTTTTATCAAATAGACCCCTCTGATCTTAAGAAAAATAGCTACCTGCAAACCCAAAGCCAATTAAAACAGTGAATTTGCCCATGGAGCCCACAGGTCTCATGTTTGGTTTTATGAAATTCTTAGTGCATACATTCTCTATCATTTTGACACCTGTAATAATGAATACTAGAAGACAACTTGCTCCCTCATTTGCTCTTCAAACTGCAAGTCCCCACAACATCATCAGGAAAAGCATCCATTGTCCCCCAGTTCTTTCCAGCACTGACTACAATGATCCTTACCATTATTACTGGATAGATCTTCTTCATGAGGCTGGAAGCTGTTTAGAAGAGAAATCAGCCAAGGCCATATGCTACAAACCAGAACACAGACAAACGATAAGCGACAGCTACAAAACACGGAATCTACCAGTCTTATTAAGAAAACATCAAACTGTTACATTCACAGCTCCCATTAATCCTTTGATTCCCAAGAAATCTCCCAAGGCTCACAGAAAAGATGAGGAATTTTTTTTTTTTTTTTTAAGAAGTCAATCTAAAGTTACAGAGAAAGCCAGACTCTCACAGCAGAGCACTCGTTATCCAGCAAGTCAGAAAGCTGACTACCAATTTAACTAGACAAAAGTTCAGAGCACCTGTTTGCAACTTGTGTTCTCCAGTGCAAAGCTGACTGCTCTCAAGGCACAGTAAATTAATCAGTTGGGAAGCAAATTAATTGATCAGGATAAAGCTGTGTAGCAGTGCTTCTGTTCTGTGAACACCAACACTGTAGCATAGCAGTGACACAGCTACCAGAAAGGTAAGAAGGTCTAAGGACGGGCTGCACTGAGTAAAAGCGTTAAACTAAAGGTTAAGGGGCAGTCTCCCTGCCTTGCACTGGTAATACCAGTACAAGCAGTGACTGGAAATTCTTTATAAAGGCCCTGGAGCAAATAAATGAAAAATCACAACCACCACTGCAGAGCTGGTTAACATTTAACTACCATCACCAGGCTGCTTTCTTCTATTTTTTTAAAAGCTCTAAACCAAAACTCTAAGCATCCTCCTGTTTTAGTGATGGGCACCAAGTTCACAGAGGCAACAGAAAATTGGCTTTCAGCCATCACCCAGAGCTTGGATTGGAGAACACAACGTGCACCTGAAAGCCTGTATCAGTCACTTTCTTGTGTCACCACAGGAACTGGAAACACTATATTTATGCATTTATGCTTTTTCTCTACACTAAACTAAGCAACAGCTCTCTCTCATGACTGTCAAGGAACAGAAGGAAGAAAAAAAGGAGAGCGCAAGTCTGTTGCAACCTACAGTAAAGTGCAACCTTCCCATACATCATCTGAAATAATGAGATTTCATAATAAGGTATCTCTAAGGAAGAGTAATGTAGTGACACATATGAAAACCTAGATGTAACATGACTTCCACAGAGCAGGTCTGGAAAACTCATTCCCAGAGAGCACACACCCATATTGATACAGTCATTTCTGTCCTTTTGCCCCCAGATTCACCTATTTTTCTAGTTAAACACATTTCCTCTCTAGTTCAGATGTTCATACAGTTTGGGCTACAATTAAGTTATCCACAGGAAGATATGGATAAGAGTGGGGACAACTGAAAGTTTAGAAAGGAATAAGGATTATTTCTTGAACCAAGAGCACAAATAAGTATGAATTCAGAGTAAGCAAGACTTTTCAATATAAAACGAACACCAGCTTATTGAACAGAGGCCAAGAAAGGGGTGTGTGCATGTGTGTAGTCTGCAGACAATGGCTTTCATTAGAATCTTCCAACAGAAACAAAAAGAAAACTCTCAACCACACAAATAATGGGGAAGGTGGACAGTCACCTCTAATTTTCAGAGCAAACAAATGTAATGAACTAATGAATGGTTATTTCAACAAATCTTAGCAGTACTAAACTTTCTTTTCAAGTTCACCTGTGCATTGTACAGCTGTTTGCTGCCCACTTCCAACTCCTTTGAACAGTGAGTGCCTGAGAATACTGCATTATCACACCACAGATTTAAAAGCCTGGCATGTTCTTTAAAGATAGGTGATATGGGCAGAAGGACCTGCTCTGGCTGACTTGATATTCATTCACACCTCAAGATTCATTTGACACAATTTGCTCATGCAGCCCCTCGATGTCTGTTACATAAATGCTTTTCCATTTTCTCATTTGTGTATTGCCAGTTATTGCTACTCTATGCAATTAAACATATCAAAAGAAAGATTAACACTCACTACCGTCTTTCATCCACCACTGCCTCCTGGAAAACACTGGGCCTAAGCTTCAGCCAGTCCATTGAAACCTTCACAGCTGGAAGAGGATATGCAGCCCCAGAGTCCTCCTGGTAGTCGTTTTGTAAAGGACACTTGCACAGAACTCCAAGAAAGGACACTAAAAACAGAGCAGGAAAAACCAATATCAAACCAATGTGGGAACGACACTTTAAAAGTTAACCAATAACCTAATCAAACACATCCCACCCATAAAACTCTTAAGATCTAGTTCCTTATCATAAAGGAGCTCAATTACTTAATCTTAAAAATCCACCAGCAAGTCAGAACACTTTTTTTTTTTTTTCAACAAAGAGTTTTCTATTATGAAGCAGAATCCTGGAGGTTCCCCTCTGCCCTCTTTTTAAGTGTCATGGAAAATCATTTTACTAAGTTAACAAAATCCAGTAAAACACGCCCATTACAAAAGCACTCATTCATTTATTTATCAGAAATTATCAACTCAACTATCTATCTGCATTTTATCTGCTTTCCCAGGTCAGCAGGTACACAAACCCTCCTAGCTTTGCGGGCAGGCACCCAGCTCACAGCCGTTAGAGCACACAACCTGAGAAACTGTAACACGAGTGAGACCATGGTGCTTCCAGAACCAGCTCCAGGCTGCACTCTGGAGAAATTCAGCTATCCAAAACGTAGATGTTTATGAACAAGGCCAAGTTGCTTATGGGCCAGATCAGGTTAAGCAAATCAGTATTATGTGGCTAGAGTCTAAAGTGCTCTGCACTTCCACTTATCTCCTAGTTGATATTACCAAGGGCACAGAAGCAGTTGAGGTCCCAATTCAGTTAGCTTCAGCTTCAGCCCTGTTGAATCACAACTAGCTCCACGCAAAGCAATCCAAACCGCATTGCAGTCAACTGTGGAGCAGCCCCTCTGTACAAGGTACTACCCACCACCAAGTTGGACCGAACTTTGCACTCAAGCGAAAACGTTCTTTCAGCCAGGAAAAAGATGCAGAGTTCTATAAGGCTTCAAATGGAGTAAGGTAGGGCACATAAATCCAGCGCTAGTCAGCACTG
Organism: Neomorphus geoffroyi; assembly: GCA_033558235.1. Classification (NCBI taxonomy): domain Eukaryota; kingdom Metazoa; phylum Chordata; class Aves; order Cuculiformes; family Neomorphidae; genus Neomorphus; species Neomorphus geoffroyi. The sequence continues at coordinate 5,851,393 of JAUMJM010000074.1, forward strand.
CTAAACAAACCATCCTATGCAACCCTCTTCTCTCTGAACTTTCTCCCATGCTGTCCATTCTCATCACTTCTCACACAGCCATTAAGTTAGATGCTAACAGCCAATTAATAATTGATTCCATATAAAAACGGCAGAGAAATACAAAAATCAATTTGTTTTCATACTTACTGAACAGCGCCAATAGCTGTGTCCAGCAGAGCTGCTCATCCTGGCTGTAGCTGTGCTGCTCCGTTTCATTGCTGAAGTCTCGCAGGTGATGCAGTTGAAACAGATTGATAACAGTAATATGTACTAACTGCTGAGAATTGAAGGCCTTTTGGAATAACAACCTCTGCAACAAAGACACACATATAACATACATATTTTTATATGGCAAAGCACATGCTTGAAAGGATTTGCAGTTGCTACTTCACTGCCTGACTAATGTTTCTGCCCCTAAGGTGACATTCATTGTAGATTTGATTTTCAAGTCACCCTACTAGCACAGCACAGAGCTTCCAAGGAGGACATGGGCAGATGCCCACTATTAAGCCCAAGGTTTCTGATTGTATACCAATTCATAAGCACAAACCCACAACGCCCTCGATATGGCTCTTTCAGAGTAAGTGTGACTTTAATGCTGCAATGGCAGCATCACAACACAACTGGAAAAATCACAGAGGTGTTTGTGTCTCCTCTTTGTCCTCTAGTCTTTTGAAGCAAGCACAGAGAGGGTGACATTTTAAAAACAACACCTCAGGAAAATTTAACTATTGTGTGGTTATATATTAAAGACTAATTCCACATCTGACTGCATGGGTCATGCAATGTCATGGTGGACTAAAACAGTGGGAGTAATTTACAAACGCGTTTCAGTAACCACACTGTAAAACACACCTTTCTCAAAATAGGAAAAGAAACTTCAATGCTTTTTTTGGAACATTGTGAAAAAAAGGAGATATCTTAAACCACAATGACCATCTTCAGACACAACAGTCAGGGAGGCAAGTGGATTAACCAGTGTAAGGTTTGAGCTCCACGTTCAACATGGATTTTTAGTTAAGGGCACGAAGCACTCAACAGCTGACAGCTCATCAGCAGCTGAATCACAGGCCTGACTGAATGCTCCTCACCCTACCACTGCTCTCCTCATTCAGAGTTAAAAACAGCCACACAGTCAAAGCGATTATCCACCACAGAGACAATTTCACATCTACATACAACCCATGTAAGTCAGAAGAGCTGCTCTCCAGTAAATTAAGTCTTGTGCTGCATAATACAAACAAAAAAGTAATCTAAACAACAAAGCAGGGCTCAATTAGTTCTCCTAAAACCCTGGATCAGTTCAGAAAAATAAGGGAGCCGCACATGTCTGAGAAATGCTCATAATTATTGATTATAAGCATTGTGGAAAAAGCAGTACTTGTTCAGCAGCCAGCATCACATACAGAGAGACAGTTATTTAATTTTGAAACATTACTTAAACTATGTTCAAGCAGTTCACATTCAAAGCTCTTACAATTTGCAAGTTGTGAGGGAATTGTTCATTTTATTTTAAGGAATGTTTGGACCTAGCTGAACTCAATGAAAAAACTGTAAAGAACACAAATATAAAGAACATTTGTAATTCTTTATATTGCTACGAGCACCTTCCTCTAAGTTTTGTACAGCACCTACTACATTTGTTCTGCTGAACACAACCACAGAACCCACTCATTTTCTGCAAATGAAGATGCTGAAGCAGAGCATTTCCCAAAAGGCACATTACAGTTAATACAATGTCCACTTCTGTACTATGTTGTATAAATACTTTACAAAACTCTTTGTTTCCATCTTTGCTGTATTGTCCAACTTGATGAGCTGGCTACATAATAAATGTGTACTCCTGGATTGTCTAGAAGAAATACGTTCTGAACAGTTCCATTCCACACACAAACTGAGGTTGCACTGGAGCATTGTTTTTAAAGGCAAACTGCTGACAGGAGAGGCAAGTTGTCTGAAGCAGATTAAAAGCAGCCTTAATAACCACTGGGAGCGAATGAATGCCATCCAAAAATGAAGCTCTCAAAATTCCTTAGGCAACTGAGCCAAGACTTCCCAGACATATCAAGTGCTTTTCAATGGTACTCAAGAATCACCCAGGTTAAAGAGTAGAAAATCAACTGCAGTCATTGATTTCTCCTGAATTTCCACCAATAAAGCAGCACATGTCAAATGGGAAAAGAATCCTACTGTTTGTAGAAGCCAACAGAATCACCCAGCATTAGCTGCAAGACAGACCTTCCACAACTGACTACTTGAGCTTCCTGTATTTTAGCACATGAAAAAGTTACTATTGAATTGTAACTTCAAAACTCAGCTGATAGAAATACTCCCCTCAGTACACTAAATTAATATGTCCTTAGAACTAACCTTGAACTGTTCTTCCAGCTTTTCTCGAAGAGGGCTCAGCTTCTCCAAGCTCTTACTCAGGTACACATGGCCATGGAATTTAATAAATGCCTTGATGAAGTCAGACACGCTCCATCGAGTCTTCACCTCATCACGACTGCATTCAGAACAGAAATACTTCAGTCTTTGAAATGAGACACAACTGCAGACAACAATACAAACATTTCTATGGAGTTCAAGGAAAGAGGAATGTCCATGCAAATCTATGTTTTCATTCTGACACAACATGCTCGTTTCCTGCATTCACTGTTTACACTCAGGAGCATCGCAGACACAAACTGCTCTTTGTTCCACACATCTGTAAGGATGCTCTGACAGGAACAGGGTTGAGGAACTTGTTTCTACTACCAAATACAAATAACTTCTGGCAAGGGAAGTACATTTGGAAGAAATTTCCTCCATCTTAACCGAGCAAAAATACATTATGCTTAGGGCTTACCTTTCCAGTGCTTTAGAAAGTGCTTTTTGTAAGTTAGTGGAGGCAGCTGGGAAAGGAAACTTCACAGCAATGCTTCTGCAGTAGTAGAAAATTGTGGTCAAGTGGTCTCCTTTGGAGGAAGCTAGAATAGCCAACTGATTATAAGGCTGACCTAAGGGAGAAAAAGCATGCTAGATCTCAGAATAAGCATGTTCACTTGAAAGGGGAGCATGAAGTCCTAAATTCTCCAACAGACAAGACTCGTACTTATCTGCTGACCCTTTTACTCCACCCTCAGATCAGTACCACTCAAATGAAAAAGCTTCCAAATTTATGGTGCAGTTCTTTTGGCTTTTTAGTTTCTGTTTTCTCGTTTGTAGAGGGGTAAAATATAGTTTAAAATTTTTATCTAAATAAGATATTTTCAAAACCAAGCTTTCACCACCAATATATTTATCTTCATCTATTTGGACAAAACCGAGCCAGTTTCACCCCACAAGGTAATTCCAACTGTCCATAGTTGTTCATAGCTTTTGTCTATATAGAGTAAAAATCTCTATAGTTAGAACTTAACTGGCTAAGAAATCGAATTACTAGTTTCAGCATCCTGGCTCAAAAATGATTTAACCTTCTCTCACCATCCCTACATTTTGGACCACTGTAAGCCAACAGCTAGAAAGCTAGATCCTTGTACTACAGCAGCTCTTCACTTGCATAAGCAACTTGAAGCTACTAAACTTTATAAATTGGCACGTGAACAAAAAAATTTAAAAAATGCTGCTGGTAAGCATGTTTTCATTAATTGTACTTTATAAGGTATGAATGTAACAGTATAATGTGGCAGTAGAGAAGTCTTGGAGTGAAGCTGCGTTACTAACTTCTCTGTTTTTAAATCTTCACAAAAAGACACAAGTGAGAGAGAAGGCAAACACGTAGTATCTAAAACTGATTTACCAACAGGCCAGGCTTTGTTGCATGATTGGTTTTGGTATTTGGGATAGAGGTTTATATAAAATCTCAAGTTTCCAATTGCCACACAAGAAAAGCAATACCCCAAATCTTACTCTGGAATTAAGAACCTAAAAGGTATCCCAGACTCACCATTAGAAGGGACAAGCTGAGCCGCGTGTCTGTAGTAAGACTCTGCCTGGCTGGTCTGATTCCTATAGCGAGCTAAGAAAACAACAGCAAAACCGAGCTGAGACAAAATTCAACTCTTCTGCACTTAATTTAATACAAAGCGGTTCGCCTGAAGAGCATTTCACTGTTACTTTAGAAATAAGCATCAGAAGAACATAAAACTACACCAACAGCATGAATATTCAAATACTGAACTTCACAATGGTGGTTTTCCCACAGATCCTACTGTCACAGCAAATCAGTGCTTATGTATTAGAAAGATTTTGCGCCAACAGCATCTCATCCAGAGAGCTACAAGTATTTTTAATGCTTCTTTGCACAATCAGAAAACAATCTAATTTTGGGTTATTGTAAAAGCAATTGTAGAATCCAGTGAAAACAAAACTTTCTACAACACACAGTTCTACTCTGATTAAAAAAATAAACCTGTTGAACTTAATGTAAAAAAGAAACCTCATTTATGAGGGCTGGATTTAACTGTTGCCTTAGCAAAAAAAAATTAAAAAGTAATGTTCTGAAAAAGAAAGGTATGCTAGCCTGCTGCAACAAGTTTTTTTTAACAGTTAACGGTTTCAACATTTCACTACACCTACCAGAAAACCTTCTATGACCAGTATATTAGGAGAGTCAGTCTAGCAAATCACCAGAAAGCTAGTGATTAACTGCCTCCATGCATTAATATCAAACACACATTAGAAAAGTCTAACAGCATTGCTTTCCAGACCTTTCCCCCTGCAGCAACCAAACATACCATCAGCTACTACCTGATAATTTGGAGCACACTTGGTCTAGTGGTTGCCCAGGGTATGCATAGATTCCCCTCTGTGAGGGCTGAAAACAGGTAGAACTAGGTGTCCCACCTTTTTTTTCCTTCAAAAACTCACCAATATCTCCAAGGTGGACAAGGCAGTGCTGGCAGATGTAAGAGCAGGAGCTAGATTGCGGCTTCACTATGGCGCTGGTGTGCGTCTGTTTATTGCTAATGATCCCCAGCTGGGAAGACTTTACACGACATGGCAAGTCTACATTAAAAACTGTGCACAATTCCTGTAATAACTAGAGAAACAGGTCTAATTTAGTAGGAGCCAGAGACAGTAATCAGAAAAGCACTGAAACAACAGATAAAACTAATGGAGCACCACTTGGAGACATGGATTAGCTAAACACATTTGAAGGGAATAAGCCTAGGTTAAAGGAAATGAGACTATAAATTACACGCTCCATACAGAAGTCACTGAGCTCAATGCTGTGTCATTCCACCTAGAATCACAAAAAGAAGTTTTACCTCTCTGTGCATCCCAAACCAGTATGCAGCTCAATTCCCATTATACTTAAATTACCAAGCATGCATCAGTGGAGACTGACCATCCCACATCTCCAAATCTTCTTGGGTTTTGTGCTTGTTTGTTTTGTTGGGGTTTCTTGTTTTGTTTTTTGGGGTGCGTGATGTTTTTTAAAAAGGGCACTCAAGAGAGAGAGTTTTTCATACCTTAAGTGACACCGTTCTCTGAAAAACAGCACTATCTCGTCTTAAACTCTATGGAGAAGCCTAAACAAAACCAAGTATGTGGCTAACAGTTCAGCAGCTGAGTTGTCAGTAAATACTTGTGCTAAGCTAACGGTGAGACTCTTTCAAAGAACAAGGAAGGCATCAGTGACTTGATCAAATATCTCAAAAGCTGACCAAAGAAAATCCTGAACTCCTAATTAGTTCTTTTGATGTTTTTCCTAATGGACTCCAGCAAATACTCTGGAAAGCAACAGTAATCAGTAGCAATTAATAGCGGTTTTTTCTGCTGTTTTACAGAGTTAGAAAAGCATGTAAGAACTGACAGACTTTCTCCCAGCTGAGAATGGCTGTGTCTCCAAATAAAACAGACCTGCAACAGAGTTCTGCTTCCAGATAATGGCATATAGAGAGCACAGCCTGGGGCTGACAGAGATGCGCACTCTGTCAACAACTAAACATACGATGCAGATCTTTTGCTTGCTGCAGCAAAAGGTTTGTGTTATACCTTCCTTCCTTTCTGCTCTGTCTGTTATACAGTAGATAAAAATCCCCAACACGAGAGAGATCTCTCGGATGAAAGCTGGATAAAAGAGAAACTTGACATCTTCCAACATGCTGAATTAGGAGAATTCATGTTCTCTTTCAAAGATGTCATTTACACAGGTCTCACAGTTGGGGAGCAGGTGTCTTGTCTGTGCAAAATCTTTAGGCTAAAAATGGGACGATTAACATCACTGCAAACAGAGAAAGACGACCCAGTCTGTGGTATCACAAAAAGAGCAAAGTTCCCTGAAACACTGCAGGTAAGAACAAGGCTTTTGCAAGACAAACAGCAGAGATCATAGAAAACCCTTTGCAGCCATGCCACAGCCTGTCAAACAGGCTGCTTTCCAAAAAACAATGCCAAAGGGGGAAAAAAAAAAAAAAAAGACAATTGCATATATTCTTCAAAAAAACTGGGGTTGCCTTGCAGATGTTCAGAATCAGACTAGGAACTGATACTGGAAGAATGACCTACATGTGTGCTGTAACCTGAAGCCGATGGAAACTAGGCATGACAAAGTCTAGTCAGACCGCTATTTGTGATAGAGGATTCAGCAGTGACAGTGCTGCTGAAGCACACACCAACCAAGGGCAAAAAAGGAAATGGAAGCAAGTTGTCTTTATTAAGGCCGTTATCACACACCAACTCTTGCTCTCCACAATCTACAAACTGAAAACTAACACTAGAAAGAGAGTATAGGCAAAAAAACTGGTAGTAAAGACTAAATACATGAACAGGAATCACATTCCTTTTGCAATTAACTGACAACATCGCAGAAGAGAGCACTCAAGAGCACTCGACAATATAGTTTTGCTTAAGTGGAAGAAAAGCTCCTGTAAATGAAGTTTGCAATTCTAAATAATTGTTGAGAAAAATATATAATTAAGACTGAAGATGTGCTTGTAAAGCCTGGGAGTCTTGATTGACAAACCATCAAGGCATTATATTTTGTAGATGAAACAGAAGACTCTTGGGGGCATCCATCCTACCTAGTGCTCACCACGGTTGTGCTTTTAAGTTAGGTATCATTCAGAGAAACAGCTGTATTCGGGTATGTGTGAGATATGTGCATAGGCAGTTCTTGGAAAACATTAACTCAGTGCTCACCATCAGCATCAGGAGTTAGAAGGAAGGGACACAGGACAAAGCACAATGCATTAAGCCACCACACAAATCCTCAGTGTAACCGTATTTTGGAATTCTCCATGTATTCCTGGTCTGGAATAGCTGGACTCAAGAACAAACCCTACTTTTTGCTACACAAGGGAAATCTCAGGCTTTTTAAAGCAGAAAATGAACATAACAGCCCATGAATCCATGCATAGTAATGAGAATGGGAATTTTTCAAGAAATAGCACAAAAAAACTCCTAAGAGTGGCTGGGGGATTTTGCTGTTGTTTCTGTTAGACAATTAAAATATGTAATTCTTCACCATCGATCACAGCAGAGACCAAAGTGAACAGCTCCAAGAAGAACCGGAGAGCCAAGGAAGGCTAGACCTCCCGATAGCTGGATGATTCAGAGAGAAACCAGCTCAAGGCGGCAAACGTGAGCAGCGTAAGGCTGAAGCACACAAACACACCCCAACCAACACATCTTTTGCAACTCACCTGTGTGTAGAAGCCACTAGCTGCCTCTAAGAACAGAGAGAGGTTCGCCTGAACTTCACTCCGATTTGGATTTGCTCTATTTTTCGCCTGACCCTGTAGCGTTGTGATCTGATTTTTAAAGGCATGATTCCAACTGAAAACAAAAGAAAAACGTTTTCCCTTTTTTTTTTTTTTACTCTGGAAGTGTCAACGCAGACAGCATAAGCAACAGGAAAGAACTGTTTAATTACATAGCATCAGACATGAAAATTAAGTTTATTCAAATTCAGGCAACATTCAGATTACAAATAATGTTAAATACAGAAGAATTACCTTTCCCCACCTCTCATAACTAGAGAAACGAATCCCATACTACATAGCTAACACTGTAACAGATTTAAGATTTGCTTTTAATTGTTTTGGTTTAGGCAGCATAGCTTTCTCTTCTGCAAACAGTAAGTGGGGTAAAGAAGTTTCAGTCAAAAGTCATTCAGTGTCTGGAGGCATGGACAGGGTAACTCAGCCAGCCTGCTCGGCTGGCTTCCCTCAGTGCTGGAAGAACCACATTTCTCTTAATAAAACCTGTTACAACCCATGCCTGCATCTTAAATAACAGGGAATGGACTCGGGACAAAGAAAACCCAGGTGGTGCTGCCCTGATATTGGGGTGCTCATGGTACATAAAGTTCTCTGCTGATATTTCTCCCACTGTCCGGCCCTAACTCAGAGGGCTTAAAGGGAGGGTCTTTGGCAGCCACCCAGCTCCCATTAGACCTTGCTTAAGGCTCCAGGTGACTACATGAAGCAAATTTCCTCCTTTCCGGAAACTCCAAACTTCCGCTCCTCCCTGACAGCACAAAAGATTGATGTTTCTTAGCTCTCTCCCATCTTGCTCACCAAGACCCGCTCCTGCATGACAAGACTGCTACTCATTGCCAGAGGCAAAATATCAACTACTGAATGCTCTTGATTGACAGCAGTGCAGTCTCACATTTCACTCACAGCACAGCTCTCATTTTAAAGGAAATAAGACAACCATTTCATAGCATACAATCGCTTTTCTATAAGACTCAGTGTTTTCTGCTCATCAGCCCAGATTACATGCATAAATACAAATTTATTGAGGTACTTACAGGTCCTGCTCCACTTTTTTATCTAAAGCATATTCCAAATCGGTCACTAGCATTTTCTGATATAAGTCCTGTAGAGCCTGTCTGGACGTCCAGACTTCTGCTGGACCCAGCTTCGAATCTGAGCAACAGGAGAAAAAAAGAAGGGGGGAAAAAAAAAAGAAAAAAGACAACAGTTCTTGTAGCACTCAAACTTATGGAGTGGTTCCTCAGCTTCTAAAGGAAAGAATGTAGCACAGTGCAAGATACACAATGCCAAATATCCACTTTTATCATAGATTCATCAGAACAGTGAAATACAAGAACTACAGAGGGACTGGGGACTAACTACCACTGGTTAGCTGATCAGTCTCCTGCAACACTAACTCGTCATGAGAAGAGTCAGCAGCTCACAAGTTAAAGAAAAACAGACAGAAGGAACTGACTCTCCATAAGCTGCAGAACTCCTTGTCATTGGATGAATTTATAAAAAATTTCCAGAGTAGCCTGGAAATATTAGCAGAAAATAAATCCATCAAGGGACACTACATAGAACAGTCCCTGGAGCCAAGGCTGCTGGTGCTTCGGAGAACACTGTGGACAAGTACCACTGCATGCTGGTCACGTTCTAACTCTTTGGTAGCCACCTGCTTTCCATCACTGCAGGTGAATGCAAACATTTCTCCCTGATATATCCAGTTACAGAGTTCAATTTCCCATGCCTGGTACATCACCTGAGCCCAGGCTGCAGGAGCACAAGGGGTGGGCCTCCCCCTAGGCAACTGTTGTGCTGATGGCACAGCCACTCCTGCTGGATCAGATGGATCCAGGCAGTCATAATGTTCCTACGGGGACCACAGCAACCTGCTATGTGTACTACACCAAGGTGGAAGGCAAGACTGAGCAGAAGTTCATTATGCAAGCTGCTTGTTCTGCATGACTGATGCATTAATATAAACCATTTCCATTTCCCATAAATACATACAGCTTAAAACACAGCTTGTAGCATTTTATAGCATTTATGGGCTGCACTTTCATAACATGTGGTAGTGTTCAGATCAATATTTCCATCACCCATCTAGATCCTTGCTGTCCCCAAGTACAGCAGTTCCTGTGGTAGTCTGGACAGGAGTCTCTTCCTCATCTCCAAAAGGAGAACACAACAGGAAAGGAGCAGTGCAACCTCCATCTCCAAATGCTTTAGAACACTCAAATTCAACTTTAAAAATGCATATATTTTTAGATTCAGAAGAGGAGCACAGTTGTTAAAATGCTATTTATTTATATCTTAAAGGTTTGTCTTCCATATAATGTCACATGCTTTTCAGAGAATTCTTAGGAACAATAAGCATAAGGAACATTAAAGAAATCAAGAGTCAAGTATTAGCAGCTAGATCAACTGTATAAAAAAGACACTTACCTGTCATGTCAGCCTTCAGGACTTCTGCCTGCCTGTAAGAAAGCAATAAAACAATAAATTAGAAACAGATTGATCAAAATAATTGAATTATGCTAAAGCACATTCATGCAACAGTAAGCAGAGAAAGAGCCAGCTCTGTAGAGGCGGCCTGCAACCTACACCACTACAACTGCTGTTGTTTAACACTATGATTTCTTTAATTCATACCATAAGTCAACTGTTCACCTTTCCCTGCTTAACTTCAGTCTCTCTCAGAAAAAATATAAACTAGAAAACTGTTACACTATATTTTAAGCTTTATCCTGCAGCGGTGCTCTGCCAGTATTACTGATACCTGCTTATCTGTAACTGAGAATTTGATAGCAACTCTAAGTTGTCACACGTGAAATGCAGCAGCCAGCACAGAGTGAAGCAAACTCCCATCTGTGCCTGTCAGCACAGCGCCACAGCCTTCCTGGCCTTCTGTGCTGCACTAGCTTTCCTTAAGGAGCAGCAATAAGAAGCCTATGGCTTCCCCATTTACCTCTCTTCCTTGCACGGCCTCCCTAAATTCATGGCTCGATCAGGTTTTCAAGAAAAAGGAACATACAGAATGGAAACTGCAGGTGACCAACTACCACGCCTTTCCTGAACATGCTCTGCGAATTCCCAGCACTGGCAGAGGCTCACAAACAGTTTATCAAAGTAACACAGTCCTCAACAAATATTTGTGGATGGTCATCAATGGCTGGCTGGAGCTCATGACTGAGATGCTACAGTCAAGCACAGTGACAGTGGTATATAAAACTTCACAGGGCAGGGCTGCTGGCCTGTCTGACTGACACAGAATTAACAGTGGGCAGGTAAAGGCAGGAAGGACACAAGGCTGCCTGGTGTGGTTGGGTTTTGGTGGAACATACACCCTTCCCTCTGCTACACTCAAATGTTTACATATATTTGCAAAGAGCTCAAGCTTTCCACAGCAGATATGGGATCCTCCCAGAATATGAAATACCCACTTCCACCTGCCTCCCTCAGCAAAACAGACAGATGAAAGTCATATGCCAGCCTGGGAAAGAACTGAGAGCCAGCAGAAAGCACCACCTAATCCCTGAAGAGCACACACTCTGTCCTGCCAACATGAAGTTGAGCGACTGTAAAAATGGTTTTTCAGGTTGTTCAGGGTTCTACCTACTGGCCACAAATTACAGGGGAGGTTCTGAGATCCACATCGTGATTAAAAAAGATACCATAACAGTGACAGTGCTTCACTAGGAAGATGTGTATTGGTAAGTCCCTTCACAAAATCTCTATTTATGAACAGTAAGAAGTATCTATACCAACTCACCAGTCACCACAGCGTACAACCGAGGAAGCAATGGGATGGTCTGAGGGCTTTAATTAAACTAAGAACACCTTTACTGGTGCCAGAAGTAAATCTGCACATTCCTCACCTGCTTCATCAATCTAATCTATTTAATAGAAGAGCTTTCCGCTTATTTCTTTCAAGAAGATATTAATACATGTTTTTCAACTCCTAATGCTGAGAGAAGAGAGAAAATTTTCCTTGCTTGTCTGTCAGTAATAATAGATTAAATATCACGTCTTCAGAAAGCTGAAAACCCAATAAACACTTCCATCGTGGAGGTGACAAAAGCAACTCAGAGATGCCCCTCCCATCACTTCAGCTAGCTCAGTGGGAAAGAGCAGATCTTTTCCCTATACAGCTAAGAGCTGACGCAGGACAGCAACCTGCCCTGTGTGCTGCGCCTCGGGAGCCGCTGCGACGCTGACCTGCAAATCCAGTCAAGCAGAAAGCGGAGCCAGTTCTGCGCGGTTCTGACTCGGCAGCTAGAAACGCCATTGCTCAGAAGGGAAAGCTGACTCGCTCAGGTGCTGAAGTCTCTCTTTGTTCAACAGCCAGCCAAGTTAATACTGTTCGGCTTGTACTTTAAACACTTGCCAGTTGTGCAGGCTTTTCTTTGAGCTGAGAATATGATTTGTGCAGCCAAAACCATGAATCCTACCGACAGGCTCCAGCAAACACAAGCACCAAATTCTCCTCCAGGCAAAAAGGCTTTGCCCCTTAACTGCTCCTCTGAAAATCATAGAATGGTTTGGGTTGGAAGCAACCTTAAAGCACATTCAGTTCCAGCATCCCTGCCATGGGCACCTCCCACTGGATCAGGTTTCTCAAAGCCCCATCCAACCTGGCCTTGAACACCTCCAAGGATGGGGCAGCCACGAATTCTTCAGGCAACCTGTGCCAGTGCCTCACCACCTTCACCATGAAATCACTTGTGCTGAACCACCTTCCACTAACTACTCCTCTTTAAAGGGGGAACACAGAGAGCACCACCATAAAGGCTTTCTTTTCATGAAGTTTTGACCAGCTGTTTCCTGGAGAATTTCAATGAAACTCAACCCTTATACGAGTGCGGCTGCTGACAGATGCACTGTTAACACATGACCCTACCCAGTTGAATCTGAACTTTGACCAAAAAGATTTTTTATAACACCTTTTTTGGAAGACAATACTCACAGGCTTACAGGATGAGAGCCTTTAGCGCCAATCTCTTCACTAGCCATAAAGCAAACTGCCTTTTATATTCTATAAGCTTGAAATAAGCTACACAAAGGGGATTATCACTACAATTTTTAACATAATGTATAGAAGTTATTTCAATATTTCAGCCTAGAGGTCAAAGGAATTAGTAAAGCATGTCTAACACTAGCATGCTCTGTTTCTCTTTTAAAGAAAAGCTGGTTTTGGGGAAAAGACCTGCATCTACCATGGAAAATTATTAGCATAGTGAGAGAAAAGATGCTTTGCTTATTCCTTGAGCAGACCTTCCTGAAGAGCCTTTGCTGGTGCTTGGAGACTCCTGGTGGGCACAAATTGGAATACAGTGGTACACAGCAGGTGTTTCCGACAGTTGCAAATGGCTCCTTATACTGTCAAGCATTTTATAACAAGCCTTTTTATCCAGATATTTTCTTGCACCACCTCATATTGAATTAGCACCAGAGTGACTCATTCCGGTGTAAAAATACATTGCCTGCCAGAAAGTGTCGTACAACTTGCTTACACATTTTATCATTTCAAGAACATTTTCAAGTACCTCCCTGTCCAGTTGGACTCAGCAGTTCAGTCTTCAAGTTTCCCTGAGTCTGTTGATCCAAAGCCAAAGAAGTACAAACCATAGTCCAAAAATTATACTTCACACATCTCCATTAGCTTGATATATCATGATAGCTATTCTGTATAATCTAACCAATACAAATCCAGCCCTGTGCTTTGGTGGAACCTGAAACTCAAATACAAAAAAAAAAAAGCCTTCCACTCAATTCAGTAAAATAGTTTGAGAGCTAAAGGAATTTTCATTTTAGTCAAATACTTGACAAGCTTCAAAACTTTAAAACACAGCAGTATGGACTTACTTTTGAAGTTCTGAAGGCATAATACATTAACATATAAGTACCCACAAATGGCAAAGGAAATTTCTCTCAAGAACCTGGCATTATATAAAGTCTTGTTTTGCAGCAACTCAGGGAACACAGACACTGTGTTTAGCCTGGAATTAACCACCAAATTTAGCAAAGGGAGACAAGACAGATGCATTTTGTTTTTCCATTTTCAAGTTTCTACCATTCTTGATCAAATCAGTTTTCCCTAAGCAGAAAAAGAAAATAAGTTGCTCCCCTTAAGCTGGTGAACACCACTGTAAGGAAACCCCACAAATACAGAGATGTCTCTCCCATACACATTTTCAGGCGTTTAAACCATCACATTGAGAGGCTGACAGGTACATCAAAAGATCATATAGTCCCACTTAGACTTTTACACTAGGACAAGTTTGCTTAATTGGTTCTTAAATTCCTATAATGAAAGATCATACAGACTCCCTAGTTAACCATGCTACTGTTTGGTGGTAGCCCAGAGGGTTTCTGAAACATCAGCCTAAGCCCCCTCTGCTGCACACCAAGCCCTCCCCACAGCACACTCAGCTGCCATGCAGAGCTCAACATCCACCTGGAAACCAAAGACTCAGAACCATCAGATCTTGCTTGTAGGATAAAATGTCAACCTTCATAAACCAAATTTTCTATTTCGCTTACAGTCACCCAACTTCAAACTCCATTCATAGATCACTGAACAAATGGATCTTTTACCATTGCCCATCTCTGTTTCAATATATATTCCTCACTTCTGTTAGAATTAAAAGCATGCATAATAACAAATTTTCAGTTCTGCATACACCACACTGCACCTGTAAGAGAGCAATACCAGTTCTACAGAAGCACAGCTTTGCTAAAGAGTTTCATTATCATGCACAGAAAAACAAATAAAATCAAGCCCAAGTTTACAAAGCAGCAATCTTGTGTTACCCAGCTATCACCCGCTGAAAGTCCCACAGGTCAACGTCAAGCTTCACTTACACCACGTTCCTTTCCTTCACACAACAATGCTGCGCCAGGCATGATCTGCTACAGCACAAAAAGTTATACAAAAAAGGTGGAAAAACCCTGACTTCATAAAAAAAACTCGCTGCACACAACACTCTTCTCTCCACCATGCCTAAAGGGGAACTCCACTTGGTTTTCCCCAGCTGCCTTGAAGCATCAGCAGCTGTATCAGTTCCCTCATCAAATCTCAGTAACACAAACACCCCAACAAGGAATTGAGGATTTGTGGTACTAAAATGGGTAATGAGTCCAGGCAGCTGGGCTTAAAAAGGCAATCAGAGTCTAATCACTTGTTCTGGGGGGTGGGGGTGTTGGTCAAGAGCAGCTGAACATAAGCCAGCAGTGGCCCAAGTGGCCAAGAAGACCCAATGACATCCTGGCCAATATCATAACTGTCTGGTCAGCAGGAGCAGGGAAGTGATCATGCCCCTGGAATTGGCATTAGTAAGGCTGCACCTCAAATTCTGCGTTCAGTTTTGAGCCCCTCACTACAAGAAGGACATCGAGGAACTGGAGCATGTGCAGAGAAGGGCAACGAAGCTAGTGAGGAGGCTGGAGAACAAGCATTATGAAAGGCAGCTGAGGGACCTGGTGTTGTTCAGCCTGGAGAAAAGGAGGTTGAGGGGAGACCTCAGCACTGTCTACAGCTGCCTGAAAGGAAGTTGTAGTGAGGTGGGTGTTGGTCTCTTCTCCCAAGTGACAGGCAATAGGACAAGAAGAAATGGCCTTAAGCTGCACCAGGGGAGATTCAAATTAGACATCCAAGAAAAATTCCTTCACTGAAAGTTCGAGTGCTCAGGCACTGGAAGAGGCTACGTAGGGCAGTGGTGGACTCACCATCCCTGGAAGTGTCTAAAAGATGGGTAGATGAAGTGGTTTAGTAGCAGACAGGAACGGTTGGACTTAATGATCCCAAAGGTCTTTTCCACCCAAGTGTTTCTGTGATTCTATTATATGATTCTGTGAATAGTCGACAAACTAAACAACATATTAAATGGTCGGAGCTGTTTCACTCCACTTATATATCCCTGCACTTCTCTTCCCTGGAGGCAGGTGCAGAAATTGTACCCCAAGGAAAAGCACCACATCCTAGCAAGCCTTAGCAGATGACTAATCCAAAGGCTCAGCAAGGGCACTGCCAGGAATTTTTCCTCCTTCTAAAAGGGAACAAGATGACATAGAATATATAGAGAATAAATGTAAGAAATCTTTCATTTTTGGGTAGGGAAGGTAAATTTTCTATGCTAGCATACTAAAAAGACAGTCAAATATATGTAATGCTCTTAAACCAAATTATTCTTATATTTTACTGTTTCCAGTACAAGACACACACCCAGAAGAAATTCGAAAGCAACACTGAGGAACTACTATGTTAGATTTTCCTCAATACAATAGCTGACTTCAACAAAAATTTGACATGGTTTAATACCTCAGGGGGGTGTTTGCATTTCAGTATACTTGTGCTGATACAGGGCAGGAGAAAGCAGCAGCAAATGCTAACAGCACGGGCACTGAATATTCTGCAGTAAATTTAGGAGAAAGCTGGGTTGCTCAGAAGCCCTAAACACCACACCCATGACAGCATTCATATCTAGAATTCAGCACTGAGAGTGGTTGAGAATTTTATGGGAAATAAGCATTCTCCCTTCCTAAGAGCAACCACTAACACTTGTTAAAACATAAAGCCTTATTACCCCTTTTTAGAGACTTGCTGGGCACTAATCCTTTACAGCTGGTATGCTTTGCTAAAGGTTGGATTTTGAAAGACATAGACATAAGTCTGATTTCCCAAAACTATTTTGTAGATAGCTACAGGATCCTGCCCCAGGGAAGTATTTTTACTCCTGGGCAAATTCCGATTGGAGACAAGAGAAAAACTTTTCACAATGAGAAGGATCAGCCATTGGAACACTCTCCCCAGGGAAGTGGCGGATTCCCCAAAACCAGACACATTTAAGATTCGGCTGCTCAGGGTGCTAAGCCATCCTGTCTAGATGATGCTTTTGCCAAGAAAAGTTGAACCAGATGATTCTTGAGGTCCCTTCCAACCTGAGATTCTATGATTTTTATAACAGTCTTAGGATTGCGCTCAAACCTAGAGTCTTACACTTGAACAACACTAGCATGGAACTTGTGGTACACTTCATCTTTGGCATTTCTTTCACCTATTAATTCAACATCATCTGAATAGAACAGGCTGCAGCTCCAGTTAATGGCCTAACACATCCCTTCCTAAAACAGTAAATGGATGGAGTCAGAATTTTGCTGCCAATATAGTTTTTATTTATTTGTCTATAGACTTTACTTGATCCCTTGTACATCAGATAGATGCCATTTAACAACTTGTTTTAAGCAGCTTTGTCTTTATTGAACAAGTTCTGAATGTTCTAAACTTGCAAGCATTACCATCTAATTTAAATGACTGCAGTTTTCATAAAGCATTGGAATTGCTTGGGGAGCAGGCAGGTTTTGGTGATATCAGCTCTTACTGATATAGCAAGAGTCACTGAGTTAAATGCTCTGTGTGCCTTTTGCATTGAAGGTATTTCACAAATATGTGAAATACCATCAACAGTACCACCTTGCTGTCAATTTCACATGTTAACTAGTTTAAAGTTCATTATTCCTACTACAGGCAACTGAAGTCAGGGCACAGCTCATTTCTTTGATCATTGGCTTTATCAGATTATAGCTGTAGATCAAAGCCATGCAAACAATTCATTCAGAATCACTGTAACTGCAAGCAAAAAACCCACCTCTGCTAGCAGATGCTAAAGCAAGGCAATTGCCACCAGAATCTAAACCCTCCACAAGTGGTTTTGCTTCATTACCTTCTTGTTTCCACCTCAACAAAGAGGGATGGTAAGAAATGAGGACATAGAATAGGATTTTTTAAAATCCCATCTTCCCCCTTTCTCCTAGTCCAGGTTCTATTATAAACAAGTCATAATCATCATACTCAAAAAGCAACCACCAAAATCAACTCTTTCCAAATTTAATCTGAACTGACAACCTTCCTCCCTGGATAAGAGTAAGAGTACCCTTTGCAGTCAACTTCATTCAAAATCATTTTTTATATCCGGTTTCATGGAAATCAGTTCCTCTCTCTCAAGATTTGAAAAAGATATGCCCAACAGGTAAAAGCTCTCCCACAGGAAGTTTATATGTGCTTACTCTGTGATTAAATCTACAGGGAAGGAAATAGGAATCTCCTACCTTGCTAATGTTTCTAGCATTCAACTGTCTCCACTGAAACCTCCACTCTCCCTCTCACTACAGCCTAGAGCTCACATCAAGCACAGCAACAAGTCTGAGCATCAACAGAAGAGCAGTGCTGCAAACGTGAGCTAGAAGTCTCAGAAATGGGATCCAATCTGTAGGTAGTCGTTCAGGATCAGGAATACGCCTGTGTCTATTCCAGAGTTCTATGATTAAGTCAGGAGAGTAACCTGCAAACTAAATAACCAATGATCTGTATTTTTCCAATTTAAGCAAAAAAAAAAAAGCTTGAAATAAACGTACAGTATTAAGACTAGCTCAGGAAAGCTCACCTGCATTTCCCATAGTCACTGGTTAAAATACCAACTTTGATGTTCTTTAACTTTCCATTTTGACTTACTATTTATTCAGAATCTTACTGGAGCCATAAGGGAGAAAACTAACCTCTAAATGGATGTTGCCCGTGAAAGAAAGTCACAAGAGCTTCAGTCACCTTTGCTCACCTTCCAGAAGCTGACTGTAGCTCTGACAGCATTCTCAGTATAGAAGAATTAAGAGCATATTACAGAAGGATTAAAAACAACTGAATAACTATAAAAAAAGGCCTGCTCAGGCTGGCATCCGAACTACTTTTCTTCCCATAGCAATTCCCACAAGGTTTTCAGATAGAGCAAGGAAAACCAATAGAATTACTTTGCAAACAACAATAAAAGAAAAAAACCCCAACAAATTATGCCCTTGTAAACCTTTTACTCTTTCAAATTCACCCTGACTGGAGTGTACATAGTATCAGGCTTCAGTTGTGATAAATAACACCAGCACTCCTTTGTTACACTACAGTTCCTGACTTGGCAAAAACTTCTCAGGTTAAGGGCTTGTAACTGTAGAAAATAGATGCTGAAATAAGTGAAAATTATTTAAGTACTTTTGACTACTTTTGCATTATGAAAACCAAGTCCAGAATTATGGAAAATGCAGAAATTAGAGCATCAGGATCAGCTTCAGACAGATATCATCCCATCAGTTTCAGAGATGCTATTTAAGTCAGCCAGTTATGCATTACTGATGGTATTAAGACAAACTGAGGCACCTTCTAGATTTTTACTGCAAGTTTACTCTGCAGCTTTTAAGAATTTAATTTATAATCACTAACCCATATAGAAATCTCACCTTTTTCTTCATGCTGAAATAACAACCCCTCTATTTTGCCAGCTACTGCAGCCGGACCTTGAAGCTCTAAGAGTTGTGACAATTTTCATGTTTTTATATGCTCCTGGTGGTCTGGGCTTTTTTTTAATGTTAAAAAAAGTGGATTGAATCCTTTGGAAGCTATTCTTGGTGCCATTCACAAAAAAAAGACCGACTAGTAGACTGTCTTTTTCCAGGGAACAGCTGACTTTGTCACAGCACTGTCCTCAACAAGTATTTATACTTCTTCAAGACAGACAACTAGCATTTATTCAACAGACAAAAGTCCAATCCTTCTTTCTATGCCCTCTTCATCAGTGCACGTGATTAGCATTTCTGATTTTAGTCATCCTTAGGCTACTCTGGGAAGATTATCCCAGAGATCCCCCTTAACGGCTCGAGAGTACCTCCAACTAAGAGTACCAGTGCTCAAATGCACAGCCAAACCCAGTACTGACTGCAGAAAGAACTGAAGCTGGAGTCTGCCAAAGGCTCCTTGCTGGCTACAGGAAACCCTGGTTTAAAAAAAGATTATCACACAGTCACAGCTGTTCTGACACATAGCAATATCCCATGTGATTTCTTCAAATCACCATGAGACCGAGACAGGACACAGCAAAGCAGATACCAGGACACCTTCATTGTAACTGAAAGTACAGGAGCAGAATTTCCAATATTATCCTAGTACAAAGGGGGAAGAAAAAAAAAAAAAAAAAACAAGAACAACAACAATCTCCAACAGATTTATCAAATATTAATTTCTTTCTATTCCTGACAACACCTGTAGGGAAGTCAAACTGTGATCTTAACACAGCACAGACCACTGAGGAGTGCAAGGGACCCTCGAATAGGCTGGCTCCAAACAAACTGCCCATTGCTGTGGCTTGATCAAATAGGCACAACCACCATGGAGTCATTAAATCAAGGCACCAACAAACACCAAAGTCAGTCTTGAATAAAGATTCTTGATGCCCAAAACATCTGGTTTACTGCATCCAAAGACAAGATCTAGTCTCTACCTGAGGTTCTTTAAAGTAATTCAAGAAATTCTGCTCAAATTCATTTGGCAGAATCAATCTTAAAGGTTTCATTGCAAATACATTCAGAATTCACTTCTCACTTCTTAACAGCCAGAGAGCAGCACTCTGAGACAATTCAGCCACGTGACAAGTGGGGCCCGCAGACTCCAAACAGACAATGCCTCACAGGGCAGGGGGGGAAATAAAATAAAAATCAGCTTACACATATCAATATTTGATGAAGCAGAACACTAGAGGATACTTCCAACACCACAGACAATGAAACTAAAATATGAGAAACCGATTGCTGACGTATTAGAGACATCACAAGAGCTTTCAGAAAAATGGCATTTCTTTCCCCTAAAGGTGGAATATAAAATTAATTCTAGCAGGACTCCTAAGTACTTCAATGGCATCTCTGATTTGAGTCCCATCAGTGAAATTCAGTGTGTTGCCCATGGCTGTGTAACAATGCCGAGAAACTCCTCAGCCTTCTGGTTCCTTGTGATAATCCCTTAAGTGCAGAAAGCAGCATGAATAATGGTAGAAAAGTTCTACTGGGATATAGAAAGAAGAGAAAGCAGGCCTAACGTTACTCAACAAGCTCTCATTCCACCCCAACTCACAGCACTACAATGATCTGAATGAGTAGCTGCTGATTTATCTCAGGGGAATCCACAATATCAAAACACTGTTTAAGCCATTTCCCCATCACTTGGGTTGTCCAGGTAGTCCCCAAGCTTACAATCAGAAGTTCTTAAATTCAAATGGGAAGGGAAGTACTGGCTATACAAACCTAGAAATGTGGCCTAAAGGCAAGATGTGGAGCACAGATGCACAAGTGGAAACTGGTGATGAAACCAGTACAACTATAAAGCTACACTCAGCAAGATGCTGCACGCAACAACACAAGTGCTCAAGAGGGACATACAAAAAACCCATCTGCCCTCCCCTCCAATACAGAACAGTCAAACTACGGCCCACGAGTCAGCTCCACAATTCCTTGTGCCAGTCCACAATAAATATTAAGTTAGCCCTCTGTTCTTTTCACTTGCAGTAAGACAGAGAAATAGAGTTAACATGCCATATCTCTCCCTGAGCACAGGAAAACTTACGCTTTACCGGACACCACTGGAATCTATGACCTCTCTAGTCAGATATTAAGAAGTATATGACTAAAGTATGCAATTCTGCTAATGATTTTAAGGAAATAAATGTGTTTTTATTCTCCTCCTACTTGACAGCAGCTGCACAGCCTTCAAATGAGATAAGGACAAGCCTCAGGTCCAAAGAAACAAAAGCAATAACTAATGTCCTCCCACATATACTCCTTACACATTACAGTTGCATTTCTTAACTCTTCTCCCACCATTCCTTACTCTGAGGAGTGTGCTCCTAGTGAATCTCTTCTGCTATTGTGAGGATCCAGTGGCAGTGATGAAGGATCCCTTAAAACTCTACAGCCCCAAACAATTCCACATCCAACAAAATCAGACACTGCAACAAACTATACTCTCCTCCCTCCCCAGCCACCATACTCGACCTAAAATTACTCCTCTTCCATACTGATTTTTGCCAGCTGAGCGGGCAGGGAAGATGCTAAGGCATCTATCCATCAAATCACTGTCTTTTCCCATCAACCCAAGTGATCCTGAGCAATGACTGCAGCCAGCCTTCTCTTCTCAAGTGGGAAGCACCAAGAAATCTGAAAATACGTGCAATAGCCAACGTGGCAAATGGAAAAGCAGGGCAGCTTCACATTCCACACAGATTGATTTAAATAAGCTTTAAGTCGCTTGAGGTAAGTTACTGGTATGATTCAGTGCCCAGATCAGTTTATTCAGCAGCAAAACCATCTCACTGGAGCAGGCTAGGGTTCCTTGTTACGAAACTGCTATATGGAAGAGGCACTCTTAGGACAGAAGAAAGATTTTATGAGTAGCTTAAATATCACAGTATACTCTATATTGAATACTTAAATAGAATAGCTAAGCATTCACCAAGCAAACATATCTCTTACCACACACTGAAAAGAAGAAACTCAGCAAAACCCCCTCCAAACCCCTCTATTCAGGGAAGGGGGCAGCCTTCTCAGAACACTTTGGTGCAGCTTAAATGCCCCATCAAAACTTCAGATAAGCATCACCTGGTTTCACTGCCACAGCAGAAAGTTCTCCTTTTCCAGGAAGGCCAAACTACAGAGGAACAGACAGGCTAGAACAAGAACTAATTGCTACAAGAATCATCCCTGCCATTCTAAATAAATAAATAAATACAGCTGTAACTTTACTTACACTAACCTGCACTTCTAGGTCACTGGAACACTGTTTTGCAAGTAACCTCAAAGCACAGTACAAAGAAAGCACAGCAACAGCATCAGCAATACACTTGCTGTGTTCTGCAGCAAAGAAAAAAAAAAAGGAAGAGACTCTCAGACCAGATTGCAAACAGGGGTATTAATTGTGACACCGGCCTTGGACATCTGGGAATTCAAATACTCTAGGAAAAGAGGCATTATTTACAAGTGTCATGTGTCAATAAGTACTTTAATGATAATGAACAGTATCCCTAGAAGCAGTCCAACTGTGCCCTTACTGACTCCTTCCTCCTGTATACAACCTCTCCCCTTCTGTCAGCACATGTGTGGTAACACTATGGATGGGGTCAGGAAACCATCTCAGGCTAAATTCTGCAGGTAAAAAACAACATAAAAGCAAGTTTAACCTACCGTAGCTCCCCTTCACTGGTGACCTGATCATAAACTTAGACCATCAAATGGCAGCTGAACAGGAAAGGGTGAAGGGAAGAACAGGACAGGTCTGCCAGGAGCAGTTCAAGTTTAACACATACCCTTTGTCTGTATGGGCAAGCTCTTGCCAAGTACTGAGACAGAAGGGTCAAGTTCTTGGATTATTGTAGCATTCTTCCCTCCAGCAGAGATTCACACACAATCTCCTTCCTGCCAGCCCCTCCAGCAGAAAAACACACCCACCACTGCTAAACTGCACACACATTCAAATCATCCCTACTAAAGACACGTATCTAATGCACTCTTCTAAATACTGCACCAACTGCACTAAAACTCTGCACGGAGGAGCAAACTCAACCTCCCTGCACTGAAAAGAGCACACTTTCATAAAGTCAATAGTAACAACCAACTTGAAAACCTCTGGCAGTCTGTAGAAGACAGTTAAAGTCTGCCAAAGCCATTTGAGAAAGGGAAGAAACAAGTAATAAGCAGTACATCCACATAAGCATCATTTCCTTTGGAAACTAGGCTTGAGAAAAACCAAACAAAAAAAAGTATCAGAGCCATGATAGCACACCCAGTCCACTTGTGACCTTAGCACAAGTTGTCCCTGAGTGGCAAAAAGATGCTCCATAACCCAAATCTCCACGAGAGCAGGAAGGGAGCAAGTAATAGCTGCTGGGCTAGCCCTGCCTGGCTGACCCAGATACCAGGTTGCAGTGGCTGGCATTGGTAGGAACCTGCCCAGAGACCTGAGGGGTACAGTGCACACCCTGGAAGTCCACGCAAGATGAACTTCCTTCAAGAGAAACCTCAGAAGGAATTGCTTAATGCATTTTAAATTGCAATTCTTTTTACTTCACAGGTCACCACAAAAAGCTTGTTGATCAGTCTTAAGTAGTAATCATCATCAATCTTATTTGCTTTTTAAAACATTACCCTCACCCTTGAAGAGGGATAAGAAGTGTTGCTCGTACTAAACATTGACAGCAATTCTAGTTATCAAATTGTAGAAATACCTTATATGGAGGAAAAGAGAGAGAGGAGGAACAACTTTACCTTTATGTTCCCCCCAAAGAAAACACCATGCTAAGAGGCACTTCCTGAAAGGCCAACACGGTATTTGATCCCTCCACTACTCCTCCCCTGTTTAAAATTCAAGGGTAAACAATATATGAAAGTAGCATTAATCATTTCAGAACATGAAAAAGCTGGAGGGAATACTTTCCAAGACTGACTGGTCTTGTTCAGGTATCAAGACAAATCAAGCAAGATGCGGATCAATTGGAGCGAGGTCAGCAGAGGCCCCAGGGCGGCTGGGGCTGGAGCACTCCTGTTTGAGGATGGAAGAACTGGAGCGGGACTTGGCCAGCCTGGGGCAGGGAAGATTGCTGGGCACCCACAGCAGCCTCACACCTGCAGGGAAGGGATTGAGAAGATGGAGCCAGGCTCTGCAGTGGCAGGTGGATGAGTGACTGTGGGTATAAGTTAAAATACAAGAGGTTCAGACTGGATGTCAGGAAAGTCTTTTCCAGCAGGAGGAAGTCTGAGCTGTCTCTGTCCTTAGAGGTTTTCAAGACCTGAGTGGATCAAGCCCTGAGCGGTCTGGTCTGACCACAGAGCTGCCCCTGCAGTTTGGAGAGGGACCCCTGGAGGCCACCTCCAGCCCAGGTTACAGTGCAATCCTGTGAATTCCAGGCAGCAGGGGCACATGACAAGATTCTCTATTAACACTAAAGTGACATTAACTAACTTTTTGCTCCACACACCCTAAAGGTAATGAAATAACTTACTCTGCCTGTCCGTTGAGATTCACTCTGGGTTGCAAACAGTACTCTAGTTTGTGCCTTTCCAGCACTGACAGACATCAGGTTTAGATCATCCTGACCAGGAATCAGTAGCACAAGCTCACAGAACAGATTGCAGCACTAAATTACCTCCACTCTACCCTCCTCCATTAACAGTGAAGAAGCACTGCAAGAGCTGCGTCACAGACTGGCAGACAGCAAAGGAGCAACCACGAAGAGACACGGCAGACACAGAAGTTAATGGAGCTACTGATGAGTCTTTGAAAAGAGAGCCACAATTTAAATTATTAAAGCAGTCAAACCTTTAATGAAGTTGGTTATAGCCTCATCATAAGACTACAGGAAACTACCTACTGATTTGTCAGCACTAGCATCTCAAGCCCTGTAATTCAAGCACTTTTTATTCTCTGTTTACAGAATGCTAAAAGCCACAATTTACCAGGGTAATGCCACATTTAACTAGTTCACATCTTTATGAAATGCAATTCAGACAGTCATAACTCAAACTGCTAAACTTCAGAGTCCAAGTTAACTACGTTTTGAACATTAACATATAAAATTGGCACTGAAGACCATTCCTTAAAGTGAACAAACGCAGGCTAAAGCTTGAAACTGTCTTACGAAAAGGATGCACTTGGAAGTTTCTGTCGTGCTATGTTAGAAATCCTATCAGTAGTGATGTTCTGCTTCAAAGCAATGCTTTCTGTGCCTAGCAGGATACACAAAATGTTTACAGCAAGATGACAGCCTCATGAAATTAATTTGATTTATGGGGAGTACTTGTAGATTCCCAAAGCAGCACAAACGGTACAGGTACAAATTTTTAACCAGATGAGAAGAACACGTGAACCGAAAGGCATGAACAGAGACTTTTCCCAAGAGTTCTCTGAAAGAATCCTCTGAAAGGCACACTTACCTGACCAGACATAATGCAAATCTCTGAGAAGTGACTCAAACAACAGGCCGAGAGAGGCATCTAAGAAACTAGATCGAACAGAACACACTCGAGTACGCTTCAAAGGTGACCTTGAAATGGATAATAGGACTAGGAAAGCAAAAATCCTGATGCTTTCTTACTACATCTGAAGGTGACAAAAATGGACTCTCCTCCAACTTCTGAAAGACTCGGTACACGAAGCCTGACCTTCTTTGTTCAGACTGGGCAACTTCTGTAGGAGTCGAAGGTGCTTCCTAGTTCCTGCACTTTGACTGAAGGGGTACAATCTTTTAAAGACAGCATTATAAAACAGTTGATTCACACACATTTATACACAAAGTGAGAGACTGGTAGTGGAGGAGTTAAGGCAATTCAGCTAAAAGTCCTTTCTTTCCTGCTCATTTTTTCAGCGTCTCAATTCTTGCAGAGTCATGACTTCACTAGTTATTCAACCATTACGTGGTCACCTTAGAAATTCAGCTCTCTGCTGTCTAAACTTCACATACAGAGGAAGATTCTTCACAAAAACATTCGTCCCTCCTTAGAGTTAAGACAGTGAAGAGTAGCAGAGGCTAATTGCTCCACATCTTCATTTGGCACAATGTTTTGTTAAGCTGCCACTTCATACCATTACACTTCCCACCACACTCAGATTGAGCTTGTAATGGTACAGCAAGGAGGATACCCTCCTCCTTAAGGCAAAGGACTAACAGAACTGGCTCCAAGAGTGTGAGGCTCTACCCAGTTTTCATTATGAGCTTGGGCTGCAGTAAATCCGCAGCTCAATTTCAGCCCTATGCAAACCAAACAATTTAAATATACACTCTGTGGATGTAAAAAGCATTTCACAGTTTTGAAACAAACCACCCCCAAGCCTTCTACACAGAGGAACAAACCCACATGATCTTTAGAGGGGGAAGGTGAAGATTATCCACTACAAAGTGCTTGAAAATTTCAGGAGGGGAATTGACCTGGGATTTTTTTATGGAGGAGATAAGGTTCTTGGTGACAAAGCCAGGAGTCATTACTTGTAACGCATGAGTGCCCAGATGCTTCAGTCCTGTTGTATTAGTCAGAAAAAAGCAATAAAGGCCCAGCATGAGCTATGGTGTTGGAGGAACAAAGCTAGGAGAAGTTGGCAACTACAGCCCAGTTGCTTGCAGGCAAGGAGGATCTCCAGCTTGGTGCAGAGGAATATGGAATGCCAGAAGACAGTCCAGTGGTGCAGGAAGGTGACTGGGGCAGGACGAGCACGACTTAAGCAGTGCTGCCTTGTAAATACGCAAGGCAATTGAAGACACTGTCATGGGGAGTGAGAGGAGCAAGAGGCTACGATGTTACTGAAACACATACTAAGACAAAAATCAAGTCTTTTACTGGTAAATAGGAAGTAATAGTAAGTCATTTAAGATCTTTTTCCATATTGTAATGGGAAAGACCGAAGGCAAAAGTTTCTAAGACAGCATAGGTGAGCAGCCTGGAAGAGAAAAAGGCTCATAAACTTGCTATCAGAGAAAAGGAGTACTTTATACCCTTTCTTTTTTGAGACAATAAACTTGAGACAGGATCAGGACTACCAGAAGGAGGCAGAGGCAGACAGAGATACAAGACAAGAAGGAAGAGGAAAATGTGGAGAATAAGTAAGGGAAGACAGCTGAAGTGTTTCAGAACCCTGGATAGAAAGTGATTTGGAAATCGCAGAACGGTTTGGGTTGGAAGGGATCTTAAAGATCATCCACTTCCAACCCCCCTGCCATGGAAACGTAGAAACCTCCTTAAATTCACCTCAAGGTGCAGAATCCGGCGCTCTCCGCTCACGAGGGACTCGTGAGCGTGGCCAGGCAGTGAGGCACGGGGAAGCAGCCCAACCTCGGCAGCCTCGCTTCCCTCTCGAGCCCTCAGCAGCCCGGCCCCGACACCGATCGGCTCCACGAGCCTGGAGAGAGGAATCCCGCAGGCCGAGACACAGCTCCTGCTGCTCCCTCCTCCCGGAGCCCCTCACGAAGGCACCTGCTTGAGAAGGGCCGGGGGGGGGAACTCTAATCGGCGGCTTCCCCTGCCTTCCCCGCGGCCCCGGCATGACCTTGCCGGGGAGCCCGTGCCCCGCCGGACCGGCCTGGGCCCGCCGAGGCCTCCTGGGGCTGGGAAAGGGGGCAGCCGGTGGGTGCCCCCCCCACACACTCTCTCACCCGTCGCTGCAGGCCCTCCCCGCGCCTCGAAGCGGGACCCCCCGCGCCCCGCGGCCGCCTCTCACCGGAGATACTGCGCGCACAGCAGGCTCATCCTCCGCCGCTCGCCGCCCCGTTCCGCCCCGCCGCGGCCCTCACAGCCCGGGCCGGCCCGCAGCAGCCGCCCCCGCGCCGCCGCCGCCGCCCGCCGCCGCCATCTTCCCGCGCAGGGCCCGCCGCCGCGGGGGAGTGGCGGCAAGCGGAGAGCAGGGGAGGAAGGGAGGGCCGAGGGTGGTGCCGCGCTACGCTCCGGCCGGGCCCGCAGCCACGGCCTCTCCTCGCTCTTCGCCCGCTGAGGCGCCGCGACCCTCCCGCCGCGCCGGCCTCCACTTCCGACCCCGCCCTCGTCACGGCCACTTCCGGCGGCGCCACCGGATAAACCTTCCCCCCGCGGCGCGCGCGTTGCCATGGGAACCACCGAGCGACCGCCCCGGCACCACCCCCCCCCCCCGCTCTGCTTCGCGGTCCTCCGGCAGGGGCGGGCTTGGCGGGAACGGCGCGGGTGGGACTGGCCTGTCCCCACAGCACTGGGACCAGGAGGGCGGGAAAGGAGGTCTTCCTGTGCTCCGCTCTCCTGAGACCCCATGTGGAGCCCTGCGTCCAGTTCCACCTCCTGTCATGGGCAGGGACACCTCTTACTGGGTCAGGGGGCTTCAAGCCCCGTCCAGCCTGGCCTTGAGCACCTCCAGGGATGGGGCAGCCACCACTGCTCTGGGCAGCCTGGGCCAGAGCCTCCTCACCCTCATAGTGTAGAATTTCTTCCTAATGCCTAATCTAAATCTTCTTCCAGTTTAAAGCCATTCCCCCGTGTCTTATCCCTGCGTTTCTTGGTAAAAAGCCCCTCCCCAGCTTCCCTGCACCCCTTTCAGTAGTGGAGGCTGCTCTAAGGTCTCCCCAGAGCCTCCTCCAGGCTGAACAACCCCAACTCTCTCGGCCTGGCCTCATAGCGTCATCTCCGTGGCCTCCTCTGGATTGTCTTTCATGAAACCAGACTGCCTGTACCCAAGCTGCTCACCCACCCACACTGAAGCATTCCTGTAGTTTGGCTGCTTGGGTTGATAGCCCGCACAGATTTGTGTGCCGTGTCTAATAATGATTGCTTTGAGTAATGTGTAGCTTTGTGTGCTTTGTATCCTGGACTGCATCCAACACAGCACGGCCAGCAGGGCGAGAAAGGGGATCCTTCCCCTCTAATCCACTCTGGTGAGACCCCACATGGAGTCCTGCATCCAGTTCTGGAATCCCCAACATAATAGGGACATCGATCTGTTGGAACGGTTCCAGAGAAGGACATAATAGATAATCTGACAGCTGGAGAAGCTGTGAGGACAGGCTGAGAGAGCTGGGGTTGTTCAGCCTGGAGAAGAGAAGGCTGCAGGGAAACCTTAGAGCAGCCTCCCAGTACTGAAAAGGGTGCAGGGAAGCTGGGGGAGGAGTTTTTATCAGGGAGTACAGAGACAGGACAAGGGGGGATGATTTTAAGCTGAAAGAGAGGAGATTGAGATGAGATTTTTAGGAAGAAATGTTTCCCTGTGAGGGTGGGGAGGCCCCGGCCCAGGCTGCCCAGAGCAGTGGTGGCTGCCCCATCCCTGGAGGTGTTCAAGGCCAGGTTGGATGGGGCTTGGAGCCCCCTGATCCAGTGGGAGATGTCCCTGTGAAGTGCAACTTTTTATACTTGAGCCGTGTAAATCAAAAGAAAGGAGTGCTGTGTGACTAGAAACCCAGAACTGGCCGGCTGGAGAAGATCAGCCTTGAAGAGAGGGCATGTTGCACAATTTCACCTTAACCGCTCATGCTCAACAGGCCCGTTCAACCCAGGGGTACTTAGAAGCGATTCCTGAATACCACCACAGAGACCCTACTAGTAGAAATTCCAAGTGTAATGAGTATGCCATTATTAAGATCTGTTCCAAGAAATACTGTGAATATGTAAAGATTTTCTGAGAAATAACGTACATCTGCATGCAACAAGAAGAACAAAAGCACCGGTACTGGTATCTGGGTGTGCGTGTGTTAGGAGGAGCTGATCCCCTGTGCACCCAGTGCTGAGTAAAAGAATGTCTGCTTTCTAAAACTCCAGAAACAGTCTTAGAGGGTGTTGTTTTGACCAACATTTATGGTATCACATGTCCCAAGGGTCATCCCAAAACTTCCCAAACAGCCCTCATCTCAGATTCCTTCATTACCCAAAACCACTGGCAGCGCCAGTGGCAGCACGTGGGAGGCAGCAAGCTCTGGCATAGGATGTACCTTGCACCGAGGACACGGCTCACGGCCCCGGAGCCAGCACTGCAGTAAGCACGGAGCCGGGATACGGCACATTAGGCAGTAACCTTGTGCCTCAGGACGACAGTCTAGCACTACTAAACGTTTACACAATTTGCAGCATGTGGTGCTGCCTCTTGTGCCAACTTGGTGGCTCCTTTTATCTTCAAACTTGTCTCTTTTTTTGGGCAGGCAAAGTCCCACAGAGTTCAGTGGCCATTCAACCGCATGGGCCAACCTGAAGAAACAAGTCAGATGACAATTTAGGATCAGATGAGCACTGAGGAGGCTGGCTATAATGTAAATTGTGTTATTTGAGTGTGTAAGTGACCCCAAGGACAGAAAGGAAAGACTGTGTTTCGAAAACAAATCCCTCGCATTTTTTCAGGTTGAAACAAGAATATGTTTAGGGAGACGATTTTCAGGGCTCCACATGTTTGAACAGAAGCCTCTCAAGGCTCCAGAATCAGTTTCCTTGCATGGCAGCAAGCCATGCCACCAAACCTTCTGTCAAATGCTGTGCAGCACCTCGGGCAGGCACCACAGCAGGGCTCAGGGCTCTGCCTCCATTCCTGCAGGCTCTCGGCTGCAGAGAGAGAGCAAACCGGTTCAGCACTGGGCAAACTGGAGTTGCTCCTGCCTGCCTGAAGCCTGTCTTGGGCTAAACCAGACAGGTTCAGTCTGCACAACTGCCTCAGGGAGCTTGTCTTTCTTGTATTGAGGAACACATGCAGCTCTTCTAAGCCACATCTCTCAGATAACTCTCCCTGGACCCTTCATATTGCCAGTGTGACTGGAGTTCCATCCCTTGGTTCCTGAGCTGGTATGCTTAGGGACCCTACATCCTGCGGTAGACCCCCAGGCAGATACCTTTGCTCTACACTTCTTGTATTTTTCCATCCATTCCTTCTTTTCATGTTTTGAAAGCAGAAGAATCTTAAGCCAGCGCTGCTTCCTCTTGCACCAGTTCCACCCCATTTGCAGCTGGATCCTTCTCCAGTCCCACATTCGCAGTATCTCTCAGAAGCAGAGTGGTGCCACCAGAGC
This sequence comes from Neomorphus geoffroyi, assembly GCA_033558235.1. NCBI lineage: Eukaryota > Metazoa > Chordata > Aves > Cuculiformes > Neomorphidae > Neomorphus > Neomorphus geoffroyi. The sequence goes on from JAUMJM010000074.1 coordinate 5,882,459, forward strand.
AGCTTACGTTGGCTTCAACAGCCAAAGCCAAAACATTACAGGAACACAAGCTCCCCATGATCCTTCCCGCCTCCCACAGAGCTGACTTGGAATTTTCCTGTCTGTTTTCTCCACCACTCTTCTCCCAGGGGCTATTCCAGGGACTTCCTTCTTTAGCCTTAGCCAAACTCTCAATTTTCCACCTTTTTCTGCTTTTGGGTTTTTTTTTTTAAGCTGGAGAGGATCACCTGCCAGAGGTTTCCTGCCAGGACAGTATGGTACAGCCCAGCTATAAGGCAACCACCAAACAGGAAGGACCCCTCTGGCACATCCTTTGCTTCATGCCCTCTGTGGCAGCAATGCTTTTTTTCTTACAGTCCACTTTAGCACCGTGCTGGACATTAGACAAAGTCACTGAAGTGCAGGGTGTTGTTCTCTGCAGCTGTGAGTGCACTTCTGAGCTCAACAGGTTGAATCTGTGCAAAAGAAGACTTCCCAGGGTTGCCTCTCTCTGACCTCTGTGTTTGTCTGTGGATAGGAAAGGGGAAATTTGAAGGCACAAGCTTGATTTGGGGTATTTTGGCCGGTGGTAGGGATGGCACATTCTGGCTTTCTGCAGTACCTCTTCAGCTGACAAACGCAAGTTTCACCTAGGAGGCCACAAAGGGCTCCCTCGAGGTGTTGCGCTCGTGCATTGTCAGCGAGGAGTGGGCAGTGTTGACTCAGTGGCTTTCTTGTTTGGTCTTGTGTGAGTCCAGTCCACCCCCAGAGCTCCCCCAAAAGACTTGGGAGGCTCACATGGGGCAGAACTGACTTCTGAATCCTGAGCAGTGGGGTACAGGAAGCCCCAGGTATACACAAGCAAATCTGCTGGGGGTTGGTGCAGGTGTTATTTAACCCGTTTAGTGCCAATATAATTGCTAAGCATAGCTGTTCCTCAAGACAGCTATATGAGTGAAGCAATGGCCCGTCAGGGCAACCTGCCCAGCCATGAAGTCTGCCTTTGCCTTTTCTCGCTCCTCTTGAATATCTTCCAGCCACAGAATCAAAGGATGTCAGATCCTGCAGAGGTTTTTCTCTGTTTTTCAGGGCGTCTCCTCTGAATTGTGAAGGCTTTCTCTTCCTTATGAATTTCTGCACAGTTGGGACAGATCTGTTCATTAGGACAGCATGTCCATGATTTTCTCTCCCCTGCCCACTTTTCTTGCCTCTCAGAGAGATCTTCTGCATCCCCACACCTCTGGATTTGGCCTCAGTTTCTCCCATACAGCCTTTTTGAGGACTTGGCATTGCTGCTGATTGCTCTACTCTGCTCCAAACCTTTTGGTACACACAGCATGGGGCTAATTTCCTGCTGTTTAAGGGGGAGATCTTCAGTTAGTTTTGTTCCAAGAGATTTGTGATGGAAGTCTTACCTTCAAAGAAGCAGATTTCTTGTAGAAGTCAACTCATATTATAGCTTTAATCCCTAATAGGTCAATAACCATTTTATCAATTCCAGAGCACTGGGAAGGACTTGGTCCCCAGATGAGGATAGTAGACACAAGACCCTGAGAACCTGGGGAATAACAGCGCACCCTGGCCCACCGCCAGCAAAGCAGCTAAAATGCCCAGGAGCAAAGCTGCTCTGCTCTTCAGAGGAAAGGGCTTGTAATCCCAAGTGTGAATCTTGTTTTACATCCTTCGACCACCTCTGTTAGTGTAGGAGCTCAGCATTTCAGTTTATCTGCTAATCACTGATCTAGCCTGCTCTAAGAGGAGAGCCAATGTCATTCCCACTTAAAAGATAGTAAGAGGAGCAGAAGAGATTTCCTCAAGGTCATTTAAAACAAGAATGGAGAGGTGGAACAAACTGGAACCCGCTCTCATCCTTCTTTGTTAACACCAACAACTTTAATTGTCCAAGAATATCTTGTGAGCACTGCAGAGTCCAAGGTCTCCTTTAGTGTGTGTAAACACTCCTCCTGCTTCCATGAACATATGTGGCTGCTGGACAGGACTCTATCTCAGTGTCAAATCTTGCAGTTGAGACATTGTGTTTTCCTGCTGCTCAGGGTGAAAACCTGGAACCAAGGAACCAAGGAAAGCTGAGAGTAAAGCCCAACAACCGAATAGTAAAACCTCAGATTCTCTGCAGGTTTGGTGATTATTTCAATCTAAATATTGCAAATGCAGGAAATTAGCACTCAAAATCAATTGAAGAAGGAAGAAACAAAGCATGAAGATGCCTAAACAACCACATTTTTGCCCTGTATTAGTTCCTCTCAGTAATTATGTTTCTGTAATTAAAATGTATTTGTTGTCATCCCAGATTATATTACATAGATTTTTAATTGTGAGTGACAAAAGCCACATCTTACCCTAATCATAACCTCATTTCTCAAAATATAGTCTACACACAGAACTTCAGGAATTTTGATTCCGTAGAATGCCAAGTCTTCATTATTCCCTTGCAAATATCACTCAGGAAAAAAAAAAATCGTAAAATAGGCTGCATCTCTTAAAGAAATCCCTTTTAATCCTTATAATTCATAAGGTATCTAATGGATTTACTTTTCATTCTCAGAGTGTAAGCCCTGCGCATTTGGGAAAGCACCCTTTCATACTAAAGAAAAGCTAAATCCCTCTTGGAAGGGAAAGAGAAAGCAGCTGTTCCTGGGGAGCTACAGAGTGCTCCTGCCTCACACCCCCATCCAGCATAACCCAGATCAGGCCGTGACTGCACAGATCGATCCATCCTGCATGGCTGAGCTGTAACCTCAGACAGAATTAGAGACATTAAAATGCCTGTGGAGCTAATTGCATCTGTGGCCGATGCTCAGCTGCTGAATATAGGCAAGAGAGAAATCTGTTACCAAGCTGACCTTCCTGACCTATCTTGAAAAGTCAGTCCAGTGTCCTAGGAATGCTGCACGGCACTTGGGATCGGTTTGCAGAGGCCACCGCACCAAAGTGTTGGGTCCACAACCTCAACAAATCCCCAGGAGCCCACGGAGGCTTTTCTCACGGCCTCCTTTGGCAGCTTCTTCCAGGACACGATGAACCTAAGAAAAGCTTCTGAGCTGGAAAAGGTAGCCACCACTTGGTCCCTGACCACACTCCCCGGGTAACTTGTGAATGTTCAAACCTCAGTTACAAATCTTCTCTTTTGCTGACTGAAGAGTTCTGCTCACTCTTTCCTTGTTTCGATGTCTGCTTTTACCTTGGGTCATCAGAAATGGAAGGTTTCTCCCTTTGGGCCAGGCTGTCCCATCTCACGTGGCCTCAGATATGGTCACCGCAGGTTCAGCAGCTCCCTCCATCTCAACCAGGCTCACGCCATAGCAGATACCCCTAAGCCTTTGCCATGCGCTTCCACTGACTGCCCTGTGATCAACTGGTTCGGCTTGGTTGGTCCAGCCTGGCTGCCTTTTATTTGCAAATCCTTTCCCTCCAGGGCTGGGTTTGCAAGCCTGAGTTTTGTTTAGATACATTCAGATTACACCTCAAAAATGGATGTAAATGAAAAACCTGCTTTTGTGGGAACCAGGGATTTTATTCCAACTGGGCCACAAAATGAGTGACTCTTCAATTTAAGATCTTTTTCTCCTTAGTTATGAAGGAAAGGCCTTTTTTTTGTTTCTAAATGCACTTTGTTGCATTAAATTTCTTAGAGTTACATGGCTCGTGTTTAGCAGTAGACACTGAAGCAAAGGCCCTGAATTGCGGGCTCATGACTGGTTTAAATCCCTTTAACTCCTTGGCTGAACCTTGCAATCTTTTGGCTGTGGGTAACACGGCCAAAGGACTCAATTCAATTTGTGCTTGTTGGGTCCTGCAGTGGGGAGGGGAACAGTGAAAGGGTGCCCAAGCTCAGGGTCACTTCCCATATGGCAGGTCCCACCTGGGATAAGCCCACAGGAAAGGAGCTGGGAGCAACATGAGGAGCCCTCTCAGGGTCTCCATCCTCTGCTCAGGAGATGCTTAAGCTCCCCTCCCTGCTCATCTACCTTGCAGGAGCAGCCCACTCCTCCACTCCTGCAGCTCCCCTGGCAGGAATTGTCCTTCTTCCTGAGAGATCTGGGCTGTTTTAAAGAGATTGTGAACTGTCAGTTCAAGAACCTTAATCTGGAAAGTTTCCCTTCCTCCTCCCAAACCCAAAGGGAGACACAAAGTGAAAGGCAGTGCTGGGAGAACTGACCAACTCCCATTCCTCTCCCTAGTGTACACAGGCAAATTCCTCCTGTCTTATGCTGTGCAGCCCACCGCTCGCAGGGCCGGACTGTCCAGCCAGCACAGAGCCGAACAGATCTGTATGCAGAAATACCTTGGGTGTGAAGCACAGGCAACATTTCAGGTGTGCTTAACAGGTCCAGATTCACTGCTCAAGTCCTGCAGGCAGTGATTTTTCACTCCCAGTGTCAGGGTAGGCAAGTCACTGCATTTCTCCATGCTATTTTCTTCATAGGAGGATAAAATTAATCTAATCATCCTTCTGCCCTCTGTGTGTCCTGCTGTACCAGCTCTGCAGATGGCAGATAGCTGCGTGCCAGCGTGGGCTCCGTTGGAGCCCAAATCAGCTGGCGGTCCCAGCAGACTCTGGTACTGCACCACAATCACAGCTCAGCTTGGGTTGACAGGGAGCATCTGGCTTCTGTGGCTGGGGCCATTGTCTTCATTGGTGGGAAATTTGCACCCACATGTTCAGGGAAAGCAGCAAAAAGAATAGCAAAACTGGAAAACTTTGAGGGGGGGGGGAAGTGAAATAACCTCTTCCTGCACACGCAGTCTCTGTTGGAGGCGAGGAGCCTCTCCCCATGTCTGCAGCTCCCTCTGCACCCCAGTCTGTACCAGGGCTTGGCTCTGGGTGCGCAACTGGGCGGGCTGTACCTTGGGCTGGCTGCTCCACTGCACCGCCTGGCAGGCATCAGTCCCACGCCAAAACCTGCTGCCGCTCCCGAACCGCAGCGTTGCTAAGTGACAGCTGATTTACCACATCAGTTACCCACCCTGTCACGGCAGGAAAGCAAAGGAAGAGGTACACGCAAAGCTGCCCAGACCTTCTTCCCACCACAGCCAGGCAGCTCGTGGCCCACATCTGGACAGACCACCTTAACCTTTTCCTGTCTGGTGTTTAAGGTCAAATCCCAGTGTGAAATGGAGCAGACACAAAGCTTTGGCTGTACACACCAAGAGCTGGCAGTCCTGGTGGATTGCAGTGGGAATCATGGGGCAGCAGGAGAGCTCAGCCATACACTGTTTACTCCATTTGTGCCTTCTCCCTCAACAGCAGCACCTGGTGCTCCTATGGCTGCAAGCGGTGCAAGCTACAAAAGGCTGAAGGGAAAAGATGCTTCCCTGCAGAACTTCCTATGCAAAATTAGTGGGAAATGGGTTAGGATTAACAGAAAATGAGTTATCAAGTGTCTCATCTGAGCTTTAGTCTCTTCTGTGTGAAAGGAGTCAGTGAAGGACTCTTGTTTTAAAGGGCAACCCCCCACATTTTGTATCACTGCTGAGTTGTATCACCCCAAGGGAAGGGAGCAGGACACCATCTCAGGTGGGAGCATGCAGGAGGGAAACACCATGCCCCTTCTTGACAAGACCTGTTGCAGCTCTGACCTTCAGCCAAACCAGTGGTGCTGCAAAGCTGTTCCCACCCAAAACCCACACTGACATATGGAAGGGTGACCTGAGGATTTGTGAGCCCATTGTTTGGGTGAGGGGGGTGGCTGAGCTGAGAGAAGCCCAAGATTGGCTCTTGTGCATGAATCTGAGAGGCTTGCAGCTTGCTCCATCACCTTACGCGAGCACACTTGCTACCTCTAGTAGAGACACTGGAGCATCTGCAATGGAAAACAAACACCGTTATCCCTACCTTGCCAGCACTGAAACAGCTTACCCAAAACCATCTCGTAGTTCAGCACTGAGAACATGGTAACTCAGGTCTCCCTGGCTTCCAAAAAAAAAAAAAAAAACAAAAAGAGGTTTCCATATCTCGGTGTGTTGACTCCAGCTTTTGAACCTGTTGGCTAATTTTTAACAAAATTGGAGAACAAGTTTTGTGAAAACGGAGAGAGAGAGAGAGAGACAGAGATACATAAGCACAAAGCACCAGTCGGTCAGTTCGCACATGTGACCAAGCTAGGCCTGAAGAATGCCCTCTTTCTCTCCTGTCACCCTGAGGCTTATAAATTCTAATTAAAGCCTGTGGCTTTAAAAGCAGAGTTGTACTGAGCACAGCACCAGTGTCAAACTGCAGAGAGCCACAATTTTTCCTAAAGCAGCGAGTCTCTCCTTTTTCAGGGTAAGCTTGAAGGAGCAGCACAAAAAAATCCCAATGCAACCCCCGAAGTCTCACCCCCTTGAATCATTAGAAGTCTGTACAGAGCTAGTGAGAAAGCAGAGCATCATATCTTTACTGGCCCGACATTATGTGTTCATTTATTTACTGTCCTTTCCCTGGGCAGCTGATGGAAAGGGATGAATCTGCTTCCCTTAGCCTTTCTCACAGCTGGGCCAAGCAAGTGAAGGCAACACAAATGTTTTTAGGACATGGTTAGGACCCTTTGCATGGGTTAAGGGCTGCTGCTTGCATCTAATTTGATGGCTGACCTCCTCCAGACTTGCACTTGGGTCACACTGCCAATGGTGTGGGGTTTGGCAGGGGTTAAAGGAGCCAGTGAAGGTGCACCATCTTTACCACCCTGTCAGGGAACTGTCCAGGCTCTTGTTCTTGATCCCACCTCATCCCCCAGCCAAGTTCATCTTGCAGCCAGTCTGCCATGTCCATGTCACCTACCTGTCCTTTGTTGTGGGATTTGGTTGGCTTTGAAACTAACACCATGAGTGAACCTCAGTGAACCCAAATAATTTTGTGTTTGCAGCAGCAAGTTCACATCTGGATTTCTGCTGGTGATAAAACAGGATTCCCTTAAGGATTTTTTCCTGTAAACATACATTTACACTGTTAGCACAATTCTTTTCCCTCCCACTTGGGTTTTAATGGTTTGTTTAAATTCTGGCAGCTCTGCCTGCTTCTCTCCTAGTCCCCATCCTGCAGCTTTCAGCCTGCAGAGTTTGTTCAAAGCAGAGTGTGAGCTTTCAAAATCAGTGGGTTTCAAGCCAGCTTGTCACCAGAGAGGAGCACCCTGTTAATATATCCCACATCTGGATGGAGTCAAAGGGGAGAGGCAGGGAGCAAGGGGCAGAGCACACGAGCTGCCTTAGCTCCCATAATGCCAGCTTAGTCAGAATTATATAGCTTAGTCTGAATCAGCATAAAAATAAAACCCCCGAGGTGTGTTCTGGCACCCCATGCAGTGAGAGAGACCACCACTTGCTATTGATACATACTCCTGAGGATGCGAGTACAGCCAGGGCCTTCTCAACAAATATTTAAGGGTTCCCTGAACAAATGGACTCAAAATCTTCTTGCATTCATTCCCCAGTGGTCTTTCTCCTTCATATCACTAAGGGATAGGGCCAAAAACATCCCAGCACCCAGCTGAGCTGGCAGGGCAAAAGTTTTCAAGCTAAAGTCTGGAAATAATTTGTCTTAGCAGTACAATGAAAAATAGTCCCCAGAGGGACAGAGTGGTGCCTATGAAGCCCTGTAGTTGGTACCTCTTAAGGACAGAGTGAAGAGGACAGATGAAGAAACAGAAAGGGAAACCTGTTGGTGACAATTAACTCCCTACTGGGAGGAAAGGTTGCCTGTAGGAGCTGGAGAGAAGGGACAGGACAAAGACAACTTTTGGGGCGTAGAAGAAGGTAGTTTCCCGCATCTCTGCCTTCAGTGGCTGTGAGCAGAGAGAGATCTGCTGGCCCTTTCTCAGGGGGAGGAGTTTCTTTAGTGAAGAACAGCAACACTAGAGTCATACAAATGATAAATTCAGACAATTAGACTGCGACTGGTTTACCTTGTCATAAAGATTGAGTTTTGGTGCACCCACAACATCTATATGACTTTTCGCTTCCTTCAAACAGTGAAATACAGATGGTGGGTGAAGTTGAAGACCCCCAAGCAAGTTTCCCTATGGGGCTCCAGAAAAGGATGTTGCAGTGATGCTGCACTGGCACAGGCAGGAGGCCTGTGTGGGACTCGGGTGGGTCTGTGGTCTCTGGGGTCATCTGAGCAGGATTAGGGGCACATGCAGAGCGTGGCTGCTATTGTACACTGAGTTGTGTGCATGTGTGTGTGTCATGTCTCCACAGCTCTAGGGAGCGTATTGGAACATGGGCTTTAAGGTCCCTTCTGACTCAAACCATTCTATGATTCCATTATTCTGATACCTGTGTCTGTGGAGATGGATGTGTGTTCGCACGCATACGTGTCTACGTATACACACATATGTGTGGTGTGCCATAAGCCCCCTTGCGCTGCCCTGGGCTGTGTCTGCCTGTGCCGAACCCCCTGTGCTCACCCGGTTGTGTGTGCCATGAGCCCCCCGAACCCCCTAGCCCCTGGGCTGTGTCTGCCCGTGCCGAACCCCCTGTGCTCGCCCAGTTGCGTGTGCCATGAGCCCCCCACTCGCTCCTGCCCGCGGGGGTGCGCCTGCCCGGGCTGTGCGCGGTGGGGCCGTTCCTCTCCCGCTCCCGCAGCCGTGGCACCGCCCTCGCTTCCTCCCTCCTTTTTTCCCTCCCTCTATCCCTCCCTCTTTCGCTCCCTCCCTCCTTCCCTCCCTCCCGCCGCAGCCGCACCGAGACACAAAAAGCGGCTGGGGCAGGGCCGCGCCGGTACCATGGCGGAGACCACTAAGACTCACGTTATCTTGCTGGCCTGCGGCAGCTTCAACCCCATCACCAAGGGCCATATCCAGATGTTCGGTCAGTGCCCGGGGGCTTGGAGGGGGAGGGGGTAGGGGCTGCATCCCGGGGGGTGGGGGGGCTATTTGGGGGGCGCAGGGGCTGCGTGACCACCCTGGAGGGCGCTGTCCACCGCGGGTGGTGCTGAATGCCCGGAGGGTGGGCGGGGGGGCGACCGGGCGGGCGCTGTCCGCGGCCGGTGGTGCTGAACGCGCGGCGGGCGGGGGCCGATCGCACAGAGAGCCGACCACACCAAGAGCCAACACCAGCCTTGGCTTGTGCTTCCCTTGAGATATCAGCGTTCCCCCCGTCTGCACTCACCTTGTGACGCTTCCACCCCACCATGAAACCCCCGGGATCCATCCTGGAAAAGGCTTCAGGTTGTATTTCTAAGCTGCCGCTTGCCCATTGGATCTGTAAGTCTGCGGTGGCTGCAGCACTTTTTTGACCAGGGAGGGAGGGAGGGAGGGATGGGACCAAGCAGCTAAAGCTGGGTATGGCAGAAGTGAACATAAATATGGGCAGTTAATTGAAATATTAGAATACGTAGCCTTTAGATTGATAATAGGTCAAAGGAATTGGAACTGTTCATGTGAGATGAGTGATATTACTGAGCATCCGTGAGATGATCCAAGTGATGGGGTTGCTAGAATCACTGCTACAGCCTGTTCAGGCAAGACAAGAGGGAGGGAATGAGAGAGGGAGGGAGGAAGGGCAGTCTCTGTCAAAGGCAGTCTGATATACTATAAATACTGACAGTTTGGATAAAGCTCAGAAAGCCTGGAGATCCAGATTAAAACAGTGACTTACCTGGGGTGGGGAGTAGTCCTGTGAGGGGGAGGTGTCCACCGCAGACCATCAAAAAACATATGAGTAGAAAGATCAATTCTTCTAGTATCCCCTCCCGGAACGCAAAGAGAGGAACCATTCTTGATGTCTGATAGGAGATTTGAGGCTGGGGAGCAGATGCTAAAGGTCTCGTGCTACCATTGGAGAAGGATCCCTGGGGTTTTTAAAAGCTGTACATGAGTTTCTAAGCACAAAATAATTGAAATCAGCTTGGGGTATTTTAGCATCAGACCTTGTTTTTGTAGATTATAATGAGTTGGGCAGCAGGCTAGAAAATTATGGTTTTCTAGATGCAAATGATCACATTGTTATTCCATTTCCTAAGTGCCAGTTCTCAACACAAACATACCTGAAATGTCACAAAAAATAGTGTTTCCTAAGCTAAAGCCAATTGTGAAACAACAAGGAACAAGAGAAACTATTTAAAAATAAAAACAGTAGTTAAATGAAATTACAAGGACTTGGTTAATAGAAGTGACTATTGATAAAATAGATTTCTATAATCGGAGTTATTTAGTCCTAGATGATATTTTGATTACGAAAAGCAATACTAAAAATATCAACGTGGCCCATATTCAGTGGACTATAAACCAGTAACAAGATGCATTTTAGAAGATAAAATTGGGGAGCTATTAGTGTGCAACGGGTTTTTTTAGTAGACTCCTCATGAGATATTTTTTTCATTCAGTACTGCTCAGTATTTTTATTGATGACCTGGAAGAAAATACATAATCCCTGCTGATAAAAACCGCCAGTGACCCCGAAGTGGTTAGAATAGCAATTAATGATGGTAATGAGTCAGTTGTGCTTCCTGACATGCTTTGTTTGATAAAAAAGGGCTTGTTCAAACAGCGAAGTCAAATGCAAAGTCATATGTCCAGCAAGGAGGAATGCACGTCAAATATAAACAACAGGCAAATGTTTTCTGCTAAACAGCGACTGTGTCAAGGACTGAAGAGTGATTGTACATAGCCCACTGAATACAAACTCTGTGTGACGCTGTAAATAAAGCAGCAAATGAAATCTCTGTAGATATAAGGAGGAGAATATCAAGCAGCAGAAGAAAGGTGGTATTATTTTCATGTACAATGTTAGCAAAACCCTTCTTCAAGAAACAGTAACAAGACTTACATTAGCTCCGGAAACCAGGCTTTGTGGCACGAGTCGGGAGAGGCTCAGTCCAGATCCATCCTTAAAGATGTCAAGGAGCAACTTGATCATGGACCTTTAGGTATCTGTCTGGGGGAGAGATATGTGATGGAAGGGGTCTCCTTTATTCAGCAGAGAAAGGACTGGTGAGATGCCAGGAGCAGATCTGGATACCACATAACTTCAAACTACAAATACGTGTGTGGTTTTGAGTGAAGCTAATCAGGTAGCAGGAAAAAGTACTTGGGTACCTGATGAATTCTCCCTTACCTGAAGGCTGTAAATCAAGATTTGGGCTTCTTTCAGGAGACATGTTTTACCTCAAAGAGGATGGCTTGATGTGGAAATCTTCTATGCATATGTCCTGTAGAAATCCTGGAATATAAGTCTTTGGATAATTGGTAGGGACAAATGAGCCTTCTAGAAAGAAAAGCTTAATCTTCATTCATTTTTCTTTAAGGAATGCTAGCCTAAAAGAATAAGCATGTGGGAATCTCAACCAGAATCTGTGTAACTTATTTAGCTCTGTGCTATATGAGTCCAGCCAAAACAATACTCCATCCTGTAAAAGCTGTATTTCAAACAGCTGAATTTATGCAAAAATATTGTCTTTCATGCAAAAAGTTGGGCTTCATGAGCCTGACAGAAGTATTTTTCTATTTAACACAGAGAGATAGAATTTATCTATTTAATGCATGACACTAATTAAGCCAAAAGGAAGTAGAAGATTTGCACCAGTATGCCACTGTGGACTTAACACTGTATGCCAACCATAATTTTTCTCAGTCTGGAGCTTACTGTGTTTTATTCAGGCCAAAAGGCAACCTTTCCTTGTAAATTTTTTTTGCCAGATGAGGAGATATGTAAGTTATTTAGAAGTCTCTTCTGGTGGGAGAAAAGTCCCCACTGGGCTTTTTTTTCCACCAGTTGTGAATTTAAGACTCAGTATCATTGTTATTCTTGGGTTTCCATAAAGGTGGGATTATTCTTACAATCCCAGAGCTGCAACTGTAACCCACGACTGGCCCTTGCATCTCTGCAGAGCTGATCTTACTGCAACAGGGCTTCCTCCGTCCTCTCCCAGTTACAAGGCTGGGTCACTATTGCTCACTCAAAGAGGTTGATTCATGTCTATGGATATAAAATTACTAGCATAAATGTACATTAATAACTAACATAAGGTATATAACATGTAACAAAAAAGTAGGTAAGAGATACAGTGCTGTACAGCCATCCATATCAAGGGTTTGAGACAAACACCCACATAGCCCTGAAAACACTCCGAGTTATTTGTGGCATCAGATGTGCTTTGAGATATATGTTGTATGGTCTGAGTCACAATTTAAAGTTGTATTTTCTAGGTTTATGTGGCTATGGGAAACAGTTTAGGACACTAATATGGGGGCAGGGGGATAGGTAGGAGGAAAGAAGAGGGCAGAAGTTGTTTCTAAAGCTTGGTATGAACATCGGTGGGCTTTAGCCTGAAATGAAACTCCATGTCATTCATATCTTAAAGAGATACGGAAAAAGAAAAGCAGATCTCATGCAAAAAGTCTTAACAGTTGGAGAAAAATAATGTTCAGAACAAAGCCCTGCATTAAAGCCACATGGAAACCCCACCACTGTTTGGTGCCAGGGAGCCTAGTTTCTTCTCTCCGTCAGCACGGGCAAAAGACATCCAAACTCAAACCATTTCACTTTGATTTCCCAGTGATGCTCGATATGTGCTTAACCTCCTCCCCTGCAGCCAGCTCAGGAGGGAAACTTCTGAGACCCCTATGGTGCCTTTAGCATCTCAGTGCTGGACTGCTGTGGACACGTGGAGTGGCACAGCACCATTGGCTGTGGGATTTGCTGCCTAAAGGACATCTCCCTCCATCTTGGCCTTACTGCAGTTCACCTATTGCTTCCTTCCTGTGCAAGCGATGCCACCCAAAGGACAAAAGCCAACAAGCCAATGTCAAAAGCAAAGACTAAGCCGTGCAGCCCTGCTAACTCGCTGAAGCTCGTGCTGGTGCTCTTCCAGCTGACAAGCTTGTGCTTCCTTTGACAATTAAATCATTTCCCTACAGTGTCCCAGCTCAGGGAACCCAAACACAATGGTCTCTTCCTCCTGCCTGGGGTTCAGAGCATGTAACCCAAGGACAGCCCTGCAGAGCAAGGTATTCCTTAATCAAAAAAACCACTGCTCACTTTGAAGGCAATCTTGGCAAAAATACTGTGATTAAAGGTGGCACTGTGTAAGGCCAGGAATTCCAGAGTTTCTGTGGTTCTCTCTCCTGGCGTTTCAGAATTGGAGAGGGAGACAACAAACTGCCACAGTTGGAGGGAAGACATTCATGCTGAGTGAGTTTCTTCATAGCTCTATGGGGGAAAGAGCTTGTCCTGTCCTCTGGATATGTGAGAACTGGGGGGCTGTTCTGATGATTTCTGCAAAATGAAACATGAGGGTTTGGGGGAGGTGATGGTATAAGGTCGATCAAGATGCAGTGGTTTTATATTGATTTTTTTTTTCTATTTTCTTTTTACTCATTTTTCTTAAATTGTAGAAGAAAAAGCCTCTTTGTAAATACCCACATTCCCCATTTTGGCATGTTGGACATGTTTTCTTGCCTTTTTAAAGTTCTGAAATTACTGACAACCCATCCTTTCGAATGCAAACTTATGGCTTAAAGGAAATAGCCTTGCTCACGGAACACTGTTTTGTTTCTGCCCAGCTCTAAAAGCAACCTGACACAGCTTTATCTCCAGAGCTTGGGTCACCTATCAAACACAACCTTTTCTGACAAGTCTCCACCCCCCCTTCCCACCTCTGCTTAATAGCCTTTAATTAGCAGATCTTTCTTGAGGATCTCACTGCCCTTGCGGAGGACACTTTCAAGCCATCCTTCCCTTCTCCTGGTTGCGTGGTGCCCATGAGGTCGAACAAAATGAAGGCTGGGGGCAGCAGGGATGTTCAGAGCTGGGCTCAGAGACAGCAGTTTGGGTGACCCCCAAAAAAGGGATGGGATGCCCTTATTTCACTCCATCAGAGCAGCCTGGCTTTTTTTCACACTTATTTTTAGGGCACTATCAAGTGCTTGACAACAAATGGGTGATATAAATCAAATCTGAGGCATCTGCCTGTATCCCAACTGTCTTATCTCCTGTGCGTTGGTTTATGGGGTGACAGATTGGTCCAGGTCTGTTCAAACAGGATGAAGAATTTTGCATGTCTCTCATATATGGCCTTCTTGTAGGGAGCTTCGGTGCCTTAGATGTTTTAAACCTGTTCAGCCACGGAGTTTCCTGCCCATTACATTGTAAACAGTGCTGAGATCTGGACTTGTGCAGAAACACATAGCTCATAGATAGGGCAAATCCTGAGATTCAGCAAGTCTCCACTATCTTCCCTTTCCTTGTCCTTTCTGTCTGATTAGAATTAAATTGTTCCTATATCCTAAATGCATCTGTTAGTGAAGAAAATTTATACACTAACAGCTGGGTAGAAAACATTTCTGAAAGAAAACAGTAAAAGAGGACTCTGCCATCAAAAATGAAGTTCTCCATTGCATGGATTCTTAAGAAAATTTAAACAATTAAAAATCCCAGCAGGCTGCTCTTTGATTATTCAATGTAGCCCTTGCGGAGGAACATCACTGATGTCTGCTGCAACATATAAAGAGGGTTTTGAGAGAAAAGGATGGAGTTTTGTGAGTAAATAGGGAGGAAGAGGCAGGAGCTGAGGCTTTTGTTTATGGTGTGTTGTTTTAATATCCTGAATTTCAAGAATCACTTTTTTTTTTACTTTGCTGAGCTGACTGAACTGCAGAGCAGTTTAATGAGAGCATCATCCCCTAGAACGGAGTTGGAAGAAATGCAAGAGGAGAAAGACAGCTCGCCCTTTCCCCTTTTGCCTAAATGCAAACATATCTGCAAATGACTAGAAGCAAAATTCCACCCCTCTCTTCTACCAAAAAGCTCCTCAAGAGGTTGAGAAAAGCTTTGCCTCTGCCATTTGCAACATGAGTAAGTCAAGGCCTCTGCAAGGCTGCCTCATGTTTCCATTTCATCTCCGGGCTGAAATCTTAATGCGTAATTAACCAGAGCGATCGATGAAGCAAGAGGTGGGTAACAGGACTCCAGGAGGACAGCACGGACAGGGAGGGCCTGATTCAGCCCTGGCTTTGCTCCACACAGTGCTGGCAGCGTATGGAGAGTGCAAATAGCACAGGCAGAGTGGGAAAGATCTGAGTTGGGCTAGAGGCAGGACAAACGTTACTTGTAACACTCTAGGTGATTTATTGGAATGGGGAGTTGTAGCATCCATGCTCACCTCACAGCAACTTTAAGAGTTAATGTTGGCCAGGCTCTGCAATGCTCTAGAGGAACTTCCACTGACACACAAGTCTCTGAAATCACAGCAAACAGCCAAAATCTCTCATAGGTAGAAGGGGTGTGTGAGGGCAAGACATGTCCAGCCCAGCCAAGTGCTCTCAACTCAAAGCAGCAGCAGACGGCAGAACCCGTCAGCCCAGCCTTGTGCAGTGGGGGATGAGTCACCCACATGCCTCCGCTCCCAGCACCTGCCCAAAACGTGCCGAAACTGCAGTTTCTTGGACGCTGTGCTGGGAGGACAAAGAAGCACCAGCAGGACCGCAGCACTCTAGTTGGTACCACTATATATCAGTTAACGTCACATTTCCATCACTGCACCCCATACAGACTCTTTCTTTCATGGCCTTTATCAGTGGCTTCCTGCATCTCAAGCATCTCATCTCCTCTCTATGATCCACAGAGAGGAGTTTTCCCAAGCACCAGATTAAACTCCATCAATAACTACTCAGGGATTCTTTTAAAATATTTATAAGCTCTTAAATATTTAGCAGTATTTATTACGGTCTGTGAGACATTACATTGTCTCTATGACAATGCCACCTCCCAAAATGTGCCACATACCTTCTCTTACTTCCATCGACTACAAACAAACCCAGCAGTGAGAAATCCAGTCCTACACTCATTCAAGAAAGAAACAAAGGCTCTGCTATGTTTAAAAACTGTGCTTGCTAAGATGCTGCTCACACCTCCTGCATTATCTTCTCCAATACCTTTTAATCGCAGCCCGTGAGATGCTGAGAGTATCAATTAGCTGTGGCAGCCCACGTCTCTCATGCGACCTTGGGCAAGTCACTTAATCCTCACGATGAGTGCAATGGGAGGGACTCACATCTTGGCTTTCCCTGCCAGGTTGTTCTGGGTTTGTATCAGGTTCCACAACAATGGGGGACACAGGTAGGAGCAGCTCCTGAGTAGACTGGTCTTTGTGCATCTTAGCAGCAGCTGGCCCACAATAGACATCCTCACCCCTGCATGTTCTGGCCTCCAAAATTCTTTGTGACAGCAAGACGGGGGACTGTGAGGGGTCCCTCAAGCCAAGGAAGATGGCACAGAGATTGGCTGATGGGCCATCTACAGGATGGATGGAGAACCCATCTCTGAGCCAGGCAACTTTCTCAGCCCCTGCTTCACCAAGGTTTCTACATTCATCAAAAATCTCACAGCCCCCAACTGAGCTTAAGCCTTCCCTAAGGGGATTGTATTTTCTAGGGCTTATTGGCAAGGGGAATATCCAGTTCTCCCAGCAAGACCTCACAAGCTGGGTTGGGGATGCTGAAAGACACAGTTTTGTTTCTGGAGCCTTTTCTTTGTGCAAAGACATTGCTGATGCTTCACTGGGGGCACACAGAGTCTCGGGAATAGATCTTCAAGAGACAGGCACGGTTGGACTCAATGATCTCAGAGGTCTCTTCCAATCTTCTGATTCTATGGTTCTATGCAAAGAGAGAGAGTTTCGCTGAGCCGTACAGCCAGATAAGACGCAGCTGGGGAACGTAATGGGAGCCTGACATCCCTTTGGTGTCACCACATGGCTGTCTCTGCCACCCCATGCTGTCACCAGCACCCCTGGGCCTTTCTGTATCTCCATAGGTGGGACGTTTTCTGTCTTCACAGTCCCAGTTCAGCCAACAGAGATCCTTGCCAGGGTCAGCATCTTTGGATACTTTATCAGCAAACACTAGCCATGGGTCAGCGTCTCAGCGTGAGGGTCAGCCCCGTGGAAAGCCAAAGCAAGACCTGCAAAGTCCTGCTGAACAAATGTTCCCTGTCTCTGCTGCATAAGGGATTCAGGGACCTTAAATCTTCCACTCCTGGTAAGGTTGTGATCCTGCCACACAACAGCCTGAAGGAGCAGCACTGCACACGCTGGGGCGTACAAAGCACTGCCTTTGATGTGCTACAATAGCTTGGGAATGAAAACAAACAAAGCGCTTGCATGATGAAATTAGGGCATCAGAAAACAAGCGTGGAAATCTATTGGGTTTTTTATTCCCCCCTCTTTTTAAGGGCTCTGGGTGACACCAATTTTCCAGCTTGTGGCTGGCTAAGATGGGGACTGGGACCTCTCCAGGGATGAACATTGAAGTGCCTGCCCTACTTAGGCCAAACCACCTGCATCTTGGTAGAAATGAAATAAGACCATGGTAGGATACTGAAAATATTCACCAGGTGCCTTTTGCTGCTACTCTTGTCCTGTTTGACTCAGTCTGTGGGTCTAGGGTGATAAAAAAATCATTTCAGAGAGAGCAGTTGGGACTATGTGGAACACCCTTTGCCTGCCAACAGTTTATTTTTGCTCCTGATATTTAGACTCTCATTGAAGCCGAGATACAGCCACAACATACCAGCTCCCAGCCAGATTTGTGCTGCAAATTGATGTCACTTTACCACAGGCAGCACGTTTACATCGTTTTACACCAGCTGGAGAGCTTTTAGTCTCCAAAACCTTATAGGAGAGAAGGATTTCAGCTGAAATTACTCTGACCACTTTCTGCCCGCTCAGCCATAGTGGTGTTCACTCCCCTGTTTTGTACTTAAATCCCAGAGCAACATTTTACACCAGGCACTGGCAAATGCACATTTTTGCCACATTTCTCTCTAAAAAACCAAGGAAAATACTACACTGAAAGAGGAAAACTTGCTACCCTCCACCATGCACCATTCTACAGCCCTTTCTGACTTATGGGTACCCAGCTAATGCACCAAGCCAGGGAAAGTTAAACCTCTCACTTCAATACTGTGCAAATACTCATCTTATCTGGAGACACCTGATCCTTCTCTGAGAGCTTCTAAGCAAGGTGTTTTAGTGCTATCCTGTGGCAGGGAGCTCAAAAAAAGTCCTTTATGTGAAGTCATTTTATTGATCTATTTTTATCTGCTAAGATTTGATTTTACCAGGTTAGATGCTTCCACTCACCACACCAGCCGCAAGACTTCTAAGATACCCCGGCAGCATCTCTGGGCATCAAATACCATGTGGAGGGTGGTCCACCTTGGCAGGACTCAGCTGCCCATCCTTCATGTAAGCAAGGTGGTGAGCACATTCCTCCTTTCCCTGTGATACCAGGATGGAGATATCTGAGCAATAAATTGTATCACTACTCCAAAGAAGTGGTGAGAGTGACAACACTGTGCTACTCATCTGCCTGACAGAAAAGTAGCTCCAGTTCCTTCGTGGAGGAGCTGGTGACACCTTCTACTCAGGAAGCAGCTCCTCTTACTTATCCTTATGTTGCTCACCTGAAAGGTAATGCCTGCTCCCATGCAGAGCCACTATAAAAGGGTGGAATGTTGCAGCAGGGAAAAGCACTTTGGTCTGTGTTGTTTTGCCAGGCTCTTCTTCAGATGCTTCTTCTCAAGCTCTGGGACCTGTAGGGTTTCATCCTGGGCTTCTGTGTGCCTTCTCACATGCACTGCTCCTTCAAGTTCTGAAATGAAAGAAGGGAAAAGAGGATACCTTCAGTTTAAATTTTAGTTTCAATGATATCAAATAGGCTTTTGCTCTACAGCTTCATCTAAGAAACCCAGATCACCTGGGGCCAGCCAGGCCCCCTGCCCAGGCCCAACCTTGTTGGGTCTCCAGCAAATGCTCTGCTATTTCTAGGTCAGCTCACTCTGACTCAGTTTTCAACCTTTTTGTTTGTTTGTTTGTTTTTAAAACATCTAATTTCATTTTTCTGCCATAAATCCAGGAGTGGTCAACAGATGGTGATAGCATGAGTCTCGTTAGTCAGCACTCGGGCGGCTCTTGGAGTTCGATGCTGGTGGGAGGCCTGGGTGGGCTGGAAGGTGGGAGGGTCAGGTGCTGTAGCATCACTTCTCTGAGGCCTTTCACAGCCTCCTCCTGAGGTGTTTCACGGCCAATGCTTTATGTGCTTATGAAAAGCCACTAAAACAAAGGTGCGGCAACAACTGAAGCCATTTGACATGGAAGTCCCTTCCAAATTTGTTACTTCAACAATGTCTGGGCACAGCTATGGACTAGTGGGGTGAGGGGGAAATGGAGATGAAAATCATTAGGGGGCTTAATGGGGTTTTTCTACCAACTAGAAGTCTCTTGGGAATCTGACTGAGACAGTCTAAGAGGCACTGAGCTCGAGGCATGACAGTCTGTTTGGGTCAGTGGGACACACTGGGATCTCTCCAGACTTGCCTTGGGAAGGGTCAACCCCATGATGAAGAACCACTCTCTGCCCCTTCTCCTGCTTCTTCCCAAAAGAGAAACATCCCTTGAAAAGCTGTTTGTTCTTCTGGTAGAAACATCATCTTGCCTCTCCAGGAAGCCCAGGGAATGGACGTGCCAGTGGTTTCCCCAACTCTAACCAAGGTGTGGCTGTAGGGGGTGGGTGGGTGAAGATGCTGGCTGGAGCAGAGAAAGTGGCCCTGGGGCAGTCAGGAGAGCTGGGCTTTGGGATGAGTACATCTCTGGTGAATACATCCCTCATTTTTGCGTTCAGAGTTATATGTTTTTCTAAATCTCTCCATACACACCACCACCACCACCACCTTGCTCAATTAGACTGAGAATCACTGCTGGCTCCTTGCCTGAGTTTGGCTTGGGGTTGGATGCAACATTTAGGTCCTGCAAGTGCTGCTAGCCTGAGAATAAAACAAAGTGCGCTGGCGTATCTGGGTCACTCTCCCCTGCAGGAAAAGGTATTTTAGACAGCGGGAAAGTGCCTGCCTTGCCCTCGGCACCTCATAAGCTGTGTCCTGCCTCTCATCCAAGGATTTCTGAGGCCAAATTGCTTGAATTGAAAATGAGACACTTGGGAAATAGTTATACCTTCACCATTACTTGTGGCTATGCCCCTTCCTCTGCTCTGGCTCTCAGCAAATCATAGAATCGCTTGGTTGGAAAAGACTGTTGAGATCATCGAGTCCAACCGTACCTGTAAACCAGATCCCTGAGAACTTCTCTACTTGTCTTTCGAATCCCTCCAGGGATGGTGACTCCACCACTGCCCTGGGCAGCCTCTGCCAGTGCCTGAGAACGCTTTCGGTGAAGAAACTTTTCCTAATGTCTAATCTGAACCTGTCCTGGTGCATCCTGAGGCCATTTCCTCTCGTCCTGTCACTTGGGAGGAGAGACCAGCACTAACTTCGCTATAACTTCCTTTCAGGCAGTTGTAGACAGTGATGTGGTCCCCCTGAGCCTCCTCTTCTCCAGGCTAAACAACTCCAGGTCCCTCAGCTGCTCCTCTTAAGACTTGTTCTCCAGACCCTTCACCAGCTCCATTGCCCTTCTCAACAAAGAAAGATGAAAACTGTGCGAAACTTTATTGTCTTCCTGTGTGTTTTCGGAGGGCTGGCACAGAGCATGAGTGGGTTGAAGCTTTAATCTCCCATGGGGAGAAGCATATAAATCAGAGCTAAGCAGTGGAATTCCTCTGTTAAAAAAAAAAAAAAAAAGGAAAATTAAGTCTTGGGGATGTAGCTGAACCAGGTACAAAGGCAAAGCAAATACAATTTGAAATTACACCTTGAAAAATTGAACGTGAGAAATATTTGATTTCATTAACATCAGTTTAGGTGGTGGAGCAGTGCCAGAGGAACCAAAACGGTGCGATTAAATATACTCAGTGAGAACTGCTAAAAAGAAACATCTTTTAAATAAGCACTGATTTCCTATTGAGGAAGCACGACGCTATTTTTTCATTCCATCTGGACAAATGAATTTCTCCCCTATGAGGACAGGCTGAGACATTTGGAGTGTTCAGCTTGGAGAAGAGAAGGCCCCAGGGAGACCTTAGAGCAGCCTCCCAGTGCTGAAAGGGGATGCAGGAAAGCTGGGGAGGGGCTCCTTATAAGAGAGTGCAGGGACAGGACTAGGGGGAACGGTTTGAAGCTGAGAGAGAGGAGATTGAGATGAGATCTCAGGAAGAAATTGTTTGCTGTGAGGGTGGGGAGGCCCTGGCCCAGGCTGCCCAGAGCAGTGGTGGCTGCCCCATCCCTGGAGGTGTTCAAGGCCAGGTTGGATGGGGCTTGGAGCCCCTTGATCCAGTGGGAGGTGTCCCTGCCCATGGCAGGGGGTGGAACTGGGTGGGCCTTGAGATCCCTTCCAACCCAAACCATTCCACGATTCTATGATAGAATCATCATTTATCATTTTTGTAGCTCTGGACTGTATCCTCTAATTGGCCTTTCATCACCGTCATTTCGCAAGAAAGCAGTAGAGCTAAAAATACTTCAAGTACATTTGCAGAGGAGGCAAGTAAAGCTGGGTTGGGACAGTTGCAATGTGTCACTAGTGCTCGGGAAGAGCCCAAGTGTCACCCTTGCCCCTCCCCAACATGGCAAGGCCAAAGGCAACCACCAGCCATGGCAACAGGGCTGTGCTATGAGGCACGGAGCTGTGGAGTTGTGGCTGAAAGATCTACCACACAAGCACGCTGCCAGCGGGCTAATGCACATCTTGGCAAGGTCCAGTGCTGGTAGCTTATTTATGTCATCAATGTTTAAAAGCCATGAGAGGCTGTCTGGAGCATTAAGGACAATCCACACTAGAAAAGAAATGAGCTTTTCTTTTCCAATCCAACATCCTTGCATTGGGGTTGCAGGCTTTAAAGCACTCATAGAAAATGAAAGTACCAGAGGGTGCTTTCTGGTCTCTGGATATCACAGATATTAAATAGCCAAGAAACGGGCTGGGAAAGGGCTCGAAATCCGTGACAGAAGGCTGAGCTGAAAGACAATGAGTGGGCCAGAAATCAAACAAACAGGTGGAAGAGCAGGACTGAGACTCGGATTGATGGCTTTTCAGACCAAAATCTACTCTTTCCCAGGCAAAAATCTTTGCACAAGCAGGGAGGGAAGATTGGAAGCTGCACAGATGGTTGACCATAGGCAATACAGACAAGAAGAGGAATGCAAAACTACTGCAGTGTCTTTGACATTAGCTTTGTCTGCAGGGAGACCATAAACCTGGTCCCCACAAGCAATGTATTTTGCATGAAAGACATAAAACATTTTGTAAAAAAAAGGTCTTTTCTGAGAACTTGGACCTAGGAAGCACCACAATATCAGAGCAGCCCCAGCGGTTCAAAGGAATGACCTACTGAAACCAGCGTCCCTTTTCCAGAAACCTAGAAGAACATCCAGGGCCATGCTTGCGTGTGGAACTCCTGGGCTCCTTTGCCTCACGCTGTGCACAGCCCTGCTTTCTTCAAGTTGGAAGACTCAAGGACAGCAGAAGACCCAATAGCAGGAGGAGACCCAAGGACAACAGGAGGCTCACCTTCTTTGCCCTTTCTGTGCCAGCCTTTACCTCTGTCCCATCTCTCTGCCTTTGCTGCACAACTGTAGTCGTTCTTTCTGTGGAGCCACATTGCCGATCACCCATCATTTCTAGCTGCTGAGACCCCAACAGCTCTTCCTGCACGTGCCAGGAGCACACGCCATAGCAGGAGGCACTGCAACCACAGCCTGGAGGTGGAATGAGCCACTGAGAGCCCCGGTGTCTCTTAGAAGAGCTAAAGTAGTTTTGTCTTCCTATGTACAGAGGATAAGACTCAAATTTTGATGAGCTAACATGTTCTGACAGGCTTGGCTATGGCTGCCTGTCACCCTCTTCATTTACCCACTGAAGAATAAGTCAGTCTGAGGAGATTCAATCTGTAAAAAAAAAAAATATGAAGGTTTAAGTGCAGCATTGTGATTGCAACGTGGACACATCTTGACGCCGCGAACTAACGCTGCGACCTCACAACACCCTGAAGCCACAGTGTCATCTGCCCCAAGTCCTCTGCCACCATCCCAGTAGCAAGGGTGGCTGCTCCTACTTCACTGCCAGCACAGCGCAGCTCCTTTCCAAACAGGATTTGAGTCGTCATTTAAGAAAACACAATCTTTTTAGAGGCTTTTGCTTTGAAGTGGGTGGCGGTGAAGATCTGGCTTAGCTGACAGTCACAGAAACAAACAAGCCAGCGGAACCACAAGCAAGCAGGCAGAGCTGCCTGATGGACACAGCCCTGCAAGCAAAGTATTGTGCCCTAAAACCAAGTCAGAATGGACCAGTCTGGGACATGAAGAGACACTACAAGTCATAGGTGAGGCAGGACCAGAAGGCAGTTCTTCCCATTCCCAGCTCAGGTCTTTGTTCTCTACACTGTACTGCTGCTTCATAGCCCACGTGTCGGTCCAAATCCTTACCTTGCAGACATTTACTAGTCATAAATACATATTTTTTCTGTGCATATTTATGTTCTGTTTGGTATTTCTGAGGTAGGCAACAGACTACGAACCTTCAGATCCCCAGTTTATATATATATCTACATACCTATATTTTGGAGGGCAGCATAATTTTTACAGTTTCTCTAATTAATAATGTGCACATCAAAAAATAAGTGAGCAGTTTTGATGACAACACAGAGAATCACAACTTCCATCCCCTGAGTAGCATCCGCCTCCGCGAGCAGTGCAAAGCTAGTGGCACATCAGCATTCCGTAGGATCTATCCCGTTGAAGCTATCAGCAAACAGGCGAGTACTTTCTTTGCCTGCAGTGATAAGAATTATACAGCGCTGCTTGGTTTTCCAATCCTTTGCATGCATTTGTGGGAGACAAGTGTTTTCCCACGAGAAAAGGTGTTTTGTTAAGGCAGGTGGTGGCAGAAGCTTTGTGTGAGCTCCTGAGAGCTGGAGCGGAGATGACGCGCCATCAGCGTGGGGCACATTCCTTGAAGACGCAGGCTCAGTTCCAGGCTGTTTAACTACACATCTGGAGAAACTGAGAGCCAGGCAAAATCATTGCCTTTTGCTACCAGAAACTCAAGGCAAGGTATTACCGTTAGCTGCCTTTGTGAACGTGAAGCAGAGGTTACGTGCTAGGAGTTCAGCCCTTCTTAAGAATGAAATTTGTAAAGGCGCCATATGTGAATGAGAAGGCGCGGAGATGAACAGAGCAGTGTTTTAATCTTCTTTTGCCAAGGAAAATCAAGTCAGGGCAGAGCAGGGAATAATGAGAGGATGTGTTATTTTAAAACTCAATGGCATTTTTTTGTTTGGGAATTTCCAGGGGGGGTTAATTTGCATTTTATGTTGCATTAAGATGTAAAAGTTGATGGAGGTCCATCAGTTCCTCGGCACACCTGAAGCCCCGGTACTCTGGCGTGGCAGAGGCCTTGGAGAGGTTCCACGTCGGCTTTTCCAAAATAAATTACTCCTAGATTTTTGTCCTTGCATGGTGGCAAACAGCTCCAAGCGTTTCTGTTGTCTTCTTGTAGCGCTTCCGAGGTGGTCAGGATAGCCTTTCCGCTAATCTCTTCTGCTTCTAGACTTATCCAAAGCCATTTCTTTTCTCCTTTTAATTCCTCCTCCAATATCACGGCTCAGTTTTTTAATTCCTTTTTTTGCTATAGAAGTCTCTCGGTGCTGTCTTCTGTAACTCATATCCTACGCAGTCTGTCCTTTTCCAGTCTAGACCAGGTCCCAGGACATGGTTGGTGTGAAAGACACCAGAGATAGCAGATTCAGCAGGAAAAATTGCTTTATTTCCCTCTCTTGTGACTGATTTATCTTGAAGGCACTGGTGGGAAGGCCAGTGGCATCAGTAAAGGTGAGCGCAGAATATTGGAGAGGGAAAAGTGCTGCTGGTTCCCCTCAGTTCCTCTTTTTAAAATGAAAAATGGAGAAGATAGAAGATTTTTTGGCTCATTTGACATCATGTTTCTACCTGAGCTGCTCCCTGGTGTGGAGAGTCAAGGACAACCCTGTGCTTGTTCAACCTCAGCCCCTCTTTCCTGTGCTAAACCCCACCCTCTCACAAGAATATTGTCTTTTTCTGTGTGTGTGCTCCTCCATAGGGTGTTTTGCCAGATTTTTGGAGCACAACCAGCCATAGCCATGCACAGGGCTGGGTTTGGTTGCCCCGGTGAAACCCACTGGTGGGTGGAGATGCTCACCCACAATTTCTGACAGATAAATAACCAGCAGAGAACAAAACCCATAGTTTGACCCAAACTGCTGGTCTTAACCCCTTCAAGCCTAGAATTCTGAGGCCATGGAAGGAAACTTTCAGTACATCTAATTTGAGCAACTGAATTTTACTCCCTGCACCAATTGCATGACTCAGTTCTGGTTTTCTGGGGGCTGGTATGCCCAAGGCACAAGAGCTGGGAAGGAAGCCAGGGAAAGGATTTCGAATCAGTCCAAGGAAAAGGTTTCATTGAGGCTGGCAAATCTCTCGCAGGCTGTCATGGGGGCCTGGGGCTGCACAGCACTTGGGGGGAAAAAAAATATCCATAACAATTACGGTTCTTTAATTGACTTTTAACTGACCCAATAGCTGAACAACAGTAAAAATTTCAGAAGTTGGAGGAAAAAATTCATTTTACCCAAGAAATTCTCCAGCAAGGTCCCTGCCTCTCTGCCCTCCTTGGCACTTCTTGCTTTCTGTGACATATGAGTGCTCTTCATCCATCACAAGCCATTGTGAGGGAGCTCTAAAATAATTTTAGAGCTGAATTTTTGCCTTGAAGCAGAGCAGGAGCAAGGGCACAGGAGACGAAAGGATGCATCACCAGGAGAATAGTCCTTTCCTAAAGCATACAACTTCATCTACACCAGCCAGAGAGGATCATTTGGCTGGGAAACATATAGGAAAAACATACCCATTGATGTAGCCATGGAAAAGCTGCATTCTCCACATCCTGCTGCCCCAAGCCATGCTCTTACCTGCTCATTGTGCTGAGCCATAGCCCGAGGCTCAGCTGCCACTCTGACATGCTTGAACCCAGCCAGTGTTACCTTCATGCAACTGGGGAGCGTGAACCATCCCATGGTGAATTTTCAATGAGCAGCAGGACAATGAGGAATTTCTGTTGCCGCTAAAACCCAGGAGCCCCCATTCACTGCAGCATCTCCAGAAGACGCAGTGGGATCCCTTGTCTGCTTGCATTCCTCTTTATGCCTATCACAACTCTACTTGCATCTGGCAAACACCGACCATTATTCTTCCCCTCTTTTTTCCTGTTTCTCTTCAGGAAAGTTTCTTTCGGAGGGGAAACAGTAACGCAGCTGCTTTGGCAAAGATGCTTTTTTAGGATGGCTCCCCTGCCCCAACAACTGATTCCATGTTGAGTGACTGGGAAGGAAAAACATATTCCCAGCCAGCAGGAGCTAGCTTTGCTGCTGTACCACCAAGGCGAGCAGGAGCCATCCCACACTTTTATTTTTTTCTATCTTTTTTTTCTTTCTTTCTACTCTCTCAGTAGCTGGGGTGGGCACTGCTGTGCTTCGTGTTCCCAAGACACTCTACCTACACCGGGGAGAGGAGGCCAGCCTTTGCCATGGTCACCACCACTGACGTGCCCTATGCTCGCATCTCCTGGCCTCTTCCTCCTGGCTTTCCACCAGGCTGTAAAGCCGTCACAGTGCTGTGTTTCATGCCTGAGGGCAGCATGCCAGGCGGATAAGATAGTCGCAATGCACCTAGTGGGAGACCTTAAGTAAAGTCATCATGAAGATAGGTGCAATCCTACCAGGCATCAGCAAAGAGGATTCTAGAAGGGGTCACAGGGCCGGTGGGTCCAGCTGAATCCCCCTGTACTCTTTTCCTTGTCCTCCTCCTTCAGAGCGAGCCCGGGATTACCTGCACAAGACTGGACGCTTCATCGTCATCGGCGGCATTGTCTCACCTGTGCACGACTCCTATGGGAAGACGGTGGGTCATCCCTGTTTTCCCTTTCTGCATCCTATGTCTGATAGTGTCTCAAGCCTGAGGCAAGCACTGGGCAGCACTGTCAGCACCCGTTGTCCTGTCATCAACCTCCTCTACCCAGGGCAGCCCCTGACCATGGGAAAGTCTGCAAGAAGAGGGAGAGGATAAAACCACTCACTCTTTAGATAAAAACTGCAGTGTAATCCTACAACCAGCTGAAGTCCTAGACAGCAAAAAGAAATTATCCCACCCAAAACAGTGGTGGTCATCTCATTGGGTTGTTTTTTTTTTGTTGTTTGAATGATTTCAAGGCCAGTTTTACTGTGGTGATAGTGATGATGTAAATGGGAACCTTAAAATGGGGGAGGTAGAGGGGAATCCAAATTAGGAGAGGAGAGAGTGTTCTCCTCACCCAAAACCTGAAGAAGTCTCATTGAGAAACCTCCACCCCTAGGTCTGGTCCCACTATAGTGCAGGGCTGAGAGTGGTGGCACTGAGCAAATATCGCTGAGCGGTTTGTAACCGGGGCTGAAGCAAGGCAGGGACTCCCTCTCTTCCAGTAAATAAGAGTTTAAATAACTTTTTGTGAGCACGAATGAGTCCTTCTGACCTGCCTTATCAGAGTGAGCCCAATGTTCTGTCTGAGGAAGGTTTGCAAGCCCAGCCTAGCCAGGGCATGGCACTCCTATTCGTAACTGTTCCTCCATCATCCCATCTTGCAGGGTCTGGTCTCCAGCCGGCACCGCCTGACCATGTGCCAACTGGCCGTCCAGTCTTCTGACTGGATCAGGTGAGTGGCAAAGACTGCATACACTGCAGCAACAGCAGCCCTGGCACCATGCAAAGCTCAGCTCCCCTGCACAACATCTGGGCTGCAAGTACCCAGAGTGGAGATTCCACCCACTACAGGAGCTCCAGGGTGGATTTTCTCTGCTCCCAACCAAAACTTGATTAAAAGCCAGAGGCCTTCTTCTCTTAGTCCAGCAGAGAATTGATGAAGGGTGTTAAATTGTCCTGTAAGGGGGCTGTTTGGTTTTGTGGGGTCTTAAAAGTCCCCTTCTGAGTCTGTAGTATTCACCCAGCCCACTCCAGCTTTGTGCAGTGGTACCTTCCCTTTCTACAGCTGCAGCACAAGCACACAGACTCTCTCATTCCCAGCACTGCCGCGTGGCATCTGGCAGCTCTGGTGGGATCAGAAACATCTCTGGTTTGCTCTCGGGAAGAAGGGATGTAACAAGTGTTGAAAGGTCCAAGCCAAATAGAACCTAGTTAGTTGGGTCCTAAGACTGGAAAGGTATCTAGGTACATGTTCAGGTCCCCAAAGCCACCAGGGAGAGCTGGGTGGAAGGGCTGGAGGAAGGACATGATCCATGGTAGAGCTGGGGGAGCAATGGTGGCTGTTGCCAGCAATGCCAGCCAACCTGGTGGAAAGGAGGTAACATGGCCAGGAAGTCCAGGTAGCAGCCAACATTGTTGTATTGCTGTGCTCTCTGCAGGGTGGACCCCTGGGAGTGCTACCAGGACACCTGGCAGACCACCTGCAGCGTGCTGGAGCACCACCGTGACCTGATGAAGGTAAGGCAGCCCCTGTGCTGTGAGGGGACCTTGGGTAGGGGCACGGGGAAAATGCAGGAGAAAGAGAGAAAACTTGCAGGAACATACCTGAAATCCTGACCTGGAAGAGGTGTGACATAGCTTCTCACAGCTGCCCTGGTGGTGAAAGCAAATCGAGTTGTCCAGCCAGAGACAGCAGCTGTCCCAGTCCCACACACCAGGAGGGGAGCAGAGGTGAAGGCAAGGGCTGGGCATAAGCTAAATTATTAATGCTGACCACTTGCTCTGTCCTGAGGGGAAGGTGGATGGGCATCACCACTCACCAGCTGAAACTACAGCTCAGTGAGGTGGCAAAATTCAGCAGTGGGAAGTACCCAGGAAGCACAAAACCCAGGAGGCAATGTCCTTCCAAATGCTCAGGCAGAACTGAGCAAACCAGGGGTGGGAAATCAAAAAAGCCGTACAAATTCACAGGCAGCCCAGATGGGAGGAGCAGAAGTAGCATTAACCAGCCCAGCAGGATGCCCGATTCATCCAGGAACCAAGGTGTCAAAATCATTAACCACAAGGTCCGTCCAGTGGTGGCACTGGGGGTCCTAAAGCAAGCCTGGACGTGCCCATCACTAAAGCTGACCTTCAGCCTGGGGTGCAGAGGCTCCATTCAGGGCTCATAAAGGTCTTGGGAGGCAGCTGCAATGAAGCCACTGTTCCAGCCACATCTCTCCCTTGTTGCAGAGAGTGACTGGCTGCATCCTCTCCAACGTCAACACCCCCTCCATCACCCCCGTGATCGGCCAGCCCCAGAACGAGTCCTCACAGACCATCTACCAGAACAACAACAACGTCTCCAACAAGCCCACCGCAGGTAGGTGGCAGCAGGGTAGAGGAGAGAGGGGGTGACCACCAACCACTCACCTCCCAGGCAGGGCTGCCAAGCATTAGCAATGATGTTCCATCATCTTATTTTTGGGTCAAGTTGCTCGTTAGACTCCATGCACCAAGACCAGGGTCAAGCGGGGATGTGGTGGAGGAGTCAGCACAGCACAGCAAGAGGAGCCAAGAATGGCTTTAAATAGCTGTGAAATTACACCAGAATTTAGCCAGATGATGTCCAGGCAGCCAGAGCAGCTAAGACAAAGGGTATCTGGTGCCCATGGCATCTGTGAGAGGGACAGTTTGGCAGGAGAGGTGACATAGCTGGATCCCTTGTGAGCCAGCAGGATGTGGGACATGAAGGTATTAGCTGGGGAGAAGAGGGGCGATTACTTAAATCCCATAAAAACAAACGTCTTGTGATGGTTTTAGTGATTTTAACTGTCCAGCTTGTCCCTGCAAGGCACAGCAGAACACTCTCAGGAATTAAGACTGTGAAAGGGGGTGCTGGGAAGATGCTGGGAGCGGTTCACATACCTGGGCATAGTAGTATTTTGCAGGACCAGGGCGGCCAAAGCATTCATGCAGGTCAGTCTGCCAGGGCATCACTGTGTCTCTGGTTAATTTTTCTTCTCCATCTTTAGCGAAGATTCTGGGGAAGGTGGGAGAAAGCCTGAGCCGGATTTGCTGCGTTCGCCCACCCATGGAGCGCTTCACCTTTGTGGGTAGGTAGAGAAAAGCCCCAGCTGCACCTCAGCTTCAGCACCAGCCCCCAGCCTTCCTCACAGCCCTCTCTCCCAGGCCAGGTGCCAGCATCTCTCTTTTGCTTCACTTCCCCAGATGAGAATGCCAACTTGGGGACAGTGATGAGATACGAGGAGATCGGTGAGTATGCAGCCCCACTCGACATGGCTCAGGAGTAGCCACATAACAGATCTGGTGGTGTGCAAAGGATGCCAGACCATCATCCCACCCCAGTGCCGGCTGTCAGGGCTCAGAGGTGAAACAGGAGTGGCACTAAACTGACCTGAGCCCATTCCTGTTGGCAGACGAGCAGCCTAAAATAAGGGCCCAAGCAGCAGGGATGTGGCTTCCAGTGGTGGCACCCCAAATGCCATGAAACCTGCCCTCCCACAGCACCGTGGTGGTGCCACCCACATCCTCAAGTTGCCCATAGCCCTGCTGAACTCTGCACCCAGCAGCAGGAGGGGTTTCAACCGCCTGAATGGCCTTGATGCTCCTATCTCTAAAGCCCTTTGGGTGTTTTAGACCCACCAGGCTGCCATGCAGTTGGCACTGCCATATGTCACCCAGGGCTCTGTGTTGGGAGATGGCCCACTGATCACTTGCTGGTGGTTTTGAGACCCATTTCATAGGCTAGCTCACACACAGCCTGGCACAACACCCATCCTAGCACCAGCACCATCCAGAGCCCAAAGGCTTTGGCCACCTGGAAATGCCAACCAGGGAGTCACCTTCCATGCAGCCACCTCTTTTCACCCCTCGAGGCAGATTTGTACCTGTCCTCCAGTGGCAGTCCAAGTAAATTAATCTTTATGAGCCCATTGGAGCAGAAAGCTCCTTCCCACAGCACAACTTTGAGCAGCAAAGCCAACCCTCAAAGCAAGCTGTCAACAAGAACCAGTCCCAGCCTGAGGAGAGAAAGGGAAGACGTGGAAGCCTTCTGAGATGAGCAAGGAAAACTTCTGGTGCTCCAACATCAGCTTTGCTAAAGCAAACACAGCCATGCTCAGGGTTCTGAGCAGTCCCCTGGGCTCTCCCTGTTGCCCCACAACTGGAGCTCCTGCAGCAGATCACAAAGTGATTGTGGGTGCCCATAGCATGGAGAAGTTACCCCTTTCCCTGCAGATACTCCACCTCCAGGGCTTGGCTTGGGTAAAGGAACTGAAATTAGGTAGGGTGGGGGCTATTCCATGTTTTGTACCAGCAGGGATGCGATAAGGACCACAGGATCTTTAACAGGACTTCTTTTGGCAGAGGAGGTCTGACTGGAGAGAATTCCCCCGAGCAGTGCAGTGGGATGACAAGAGGGGTGGGGGCGGTGCCTGCTCAGCTTCTCTGCTTCTTTTCTTCAGAGCTTCGCATCTTGCTGCTCTGTGGCAGCGACCTGCTGGAGTCCTTCTGCATCCCTGGTCTCTGGAATGAGGCAGACGTGAGTCACCACCACTGGGCACCCCTTCGTGCTCCAAGCCCAGGCTTCCTTCCCCCTCATCTGCTTCCCACACCCTGTGCTCCTGGGAGCCATCTGGGGTCCCTTGGGGTGACAGGAGCTGAGCACACCAACCACACAACCCCTTCTATCCCAACCTCCACCCTCACCTCCCCTGCACATGGGTAGCCTGAGTCACCAACCTTGCCCAGCCTCCCCTTCCACAGACCCAAGCCCTGCTCCCACTCACGCAGGGCACAGGTAAGCCAGTCCCACGGGATTGCCAAAGGCACCCACCCCTCATCCCTTGGAAGGAGCCAGTGCAAGTCTCAGCAGAGCAAGGCAGGGAGGGAGGAAATGAGAGGTTTACAAAAGTTGGCCTGACATAAGAAATTAAACACATTTACAGCCGAATCAACAGTTTTCACTTAATAAAATTTGCTGACACAGAGCTGTTTTGGCTGAGCCATGTTTGCCCCAAGATGGGTGAGGTAGCAGAAGCTGTCCCCACTTGCGGGGAAACTTGGTACAAACTCAGGTTTCCTCTGCCCGAGGCAGAACAACCCTATGAGACTTCTGTCAGGACCAATACATCCATTGTGCTCATAAAGCCTTCCAGTGAAGTAGAAGTCTCAGCCTCCTTGGGCAACCTCTGCTGCTGACACCCTCTTTCCACCCCAACAAGCCCTCCCTAAAGCCTAACCTCAACGTCTAGCAATAGCATTTAGCCCTGTGCCTTTTTTTTTTGGTCCACCACAGACCACTCGCCACACCTTGCTAAATCCAAGTTTCTGCCAAAGACTGGCCAGATAGGCTCAAATTCGCTTCCTATCTTCATCCAGACCACAGCCCAGCTTTCGCGGTGCACCGTGGGTGGGCAGATGGCAGCAAGTTTTGCATGGGACAGTTATGAAATCTCTCCTTGTTTTGGGCTGTTCCTAGATGGAGGTGATCGTTGGGGAGTTCGGGATCGTGGTGGTGCCCCGGGATGGAGCAGACCCCGACCGGATCATGAACCACTCCTCCATACTCCGCAAGTACAAAGTAAGCAGATTTATGTGTGGCCAGGGAAGACTGTTAAAGGACCCACAGCCTGTCTTGACCCAGGGGAGCACTTCTGCCACAGGGCACAAAATGTCTTAAGGTCAGAAGCTCCCAACCGGCAGGTGGGATGAGCAATGGGGCCACCATGCAGCAATCCCCAAAGGCCAGCGGGGTAGGAGGCTGGAAGGGCAAGCGCTCACTTTTGGGCCATCCTTTCACTCCTCTCTTCCTCCTTCTCCTGCAGAACAACATTCTTGTGGTGAAGGATGACTCAAACCACCCCATGTCGGTTGTCAGCTCCACCAAAAGCAGGTGGGTGATGCAGGGGGAGTCCTGGGGGAGAGGGGTGCCCCCAGCCAGCCCTTCCATTTTGGAGGTACCTGACCCACCCAAGCAGGCTCTGACTTCTTTCTCTCCCCCCACACCCTCAGACTGGCCCTGCAGCACGGGGACGGACACGTTGTGGATTACCTCTGCCAGCCGGTCATTGACTACATCCTCAAGAGCCAGCTCTACATCAATGCCTCTGGCTAAGTGTCAGGGGCCTTGCAGCGAGACAGCCCTTGTGTCCCACCTGCCTACAGCTCTCCATCACTCTTTTCTCTCTCTCTCTCAGTCCGTGTCTCCATGTCTCTCCCCACCCCATGGCCTCCTGCCCGTGTCTGCCTCTCACCCCCGGCGCCAACGCTCCATCATGCAGCAATGTCCAGGGAACCGCGGCACGGCCCCACAGGGAACGGTTTGGTCTCTTTTTTCGGGGAACTGTCCTCCCCCTTGTACACGGGGAAGGAGTGGGGACCGGGAAAAGAGCCGTGCGCTTGGGGCGCTCTAGGGAAGGTGGCTCCAGCACCCTCCTCCCAGCATGTCACTGGGAAATGGTCCCCTTGGTCTGTCTTCCCAGCATGCTCAGAGCAGGGGCTTCCTCTTCTGCATCATCTTATGGTACCTAAGCTCAGTAAATCTAGGTGGACTTTTTTCTTCAATAGTTTTAGTGCAAACCCTTTGGACCTCTCAACACAACGACCAAATGAATCCTGGTTGGCAGCAGGCAGTTGTAGCCCGACTGGCTCAGTGTCCCATTGTGCTGGACATCCTAAGGCTGGTAGGACAACTCAACTAACGAAATCCTCCTTCTGGCCATGAAAAGTCACGGAGAGGGCATTTCTGAAGGGATGCAGAAGCCTTGGCAAGCATCGTTGCCAAAGCATTACTAAAGGGAACGTCATGTCTCATCTTTACTTGG
Organism: Neomorphus geoffroyi; assembly: GCA_033558235.1. Taxonomy (NCBI): domain Eukaryota; kingdom Metazoa; phylum Chordata; class Aves; order Cuculiformes; family Neomorphidae; genus Neomorphus; species Neomorphus geoffroyi. Next base: position 5,916,142 of record JAUMJM010000074.1, read on the forward strand.
CTGCAAGTGAACCCAACCACCCCAAGCCACCCCCTCTAGGCAAATGGCGTTGGGGTGATGCTCTGGTCCAACCTGGTGTTGGAGGGGGCAGCCCATAGCACTTAGGAAGTGACCTGCCTTTTATGAAGCCAAGAAATGAGGTAGGAAGAAACAGGTATAGCCCAAAGCCTCTGGTGGGAATTTGCCCCAGACCTGGCAGAGATTTGTGGCAGCTGGGTCCATCCCCATCCTCTTGCCTCCAGATCTCCATTTCTGTCTGTAACCTTCCCCCTTCTTCCTCCACTCCTACCCTCTTCCTCTCCTTGAAGAGTTTATTAAATGCATGATACTTTCCCCCTCCCAAACCAGCACTGGCTGCTTTGCACATCCCTTGGGACACGCCAGGCTCATTACTCTCCTGCCTGCGACGTGCCCCTAAATGCCAGGGATGAAGCCTAGTGGAGATTCTCACACTAAAAGCAGGGCAGGTAACACGGAGCAAAAGATCATTTAAATGCTGCAAAGACGAGGGCTGCTGAACAACCCAACATCCTGCTGAACATCCCCAGGTGCAAGGACCCCGCTGGGAAAGGTCACAGTCACAAGGAGGAAGGTAGAGTCCTGCTTTACTTCTGACACTTTCATCTTCTTTTGCTCACATCCTTGCACCGCCTTGGGGATAGCCCTGCTGCCTACAGCTCCTGGACGTCTGCCCGTTCCCCACAAATCTGGACTAACTAGGCTCAGGCTACATTTGTGGCTTTCCTAGGGCAGCACTGTGATGAGCTGCTGGTCCCCAGCAAAGGACAGTGTTGCATTGAGACACCTGAAGGCTGAGATCCCTCCAGGGTCCTTCGGGGAAAGATCTGAAATTACCTTTTTTTTTTCCCCGCTTTAACATCTACGAAGGGTCACAAGCTGCTCTCATGGAAGCTCCGAAGATGAGATATTGTCCTGAATTTCATGACATGCTGTAATCTGCTGGCATCTCTGTAACAGCAACCAATTTTGGACAAATCAGGGTAGCCTACAGCCACAGGCTCCTTGCAGTGGGCAGGGTTTTAGGACCAGTGGCTGATGACTTCTAGAGGAGGGCACAGCCCTCCCCAGAAGGGAAAGCAAGAGAGATAGAATTGATGTGACTCTTCCAAAAGCCAGAAGAGGTCTTTCCTTGCCAAGGATTTCCCTCACGGTGGAAAGGCTTGTTCAGGAACTCCTGTCATTCTGTAGCTGAATCTCCTCGGTGTCAGCTCTGGTATCTCCAGGCAGTTGCAAACATGTCCCACAGGACTGAGGAGACACGGATATGCCAAAACAGAGAGGGTGGCAAGAGCATGCTAGACTCATCATGCAGGGACACCTCCACGGAGGTCTTCAGCCAGTTTGAACTGCTCACCAACATCCTACTGAGCCCCTTAGCAAACACACTGGGCAGGTGCAAGTGGTGGGACACCTCATCTGTGAGACACCCGATGTACGTAAGCCAGTAGCCAGGCTCCTCTCCATCCACCGTTCTTGTGTGTTCAGTTTTTCAGTCTCTCCTCCCTCTCCCCCCCAGCACAGAAGTTATTTCAGACAACCATCTCTTCTCCTTGCTAGACACGACCCATGTTTCTTTGCTCCAGGCTGAGGAGAAAAAGCAATGGTAGCAACCAGCCTCTGAAAAACACACACACACACATAGAGGGAATTTCAGCCTCCTGGGGGAACAATGCCTCTTTGGAGGGGGAGGAAGGACAGCGGGTTATAACTGAGGAAAAGACAAAAGGAAATAAAACAAAGGAGATGGAGAAGGAAAGGCAGGCAGCATGTCAGAGGGCCATCTCAGATCCTCCTTCCCTCAGGTACCTGAGACAGGACTTGCATCCCATCGCAGTTAGGAAGGCAATCCTTAGAGAGGCAGCGTTGTGCTGTGGATGATGAGTATATTCCGTCCTACTTGTCTTACCTGCGCCTTCCCGTACCCACCCAGTACAACTCACAGTCCAGGGAGGTGGGATGGGGGGTTGTAACAGGCCATTCAGCTCCGGGACCAGTTTGGAAAATGTCATTGGGTGGGTATGGAAAAAACCCCATCCCTGAAGATCCATGCAACGCTGGAGAGGTGGAGACTGGAGTTTTCAAGGTTCGGGGGGAGGGAAGGGAAAAGCTTGTGGGTTCTGGTCTTTGAACCACCACTTTTAAACAGTGCAGTTTGCTGAAAGAGAAGTGAACTTCAAATGCCTTTTGGAAAAGAAAAAAATAGGGGTTTGGGGGGGGAGGGAAAGGGGTTGAAGTTGCCACGCCACGAAACTCACCTTTGTCGAAAGTTTTGAAGCCTAATTTTTTTTGTTTTCTGTTGCTATATGAACAAGAAGGTCATTCAAAAAAAAAACTTTATCAGCAAAATGTTTAAATTATGTAATAAACAAAACAAAAAGTTGTTACTGGTCTCATTTCAAAACAACCGGGAGACCGAGTCAGCGTGAAGAGCGCAAGCAGCCGCGTGGCTGGGAGAATTGATGGCCAAACTCACCCAAACCAGGCAGGCAGAGAAAATAAACCAGTAGGCAAGATCCAGCCAGAATTATGTATTGTTTATTGACCTCCTCCCTTTCAAAAAAACCCAACTCGTGGGAAAATACAGTCAGGTTCATAATACCTGTCCCTGTGTCGTACAACAGGAGAAGGAAGACATGCCAGAGGCAAGAAGACACCTCACTTAAATAAAAATATAAGGCAGACGTAGTACTTGGTATATCCTTAGCAAGCAAAAGCATGGGAGCTGCTTTATCAGAGGTCACGAGGGGTGAGTGGGTCCCCCCCAGAGTATCCTCCTCCATCCAAGACCTTCTCTTTCACCACCATGCAGGTCAGGGGGGGTTCAGCAGCGCTGATTTCCGGCTCCTGCTGGCTCTTTTTTGCCCCGAAGTGGCATCTAAGGGAAGCTGGGAGCGGTGTCAGAACAGAGCTGGATGTGTAGGAAAGCCGCAGGGGGGTGAAGGGAGCGCTGTGTTCTTCAGCTCCCCCAGGCTCTGCTCAGATGTACACTTGGAAGCCCCCGTGGACAACAACCTCAGCCTCTGAGAAACATCCAGCACCATGCAGGGGGGAGGGAAGGAAGGAGGAGGGAATGGGCAGCACCAAACCAGAGGTGGAGATGCATCTGAGACATCTTCAATAATTTAAAACGGATGAAATCAGGGTGCAGGCACTCCAGCAGGGTGGGACTGGGCTCTCAGACATGAGAGCTTGTGGCTGCAGACCCCTGGAGAAAGTCCCCATTCCTGTGACAATTGCTGCAGGGTCCCGGGTGCTTGTGCAGAGGGGACACCACCTTGCTTCTCCTGGGCTCTGGGACACCCAGGAAGCTGCCTGATACCAAACTGACCAGTCTTGGAACGAAAGGGTGTGCTGGAGGGTGCGAGGGGATGGTAAGGAGACCTGTCCTTGCCCAGCAAGAGCTTTGAGAAGAAAGCTACCCCTCAGGGGCCTTGGGACTTGAAAAGAAATGAAGGAGAAAGAAAGGGTCCCCTCTCCTCCTGGCTGAAGGAGCAAGTGAAGTGAGAAAGCAGCTTCCTCCCACCTTTAACACCTTTAACACAACAGAAACCTCACTGAGAAGCACCATGCAAGACCTGCAGCTTTATGAAAAGGGTTGTCAGAGTCATCTGATTCCAGATCTCTAAGCCACAGCAAAACCAAGCCGGCACCACTCCCAGCAAGGTAAGGACTGGGCAAGCTGGGAGGAGAACGCCATATGAAGCATCACCAGTGCCACGGCTCAAAACTCATCTCCCCCAGCTGCCTCTACATGCTGCTCACTCCCTGCCTCCTGAGCTACTGAAGGTGAGGAAGACCCCATGGATAGCATGAGGAAGAGGTGGTGGTGGGAGTGTCAAAAGTAAGGACAGAGACTCCGGTTCTTCTGCGTTTTCCAGACCAGGAGATGGGATCCACAGGTGGCGGAGAACCTCTCAGTTATGAACTTCAGGCTCTGAACTGTGCAAACTCCCCAGGTTAACAGCAAGAAATCCCCACCTGCACCTCAGAGAAATGTTGTAGGAATGGGCTGTTCTTCAGCCAGTAGCACCTTCACACAACCAGGTGTCTCCTTCCTCCTGGGACCAAGGGACGGACCACTTAAAAAAATCAGGGACTCTCCAGGGCCAATGTGACAATGTGAACTTCAGCTGCCACGCTGAACTTGAGAGTAAGGATGAGTTCAACACAGTCAAGCACAGCCAGTCCTGCTGGGTTTGGCACAGGCAGCTGGGCCAGGCTCTCCTGCCTTCACACCCAGCAGGCGCTGCAAGCTTTCCAGAGATCACTCACGGCAGTTCGATGGCTTTTGTGTTGTAGCAGCCCTGAGGAAGACTCTTCTGGATATCCTCCAGGTTCTTAATATCTGCCAGGATCTTGTCAATGCTGCTCTCCAGTGTCCTCACCCGGGCCTTCTGCAGCGTGGCTGTCTGCTCCAGCTCCAACATCTCACCCTTCAGCTGGCTGGTTCTGGTTTTGGCTTTGCTGAAATTCTTCTCGAGTTGCTTCAGGCCATCCTCATCCACGGCTCCAGGCTGGTCTGTTGCACAGGAGGAAAACAAGAAAGAGAAAACCATAGATGGAGGCTAAGGACGAGATCTTTGTAGCTGCTTCATCCCCACCCTGCTGCCCAGCCTGTTTGCACACATCAGCCGAGGCAGCTTCCTGCACAACTCCCAGCACCCCTGCCTAGATGCCATCAGGGATCTGTCTCCCTCCACACCTACAGCATCGTCATGAAACCTACTCATCAGACGCAGCAGCTCTTCCAGGGCATTCAACGTCTCCTGCATGACCACCCCCGCCTGGCCAGCCTTGGCGTGGACCCTCTGAGCTTCCTGAGCTGTCTGAAGAAGGCAAGGCAGCAGCTGTAAGGTGAAGTCTAGTCCAAAAGTCAACAGGAAAGGGAACAAGGTGAGGGAGATGGGGACCCACCTCCTGTATCACAGCAGCATCAGCCTCAACCTCCGAGAGCTTCTTCTCAAATTCACCCTCCACTTCCTTGGCTTCGCGCTGCAGGGTGGCCACTGCCTTCTCCAGGGCAAGGACACCATCAGCTGTTTTGTTGGCTTCCACCTTCAGAAGTGTAATCTCCTGGGGAAGGCAAAGGCACTTTCAGAGGAGCAGAGCACAGCTGAAATCAGGCTGGGTGCACCAGGGCGTGCAGCTGGGGGAAGCGCTTCCTTTCCAGGGACCCAAAATCATCACAAGCGGTCCTGCATCCTTCATGTTCTCCCACCAGTAGCACCAGAGAGTCGATTCTATGACCATGGTTCAACCCCTCCCACACACATCAGCAAATCCCTGGGGAGTTACAACACGCATCTGGGAGCTGAACCCACCAACAGCAATTCTGGGAGCTCGGAAGCCTGCCAGTGACTCAGACTGTGAAAGTGGAAAAATGCCCTTGGTCACCGAAAGGTGGCTACAGTGAGATGCCATGGAGGTCCTCACTGGGCAAACACACCTGCAGAGAGATCCACACACACTCGCTCATCTACAGCCAACTCTGGTACCTGCAGGCTCCACTGTAGACAAACATCAGCCCAAAAGTCAATGCATCAGGTCCACCATGACGTTTCCAATTATCTCCTCTTCTATGGTTTTCCCTTCCAAACCCTCTTCTGCCAGCAATAGGACCAGAGCCTGTCCTCACCTGCTGGATCCCCATGGTGATCTCCTTGGCCTCCTCTGCCGTGCTGCTGGCTGCCTTGGATTCAGAAGTGGCGCTTCCCAGGATCGTTTCAGCTTGGTCTGTCTTCTCCCTGGCACTTTTGACCATGCTGCTAATAATCGGTAGCCTCCTCATGGCATCTTCAGCTTCCCTTCTCTTGTCATCTGCTTGCAGGTTAAACTCTGAAAGAAACACGTGTGGAAATGAAGCTGTGCAGCCTCTGTGAGATCCCAAAAAGGACGGGAAAAGAAGGGTTTCTAAGACATTACCCCGGAGGCTCTTCAGGATCTGTTCCACCTCGTAGAAGGTGGCGTTGCCAGCACTCACAGCTTGCAGGGCTGTGCTCCTGGCGAGGTTGGCTCGGGACAGCAGCTGCGTCAGCATCTGCAACAAGCCAAAGGGACAAAGTGGGCGATGAAGGACATGGTATGGGAACATCAGGCAGTCCCAGAGCCGTCTGCAAGGAGCCACGCTGGAGGAGAAGACGAATCAGTTTGTTCCCAAATGCTTGCTGTTTCCTCGGAATCCAGGCTACCAAAGCCTGATGTGTCAGCAGAGGCTTGTGGTGGTGCTTCTCCTCCAGCTCCAGGCATCCTGAGTCACCTTAGCCCTGGTCTTTCCAGGAGCAGATCTTCAGCCTGCCTCGTATGGAGGAGATGTGCAGGCGAGACCCTGCACCGGCAGCTCTGCGCACATGGTGAGGTCTCCTACCAGCTCCAGAAGACCAACCCCAGGTGGCTGTTTCTGAGGAAGGGAACTACCCTGCAGCAGGCAGGCAGAGCTACATCCCCTGTGGTGAACAGTCTAGGCCAGCACGTAGTAGCGGTGTTGCCACGGGCATCCCACCAAGGCTGCAGCTGACGTTGAAGACTCAATCCACAGTCCCCCCAGCCGACCTCTTACCGCTCCCTCGCTGTCTCCCCTCCGCAGAAACTCCTTGATTTCTTCCTCCCAGCGCCCTGTGCGGCTCTGCAGCTGCCTGTACTGTGCCAGGTAGGTGTCTACGAGGCTTAGGAGAGCGCTGGCGTCCTGCTTCAGCCGGGTTGCCTCCCCCTGAAACAGAGATGTGATGACTGTCTGAGGGTCCCATCATCCCCCCTCAGTGCTCACTGGCAACCACAGCAAGCAGCGACGGGTGATTGCCTATTGCTTCTTGTGTTGCCACCAGCTGTGGGGGCAAAAGGATGGAAAGATACATCTCCAATGGTTCTCCAATGGCGACGGAGCCCTAGGAAGGGCTGAGCTGCTGGAAAAGTAGCAGAGAGGGCATAGGAGAGAGCAAAAGGGGATCGATCTCCTGGTCTCACAGGTACAAAGCTCTCACCTCAAAGGACCTGATGTCAGTCTTCGTCAGGCGGGACAGAGAGTTGAGGAGCACCAGGCTGCCTTGATAAGCCTTGTCTGCCTTGGAGGCCATGCCTTCAGCCTCAGCCGTCAGGCCTCCAGCCAGCGACTTCAGCTCCTCGTACCTGCATGGGTGCGAAGTTGAAGAACACAGTCCCAGTCAAGCTGCCAACCCCCACCACAGCGGTAGCACTGCCTCCTACACAAAACTGTTCACACTCTCCAGGGCCCCATGCAGATTTATCACACAGGGACAGCTAATTGCTATCATCTCCCACATCCCAGCCCCTCTGCCAAGTGGGGCATCTGCTGGCTTCTTGTTCAAGCTGCAAAATCCAAAGGGGTTCCACACCAGCAGAACCCTCGGAGGCTCCACAGTGGCTCTGTCAATCCACTGGAGGTTTCCTCCTGCACATCCCCATTCAGCTCCTTAACTTCATAAGTCGCTGTTGCCTGTGACCCAGGAGTGGTGCGCAAAATCCCAGCGCTGGGAGAGGCAGCAGCTCAGCCGAGAGAGCCAACTCAACAGCGTGGGGCTAAATCCTACCCTTGTGCTAAACCCAGCCCAGACTTGCAACCACATCACAGATGGCATTAAACCTCTTCCCCCAGCTGCAGGCAGGCTCCAGGAGGGTTGTGTCTGTGGAGTGGGAAGCAGATGCTCCACAGAGCTGCTGACCCTCCATCTCTGCTGCTCAGACACACTGGCCACCCAAGCCCTGGTGAGTCCCTGCCTGCCCTGCCTCCAACTGCCCGTTTCTGCAACTCGGCTGAGGGGGCACAAAAGAGGGCACAGACTCTTGGCCACCTCCCTCTCACATCCCCCTCCAACATGCAGGTGAACACAGCCTCCACTCACTTCCCAAGCAGCCCTCGCAGGGAGCCAGAGGTGGCCGCCTCTCCATCGGCAGCCGCACGCACCAGCTCCAGCGCCTGCTGCGCGTCCTCCCGCGCTGCCTTCACAGCTTGCTCGATGGTGTTGGCAGCTTGCAGGTGGCTGCAAAGCAGAGGGATGAGCTCGTGAGGGAGGTTTCCCACCCAAGTTTTCTCCATCAACTTCCTTTACCATTTTATTCAGTGGTGACTCTCTCTCTGAAATCTTGGAAGGTTTGAGACCTTTTGCTTGTCCCTGCTGCATCTCTCAGGGGCAGAGAAGCACCCGGGGGGAAACAGATGCTGCCTGTTCCAACTGGACACCTGTGGGCCAAACTCTGACCCAAAGATGTTTCTAAAACACACCCATCACCACTCTCAAAGGCAATCAAGGACAGTTCTGTAGGGCAGCGAAGCCAGCCCAGTAGCCAAATGTTGTGGCAGCCGCAGCCTGTTGGCCGGGCAAGAACCCCCAAGGAGGACCTTCTGTGTGCTCAGCAGGATCTCAGTCCCCTTCCCCTCTCTCTGTCAATGGTGGAAGGACTCACTTGTTCGCCAGTCTCAAAGCCTCCTGTGCCAGCATCACGAACTGATTTGCGCCCCCAGGAAGGTTTGAAACAGGAATGGTCTGAGAAGGAAGAGAGGTATGAGTGCTCCTCCCCGTCCTCCGTCAATTCAGCAGCAAAAAAGGCAACCACAGCGTGTCAACCCTCCACAGCCCCCCAAAAACACCTGCCAGCATCTCTCCAGATCCCAGCCCTACAGAAAGGGCCACCAGAACACCTGCACACACAAAATGAGTAGAATGACTGGAGTATGTTAAATTCTTCCTCTGTTCATGGATTTTTTCAGCCCTGGTCTACACTAGGAGCACATCACGTGAGGATGTTCTTACCACTCGACGCAGAGCAGCCCCACTGCGGTCCAGGTCCAGCCTGGCTCTCAGCAGCAGCTGCCGGGTGTCTTGCACCTGCCTCTCATACTGGCTCCCAAGAGACCTCAGCCTCTCCACCGTTGCCTTGACCTCATCCAAGTGGCTCTGGGAGCTGGACCCTTGCCCCTTCAACCTGGCCACACGGCTCTCCAGAGATCTGTCAGAGGCTGGTGAGAAGGAAAGAGGGAGGCTGAAGAGAAACTCATTGCTGAGCAAAACCCCTCCCCTGATACGGCACAGATGGCCCCATCCAAGGGCAGTGGGTGGGTGATACCTTGCAGGCTCAGGGCTTCCCCGAGGATGGCCCGCAGCATCTCCTCAGCCATCTGCATCCTTCCCTCCAGGTCCTGGTTCCCAGCCCCACCACCAACTTGCACCTCTGAGAACAGCAGCTCCAACTCCGCCAGCTGCTGCAGATACAGGTTCACCTGCAATCACAGCAGACCAAGCCATCAGCCAGCGGGACATCCAACCCCTGATGGAAAGACCAGGGTGGGAACCAGGTCCACAGGCTGAGCAGAGGATGGAGAATAGGGTGAGGGCTCATTTTTAGATGGAGCACAGTGGGCCAGCAGCTCTCAGTCATAGGGGTTTTTGTCAGTCTAATAAGGTACAAACCCAAAGTTCAGGCACAGCCTGCAAAATCACTTGTCACTCACACTAGGAGGATATCCTTGAGGAGGCCAGGAGGGGATGCTTAAGGGTAAGCATATCTCTGTGCTCTTTGCTGCTCAGCGGCCCCAAGGCCAGTAGAGATGCTCACCTGGGCTTTCACCTGGCCGTAGCAAGCTGGGCACTCACTCTCTTCGCAATTGGGACCCTCGAAGCCAGGCTTGCAGATGCAGCTCCCATCATTCCTGCATTTCAAAGGCTCAGCGCCAACCGAGTTGCAGGTGCAGGCTGTGGGCCAGAGTGGCACAGGTTCAACGAAGCGCATCCCCACCTCAGGTCTCAGAATGTCCATCCTTCTATCCACCTTCTCCCCCTGCTTTCCTCCCATCATTTAACCCCATGCTCCAGTTTCTGCCCTCCATTCCCACTTTCCAGTCTTAGCTTTTGGCAGCATTCCCCTTCCCATCAAGGCACCTCACGCTCTGGCATGGATTTTCTTACTCATCCCCAGCTCAAACAATGCCAGCTCTCACCTCTGCACTTGTCAGCAGGATCGGGTGCCAAAGGGTTCCCAAAGAAGCCGTCTTTGCAGCGGTCGCAGTAGAAGCCAGCGGTGTTGTAGATGCACTTGAGGCACTCGCCCGTCTGGCGGTCGCAGTTCCCCACGGCGTTGGGCTCCACGTTGCCGTTGCACTGGCATGGCTGGCACGGCTGGGAACCTGCTGGATCTCCAAAATAGCCATCGGCACAGTACTCGCAGTTGGCCCCTAGGAAAGGAGAGACGAGGAGAAGCTCATGCTCTTGCCCAGAAGGCAGAAGCCGCCTCGCTCCCTCTGCCCCACAGAAATGGGGATATTCAGCCCCATCAGAGCTGACAACAGCGTCTCCACTCTCGTCATCACCACACGGTGTTCTGGGCAGGCTCTCAAAATCTGGATGCAATCACTGACCTTGTGTAAGTTCTTTCCTATTTGTTCTTTTCTCTGTTGTTCTATTCCACTCCCTCCCCACACATAATTCTTTTCCCATTCACATTATCTGTTTAGACAAAAGCCTTCCTAGGGTTGGGGCAATGTGTGTTCACACAGCCCTTAGGGCAGAAACACTCCATTACAGGCAGGAGCAGCAGTGCCATAGGCAAGCCAGGCTGAGAAGATGGGATGATCCCCTCAGCTCCAAGCATCCTGGGCTGCCAATACCTGCCTCTCCCTCTCCTCCAGAGAAAGGCAGAGCAGAGGCAACCTCGAGGAGGGCATTACCAGCAGCTCCAGGTGGGCAGTGGTCACAGACGACCTCCTCGCCACTTGGCACCACGGAGCAGCCCTGGCCGTTACCGCAGGGGCACGTCCTGCAGCTGTGCGGCTGCCGAGGGTCTCGGTAGAAGCCGAAGGGGCAGCTGACAATATTGCCCACGTTTTCATCTCCTGAGTAGCATTCACCTGAAGGAAGAAAGAAAAGCTTAGGGCAGTTCGCTCCCACCCCCAGTGAGACCCTCTCCGTCAGTCCACCCTCCTCGCCACCCTTTGCTAAAGGCCATGCCACCCACTTGTAGCACAAGCACCCATGGTGCAGCACCCTTCACTGGACCTTTTTGAGATCCCCACCCCTGCACACTCCCTTTCTCTGCCCATCAGTCCTTCACCGCGCGGGAGGGACCATGCCCTGCTCCTGCAATGGGGCAACCCAGTGACACCCCACCAGGAGCCCATCCCATGGCATGAAGGCCAGCCATCCCCACCCAAAGGTGGCTGTATCTCATGTTTCACAGCTCATATAGCTCCTGAGCAAACAGGCGTTGCCTTTTGTGCCTGCTGTTCATGCTTAGATATATGGAAATCCCAGTTCTGACTTGGAAAATATTGACAGCTTGATTTTGCATAGCTTTGACTACAGATGGCAACACTATGGGCTATTTTAAGAAGACAGGTAGTAAAACACAGTCACATTGCTGATGTCTGCTTGCACAGAATGGTTTGGGTTGGAAGGGACTTTTAAAGGTCCTCTAGTCCAGCTCCCGTGCAATGAGTAGGGATATCGTGGAATCATAGAATGGTTTGGGTTGAAAGGAAGATTAAAGATCATCTGGGTCCAGCCCCTCCAACACAGGATAGAGAATCACAGGATCACCTGGTTGGAAAAGACCTTAGAGATCATCGAGTTCAACCGTACCTGTCTGCTATTAAACCATATCCCTGAGAAACTCGTGTATAGAATCATAGAATCACCTGACTGGAAAAGACTTCCAACTTCAGCTAGATCCAACCTGGTGGGTTACCATGCTTACCTTCAGAACAAAAAGGTTTTAATGTATCCAGGCAGTAGGAGATCCTTTTTCTCTCTCCAATGAGCATCATCTAACCCTGATTTGATCCAAATGCATCTTACCCGTATTTCTGACCACAGCACTAGAGGCTCCAGGGAGTTTTGTTTCTGATGTTCCAACAATGCCACCCCACTCAGTGCCCCCCACCCCCACCCCGTAGCTCAATTCTCAGGATGCAGGCAGCCCTGCAATCCCATATGCCCTACAAGCACAATGTGGTGGTGGCTTCTCTTACCGGTGTCGGGATCACAAATGCCCCCACCCTGGCAATTGCACGGCACGCAGATGCCGAAGGGCCCCAGGCTGGGGACGTCCCTGCGGTAGCCGGGGGCACACCTCTCGCAGAACTGCCCCCCATACCCCACCGGGCACTCGCAGCGCTCCACCCAGGGTGCGGGGATTCCGGCGATGGGCTGCGCTGACACGAGGGTGACGTTGTCAATGTAGCCGGTGCCTGGAGAGAGATACAGCCGGTCATTCACCTGGGGCAGCAGCTCCACCTGCAAATCCGCGATGTGCACAGGTCAGACATTTCATTAAAACACCCACGGCCAGATGGACCAGAGCCAAGGCTTTGCTGTCCCCACGATTGCCATCCTGCTTAATATATTCATAATTTAATTTTGCCCATCTTAGGGCACTTTTTAAAAGCAATATTCTATTTTTTTCATATCTTTTAGCAACGGTTTCTTCATCTGGAGGCTTGGCATCTTCAGCAATAAGAAATCAACCCTTTGCTTGCAAGCTCTCCCCCTACTTACTGTACTCCCCAAAGGTGGCTCGGATCCAGAGAGCTGTCAGGTTTCCCAGCAACCTGCGGTACTCAAAGTGATTCAGCCTCGGGCTCCACTTGCTGCTCAGGTGCTCATCCAGCCTGCCAGTGGGAGGAGGGAGAAGGGAGAAGTGGAACCGGTTTCAGGAAAATGAGATGCCTCATCAAGAAGATGCAGTAGCCCCTGCCCATCTCCCTCCTGAGCTCAAGGCTTCGGGGAACAACCTCTACCGGTCCTACTGTCCCTGAGCAAAGTGCCCAGCCCAACCTCAAGCCAGATTTTCTGCTGCCCCTCTCACAAAGTAACCTCCTCATCCAGGAAGCATCGGAGATGTATCCAGCCCAAACCAAGCAACCATTTGCCACTTTCAAGGGATCCCAGCTGAAACCAGGAGCTCCTTGAAGCCACAGCCAAACACCCTAGCATCCCCCTTTACCTGAACGTGTATGTCTGGCTGACACCGCAGGGCAGGATCTTTCCCTGGGGCAAGAAGGGGGCAGTGATTCTCAGACCGGCTCCTTCCAGGATCACATCATGCGAAGATGGCTGGCGTCCTCCTCGATCCAGGCGGTAATCAAAGGAGAGCGTTTGGCCATAGCTCAGCTGCTGGTTCCCGAGGAATTTTGCTGCAAAGGGAAAGAAGGGAGAAAATTAATGGTTCAAAATCTTGCCTTCCTCCTAAATGCTCAGGTTCACAGGATCAGACCAAGCAAGAGGGACGAGGTCACCTCTTCCTCACACCTACCAGGTGCCATGAAGTATATTGGCTCTGGTCTCCTTGCTGCTATGAAGGCATCCTGATGACGTGGAGACCACTGGAGCTGGGCTGGGGAGCCACTTTCACGGACACCTCGCCAGCCTTCTGCACCTGCAGCAACAAGAAGGAGCAGTCATCAGGGACAGGGAAGTTGTTTCCCAAACTCCAGCATCTTTCTGGAGCTGTTCCTTATCAAAACTTCCATCTTCCCCTTGACCTCTGAGAGGGCAGCACAGATGTCCCTGTGCCAATGCAGCTGTAAATTAGCCAGGAAAGACAACACACCTTACTTCTGCCTAAGATAAAGCCATCCCACCCATCCAAACACAGGGACTCCCTGCTGGGCTGTGAACCAGGCATCCTGCACATCAAAGATGACAAACACCCCCCCGGAGCCATAGGAACGTCCTGCTAAGGCTTCACCTTGCTGGAAGGTTGAGGTGATGTTGTAGATGCTGTGGGTGTCCGCACTGGCACACACAGCTGAGTGCCCATAGCAAAAGCAGGGCGAGCATCCCGCGGGGTTTCTGGCATCCAAGTTATAGAAGTTCCGCTTGCACCTGGGAAAACGCAAGAAGATGACAACGTTCAAGTCTGTTTTCTCCTCTTTCTGGACAACACAACCATCCCTCTAATGGCAGCCTTTGCCATGGCTTGAGGTCATTGCAGCCTGGCAGCATTGCCGGGCACTGCCAAGGATGCAGCTGCCAGGGAGATGGAGGACAAGCCATGCGGTCCAGCAAGTCCTCCTGACACCCACCTCTCGCACCGCTCTCCAGTAGTGCTCGCCTTGCAGACGCAGTGGCCGGAGAGGCAGCCCCCTGTGCTGCCAGCGGGGTGGCACTCGCACTGCAGGTTCCTGCAACAGGGACAGTGGGAACCACCTCCACCTGGATTCCCAGGTCATCCGGGGAGCTCAGTGCCACCAAGACAGCAGAAAACACCTCCCTCCCCTCTCCCATCTACCAGTCTCACACTAGAAGGGAAAAAATAATCAGCAGAGCCACCCTCTAAGTACCTCAGCTGCAGCAGTGCGGCTGCCAGGCTGCCAGCTCAACGCTGCTGCCCCAGGACACCCCAGAGCGCCAGCTCGCAGCCATGCCAGGTGCCTCTCTTTAGCAAGATCTGTCTACAAAAGCAAAGTAAAGCTTTGCTGAGCTTAACAGAGCCTGGCTGAGCTCCAGCAGGCAGGAACACCCCGGAGAGGCTCGGGCAGGAGGCCAGGCAACACAGCTGCAACCACCCCTTGCCGCCACCCTTTGCCTGCCAGGAGCCTCGAAGGAGCAACGGTGGGGTGAAGTGAGGAAGCAGCACTGAGGAAGCCAAAGCAGAAACATTTTAAAACCGAGCTCTGTCTGAAGGAAGGGGTCCGATTTTGCATGATGTTCGCATCGGGGCAATCCCTGTGAGGGGCACCCATCCAGGGCGCACAGGTGGGCAGGTTTTGTTTGACATGGATAGCGTGGCTGGTGCCCGTTTGACATTTCATCTGGATAAAAAAGCATGGGGGGTTCTGTTGGGTTTTTCAGTGAGTGTTTTTTGAAAAAAAAAAAAAAGCTTTTTCTGGCGTGGCAGCGAGCTCTCCAGGCCGGAGGGAAGGTCCAGCCCCGCTCAAGCCTGCTCTCTGCCAGTGAGATTAGCTTAGGGCTGTCCGTGTGAGACAAACTGTCCCTGGACAGGGTGGTTTCAGCCAGCACGGGCTCTTTACAGCTGCTGGGAGAGCTCTGGAGGCCGTCCCGCCACCTGTCCCCAGGCCACCAATGGTCACCAGCACTTACTGCCCTTTCCTCTGGCACCCGGCCTCAGAAAGGGCCTCAAAGCCTGGCTGGCACTGGTCGCACTTCTGGCCCATCACGCCGGGTTTGCAGCTGCACCTGCCGTCGCTGTCGCACTGCGGGCCGAGGGCACCTGTGGGAGGAGGGGAAGGAGAAGTTTGAACGGGCACCTCCCCATGCCCTCCCGGCGATGCTGCCGGCAGGGCAGGGAGCAAAGCACCACGCTGTCATTGCGGCAGCAACACAACCTCAGGCACAGGTCCCTCCCTGAGGTCCCAGCACAGGACTGAGGCACCAAGTCTGGTTGCTGAAGTTGCTCCCTGACTGATGCAGGTGACTTGGAGGAGATAAATCCCAGCAGGCTCTGACCAGATACCCAGGGCAAGGACCTTCTTCCCTACTATAAAGGTCATTGCAAAGGAAAGAGGGACCCCAGGGCACACAAACCAAGAGGAGAACTAGTTCTTTGTGGGACCTTCTTCTGGCAGACATCTGTGCAGCTTGATTTCCGTGCCACCACAAGGACCTACGGGGCTGGAAGCCACGATAGGTTCTTTCATTTCTGAACCCACTGCTGTGCACATGCGGGCACCAAGGGGAGAGGTCACCAGAGCCACAGGAGCCGTCCCACCACTGGGCCCCCCCCCCCACGTCAGCACAGGGGACACCTGTGGGGACCACCTCAAGGCTTACTGCTCTGTTCTCTTGCCATCTGGGTTTTGTTTATGTTCAGGTGCTGCTTCTGTTGATCTTCCTGCATCGACAGAAAGCAACAGGCATTTCAATAGCTACAGCACCTCGGTGCAAGAGGTACAAGCTGCCTACTGCAGAGCAAGCCAAAACCTGGTGAGGATGGAGCCAGCACATCTACTGCACGGCCACCATAAGACCCACAGAAAACACCCTAGAGCTAGAAATCCCATCTCATAGCGCTGCAGCCTGTGAAAAAACTCTGCAGGAGCTGGAAAGGCTGAAGCCTCCTGTCCATCTCCAAGCACTGTGGCACTTTGCACCACCTCCTCATCGAAGGCACAATGCTGTCAACTCAGGAATTATCCTTTTGCTTCTACAACACAATTAAAAGCCTTTGCAGAGCCCGCCAGACATTGCGACACCCAGGAAGCATCAGCCTGACCCACAAAGCTGGCAAAAGGTGCTGTTCCTCTTGTTGGGGTATGGCTGCAGTCCTTGAGGTAAGGATGGCAGCTAGGGAGGCAAGCAGGGCACAGGGCAGCTCCCGGCAGTCAGTCAGGGATTTGTGGCCAAATGCAGAGCGAAGCAGAGTTCCTCTCCGTGAGGCAGGGTTTGCTGATGGAGATGGGAAGGCATGTCATCCAGAGGGACCTTGACAGGCTGGAGGTGTGGGCCAACGTGAACATCATGAAGTTCAATAAGGTCAAGTGCAAGGTCCTGCAGCTGGGCCAGGGCAATCTCCAGCATTGGTACATAGTGAGAGATGAAAGGATGGATGGGTGGGTGGGTGGATGGATGGATGGGTGGAGAGCAGCTCTGCAGAGAAAGACTCAGGAGTATTGATGGATTACAAGTTGGACAAGAGCCAGCAATGTGCGCTCACAGCCCAGAAAGCCAATCATGTTCTGTGTGCATCACCAGCAGCGTGGTCAGCAGGTTGAAGGGGTGATGTTCACCCCACTATTCTGCTCTCATGAGACCACCTGGTGTAGTGTGTTCAGCTCTGGGGTCCCCAGTACAAGAGATGGACCTGTTCCAGTGGGTCTGGGGGTGACCATGGAAATAAGCAGAGGGATGGAGCACCTCTGCTGTGGAGAAAAGTTGAGAGAGTTGAGGTTGCTCAGCCTTTCGATGTATAAAGGCGGCTCAATATAGAAAGAAGAGCTTTGCAAAGGCTTTTAATTGCGTTGCAAAGCGAAAGGATAATTCCTGAGTTCACAGCATTGCGCTTTGGGAGGGGAGGTGGTGCAAGGACAGGGACACATTTTACCAGGGTCTGTAGTGACAGAACAAGGAACAAGGGGTTTAAATTGAAAGAGAGGAGATTTAGCTTGTACATAAGGAAGAAATGTTTTCTTGTGAGGGTGGTGGGACAAGAATAGGTCACCCGGAGAAGCTGTGGATGCCCTGTCCCTGGAGGTGTCCAAGGCCAGATTGGATGGGGCTTTGAGCAGCCTGATCCAGTGGAAGATGTTCCTACCCATGGCAGGGGATTGAATTAGGTGATCTTTGAAGGCTCCTTCCAACTCAAATCATGCCATGAGTCTGTGATTATTTCACAGGGCAGGTGGGTCTTGAAGCCTGGATGCAGCCTAGAGCTGCTGAGGGGTTCAACACTCCCAGCACCAAGCAGTGAAGCACCCAGGAGAAGCTCTCACTACCTAAGGTACAGCAACACAGCACTGAGCTCTTGCACCTCTCCACGTGATCCCATCTGGAGCCAAACTGGTCCCACTTGCCCCTCCTGCAATGACTTGGTCTGGTGTGTAGGGACCCAGAGCCTGACCCAACCCACGTGCTCAGCAAGGCGTAGCGACACACATGATGGCAGGCGCTTTAAGCTCCCTTACACCCAACCGCGTCCCCTCCTGGCAGGTGGCCACATACCCTGGGGGTGGCAGCGGCAGGGCAGGCAGCAGTCCTCCTCCCGCTGGCGGAAGAATCCCTCCTTGCAGCGCTCGCAGTGGACGCCCTCCGTGTTGCCCAGGCAGTTAAGGCAGCGGTACCCGTTCCCCGTCTCCCTCAGGAGGTGCCAGTCGAAGACGCACTGCCTGGACATTCCGTTGCAGTCACAGACTGAGGAGAGCAGAGAGACATAAATGATGCTTAGAGATGAGGGCACTGGCTACAAAGCTGTAAACCCGCCCTGATGGCAAAGGAACGAGCCCAGGCAACGCAAACCTGCCCTTCTTGCTCTGCTAATAACGAGCCCCATCCCTACATCTCTCATCATCTCCTCATGTGTCTGCATCCAGCAGCCACCCCTGTGCCACCAGTGCCCACATCATGCTCTGCGTTCCCGTGCTTTGGTGCAATGCCCGCTTTCCGTGACAACATAACCCAGGATAGACGAATTCCCCAAGGCAAGCAGCTCTGCTCCACGGTGCAGCATGGCCAGGGATGTTCTCCATATTTTCAGAGGCCTCCCAACACAACGAGGTCTTTAAGTATACAGAAATGGAAAAAAAAGACCCCGTAGTTTGTCCTGAGAAAAGCATGGGGAACCTTACTGGTGACTTCAGGGAAAATGGAAGGATCCCTGGGGTTATGTTTTGCTTCACTTGGCCTCTGACCAGGAGCGAACCCAGAAGGAAAAGCTCAACCACCTTCCACCAGGCCACTCCGTTCGGGTCGGCAGCACAAGCGTGCTCCTGGCCAAGCACAGGGGTGACAAGGAGTAGTTTGTGATCAGAGGATCTCAGCAGAAATGTGCCAGCCCAGAGGAAGGTTAAAAAAAAAGGGTTTGAGCACGATTACGCACGTCATCCCATCCCACCTTCCCCAGGAGCAAAAGCTGCAGCTGCCCCGGTCGCTGCAGGAAAAATGCCAGGAAAGGCAGGCATGAGGGTTTGCATCCCGCTGCAGCCAGGACAGACGGCACCCCTGGAGAGCAGACTGACCTGTGCCTCACCAGACACGCCTGCTCCAGCACTGTTCTTCTCTGCCTTGCCCAGGTCTCCTCTTGAAGCCACCTCTCATCTACTTGCCCAGCCCTCAGCAGTCAGTATGGGGGCATTTAAGCCTGACAACCTTTGTTCCAGACAGGTTTCTCAGCATTGCAGAGAGCAGGCAGGGTTGAGAGAATGGTTGGCAAAGAAAGGTAAAAGAAGGAAACCCCGTAAGGGGAAAAGCAGGGGCTGCAGGAGTGCAGCTCCCGCCAACGAGCTGTGCCAGACCACCCTGGTGTTGCCATGGGGTCCTCAACCTCTCTGACAAACTCTGCTCACTGCTGACCTCCCTGGGACATGAAAGACTGTCTCCAGGTGCCACCCCCAGCTCAGGTCACCTCTGACAGCACGGAGAGGTGGAGGAAATCCAAAAGCAAGCAGAAACCTGCAGCGTGACCGCAGACAGCGGCTTGAACACGACACACGTGGAGCTTCCTCCTTCCCAGCGCTCTCCAGGCACAGCTTAGCCTGAAGGCACGAGGTCCTTGTCCTCTGCATCCTTGCTTCCTGGGACGAGGCACAACCTCCTGCGCTCACCGCCCAAGCACGCAGCGCCCAGCGCTCTCACCTGGGCACTGCCCACCACCCTGCACACACCCATGAGCACCTGCATACCAGACAAAGGCACTCAGCGAGCGGCAGCCAGGCCCGCTGCCAAGAAGGGAGATGACCTCATGCACCAGCAAACAGGGAGAGAGATTTTTCCAGCTCTGGCAAACACGGTTCTTCCCTTGCAGCCTGACTGCCAGGAGGCTGAGACCCAGCTTGCAGAAGGTCTTCTGCCACCCCAGCCTGCTGGGAGGGGATCTGTGGATGCGGAAGTCCTGCCTTTGAGGTATGAGAAAGCATCTCATGGAGCCTCAATGGACATCACCAGTGACCAAAGGGTGGAGACCACACAACGTACAGAAAGCAGCAGCACAGGACTTTCTCAAGGTGTTCATGCTCACCTTCACAGTGGAACTGCTTGGGGCCAATCCCACCTCTCATCCCTCCACACTAAAGCTGATTAACTCCACCCATGCATTGCCCTACGTCTACGTAATCCAGAGGATTTACTGGGTTGCTAAATTATAGACGTGAGCACCATTCCCCCAAGGAATGAAAACCTTCTTTCAGGTCTTGCTGTAAGGCTGCAGCGTGTTCGGAGCCAGCTCTCCAGTCCTGGCATGGATTCAGGTGTCGCTAATCCAAAGCCATTTAAGATGCTCTTGTAGATTAGTGCCACCACCTCACTTCTGAGGGCTTTTCCCGTTTCTGTTCTCCTGGAAACACGAGAGTTCAGGCAGTTTCACCTTTACCAGGAGTGAGGCACTGGAGTTGCTATCGAGATGGAGCGTGCCAGAACTGCCAGGAGATGAAGACCAACTGAGGACAGGATCCTTTTTATATCCAGGTGCCCTGAGATCATCCATTCCTCAGGCAGCTGTGAAGAACAGGCTGCACAGAGGAGAAGCTTTGCAGCTGGATTTCTTAAGCGCTATGTCAGGATGAAGGAGGTCCAAGGCATGCACCCGGCAGGACATCATTTCCCCCCCACTCTCACCCAGCAGAGTAAGGCATGAAACCCCCCTTGTTTGCTATGCCAAAACAAATTCCCACATCGGAAAGGCTCAGAGGAGACAGGCAGACTCCGACCTCATAAACTGACATCTTAAATCCACAAAACCAGAAAATGAGGTTGGCCCTGGGTCTGTGATCCAACAGCCGCACTGCTAAGTCGGCTCCTTTCACCAAAGGATCAACAGAGCTTTGCATGCAGCGAAGCCTCCACAACAACACAAAACCATTCCCCGCTCCGTGATTTTGCGACAGTGACCCAGAAGGCTGCCCCACCCGCTACCCCAAGTTTTGGGTTTCTCCATAACCCCACTCCACGGCTTTCTCGCTGCAGGTGGACCTGACTGAGTCTCCTGGAGATCCATCAGCAGGGAGAGATCACACACTGGGAGCTGAAACCTGCCCTTTGGTGTCTTCTCCACTCTGACACAGAGTCACTCACCTCATCAGCCTGGTGGAGCTCTGACCTCCAGGGCCCAGCTCTTCCCCGAACCAAGGGAGATCCCTTCAACCGTCACGAGCAGGCACACACCACCAAGGCAAATGCAGGCTTGCTCGGGCAAGGCTCCACACAGTACAGGGTACAAGCGCCCGACCTCTGCCACTCACACAGAAGCACAGAACCACCTGAGTCGGAACCTACCAGGATCATCGAGTTCAACTCCTGTCCCTGCACAGGACAACCCCAACAGTCACACCGCGTGTCCGAGAGTGATGTCCAAATGCTTCTGGAATATTGTCAGGCTGTGACTGCTTCCCTGGGGAGCTGTTCCAGTGCTCCACCACCCTCTGGGGGAAGAACCTTTGCCCAATATCCAACGTTAACCCTCCCCTGGCGCATCTTCCTGCCATTCCCTGGGGTCCTGTCATTGGTCACCGGAGAGAGGAGATCTCGGGAAGATCACGTAAGAACCTGGTTTGTCTCAAGCAATTCATTCGCAAGCAGAACAGGATTACAAGTGCCAGGGAGAAGCAGGTATTTAGCACCAAGACTGGCAGAATAACAGCACGGGAGACCTATTTATGGCACCGAACCAACTCAGCCCACTGCAGAGCAAAAGCCCAGCCAGTTATCCACCGTAACTTTCACATACACGCAGAAACAGGTTTAAGAATCCATGGAAAAGCAGCAGTTGCCTACGCTCTGCCAGGAAGGGGAGGAGGAAAGCGTCTACATCAGTATTTTAAAGCTTGCATGCAATGAAGGCTGCTGTAACGATTACTCAAGTAGCAGTAAAGCTGATCAGGTCTTTTTTTCTAAGAAAACCTACACTTATTGAGCTCTTTTCCCCCTATCACGTTGCACTGCACTTAAAGGAAATCTGATAAGAGCCCAGCTTTAAGCTTGGTGAGCGTATTTCAGAACACGAGTGCTGCAGATAAAGCACACCTAAAATCACTCAGTAGTTACAAAATCCATGTGAAACCCCAATTTTAGCCAAACATCTCCAGACTATAAGCCATTAGGACTAAAACCACAATATTGAATTACCACTGGGCTGAACGCCCCTGCATCACATCGTCCCCTACAATTGCACTTGCAAGAGGATCCTCTGGACTCTTAAAGCTTGCTGTTGGTCCACAGGGTGCGGAGGGGCTGTGGGCACCTCAAACTCCACAGGCTCACACAAAATGCAATCACCATGCACGTAGCTACAGCAAATTGGATCCTGGATGCTCCCAGCCCTTCCTGGGGCTCAGGGGAGGCAGATCGGGCACCCATTCCCTGGGCCGATGCTCCTGCTCACGCCCGAATCCCACGCAAGCTGCAAGGCTTCATGCAGAAAGCAATAAAGGAATTGTACATAAGTCCTTTGAAAGGGATGCCAGGAAAAAAAGCAGAGTTTAAATGCTCGTGGGATATTTAACCCTAGAGGAAATGTAAGGAGAAGCACCTACAGGTCTGATTTTAGTCCCAAAGGCCCCAGTTACCAGCACTCTCCGACACCGGGGCAGGGCTGCGGGCAAAGCTGCCGGTGGGATCGCACGTCAGTGCGAAAGCAGGAACGAACAGTCGACCTTCCCAAAGCCTCACCTTCTCCTCCATTGGTGCTCAGGGCTGCAGGTAGGAGAGACACCGCAAGGCAGCACATGGCCAGGAGCCAGCACCCAGCCATTTCTTGCGCCGGGGAGCACAAGGCACCCGCTCCAGCGAGGCTCGCCTGCCTATTGCTTTTTTTTGGGGTGGATTTTATGGGTTGCTCCACCCGAGTCACTCCCAACAGGAAGAGCGCGTGTGCCGTGGGCTGACTCACCGTGAGCAAGGAGAGCCCAGCCCACGGAGCGCAGACGGGATGTCCTGCACCATCCACGGACAGGGTGCAGCACCCTGAGGACCTCCTGCTTACACCCTCACGCTGGCTCACATGGAAAATACAAAACATAACTGCACCCCTCCTGCCCGTTCCACTCGCCCAGCTCCATCCCACCCGCCTCCACGAGCCAGGCACTGGTGCTGGCTGGGGAGAAAGGGGCTGCCCGGGCATGCAGGGAGCTAAATGAAACATGATGAGCTCATGGGAAGCTCATGGGGAGGGGGACAGGACTGCTCGCTCACAAGGCAGGTCCAGCCAACCAAGCCCTAAGAGCAGGGCTTAAAACCGGCCAGAAGAGGTGACAATCAGGACTCACAGCCACGGGCTGCTGGGGATGCAAAAAGATCCTGAGGACATGTACTTGGAAAGCAGATCTGCCAGGATTTACAAGACAAGCGTCAGGTTCAGGAAATCCCCAGACCTAGAAATAGGGTGGAGACCAACAATCATCACACACATTCCTCCGCTTTTGCTCCCGAGATAGGAAATGAGGCTACACGGGTTCTTAGCCTGACCCAGTGCAACCACTTTTATGCTGGAAGGAGAATGGCCGGTGGAGACAGGAAGGGTTGCCTGAGGTCGCTGATGGAGTGGGCGTGAGGCTGCCAGGCTCCACAGCCCCAGGGCCATCAGCATTTTGGTCTCAAGGGTGGCCAGTGATCCACACAAGACACAAAGGCCACTTCCACCTCACCCCCTGCCTTTGCCTTGGAGGAGGACAGGACCACTTACACAGGTGAAGAGAGAAATCTGAAGGTACATGTCCTCCACTTCAGGGCAACTGAGATGCCAGCACATGCACCTGACCCGCAAAAGCAGCCCACGAGAGGACCCCAAGGAAGGACGGGCACTTGCACTGCATCTCTGCATCTCCCCTGCTTGATTCAGAGCTAACAAACCTGAGATGATTAACTTCTAGGTCCTCATCTGAGCCTCTTATGCTGCCCAGCAGCCTGTGCACCTGGAGCTGACTCAGAGGGCTTTCCTCTGTGGCTCCTGGTGATCTCATGGGCACAATCAGCCCGAATTCACCACATCTTTGTGCCTCCCTTTGCCAAGCTTACCCGTCTCCGCCGACTGAGTCAACACTTATGAGTAGTTGTTTGCTTTTAGTTTCACATGCTGGATCTTAATATAGTCCCGAACCAGGAAATCAGCTTCACATACACACGGTGGTGGCACGTTGGCTTTGGGCACCCAAGGTTGTCTTATCTGAGTATTTATTTTTGTTGTGATTACTTTTTTAAGAAGCAAACCAAAACCACTTATGGTGTTCCCACCAATCTAGCAGTTCCCAGGGCCCGCTTATTCCTCTAAAGAAACACACTTAATCGATTTTGCTCTTGTCACTTGCTCCAAAACCCTCTGCTGTGCCCTTCCTAGCTGCCGACACCTCTCTGCTCAGGAACCTCATCTCCTCCAGCAGCGCTTTCCGTACAGGGCTTCCTGTACACCTTGCCCAGCCCAAGTCCTTGGTTGATCGCTCTCTTGGAAGACCAGCTTTTACCATCAGGAAGCTTTTCCCTTACCTGCCTCCTCCACATTATCCCTTCTATCTCACTGTTACCACCCTCCACCTCTTACTTCACTTCTGCAAACCAGGTACTGACACAGCTCGCTCTCCAGTCATTTCTGCCTATTTACTTAGGTTACCTCATCATCCTGCACCATCCTTCACGATCACCTTTGAAAACCACATGAATGTGTGCATGAGGCTACCTAAAATATGTTTTCTGGGGCCCTGATGTTCTAAATACACCAGATCTGGAACAAACTGACACCCATCGCCCTCCACAGAACAAACGTTGCCTATCGCAGCGGCAGCACCGTTTAGAAAAGGTCTCATAGGGACATGATTAACAGAAATGTCACCACTCAGAGTGAGCAGAAGTGTAAGCGATGGGAGGCACGAAGAACAGCAGCACTCATCAGACATTGCAACGGATCAGCATTTCTTCACTGGAGAACCTGGGTCTTTTCGTCTGCCACTAAGAATTGTCCTTCTGAAGATGTCCTGCACCTTCATAACCAGGCTATGACAGCTGCTATGGCAGGGAGACCACCTTTATGTTTATCAGTCCTCGAGGACGTGGTCATGGCAGAATTATCCAATCCAGAGATAGTCTGGATCCACACAATAATTTGGATTTTGCTGATGGTTGGCAGGGACAAGCGATGGTTGTGCGAAGGCCCCGAAGCAATTGTTTTATTGGTGTAGCCAAGGGAGAAAACCCATTTTTGTGACTCATGACAGACAAATGACACCAGGATGTTGTACGTGCCCTTGCAGCCCAGCTCAGCCCCAAGCCTCCAACCACAAGGGACCTTCCAAGCTGCAACATCCCCCTGCAACTCCTGTCCTGGGCCGCTTGTGCAGGCGGCCTTGCTTCTCCTTTCGAGTTTGTTGAGCTGTGGCTGTTCTTGAGCTATTTGCTCACCCACTGTTCTTCCCACCATGGCCATGTACATGCACCCAACCTCACTGCCAGCCTCTTCAAGACTGAGGAGCCTCTCCTCCAGTCCGGTCACAGGTATTTATCCAGCCACCCAGGACTTCCATGGTGTGGAAAATCCGGGATCCTGCCCCATCGGTATCACCACACGCGCGGCGCAGGGATAAAGCCTGGACTTTGGTTTCCTCTTCACCAGATGGGTGCCCTGGGCTTCTCAAAGCAGGCTTAGGGCCAGCATGCAGAGTCACCTTCCCCGTGCTGGCACTGAGGTGGTTCCCCGATACAGCGCTATTCCTGGATGGAGAATCTGGGATAAACCCAGCATTTAAAGCACAATGATATTATTGGTTGATCCTTTAAAACCAATATATATATATATATACACACCTCCCCTTCGCTCAGGAACACGTCAGCTTCCCTCAGGAGATGTGGCTTTCTGGCACATTTTGGGTTTACAACTGGTTTTGGTGGGTGTGGAGACTCAAGGGTGGCAAAATTCACACCAGCCAGGATCGCTCAGGTAAAGGGATGAGACAGCTCTCCACGGGGAGCCATTAGGGTTAGGGCTAGCCTTAGGGTCAGGCTCAGGGTTAGAGTTGTCCATGTGGAGAGTTGTCCTAGAGCCCTGCTGGGCCAGGCAGGGGAGCCGGCAGGCAGCCTGACACCAGGGGTCACAGCAGCGGCGGCGATGAGCAAGCAGGGCAGGGCTGGGCAGCAGCACAGCAAGGAAGTACCTCATGTCTGGCCTTGTCTCACCTGTGCCCTACCCATACCAACAGGGCGATGAGACAGACACACAGACACGCAGACGAGGGAACATAGCATTGCCGTCCCACTGCCTTCCCCTCTCTGCCTCCCCACTGGTGGCTCTTGGGCTTTGCTGGGGTCTTCAGTGGGAGTTCTTTAGTCGGCATCCCTGAAGTTTCTCGGGATGGGAGAATGCTGAAAACACGGTCCAGTGGCTAACTGGAAAGACTAACTAATCCAAAGTGGTCCAAGATTTCACAGCTGTAGGTGGGGAGCGCAAGACACCACCCAGCTCAGCACTCAACAGCTGTATGTCCTCTTCTACACCAGATCCAGGTGGCAACACAACAGGTGCCACCTCCAGGCACTTGCTCTCAGCTCTTACCACCTTTTGCCAATACCTCACCCTCCCCAAGGGTGAGGAACCCTGGCTCAGCAACCCTACAAGGTGAGGTCTTCTGAACTTCAGCCTCTCCAGAGCAGCCCATAAGCCCCTCAAACTCAATGAAGCCTTCTCCAAGCCCCCTCCTGAAGCAGCTCTCCAACAATTTTCACCCAGCTGCAAAGACCCTGGCTGATAACCAGCACCGCTCTTTCCAAGTCCTTCCCATTGCCACCAGCTCAACCGCTGCCAGCCTGTCACTTCTCCAAGAAGCACAAGAGATGGAGATTGAACTTGGACAATGAGAAAAACCGCAGGGAATTCGAGGAGGAAAAAAAGCCACCAGAGCATGGCCTGGTGACTCCTCAGCAAGGTCCCTCCCCTTAAACCTTGAGGTCAAGCTCAGCCCACGCTGACCAGAGAACATCTGACGAACACCTTCCCACCTGGACTTCCAAATGTCAATAAAACATCTCAGTGAGCTAGAAGCAGCCTTTTTTGTGTTCCCTTGGGGCTGCTCCTCCCCGCAGCAGGTGTTGCACACGTTGCCTTCAAAACCTCATCTCAGACCAGCATTACACTCGCGTTTCAGACCCAGCCTAAATCTACGGAAACCTATAGCTTCACCTTCATTTGGGATTTCACCTGGGCTTCACAAACCAAGCATTGATGCTGTGTGACCTGAAGATAAACTAAAGGGCACAAACTTGCTTCCTAAGCTAAATATTTTACCCCCAAAATTATAAGAGGCTCCACACCAAGGTAGAGGCCATGCAAGGTCAGCACCTGCTCCCCGACTGCTGCTCGACTGTAGTCCCGCTGAAACAGACGGATTTTACCAGCCGGGATTTGCTCAAAAGCAATGCTGGCCAAAAAAAAAAAAAAGGAAGGAAGTATATTTTAGAAAGCAAATGCATTAGTGGCAATTAGAGCTGAAGAACAAAAAGCTGAACCTAGACAAATTGAAACAACCAAATAATGACAAGGACTTACCGGTTGAGAAGGGATTAGTTCTGATGCAAGTTAATGAGACTTGTGCATTTTCCTCTGCTGAGAAAAATAAAAGCAATCCGGTCTGCAGCTGTAAAACAGTGGCACTGCCAAACTGCCTGGTCTGTTCCAACACTAAAAACTTGTTCAATTCAAGATTCATCCCAGGCTCAGGCAGACAGGACCCACAGAACAATGCAGAGTACCTAAACTCACAGCAGCTCCCAGTAGACAAATTTCAACTTCGTTTTCTAGGGCTTTGTTTTTCTTTGCAGGAGACCCATCTTTTCCCACGTGTCCAGCTGAAAGCAGAAAGGATTCACCTTCATGCCGCAAAGAAACATCCCTCCAGTCCCACAGGGCTTTCCTGGGGACAGTGCAGGTCCAGTAGCATCAGCACCACCAACATAATCTGATTTTTGAAGGCCTAGAAAACCATCAGCATAAAATTCATTGTAGGCATGGCAGTGGAGCAGTGAACACAGGGAGAAATCATAACCACTATGGCAGCCTGCAGCCCACAACATGAAATTCCAAATTCCTCATCCCTTTCTCCCATCCAATTATTTAAGGAAGAGGCGAATCTTACAACTGAGATAAATCCCTATCAACACCCCTCCCCCTAAAAAACACTAAAGAGTGCCAGGGTGTAAGGGGTTACAAATATTCAGACTTTATTATAAATAAGAAATACTGTTTTATACATAAAAACTGCAAGTGTTGCATTTTTGTTCACCGCCCCAGACAGCAAGACCACAGATTAAGGCAAAAAAGCTGGAGCGAAGGCACGTACTGAGGGGGCCACAGTCAGGAATAAGGTGATGAAGGGACTGTCACACGCTGCCCGTGACACCCAGCACTCCACCAGCCGCTGTCACATCATCACATTACATAAAGAAATAACTGGACTTATACAATGAATAATGGCTGTAATGCAGTAGTGATTAAGAGATCGCATATAAAGATTTTTTTTTTTATTTAAAAATAAAATTCTGTTAAAAACAGCTTAAGGAAAAAAAAAATAAAGAGAAGAAAGCAGGAAACCTTAGGCCTGAGGTCAGCCAGGGCATGCGCACATCTTCGCATCTGTTCTTCTCACAGCCTTGGCAGAGAGGTGACGCGGTTACAGCCAGCCATCTGACCAGAGCAGCCAGCCAAGACAGCGACCTCAGCGTCCCACGCGCGTGGGCGAGCACAGGTAAGCTCTCCTCCAGGTATTATTTAGGTGTGTTTGCAGGCAGGGGGGATTCCAAGCTGGTAAATGGTAAAGAATCGCCAAGAGAAGGGGGACAGGGGCGATGTGAGGTTTGTTGGGAACACCCCTCGAGGCCACAGCAAGCCTCCTGCCTCACACAGTGGTATCAAGACATCCCCAAATCCAGCTCTCCAACCACCTCAACGCTGGGTCTGGTCTCTACAGCTCCTGACGGCCCAGCTGCAAACCTAACGTCCCCCACTCCCCTCCTGGCAGCTCTGGGGACAGGGGACACCGAATGGCGCTGCAAGCACCGTGCGTCAGGGCTGGCTTTGGAGAAAACATCCACCCAACAGGCAAAGTGGTTATTGCTGACACCTATACGGGTGCTGAGGACACAGCTGAGGGATGAAAGCAAGAGCCCAGGCTGGACAAACACTGAGCTCTAAGGAAATAACACGGAGAGAAGCAATATACGTTGCACACACCCCGATGGCTACGGGGGAAAGCACATAGAGGAGGCCAGGCTGTGCCGCTCTGGAGATATGGCTGAGTATATTTACACACACACACATACGCACACACGAGAGACTTCCTCACACTGTAATCATGATAAAAACCAAAACAAAACAAAACAGAAAAAAAAAAAATCACATTCACACAAAAAATATAAATTTGAAATAATTAATAGCACCAGTGTGTGTCAGATAATAATTTCTTCCCCGCTACGCAAACGTACAAAGTTGCATAGTGTTTAAGGATAGATATATACTGGGTCTCAAGGAGGGGGCGGGGGGATGCCAGGCTGGAGGCAAGGAGGAAGCCACAGAGGATGCTCTCGTCTCAGAGGAGGGGCTGCCCGTCGCTCCCACCCAGCACCAGTAAGCAGCTGGGAGACACTACGCGGGCAGGGAGCCTGCGGGGAGGCGGCAGAAGCAACGTGACGTGCAGCCCTGCCACCCGAGCCTGGCCTGAGGTCCCTGTGCTGCGGTGGCTTTATGGTGACAGATGGGTAGGCAAAAGACAGGAGGGCACTGGTAAACCCCAGCTCTTTCTGCCAGCTTAAAACCAGGCAAAAGGTGAAAGCAATGCCAAGAGATATAAAAATGTCACTGGTCTCCCCCAGGAAAAAGGGAGAATATGGAGACAGACCTTTTCATTTCCACCTGCATGCCCTCTTCTTTCCCCACCCAAAGACTTTCCAGATGAAGGGCAGAGCGACTGTCACAGCTCTCTGGATGGCAGCTCTCCACTTCAGCAAGACTTTCGCTGCTTGAACAAACTGTCAATCAGACATTTTTAGCCTTAAAAAAAGATCCTCTGGCAAATTCAACAGCAGCACCTGGAGATGGGAAACACAGCTGAGGGCTTCCACACTCCCTAGCTTGGACTACCTGACAGACCGGACCCAAAACTTCTCCACAGACCAGGAGCTGGGCCGGCAAGACCTACCACTCCACCAGTATCCCAGCTGCCCAAAGAGCTCCTCTCAGACGCTGCGTTTTTCTCAGAGCAATGCATCATCACAGAAAGCATCTCAGAAAGAGCCTTCAGCTACTCTTTCAAAGGCTACCAACGCTGTCGATTGGCCACTAATTAATGATAAAAATATAAATTCACAGGGTTAGAAGTTGGGAAGAGGGATTTGAGTGAGTGCAGCTATACTGGCCGTTACAGTAATACTTTGGTAGCCATCCCCTTCCTTCATAGGGACAGAGAGCTCCGGAACTGAGGATTTTAACAGTTGAGGGGAGGAGAGAAGAGAGAAAGTAGGGTTAGTTTTGCCTTGCTGTATACAGCTCACATGGTTATTTCTGAACCACAGTATAAAGAGTCCAGAGCATCTCTCATCTTTGCACTAATCAAAGGGAAACTGTGTCTGAGAGAGGGGCAAAGGCAGAGTGCTGGAGAAGACAGTTTATATAAAAAAACCCTTTGATGCCCAAAGACGGATATTTAATTTGCTTCTCTTAAAAAAAAAAAAAAAAACAACTTTCAACTTATCCTGATTTGAAAAGAAAACAGTGGCTGTGAGCAGCAAAGAGCTGGGGATTTGTAGAAGGTAATGTGTGTTAAGGCACTCCATAGCCAAACCACTGCTCTGCCGCTCACTGGGGGAACTCCCCCCACCCCCAGCGCACCCTTAGGGTTTCTCAATGGACGGGGTGTTAAAACAGCCAGACGGCAAGGTCTTCTTGATGTCTTCTAGGTTGCTAATGTCCTTCAGGATCTCTTCAATGTCCCTGTTGTAGGCCTGTATCGCATCATCTTGCTTCCTGGCTTCTCTCTCGAGGAAAGCCACTTTCTGGTCCAGGTCGCTGTCTTTCATTTGGTCTTTGGCATTGTTCAGGGTACCCTCAATCTCATTCAGTGTGTTCAAGTCCACTGTCTCCAGTTTCCCTGAAAAGCAAGAAGCTAACAGTGAAGTCCATTAAAAAGCCTTTGACGCACGGAGTTTGGGTGCTGAGCCCACACAGCGACCTCCACGGGGCCACCTCTGCATTAGAAACAGCATTTAAACCACGACCAGCCAAACACGTTACAACTTCACGGCCGCAACAACAGCTCCCAGCTCACAGAAAACCAGTATCTTACATTGCACGATGAGCGCTGGAGTTACCCCAGGGAAAAAAAAAAACCCAAAACCCTTGGTGAAAACATGCAAAGCCCGTTTCTAGAAGTGAATGGACCATTTGATGGCTGGCACAACACTAGTGGGGAAGCCACCACATCATGGCAGCTGCAGCACTGCCACATCAGGCCGCAGGAAAACACCCCTAGGCGTATGGCACATTAAGGACAGCCTTACCTAATTGAGCCAGCAGGTCATTAATGACAGCGAGCAAGCTATTCACAGAGTTCTTCGCTTTTCTTGCATTGTCTTCTGCCTCCTGGGCAGCCTGTGAGGCCTGCAGGGTATAAAAATGAGAGCACAAAAAAGGCTGTAGGGATTATGAAACCATTCCCTCTTTTTCACACATCTGCCCAAGCAGTGAGTCACACACACCCCTGGCTCCTCTCTCCAGGATAACACCCCTGCGCTGAGATCTTTATCACAGTGCTGGTGAACACCGATAACCTTCAAATAATGAGTTCTCTGATTATTTCAGGATGGAGATCCCTGATAACTGAGAAGGATTTTGCAGGAAAAGTCGGAACAGAGTCAATAGCCACATTTCAGTTAAAACAAAATTGATGCATTAAGAAAATTGGCTGTCATAATTCCAGCTGGGCACCTATGCTAATGCCACCAGTGGAGGTCCTTCGCTTGTCTCATGTTTTCAATCCCACTTAAAACTTGCAAGAGATTGAATGCTGGTTGGACCCAGTGATGTCTTTGCAAGAGGACAGACAGCAGGAGAAAAGCCTGCATCACCAGGACAGCAGGGAGAAGGCATCTTTCTTGCCACTGCTGCCACCTGCCAGCATGACTTACCATGCCTGCCATCATCATATCCTGCTCAGCATCATCCTGCTTCCGCTTCAGCTCTTTTTCTGCATCCTGCAGTTGTTTCATCATGTCATCCACTTCTCTGGCCAGCCCCGTCACATCAGCGAAAGTCTTGTCAGCTTCGGCTTTGGTAGCAGCAGCACTCTACAGCCAAAAGGATGGACAAAGGTGGTGAAGATGCAGAACTTCACTCAATCCTTTTCATCAAAACACACCAATTCCCTGACAGGCTGCATTTTGCATTCCCTAGTAGGGAATACAGCGGAATGCGTGAGGCTTGCCAGGAAATACTGGAACAGAAGAGTTTATGCAGTTACACATCAGTATCTCAGGGGGGATGGCTTGAGAACAGCAAAGGACTCACCTTCTGAACGGAACCAGCGATTTTCTCAGCATCATCTGCTCTAGTTTTGGCTTCACGGGCATCAGCAGCAGCATTGCCGAGTGCCAGCTCCGCCTGCCGTGTCTTATTGTTGGCTTCAGCAATGGTCCGGGTAATGGCAGGAATCTTTTTCAATGCCTCCTCCGCCGCTGTCTTGTTATCATTCACCCGCTTATCAAAATCTAAGAAAGGGCAAAACAAATTCCTATCATTCGCTCCAAAAAAAACCTTTGGGATGCTTCTTTGTCCAAGCTACACAGGGCTTTGGTAACTTGACAACTTGACAGCAGAGGGAGGAAGAGCACGCTGAGCGGGGTGTGGGGTATACGCTAGCAGCTCTTCCGTTACTCATATTCTAGCGTTAAATAAAGAACCTAAACAAAAGGAGATCTCTAGCCACTGAAAACATTTCTGTTTTGTTCTTCAAAGAAAAAAAAACAAAGAAGCTACCCAGCACTCAGGTACTGGCAATAGCATGCCCATTTCACCACGATACCCTCCTGCCAAGTGACTCGTTAGAGAGGAATTGAAGGGTTCCCTGCAAGTGCTTTCTTCTTACCTTTCAGGTTGCTCAGAATGGTGTTGGCCTCCTGTAGCGTGCCATTGCCCTTCCGAGCAGCTTCTTCAGCCAGGGCTTTCGCAGCATCTGCTCGAGCCAAGAGCTGGTCTGCAGTCTAAGAAGATATGACATGTACTAACATACTCTTAGTTTTTGAAGGACGACCATCTACGTGGACCAAAAAGCATTGCTCAGCCTGAAACACCAACACCACACAGAACAGTGTCCAACCCTGAGCAGTAATGATACCTCTGGAACCAGGTGAATTTAGGTATTTTTGGAACATTGTTTTGAAAACAAAGACAACGCCACACCTGGCAAACATCCCCTATTCTCCCATACAGCCTCAATGCCATGGCTTTTACCAGCTTTTAGTACCTCCTTTCTGGGACCATTCTTCATTATTTGCATAACAAGCAGCACTAAGATAAGACCGAATGGGACCAAATCTTTCATATCTGACCCATTACTTGTTTTACTTGGGTTTTTTTCCAGGAAACAAAATATTGCACAAAACAGAACTGACCTGCTGCTCCGTCTTCCCTTTCTCCAAAAGGTTCTTCACTTCTAGCTCCTTTCCCTTCATGTCTTCTCTCAAGTCCTCATAATCTTTCAGCTTCCTGGCAATTAGCTGATCTAACTCCTCCGCTTCCTTCTTGATCTTATTTGCTTCATTCTGCAGATGGAAATCAGGAACAAACACAGATTCCTGAACGTTAAGGAATTTCTGAACAGGTGGCAAAACACAGTATAGTTTTTAACAATCAAACAGGCAGAAGCTATGATGGGTTCCTGTCTCTTACAACTGCGGCTGTAACTTTGCCTTCAAAGCTCTGAATACCACGAGGGTCAGTGCAAGCAAGGAGAGAGGCTGCGAACAGTTTTGTGTGCAAGAAAATCTACTGCATTACAGTGAGCACAGGAAAAGGGAAAAATTCTGCAGGCTTCAGAGGGAATCGAAATTTTTGCATTTCTCTGTTCAAGCCAAGATGTTCGGCAAACAAAACTTCACTCATTTTTTTGTCCTTCAGAGACAGGGAGGTGGGAGTTTACATACGTAGTTTCCTGAATGCAAGTCTCCTGCATAAAAGCTGAAATGCACAAGTCGGGATTATGCCTAGATGGACAAAAATTCCACACAGTTCTTATGCAGAGAAACACTAGCAGGGCACATCAAGGCATGTCAGCACCCTTGCACACTGCTATAGTGCTTGTCTTTATTGATCTTTAGAAAACACTGCGCGTGATGCTCCCCGCACCTACCTCTAGCCCCGTGGAATCCACAGTAGGCAGACTGGTGAGATTAGCGTAGATCTGCAGGGCTCTGTTTCCAGCTTCCTCTGCCTCCTCAAGCACCTTGCTGGCCTGTTTCTCTAAGTCCCGAGAAATGTTCCTTGCTTGATTATATCTAAAAAAACCCCAAGAACTCAGTTATACTATGGGATTTTTTGGTTTTTTTAGAACTGAACTTACTAAGAGAGTAGAGAGGCTAAGAAATTGAGAGACAGCTCCCGTAAAACCCAAAGCATACCACGTTACAGAACAAGCCTCAGTTCTAAGCACTGCTCCAAAGCCAGGAAATAAAAACAATTTTCTGTTACTGACTCACTTCTGGTTGAGCTCATCAATGTCACTTGCAGTTTGGTTTTCTCCAGCCAGGGTCTTCAGCAGCAGTTGATATGCTTCTGTGGAAGTATCATTTGCTGCCTTGGCTATGCGAACAATCTCATCAGCTTCTTTTTTATGTCTGGACAAGATTACAAAAGAAACATAATGACATTAGAGTTGTCAGCCAGTAGGTTTTATATTCAGTTCTGGATTTTATTCTCTTTTCCAGATTTTGCTGCCTTACTTTTCCTTCCTTCACCTAGATTTGCACATAGAAGATGCTGGTTGACACCATCCCTGCAACCAAGGCATCACTCCAGCAGTGCCCACGAGCTCAGCCGAAAGGCACCGGCTACCGTTGTGCATGTCCTTCTTTCACACGTCTAGTGTTTGCCTCCAGTCATACATACACCTGCAACCACCGTGCCAGCCTCTTACTCAGCAAAGGGTGTGTGCTTTCTATAAAGCAAATTAAATCTCTCTTCCCCCTTGCAGGGAAGAGCTGGGCCCTGACGCAGGCTGTGAGGAGCGTGTGTTGCCACAGCCTACCTTTCAGCCAGCTTGCGGGCCTCTTCTGCCAATAGAGTCATGTTGTTTGGGTCCCCACTTGACTCTGGAGGTGTAATGGACTGGAAAAAAAGAAAGGAAAAAAACCTTAAAGCTCTTCATTCATGTTTTATTCATATTTGCTTTAAATATTCATTGTCATGATCTAAATGCTTAGAGATGTCTCTAACCTACTTCTGACTATTTTTTTCTTAGGCTTATGGCATTTCCACCACTCATTATCCCTTGAAAACAAAGGTGTCAAGATTTGTTTAAGGGTTCTTACATTGGTTTCTTTGAGCAGGGGCTAAGATACCATCTATGAGAGACACTGGTGATTTTCCTTTATTTATCTCCCATTATCTTGGTTTTGCTACATGAGAGAGAACAAGCAGAGAAACACAACAGAGAGCACAAAAAGGACAGGTCCTCTCCTAACCACATGGGATTGTGGCAGCACACTCACCACGTTGTTAGCTGCCATCTTCGCCTTCTCAAGCATATCCGAAGCTAAGGTGATCAGGTCCTCAGTGTCTTCCACCCGCACCCGGGCTTGTTCTGCCAGGTTCTCCGTCTCCCGCACTGTTCCCTGGATGTTCCTCAGCCGGTTGAGTTGACTCGCTAGCGTGCTGTTGATGTCTTTGAGACGATCCATGAGGCCCTGATCGACGTCTGAAAACACATGATATAAAAGAGAGGAAGCAAAATTAATTACAGCAGGGAGAGAAGCTGGAGCAGCAGCTTACCACTGCAGGCAACATGTTGGTAGGTTAATCCCCTATTGAAAGGGGACCAAAAAGCCGTTTCATAAGTCAGTCAGCTTGAGATCAAAGTCATCATCAGAATGTGCACCAAACATGAGAAATGAAAAGTCATTAACTACTAATAAGACAATCCTGCTGGGTGTTGGAACAGACTCCAGCAGAGGATTTTGTATTTGGAATCATGTTTCACCTCTATCATTGACTTAAAAGAAGACAACAGAGCTGCTCCTCAACAGCTAAGAAACATCTGCTTCATGAATTCTTTTTCCAGTTGCTCTTCTCCAAAACGCACCTTATATACATTAAAAAGAACCAAAGGACAAACCACTGTCGCACTGTTTCACATCCTGCTCACAGACGTGCTATGGTAGAGGTGACAGTACAAGAATCAATTTGAAGCAAAGTTTAACAGGGAAACCAGCTACAGGTCACCACAACAGCACTTCTCAGAACACTATACACCTTTTTGGGGGATAATTTTTCTTGCCAGCAGGATTTTCAAGCCTTCATTCTGATTGCTGATGATATCCCAACAAGAACTGCTTTATCTCAAGATGTCGAGCAAATTTATAAGCATAACAAATTAAGTATATTGCAAAGTCTGCTTTTTGAAGTAGTAAAAACCTCCTTTGCACCTGGAGAAGAGGGTAACATAAAATACTTGCATGTGTACAGAGCTAGAGGGAGATCTTTACTTTGCACATACAGAGACCACCGGGAGAACAGCAGGGATAAAAGCACAGCCACTGCTGTTCTGATGGTAACATGCACTGTCTCAGTGCTATCTGGAATAGCTGTCCTGATGCACAGCATAGGCTTGAAATAAAACACTCCATGTCCTCAGGGAAAAAGGGGCATCAAGCAAGGAGCTCATCGCATGTTAGAGAGCTCATTTCATGTCAGTCCATGTTTGATCAGGTCAACTCACCTTTGCTGTTTTGTGCTTCCTGAAGCAACTCCATAACGTCTCTTTCAGCCTGCTTCAGCCTCTCTTCAAAGGCTTGATCAGTTACAGCGTCTTCTCCCGTACCCAGATTTGCTATAAGATTTTCAAGCTCCTGCAACCTCTCTCGTTGCTCCGCCACCTATGTGAGAGAGACAGAGCACAGCCATGACACAGAGCACAGTGCCTTGACCCCACTCTGCATTCAGCAGGAGTCGGTCAGCCACCGCATAGAAGCTGCCACACAGGCAGGCACGCGCCACCATCTCCAGCAGTACCAACAGTGGCATTTGTGGCCTTACCTTATCTTTCACTAATCTGTAACAGGCTGGACACTCTTGGCAGCCCGGCCACGAGCGGTTGTAGAAATAGTTCTCTTCACACTGGTCACAGCGGTTCCCTACGAAGCCTTCCTTACACTCACAGCGACCGTTCTCTTGGCACTGTAGGGAGCGTGAACCCTCAGGATCACAGTCACAGGCTGTGGGCAAGTTAAACCTCAGTCAGACATGAGTAGAGGCAGAAATACCTTAAGATCTGCAGGGCAAGAGCTTAACCTCAATACCCTAGAACTGCAAGAGCAACCAGGCACACATAAAGCCACGGCTGGAGTCCTGCTCCAAATTTAGGTGTTTCCACACACAGTGGAACACTGTCTAGCTGAACACAACATTCACTGCATGCACTCAGTGTTGCTACTGCCTCTTCAACAAAGCATGGTAATTTTTTACCCAATTTCATTATAACCAATTGCAGTTAGTTTTTCTGCTCTTTACAGGCAGGGATATTGAACAGAAAGTTTGGATCATCCTGTTTTTCAATCTTGTTTACAAGATCTGTTGCTTCTCAAGACAGAATCTGTACACCCAGGCCATTTGCAGGGTAGCTGTGCAGATATTTAACATTAGGAGACGGGACTGTTGCAGGAGAAGAATCAGAGAAAATATTTACACAAAGAGAAATGAAAAACAAGGAAAAAGGAATAAGTTATTGTACAGAGAACAAATGTCACCATGCCAGGTGTGGACATAAAAGTGGCAACCTCCGCTGTGATCAACAGCCATGTGAGTAAACACATTCCCAGAGATGGCTGGAAAGCAAAAACAAGGCTGGCTGCGCAACATCCTTCCCAACTGCCTTGCTCCAGCCACTCAAGACTTACGTTTACAGCCTTCAGAGCCAAAGCCGAAGTGGTTGACCTCGCATCTGTCACATCGCTGGCCAGCGACACCAGGATGGCACTCACACTGCCCAGTTCGGATGTCACACTGGCCACTGGTGGAGCCCACCGCGTGGCAGTTGCACCTGGGAAAGACAGCCACAAGTCAGGCAGTGACACAGAGGAGAGTCAAGGGTGAAGGAGCCCTAGCAAGCACAGTTCAACGTTTCCATTTGCCAAAAGTCACTTTGCTTGCCGTACAGATGTAGTAGGTGAGCTGCCGAGCCTTTGACCTGCCCAAGGTCACCTGTTGCCTGCACTAAAAAGAGGAACCCACAAGCCCCTGCTACAAACGATCACACAGTCACGTGGCACTTTTCTATTTAAACCTCTGATTTAAAGCTATTTATAAAGCTATTTATAAGTCAGGCTTTTTGTACGGCCTTCGAGCTGCTCTTCCCCACCCAGAGCAACACCGAGCCACAACAGTTACTTGTGACAGACATCAGATTCCTGCACAAGGTAAGCCCAGACCACCCAAACCCAGGCTCTTTGCCCCAAGGTGAGGTGAACATCACCTCTCACAGCCACGTCCACTCTGGAGGTTGAAGAAGCCGGGTTCACAAGTGCTGCAGTCCCTCCCGGTGACATGAGAGAGGCACTCACACTGCCCCGTCACTTGATTGCAACTCGTCTGCTGATTCACAGTGCCGTAGGGATTGCAGTGACAAGCTACAAAAATAAAAGGGATGGGGAAATATGTACAAAGTTATAAGTCCCTTGTGTTGGTACTCTGCTAGCCAGTCCCTAAACAGGCCTGGATCCAACACACACAGCAGCCCAGCCCCTGCATCACACAAAGCTTTTGCTTCAATGGCAGTAAGCACCCACAAGAGTTTTAGCAAGCTACAACCATCAAACCAGGATAAAGCCACGCGTTGCTGCTGATGGGCACAAACAACAGCCTGGCACTGTGTCCTAACAACACATCAGGGAATGGCAGCTCTGGGGGACAAAACCATTTTTAAATGCAAGAGGAACCAGCTCTCACCTCTGCACTTGTCAGCAGGATCAGGTGCCAAAGGGTTCCCAAAGAAGCCGTCTTTGCAGCGGTCGCAGTAGAAGCCAGCGGTGTTGTAGATGCACTTGAGGCACTCGCCCATCTGGCGGTCGCAGTTTCCCACGGCGTTGGGATCGATGTTGTCATTGCACTGGCAGAGGCGGCAAGGCCTCACAGCACCGTTCTCACCCAGCGGGTCTCCAAAATAGGCATCGTCACACAGCTCGCACCTCTTACCTGGGACACAACAGAAACAGTGTTCCAGCAGAAAACCCTTTGCTGCCACCTCACCCTGACCCCTTTTTCAGCCCTGTCTGAAAAGGCAACCTCTCCAGTTCCCTTCCCTCTCATCCCTCTGCTGAGGCCAGAAAGGTGCAAGAAACCACATACAAATCTTTTCCATCTCTAAATGAAAGCTGCTTTTGCACTGGAACTTTGCATTGTGAATTATTTCAGCTCTTCCTTTCCCTCCTGTCCCTTTAAAGCCAAACCTATTTGTTGTTAACTTAAAGAGTCAAAGAAGGTAGAGCTCTGTGCGGCATTGCTGGTCCAGGAAGCCCCACTGCCAACAAGATCTGCCAAACCTCCACAGGAAGCCACTGAAGCATCCAACTCAGCTGCTCCCTACACCTACTGCAGGTTTGATCTCCCCAGCCAGTTAGAAGCTCCATTTTTTAGGCATTTCTTGCATACGCAAACCCTTTTGTTCCTTCACCTTTTCCCTCACATCCCAAGAAGGCAGCAGGAGGAACTCTTGTGTGATCACACAGCTACAAGTAAAGGTGAGCTCGTATGGACCCCTGAGCTGTAGGGAACCCGGACCTTTGGACTCCGCTTTACTTCACAAAGCAACGGCACCCACAGGAATCCCCAGGAGCTGCCTCTGTGCTTGGTCAGGGGCTTTTCTCAGCATTTCAAGCACTCACAGGTATTCTGTACTTTGGACTCTGCCATGCTAAGCATAAAACCAGCAGAGAAGCACGGGGGCTGCCAGTCATCCTAGGGCTTCCTTGCTGTTTGCAGGCAGAACAAAAGGCTCTGCTTAACAACTCAGATACACACTCGAACTTCACAGTTTATTGCTAAGAAGAGAAGATCTGTACCCATTCACGTATTTCTCTTTAAAACTGCTGAGTATGAATTTGATCTTGCATTTCTGGGGCAGTGTTTGTGAGTCACTGCAGCCTTCCTGCTTTTCCTAGGGAGGGCACTGGCCCTTCCCTGCAAGCCTCCTGCAGTGCCAGGCTGGCAAACTGCATCTTCTAATTTTATTTGTCAGACCCGCCTTCCTGGCTCTTTTCAATCTATCCTATTTTCTGCCCAGCACCGTGTGACTGATTAACAGAGCTCTATTAGAATCCAGCACGGCTCACCTACCGAGCACAGAAATGTTCAGACTTTGCACAGATTAAGCTTTTGTTTCCCTTCTGTTCTTCAGAGATAGGCACAAAGAACACGGGTAACCCTGAGCCTCACACAGGACAGAAAACAGGGATGAGGAAGGGAGCCAGAACATGCAGCAGCTTTCAGCACTGCTCACTGCAGGTCAGAGCCCCAGAACTGGCAGGAGTCATTTCCACAGGCACATGGGGAGTAGAAAAAAGGCTTTTCCTGTAGGAACACACCTGTAGTGCCGGCCTGGCAGCTGGTGCACACAACCTCCTTCGTGCGAGGCACAATGGCACAGCTCGAGCTGCCTGGGCATGGACAGGGCTGGCAATCTGAGGCCGTGCCGGCTGTGGCATCTCCGTAGTACCCATCGCGGCACTTTTCACAGTGAGACCCCGCCGTGTTATCCCTGCAATTGCACACACCTGGAATAAAGAGGGACATGGGTTTTGCATCATCATCCAGCCTAGAAAGAACCACCACTCTTGCTGCTCCCTGTTCTTATCAGCACCTCTTACCTGTCTCGGGCTCACAGGTGTCACTGTGCCCATTGCAAGTGCAGGGCACGCAGGGGCTGTAGGGACCGAGGCTCGGCGTCTCTCGCCGGTACCCAGAGGAACAGCGCTCACAGAACTGTCCTTCGTATCCTGCTGGACAGGAGCAGCTCTCCACCCAAGCAGCGGGCACACCAGGTCCGGGGCGAGCGCTTGTAATGGTAACATCATCCAGGTGGCCAGCACCTAGAAAGCACCAGGAGACAAAATGCTTTGTAACCACACAAGCTCTCATCAGCAAACACATCTGAACAGCAGAAGAGACAGACAAGTGGATCCTTGCATTCATAAGGCAAACTCCTCCAGGGAGGTTTAAAGATGAGAAAAGGTGAGATATAAGGGCACGTGCAGGGCAGGAAAGGTGAGAATCACAATACAGAGGAGGATGCTGACTGAGAACAGCATGTGAGCAAGTATGGTCAGTTAAAGTAAGTTAAGTTTTGCATGCATATGGTTTCAATTTCCAAATCAAATACCAAAATCAATTCCTGTCTTTCTAGGGAGGACAGACCATGTCTTTAATACACTGTCTATAACACAGCGTCTGCAAAACATGCCTTGGGGCAAACTCTTCCGCTAACCCTCCCGGGCCATTCCTTTGTCTGGCATTTGGAAGCTCCCCCTCTCCAGCCAGCCCCTTCCCTGGAGCAGAACCAAGCCTGGACACAACATAGCTGATTTTTAGGTAACAGCAGTGTGTTTGTACCACCTCGGCAGCTTCAGAGCACTGAGCGGAGGAGCCTCAGCTCCCACATACTAGCAGCAACTACAGCACTCAGCATGGCTTGCTCCACACCTTTCCTCCCCTCCATCTCACAATGCCATACTCCTCTTTACGAGCCACCTCTAATAAAAACACTCAAGTTTTCCCATCTTCCCCAAATGCAGATTCATTCTTTGCACCTGTCTGCAAAAATTTGTCTTCACATGATGACATCCAAGATATATGCATTATTTTTGTCCTTAATTCATGCTCAATTTTTACAAGCCCTCATTGCAAGGAACTTTCACTCTAGTTCAGCACAGGCAGTGTTCGTGTTTTTGAGACCTTGTCCTTCCCATCTGTCATGTCAAGACAAGACCAGGAAACAGGGGGGATGTCACCATTCCCAGTGTGGCAGAAACCGAGGCCAAATGCTGTTAATTCCCTGCATCTCTCCTATAATGTCTATTAGTATCACAGTATCACAAGGTTGGAAAAGACCTTTGAGATCATCGAGTCCAACCTACGACCCAACACCTACACCTACTCCTACTCATCAACTACACCATGTCACTAAGTGCCTCATCCAATCTTTCCTTAAACACCTCCAGGGACGGTGACTCCACCACCTCCCCGGGCAGCGCATTCCAATGGCCAATCACCCTTTCAGTGAAGAACTTCTTCCTAATGTCAAGCCTAAACCTCCCCTGGTGAAGGACTCTCTGCAATGTATTTCCACCAATCTGGAAGACATGGACTGCGCAAAACAGCAAAACCCCCATGTTTAGAAGCAAAGAATCAGCAAGTAATGGGTTCTCAGCTTCCGGACTCTTAAAGGCAGCACTTTTCTCCCTCAATTCCTCTCCTGGAGAAGACCAGGTGACGAGCAACTGGCACAGCCTTTGCCAAATAACCTGCCACAGCTATTTATGACCAAGCCCTATAATAAAGTAATCCAACCACTACACAAATGGGTCTGCCCAGCGACTTACTTCTCTCGCTGTATGTCCCACGGATCTTGATGGAAGTCAAATTGTGGAGAAGCTTCTGGAATTCAAATGCTGTAAGAGTAGGCCTCCACGGGTAATCTGTAGCCTCATGAAGCCTAAGGAGAAGAGCCAAGCATCATCAGCAAAGCTTTCAGACGCGAGCAGCTGTGTCCTTTTAAAGCACCCTTTCCAA
This sequence comes from Neomorphus geoffroyi, assembly GCA_033558235.1. Taxonomy (NCBI): domain Eukaryota; kingdom Metazoa; phylum Chordata; class Aves; order Cuculiformes; family Neomorphidae; genus Neomorphus; species Neomorphus geoffroyi. Next base: position 5,958,790 of record JAUMJM010000074.1, read on the forward strand.
CAGCGGGATGCTATTGCAACACACTGCACATATGCTTATGCAGTGCTGCTGGACAGAGAGCTTCAAATTAACCTGATAAGACCGCTCTTCAGAGTTAGAATTAATGCTGTTCATTTTCTCAAGAGCTCAGAGGCCAGGGGCACCACTGGCTAGGTCTCAGTTGCTCCCACGGTGCCCGGAGAGTCTTCTCACCTGAAGGTGTAGGTCAGTGCGGTCTCACTGGGGTAGGAGTTGCCCTGGGCAATAAGTGGCACTGACACTCTCTGCCCAGCCCCTTCCAGCACCAGGTCCTCCGCAGAGAGACGCGTATCCTGTCTATCCACACGGAAGGAAAAGGTCAGATTTTGCCCATAACTCAAAACCTGGTTGCCCAAGAACTTGCCTGAAAGAGGAAAAAATCCTTAGTTTGGGGACAGAACAGAAAAAGCACAAGAAACACAGAAAGCCTCACTTCTCAAATGACCTACGTGGTGCAATAAAATACATGGGGAAGTAGCTGTCCGAGATAACAGAGATATCCTGGGTTTCTGCACTCCACTGGAGCAAAACTTCTGAGCCATCGCGCTGCTCAGCACGCCACTCGTCCTCTCCTGAAAAATCAAATGTGCAAGAATTAGAATGCAGCTTTGCACACACTTGTCGTGTTGTACTGCACAGTGCTCATACACGATCTACAGCCTGTACACTGGCACTAACAGACTTTAGAAAGTAGAAGTGCAGAAGAACGTAGACAGCAAACACCATCTTTCCAGTTTAAGCCCCTACTAACTCAAGTATGACTTGAACCTTCTGAACTTTGAACCTTGTGACAACTACTTGTTCAAGATCTTCTTTTCTAGAGAGCTTAAGCAGGGATGGAAAAACCTACAGTCCCCTACGACTTAATGTGAGTTTCAGCCTTCATACGAACTGTTCCCCAGTGGAATTTTAATAAAAAAAGATGTTCTTTTTAGATCATGCAGCACGAAAACATGCATACATAAGAAACTGACTGTATGAAAAAAAGATCCTGAGCTTACAGACCCATCAGAAACACAACTGTGTTTCATTCAGAGTCATGCAAACTCCAAATCTAAAGCAATTATAATTCTCCTAATCAGAAACTCCTGATTGGTTCTAAAATTAAAAAAATGCCCCTCATGCCAGCATCTCACTCAAGCTACAAAAGGCTTGCACCTGCATGCCCAAGGTCAGAGCTGTGAATTCATTCCTCCCTCGCTGAACAAACGAGCTGCTGACTGGGAAGGTCCCAGTAACTTTAACAGCAACTCAGTACTTGCAAAAGTGGGATCCTGGACTTGCCTGCTCAAGGTTTGGGATTTTGCACAGGGATGAGGGAGCAAGGTTTATTCAATAGAGTCTGACTTGAGCCTACAGCCCAACCCAAGATACAAAGGAAGGCTCAGTTTTACCAAACTGGAAGCTGGAGGTGATGCTGTAGATACTGTAGCCAACAGCACTGGTGCAGACTGAAGAGTGTCCAAAACAGAAGCAGGGGGTACAGCCCCTTGGATTGGAGGAATCCAGATGGAAAAATCCAGGTTTGCATCTGAAGATGTGAAGGAAAGAGAATTAATTTCCTTGATGCTTACCTCAGGCCATTGCTCAAATGTTTCTCATTCTTGAAACAAAGCCACAGGAAGACGAACTCACCTCTCGCAGTGGAAGCCTTCAACATTGTCCTTGCACGTACACCGTCCCGTCTCAACGTTGCATTCCCCAGTGCTGCCAGCCTGATTGCAAGAGCAGGGCCTGAAAGAGCCAGGAGAGAAAATAACTTATTAATAGCCACTCAGAGAAAGCTTTAAACGGGCACCTAGCTTTCCTTTTAGAGATCAGCAGTCTCCTTTACCTGCACCCGGCTTCGGAGAGGGAGTGGAAACCTGGCTGGCACCGGTCGCATTTCTCACCCATCACGCCGGGTTTGCAGCTGCACTGGCCGTAGCTGTCACACTGCGTGCTGAGGGAGCCTGCGGGGAGAGCAGGGACAGGCACCTCAGCAGAACCACCCGACTCTATTAGACTGCCACGTTCTTAGCTTTACAAAATGGGCAAAACACACTGAAAAAGAAAGTGAGGAGCATACTTCCAAGCCGAGGAGAGACAGCTTACATAAAGACTGCCTCTAGTTCGCAGGAATTTTCCCCCTAGTAGCTCTAGAGAGATTAATTGTTATCCAGTCTTCCAAACTATCTATTTAGCTTTAAGTATTCCTAACAACCATCCTTTTTGTATATGAATGTAACTTTAACTTCAAATTGCATTCTCATCTTTATTCCTGTTCCATCCTAAATATTACCTATACACACCTCTAACTGCATGCCTGCAAAGCACCACTTCCAAGATTTTATTCCCTGAATCCCCTTGTGTTCTTCCTAATCACCATCTCCCCTTTGCCAGGGGATATTCTGACCCCTCCCTTTCATGCTCCAGTTTCCTCCCTTGATTCCCAGGTTGGATTTAAAGAATAAACCTCCCGCTCGGAGTGAGGCTGTGTGTGCCCTAACAAACTCCTCAGCAAGACTCTCATTTTTGGCAGGATGTCCTCCTCAACACTGCTCTGTTCAAGCAAACCTGCACAAAAAGCAGCCCCGGGTTTCTTTAATGCACAGTGGACAAAATGCTTCCTCCCAAGCACCAGTGTAGCTGGCAGCCTAGGAGCCGTCAGCATTGCAAGAGTTAATTACCAGGAAAGAAGTATTTTAATATACAGAAATAGCTGTTCCTTTCCACTTCAATCCACACCAGAAGATTACAGCAAAGAGTTATAAGGTGATTAGGCTGGACAGGACAGAAGAACTCACAAAACCTTTACCATATACAGCCAAAGTTCAAATCCCTTTCGCAGTTCAACTTAGGATTATTTAGGAAATAAACAGTACTTGGACAAAAAAAAAGCAATTTAAACAAATCCAGGAGCTTCAAACACTCCCTGGCTGCCAGTGTGCCACGGGATACAAGCTGATGGTTAAATTATAAAGCCCTTTGAAATTTGTCCTTAAAGACCTGAGAAATCATCCCCTGCCTCTTCTCGACCGCCTCAGCTGACACCAGCCCTCACTCCTCTTAAAATAAGGTCCGACACGAGGACCTGGGAGAGCAGACAGCAGAGGAGAGAGGCCTTTCTTGGTCAAAAATTGCACAACCGTACAACTCTCTGACCAAATTAGATAGGAGACGTACCCTGGCAGAACTCTCACTGGCTGCTTTTAGGGCATGCTGCAAGCAATTACTTATTCCAGCTACTCTATTTTGGAACCTCGCATCATATCTTACTAGTCATTACCCTTCTGTCTCCTTCCCCCTTATTTGCTGTGGACTGGTGTAGTTCTGGGATCACTCCATATGGGTCAAGTGATTCCCTTGACAACAAAAGATTTGCTCTCCTGACAGAAGTTTTACCTTTTGCTCTTTTGGTTTTTGTTTTCTTTTTTTTTTTGTTTTGGTTTGGGGTTTTGTTTGTTTTTTTAATAGGAGTTTAATTACACATTATAAGTTTACTTTGTTTTTTCTCACCCTCCATCTCCTTTTGTGCTACAGGCTTCGCTGGTTTTTATTTATATTGCTTGGATACTTAGTAGGAGAAACTTCAGGCAGCTGAATTCCGCTACGGTTCTTCAGTATTGAACAACTTCTAGAAATATCCACTCACATCATCTTGTTTATTAAGAATTTAAATGAACTCTTTAGTACTGGGAGTGTCCAGGGTAACACATACACAATGGAAAAAGAAAAAAAGAAAAGCAAACCCCAAACCCAAATCTATTTCAGAACACATTTGGAGAAATACACGCTGCAGTGGTGAACTGCCTGCCTCTACCACCACAATCCCAATTAGATCCAAGGATAATTTAAACCAAAATACAGCATAAAAAATATTTCCTACATGAGGAAAAAAAAAAGAGAAAATATGAACAAAGAAAAAAAAATATCCCCCTTTTTTTTTTTACCCTGTAGCTTGCAAATAGCTGCGTAACCCACGGAAGAGCTAGCTTTTGTGCACCGAAGTTTGCAAGCAGAAACGTTCGCTATCACTCCTTACCAACTGGGTTGCAACTGCAGGGCAGACATCCCTCCTCGCTCCCCAGGCGATAGAAGCTCTCCCTGCACCTTTCGCAGTGGGCACCGTCGGTGTTATCCGTGCAGCCCGTGCAGTGGCCCCCGTGGCCCGTTGAGCGGTACAGCTCCGGGTCGAAGTAGCACTCCTGTGACCTCCCGTTGCAGTCACAAGCTGCAAAGACAAGGGTACCATCACTGAACAGCACGAAACCTGCCATGCAAAGCTAAGTGTGAAGTTGTAGGAGAGCTGGAGTAGGAGCCTTTAACCATCCTGAGACCCATGTACAGATCCCCTAGGGCATTCGTGCATCGACGAGAACAAAAAGGGGGAAGCATGTTTTTGCAATGGTTGAACGTGGGCAGGGGGAAAAGCACAGCTGTAAAGATGAACCAGGCTCCTCAAGACTCCTCTCATCGACGTTCAGAAGAAAACCAGCATTTTCCAACCTACTCCCTTTCACACTGGGCCACCACCTGCAGCTGGAATGCTGCCCCCCCCCCCCCAGCTACACCGATCTCCATCACACAAACAAGGATGAGAAGTTAACAGTGAGGCTGACTCTGTGCTGTAAGGAGAGTTTCTCCCTTGGATTACAAATCCTCTCTGTGTAGGGAGCAGGAGACTTGGGGTCCACCAGCCTGCCAAGGGAAGCCACAGGTCTTGACCAGACAGCTGGGACCTATCAACACACACAGAGGTCAGACAGGAAGAGAGCTTTTCTGTCTGAAAAAGTTCCCCATAAAGTAAACTACCAGGAGCTGTGGTCTGTGACATAAAACCATGCAAAATAAATTGTCATTTGGTCACAGAGATTTGCATTTGCAGTCCAGATCCATTGCAACAGCCTCAAAATTGGATTAAACAGTCGACAAGTAACTGCAAAACCCAATAACCCAAACAGAAGAGGAAGTCAACGGATGCTAAATGAGGAGTTTTTTGAAGGTCACTTCAAAGCACACTAAATACAGGGTTTTTTTTCTATGGGTTACATAAAGTAAAAGATCATACATTTTTGCAGCACACCTCTTTTCTAAAGGTTGCTCCCATCCTTCTTCAGAGAGATGTCCCTCTCTAGGGATCTCTAAAAAGCTCCTACAGGATAGGAGCGGAACAACCAGCAGTCCCACAAAATCTCTTTTGAAAATACTAGCACTGTGCTTAATGCTGGCTGACTGCAACTGAGACAAACCCATGCAGGGCCAGCTCCCGGATGCCAACAGAGGCAGAGGACCCAGCCCCCAGGAGATGTTCTCCTCAAGCATGGTTGTACATACGCAAGCACTCATTGGCACTCTCTGCTGTGGCTCTCCTCCATGGACGGTCATTGAAGAAAGGAAGACACTTTTCACAGTCGACTCCGAAGGTGTTGTGCTTGCAGTTGCAGACCAGCTTCCCAAGCTCATTCTTCACACACTCACTCGCGTGCCCGTTACATTTGCATCTGGTTAACGAGAGACAAAGAACAGGTATTTCAAATTCCAGAGATCCAGGTCACTCAGAGAGCAATCCCAAAACCAGAGTCAAGGTCTGAGAATCACAGACAGGACAAATTTGATGGCAGATGGTCACAGCAAAATTGAGAACACAACTGTTGCTGCTCAGTCTGGAGAAGGGAAGGCTCCTGGGAGACTTTACTGAGGTCTTTCAGTACCTAAAAGGAGTTACAAGAAAGGCGGAGAGAGACTTTTTACCAGGGCCTGCAGTGACAGGACAAGGGGTAATGATTTTAAACTGACAGAGGGGAGGGTTAGACTGGACATAAGGAAGGAATGTTTTCCTGTGAGGGTGGGGAGGCCCTGTCCCAGGTTGCCCAGAGCAGTGGTGGCTGCCCCATCCCTGGAGGGGTTCAAGGCCAGGTTGGATGGGGCGTTGAGCAACCTGATCCAGTGGGAGGTGTCCCTGCCCATGGCAGGGATCTGGATGATCTCTGAAGGCCCCTTCCAATCCAAACCATGCTATGAAACAAACACGCATAGTTCTGCTCAAGGCAGGCATTTAGAAATGCAAGAATATTAACCAACTCCTCCTGCAGTCTGTCACTACCACAGAGTAAGCTGAGCAGGAGAAGCAAAGATTTTGTTGGCTTTAGGTTAGTAAATACTCCATAGCTTCTCTCTTATAGTCTGGGAAACCGTACGCATGCCGGCCGTGCTCTAAGAAATTAAATAGGGCAAAAGTGACTAATACAGGAGCGCAGGGATCTGCACAGATTGGTGGTGCAGCCAGGGCAAATCCTCATGTTGTCAAATCCCACTCTCGGGATTGCTGTTCACAAACAGTCCAAACACTGCACTGGTCTCAGCTCTGTTTATGAAAACATTTTATCAACAACTTAAGACTTAAAACTCTGCAATACGCTTTGGTAAAAAGAATGGACAACCATGGTATTGTACAATGTTTCAGACCTTCATAGGAGATAGGTTCCAAAATATACGTAGACACATTTAGATCTTCTACTTAATGTTTCTAGGCTACAGGTATACACAGAGGACAATTTATAATACATTAAAAAAATCCACAAGGTGGATTTGGGGTTTTTTTTCCCTTTAGTTTTACATTTTTGTCGTGCTTTTCCCCCCTCCACCCTCCCAAACCACTTAACATTTGATCAAACCAAGGAAAAAAATATATACAGTGTCTCCCTCCCCTGAAATTATAGCCACAAGAGGTTATACACAATATTTTAAATCTTCTTAAGATTAATTTTACTGTATTTTTGGTTTAGGACAGTCAATAAAGACCAGAGCCTAATGGTACCACGTGAGTATAATCAAAATCTTTAAAGCACTCTACTAATCCAGACCAAAAGCTTTAAAAAAATACAGAGGTTTATTGTCTACTCACCTACCACCCACAGCAAAATCAGAAATTGCATAGTAATAAGACTTGAGAACTTTGGGGTCATTGAAAACTTCATCTCCAAATGTGTTCAGACGATTGAGAGTCACTCTAATATCTGTGGCCGTCACCCATTCCTAAAGCAGACAGAAATCCTGTCAGATTAAACACCAAACATCCCCCTCGAGAACATAACAGTGCTGTGCCATTAGCAGTTACATTTGTAATCAAGCAAGTTTCTTCCTCATCCTTTACCCCTCTGCACCTCAGAAGCTCACATGCCCCTGCCTGGGAGGCTTTACACCGCATCCTCTTGGTCCAGTTGTGTTTTCCAGACCCTGCTCGTCTCTGGGCACCCTTTCCAATGCCTCCTCACATCTTGTCTGCTCTCAGCTGGGAAGCAGCGGGTTTGCTCTCCAGCACAAAGCCCAGTGCAGGCAATTAAGCGAGCTGGCTAATTGTACCTATCTATCCAAACTGCTGTTCTCCTGCAAAGCTACACAGCACCAACAGGAAAAGCTTTAGGGTACACTTGTCTGCGGACATATCCCACCAGATGAAAAGACAGAGAGAGAGAGAAATGAATGAGGCTGGAGGAGGCTAAGGAAATAAAACAGACAGGCAGATGTGACTTACAACACCAGAGCTTTTCATAATATTTACACAGCATCTTCAACACACTCTACCCTCCTCCAGCAACAGCCAGCAAACACAGCCTGTCCCCAAATTTCACATCACCTTCAGCCAGTGACTGTTGTCAGCCCCTCCTTGATTTTATTACAGTTTTTGGAATGACATTTTCCTTACAACACCATAAAACCAGGAAAACCACCCTTATATGTGCAACTGCACTGCAGCTGCATTGCTGCTTGGCCAGTAAAATAAGATCTGCTGAGCTACAAACACTGGCATAAATGCATGGAAATACTGAGCACAAAATACACATTTACTCCAGTTCTGAAAAGCAACAGCAGTGATTTGTACATATTTTAGGAAACTGCCAGTCAGGTCTCTATTCCTTACATAGAGTTTATTGGAAAATTAGAGGCCATATAGCTAACTTGAAATGTCTCCATTCACCCTAACAATCAGACCCTGTTCTATGCAAGGGCAAGCTACACCAACAAGGCAGCCAAACTGGTTCTTTTCCATTTCAGGAGTTCTTCTCCCTTTCCCATTAATCTATATTTTTGTTTGCAGAAGGGAGCCCCACCAGATTCTGCTTTCCTGTGTGCTGGCTGGAGATCAGGTCGCAGTCTGCTCCTTCTGCTCTAAGAGGAAAGGGAAGTGATCGCAGCACTGAAAGGAAAGAGACAAGCCCCAGTGGGGCAAACCCAACAGCTTTAGCTCCTTGTTGCAATATAAGCTGGAGAAGTCACTGAGCAGCACACAGGAAGTGGCAAGTGAATTGGATAAACTGGTGTTCCCAGCGTGCTCCCAACAACCGCCCAAAAGGCGCTGTGAAAGGTAACAACAGTCCCCAACTGAACCTCTTTCCCAAGCTGCTTTTAAGAGAAATCAAATCCCGGGGATAAAATCAAGCTTCCCCACCCCAAATTGCACGTAAAAGAACAGGTTAGTTTCCAATAACCCTTTATTGTATAGAACAATCTCAGATTTCTTAAATTTCTGTGCTCAAAATACAAATGCAGATGCCTCAAATACTCATTTGACTTAGGCTTTGCCTTCCTCTGCCCTTGTATCTCAAACAACAGCAAAATGCTCACAGCTGCTTTTGAAGCAGGCAGAGATTTACATCCATCCTCTAAAGACTTCCATGATGCCTAATGACAAATCACCCTCAATGCCACTGATTCTGCTTTTTGTACCATAAACTCGCAAATAAGAGTCAAGAGTTCAACTCTTCCTTCAAAAGCATCTCTTCAGATTGTCCATCCCAGCGTATCCATCCAAGGGCCTTTCAGTGTGAATAAGGGCTGTAGTGCAGCCCACAGTCAGCACAAAGCCACTATCCACAGCTAAACAGACTCAACTCACACCACTCAGCTGACTTAGTCCTGTTCACATACCTGTAGCACAGGGCTGTTGTCAAAGTTATAGGCACTGGGACGTCCCTCCAGCGTTGAGAACGCCACGTTGCCCCCGGTAAGAGGGGAGATGTCACTGAACTCATCTGTGCAGAGCGCCTGCTGCTCGTCCTCCCCAGTCCGAATAAAGCCTCGATTGACTTTGTGATACGTGCTCTCACAGGAGCCACTGTAATACTGGTAGGGCACCCACGGGCCATCTTCCCTGGTGCGTTTGTAGATAGCAAAGCTCTCCGGCCGACTGGTGTGAAACTTCAGACGCACATAGGTGATGTCGAAGGCCTTTCCTGCGGATCAGAGAAGGCAGACATGAGACAGACTCAAACAACTCAAAACAAAAAGATGGGGGAGAGCTGTGCTGCAGTTCTCTCTTTAAAAGAAACATCTCCTCCAGTACCACCCAGCAGGATAAGCGGCATCCAGAAGTCCCAGAAATATCTCCTCCACTCCTAGGTATGGCATCTCCCAGCAAATACAAGGTGAAGAAACTGAACATAGAAGTCAAGGGCAGGCTGAATAGATAAACAACCAGATCTACAGACTTCTGTGTAACCGAACACATCTTACAAGCTGCAATTCTCTTCTGCATTCATCACTGACAGTGTCCTTACCCCAACACGATATATTACATCAAAGCCACAAAAAGTCGTGCAGTTCTAAGGCGAGGTCCAAGATAGTCATTAGATAGATGCCATTAGATGCCATTTGATAGTATTTCTTACAAATACACGTGTGTGAGAAGCAGTATTAACCAGAGAGGCAAGAGTCCCGCTGCAGAGCCAATTTCGTACCTCTGCTTCCCCCCTAAATAGACAATATTCCAAACTTCCTGCTATTCGTGAAGCCTTTGCTTCAGCAATGAACTACTGAGTACACTCTATTCTACTCACTTCCTTGGAAAGACAAAACAAGGTTTAAGTTTCCCAGACTGTGTCACTTAAGTTGCCAAGACACTTTTCAGATCAAAGCACGATTTACAAGCCAGTCATTTTCTCCCTCTCCTAGATGGACAAACGTAAACCCACTTCCCTGCCCTCTATCCAACTCTTAACAGGTATGTGGCAATCAGCAGACTGTCCTCCCTCATGGATTCTTCTCCAGCAACTTGAGCACCTATCCCTGTGCACATAATCTAATCATCTAAGACCATTAGGGAAAAAGGACCACAGCATGATTCAGCCACCTTCCTGCACCAGCCCCACCAGTTGAGGGGCACGTTCCCAGAAGAAGGTGTATGGCTGCACACCAGCTGTTCTTGCTCCACCTCAGCGAGTAGACTCTGTATGATCAGGACACCCAGGTACACACAGCGAACTTGCTAGAACAAAATCAGGTTTGTCTGGAACAAAACCTCAGGTGTTCTGTCTCCACCACACTCTTTTACGCTCCTGCCACCTCCAAGAAAAACACTGCTCTAAGCAGAGGTTGCAGCCATCACTGGACCATTCGTTGAGGAAAGAAAAAAAAAAAGCTCGTAGAAGAGTTTCAAGTGATTAAGAAACAGGTTTTTTCTGCCTGTAGGAGTCACATGGATTTAACCTCAACTTGTAAAATGAATTAACCCCAGCATGTTAAATTTTAACATGAGGTTTTGCACCTGCTGAAGAACGTCTCTCTTCACAAGTTAAAGCAGACCAGATGGCACCAGGCAACAAGAACAGTGTGCCTCAAAGCACACAGGCAAAACCTGATCGCAATGAATCAGGTTCCAGTCACGAACCATAGTTCTCGCTTGCAGGCCACGCACTGGTTAGATCAGGCTCAACCTGCACTAGGCATGTCATGCCCAGGGCCCAGCTGGCGTGAGGGAGGAGCGTTCCTCCTTTCTGGCTGCTGGAAACACCGAAGTAGTACGAGAAGCACAGAAAGGGTCCAGAATTCACCATACCAGAAAAAAAGCAAAGACATACAGTACCAAAAAACTTACACCTACATGTGCCAAGGATAAGAGAGATCCATCTTGTGTTTAAAGTATAAGAAATCTGCCGATAACCCAACCAAGAAGTACTATCTGTGCATGACATGCATTGCACAGACACAACCCTCTCCCCACACTTCCCACAGAATACTCTTCTTATTTATATCATGCATGAGGTTACGGATGACCTAAGCACAAGACTGAAAGCCAGACATTCACAGTCTGTGGCTCTTGCTCAGATCTAGTTCAGTGTTGGTTTGGGGTCAAGTTATTTAATGTGATCTTCTTAGACACAGAAGACAAGTGAGAGCCAAACCCACTAGCAATGCCAAACTTCTTCCACAAAGGCTAGAAACTCCAAAGGATCAACTCTTAACATTGTTTACACAGCTTCAGCTTACCCTCCCCTTGCTGCCCAACAGAAGAGATTTTTCATAAGAATCTCTATGTAAGGCAAGAATCAGACATCATGTATTCAAATCAGTCACCCAGAGGTTTCCCATTTCTCCTGTTACATGGTCTCTTCTCTCAAAGGCAAAGTATGCTTCAGCCTTGAAAAGCACGCACATGCAGAAACTCAAGGCGAACACACCAGACAAACCAGCAGGCCTGACACACAAAAACATTTGATGATTTTAGAGGTCTTGTCCAATCTTAACAATTCTGTGATTCTATCTTTTCTGGGCCGTGGTAAGTGAACCCAGGATATACACCCCATCTTTCCCAGATAAAGGTAAGGAGCCCCAGAGGCAAACACCATCTCATTTTTCTGCAGGAAGACCCCAGCATGAGTGGTTGACCTGTAACTTGCCAGTCCGAGAACTTCACCAACATCTTGGATGGACAGCAACTAAAACCAGACCTACTACCATGGTTTTATCACTGATAAAACCGTTACCATCAGCTTCATAAAAAAGTTTTCTTTGAGCTCACATGCTGAAGTAAAACAAAATATGAAGCTGAATGTCACTGTCTTGATGAGATTTCTTTGGGTAATTTTCATCACCAGTGAAAACAGTGAAGACTGCAGGCAAGAGCTGCCACTCCATGAATCAAGAGAGAAAAATGAGTCAGATCCAACAGCATGAAGATTACTCAATTAAATTGTGTCAACTGAATTGTCAAGAATACCCCGCCACTTTTACTGGGGTTAGTTTTCTTCTCCTACTACTGCATTCCTCCAGCGTGAAGCAAAACCCCCTGCGTTCAGGCTTCATCAAGATGATTTCGGGGAGGAAACGCTTCAAAAGAATCCTGGGAATGAAGAGGGGGCCGGGCGTGTGCTCTCATTCCACAAACACAAAACTTCTGCTCTACCAGAAAGGCCAGGTCACAGCCTGCATATCCCAAAAGAAGAAGTAATTTTTTCCCTCTCCACTATAACTGAATTCCAGCCCCTGTTCCCCAGCAAGGTTTCCTATAGCTCCTTACAAAAATTCCAGCTTAGCTAAAGGCACAACACGTGCAAACTGCACTCTGGGCAGGGCAAAAACATTTTCCATAGAGACCCCTTGTGCTAAATGGAAAGGACTCCGCCTTTTTCATCTTCAGATTTACAGTGTGGGCCAAAGAAAATGCCTTCAAAACCCTTCCAACCAAGCAACCCAGATGAAAAAGACATTTATTTCAGCTGGCAGGGTAACTACTTGAGAAATCCTATTAATGGCATTAAACAGGAATGCAGTTAATGCACACAGAGCGGCTGTGTGCTCGCACAGTATCAGCTTGCTGTGGGTAAATACTGCCAGAACAATGGAGTTTACCCAAGCCCAGCTGACACAGTGTTGAAACACGTTTTCTCCCTGTTCATACTGAATGTAAAAGCTGTGCTTAGCAGCCTGGCAGCTAGTAGGGCTCTTCAAGGTGGCAAAGCCTTTTTCTAGCAAAGATAAGCCTTCTGGGTTGCTTTCAAGCCTTGCAGCGCTAAATAAACATATACTGCTACTAAGCTGAGAAATGGCGACAGCAATAACCAGGTGAAAGGCCATTTTAAGTGTTTCATTTGGAAGACAGAAAGTCATTGTTCTCCTGTTCCTAGAAGCTGGTAATTATTTTGATCTCCATTCGGCTTAGAAGTGTCCAATAGCATCACATAATATTTCCCTCCATATACTGAAGTTGCAGATCTGCTTTGCAGGAAGAAATCCAGATGTTGGTTATAGAAGTTTGTTAGTAGAAAGAAGACTAATTAGCAACCAGGGCAACCTGACATGCCTTTAAAGCATCCAGAGCTCAAAATAGCAAGCCCCACACTTGAAAAATGCATCTCTTCCAAAGCATGAAGCTGTTTATCAGCAAGTGACATGGTGACAAAATAACCAGTTCCTTTTCATAATTCAAGCTGATGTAGAAAACCACTTCATATCATTCCCTAAAGAAAATAAACGCACATATAAGCCTGCAAGCCAAATACTGCAATTACAGATTCCACCAAGCGAGTCTGGGTGTCTGCACAGGCGGCAGCAGTGACACTGAAAACTAATTTACTTTTGTTCAAGACAGGAGATGCTTTCCTCAGCAACCTTCTCATGTTGTCAGGCTGACCACAGCTGCCAGATGTCAGCAGCAGCCCTTTCTCAGCAGCGTTATCGCCCACTTCTGTATCCCAAGGTCCACCAGGAAACACGCCATGCTATAAACCATAAAGATAGACTGGAAAAATGTAAGCAAATGCTATTCAGATCTTTAGAAACTCCTCCCTTTCCCAAGTTAGGAATTTGTCCCTACACACAAAAGGCCTCCTTGTATTCAAGACCCCTCAGAACGGATGGATAATTTACATAAGGAAAAGGTCCCGCCAGCTGGCACACTGCCGACTCCAAGCGCTGAATTGTGAGCAGATGCCTGGGTGAGATAAGCCCAGACGACACTCGCCTCCTTCATTATGGTCAGCTGGCATCCTCTGTGCACAGGGAGAAACCACGCTACCTTTTCTGCACTCCCTGTGATCCCTTGGTTCATCCTCCCAGTCATAAGCTTTAAAATAGGCTGCTGAGATTTGCTGCCCAGGCAAAAAACATCCCCTTAAAAAGATTGTGTCGGGCAACGAACCAAGACTTTACAGATTTGTTTTCAGCAAAATTCACTGAGCAGTAATTAAATAGTTAAACTTGGCTCTGTTTCTCTTGGTTGATTCCCATTCCCAGGCAGGTTTTTTCACATAGGTACCTGCTGACAATCTGTTTCTAGAGTAAAGCTTAAAAGACTCGAAAACAAAGCAGTAAAAAATACCAGCATATTTATTACTTTCTTATTGGAATCCATTTCCATTTTGCAGTGACATGACAGAGAGCCAGAAACTACCGCTGGTATTTCTTTTTCCTCTCATCTGACCTGTTTTTCCATCATTCCCTGGAAGAAAGGCCACCTTTCCCAGACTGGATTGAGCCCCAGGTGGTTCACCCACCTTGTCCTTATTCCTGCCTCACCTCTGCCCTTCCCAAGTCATCACCTTTCCTCACCACCAAGCACAATGCTGCACCAGCTTAGCAGACAGACTTAGTCTGCTGCATCAGAATAAATGCTCATCTGCTCCTTCATGATAAATAAAGAGTAGTCAGCCACAGCAAGAGGTACTATCTTCTGCTCTTACTGTACCACCACGCGCACAGGGCAGCACAGATAGTGGAACCTCACATGAGCAGAGAACTGCAAAGGTCAGAATCGCTGGTGTCAGCAGACAGAGGCCAGCAAGTTCACAAGATCTTGTTCCAGACTTGTTAGTGCTTCCTGAGACAACCAGCCACTCCAGGTTCTCAGCTAATGCAGCACTTTGTTCACCTTCCCATGCTAGAAAGCCTTCTGGAGGCTTCCCCTCCTGAAGCACAGGGGCTGCAGATGATACGGGAATATTTAAAGAGAGTAAGTTACCCCATCCTATGGAGTGGGACAGGATTTTTCAGTATGCAGACAGACAACAAGAGCAGGATGGTGTTCATAAGGAGGGTGGGAGAGTGAGAAACACCCAGAGCAACTTGATCTTTTGGAATAAATTTATTTTATTAAACAACAACACCCTAGCACCTGCAAAACACATAAGCGATAAGCTATGTCGCTTGCATCACATGCACGTGAAAAAGCCAAACTTATGACAGAAAGCAAGAAATTATTACAGTTTTAGAGCAAATGTCCATTCCAACTACACCCTAGATTTTCTGGGAAAAACTGTGGAGGAAAAAGACAACGAGAGCACTGGTATTGCACAATAGAAAACACAGGATTTTTATTTTCTGATGATCTTCACTGGGGAAATAATTCCACGCAGGGGCATAGATGCCAGCTCTCAAATGCCAACTGGTGACCCTTATGGAAACACAAATTGGTAATAATAAACCTTAGGTTTATTTTCTTGTTCTCACCTAGAGTCTAGAAATTCAGGCGTGTACTTCATGAATAAGAAATGCCTGAAGGGTTTCAGCATAATCTCATCATAGACCACGCTCCACCAAATCGAAGATTCTGGCAAGCAGAGCTCCATCAAAGATGGGTGCCTGGATTTTAAAAAAGCTAAACGGAGATATAAAGATGTGGACAGAGGAAGGAAACTGGTTGGGACACTGGGGGAATGAGCACCGTCTTGAGCATACTGGAACGAAGGCAAACTCCCACCACCCCATTAGATCATGCATTCTTCCAGTGCTCCTGAACAAAGGCACCATTGACTTGTGTGCGTGGGCGGCTCTGGACAGCAAAAGGCCGCCCAGTAAATTATTGCATGATAATCCAACATCGATAAGTCATCGAGGCTGCTTGTTCTAGTCCTATTTCCAAAGGGGGGAGGAAACTTCTTTCTCCCTGCATGGGCTGAATGCAGCCTCGTAAGAAGCACATTTTTTCATTTGATCGTTCCTAAACCAGCGTAGAAGTCAGAAAACTGAATTATTATTGTCTAATAATTCAGTACAGCTTGCTGCCTTATTTGTACAGCTTTGATGCAGAGATGTTAAGTCCGTTTCCCAAAACAGCCAGCTGTGTTTATTCACTAGGGACTGGAAAGATCCCCTGCACGACACAGAAGTTCTATCTGTACAGGAAGCCCTGAAGTCCTTTTTCAGCACAAACGATAAAAGCTCGTTTCAAAAAGGCCCTTGGCAAGCGCAGCCAGATCACAGATGATCAAGGATGCCACGCACCATTTTGGGGAGGGCTCCGTTTCATTCACGTATCTGTATCACAAAGCTACCTCCTGCCACCAGAGTGGGCACCAACACAAGCAGGATCTGGGTTACGGTGGGTTGGGATCCCTGGAAAGTCCATCTGCTTGTATCAAACATCCAGAAGCTGCTCCGTGACCTGTACACAATAGGTATGGGTCAAACTGAGTTACTCCTCCAACCAAACAAGCACAGAGAAGTAGGAGTTCACTATTTCAAAATGAAGGTTTTACCCCAAAAACCTAAATATTGATCTAAAGGGTTTACTTATCCAGAAGAGAAAAAAAAAAAGGCTGTCTTTTGCCCTTTATTTCCATCAGGAAAATGCATGGCAATTACCAAGAAACCACCATTTCATCATCAACAGTCTATAACAACACCACTAACAGTAACTTCAGTAATAACTGCCCCTTAAATGTGGGGATTTCCACCCATTCCAACTCACCATGGAACCGTCATTCCCCAGCAAGGTTGTGTCCCCAACAGTTTTCCTCCTGTTGGAGATGGAGCTATCATCCAATAGTAACCAAAGCAAGCAACCACCACCACTGGAGACCAGAGCTGGTGGCACCAGCAGACCAGAGACAACTCAAAGAGCCTTCAATTGAATTTTACAATGTAATGCTCCTCGCCACTGGCAACACAGCAAGGCACCTCTTGGGAATGTCTCTTGCGTGAGACCACATCTCCAAAGGAACCACAACAAAGCAACAAATCTTACCTACCATTAAGTCACTCTGATAGCATTCAACTTCAAGTGGCAAAACAAAAAGCCGATCACATTACATTTTAATTTCCCCTCAGATACTTTAATTTGATAGTAGGAGGTGTGGGAGGGAATATTCCTGACGTTCAGCTCCAGCTATACCTTTTCAGAGGTGCAGATATGAGGATGGAGGAATGACTGGGAAAAGAGCCTAAAAACTACTTTTGAACACTAAAGCAAAAGTTTAAATAGCTAAACAAAAATCAAGTTGCAGCTTCTTAAACATGGTATTTGGCCACTTGGCCAACACATGACTTCTTGTAAAGAGAAATACGTTTATTAGATTGTAGTGCAGTACCTTGTGAAGAAATTTAAATATCAGATAATCTGGTGAGAATTAGAAAACCATTTATTTAAAGAACAATTAGATTTACTTACTCGTGCCAAAAAAAGAAAATATCTCTAATTAAAAGCATTTTGCAAATGGGATAGTTAGGGCAGGGATGTTAATAGGCTTTCCTCAGGTCTCTTTTCTTTCTGCCCTCCCAAAATCCTCACTCCCCAGCAGCTCAGAGCCTTTCCATTGCAACGCTTTCAACCATCAATGTTTATGAAGTTCAGCAAACCCAATAACCAGGATCAAAAACGTCCTGGCCAAAGGCAGCATGGAAGTTATTATAGACGGTGTCCAGGTGTGAGATGCCACAGGTCCCTGGTTCAGCCTCAGCACTCCTGGAGGGGATGCGCACAGGCTCCCACTAGACCACTGCCTCTAGACCCAGTGCAATAGCTCCATCATTCACAGTAATCAGCCCCTGGTTTCTAAATAATATTTTGGAGCCTTTTCCACTGCCTGTTGAAAGGCAAGGCTGTCCCCACTCACCCTCCTCCTCCACATGTGTCCATAAGCCCGCAACAGCTCTAACGCCTGGCTTTGCTCCTATCTAAATTAGACATCAAAAACACACAGTTCATATTGCTGAGCCTAATTAAGAACAAATGAAGTGATACAACTCCATACGAGCACTCTGAGGAGCAGCAAGTTCAGCAGCTCGGGGAGCAAGACGACCTTCCAGGCTGGCTCCCACACTGCTGCCTCTACAGCCACGGAGCGGCGAGATATGTTCCTTACATAAAACATTGAATTCTCTGGAATTTCGATGCTTTAATCTCCCTCCTGACCCTGCCCTTCCACCTCCCACTCACCAGTCACAGATTTTTTTCAGAGACAGGCTGTAATTAAGACCGCCGCTATCTGGAAATAATACTGTTGCAATTAGCATCCATCACCTGGTCCCGCTGCAGAGAAGACAGCTTTCTTTTCTCGAGTGTTTAAGGAGGTTTCCATTCTTCAATAAACATTTAAGAAGACTAACTTTTGGCACATTTGAATCGCTCTGTTTAATGTTGCGCTGAGTTCGCATGCCTCCTGCCTCCCCATCTCCCTCCAAGACATCTCCCCCTCCTCCCGACCAATTCCCACTATGGATTTTAAGTAGCGGTTTACACACCTTCATGCCATCTTTTAATGCATTTTCAGTCCATTACAGGCTTATGCACAAGTTGCCATGATTTATGAAACACAAATTACAGCAATATCCATACAGACCATTTTCAACCACCCACCCACACAACAGTTTTACTTTCTCAGCCTATTAAGCCAGGGAAGGAATTGGGATAAACAGACTTGACAAAACCATTGCTGGAGCAAGGCCATTTCCAAAACAAAGCTTGCCACTGAGTTATGTTTCAAATATGTTTTGGAAAGTCAGAAGCATAGCCCTTCCAAATTTCTCTTGAGGCAAAGGGAATTGCAGAGGGAGGCAGAGGGAATTGCACTGCAGTTCTCGAGCCGCCAGTAACAGCCAACATGTGCCTTCAATTCTGCCGCTGAAGAACAAACTGCACACACCACAAACAGTCACAGAAGTTGCAAAGGTGTATTAAATGCAATTACTCAAGTTTCTTCTCATCCACACGTTCTGTCTAAAGACACATGAACAAGAACTACTAAATGCAGTGACCGTTTTTACAGGACAGTTTAGCAGAAAGCCATATGTACTCGAGAAGGCAGCACGGCTTAGCATGACCAATCTCCCACAGAAGTGACTTCGTAAGACTATTTTGGAACATTATGAGTAAAAGAATGAAACTGGATGCTCTCTGCTGACCCTTCAAAGAGAGCACTAACTCTAGGCTTCTCAATACTTCCAGCTGCAAAATTTAAAGCCCCTGGGTTTAATACCCAGGCAGACTGGAACGGAACCAAATCTGCTTTACAGCAGGATCCAGAATATTTCAGTGCATCCACACCAAACCTAGATTTGCAAAGTCATCTGTAGATCAAAACTCCTTCCACCCAGGCTAAAGGCTGCCCTTTCAGGAATAGAGAGAACTCTGAAAACGACAGACAAATAAATACAGTCTTTCCTTACCATTGTGTATAAGGGACAGATTTCCAGGCTCAGACAGCATTACTTCGCTGCTCCTTTGCAAAGGAAGGATTTACAAGAAGCTACCGACACAGTCATTGAAGTGGGACCGAAGACCACCTGGGATACCACTGAGACAGTAGAACATGAGTTTCCTAAAAAGCAAGTTTTCCCCCCAGAGGAGGGGTTTAAAAGACCTTTCACTAGGACTTCTAATTTGTTAGGCTTATCTACCAGGCTTGAAACACGGACCATGCAGTGCCTGGTTCCTAATGGCAGGAATGCAACTGAACCCTCATAATGGTGGGTGTTGCAACTAATTGAACTTGTTGGCAGTAGGGCAGTGAGGCTGCTGTGTTGTGAGGGACTGCCTGAGAAGCCTGGTGGAAAAGAAAAAAATTACATAAAGGAATACATTTTATTCCCAGATGGACAGTGGTCACGGTGCTCAAGTACTCAGAGCTGCATTTATGTACAAGTGTGGGTTAGGGACAGCTGCAGAAATGCTTACAGAACACAGTCTAGATATGCCAACAGAAAACTCACTCGCTCCACAAAAAGTAGGTTGGTCATGCCCTGGATTGCTGCAGAAGACATTTCCAGTGAGGTCACCACAGAAGAGGACCCTGAGAGCAGTCTTCTGGAAAGTGTTTAAGAAACATCTGGTACCTCAGAAGACAAACCTCCCGTCCCCAAGCTCCATGTTGAGAGGCACACACTACGACTTGTCCTCCCCAGCTGCACACAGGTCCTTCGGCAGCGTAAGACTTCCTTAGGTAACAGCACTGCCTAAGAAGGTGGTGATCACACAGAAAATTAGTTTAATCATTTGCACTGAATGTCGAACAGTGAGATTTTCTTCAGGCATGTCAGACCACTGTGAATTTCAAATAAACTCTCCCAGAAGGTATTTCTCTCAGGAGAGAGATTATTAAAAATTAATTTTCCAATTAGTACTGCTAAGGCAGTGACAAAAAAAATTATGAAAAAGCCTTTTTTGAAGTTATATATTTTAACTTTCATATCTCCGTTAGTAACAAACTATCACATGTTAAGATATCAAGTAATCTGTCAACCTTCAGTGGCAGCCCATGAAGTAGCTGTCAAGATATTTCTTGCTCCCTCTGCTTCCAGGGTCCTTAGTAAGTACACTGACTCTTTTGATGGTATTTTGGGGAGGGAAGGATAAAAGCAGCCACTTAAACCATCTGTAAAGCTGCTACCTTTGTGGAGTCTCGAGCCATAAAGCACTCTCGAGCCTGGTTACACTACACCCTTACAGTTAGTGAAAACCAAACCAACTCGCCTGTGGCACCTTCAATCTACAGCACCCCAAGAGAGCTGAAGAGTATCAAGCTCTTCTTCAGTCTACCACTGAGTTACAGCAATGAGGGCTTTGCTTCTCCAAAATTTCAGACACCACAGCATGCCCACATCTCCGTGTTGCCCAGCCAGGTACCTCATTCAGACATCAAGGGAAGCTACCACCACACAACCCCAAACGTCAGTCTTCACAGATACGATATTAATAGAAAAAGGTGCCTGTAAAAGACCAAAAACTGGACAAACCATGGAGAGGTCAAGGAAAACCAAAGCTAATCAGGTTGGAAAACAGAATCATTTGAGAAACCCACAGAGCCTAGCTAAGATTTCATTTTCCTCAGGAGGTATGCAGCTCTTCATCAAAACAACACAAAGCCCTTGAACTCTGCCGCACCTCATCCAGGGGGACACGTTTACCTCCACCGCTGTCATCACTCCTTCCTAAACAAGGATCCAGCTAAAGCATTCGATACATCTATCACTTCAAGACAGATATGCACAAGTCAGTGCAACAGAAATGAAGAAAAAAACCAAAAGATACTCAGTGGCACAAATTCTGGAGGCTTGCTCCCTTGATGGCCTGATCAGATAGTCATTTTTAAAAGTCTACCATTTCCCAGTAAGCTTCAGATATGAAAGGAAGATTAGTCCTTATCCTTAAAGTAACTAACAGGGCAAGTCATAGGCAAAAAACCCCCTACTTTCAAACTATCAACAAGAGAGCACATCAAGCATAGTGACAGCAGCTATCTTCTTCTGGCACAACGTACATCACACTGCATCTCCACTTTAAAACATAAAATTTAGAAACAAAACATTTTATCAAAGAACACTGAGCAGTCACATGAGTCTCTGAATGAAGAAAATAAGTCAAAGCCAGGATAAGTCCACATTAAGGAAACACTATAAAAGTGTTGGAACAAAGGGGAAAGGACCTTCATTCATCAGAAACGCAACACCAATGTTGCCTTCTACCTTCAACCCCATTCAAACTTCACCTTACAGAACTTCACACTAAATTAAAAGAGAAAAACCTTGCTCTGTAGCATTTTTAGTCTGAAAATATGAGTTGTTGAAGAGTAAAAGTTTATCAAGCACTTCACCATCGGTCATAAACACAAAGCACTGTGTTACTGTACAGTAGCAGATAAACACAAGAGGCAGAAAGACAAAAACAACTGTTGAGATCTGCCTGGGTGAAGTGAGACTTTTCAAGCTGCTTCACCCAGAATCCCATACAGTTCCCACTATTGATAAAATAACAAGGGTGGACCGGTAGGAGCTCTGTGAGCACAGGAATTAATAACACATGGCTTCCTACAGACGAGCCTCTTGGTTGAATTTTAGAAGGGAGGTCTTGTACCTTCTGAACTCCTTGATATGAGTATCTTCATAGGAGCACCTGATTGCAGAAGCCAGAAATTGTGACAGGCGAGATGTCTGTTTGAAACCTGCTTCCCACTTTGGTCGACCTCCTCCATGACACTAATAAGAACTGTCATTACTGTGGAAAGCTTCCTCCTTCTACTCATCCAAGCAGACGAAGAGCAAAGGGTTCAGAAACCATGCGGGACATGACAGGGTACAAACCAAACTCTTAAGTGAGTTTTACTCCCATAGGATGACACATTCCAGCAAGAGAAACACAACTTTCTCTTGTTTGCAAAGACGAAGTTAACAGCCATGCCTTCCTGAGTCACTGCAAAAATTCCACGAGCATCTCATGACACCATCAGAATAAAGCTTTAACATACAAATGGAGCAGTATCAGGTGGAAGGGCCTCCCCTCTGGATGAGCAAATGGAAGCTGACAACATTCTTGGAGGCCTCATTTCTCCAAAGGCTTGGAGAGCAGTTTTAGTAAATAGTTTCATTACCAGTTCCTGCTCCCAAAAATGAACACTTCAAGTACTTCAAACGCATGGACAAGTTACATAGATTCCCTTTCACCAAACCCTACATTTAGTCGTATATTATTTGCATTACTATAAAAATCTTACTTTATCTGAAATGCCCTTTTATGAAATATATACTCTATTTCCTGTAAAGTCAGAAAAAAAGCATTTTTAAGCTCATTCCACATCTCCACTATCAGCATGCTAACCCAGACACTTGCTGAATTTTCTTAACACAAGAGAAAAAATGCTCATGTACACATAATATGGTTTAATTTCAGGTCTCCCTAATCAAGCCAATGCAAAGAAAAGTGCCGCTGGTAAAAAAAGCTGTCAGCCCATGATTAGACACACTGGATTTCACACAGATGATGAGCAGCCTTTAACCAACACTAGCAGTAGTGTAATCACTTTCAGATCATGCTGGGCTACTTCTGCAAGAAGTTCTTTGAACTATCCAGATTACTCTTTGCAAAGCTGAGGATAGAAGTAAGAAGTTAACTTTCAGTTGATTAAAAAACAGCAACGTACATTTATTTAAGTGTATAAAGCAAGCGCAAACTGTGCTGCTGATTTCTGAAACGGTGGGAAAGACACCAAGACAAGAAGTTGATAGTGCTGAGAGCTTGGAGGGAGGCATTTTCCTGAAATAGTTGATTTTGCTGAGGGATAAGGAGCAGCTTTCCCTATATTTCAAAGTACGGCATTATTCCATCAGTAAAATACTGCTAGAGTAAGCAGAGCTTACTTTGGATGAAACCTGGGAAAGGACCTTTAGGGAGTTTTAGGATGCATTCATGCTTAACCTCCTACCTCTTGCTTCAGCTGCAGGAGCACAATTTCCTCCCTCCTCCTCGTATTTCTTTATCCAGACCCCCCAAGTACTGAAAGTAGGCAAGTGTGAGCAGAAGAAAACTCAAAGTTCGAGAGTGCAGCTACAAATGTGTATGTGACAAAGCATTTCTTGCCCAGGCAAGGGCCACTGCTAGAGAAACAGTCACTCCACTGATCAGATTCTGCTTCTTTTTCTCGTGTATTAAGAGTTGATCTCCAAACCAGGTCATGTCACTTTTACTTGAATTTATGTTTTAGAAGGATGGGACAGTTGCACAGATTGGCTTTTGAAGGGCATTTCAATCTCCTAGGAACATTAAGTATCCAAATTATTCACCAGTCCATTAACCAAGTGACCAGATAGTAAACGACTTCAAATTCAAACCACATTGCCTAACACGAGCATATCCTCCCCCAGGCTGGCTGAAGAGTAATCTATTTTCCCCCAGCTCACCCTCCCACAGCTCATGGGAAAACAAAGCCAAACTGTTCCCAGCCTTTTAATGGACATGCCAATAAGCTTTGGAAAAAAGATAAACCTCAGCGGGTAAAGCTGTGGGCAGGAAGACACAGAAGATGAAAACCATTGTCCTGTCCATCTGCAGTCAGATACTACATTGCAGTTCAGAAATCTCTTTTGTAGTCAGTTCCTCTCAAGATTCAACTCCTTCCCTCCAAATCTCAAGTACTGCAGGTCCTTCTGATGCAAACATTTTTAAAGCTGAAAAAAGGTGGATTTACTCATGAACTTGCAAAGTTTCCCTAAAGATTTGTATCTCTACAGCAATGAAGCTGTGCCAAGCCCTTTTGTATAGGATCACCTCCACGTAGAGGAGCACTAAACAACAACAAAAAAATTACAGTTACGAGATCTTTGAGGCCTGGCTGGATGCTCAGGGCTAGCACACCAGAAACCTTACAGCTCTCCCTTTTCCCACACTGCTTTAAACCCCTTTAAAGCCAGCTCATTCACTCAATTCCCACTTCCCAGCCTAACAATGAAGTGTTACAACAGCTCCTGGGATAATCTCTCAATCCTAACACCCACCATTAACGGCAAATCTTAAAAGAATATTCAAACAAAACATCATTCAGAAAAAGAAGAAAGAGAGCCACCTTCTAATCTATGCAAGAGAAAACGATGAACTAGCAAAACTTGGTAAGAAACCTGCAGGCAAAGAGTTGGTTTAATCCTTCACCTAATCCATTTATTTTTCTAAACGGGGAGTGGGAGGTAGGAATTAAACATCTCCCAGCTGAAATCAAGGTATCGAGGGACTTTTTAAGTAATCCCTCTTTCTGTAGTTACTCTGTATATGCATCATCAACAGCACTGGTACTACCTCATGCTTCAACTCCAACTCAAAATAAACTCCAAGTTTGTTTTGAAAAACAAGACATCAGCATGCGCTTACAACATGCTTTCAAGACTTCTTCACCTCCCTCCCCAAGCTGCATGACTACAAACATATTCAGCATCAGCATTATTCCCAATAACTGCTGAAATACTCAAAAAAAAGAGCAAAGTATGACTCCTCGCACTACACGTGGAGTCCTCCGGCACTACCATGGGCTGGAGGACAGGCAATCATCTCACACTGGTACCGGCACAGCTTTGGGGATGCTGAGTTAGCGGGTTTTTATTATATGCATGTGGTTATTGTTATGAAAACTGCTCAGGTAAACCACCACCACTGTTCCAGTTGGTCACTATTCTCCCTCTCCCAAAGGGAAAGCATTAAGGAAGAAGACAGTAATAAAACTCAAGCCTAGAGTGAAGCAGAACAGGGCAAGCACATAGTGTCCTCCATCCAGCTGAGTGTGTAAGCCTGGGGAAGGGCTGTGCTCCTTGACTGCCAGATCCACCGCATCTGCTCCTCTTCCATCGCTCAGGGTCTGGACAGCACAAAATGTACGAATTCTTGTTTTTCCTCCTGTTTACCCTTTAAAGCTTGCAGCTGCAGCGGGAAACCTTTCCTCGTCACAGAAGCCCCACCGGGCCCCAAGTTGCAGAACAGCACGTAGAGCGAGTCCAGCCCCTCCGCCCCCACATGTTGGATGCTCCAAACCATCGGCTGAGCCCTGAGGTCCAAGGCTTCCCACACACGGGTCCAGGAGCCATCCTGGCAGCAGGGGCCCACATTTCCCAGGCCAACTGCCAAGTGCAGCAGTGATGGATAAAGCACACCTGTGCTTCAAAGGACCCAGCTTGGGGATTAAATGAAATGGATGTCAGCACAAAGGGCATGCCCCGTCCCTCTTCTGCCCACGAGAGGCACCTGCTGCTTCTCTCTTCCTCTTGCTCCAGCTTGCAAGGTCCTTGCCAAGCACACAGGGAACTGCAGCCGTTCCAAACTGCAGAGCAGGGACAAGAAAACAGCCAGTGCTGTAGGAGAAGTACGCTCCAGGCTTGCACATTCCCAAGATAAGCAGCAGGATGGTCCAGAGACATTTCTGCCCTTGCCCACAACAATAATGGCCAGCTTCTTTAATGGATAAGGGTTTCCACAACATAACGAAGCTGACCTCCTCCCCCACAAAAAACATAAATGGAAGATTTTTGTACATATGTGGGCACTTTAACATTTATTAGAGTATTATCTGACAGCAAACTAAACAATTGTGTTGCTGGCTTAATAGTTGTGAATTCTTCAGCATCTTCTTTTATTAAGTATGTGTTGAAGTTACTACCTACCACATCCAAATTTCAGAAAAGGGCAAGGAGCAGTTTGGAGACTGTACAGGCACATACTGTCTCAAAAAACAATCCAAGGTGCTTTAACTAATATTCAGCATAAAGTTAGCAGAGCCTAAATGATCTATAGCAGCGGTTCACGCTGAAGGAGATTATTTTGCACCAGGTGCCCCTGCTAAATGCAACTGGAGCCCAGTAACCTCAGCAGTGGGGTGGCAGCGATACCCACCTTCACAACAGCATTCTCCAAACCATCCTGCAGCACCGTTGTCTACATTACAGCAAAGGATGTCACTTTCTACACCAACTTCTCCATCTCAAGTCTCTCCATCTCTAAAATTTTTCCTCCTCTTCCCCACCCAAAGTTAATCAATACCAGCAGCCCTCTTATTTCTCCAGTAACTCTTTAAATTCCATCTCGAATTCCAACCAGCAGAGAGTCAACGAGTTCACAGAAGGCTTGCACAGCAGACACAGCAGTAACAATTTGGTAGGCACTGGACATTTCCATTCTCACTTGGTTGTATTTCATTACTAAAACGATAGCTGAGATACGACTAATCCCACCTGCCGGCGGAGATGCACCCAATGCCGCACAGCGAAGTGTTGCCCCCAGAGCGAATTTGGATCTCATCAATAAGTGAATAGCTCCAACGTTTCCCCTTCATCGGGCAATACTCAACACATCCATGGGGTATTTTTTCTGTTGCAGTGCTACTGAATGACTCGATCTTACTGAAGCCTCTTGAAATTCCATCAAAATCACGTAATCAACTCTATTACCCCTAACTTCAGGAGCTGTGGCATCTGAAAATACTACTTCACTTTTTAAAGAGATTAAAAACCACAGATGCCAACAGAGCTTCTTGAGAAAGCCCAACCTCCAATGAGGAGTGACTGCGCTTGTTTATCTTTTCTCACTGCAAGCAAATCGTGACAAGTAAAACTTTCCAATCTACTCCATACTCTAGCAAGTGCTGTCATCATTTTTACTTTTTTTTAATACCAGGAATGCAACTTAGACAATTTTTCAGATTTTTCTTTTCACCAAAAAGGGGCAAGTTGAGCATCCCTGCACCAATCTGCCCTGCATCCTACTCCAAGTTCAACATGGCTATAAGCTTCTTCCCTTTCTCTCTCCCAGAACGCCTGCTGATGACCAAAATACCCTCTAGGCTACAGATGAGGACTATGACAAGGTGTTTTTTTCATCATTTTAAAAGACCCTGAGACCAGTGGAACAACCGCTTCAAAGCTTTAAGTATTTATTAGCAGCTCAACCACCCCACAGCTATGCTCCTATGCCAACACCTTGCTCTCACTTTGAGGTGATGATGCTGCATTCTCTGTACCACAGCTGTCCTGGGATAGGCAACTCCACCCAAATCCTGTTAAACTCTTTAGGAGAAGCAGTGAGTGAGCTCAGCAGCATCCTGCAGAATTTGCTACCTAAAGCTCAGCAACAAAGAGCAGAAAACTGGCTCTACCAACATCAAACCTCCAATGAGAGAACCGCCAAAGTCACCGAAACACCTAGCAGGGTCCCAACACTTGCAGTGCAGAGCGGTAGAAACCCAATTAACTGGTAACCCAATTAACTGGCCCTTCATGAGTTCAACATCACCAGTTGTAAACAAAATATCAGCAGACCCAAGGATGCTGCCCTGGAAAGGGAGACGAGCACACAGTGAGCTCCTCCCAGAGATGTAAGGGGCAAAGGAAACCATGACCAGGGTTCATCCCCATTCCAACACAACTGCCCACTTTGTTCCAAGCTTCAAAAAAAGGCAAATTAACTTTAAGCCTCCCAGCCCAGTGCTGGTGTGACCCTGCCCTGAGGAGCTCAGGGTCCTGCTCTGGAAGAGGTGGACTCCAGCAGAGATAAATGACTCACGCCTGAGCTCCACATCCTCTGCCCGGAGGCTGGGAGCAAGTTTTGTAAACTACTGCTCCCAGACATGCAAACCAGAACAGATCAAGCATATGTTTGTATGTATTTACACATTCTGTTTACAGAAGCCTCTGGAATTCGTAAGATAAATCATTTCATCTGTCCCAGGGCAGGGGAGAATACACTGTAAATTCAGAAATGAGCACCATCTGGTCCTCCTGACAGCCCCTGCCCATCATTCCAGCTCAGCCGAGCTCTTTAGCCACGCGGAGTAGAGAGCTGCCTTCTGCATCACCCTCACCCACACACCAGACTGTTTGGCCAATGATCCATGCACAAAGCACTGGGAACCAAAGTTCCATACACATCCTGTCTGCAGAGGTAAGGGACAACACAGGCACACGCATGCAGGCCTGATTGCCACCCCAAAACACCTAATTTATGAGCCTGAAACGTCGTGATCTCTATGCAGTTTTTATGCTGACCATCCTTCATCACACATCTGGTGGGATTCCAGCTTTCTGTGCCGCTTGAACCAGTGCAGAACCACAAGTACTCCATGGGAAACACTTCCATACTTAGAAGTCAGACACGGAAGCCCCAGCTGTGCGGCAGATATATTCCTGCTTTTCAGTATGCTGACATCCTGAACAATAAGAAGATTGAAACAAACAAATCTACTGGTCTTCAGAATTTTATTATAACCAGAAACTGTAGCTATTAGGTCAGTAGGGAACAAGATGGAAAAAAAGGACACGTCAATTTATGTAAAAATCCACAGGGACCTGGCACACACTTGTAACCTCTTCAGCCTTCTCAAGATACATTGCTACTACAACTTCTGCCCCTTGAGTGTGCTGCACAATCCCCTGGATGATCCACAGACCCGGCGGGTCAAACACTTCACTGTATTTAGCACTGCCTCTGGTCAGCCCCATTTGATTTTGGGGAAGACTGCCAAAAGAAAAAGAAAAGTATGAAGAACAGCTTGGCTTTCATAGAACCCTGAAATGGTCTGGGTTGGAAAGGACCTTAAAGTCCATTTGGTTCCACCCCTCTGCCATAGGCAGGGACATCTTCCACTGGATCAGGTTGCTCAAAGCCTCATCCAACCTGGCCTTGCAAGAGAAGCCACAACATTTGGCATGGCTGTTAAAGACCAGGCTCTAGCAGCCAGGTGAATTCCACTAATCCCTGGGCTTGCCTTCTTTTTTTTTTAAACAAAAGTTCAACTAGCTATAATCCCAGGGGAATAAATAAATAAATAAACTGTAATTTGTTTGCTGTGGGGTTTTGGGTTGTGTGGGTTTTGGGTTGGTTTTTTTTTTTTTTCAAACACAGAATAATTATATGCAAAAAGCTGGAAAGAAACACAGAAAACCCCTGGATCTCTTTCACAGATTTTCCTCATTTTCAACAATTTCACACCCCGTGCGGCTGTGCCTCTACTGTACCCAAAAAGCAAAGAACAACTGTGCAGAGATTCCCAAGCTGGCACAAAGCCACAAGCAGGAAGCAGCTCTGAAATACACGGGTTTGGCAGAAAACAATGAGAAGCACAAAGAGGAAAGGGAGCCTCGCACACAAGAGGCAAGAATAACACGACTCTGAAAACCAAGGAGCAGAGACAGCTCAACTACTTTGAGTCTTGATTTCTTCCACGAGAGTGGAAGAGGCTGCAAAGGACACAAACGCAGTGGAAGAAAAAATGAAGAAAGGAAATTAAAAAGGAAAAAATAAATTAAAACCAAGAACCCTTTTTCCCCAACAACCAAGCAGCTAAAGCTTTCACCAACCTGACAAGAAAGTTCCCAGGGAAAAATTAAGCTGCCAGCCATATTCCCAAATTTAGCACAGGAATATTGTGACCTATGACAGTGAATATTTCATAACTTACAACCATGACAATAAATAGAAACTTAAAAAAAAAAAAAAGCCTTCTAGAAGCACACTACTCACTTGAACTCCAAAACAGCTTCAGAACATAACAGCATTTTCTCACCAAAAAAACTCCATAAAAACCCTATTCTCCATTATTTTTTTAAAGGAAGTTGAAAACTACTACTGTTCTTTAACTAAAACCCACCAGAAATATTAAAGCCATTTGCCAGCATTCACAATTGATGTCTGAAGTTGGAGAGTAGATGTATGCACTCCCTCTGAACACAGTGCAGCTCCGTACTGTGTGAAGTTGGGGAGGGGTGCTCCCCACCACACTGCAGCCCCAGCATCCCCACGCACCTACCACGGCCAAGGAAACCTTTGCACATTTGGAATAAAGGCACAACCAGTAAGTGGCATGAAGTAATTCAGTTATTTTTATAAAGGGTTTTTTTTATATTCACATTTTAGGACCTCTCTGTACCACTACAACCATCTGTTGCACAAGTCAAGGAAGCTGCACCGGGCAGGGCATCCTCCTAATGACGTGTGAGCTGCTTTTGGGATCTTTCTGCACCTGGGTGAGGAAGCACCATTCATTGCTCCTTATCAAAATCCACATTCCCCTGCTGGGCTGGGTCTTTAAGATTAGATGATCCTAATTGAATCAGAGGCAATCTTGAGCATGTGAGAAGCAAAAAAAAAACCTGCGCAAAGGAAAAATAGAGTAATCCCTACACTGCAAAAAACTGAACTCCAGCAAAATCCTCCCTTGGTCCTATCATTTCAGGGAAGCTAAAAAAAAAATACCCATCACAAACCTGCAGCTTTTTACCCATCTCTTACATTTGTCCTATGTTTCCCGCAGAACTACAGTTCCACACAAGTTACAGATGACCTTCCCAGCTACACAATAGACAGCTGGATACAGAATAATACCTGGCAGGCACTCTGCAGGCTTGAGATAAGGCTGTGTATCTGCTAACGCAATATGCAACGGCACAATAAAATCTGTGTGGTCACCGTTAGGTTTCCGCGATGACAAAACGCAGATACCAACAGCTGACTGCTACTATAAAGAAGGCAGCTCGAGACAGGAGGCTCAGGAAATTGTTCTCCATCATTTCATGCACTGTTTACATTGGGAAGCTCGTCTCTGCAACCACACTGGCTGGAGATGCTAATGGTTCATATTTGGGAACACAGCTCCATAGCTACAGAATCCCACCAAATAAAGGTACTGTGTGCCCTTGCCTTCTCTCCTGCCTGTGGTTCGGGGCAAGCTCGGCAAAGGTCCTGAAAAAAATCATTCCATTTTTACAGTGGTTGCAGCTATCAATGAGAGGAAAATTGCAGACACTTATTTGCTGCATGGTACAGATCAGCTCAGTGTCATTAGTTTATCTGTCTTTGTGCTTTACTCTCTTATACATATGGGACAAGGAAACAAAGATTTTTAGTACTGCAAAGAATTGTACCAAAACCCAAACGCTCTATTAGATGTGATTTCAGGGTCTTTCACCAACCAGCTTTGCAGTTGGTGCCTCTTAATTACAAAAGGGAACAACTCTTCAGAAATCCCAAACTCAGGCTATTATTTGCAATAATCTCACTACCTAGTGAATGATAGCACACTAAAAAAAAAAATTATCCAAAAGACAGTCTCTTCTTAGCTCATAAGAGCAGTTCCTCAGAGCAGAGTCAAGAGAGCAACCCCTTCCAAAACCTGGTGCTTCTTAAAATACAAGGCGCGCTTCAGCTTCCAGAGAACCTGTCAACACCAGCACAATAGTCCTGTCTTGAGCACTTCTATTTTTAACATTTTCCATCCACACAAAGTACAACTATTTAATAAATCTAAAGGAAGCACAATTAAAAGAGAGTTGAACAAAACCCTTTTCAGGGAGCGTGAGCACGAACTATAACCACAGGCAGCCCAAATGCATTCAGGGATTACTGGATTACCAGCGTATGCCAGCTGCAGATGCAGAAGGGATGCCAAAAACTGATGCCCTATCACCTGGGAGCACCACAGCACATGATGGAGTTGAATATGATGCAAAGGTCGACACACAATATGCTTGCATGATGGAGTGGGAGTCATGTGGCATGGCTGCCGTGGAGAATAGGTGCTATAAAGGATAAAATTGACCTTATGTAGTTTATTATTCATTAGATGTATCTAATCCCTTTAATTTTCTTTAGGATGCTTAGGATTGCGCTGTGAATCCGAGCACTCACAGAGTGCCTTAAACTCCTCCTGGTACTACATACACGCGTGCACGCTATCTCTAGCGAACATGCCTTTGCCTGCCTGGCTGGCAGGATTCAGCTTGTGCTCAGGATAAAGAAACGCCACTCCAAAACAGTCACAAACTCGCTTGCACTGGATGGAAACCACATATTCAGCATCAAAACCAAAATGACCCAGAGATTTTTCAGTCTCCCTCCCCAACAGGAAGGAAGGGCTGAGCACTCCAGAACCCCTAGCAGGACTCTGTGGCTTACGTACCCCAGTGACTTCCCGCTACTTTTGAAACCAAGCCCATTTTGGACAGCTTTCAAGCATTATCTGGGGAGAAAGAGGTTGATTATTCACCACCTTTGCCCCAAATGGGAGGGGAGAGGGAAGCTGCACTACAAAACTGTGCCTGCACTTACAAAGGAGCTTTTGGTCTATCCTCGTGCTCTGCTGTCGGGCACCACTACATGCACACCCCTGGCAGAGGTAACACAGAAGTGACCTCAGTGCACGCTCAGCTCAAGCACCCCACAACCTGAACACCCCTCCATGATCACTGTACCTCTTCCCAGCACATCAGAAGCAGTTCCAGGCTGGCAGATGGGCTGGATCCTTCCAGCAAGAGTCGCCTGGGCAGGAACTGCTGCATACCCATGCAAAAATGCTTCGCTCTAGGGGATTTCTTACTCATCTTTATCTCTGTGTGGGCAGGATGCATACTAAAGGAAGACCTCTGTAAGAAAAGCCCTCAGGTATGCTAAACTCCAGGCACCTGCAGATTAAGCAAGTAGGTGAAAGTTGCATTAAGAAAAAAACCCCTCTCTCCTTAGGACCAATGAAAACAGTTCATTTGCAGGACGGAAGAGCCCGTTCTTCGGTTCCCCAAAACAGAAGGTATAACCATTTTTACATCTATATTCTACAAAGATTTATCACCATTTATTGGTTGACTCTTCTGAAGAGCAGCTCTACAGCTCTGTTACCGGCAGCTGACCTGCAGGAAAACACCCTCCTACGAGCCGCATATGCCAACTTTTCGGCTCTTGGGAAGCTTTTTAACAAAAGAAATGCTCAGCCAACCTGACACGTCAAAAGCAGTAATTCTGCAGGAGCTGTTCTAGTAATTAACTCAAGTGCTAAGGCACTTCAGTCACCTTCTCTCCTCCGGCTGCATGTTTAACTCTTAGATATGCAATGAATATCAGAAGCACGAGAGTCCTTCATGGACTCTTATCTCATCCATCACTATGGGAACTCCAAGCCCATAAAAAGAAAAGGAAGTCATCATGGTGTTATTAATTCAAAAATGAGTAAGCCTATACATTTACTTGCATTGGGATGCACCATCTCAATCTTCAGCACAGTTTATGAAAGTGAGATTTAGTTTCACATTGATTTAATAATTCTTTGTGATTAAAAGCTCTAAAAAAGACAAACCATTGGACTGTTTTATCAAGTGAGTTTCCACTACAGGTCAATCTGTTGCCCTTGAAACTGCTTCCACGACAGTCAAGCAGCTGCATAAGTATCACTTTGCCCACTGATTTTAATGGGTTATTTAAAAAAAAAAATAAATTTCATTATTCCTGCTTATGCAAAGTCAGCGAAAACAAGCTAGGACACCTGCATCTCCAAATAAAGTCGTTTTGCATAAACTAAAACGCTAAGAATTCAGTGTTTTAACTTACAACACATACCTGAATGTCTTCTCTATGAAAATCCTCCCCCAGAAATGCTCTCTAATCTATCTCTCAATCTTTTTCTCAG
Source organism: Neomorphus geoffroyi (assembly GCA_033558235.1). Lineage (NCBI taxonomy): Eukaryota > Metazoa > Chordata > Aves > Cuculiformes > Neomorphidae > Neomorphus > Neomorphus geoffroyi. The sequence continues at coordinate 5,992,473 of JAUMJM010000074.1, forward strand.
GTTTCTTACTTCAACTAATGAGCTGCATCCATGTGCAAGGCACTTAAATGGAAATTTCAGATTGCTCATTTCCTTCCTTTTACGAATTCTGAGCTTTCAAAGCCCACCGCCGCTTCCCATAACCTGAAGTTCTCACTTTGAGTTTTACCTATCCCAAGAGTCTTTCTAAAAAAAAAACCAAACAAAACCAAAAAAACGCGTTTTAGGGTGTTTTCAAAATCGGCTGTAACTGTGCCCATCCCCAGGCCGTGCATCCCTGGTGCCTCCTTCCCACTGAACAGCACCCCAGTTGCCCCAGGCACATCCCAGAATCACCAAGGCCACCAAAAGGTTATCTTTCCATCAAATTAGCAGCTGGAACTTAATTAAGCAGGCTGATACAAGAGGCTGCGTGATTCCTTGCCCCCAGCTGCGGGGAAGTAGGCAGGGCTGAGAGAAGCCAGTCTACCTTGAGATACCATGAAGCCACACCTTCATTCCTGGCCTCCCAGATTTTAAGCACCCCACAGAGTTGCAGGACAGCTATTCTGCAAGGACACTGTGTGATTCAGGCACACAAAACGCTTCTGCCTTGTAATCTGTTGTCACAGCAACTGAACACAAAACACGACTGTCAGCATGAAAGCCTTGGCGCTCATGTGGAAGAGGAAAGAGGGGAAGAAGCAGATGGGCAAGATAAAAACTGTAGGGAGATACACAGCGAGTTTTGGAGCACCCCCTGACTGCTGTCTGTTAGTCAAGCCCAGAATGGAAAGCCCGAGCTTCTACGAGCTCATCCTTACGGCTTACACTTCATTTTGAAGAATCATAGAATGGTTTGGCCTGGAAGGAACCTTTCAATGTCATCCAGTCCAAACCCCCTGAGTAAGCCGGTTCATCTCCAACGACACCAGCTTGCTCAGAGCCCCATCCAATTGACCTGGAACGTTTCCAGGGACGGGGGCATCTACCATCTCTCTGGGCAACCTGTCCCAGTGCTTCACCACCCTCATCACAAAGAATTTCTTCCTTGTATCCAGTCTAGATCTCCCCTCTTTCAGTTTAAAACCATTACCCCTTCTCCTATCACAACAGACCCTGATAAAAAGCCTGTCCCCATCCTTATAAGCCCCGCTTAAGTATTGAAAGGACAAAGTTTGGTTGTTTTACCCTGGTAACACTCTTCAAAGAAATTAAGTCTCGTGTCTTTGGACACGAGTAGTAGATGGAAGGTGCTCCAGGAATGCCTTACCAATTAGCTATTAATCCCTTATTAATTGCTGATTCAGAATGACCAGCAACCTTTTGCAACAGGATAAGAATCCTCCCCTTCAAATGTGCATTTCTCAAGGATGCAGAAAAGCACACAGAGCTAGGAGTTACACGCTCTAACTGCAAACCCTCAATTTACACTTTAAAGCAAGTCTCTGCTACTACAACTTAATTAATTTATCATTAACTATCATAGGAGTATGATGTTCCACTCCACAGTATGCAAAATTATCATCACTGGTACTGGAGGCTCCTGTCCTTCCCATCGCATGTCAGAAGGCACTTGCAAGAATACAAAAGTGATCTTGGCACCCGCTTCAAGAAGTGCAATTTTTTTTTTTTTCTTTATTCCCCCTCTTTATTATTCTCCAAAAGCCTGAGCAGGCTGTCCTTATTTCAGGCCTGACAAGACACCTTGTAGGACCCCCTGAAGCAGCTGTCACTTCTTTCCCAAGGGTAGCCAAGCATCATGTAACCTGATGAGTAGCTGCTGCATATAAAACCTTTCACAGGCTCCATGCCTCATTTCCACCCAAAACCTTTTTGCAATCCGTTGCCTTTTCTGCTGAGTTACCTGTGCTGAAAGCTGGCTTTAAAATATCAGCAGGAGAGAAGCAAAAGCTGATAGACTTTGCCTGCATGTTTTAAGGTAAGCTTCCCTTGAGCAGCCAGCCCAGCTACCTGAACAAAGCCAGCCTTTCTGCAGGCCACATGCTGCCACGGGAGCACACGTTTGTGTGTTGGACTATTACCAGCGAATTACTTAAGCAAGTCTGGACACGCATCACTCCACAGAAGGAGGTGATAAAGTTTTCCCCTGTTATGCTAATTATACACAGAGAGCAGAGACGTGAACTGAACACTTCGCACTTTCACATCCCCCATGGGTCCAATGGCAACAGCAACTCATTTTCTTGAGGTTTCTTCCAGCCTGTCTCTTGTGGTTTCCCCAAAGCCGCTCAAGCTTTCTGCCGCGGGGCAGTGGGAGCAGTGGGGATGCTGAGCAGGCAGGGATGCCCAGAACCAGGCAGCTGTGTGTTTGCAGGAAGGACAAAAGCCAGCGGGGCAGCCAGCTCTGCTGTGAATTTCAAAGACTCGTGTGATTTAGCCAGGCACAGTATAAACTTTCTGGTACACAGCTCTAATGACGCAGATTAATGACTCCGAACTCAGTTCCCTTTGCTGAACCACCTCTCTTCCCACATCCCCTTTATATATCTTGTGGTAGCACTCAATACCCCTCCCACCAATGGGATCAAACTTTCAAAACACGTTTTGCTCCCTCCCACTGTTTTCAAGTTAATGTCAACTTTGTAGGGGCAGGAGCAATAAAAATTACAGAAAAGCAAGATCTGGGGGTCAGAAAGGCTGCCAGACAGGGTCCCTCCCAGCCACCAGAGCAGCATGTTAATTTTCTACCATACAGTTCACAAAAGACCATGCTGCAGTCCTGGAGTTGCAAAACAGACCGAATGGATTACAGGAAAAAGGTGATTAATTCACAGACAAATTAACGAGGAGACATACTGGGTATGAAGTTTTGCAACAGGACGAATTGAGATTCCTATAAACATTGGTAGCCCCTTCCATGTCACAGCTACTGACAGCAATACAGGCAAAGCTCAGTGTCAGCAGCCCAGATGACAGCACTGTTATAATAGTGTTAATTGATTAACTATTAATGCAGTGAATAAGAAGTGCAAAGAGACCAGAGCTGACTGCTTCACATGCACCAGAAAACCAGTCCAGTTCTTTCCTGACACAAACAGGAGCTCTGCAAGGGCTGTAACCAAAGCTTTCCGCCTCCACTGATGACCGCAGTACTCGGGAGCGCCCAGTGCCACAGCTGCATCCCTGCTGCTCCAACCGCTTTCGGACACGATGGATAGGTGCTATGAATTAGAAGTAAAACATGACTGGTCATCAAAAAGAACCAGGATTACTGCCATGTTTTTGCTTGAACAGAGAATCAAAGCACAGAAAGGCAACAAACCCAACTTTTGGAAATCTTCTGATGTCCTTCCCCAGTGCTACCCAGGTGCTTTGAGCTCCAGACAAAGGTGACTTGCAAGAGAACTGAGGTTTCAGAGCCGTTGTCATTCTGTCACTCAGTTAACTGTTTCCTAGAGGCATCTACCACGATTTGAAATATCAACGCTTCACAAAAACCACAAGCTTCCCTTCCTAAACAGAAATCAGGACCCTGGCTCCACAACATCCCACTTGCAATGTTTTTAGAAAAATTGCCAAAAAGAATCAGACAGCACCAAATACAATTTCTCATAACAGTTAGGATAAAATTAAAAAAGCCCCTTATTTCCCAAAAGGGCTGTAAAGCTCTTGGAAAAGCTAGTCTCTGTAACACTACTTCCTTACAGAACAAAGGATGGGTTGCTGTGGAACTCAGGTTTAGGCGACCCGATGGGTGGAGGCAGCTGGGATGGCCCTGCTCACCCCTGTGTAACCAGGACTGCCGGCGGGAGGGAGGGTGTGAGAAAGGGGCAGCCCGCCCGTAGGGTAGTATGCAGAGTCACTCTGCTTAGAAAGCAGAAGAGCGGTGACTCGTGTAATGCTGGTAATTTAATCAGTTAACTCATGCCTGCAGAGCACGGATGGAGGGACTGAAGAGCCATTCTAGTCCCGTGCACCCCTCCCAGCTTGGCTGGCAATCCCAGCAGGCTGGAAGGTGAAGCAGGGAGAAAACTAGATCTCACTACACAGACATTGCACAATGATGGCAGGACAGTGCTTTATTTACAGCTCACATCTCACTCTGGCAGTGGCCCCTGCAGCAGCTCCCCCATCCCGCAGCCCCAAATCTCTTTACTCCACGCTTTGTGTATTTCTTCATAATCCTGCTGGGAATCAGAAGCGAAAACCATTAGTTAACAACAAAATAATGGCTTTGACTCAGGAAAACTTAATTGTCCCTCTAAGAGGAGCTTCCTCCCTCCCCAAACCCCAACATGCACAAGAGGGGAAACTACACAATAATAATCAGCATTTAGCAATTTAAAAGTTGCCTTGGGAGTTCTCTGCAATCTGAGTCTGATCAGAATGAAATCTGCCAGCCTCTTGTCCGAGGACATGCAAAAAGCAGCCTCCACACGAGAGCAGCAGTGACGGTACCCACGAGGGCTGAGGCGACTGCTGAGACATTCAGGAAAAATTTCTTCACCAAAAGGGCTATCAAGCACTGGCAGAGGCTGCCCACAGAGGTGGTGAAGTCACCATCCCTGGAGGGATTTAAAAGATGGGCAGATGAGGTGCACGGGAATCTAGTTTAGTAGTGGACAGGTATGGTTGGACTCCTTGATCTCAAGCATCTTTTTCAACCAAGCGATCCTATGATTCTATGATCTCATCAGCACAACTCCAATCTGGGGCTGTAGGAACCCTTCCAGGTTGCACATCCCAGGAACATCTCAGTATCAGGGAAACTGGAGCAGAAGGGAGCTGAAACCCAGGCAAGTTGCAAGGAGCTTCGGCAAGAAGAAAGGGAGAGGGCCACAAAACATGAGTTAAGCAGACAGGAGTTCTGCAAGCTTAGAGTAACCACAGCCCTAAGCATCAGCTTCTTCACTACTTCATGAAGTAGATGACTCAGTGTTGAGAAATTTCTTGTCCTATGTTATTCTGGCCAGGATATGGCCAGGATAACGGGACCCACGAGACCCATGAAGGCAGCCAGCGAAAGCAGAGAAAGCAGTGGCTGGAAGGAAGGCACCAGCTGCTGTAAAAAAACCAAAGGAGGCTGTGTGACCAACCCCTATCCCTCACCACAGCAGCCAGCAGGCAGAGGGAGACACATCAGATCCCCACAATTTTTTCAGAAGCTGTGAGGCAAAGGCAACCCCTCCACAGCGGCTCCCCAGGGACCAGCCCCATAAGCTGCCGGGAAGAAAATCCCACTGCAAGATCCCACCGGATGTAAAGAAGTGCAGATGAAAGGACTATAAATAACCATCCTCATCAGAAGTGGATCACGAAAGTCCTAGGACAAGAACATTTTCTTTTTACCCAGTCAAGCAGTCTCACATAACCAAGAAGCATCTGATGGTAGTTTTTCCAGAAGGGACTGATCTTCCATTCCGGTAACATCAGCTGGAGATATTCCCAACCCAAACCGTGCCTTTCAGAGTGTGTAGCTTGTGCTGTACTTACAGGGTGTGCCGTATAAGAAAGTGCCATGAAAACTGTTGACATACCTCTTGAAGAGGCTAAAGCAACAAATTGCTTAAAGACTGTGAGACACATTATCTTTCAATTCAAAGAATGTTAGAATGATTTTTTTCCTGAATCAAAATAGATCAGAAAGAAAAAATACATATATATATTTAATCTGTTCAGGATCCCTGATATTTTCCCCCCACAAAGAAAACAAATCAGGCCAAGCATTAGGTGATGTACGAGCCCAGCAATCCAAGGTGGGAAATAAGGCCTTTTCCAATGTTCAGTAGCTTCAGCTATAAAGCAGACCTTGAAAAATAACATGTAAGGCAAAAGGAGCGCGCTTAGAATGGGGCTGGTGCCAAACCCAAACTCCACAGCACTCCGTCAGCCCTGGAACACCACCATGGGAATGGGTGTTTTGGGCAACCCACCAGGAAGCCAAGCACTACCACATGCAGTGAACACACATGTGCTGGGGAAGAACAAGATAAGTTATCAAGTGAGTTTTGATGTTTGGCAATTTTTAGTGATTTGGGGGTCTTTTTTTCTTTCAGAAAGACACAGCTGATCTTTCCATTACAAAGGGTTAAGTGCAATGCAAGGTCCAAGCCTTCCTCCTTTCCACTTCAGCTCATTGGTAAGGGCCAGCTGCCACACCCAAAGCCATTTAACAGTTCTGCACCCTGATCTCTCCTGACACCTCACCTGAAGCCCTGTGTTCAGCTCTGAGGGCTCCAGCACAGAAAGGACATGGATCTGTCAGAGCAAGCCCAGAGGAGGCAACAGAGGTGTTCGGAGGGCCAGAGCACCTCAGCTGTGAGGACAGGCTGAGAGAGCTGGGGTTGTTCAGCCTGGAGAAGGCTGAGAGAGACCTTAGAGCAGCCTCCCAGTACTGAAAGGGGTGCAGGAAAGCTGGAGAGGGGTTCTTTATCAGGGAGTGCAGGGACAGGACAAGAGGAAAGGTTTTAAGCTGAAAGAGGGGAGACTGAGATGAGATCTTAGGAAGAAATGTTTTCCTGTGAGGGTGGGGAGGCCCTGGCCCCGGTTGCCCAGAGCAGTGGTGGTTGCCCCATCCCTGGAGGTGTTCCAGGCCAGGTTGGATGGGGCTTGGAGCTCCCTGATCCAGTGGGAGGTGTCCCTGCCCATGGCAGGGAGGTTGGAACTGGATGGGCTTTGAGCTCCCTTCCAATCCAAACCACTACGATTCTATGATCTTCCCAGATCAGTGGCATCTCAAGCCCACAAGGTTCAATCAGAGGACTACACAACTGCCGCAGGACCAAAGACCTCCTGTAAAACCTGGGACCCATTAAAAAGCCAAGCCACATCAGCAATTCTCTCTCATAGTCTGTGACAGAGAGAAGAACATTACAGAAAGCTGACCTGAGACCCCACAAACCCATGGTCTTTGCAAGATCTCAATATACCAGCTCTACCAACACCTTAAAAATCTACTCATTCCTCATCCAAAACAACAAACTCCAAGCAAACTGTGTTTGCAAACTGTGCAAACAAGCCCTCAGGCTATGTAGAAGTCTACCTCCCTTGTGCAAGATGGTACTAGCTTACCTACCTGCGGTAAAAAAATCCAATAATAGCTTTTGGATACTATTTCTAAAAGAGGAAATTCTGAAATTCTCCACTGCCGAACACAGCTGTGTTGTGTCAGGACTGCGGGCACTAGGAACAGCTCTTTGATGACTATCACGCTGGGATATCTAAAACAAGTAGAAGCATGGAAACCAGAAGTGCTTTGACGCCCAGTTTCAAACCAAAAAGCTGAAGATCGCTGAATAATGTATAAGGGGTTGGTCAGGGTGTGGGGGGTGTTATGGTAAGTGATCTCTCAAATAAAGCTGGACTGGTAGGAAAGAGATTATAGACTGAGGTTGGTGTATTTTTTGTAAATTTAAATTGCCATTTCTGTTCCTTTTTACAGTTGATGGCTTCTCACTATTTTCCAAGCTTTACATCAAGAAATCTCTGAGAAGTGATTCTGGTTGACCTCCAAAGTACTTAACACACCCACACAGGCTAACAGCAGCTTGCACCTGCAGTCTGGCAGGCTACGAAAGGCAGCCTCACAGCTCAACATTCCCGGTCCTGTTTGACAACCGCGCACATCTACCAGGAGCAGCTCTCTAATCTCAGGGCACAGTTGCTTTGCTACCAGCTGCCGTGAACCTCTCACCAACGCTGACAGCCAACATCACTATCCTACCAGCAACACTGCTAAAACCCCTGCTCAAGGGATGCTACAGACCACAACAGCAATCCCAAGCATGTTCTTCGCAGATGGCTTAGCACTGAGATGATCCTAATATTACAAAGTTTTAAATACAGGTCCTGAACACACGCATCCACATTTATTCCTCACTTTGAACCTGTAAAGCTTGATTTGACACACACACACACAGGGCTACTCTGTACCTGGGGGGGGGGAAACCCCATGTATGCCTGTTCGTGCAGCCCCATAGCAAATCCAGTAAGGTTTCTGCAGTTTGCCAGGGAATTATGAAACTTATTTTCTGACCAAAACAAACTGTGACAACCACCAATAAGCAAGACCTCATAGTTCAGAGATTTGGAAAAGCAGGCTGAAACAGTTCTTCTCGGGAAGGGAGAGGGGCTAGTCCCTAGGCTGAGCTGTCAAAAGATTATTACGAACCAGAAACGGTGACGCTAAATGTGACTGGTTCACTTTAACGTGCCAGACCTCCTATCCCAGCTAACCCACAGGTAGAAACAGAGCCAGACAGTGAGCCTGCACGAAATCACTCGGCACGGCATCACCAGTGGCAGCCAGTGATGAATTAGTGCCCCGAGGACACAAGCAGGAGGTCTCCGTCTGACAAGGGCTGTATGATTAAGGACAACGCTCACAGTCCTGTTTTTAAGAATTATGGTGAACTCAAGATCCAAGTTTCCCACCCCATGCATCTGCGCTGGAAATCATTTTCTCTATGTGTTGTCTGTAGAGAAATTTTATTTTCATTTCCATGGGAATGAAAATCCCTGCAGCCTGGGATTTTCACTTGCATGCTCAGAGAGGCCATGAGAGCCTTCCAAAACCTTTGGCTATAAGAGAAACACTACTTAATGCTACTGAATAAGCCAGAAACTTTTTGACAAGCTAACAATTCTGAGCAGCACACAACAGTTTCCACGATTAAAACCTACAATAGGAAGTATCTGAGTGGGTCAAAACCAGCGATTAATCCTTCCAGCAACTCAGGGCAAGCACCACAAATAGCAGCTGTTTTTGCAGCAGAATGCGACACAATCCCAGCTCTCTCCATCCCCCAAAATAAGTCCTCTGCCGTGTATAATATTCCCAAAGGCGTCACGCTGGGGCATCAGCGTCTCAAGAAAGACACAGGATGGAGATATTGCAGAAAACCTGGGAATTTAAAAGGTATGCAGGAAGTGATAAGGAGCTTTAAAGCAACTTTATATAACTGCACTGAACAACTGCTGGCCATTAAAGCCCTGATCTCTTCACTACTCATGTTGAAACCTGCAAAATGTAAATCAAGCCTTTGCGAGACCAACTAAAATAGAGTCCCCTCGGGGCTCCGCAAATACCACGGTGAAGCCATTGCGGCACAGGGCTGGCCCTTCCCAGCCCCGGCTGCACACAACTGCGAGGGCTTCCCGACACAGCCCGTCACACCAGCACAAGTGCTGGAAACGCTCTCTCCCGATACCTTGATTACCATTTGAGTTTTTAAATCGCAGGTATGCTATGCAAAACTTCACGTGCACAGGTCCTGCACGTTCGCGGTTGGTTTCGCGGTGGTTCCCTGGGAAGACAACGAACTACAGCCTTGTAAAGTTTTAATGGGATAACCGGAAAACTCGAGGGCGTCACTCTACTGCACTAAATAAAACAAAGTGACTTACTGCACCCCAATCACACAACCTACGTACTTGATTTAAGGCACATTTTACAGCACTCCCTTCTGAAAAAAAAAAAGCTGCTTTTCTGTACCGAAAAAAAATACCTCGCCTGGTACAAACGACTGGCAACTCAAGCCAAAGCAGAACAGAACTGGCCTCTTGCCTAGGTTTCCTTGTAAATGCCTTCAAATGGCAGTCATTCCCCAAACCATGCTTCATGGACAAAGTATATATAATTACGCAGTACCGCTCTCCTCAAAGCCAAATAAAGGACTAAGCAGTTAGGAAAGGGGGAGGGGAAGGAGACAGGCAATCTATTGCTCCTCACAGTCAACAGGTTTTACACGTTTTTCTTTATTTTACACTTTCAAGACATCATCTGGCTTGGTGACATGGGTTTCTAGGCTGGTCTACAGGAGAGATTTCAGAAGAATTCAAGAGCAGGAATATTCAGCTCTAACTACACTCCATGCCCACAAACGCAGTCGACGGCAATTTCATTTTTCTTCTTGGATGGCAGTTGAGCAGGAGACTGCTTTCAGCATTGAACACCAGCTCCTCTTCACAGGCCATGGGAGAAGAGGTGGGAATTGGTCTTTCCTGCCTACCACATTGCCTTGAACTGATAGCTGAGGCCACCAGTGTCATCTCCTGGCACCATCCCTGCTGAGATGCAATGGGCAGGGAAAGCCAGACCAGACTGGTCCCAGCTCGCAGGCCTGTTGATCTTGCAGCTGCTCAGTGGAGACAGGGCCACTCCACAGCCACCAGCGTACTGAGGACATTGCCTCTTTGTCTGAGAAACGAAACATCGGGATCATGATAGCTGAAATTGAGCAGATCCAGGCAGGAAGTAGAAGTGGTAGGGAAAAATAAGAGGTGGCTGTAGCAGGGCCGACTGGGAAGGGAACAGGCAGGCACAAGCAAAAGTGGGTAAAAAAAGGTGTAGCAAGAGTAGAAACAACAAAGTACACAGAGATTAGAGCTGCTGAAGAAAGAAGTGAGAATGTACAACATCTGCAATAAAGCGCACCTTTGCCCAGCAAAACCACCCAGAACCTAAAATGCACCTCCATGCTATTTCTTTTACACTTCTTCCAGCGTTCAGAGGAGCCTCTTTAACACACGGCTCTGTTTCAATGTGTTAGGGGTCTAAACAGCAAAGCCCTGCTAAAACGTATGCACACAAAGCACTGGGGAGATGCCAGGACTATCCCAATGATCCCGGCAGAAGCAAACACAGACTGTAAAAATAACGTGAGGCTGCAGCTTCAAAAAAAGCAGACAACTAACTACATACCGTAATGCCTCAGCTTCTGTCTTCTATTTAAAAGCTCATTCCTGGAATATACAGGAACATGGCAGGAGGGAAATGCTGGGGAATAAAAGATGGGTTGAGTCAAGTCTAAATTAGAAATAATTCAACCTGAGGAACTGGACAACAGGGGAAGCAAGGGGATACTTTTAAAAGAAGCAGAAGAAAGGATGCAGTGGTGTTCCCCTTCCTCTCGCCCACTAACCCAACTACCCAGACACCACCCTGCCAACAGGCTCAGCTCCCCCGTCCTCGTGATCTACAGCTGCAAACTGATGTCTCCAAAGGCTCTTGGGGGAGGCCTCTTACTGAGGGGCTCTCAATACCCTCTCATGCAAAGAGAAAACAGCTCTTATAACTCCAGATGTTCCTTGTGCAAGGACTGGTAACTACTCCCATTCCCTTCTCTGCAGGGAGCACCCTGACTTCTGGGCACAGATCTCCTTTCCAAACACTCTTTAACTGAGCCTTTAACTCAGTAATAGTGATCCACACTGTATTTTTCTAAATCAAGCCCTTTTATACCATCTAGTCTCAAAACTAAAGGTTTTAAACCTATTTTGAACTGTAAGTTTTAAGAAGACTTAAAGAAACCCCTGCAGCCCATTCTCATATGTTGGCAAAGGTCCCACAGTACTCATTAACCTTTTTCAGCTCCTCCAAAATGTTGCACAGATCTACACTGACCAAACATCACTTGGACGCTCACCACGACATCCCAAACTGCCAAAAACTCAGTCCAAGGAAGCATTTGCATGCTGCAAGCCCAGAGTCAACATTGTTGGTCCTGAATGGATGGATGCAAAGCAGCGCTAACCATTCAGGATACCAGTGCTTTTACAAATACAGGCGACCGCGGCATCCAACAAGGACACGGGTTTGAGCACACAGCCTAATCCTCAAAGAACTAACTGCATAAAAGGGCTCTGTGTCCCAGAATGCGCTCACATCCTACCGAGTACACAAATACTTGTCAAGCCTTTGCCTCTTCTCTCTTACTGATGTCAATAATTGAGTGTCCCGCAGACCGTGAGGAACAGCTCGGGGGCACACAGAATCCAACAGCGCACACAAAGATGGCCTGAAGCCTTCACAAGAGTAGAGCAGAGCAATGCCGCAGAGAACTTGGGGGCATTTGAGACTAAAACGCCACTTTTCGGAACTCAACAGTTTTTCAACATGCAATGAGCTCAGCAACACATACAAAGGCACACAGGAATATTTACTGCTTGCACAGAACGCACACAGATAACTTATTGTTTTACTGTTAAGTCTCCTTAAAATTAACTCACCACCTCCATGACCATAACAAGCTTTCAATTTGTAAAAGGCTCTACACTACAAATATCCCACCCAAAAACCTGACTAGAAAAAAAAAAAAGAATCAAAACCCACACTCAAATATCTAAAAGTGAGCTTGGCAGCTTCTCCTTAAAAAGTTGTGCTCCAGTCTAAAAACATGCCAAAGCAAATTCACAAAGCTACACGAGCCTGCAAACAAACCTGAAACCCAAGCAATTGACAATGATCCCGTCACCGTGCTACCGCATTTTAAATTGCCATCGTTTTCAAAGACACATGCACGTTTCTTCAAAGCCCAGGACAAAGCTCGGTGTTTCTTCGAGTATGTGTGGAAAACATTATTTTTCAAATAACGCCCACACATTCAGGTGCACAGACTCAAGGGCAGAAGTAATATAGAACACGGAAGCATTTACGCTGGAAAAGACTAACTTAATGATCACCTGAGGAGTCCTTGTTTGGGCTCATGTTAATTAAAGGCATCATCAGATCATTAAGTCCAACTGTAAACCTAACACTGCCAAGGCCATCACTCAGATGCGCCTGTGAACTAAGTTTTACCTTAACAATGAGGAATTATTATGTCGTTCTATCACAAAAGAAGATGAAATCAAATCTTACTGTTTCTCAGGTGTCCTGAATAAAGACCCACAATGCACACAAAAAAAGAAAATAAAGGTCTTAGTAACAAACTTCCCTTATCCAAATGATCACATATGCTGACATGGTATATTTATTTTGAAGCTCCTAATACAGAGGAACACTATAGGCCAGTGAGATGCTCCCAGTTGCTAGGGCAGATAGATGTGATCTGTAGGTGACCTCAACACAGGACTCGGTGCCGTCACCTCCATCTCACCCATGCAGGCGGAAGCTTTCACACAACCTGTCTGCAGGCTGTGAAACCCACCCTCCAATGCAACTTTTTTTTCCTTCCAAATTACATCAACAGCAGGATACTGAAACTTCTCATAGAATCATAGAACGGCTTGGGTTGGAAGGGACCTCAAAGCCCATCCAGTTCCACCCCCTGCCATGGGCAGGGACACCTCCCACTGGATCCGGGGGCTCCAAGCCCCATCCAACCTGGCCTGGAACACCTCCAGGGATGGGGCAGCCACAGCTGCCCTGGGCAACCTGGGCCAGTATCTCACCACCGCCACTGTGAAGAATTTCTTCCTAATGTCTAATATTAATCTTCTCTTTCTAATTTAAAGCCATTCCTCCTCATCCTGTCCCTTCACTCCCTGATCAAGAGCCCCTCCCCAGCTTTCCTGTACCCCTTTCAGTACTGGAGGCTGCTCTAAGTTCTCCCCGCAGTCTTCCCTTCTCCAGGCTGAACAACCCCAAATGTCTCAGCCTGTCCTTGGATGGGAGGTGCCCAGTGGCTCCTTAACAGAAACTGTGAATGGTCACACTGAGGCTTTTAATCTGTACCTTTTTTAACAATGCGAGGATGTAAACTGTGGGTTTAGCTTCCCGTTGGCCGGCTTGTCTTCCAAACTAATTATCCTTTCTCTCAGCTTAAATAACCAAATGGAGGAGAAGAAAAGCTTGCCCACAAACCAAAGCGAGATTTACAACACTTTATCCCAAAGGAACCTCTGGGAATACCAATGAACCAGAAAGCTCCTTTTCTCGACACGACATTACGAGTTCTGTAGAAAAGCTGACCATTCCCTGACAAACCTCACCAAGCAGACATGCCCTTGCATGCACACGTTTTCCTGTAGCGCTTGCCACCTTCCAAGCCAACCTCTCTCACCCAAATGCCAGTCTGGAATACTTGGGGACGGGAGCTCTGGGTGCCCGGCGTCAGATGCACACCCTGCGAACACCGCGGGGTCCCCCCTCTCACCACCAACCCAGCCTGCCACGAAGTGACCCCTCATGATGTCCATCGCTGGTGAGGAGGCTGAGGTTCCCGATGCGCTGCTGGGCAGCCGAGGCCACGCTCGGTGGTGTCCCGAAAACAGCACCACACCTGCGGCTGCCACGACCCCAGCCACGAGCGAGGGTCTGGTCCCACTTGCGAGTCAACAAGCACGTGAGACAAAGTGAACACAGCCAGGACCCCACCACTCCGGCAAGGACTCCTCAGCCTGCACCCCCTGCCCCGGCTTTGTTCCCCCACAGGGCAGGGTTTTGCCCCCTCAGGGCCGTGCAGGCAGCCGGGTTTGCTCTCTCGGGGCAGTAACTGCAGTTTTGCCCCCTTAGAGACTGGCGGGCAGGTTTTGCCCCCAGTGCTGGGCAGGCAGGCACGGGTTTGCCCCTTCGGGGCAGGGAGGGAGGATTTTGCCCCCCTCGGCGCGGGTTTTTGCAACCCTCAGGACCATGAGGGCAGGTTTTGCCCTCCGGCCTGAGCGGGCGGGCGCGGTTTTGCCCCCTCAGGGCGGTGCGCGCGGGCGCGTTTCCCCCCCCCCCCCAGGGCGGGCGCGTTTTTGCTGTCACTCCCCGAAGCGGTGCGGGCGGGCAGATTTTTGCTCCCCAGCCAGGAGTGTGCGGGCAGGTTTTGTCCCCCTCGGGGCTGTGCGGGCGGACGTATTTTGCGCCCTCAGGCGGGCAGACTTTTTGCCCCCATCCAGGGCTGCGCGGGCGCGTTCCTCCCCACGGGGCGTGGCGGGCGGCCCCTTACCCAGGTGCAGGGTGAGGTTGACGGCGGTGGGGTGCTGCACGCCGGCCAGCATGGTGCGGCTCTGCCACCAGGTGGCGTCGGCGGGGCTGTTGTAGTCGGTGAGGAAGGCGGCGCCGTGGCGCAGGTGGGGCTGGGCAGCGTCGCAGAGGTGGCAGGACTGGGTGACGCCGGTGACTCCGGTCTGCACGCAGTACTCCTCGGCCGGCGCCCCGCACGTGTGCGTGGCCAGCACGGTGGCGTTGAAAGCCGCGTTCACGAACTCGGGCATGCAGCGCTGCGCCCGCCCGCTCCGCTCCTCCGTGCACTCGTCCATGGCGCCGCCGCAGCGCCCCGGCGTCCACAGCCACAGCAGCCACAGCCACAGCGCTCGCCGCTCGCCGCTGCCGCCCCCCATGGCGCTCCGAGGGGCTGGCGGGGCGGCCGAGGGGCTCGCTCGCTGCTGCTGCCGCGGGATGCGATGGGCAGGGCTGCGCTGGGCTGGGCAGGGCGCGGGGCAGGCCGGGAGCGGAGTCCCGCCGGCGGCGCGCGCGCGGGAACGACCGGGCCCCGCCCCCTGCGTGGGGAGCGCCGCCCTTAAACGGGCGATGACGGCGGGGGTACCTGTTATACATGGCGAGAGTCGGCTTAAAGGGGTGATGGCGGCAGGGTGCCCCTCTGCACAGGGTGCGTCGGCTTAAAGGGGCGATGGCGGCTCGGGCTGTGGGGTCCGTCACGACGGGAGGTGCCGGTTTGCCACCCGCTGCCCCAGGGGAGGGGGAAACCCCGGGGCAGGGCTGGGACCCCCCTCAAGGCACCGTGGGCGGGAGCGCCCCCTCATTCTCTAATGAGACCCCAGCTGGGGGCCTGTGTTCAGCTCTGGAATCCCCAACATAAGAAGGACCTGGAACTGTGGGAGCGGGTCCGGAGCTGGGGCACCTCTGCTGTGAGCACAGGCTGAGAGCGGGGCTTGTTCGGCCTGGAGAGAAGCAGCCTCCAGTACTGAGAGGGGTGCAGGAAAGCTGGGGAGCAGCTATTTACCAGGGCATAGAGTGATAGGACGAGGGGGAATGGCTTTGAACTGGAAGGGAGAAGATTTAGATTGGACTTTAGGAAGAAATTCTTCAAGATGAGGGTGGGGAGGCCCTGGCCCAGTTTGCCAGAGCAGTGGTGGCTGCCCCATCCCTCGAGGTGTTCAAGGCCAGGTTGGATGGGGCTGGGAGCCCCCTGATCCAGTGGGAGGTGTCCCTGCCCATGGCAGGGGGTGGAATTGGATCGGCTTTGAGGTCCCTTCCAACCCAAACCATTCTGTCATTCTATGATTCTTCTGTATGAAAAAAAAAACAACGGAAATTTTTCAAGAAATATGAAAATATCGAGTGCACTTTTGTCGACTGGAGTGTTCTGAGCATGGGTGGCCTCGTGCTGTCCCAGGGCATGGGCCTGGGAAGCAATGTGAGTCCAAGCAGGTGGGGGTTGTCACCCCAGTTTCTGTACATTTTAATGAATTTCAAGACATTTTCATATCTAAATCCAGATCGCTGCTCTGCTCGGAGGCATCAGCTCTGCCAGACATGGCCAAAGACCAGAATATCATTTTTAGCTATGACCATAAGATCTCTCTGTGACTTTTTAGTTTCAGGAATCATGTAAATATTTGCGTAAAACCTAAGAATCATGTAAAGCAAAAAGTGCTTTTATAGGAGAACGAGCTTCCAGAAGCCTGCTCAGGAAACGGGAAACAACCCAGTGATATAGAAGCTGATGGGAGAATCAAGGAAAGGCTTTGTAAACTTGGTGTTGGTCATGTTCTGAGAAAGCCTGAATGCACCCTGTGGCTGAAAGAGCACAAAAAATGCAATCTGCTCTGTGAAAACGAGGCAGTTTCTTTTCAGAGTACACGTGTGACACAGAAGCCAACCCTTCACTTTGTACATTAAGAGAGTGTGTGAGACTGTTCACAAGGTCTGCACAGCACGTACCATGAGTCAGTCTGGAAACTGTCCTGCTCCTGGCAGATGTCGTTATTACACTCAGTGCTACACATTGGTGCAGTAACTCCTCCTTTTGCCTCCCAACAGAGCATTACCCTGGCTGTGGTGAGTGCTGACATCCCCAAACATTCTCAGCACCAGCAGAAAGGATGTGGGTGCGTTAAAGTCATCGCTGTTGTTCAGGCTGGAATTACACATCCCCAGTGGAAAGTTTGATTTCCACTGCTTCCCTGCCTTTTTTTCCTCACTTTCTGAAAACAAGCTGGCTGCTGTGAAAGCAATAGTGAGCTGATGCAGAAGCTCTGGAAATGGAGCACTGCTGGAGCTGCTCAGGTTCAGCCTGCAGCTGCGAGTGAACACAGCAGGGCAGGCAACAAGGGAAAAAGAACAAGAAGGCACATGGAGCAGATTGGCATGAGAGAGGGAAGGATTAGGACAGCAGTGAGAAGGAGGCAGGGACTCTGAGCAGGATCAGAAAGTATTTGCCACAAATCCCACCCAGTAGAGCAATGGGATCGTCTGTCCATGTGTAGGAGGCTCCCACGGCTAATGGAAAAAATTCAGCTTCATGCAACATTCTTTGATTTAAAGATAGTCAGCTTTAGTACCTAAAATGATTTGCTTGAGTTTATTAACTAATCATTTTCTGGCATCTTCAAGTATGTTTGTAGGACCATGCTCAGCAGTTTATGTGAAGCTGTTCTGTCACTTCCAGGTTACTGATTCTAACAAATAAATCCTGAGAAAGAGACATCTGCTGATATTTGCCATCAAAATCCACTTCAGACTCCTAACTGCAATTCCACCTTTGCTGTACGTATTTAAAGTGCTAGGACAAATTGAGTGATGCAGTCATACTTCATTTGGTAAACCTGCACTCGTCTGACTGAAACCAGAATTTAATCTTATATCCCTATAAATATATGACCAGTGCTTTCCTTTTAATGTTTTACCTGCTGACATTCTTTCTCGAAGCATTGCAGCATATTCCCCAAAAGCCCATTTCCTTTCCAACACATAAAAGGCATCTTCATATAAAAGAATTCTGTCTTAAAAGCACAGAACCTGGATAACTTCTCTAATTTTGCAATGCTTAGAGGGGGGAATAACAGTGAAAATACCTTGGTCAATAAATTCTTACAACTGGAAACTCCCTCGAAGCAGAGCGAGTCATCCAGTACAACAGGAGTGGCCTGAAAGGAAGGAAGGGCTGTTTGATAGATAGGATGGGCAAACAATGATGAAGCTTTCAGTTAACCACCTGTAAAACAAGGATAATATTTGTGGATAAGGTTTCCGACTGTGCTGGGCTCAGGGAATGCGGGCATAACGAAACGATCCTGAAAAATAACAGAGTTGCTGCTCCAAAGTAGGTGCAAGTCTTCAAGCACTTATTGCCCTAAATTGCACTGATCACAGTGACATTAAATTCGCTTTCTATTTAATAAAGATTTATAAAGTCAGCTATAGACATCAAGACATTATTACTTCATTATTATTTCAATTCTTTTTTGAAGTATGCAGATCAGATTAAATGAATGAGAACAAGTGGGGAGAGAGTAAGAACAAGGTGCTTACTGGCACCTGCATTTGTTCATGGACAACATTTAACTGCATACGCTAAGGAAAACTACTGAGAAGCTTCAGACTATGATAGTGGAGCGTGCTTGTTCTGTGAGTCTCAACTATTAAAGCAAATGGATAAAAGCAACGCCCATGGAGACAAACAAGCCATTTTTGCTAACAAATGCAAATAGATACCTTGAGGATCCCCAGATGAACACTGCGTGCAACCAGACGTTCCATTACTGGTACATATGTGTCGGTTTACACTGAAAAGTGAACAACACAAAAGCCATGTGCTTGCCACAGCTTTATGGAGTTGGAGCTACCGGAGAAGCCTCTCAAGTCACCTTATGAAACATCACAATCTAGTTGGTCTGGGCAATGCAGAAAGAAGTTCCCAGGAGTTTTCTGCCCTGCCCTCCATCAGGCAGGGGCTTCTTCTGGGCCCCACTGCAGTTCTCAGTGGATGCAATCAAAACAACAGTAATTGCAGCAGACATCCACTTCCCTGGCACCAAATAACCAAAACCAGTTAAAAGAAAACAAGCGAGTCAGCAGATTCACCAAAGAGTGTGTGCAAAAGGGTCAAAATTCAGAAAGGCTGGGTGACAAAATTCAGATGATTTTACAGGTGGATGCAAAAAGAAACCACACTTCAGTCTCCAGTAGTGAGTTGAGGAAGGCAGAAATAAACCTGCTCTGAACCATTTTTTTTTATGAAGGTAAAAGTCAAGATTTAGGCTTATTTGTTTTTCTGTCTTGGTTGAAAACTTTATTTTACCAATTTGGACTAAATATTTTGACTCAGAGTCCCAGCTGGGATAATAGCTGAGATTCCACTGAAGGATACAAGCAACTGCAAATTTTAATTGACTGATCCATCACATCTTTTTGGTGCCCCAAGGGAAAATGATCACAAAGTGCTCGTGTGCTCTGCAAGATGGGATTTCCATTCCATTCTTACTAGCTGGGCACTGCTTCAGCTTAGCATAAACAACAAAGATTAAAAAGCTCGATTTCTCCAGGCAATGGCATGCAGGCACATCTAAAACTAAAGAGAAAAGCAGAGTAAGTGTCTCACATTTTATTTCAACAAGGAGGGCAGAAACTGCAGATGGAGGAATGAGGTTTCAGGATCTAATGATCTCTTTCTGCATGCAATGCAACAAATGCAGCTCAGGAGTAATGTTAGAAAAGTATGCAGAAATGCACTTCTGCGTTAAAATATGCTTTAAAGGCATCCTGTTCAGAGAAATTCTTCTGCAATCAAGGATAGGTGTGAAGAGAATGGGAATTAGTTGGGTAAACGTCTGAGGTGTCCACTATCAGTAAAAGTACAGCATAAATCAGAGAACCATACTAGTTACTACATATCCATACCTCTCATGATCTACGGAAGCAGAGAGTTACTGTAATCTTATAAACAGAACTGAAAAAGAGAGCTAACAGCTGTGAAAGCAGAAGGTGTTTCATAAAATGGTCTATTTTTCACTTTCTTAGTCGCACTTTTGCAGATTATCCTAAATAATCCTGTACAGCAACTACGGGCAGGTGAATAAAAAAGCTTCTCTAAGATCATGAGAGATAATCTGCTTCTTACATGTTTCTGCAAACCCAGGAGAAATGAAAGACATAAGCTGATTATTTTGTCTCTTTTCTGAAGTGGGTCTGGGATGTAGCCTCATTTTGTCTTCTTAAGACTGTAGTGTTGGGAAGAAACACACTGTGCAGCTTTTCATCTTCCCATTGTGGATTCAAACACAGCCCATCCTTTTAACCAAAACCCATTTGGGTTAACGGATGTCTGGTGGTGTATGCAAAATGAATTTGTAATCTTTGATTCCTAGCAGGAAAGATTTTTATCTGTACTCCCTCGTTTTTATTCTGCGGTGTGGTCCTGTGCTGAATTTAAGCAACCGATTCTTGCAGATGTTCGACTGTGGCTGTAACATCAGAAGGACCCGAACCAGCCCTGACAATACGTCCTTTCCCTCTCCAAGCCTTCCACTCGCCTGTCCAATACCATCATTGCAAAGCCTGCTCCTGAGAGCACTGGGAAAGGGACATGCATGGATTGGTGCTTTAAGGGAGTTCCTCAGCACTTCTTCCCTTCCAGTACACCCAATCTCAACCAGTACACTGACAGTTGCACTGCACAGATAAAATATGTCAGAGGAATTGATTAGTTTTATTTCTGTATGGCATTACATCTGTAGTATGGAGACACTAATTTCATGGAGAGTACTCTCAGGCTCAGTGCCATCTTCATCCTTGCACTAAACGGTCCACTGATAGATGCTCCACCACTTAAAAATTCCAGGAATATTTATGTTTTCAACACAGTGATGAAGTTCTCTCTGTAAAGAGCAGGACTTGTTTACCCAGATCCATTTGTTCTGAGTCCTGTTCTTCACTGACTCGCATAGCTATGCAAATCCTTCACATGCGGGATCCGAGGCTGTATGCACGAACTGTAAAACATTCCCAGTAGGACTACCTTCCAAGCCTGATAAAATGCCATTCCCTTAGTGCATGTGTTGGGGGTGGTCATGGATATCTCACCATGAAGGGTGTTGACCTGTGTGACCACAATGAAGTTGTTAAATATCTTTCCTGAACTTCCAGCAGAATTCTCAAGATTGTTTTCAACAGAAAGTTGGATAACTTATTTTGCCCAGTGCAATGGGGTTGAAATTTAATTCCCAGTTAATTCTTAACTATTGTTTATGGTCACACCCTGGTTTTTTATAGCACGGTCTGCCCATCAGTCTTCCTGTGATCATTATTTTATAAATAGTTAAACATGTTATTTTATCATTTGCGAACCCCTTCTTTTCCTCAGACAAGATGGCCATTGAGAGCCACAAAGGGTTTATCTTGACAAGGAACCTGCAGTGTCATTTGTTGTTATGCCAGAAGAGCCAGGCCTGGATGCCCAGCTGGAGGATGGCAACACTTGCACATAATTTGGGGATCTGGAGATTCACTGGTGTCCCCCAACTAATTGTTCCTCCCCCTAAAGTTCCTCAGCAACTTGTCTCTGCTCCCACGTGGATCTGAGTTGAGGCAGAGCTGCTTCTCCATCGCATGATTTGGAGCATACAGTGAATGGTGAGGAGCCACAAGGAGTCTGACCTACAGAGCTGCCTTTGGGACACATACCCACGCCTGCTCTTGGCCCTCTGTCAGTGTGCCCCATCCCTGGTCTCGGTGCCCCCCCAGCTCACTACGTTCTCCCCTGCCTTGCCTGTTGACAGTCAGACATCAGCCAGCTGAGAGGACAGAAGAGACACTTTCTGTGCTCAAAGCCCTCGGCCACCGACAACTAAATAGGCAAAAGAATTGATTCAGAGAAAATCCGTTCAGCTCCTGCAGCAAAAAATAAATAAATAAAAATACTTGGAATGAGCAGAATCTTCTGAAAATACAGTCATTAAGCTCAAGAAAGTCTCTGCACAGCTATATCAACTACAGTTTTCAGAGGTTTGTAACTATCTTTAGGTAGATGTTTGCAAGAACACGAAAAGCTTGGTTTTGACATCAGGACCGTTCCCCTGTCAAACATCAATTCCTTGATCTACCGTTCAGAAAGAACAGTGTCACCATGAACCACAGACAGTGGCTTTGATATAAATTGCTTTCTGTATCATTCCTCAATGCTTTTGTTTGATCCAAATCACTCTGAGCTAAAAATGAACACAAAACCTCAAGCAGCATCATGATAATGAGACACACGGCACAGGCAGGTTCAGTGGAAAAAAACGAGTCAGTTTTGAAAATCACAAACAGCGGAAGAGTCAAGGTTGACAGCACTACATGTTTGACAGTACTACCAGATTTGTTTACAGCAAAATAAGGAACGGTGATTTTGTTTTGACAGAAAAAGAGAGCATGGTCTAGTGGTTTGACCTTCCTACCAGCATCACAACTGTACTGCTGACTTTTTCCTGTTCCTTGGCAGAGCACTTAAACATTCCTTCCTGACTATAAAAATATCTCACGCCTGCCCGTTAATACATGGCTATGCCTGCTAAGAACTTTTGGGCAAATCAAACCAAACTTGGCATCCTCTATGGTCTGTCATATCTATTGAGACTGAACTCTTCCAGGATGTCTTCACCTCTGCTTGAGTAGTTGGTTGCCGGAAGATGGTCCATCTTGGTGGGATAACACAGTACCATTGCTGACTTAATGCTACTTTATGTTTCTTCTTTTTCTCTGCCTGACTCCAGACTGCCAGGATTTGACTCCTCTCTCTTGTACAATTGCTAAGCCTTCTGTTGGTGCTTAATAAATAAATAGCAGGTAGCTATGGGTCTGGCCAGCTCTGAAGAGCAACCACAGCCCCTGCTGCAAAGAACTGGGAGAAATGACAGTGCTCTGATGTCCTACCCTTCGTTCTCTTTTCTTTGAGTCAACAAAAGATCCTCCAAAGACACAGAAAGCCGGGACCTGTGGGAAATCTGCGGAAGCTTGAGGTTGTGGTCAGGGCTCTGTGTACCCTACCAAGCCACCATTTCTTGGGAGTGATCTTGAAATAATAAGAGGAACTGGGAACAGTATAAATATGCAACAACTACCATCCGTAGGTATCACAGGACTGGAAGATACCCTGATTTTCCAGAGATGATGAATTAATCCTGATCTATAAGGCAGAGTGTTAGAACCTCATTCATTGGGAGGAACTGAATTCCTGCTTCCTTCTGGGTCCATAATGTTTTGAATAATAAGATAATTTATCCTCCTAGTTTGAAGCATGCAAAATGCTGTATAAACACTCACACTGCTACTTATGGATCATCAAAGCAAAGAGAAAAATTAAGACCATTAGGGGAGGAAATGACATTCTTAAACTCATCAGTGGATACCATAAACAATGGAAAAATATCTAAAATGCCTTATAAATAACTATTTCCTGCTAAATATCTCCCATTTTTTGCTTTTGGAAGTACCAGTAGTAAGGTACCCGAGGAGAACATTTGAAATTATATTAAAATAAGAACTCAGTAGGCAAGAAAAAACAGTTTTCATAGCTGTAACCTGTATTTTCCTTGCCGGGAACCTCAACATAGTACCCACACTTTCATCTGTGACACTCAGTTCATGGAAATAACAAAAAGACAAAGAAGTCAAACATATAGAAAAAAAGCAGTGATGGTGAAGAGATGGGAAACTCTAAGACCCGTATCCTGTTCTTTGGCTTCTCATGTCTTTAAATAATAGGAAATCTCTAGTCTTTTCAAGTCTTATTCTTGTCTTTCATTTTGGAGCTCAGGAAAATCATTGTATCAGAGAATTTAATTACATTAAAAGCATTTATCTGAGTAGATCAACTGCAACATTTATCTGATAATTCATTTTTGATATGTTACCTCCAGCTATAAGCATGTTATTTTAAAGTCACAGGAAGAAGTTAAAGTCAAGATTGAGTGTGTTGAGATATCAAACTGAATTGTAATTGTTTGTGATGGAGTTAAATTACAATAAGCATCAGGAAAGTGGATACGTCTTTATGGGATGGTAGTATGAATCCCTCCCGTTCCTGTGTTCTCACACAGACTGAGATGCCTGCCAGTGAGAGGCTGTTCTATTTGAATTTTTAATTAGCACTGAATTGACATTAGAGATTTAGATACCAGAACTTGCTTCTCAGAGCTATTTGTTATATGATTTTAAATCACAAAATGCTCTTTAAAATAGCACCTCATTGTGACTGCCCAGTGTTTTTTCAACCTAGAGTGGAGTTTTTCTTGGTCGACTTTTTGGCTTGAGTCATTCTCAAAACGCATTTCACACCTCCCCATCAGCCACTGGCTTGTGGCAACCGAGTTTTTGCCACCCGAACTGTTTAACTTCAAAGGTTAAGAAAACAAAAAGGCTCCAGAACATAAACATCTTTCTATAGTAATACATACCTAGCATACCATTTTCACCAACGGTTCAGTGCAGCTCCCAAAGCTCTAAAATAGTATCTAAAATGCTATACAGGTTTGCTTACTCCTACATTTTCTTATATTTAAAACTAAGAAGCATCCCTGGATATGTACATTAGCAGGGAAGGCCGCCTTATTGAATGTTACTGCTTTATCAGACACCACTGGATACCATTTTAATGAATTTTATCCCCTTGTTTGAGGGTATACAAACCCACAGATATATTCATCTTCTCTTTCATTTTGCCACCTGTGTTTCTTCTTTATAATGAAGTTGGTCGCATAATGGGTGAATGAGATTTAATGAGTTTCACCAGATGGGGATCCCTCCGGGGTACTCCCTTTCAATAAATTCATTTATGAAAATATAAACATTTTTGTTATTCCACACACAGTACCTGAAAGTGTGGTAAGCTTCCAGATAATCACTAGGAGTTCTTTTTAGCTTGCCCTAATTTGGGAAAAGAGTTAAAGTTGTCTTCCCCCTCCTCCCTTGTGTTTATGTCTTCCAGCCATTCCTTGCCCTGCTGGATCTCAGGCTGTAAGTCTCAAAGCAGCCAAGCTGCAGGAGACTTGCTTGGCTCGTTAACCTGTGGAAGAAGTCAGACTTGAAAGCTTTTTCTTGTATTCTCCCCATCTCCAGCTCAACTGTGGGCAAGTACCGGTGCCCACAGTCTTAACAAATCCCATCTCTCCGGACCAGAGGCAACAGCATCTATTCAGTCACTGGAAACCCACATGGCCGGGTCTCAGTTTAGCAACATCTGGCTTTCCAAACAGAGAAAACAGGCTGAACAACACTGCACAAACTGATGACACTCAACTTCATCAGACCCTGAAGCGTACAACGGACAGCTAGCATTTTTCTCATACTGAACCCAAGCACTCACTGTCAAGTTTCCTTCCAGGTCACAGTTGAGACGGCAGATGTTCTCAGAGTGTGTTATTGTCCTTGCATCCTGCAGTCAGGATTGTCAATTTATTCAGGTTCCAGAGTAAAAACAGGAGCCAGCTCAATGAAGCAATTGTTCATCCTGCTATGAATCACATGAGAATTTTACAGGCTTCTCTTGGATTCCTGCTTCAGATGGTAAGGGGTGAGGATCCATGTGGGAGCAGACCAGGTGGACAAAGCAAGAGGTGCTTCAAGTTGCTTGTGGTAAGGAGAGCAACTCCTGCTGCCCTGCATGGCTGGAGGGCACTGGAAAAAAACATTTCATACACATTGGCAGGTCATTAATTTTTTTTTTTTTCCATATTTGGGACATTTAGGAACTTGTCAATGCTAATTCTCTATAAACTGATTGTTATAACAACAACAGACAAATTCTATGTTCTTTGGGAGATAAGACGTGTACAGGTTTATCCAGAGACATTAAACCCAGCTTTAATACAGTTGTAATAGAGAGAACAAACTTGGATGAAATGTACTGATAGCAACTGTTATTGTTCAGCTGAATGTCTTGAATAATGAAGACGTGGTATGTGTTGTAGAACACAGCCACTTAGAGCAGGAAAGAAGAGATGAGCTGAGAGATGGGCTGTGTCAAAGGCAGTGCCATGCTTAGTGCCCTTGTGGTGTCTCAACAGGACAGAAAGATTGCCAGTCTTGACAAAAAGGACACAGAGCCAGTTGTCTGTGTTGCTGTTGTCCCAGCCTGAACCATCAAGACCCTTCAAGCACGGTATGGTTTCTGGAGATGTACACTATAACTTCCTGCATTTTTCACACTTCCTGGAGTCGTGGACTTGGAATTCTCTAGTAAATGGCTTGTTTGAAGGAAGATTACCAGGGATGGCACAGAATAAGCACCCTTGTTAGGTGCTGCCAAGAGGCAGAACTCAACTTTGTACCGGTCATAAAATGGTGAGATACCACCTGGTCAATAGGACAGCAGAGCAGCAGACGATGGATGGATAGTCTATAGACAGAGGGTGCCAGCGATGTGATGGACAAGTACCTTTTGGAAAAACTGAAGATGAAAGAAATCAACTGCCTTGGGATCTGCAAGACCCAACCAGAGCGTTTCATCAGCAGTTCAGAATATTTTTACACCTTCTGTTGGAATACTTGTTGAGCTAAGTTCTCTGGCCATCTGTCTCATGTCCTTGATGCTATCCATGATGACAAGCACCCTGAGGATCCACGACAACTCCTCTGAAAATCAGGAGGCTGATGACCTATATAATGCATTTAATAGAGCAGAATTCCACCAAGGGTCTCTCACAGTGCAGGAAGTTATCTTTCCGTGGGATAAAATCAGCATTACTAAGCACAATGTGTTGTGATTAGTTTTTTTTTCTTAGAAAGACAGCTAATGCTCTCTTTTAAGACTTTTGTTGTGTAAACATTTTCAGCTCAAGATGAAGTTCCCAGCCTTCTCTTGGATAAGCTAACCAGGCTGAAGTCTTTTCCTTAGACCTATTTTTGGCCTTGGTTACTTTATGATCACTTTGAACTCTCTCCAAATGTTTAATGTTATAAAAAATGCTGGATGTGAGATTTGGGTAGATTTTAGAAGTAATCTCTCCATTAGCACATGCAGAACTAGTATAAATGGGTTTACACGCACATGGCTTTGCAGGCACCATGCATTCACATCTTTTTATTCACTTATTTATTTACAGTGATTTTTAACTCCTCCTCAGAGATACCTTTCCTCACCCAGAGCTGTGCAAATCTGGTTTTCCTAAACTTACTTTAAATATCATTTACTTAGGACAAAACAAACGAGACCTGATTCTGCATTTTGTTTTACAGTAGCTCTTCCTCCTTCAGTCGCTGTTGGAGAGTCTCCATGCAGAGTCTGGAGGTCATGTTTGCCACAGCTGAACCTGGAAGGTTTCAGGCTACAAACTAAGGCTCCATTGAAGCTGGAAGCAGCTACAAATAAGTTATATACTGTGGGAAAGTAAGCCTTGCATTGTTTAGATAACTTTGAATATATGGGTCACGGGTCATGAGGAAAGGAATCATCCTTTAAAATGTAAATTCAGAAACCATCATTTGGGACAGTTTAAATTCACTTTTGTTGCTCGTTCATAGATGTTGGTTATTACAGCTACCCGATGTAGCCATTGTTTTTAACGCATCAACCTCCTCTCCAAGAAGCCTCTTCCAGGGTTTGAACGCCCTCTGGGTAAAGAAGAAATAAAGAAGGAATACAAACAAAGAAAATAAAGAAATATAAATTCCTCAATTATAGCTTAAGAGATTATGTGCCGGAAGTACACAGGACCAGATCTATTCGATATTTTAATAGGGGAAGTGGCTCAGAAGTATATTGGGCAAAATGTTCTATTTGTTATCTGACACAATGCAATAAAGAATAAAAATTATAGCCATGGTCTTCCATTGTCCTAAGACTTTTGAGCTCTGATCAGCACTTGGTATTTATGGATTCTTTCTTCCACCTCGGTTTCTTAAATTCATCTTCAGCTGGATTAAGAGAACTCCCAACGTAGAAGCCTAACCCTTCCTCCCACTACAGACTCTCGTATCACACCAGCAAAGCTTGTGCTTCAGACAGTGCCAGATTTCTGAGTCATTTCAAGATTTAAAAAAAATTAAAGTTTATAGTGGTGCCTTGGAAAATGTGACATCACTGGAGGTTCCCACAGAAGTTTTCTGCTTATACAGTTCCCACTGTGCAGAGCTTGGATCATTCTAAATCCTCAAATTCTTTCTTGCCACTGACTCCCAGAATCGATCAGGCCTTGCATAGCAGGGAAAGCAGAGGACAAGTAGAAGACAGATATAGAAAAGATCTTCAGGAATGTAAATTACCAGCAGACAGAACAAAGCAGAGTTCCTATGGGAGAAAGCAAAGAAGGAAAACTATGATAAACCCCCCATGAAATTGTGATCTAGGTATAGGATACTGGAACACCATCAAAGAGGCTTTGGCCCCAGCTGCATTCGTTTGTCAAACAAATGTTACAGAGGTGGCTGGGCTGGTGGAACCATGTTTAGATTGTTTCCAAACCTGAGTCAACGCCCGGGGCCTTGATATTTCATGAACCTAAGGTTTATTTTGAGAATTTGGATGTGGCAAGAGGTGGTCTGAGCAGTCAAGCACAAAAGGAACAACCAGCTGAAGTGGTTATTCCACTGGAATCATCCACAGAGCAGCAGGAAAATGAGAAGCCAGTTGAAAGAGGAATTGCTTTTTGAGATGCTTTGCAATAAGACGCAAAGGTGTGATTTGCCTTCCGGTTCTGTTTCTGCACACACAAATGCTGAGGCAGAGTTGAACCCCTGAACAGCCTATTGCTGTAGGGCCCTCCCTTCAGCTCTAGTCCACGCTCATCCTGCACTCATCTTTCCTGCCTCCTCTTTAAATGCCGATTTCTGTTGAAGACAGGTAATAGAGAGGATATAGCTTTAACAGAACATAGTTAAGATCTAGAGGCTTGATAGTGAAATTAGTTAAGCATAAATCTCTTTAAAACCAGGGGACATCTGCTTCATGTTTCCAGTTCTGTTAGTAACACAGCTGAGAACATAATGTTTGGGGGGCAAGGCAAGGAAAGCAAAGTTCATGTCCATGCAGCAAATACGGATGTGGAAAGGGAAGGTGGCTAACATTACAGCACATCTTTCCATGCCCATCCCTTCTTTTTACAGAACAGGTTGTTCCTGGCGAAGAAAAATAACCACATTTTCAGGAACGATGCCACAAAGACACCATTCTTCAATCTACAGGAAAAGCTGGTGAAGTCCACTGCATCAGATGATGCAGGAGATACACACACTCCAAATTGATGCTAGACGTGGAGATCAACATCAATTTACAGCTGGATACCTAAGCCTCACGCAGCATTTGGCTTTTAGAAGTTTTGATTAAAGAAGCAGTCCTTCACTTTTACCTCATTTTTAAAAATTCATTAAAAATACAAAAAACTCTGGACTTGCTTTAGATTTCACCCAAACACCTACATCTCCCATAGCCCTGTAAGCACAGCTGTTAACTGGTTCTGATTAAGCTTTCCAGCTGGGATGGTGGGAGGTGAATATCTCCAGGCTTGGTAACATAACAGGTTCCATGCCAAGCTGTGCCGTGCTGTGCTGGAGGCCCGGCTGGACACAGTGTGTGTGAGAGGCAGTAGCTGCCCACTGCCCCGCTGCTTTTATGGCCATCCTGGGAGAGAGGTAAGGGGGTCTGGGCCAAAACCCCCAAACCCATTCATAGGCACACATTTATTGTCAACCAGATTCGCACAGGAGTTTGGGCGCAACACAGCCTGACTCTAGGAAACCCCTGAGAGCAATCTGTACCAGCATGGACCGGACCCCCTGTCATCCGCCCCTGCTCCAGGCCACTTCCCAGTGCCAGTCTGGGAGGTAATCCCACCTCACTGGAGGGCTCTTTATCCCCTCTGTGTCGACTGCAGCAGGCGGCCAGCTGAGCTTTGATGTCTGGAATCCACAGGCAGTAATTTCAATGAATTCTAATTGAAGAATTGCTCTGTTTCACACATTATTTAGAAGAATGAAGCATAACTATTTTGGGGCAGTACTGTAAGTGAGTGCTGCCTCACATGAAAGGCACAGTTCCCACTTCTGAGGTTGCTACAGGTTCTGCAGAGACAAGCAGCATCACATCAGTCCTGAAAAACGTATTCTGTATCCCCACGTTACCTGGATCAGCAGAAGAACTCACCAGCTGCTGCACCACGACAGGTAACTCAGCATGCAGCAAGCCAGAGCCTGGCTGCAAAGGAACCAAGTGCTGCCTGGCGTAAACAGAAAACCACTGCAGCAAGGCCTCTTTGCATAGTTTATTGGACAACAAAGAAAAATCCCTACTGAGTCCAAGTTCTGTAATTTGAAATCTGTTTGACAGAGTTTTAGACATTGAAAAGGTTTCCTCTGAAAGCGCTTACTTCCTGTAACCAAAACTTACAACACACGGCTTCAAAATCTAAATCCAAATTCAAAATTAAACGTATAGCATAAGTCTCTGAAAACAGACTCTTTATTAAGAATAAAATCATACAAGTTGCAATAAATTCCCTAAGGGCACGATATGATACAGAGTTGTACTGAGGAACTGAAATGGCAAACAGACTGGTAACAGCAAGAAGGGGATTTGGGAGAGAAACACTTGTCAAAGTGGAAAGACTTCACTGAAATTCTGTAACTACCACCTGCCCCACCCCGCATCCCCAGAGCCCCCTCTGTAGCTGCCACCTGCTCCTGGATACCCTCCTCCTCGATTAAAACCTCCCCTCCCTCCATAGCCTCCCCCTGATCTACCTTGGTATCCTCCTCCTCCCGCACGCCTGCTGGAGTAGCCATAGCCACTGTACCCTCGGCCTCTGTAGCCGGAGCCACGCGGGTAACCACCCCAGCCACCTCCACTGTCGTAGCGAGCCATTTTGGGGGGGCGAGGGCCATCTCCGAACCTGGCAAAGAGAAACATTACAGACTTGGTGAAATCTTATGGATTCCATTTTTCAAATTTTACAGGAATAACAAATGACCAAGACATTCAGTTAAGATGCCTCTATTTTCTATTAACAGAACACAACGTTGGAATTACAGTTGCACATCTGCACCTTTCCCACTTCAGAAAAGCTGGGGATGGCCTACCATGCCACAGAAGTGCTCCCTCTGCTAAAGCCTACATCCAGAACAGTTTTCCCCTCAGTCCCACTTCTCCAGCTGACATAAATCATAGGCAGCCTGGTTCTTGTTTCTGTGAGCACCCGTGATCTTTATTTTCCTCCCCACAAAACACAGTGAAATGCACATCGAAGATGTTCTTTGTTTTGTTTCTTATATTACTCATAGATCACAGGTGTTTTCATTTTTCCTTGCTTCATAAGCAAGACATGAAAACAAGGGGCAATGGAGGGGTGCAAGCACAGCCAAATATTTCCAGAGACAAAGATGAATAAGGTTTGCCCAAAATAAATTTGGATTATCTTTTCTTTAAAAGTCATTGTGTTTTGGAAGAGGCGATGATAGCTTTTATTCCTGAGAGCCATTTGTCCTTCCTGTGGAAATAGGCAGTGATCTGTCCACGTCAGACTTGGAACACACAACTTTACGTACACTCAGACTACTGACTTTGAAAGCCTGAGGCTCCTGTCCACATGGGACAAGACTCTCGTGGCACTCAGCTCTGGGCAGCCACTGTGCAGGGAGGGAGCAGTGAAGCTGACAGCTCTGTCCTGCTCCATTGAGGCTCCCACTGTCCTCAGGGGCAGCAGCGGGGAGGGCTCCTGGCCCCAGAGCTCCAGCTGCACAAGCCAAAGGAGCCGAGCTAACCTTGCGTTGGTAGCCATGAGTCGGACACCTGCGGCGGACGGCCTGGAGATCTGACGGATCATATTAAGCATTCGCTCATTTGCCGGGTCCAGCTGCTGAATGATCTCCGGATCTTTAGTGACTTCCACCACAAGAGCCTCCATCGCTGCACGCAAAGCAGTGATGCAGGCACCTGCGTTGTGGGACATCTTCAGCTTGATCCTAGAGCACAAAAAAGGACACTGGACGTACAACGACTTCTAGGAGAGAACCTGTCACCAAAGGTATTCTGAGGAGGGATTTTCCATTGACAACTGCACACATTGAGCCAGAAATCCATATTCTCATCTTTGAAATTCTAATTTGTCAATGAAGGGACATGAAAATTCAGGAGGCAAATCTGCGAGATCCCTCAAGTCTGACATTGTTAAAACGTAACTGTTCTTCTGATTAAATTTGGTCTTGAGATTTCACACGTAAAATACCAGTATGTAACCCCTAGCACCAAAACAGAAAGATAGAGAAATAAAAAGTAAATTAAAAACATGAGGTTCCTCAAGATTTTGAAAGCTCCAGGCCACCCTCAAAAATATTACTTAAGCAATTCTTCACCTCCATTTTACTGACCCGGGAGGACAGGGGGAGGAAAAACAGACATCCAGATGGTATTTGGTCGTGGCCATAAAATGTAAGCTGCCAGAGGCAACCAACAAAACCTTAGCATTTCTCTCCTCAAGCTCTGTTTCTGAGACTTAGAAACAAGGTTTCCTCAGCCTCTGTCTGAAGAGAAGGTCCAAAATACAGAATCTCTCTTATTCCTGCTCCAGTTAAAGTGGAAAAAAAAGCAGGTTTTATGGAAACTGCTTGGTATCTTGTTTTCAATTTAAAGAGAGAATCTGCATGAAGCAGTACTGCCAATATAAACCCCTCCCTTCCTCCTAGGAACAAAGGGAATGCCCTCACAATTAACCTGCAATGCAGGGCTTGCTCTAGGGTTCCTTTTCTATGGAGATTTATGTCTGTGTCAGCAGCCGCTCCCCCCTCAGCCTTGTGTTCCTTCACAGACCAGAACATTACAAGCACGAAGGAGGTCCGTACCAGTCATCGACCAGAATGATCTCCCCATCTGACAGGACTTTCTTGGACGCAAAGAGAAGCAGCTGCAGTGGGCTCACCATGGTCATCGTTTTGGCAGAGATGGCTCGAGTTCGAATCTGCAGGTGGAAAAGGAATACAATTATTGAAATGGAAAACAAAACCCTACATCTTCCACTGGCCACTACAACCAGAGAGCTGTGTGAATAAAAACAGCACCCAAAACATCTAGGTACAGTGTAGGAAATCATAAGAGCACACACGCATACAAAACTGAATGCTGGGGAGTTTACAGGGATTCAGCACTGGCTAATGTAAAAAACACCCAAACTACCTGCCAGTTAAAAGTATGCAGTTTTCCATGAGTGCAGTCTGCAATTATACAGCTGGCATTCTGCAAGAGCCATCTCATGTATGTCTTGTCAACCCAAAAATGACCAAGGCATAGCTGAATTATCTTCCCACCTTCTGTATTGCTGAGGCTGAGATGAAAACCTCCTGTTGCTTCTTTATTAGGGTCCTACACATGAAAATTTGGAAGTTGCAACATGTTTGTGCAGCTCACTTTGCAATTTCATAGAAACAAGACCATAAGCTTGTACTTTAAGTGAGCACTTGGACAATAACAAGCTGTCTGCCAGATATAACAGCATTGACTATCCTTCACTTTGAAGGGCAGTACTTGGGATTTCAGCCTCTCACCCTGACAGCTGCCTCTCTCCCTGCTTTTACTTCTTCACACAGGAGCACAATGGGCAGAATCTGCTGCACTCTGTCCTTATGGAGATTTGCTCCTGTCTGGAAGTTACCACTCATGCTCAAAAAAAACTTCCAGAAAAGCAATTGTGGCAGAAAAATGGCCAGTGCAAGGAGCAGGGAACCTGCAGGTCAGATAGAGACTGCAACATGCAGCCAGAAACAGACGGGACCTCAGACAGAAACTCTCTTTTAGCAGGTAAAAGTAATGGGTAGGGAGAGAGCTACATATAAACCCTTCCTTCACCCCAGATTTCTGTGCAGCTCTACTGAATCTGGTTGACTGGAAGCTACTGGGAGGCTGAGTGACACCATGACCACATGAGGTTTGCTTCCTGAAAAAAAGAAAAAACAACCCAAAATAAACCAAAACAAACAAAAAAAGAAAAAAACTAAAAAAAATCCCAAGCCAAAATATGGCTTCTTCACCAAAAGCCTCTCAGACAACTTGGCAGCACGTGACCAAGAACAAATTCGAAGTCCTTACCTTTTCTCCAAAAACAAAAAAAGGTGACGGATACTTGATGTCCTGGCTGCTGAAAGGGCAGTTGACAGAGGACTTGTGGATGAGTGCGCTGTGCCCCTCAGTGGTAAGAATCTTCCTCTTCTCCTTGTGGTAGCAGACATTGGGGTAAACCCCAAAAGCAAGCAGGGAGATTACAACATCCAGATTGTTATCTGGTCCAGTGTTGTTAAACGGCTGAGTCGTCAAACATTCTGTTGACAGAGAACAGAAGACTGGCTCGCATCCACGGTCACGTAGGACAGCACAGCAGAGTTGTTTTTAGGGTGCTGCAGCAATTCATTTTCTGATTCAATCAACTGGCAGATGTGCATCTGTTCTCAAATAGCCTGGGCACTCAAAGCATTTCATTTCTACATTCAATTTATTCATGGAGAGCAAAAAGTTGAAAAATGCTACTGTAAAGAGATATTTTTCTCCCCCATGCTCTTAAAAAACAAAGAGAGGGGCGCTTGCCCAGAATGTGCTGTACCACAGTGTGTTTCCTGTCATCTGTTTTGGAGACAGATCTACTGGGGAGGTCAGAATGGATGTTTTCATTAGTTTATTTGTTACAAACCTCCCCAGAGTCTCTGTGGCTTGGTTTCAGGTCATCTTGCCCAGAAATAAAGTTAAGGATAAAAGCAACAATGATCCTTGCAGCACGAGGAGAAAGAAATTACAGGAATTTTTAAAAAAACAAAACAAAAATAAGGAGGGGGAGATGAACATCTGCTGAATCCAGCCAGCCATGCTGTTTAACTGAGCAAGTGCCTCAGGAATATTAGGCAAATTCAGAACCCGGTCAACATATTATTTTTCCCCTAGAGACTTGAATAATTGGCCACACTAGCACACATCCCTCCTGCAGCACACATTCAGGAACCATAGGGCACACAGCACGCTTTTAGATCACAGGGACTATCTAGGGCTGATGAAAAGAAGAGGGGGAGCAGATCACAGCACATTTTGGAGATGCAGCAAGTGAAGAAGCAAGAAAACCAGGGGGTAATTCCCTTAAGAACAGTTGTTAATAGATTTTGAATCCTGCAGCCCTAACCTCAGCCTTCAAAACCTCCCTATGCTGCACCACAGCCATCACAACTTCTCTGATTTAGACGATGAAAAGAGAATGAGACAGCTCTAAAATTTCATCTCGAGGCAGCTGTAAAACCAGGATAGCTTTATGGCAAACCCACTGCTTTTGTCTTCATCATAGTTGATCTTGTTTACAGAATGCAAAATGCGGTCATGAAATTACTATGCCCAAGTAGAATCACCTTCAGGGAAGCCAGAACTAACAAGTATTTCCTTCAGCTGGACTTTTGCTTCCCAGGTCATTCTAAGAGTAGACATGCTGAGCCTTTTGTGTTCACAGAACCGTTTTTCTGCTTCTTCGCCACCCATTCTGAAAAACAAAACCAGAGTGAATCAGAAGTCTATTGAAGAAAAGACAAAGTGCAACACACTGTCTGTTGCAGTATTTATCCAGTCTGGTCACAAAACTGCTCACCCCGCGTTACCCAAAGCTTCTTATCAAATTCTGTGCCAAGACAATATACCTTGCATCATCCCAGGCTTGGAAGACAGAGAGCAAAGCAACATGGTCTGAAAACCTGCTCCCAGCAAAATTCCTATGGACGTAACCCAGGCGTTTGCCTTCATTGATGAAAGGTTCAGGGAAACAGGTGGCTGCAGAGATGGTACAAACAGCATCTCCCACGCTGAAAGAAACCACAAAAGGCATCAGGATTGGGTTTATTCGCAGTATTGCTGCCAGCAGCTGCTACAGGCTGTTGATTCTAGTACAAAATTCTCCACTAGAGACCTTAATAATTTGGCCCTTACCTACCAGATCACTATCTTCACAGAAACACCTCCCTGGAAGTGGATGTTCAATTAGCTCAGATTCCAGTACTTTCACAACAGCGAGTATTCACAAGCCCTTTGTCTGTCCCCCCTTCCTCTGATCCATACACCATCTCCTTCTGATGAAAAGGACCCTACAGTCATCACAATTACAAATAACGGAACTTTACAAACGTGTGGATTCATTTTTCTCCTGATCTAGGTGTTAAATTTCATATCTGCCCACCTCAGGCTCACTGCTATATTTCAGTATTTAGAGTCTCACTCTTAATCCGTAAGTATTCAGACTCTACTGGTCCCTTGCAGTTACCTCAAAATTCCATGACTACTTTACACCCTACACTAAGTTATTTATCCTCTGCTCTCATGAATATTCAGTTGTAACATTTATCATTCATCTAGATATATTGTTTTTCCTTTGTAGAGTGCATGTCTAGAGACTGAGTAGCTCAGAGAAAGAACAAAACGACTGCTGAGACTTCTAAACTTACTAAAAAATACAGCCCATTATCATCATCTTGCCAAGTCGAGGTTCAATGGGAAGTTTGGCTAGGATTCTTCCAAGAGGCGTCAACTCATCATTGGAGTCCAGGGCATCGAGTTCTGAAACAAGATCTCTTATTATTAAAGACTATTATCTGTTATTATTAAAGCCTAATCCCAGAAATTCTTAAGATAAGAAATTCAGAATTTAAATAGTTGTGTTTAAATAGAACCCCACCTATATTTAAGTTTAGTGTTGTTTACAATCCTGTCAACTTGATTTTCAAAGCTGGTCTGAGGTCAAACAAACAAATTTTAGTTTTGCTTTACAGATGTTGTACTACCTCCTCCATAATTAAAATAATTAGTATTTAATTCACAGACATTTTTCCATTTATTTTTAGTTTGCATCTGCTCAAACCACTATTACACTATTAAACATTTTTTAAGTCCTTATATTTGATCTAATTAATCCAATTTCTGCCTCACAGAAATCAAAGCAGCCCTTACCACAGCCAGCTGTAGCGTCTTCACTGCAATTGCCAAATCGCAGAACCCTTTGGTCACCAAAAAGAGAACACCACAAATTCTCTTCCATGAGGCTTTACCTGTCTTTCTCTCCTTCCATTACCTTAAAATTATCCCAAGCTCATCCTCAAAGCTATCAAACCACTGTCAACACTGAAGTTCAACAGGGCTGTTTGCCGTACAAACTGAAGCGTCTCGTGACTCTCCGTATCTTTCTAGCCACTTGGCCATAGCCATTAAACTCTACTTCATAAAGCTCGTTTTAAGTTCGTAAACTGTACAAAGCAGCAATTATACAAGGAACTACTAACCTCTCTTTTTCAGTATTTTTAGATAGTTTTGCAAATGCCTTAGGCACTGGACTGAGTCTGTGTCACACACAGCAGTGCCACAGCTGGAAAACAGGAAGCTGGTACTGGTAAAATAACAAAACAAGCATTTAAGCTTGAAGTATCAAGTTTCTTAAAGGAATGACACTCCACTTGGGAATTCGAGTATTTCTTCAGCTGCAAAAGCCACTGCCACCCACACGATGCATCCAGGAAACACCTTGCTGTTTCAGACAGCATGCTACCACACAAACAATCTAACCAGAGATCTTAAAGCCATTTGTAAGCAGTCGTAGTACTTTGGGAATCACTAGGAGCCAGCTTCATTAACATAGAATCTTGAGGACAAACAACAATACCTCTTAGTGTGCGTTCTGCTTCAATCACTGCATCCAAAGGTGGTGGTTCTATTGCTTTGGCTAAAAATTGACCAATTCCTCCCAGACGCAGCAATTTGATGCTCAAAGCAATTTCATGAAGTGGTGTTCGAAACATTTCAGGTGTCATGTGAGTTTGAAGACTGGAATGAGAAGAGAACAAAAAAGCCCGTATTTTTCTAAACACAGGCTTTGATCACCATCACGGGTCATTCCATCAGCATAAACTACCACCCTCCTAAGCAAATGCTACTTCCCAGCCAAAACTCAGACTCTGATGTTTCTCCTGTAACTGAGGCTCTCATCTCTCATGCTTTAATCTTCACCTCAGGGTAAATTTACAATGGAAACACAGAGGGTACAGCCCCCACGTCACCACTACCAAGTGTGGTTTCCAGCACGAGCTGACTACCTGTACAGTCTGCTTGGCTGAAGGCCGATTCACAGTGTGGCTGCGTCCAGCCCCACACCTGTCCCATTACAATCACCTCCTACATTGCTAGGGAAAGTCTTCCACTCCCGAGACACAGAACTTGCTTTCAGCCTGCCTGCACATTTCTGTTTTGATCACTAAGAGGAAGCATTTTTGCTGGATGTTTTCCAAAGGTGTTTTTCCTGGTAGGAAAAAGATTTGATGGAAACAGATGGAGGTCTTAAGTCTTTAGCACAGTACTGTTAGCGATCCTTTTAGCGTGCTGGTTGAAATATGAACTCCTAGGAAGGACTGTAGTGAGCAACAAACAGCTAGAAAAAGGTTTCACCTTGAACAGATGTCCAGATTCAGGTGGCACCAGATTTAAGTGGCATCTCTCAAGATTCTCTGCACAAACACTCTTTCCTTCACAGGCACCATGGAGCTAGGAAGTATATTTTGGGTTTATATTCTTTGAAGGAAGACAACCTTAAAAGTCATGATGTTCCATGGTTACTAAGGTAGCCTAAAGCCAGTTCACTGTCAAAAATTCTTAATTAGAATCACTGTACTGCAGATCTAAACAAATCTGAGCAATTTCAGGAAAGGTTTTGTTCAATTGATGCTTTCAGAGGTTAGAAAAAGTTGAACATCAAAACACAGCTATGCTCCAACCGCTAGCTGAGAAAGGGGCACCGAAACTTTCATGACAGACATCAAACACCAAATGTGACAGCTGTGTAGACCTCTGCAACCAGCAACAGATTTCCATGGCTGAGAAACAGCCTGGCAGACAAAAGGGGTCAAAAGTTTCAGCAGCAGGGAAGGTGCGAGAGCACCACTTCAGCAGCATGAAGGAGCTTCGTGGCCACAAAGTGGGGATGGAGCAAAAAGTAACATCTGTTTCCCCTGCTTTTTACCACTTTCATGATAAATTTGCCTGTTATGTGGAGATGCCAGGTGCTTTCAATATCTGAAGGCAAATTAGAACCATATCCTCATTACAAAGATTTTTTTTGCTTTGCCTCAACTCCCACGCAGGATGATTTTTCTGAGAGGTTCCATAGGTTGCAATGGAAGTTCCAAAGAAAATCACTGATTATTTATCCCACTTACAGTATGGGTAGAAGTATATAAAACATATGTGAATTTTTTTTAAGCCAAAAAACTGAGATCTTCCAGTGTGAACTGGCTTCAAGCATCTCCTCTCTGTACCTTCTGAAATCATCTCCCCAGTTTGATCAGAAGTAGCATACAAGAGTTCTTGGAGAAGAGTCTGATGTTATTTCATTCCTAAAGAGCAGAGCCTCACCTTTCAAAGCGAGCTCTGCTGCACAAATGGAAACAAAACCCAGGGCGCACACGTCCAGCTCTGCCTTTCCGCTGCTCCAAATTAGTTTTTGATGCCCAGACTGTGGCATAGTTTGTCATGTTATTATGAGCAGTGAACAGCTTCACTTTTTGCCTGTTACAGGAAAAAAAAAAAAACAAACAACCTTTAAAATCAGATTTCTTCCTTGCATCCTGCTAAATCAGTTCTTATTGTATTCCTTGCAGCTTTTAACAAGCAAGCCACCTGTTTGACTAGGTGAGCTCTGGCTAGCTAGCCAACCACCTGGAGGCTGAAGTATCACACGCTCTATAAAGCAGTTGCCTCCAGCTACACATAGAACTAAGTTTTCACAACTGTCTCAAAAGGTTAAAGTTCTCACGCAGTTAATGAGATCCCTACGTGTAATTCACTCTGAGAACACGCATAGCAAGGCAGGATCTGTATCAGACTACAAAAACCTTCCCATTTCTCATCAGCTACACACTGAGTGTCTGTAATATTCATTTGGCAGACGACATATTTCAAATAGGCATGGAGACCCAGTGACACCTCACATGAATAGTGTCAACGTGAATGCAGCTGACACAAACCAGCCCACTGAAATGCCAGTGTGGTTTGTAACTGTGCTGGACGGCTAAAGACAATGCAAATTTGTCTTGAGTGAGTTAGAGCCCTCAAATTCAGCTTTGTGGCTGTGGGAACACAAGGCAGTTCTGTGCAGAGTCATTTTTTTGCATTCCAAAGAAAGGATGTACAAAACAAAAAGCTCCCTCACGAACTCACTTGCAGGAGTCTATAACGTAGACCACATCATTGATGGTTATGCTGGTCTCTGCAATACTGGTAGATAAAATAACCTATAAAGACAGGAAGTGTAAATTGAAATATATTTGGGTGAAAAAGTTAAGGATGGACTGCAAGAGAAACTGCATTCACTACTGCAAGATAAACTGCATAAACTCTATAAAAACAAGACAGCAGTACATTCCATATAAGCACAACAGAACAAAGTATGTTACACTGCACATAGAGAAGGCTCTCACACCTTTGTTACTCCAGGAGGCACAGGATCAAACACTCGACGCTGCTCTTCCAGAGGAATTTGTGAATGCAGAGGTAATATTCTATATTGGTGGCCTCCTACAACATGAACAGAAGAAGGTCGTTAACTACTACTGTGTAAGTCTCATTTCACCTTTGCACAATATAAGAAATTTCTATCCATTCATTCTCATGGCAAATGAATCCAGCTCTCTCAACCACTCAGCCAACTCTCATCTTTACGCAGTCAGTAGTTTCCTTTGGAAAAGGAGATGAAATATAATAGAACACAGCTGCTTGTACCGAAGCGTGGATTCATTTCTAGATGCTTCTGCATTGTATATATCAAGTTCCAGCCAGGCAAGAAAACAAGTACAGCTCCTGGGACATTCAGGGTCTTGATATAAATTAGCAGGGCCTCGATGAGTTCAAAAGAAGTTTCTCTCTCACTCAGCTGAGCCATGGAGCGCTTTGTTTCCGGGCCATATTCATCACTGCAAATAAGGTTGCAATTGGCCTACAAAAGAAAAAGAAAAACCAACCAAAAAATACCAAAAAAGAACAAACCACAAACAAAATTATATGAATTAATTTACACAAGCTGTGGAGACTGTCTGACCAGGCAAATATGAGACGCGTGCATAGGGAAAATCTCAGGCACAGCTTACAGAATGACTCACAATAAGGAGTGCAAGTCCTGCTTCCCCATATGTCTAATACAAACAACATAATTGAATGGAATTCAAATTTGATTGCATTGAGTTATAACTGAATATAAATTTGCAGCAGGAAGCTATCGAAAGAATTTAACTTCTGCTCAGCCGAATAACATCATAAGAAGCAGAAGAAAACACTTCTCTCAAGAAAAACTACTAAATTTTTAAAATTCCAAATAACAGACATAAATAGTAATTTCAGACTGACAAATCAAAAGCTGTACCACAAAAGCGATAGTTTCCTGACAAAGTATGTAAGCACTAACATCACCAACTACAAGAGAAGGAGAACCTGAATTTTCACTCTGAAAAATATCACCAAGCTCATATTTCTGTATCTGTTTTTTCCAAGATCATCAATGTTTTCACTTTCAAAAGCATTTCAGTTCCATCTTTAAAGTGGTCAAAACGTAAGAATTTTAGCTTCAACAAAAGAAGAAATTCTTCAATTTACCAGGCCCATAAGAAAACTCAATTCTATATCTGAAGTGAACAGTAATCTGGGATATTAAAAT
This sequence comes from Neomorphus geoffroyi, assembly GCA_033558235.1. NCBI lineage: Eukaryota > Metazoa > Chordata > Aves > Cuculiformes > Neomorphidae > Neomorphus > Neomorphus geoffroyi. Next base: position 6,033,729 of record JAUMJM010000074.1, read on the forward strand.
AGGAAAGCTGCTAAAAACGTTCAACAATGCTGAATGAATTACACTTGAGCTGGAGTCCTAACTAGCACTTGTTTAATTTTTTTATATTAAGATAGTCTAACATACATCATCATCTTCACCATTTTCTTCATCCTTCTCTTTCTTCTTCTTTTCCTTTGGTGGAGGAACAAACTGAGTTAGCTGAATGCAATCTTCCAGAAAATAAGCTGCAAGGAGAGACATGCATCAGTTATCAAGACTGACCACTCGAAGCCTGTGAAAAGGAACACAATTCTGTACCATCTCTTGAGATTTTCCTGATATAATTGAGATATTTCAGATTATGAATCCACTCCTTGACTGTCAGCTATTCCCTTACTACTCCAATGATCATTCCTCTATTCAATATGTTTCCACATAATTTTTGCTGTTTTTTCTCTTTAGTACTGGCTTATTTAAAGCGATTTCCATTATTCCTAATATCACAGATAACTGATCTGAAACACCTATCTCATTCTCCAATGAAAACTACCCCATGCGGTGGTGCTTTGCAGAGGAAGTGAGGAGGTGGGGGAGTAGCATTATTTGTTTGTGTTTTTAAACTGAACACTGCTATGAAATAGTTCACTGTTACTGAATTATTTGCCCAGGGTAACCCACATTCTGTAAGACACGACAATCCAAAAGAAACTTTTATCTTGCCATACCCATAATCTCAAATCCTACGATTGATAAAATAAAAACTGAAAGCTCAGTCAGTGATTTACCTTGGACAGGGTAGGTTCTACCAAAGACCTCAATGATAGGACAGTTGAAGAAGTATTCACAAAACATACTGGTATCGATGGTGGCAGACATGAGTACGACCCTGATTTCAGGGTATGCCTGAACCACATCTCTCAGCACCACCAAGAGAAAGTCAGTCTGCATATAAAGAGAGAAAAAAAAAAGCATCATTAATTTGCTACCCACAAGAAACAACATCTTAGCAAGAGACCAGAAAGAATTACACAAATACATTCATTGAGCAAGAGCTTTGCTAGGCAAGAGAATTAACAATTATCCCAACGTTCTAGAACCAGAAACAGTTGTCAGTGTTTTATTTTGCAAATAATGTAATTCCAGGATAAGTGAATTTCAGGATTTCCCGTGTAAATAAGAGTTATTCTTTTATCAGAATGAAACAAACTAAAGAAAAACATTTAGAAGCAGCTTGCTTCCCTCCTAGCCATACATTATAACCTCAGAGCTTTTTAAAGTTGGTTTACGTATTAAAGTAGCCATAGTTTATAAAATAGAGAGGAATGACTCTGGGCAATCGTATGCGAAGGTTTAGAGTTCGACTTAAATATGACATTTATTACGTTCTGCCTTGCAGCTAGGCAGGCTCTTAGCACAACAGGTAAAATTCCAATCTCATTCAAAACTTGAAAGCTTATATTTTACTTCATTAACACAAATGTAATAGACGAAGAATGAGAAAAGTCTGCATCGCAATTCTATCGAAACAAGTCCCCAAATTCTGCCAAAACCAGCTGAAACATCATGTCAGAACTTAGCAGTTTCACTTGCTATCGGTGTGGCAAAGCCAAATACTATATGGAAGAATTCAGGGGACAAAAAACATTTCCCATTTCTTAAGATATATACAAACCCTCCTCTGATTCTATTTTCAACTTGTTGCATTTTTTGTTTCAAAACCAAAAAATGTGTCACCATTAAGACAGCAGCTTCTGTAAATACCACTGTTGTTCCATTACAGGGATATAACACGGTCAGAAGAAAGAGCACTCCAAAGTAAACGCGACATTCATCACACTCCCACACGGGGACAAGGAGTGCTTGTACCATCGTGCTCCATCACCCACAAAGGAGCAGGACAGAGAAGGAGATACTAACAGACAAAAGAGATAGGGCAGAAAGTAAGCACAAGTCCTCGCTCTTTTAATCAGGTAAGGAGTGATCAGGAGAAGAATTTCTAAAATCTTAGCAAAGAAAGCTCCCATCTGTGTCAATCAGTAAAATACAGTTTCCTTTCCCACGTTCACTATTACAAAGGAACACAAGCAAAGTTAAACTGAACAGAAACAGAGGTACAGGATGGTCATCACCAACTAACTCACATTGATGTCTCTCTCATGGATCTCATCAACAATAACATGACTAATGCCACGGATTCCCGTCTCCACCTTTCTCAGAAGAACACCTTAAACAGAGAGATTACATGTTCACATAGGTAACAGCTCAGCCTTCCCACTCACCCTTTGCCTCATTTAATCAAGAACAATTGCAGTGGTTTAAAAATCAGGAAGCACGCAGGCCACCAAGCACCTTTCACAACCCCATCTCTAACACCCAGTCCTGGTTCCCCTTCTGCTTTTAAGAACAATTAATGTATGGCAAATTTATCTCTTCAGGAGTTTTTTCTGCGAGGTATTGAACCTGTGTTATTGTACTTCTGAACAACAGAACTTGAACCTCCTCTGCACAACAGGATGTCAGCAAACTTATTCTATCCAAAAAAAATGTGGATAATCTTTAATTTTTAGAAAATCTTTTAAAATGTAACCAAGTTCCCACTTTTGCTGCTCACTCACGATTCAGACCCATCATTAATAAGCTCCAAACATAAACAAAACAATACAGACCTACAGTGCAGAACAGCACGCTGGCATGCGGCCGAGGAAGCACAGATTCAAATCGCACGCTGTATCCACAGCTTTGCCCAAGTTCTTCTCCTCTCTCATACGACACGCGCTCTGCTACAGAAACTGCACTAATCCTCCGAGGCTGAGGGAGGAAAAAAGGTTTTCTCTGACTTAATGATTAAAGTTTATCAGAACACCACTGAAAACAAGAAAGCAAATTGTAAAAGCTATAGGTGTCCTAAGATTTCTTTACAGAGCAGTTATTGCACGGTAATATCTTTAACAGTGGGCTTGTTTCTTCTGTAATGGTGAATTCTGCACATAAAATTCCAGAGGAGGGCTATATAAGGTTACACAGGAACTACCAGCTGGCATTCGCCCAACTGTTTCCCCTTGTTGTACCAAAAGTTTCCACCTGGGCAGGGTACGAGCCATATTATCCTGACTGTACCTACGTGAAAGAACACTCCAAATGAAAACACATGTGATGCTGAGGTTTCTCCTACAGGTAGCAATGAGGAGATACTTGTAAGAACGATGTCCTGTAATGATAATCAGATTCCTCAACACATCCTAATAAGTGGGCATCCGATCGGAAAACGTGAGTGGTTGCATTTGTAACCTAATCCTCACCTGCGTCACTACGATGTTGCACTCTGCAGCTCTGTTGGTTCTGATGTATTCATCCAGGATGTACTGCGGCACTTGTGTCGTTTTGCCACAACCAGTGGCACCACGAATCACAACAACCGAATTGTGATGGACTGCATCCAGAATTTCACTTTCAAAATTCTTCACAGGTAAGGCCTCTCTCTCTTCTTGGATCTGGAAAAAAAAAAAATGCAACACATTTCCAAAAATCTCCAAAAATCAACCTATGCTGCTCCACATCCATACTTTGTCTCACTCTTCTGCCCCGATTTCACTTACACTGTGAAAACTGTAAGAACAAATTGTAGCTTGTATTTTTTCCCCTTAAAGAGGCAACTCATCCCCACATCCATTCAGCACTCCTGAAAACTTGGTGCGTAATGCTATTCAAATTCAGACTTACACACTCGGTATGATATGTTCAACCTCTTTTGGAACAGAAAAAGACAGCTGTGTTACAGGGAGCATTCTTACCCTTTGTAATTCTTGATCGTTCTCCAAACGGTCCATGAAATCACTTTTCAAATCCATGCTTATTTGCTCTGGAGTGAGCTGTAAATACAAGACATTGTTTGGAGGGGTTTTTTACCCCTCTGCTTATCTGTATCGTAACTTCAGTACAGTAAAAGCCACACCAACATAATGACTCCAAGCATCAATAAAGGATCATTTCCTACATAACTCCATGAAATCAGTTACGCCTACGAGCTATTTTACTTCATTTGTTCCAGTGTGTTAAACCACCGCCCTCAAAGAAGTTTCTCAGAAAGATCCTGAATACTGAAAAAGGATGATTATTTAAACATAAAATACTTGAACTGCTTGAGAAACACACTCCATTCAGTAAGGCAAGGAGATACTTAGATGACCACTCAGACAGGAGCTTTTAATGTACAGAATGGGATAATATAAGTACATAACCACCCACAGAACAGTAGCTGAAAAAGGAAAAGTGAGCAGAGGGGGAAGTTTATCAGGCAACTTTTGTTGAAGAAAGAAATCTAAGGAAATTCAAATTTGTTACCAAAGGGCTAATAGGTTCTACAGACAATAAGCTGGCTGCACCGTGAGCAGTTGCATGCACTAGGACTAGAAGTCCTAACTGGGTTTGAACCCAGCTCAGTTTGTAATGTCTGTAAGTACACTGATTATGTGTTTGAAGCAGCAACACTCAAATTTACATCAGTTCCACATTCTTTAAATCAATATATAATGATTAATATTAAATTAGGGTCATTTATGGGAAAATTCTGCAGTTGAAATTAGTATTAAACTATTATTTTAGTGATAAGTTTTCTGCTTCACTGTTGCAGGAAACTGAGGTTCCTGCCCTTAGAGTCTTTCCTGACCGGGTTATATCCCTGGCCAAATTATGCCTCTGAACCTGGAAACATAGTATTTCTTCCCTTCTTCCTCATTTTACCAAACCACATTGCTGCTTTTCAATTGTGTGGTGAATGGGACTGAAAATGACAAATAAAGCAAGCAGGCTGATCTTGTACTGAAAATGGTTTGGAGCAGTTTCTCCTCCCAGAAAAGAAAACCCTAGCGTGGAAATACGGTAGGCTATTTAGCCAGTGAATTATATATGCCCTCATAATTTCAATTAGAGCTTTGTATGGGCTGCCTAATATCAGGCAAAAAGTGAAAGAAAGCAAAACATTGGCACATCCAAGACACTGCTGCTCAGTAACCTAATAAAACATGCACTAAATACAAAGGACACCTACCAAAGGACTCCCTCCCTTCAGGTAGAAAAGGGAAGAAGTACTGTCACTGGACTGTTTTCTCCTTTGGAATAGCTCATACTTTTTAACTCTTGGGGGGAAAAAAGCATTTAAAAGTTCTGGAAGCACAGGGAAAACAAACAACAAATCGTTTTTTTAAGCTCGCTTACATTTGCCAGAGGACCCTCATCGATATTGCAGCTGGTCCAGGGGTTCCAGTTGGCATAAGGTGGTGACCATGGAACAACTCCTGCATGATTTTGTCTTTGCGATGGTTCAAAATGGGCCAGCTTCCCAACATTAATCAGAACTGGATTACTGGGATCTTGAGGCTATAAATTAAAAAATAAAGGGGGCAAAGAAAGAGAAGTGTATTAAACAAGCAGATCTAATGTTGAATACCAGAGTATCTGAACCACACACTCACCATAGGCACAATCTCCAGAGACAGGTCCCGTACAGTCTTCTGCAGCTGATTTTCTAAGTCAGAAGACAGCGACACCTCATAGGGTTCCATCTATTAAATAGTTAAAAACTACACGTTGATATACACAAGGAAACAGATAATGGAAGCCAGAACTGCGGGCTACTAGAGAGTATACCGGACTATCAAATAGTGCCATCAGTTCAAAATACACATTCTCAAAGCATTTTGCCCACTTTTCATAAAACAAGAATCTGTAAAATATTTCCAGACATCTGAGATGAATTTCACAGGAAAACATTCCCAAACTTGTAAAAAAGTATCAAAAAAACGCTGATGTGCCAGAGAATGAAACCAAATAGCCAAAACCGTATGTAGCATAAACAGAGATCTTTAAGCTTGTCGAAAATTTATAGTGAAAAAAGCATTTGTTACAAAACTATTTAATTTAAGATGCTGTAAAACTAGTTTATTGCTCCACTCACATACACATGAAGTTGTATTTCTGATCCAAAGCACCAGCCAGAACAGAAACAGTTGCTGACCTAAAGAACCATTATTATCATCATCATCAACTTGTAAGCTGTGAAATACTGAGAGCAAACTCCAACTCACTCATCTTTATAAAAGAGCACTTACGTGTTACTATAATGGATGCAATAATTTCTGCTCCTTCAACCACACTCACCGATTCTCCTTTTTTCTTTGTCTGTCCAGAGTAAGGTTCTATGACACCGAGATGGTAGAGCTGTCTCACCAAGGAAAGGGCACACGCCTGTGCTGCCAGCTTTTTGTTCGATCCGTGCTCCCGACTGAAAATCCCTGCGGCACACAAAGGTCAGAGCTGTAGTCGCCGATGAGTCAAACAGCTTCCATGGAAGATGCTACTCTGAGATGAGCTTTCTCATTGCACGCAGAGGCTGGGTTTCACAGAAATCTTCAAATCTTGACAAATCCAGAGTTCCAACATAAAATCCAAGCAGGTCCCTTCACCAGCTGACTCAAACTAGCTGGGTAATGTTACTCACTGACTTCCTGGGGAACTCTTCTAAAGTTCTGTCTGCATTCAGCATCTTAGGAAGAGTCTGACTATCCTACACAACACAGCCACATCGTACTAATTTCACAGCCCTACGCAGGTGTCCATGGTATGGACAGCATGCCCACTGCCTGGGAACATATTAGACACCTCCATTTCTCAGATATGTGAAGAACAAGTAATTAAGACAAATCAAACCTACTGTATATCTCTCAAGTATTTCTTTGTGCTGAGAGAAAAAAAAGATTACTGGAAGCATATAATGGACAAGTAGTAGAAAACAACAAGCAAAACACGCAGGAAAAGTTTCATTCAGAGAACAAATATGAACCTTCACCTCTGGAAGCAGCTCCAGCACAGAACTGTAAAAGTCCGAACCCGTGAGTATGACCAGAGAGTTCCTCTGTACCAACATGCATCTCTTGCTAAGATAAAAGAAAAACAAATGGAAGCACTTACTTCTGCACAGTTGCTTCACATAAATGTTCATTTCTGCAATAAAGCTCCTGTAAGAGAATGAAAGAACACCAAAGTGCAATTGTTGTACCAATAGCTGATGCTGAGACAGCAAAAATATCCACTCTTTCCTATTTTTCTAAGCAGAGATCTGTGTCCTCGGTCAAACTCTGAGCTCATCAATGTCCAAGGTAAAATATTACTGCTTTCAGTTCCTTTAACCCCAAGTTAGTAGGTAACAGACCTGCCATCAATAGAACCAGTAGATCTGCTAAGAAGAGCCCTGCAAATGCCACCATTCAGCATTGAAATTTAAAGCCACATTATTAGGAAATATGCTCTGAGCAGGCTAAGTTTAAGGTAACGATTATAAAGCAGACAGTATGTTAACAACAATAACTTCATCCCACATTATACTTGTGTAACCCACTGGTAGACTGGTTTATTAACTCAGATGCAACACTCAATACAGCGACCCTAGGTTTTGCCACACATTGGGGCAGCTCAGAACACAGACCAAACCAAACCAGATCATTTTGCCAAAGACCATTGAACATATCTGCACAGGAGACAGAATACTTGAATTTTTGTGAAACCCTTATTGTCGTACTCTGAAAATAGGATATAGAAAAAAGGAACTCTGTGCAGCAAATGTAACAGTATGCCTTGTAGGCATGTAACCAATTCACTTAAAAGTCAACCAGCATGTTAATTTAGGCTTAAAAAACTGAGAAAGCCAAGTGTCAACAGAGGATAATGGAAATCAAGATCCATGTTCTCAAGAATCACAAACCAAAGTGTGTATTTGCACAGATTAAAAATTAAAGCCAAATTCTTATAAGGCAGGATTTACACTGGCAAATGTGATTCAAGATGTATGACTGGGTTTTATTGAACTGAGATCCTCTTTGAAAACTACGCCTTGGTACTGTCACAGCTGCAGGCAGAGCCTTGCATCTCTGTCCTTCAACCCCTACTGTAAACAAACAAAAAAAGGTTAAAGTGAGGGACTTAAATTCCAAGTTAGAACTCCTTCCTGTACTACCAGTGAACTGACCTTCAGGCACAGTGGCTTCATGGGTCGAAGGCCACTGGCTGTCAGGGACACAACAGCCAACTAAGGCACCGATGACAGTATGTTTCTCAGCCAGGCCTATAGTCAGCATTCAATCTCATTCTCCTCCACCTAAGGGGAGAACAGCAACACCAGAAATCAGTTTGCAGCAGCATCCCGTGTGATTGTTTAGCACAGCCTCAACAGCCCCTGGGTGAACACGCACAGATCTTTGGTGTCGCTCGCTGCTATCGTCTTCAGCAGGAACAGAAGGAGGTAAAGGCATCCCACTCTACCCATGGCATCCCAAATGAGAAAAGCCACATCCCATCCCTCAATATTTAGTTTATACTTTGTGCAGTGGGAGAGCCACGTTCATATTTACCATTTATACCCTCCTGTTGTAATTAAAGCAGTTTCCAACTCCAAATTTTCCAGTTATTACTAAGTTCTTACACCATGTGACTATGGTTAATTGAAAACAAAAATACATTTCTCCTTTAAAAACCTCTGAGTGCTGACACTTCTGTTATAAAGACCAATACTTTATAAAAAAAACCAAAACAGATTGGTAAGATACATGGCAACTGGTGTTTCTTAAAAAATAAAACTAATTATATCACTGTCCTCAAAACTCCAAAAACTCCTGAAATCATTCCTCTCCTATTATACACATCAAAAGGATTAAACCCAGTAGTCTGCCCTCTCTCACTGAACACTAGAGCACATTAGGATAGGCCTGAAACAATCCGATCATTTGCAGCAGATCATGAGTTTCCCCTTCTGTCACTCCATCCAGGGCAACTCTCACAAGCTTCCCTGGATGTAGTAAATGGGAAACTCTGAAATGCTCTCTGGAAGAACAGCAAGTAGGCTGAGAAACATACTGTCATCTATGCCACCTCATTCTGCTCAAGGTTATATAAATCTAAATATACGGGGTTTAATGCTGCACAAATAATCTGCAAGTTATAGAATAAAAGAAGTGCTCAAGAACTACATTTGCAACAAGCATATTCAAAATTCTCAGTACTGTACAAACTGATTTTTCAAGTTACTCATTTAAGGGAAAGAAATGTCCTTGCTTGAAAACATAAATGGAGATGAGTGACTTGAAGACAAGTCTTAAATGAAAATGTAGAATGCTCCGACATCAATATACATATTTTGGATGTTCTAAATGATTGTAAGACTTAACAACAAAAGAACACCACAAGTCCTGCAAGTGAGACTCTCATGGAAGACTAATAAGAAAATTCACTTGACTTTCTGAAAGAAACCACCCTCTAATAGAAAACATATTTATGTAATGCAATAAAAAAAACATCAACAAAAATCCAGCAACAGCAGCAGCAGGATGCCATCATTTCTGACCACAAAACTTCACTATATTTCACATGAAATAATACAATATCCTGACGTTTTGATGATTTAAGACTATTTCAAACGGGGTAAAAAAAATGAAAGCCATCATTTCTTTATGCACAATCTGTTCTGTGTTATTTTCGTAATTGGAAGAAGCACATGTGAATTTGCCGATGGAATGGGCAGAAAGTCAAGAGTAATACGCAGCTGGTTTCAACTAAAATTTAAGACTCTCACAACTCCCTTGGGAAGATTTTGCCAAAATAATTTTTCCAGTAGAGGACTCCACTGCCAAAAAAATTAATTATAATAAAAATATAAATAAGATGTCCTTAAAGCACATCTCTACATGAGCACACATAAGCATATTTAAGATTTGATCAAAACGTACAAAGGCAACTACAGTCATACAATTACTGCACACAACCAAGTACTCCTTCCACTCAGACACCCCAGCAGCTCGCTAGAGCACAGCGATCATTTCAAAAGCTGCCCATCCATGAAAACCATTAGACAGAAACTCCTTCAGAATCACTCAGTTCTAGGCACCAGGGCCCATCACCCTATTTCAAGAATTAGGAACAGTGTTGGTCCCAGTGAAGAACACCGCCTTCTCCAGTGGCACTAAGGAGCACTGCAAACAAGTGCCACCAGCCACTGTCACTGAAAATGTTTCTAACCCTTCGCACGCAGAAGGTGACTAAAACTACCAAACCTGTTGTGATCAGGCCCCATTTCAGTGTATTTATATTCTTCCTGAATCTTCTCCTTTTGGAAAAACTGGTTCAGACGTGCCTTGGCATTTTCCAAGGTCCAACCCCCGTGAAGATCAGCATCTAATTCCACTTCTGACTGTGAGGTCTAATATTGGGAAAAAAAAAGTATCATTTTCTCATTTCTAACAGATTTCAGTTTTAAATGCTCTTAAAAGTCTTTGAAATAACTTGTCTAAATGCTAGGAAAGAACTAACAATTCATTGCAGGAAACACTAAAAATTCCTCAGTATTTCCTTATTTTCATGACAAAATGTCTCTGTGACTGGATACTCTCAGCATCCAGAGCAATTTATTTTGTTCTTAGCTTAAACAAGTTACCTTTGTTAAAAGTCAGCTGGTAAATCTGCAGCTTAAGTTAAAACCAACAGCAAAATATCAAGTGAAAACTGCAAGCTTGATCATAAATCTTAATAACAAATGCAAAGGCATAAAGGATACCTATTTAAAGAGAATTACATAGAATGACTTACTGTCTGTGCTTCTTGCTCCGCTCTCTTTAAATAGTAATCTTGCAAATTTGCACCCCGATCCCATTGAGCTCCAGTTCCACTACTGCCAGAGTTTCCAGACGCTGCGCCTGGGCCATTGCCTGCCGCATGGGGAAAAAAAACCACCAAAACCAAAATAACTCTCCCACCAAAGACATTCTTAGCAGTGGAGAGGTATTGCCTGGCAATCTCAACGGGACATGACTAGTGCCCTCAGATCTCAGGCAGGCATTCACACTTCTGCCTCAAAACTGCAGTGACTTGTAACACTCTTCAGTCTGCAGAATTTTCCTCTTTGAGAGAAAAAAAACCACCCCCAAACCTATGGGCATACATCACATCCATACACATAAAACACAGTTTTCACTGCCTTACCTATTTCAGCCTTTTCAGCTGCTATAATCAAATGTGGAGGAAGAGGTCCACCCAAAGTAGAACTGGAACCTGTAACATCTCTAGGTGCTTCCTGTCCATCAGGGGCATCACCAGCTACTGGCTAGGAAACAGAATGAAGGGATTTATCAGCACACCTGTACAGAGTGTACAGAGTGGAGTTGTTCAGTCTGAAGAAGAGGAGGCTCAGGGGAGACCTTATTGCTCTCTACAACTGCCTGAAAGGAGGCTGTAGTGAGGCAGGGGTTGGTCTCTTCTCTCAGGTGACCACGGACAGAACAAGAGGACACGGTCTCAAGCTTCACCAGGGGAGGTTTAGGCTTGACATTAGGAAGAAGTTCTTTACTGAGAGGGTGATTGGCCATTGGAATGCGCTGCCTGGGGAGGTGGTGGAGTCACCGTCCCTGGAGGTGTTTAAAGAAAGACTGGATGAGGCACTTTGTGCCAGGGTGTAGTTGACAAGTAGGAGTAGGTGTAGGTGTTGGGTCATAGGTTGGACTCGATGATCTCAGAGGTCTTTTCCAACCTTATGATACTGTAAGTCATGCTATTGTTTAACTAGAACAGTTTAAAAAGATCATGTGCCCCCACAGCTACCCCCAGTAGTAACCCCAACAGTAACACCCTTTTAAAAGGAATACAACTGCAGAACATTTGGGGTTTTGTGGGTGTTCTGCAAAAGGATTTCCAACCAACACGTAGCGCTGACTTACTATGTTCAGCAATTATAGTATCAACTGTTTCAGCAACCAGGTTAAAATAACAGGTATTGGTGTCTATCGTATAACCAAGGAAACTCAAACATAGTCCGTGAACACACACAAAAAAAATTAATGCCTTTAGGAAATGACAAAATTACGGCCATTTGAAGGCTTCCCATTTTGAGATGTTCAGCTAACTGATCACACCACCTCTGCTTTATTCACAACAGAGAACATGCAACCCCTATTCAGGACCCAGCTGTGCAGCACAACACATTGTTGTGAAACTGAACAGTACACCAGAACCAGTAGAGGTCCTGCTAGCCAGGGCCTCCTCTAGGCTGACAAGGCAGGGAAACTGCTTCCACTGATCAAACTGTGTGTCTTACACACACAGATCCCTAATGAGACATAGAAAAACGCTTCCCTCCCAATGTATAACACATAGCCTAATTCTTTATTTACTGTTCTTTAAATTAGCTCCTCAGCTTTCATGGGGTATTCACTGCAGATACTTGCACAGCTCATAAAACATCGTAAAAAGTAGTGACCCTGTTACACATATGAGATACTATGGTTAAAAATGCCGAATTTTCGTTATCTGGTTTAAGTCTGTGGTATTTTTCAGTTTATTCCATTTTTCTGAAGGCCACAGTCTTCTATATCATAGCACACATTTAAAATCATTCCCAGTGCCAGGTGTGAGTACTCAGCACTTTTAAAGCCAGGCTTACAGAAACTCTGATTGCTCCCCAGCCTCATCAGTTACACAGACCAACAAGCACCTGTTTTTACATCATCCTACAACATTCCCTGTATATATTCCAGCACTGCAAGCAGAAGTCCTACACTTTCAGCCTTCTTCACAGCACGTGAGTGCCAAACTAACTCCAGGGATGAGATATAAACCAGATGCACTGCGCTGCAATTAAAGATCAGCTTTTGGGGAGGAGAAAGAGCAGCTTACTCCAAAAGCAGGAACTTCCTCTCTCTTCATTTGGTTCACCCGCACTAAGTAGTTGACAAAGTCTCGAGCAGCGTTGCTCTGTGCATCCTTCTTGTTGGTAGAACTGCCCATGCCAATGTAGTTAAAGCCTTCCACCCGCACCTGCAAATATAAACACAGCTCTGTGTCAGGGGAAAGTGAAAGGGGCTTGAAAGCCAAGAATATTGACTGAAACACCAAATGTCAGTTGCTAATAAGTACGGGAAGAATACTGTTATTAAGTATTGTTAGTTATCATTATATATACACATCTATTTCCATAGGTTTTGCTTCTACATCCTATACCTATTAAATAAAACACCAGTCCATGCTCGGAGAGCACAACTGTTCAACAAAACCTTGCTGAAGAAAATGCCTCAGTGTAGGAAGGGATCCTGGCAATGCACAGCAGCAAACTCTGCCCAGGTCCAAATTCCCCAGCCTTAATCCCAAACCTTCAGACAACAGGGCCAGGAATGAGCTTGCCTGTCCTCTACCACAGCTCCACGTTATTAAAGCTAGCAAGACGCAATGTGTTTCACAAACTTAGAGACAACCTTTAGAGCAGCAATTCTATATCCTGCTCGCCTTGCCTTACGGGCTGCTGCAAAACACCATCACAGGAAGCGTATTCAAAATTCGGACCAACCAGACACTTCACACCTGCTTTTCTCAACCACCGCCCCTCATCTAAAACCGTTACCATTCTTCTTTTACAACTACAGCCAGCAACTCCACATCATTCGGCGTCCCTTGGGCAGACCTCTGGCACTTCTGAGTCACTCTTCACTCTGCTGAACACGTGTACAGGTTTTTACCAAAGTCAGCCATTCTTAAAGAAAAGTAAGCAGAGTCGCATGCAGCACTCCAGGCAGCCCCAGCCCCAGCTTCATACACCACAAACGCCACACTGCATTTGTCCTTCAGTGCAGAACCTCAGCAGTAGCCAGTATCCATTTTATCTCCAAACCACACACTCACCAGGATTTTGCTTAACAGGTTCCAAGCACAGGGCTTCCACTTCAATCTGCCAGGCCAATGGTATCGCTGACCCAACAGCAACCGCAGTGGTCTCGCAACCACTGTACTTGACTGTGAAAACTGGCTAAAGATGATGTTTTAGTCAGATCTGTCCTTTCACCTCCTAAGTTTCTACAGATATTCACGGCACATCTACAGACAAAACCCCGAACAACGTAACTGTCCATACAATCCCTTCATCTGAATCACGCTCAATTCTAGTGATGATACCTTTAAAAGCAGTGTAGTATCACTGAGCTTCTCAGTTTTGTTACTTGTGGGGAAACCGAACCGGGGAGGAACGGTCCAACCTGAATCCAAACAACTTCTCCAGGAGACCAGCCTGAATCCAAACCTCTCTGCAGGACCCACAGCCTCTCCACAACACCAGTCTAAATCCAAATCTGCCTACTAGACCCACTGCCTCTCCACAACACCAGGCTGAACCCAAACCTTTCTGATGGATCCACAACCTCTCCATGAGACCAGTCTGAACCAAACCCCTCTGATGGATCCACAACCTCTCCATGAGACCAGCCTCAATCCAACCACCTCTGACCCACAGCCTCTCCACAACACCAAGCTGAACACAAACCTCTTTACTGGAATCCACAGCCCCTCCATGAGACCAGTCTGAATGCAAACCTCTCTGCTGGATCCACAGCCTCTTCACGACGCCAGCCTGAATCCAAACCTCATTACTGGACCCACTGCCTCTCCGCACCACAGCCCAAACCCAAATCCCTCTGCTGAATACACAACCTCTCCACGACACTAGCGTCAATCCAAACCTGTCAATGAGACCAGCCACAACCCAAAACCTGGACCTCAGCTTCTCCAGGACACCAGCCTGAACCCAAACCTCTCGGCGGAACCCGCAGCCCCAGCGCCAGCCCAGCAGCCGGGCCCGCACACAAAGCGCAGGGAGCGGCGCAGGGGCTGGAACGCCGGCAGCCCGAGGGCAGCGCGGCCGCCAGGGCCCGCACCTCGCAGCGGAAGGTCTGCCGGCCGCGCCCGCCACCCGCGCGGATCTCGTAGGCGGGCGTGAGCCGCCGCCGGCCGCACCAGGCGTACAGGAAGTTCTTCACGTCCCCCATGGCTCCAGGGGGCACGAACCGGCCGGGATGCGTCCCGCTCCGCCCGGCCCGCAGGGAGCGGCTGCGCCTGCGCGGGAAGGGCGGAAGTGGCAGAGCGGGCGGAAGTGCCGGGGACGGAAACGGCAAAGGGGCCGGGAGTGGCGGGAGGGGACGCGGAAGGGCGGGGGGGGGGGGCGGGGGCGGGGGGCGGGAGGCGGGAGACGGGAATGGTTGGAGAGGACGGGTGGTGGGCGTGATAGCGAAAATGCCGACTAATTAACTCTAGGGCTCGCTTTGAAGGAGGAGGCCACGAAGCTGGTGAAGGGTTTAGAGGAGAATCCGTATGAGGAGCAGCTGAAGTCACTTGGGCTGTTCAGCCTGGAGAAGGGGGATCTGAGAGGAGACCTCATCCCAGTTTACTGCTTCCTCACAAGGGAGGGAGGAGCAGGCGCTGAGCTGTTCTGTCTGGTGACCAATGACAGGACCCAAGGGAATGGCAGAAGATGCCAGGGAAGGGTTCGGTTGGGCATTAGGGAAAGGTTCTTCGCCCAGAGGGTGGTGGAGCACTGGAACAGCTGCCCAGAGAAGCAGTGATGGCTCCAAGCCTGACAATATTCCAGAAGCATTTGGGCAACACCCTTAGACACACGGTGTGAATGTTGGGGTTGTCCTATGGAGGCACAGGAGTTGGATTTTTTGATCCTTGAGGGTCCCTTCCAACTCAGGTCATTCTGTGATTCTATGATTTTTGTCATAAGGAAAAAGGAGAAATAACTGCTTATGAGAGAGCAAAGGTTTGTTGCAAAAGAGGTATATTTTTAATTTTGCATTAAGTGAAGGTGTACAAAGAGATCAGACAAAACTGGGATTTTATATGCACAGTCGGTGTCCCAGTGGCTTCATGACAGTCAGGTACCAGTCTGAGCAACCAGATGGTATGATAGCTATGTCTAAAGCCCTGCTGGAAATACTCATGAGGGGAGAGGACAAGGCATGATCTAGCTGGAAGGAGGGTGGAGAGAGATCTTTCTCCTTTCTAGACAAAAGGAGCCAGGATCCTTCAACTAGAGAAAACTTTCTATTTTAGTTTCTTATTAAAAGATACCAGTTGGTCCTGGGATGTGCAGAGCTCCAAGGGAGCAGAGTGAAATTGCACAAAAAGGCAGCTATGTGTGCCAGCAAGGGCAACCCTAACAGGAAGAGGCTCAGGCACACTGCCAGTTCCCTGAAACAAATTGCAGACCATCATGTGGGAAATAGGCCAAGTGACAGCAAATCCCAGAAAAGGAGCTTCCACTTTCAGTGAACATCAGTTGCCGTCGGGCCACACGATGCTGTTCAGCTTGGCTTTGGCCTTGACGATGAACTCCTCAGACGCGTCAACAAGCGGAAGCCGTGGAGGTCCCATGGGAATGCCAGAAACAAAAGTCATTACAGCTTTAGTCTGTGCAACACCAAAACCTGGGTAGACAGAAGCCAGATCAGGTCACTGACGCATCATCTTCCTTAGACCAGTCTCTGTACAGGTGTCCAAAAAAGCACCAGCATAGAGTTGCTGTGTAATCCGGCATAAGCCAGCCTTTAAGCAATTATTGGAAGCAAGGACAGTGCAACTGAGAAGATCATGCATGCAGAGAGGAAAGACACTACAATAAAAAATTCATGAATTATACCATTATTGTTTCCCTCGTAAAGATACCAAGCAGAGTATTTTCTTAGAAGTGCACTTCACAAACCATGGTGTCAGTTTAACAGATAACCAGGGCTGTTTGTGTGGTTTTTTCCCCTTGCCAGAATGCAGTGCGACACAGCCCTGACAACAGAAAAGATGGTGAGAGACCTCCACAGGTAAACCAAGCAAAAATAGGGCTTCAAATTTACCTTCAACAGGAGACTGAGCCATTTTGTTATCCCAGCAACCCAGTGTTTACAGTCTGGTAGCTGTCCCCTAATGCAAACTCATATCAAACAAAGCCATGGGAGTAGCAACATCCTGCTGCCATGCAACAATGACAGTGAGTACCAGCTTGAACCACCACAGAAAACCTCAGGAGGTCATAGCTTCTAAAGCTTCAGAAGCCTCTAACTTCTGTCCATAGTCCATAGCTCAACTCTACTTAAGCACCTCTGGGAATTCAGTGTTTCCCTCGTTACCTCTAAGACTAAATAACAATGCATTTCCTCTGACTTTTAACCAAAGTAATACAATCACACACTAAAGCTCAGCTAGATTCATTGAGTCTTGCATACGTACAACAAAAACACAGACAACAGTTCTTTAAGTGAAAACCATGAAATGTCTGATTCAGACTCCCTATGCTACTCTGAATTGGGTAGTTTTAATTGCATTTTATATTAAAACTTGGTTTTGTTTATAAAAATCATTCTCTTGTACAGCCTCAAACAGAGCTTCTCTTAAATTGCAGCAAGGCAGGAGACAAATATCAGAGCTGTTTTCCTGCTGGAGCACCACCATTCCAGAAAAATAACTGTAGAAACAAAGCTAGAAATGAGCTTTGGAGACAGAACAGAACAACCCACAGAAAGAGTCAGGATAAGAAAAAGAAAAATCACAGAGAGTCACAGCTTTAAGGCTGCGACATTTCACAGAAGAGGGAAGAATGTGAGAGCGGAACCTGTCAGGGATGCTTGGTCAGCTCCCTTTGCTGAGTTCCCAGCTGTAACTAACTTGGGAAAGAGCACACGCAACATTTTCTCACTGTGCAATCTTTCAGGAAGGAAGTTCTGAGAGTACAGCAATGTGAGAGTTTCTGGAGCAGCAAATCTGCACTTTTAACGAGGGCTACATGTGGTGTAGGACTCACCTAGTTTGATGACAAAGTTGAGAAATTCCCCAGTCAGATACTGGAATAAAGACAGACCACAGTTTATTCACTCCTTCAGATTTTAAGATGTAAAAGCATCTACAGCTATTAAGATATTTACATCTTACACGATTGTTGCACAGCTTTGAGAAAAGCCCTTGCCCACCTGGTCGGTCTATGGGAAATACTACTTGAATTCCATTGAAATAAGGGAGGGAGGGAGGAAGGGATATAAGAAACCCATCATATCCTTCTCCATCTGTCACTCATGTTCAAGCTGACCCTCACTGCAGACAGTCTGAAAACATAAGTAAGTCCCACATGAGGCTCTAAAGGTTGACAAATCTGAATATCTGCTCCCAAGTGAAGAGATTTCCTCGGGCAGATCATCCTTCAGACATCTTTTAGACATTCACCCAGCAGTCCCTTCTATTTTAAGGCAAAAGAAGGATGCCTCAAATGTCCCACAGTGGGACATAAAACCATTGGGTATGGTTTGTGTACTGGTTGCTCAGAACTCCCCATGAATCTTCAAGCAGCACAGCAACAACAGGGGTCAAGGCTGAGCTGATTTGGGATGGATTTCTGCCCTACATCAGGTAAGGTATCAACAGAATATTCCCAGCCAAAGGACACTGTGGGCTTGTTCAAGGGAAAAGGCCAGGTCGTTGCTCACTCTGCACAGATGAGATTAGAAGGCTGAAGGATAAGTAAGCCAGAGCTTGGTTAAAGGTTAATAAGGACTGGTCAAAAAGGTAAGGAGAGATGAATAACAAGTAGAGGGGTTGGACCTGAAAGAACTTGGCTTTAATAAAGATACCTCAGGGTATGGATGACAAAACCACATGGAAAACAGCCCCAGTAAAGCTGGAGGAGAAAGAAGGCTGAAGATACTGTTAAGATGCTGTACCTGGTACTTCCGTGCTAATGCAAGGTCTGGCTTTGCAAAGGCTTGCAACATCAGATTGGTTTTTCGGCCCAAATAGTTGTACGTGCTGCCAAAGAAAACCAAACCAGAAATAGAATCAGTAATGCAAAGGGGGAGCTTAGAACCACTGAAACCAAAGATGCAGCCACAGGCTTTCAACTTGTTGACATTACAATGCCATTATTATGTTAGAGATCCACACAATCTGTGTGTGGTTTGTACTGTCCAGCATGTAAAGTCTGCCAAGCCCTATGGAAGAGTTCAGAGTGCAAATTTCTCTTCCTGATTCTTTCCAAATGGAACTGCTTTTCAGAATTAAAAATAAAAAGAAACAATTAGACAACACAGAAAGTAAATCACTTAATTTTCCAGTTTCTTGTTAATTTAATGGATCGTCTCTCAAGAATGCAGTACACAGTATTTCAGCTAAGCAGCTTGGTGTGAGGGGCAGAAGACAAACGGGAAATTAAACTCAGCAGAGCCCTTTTCCTCCCAGACTTTTCATGTGAACTAAGGTAAATGACTTTAACCTCTTTGGATTTTGGTTCCTGACCCATATAATGAAGACAAAAGTGATTCCCTACTTCAAAAAGTTGTCATGAGGATAAAGAAATGCTTTTAAACCTTTGGGTCAGCCTACAGACTGCAATCCAAACGAACATACTCCAAAATCCCAGCTTATACGCATGTCCCATCGCTAGCACTGGAGCTTATCTGTCTGCTTAGTACTGCACAGCCTTACCCTGCTGTGACAGAAGAGAGTCAGAGCGATACTGGGTAAGTAGTGGAAGAGAAATACTGGGTAGGTAGTGGAAGATAACAAGAACAAGGTGTGTGTTTTGAGGGGAAGGTGTCCAAGCCATACTGACCTTCCAACTGCTCCATCAGCCCCTATTGCCAGTGCACTCAACAGTTGCTGGTTGGGGTGGAGGGAGGAAAAAAAATGAATTAAAAAGGGTGGTGGGAGGGAACAGCAAAACCACCTGGCATTGAATGTCCAGGGTTACATTTTTCCCCACGGCTGAAGCAAGAGAATGCCACAGAAGAAATGATTTTTAAGAGGAGCCTCTTACCTCATCCACCCCGTAAAGAAATGCAAGCTGTTTTCTCTCGTTTCTGTGTATACATTGTGCAAGGTCCAAGAGGTCCCTGTCACTGAACTTCACACCCTGGAAGGTGGGGATCCGCTCTTTTATTCCATCCAGCAACTCTTCAACACAAACTGTGCAGAACATATGAAGAAACACACCCTGTTCTGGGGGATTTCCCTGTGTCCTCCCCAAGAGGGAGACTTACTATTTAACAAGTTGTTCCCTTTTGGCCTAAGCTTAGTAAGCTATACAGCTCTGAAACAACCAGTAAGACAACTTCAGTGTGATAATTTCCCAGAGTTACTCAAAAGACATCTTTCCACCCTCTTTGAAGCATTCCTTTTAACAAATCAGAAGGGAGAAAACCTAAAAGTTTAGGAATGAACTGGCAACTATATATTTAAGAATAAATACAAATTCACACACCCACAAACATCACATAACTTGCTGTCTAGAGCAAATAAGCAATGATCTCTATTCTGTTCCTCATTCCTCTGCTAAATATTAAGAATTGAGAAGCACTGTGGTCTCACACGTAATTTACTAGCCAACACGAGTACGCAATCAGTGTTCACCAAGAGAGATGCCAGTAACTATCTTGCAAAAATTAGGACTCAACTATGGTTATCCAAGGCAATTACCTATGCTGGTCCACACTGATTGCAAAGCCAAGGTCAGCATCACCTCCTCTGTACCAATTGTTCAGTACTCACAAGCCTTGACTTTATACCAATGAAGATGAATTCACTTTATTTGCCAGTCTTGGATTCACCTTCCATTTTTTGGAAGGGATCCTTTGCGCTACAGCTTGCACGTGATGGGAGCAGAGCCCGTGCACTACTCATAGACCAATCACACCAGCCACTGGGATCATGCGGGTTGCTGTGAGGAGGAGCTGACTGAGCAGTACTACTTACTTTTCACACCTGTCAGAGAAGGAATGTGATAGTAATAAAATGGAACCGCAGGGGCTTCAGATGCAACCTTCTGTAAGAAAGCAATCAGCTCATCTGGAAGAAAACAAACAAGAAAGAAACTACCCACAGTGAAAGGCAGTTTAGATTCCCAGCAGCCAGGGTCTGTGGAGAAGCCATCTACAGCTTGCATACCGTATACAGTCAATCTTACAAAAACCTGCAGACATTATAAAAATGAAACGTAACAAAACTCAGCAGAAGACCTTGGGGAAGGCAAAGATGATACTCATTTTAAAACCAAACCTATTCCTGTAACTCACACTCACTGTCTTAGAGATTCAACGAACTCATGCATGCTCTCACACATGCAAACCACAAGACCTCTGTGCAACGCGGAGCATAAGGCATCAAGTTCACATTCTCCTCCCTGGAGTACTGCTTGATGGTGATGATGAACAGATTCTTGGATAGCGTTTTTGCATCACTTTAGGAATCAAAGAGTTATTATGGTTGACATTCTTCCCAAGAATCTTGTTCCTTGCATCCTTCTTAAATCTTAGGCAGTCTTCACATTGGCATAGCAGGAAGAGCAGTGTGCTAAGACCTCGCTCCCATTCTGCTACAACCAGCAAAGATCTTCTGCTGATCTTCCTGCTGTTCCTCTGCGCTTACTGGTTTGATTGCCACTGGTTGTGTCCTCGGCTGTCAATACCAGCCATTCTGGCAATCCACTCTGGTTCCTTCTGGTGCTTTCAATATGAACATTTTCATTCATAATTAATTCAGATAACCCCGCTTCATGTGGTTCATTTATGTTATGTTCATTGTATTAAAAGCAAACCACTCAATTTATAAGCACTGAGGTAACCTTAGGTGCAGAGAACCAAACCTGATCACCTCAGTAACAAGTAGCATGCCTGTGTATCCGCAGGTTATCAGCTTGGTCAGCATCCAGCATGGAACCAACTGCTTCCTAACGTGGCCCAGATGAAGTGTACTCTATCCTATCTATTCAGAAGACAGGCTTAACTAATCTTTCTATAAGCAGCTCTTCTTTTTACAAGAGCCTAACAAATAACATCCCAAATGACATCCTTCCCACTTCTCAATGGAAGACTCTGATATCTCCCATCTTTAAAAAATGCTTCTTCTAGGTTTTGCTTTTGCACAACACCAGACATGACAGACATGCAAGTATTATCACTAGAATATTTTCCTGAGAAAAAGAGATGGCATTAATCTTTCATCCATGATAAAGTTTTGGAGGCCGATATATAAAAGGGCCTTGAGCAGGTTAGGTAATCGCATCTACTCACCTTTACTTGTGGGTTTGAAGAAGAAGGGGGCTATTACAGCAATGCCACTAGCACCTATGGCTGCTGCGTGTCTTGCCTGTAAAAGAAAGAATGGAAAGTATCTGAGGGTGCATCTGGTTTATATGTATTACAGACCTAGTGAAAAGGAAACATATCATGTACACACCAGCTCCTGGGACTCTGGTAGACTCAGTGCCCCCACATGAACAATCACATGGTCCAATCTGCACGAGAACAAATTCAGAAGGTTTGGGGAGGTTTCAGTGGCGGTAAAAAATATCAGCCTGCCAAAGTGAATTGCTTCAGATCAGGGCGCCGCAGGCCAAGGCCTTCACTAGACCTAAAAGGGATCTGAATTAGATTAGACCTAAAAGGGATCTGAATCGGTGTCGACCCAATGAGCAGGAAAAATGCCAACAGTGCCAAGCAGCTGGTAGTGGAAAAAAGAAAACACATTCGCAAATATCAATCATGAAGACAAATCTTAGCATTTTATTAGGAAGTCCTCTATGATAAAAAAGCTGAGAAAAAAAGCCCAAACCCAAAATACTCAAAATACAAAAAAAGCCATCAGCAGATGTGGCTTTGCAATCAGTCAAGCACGCGTGTATCATAACATGAGATCTGGAATCCTCTGTTCACTCCCAGATACTCACTTGTCTTTTCCTTGGCACACCCATTCTTCCGCCAACTGCTTCCTCTCCTGGATATTAAGGGACAGTCCTTCTCCTGTTGTGCCATTCACTGTTTCAACACAACACAACACAACACACGTGCTGAGGCCTGGCCTACAAGTATTGGGGTTACTGAAGAGAAGAACTGACATTTTTCATGAAATTAAACAGAAAAATTTTTAACCCAACTCTTTTTAAGATAGCAGTGGTCCACAGCAGCATCTGCACAGGGGTTGCAGTGTTAGCATCACTAAATGCTTGTGTTGGAAACCTGAGTGTTTCAGGATCAGCAGCAGTGGGAAGGAGGAGGCAGAATCAGCTGCTGGAACTGGGAAGCTGCCCCCCAGCAGATGCCACCTCCATGCCCCCGCAAAGTGAGTCAGGCCATGACAAGTGCCCCAAGGAACACCCTGCTAGCCAGGCAGAGCAATTGCCTTTCCTCCGCCCCTGGGACACATCCTGACCTGAAATCTGATGTCTCTTGTGAGAAGAAACACATGTCCTGCCTAGGCTAAAGCACCCCTGGAAAACAAGGAGATGTCAGTATGTTTGATCACAGACAACAGATTAAACTGGGATAGCTGAAGTCACTGCCATGCTCTGCTTTCTGTCCTGGCAGTCATTGCACATAAGTTTTGAACCAAAGTCTTATCACTGACTTCAGCTTCCTTAACTATGCCAGGCTGTGAACGGAGTGGTTTAGCAGGTGCTGTATCCTCTACCCAGCCATCCTGGCTGCCCCTGCAGTCATCCCCAAGACGAAGGCAGAATAGAGAGGGATGGGTGTAGTTGCCACCTCGGAATCCCCCAGTGCACCACAGGTCTCCTAAAGAAGTCCAATGGGCTTTGAAGAGCCCATTGAATTCCCTGGAGTCCTGAGTTGAGGTTTTTTAGTCAGAGAATTGTATCTTGCCCAGGCAAAGGGGAGAATCATTCAATTGAGTTTTCTCTGCCAAGACAACATTAACCTGTATGGAAATCTCTGGAAATGTCACTGTATGAAGGCAATGTTTATTTTATCCCACGCAGAAAAGGGAAGCAGGCAAAAGCAGATGCCCCAAGTATCACTTACACTCTTTCCACGGGGCAATATAAATGTCTAGGATGATCCCACATCCAGAGTCCCTCCCACTACTGCTCTTATCAGCCAAGATATCATAGAATTGCCATCTGGGCAAAAGAGGAGTAACACAGTTTCTCTCAAAAAGAAACTTACCAAAAATGTTCTTCACATTCTGCTCGCTTACCAGATAATCCACATATTGGCGAATCACTGAAAGGTTAATATGGCTGAAATGAAAGGAATCACAGCACCTTAGGAGCCTCAGCAACCATCTCCATCCACAGATATCTTAAATTTAAAGATTAAGAAAACAAAATATCCCACGTATATTTGAAGCCTTGCATTCATACACACACAAATTACTTCAAGGTACGATACCCTAAGCACGTGTTTAATATTAAGGTAACAGTTCAGTTCTGAATTCATTCTTCCAGTTTCTCTTCCTCCCAACAAGTAGTTCACTGTTGCAACTTTTAGTTACTGCAGGCTTGTCACAGCAAAGGGCTTTTTTGGGGGAGGTACAAGACAAAAATAGCCACTCAAGCCTTTTTGACTGTTGAGGGAAACAGGAGTCCTCTTGAGAGCTCAGATACATTCATGCAAATGCTGGCAAATAGTTAAACTATACTTGTAACTGCTGGCCACAGACCGTGAAACGGCATCTGCTGGATGCGACTTTGACCTCTCTCTTGCATTAAAGGATGAAGAAAGCAGCACACTTCCCTGACAAACAGGGGAAATTGAATTCTAGGTTTTTCTTCTCTGCAGGACAAACTTATTTTGTTTATCAGTATAGTATCTCGCCATTATTTTCATTTATCAAACATATAGACCACCCCTGGAAGTCAGTTCTGGGACCTTGGCTGGGTTCACACATCACCCAAAATTTCACAGCTGCTTTCACAGAACGCAGCCCCAGATCACTCTCCAAATACCATGTTGCAATAAATTTGAGTAGTAATAAACAATTAAATTGGAAATAAGTTTCCTTTAAAGCAAGAAACGAAGCAGTATCTGCAATGCAAATGAGCTCCCTGACTGAGTACCATGCTTTACAGTACATTTGAAAAGTAAAGGCTCCCTTTCAGAGGGCTGTGCTAGCAAATCTTCATGTCTTCCTCACAAACACGTGCAGATCTTGACACAGCCCCCACCAGAGAGGCTCAGGGTCCTTTGCTGACTCCGAAGGACTCTGTCTTGCAACATCAGAGTGCAGCAGGAACAACATCTCTTTACCATCACTGCTTTGAGGAAGGCTGCATTTTGATTTTCAATTTGATGTTATTTTCAGAACTGTGCAGTCTTTGCAGTATTTTCTTCAGGTTTAGACCAACTCCATGCACACATCCCAACACATGAATGCATGGGTTAGTTAGGGTAAAGAAAAGTCTAAAAGCCCTTCACATTTTGACAATTGTTTACTAGCTTTCAAGAGCTCTTTTTAACTGGGATTGTGATTTTCCTTAACACATGTGAAAATACCGCAGTACTCTACATACATAACCTTACTGTGACATAATTTTCACATACAAAAGCAGCAGAAAAAGAGATGTGAGACTGATTCAAACTCTAAACCCAGACCTACAGTACTTGCAGGGGAACAGGAAGACGCAGAGGCTAAGGGATCCCCCACAACAGTCCTAATGGGACCAACCCAAGAGTTTCCTCATCCAATCAGAGATCCGATTTAAAAAAAAAACCAAACAAGAGTTTCAAATAAGAAAGAAGAAAAACAGAAGTGTAAAGTAACAATAATCAATGTAGCTTTGAGGACTCACCCATCAGGAGTCATTGGAGTGATTGTAGCGGCTACAAGACCCTGTAACTTCTTCCCTGGTGTCATTGAGCTGTTTGGAAAAGAAAGAGATAAAAATAATTACCATCTTTATTTCCAACTTCTGTTAAAAGCAAAAGTGGACAGGCAAAGTTTGGACAAAGTGGACTTTACAAAGCTGTCACCTTTGGTTGGAGAAAACCACCTTTTTGTTGCTTACAAGAGTGCTTTAGTGCAGGACAGGCCTGGGATCACCGGCTGCAGTGAGGTTTTGAAGACACTTTCTATTTTACCCCCTTCTTCTCCACGCAGGCTATGGTCTGGCACACACCTGGTAATGCTGGCAGCCTGGAAGGGAGATCGAGTTTGCAGAGACTCAAGCTCAAAGCCCTTCCCCTGACCATGGCGGCCTCTCGCTGATCACCCAGCCCACCCACCAGGCCTGCAGGCTGACCCCAGCCCTGCTGCCCCCGCAGCCCCCTGGCCACGCACTCCCCTCACCCCGGCTGCGGCTGCTCCCAGCTCAGCTCCCCAGCCTCCCTGCACGGTGTCTAAATGCTAGGATATGAAAAATCGCTGAGCAGGCAGGAGGCGGGCAGCGGCCGGGGCGATCAGCTGACAGCTCTCAAACGAAAGCATCTCTGCAATTTGCTCTTCCCTCCGGCTTCCTCTGACGTCCCTGCAAAACAGATCCCCAGTCTCCCATAACCGGTGCTCTACAAGCCATGTGTAAAAGCTAGGGTTTGTTTGGATTGATGATCACCGTTTGCAAACTTTAAAAATTATTAAAAACCCTGGTGAGCTGGCTGCATGGCTGGGGAGACGCCAGGCTGTATCCCAGGCTTTGCTAGAGGAATGGCACCTGTCATAGCCAAGACAGACAGCAGCAGGGCAGAGCAGCAGGGCAGGAGATTTGGGAGCGCCTCATTAACAGCTCTATGAATTTCAGCAGGGATTTCTGCCCAGAACAAGTCACTGTTGGAAAAAAGGCGATATCTTTTTGCTGATGGCTGAAAATAATGAGGGAAGCCTGGCTGCAAACTAGAAGCATGTTTGCAGCTGAAGCAGCTCAGACAAGATCGGCTCCCCTCAGGTTGTCTACCTACGCACCCCGGAGCTGCGTGAGAGGCAGAAGTTCATGTTTCTGCTGTGATTAACAGCATCGAAGTCCCTCCCGGAGCTGTCTGCTAGAGAGACACCTCTTCTGCACACTGCAATATAAAGAAAAACAGATTTCCTGCAGTTCAGTGCCATTCAGCGAGAAGGATTTCAAAAGATTCATCGAGGCAAGGGAGGCAGCAAACCCACACTGCCTTGTCATAAAGGAAATGAGCACCAGAGGGCACGTGAAAAGCTTGAGAAGGCC
Source organism: Neomorphus geoffroyi (assembly GCA_033558235.1). Classification (NCBI taxonomy): domain Eukaryota; kingdom Metazoa; phylum Chordata; class Aves; order Cuculiformes; family Neomorphidae; genus Neomorphus; species Neomorphus geoffroyi. Next base: position 6,060,466 of record JAUMJM010000074.1, read on the forward strand.
TGAGAATGGTGAAAAAGAGCATCTCTGATTAAAAGATTATTTTTCTCCAAACAAATCAGTCAAATCTCATCTTTCTCTGTTTCCAGACAAAACCAAAGGCACAACTGGAGGTGAAACCTAGAACTACAGCTTAGTAATAAGGAAAAACTTCAACACATTGTCATTATCATAAAACAATCACACACACCCAAAAACTTCAGCATCATTCCAACTCGTCTTACATCTCTGCACTTCTTTTAAGGGACCAATGTGCACATTTCACCCTCAGGGTCTCAAATCTGTACTCAGCACCACATTTAAAAGTTGTGGCATTGAAGAAATGAGCCAGCCATTGATGTCTGTGCTTTAGTTCCCCTTGGTAAAGCAGAGGTTGTATTCAGCTCTTCTGTTCCTTTCCATGCTTGGGTAGCAAGCATGTTTCTGAGGGATGCCCACTGTGGCGGGGACCTCCTGTTACACAGCACCTCTAATTTACAGTTCTTTTACAAATCATCACTATTTGGATGAGAGAAACCCCAACCAATAACATGCAAAGATATAATGTGTGAATAGAAAAACCATGCCATACACCAAAAGTCACAAGATGCACAGAAGTGCATGAAGGTGAAGGGGAGACCTGCTCCGTTTTGGTCCCACCATGTACACCACCATAACCTAGGTGCAGCTTGTGTTGTAGGGGCTGCAGACAGCACAAGGACTTCAACCAGGAGAGGCTTTGGCTCCACATTTCCTATCTCCCACCCTTCCATCAGCCTGTTTCTTGCTCCTCTGTGGTGCTGGAAGCACTCCCAACACCAGTGCAGTGCCTTGGCTCTGGGACACACAGCGTGGGGAGCTGGGAGCATTCATGCTGCTGTGGGAGAAAGGCAAATGGAGGTCAGGCTACAACAAGTGAGGAGAAAACAATGGCTCATGGGGAGCCAAAACCGCTCCCCAGTTGCAGCCCATGTGGCTCCTGTTTCCTTCTATGACATGTGGTTTTACCAGATGTGTACCACGTGCAGCAGTGCAGAGTCTGGGCACCGTGGTAGATCCTCCTCTGTCCCATCAGAACCGCAGCTGGTCTGGAACCCAAATCTTTTCCCAGTGGATCTGACCACCAGAGCACCAGCACCTTTTCAGACACGGCAGTGCCCTGCACACATTTGTGGCTGACAAACTCAGAAGAGGCTATGAAAGGTCATATAGACTGCGTATGGACTGACTACCAAAAAGACATCAGTCTCTCTTGAATACCCCCAATGCCTGCAGCTTGCAGCTCTCCTGTGGGCTTGGTTTGCTTCTTGGGGAAAATAATTTGGTTTTTCTACACCCATCCATAAAACAGGTGCAATAAAGCATTCTGTCTTCACTGTGTGCTTTCAGATCTTCCATTAGAGCGTGTTTTGAGCATCCAGAAGAGGGAACAATCCCTTGTTGTTGTGTGTGCTGGGAGCACATTTTTCATGTAGTCACATAATAATCTCAAGAGTTTGGGGTTGTGGTATTCCTCCTCCACTCCAAAATATGCTCACTGTGGGCTGTTCACAGGCAGAAAACACTTTCTTTGGGGTTTGCCTTTATTAACGGTTTCTCACAAAGCACATGTGTTTTTCTTTTCTTTGAGGCTCATCTCATTCTTCCAGAAATCCCCTTTTCTCTGTGCTCTTCCACCCCGTTTCTCTTTTGCCAGGCTGAAAAGTCCCAGCTCTCTCAGCCTCTCCAATCCCATGATCATCTTCAATAGACTTGCTCTAGGAAGTCCATGTCTTCCATTTACTGGGGAGCCCAACACTCCAGATGCGTCTCACCAGTCAAGTGGAAGGATGACCTCCCTCGACCTGCCGGCAACTCTAACACAGGATGCTGCAGGGTCACACTGTTGGCTCATGTTCCACTTGTCCACCAGGACCCCCATGTCCTCTTCAGCCAAGCTGCTTTCCAGCTGGGTGCCCCCAGCCTGTACTGCTGCATGGGCTTATTCCTCCCCTGTTGCAGGACATTTCACTTCCCTCTGCTGAAGTTCACGAGTTTCCTGTCAGTCCATTTCTCCAGCCTGCCAAGGTCCCTCTGCAGACTTCCGGAGGGTGCTCTCTGCTCCATCACTCAAGTCATTAATGAAGTGGTTAAAGCAGTGCTGGCCTCAGAAGAACAGCATATTTTGGGAGGTTCCAAGCCAATTCAGTGCTCTGTAATGTCACTTAGAGAAAGTTCAGAAGATTTTACGAGTATTTGAAAAGTTTTAGAGTGACTTTGTGCTTTTGAAGGCAAACGAAAGACTTACAGTACCTTGAAGTGGTTTAGAGCTGCTTAGAACAGTGTAGGAGTTACAAATTGGTCTAGAAGGGGTTTAAAGCGGCTTAGGGCTCTTTAGAAGAATTTTAGAGCTGCATGGAGCAGTTTAGAGTTGTACAATAGAGACTTAGAGGCAATTTAGATGTATTTAGAGGTACATTAGTGCTGCTAATAGCAACACAGAGGAGCTTTAGAGCAGTTTAGAGGTGCTCTGAGGTTTTTTGAAGATGTAAAGGAGCTCACAATGGCTTAGGGTGCTTTACAGAAGTTTCGGCACACTTTGAAGGGCTTTAGAGCTGCTTAGAACTGGTTATAGGGGTTTTAGAGTTAGATTGAGTGTGGTGTTTTAGAAAACTCCAGGGAACTTTCAGCCTTGTTTCTCTAAACAGGAATTCCAGAACTGCAGAAAGGAGTTCTAGAGCAGTCGCAAGGAGACTGGGAAGGATCTGAGATTCATTTTTGAAGCCTTTTACTGTTGCTTAAATTGGCATTCAGGAATTTTAGATATTAGTGTGATTTAGAGGATTTTCAGAGAGGTAGAGTGAAGGTTTTAGAAGAATTTATAGATTCTCACCATTGTTTATAGCTGATTATGAGTTTTAGCTGTTTAGTGGTGTCGTAGAGCTTTGTAGTGCATTTTAGAGGTATTCTGGAGCTGTTTAAAGAAGTCCAGACTGGTTTAGAGGCACCCTAGAGCGTTTTAGAATCAGTTAAATGACTTTAAAAGGTGTAATTTAAGGGGTGTAATAACAGCTCTTTAAGAGCTCATCAGAGGCGTTTTGTAGCTGTCTGGTGGTATTTTAAAGGAGTTTAGAGCACCTCAGAGCATATTCAAGAAGTTTTAGCAGTCCTTAAAGGAGTTTAAGAGGGCTAAAAAAATTCTGAGATCTTCAGACCAATACAGAGGAGTTCCAATACAGAGACCAATACAGAAAGGTGCTTAGAGGAGGTTTATAAAGACTTTAGTGCGGTTTAGAGGACCCTACCCCTCTTTAAAGGGATACTACAGCTTCTCAGAATTGCTTAGTGTGCTTTTGAACAGTTTTGGAGTCATCTGGAGTTATTTTTCAGAAGTCTAGAGCTGTATACAGGAAGCTTAAAGGTACTTTAAAGGTGGTGTTAAATTGTTAGAGATATTTAGAGCTATTTAGAGCTGATTAGGAGTTTTAGAGTGGTTTAGGGACCACTTAAGAGTTGTGTAAATCACATCTGTTCTGAGGCAATTGCCTCATTGCAGCAATACGGAGGGCCTTACAGCCCTTTAGATTGGATTAAAGGGCTTTCAGAGCAATTTACAAGAGTATACAGTGGTTTAGAGCTGTCTTGAGGGGGCTAAAATCTTAAAGTAGTTTAGAGACATTTTGAGAAATTTTAGAGTTGCCCCAGCCCATTGGTTCCCCACATCATTGGGGGTTCAGGGCTAAGACTGTCTTCATAGAATCACAGAATGGTTTGCATTGGAAGTGACCTCAAAACCCCACCCAGTCCCAGCCTCTGCCATGGGCAGGGACACCTCCCACTGGGTCAGGGTGCTCAAGACCCCATCCAACCTGGCCTTGAACACCTCCAGGGATGGGGCAGCCACAGCTGCCCTGGGCAACCTCTGCCAGGGCCTCCCCACCCTCATCGTGAAGAATTTCTTCCTAATGTCTAATCCAAATCTTCCCCCTTCCATTTTAAAGTTGTTCCCCCTCGTCCTATCCCTCCAGGCCCTTGTGAAAAGTCTGTCCCCAGCTTTCCTGCAGCCCCCATCAGGTACCGGAAAGCCGCTATGAGTTCCTACCAGAGCTTTCTCTTCTCCAGGCTGAACAACCCCAACTCTCTCAGCCTGTCTCTCAGCCACACAATTCAAAGCTGCTGTATTTCTTTTTCACTCCTCCCACAGCCCCTGTCCCTCTGCCCCAGCCCTTGAGTGAGAGTTCCATGTTTCAGGGACCTTTTTGCTTACCTTGAGAAGGAATGCAATGAAAATGATGATAGTAAAGATTCTAAGACTCTGATATTTACACTGATAAGGCCCTGTGTAATTACTAGAAGAACTGTGTTTCAGCCAAAACCAATGCATAAATTACTTCAGAGGTCTGGGGGACAGCATAGGTCCAGCTCAGCAGTACTACATAACACAGTGGACAATTACTAACTCTCTTTGTTGATCATACAGTCACCAGCAAATGAATACCTGCACATGCTCTTAAGCACCAGCATGCCTCACGCAGCCAGCAGTGCCAATGATGTGTACGTGAGTTTAGGGCCTTATGGATGAGAGAAAGAAGAAACGAGTTTATTTTCACCATTTAAAATACTTCCTCTCCTTTATACTCATTTCCAGTGCATATTTAATGCCAAATACATCCTTCCCATGGGAGAAAAAGAAGCCATTTAGAAAGGCTTAAATGGCTGTGGGAGTTTATATTCAGGATAATTTGAATACATGAGCTCACATTCAGGTTCCAAAATCTGCATTATAAATGCTGGGCAAGGCAGAGGAAGAGTTTAGGCTGGCTGCAGCTGCAGCGTGCTGTGCAGTGACTGGAAAAGAGTCTTCCCACTTCCCACTGAAATAAGCAGTGAAGTGTCACCGGTGCCAAGCTCAGAGGACAAGAAGGACATATTTTTAAGGAAAAGTGTAGGAACAAAAATACAGTTTCACAGACTTCAGCAGTTTTTCTTTTGAGAAAAAGAAATGAATATGAATGCCAAAAGCTTATTTAAAAAGTTTCAAATAGGGAAGTGATAACACCTTTTTGCTGCCATGTGCCAGCATAGTGGGTTCACATTATCTATTAAGAACTACATTATTCAAATAACTGATTTGCTGAGGTAGGTTAACCACTAAAGCCAAAGACAAGTGTGTGCCAGACATTTTTGCTGTTCTTTTAAAGACAGATGCAAATGAATTTTCAGAACAAATATGAAGTACCCAAGCCTAAATGACGGCAGGAAGTCATGTGAAAGTGATGGAATGTTGTTAAACACCATCTTGGCTGGCTGGTATTGAGACCCCTCCAGGTGGGGTCTCACCAGAGAGGAGTAGAGGGGCAGAGGTAGTTCACCTCACAACATATAAAGGCACTTCTGCTGCCCTGGAATATTATTTACAGTAACAGTAACACCACATGCTCAACTTGTGTTGTGAGGTACAATGTGTTTGTAAAAGCAAATGCCATTTATATGTGAAGATTCTCAGTTCTTTTAAGTCAAAATCATTCTCAAACTCAAGGCTAACTGATGCTCCAGCAGGCTTGGGCAGAAATGCGAAACTGCCTGGAGTGTTTGGGTTGAGACCATTGCTTAGAACATAAGTGGCCATTCTCAGAGACAGACTCTCTGTCCCTCAAATGCTGTTTTTTCATATTAGGCTACAGAGTTATCAGTTACAAGAACACAACTCCAAGTTATCATTAACCATACTGCAACGAAACATTTTTTCCCAGGCTTCTCCAATCCTGACACAGTTAGGTCAGTGGAAGACTCACCTTTTTTGTGTAAGCAGTCTCTGCTTGCCTCCAGGGATAAAGGCAAGTTGCAACACAACATGCATCAATCTGACAGCAGCTAATGCCACGTTGCCACAGAGCAGACCTAAGCATTTTTTGCTATACAGCATGTTGCTTAAGTCTTGTCTCTGGGCTTGGTAGAGCAAGTGTAGATAGAGGCTACAGAGAGAAAAATGGAAATCACCAGTGATTGCATCACAGGTTGTCCTTACACTTCTCCAATAGAAGTTCCTAGCCTGAAATGCCATTACTTGTACACAAGTTCATTATGGTGCTCTGCCCAGAAGTACCTGCTGAAAATAGTAAAGACAAGTTACAAACCACATCCTGTGCCCTCATCTCCGCTCCTTGAATTTAAGGCAACAGTACAGAAAAACATTGCTTGGTCAGCTACGACACCAACCGAGTTCCAGGCTTACATGTTTACAAAACATTAAACGGAGGTATCATAGGCTACCTTTGAGACTTAATAACTGCCTGTTTAATTAGTACATTAGTGCTCCTCTGTGGGCAGCAACTCTTTGCATTAGAGGTATAGTGTACAAGAAGTTGGTATTTATATAAACCATATGAACCTTCAGTACCACCCAGTTATGCTTTTCCCCATGCAGTACAGAGAGCCGGGCAAACCAGCAGTATGCATATGCTCTTGGAACTTCCCTGCCACGTGTTCTCCAAACTAACAATTCTTTCACGATATTTTCCTGTGTAAAGGGCAAGGGGTACAGGGTCAGCATACACACACTTTCCCCTATCTGGATGCACTAGGGAGATTGTGTGTCAGCTTTCATCATAATCCCTTTCCCACCCCCTAATTATATATGGTTTGGGCATGTATAGAGTTACATACAGAATACATGTCCTCATGCCTGCCCCACTGTCTCTTCCAACTGTTGACATGTTCTTTGAATCTATATGTGAAAAACAAGAGTGCTGGAAAACAACCTCTCTGGAAAACACTGATGATTGTTCTCCCATCTCAGGCTACTCCACTAGGAACAGTTTGCTCTTTGTTGGGAACAGAAATATCAGCTGGACACATACAAACTGAACTGGGGATTTGTTCTGAGTTCCTCTGCTTCAGAAACAAAACAAGAATCCACAGTGGGCTTGCATTTGTCTACAGATTAATCTTTTCAGTTTTGAGGCAATACTCATGCTCGTGACTGGGGTAAATTGGTTGAGATTTGCCGAACTGTTGGGACTGGGTATAGTTTTTCATATGCCCTTTTCTCCAGAGAAAATAATTGCTATAATACACACAACAGGAATATTAGGGTGACAGTAATGTAACAGCTGACCTTACACCTTTGCATGCCTGCAACTCCTGAGCAAATATCGTGAAGTAGCAGCTTCTGCTTCTCCAAAACACCCTGCTGATTTTCCTGTTTGACCCAAGCAGATGACAGGTAAAACTGAAAGTCTACTCCACAAAATAAAAGCACAAAGCATGCAGAGAACTGGTTCTGTATTTCAGGCCTCAGCATGTTCAATAGGGTCCATGAGTAAATCACATAAAGAATGGCTTTAGAGAGCTTTCTGGCTTTACAGTGAAGTTTGCAATTGCAATTTGGCATGGGTGTGGGTTTTTCATTCCCCATTTCTGAATAGGAGTGTATCACACAGCATCCTGATGAAATTCTCTGCAAGCAAAGTGTGTTTCCTGTTAAAAGTAATTCCCAGCTATTGATTTCAAACATGCCAGAGAGCTTAGCTGAATTTGGCTGCCAGGAATTTGCACAAACCATGACAAACACAGGAGATGTTCTCAGAACTAAACTGGAGTTTAATCTGCCTTATTGTGCTCATAACCTAAATACGCCTGAAGCTGCAGCTGGTTACATCAAGACTGCAGCTTCACTTTGTGCATTACACAAGCAGGACAGAATTTCACAACAGCTTTGTATAACCCCTTTGTGCAGATACCCAAGGGCAAATGGGGCTGATTAGTCTCAAATACCACCCATAACAGACAGCCATTATAGAGCACTGTCTGCCTTTCATAACATGCCAGAGGAATCTTGTGAGGATGGTCTTAGCTAGATTTTTACCTACCATTGTACCCCAGGGGTAAAAAGGAAAAGCAGTCATTCTGTACCATCACTCTTGTGTAATCAAAGTCTGGAGGGGAACATTATTTATGTGAAATTCTATCTCCTGAGAGCACAAAACCTGTAGGCACAAAGCCATGGAAACCAGGGGAAGTAACACAAGGGTGCAAAACTGTTTACGGAGCACGATCACACACTGGACCCAATGTTGCCTTGTGGGCAGGAGGTGGAGCTTTTGGCATTTGCAGGGGAGCTCACCAATGGAATGCGGAGGAGGACCAGGCTACAACCCTCTTGTTTTCATAACAGCATCTCCCTCCAGTGGGGCTGAGCATGGGCGGAGCTTGAGGAATCTAAAACACTGACACACAGCACCTTGTATTTGCAGCCTCAGAAGGCTAGACTGCAATAGTTAGGAGAGTAAGGACAGCTTAAAACGTAAGTATGTCTTTCTCCACTTTCTTAACATAATTAGCAGCTTGTGGAATGGCACATTCTGGCTATGCTCACTCGTGGCATCACCTGTGAAGATGCCTGCTACGCTTTCTGTCCCTTTGGCCCACGTGTTAACAGCTGCAGAAAAAGCCTAGACACCTTACAATAATATTAATATGAACAGAAGGAAATGTCAAAGCTCAGCTTCCCTGTAGATGTAAAAGTGAATTGAACTGTAAATATTTGGAGGATTCCTCTCAGTTTGTCATCCCTCCACCAAAAGCACTGGTTTATATAATTCAGAAACATTTCAGACCTGTAGTACTGGCCTTCAAGTTATAAAAGACAGAGCTGCAAAAGAGCTAACAAGCAGTTAAAATGTGTCAGGGAGGGGCTGGCATTGGCAAGCACAGGGACAAGCCAGCTCAGTCAGCAGCCACTACACAGCACATGCGGAAACAGAGGAATGTGTACTCCGCTTCCTAACACACCCAGGGAGCACACCCAGGGAGCAATGCTACAGCAAGGGGAAATATAAAGTGAAATGACAGCAAAGCAGCACCATCTTTGCCTTTGAAACCTCAATCACTGTAGGAAGTTTTGGTATAATTGCTCCCGTTTTCTTCTAACAAAATGATGGGATTCCTACTGTACTGTTATGCTTTGCTGGTTTGCAAATGCGACTGTCAAGAAGAGTACTTAAGTACAACTGTCCAGGCTGGGACTGTGCAGCAGTCCCTGCAACCAGTCACCCTGCTAAAGGCTGCAGAAGGTGATGTCCCTCCAGGCTGGGACAGGACCTCCCCTTAACCACTGGCACCAGTTTCCTGCTGCATGGTTCTGATCATCTTCTCTAGGGTGACAACTGAAGGAGCTGCTACAAAAAGCTGAAGACATGAGTGCTCTGCACACTACTTATGAGGATTGCAAGTGAAAACAAGTTCAGCAGGTTGTTCTGGGTGTTGGGTTTTTTTATGAAAGCTTTTCAACATCATAGTTCCCAAAGAGAAAACTCCTTGTAGCTACCTCAGAACCAAGGTCGGGGAGATTAAGGGGATTAATAGTGTAGAGACCAACACCCAGTTGAGAAATTGAAAAACAGTATGAGAAATTGAAAAACAGTATGAGAAATTGAAAAACAGCTAAGAAGGTAGTCAGGTAGCTCAGGGCAGTTCTGGATTTTACAGTAACAGCCATTCGCAAATGTCAAATTAAACATGGCACACCTTAAAGACTTAATTACTGAAGGTGGGAGATGCTCTGAATTGCACCTTTAATACCAAAAGCCCATGAAAGCAGCAGAGCTACAAGTGAAAGAGCAGGGGCTTCTTCCTGTGTGGGCAGCTATGAACAGTTGAGGATGCAGAGAAATTAAAAACAGAGTCAAAGTTTGATCTGTTACTCAAGAAACATGCAATTATGTTTACACTCAAAGACAATGCACCATGATCTAATAAGATAAGCAGAGACTTTCTCAGGATGTAGGTTATGCACTAAAATCTGCATGGTACAGACAAAAACCATGAAGGTGGCTCCCAAAATCTCAACACTTTTAACCAGATGTGATTATTCTAACATTGATTATGATTTTTTTCACTTGCTTTGAACTTCCACTTACAGAATTGCAGCCTTCGGTTTGGCAGCCAGGAAACACCTTCCTTTCACAGAACAGCGAAGGTATTATGTCCTGGAAGATGAACACTTAAAGGTAGCTTCCTGGTCTGGGTTCTCTGTTGGTTCCTGCAGGGCTGAAAGGATTTCAGCTCCTCTTCAACCACTGGGGATAAGCAGTGGAATCCAGGCCTTTAACAATTTCAGGGATACCTGCTTTTTACAAAGCATCAGCGTTTTGCACAAACTCTTCCCATCACTTCTCAGGGCAGCAAGTGTGACTGAAAGGTTGGAGACTAGAGGCTGAGGGAAACGCTCTGACATTAGGCAGAAAAGCCCTAGTGCTTTCCTCTTCCCCACCTATACTGCATTGATCGGAGAGAGGTCAATGAACTGTGTCTGCCTTTCAGCTCTGGCAAGATGATAAAGTCCTTCAAGCAAACGTTTCTGTCCCTGGATCTACAGTCCCCTCGGTGGAGTGCGGCAGAGACACTGGTAACCGCTAAGGGCCTGGGGAACAGAGCTCTGTGCAGCCAGGGTGCTGCAGAGCCAAGGTGCACTTGGGATTCTGATGACTGTGGAAGAGCTGGGAAGTGGTACTATTGACATCAAATTGCAAAGGGAAAGAAGAACATCTACTTGCAAGGTCTAAAGAGCTCAGCTTAAGGCAGAGCAGCATTGTTTCACAAGGAAGGCATCAGGTTGGTTATCAGGGTTATGCCTCATGTCCAGTCACCAAAGAGACTGCCCAGCATTACCTAATTGAAGCAATACTTTTACACTGATTTGGAAAGAAGCTATTAATCTGTGTCACCTGCAGTATTCACTTCATGGTTACTGTGACTTTTGCTGCCTTTCAGGCAAAGGATTACGAACTGCGTCAGTACGAGTCAGCAAAGTGGGTCAGCACAGTCATTAGGGGAGAGACCCAGAAGGAGGCGCTGCGCCAGGGCTTTTGGAAACTCTTCCACTACATCCAAGGAAAGAACGAGAAAGGTACAATGTGCTATGAAATTCAAGAAGCACAAATGGGAGGCAAACTTGTACAGTAAAAAACAGTAGGTGAGCCATGGGAAATAGCACATTCACTTTTCTAGTCTAACATCCTTGCATCCCATTAAAGCATTCCCCCAAGGCTGCTTTGGTTTCTGCCCTTAAGATAAGCCAGCATGACACTTCACACCAGCATTCAGGCACCGTATCTCTTTCCAGATTACAAGCCTTTTTGTCTCCTCTCCTGTAGAGATGAAAATCGATATGACTGTGCCAGTGACATGCCTGGTCAAATCTGGCTGCACAGACTTCAAGATCTCTTTCTTTGTGCCATTTGAACACCAGGACTCCCCCCCACAACCCACCGACTCGGATGTGTTCATTGAAGAGCGGAAGGCAGCAGCCATCTTCATTCGGTAAGCAGCACCTGCACTGCTGACAAGCACAGGCAGTTACTGAAAGGGCTCATGTATCAGGAGTCTGGACTGCTCCTTCTCACAGCGGATTTTTAACTGTGGATAGAGCCTGCTGTTCAGAGCATTCATTTCCAATTGTTCAAGTTCTGTCCATCTTTATGCTTGGGTGTCTTAGCAAGAGCAGAGAAATGACCAAGTTTCATAACATTTGTCAGCATCCGACTATTGCATTGAGCAGGATTTTTAGAAATGCAGTCCACAAGCCTCCTCTTGGGCACACCCCACACAACAGAACACCTAAGTAACTTTCACCCCGTTATTTGTAGTCCCGAACTCCCAAAAAACCTGCACGGCAATTATTACATACTGAAGGCACATGTAACCTGTGTCAGCTAACGCTCCCAGAATTGCAAGCATCTCCAGCTATTTCTGCACTTTACCCAATACCTACAAACTTCACCAGAAGAGCTCAAACACAGCATGCTTTGCAAGCCTGAAGTTTCCTTCTATGAAAATAAAAAGCAGGGGCTTGAATTCAATAAAAGACACCATTCCTTTTTACTTCTACCAGGTCCTTTGGTGGATTTGCCTCCCCAGAGAAATATGCTGAGGAAGCTGAAGCCTTGGCCAGAATATTAAGGAACAGAGGCCAACCATTCCATGAAGACTTCTTCTACACTGCAGGCTATGACAGTCCCTTCAAACTCTTCAACCGACACAACGAAGTGTGGTATTTTAAAAAGTAATACAGAGGGGGGGAGGGGGTGGAAATTAAAAGGCTACTAATCAGCTCTGTATGAAAACAGACCTTATTAATGGCTTTTGCTTTAGTGCAGAAGGGATTTAATTGGCACATGGACACAGGAACACATCTAATTTCCTCTATTCTGGCTAAAAAGACTTCAACTCTTACTACAAGATGCTATTTAAATTCAAGTAGATTGTACCAGCTTTCCCCTTATAATCCAAAAATATTCCTGCAGAACACTTTGGACATCTACTTTTACTTCTCATTAGAAGTGCCTCAGCAATATCTCTAGTGTTATGGAGAATGACTTCTTCATAGAGCTGACTTCCCCCATTATTGTTATCAATCCAGAAACAGAAATATGGGATAAATTAAATGAATTTTTCAGAGAAGAAACCTACGATTAATGAAGCAGCAATACCTTAGCAGGCCCTAGTGCCTCATATGCAGTAACTTTTGCACACTAGCAATATCTGACACCCAAGCTAAGACACTTGAAGGACTAGCATTTAAACTACTTTAGCCCCTGTTCCAAATGAAGCATTTTATGAAGTAGCCTAGAGCTATTCCACAGCAAACTGTTCAAGTCAGAAAGCAGTTCACAACAACAAGTAGAGTTTACACATTTTTATTGGTTCCAATCAGCATCAGGCAAACATTACCAGTATGGTAAAGAAACCCTTGGCTTTTTTAGTGCTGTTCATGCAAGTTTAACCATTATTGTGTAGTCTTCCACCTATTAAGACAGACATAAGAACCATTATAAGGCACTAAACGAGCACAAGAAGCTTGCTGGGAACAAGTCAGACCTTAGATTTTCATCTCTGCTCAGAGAGAGAGTTCAAGCTGAGGTTATCATCATTCGTTCCAGCAAATATATTTCATTACTACAGTTGCACTCACCTCAGTTTTTCTCAGAATTTTTTAAGTTGTCTCCTCACCTAAAGCAAGAAAACACAATTAGCATTGGCACTAACACAGCTGCTAACAGCTTCACAGCAGCTCTGTAACCTCAGAAAAAAGTGGAACAGAAAGTTTAAAATCACAGCTATTCATTTGGCAGAATCAAATTTCATCAGTGGCTACACATTCCCACAAGTTTTTAACAGAAGTTATTTGTTATGGGGTCTTACCCTATGAGGCCGCAGACAGCACAGTCCTTTCCTGAGAAAGAAAAGCTGTTTCAGAATACCAGCCACCACGATATGCGAGTTTAATTAGCTATGGAACTCTATTCACCAAGCTAATTTATCTACCAGGAGGTTGCATTTCAGCTGGCAACTGACAAGAACTGGCACTACCTAGATACGATATACAAACTTACAAACCCTAACTGCATGAGAAATATAAAATTACTAACATTGGATGAATCTGGGAAAGTACAAAGCTACTACTTGCTTTGTGATACTTTCCCCTAACAAAGTTGTATTCAATGCGTTTTGCTACCTAAAATACAAGTCCCATAGAAATCATCTCAAAAACATATCCTTAAAAAGTGAGAACCAGTCTGTTGGAGGAAATAAGTTTGTATAGCAATCATCTAGAACTTGACCCTAAATTTGTGTACAGCCAATAAAACCAAGACCAGAAAAAAACAGTAGTGATAAGCACAGAAGACAAGGGTTGAGCTTGGGGTTTACTTTTCAATTTAAGAGTGTATCAGATAGGAGTTATAAAGGAGTTATGCCTGCTGCCATGCATTCTACTGTTTCACATCAGCACTGTGCAGGCTAAGCCATCTCCACAGATTCAGCTGTTACTATTTCCACTGTGCAAATACATCCAGCAATAAAGCCCTAGTTTTCACACTCACTGAGGCTGCATTTTCTGTTCACACAAATACAACTCTGCATGAAGCTTAACACTGGCTATACTTCAGGAATTGTCAGGCTACCTGCTCAGAGAGTGCCCTTCCTTTTAAAGTAAAATTCAGAACTTCTATGAAGTGCATTGTTGCTTGTTCAAGCACATCATATTTATTTATTCACAGTAGCCGAGACTGGGAGAACCAGCATATATTAAAGGAAAACAAATCAGATCTACTCTGGGACTAATGTTAGGCACTATGTTGGCATTTAGCACAAAGACAGTATTCCAGTTATTACAAAACCCCATGCACTCTTACACTTACCTCAGATGTAAGTCTCAGTTCACACAGACTCCTCATGAGCTTCACTCTGTAACAAGTGAAATTTTATTAACACTCTCTCCTTGGCAGCACTTCCCATTAACTTGAATTCGTGTACTGTTTCAGTGCAAGAGTCCTCCTCAGCCTCTTTCAGAGAGATTCCCATTGCTCAGAATTAATCATCACCAACAGTACACCCTCAGAGAAGCTTAATGTTTTGTTACTTTTGTTTCTCTTTAAAGAATCTGACCTCAGCAGTTCAAACCTTACTTCCAATCACATCTCCATATCACACAAACTCATTTATCTAGCTATTCCCTGCAGAAGCCCACTATTTAATTTAGCCTGTAGAAGTTAACCAGATAATTGTACTGGCTTTGGTTAGCACAAGCTCTGAACCACCAGGTTATCACACATTCTTTCTCATCAACTAGAAACTTGGCAAGTTCACAGCAGTTACTTGTTTCAATTGCCTATACTACTCCTTTCCAGTTACAGAAATGAGTTCACATGCTTTAAATAAAGAAATCTTATGGCAACTGAAAAGCAAGCAGCTTTCCAATTAAGAAGCATCTGTCAAAATATGCAGCAGTTCTCCCATTCTAGAACCTAGAAGATATATATTGCCAATCATCTTTGGTAACAAAGTATGAGAATCAGACCCTACCAGCCTGAGTAGGAGAATCCTGCAGCCCACTGGTAACCTGTGATCTACGGTTAGAGGTTAAGGAAATCGTTAAAGAACCTTCTGCTTAACACTGCAGTTATGCTGCACCTAAGAGGCCAGCACCTAGTAATGTCCCCATCACAGCTCACAAAGCTCTGACTGGTCACATGCCAACTTACCTTTGCCAGCAGCACTACCAACTGCACCAGTTCACAGCTCCACTGCAGCAGCCCTGGAACAAAGCAAAGCGTCAAGACAGCACACCAGCAAGCAGACAAGCATGAAACCTTGACAGGTGCCTGAAGTCAGATAGAGCTAATTGCAGACCTCCATGGTTGAAGTCAAGGCAGACACATCTCATCACACAGGCAGCTCGCATTGTCAGTCACTGGATTGCTTTAGGCTAAGGCTATCAGAGCGATCTCACAGGCACACAGCGTTCAGCACAAACCAGCTTGTTGAAGCTGGCCCTCATCCAGCAGTTCACCCCTTGTGTGTCTCTATCTTTTGGACAAGATGCAAGCAGCTGCCAACACTGGCCCCTTGCACCTCCCTCCCAGCTTACGTTCAGTTAAATATGTTTATAATGGCTTTGAACTGGAAGTGGGGAGATTTAGATTAGACATTAGGAAGAAATTCTTCATAAGGGTGGTGAGACATTAGCACAGGTTGCCCAGGAAGGTTGTGGATGTCCCATCCCTGGAAGTGTTCAAGGCCAGGTTGGATGAGGTCTTGAGCAGCCTAGTCTAGTGGGAGGTGTCCTTGCTTATGGCAAGGGGTTGGAACCACATGACATTTCATGTTCCTTCCAACTCAAACCATTCTATGATTCTACTCCACTTCTAGCCATTTTTTTAAGGTAATACTTGCAAAGTTAGAACAAGTACTTACATCACAATGAAAAACACTGTGGAAGCCTGCAAAGGAAAATTTCTATTACACAGGGTTCAACAAAAAGTCTTAGCATAACTGTTTCATTGAAATACTGTATCAGAGTTTAGTCAAGTTTTATCCTCATTGGGATCAGAGACCTGATTCAACATCATCTACAGTGGACCACGACACTCCCACCCCCTTCCACAAGGGGCGCCTGAAGCCATCTCCCAGCACTTGCCCCACCCTTGAGAGGAATTCCTCAACTGCAGAGACCACAGAAACCGCAGCAGGGAGCAAAACTCTGAACTGCAGAGCTCAACAACATGAACTTTGTATGAACATTTAAGCTGGCCTTAACTGAAAAAAGCATTTCAGCTACTAATTTCTTTCCTGTTTAGTCCCATCGTGCATGTTCTACAACGATTACTTAATGCTTTCATTGTGAAGCACAAGGGACCTGAAGGCACACTTTGGGTCCCAGCATCTTTGCTTCACATTCTCCAGAAACAAAACAGATTTGCAAACCCTCTTATCTCCAAAAGCAAAATCCCAAGCTTGAATGCAGCACAGCCAAACGCAGCACCCACCTAAAAAATTATTTTCAATTACCTTGAGTTAGGAAGGCCATATCTTCAACACCGCGAAGAGGTGAAAGCTTCTCATACCGAAAGCATGAGCAACCTGCCTAGGGCAGCCTGCAAAGCAACAGAATTCTTACAGAAATCAGAGCACTAACACCAGATCAACCACAAATTTGTTAAAGAAATAGCAAATTTATTCTGCTCTATTTGTGCTTCAATTTCATAAGCACAGCCTACTTTCTATCCTATTCATCCTCCAGACTTCAATATTTAGCTCATTTACTGATCTCCTGAGACAAATTTTCAAAACACATTCATTGAGCATGTCGCATTCTCAGCTTTCCTTAGGAATTCTGTCCAACTTAGCCTAAGGCACCAGAGGCTGCATCAGATAGGAGCGAAAGACAGTAACAGCATTATCACCATGGGTCATCTGCTGAACTATGCGGTCATCACACACAGCCTTTTCATACACCAGAAATAAAAATTCATTTTTACAGATCCAGGCAATAAGAAAATTTACCTTGCAGAGCTTAAAGCTTTTGTGTCCCAGTTCCTGCAAGAAAAGAAACAAATCCCTCAGCCTTTGAGGACAAACCTATGCCTCCTCACAAGAGGCCACAAGAGCAAGATACATCAGATAGGAGCGAAAGACAATTGTTCTTCACAGGATATTCTGCTGAACTATGCCATCATCACTGTATCTGCTCTGGAATAACACTACCAAGCCATCACCTCTTATGACAGCTTTGAAAAACTGAATTTCACCAAATAAAACACAAAGAAATGTTCTAGAGATTTTGAATACCGAGTATCAATTGTTTCTGCATATTAGTGGAAATTAATCCCACAGTACATCTCTCCCACATTACATGTCCCACCCTTCCTGCTGCAGTGAAGAAACCCCCAAATAGGCCACACGCTTCTCACCATGTTATGTTTGTCCTGCAAGTCCTCCCAAGTGTGCAATTCAAATCCTGAAATAAAAAAGCTTATGAACAGTATATTCACAAGACAAAACATCAAGAGGAGCTTTAAGTTGTGCCTCAGAGAAAAACTATGGTGGTGTGAAGTGCTCATCATCCTCTTGATCAAGAGTAGCAACCTAGTGTCATCATTGCGGCACCAGAGGGAAAACTCAGCTCAGAAAATATGCTCTGCCTACTGATGTTGTTAGAACAAAAGATGAAGCATTTTTTACCTTGTGAAGCAGCATCGTCTCCACGTTTGATGACAGATCTGGAAGAGATACAACACTTTGAAACACTGCGGGACTATGGAAGTACCTCCAGCAATGACACTATGCACAGAAAAAAGCCTCAGCATGCAGTTTTCAGAAATCACTTCTGTCCACTACTCTGAAACCATCATAGGCTCTCTCTCCCATTTTGTTATCCATCCTGACAGCTACAGATTCTTTCTGAAACAAACATCAGACAATTTTCTCTAAGCAAACTATTTACTTCTCTGGATAGTGAAAGAGCAGTAATAAAGGACAAAAAGGCATTTAGGATGCTATTGTAGCCTGCTTAGAGCCTTACATCTACTTTCCAGTACAAAGACAGACACGGCTTTTCCCAGCAGAATAGTGAGGACTGCCTGAAGAGACACCACAAGCAATTACTGGATTGCAAACACTGCTCCTACAGTTCCATGAGATACTCCAGGCTAGTTGCTGTAAGTGTACCTACACATTATCTCTCAACTTAAACTCCGTATCACAAAAGCAACACTTACCAGTTTCGAAGCCATACGACAGCGTGTAGCCGGCGAATCTTGAACTGAAAACAAGAGATTGTTATTTTCCCTCTAAGAATCAAGAAATGTTCACACATTCTCTTTCGAAAAATGCAAGTAAAATTCAAAACAATACTCTGAGCCTTAAAGTAAAGCTCTCCCTGATGCAATTTATACTTCAGATCTTTCAAAAGACAAGGCCTCAAAAATAATTGTTGGCCATATTAAGAACTACACTTCTTAATCCTCTACAGCTTTAATTCCACTGCATAGGCAACAGGTCAGCCCGCAGCCAGGAGCTTTTTTGCTGCTCAAACAGGCCCGTGTGGTGTTCCGACCATGCCAGCTATGGCACTACACTGTATTTCCATGCCCAGCTCAGATTATGTTGGCATTCATCACTCTCTCAGATGTCCCTACCAACATAGTTTTCATCACATGCAGGCACATGGAAGTGAGCTACCATAATATTTTGTTAACATGGGGTACTTCATTTTAACACTGAGAAAGTGAACTACTGCTCAGAAAACACCTCGGTAGTAAGGCTGTCCCCTCACTGACCAATAACGTACCCCGCAAGAACAAACTTTCCCAGAATGAAAGGATACCTCGGCCTGGTATCTGCTTCCAGACATTAATTTACAGAAGAGCAGGCAACCATTAATCCTAGTACAAAATATTCCAGTCACCCATGAAAACGACCCTCCTAAAAGCCTAGTGCAGAGGGAAAAAAAAAAGAGACACCTAACCCAAATCTCTGCAGCTCCCACACACCACCTTCCAGGAGCGTTTCCCAGAGGAACACGAGCCCCCTGTATCCTGCCAGGCTCCGCAGAGTTATGACCCCATCAAACTCCTCCCCAACCTCGGCCCCTCGGAGCGCCCTAAGCCGCAGAGCGGGCCCCGGCGGGGCCCATCCGCCTCCATCCTCTCCTCTTCCCCCGCGGACGGGGGCCATCCGCCTCCATCCTCTCCTCTTCCCCCGCGGACGGGGGCCATCCGCCTCCATCCTCTCCTCTTCCCCCGCGGACGGGGCCCATCCGCCTCCATCCTCTCCTCTTCCCCCGCGGACGGGGCCCATCCGCCTCCATCCTCTCCTCTTCCCCCGCGGACGGGGCCCATCCGCCTCCATCCTCTCCTCTTTCCTCCCCTCTGCCCCAGGAGAGGGCTACACAACCTCTATCCCTCCCCTACCCCCGCAGCGAGGCCAATCCACCTCCATCGTCCCCCGCTAGCACCCATCGGGAGCGACCCACCACTCTCAGCGCTTCAACGCCGTCCCTCAGAGTGGCGCGGGCCCATACCGAGCGACAGAAACCCCGCCCCTCAGCAGCAAGGCCCCACAAAAGCAGGACCCCCCCCATCTCCCCGCGGGCCGGAAAAGGATATTGCTACCCCGCGAGGACCTTATATAGAGCAGGAGCAGTCACGTGACGGCGGGGCGGAGCGAGGCGAGGGGCGGTCACGTTCAGGCGGGGCGGGGTCACGTGACGGCAAGGGGGGGAACGGGAGGGAGTTCTCTTCCGGTTCGCGGCCCCGCGCGGGGGGATTTCACTTCCGGGGCGGCGCTGCGGGCCCTTCCCACCCCCGCCAGGTAGGAACCGGCGTGGCGCGGGCCCTGCGGGCAGGGCCGGGCGGGGCGGGGCGGGGCCCGGGACACGCCCCCCCCACACAGACCCTCCCGGGAGGCGCTGCCCGTGGGCCTGGGGCGCGGCCTGCCCGCCGGGGCCGCTGTCACCCGCTTTGGGGCCCCGGGACAAGGATTTCGGGGGGCTGAGCTCACCGCGATCGCCCCCCCAACCCAGGAGGCGCCCCTGAGGGGGTTGGAGGGGTTTGTTGTGATAGGAAGAGGGGAGGGGTTTTAGGCCGAAAGAGGGGAGATGGAGGTGAGATACCGGGGAGAACTGTTCTGCTGTGAGGGTGGGGAGGCCCTGGCACAGGTTGCCCAGGGAAGGCGTGGCAGCCCCATCCCTTATAGCAGCCTTTAGTACCTGAAAGAGGCTACGGGAGGGCTGGGGCACCTCTGCTGTGAGCACAGGCTGGGAGAGTTGGGGTTCTTCAGCCTGGAGGAGAGAAGGCTCTGGGGAGACCTTAGAGCAGCCTGCAGTACTGAAAGGGGTACAGGAAAGCTGGGGAGGGGCTCTGGATCAGGGTCTGGAGTGACAGGACGAGGGGGAACGGCTTCAAACTGGAAGGGGGAAGATTTAGATTAGCTATGAGGAAGAAACTCTCCACAATGAGGGTGAGGAGGCTCTGGCCCAGGTTGCCCAGAGAAGTTGTGGGTGCCCCATCCCTGGAGGTGTTCAAGGCCAGGTTGGATGGGGCTTGGAGCCCCCTGGTCCAGTGGGAGGTGTCCCTGCCTGGAACAGAATGGACTTTAAGGCCCTTTCCAACCCAAACCATTCTATGATCTTCCATTTAGAATTACGCCTGATTTTATCCTCATTAAGGTCGCATCATAATTGGAAAGTAGTGGAGTTGACCAGGTACAGTAAACCTCAGCCCCGAGAGTCAAGACCATTCAGCCCTACCCCCTCCAACTTGACCAGTTTCTGTCAAAGGATCTGTTCAGAATGTGTATTGTTTGCGGCCAAGGGCCAGTCCTGGCTTTTTCATAAAATCACAGAATGGTTTGGGTTGGAAGGGACCTCAAAGCCCATCCAGTTCCAACCCCCCTGCCATGGGCAGGGACACCTCCCACTGGACCAGGTTGCTTAAAGCCCCGTCCAACCTGGCCTTGAACAGCCCTTTCCGAGGGCCTGACGGATGAAAGATTCATCCTGGTCTCAGTAGTTGCACTTGGCCTACAGTGGGAAAGGCAGTTTTCTGAGATGAGGTGAGTCCTCATCTCAGCTGGTGATGCTTTAAATTGCATTAAAAATAAAGAAGTGTCTCTGTGTGCTGTGAGAGAATGCTGCTCTGCAGGAGCTGCAGGTAAAGGCTGGGCTGGTGAACATGTGCTCCAGCACCAGGAAAGGCAGGAACTGAGATGTCATTGTGCTGCCGGCTGAGGTGGGTCAGCTGGTGATAGACCCTTCATCTGGAAGGATGGAAAACATCTTCTAGGAAGGGTACTTTGATCCAAAAAGAGATTTTCCCCCGCCAGCCTCTCACCAAGATTCTCCCCAAAGCCTATCAAAAAATGCCGCTTCCTCCATGCTAAGATGAACAAAGCTGCATGGGTCCTTTCCTCCTGCCACTGGTGACAGGCAGATTCTCCCTGCTGTCGGAGCAGAATCGTTTTCGTGCTCGTCTGGGAGCAGCTCACTCTGACTGGGGCTGTGCACAGCCGCGCCGAGCAGTAACATTGTGTTATATTTTATTCCCCCTTATTTTCCCATACGCCCTGAGGCTCTGCCCCAGCCTGGCCTCGCTGCATGAGCCTCCCTGGGCGCTCACTGCCTCCGCAGGGGTCTTTCACCTCGCAAGGGGTGCCCATGCGCCCTGCCTTCGCTTCCCTTCCTTCAGGGAACGCGTTGAGGTTCATCGCTTTAGAAACTGGTGCTTTGGGAAGGTGATGAGATTACCGGCTCCCTGGTCCTGTAAACACTTGCACACCCTCGGTGTGGATTTGGCTGCGTGAGGGTTCCTGAGCGAGATGAGTCATTTGAGGAAACCCCTGCACGTGTTTAAGAGATAACAGCTCTGTGAGAGAGGAAACGACTTCTTCAGGTTATTTGCACTTCCATTTTTGATTTTAGTGACCATGACTGCAACACAAATGCTGTGCAGGCAGTGGGGAGAGATCGATTTGATAAGATTCAGTTCCCTGTGGTTTGGGGTGGGACATCACGTTTGCTAATCCTGCTGCCCTATCCTCCTGCAAACAAAGAATGACGAAGCTTGGCGTTCTGGATTATGCTGGGGAGAACCTTGTTCCTCCCTCCATGCAATGTTGCTTCTTTCTTTTCTTTTTTCCTTCTGAAGGGGAAGGGGGCAAAAAGTTTTCAGATCTTCTTACAACAGCAATAGAAAAAAGGAAACCGAGAAGATACCGGTCCCGCTTCCTGCCCTTTGCACGTTAGTGTTACAGGTAAGGGGATGCATTTTCAATTTCACCTTGTCTTGTGCGTTTGAAGTCCCACTCTTAACGTTGTGTTGACGTGGATCAAGTTCCTCGATTTTTGTGGGGTTTATTGCTTTCTTCTAAAGGCAGGGGAAGGCTCTGTGCACGCCTGATCTGCCCTACCCCAGGGCCAGGTGGCCGTGCAGTGACCTCTTTGCGGCCCCGCAGATTGACAGGCTGTCCTGCGGCTTCGGCTTTAGTAACAGATTTTGCCAAGTTTGCACAAAGCTTGCTCGGGCGTAGGAACCTTCTCTGTCCTGCAGCATTTGTAACCTAAAAAACCATAAAGCCTTTCAAAGGCACACACGGTTTGCCGTGTGCTAATCCCTTCGATTCTGAGACTTCTGGGAGGAGGCACTCGGTATTCCCAGCCTGCCTGAAATTGTTTTGATATCTGCAGCGCTCTGCTTAGTCGGCACTTCAGATGCCATCCAGTTTGGAAGCTGTTGGTGCCACGAGCGGTCTTTAATGAACTTATTTGCTTTCCTTTCTGTGGGGGGCAAATTTATGTCTAATTTTGGATCATACTAAATTTTTACCATATATGGTCAGGGCTCCGTTTCAATCTTTGCCAAAATGAAATGTGATGATCATAGAAAAATGAGTTATGGAAGGAAAACTAGGAGAGCTGGTTTGTTAATCCCCATTGTTCGTAAGCTGTCTTTTGCCGTGTGGAACATCTCAGACCGCCCAAACACTGGCTTCTTTTCCTAGGGAGTCGCCAGTGCCCAGCAGGCAGTCTGATAAATTGGGGTTTAGAACCAGACTCTGTTCTTTTCCTTTCACCAGCCTGTTAAATATTTTCTGCCGTGTGTCAGAATCGCCACATATGATGAGTAACTTGATTTTAACGATGTACTTAAGATGCCTTGAGCTCAGGCGTGTGCCAGTCAGCTTTTGAAAAGTCTCTCCAGAGTATTGAGGCCTCGGTGTTTCCTTCCTGATTCTGGTTCTATAAAAGAGGAATAAAAATATTACTTTCCCCTTTTCAAAGTGCTTAGAAGGTACAAATGCTATGTATTTTAATCCATTATGCAATCAGTTGCCTATTTTTAGTATCTGAACCATTTTTAATGTTCTTTTTACAATGCAAATGTGCTTTTATTGAGGCTGTTGGAACGGACTGTTTCCAGCACTTAAACCACCGGGAATGGGAATCTATCAGGGACTGATTTAACATAACATGTGAAAGGTGGTGTACAGCACATAAAGATCAGAGAACTGCTGTGAGGCGCTTGTAAATTAAATGGTGAGGGAGTTATTTAAAAATCCCAGTATTTCAAACTATGTGAGAGTGGGTGAAAAATGTCTTAAATGCAAATGATAGGCTCACTCTGTTAACGATGGTACTTTTTCCCCCTTTCCAGTAGAATCGTGCACTTGCAAGCGGGACAGCCATGGAGAAGAGCGGGAACATTCAGCTGGAGATTCCTGACTTCAGTAACTCTGTCCTGAGCCACCTGAATCAGTTGCGCATGCAGGGTCGCCTGTGTGACATTGTGGTCAACGTCCAGGGGCAGGCTTTCCGCGCTCACAAGGTGGTGCTGGCCGCCAGCTCGCCCTACTTCCGCGACCACATGTCCTTGAATGACATGAGCACCATTTCCATTTCTGTCATCAAGAACCCTTCTGTTTTCGAGCAGCTCCTTTCCTTTTGTTACACCGGTAGGATATGCCTGCAGCTGGCTGACATCATCAGTTACCTAACGGCAGCCAGTTTCTTGCAGATGCAACACATCATAGATAAATGCACACAGATCCTCGAGGGAATTCATTTCAAAATTAACGTGGCAGAGGTGGAAGCAGAATTGAGCCAGACCAGGACAAAGCATCAGGAGAGACCGCCGGAGTCTCACCGGGTGACGCCAAATCTAAACCGTCCTCTGAGCCCCCGTCACAACACCCCAAAGGGGAGTCGCCTGGGTCAGGTTAGCACGGTGCTGGACATTCGGGAGCTCAGCCCACCCGAGGAGTCCACCAGCCCCCAGATAATAGAGCAGAGTTCAGATGTGGAAAGCAGGGAGCCCATACTACGGATTAACAGAGCGGGACAGTGGTACGTTGAGACGGGATTGGGAGACCGCGAGGGACGGAACGAGGATGACGTCCGGGTGCTAGGAGGAGTACGTATTAAAATGGAGAACCTGGAGGAGTGGCTTGGGGCAGAGCACCAGCCATCGGGAGAAGATGGGAGCAGCGCTGAGGAGGTCACTGCGATGGTGATCGACACCACGGGCCACGGGTCAATGGGCCAGGAGGCTTATGCTTTAGGATCCTCCGGGGCCAAGGCGGTCAGGCCAACCAGCAGTGAGATTGACAGGTGAGTTTTCTTTAGCTTAATAACTGACTTTAGCTGTAAGAGGAGATTGTGCAAGTTTTTCACTTGCTTGGGTTGGTCACTTTGGAACATTTCTCCCTTCTGTTGCCTGAGGCCATCTTAAGCATAAGCACTGAAGGAATTTTTTTCCAGGTGTTAGGAAGTATATCCAGCTTGAGCTATAGTATTTTGGCTGGGCAGCAATCGGGCCAGGATCTCCAGGTACAGGCTAGCTTGGGAAATTAATTATTCCCACTGAGGTAGGGTTTTTTGTCTAAAGAAGATATTGCAGTTCATTTTCGGTAGATACCATGTTCCACATCAGAATCAGCGAGGTCACACACTATGTGTTACACAAAGTGTCATTGTAATGATGCCTTCTGGCCTGAAACAGTGGGGGTGGTTCTGTTTGAGAAACAAGCCGGTCACCAGCTGTAGTTCAAGAGGAGCTTTTCTTGCTGGTAGTCCAGGACAGCAGTGAGTCATGCGTTTACATCTTCTAAAGCAGCTGAAGTGGGGAGCCCATCGACCTGCACCACTATTTTGGTTTATATGGAAGAACAGAAAGCCTTTAGTGAAAATAGGTGGTGAAATCTGCTGTCTTTTGATTCTCCGTCCATCTGATTCCCCTCCACTCCAGCATTTGTTTTCAGACCAAAGAATGGATCTGATAAAGGGCAGATCTGTTGTCTTTGGGGAGACATATTTGTGGGGTTTGCCTTCACATCTGCCTCTTCTACCTCAGTCCCTCTGGTCCCTTGCGAAAACAAGCAGTGGATCTTCTGTCACGTGTGTCATAAATCAATCAGTGGGAATGATCTTGAGTTGGCCCTTGGGAGAGCGATCCTTTCCTAGTTCCCTAGCTCTTTGCCATGGGTCAGCTAGCCTCGAACATCTCTTTTTGCACGGCACTCAATATCTGCTGTTTCCCACCTGGAATCTGTCGTAACTCTTTTGTTTCACGCTTTGGAGGGGTAGGAGGGCGAGGGGGGTGAATGGGGAGCCCTTAGAGAAATGGTTTCTTCTCCTGTTGTACAGTCCCTGAGTCACTGGACCCGTATCAGTTTACGTGCGATAGCAACCAAAAAGTGCTCTGTTAATGAACTGGAAGCCAAATGATTCAGTTTTATTTTTCAGATGTTAAGACTGAAACCACAGACCAGTATGACTTGGTTTTTCCTTTATACTTGTGCTGTTCCGCCTCCTGTGTGTTAGCTGGTGAGGAAGAAGAGATGCTATACAGGTGCCTCTATTGCTCACCTGTTGTTCTAAGCACTGTAGTGACCTGATGCCCATTAAAAACTCCGTTTACGCTCTTCCCCCACCCCACAGATTTAGCCCTTCTGGCAGCATGGTCCCTGTGACTGAGCGGTACAGATCAAAAAGCGAGTCTCCCGGGCGGATGGATGAGCCCAAGCAGCCCAGTTCCCAGGTAGGCAGATCAAGAAGTTTGCAAGTAAATGTTGGCATTGAAGGTGAAGGGGACTATGTTGTGATTAAGTGCATAATATTTTATATCTGCAAGCAATACCGTGTGTGAAACAAGAACCTTTTACTATTCCAAAGGATTTAGTTGCTCACACTGGGAACGTATGCCGTCGGTACATGATGTAAAACTGATTTTGGCTGTTGTTTGGGGTTTGGGCCAGATACCTGGAAAACATGAGGAGTTTCTCCTGTTTTCTGAGCACGTAAATACCAACCCTCATTCTGGGCAGGCCACCAACTCTTGAGGAGAAACCCCATTTGCCTGCAGAGTTGGATGTGCCCTGAAACACTGACAAAAAGTGCCTGAGCTGAGGTGGAGGTGTTAGTTGGCTTCTGTGCAGGACTGAGGGCTGCCAACAGCTGAGCCTTTCCACCCCAGCACCAAAACCATTCCAGAGAGCCCTCCAGGTGCTACACCTTTAGGGTGGGGTGCGAAAGGACTGTTGTTTTGTACTGAGGTTTCCATCTCGTCCCCGAGGGGCTGTGTTGCATCGCAGAATTTGCATTGTAAAGTAGCTCTGAATTCTCTGCTTTCTTGGTGTACGGGCACAATTTTGGGGAAGGAGGGAGAGAAATGCAGAAATGTAGGAGGACAGCGGGCTATAGGGTGCTGCAAACTGGTGGTAATACCTGTGCCTGATTATTCTGATCTAGTTTTTTAGTTGCGCACAGTCAGTATCGCGGTGGCACTACTGTGCAAGTGTGTCACCCAGCACTGTAGAACGACTCTGGCAGATAAGTCATTTGTCGGTTTGTAATCAGATGACTTTGCTGGAGGAGTTATGGGGCTGCTTTGCCCTTGAGTAAGACCAAGTGAAGCAAGGGAGAAAAACAATCCTGATTGCTGTCTGCTAATTTTGTAACGCACTTCCATAAAGCAAAAGATACCTTTTTGCTCCTATTTAGCCAAAGCTTTGTTTTGTGTCCTCAGAATACATCTAGAAAATTTCAGGTCAAACTAACCCTCAAGGGCAAACGTGACACACATTTTAGCTCTACATGCAGAAAAGCTGCTATTATTTCTCCATTGTGAGATGAGCTCAAACAGGAAACTGTAGGCTACCACGTGCACAGGGAAGTATCATCACCTTCCACTCTTCCAGTATTGCCCTATCAATGCTAAAAACAATCTGCTGTGATCCCTGCTCTGTGGTAGAGTAGACTGGAAAGGAAGTAGCTTTGTGCATCTCTGTTGGTCTTGAGCAGCTTACCAGTGCTTGTACAGTTGTATTCAATGGCACCTGGCACAGTTACACCCCTGGCTGCGTGTGCACAACCCTGGTTGCCAGAGGAGAGGCCTTCCTGCCGTTACATTGGTTGCCTGTCCGCATTCGGCATCATCGGCAAACAGCGTAAGACTTGGGAGTGCAAGTACCGCATCCTCCAGCATGGAGGACTGCCTGTGCTCATCCTGAGCACCACAGCCGGAAGTGCCTGTCCTAGAGCCTCAGCTTGCGGTTCAGTTACCCTTGGCTGTTTGTCTTTCTGGAACCAGCTAGTCCTTGCTGTGTGGCTTGGGCCAGGCGTGCCAGCTCTGTGCTGCGGATCCTCCCCCGCAGTGCCGCAGGGCTGGGATGGGCTACACGGCCGTTCTGTCAAACATGATTCATTACAAAATGAATCCTGAATGACATCTGAATAAACACCCACGTAAAGTGACACCTGAAGAGTTTCAGATATGAGGTGTAGTTTAGTCATCCTTCGTTTTACTGCAAGATTATTAATAGGCTTTATTTTTTAACCTTTAGTAAGGAAAACCAGAATGTGCTATATGGTATTTGAGTCAAACTGGCCTGAGTTTTAAGAAGAAGCAACATGTATTGATAGGTTTGATCCACAGCTCAGCTGGTGGCTCAGCATCCTCCTGACAAGGGCTGTATTTTCTTCCCCTGATCTAGCGATTGACTTGGCAGAAGGGGCCGCCGTAGCAG
Organism: Neomorphus geoffroyi; assembly: GCA_033558235.1. NCBI lineage: Eukaryota > Metazoa > Chordata > Aves > Cuculiformes > Neomorphidae > Neomorphus > Neomorphus geoffroyi. Next base: position 6,088,282 of record JAUMJM010000074.1, read on the forward strand.
AGGTTTCTAATTGATTGCTCATTTGTCTTCAGCCCCAAGGCTCCAGTTAAGCACTTAAATGTGCACTTGAGGTTGAAGACATTAGTGCTGCCGATTTCGAGGTTTGGCACACGATCTTCTTTCCTGCAATTTGTTTTAGGCTGCTTGTTATTTAAACCTCCGCTGCTTCCTTCGCAGGGGGAGGAATCAGCCATGCTTGGAGTGAGCGGTTATGTGGAATATCTCCGGGAGCAAGAAGTTTCAGAACGCTGGTTCCGGTACAACCCACGGCTCACTTGTATTTACTGCGCCAAATCCTTCAACCAGAAAGGCAGCCTGGACCGGCACATGCGTCTCCACATGGGCATCACACCTTTTGTCTGCCGCATGTGTGGAAAGAAGTACACCCGCAAGGATCAGCTGGAGTATCACATCCGCAAGCACACAGGCAACAAGCCCTTCCATTGCCACGTCTGCGGCAAAAGCTTCCCTTTCCAGGCCATCCTCAACCAGCACTTTCGCAAGAACCACCCTGGCTGTATGCCTCTAGAGGGGCCTCACAGCATCTCCCCTGAGACCACCGTCACATCTCGGGGGCAGGCGGAGGAAGAATCTCCTCCTCAGGAGGAGGCTGTTGCGGTGGGGGAGACGGCACAGGGATCTGTGTCCACGACTGGGCCAGATTGAAACACGACTTCAGAGTCTGGGGAGAAAGGACCATCTTCCCGTTCTTGGCTCTAAAGAGTCAGCACCAACCTGGCAGGCTGGTACTATAATTAGTGCAATGCCACCACTGGACAGAAAGAAGCTCCCAAGATGTTGCCAAAATTGCAAAATCTTTCTCTCTCTCTCTCTTTCTCTCCCAACCCACATACACACACACGTAGGGTGTTAAAAGTTTTTCTCCTGTATTCATCCTCCTCTTGGAGAAAAGCAAAACGACTGTGTCAATCAACTTCTTATTCAGGGATCGACAGGATTTTAAATTTTTTTAATGTTCCGTAGCAATCTGGGATGAGCAGTCATTTGTATTTCTTGCCAGCGCTTTGGCCCAGCACTTTGGTCCTGCGGCCACGAGCCATGCGGGAGCCCAGTGCGTGGGGCCACTCCTCGCCATATCTGCTGTTCCGGCGCAGGGGGAGAGCAGGGGCAGGGTGCCATTGCCTTCCTCCGTTCCCCAGGTAGCTGCCACATTAAAGAAAACAAAAAGACTGTCCTGGTGGAACCTGCCTTGCCCAAGTATATTTATCCCTGTGTTATTTTTTGGTGTGTCTCTTTTTACATTTTTACTTAAACTATGATTTTAGGGCTTTTGGCTTGCCTGTTCCAGGCGCGTGGCCTCGGCACCCCTTGGTGAAAGCGGGCACAGCTGTGAAGCGATATTCTACAGGTCGGCAGAAATGGAAGCGCTTCAGCCACTGGAAGTGAAATCTAGCAGCTATGAGGTTTGCATTGGGAGAAGGGTTGGGGGGGTCTTTCGGAGGAGGTTGTCCTTTCCTGTTGCTGATCTGGAGAGTTCAGAGCACTGTGGTGTCCTGAGCGGTGCACTGCCCTGCTTCGGGTGTTGCCGAGCGTTAGGAAGCGTTTTTCTGGACTGGCTGAATTGCGGAGTTAGAGGCTGGCTACCAAAGTCGTCCTTCACCCCTGCTCCCCCCTCAACACGTACTTGATCTTTTCTAACAGCAATATGGTGTACTGAAATACTATCGTCCCAGCCGAGCAATCGTGGGTGGTTGCTTTTAAACGTCTTTCTACAAACTAGTTTGTTAACTTTTTTATCAATATGAAATGCAAAAAGAAAAGAAAACCCTACTTTATTTCCTCATAAAGGTTCAGGAAACTTAGAAGTGATCAGTTCCTAGAGCAATCGCAACCCTGTCCCCTTGCATGGACTTCAACTTTTTTATTGTAAGCAGCTCTGATGTTTGGAGCAAGTTAAGCAAACCCAGAGAGACATGCCTGCGTTTTGTATTGTGGGTGTTTGCACGTGCTTACGTGTTTCATAAACGGAAAAGCATGGGACAGGTAGATAAGTGCAAATATCTTGACATCTTTTCAAGAAGTCTTTTTAAAAATATGCAATACTTTTAAGAGTTTTCTCTGGTTCTCATGCTGAGTTGTTCATGGTGGAGGGGGGAAATGAACAACAGGTCACGCAGATTGGGTTTGGGAGAGGACGTTTGGCTGGAGAAGTTGTCTTGAGGATGTATAACGTATACAAGAAGGAAGGATGAAGTTCTGATCCTTCAGGTGATGGGAGGAACAAGGAGACACTGAAAAAGGAATACACTTCATCTTGCTCTGGCAAAGCCAGGCGAACGGTTAGAGCGTGGCCTTGGTGGGCAGGAGACTCACCAAGTGAAAATGAAGCTGGGCCTGCAGTTTGACTGTACAATTTTGGGTGCAATTTTGGGATGGAAATGTCTCCAGCCATCGCTTTACCTACCTGCAAATTGGGACTGGGGATTTGGGATCATTTTCCTGCCCCTTCAGAGGGAAGAATTTGGAGAAGGGTGATTTGTTACTACCCCGCTTTATGTATTTTTCATAAGTGAGGGGTCTCACTGTTCCTCCCATGTTTCTCTCAAAAAGCAGACGTGGCTCTGATGGGTTTTTGTGTGTGGAGAAGGGAAGGGCTTGGTGCCAGGATCGCGTGTCACAGGGATGTGCTCCTAAGAGAGGAACCTTTGCAGGGCTTCTGAGCCGGGCACCTGCAAAGTACAATTTCGTTGACCATTTCAAACAGGAAAACTGATATTTCACCTCCATTTTCCTTCTGTCCCTTCTCCTTCCTCTCCTGTCAAGTGCATCATCACACAGTGAATGATTTTCTCAAGCGACCACCCGAGGGACCAGCCCTGTTGGGTTTCCCATCGAAGGTCAAACAGGATTGTACCGAAACAGTAAGGTTGCCAGAGAGCAGTCGCAGAAGATGAGAGATGAGAGGGTGGCTGAGGTAGGTTTCGTTGCAATCGAGGCGCGGGGAGGAGCGGAGATGGGCAGAGTATGCTGCTTTCGTCATAGCTTTTGAAGTTACCAAAAATCCAGAAGAAAAAAAGTTTAAAACTTTGAAATCCTATCCTGTTCACACTAGAGAGCATCAAAAGTTACTTTTAGTTGCTTAAAAGATTTTTAAGTGTTTTAAAATAGAACTTTTAAGAGAATACTACCAAACTATAAAAACATAAAATTATTTATATACTTATATTATATATAAATATAGTGGGAAAGTTTCCCTGCTAAGCTTGCTGTGAAGAGAAGGGTGAAGGTGCAGTAACTGCTATACAAGCAACATTTGTCTGAAACAGATGGCAACCGATCCATCGCAGCGCGGTGCTGAAGGGCTGGTGTGGAACGGTGACTGCCTTTATTCGTGTTGGCGTAGCTGTGAGTTTCCTGAGCAGGAGTTTGTTTTACTGTATCGATACTGTGAAGGGAGGAACATCCTAACAGTCCAGGATGCCGACAGCGCATCCTATTTTGCAGATTCACTACTTTCAATTGGCCTGGTGAAAACCATGAAACCGGTCCTTCGTATCCTACTAAGCTAGTCTGAAAACAAAGCTTGTGAAATGGTTTTATTTTTGCTTCTTTTATGTTTATTTTATTTTGGTGCAGAGGTTGCCACTGTATAAACGATCCTTTCTGATTGCATGCTAAAGAGCCAATATTCTTGCCCTGGCCTCGCTGAGGTGAAGTTTATAACTTGTAGCTAGAGTCAGTATAAGGTATGGTAGTGGGAATCATTTTAATATTATTTCTGTGCATTTAATGGATGTGTATGTGTACGTATGTGTGGGAGTCATGGTGTCTCCAGTGTTTTCTCAAACAGCGCTGAAAAAGCCTCGGCTCATCTGCACTAGAAGGTGGAACCAGTTTGGAAGGAGTCATTTATCGAACTTTTCTTCCCATGGTGGACTTCTTCAGTGCAGATAAGGCCAAGGTTTGAGAAAAAAGGGTTGGAGGTCATGTTCGGTATGGAAAAACCTCATGTGAATTTTGCGGCGGTGGTGTAGCTACTTGGAGCTGCTTTCTATAATGGAATGATACCACCTTTTTTTGCCTCTCCATTGGTGAACTGTGTAGCTCTTGGTGGTTGCGCTGAAGCTATGGAGACTCAGATGCCAACATCCTGAGTGCAGATGCTTCTGTGATGGGTTGAGGCACGGCTTTGCATTTCCATGTCTAGCTCCAGCTTTTTTCCCTCTGCCAAAACTGTGATTTCAACTGTGATTTAAGGAGGAGGTGAGGAGAACTCTGTCATATTTTAATACCTCTGTACATAACATTTCTGTCTTCTTCAGAGTTAGGGCTTACTAACCCATTTGTTTGCCTCAGGCAACAGGGGGAACGCACTCTATTTCTGCAGATTTCTTTCTCAGAGAGGGGAACACATTTTTGAGTTCTTTGCTGCGGCAGAGAAACCTTCCAAATGTGAAGTGTTGCGATTATCTCTCTGAGCCTGCAGAAAGTCCCAGTGCCAAGTCCCAGCGGAGTGATTTGATGGTTGCCGTGGCTGTTCGCTGCTGCTGCCAGGTTCCTTGTGAATAGCTGTGAAAATAACAAGAATTGTGTTAATACTGTGCTGCTGCTCTGGGGAAAAGCTAAGGTTCTTCCTCTTGGGAAGACGACCGCTGTGAAGCTGACAGAGGGAAAAAGCCGAAGGTCTTTTTGCTCTCTCGCAATGGGAGTATGTGAAAGCAAACTGTGCTTTGTATTTCCAACAGCTGGATAGAGAGGGATGAATGAGGAGGCTTTATGAAATGTGAATTTGTAGCAGGAGGCTGAGAACACACTTTAGAGCCGCTTAAGAAGATCCAGGGATATCAGCCTGGTAGGAGTCGGAGCAGCTGATGCAGATGGGCAGTTCCTCAGTTGTTCTCCCAGTATCGTGTGGCCATCAGGTTCAGTCCTTTGACTTACCCGCATCTCTTCTGCAATGTTTTCAAGCTGTGATCTGTGTAATTTAATTTTCGGAGGTCTGGGTGGCTCAAGGGCAGGAAGAATAGAAAGCGTTTTGTGTCTCTGCTGCTGTTTTAAATCCAGCCAAGGTTGGCAGTGACTGAGTCTGTTCCCATCTGACAGCTATTCAGAGCTGGAATTGCATTTGGAACAGGCTGTGGTCTTGCTGAAAAGTATAGCGGGGCAGGCTTGGTAGGGAGGGCACAGGGCCAGGATTTCAGCCCTCAACAAGATCAAGGTTGAAATAAATGGACAGGACAGGTCTCCCTGCTTGTCCTGCTGTTGTTTTGTGACAGTGAGGTGACTTTGTTTTCCATGGAGGCCACCCCATGCCTCTGCGCAGTAGCTACATCACTTGTAAGTGTGCTACCCAGCTCAGTAATGATTCTAAGCACTTTGGTCTTCAAGCAGAGTCCTTCTGCTGCCTTTGGGTGATCCAGCCCTAACGAAGCATTTGTGAGAGCAGAGTTGCAGCTTTTACTTGCTGCTGACTTCATCTCTCCTGCAGAACCCAATGTATAAATAGAAAGACAGCTGAAAAGGTGCTGTTTATTTGGGTGGAAGGGAGGTTGTGAGGTAGACCGAGTCGTGTGTCCTTAAACCCAACAAATATTAACACCCCTGACACTCATTTGAACCTTTTGAAATTCTCCTCTTGTATCCGTGACATGCCTACCAGCATCCAAGTGTTCCTGCAGATTTGTGACACCAAATGCTGTTTTGCTCTGCTGGAAATATTTTGGGGATGGGAAAAGTCAAGGAGCTGTAACTCATGAAACTTCTAATTTTGTCAAGGTCTGGGCTCCAAGTTTCCCCTGGGAGCTGAGCCTGGAGCCAGGACTGTGGGCAGAAGGTCTGGGGTCCTTGATGGAGCTCCCACCAATGGCCAGCGTGGACTTGCCTGGCAATAACGGTGTTCTCAGAGATGAGCATTACTCCTGACATGAGGTGAGATCCATGCGCAGAGCTTTGGCATCCTCAGTGGAAGTCCTGAAGAGGAGCTAAGTACCTTTATTTTAATCGTTGTCAGTCAAAGGCTATTTTAATATGAAATACATACATATAGATGTATGTTCATTTATATATATACGTATAACCAAATAAAAGCTAGAACTATGCAAACACTACTAGCTGCTGCTTGAAACTAATGTCTACCAGAACATTTTGAAGTACAGTAGGTTTGGAGTAGATTTGTTGTTGAGGTTTTTTTTGGTTTTTAAATAAAACACAGCAGAGCAAAGTTTTGCTGCAGTTGGTCTTACTGGAAACTGAGGTTGTTGGTAGTCTGGAACCCACTCAGGTGGGTTATAGAATTATCTGAAGAGTCCTGCCATCTCTAAAATGTTTCCATCTGCCTTGCTATTATTGTTGAAAGGCTTTCTTTTGCCAAACATAGAAAAACTGAGGCTGGGACTAGGAGAAATTGAATGTGAGGTTTGGGATGATAGTTAGAAGTAGAATCGAGGAAGGACTGGGAGCATTTTCTTTTGGATCTTGGATTGAGTTGGCTTCATGGAATCGTCCTGCTTGTGAAAATGTCAGTCACTGACGGAGGCAGTGATCGATGCGTCACCAGACTGAATTCTGGTCCCAGTGGAGGTATCGGAAACCTTCCTGCTGAATCTGATGGTACCAGAGTTGAGTCTGCTGGAAGGAATTTCATGTGGTTTCTGCCATTTCTTTGTGTCAGATCGGATCTTTGCTTTTAGGATTAACTTCAACTGTAATCGTCAGTGACCTTTCTCTTTTTATTCCTCGGGACTGTAGAAAATTCAGGTTTCCTTGTACCATGATCCTCATCCCAACTGTGAACAAGTTACTACTGCTTCTTATAATTTATTGTCTTTCTGTTCCTGAACGTCTGTGTGATCCGGCTGTTCACCAGCACCACCTTCCAGTGCTTCATTAGCTTTTATGCACAGGGAATTGTTGCAATGCATACGCTGACCGTGCTAGTTGGAACAGTAGAAGCCTATGGAGAATGACTTTTGCTTCCTCTAGCTGTCATTTAGGAGTGCACACACACATACCTGTATATACATATATATGTATACATATATAAAGTGTTCCAGTATAAACTCATTTAGCATTATCCTTATTTAATTTATATTTTAATCCAGTTGTAAACCAAAGTATTACAGCTTGTGAAATGATGCATCTTGGAAATAGGAGGAACCTTTTTTAGGTGGGAGCTCTGAAAGATAGCAAAATGCAAATATGAGTAAGCCTTCAGAACTCGTCCCGCTGACTCCTAGAGATTGGCAGCCTTGGGAGGAGTTAGGATTGACTTGCTGGGTTAAGTTTGGTGGTGGGGAAGCAGTGTGGGTTCCTTATAGCCTGGAGGAACCGGTACCAGAGCAGTACAGTGGGGTGTCTGATGGAGACAAGGAGCGTGGTTAGAGCTATGAGGGCAATGTCAGGTAGCACTGTTTGCTCCTGGTGTCCTTAGGTCACAGATCCGTGTGGAGGTGTGCTGTGTTCAGCTCTGGGTATCCTGGCACTTCCTCATCCAACGCCCCTGCAGGGAGACAGTCAGTTCCTGGTTTCAATAAGCGCTATGGAAGTGTGAGTCGTCAGCGTTTCTGCTGCTGCGCTGTTCCAGCAGAATCACTTTGGAGTCTCTGCCTCCTGCTGTGCCTGCTGCTCACAAAACCTGGGGCTTCCAGCCTCCCTCTTGAACCGGCTTACTTCAGTGGAGCACAAGGATTTACCTACTAGAATGCCTCAAGGAAATCCCCTGCAAGGGAAAATGAGGCAGGAATTTAGGCGTGGATTTGCTGTATATGCCCTAACATGGATCTAAAGTGATGCCACGTGGTCCTCTGCCTGACCCCTTCCTTATAAACACAGAGTTTGGGTGAATTTTTGTGACAAACATAGGAAAGACAGACTGGAGTCTCTTGGTGCTGGGACTGCTTCTGCCAGTGTCCCCTTTGGCTTGCTGTTCCTCACTGCGGTATCTGACGAGGGTTGGAACTGGGAGGTGTTTGCTGAGCCAGAGGAAGCTGCCACCAGACCAGGGGCTCCTGGGCTTGGGCTTATCTTTGCTGTCAGCACAATGGAAGCAGCCCACGAGAGGAGTTTCAGAGCCTTCTGAAGGGCCAGAAATTGCAATGGTTTTCATGGTACTTAACGGTTTTGTAGGAGAACAAGCACGTTCTGGCTGCCTAGAAATAAAAAGGGAGAAGACGGCAAATCAGACTGCAGTATGGCATAGCAGGGAGCTAGAGAGAGTGGGCCACAAAACCAGCTGCTAAAGTATTTAATGTCTAATTTACAGTTTTGGAAAATGACCCTTTGCTATTTACTGATGTCCAGAGGTCATTGGGGTTTTTTAAGTAACCTCCGTGGACGTGCATGTTCTGCTGTCTTGATGGAAAGAAACAAGTGAGTTTAAAGATAAAAAATCTTGTTGATTCCTCTGTGCCAGGGAGTAATTGCTTTTCCAAGGAATTAGCAAGAACAAATTCCCCTCTTACAGTCTCCCACAGGCTTGGCATTGCCTTGCTTCCTCTGCTCTTCTGCTCAGCCCACGCAGTAGAGTCTCTTTTTATAGAAGGCTTCCCTGCATCCCTCATATCAGGGAGGCTGATGGGCCTTTGCTGATGGAGTGAGTTAATTTAATACTCCCCAGCAGGATGAGCACATACTCACAGCTCACAGTACATCGAGCACTCTGCCAGCCACATGCAGCACAATTTTTAGTTGCTAGATCTGGCAAATGTAAAAAGGCTGCTAAGCTAATCTATTTCTAATTGTAGTCACCAGGTTGACTGCAAGACCCCTTCTGCGCTGCATTCTGTACCAGTGTGCAGGGACATCATCAGTCACATCAAATTCCTTTTGATTGAGGCATCCTGCTCCCCAGGGGAGCTGTCAGGAGAGACTGGTTCGGTACCAGCAGCAGGTCCTGTCTGGCTGCTGTGACAAATAGGAATTGCTTTGATAAACCAGGCAAATGAAAAATCAGAAGCAGGCTCGGGAGAAGAGAGGTACCTTAGATGAAACGCTGGCTGCTGATTGGGCAGAGAAGAGTTATTTGATTGAGACACGGGTCTGTCTGTGGAATTGATATCGTTTTATTCAAATAACTTTCAATAACATTGATATTTTCTTATTTTCCCTCCACAAATTCCCCAAGTTGATTTTTAAGTAGCGCTGGTGTTGGTATGCTGTATCCAGCAACTGCCTGGTGTTCAGTGGGTTGGTGATGATAGGTAAGCCGGAGGCTTTGGGTGAGGGAGCTGTGAATGCGTGCTGCTGGCTCTCTTTCCCTATAATCCTTCTGATGGCTTTGGGACACGGACCAAAAATGCTTCTTTTTCTTTTAAAGCTTTAATTCTTTTCATGGAAGTGCTGAAATATCTTAGATGCCTCTCCAGTTATTTTTATGTTCTGTTCAGTTAAATTCTCATCTGGTATCCTAAGAACAATTTCTACAACACCCATGGACAGGACTTCCTAGGGCTTTGCAGCTCACGGAAGGTTTAAAACCTGTGGCTGTAGTAGGTGATGCTTGCAGCATGGTTTTTGTGCTGCTGTGCAGGTTGGGAGGGTTGAGGAAGAGCTGGTCTCTGTGGTGGCGTGGATCGAGTCGCTGGGCACCGGTGCCTGCTTGCTGAGGTTGGAGGTGCAGATTGCATTTCCTTTGGATATTTTCCTTCTGGCTTCCCAACTTCAGCTCCTTGTTTTGGGAACAGAAACCAGACTGTGCTGCCCAGGGAGGCGGTCAGCATTGAGGCTGTGCACAGGGAGTCTCTGGGACAGTCAGGATGGGAACTGTGCCCCGCTGGAACCTATGAGTTGAACTTGTCAAAGGCTTTTGCGAAGGAGGAGGTAAACCTGCGTGTGGCAGGGTGGTGGAGCAGGTCTGGGGGATCCTTGGTTTTGCAGGGTGAGATGGGCCATCTCAGAAATCTGGGCAAGGAACAATGGTAGCGTTTGAACCCCTGTGGGCAGGGAATTGCTGGGTTTGGAGCACGTGTGTTGTTGGGAGTGTGCAGGAAACCCTGCTGGCCTGGGGGACAGGAGTACAAAGATTCCTGTAGCCCATCCTACAGTGCTAGAGCTGAGCGTCTCCAGTGTTCTCCTTCCTGGAGCCATGAATGGTAACAAAGGGAAAGATGCCAGTCCCTAACTGAAGCAGATTTGCCATGTGGATTTCAGAAACGCCCTTGAAAGCAGCTGAAGGGTGGCAAGAGGTGGATGGAAACAGGCAGTACCAGACAGCCTTCAGAGCAACATCGGGACCTTGAGCACCCTGATCCAGAGGGAGGTGTCCCTGCCCATGGCAGGGGGTTGGAACTGGATAGGTTTTAGGGTCCCTTCCAGCCCAAACCATTCTGTGTGGCATTTCCTGACTGTTAGGTTTCCCAGCGTATGTGGGCTGACGCTTGCTTTCATTTCAGTGTCTTTTTTTACCAATGTCGTGTCTTCTGTTTGAACTCAGCTGCCAAGGGGAGGGTGCAGAGAAGATGGAGCCAAACTCTTCCGAGGTGCCCGGCAGGAGGAGGAGCAGCAGTAGGCAGAAGCTCACACAAGGGCAATTCAGGTTAGGTATTACAAGGCCCTTTTTAACTGTGAGGATAGCCAAACAGTATTGGAAGGTGTTGTCCAAGAGACTGTGAGATCTCCGTCCTGGGAGATCTGCCAAAACGTCACTGGGCAAGGCCCGGAGTGACTTGCTGAAGTGAGCCCTGCTTTGAGGGGGAGGCAGGGCTGGGGCCAGAGGCCTCCCTTCCTCCCGTATTCTGGGCATCTCTGTCACTCCCCTGCAGTATGAAATATTGCCCTGCCGCGTGCTGCGCTGCGTAACACTAAAGAAGGGACAGAGGGTTTTATCCAGTGACGACTCTGCATTATCAGTGCTCAATTCATGGAACAGCATCTTGTCTGCCACGGTCTGAGGAGAAGCCTAGCTGCTCCCCAGGTGTGAGTGCAGCCTCCGTGTTCCTGTTTCCGTTAGACTGTGCCAAGCTGTGTTGTTGTTACTTTTTATTAGTATTATCATGTAAGAATGGGCAGCTTTAATGGGCTTCCTAGTTCATATCAATTAAGCTTTTAAAACGTATTCAGGTATCTTTTAAATACTGCTGTGTAAGGGCCTTGTTTAATCCAACATATTTATCATTTTACTGCAGTTATCCAAGGCAGTACTTAAAAAAATATCAGTCCAGCATTTACCGACAGCTGTGTTAAACCTCTCTCTGTCAATGTACGTAACCCTGCTCCCCCTCAGATCTGTGGGTAAACGTCTTCCTTACTCTTACACTGCAGTGAAGCTTAGTTATTTAAACCTTCCCATTACCTTCGCAGTCAGACCCAGCACCCCTGGCTATAAAACTGTGAAGCTAACTAGTGAAATGTAACATGAAGCCAGGCTGGTTGGTTTAACTCCTGGTTGTGAAACAGAGAAAGTAACAGCATAAAAGGAGAGAAATACAATTGAAATCACTCAGTCTGGGGCAGAGGGGAGGTGTCAGAAACTATGGCTGAGAAACGTCTTGGAAATGAGTTTTAACCTGATGCTGTTGCATCCCTGGGTCCCTATTTGCTCACGCTTGCACGCGGTGCCTTGAGTCCGAGAGGTTGGTCTGGGGGCCCTTCACTTGTCTGCGTGGCCAGGGCATTGGTCTAATATGGGAGTCTGCACGCCCGCAGTGCGGTGTTCTTAGAGTTTACCTGTCTAAGGGAGCTCTGTGGGTCACTGTGAAGCTTTTATGCTGTATTTCATTGTGTTAAGTTGGTAACTGAACACAGCTCTTGTCTTCAAGAAGTGAGGGGTGGTGGGGTCCTGCAGGCTGGCAGCTGCAGGTTACCCTGCCAAAAGGTGGTCAGTGCTGTTCTGCCCCTGACAGCGTTGGTTTGGGCAAGAAGGGTGAAGTCTTGTCACCGCAGTGGCTGTCCTTTCCCACGGGGATCTGTCAGTTGCCTTCACCCACACCGGAGTCCAGGGGAGTCAGACGTAGCTTTGCTCCCTAGAAACGGGGGGATGTTTGTTTGCACTGGCCCTCATCGGTGCGTGTTTGCAGGCTGAGGGCAAACGGGATCTCTGAGGAGATGCAGGAAATGACGTTGTATGTTGTGCACAGGTACTTCCCTCAAGGGTAAGAGCCAGGACTATGCTGTTGGGGGATGGAGCTGATCCGGATTGCGAGTGAATTTGGGCTGGAGGGCAGAATGTTGTCATACCCTTTGCTTAAGACTAATGCCTTTTGGCTCCCTGAGGTTCTTGCCTGGGCAGACAGCTGACGTGTGACAGCATCCAGGGCAAGGAACTATGAGAAATGAAGTGGAAGGGGAGCATTGTCATTCAAATAACGCATGTTTCTTTTGTGTTTGTGAAATTGCTGACAGTCAGGACAGGCCAAGGGGCACAGGAGGAATCCTTCTTGGTGGTGGTGGCAAAACAGGGGCCTTTCTGAATAAGCTCTTTTAAAAGCTGAGTTAGGAAGAAAGTAATACACAGCTGTATGTTCTTGCGGTGGTGTGCTCCTCGCGCTGTGCCCCGGGCCTTAGGGAAGGCTGGCGGAGGGCAAGAGGAGGCTGTGCCAGGGGTCAGCGTGCAGAAATGGAAGGAGGCTATTTGGAGCACTGCTTCTGTCCCCAAAGGGAAGGGATGTGGTTTTCCCCGTGCCTCTGCTATCATGGTCACTCGCTGAAGCTCCCATGAGCTGTGTCCCGGTTGTACCCCAGCCCCTCCTTTCCCTGGTGTCACCCCCTTCTTCCCTCTACAACACTGTGAATGTGACACCAGTAGCTCCTTTAAACTTAATCTCCATTACAACTGCTCTGAGCACGCAACGCTGTCCTGCGCTGTCAGGCGGCCACGCTGCAGCAGGCAAGGCTGAACAGTCACCCCCAGCAGGGACGCGGAGGGGAGAGCACTTCCTTGTGGAGCGGTGGAAGAGAATTGTAACAGGAATTAATGATGGAAGTGGCTTTGTATAGCAATTTGCTAATGAAATCTGATTTTGTAATGATCTAAACTGACAATCAATTTCTAAAATATAAAAGCCTCTTAGAGGGAGCAGAAACAGAAAGGTTTAACTGGGATAACTTTTAATGAAGAGCACAGGATTTTTCCTTTTCTGTTTTTTTTTTTTTTTTAATGGAGCAATCACTCCAGAAGTTGAGTTGCGTTGAGCAGCAGAAGATTCACAGGACAGTAACTACCTCTCTCTCTTGGAGTGCTGAGGTTACCACACTACACACTCTATCAGCAAAGCTTTTGCTTAAAACACATTTCTTTTCCTTACCTCTGGGTTTCAGAAATGCAGGTCTGCTCTGTAAAGTGACTCTGAAAATGGCATCTGGCAGGAGCAGGGGAGACTTTCGGGCACCCCCATCTCTCTTTTTGCTGGACTTTCTCTCTGTGAGCCTTGCAGGTTTGCTCTGGGGCTGCAGCAGTTCCGGGTGGATCCGTTACTTCACGTATTCTGTGTCATAGCAAGCTGTCCTGCGGGCCAAAGGCTGCTGCCGGAGCTGCGAGACTGTGGGCTCCGCTTCCTGCACTGGAAATTAGGTAGTGGTGTGGAAGTTAAGAGGAGAATCCAGCTCCCTCCTGCCTCCAAGGAGCAGGCAACAGTAGAAAAAGCAATAAGATAAAATAACAAACACTTTTATACGTTGTTCACTAGTCAGCAGATCTGACTCTGCAGATTTCTATGTACACACACTCACACACGGAGAGCAGATCTCTCCTGTGAAAAGGTGCCATTTTTTTCTAAGCGGAGTCCCTTTCCAAACTAGAACAGCACTTTAAATAGGTTCCTCTTAAAAAAATTTAAAAAAAAAAAAAAAAAAAAAATAAGAAAAACCCTTTACTGCAGAAATGCACTTTAAATCATACAGGGAGCGCGGCTGCCGCTGGCTTGGACACAGCTGTGCAGGCAGCCAGCTTCTGGCTGGCCAGCTCCCAGGAGGAGCCACCTTGCCAGGCCCTCGGCTGCCACCGGCAGCCCTACAATTCCCACAGCTCTACCTCCCGTTCCGGCAGCCGTCCCGGCCTGGCGTGGCCGCTGGTCCCACCACAGCCCCACAGCCGGCTCAGCCCAGCCGCGCCGTAGCACTAACAGGGCTGGGCCACTTGGAATACTTTTGTAATGGGTCAAGGAAAAGCCAGCCTTGCCTGGAAAGACTGTTGGAAGCCCACTTCTCGTAGGGCAGAAGGTACCACACAGCAGCGGGGCTGGGCTGAGCTGAGCAGAGCCAGGACGAAGGTGTTGCTGGGGTTGTGCGGTTTGTCCATAACGTGGCGATGGAGCCCTGGTCAGTTCAGTATTGTATTTTCTTTTCAAATCCAAGTTCGTCTGTCCCTCACTGATTCTGCTCTGAGCTGGTTTGCAGAGTCACCATCTGTAAGAAACATTGTGCCGTCACATTCGACTGTTGACCTATAAATCCAAACTGTTTAGGGCCAGTGTCCTAACATTCAAGACTTACTTTCGCAGTTAAGAAATTTCCTGCTGTACTGATTATTCTCTTTTTATTGTTCCTATTAATTTTATTTTTGGTTGCAATCCTTATTTCAGAACAAAAGGTCAGTGTTCGCGCAGGTCTGCAGTGGGTGGAGGCGTGAGCCCGCTGCGTGTGATTGTAGATATCAGACTGTTCGTCAGTGATGTGGCAAGCTGGTCTCAAGCTGGTCCTCCCCCACCACTTTCCTTCCCCTCTCCCAGCCAGAAGCTCTTTGGAGGGGCTGCTGGCTCTGTGGCCGATGGGGCGGCCAGTGGTGCCGGAGCCGGGCAGGCGAGGGGCAGAGGAGAACCAGCACAGGGGAAGGGGTCAGAAGTTATCAAACCAAGGTAGAGGGGACTGTACAATTGCATCGAAAGCAGTTTCACAAAAGCGCTCTCGTTGGACAGCTTTAAGAACAATGTGAACGAAAACTTAGCAACTTGGGTAGGAATCCTTGAAAATTCTCTAAATGTATACTTGAAATTGTTTGTATTAAAAAAAAAAAACAAATCACGTTTTCTTCTTTCTTTTAACACTGTGTAAAAGAACATTATGCATGTGAGTGGTTTGAGAATTAAATGGTTTAATACTCTGCTCCTCGTCTGTGTCTTGTAGCGGCCGGGTCCCATTGGACACTGACGTTCTCTTTGCTTGGGGCCAGAGCCTGCTCCAGGCGTTGGGCAGCGCTGTGCTGCCCTAAGCTTGGCAACCTGGGAATGGTGTCTTTGCCTCACCCCTTCTGCCGGCTCAGCCCTCCTTGTTCCTGTTGCAGTGGGCTGTGGATGGCGGGGGAGTGCGGTGGGTGGGAGGGAGCCCTCCTCTTTCCGCAGCCTCCATAGCGCAGAGAGCAAAGGCAAGGGCAGAGTTAGAGGTGACTTTTCTGGAGCTGGATGCTGAGGTCAGCAAGTCCCCAACATAAGGATGTGGAACTGTTGGAACAGGTCCAGAGGAGGCCACAGAGATGATCTGAGGGCTGGGACACCTCTGCTGCAAGGACAGGCTGAGAGAGCTGGGGCTGTTCAGCCTTGAGAAGAGAAGGCTGCAGGGAAGACCTTTGAGCAGCCTCCAGTACTGAAAGGGGTGCAGGAAAGCTGGGGAGGGGCTTTTTACAAGGGCTTGCAGAGACAGGACGAGGGGGAACAGCTTTAAGATGGAAGAGGGGAGATTTAGATTGGACATGAGGAAGAAATTCTTCACAATGAGGGTGGAGAGGCCCTCGCCCAGGTTGCCCAGAGAAGTCATGGCTGTCCCATCTCTGGAGGTGTTCCAGGCCAGGTTGGATGGGGCTTGGAGCCCCCTGATCCAATGGGAGGTGTCCCTGCCCATGGCAGGGGGGTGGGACTGGATGGGCTTTGAGGTCCCTTCCATAGAATCATAATGTTGGGAGAGACCTCTCAGATCACTGAGTCCAACCATGCCTGTCTCCCTACTAAACCCTGTCCCTAAGGAACTCATCCACCCATTTTTTAAAAGACCTCCAGGGATGGCGACTCCACCACCTCCCTGGGCAGCTGTGCCAATCCCTGACCACCCTTTCAGTGGAGAAATTCTTCCTAATGTCCAGTCTAAACCTCCCCTGGCACAACTTGCAGCCATTTCCTCTCATCCCATCGCTGTCACTTGTGAGCAGAGCCCAGCACCCACCCCGTCACAGCCTCCTTTCAAGCAGTTGCAGACAGTGATGAGGTCTCCTCTCAGACTCCTCCAAGCTAAACAACCCTAATTCCCTCAGTCTCTCCTCATAGGGCTCATTCTCCAGCCCCTCACCAGCCTCGTTCCCTTCTCTGGACGCGCTCCAGCCCCTCAATGTCCTTCTTGGAGTGAGGGGCCAGAACTGACCCCAGCACTCAAGGTGCAGCCTCACCAGTGCTGAGCACGGGGACACAATCCCCTCCCTGCTCCCACTGGCCACACTGGGTCTGACACAGGCCAAGATGCCACTGGCCCTCTTGGCCACCTGGGCCACTGCTGGCTCATGTTCAGCCGCTGCCAGCCAACAACCCCAGGTCCTTCTCTGCCAGGCAGCTCTCCAGCCACTTCCCCAAGCCTGTAACGCTGCACGGGGCTGTTGTGTCTCAAGCGCAGGACCAGGCACTTGGCCTTGTTGAACCTCATCCCGCTGGTCTCAGCCCATCAATCCAGCCTGTCCAGATCCCTCTGCAGAGCCTCCCTTCCTTCAAGCAGATCCACACTTCCATCCAGCCAGTTTTTAACCCAGCAGAGGCTGTACCTGTCCACACCGATGGCAGACAGTTTTTCCAGCAGGGTACTGTGAGAGACGGTGTCAAAGGCTTTACTGAAGTCCAGGTACACCACATCCACAGCCCTTCTCTCATCCGTTAAACCGGTAACCTTGCCATAGAAGGAGATCAAGTTGGTCTGGCAGGACCTGCCTTTGGTGAACCCGTGTTGATTGGGCTTGATCACCCTGTTGTCCTGCGTGTGCTGTATGATAGCACTCAAGATGATCTGCTCCATGACCTTCCCCGGTACCGAGGTCAGACTGACAGGCCTGGAGTTACTCGGATCTTCCCTTCGACCCCTCTTGTAAATGGGTGTAACATTCACCAGTCTCCAGTCAAGCAGCACTTCCCCAGTCAGCCAAGACTGCTGAGAGATGAGGGGAAGGGGTTTGGTGAGGATTAAAACCCTCGGATGGATCCCATCTGGCTCCATGGATTTGTCTGCATCTAACTGGCCAAGCAGGTCACTAACCAAATCCTCTAGAACAGCTGCAGCTTCATTCCCACTATCTCCTGGGTGAGGGGGCTGAGCATCCTTAGGGCATTCCTCCTTGGAGTTAAAGACTGAGGCAGTTAACCCAAACCATTCTGATTCTGTGATTCTAAGATAGGATCCAGCAAGAAAAGGCACAGCAGTGCTGTTTAATGGAGTTACGGGCATTACCTGACCCGGGCATTGTCCCTGTTCATGTCCCTGCTTTTAACCTGAGCACAGAGCTGGTTCAAATCTTACTGCTCAAAAGGACAAAGTCACAGCCTTGGCTCCACAAGGCTTTCCTGAGTGACTGCTCAGGCCCTGAACCTGTCGGACACACCAGAGCTGTGGACAAGCAGGGCTCTGGTGTCCAGCAGCTCTGCCCCCCTCCAGCTGTTCCTGGCAGAGCCATGAACAGATGTTCCTGGCCCAGGCAGCCCACGCCGTTCACCTGCTGCTGTTCCACCGATCGCTCCAGTGTGGGGTTCTGCTGAGAGCAGGGAGTGCAGGAAAGGGCCTGTGTTTGCAAAAGGAACATTTAGATAAAGGCTGGGGAGCAACTTAGCAAGAACTGTCCATGCAGAGATCAGGTTGTTCCACACAGAGCGACAGGTTTTTAATGAACCAGGGTATCAGAGTTACAGTTTGAAGCCTGAGAGTGAGGAGGGTTGAACAGAAGAATGGCAGCAGTGATGGACTTGGGTTTAGGTGCCATAAAAAAAAAAAAAAAATCAGCTTCCTTTTGAATGAAGGCTGGGGCAGAAGAGGCGGCCCCTGAGCCCCTACACCCAACACAGCAAGGAGAAGCGGTAGCAGCCAGTGGGATCCAGTCCCTCCCTGCAGCTTGCACCAAACCGTAAGACCGACCACCCCAGGAGCAGCCCAAGCTTTGGGGCAGTTTCCTCCTGCCCCTTTTCAAAGGCAGCAGAGGGAGAAGCGAGGCCCTGACAGCCCCTTTAGGAGCAAGGATCAGCTATTCTGCCCATGAAGATGATGGTGTTGAGGGCAGCTTCCCGGATGAAAAGAAGGAAGGGCCTGTTGGCATTGAAGATTATTCTGTTCATGGGGAAGGAACGGCCAGAGATGGTGACTGCTGTGGCAGCCGATGCTTCGCTGCCTTCTTCATTCACCTACCAACCAAAAGAGAAGACGGAATTCAACCACAGGCATTATAAAGCACACCAAGGGCTCGCTCTCCTGCTGCACAGAAGGTTGGTGCCAAGCTCCCACCTGCCCCAAAGCCCCACATCGCTGAGGAAGTGACTGTTGTGGGATCATAACTCTTCTATCTTTTAATGCTTCGTGTTTTTAGGAGCCAAGAGGAAGACACTTGGGGCAAAACAAGGCTTACCTCAAGAAAGGCTTTGTGGAAGGCCTCAGATACGTACAGGTCTGTGCGGCCTTCTGCGATGATACCTGATGTACAAAACAGAGATAGTTAGAACTGTGTTTTCAGGCAACAGCTGGAGACAGAACACACTTGCATCCTTCATGGCCTGTTTTCAAGCAGAAGGCATGTCCACCCCCACCAGCAGCAACTGCTTGCGTAAATCCCATGTTCTTCGTGCAGAGCAGGGCTGCGTGTCCATGATTGGACTTGACCCAAGAGTCCACTATTGACTACAGCAGCATCTCAATGCTTTCATGTTCTGCTTCCTCAAGTGCTGCTGCTCTTACTGCCCTGGCACCGTTACCCCCTGCCTCCCCCCTGCATCACCCCATCTCCACATCTGACCTGGGAGTCTGGCATTTTCTGGGCTGAAGATATGTTCCAGCCCCATTTTTCTCAGCTTCTCCTTGAGACTGAAGCTGTCCTCAACGTGGAAGCGAGGGACGTAGACAAAGAGAGAGACCTCGGTCATGGAATCTATCCAGTCCTGCAGCTTCTCCGATGTCAGGTTGCGCTCCACCTCCACCAGCGAAGTCTCAGCATTGGGCAGGACCAGCACCATGGTGATGTCATCCCCTTTGTAAGGTAGCTCCAGCACCTGGACTTTGTCCTGGGTGATGTACGCATGGTGGAATTTGGACTCCTGGTACATGATTGGGACTTTGCAGGTCTCACCATTGGCTTTATGAAACAAATCCAGTTTTGTGTTTGGAGCTGGGAACTGTGATTTCCAGTGCCCCTAAAAGGGAGATGGGGAGGACAGAGACAAACGTGAGCATGGTGTTTGGCCCAGGGAAACGGGCTGCTCCCCCAGGTCTGTTAGCCGTACCTTAAAATAAATGGTGTTGACCAGGACCAAGACAGTGAGATCATCAATACCACTTTCTGGGATCACTTCTGTAATGCGCCTCTCTGTCTTATTTGCCACCCACTCATTAATGATCTTCCTGGAAAGCTCTGGCTTCTCCTGAAGGGAGAGACCAAAAAAAAGGTTAAGTCAAGGATTTTAAACACTTCTTTGTATCCCTTTTGCCAGAGACAGAAGAGCAGGCTGTGCTTGGGGAGAGTTCTGCTCCCAGCATGGTGCTGCAGCATTTAGAAATGGAAGGCAGGAGGTGATGGACATTAAGGTGAGCTGAGACAGGAGGAGCTCCCATATCCCCTCCTGCCTTCACTGATGCCCCACGCACAGGGCACGCCCTGCAGGTGAAGGATAAAGATGCTGCAAGGACAACTAACCAAAAAAGAAAAATTCCAAGTAGTTCAAACTCGCCTTGAAATTCAAAGGCCAGAGTTTCGCTCCATAAACAATTTCACTGATGTTCTGGTAGGTCTCATTAAAGACCAAGGATTTCTCCCCAAAGAGGCGGTTGGCTGACATCAGCTCTGAGGATTTGTTGGCTTTCTTGTACAGCCGGCAGTTCAGCTTGGCGAAGAAGAAGTGGATCTGATCAGATGTCTTCGCTGAGATCGTGTCAAATCGGAAGACCTGGAGGAGACAAACAGTGAGAAGGAATCTGTGAGCAGATCGTGCTCCTGCTGCTCCACAGCCTCACCTGTGGAGCAGAGAAGTCTGCAGGTCCTCAGAGCTTCATGCTCTAGATTTAGTTTGGAACCCAAATCTACGTACCAGCAACACAGCCCGAGACCCTGTTTTGGGCTCCAAAATGCAGTATCACACACTGCAGAGGAGCTGCTCCTCTTTTGAACTCTGGCTTCGTTGCTCTCCATACTCCACCTCTGACTGGTCCCAACTTCTGACTGTCTTTGACCCAGCAACCTCACCTAAGAGGAAACTCCAGCTCTTGCTCACTGAAGGCCCTTCCCTAGGAGCCATCCGCAGGGCACCTGCCTGAATACTCTCTGTCCCCACCCATTCCCACAGCCCCAGCTGTCAGGGAAGGTGTGACACTTGGCACGCGTCCATCTTGGGTATGGTGACCAGACAAGCATCATGCTGATGGGGCCTGGGAGCAGCTCTTGGGTCAGCGCAGGTCTCATAAGGTTCATGCCAAGGCTGCTCCTCCCCAGGAGCTCTTCTGGTACATCCTATCTACTTTTGCAGGGAATGGGACTACGGAGCAATCAGTTTGAGGGCAGAATTCTGCAGCACAGTGAATTTCTTATTTGCTCCTGGCTCCCAGCTGGAAGGACAGTTATGATGTGCCTGCTGCTATCCAACCATAGAGCTTAAAGGCACCAAAAATTCCACAGAACGTTGCTCCACATGAACAGCCAGGAGCTCTGGCAGTGTTTCCTATGAGGCCAAGGGGTGTTACTGGCCCTTTCATAGGGAAAAGGGGAAACGAGGAGCACAGCTCTACATCCCAGGTGGCTCAGGGAGAGAACAGTCCCCTTCCAGAGGGAAGGGCTGCACAGAGCGGAAGGGATGAGTAAAGGTGCTGGGAGATGTGGAGATCTCTGCTGTACCCTGTCCAGACCGTGTGAATGAGGGCAGGTGGCCCCAGCATGACTTTCTCCAGAGGCAGGATCTGTGAGGGCGGTGGGACAATGGAGCAGTTTGAGTCACACCTCCTCATTCCAAGGAGAAAGACCCATTTGGGCTGTGGTTTCCCATCTGCAAGGAAGGTATGGGAAGCATCAAACCCCACATGGCACACAAGTGCCCTCGTTGCTGTCAGGCAAGCAGGTCTCACAGCAAGAAGGGGTCTTGGACAGTTAAGGGCTCCCATGAAGAACCAGAACTCAGGATTACATCTCAGTCCAGCTCAGAGTTCAGGAGCCGCAACAGGAGGGAGAAGCTCCCTGTGTATAAGTTCCCACGCCTGGGGAGCTCCAGCCTTCCGTGTGCTGCTGAAATACCATCCCACACAAGCAGACAGAAGCTGTTTATTCCTGGTCAAGTGCTCAGGCTGCCTTTGAACTTACTCCAAGGAGGCCCTCAAGATATAACTGATGTTCCTGCACTCCTGTGGGTGGCAGAGACCTGGAAGCCAGGTAAACTGGAGGGTGCATCTTATTTTTGTCCCAAGGGAGAGAGAAAGGAGGTAAAAAAAGATCCTCTCTCACTGGGACTTGGCCTCATGGATTTTCCTCCTTTTTTTGCCGAAGATATAGCTCAGCTTGCCCAGTCTATGAGAAACAGATTGCTCCCATGCCCTTCCCTACTCTCCCAAATGGGCTTCCTTTCCTCCAGACGGAAACTAAGCCCACAAACCCACAAAGTCTACCCTGAGTGGTGGATCCAAATAGGGAGTCAGAGGAAAGAGCTAGGATCTAAACAAATCCACAGAGAAGCAGCCTGCAAGGTCCTTCCCACGGGCTTGGTCTCCCTTCCCAAGCCAGGGAGCCACCCTGACCCAGAAATCCCTTTAGCAGCAGTCACCACGGTCACCTTTGCTGTCGCTCAGGCCCTGGTGACAGCAGCAAGGGAAAGGCTGAGGAAAGGCCACCGACCTCCATGAGCTGCTGGAGGGTGCTGCCACAAGCTCCGAGCTTGGTCATGGCGAAGGCTGTAGAAATGCTGAGGGGCGACATGAAGATGTTTTCCCCATTGTCCTTGGAGTCAGCCAGGTACTTGTAAAAGACAACAGCAAAGCGCGAGTTGGCCTTCGACAGCTCCCACACCCGGGGGTTGGTAGACTCCGGGAGCTTGCTCTTTCCTGGCTCTTGGCTCTCACCCTCCTGGGGCTTCTTCTCAGGGCTGCGATAGATGCAGATGGGATTCACCGGGATGTCACGTGGCTTTGCGGTGCAGATGTCCTCCACAACATAGTGCTCAGGGGCAGCCAGGCCCCAGACACCGAAGAGACACACCACAAAGAGAAACATTGCCCTGGAACCAGAAGGAAAGAGCCTTATGCACCCTCACCTGCCCAAAAGCCCACAGGTCCCCTCCAGCCAACAGCAGAGCCCCGTGGTCTGCTCCAGTCTTGTGAGACCCCACCTGGAGTCCTGCGTCCAGTTCTGGAATCCCCAACATAAGAAGGATATGGAACTGTTGGAGTGGGTCCAGAGAAGGCCATGGAGAAGGTCGAGGGCTAGAGCACCTCTGCTATGAGGACAGGCTGGGAGAGTTGAGGTTCTTCAGCCTGGAGAAGAGAAGGCTGCGGGCAGACCTTAGAGCGGCCTCCCAGTACTGAAAGGGGTGCAGGAAAGGGCCTGGAGTGATAGGATGAGGGGGAACAGCTTTAAATTTGAAAGAGGAAGATTAGATTAGACTTGAGGAAGAAATTCTTCACAATGAGGGTGGGAAGGCCCAGGTTGCCCAGGGAAGTGGTGGCTGCCCCACCCTGGAGGGGTTCAAGGCCAGGTTGGATGGGGCTTTGAGCACCCCGATCCAGTGGGAGGTGTCCCTATCCATGGTAGGACAAGAACCGGATGGGCTTTGAGGTCCCTTCCAACCCAACCCACTCTATGATTCCATAACAGACCCCACCGCAGGACAAGCACTCACCGCTATGCTGCAAATGGTGCTTGCCCAGAGCTTTCCCTCTTCCATAAGCAGCAAGTTCAGCCCTGACAGGTTTGTACAAAAACATCTGGTTTGAACTTCTGAGCTCTCCCCAATGGGAGCCGAGGTGCCTACCGCGAAAGGACTCCAATTCCATGCAGCACTTCCCCAGGCCTGCCTGCAACAGGAGCTAGCACAGAGCCGCCAAACCTGCCCCAGTCTGCAGTCCTGTTTCTGTGCAGATCACATTCGTCTTCTCTATGGGTACCTCAAGCATCACAGACCAGCTGGCCTTGGACAAAATGGTTTTGACTGTTTCTTTCCCCTTTTTCCTGGGAGAATCTCCTGGTTTTCCAGATCTCATTTCTCCCTTCCCTGAGAGCTCCTCTGTTCCCCTCAGTTCCTGCCTGTGCTGTCAGGCTCACCTCAGCCTTACACCACTTCAGCTACTGATGCAGGAAATGCTACAGCAGAGATGCGATGTGATAAGGAAGACGTCTCCAAGGGGAGCTGGTCTCTCCATGGATTTCCTGTGCACTGTGGTTTCGGGATGTCCTTTGCATGACTGTGTTGGGTTTGTTCCCATAACCCGTGGGAGGAAGCTCACGGACCGCAGCCACAACAGCTCAGGCAACGACTACCAGCAAGGGCTGGCAGCTCGCCCAGGGCTTGCTCACTGTGGAAGATTTACAAAGAGATGTCTGACTTGCGCAGGCCTTTGCCTGCTGCCACAAACTAGCGGCCAGAGCTACCAAGCACTGCATCCCCAGTAACTAAACTAAAGATAGGTGCATTGCACACTGGTCATTTCCATGTCTGTTGTCTTAGCAGCACCTGGAAGAAGGAAAATGGGAGCTGCTCAAGGGCCAATCCAGGATGCAGGGGATCTCTGGCTGCCTTCACAACCCAGGCTCTTGGGCAATGATTTCATCTCAGCTCCAGTTCCTTGGCAAGAGCAGAAATTACCTCATTTGGCACCAAGACTGTATGGAGCCCTGAGAGGCCCCCTCTACATACGCTGATAGCACAGCAGCTACAAGAGAACACAGCAAACAGCCACGGGCGCTGCTGGAGTGGTGACAACAAACAGATAATCTTTCTGAAGGCTTAGGACAGACACAACACCACAAAGGGCAAAAAAATCAAAAGGGGAGGGAAGCTGACCTACTACAGCAACAAAAAACCAACACCTGGGGCAGGAAGGCAAGAGAAAGGGAAAATATTCAGACAATTGAAAGGACTTGAGGAAACACTGCTCTTCCAAACCTTTCACTCTGACAAGCCAGGTGCACGTCTGCGCTCTGCAGCCCTCGGGCCAGGGCTGGAGCAGCCCTTCACTGTGTGCCAGCAGCCCTCCCTCACCCATGCTTCCTTCTCCCTGGCTCCAGCAGCACTGATGCCCACACTGGTCCCACCATAGAAACGAGAACCTTGCTGTGGTCCTTGCCCTGCTGCTCTGCTTCCCTCCATGGAAAGGCATAAAGCATGTCCCCACGCAGGTGCCAACTGCCTGAGCAAGCACAATCGCCCACTTCTGTCAAGACAGAGGCAGATTGTGGTGTCTGGCATCACACAAAGTCTTGCTGATCTCACATTTAAAACCCAAAGTTCAAGAGTGGGGAGAGCACCACATCTTCATCCTTTGCTGATTTAAGTGGGAAACGTTCCCTGTTTCTGCTTCACAGCGAAGCCTCGACTCCATCAGCACCGAGAGGATACAGGACTTACTACTAAAGCCTTAAATTAGATTTCTCAGCCTCTGAGGCTGCTCAGCCCATCATACCCCAGTGTTTCCTGCAAGACAGGAGATGGGAGACTTGTAGGCAGCTACTGCCCTGACAGACAAGAGCTGCCCTTTAGAGCAAGAGCCCTCACTGTTTCTTAAGCCAGCTTTTCACTGAAAACCCACTCCTGCTTCCTCCACAGCTCTTCAACACCCCCTTTTCCACTGCAGCGCTGCCGTGCACTCCATACATCACCTCCTTTCATCAGAAGGATCCTAAAAGTATTAGCACAACGTCACTGCCTGAAAGGGGTTACTGGTAAGGAAGAATGTAGAGATTAGGAAGGGCTCTCTTCCTCTGCTTCACCCCTGTAAGAAGTGTAGAAAGCCAAGAAAGAAGTTGCTGATAGACCCACACCTTGTCCTCCAGCAACCACCCTACCCAACCTACCAGTGCTACCCATGGCAGCCGAACGCCTCACAGCACCCACTGAGTGTGCTGCAGAACCTAGAAAATGTTGAGTAGCTCAGACTGTTTTGGGATTGACTTAGACTCTTGAGAAGAGAAGCCTTCCCCATGCTCCCCACCTCCAAAACGGAGCACAAAAATCAGCAACGCTCTTTTACAGCTGGGCAAGAGAGCAGTGATTACTCAGGACAACCTGACTTTATGGATTGCTCTCCACACCACGAAGCATTCGTACAAGCTGGGGATAAGAGTCAAGCATGACACTTGAGTGAGCTGTGCAGAAGCAAAGCCTTGGTACAAGGTAGAATAGGAGGGCCCTCTTGAAACAGCTCCTTGAGTCCATGCTAGAGCAAAAAAGCACTCTGGCAGCAGCTAAAATTCTTGGGTTCCTACAAAGGAAAATGAGCCTGGGACAAGGAGTTAATTAAAAATTACATGTTAGTGGAATTGGTTTCTCTTACCTGCCCCAGTACCTCCAACCTTCTGCTTTCAGGATGTAAATGTAAATCGTTACGAGGACAACCAGTCTTGCCTGAGCCCAAACCAGTCCCAAGCCGTTTCCTCACTGGATTTCTGTGCTCAAGCAGAGCTGAGACAAAAGAAGGGGAGGGTGGGAGGGGGCTGGGTGCTGAGGCCAAAGGCTGATGACCGGCTGCAGAAGGTTAAGCAAAGAGCAGAAAAAAGCAATATTTAGTTTGAAACAGGTTTTAAAGTTCAATCTGACAAGGGAAAGTTTGACCACCCACCCCCTGTGAGTGCCAGGTGCCTTCAGTTCTTGCCAACAGAAATCCAACTGCTCACAGCAGAAAAAACCCAAAGACCCCAAGAGGTCAAATAAAAATATGATGATCTAAGGTATTTGTAAATCTCACTTTACTGTCCTTTAGCTCAAAGTGTTTCCCTCTGCCCCAAGCATCATCATCCCCGCTACCCAAACAAATGGGCATAAGAATTTGGGAGAAATCATCCTACTTCCCACTCTGCAGTTTCCAATCCGTCCCGCTCCTAAATACACTCATCTTTTCACTCACACAATGGGAAAGCTATGGATTAGTGGTGCCTTTCCCTGCTTCCAGTCCCCCCGTAGCAGTGGGAACAGGACTAAGCAACACTATTTCTGATCTAGGATGCAGGTACTCTATGTACCCAGCATCACTGCCTCCTGAACACCAAACCCCAGGAGCTGGCTGGCTCAGCGGGGGCTAAAGCTGCTGTTACTGGTCTCCAGTAAGAGGCTAGGTCTTAATGGGAAATGCAAACTGGTCTAGTGGAAAGTAAAAGCCCTTATCATACCAGTAAAGGCTAACAGGAAAACGGGAGGGAGATTGTGGACATAAATGCACATGAAAGAAAGGACAACACACTCCAGACCCAACTGTTTATGTGGGTCTTTCTTCATAGGCTGGAGCCACAAGTGTCACTCAAAACCTGCCTCTCCCCAAAGTAACAGCGTTCTTGCTCTCTCATCAGTGCTATAATCAGGGAGATGGGCATCAAAAGCAAGCAGGAAAGCCACACAATGCCCTCTGAACACTGCTGAGGACCATCTGCTCCTGAGCTGTTCTCTGCCTGACCGCAGAGCCAGCCAGCCCCACAACGCAAGTCGGGGAGCACGCTGCAAGCTGGGTATTCGCAATCAGGAGGGGAAGTGTCCTTGATGAGGACGGACTCACACACCATACCTTGCTGCTCCAAGTGGCTGATGGTTTAATTTTCCAAGGTAACTCACATGCTTGCAGGTCCAGGGTCTCTGGGAGGGTTGGGGGCTCCTCTGCAACCAGCAGACAGACATGCGAGCACAGGTTTCCATTCACTCGATGCTTAGAGGATATTTAATGCAGTACGAGCAAACATTTGTGGCATTTTGCACGTCCCATGTAGCTTCAGCCAATGTGAATGAACTCGTACCAATGTAACAAAGTACCCTGGCACCTGCATACTTGCTTCGCTCTGAGGCCAAACTCCCAAAACTGAGCATGGAAACTCTAATGATAGTGGCCCTAGCAGTGAGGTTAAATTCCAGAACTGACACTGTAGGGCTGACAGGATGCGTAAGCTGCCCAAGTCATATGCTTTAGGGTGGCTGATTTACCTATTTTTTTTTATTTTTTTTTTTTTTATTTTTTTTTTTGAGTGTGGTACCCAAGCATCAATTAATTGCCAACTCACCCAAAAGCTGCCAGCCAGCACTCACCCCCAGGCACAACAGCACTTAAGAAAGCACCCACAATGACAAGCGTGTTAATTCAACTCATCAGCTGCCCTGTTTGCTCTAGAGGAGGGACTGGTTTTCTCCCAAAGCTGCTGTTCACAGCCCCAGAGCAGGGACCAGCTTCTCAAAGTCACCAAGCACCAAAGCTTTAAGCCTGGTGGCAAAGAGCAAGCAGGATGAGGTATCATGCCTCAGTCACTGTCTCTCCCACACCCAGTCCAGGAGACAGGGAGTCAGAGTTCACAGCTGGCGGGAAGGAGGTTCCACAACCAGCTGGAGATGTCCCAGCCTGGTCAGGGACCCCCCTACCTCAGAGTGCTGCTGCCTTTCCCACGCGCAGGTGGACCTGAGAGGTACAGCACACCAGTGCCTGCCACCAGCAGAGGAAGACAGCAGGCTCTGCTTTGCAGAGGGAGGAGCAGCTCACAGCTGCAGACAGGCACTTGCTCTCTCAACATGCTCGCACTATCCATGGAATTGCCCCTTTTTGGGAAAAGCCAGAAACATACCTTAAACACACCCAAGTGGGCAGCAGGAACTCCAGTTTCTTGTATGTTGGGTTGTGCTTTGGGTGCTCACTCATGAGTTTTACAGCAACACACAAGGAGGAAGACTCATGTTCATAGAATGAGATGGGATCAAGACATGTCATGTTCTGGGCTAGCCTTTTCCAGCTCCCTGTAATCCTGATACCCAGACCCAAATGGAAAAACTCTGCTGCAGTTGCCACCCACTTGAACTCAGCCTCCTCTCTTTTTCACAGACAAAAGCCCTCCAAGTTTCCTGAAAGCTCTCCTGCTGCTGAGTAGTCATTGCTCCCTTCCCCAGGAATCTGACTCTCCACAGCACTTCAGACCTTCCTCAAAAGCCAGACACTGCAGAAATACAAATTTGGTTTTAAATTCCTAAATGAGGGAGTTCCCTGAGCATCCTGCACCTTAGACTAGTGGGGAAAACAGGAAAGGAAACCAGCATCAACTGAAACATCCAGTTTTCTGCTGGACTGCACACTGGGTACAATTCCCCTTACAGGAGCTTTATGCTTGAAGTCACCCCACAAGAAAATACAACTGTGTGGAAACGTGAGGGTGGTCAGCAGTGATGGACAAGCACACACCTCAGACTGCATCCACAGTGCCTGGGCTCAAAACTAAAGACAGAAGTACTGAACACATACATGAACTCCCAGGGCAGAAGGCTGTGATTGCCCTGGAACAGGAGGAGGTTATTCAGCAAAGCAGCAGCTTATTCCACATCAGATGATGTTCAGCCCGTTTACAGCCAGTTACTGACTTATGCCCACAAAAAGGTGTGAAAGGAGATGAAAAATCCCAAACCAGACTGTGGGGCAAACCTTACTCTCACTTTAAGCCAAGTTCCAAAACAGGTACGCTGCTTGCTCCTTGCTCTGACCAGGCTGGTTTGTTCTGGTTTGTTTTTTTAAACACGTAGAGTCTCTTTGAGAAAAATACTCCTGCTCGCTAATTGAACATCCTTTCTCCTTCACCTGTTGAACACATGAAGAAGGCACTTATAGGTAGTCAGAGGAGAGCAGAACCAGACCCCCCAGACTGAGGCACACGGTTCTCTGCTACACAAGAGGCCTTATGCTCCAGCGTGGCAGAGAACAAGCACATCTCCTTGATCTGGAGAAAGTCTAACACAGTCAGTCTTACCGAGTCTTACCCCTCACACAAAACTTGGAAGAATACACATTCACTCCAGACAGAAAATAAGAGATATTTCAAAGGTTCTCCATTAATTTATCATTTAATATAAATGCTGACAGAAAAGCAGATAAGACCTCGCAGACACTTCCATCTATTTACAAACCAAATAGTTTCCACTCATTAAAGCGTTTTTCTGTTGAATCTGCAACCCAAAGGATCCTTAGATGCTATATGGAAGCAGGGTGAGGCTGAGACAGCTTTAGGAGGGAGAAAAGCAAGGTGAAGAGGGAAAAAGAAATAGCATTTCAACACATGGCTTTTTCTATATAACTCCCATGCACACACAACAGGTCTCCACTCCTTTGTTATTTAATGCAAAATGACACCCTTGGCTCTATAGTTCTAAAAAAAGAAATGAAGGGGACAAATACTGACTTTCAGATCTCGGGATCCTCCTCTTGCTTTTTGCCTCCTTCAATCCACTCTTTCATTTCAGCATAATTAGAAGACTTTTCTTTCAAGTTTGAAAGCATACTGCAGGAGTAAAGACACAGGGAGTTGGATAGAGTGAACTCTTCCTTCTACTCCTTTGTCATCTCAGAGTTTCCCTCAAGGTAGTGAAGCATCTAACCTTTCCAGGAAAGGGAGCTCAATGCCTTGTGTGGCTCCGAGTGCCTCCCCCATGACGAGGCCTGTTTCTACATGACTTCAAAATTCCCCTGAATTTGCGAAGTATTCAGTTTATTGAATTCTTCTCATACGTTCCTATTAAAAATGTTTTGATAGTTATAAACAGTAAGTATTCACAATATCAACCCAGTCTCAGCCATTCCCATAAAAGCTCAAGAATTTTTTTGATGGGGAAAGAGAAGCAGAAAATTAAGAAACCACCAGAAGGAGAAAAGCAAGAAAAGAACCAGTTCAAACAAGGAATTCATGATTTATGAGAACAGCAGACAGGGAATTTCACTTATCCAGGATCCTAAATAAATTCAAGAAACAGTTCATAACCTGACTCAACAAATATCGTGGTCTCCTTTATTACCTAGTCTAACCTTTTTATTTTATTTGTTGTTAAATATACCTCTGCAGGGCACAATCACATACAATCAATACGATTGGAAAATTACATGAGCTCTATCCCAAGCATATATGCACCAATGTTAAAAGTTATTTAAAAAAACCAACCAAACAAAAAAATAAACTCCACCCAAAAAGGTGATGACTGCAGAATGTCTCGGGGAGACTCGTACAGAACTAGCAAGATCAAACAAAACTAAGCTTACAAAAAAATAGGGAAAAAAAAAAAAAAAAAAGAGTAATCGATAGAGAAATCCCACAACTGGAAGTAGATGATTTCAAAGAGAGGGTGGGAGCTGTCGTGCGGAAGATCCCACAACTCGCTCCCCCCGCCTCTCAAGCGTGCCTTGCCTCACCTCTCCCTCCCCATAGCCACAAAAACAATGGGGAAAGAGCTCCACATATGATACCAGTTACAGTAAATAAGGAAAAATAATCAAGCTAGAGCACAGTTGCTAAGCTGACTTCAACGAAAGCTCCTC
The DNA here is from genome assembly GCA_033558235.1 of Neomorphus geoffroyi. Taxonomy (NCBI): domain Eukaryota; kingdom Metazoa; phylum Chordata; class Aves; order Cuculiformes; family Neomorphidae; genus Neomorphus; species Neomorphus geoffroyi. The sequence goes on from JAUMJM010000074.1 coordinate 6,118,840, forward strand.
TTAGCATAGAGGCTGCTTACACAGCAAGCAGAGGCCGAAGGGGGAATGGGAACTCTTTAAAAGCAGAGAAATTAGTCATTTAATGTGCTAGATCTGCCCATGTTAGAGCAGCTCCGCTTGGGAGAGGCTGGGGATTAAAGGTACCAATTGTAAACTGTGCAGCAGCTGTGACACAAACAGGGTTTCTTCTCTTCTGTCTCAGGTTGCTTTATACATTTATAAAATGCTGCTACCAGATTTCTTTTTAAAAGAGGTCAGTGCACACATCCAGTTGTGGGATCCATCCAATGCACAATCTGGTTTGGATGCCAAAGACTTGTGAGTACTCTCTGCCACAGAATTATTCATAAATCTTTTTAACATTATAAAGAAGCAAATAATTTTTTAAACATCAAATACTACACAAGATTTCCTTTTTTGCTTACAGGTATATTTTCCCCATACACATTTGATTTGCAATTCCTTCATCTATAAAGCTTTTTATTTTCAGGGATACTGCTGCTGTCACCTTTCCCAAGACTGTGTGTTTCAAATTGAAGCTGTAATTCTGTTTTCCCAGAACTTTCAGATCTTAGAATCAGCTGTTTCCTGGAATATGAAAACATCCAACCTGTATATCCAAAGACACCTGCCTTGCTGGATGAAGCCAAGCATCTAAACTTTCCCAAATGCTGAACACCTGGCAACCTGCACTAAAATCATACACAAACTCACTGGAATTGCAAAGATTGCCTGGGAAAGATCTTTAGGTTTATTTAGGTTACCAAGCTATAGGCATCCAGGTTTGATTATTATGGTCACATATTTTAAGCTTGAAAGGACTGGGATGTTCCCAATGCAGACAAATCCACATTCCCATATGCTATTTTTATTGAGAAATCTCAGCAAGAGCTGCACCATCTTTGCTTACCGAAGTGTTCAAAGTTTCCAATGATACTACACTTACCACTCAGAAACAAAATTATAAAGAAAATTAATACTAATTTTGTTCTCCTTTCCCTGCTAATCAAGGCTCTACCTGCATCAGAAGTGCCTTGAAGATTGTGACAACACCAAGCAGTTACATTCTTCTTCCTACACAAGAATAAAGACCACACGTTAACTGTGTAAGGACACTGCTGGGATAACATTCCCCCAAATCACTCACTAATATTGTGTAACTTGAACTAACTTACTCTCCCCTCCTTCACGCCCTCCCAATATTTCAACAGAAAATAATGCAGTTGGTAACAGCTGGGTACAGAAAAGAATCTCCTTTGAAATTTGACATTCCTGACTATATTTGAGCTGAGAACTCAGTTTTCATTACATAATCTGTACACTCTTATACCACAAGTAATGACCACTTGTAGCACCAAGGCTATATCAAAAAGGTGGCTCAGAAAAGCTGCCTCACTTCCCTCAGAACACCAGAATTCACATTTACTCAAGCAAGGCAGCTGTGTCTCCAGTTCGTGTCTGTTCTTATCCAGGGGAATTGAATTTTTTGTATCACAACAAATAAGCCGCTGACACACTGACTGATTTTGGTTGTTCTTAGAGTCACAGAATCATTATGGTGGAAAAGATCTCCAACCATCAGCCCAACATCACCACTCCTACCAAAATCTTTCAAATCAGTGCTACCAACATTAGGAGACAGGAGTAGGATGTGTGCATTTTGGAAAGTGACCAATGACAAAATTTGAATATGAAGGCAACACCACATTCCAGCCTCACTCTCTGTTCCTTCTGTTTACACTAGGACTACAAAAACATCTTTATACACACAGACAAGCACAGAACTTGCACACTGCTTATATGGTTTTTCCCCCCATTTTAGAACAGAGAAGATGACTTGGCACTCCTGCTGTTGAGCCTCCTGATGATTTGCATTGAATTTCTTGAAACATAAAAGTGGGTAGTTAACTGAAAATACTTTATATTGGGGTTCTTCACATAACTATCCTGCTTCATTATAGTCCAGATTTATTATATGGAAATGAGGGTTTAGGCTACTCCAACTTACAGACTTCTCTCTGAACCTAAAAACCTACAAGAGTTCAAGTTAGATCAAGGAAGGGAAATGCAAGCAGCTTCCTTGTGTTATCAACAAAAAACCTCACTCCTAGCCCTTTCTAATAAAGGATTTGCCCCACACCTTGCTCAATTCATGCTGTCAAGAGACAATATCATCATACAAGTTTGTTTCTTCCACATCTAATTTAATGTAATGCTACAGTTTGACAAGTCTTTTCAGTTCCAATGGGCTTAAAAGTCAGTCACATTTACAACACAGATTTACCTTTTACTGTAACTGATGAAATTTTTAAATCAGTATTCAATTTAGATCACAACTCTTAAAGACAAGGCTTCTCTAATTATGTAAAATTTGTACGTTCCTTCTCCTTCTCTAAACAAGCCATTCCATCAGCTGAACGCATGAGACTGAAAACGTGTCAGAACACCCCAGATGCATCTCAGTACATCGCAAATTGTACAACCAAATGGAATGATTTTTCACAATTCAATGCATGGACAAGGTTTAACAATCATTAACTTTTGTAAATTGTTATCAGGATAGTACAGTCAACTCACAAAATCCTACAAAGATTTGACAATCAAAATGGCTACACCAGGAAAAAAAAAAAAAGTGTAAAGCACAAGTCTTTGGCTCTCCTTTAAAGAAAAACAGCAGTTTACCATGTTTATACAGATCCCTCGTTTGCCTACCAGTAGGGGCAATATCACATTTGTGCATCACTGAGTAATAACACCATTAGAAAAGGCAACTTCACAGAAGTTATTGGCTAAGCGAATTCATTTGAATGCTCTGTTTTGAGGCAGCAAGCTGTCACTGTTACACAATCAGGGAGGGTGAATGGGCGAGCCACAGGACAGGAAGGTGTAGACAAAAAAAACAGACAGAGAAGAACTTGAGAAGAGAGGGGATAACAGTGCTGCAAGTTTGAAATGTGCTCTGATCTAAATAAAAGAAGTCCTACTCTGAAATGGGACAGGATCTGATAGCATACAAGAGGGGCATGAGTTTCTCCTATTAAGGAAACAAAGTCATATGAAAGCAAAAAGAGTTGACAGAAGGAGAAAAAAATAACAAACACTACAGAATAAACAAACATTTCCACACTGACCAAATCACTGCCATACTAAAGCTTAACCTAACACTTGAAGCTTCCTGTTCTGAGGGGTTGTCCGTGCTGGGGCTGAAGCCCAGATATCGGTGAGGGTTCAAAGCCGTCTACTGCAGCAGGAAACCTAACTCACTAAATGATGCAGTAGTGTCCCAACACCACTGTAATGTTGTTTCTTCTTGCCCAAGTAGAAGGAACTAAACCACTGTCCAGCTGAAACAAACTTCACCAGGGTGGACAGCATTCCCACACAACAGGGACAACGATGGGCTATAGAAATGAACGCAGCTGTGACCATCAACACTTCTGTTACATCTGCAGCTCTCTGTCCACCCAGTTCTACCAGCATGCTTTTGCACAAAAACGGATAATTGTAGGTGCAGCTAACAAAGACTTAAAAGCACGCACTGTGTTTTGTCGTTTGACTTGTTTAATCAACCAAATTTCTGCAAGAAAGCAGAAAAGGGACAAGAGGAGGAGGGGAAAAAACAAGCCAAAAATCAATACCATTGGTGGATATTAAACGAGCTATTTAACAAGCCAAACTATAATGGTGGGCAAAGAGGGCATTCACCGGGACACACGGATCACAAGGACACCATGCACAAAGTACAGCACGGAGAGCTGGAGAAAGGAGACAGAAACAACACAAAGGTCTCCTTTCTAATCCACAGGTTTTGGAAGCATTCACTACATGTAGGGTCAGCAACCTGAACAGCTCTTACTGCAGAATTCCTCAAGGAGTAAAAGTGGAGGAAAAAGCTTAATCCCTAACCTAGCAAGGAAACTAACTGGCACAAGTAATAAAAGGTAAGTTTTTGCCCCTCCAGATATTGTTTCTAGTGTTGAAAATTAATCTGTAGGTTCATACGTATCATAACCGTCTTTGAAAATTCCTTTGACATCAAGAATTACTGCAGTCAAAAAAGGTACATTCTAGGCTTGTCCTCCTATATTAGAATATTGCACTAATTATCTCAACTAAAATGAGCTCCCTGTGTTAATAAAGAAGTAAACTAATAAAAATCAACAAGAAAGCTGACCTGATGGTGGTGCTCTGCACTAAAGTATGGGAGAACAGGGCACGGTGCCTGTGTCAGCTGACCTGTAAGCAGGCTGCACATTAATCATCCACATGCCCAGAGCAGAGAAGGGAAGAACAGACCTGACGGGCTCAAAATTGCATCAGTCTAGTTTCTGCTCAGCTCGAAGGGGAGACACGGATGGATGGGGCCAAGGGGTAGGTGAAGCTGTTCTTGTGCAAAGATGATTCTTTGCCTAAAGTTAAGAGGGGTCAGAAAAGAAAGCAAGCTTCAAAACTACTCTTGGCAATTCAAAGGCCGAAGTTCAACTAAGAGCAAAATAAATCCATGTGAAGACATATGGAAAGTGTGGGCGTGTGCGCTGAGAAATGCCTTTATTTTCATTCAGTGCTTCTACCTCCCAGACATTTGATCACAACAGCTGCGCTCATGCGAAAAAATTCTTAAAACATACCCAATATATATACAGATATAACTATGTATATATGTATATATATATTTATATATAAATTTTTATTTAAATAAAAAAGAAAGCTCGAATCCCAAGCCAATATGTGTATCAAATCCTTGACCAGCCAGGTCTGTAGGGCATAATCAAATTCAATGTGAAATAGTATATAAACGCGGTGCCTTGACTGGGCAAATTAAATAATTGCTACTCAAAAGAGTCTTCTGTTTGGACTCTCCTACTGGTAGGCAATAGTGGGACTGTATTCCCTCCCACCCCCCATTTTGTTTTATTTAACAGTATGATGAATGCAAAGCTTAGCCCAAGGTTGCTATGACCTCAGCAGGAGTTAAGGTTAAGGAAAAAACTAAAAACCAAGAAAATTTATTAACTCTTGCTTTACCCAACCAAAGCAATGCAGTAATTTATTACATAACCAGTGCTTTCGGATTTAGTAGTCTAACCCAGAAAGGAAAAACGAGAACAGGCCAAGAAGGTGCAGAGGGAGCAGCACTTCAAAATCATTCTCCACAGAGCTCTTTGTATACAGGGTCTCACCCCAGTGCATCTCAAAAGTCAAAAAGTGTGCAGCAAAAACAAACTTCCTTTCATTTCTTCAACTTTTAAATCAAACCCCTAGAAAGGTTTACTGCTTCTCCAAATTATGCTTACAAAGCATCTACTTGGAAAAGCTCCACACAAGATCTACAAGCAAAATTTGCTTTTCAGTACTCATAACTACTCCTGACAGGATCTGTGCTGTACCTTAAGTGGTCATTCCAATGCAATTTTTCCGCTATGGAAGGAGAATCTAGAAAGAATTCACTGCATCAGTAGAAGATGAGCTGCAGATTGATTCTCAGGTGTCAAATTCCAATACACAGAGACTTTAAACAAGGTCAGCTTTAAAAAAAAGAAATAAAAATATCCCTGTTTTTTAAAGATTGCCATCATTAACGTGCAGAAATCAGAGGTGTTGGTCTCCTTCAGTACAAGGTTCTCACAACCACATTACAATTAAATAACTGATGTATTACTGAATATAAGAAAAAATAACCAAGCTTTAGAGGAAACTATGTTTTAAATAATAAAAGCTGGCAATGAAGAAAAAAAAAAGGTAAGAGTTGCTGAGAAGGAGGCATATGTAAAAGACTTGTTTCAAAAGGCAGAGAGATTGGTAAGTATCTCTGCATCTACTTCATCATATGGACTTTGAATCAGCTTGTTTAAAGGCATAGTGAGAAAGGGAAAAAAATCCCCCAGCAAACGGTGGATGAATGAACCTCGTTTCCCAGTGCATTAGCAGTTAGCATCCTTCCAGCAACCCCACAGCCTGACGTTCTCCCAGCATCCTGATTCCTCAGTCACAGCCATGCAGCCTGCACTGGTTAGTGAGGCCTTTCCACTGCCAGCCCCAGCTGCCCAGCTTCAGGGACACCCGTGCTGTAGCAGATCGGTGTCGGTGTGCATCCTGCTGTCCTCTTCAGTTCCAACAGACAATAAAAGGTCAGCAACCTTCAAATAAAATAACCCATGTTGGACACTTATTTTGTTATCCCCTGCAATTACACATGCTGTGTTGGGACACAGGAAGGACCGTGCCAGTTGCATCGCAAAGACTCTGTCACTTGTAGTTTAACTTAAATTATTTAAGCAAGCAGTCTCACACCTGCCAGGCTTCGGTTCCAAGCCACAACGGGAGGAATTGTTTCAAGAATGAAGTTTGCTGCACATCTTTTGACAATGTAATTCACAGCTACTCTCCAACTCTCATTCCTTGGTTACCCTTGAACCACACAAGGAAGCGGCCAGGTTGTTTTAGTCATTGAGAAATTAAGGTGGTAAGGAATTACGCACTGGGTATGTAATAATACCAAAATAAAAAGAAAAAACCTACTTCATTAAGATCATACAATTAATCAAACAGAGTATATATATAATATCTTTTTTTTTTTAAGCCCTGGGATCCAAGGCGTCCAAAGTTATTAAAATAAAGTTCATTCACAGAACAAAAACAAATTTAATTTGAATTGCTTGCAGATACTGCTAATTTTAATTTTTTTAATTAAAAAATGCGTTAATGTGAACTATGTGCAGGATTTGTTTCTAGTAGTTGTGTTTGTGCACATTGCCTCTGGACCTGCTGATCTGCTACTGCTGTTGCTCCTGGGTTTCTCCAAACACTTCTGGAAAAAAACATGACAGAAGCTACCAACACCCCAGCAAAAGACACTCTGGGGCATGATGGCCTCACTTCACGGAGCAGACGTGGGCGTAACTCCCACACGCTGGGAGTCGTGGTTGTCTCCTCCTGCCTCGGGGTCCTCCGACAGGCTTAGAGATGCCGTCTTGTTTGACAGGAGGCCGATGTTCTCTTGTGTCAAGGCCGATCCATTTGGAACATCACTGCTGAATGGAAGTTGAGGAGACAGGGGGAGGGGGTGAAGAGAAGTAATCACTGAGATTTTTCATTTAAATAAAAGGACTTTAATACTTGCTGTTGCAGCATCTCAATGAACAGCTGTGAGCACGTGCAACCATGTAAAGACTGGCCTTGTGTAAGAAAAAGGCTGTCTGATGTGCTGCAGGTACTCATCGGAGAGAAAAGAGCCAATATATGGTTAATTGGAAACAAGACTACATGTTTTTAGGGTTCTAGATTAGTTACATTTCGCAAAGTACTTCAGTATATGCCACAAGATAGTGTTAATCTGTACAATGCACAGAGTATTTAACTTATCTGGATCACTTAAGTTTATTTAAAAAAAAAAAAAAAAAAAACAAACCACAAAAACCAGTTGTTTTAATTTCATTAGAGTTACATATGGAAAAAATAGTTTCTGCTCTAGAGGCCTCAATATAATGGTGCAGCACAGAACTCAAGAACTAGTTACAGGACTTAAGCAATTAGAGGGTAAATTTCCTGAATAGACTTTCTGAATAAATATCCAGATTCCAAACTGCTCACATGAAGCTGTGTTGAGCTTTAATGTTCAAAGCATTAGTTTGAATACAAACAGATGCTTGCAGCCATCTGAAAATGGATGCTATGTAGATTTGCAGCATTTCCAGCAAGCATTTTATTTCAACTGACTATAAATGTGAGCTTACATCAATCCCAGCATCCAGACAGATAAAAGTTGTTGCCTACTAATAAAAGTGAACTTGGTTTCAAAGTTGCATACCTTCCTAGACAACATCCATAAACACAAACTTAGCAGGATATAACTTTCCTCTCGTATTTGGAACATTTCTTTTCTTTGAAACTCAAATGGTAGATAAAGATGTCTGTTATAGTTGTTGTTTATCTCCTGGCTCCTCCCTACTAAATCATCCGATTCTGACTAGATGGAATTCTGGACTTAAACACTGCAATTCTTCTGTTGCTTTAATTGACATACAGTCTCGCTCCACTCACCTAGTCCTCAGCTGAAATGCCTTTAATTTATGCTCGCACTCTAACAGTCTGATTTGTGTTATCTTTTTGCTTCCACATCAGAGACAACACGAGGCAAAAGGCATTATTCACAAGCCAAAGAAAGAGTGACCCCCATTCAGTCATTCTCCTGTTATACAAAGGAAGGCTGAAGACCCATGTTACCTGAATGTCAGTGCGAGGTCCTCAGTTGGAACCTTGCTTTGTGGTTCTAATTGTCCATTTTCTGTCTGTTTAGTGGTGCCCAGTTTGCCTTTTATATCCAGTGAAGACTGGCTCTCCTTTGAAAAAAGGACAGAAGAAAAAAAATCTTCAACATTCTGTTAAAAAAATTCACAACTTCATTTTTTGGGACTGATGATAAAGCCCTGTAAGTTGGAGTCACACCGTGTAACTCACAAAAGCCACAAGACAAGAAAACAGACTCAGTAAGATATGCTCATCCTCTCAGGACGCAGTATTTCCCAAAAGGAAGGGATGATTCTTGTAACAACAAGCAAAGACCATGGACTGTAACAGCACAGAGACTTCTAAACACTACCCTGTACCTACAGATGTTTTCAATGTTAAAGTAATTTATTTATACCTCTCATGGCACAGCGACCTTGGAGACGATTCAGAGTTTTTAACAAATTTAGCATCAAATTTGTTTTTGAATGGTGACAAAATAACAGAGTATTTTAAATTTGCTAGAATTCAAATAATTCACCAAGAACCAAGAAACTTTCCAGGAGGTTTTGAAGAATAAAGATGTGAAGAGGGAGATGGATGACTCCAGCTGTGGTCATCCAGCAGAGCCTTTCTGCCAGGGTGAAAGGGCTGCAGCCAGCTACACAGCTCTCCACGCCACCTCTGGGCCTCCCACCCCCACGGCACTCACCATGCTCAGCTCACGGGTTCTCTTTCCAATTTCCCTTTCCACCTGGTGAAGCTCCAAGCTCAGCTGCTCACTTGAGATCATCCCAGGCCACTTAGGAGGAGGGGGTGGGGGCTGTGGCTGGCCTGTCAGGGTAGTCGCCTCCCTCTGCAACAGCAGCCTGTTACTAACAGCCTAAATGCATAAAGCCAAGCACATACACAACTGAGCACACGACACGCCAAGCACAGAAAGAGCTCTAGGCCATAACTTGAGTATTGCTTATTTGCAAAACCAAGGCCTTCTGTCCACATTAACAAGGTCCCAATTGAAATCACTTCCAGTGCAAGTTCAAACATGTTTTACATGTAGACAAGTGTTTTCACTTTTAAACAAGTAGTGTTAAATACCTTTTACTGTAGTGAGTGCACGGCTTTTCCCCGTGTACCGCTCCTTTCTCAAAACTAAGATTGAGCACACAAAACTATTACTCTCTTTTGTGAGCTATTTGTTGAACAAAAGGTAACAGCAGATTAGTAAATCTGCTGTTTTACTCCACAGCAGTAAATAATTTATCAAATGCTGTAGTAGAATCATATAAGATATCTTGAAAGATGTAGATGTCAATACGTAGTGCCCTACTGACCCAGAACAGGAAGCACAGGAACAGTGAGGGGCAAGTGACTACAGTCATTCACAAGCTGCAAGTTACTAGCAGTCAAGTAAAAGGAATAATGGTGTCTGTCACCCCAAAAATCTGCTAATACTTGGGAATCAGTTCTGTATGCACATGCTCTGCATTTAAACACACTATTTACTACTCCATGTAATCAAACATTTGGCTGGTCATCACAAAAACACTCATTCATTCAAGAAAGCAAATAATTTAGTTCTTAAAGCTCCGACTGAAGGGATTGCTACCACCTTGTAAAAGGGAAATGAATAAAGCCTCCTGGATTTCAAAATATCTAGTTGCAGCTTTGAAAACAAGAGATAAATTGAAAGTTGTTATTATTCAAAATAAACAATTAGTTCTGACAAATTCCAATTATGGTAAAATATAGGCTCAAAACTCAATTACACAGGATTTCACACTGAAACCACCACAACAATAATGAGCAGGAGAGGCAGGTCACTTACAGGTTTTGCAACTTCCCAATACTCTTCTATTATGGCAAAAGCAGACATGCAAGATTTAAAACATTCTCTTCTTGCTCCCAAAAAAGAGCACAACATGAGTTACATTTCAAGTGACTAAGTGCATCCTACTTGTAACTGCTACTGCATCTTAAGAATTGTGAGCTCTTAAAACTAATCTGCAATAACTCTTCTCTATAATGTGTTCTTCGGTAACCAGTCTCAGAAGGGCTGCTATCCACCACTTAGAGCTATCCTTTCTGGAAAAACACTGACTTGAATAGTTGCTGAAATACCTAGAACAGTTTTCTGGTAAGTATTTATTGATTCTTCCTAGGAGGAAAAAAAATGTAACTAGAGCTTTGATAAACAATTTGTTCATTATGCTTTGACATTTCGCCTTCCGCATGTCACAAAATACAAAGATTTCGGCTCCTTGATTCTTTTACAAACATAGACTCTTATCTTTCCTCATGTTGCAAGCGACTACTTTCCTTCTAAGCAGAGACACATAAAATATTAAGCTTTATTTTTTCCAAGCTAAATATCTTTTATACTTATTTTCTTGACTCCCGTGGCTTGTGCTATTTAGGAACACACAGGTACAACACAAAGCCAAACATGAAACAGATGAAGGTCATAGCTCTTTGTACATAAAATCAGAAATTTTCAATGCCAGTAAAGCCAAGAGAAACAGGTATCTAAACCATAAATTTGCCTCCGTTTTAAGAGATGAATAGAGAGGGGGAGTAAGTGAGAGAGAATGAAAGCAAATAGCAATGATCACAGAGTGCTCATGGCATTGATCTGCACATGAAGTGCAAAGCAGACAGTTTTACATTTGTATCACAGTCCCAATGCCTGGCATCACAGAATTAAGTGTTGTTACTGAATGTTATTATGGTCACAGAAAGATCATCAACACATGAGAAACAGCTTTACGAGCTTCATCTCTCTCCATACCACCCCTCACCACTGTTCCAAATGTTGGTACCAACCTCTAGTCCTCGCATTTGTGTCTGCTGGCTAATCTGATGGTCTACTTGCTGCAGCTCCATGCGCAGCTGCTGCTCTCGCTCCGCTGAGGGCAACTGTTTCCCATGACCAGCAACATCAGACATGGACAGTCTCTCCCTTTGGGATCAGAAAAGCAAAAATAAGATTTCAAAAACAAGAAGAAAAAAACGCTTTGCTCAGCTGGCCCCAAAAGATACAGAAAACTTATAAAGAGGCGAAGAAAAAAATAAAGTAATCCTACCTGTCATTGAAACGTCCCTGAGAAGGTATATTTTGATGAGGAGAATATGGAGAGCCTCCCCAGCCACCGTGAGTTCCGTAAGGATTGTAGTCTGCCACTGAACAGAAAGAAAACCATGTCATATTGCTACAGAACTATCCTTTAAGTAGTTCAGCCAACACACAGAACTAGGCAGAAATTAGAGAATAAACAGGAAGGTCAGCCCTCTAAGAGTTAGGAAGCCTAATGTTTCTTCTGTCCAAAGAAACACTAAAATACTATGGTGGCGAGACTCGTGCTTAATTTGTGAGTCTTCCCGCACATTCAACAGGATTTCCTACAGCCTTCCAGAGCCTGAGTTTGTGAATGACTTCAGCTGCACAGGAGGACAAGGACACAAAACCAAATTCACAAAACCAAATTCACAGCCACTATGAGGTCAATTATTTTTATTACTTAAGTTCCTAAAACACTCAAGAGTTTGAGAATTCTGAGATGCCTAATTAACATCGGTTTGAAGATTAAGCTTTCAGGGAGGCCACAGTTCTACCTGTGATAAGTCTAGAAAGCTGACAAAATCTTGAATCAAGAAAATGAGTTTTTGTTTTGTTTCCAGCAGTAAACGCCTGAAAAAAATCTAAAAGGAAGTTCTGGGGAATATGATTAAATCTCAAGATTACTCAGAGCACCTCACGAGACAGACCATCTTTTGGACCAAGATGCACAAGTTTAGAAAGTAAATCATGCAGATGTGTAGAAAATAAATCATAAATCATTTCTACTTTTTATCTGCTTTGCCTGACAACACAGAGCACAACGGCTGCATTATATTCAGTACTTTGTTGTGATGGTTTCACATAATATATTTGAGAAAGCAATAAGCTTCTGGATTCTACTACAACAGATTTAAAAGCAGCCTCATCTGAGATACCAACAGAAAAAAATTCTTCCCAACAGCAACAACTCACCAACACATGTGCTGCATGTGCACAAACCTGTCCAATGGCAGCCTTTTTCTTCAGGCTTCTCAGTGTAGCCCTAGAGTTATTTTTACTGACACAACATACACCTCATCTATGTCTCTAAAATAAGAAACATGTTTACAGGTGGTATCTTTAAATTGCACCACACTGTAGCACTAAAGAAAACAGCAACAGGCAGCAAAATCCAAAAGCACCCATCATACCTGAAATGATCGATTTGGTGGTAGCTCCCTGAACCGCCATGGCCTGCATGGCACCAGAATTCTGGTACATCGCTTTGGAGGTACGAGAGATAGCCCCAAATCTCGACACAGTCGGTCGGTCTCCAAATGGAATGAGGTCATCATCACCCGTCTCTGCTGCTCTTCGCTGCATGTCTAATCGCTGGTCACGCATGGCTTTACTATCTACGTTCTAGACAAGGGATGGAAAAGGCAGTCAAAAACTTATTCTGAAACAAACAAGACCACACTCCTTTTATAAGCTGGTTCTAGAATAGCAAGTCTCTTGTATTCTCCGCTCCTTTCACACTTCAAATACTCTCTCTTCTTCAGTGTAACTCTACCGCTAGAGTGCTGTCTCTTTAACGATCCAACTTAAGATGCCTATTACTACCACTACCATGAAACAGTTGCGTGATTAACTGCAAATAACTCCAATAGACAGGAGCAGCAGCAAAAGGAAATCAAGACAGTAAGTCTAATGGGACAGAAGGGAAAAACCCCTCCAGAATAAAGTCAGAGAAGAGATCAGTGAGCACTTCCCTGAAGCCTAATCTCAACAACCGTATTATATGACAACCTGCAGATGACTCAAAATGGGAATTATTCAGTACGGCACGTGCTTGGACACGTCTAGGATATCTCCTCAGGCACATTTTTCACTAAGCAGTAGTATTGCTTGGAACATCTTGGTTTCTAACTCAGCTTCAAACTCAAATGCCTTAATGGGTGTCATGGTTTAGCCTTGATCTAGCTAAATTTTTGGCTGAACTCGTATAAGTTGGACTCGCGAATTTTTGGATTTCAAATAAGCATAAAGAATCATGGCAAAATACCTGTTGCTATCCATGGCTTTAGAGCAGAGTGGTTAGCCTTCATCTACACCCGGAGCTTTTAAACAGCTACACAGACGTAGCTCTGTTCGCAACTTTGAAAACAAAGCACTCTGCACACTTGAAAATGCATTCTTTTGACTGTAATGCACTTCTAAGCTTAAATACAAGCATTACCATCATCCTGGAAAGCAAGTGAGCGTCCCTCCCAACTCACAGAAGAATCAATTTCCCTTCTGAGTTCCCCTAATCAATACGTACCGCCATCTCCACACTCCTTGCTGCCACAACATCTTTGGGTTTTGCATCTTTGGTTCCAATATAGGAGCCGATGGTGTCACAGGACCAGGGAGAGTACTGGCTGTAGTCATTTCCTTTGTATTTCCCAGCTACCTTCAGGTCTTCATCCAAGTACTGTATAAACACAAAAACCTGGTTCTCTAAGTGAAGGGAAGAAGCAGCTTTACAGCCACCACGACTTAGTTTAACGGCAGTGAACTTGAAGGAAAACACCACCAGGATTATTTTTTTATCAATACATCACCATTTGGAATTGGGCCATAGAAAGCACGAAATGTGTGAAGTTCTGATCACCTGGCTACACTCCGGTGCTGACTGCTCACTTAGCCAGTAAGAAAGTGACATTTTGACTTCAGTTTAAGAAAAAAAGCATCTATCAAGCTGTTACTTAATTCTCAACATGTCAGAAGCAAATGAAGCACAGTCCAGTAACCCAGAAGACTGACTACTTCAATTAATAATAGCACAAATCTAATTCTCTTGATTGCACCAAAAGCAGATAGCTTAGGATCAGTGGTAGATCAGAGAATCAACAGCCCATCGAGAGACTGGACAATAAGAATTTCCCATCTGGAACACAAAATCTACTCCTTCAACACCTGACAACATTGTACTGTTGTAATTTTCTTGCTGCCTTCACCTGTCAGCACACAGAAACTCCAGACTATTTTTTAAATATGCTCCTAAGCCACGTTTTTGTCAAAATATGCTTACCTCCTCTGAATGGAAAGGATGAGGCAAGGTTGGAGATGGTGCGAAAGGAGGTGGAGAAATCACCTTCCTCTCTTCTAGCTGGGCCATAATCTCTTTCCTTCGCCGGTGAAGTTCATCCAGGCTGGGATGCGGCTGAAATGAAGACAGAAATATGTTACAACACATGACAACCATATACTGCAAGAATGGGAAAACACAGTGAATAGGCAGTATCACTGCAATAGTAATGATCACTTTATTAAAAGCTATTAACTTCCACGTTCAATACAGGACACGCGTGTTCCTATTCCGGCCAGAGTGTCAGTTCAGGACACCCCAAAGGCAAAGAATGTTATATTTTTAGATCCTCAACTAGTGTTTCTAACTTTAAAACTACCGACTTTTAACTCACAGGTAGCTTTTCTACTTCAAGCACTAAGTAGCAGTCCTCTCTTTTACATAATAACATCATTACAGTTGCAGAGCTGACCAGCAACTGAATTGCTTCCAAGTTGTTTTTTGTTTATAAGCTTCATCAAATGTACCCCAAACTTCTAATTCCTTACAAATCCCACCACCTTACTGCAAAACTATTCAACTTCTTAAGTAGTTTATATTTTTTCTCTCAAACAACTACAAGACTGAAATATAAAAACCATACCCTGTGGCAAGAAGGTCTGATTTGACTGAGATGTGGAGCCACTGGACAATAACCTTCTGTTTGCTGGTATCTGTCTCTGGATTCAGGTACGTAGGAAGGTACAGCTGCTTGTGGAATTTCAATGGGGACAGGGCTTCCTCGGACTATCTCCTCTCGCTGATACGGCTGGACAGGGGGATAAACGCGGCGGCTGTCGTAGTGTGGCGGGTATATGGGTTGGGCCATAGGAGGGTACTGCTGTGGTTGCGTGTACTGCGGGCTCACCACGCGATCCTGAAGGTACGGTGGGTAATGGTCTAAATAAGGCGGACCAGGTTCAGGAGCTGATGGAGGAGGTCGGACAAAGCGAGATATGGACTGAGTGGGATAGTAAACTCCTGAAATAAGGCAAGAGGGAAGAAGACAAGATGGAGAAAATGATTATCACAACTGTCCACAAAACCAAATTGCTACTCCAGTCCTACAAGTATCACTAAAAGAATGGCATGACAACCTTTGTTGTTTGCCCCCGCTACCTAACTGGTGTTTCTACTAAAAAGTTAGCTACAGAAAAACTAGAAAAAGCAGGAGCTGACCAAAAGCTCAAGTGATACAGTTTAATTATTTAAGATCCCAGCAAGGTGTAAAAGTTATAGTAGCTGGAGAAGAGGTGATGAGTCTGAGCCCACCACAAGTGCCACAGAAGTTCTGCTAGAACACCAAATAGAAATAATCCACTAGAAAGTCTCTGCAGATTGACAGGAATGCTTTTAGCTTTATCCATGCAACTAAAACTCAATTTGTCCCTACATATCAGAGCCACTGTCTGTGTAAATAAATTCTAATTAATCCAAGTTTCAAAGTTATCTAAAAATTTGTTCTACTTCTTGAATGGCAGAAAGAAACTTCATTACTGTGAATCACCAAAGGCTTCTAAGATGACACCTATTGGTTACCTGAAGATTTTAATAACATCTCCAGGATCCGTGGTAAATCACATCAACAATGTGAGCATTGCATTTTGCAGACACGTCAGATTTTCATTTGCACACAATAATCAAACATAACCTTTTTTTCTCCTTCAAAATGCTCTGCAACTTACTCAAAAGTGGTTCCTGTCCCCTTCCCTCTTTACTTCTTTCCACTTCCTTCAGTCTTTCATTCCCTATTTTTCTTTTTCCGTTAACTTCACTGTATGTCCTTTCTCTCTTCAATCTCATGTCACATAAAATCATGTCATGTCTTTATATACAGTCATATTTTCTCTAATTGCCTTCAATATTATTTTTCTCCAATTAGTCTCTCTGTACTTAGAACTTTACATCTCACTTCCTTTTCTATGCTATCGCCCTTGTTGTGCCCAGCCCTTCTCTAACTTCACTTGTCTGTAACCCTTCCCATGCATGTGCAGGCATTTCTGAAGCAGTCGTACACTTTCCATAAAATCACAGAGTGGTTTGGGTTGGAAGGAACCTTAAAGCCCATCCAGTGCCACCCCCTATCATGGGCAGGGACACCTCCCACTGGATCAAGGGGCTCAAAGCCCCATCCAACTTGGCCTTGAACACCTCCAGGGAGGGGGCAGCCACCACTCTCTGAGCAACCTGGGCCAGAGCCTCACCACCCTCATAGTGAAGAATTTCTTCCTAACGTCTAATATAAATCTTCCCCCTTCCAGTTTAAAGCCATTCACTCCACACCCTTGCAAAAAGTTCCTTCCCAGCTTTCCTGTAGTCCCCTTCAGATACTGGGAGGCTGCTCTAAGGTCTCCCTGAAGCCTTCTCTCCTCCAGGCTGAACAACCCCAGCTCTCTCAGCCTGTTCTCATCCTTCATGGAGCACTTCTGCTATAAGTCCTGTCACCCCTCAAGCACAAACCACTCTGTTGGTTATGCTTTTCTGTTTTCCCTAAGTCAAACTGAATTAAGGTTTACCAGATGCCTGATCTAGCCCAGTTGGGAAGAACTGAAGAAGAATTTGCTACACTGGATGGATACAAACCTCTGTGTTCAGTCAACTAAAGTCCTCAGTTAAGACATAAAAGCCTGCCAGTGTCCATTTACTATACTGTCACCACATTAGTGCTGACAGCCCATGTGATATGCAAGAAAACCCCACCTTAAGGGCTTAAGTAAACACCAGAGTAGGAAGAAAGACTAAAATCAGCATGGAGATGAAAGATAGTGATCTCTGTCTCAAACTCACCTTGTTGGTAGGGTGCTGGCTCAAATGGTGGAGCAGCTCCTCTAGGATCTTGATAAAACATATCTGGTTGCTGAGCACTGTACAGCTGAGACCCTCGTGGTACCATTTGCAGATGCTTGGTAACCGACACTGAAGGCAGATCTGCTGGTGCCCGAGCAGGCACAGGATGAGGCGTTACTGGTAATGCAGAAATGGAGCTCTTGGGGACTGATTCCAGCCTAGAAGGTAGAAAGACAGTACTGCTCATTAAGGCTCATTAAACCACTGTTCTCTGTCTATATTCCACCTTCTAAAGGCTTACTTTATCTTCCTCAATTAAAATGGAGGCAAACGGGGAAATAAAGCAGTTTAGAGCTTTAGCTTTAGTCTACTCTACTTTTTAATTACTTGAAAAAACAGCCAGCAAAAAACCCCAAAACAATCCCAAACCCCCCTGTTCTGTTTCTTTTCTAGAGAATGGGTTTGCTTTGTGTCTCCCAGACATATACACATGACACTTCGAACAACAGTTAGGAAGGTTCGTACAAGTCAGGAGGGGATCCAGGGGCACTGCTACTCAGATGGTCCATCTTCCCTGGCTTCAGAGCAGTATCGTAAACGGAGTCAGTCCCTCGAGAAATCAGTTGCGTCACCGTGCCGCCTGCTGACACAATTCCATTTGGCAGAGCAGAAGTTTTCCTATTGGGCAAGTCCACTCCCCCTTCCTCCGAGAGGATAGCTCCTGAAGGCAGGCCCACCTCATTCAGCTGACCCAGGGAGGCACTCAGGGGTCTTCTGGGAACCAGACGCTTGTTCATTTTACGAAACCTTCACCAAAAGAAACCACACATTAAAAATGGAAACAAAAAAATCCCTAAAAGGAGTTGCATTTTCAAACACAGATGCTACCAAAAGTTTCAAATTTTAATTCAAGCTCCCTAAGGGCTTGTGAGAAATTTATTATGTGTATCTGTTAGATCACAGCTTCACTGTGACTTCAATCATTAAGATCAGTCCCGATCAGAACAAAGATGGATTTTTAATGACAAGTATACCAAGAATTCACAGCTAAACTTCACGCAGCAAGTTTAAAATCTTATTTCCTGTGCATGTACATATTTCAACTGTACCCAAGAAAACCAAAACTGAATACCACATAAAACACTACCCATAGTAACAGAGCTTCAGAATCAGAGACTGTTCAAGTCTACCTTTATTTGGAGAAGAAACTAAGAGCAGAAAACTGAAGTGACAAAAGACGAACAGATGCCATTTTGCATTGTTTGTCCAACAACAAGCCAAGCCTTTACTGCTATGTGATATCACTTAAAGCACAGTTTGTTAAGATTTATGTTACTATACCAATACACAGCTTGCATTGTTTACATTGCTTGATAAATTAAGTGATGGCAGAGATGGAAACTTTACGAACACACTGTAATTCCAAAAATCTGTTTCTGATGTCTGAACAAACATGAGCCTTTTAAGTGATGTTCCACAGAAGTCAGCAGACCAACAGCCCTGGATCAATGCAGAGAGCAAATTCCAGAGTTGAGGACCCTCCACTAAACACTGTCATTAGTTTAGATGCCTGAAGGCAAGTGGGAGAGCTTATTTGTAGGCCTGAGTGTTCCTGCTGTTTATATTGTGGAACAAGAAGCCACGTCCTATGCAAAGAGGTTTCAACAGGGTCGAAGCCAACACTTTCACACCCTATCTAAGAAGTCAAGTGAGATGGTAACACAACTAGGAAGGTACACACACTATAGAAAACAAAAAAAGGGGGCAGTTATACTTTATTAATCTTCAGATAATCTTCATGTTGGCCCCCACACACAGCATTAACAGCAACACAACAGAGGCAAAAAGGGAGTGGTGGTTGTGGGTTTTGGTTGTGGCTTTGGTTTTTAGATGTGGCTGAGGATAGATAGAGTCAGACATAGCGTAATCCTGCTAAATAGATTTGAGCTGTTCACCTGTAAGAGATCGTTGAGTATATTCTGGCCACCTTCCTAGCTCTCCAACCACAGTGCCATTGCCTGGCTGGATCAGTTGTTGCCCATGTAATCAAACTATGCAGTCAAGCTACACAGTGCTGACAGTGGGCACTCAGAATGAATTAAACATGAGTGAACAAACCAGGGTATCATCACAGCAGCAGCACTTCACTCGAGCAGGGACAAACTACAACTTTCTAAACGTGTGCTGCTCAGAAGCTGTTCTGGCATCTCACATCAGCGGGACACAGGGAGGGGAGCAGAGGTGAGCTCCTCAGGCTGAACCCAGGGCTTCCTTTTGGCACCATGCTCAGTGGTCAAGCCAGTTTCTCCCCGCAAAGCAGAAGGAGGAAGTTGGGAAACCACTGTCACATTCTCCCTCCCTGTTACTTCTGGACATCTGCCTCCCATCAGATCTCCCTGAGATGCAGCGTCTGACGCAGAAGGCTTGCACACAACTTGCAAGGTGTGGGAGGACCAGCCACCCCGGCCCATTCATCCAGAATACAGGAGAATGCTCAAGACAGGCACACAGGGACTGACACTCATTCCAAATGGGACAGGAAGGGTTTATACAGCACCCTCCATGATAAAACATATGACAGAATAAAAGTTACACAGTGCTCTGGATCTTTCTGAACTATGAGTCTTTCTTGCAGTACCCACACGTGCCAGACAAAAATAATCTAAAAATCTAATACTTGCCTATGAATACTGGGTCTTTGTCCCTGGCCAAGAGGGGAATCAGCTGCTGTTTAAGCAAGTCTAGATTACAATTTGCTATCTAGGGCATTAACACCTACTTCGCCATAGCCTTCCTGCAAACTTTAAGCTATATATAGAGATAAAGGAACTACACAGCAACAGCGATGCATATCATTCATACTAAATGTTTTTAAAAGCAGAAATGCTGATGTAATATCTACTCAAAGGAAAAGGTACAAGAAAAAAATCATAACTCAAATTTCTCCAGCCACCTACATAAAATGTTGCAATCTGAAACAGAGCAAGCATTCCCTCCACTTCATCCCACACCACCATCATTACTCAAACATATAAGCCAGTCTGGATAACAGATGCCTCTCTCCACCTGCAAAGCCGATGAACATTCCTTGACACATACAACTAACACTGACTTGTCACCTTTGTTCACCATCCAAACCAGCACCATCGATCTATTTTCCTAACACCATGACAAAAGGGGAAAAAACACCAGCTGTTTCTGCAGAACCTAACTATCAAAGTCCTATTCCCTCTTCATTTGAATAACTGCCTTTGTTGTCCTAACACCATGTGCTCTGCCCTTTTTTCCTTCTCATTTCACTGATGCCCTGCATGCTGGCCACACGGCTGAAGAACTGCCGTAGTAATGCCTTAAGTTCTAGATTTTTAAGAAGGTAAAAAAACAGACAGACTGCAAACCATTTCCAAATCTTTGGGGCTTTCTTCTGATTAAAAAAGTGCCTTTTCTTGAAAGAATTATTTTAGCTCAGAAAAACATAAAATACAATGTATTTATTTCTTTTAATTCTTGAACAATCCATTTTACTTACAAAACACAGTAAAAAAACCTTGAGGACAGCAGCAGCTTGCTCTGCGATAACTCCGTGACAGCTCTAACTCTGTAACAAATGCAACTTATTTACCACAGACTTCATATGATGACTGCTTTTTAACTCTTCAACAACAGCTTTAACCACTTTTAGGTCACTGCATGTACAATCTGTCAAAGAGTTTCAAAGAATAACTGTGACAAAGAAAATTTGCTGTGCTGGGTTTTTGCTGTCTAGATAGCCCTAGCAGCACAGAAGAATAAGACCACCCTTACATCTGGAGAACTGCCAGCAGCCTCCTCCTCACACCTGAAAAATGAAGGCAAAATGAGAAATACAGACAAACAGTCACAATGATGCAGCCAAACAGCATGTTTAGTCATGCTTAATAAGAAAAGCAGCGCACCTCCAAAATCTCAAATAACACTTGTGTAAATATCAAGCTTGCAGAGCTGCATTACTGCTGAACAAAGCAAAATATCCCATATTTAAGAATGAACAGTTCCAAAACCTAGAAGATGACAAGTTTTTCACATTATTGCCAACATAACAAACCAGCTGTGCCTCCTCTTCCTATCCCTAGATATGAAAAATAACTCTTGTGGATAAGCTGAAACAAAGATGAGACTCATTTCTAGCGACGGAAGTGCACTTACTTTTCTAGCTCCTCCTGCGAGTGTGCAAAGGTGCAGCTGGCCCCTCGGGGGCATCCTCCTCTCTGCTTCATGTCTCGGCACATGTATGTCTTGTACTTGCTGTGCTGAGGTGGCTGACAAGGTTAAAGAAATCAGGTGAGATACCTGAATATAAGTGCATTTAATCAAGAGCTGAACCCACCCTCTTATTAAAGGCCTGATGTTGTATATTTTTTCAATGTAAATGTTCCAGAAGTACCTAATGTGAAATAGAAGACTAGAGCAGTATTTGTGTTTCGTTCTTCAACAGAACTCAGATTCAAGAGTAGATATTTTGATAACTATATCACTATAAGGTTTTTAAAACATTTGTATTCAAATTCCTTCCTGAAGCTCAACTAGAACACAGCTATATGTTTCAGGAAACAGCTACGTGCACAAAACAGATATAGACTGAAAAAATAACCATGCTTCATCAGAAATTGCCAAATAATCATCCAGCTTTGTGGTAGACTGAAAACAAATACAATTCAGCCAGTTACTTTTCCCTTGCTTTTTACTAGCTCAAAATGGCACCTGATGGTACGCAGTTGATCTCTGAGAATTAAATTTCATCAAATTTCCTTTTGCCTTCCTTTAGACTAAAAATCTCCTTTCCACGTACAGTAACTATTTCAGCAGGTGAGGATGCAGTCTTAATGCCACACAGATCAGCAGGGTATGGGTTGTCTTTTGTATTTCTTAGTTAAGTTTCCCAAGAAACAACTGCTGCAATCCTGCTGTTTGCATGAACACCCATTTGGCAGTCTAAATAAATCCTTACAGAAGGCCAGAAGGACTCTCAGACACTGAGGTTCCTATAGCTTTTATGGCAGAACTAAATCAGAGGCAGAAATAACCCACCAGAGCTCCCACTGAGGGAAAGGGCCAGAAAAGTAAACTCTTGCTTTCTGAGAAACTCAGCCAAATGATGTAAATTTGTAAGAAGCCATCTGCAAATTGATTTTTTCCTCTTTTACCATCTACTGCAGCGAGAAAAAGATTTCAGCAGGGTGTATATAAGCTGCACAGCCCTCTGCTGGCCATGGCTGCCAGCCTGCACAACCCCGCCCAGCACTCGGCACATGTCCCTTTCCCACTTGGGAAGCTCTGGGTTCCCTTCCAAACGGCACAGCGTGTACCAGGCCTAGGCGATGGTCTCACCAGAACAAAAACCTCACTGTTTTTCCCACTTGCGTATGCCTACTGCTCCTCCTCTTGCTGGTAGCGGTACTCATTAGGCACCCCACTGAATGCAAAACGGCAAACCAGCAGAAATAATTCACTCTAGTTTCTCCTCCTTTTTTTTTCTGGCAGAGATAAGTTTTCTATCAGTTCAGCTCCCTGAACGAGCTCTCCAAGAGGATGAGTGCCAAAGGCAGGCAGGGAGGGGGAATGCGTGACAGGCGGCTCTGTCTTTCAGCAGCAGCTTGCATTCGTATTGGCTTGGCTATATAACAAAATGAGATCAGAGCAACATGTGATAAGATAACTATGAGATAAGCTAATATATGGATTTGGCATCAAACAAAAAACATCATTTTGTTTCTGAAACAAAAATTTTGCTTCAGGAACTTGCATGGTACCCTACATGAAGCTTTCTCAAGTCTAAATTTTACAGACCACCAAATACAGGTCTAAGAATCATTTCATTATCACAGAACCACCTGACTGCAATGTGTCATGTGGAAATAAACACAAGTAAATTCCCACAGATGATCGTGCTAGGCACCCTGGCTTCTCTTCCCCACCCTCTAGGCAGGAGGGATGTTAATCCATTTCCCTAAGCTTGCAGCTGGATCAGACTGTTCTCTTTTCATGCTGGTGTGCTGTGTGAATTAACTTAACAGGTATTGAGGGGGTGTTCTGGAGTTTTTCCTTTCTTGAAAAATGTGACACAGCAGAAATATTTTTAATGAGCTCCTCGTCAAACCAAATCTCTCCAGATAACACTACCCAACCTTTACTATTAGATACAGTCAATGAAATGTAGGGGTAAGCATTTCCCAAATGATATAGTTTTTACCTGTTGCTGATCTGTTCCTTTCTTGCTGTGATTCTGGATATAATCAACTAAGCCATGAACCACTGTCCTCACAGCAACCAGTCCATTTTCCAGTTGTTCCCATGTCGGAGGTGGAGCATCTATTGCATTGACAGCAGGGAATATAAAAAGAAAAAGGAAAGTCAGAAGGATTTTCCAAAACCAGGCAAAAAGAACCCAACAGTGTCACAAAACTTCACTGGACAACTGAAAAGATGTTATCGGAAATGTGTGACATAAGATAAAAATCGTTTAGCACCTTAATTCAGGGATGCCTACCATTTAATGAATAAAGCTACCTACAGCCTCCAGACTGAACCACGCAAAAGATAAAGTGAGCATGTCAAATTATTTCCTTTTACCAAGGTTCTTATCCCACAAGAATTCACAAGTAAATGCATTGTACAAACTCAGCACGTAACAAAAAAAGGGGATGTAAATCTTTATTTGCAATCAGCCTCCTGTAGGTAAAAACGTTCCATAAAAGTGTCATCAGCACTGGCCCAGACCGCACAGGCACTGAAGAGCAACAAAAAACTGATGCCTCTCACCAGGCAAATCTACATATCAGACCGTACACTGCAGCATGAGTAAATTGTATGGTCTTAATTCTACAGGGCCACCTGTTCTTTCTAGTCAATTTACTTCTCTAACCATTTAACCTGCTCCAGCAGATGATGCTTCCAGCGCATGCAAACACGCTCTGCTGCAAACCAGAGGACCGCGAAGTGTTTCATTAAGTGCCTTTCAAGATCTTTCGCACTATTACATCCCATTCCACCCACAGACTAAGTTCTTCCAGAGGAACTTCAATGTACCTGTAGAAATCAGGGAAGCAACTCAACAGTACTGAAGAAGAGAAACAACAGACTTGCCTACAGAATCCAAGCGAGTCTAATAGTGGTTCCACTTTGTTTGGCCAACACAGCTTTGTCCCTAACTTATTACATCACCAAACACCTGGGAAAAAAGTACTATATCTCCTTTAATTGTAGAGTACAACTGGTCTACATTTGAAAGGTTAGGTGTATTTGTTTAAACAAACAGCAACTAAGAACTACAACTTTTCACTCCCTGAAGTCATAGTTCAGGCCTCCACACTATTATGATATTAATATTGATTTTACATATAGTAACAGGTAGAAAACACTAGCCACAAAACTCCGTTCTATCTGTTCCCTTCTCCCTCAGGCAGTCCATCATCACCGTGCTGCTGACTTTTTCAACAATTTCCATCTTTCTCTGCTCTGTAAACAGTTTAGATTTTATTTCCCAGTTATATTCTTTCCAACAATTTTCCCTTCCCAGACTTTCACACCTTTGCACATCTACATATTAGCAAGAAAAACACTGAATTCCCCTGATAACAAATCTTTCCTGTCTAGACTGATGTTTGCCCAGCTTCTGTCTTCGCTATCCATCACAACTCTTCTCTGGAATCCAAAATTGTTTCATATAAGAAGTCTCACGATTTCAAGCTGCCTCTAAAGAGCTTTCTGAGTGCAATGTCTGCAGGCTAGAGACCTCAGATCAAAAACTAATACAGAGAATTTCTAAAACAAAGACATACAATTTTTAGATAAGTTAATGGAAGTCCTTATCTGGTACTTGGAGGGCTTGTAAATAAATTTGTAAATAAATTGTTCTGGTAAAGAAATGGAGAAGAAAAGACATTTCAGAGTGACAGCTAAGGCTCTGCATTAAGCACAGTAGTTCTATCCATCTTCATGTTGCTTTGCAAATCTGGTTTCAAATAGCAGCGTGCATACCAAAATAAGGGAAAAGATGAAGCCAAGACTGCTGCCACTCCCTGCAGTTAACAGTGCCCAGTACCAAGTACACACCATGTAACCTCGTAGGGTTACCTATGTGTATTCAACATCCTCATAGGTGCTCACCCGGCATCGTCTCTGAGAAAGCTCTCTCCTGAAATTAGCCCTGCCATACTGTGGGTTATGAACACCACTCCAGAATCTTACGTTTATCACTTAAAAGATGTTTCTTTCCACTTGATGAACTGCTCTCAATCCTTCAACAGTGTCAAGCTCCTCTGGCTAAACTGTAGCTTAAAGGTTTTTATTCACCCTCTAGACTCACCTGGACTGGGATCGATATTTGCCAGGAGCTCCAGGTGAGGCCGAAGACGATTCAGGTTAGCTGGATCTCCAGTCCTCTGAAGAGCAATAGTTAATTCCTGAACACTCTGTGCAAACGAGGCTGGGGTCTGCAACTTAAAAAAATTATAATAATTAACTTTTAACAGGCAAAGGAATCCTCATGGTTTCTAACAGCTGCTCCACAACCTGGCTTCCAAATCTAAAGTAAAATTTCAGCACCTTCTACTGAACTTCTCTGGCATTAAGAATGCACAGTTCTTTGACACTGCAGGTTAAAATATAGTTCTAAATAGACAAAATAAAGGCTGGTGTTATTTAAGCAACGTAACCTATTTCTTTTCTGTGTTGTGCTGGTATCCAGAGAAAAAATACAGACTATTCAAAACTGTTTAATGCAGATTGCTGAAGAGATATAGGATATCTCCAGTCCCTGAACAGGTTTGGACCCTGCTTTAAACGTGAGTGCAGCAGACACTAAAGTTAAGATGGCTGAAGGACAAGGACGCCTAGCAATCTTACATTTACTAACATTAAAGTATTTCAGTAGTTTAAATCCTTTAATTCTACTTAGGATATGTCTGGTAGGACATATAAAAAGGTGAGCAAATGCATAAATACACAGCAGATTGACCTTGAACCTAATCCTCCTGCATGGCAGCCACAGCAATGGTTTCACAGCTTCTGCAACTATTCAGTTCTTCCTGGTTTTAGGCACTTACACGTGAGTCCTTTAACTCAAAAGCCATCATAGAATCACAGAATGGTTTGGGTTAGAAGGGAATTCAAAGGCCATCCAGTTCCAAGCACCTGCCACGGGCAGCAACACCTCTCACTGGATCAGGTTGCTCAAAGCCTCATCCAGCCTGGCCTTGAACACCTCCAGGGATGGAGGTGGTGTCCTGTGATCCCTCTGAACAAAAATAGATTTGAGCATTTCCAGGGGTTAAGTAATTTTATTTAAGAAATGCACTTCCACCTTTCTCTCTTACTTCAGGTACAGACTAGAGGATTGATTTTCTTTCAACTTATGCACTAACATCCTGCCTGGAAACATGAACCATTAACCTCTGTTAATACACAGGCAGTTTAGAAAGGACATATCCCAGCCATACCACTAACCTTCATAGCTTCCCATCTGCAGAGGGAGGTAAAGCAGAAAGATGGCAGAGGGAGTGAGATTCATTAGGGCACAAATACATATTCCAATTATTTAGACCATAACAAGCTTTGAAATAACAGGGCAAATCATTAATGGGCAGATTTATGAGCACAATTCGAAAATTCATGTTACAAGCATTTACATCTTTTACAGCTGGCAAGCAAGACAGACAGGGCTGATCTTGGGTGGTTTTACCTTGTCAATGATAGATTGCATGTGGGATTTGTGAGACTGATCGCCGTACAACAGTGAGGACCACTGATCTGGCGCAATGCGTAAACCCGCTTCCATAGCAATTTGAACTATCTGGGAATCGTGTTCCCTTCTCAGAGCTTCATAAGTCCGAAACTCCTCCTTCAGTTGCATCAGGGAGGAATCCTCATCTCGCTTTGTCACCTAGTAGGGAGAAACGAGCCAAATACAATAAAGGAGGATAAACCAGAGATTATGCAAAGTCCAAGGCAAGTGAAACCTTCAGTCAGCAGCTCAGTTCTTCCTCCCAGCCTAAACTGAACTTTGATACTGTGGAGTGAACACTAGTTCCTATTAAAATAACACACTCTTCATGAACGGAACCACTATGAGATGGATACCAGAGTTACTCAGACTCTGACTCAGGTATTGATGAAAGTGTCACACTTCCTGAATGACTTCACAGCATCCACATCTTACTTCTTCCATCAAAGTATATTGTTAGTATTGCAGAATTCTGTTTGAGGGTACAATTAGCAGCAACAAGGCATTTTTCTCCTCTTTTAGTGGAAGTGAATGACATTTAAGTTGAGCACCTGGGAATGGAGCATTAAATATTGTAAAGTCAGATAAGCAGCTCAACTTCTCTTTACTTGATTCCGATATCTACAAGCGTCATATTTCTACGTTTCTAACCACACCAACACTCATTTAACAGAACTGGGGATTTTCCTGCTTTAAGCCTCTTCTAAGGAGATAAGCTATGCTGACTTAACATACAGGTCTTGTTACTGTGCATCTATTTAGCCCAGAGAGAGCCAAAACTTAAGATTTACAGCTTAAATTCGCAATTTCAGCCTACATAGTCATCACAGCTGAACAAAGAACAAACATATGTGGGATTTGGTGAGAAATACTTTCTACAATTGCACATACTTTCAGACACATTTCATGTTACAGGGCAATGAAAACTGACAAGAAAAAGAACAATTTTTCAGAAGCTGTATTAAAATTTATTTTAAATTGATCAATCTTTGTTATATGAAGAAATGTTTTCCCACATTAAGAAATCTCCAAGTAGAATCATCTTCGTACCTTGAAGCAGGAGGCTCTATAAAGCAGTTGTACAACATGGCCAATGCTAGTTTTAGAAGCCTGAGGAAATCGCGGCTCCAGCCTCTGAACCACAAAGAGAACCAAGACCTTTCGTGACAAAGCAGAGCCATCTTCCAGAGCCAGGAGAACCAGCTTTAAAGCCTCCTCTTGCATTGCTGGGAGGGACGGAACATGAAGATGACAAATAAAAGATGAGAGAAGACCAAGAAAGACTTCTACACAGTTTCTTGTTTCCCAGCAGCTGGGTGCCCAGCTACAAAACCCTTCAACACACACAAACCCACAGACGGTAAAGGAAGCTGAGCAAGAAGGGAGTGAAAAGAGGGTAAAAACATTTCCAGATTCTCAAGCAGACTCAGGCAATAGGACTTTTTAGGTTCTTTTGATTATTATTTGTTCTATTTTGGGTATTCGATGATAGGAAGATTTCTTTGTTTCTGTCTATACAACTCGATCATTAATGAAATAGTTTTCAAAGTTTATTATCTATGTCCCACACCTATCCCAGCAGAAAAAGCTGAGGAAGCACAGGGTTGGTCCCCATGCAGGTAAAAGAGCAATCAGTGCCCATACAAACACACTAGGTGCTGTAGAATCGCATGTTTTGCCAGGTAACAAGCCTCTGTTCCCTGCAGTGCTACAGAAGTTAACTTCCCAAAGTTAATCTGCCTCCATTTGTTCTGGTGGAGAAAATCTTCCTTTTTTTTTTTTCTTTAAGAAACAGGCTTCATATTTCAAGGAATTATTTTTGTTGTTCCTCAACAAGTGAAGCCTACATTTTCAGTAACAAGACGTCATTAATTTTTTTAGGCAAAATTGTTTTAGTATGAAAAGGAATTTAAGTATCTAACTTTTAAAAACGACACACGCCCCCAATGTAACAAATCTCTCCCCAATACTGTTTTATTTCCCTAGAGAAGGAAAAGCCGTTCCCAGTCACTTCTAGTAACCTTACTATTTCTAGAAGTCTTCTTCCAAGAACAGCAAGTGAGAAACATCCCATTTTATACTATCACAAGAACAAGCGCATACATTATTCTAAATTTTATAGACGTGCAAAAGCACTAAAAAATGTGAAAAAGTCCACAAGAGCAGCCCAATAAATATATCATTAATTCTGAAAATCTACTATTATTAAGCTAATAAAATCACTCAGGCAGTTGGACACTCATTTACCAATCCTGCTCCATTCTGAATTGCTTCTATACAGAAGCAGTACTGTGCTGTTACCTACCTGGTCCAAGGAACTGGCACCCTCTGGCTCTCACTGCAGCCCAGAGGTTGGAAGAGAGCTGCTGAGGATTTTGATGCTGAAGAATGAGCTCTGTGACTGTTCTTTCACCAAGTGACCGCGCTGCACGCATGGCTCTGATCCGCCCTTCTTCCTCCACTAGCTGGCAGTGAACCAGTGTCACCAGCTTCCTTTGCATGGGGCGACTCAGCACACTCTGGGTAGTACTGTTAAGACCCACACCTTAAAAACAAAATGAAGCAGAAAAAATAAACTACCTCATATCTCCTCTTCTTGTGCGTCTTCAACCACTGTACTGTACACATGCAAACCTGGTTCTCTCAAAGCCCACTTGGTTTAACAGAACACTAGAGAAGACAGGTCAAATGTTCATTTTTATCTGTTTTACACAGCATTAAAGCAAACAGTTCCTGGAAGTAAGCTCTCCCGCAGGTTTAAGTATTGTGATCGACTGGCTTGGCTCTTAAAGAAGGTAGAGCATCTGATGAATTCTCTCCCCATGCTGAAAGTCTGTCCTGCACCATCCCATATGGATCCCTAGGTAGGATCATACTAGAGTCCTTCTCTTACCCATGGCCTTCAGGGATCACTGCTGCCTTTGACTATTCGTCTGTTTCCACAAGACATTTGGTTCCTTACCTATATCTGATATCTCCACTGCTTTGGCCTAGCCAAACTGAAGTCATATGCGAGTCCAAAACTGTTTGGGTGATGTTTAATTGTATGCCAAACTTGTAATTCACAGATGTTCTGGGAGCCACAGTAAGCAGGCTGAAGGACCAAGTGACTCGCTGGGCATACGGCTGCCACACCAAGTTTGTTTTACAGCACAGAGCTTGTTCACTGGGCCACTATTGCTCAGAGCAATACTGCTGTCACACCGTATTTATTGGTAAAGGCTTGAGACAGCTTTTTGTAAAACCTGATGCCCACAACGTTCACCTCTACACCTGGATTGATGGATTTTTCAAGTCTGCCATATGTTGCCTAGATAAAATCCATACTCTTGAACCTAGTGCAGTTTTGCTAAATTAGAACGACTCAGACTGAGTCTTAGGGAAGTTGTTTCAATTTGTTTGTAAGAATCCGTCCGTATCCATTTTTCAAGAGATGGACTAATCATTTGGATAGTTGGTTGTTCATTCTATTTGTTTTCAGGTTTCATTTTCAAAGGGAACAATGCAGGAACTACCTCTTGCACTGCTGAGTGGTTTGAGGTACAATGCTAATTCTTCAACACATTTCTTGCCCTCCTCATAATGCTTGGTATCTTCAGCTCCACTACATAAAGTAATTGGCTGCTGCTCAGGAACCTGTAAAGAGACAACATGGACATCCACAATGAATATGCATAAATAAGCAGTGGTCATGCTTACAAACACTTTGTTAGTACCAAGCATTTCCTGTTTTCTTCCTCTTCTGTGTTTTTTCTATCTTAGTCAGCAATTTTTCAGCTTGTTTAATGAACAAATAGCATTAAAAAAAAAAAAAAATCAATGAAGACAAAAAAAACGTAAAGAATTTATGGTTAGCAGACTTTGTTTATCTAGTGGCTGACAGGAACTAGAAGCAGAAGACTTATACCACAACAAGAAATACTACATGAGAAATGTGGCATTTCTTATAACTATACAACTTTGGCTTAAATAACGTACATATTGAGACATCCCCACAGCTGGGTGGCCAAAAATCAGAACAAGTGAGATGAGCCCTGGTCTGCAGGTAATTAAACATTCATATCTGGGTCTTCACAGCTCTAAAGTCATCCTGGGATAAGTGACTGGAGCTACTCAGATTAGTGGGAGAAGTCTTAGCAGCCAATATATGAGGACACCCTTGGAACATATTCTGACTAGACCCAATTATCAAGCAGCAAGCCCACGTTATCCCACATAGGGCTTACGAACATACACTGCAAGGATTAACCCAACAACATAGGCCAGTTATATTCTTGGGTTTTTTATTTTGGTGTTTGGGGGCTTTTTACATTGTTGCGGCATTTATTTCTTCACACAAGAATTCACCAGAAAGCAGAATTTTTCAAGGGAATGTTAGACCATCCCTGCCTCCAAGTTGTAATTTTGTTTTTGTCAAATTCTTAAAGCTTTCAACAAATTTGAGGGTGCAGGATAACATGGTACTGATGTTTCTCCACATCACTCTTCAGCAATCAACTCCACATGTGATAGATACAGAGAACTGGAATTTCTCAGAAGACTAAAAAGACAAGCACGTTTTGCATACGCTATTGAAGTGCAAAGCGATCTCAGCTTTCAACTTCAATTTCCAAGTCACTCACCACCCTGCTGGGAGTAACAACATAATCCCACATAGCTGCTTACAGGGACCAACCCAGGCCCTCAATCTAAAAGCACAAGCCTTTAATGCTTGAGTTAAAGACAGCTACAAACCTCTACCCTTCACATGCAACACAGTCACATAAAGAGTGGCATTACAGTGGCAGCAGCAAATAAGAGCAGTGAATGTATATAATTTATATATACACACAAATACATTTATGGTTGCCACCACCAACGTGGACAGGGGCTTTCCTAACTATTTCAATATTAAGTAATCTATTTTGATCATAAGATCACACCTCTATAGGCTTGGGTAACTGCAGGCAGAGCCGCCCATTTGTCACACACTGCAAAATAAGAAGTTCCCAGCTGCACCACTCTTGCTTTTGTAGTAGGTGATAAGAAAGTCTGAGCATAACATAAAAGCTGCAAATAAGCTGATACCATTCCAAAAAGCATGTACTCAAGATAGGCTGGATCAGACACCTCCCCTTTTATGCCAATTAAGGGGACACACAAAACCAAGTTCAATCATACCAAGACAGCAAGGTTGGCCTGGATGTTTTCACAGACTGCAATTAACTTCAAGTCTTTGAGGGGAAGCTGGTTTTGTTTCAGTTTCAAGGATGAGGTGGTGTTTGTTTGGGGTAGTTTGGGTTTTTTTGGTGTCTTTTTTTTCTTTGTCTGTAGGCAAGAAAGCTTTGAGCAAAATGAGATTTTGCAACTCTATTTTACAGTGGCCAGCCGTTACAGTTGCAAAAGCCTCAGCTGGACTCGTTTCCTGGGATTTGGAAACAAATACTAACACCTTCAATATTTGCTTTCATGTTAACAGAATACTCCACCTCCTTTCCAACGCCACTGCCATTTGGGCAGCCTCCTTCTGTCTGGGGAGTTATACCAGCAGAACTGGCTTATTGATCAAACATCACGCATCTCATGCATTTGTGCAGAGACAGAGACTGCACCATCCCTGCCCTATTTACTGCTGTAATATATTTTGTGCAAATTCCTACTTACTCCTGCAAGCATTCAGTCTGGCATCGGCAACAACCTGATATACAACCACGGCGTTGCAACAGTCAGCAGACAAAGAGGGCTTGGATCAGACATGGGACAGGAAGCCACGTTCAGCCCTGGACTTCAATCCTGAATTAAGGCAGGTTTAGCACACATTCACAGCAGCCGTTTGGAATGCCACACACAGCACAACTCCACCAGCGAGACACAAGGACTGTCTAGGCAGCTAACAGAGCACTTCACCCTCCCCCAGGAAAAAGCTGGCATGGAAAAGCTTCCAGGAGTTAATCAAGCTATCCCACACCATGTATCTGCATGCCATTCACATTTCTTCTCTTTGTGAGGGAAGATTTAGCATAAAAAAAAAAAAAAAATCTGAGCCTTGCAGAACTGTACTTTTTGCAAAACGAGCCTGCATGATTAGAGTTTTAACTTTCACCTTAAGCTGGAGCTAGTATAGTATCGAACAACAGAAAAAGACCTTTGTTCTGCTGTTTCAGGACTCTGCAGGATAAGAGAATGCTTTTCTCCCTCCAACAGCCTTCAGCTTCACTCACGTGATGCATTTTCACAGTAAAACTTAAAAATAATTTGCCCTTTGCTGTTCTACTATAAGCACTTCCAAGACTTCTTTTAATATTTTAGGGTTAAAATGATTATAAAACCAGTATTGACCAAGAGTGGTAAAGACAATTCCTAAAAATTACAGGAGATTTGAATTTAAATTCTGGCTCGGTCATGGAATTGCTGAGGTATAACTGAGAAAGAATTCAACTCCAAAGCATTCTCGCTTCCCCTTCACAAAATATCCTTTCAATAACATGCAGGACTATGATCACTTCCGTTTACAATGCCTCAAGAGCCTCAAAATAGATGCCCTGCAGAGCGAGTTCATTGCTTTCATGCTCATTCAATATTCCCTTCTCTCAGACACCACACCCTTATCACAGTTTTCACTGCAAACATAATAAACTCTTCCCAAGAGGGCTTAGAAAAAGACAGGAAAAATAATCTCAGATGTTTGTTTACTTTAAATTTGTGATCACTTTGTGTGCCTCTGCCTTGGCAATAACTGAGTATCCCAGCAGTGGAATGCTGCCCATCAGCATGACTGCTTGCGGCTGCGGGAAGAGGCACGTTGTGACAGCATGAGGAAGGGGATCAGAAAAGAATGGTAAAGCATCATTTCATACCAGGTAGTGATTTCGAATTGGTGATTTAAACATAACTTGATGAAGGATGCCAGCTTGAGTCGTCACTAATTGCCATTAGACACCTAATTGCCCAGAATGAGAACGTTAAACAATCAAACCCCCTTTTTGTCTGGTTTAAAAATTGTTTCCTCTAGTATTTCTTTTTCCTCCTGCAAATGGGTGATCTGCTTCCTGTCAAAAAAACCCAAGCCCAACAAACCCCAAAACCTACTGGCTTCAGTTCCTCAAGAGTTTGCACTAAGGACAACTACTTCACAAATAATTCCTCTTTTGTGGCACCTCATTTCACCAGAAGTTACAAAAAAGTTTATCAAATGTGCCATTAATATCTCTGCAATTGCAATCTTCCTCCTTTGATCACCCCACCTGGTCTCTCATCACACACAGATTCCATTGCCTAATGCCTAGAATTGTATTTCTCACATCCAGCAGGAGACTATGCAAGAAATTAAAGTACCACAGAAATTTTTGCCACTTAATGTCACCTGCTTGGAATGTGTGCACTGCTGTTTCATGTGCTAAAAAAAAAATAGGAGGGAAGAGATTAGATGACAGATCCATGATTATGCACCTTCAAAACACTGGCCTGGTGAATATTTAAAATAGTTGCATACACTGAGCAATACACAGATACTTGAATAGTTAAAATTCAAAACCTCTTTCCCATTGAAATTGGGAAGAAGTTTAAAAAGCAAGGTATCCCACGAAGGCCTTTGTGATCTGATTCAAGGCCTTCGTGCCTCCCTTCCCTCACAATATGCTTACCTCCTGCTTAGGTGCTCAGCTATTTGCAGCTCTCACGGGAACAGTAATTCTCATCCTCCCCTTACAATCCCTCCTCTCCTTTGCCAGCACTTTATGTGGCTGAATTTATCTGTATGTGGGCTGAATTGCCCTCCAAACAGACCCCAGCACCACAGTCAATGTGCACCACGCTGCTGTGGGGGAGCAGCAATCAGTCCCTGCAACAGTCAATTTTCACATCAAGGGTGGCAACAACATGGGCAACAGGATTTGGTTTTGGAAAGGGGCTGAGGGGAGAAGGAAAACTGAGAAACAGCCTGTAATTCAAGTAACCTACTCTTTTCATCATTACAGTAACAAAACGTACACAGAGAGATCATGCTATTGTCAGAGAAATAGGTTACTGCTATCCCAGGCAACTGCACGACACATTTAGTACGTTTTCCCCAGGCGCATAGACCTGCTCATTTCACACACAGTGCCTGTGCAGAAGCCAAGCAGCATGACGTGCCCTGGAATCCTACCACTGCTGCCAGTAATGGGAGAAGGGATTTGTTTCTTCAAACTGCCTGGTCTCCAGCTCTGCCTCCAGCAAAGAAGCGCTTAACACTTACATATGTGTGAACTTCCCAGAAGACTCCCCAAAGGGAAAAGAACAAATTGTTCTTCTCCCCCCAGATAAAAACTTTGTGTCGTACTCTGTACCTTCTAAAACGAAACCTGGTTTTTGGAATTTATCATTTAAAAATAAAGTACTGCACATCTCCATGGACTCAGGTGAAGGTGTACAGGGGCTGTTGGAGATCAGGGGACGTTAATGACACGTAAGCCTCCTGAAAGTGAACCAAGAACTGGAACTTGGTTCTACAAATTTGGTTCTCTGAAGCTGACAACACTATTCATGCTCTGTGAGCTGGCTTGCTGCTCATGGATAATTTTGTTCATATGTACCAAAGAGAGCCTTCACTCTTAACAGGGCAGAGGTCAAGATTACCGCAGTTTCTCTGCTGTATCTACACACACACAGAGCGCCAAGGTTTTTTCTGTAAAAGGTAACAAAAAATTGCCTTAGAGACTGGAAGACAGCAACAGTTTCCCTATCATTCACAGCAACCCAGCATACCTATTTTCCAGTACTCCACATTCTGGGAAACACCACAACAGGTGCCAGGAAGTGGAAGG
Organism: Neomorphus geoffroyi; assembly: GCA_033558235.1. NCBI lineage: Eukaryota > Metazoa > Chordata > Aves > Cuculiformes > Neomorphidae > Neomorphus > Neomorphus geoffroyi. The sequence goes on from JAUMJM010000074.1 coordinate 6,154,545, forward strand.
GAATGAGGAGAGAGGAGCACAGGTTATATGGAATGCTGATTTCATTCACATGCTTGTTGAAACCAAGCAGGGCAGTGAGTGTGTGCAAACTGTTTTTAAGGGGCCAGTAATAAAAACCGAGCTAAGATCACTGATTACTGGTTAGGTAACAGAATGCCGCAAGCAGCACACATGCAGGAATGAGTGCCAAACCAGGGGAAGGGGAATACAGTCTCTTTTGGTGGTATTTGCAGCTTTAAGGTCACTGTGAAATAAGGTCATATGAATCTCGATCGTATTAAAAAAAAAAAATAAATATATATATATATACACACTATATATATATATATATATATATATATATATATATATATATATATATATAAAAAGGAGCAAAAATTATGCCATTAGTTCAAAGTCTGAACCTAGAGTTCAGAGCGTCCTCAAGGAAAACAATGCTATTATAAGGCCACTCTGCCTTCTTCATACCTTACACATGTATGCATGAGAAAAACAAGGCTGGCTAACCAGCAAAACCAGAATAAATTTCTGCAAGCGACACAGTGATTTTCCATCTCATTCTGGAGGATCTTGTTTTTATGGAAATTTTAATTCAGACTAAGATTAAGTTAAAGCTATCACACAAATGAACACAAAGCAACTCAAAAAATCCAGAAGGAAAAAGACATTTAACATAAATGTGGACTTTTGGACACAGTCAGAACTATTCTAGAAACTCCAGAGAAGAAGGAAGAAGATACAAGGAAGAAAGAGAATGACAATATTTATTTATGGCATCACCCACAGGCTTCACACTGCTTCAAAGCTCTTCAAGGATGACAGCACACACACACACCATGCACACTCGTCGCCCTCTCCTGCAGAGCAGGATGAGTCACAGCACAGCCAGAAACACAACTCAGTTTTTAAACTTCTGAAATACCTTCCATACCATACATCACAAAAGAACAACAAATTTGCCATATTACTTGATAAAACAAGTGAAAAAAAAAAAAAAAGCAGCACAACCACACCTGGATCTCTAAGTCACAGTACCTAATGAAAATTATAAGAACATCTTTCTTTCCTCCTGACTTTTTAAAGTTCCTCTACAACACAGTCGTCCTCCCTTCCCTGAATTATCTGCTGCCTCCAACTCTGTTGAGCCTAGACAAGGAACAGAACAACTCTGCTATGGCAACTGCGTCCCGTCTACACTTTTGTTCCTCACCCAGAAGTTAAGACATCACTGTCCCTCCTCTCTCCAAGCCCACACTCCCGTCAGGTCTTGGGAGGTACAGGTCACAGGAAACTACCAGTGATCTAACCATGATAAGCTTATGCCAATTTAAGTCTGTGTTGCACCTGAACAGGGCAATCCTGCTTTCCACACATCCCCGCCTCTTTCCTCAGGCTGTCGTCAACACCAATGCCGCTGGAATACTCATCCCCACAAGATCACTGGTTCGGCTGACCTCACAGGTCCCCCAATCCAGCAGGAAGAGCAGTTTCAGGTAGGCTCCTCCACTCACCTATATGGATTTAGGTTAACCTGTCAGCTCAAGAGATATTTTCAGAACAGAGTTTTGAATTAAATATGAGGCAGTATAAAGGCTGCTACCAGAGAAGTCTGTCCCACTTCCCTTACTCCCCACCTCCTGCTTCTGGACAACTGATCTCAAGTCCACAGAGTGAACATGGTAAAGCAAGTAACAGAAGAACAGCTTCCCTCCAGATAAGCTCACTGATCCAGTTCATCCTTTTGGGAGAGCGTGACTAGATACAAGTCAGGGAAGAAGAAAGGGAACAAACCCAGCCCTTTCTGGGGACAGCCCATGGGTACAGTAAAAAACACAAAATCACAGTCAGCAACTGGCTGAAGCGAGATTTGAACTGCTGTTCGAGACATCTCTACAACAGTACACCCTACAGCACGTCAAAGGTCTAAAACCTGTATTTATCAAAATCAGCCTACAAAGAGGGAGATGTCTACATACCATTAACAGAGTCACATAGAGTTGTCCCTCTACAAGAAGGAAAACAACACAGAAACAGTTTAACAAAAACAAAAAAGCACCAGTACCTGAGCACCCACAAGCTGCAGCAAGGCCGAGTTCACAGGAAGGAGTTCAATGTCTGTATTGATAGTGGTCTGGTCAAAAGGGCATGCCTTACGGTGGAGCTTGTTGAGGCACATCTTGCAGACAGTGTGGCCACAACCCAAGCTGATGGGCTTCCGGATTGTTTCGTCGAAAGTCTGTGTGCAAATTGGGCAGGAGAGAAAATCCGTCCATTGTGGAGCTTGTACAGGCATTGCTTCAGGAGTTAACTGACAAGACAAAAGTCTAAAGCACAGATTCCACTGGAATCAAAATCTTTGAAAAAAAAGTCTGCTTGGTTTTAAATATCTTCTGTAAGCACAGACAGTCAGCACATAGTGTGAAACATAACCTGAAAGAAAACAGAGACAGAGAGTTAACATTCTCTACTGGAACTAGCACGTGAAATCCTGTGTGCTAGGTAAATCCCACTTGCGGAGGTTTAGCTGAACGAGGAGTGCAGTTCTGACATTACAAAGACAACCGAGTCAGGACTTGCTTTAATTCCATCCAGTTTGTGGTATTGGAAAAGCCACTTAAAACCATTTCTGCTGTTATGCAGCTTTAAAAAAAAATAAGGAAAGTCAAGATAGTTATCTCATTGAAGTTATAAGATGCATTAGCTTTTGGATTTTATGTTCTCGTCTTTCTTTATAAATAAGCCAATTAACATCAACTAGATTTGAATAAGAAAAAGAATTTTTGAAGCACTGTTATGCTTATTTCAACAAGACTTCTTTTTTTACAGTATGCATTCCAAGTTTTGAGTAATTCTACTCAGACAAGGCTTCAAGGCTTCATCCAAAGTTTCTATCACAAGCAAGGTCTCTTCCGAGTTCAGTAGGCTCTGGGTTGGCACACAGTCACTCTGCAGAGACCCCTGAGCTGCCACAGCCAGAACAGAACCAGCTGATGGGCACGGTCAGACACCACCTGAATGCCACACAGCTCAAGCACAGCGCAAGGTGACACTTCACACAAGCTGATCTGTACAGAGCTGCATGGTACTGCATGGGTTTATTCAGTCCTGTCTCAGTTACCCTGGGAATCTCCATGCGTTGCTGGGTATAATTCAGCATGGATATGCCCACCAAGAACGTCCAACCCACAAAAGCAGGAAGAAAACTTCTTCTAAAAGTCACTTGGGACTTGGAAGAATGACAACTGTTTCTCCAGGACCCTTTCTCCCTAGTCATTATATTGACAGAGAAAGCAAAAATTTTAATGCACTGAGAAGTTACACAGAAAGACTACAATAGAAGAGACCCTGGGAGGTCTTTCTTGCTTGGCACTTTTCGATCCTCCTAGTGTTTGGACTGAATGTTACTAATTGTAAGGCAATGGAAGATAAGACGTCCCTTTGGGCCAAAAAAAAAAAAAAAAAAAAAAAAAAAGAGAGAATGGAGAGAATGCAGCACGTGACAAGAAATATAAAAGGGCAGGCAGATGAAGCAATACAAAACCAACCATAAATTCATAATTTAAAATAACCCTGATGTCTGCTTTACTATCTATCACCAGTGAAGTCAGCAAAAACCAGTGAGTGCAGGTCACAGACTTATTACCAAACAAATTTTTCTAAACCAAGCAACAAAATAACAACAAACCACCCCAACCACCCAACTGTGTTGAGTTTCAATTTCCCACACACCATTGGCTTTAGTTTCACACCAAGGAGTGCGCACTTGCTTGCTAATAATCTGTTCGGATAGAAAGTTCTTGTACAAGCAAAACAGCAACCTTCTATCAAGTCTTCACATAAAAAAACAATTCAAAGTTAAATTACAATTCTAGGTAAAGGCATAGAGAGGAACTTCAAGTTAGGACTCGTGCAATGCAGAATCAAAGCATTTTAAAGTAGTAACAAAAACCTAATGTTAAAACAGAGACCCTGAAAAGCCTCAGGTTTTTATTCCAAAATTTAGTGCAATGTTGTTTACAATTAACATAACTTTGCCAAGGCAAACAATGAAGAGGTACACGTTTCAGCAATGGAACAGTAAAGCTTAGTTCTAAAGCTAACAAAAAAACCTACTTCCACCTTCAAAAGATACAGTGTGGTACTGTGTGGTACAGTGTCACACAGCCACTGCTTACTAGCCGATGAGGAATCAATAAGACATCAATACCAGTCAGACAGAGTGGCACTGGGCACTGCATATGATTAACCCCCACGGCACAACCAGAAAATCTGCCAAGGTTGTTCAAGGTTCCTCCCATCCAAGTTACCTCTTTAATAGCAAATTAGTAACATTTTTCATCTTGTCAGCAGACAGCCAAATCATCCCTATTGGTATCATAGCTCAAATAAAAACATGTATACTTTTAAGTTACTTGACTGAAATAATTGCCTAGAACATCCAGGACATTAATTTCCAAGCCTTCCTCTCCTCTCTGTCTCCTTTATATATTTAAGTAAACCTTGGTATCAAGCATTCCAGCTAGAATCATTCTTTGTAAACCATATCTGTAATGAACGCCACCTTGAAACTCCACAAAATCTTACTGCAATGAGCAGTGCACAGCTTGATAAATCCAGTGTTTGTGCTGCTGGGCTATGAAACATCATCTGAGGTCCAGAATTTAAGAGCTGAATCATATTGCTTCCTTTCCACCACACTGGAATTAAAATACCCACCAACAATCTCTCAGATCCATCTGCAATTCAGAAACAATTTGTGCGGTCTGTTTCAAACACCGATTATTGATAATGGATTGGAAAAGACCAGTTTCTGACTTAATTGAGGAATCCAAGACCAGAAGCTAAAATGAAGCTACACCATCAATACTAAAAAGTAGATGTGGACATGGAGACTCCATCATCCCAGGCTCTGAACTGGAAAAAAAGAGTCGAACACACCATTAACATGAGTTAACTAATTAAAAAATAAGAATAAACAGAGACATGTTGTTCCTGCCTGTACCTCTGGCCACTCCAGACAGTTGCCATAATGAAACAGGCCATATTTATTTATTATACAGTCTCAACAGTGGAAAGAGAAGTTTGGGGAGTTTGGGGAGGAAGACAGCAATTAGTAGCATCCTAGATCCCTTATCAAGGCAGATCTCAAAAGGCTGGAGAACAATCGAAGTGAAGCTCACACACAAGCACAGCTCTCCGAAGGGCACTAATGAGCCCAAGCCTGGCACGGAACTGCCAGAACCAAAGGGCACATCACACATGAATGGAAAACCTGCAGCCCTGGCTGTGGAGAGGCAAACACTAGAGGCACATTTCACCAGTGTGTGACAGCTCCCCCTTACCCATAATGGGCTGCTCTCCTACCCTTCCTTTTACCAGACCCTGCAGCACCCGTGTCCTGGTGACTAAACGCCAGAGGAAGGCCACAGACAGCACCCACAACAGAAATATGGCTGGGAGAAGCCTCAGAAAATCATCTATTTCAGCACAGCCTAACTACTGGAACAGATGGCTAATGGGCTTGATCCAGCCAACCTTTTCCCCACAGGAGACAAGAATGGCTGTTTGAGCAACAAACCCTGCTCCGCTAATAAATCTCCCAAACAGATCAGCACAGAATTGCAGAATTCCAGTGGTCCCATGTAACATGGGAATGACTGTTCACGAGCTGCAGGCATTCAGCCTGGCACCAAACCAAGCGCTGCTGCTGCCGCCACAGATTTCCACATATACGGTCCAGTCTTCCTGACAGATCTTCAATCCTCAGACAAAGAAGCAGAGTCAGGTGCTGAGATACAACACAAACCTTCCCCAGGCACAAAGCATGCAGATGGGGTATGCACGCAAGAAGTGAGGCTGGCAAAGATATGAATCTTCTTGTGACTTGCCATGACCTTGGAAATAACTGGAAATAAAATATTCTCTAAATTGAAAGGGCTACTTCAAACAGGTGAGATTACAAGGGGCAATAAAATGGAGACAAGACAGATTGTCTATCACAGCTAAAGAGAACACTTCCTTGTAAAGGTAGGGCAGAAAAAGCACAGTCATACTTTCATGGTACAATATATTAACGGCTTTAAATTGGAAGGGGGAAGATTTAGATTAGACATTAGGAAGAAATTCTGCATAATAAGGGTGATGAGACACTGGCTCAGGTTGCCCAGAGCAGTGGCTGCCCCATGCCTGGAGGTGATCAAGGCCAGGCTGGATGGGGCTTTGAGCCCCCTAAATCCAGTGGGAGGTGTCCCTGCCCATGGCAGGGGGTGGAACTGGATGGGCTTTAAGGTCCCTTTCCAACAGAACCCATTCTATGGTTCTAGGATATTGAAGTTTTATTAAATGTTTCTCTCCACCATTACACTAGAGGTGAGCAAAATGCAGAGAAGGCAAACACGTATAAAAGACATAACCACTGAAATAAAATCTCCCTTCCCATAATATTGTGAGATTTTTAACCCACCAGATAAATTGGAAGACAAGAAGTTGCAATTAAGAATGAAGATGTTCCAAGATCTTGGATAGCAAACTGGGACCAGAGACAGTCTTATATGTTCAGACTTGGAAAAATTAAAATAAAATACCTGTATGCAAGTCTCCTTCTCACACTCAGCTCTGCACAAGCTGTTTTTATCCACAGCTAGAACCACTTCAAATAATTTCACCTTTCCTCTAAGCCCTCCCCCACCTTCCAAGAAATCCTTGAAATTCCATCCTTCAATCCACACTGGAAATGTCATGCTGTAAACAGATCAGTGACCTGTCTTCTCTGGGACTCTGCCAGTGCCTTAGAGAAAGACAGGATCAGTCTACGAACCACAGGGACAACCGTTCAACACTTTATCACCTTCCTTATCCTTGCAGAAGTGGAGGGAGGTGATTCTTCCCCTCTACTCCACTCTGGTGAGACACCATCTGGAATCCAGTTCCAGTTCTGGAATTCCAGTTCTGGAATCCCCAACATAAGAAGGATATGGAACTGTTGGAGTGGGCCCAGAGGAGGCCACAAAGATGATCCAAGGGCTGGAGCACCCCTGCTACGAGGACAGATTGAGAGTTGAGTTCGTTCAGCCTGAAGAAGGCTCTGGAGAGACCTTAGAGCAGCCTCCTACTACTGAAAGGGCTACAGAAAAGCTGGGGAGAAGCTTTTTGCAGGGGCAAGAAGTGGCAGGATGAGGGGGAATGGCTTTAAACTGGAAGGAGGAAGATTTAGATTAGACATTAGAAAAATTCTTCACAGTGAGGGTCGTAAGACCCTGGCCCAGGTTGCCCAGAGTAGTAGTGGCTGCCCCCTCCCTGGAGGTGTTCAAGGCCAGGTTGGATGGGGCCTTGAGCCCCCTGATCCAGTGAGGGGTGTCCCTGCCCATGGCAGGGTGTGAAACTGTATGGGCTTTGAGGTCCCTTTCCAACCCAAACCATTCCACGATTCTATGACTCTGTGCCAGACTACAACTCAGAGGGACAATGTGGTCTCCTGTCTGAGCTGCATTATGTCCAGGATGGCCAGAGCCTTCCACACATAGCTAGAAAGCTTTGCAGATTCAACATGTTTTTAAAAACACAGAACACTTTGTACCAATATCCACTGGCATCAAGTTTTGCACACGATGACATGCAGGCACACTCTCATCTGCTTACAGTTAAAATTCGGCTCCCATTAAATTAATCTCACTGAGTCCTTTGACACAGGTACCAAGCACACATCAACTTCCCTCACAAACACATTATTTGGACCACACAAATACTGGCATAGACACATCACGTGCCCCTTCGTCACACTCAGGCTGACACTGACCCTTCCCAGCAGCAGCTCTTGGTAAGTCATGTCACAGCTGAGGGCCGATGACTCAGCACACCTACGAGGCACCACACTCAGCCTCTGCTGTTCCAGTACACGCAGCTCTGAAAAGCATTCTCTGCTCCCGTTGTTTTTACAGATCTTTACCGCATTTCACTGAGCTCTTCTTACCCAAGCACTACCATCATTATCTTGACATCTGAAGATCAAAATTCAGAATAACAGTAATTTTTACTGTCTGGCTTTTACTTTATCCTGAACACATTTCATTTTTGCTGAGTCTTACTCAGCAACAAAGCGAGCAGAACTTCCTGCAGCCGTTAACGGGGAACATATAACTAAGCCTACTGATTGCAAAGCTTAACACTAAAGCAGCTCCTCACTGCCAAAACAATCTGAGGCTTGCCAACAGATCTGCTCACACTAATACAGCTCTTGGCTAATCTACAATTTCATCTAATAATGAAAATATCATTTTATTAATTCTTTTAAAGACTCTTATTCCTTGGTAGTAACATTCACATTTCAGGTAAAACTCAATCTAGCCAAAGATGCAGTTCTCTGTCCTGCGAGACTGGTTCTGTGATACATTAACTACTTCAAAACCTCTCTGACACTCAAGATTTATTTTTAATCAACAACCTAAATGAAAGTAACAGACAAAAGTAAAACTACTCCTAACTCATCAGGATTACCAGAAACCTACACGGCAACCCTAATCAACAACTGGACCCATAGTTATGCCAAAACAGACACCAGTTTTCACCAGTACTTCACAGGACCTATTTAAGTAAACAGGTTTTCCACTCCACTGTACTTTACATTGTAAATAGCATTTCTGAGAATAGTGAGTTATCTTTCCTGTCTTTCCCGAGGAGAATGGCAGGGCCTAATACTTCAAGAAGTCCTCAAAGTTTCATTTTAGCCAAAAAAATTGACCTGACAGCCCATGGGAAACCCTGACCAGCCTAAAGTAATGGGTTGTTTATAGAGACTCCATACTTTGTTCTCAAAAGGCACACAGAAGCCACACAAACACCCCACACTGCCAGCTTCACGGTTCACAGAAAAGGACAGCTCATGCCAGCTATATTTACCATATCTAGTTGTACAGAAACACCTCAAAAAACTGGAGAGAAAGCCCACGCCTGATCATATAAGAGTAGGCAGAAGAAAAAGCTTCTTACCTCTGCCTGGGGAGCTCCATGAACAACACTAATACAGTAAGCTCGGGACAGTGTTTCAGTTAGATTGAGATCCTTTTTCCCCGCCTGTTTGCTTGCCGAAACTTCGCTGTACACTGTCAACTGACGGCAAGTGCTCCACTTCCTCATTCCCCGCCGCGCTGCGCATGCCTGCTCGCATGCACGCTCCCCAGCGCTGCCGAGCACTCGCCCAGGAGACAGAGCTCTGTAACAAAAGAAATTCCCGTCCCACAGCAAATCCTGGAAGTTTGTGTGTAACACGTTCCCACCCTTCTTTCAAAGCTATATAAACACCAACAGTGCCTGTGTAATAAGTCTCTTTAAAAAGAAAGAGGAGAAAATAATTAACACCATTAAAACTCTTTCCCAAACTCACTGAAGCTCAGTTCAATCAGATCCAAGATTTTCTTTCTTTTATCCTCAGTAATTTTTATTTTAACTGTGAAAACAAAGGAAGATTTTTATCTACTTTCATGCAGAAGTCTCTTTATTTGGTAGCCTGTAAAGTACCTTAGGAAAATGGGGCCAGTTAAGGACAAGATGTTATCCCTCATTTGAAGCTTCCTGGCTTGTAACAAAACAAGGAAAACTAACAACCCACCCCCACCACAAACCACCAGCATCACAACTCTACCACAGTACCTCCCCAACAGAGGATCTAAAAGCCATTTACAATGATTTGGGCTTCACAACATGCTGTGAGACAAAAACTAATGTATTACTGCAGAATGGAAAACCGTTGAATAAAGTTATTTATCCAGGATTTCATTAAAAAAAAAAATAAAAATGAACCCAAATATATCATTTTTTCCCTTCTTATTCCCTCTCAACACTCAATCACTAGTCTTGTACCATTAGGGTCATGAACATTAAATGATAACACGTGCAAAGGAAGCTTAAACTTCCCCGCTCCCACCCCCCAAAAACATGCAACCTGCACGTGGCTTAAAGTAAATTTTTGGGGAAGACATACATGACTAACTTCATCATTTCTGGTTGATATTATACATCCCTTACAGTTTATTTAAAAGAAAGGGGAAGCGACCAACTCTTACTAGTAAAAGGTTTCGTGATCTATTACTTAAGTTTTTCTATCAATCCTAAAGACTCCCAAACGCAGGCAGCAAACAGCAGGCAAGCATGGCTGCAGCATGTTCCTTTCATTTCAAAATTAGAGTTCTTGCATTTGTCAATGCAGATGACTATAACAGCAACACAATGCTTAAAGCAGAATTAAAAATCAAGAACAACCAAACAGGTGAACAGCAGAAAGGCAGAAAGCACTTAAAATATCCACAACCGTTTTCAGAAGTGAGACTTTGATTCAACTGGTCAAATACTCTGGCATTATCAATCCTGCTCTCAAGGAGCCAAGGAAACCATTTGCTTTTCCCACAAGCAGATCCATGTTTTAACAGTTGCTTTCTGAACACTCAAACCCCCAAAAGAATTGCAACAGCAACAAATCTGAAAACTAGAGCTAATGATCAAGCAATTAATGTGCCCCTGAAGAACTATATTCTGACATTACTACATCTGATGCCTTTTCCAAGTAATTGGGGAAGTTAAAGAGAGGCTAATTCCTAATCCATACCAGAAAACACAGGTTAAAGTTTGTGTGTTCACAAGGACCAATCTCTCCTAGTGCCATATCAGAGATTATACGAGAGTCTATATTGCAAAAACAGTTTTGTCAGTTGGTTTTAAAAAACAAATCCCACAACTTCCAGATTTGCTAGTGCTTGCCATTAAATCAACCCAGAAAGTAAGTAAACAGCACAAACCTCCACGGCTTCACATTCAAGGGCACAGACACACATTACTACTTGGTATCAGCTAGAGAAGTCACTGCTCCTCCTTACTAGTTCCATTCTAGGCTATTCCAGCTGAACTGTTTACGTAGTTGCTCCCCCATTGAAGCCAGCAGTTTTAAATGGAAGTCTTTATTAATAACCACAGGTAGGCAGAAATGTGGGTGGACAGCAATTACACAACCAATATCTCATTGTAACTGAAACACGGCAACAAATGAGCCACACAAACAGCTCATCTAAAATAATAATCTAAGCAGTAAATGTCAAGGAGAGAAAGCAATGGGAAGCTGGTGGCATTCTGGAGACTGCAACACTTCAGCTGTGTAGGCCCAAATGAAAGAACAGGCACCTTTGAACCCTCACCTGCTGAAGCAAAACGTTTTTTATATACACCTTATAGTGATCTGAGTTATCAGAAGATTCCTAGCAGTAATAAGATTAGCATCTGCTAATAAGAAGCATATTAAGGATCAAAATTGCTGATGCCAATATTCTTTTCTATGCAGGAATAATTTATGCTTACCTGACTAAAACTATAGGCACTCCGTAGGTGAAAATCAATTTAGGAAAGGCAGGGGGAAGATCCTGTTGCCACTGCAATGCCTTTATCATTTCTTAGGCTGCAATAAGCAGACATGAATCTTTTTAAGACCCAGCATGATTCAATGAAAAAGCATAAAAAAAACAACCTAACAAAAAAATAGAAAGTGTTGCTTGCCACCCACTCTCTAGTAAAAGCCGTCCTCCCAGCCTGATTCAGCAGCTATAATTCTGCTTTGATGTCAGTGACATGACACCTACAATAACGCTATCATTCCAATGTGAAGCAATGAGACACAGGGTGCAAAATTAAAGTCTGGATAGACACACTGGTCAAAAACTGTCCAAAACCACTCTCCAACCTACAGTACCTTTAGAAACTGTATCTCACCCCCTGCTTCCCAACAAACTTCTTTAAAAGAAACTCTCTGAAAAGAAAAAATCCAGACACTGCTGAAGCTGTTTCTTTGAGTGCCTTCCGTGTGCATGGTTGGGGGGGGGGGGGGGGGGCACGTACTGTGAAAATATTTTTGGTAAGACTTAGAAACCAAGAATCAAGCAAGGTCTGACCTTCCTTTCCCTTACATGCAGGAGTTGCACTGCACTATTCACTCTTCCAAAAGTGTTTTCAATTGTTTTCAAACTACTTAGTAGTTAAAAATACCCTAAACTTCACATGTCCCAAGTTCCAGGTGCAATTGTAAGGAAATGCTGAAATATGCTGCAAGAGCAGTGGTAAATGAATACAAATGCTACTGCCAAGCACAGGAAAGAAGCAGCTTCTATTTCAATGCATCATTGAAAGTGTGACATTTAAATGTAAAATCCCATTTTATACAGAACTTCACAGGTATTCAGAAAACAAATATTTTAAATGTCCATTTGAAAACTTGGTCTCAGAACTTCCTCTTTAGTGAGTTTTTTTACCTTCCTTTTAATTTCTTTAATTTGGAGGTGGTTTTTCTAGTCACTTAGTAGATGCTGCTCCCATTTTAAAAATAGATATCAAACAGCTTTCCATTAATAATTGTTACAGTAGTATCTAATAAAGCTTCAGTTATTCTGTTCACCTTCAAAGCAATTTATTTAGGAAGACTGCACATAAACATCAAAAAGACCTTTTAATAAAAGCACTAAGTTATCCAAGAGCAGCCAAAACAACTAAGGAATTTTTAAACAAAACTACTGATGGAGTTGCTCATCTGCTTATTTTTTAATTCAGAAGTTCATTTTAAAGACACTGTATCACAAGAAAGGTTCTCTCCTTGTCTGTTGTATACAAAACAATCTCCAGACTACTGTGATGTTATTTCAAATGGCAATGGAGCACCCAGTCTGCTGGCACATACATTTCATCATAGCAGAAGTATGCAACGACAGAGAAATGTTTTTGCTACCTGAGTCTTATTATAATTCTATACCCTGTTACACCACCTCTGAAAGCTTCTGAGACAGATTAAACCACATCAGCTTTCAGAATTCTGATCCTCTGCTTCAAGCACCTGCTCAGTCAACCATGCGATACCCCTTCTCTGTTAGTAAGGAACTGCACAGCACCAACCACCTCAGAAAAGATGCACATTTGAAAACAGCTGTCAAAACACTTGTCCTGCTCAGCACAACACTGCAGTCCAGTCCACCACTCTCAAGAAGTGGGGGGCAGCAGACCGAGTTGCTAACACAAGATAATGCAGGTTTTCCCCATTTCTCTCCCAGGTCACAGCTCAAGTTCACCTGCACTCATCCTGTCTAGGAATAGAAACAATTGTTAAAACATGAGTGAAAACACCCAAGCTGTAAACAAAGACCAAATCACAGCCACCCACCTACAAGCACAACACTCCAGAAGAGATTTAACACTGCAGCAACAGAATCGCATTTCAACTAAGACAGCAGAATAACCAGCATTGCTTACCACAAATCAACACAGATTAACCATCTTATGCTTGCGAGGACAGAAACATCCCGACTGACATATTCATTCTACCACCAATGGAGACAGATAATGAAGTTTTACCTGTTTGGTATTTTCAGTGCAGTTCCTGCGTGGCTTACAGTGGGGCCTCTCAGTTCTCCTGCCATCTACACCAGGGACCCAAGCCTGTCAGAAACAAATTCCTTCCCACCTTAGCTTCTAACAGTCTCCAAGAGCTGTTCCAGATCTGTTAAATGGTCAAGCAGTCCTGGAAACATAAGGGAAAGAGTGGGGAAAGCATGGAAGAGGGAAACTTCAAGACAGCCTCTTTTAGAGTCAGCACAGATCTGTCAAATTTTCAGATGCAGTGTCATCACCAGCTTATGTGGCACAACCGGGACAACACAGATTTTTTAAGTATGTGTTCATTAATGGAAGCCATCTCTAAAGTATTGGCTAAAAGTTAACTACACATTTAAATGCTATTAAGCAATCCTAGCAATGAGGATGACTAGACAAAGTTTGGACTGAAGAGCAGGTAAAATGGAATAAGGAACTCAAGCGATAACTACCCGTGGAATTGTTCCTTTATACTAAACCCACCTCAAAATTATCTATGTTTCAAAACAATGCTTCACAGTAAGATTTAACCAGTATTTCTTGACCACACAAGTCATGCAAATAGAGTCAAAACCATCTTTTCCACTAATCGTGGTTATAGCACCAAGCAAAGTGTTACCTAAAGAAGATGAAAGAACGTCATAGCAGTTCGTAACTCCAAGTTTTCCTAGAACAAAGAGCTGCAAACAAAGCAGCAAGCAGGTAAATTCCACAATAGCTGATAGGCAATCAGCTTATAGGGACGAAACTAAGTCAGATATCCTCTTTGGGTGAACCCTGTAGTAACTCCACTGATAATAATAGCTGGAATATTAAGATGAAGAATCTAAGTTTCACAAATGACTGCTCTGCTTGTTTCCATGACACAGGATGCAATATTGTTTTAATAACATAACCTAGTCTACACCAAAGCTCCGGAGTCATCCAAGGTTAAGACGCAGCTTGTTGCAGAAATGGCACCAAGCCTGGAGAGTTTCAGCCGCACTGGATAAGGAAAACCCCTCATTTTGGAGAAAAAAAAAAAAAAAAAAAAAAAAGGCTAAAAAGGCTAGTCAACATACTAGTCAAGATTTTCTCCACATCCCTGAGCATATTTTTGTTGTAAAAATCCAAATCCTATTCAGCACTGACAAACGTCATCTCTGAATTAGTTCTGAATTGCCATTCACGCAGAGCTTAAAGTCTTTAAATATCAGTAGGAGAGGTCACACAACTGTTGCTGAAAAGGAGGTTAATTCAGGTACTTCTGACTCAGAATGTAATTGAGTCTCATTTGCTTTAAATGCTACCGGCTCCTGGTGATTCAATTTGTAGCACTGCTAAAAAGAGCAGTTCCAGAGGCCAGAAATAGCCTGGGGCAAGGTACTCCTTTTGAATGAGACTTTTCATCTAACCTTCAATTATAAGGAAAAAAAACCCCAAACTTAAATATTTTGCTGCTTTGGTGTTAGTCTCACCTTCCGGATTTATAAAAATAGCATATTTTCTTTACAGCTTTACAAGATCATTAAAAACAGTACTCATGGTTTTAGTGAGTGGAAACAAAAGGCTCGAGTCTTAGGGTTTCCATTAAACACCTACTCTTAACCAATAACAAACATCTCAGAGCTTAGCCACAAAAATGAAAGGTGCTGCTTTTATTATTTTTTTAATACAGCAAACAACGCAAGACAGTCTGTATAAGAGAGAAAATACAGATCTCCAACATCCCACTGATCCTCCTATCAGGACTGGATGAAAGTTATATTTGCAGGAGCCTGAATTCAAATGGGAAAAAAAGTATCTTCCATCCTTTTTAAAAAGAGGTTTTGAATTACAAGCTCAGTTAGAAAAGCTTAAAGTTAAAAAACTTGAACATCATTCAAGCGAGAGGGTAAAATATAATAATCCAGAGAGCCATCTATTCAAAATCCATTGCCAACTTGATGAATTTTGCTGCTCTGGACTTGTAGAACCAGTTGTACTCCAGACACATGGTTTTGCCTTTTCAAAGGAAGTTCTCTTATTCACTGCTTACTTCTCATGAAACTTGTTCTAAGCAGAGTACTCCATGAAGAACAATTATTCTCATTCTCTTTTCGTGATGTTAAGTCTTAAAAGATGTATTCACCTCTGAAAACATATTATAGCTCTATTACAGCAGTCTCAGCAACTGGAATGATGTAAAATAATAAAAATACATAGGACAATCTTTCAGACTTTACTGCCAGAGTTCTATAAGTAAAAAGGACACAGTTCTCCACAGCATGTTGAACTAGCCTGCCTTGATAAAAGCAGAGAGTAAACTTCTGTTAATGAACTTGATTCACAGAAGATTAGACCTCAATTCATGGAAAACTAAGGACTGAGATAGAGAGAAAACACCAGTGGCTGCACAGTCAAGCAGCTTTGTACTTCACTGTTTCAGCTCCCTTTAACAACCTCCTTGCTAAAGTGGTCAAAGCCCACCAAGGGCTTTTAACAGGCACAGCATCACAGACTGCAAGTGTCTGAGCCTTGACATGTCCCGATGGCAAGATTATGTATTCCAGTACCCCCAGAATAAACCTGAAATGTTTTACAGTTATTGCACACAGGCACTACACAGAAAGCTACTTCTATTTTTTTAGATTTCCTTCTTTTACAGACCTAAAATAGGATGGATTCACTCAGCCGCCAATCACGCCTCTCTTGCTGCAGATCAAGTCAGCATAAACGACAAGTTAGCCACGTACAGTCAATATTTGCATGATTTGATCATCTCTCTACATTGTATTGTGTAAGCCCTTGATTAAACTGCAGGTATCTAAATACCTAAAACGCATAGGAAGGGAAAACTAGGGCATGGAAACTATCTTCCACCTATGAAGTCAAACATCCCTTTACACATTCCTGTATTTAGCCACTCACTGTTTTGGGAATAATAGCCACAACAGAAAACTAACACTGAATTACAAACAATTCAGAAATGAAAATTCTCAAAATCCGTAAGCCAAAGCCACCTGTAATAGCACTACTGAAACCCTCAATTGCACTGGGAATTATTTTCTTTAATATACAAAATCTAATAGGAAAGAAGAATTTAAATGTATTGATCAGCACACTGCAGTTTCAGAATTCTCACAGGCTTGCTGTCAATTTTCATTCTGTAATGACAGCTCACATACCAGCCTGTCACATCCACACAACTGGCTCTATTCCCACTTCTCAAAAGCTACACTAATTCATGAATGTAATTTCAGAATGTAGCAGATGTGCTTGAAGGAAAGGCTTACTGTCACTCACTTCCCCTTCCTGAAGGCTCCCAATTACTGTCAAAGGCAAATGAACCTGTCTCAGGCTTTTGTTTTCCCCTGTCCTGGGGAAGGGGTTGGAGGAAGGACAACTAACATTTTATCAGGTTAATTCACGTATTGCTGTCAAAAATACACATTGGAAATGTGGGGGGTTTCCCCCCCCTTCAGTTTTTACATAAAAGAAAATACGCCTTGTGATCATTTTAATACCTAGTGAGTAATACTGCCACCACACCTCAACCTCATCCAGCAGTGCCTAACACGATAGCCACACCATTACATCCTCAAATACCAATGTATGATTTACCATACTGATACCAAGTATTTGTGTGGATGCCTTTCTTCCTGGTATGTCCTGAACTCACCTGCATCATGCCCAAGCTTCAGCGTGACAGAGCTCAAGTTCTTCTATTCTAAACTGGTCAAGTGAAGCTGAAAACCCACAAAAAAATGGCTGTGATGATACAATTCCTCCTCAGAAACACACCCAGAGACATCCCCACCCAGTCCTCGTGTGCGATTTTGTTAGAGCATTTGACTGAGAAGTTACACTGAGAAAGGAGTGACCAGAAAAGCTATCTACAGATCGCTCTGCTCGCTGAAGCCACATGAGTCCTCAGACTTAGAAAACCAGGTGGAAATACTTCACTTCTGTGAACTACAGTGCAGAGATTCTAACACGTAATGTAGAATAACCCTGCTGATAATTTCTGATACACCTGGTACAGGAATACTTGCTAAAAACCAAGCCTGACAGCTACTTGACAGTTTTTGTGTCATTTTTAGTCCTATTTTTGTTCCTTCCTTTTTGCAAATGCTACAGAAATGACAGAACACCACACATTAAGCACAGATGAAAATTTTGCCAAAGACTGTTTTATTCCCCCTACAGGAATGTATTCTGCAAAAATTTCAGAGCTCAGTGAGAAGATAATCCTTCTTAACTCTGGCAATAATTAGTGAAAAAGGATAAATTTAGTCCAAGTATAAGATACGGATTTTATTTTGCTTTGCAATCACAAAGCTGTCAAGTCACTGCTACCAGATCTCTTGGTCTAACCACAAGTTTGCCCTTCTCTATCAGCAGCCCTCAACATAGGAGGTCAAAAGAGAAATTCTACTCTCAAAACTCAAGCAGGCCATCAAAGGTGACCGATCACAACACAGGTCCTTAGCCTAGAAATTATCAGCTGGGCTGTGCCTTTTTGCTTTCTGATGAAGTGTTTCGGAGAGCTTTGTCCATAGCCTTTCACTGTATTATTTTAATAATAAAAATAAGAAGCATCCTGCACTCCATCAGACCTTTGATTTTTACATTCTGAGTTACCAGTAAAATGCTAAGTAGCACCACTGACAGAAAAACTGAAAAGTTACGCTTCCTGACACATTCTGGCACAAGTCAGAACAAGGTTATTCCTGATACCTCCAGTCACCTACTGTGACTGACACACAGCCTCTTACTTCTACAGAAAAGCAGTGACAGATGATTTACAGGGTTTCCAAACACACCACCAACCCTTACTTTGAGCACCTCTTCTGTGCATTACATCACACTATCAATGCAAACCAAATTATTCATCTCCCTGAAGATCCTTAACACAAATATATCCTGAAACTAGACAAATGCAATAGATGATTCAGAGGAGGTAAACAGAGGGATATCATGAAGCGAGTTGTCTTCATGTCAGGAAAGGGCTCTGAATGAAGTAAAACACAGTACATAAATGGCACAAAAACATCACAGAAGCAGTCACAATGTGATTTAATACAGGACAAATACAAGACATTAACAATGCACACAAACATGAGCAAGTCCAGAAGACATCCCTGAGGGCTCACACCCTTTCTGTAGACTCCAACAACAGCTGGCAACAACACAGTCCCATTTAAAATAGTCCTGACTATTCTAAGCAACCAAAGTTTAACTAATTCTCACTTTCCTGAACAACATTTTCTTTCCACTTGTACAAATCACCTACAAAGAAGTTACACTGTACAAGCTTCCATCCTTAAAGCCTGATTAAATAAGGAAGACTAAAATTAAAAATTGTTGGGGAATGGCTCAAGGAACAGGGACATGGGTCCCTGGACGAGTTAGTTTGCAGCATGTAACAGCATCAAGTCTGAGCTGGTGTGCCTAGGCCTCCGTTAGCATAAGCGAGCTCGGTTAGCATAAGGGAGCTATGCAGAAGGCCCATGAAGATTACGATAACCTTGAGCAAGGAGTAAGCAACATTCCTGGTAACGAGCCAGCATAGAAAGGATAAGCGGCCTGGAAACAAACTGCGGCCGGGAAACTAACTAACTGCGGCTGGGAGACAAACTACAGCCGAGAGATGAAGTCACCAGTAGCCAGTAATGTTATAATACGAATGCATAATTAAAGTAAAGGTAGCCAATTATGTTATAACACATGTGCATAATTAAAGCAAAGGAGCATAAAAGAAGCTGTGTCACATCAATAAACTTGAAGCTTGCTTATCACTCATATTGAGTTGGCCGCATTCTTCCACCACCGTCCGGGACTCGTGCCGCGTCGATTCTCACGCTGCGGCAAAAAATCACCATTTCAACTAAATTTTTTTGCAGCACTACTAAGACTTCTCTTTTAATTAATTCTACAGGAGGTCTTTTTATGCCATTAGACAGGAGAATGACTCATAAACAGGAAGGACAGCCTGAGATGTAGCCTCTGGTTTAATTTACCCACTCCATTTGATCAAGCCAGTTTAGCCTCACTTATTTTTATCTTTCACCTTTCAAATTTACAGCAACAGCCAAAGTAGTCACGAGGGAGCGCCCCACAAACAATGCTCCCTAACTTCTCACCAGTGCCAGAGGAAGCAGTGACATTTTGATAGTTCCCAGCAAAGTCCAAGAACAGAGAGTCCCACTGTTGCTCCATTATCCAAACAGCCCATTCTGCAAGTCTGAATTGTCAAAGCAACAAAATTAATAGGCAATGTGCCATCTCTGTTACCTGCACTATCCAGCTGAATTGCATACTGGCTCTGAACAAAGTTCAATTAAAACCAAAACAGAACAAAATATCACCTAAAAGGGAAGTAGCCAATATCAGAGATCATTAAAGAGAACAGGACGGAAGACAACATCCATGAATCCAGGGGAAAAAAATCCCACAAGAAAAGAGAGTGTTTTAGCAAGCAAAGAAATAAAGACTCCTTACAGAAAAGTCATTTCAAGCCAGGAAAGATACACAGGAGAGCATTTTCTTCATAACTGCTCCAGTAATTTGTGCAACTTTGCCCTGCTCTGATCTATTTTGAAACAAAAAAAATCTACAATCTCTTTAAAAAGCAAGTAAGACAAAGGACTGACATCCTTCCGGAGCTGCTAAATAAGAGCAGATCACTTCAGAGTTTCCAAAAAGTCTGGAATTTTAATGCAGACCCACACAATAATTAGGACCAATACAGGTGACCAATGATAAGTCCACTAATATAATAAACAACTATTTATCCAGATCTTCTGAATACAACATTGGACACTCTCCCACACAACACCCTTGTCTCTAAATTGGAGAGACAAGGGTTTGATGGACCAACAACTTGATGGATAAGGAGTTGGCTGGATGGTACCACTAAAAAGAGTTGTGGTCAACAGCTTGGGGTCCCAGTGGAGACCAGTGGTGAGAGGTGTTCCTCGGGGGTCGGTATGGTGACTGGTGTTGTTTAACATCTTTGTCAGAGACACAGATAGTTGGATTGAGGGCACCCTCAGCAAGTTTGCTGATGACCCCAAGCTGCGCGGTGCAGCCGACGTGGTGGAGGGTAGAGATGGGACCTGGACAGGCAGGAGAGGTGGAGCTATGCAAACCTCATGGAGTTCAACAATGCCAAGTGCAAGGTCCTGCACCTGGGCAACCCCAAGCACAAATCCAGGCTGGGAGGAGAATGGGTTGGAAGTAGCCCTGAGAAGGACTTGGGATGCTGGCAGACGAGCCCGACATAAGCCAGCAATGTGTGCTCACAGCCCAGAAAGCCAACCGTGTCCTGGGCTGTATGTATTCAAAGCAGTGGGACCAGCAGGGCAAGGAAGGGGGTTCTGCCCCTCTGTTCCGCTCTCATGAGACCCCAACTGGAGCTGTGTCCAGTTCTGGAGTCCTCAGAGCAGGAAGGACATGGATCTGTTAGAGCGAGTCCAGAGGAGGCCACACAGGTGATCTGAGAGCTGGAGCACCTCCCATACGAGGACAGACTGAGTGAGCTGGGGTTGTTTAGCCTGGAAAAGGCTGCAGGGAGACCTCAGAGTCGCCCCCAGTACTGAAAGGGCTTCAGGAAATCCAGGGAGGGGGTCTTGGTCAGGGAGTGCAGGGACAGGACAAGAGGGAAGAGTTTTAAGCTGAAAACTGGGAGATTGAGATGAGATCTTAGGAAGAAATGTTTTCCTATGAGGGTGGTGAGAAACTGGCCCAGGTTGTCCACAGAAGTTGTGGCTGCCCCATCCCCAGAGGTGTTCAAGGCTAGGTTGGATGAGGCTTTGAGCACCCTGATCAAGCGGGCGGTGTCCCTGCCTATAGCATGGGAGTTGGATGAGGTGATCTTTGAGGGTCCCTTCCAACTCAAATTATTCTGTGATTCTCTGAATTTGATTAACTGGTTCTCCTATTTAGAACAGGATACTTAGTCAATTTAGTACATCATGTGTAAACGTTTGAGCTCCTCAGATGTGTCTAAAAATTGCCCACATGCCATGTAAAACAGACTTAATTGCTCTAGAAGAGCTCAATAAATACCTACCTAACCAAGCTAGAATATATGTCCTGCATTACTGGGAAGATTTTTTTCTGTATATAGAGAGGAGGCTGAGACTTGCTGGACAATACGCATACACTCCTCTTTCTTCCATACCCTTGTCTGAAACAGGACAGCACTTCCCCATTTCTTATCTCCTCAAACCACCCAAAGCACTTCACTGTGCCACAAACCCCAGTCTTGATTTCTGTAAAATGAACTTAAATAGGAATTTTAAATTGTGAAATATCACAGACATGATTGCATCACGGGAGTCACAAGCATGAGCAGATTTTTGAAGAACTCATTAGCACAACACTCAAAGACAGAGGAAAATCTCCTACTGAGCCTCCCAGAGAATAGCTTAAACTCAGGAACATGAGATTTAATTATCATTAGGCTCACATAATTGCCAGAATTAAGGGTCCTAAATAATGTTTATGCAGTATGCCACTATTTCAGAATGCCATGTAAGCTGATTAAACTCTCTACTATTTCCTTCAAATTCAGTGGCCATCAATTTCAAGGTCTCTCCCTTGGTTCTTGCATCTTGACACAGAATAATAGAAAAAAAAAAAAAAAAAGGTACAAAACACTTTAGCCTTGCTGTACTGCAAGTACCAGATTCATCAGACACAAACACTGGATAAGGAAGTCTTACCACTTTAATTTGTTTGTACAGTTCCTAACATCAAATAATACCTGAAGGATTTCTATTCTAAACCGATAACAAAAGGAGGGGGGAGAACAAACTGAAAGAATGTGATTTAGAGAAGTAAGTCAACAGTAGGAGTTTTATTTGACTCACTTTTGAAGGGCATTTATATTACACTATCACTGTAGTAAAACATGAAAGAGTTATTCAAGAACCACTGCTACAAAAATGAAGAGTGCCAAGTCAGTATGAGCAATGTTTACTCTTAAAACAAAGCACAGAGAAAGTTAAATGCTATTGAACATGGATTGTTCCACAGAAGCTGGTTTATTAATAAGCAGGCAATCAAAACCACTCCCCCCAGCATGACTTTCAACACTGAACCTCACTCCTTTTGCCAAAAAAACAGCTTTTAAATTTGAGTTGGAGACCACTACTGCCTGCCACAATTTATAAAAAATAATGAGCCTGCAGGCCCCTGAAGACCTTCCATGCATAATAAAGACACAAGATTCCTGCTACTCCAGTAGGAGTCACCCTTCAAAACAGTAGGGAAGTTAAAAGTTGCCATTGAAAAAGCTTCCAACTCGCTCACCATTTGAGCTGAAGTTACTCAAATGATTTCAGGAGGAAGTTCTGAGAAGACCTTTAGAACCAGGTTACCAGCACTACTGCTCCATCAGCTCAAACAGATTTTTGTGACAAAGAACAATTTTTAAAACAACCATACCTCAACCTTCAAAGCTTACCCTGACAGGGTTTCATAACACAGAAGCTTCCTGAAAAATAATGACATTTGGAATGCCCAGATTTCACGTTAAGATTAACAGCCTGCTTTTAAACAGTAATTAATTAGATCACTTTAAAAGCACCTATTAAACTGGCAAAATAGAGGCATAAGATAAACCAAACTTTCCTTGTTAAAACTAAAACAAACCAAAAGAAATTAGGAACCACCTGCGAGATGTGGGTTGCCCCAGAGCAGCACATTTCAGTTATTTCAGCTACTCCACACACTTTGTTTCTTCAGCAGTCTTGTAGCTGAAGCTCAGTCCTACCACAGAAGTCTTGGATTAAGATTAGATGCACCTCCCATTCCAAATGTTCGTGTGATTGAGAAACAAACCCTTATGTGAACGATTAAAAAATATGATCTTGCAAGACTTTTTTTCAGGAAGTCAATAGTGAGAAGGATCAGCAAGAACATGTCACTTAGATATTTTAGTGACTTAGAGGTTGGAATGAATAGTTGTCAATAAGCCCCCTGGCTTTTGTAATGCTGAACTCAAGGCTCACCACAGTATTAGCCATCTGACACATATTCTCTTCTGTGTTTGTCTCAAATTGCATAGCAACCTCTGCCACAATCTATGGGAAGCAAATGAAAGATCTGTTCCTTCCTCCAACCACACTTACACCACTTTTCAGTTTAACTGCATATCCTCCAGCTCTTATGTTGCAAAACAGGAAAAATTGAATTCTTTTGTCTGTCAAAGCCACCCTCTTCCCATAACTCCTCTCTCCATCTCCAATCATCTGTCCTATGAAGTTTTTTACCCACGTTTCTAGTAATTCCTATTCTTTAACAGTGTAGCTAACAGTGTACAAAGTAGATGATGGCACAGAATCAAACAATAAAGACATTTTCTGTACTACTCTATATGTGGTCCTTAAGCTTCCTGAGATCCTGCCTTTATGAGTGTTTTTTTCTTTTTTGT
Organism: Neomorphus geoffroyi; assembly: GCA_033558235.1. Classification (NCBI taxonomy): domain Eukaryota; kingdom Metazoa; phylum Chordata; class Aves; order Cuculiformes; family Neomorphidae; genus Neomorphus; species Neomorphus geoffroyi. Next base: position 6,178,339 of record JAUMJM010000074.1, read on the forward strand.
TTAGGTTGGGTGAAACCCAGCACACCGAGCAGAAGCTTTCATGTAAAAGTCTGCAAAGGATGTCCAGGTATTTTTCTTCATGATTTTCTCTAGATTTTACAAATATCGGTAGCTGGTGCCCAGAAGATGGTGCTAATTAAAAGCTAAAGACATTTTTCATCTGCATAATGCAGCAGTGTCTCACTCACACCAAGTTCAAGCTGGAGTCAGAGCCAAGAGCTACTTTCTCAATGGTAACAGTAATACCTACTCGCAGTCAGTCATTCTGACAGTCTTATTGCAATTACTGAAAGTCTGCCTACATAAAATACCTGCAATACATGTCTGATGTTCATAAGAAGCCATCTCCACCTGCCCAAAGTTGCCCTAGGCCACATGCAGTCACCTTCCTTCTCACTGTATGAGAAAAATCGAAGAGGGGGCAGGGGGGCACCCATCACACTTGGATAAAACACACTCCTCTAACAAATACTCCTCTACGAATTCCACCACAGACCAGTGCACAACCAGTACTGCTTCCAACATCATGAATTCACAACAAATTATTTCGAAATCTTGGTATTTCTATGACAGAAATCCCTTCTTTCTCCAGCTGGTAGCACACAATGTGTCACTACTACGCAGTAACAGCACAGCTATTTCGTCAAGCACTCTAACTATAGAGAATCTTTTTATATCAGAAAAATCTATTTACCATAAGCTGACAGGGCTTCTGCACCTTCTTGCCCATTATACATTTCCACAAAAAAAAAAAAAAAAAAATCTCATTAGAAATAGTTGGCCCTTCAAAATCAAATACCATTTCAACTTTTACCGTACTGGTAACCAAGAAAATGAAACCGATGTAAAAGATAAACATCAAGAGAAACACTTCTTGAGAAAAACAAGTGGTCAGACTAAGTGGTGGGAACTGCACCTCATTCAGTATGCACTGTGGAATATCTCTGTACAGAAAGGAAAGTAAGAAAACCACAAATATTTACTTACGTTGTGTTTCTCAGTTATGAGTCCATAGACTGGATTACTGTAATACAGTCTACACTAAACCTTGAAGGTCACACTGAAATTTCATCTGGTGCAAGGATGCTTATGTAACAATATTTCACATGAGAAGAATATTATATCTTTATTTCTGTATGACAATGGTTTAATATACATTACCAAGTACAGTCCAAGGCATTAACTTCAAACTACAAATTTCCCTATGGCTTATCTCTCACGTACTTCGCGTGAGATATTCTTTTGGCTTAACAGCCAATATTACTTGGGATGCTCCAGCAACCCACCATGTGACTTACCGGGTGTTGGAAGAACCACCACAAAACCACACACACTTTCATCTGTAAAATGATTCAGTGAATTCACCAGGGAAAAGAATTTTAAACAATGAGTACACTTTGCAAAACATTAAAAAGCTTTATAAAGGGTCATCTGCTTAAGGTACCTCTGTACCTTACAGTGACTACTGCAGAGTAATTTTGAGATACTCCAGATGTTTGCGATTCTATATGCAGGTGAGTTCTTTCCTCCTAGCTCAGCTTTACACTTCATAGTGCCCAAAAGCTATGATTCCGAAAGTTCTTTCAAATGTATGAAATATTTTCTGCAGGTATACAGCATATAAACCATATGATTTCTGGGTGAAATTATCTTTCATACGATTACATATTACAGGAAAGGTCAGTTTCCATGAAACACCCTTTTACAGCACTGGTTTGTTATGAGATACAGACCCTCAATAAAATGGGATGTCAGTCTGCCACCACCATTAGTGGTGACCCCCATCAATGTCACCCAATACCTCTGAACCACATATAAAGATATTAAGTCAATATTTTAATACACATGTGCTCACTGAATCTCAGCTTCTGCAATGCTTCATTCAACAAGATTGGTAATGGTTTCCACATAGACTGCTGGTGAATCATTGGTAACGTGGCAGAAGTTTTTGAAAGCAGTCCCATTAGTTTCTGTTTATCTGCTTTAGCACGACCATTTTTCATATCATGATACAGATATAATAAATATAATAAACTCATCATAAATGTCTAAAGTATTTTGCTTTAAGGTAACATAATTTGGATACAAAGCTGACAAAAAAAATATAAAAATAACCACCAGAAAACACACCAGTAACTTCCCACTCATCTCCATTAAGGTTACTGCTGCTCAACAGTGATCTACAAGCGCATCACTCCAGTCTCTGGTTGTCAAAACAGACTGCACTGATGGTACCTGCGTTTTCTCAATTTCCCTCAAAGCAGCCTGTCAAGCTGTCTGCTTCGACAGCATCTTTTCTAGGACAGGAATGTAAATAAGTTATTGCCGGGAAAAGAAAAGGTGCCTAACTGATAACATCTGCTTCTACTTTTGGTAGTGGAAACCATAATTTCACATCAATGCTGAGAAAGCCATGGTGCTGGTGGTGTATTTAGAACCCATCAATAAGGTGCACGCTCCCAGGAACACTGGGGTATTTATACCACTACGAACTCTCCTATTAGTTTCACTAATAAAAACTATCATACTCCACACCCCTAACAGGCTGAAGGGGTAATAAAGGTAAGCTTAGGAACACGTTACTTTCTGCTTCATAGTATTGCTGTGTTATTTAACAGCTCTACAGCAATGTAACATGAAAGATTATAAATGTCAAAATTAACAACAGCATTTCTCTTCCGAGCAGAGTCACTACGAGATAGCATTGTTAAATACATTGCAATGATTAAAGCAGCTCTGCAACAGCACAGGTTACGTGAGACCTTTTAACCATCTTTGCAATACATTGCTTTTTACTTCAGTTATGTTTAATACAATAAAACCACACAGAAACCAGCAGCAAACACCATAGGGACAGAAGATATTTCATTCATACTTGATTAATTTAAAAAAAATGAAAGCTACTCCGAGGAAAAAGCCATACATGCATGTGGAAAAAAATAAATATTCCCACTTCCCAGGGGAAAAAATCTCACATCAGTTCCCTGTTTTAAAACAGCATGGGCCTCACAATGGCTTCTGAGGACAAAAACTGACACCAGGACATTTCCACTCACCAAAGGAAGTGTTCAAGGCCAGGTTGGATAGGGCCTTCAGCAGCCTGGTCCAGTGGGAGGTGTCCCTGCCCATGGCAGGGGGTTGGAACTGGATGGGCTTTGAGGTACCTTCCAACCCAAACCACTCCATAATTCTATGAAACGCAGCTACACCATCGTTGCACTTCTGGAGCCTTACCCATCCTCACACAGCTGATTCAAACCAAGGCCACAGTGGAACACCAGTGGAAGCCAGTGGAGGTTGTGCTCTGCCTGCCCCTGAACGAGGGGCCAGGGCTACAGACAAGGGGGCAACAGCCTGGACGGTCCCCTCACCCACGGCAGGAAAAGGGAGGCTCCGGACTTGGAATCATGGAATGGTTCACGCTGGAAGGGACCTCAAAGCCCATCCAGTTCCACCCCCCTGCCATGGGCAGGGACACCTCCCACTGAATCAGGGGGCTCAAGGCCAAATCCAACCTGGCCTTGAACACCTCCAGGGATGGGGCAGCCACCACGTCTCTGGGCACCCTGTGCCAGGGCCTCTCCACCCTCACTGTGAAGAATTTCTTCCTAATGTCCAGTTCAAATCTTCCCCCTTCCAGTTCAAAGCCATTCCCCCTCATCCTGTCACTCCAGGCCCTTGTAGAGAGCCTCTCCCCAGCTTTCCTGTACCCCTTTCAGTACTGGGAGGCTGCTCTAAGGTCTCCCCACAGTCTTCTCCAGGCTGAACAACACCAGCTCTCTCAGCCTGTCCTCATAGCAGAGGTGCCCCAGCCCTCGGATCATCTTCGTGGCCTCCTCTGGACCCGCTCCAAGAGTTCCATATCCTTTAACTGTGCCAAGCACGACACGGGGGGGGGGAGGGGGGTACGGAGGTAGATTTCCCTTCTTCCCATGCACGCAGCGCCCTTGGAAAAACAACAGCAGGCGCAGGAACACACAAAGCTGCCTGTGTCCCTCGGCCTGAGGCGACACCGCCTCTCCCCGCCCCTCGCAGCTCCCTCCTGCCCTGCCCGGGGCGCTTGAAATGGAGCCCGGGGGAAGAGAAGGGAGAGGAAGGGGAAAGAGAAGGAGGGGAAGAGAAGGAGGGGAAGGGGAAAGAGAAGGAGGGGAAGAGAAGGAGAGGAAGGGGAAAGAGAAGGAGGGGAAGAGAAGGAGAGGAAGGGGATCGGGAGAGGGGAAGGAAGGGACGAGGAAAAGGAAGGAGGAGATGGGGAAAGGAGGGGAAGCAGGGCAACGCCATTGAGACCCCACCCCGGCACCCACCGCACTCACCCCCGGGTCGGGCTTCTCGCGGCGCCCTCAGCTGTGGCGGGCGGAGGCGGCCGCGCCCCGCTCCCCGCGCAGGCCCCGGCGCTGCCCCACCGCCCGCCGCCCCTGGGCCGCTGCAGCAGCCGCCATCTTGTGCGCTCGCGCCGTCTCCGCCCGCACCGCCCCTTCCTGCGCCCGCCCCACCGCGAACAGCCCCGGGGTGAAGGGTGGGCTGAGCGGGGAGGGACCCGCAGGGATCGTGGGGGTCAGCGCCCGGTCCCGCGTTTCACTTGTGTCTCGTTTTCTCCCGCTCTTCCTTGGTTTCCCTCGCTCTTCTTGAACTCACGAGGTTCAACAAGGCCAAGTACGAGGCCCTGTGCCTGGGTCGGAGCAACCCCCGGTATCAACACAGGATGGAGATAGAGAGATTGTGAGCAGCCCTGAGGAGAAGGCCTTGGGGTGCTGCGGGATGAGAAGCTCTCCCTCATTCTCTTTTATTTTTCTTCATTGTCCTTTCAGTCTCCCACATTTCCCTCAGTCTCCCTAATTCTTCCTCAGTTGCTTTCTCCCCCCAGTCTCCTTCATCTTCCCCCTCAGTTTCCTGCATTTTCTCTCATTTCCCCCTTGGTCTCCCACATTTTCCCTCAGTTTCTCTCATTTTTCTGTTTAGATAATTTTTCCTTTGGTGGTCCTCCACCCAGAGCCCCATGTGTCCACCCCACTGCCCTCTTGGCTGGCGTTTTGGCTCTTTCATCTTGGAATCAGAATGACCTTATTTGGAAGGGAGCTACATGGAATCATGGAATTGGGGGTCTTTTGCAGCAGCCACTTCGGCTCCCATTGGGGAGAGCTCAGAAGTTCAAACCAGATGTTTTTGTACAAACCTGTCAGGGCTGAACTTGCTGCTTATGGAAGAGGGAAAGCTCTGGGCAAGCACCATTTGCAGCATAGCGGTGAGTGCTTGTCCTGCGGTGGGGTCTGTTATGGAATCATAGAGTGGTTTGCGTTGGAAGGGACCTCAAAGCCCATCCAGTTTCACCCTCCTGCCATGGATAGGGACACCTCCCACTGGATCAGGGAGCTCAAAGCCCCATCCAACCTGGCCTTGAGCACCTCCAGGGATGGGGCAGCCACAGCTTCCCTGGGCAACCTGTGCCTTCCCACCCTCATTGTGAAGAATTTCTTCCTAATGTCTAATCTGAATGTTTCTTTTGTGAAAATATGGACTATGCTGTAAAATACTGCGGAATTTTTCTGAATTTATTTCAGAATTTAACAACTAAAATGAAGTTTGGTGACCCCATCCTGTTCTACTTATGTTTTGTCATGTACCCAGCTGGAGGCTCTGTGGGATCAATGCTGGCACGTGTTCATTGTGCAGATTGCTGCGTATGGAATCACTGCTGCCCTTCCAAACACTTTGTAGCACTGAAATGAGGATGCAACGCATCATCAGTTCAACATCCGAACTGTAGAGGACCGCATGACCTTGAGATACAATTAAAGGAGTGCAGTGTCAGGTCAGAAGTAACCAGGCCCAGAGCCAGAAGCTTGAGACAGCAACCTGCAAAAGGAAGCTGGGTCGTGACGTGCAGACAGAAACATGGAAAGAAATAGCACACAGGAAAAAATGCATAGGGTGAGATTAATCTTCAGCTTTTATTTCTGTCTCTTGTATTGACTGGAGACAGGTTTTCATGTTAACTTTACAAGAAATGTGGTGATAGTAGCTAAATGTGTTATTTCTATAAGTTTTACTAAAGAAATTGTCACTATTATTTAGGCTTTTCCACCAAAATTATTAGTCTTAATGCTTATCAAGATCAGTGCTCAAATAATATTATGAACAGCTATTAAATTAATTTCTGAAAACAGGGTTTTCTTGCTCGATTGACAGACATTTGGGATCTTATGAACACACATGACTGAGATATTTACAAAGACCACCTTTAACTTAGTGAGGGCCTTACTATAAATTACAAAAGAAGCGTAAATTGGTAGGTAACATGGAAGTGTGATTCTTAAGCATTATGGCCGGTTTATTGTTATTTCAAAGAGAATAAGAGGAAAGATATAAAAGTCTACAAACAGAAATCTAAACCAGTCGGTGTTTGTAAGCATCAGAATCCTTAGTTCCATCATTACATAGTTAAATATCTGAATGAATGATTTAATCAAGAATATAATAGTTATCCAGATTCGGAAGTTGGGGATGATCACAGATCTGTACGTTCTGATATTTTAATCATTTTATTGGCATTGTAATACTTTCTACAATGCCCCAATGAAACATTAATACCACTTGTTCTTGATGACTGATAAATTATGTAGAAGTCTTTGTCCTGAAGCACAATCTTTTATATAAGCAATTGGCAAATTGCAGTGTAATTTGTTTTAAAAAAATACAAAAAATCTGAATAATTTTAATCCCATTTAATTGTCCTCCCTTTTGGAGATGAACTATTAAGCAGTAGCTCTACATGTTATTTTAGATCAATTTAAATATAGTCTCCATCCTGTTACTCTAATTTAAAGCAATATATGCCACAACAAATTTTCAATCAGCAATTGCCATCTTTTGCAGACTCCTCTCCTAAATGTTACACTAGAAACCTGAACATTATTGAGGTCACCTGTATCCTCTTCAGAGGCAGAAGATGGCACTAGGAGCTAAAATGTTCTCCGAGACCTTCGTTTAAAGTCACAAAGACTAGAAATGGTCGAGGCCTGAAGACATCCTCTTCCTTCCTGGCTTGCATCAGGTGATTGCACACAGTACAACACCTAATCTGGTGTTTTGCTCTGTCTGGGTTGTTACACTCCAAGCTGGAGGCTTCTACCACTTCCTATGCTTGGTTCCTGTATACAGTTCCTATATTGCCAGAAGGTTTTCATTTTCAGGTAGCTTATGTTTTCCCTCAGCATTTAATTGTTACCACTTTGTAAATTCTGTTTACTTAGTAAATTCTGCTAACAACAACCTGCAGTATTACAACATAGTTTTACCACAGTTGTTTAAATCTAAAGAAGCGGGGTCTGAAATGACCTATGGTTCTTGTTAAGTAACTTTGCAAGGAGATGAGTACTGTAAATCTCAACCCCCTTTTTAGACCTCCATCAGAGTAACATTTTTCTAACGATTATTCCTTATTCTGGATTTTAAAAGTTCAGAAATTTATAGGTGAGCTTCTTCTCTTTTTGGGAACTGATCCCATTAGATACCTAGATTATTGTTAATTTCTGCTTTCTTGAGTTACCCGGCATTTCTTCCTGCATGACATACTGCTTTAGTATATGAAACACAAAAAACTATTTGCTTTTTGGATTACTGTTTTCATATCTCATTTCAGCTTATTATTAAATCTGATGTAATTTATTTCCAGTTCTTCATATTGTTCTTTTTTTAATGTTCTTAAAACCCCACAGGAATTAGTTCTGATTCTACCACATATTGTCTTAGTTCTCCATTCCTTCTTTTTCTTTTTTTCCTTGCAAAAGGGGATGATGTGTAGGCACAGTTGTAGGATTTTACATTTGTGGCCACCCTGGTTATGTACTTCAGAATTTACATTAAAAATGAATGGCCACATTAGCCTGTATGACTGTAAGAAACAAGTACAGTATTAGTGTAACTGTCACATGGTATCATTCAATGATTCAATTTTTGTATGCCTCTTTCCATATAAAACCAATATAAAAATGTAGTAACAGAATGGCCATCTTCATAAAAAGAAAGATGTTCGTTTTAATGCGTTGGCAGTGTTTCAGTTTGCTACTTTAGTTATCTATGTGACCTGTAAAGCTGATAATAATGGAAAATGACTCATTTTGAAACCTGTGATATCAGAATGAAAGGCAAGAATTATATATTTTTCCAACTGGCTGCAAGCATTTAAAAAAATGTCTGTGTTATTTCACAGAGCTGATATTCTTGCATGTATCACATATATATATGACATGTATATGTATATATATGTATCATTTAACCCAAAAGATAACAAAGAAAATCTTGAGCACTTTTGTGGGCTTGACCATCGTGTTAGCAAAACCTAAAGTTCCTGTACTTTTATAAAATGCCACTGACAAAAGCAGAGACTGATGCACATCTAACCAACGTAATCATTGCAAAAACCCAATACTTGTTAAGGAGCATGCTGAGTATCATCCAAGCCCATGGAATTCAGATGCAACTTCTAGAACTAGTTTTATAGGTTTATTTTAAAATAGTAAGAGGACGATAGCAAAATAAAGCCTTCTACTATGGGAGGACGTCCTCAATATCTTGACCATAACGTATAAGGTTTAGATTTCTTTTATACAAGAGAATCCCAAATGATGTAAAGGAATGTGAAGTGCCTAAGGATATAAATAAATATTCCTCCATGAATCCTTCTCTCTCAACCATTCAATTTGCACAAGCAATAGTACTATATAACCCACCAAATATTATCAGATTTGTTTAAAAACTTTTTGCAGTTCTTTGAAGCTACGCATTTGCAAAATATCAGTGCAGTTATTAACATTGGCGTTTTCAGGCTACTTGGAATGCAAAAAATCTACCTAAATGTACCCTGTGGCTCCAGTTGCTATGAGAAAAGAAGAAATGGTAAGGAAGGTAAGAAACTTCCCTTTGAGGATTTCTCATGAGAAGTTTCACTTAACTGCCCCATCCCATTATCCTCCTTGTCCCGCTGCCATTTAGGGATGTAGCCACAGATTCTCCTGGTACTCCTTACTGCCTTATTGCTTACATGTCATCGCCTGCTTTGCTTTAATCCCAGAGCTTCCAATGTCATTCAGCAACATCTCTCTTTAAGCATGACAAATATTTTGAAGCATTATAAAGTACAAGAATTCACAGCATAATAAGAATGCTGACCCCGCCATGGAGACTGAGGATATCAGAGATTTAATATTCACTGTGCAGAGCAAATCAAAGTCACTATCACGTACTTGTTGTGCTGGTGCCCTCTGCTGAAATAACCGTCTGTTTGGCTTCTGAATCCTGCCCCCCCGGGGAGGGTAAAGAGCTTCTGCCAAGTGCCATATGCTGCCACCTCTTTATCTTGCACTTTACTTCCTTGATTTATTTCCTTTTCTATTCTGTCTCAAAAAAAGCACAACTGTGACCCTTTATTTCGTTTCCTTCCTCCAATGATACTTAGGCTGAAATTGGTTCTCTTCCTTCATAACATTGTTGCATCGTATTTTACAGCGGTCTTTTATTGAGCTTAGGAAAGTAACATATGAGTTGAGATGATAAAGAATTAAGAAAATTACATTTCATAAGAATTCCAGCTCGGGTACGTGTATAAAACAGAGAACCACCTAAATTAGCAGTGTATTTTTTTTTCCTTTCTGGTAGCTTTTATCATGTACTCTAGAGCTGGGGGGAAATGAGAGGCAGGCAGGGCAATACAGTCAGCAAAGGTCTTCTATGGCAAGTCAGAACCTTTGCTTTGCGGTGTGTAAAAGCACAGCCTCACTCTCACTTTTCAGGGGGAACTAAGCTGTAGATGTGAAGCAACTTCTGAGGTTCACATTGCAAGCAGTAGCAAGGTGAGGAGACCATGGTCTGGTCTTCTGTTCCAACTGGTACACTTTATGGCATCCTCCACGCCTGTGCAAGTTACAGGAATTACATTATTGATTACACTGCTACCTGAGTAATTTTTCCAATCAAATTTCTGAAGTAGAGCACTCATTACAAATAAACTGTGGGTCTGTTCTACATCTCTGTAGTCACATTTCTGCAGGAAAAGACAACAGGCTGACAAATGCCTGGAGTTACTCTTGTGTAGTATCCCCCATAGAGACTAAGTTTTGCACTGGTTTGTTTTGAGAACAATACAAGACTTCTCCAGCACATCTTCCCACAAATGGGACTATAAGTTCCCAAAGGAAAATAAAAGTAAAGGACCAAGTAAGCCTTAGCTAATCCTAACGTATGTGTGAATCTCAAGTAGCTGCTGCTTACTCAGGTATCAATTCTAGCAGTTTTCAGAAAGAATACTGTTCAAGTAATTGTAAAGGGACATTTTTTACATTTCATGCCTTGGTGGTTTTTGAGAAGAGACCTGTAAACAAAAATCAATTTTATAACACGTAACTGCTTAATAAACAGTTTATAGAGAGATTATTTTCAGTGGAAACATGTCAAATTTGCTTAGGTAGGCTGAAATTATTTTTCAGAGATCACTGCTGTATGGTAATTTCCTTTATTCTTTTACCATATTCTGCATATTGTGTCTACTTTGAGAAGCAAATTCTCACACATGCAAAACCCTACTTTTTTACTAAGAATTTCTTCCTCCACTTTTAAATTTCTTTTCAGCACGGTATTCTCGGTTTCCTGTATCTCAGCACTGTGCTGGTAAAAAGCTGTTACATAACATTCCAGCAATTCAGTTTCAGCAGGAAATACAGAAATTTGTGAATTGTAAATGTACAGTATAATTTGTTTCTGTTGTGTATGTTCATCTGCTTTTGGTAAACTGTCTTTAAGAATTACATCATTAATCCTAACCTTGAAAAGTTCAGGGTTTTTTAATTTAATGTTCCAACTATTAAATTTATTTTTTAACTTGGTTAAAAACAATACAGGTTTGTAAAAAGAAACCACTATCTTTTACTGCTAATAAAATCCTAAGATCTTTTTCAAACGCGATGATTTGTTGTTTGGAGGCTCTTGTAATCTAACATGCCATGTGATGCTGCCTACTTTTCTTTGATTCCAGCAGGTGAAGGAGGTGGCATTTACAGAAGAGTAAAAAGGAAGTTCACTAAAGGGAATCAGTAAGTTGAATGAAAAATAGTAACTAATAGTGGGATTAGCTCTCATTACCAGACAGGAAGAGAAAGTATTTGTGGTTTGGCTAGTTAAGTACATTGGACATTACTTTTGTATATGAGCTACTGATATAATTGCTAAAGAAACAGCAGTGAAAGGAGCAGAAAGTACTGTGAGCGCATATACATTTTTAAGACATTCAGTTAATTTGATTTTAGCAAGCGTGACTTCAGTTTCTCAGAGATTAATTGCTTACTTATCACATACTCATTGAGGCATATGGAAGGGTACAGTATGGGCAAAAGTTTTAGGCTGTTAAAAAAACTAAGGAATTGTGAGAAGCACACTTTCTGTTCTGTTAGGGAAGCTTCTCTCTCTTGTACATAAGGCTGCAATATCTCCAGCCTGTTTGTCTCCAGTGCTCTTAGTGTTCTGGGGGCTCTGCTAGGCAAACACACGCTACCTGCATGTGAAAACAGGAGCCAGAAAGGAAGTTATCCATCTTTCTTGTAAAGTCCTCAGTCTTTACAACTCAAATGTAGTTGAACTTCAGCAATTTGATATCAGAAGGTTGTTTATGTTGCAGTTTATCACCGTCTGTCCCAGGCAGCAGCTTATCAGTGTTTCCATTAACACACAGTGCTTTGCAAAAACAAGAGCAAACAAAAAGGGGTGTCATAATTTTCATACACAAATTTTCATACGCAAAACCCACCGCCTTAGATTTCCTTCCTCAGGATGCACATATGCATATATACACTTACTTTCATGAGCAGGATAAAACCGTTTCTACCCTACATAGGTGAGTCAAACATTAAAACCAGTTGAGAGTAAACATATTCATTCACTGATCTCTCAGGTGTAACAGCTATGACTTACAAGTGTCAGGAGGCAGAGACTGAAACAAACTGCCTTTGTCTTGCACTTCTCAAGCTCACAGAGCTAAAGGAGATTCCTGGGAATGCAATATCAAAATTTTAAAAATCTGTCCCTCGGTTCCAGCCCCCACCCCCAAAAAAAAAAGGAGGAGGGATGCTCCTTTCATTTTACTGACTGTTTACTGAGCTCAGTCCCCTGATTTAGCAATACCATTTGAAGCCTTGTACTCAATTCAGGTGTTACAGGACAGGGCCAAGATGGCCACAAACAGCCTGATGCACAGAAAGGACCAGCACAATGCCTTTGCATATTTGCAGTCCTATATGTAGTCATACATACGTTACACTTGGCTGAAAGACACCAAAACCCTAAATTTATTATGAGACGGTTAAGAGGAAAAGAAACCTTATTCCCATCAGGAACCTGAAGGCTAGAAAAGTCTGAGCTAAGTGAGAGACGGGGACATTGTTTCCCATCACAGAAGCGCAGGACATATTGACAGGCAGCAAAAGGATTTTATAGCTGAAGACATCTGCCTCACACCATCAACCTATGTCTTGTAAACTACAGATCACAGCTCTGAAAACTGTGGAGCTATAAAAGGGTTGCTGCTCTTTGTAAACAGAATTTTAGCAGAAAGGATTTTGCACTTGTAATTAAAATTATAGTAGTTACACTTCATCCTCCTGGGTGTTTTCAAATGATTCTCAACTATGGAATTCTGTCTAATTCACAAAATCACTACAATGCTCTTTATCATTCAAGCTATCTCATTCCTTTTTGTTTCTTCTCTGGATGCACATTTTAGGAAAGTTACACAAGGCTTCTTTTGTCAGTAATTCCTCCTAGGTCATTTATTTCTGTTGTTATGATATCTTAAGTCTATAAGGTATTTATTTTCTAAAGAGTAGCTGCATTGCTGACTGAATCATGAAAAAGTTACAAGGAAATTACACCCTACATTTTTAAATCTGCACCATACAAAACGATTTACACAAATCTCCTTAAAATATAGCCCTTACCTGTAAAAATAACATATTTTTGTTTGTTTTTTACAAAAAGAATGTCGATAATTTTTAAAATCTCAGTAGACATGATCTCACTTTTAATTAAAATCTATTTGTATGGTTACCCTTTTATACACTATCTCATTAAAATGCCAAAATACTTTATAGATGTTCATTAGGAATGCAGGATTAAATGTCATTCTGTCTCAGTTCTGAGTGACTGTGGGTAGTATCAATCTCAATTCATTCTTTGTAAAATAGAATAATACTGTTTTTTGAGGCAGCTAAAGGTGAAAGAATTTGGAGATTCAGACTATAGCTGTAACAACACAAAGGCCACATTTTCATTTTAAGAACTCTAGAAACAACATTTTTGTGTTTTCTCCCACTTAATACTGCTGAAAAGAAGCTATTGTTTCAGTTGTAACCACTGTCAGATTATTATAGATTTGTTCTGCCAGAAATAACTTGTAAACTCATTTCTGTACTATTGAACCACCAAATATGGGAAACTAACAACCACATTGTGAAATAGATTATCTATATTCTATTCTTGATTATGTGGACAGTGTGTTTATTTAGGGCTGTGTCACTGTTTAATTAGAATATTTGAAATGTGCTGAGTATCTTTAATACATTAAACAACTTCTCCACAGTTTGTATCTAGAAAGTCTCAGTAAGTATTCAAGAACTGAAATGCTTCCCATGAAGTTCAAGTATTGATTAATTACCTGTTGAAAGGAACTTGACTCCTTTTTATCTCTAGCATATCAAGTTTGGCACTAGCCCTATGATTTCAAGGGTATCAAACCTCCCTAGAGAAAAGCCACTACATAATCTGTTCCTAAGTATTTCCTTGCAGTGCTGTTAGTTCGAAAGCTGTAGGAATTCACTCGCTTTTCTGGGTCTGAAAGCTCACTCCAGCAGCAAGATCAATATATTAGGCTACAGTGCTCAAACATACTGCAAAGTCCTGAGGCAAGGTCCCTGGGATAATGCTAGTGGCTAAACTGCAGGAGAAAGAGACCCCAGCAGGATCAGTTGTAAACTCTCACTGAAGTTCCATTTTTGTTTTGGAAATCCCAATTTAACAAGAATGATACAAACATACAAAAAGTATATAGATGTGTAAATATGTTTTCCTAGCATTCCTGCTCCCAAATTTGGTGGTTTTGTTCTGAATGATAGATTTTCTTCCTGTTATTTATGAGGATAGGCTTAATTATCTCCTAATAAATAGGAATTCTCCTTTGGGCCTGATTTCAGGTGTCCCCAGATGGACCCAGGAGTTCCCTGGTGTCCAATACAGACGACTCTCTGTTGGTGGCAGAAGGACTGCTTGCAGGAGATGCCTCATCAGAGCCTAGGCTGGACGACCTTGGCTTTCCATTATTTGTCAGGGAAGGTTAAATGGAATTCCCTTTATCAAGACAAATATTTATATGTGAGCTCTGTAGAGGTTAGGTTGTGGAAATTAATACACATGGTCTTTATAGCTCCAATTAAGTGTGCAACTGCATTCCTTTGTCACCATCTGTCCAGCAATATTATGCTTCAGCTCCCCATAGTGGATAATGCAGGAGAGACCTGGCACGGATTTTTTTCCTGGGTGGATTTTAAAAGAAGTGATTTTTTTTTCTCAGTGTATGGATGTTCTATATCTTCAGGATTCTTATTAGGCCTCACAGGATATTAAGGACATGAGGATTTAAGTAAGCTAAACAAGAAAGTGTTTTAGCTTGAGAGTTCATTATGCAGCAAAAAATTACTGCTATTATCAAACAGATGGGCTGGTGTATTCACTTCTCCTGTGTATGTGCAGACTGCTTGCTTTACACAAATTCTCATATTTTTCTAGGCTGTACATTCACAGGTCTTTGACTTTTTAGATGTCCAATTGGACTTCTCGGATGTCCAACTGAACCTTTCAGTCATACTTGAGTGTGACTCAGTTGTCCAGACTTCTGCTCGTTCTTTATGTTCCCCACAGAAATTTCCCTAATTGAAATTAGGTGCCCAAAACTGGGAACTGTTCTTCACTGAAAGCCTTTTTGAGCTCAGTGGAGTGGAAGAATTATTTCACTGCTCGTGTCTGACAGTCTTTCTCTACATTTCAGTAAAGCAGTCACATTTTTTGCAACACTAAATCACTGTTGACTCATTTTCTGTTTGCGAACTGCTGTGAACCAAGACTTCTTTCCATAAAATAACTGCTTAGCCATTTTGTCTCCAGCTATCATTTTTGCAGTCAATTATTCCCATTTATACATATTAGTTTCTCATTTTATTGAATTACATCCTATTTACTTCAGATCTTTGTTCCAACACATCATGAGTTCAATTCTAATTACATCTTCCAAAATGCTTGTAGTTTTCACCTGAGCAGGATATCTTCCGCAAATACAATAAAAATACTCTCTATCCTACTACATCACAGAAGCTGTTCAGGACTTGGGATGTAAGCATCTTGAGGTCTCACTTGCTACAAACTTCTTATTTGATTGTGAATCACTTCAAACTACTTCTGAGGGCCATTTTCTAACCATTTCATGTAAGTTTTGTGAGCCAATGCTCCTCTCTCCTTTTGACAGTGTTAGATGATACGTAGTCAGAAGCCTTGCTGAAGTCAAGATTTCATGTTTTGTTTTTGAGATGTTATTGTTTGTTATTAGTCTTATCATCCAAGGCCTTACAAATAATTTGTTTAACAATTTGTTCCAGTATTTTGCCTGATGCAAAGTAAAGCTGCCTGGCCTATGATTCTCATCCTTTTATTTCTTTTTTAAGGTGGGCACCGTTTCCTTTTTCCTAGTCTTATGGAACCTCAGCCATCTTTTCTGAGTTCCTGAAGGTCACTGCTAATATTATAGCATTGAGTTTGCTTGGCCATTTCACTAAATATGTTGGCTGAAACTTACCTGGCCTGTGACTTTTGAAAGCATCTTAATTGAATGGATTCTGTTTCTTTCCTTAGTTTAGCTTGGTCATTGGACTTTGGTAAAGCCTTTGACACCGTTTCTCACAGCATTCTGCTTGATAAACTGGTTGCCATTGGCGTGGACAGGCACACCCTCTGCTGGGTAAAGAACTGGCTGGATGGCCAGGCCCAAAGAGTGGTGGGGAATGAAGTCATATCCAGTCGGACCCAAAGAGTGGTGTCCCCAGGGCTCAGTGTTGGGACCAGTCCTGTTCAATATCTTTATCAACAATCTGGATGAGGGATTTGAGTGCTCCCTTAGGAAGTTTGTGGATAACAGTAAGCCGGGGGAAGTGTGGATCTGCCTGAAGGAAGGGAGGCTCTGCAGAGGGATCTGGACAGGCTGGATCGATGGGCTGAGATCAACGGGATGAGGTTCAACAAGGCCAAGTGCCTGGTCCTGCGCTTGAGACACAACAGCCCCGTGCAGCGTTACAGGCTTGGGGAAGAGGGGCTGGAGAGCTGCCTGGCAGAAAAGGACCTGGGTGTGTTGGTTGACAGCGGCTGAACATGAGCCAGCAGTGGCCCAAGTGGCCAAGAGGGCCAGTGGCATCTTGGCCTGTATCAGAAACAGCGTAGCCAGCAGGACCAGGGAAGTGATTGTGCCTCTGGGCTCAGCACTGATGAGGCTGCACCTCGAATCCTGTGTTCAGTTTTCGGCCCCTCACTACAAGAAACACATTGAAGTGCAAGTGTGTGTCCAGAGAAGGGCAACAAGGCTGGTGAAGGAGCTGGAGAACAAGTCCTATGAGGAGCGGCTGAGGGACCTGGGCATATTTAGCCTAGAGAAGGCTGAGGGGAGACCTCATCACTGTCTACAACTGCCTGAAAGAAGGTTGAAGTGAGGTGGATGTTGGTCTCTTCTCCCAAGTGACAGCGATAGGACAAGAAGAAATTGCCTGAAGTTGTGCCAGGGGAGGTTCAGACTAGACATTAGGAAAAATTTCTTTACTGCTGTGTAGGGAGGTGGTTGAGTCACCATCCCTGGAGGGATTTATAAAATGGATAGATGAGTTTCTCAGGGATGTGGTTTAGTAGTGGACAGGTATGGTTGGACGCAATGATCTCAAAGGTCTTTCCCAACCAAGTGATTCTATGATTCTGTGATTTTGTTTTTATACTGCTAATGTTAATCATGTAGGTCATCTGATTACAGCTGACATTTTGGAGAAGAACAAAGTGAAAAACCCTAGGCTCTGGTTTTCCTCACATGACTTGATAATAGTTCCCTCATCCACCTGAGAACAAGTCAGTTCTTTCCTGGTCATCACCCACAAAAGCTTAATGTTGTTTTGCTTTGCGGCTCTTCCATAGTGTAACTCATTTTGTATGTTAACCTTTCTGGGTTTTCCCTACATACTTGTCAGTTTTAATAATTCAACCTAGATTCTGCTCTTTTCAAAATGTGCAAGCCATTGAAATAGTCTAGATGTAGCCAGACTATTCTCCTACTAGCTTTCTTCCTCAGTGCCATGGTCTGTTTGTGGCCTTCGTGTTGCTTCTAGAGGAAATGGCAAACTTTAAAGAGCGTGCTCTTCCTTAGATTTGCTAGAGTGTGATTTGGAATTCAAACTGGGAGTTTACTGAAACTTACTTGTCTTCAAGTCCAGTTGGATTGATTTTCTCTCCTTCCCTTTTGAAGAGCTGTTAACGACTGCCATCATAGTCTCCCAGATTCCTTTCTGAGTAGGTATCTCGCTATTCCAAATCTCATTATCACTGGTTCCTATGCTTCAGAGAATTTTAGTCAAATTAAAGCACTTGGTCTTTTTCATTTGTGGGTTGCTACTGGATCTTCCCTGTGACACTGTTCTTTTCCTTCTTGCCATTATCCAAATATTTTCACTAGCTCTGTACCTTATGTTACTTTTCTACTACCTATGCTGCCTGAACAAACTCTACATTTCCATAGCGATAACCAGTTATGATGATGTATTCATAATTTTGGTTATGAATATAACGACTTTCAGTTCCTCCTGTTTATCATCCATGTTTTTACATACGTATGCAGCATCTGAGTACAATGCCAGGGAAACATTTTTCTTATTATTCCTCTGTTGTAATAGTCAGTACAATCATTCCCCTCCTCCCCCTTAATTTTTTTAATTTCCTCACGCTTTCGTAGTTTATCTGAACCCTGTGGTGTGATAAAAATAATCTGTAGACAATTTACTCCAGCTGCAGGCAACGAGGAAAGATAAGAAACAGGAACAACAGTGAGGTGGGATACTGGTGTGGTGTACAGCTGGCCAAGTGGTCCTGCTTTGCTGTTCTCTGGGAAGCACTCCGTTGTCTGCTCACCCAGCTAGCTTCCAGGTTGATTTGTTACAGCAAAAAAAGACCACTAAACAAACCGTCTCTCTGCCTGTCTGCGTATTCTGAATTTGCTTTGCTTTGCTTTGCTTACAGCACACGAATGCTAGTGAGAATTAAATAGTTGGACATATCAACTTCCAATAGCCATGCTTTACAGTGCATTAATCAGGTCAACAACATTGGACTTAAATCATAGAATCGCTTGGTTGGGAAAGATTTTCGAGATCATCGCATCCAATCGTACCTGTCCACTACTCAACCAGATAGCTAAGCACTTCACCCACCTGTCTTTTGAATCCCTTCAGGGACGATGACTCCACCACCCCCCTGAGCAGCCTCTGCCAGTGCCTGACAATTCTTCACGATGAGGGTGGTGAGGCACTGGTACAGGCTGCCCAGAGAAGTCGTGGTTGCCCCCTACGTGGAGGTGTTCAAGGCCAGGTTGGATGGGGCGTTAAGCGACCTGATCCAGTGGGAGGTGTCCTTGCCCATGGCAGGGGGGTTGGAACTGGATGGGCTTTGAGGTGCCTCCCAGCCCAAACCATTCTACGATTCTGTGATTCATGTACCCATCTTTCGAATCCCTCCAGGGATGGTGACTCCACAACTTCCCTGGGCAGCCTCTGCCAGTGCCTGAGAACTCTTTCAGCGAAGAAATTTTTCCTCATGTCTAGTCTGAACCTCCCCTGGCACAACTTGAGTCCATTTCTTCTCATCCTGTCACCTGTCACTTGGGAGAAGAGCCCAGCACCCACCCCGTCACAGCCTCCTTTCAGGCAGTTGTAGACAGTGATGAGGTCTCCCCTCAGCATCCTTTTCTCCAGGCTAAACAACCCCATTTCCTTCAGCTGCCTCTCATAACCCTTGTTCTCCAGCCCCTCCCCAGCTCCGTTCCCTTCTCTGGACGTGCTCCAGCCCCTCAATGTCCTTCTTGGAGTGAGGGGCCAGAACTGACCCCAGCACTCGAGGTGTGGCCTCACCAGTGCTGAGCACGGGGACACAATCCCTTCCTTTGCCCTGCTGGCCACGCTGTGTGAACCCCAAGAGATGAACAGCTCTTAAGACTTGTTCTCCACCCCTGAAGGCAGCTTGGAAGCCACGGCGGGGCTGAGCGGGGACACTCAGGGACGCCCCCTCCCCGCTCCCTCCGGGGCAGCCGCGGCCCGAGTGCCCGCTGCGCGCGCGGAGTCAGCGGGGGGGGGCGGGGCGGGGCGGGAGCGGCGTGCGCGCCGCCCGCCGGAATGTGTCGGGCGCGGGCCCGGCCCTGAGGCGGCTGCGCGGCCCGCACAGCCCGGCTGCCCCTGCCCTCCCGCTGCGCTGTGCGCCCGGCCGAGCGGGGAGGGCGACTCGCCTGCCGGCGGAGAGAGAGGGGGCTGCTCCGGCCCCGCCGCCGGGTGAGGTGAGGGAAAGGAAGGCGGTGTCCCGTGAGGGGTATGCGGGACGGTGAGGGTCTGGTGAAGGGGGACGGGAGGCGGGGGGGAGAGTCTTGTGAGAGGGGGAAGTCTTGGGGGGGGCTGGTCCTGTGAGGGGGATGCGGGAGGGGGGTCCTTTGAGAAGGAGAGAGTCGTGAGGAGGAGGGGGCTCGTGAAGGGGGGAGGGGTCCCGTGAGGGGGGGGGGGGCAGCGGGGGGTCTCTTGAAGGCGGGGCTCGTGGGGGGGTGTTGTTCGTGAGAGGGGTTGCCGTGAGGTCATGAGGGGGTGATGTGGTTGTGGCGGGTGGTCCCGTGAGGGGGAGGAGGTGTCTCATGAGGCAGGGCGGTCTCGAGGGGGGTTACGTGAGGGGGTTTATCTGCTGAGGGGAGAGTGGGTAGTGGGGGCGGTCTCGTGGCGAGGGCAGGAGGGAGAGCGACCTGAGGGTGGGAGTCCCATGAGAGGGGGTGTCATGAGGTGGGGGTCTGGTGAGGGGGAGCGGTTGTCGTGAGGGGGGATCCTGGGGGTGGGACGGGAGGGAGTCCCGTGAGGGGATGTGTCCTGAGTAGGGGGGGGTCAGGAGACGCCGCTCCCTCAGGAGAAGCGGCGGTGGGGGGTGACGGTGCCCCCTGTGTGGCCGTGCCCGGTGACCTAAGGCGACTTCCTCCTCCTTTTCGGGCCCCACAGGAGGACGCAGGAGGAGTTGTTTTCGTGGTGAGGGCAGGGTCAGGGCTGTGGAAGCGTTCATCTTCCTCGTCCTCCTGCTGAGGAAAAGTGAAGTCACTTCCCAAGAGCCTGAACTAGCAAACTGCTCTCATAAGTATCTTTTTTTTCTTTGAAAAATCATGCTATAAAGAAGACAGGCTATCAGAGGGACATTCTGTCTGGCTTTCCAAAAATACAGTTACTTAGATGAAACTTTTCTTCTGCTTAAATCAGAACATTCCACTTCTTGTAAGAGGAACTACTCCTTGTAGTAGTTCAGGCTCATCCACGTTTGAGGTGGTTTGTGGGCTTCCTTTTTTTTCTCTTTTAAACTCATTTTTCCAAGCCTCTTCCACAGTCAAGCCCTCCCTCACTGTGATCCAGCACAGAACTCCTTGTCCGTAGATAGTCCTTCAAAAGCTGTTGAAACCATCTCCAGTGAGTACAACACTGTCTGACACGGGCTCGGAAGCTCTGCTGGGCGCTAAGTTTGTCAAGCGTGGCATGTACTTTGCTCTCACTGTCACTCTGTGAAAGCCGTGTTGTTAGGGTTGCTTGTTGTTAGTAGTGTTTTAAATAAACGATAACTTGCCAAATTTCACAGCTGCATGCATGTGCGCATCCACTCTTTTGTGTAAAAGGGAAAAAAATATTTAAAGCATCAGCTCTTCTTTAAGACAAACAAATCCAACAAGAAGTAAGAAATCTCTCACTTAGGTGGGCGTTGCTTTTCTTTTTCAGTGTCAAGCTGTACTCTCACAACATTGTTGGTGACTTTTCAAATGAAACTTTGGAGAAGGGCAGCTGTCCTTACTTTCTCCAAAGAGAGATCTCGGTGATTTTATAGGCAATGTTTTCTTATCCCTTTAAATTCAGGGAGAGTACGTGGCTTTTTTTTCCCGGATCTCCTTGATGTAGGCCAAAATCCTGAGTGTCCATGAGACTGACTCATGCTCCTCATCTGACGAAGATTAAGTGGGGGTGTAGGATAAGTTCTGAAAGTTACACCCGTGTCTAGGTTTGAAGTAGGATTGTAGCCAATAGCGTCTGTTTATGTGGGTTATGTGGTATACTAATTAAGAGGTTAGTTTGCAGTTTAACTTGAAGGGACTACAAATACAGTTTGACACGGTAAGCTCAAATTGACTCCAGTGTTGTAAGAAATGAACCTGAATTGGGGCATTATTAGAAGTGCTCTGCAGTGTTTTCTTTAGGATCGTTACAGTGAAATGTATTGTTTGGTTAAAAATAGCATTAAGTCTTTTAAAAATAATGCACAGGTTAAGATTGGGTAATGTTAGTAAGGGGATTGCAAAAAGATTCAGGGCATAGTGTGGCTTTCTGTGGGAACCGAGTTCCTCTGCGTAGTTCCTAGCATTTGAAGACAACCTGAGTTGTGGCTGCTCCTTCCCCTGTGTCGTCAGTGGGACTTCCACAGCCAGGAAGTGAGTTGAGAGAACTAATCTCATCAAAATCTAGTACTTTTATGTCTTTTTTTTCCTCCCCAAGTTACTTTTTGTTTAGAACAACTTCCTGAACCAGCTCACTTGCCTGGTCTTACAGACATTATCTCAGTCCAGAGGAGGAAGAAGTGTGTTGGTAAGGAGGAGGGCACACCTGCAGTCCTGCTAAAGTCATGTGAGTTGTGATGGGTGATGTACTTGGTTTTATGGTCAGTAAGTTGATACACGGAGCCACTACTGCAGAAAGAGGCTACCCCATGTTTTTGTTTGACTTGTGGTGAAGGTAGGAAAAGGCAGTAAGGGTGGTAGGAGCTTTTTTCCCCATCAGTACTGGCTTATATTGATTATGAAGCCACCATGCCATTTGTCTCTTATTTAGTTTTGACCCCAGTAAAGGGGCTGCTGCCTTTTAAGAGCCACCTTTGTGTCTGTTTTCCTTCCATGTGTCCACAGAAGTAGCTCTGGTTTTCTCTTGCTCTCTCCTTTGCGTACCCTTTCCTCCCTTTAAACTTTTTGTTGATTGATTAATTTCAAGGAACAATCTGGGGCTCTAGGATTCAGCTCTAATTTAAAAATAATTGCTTATATATTGTTATTACCTGTGCTGTAAATGGCAGGCTGTTTCAAACTTGACTGACCGTAGTAATTACACACCTTCTGATTTTCAGTCTAGATTAATCTGTCATTGAATTACACCCATTCTGTGTACCCAGTGGACTGATACGTTGTATTGGCACTTTTGATCTTGGTGTGAAAAGCAGCAGCACTCTCTGAAACATTTTTTCATCCATTTGTTTGCGTGCAATACTGAACATTTATTTTCCCATTTGACCACCGACTGTACTCATCTCTCCTGTGACACCTCTTAGTTTCTCCCCATGTATTTTAGTTTTGACCTTCTAAGTGAAAATTAAAATGCACATTTGAGATATTAACACTGAACTTCATAGAGATGTCCTTTTAATGGACATTAAGATGTATTCAAGTATATTTTCATAGGACATGTTTTTTGAAATTCATACCTTTCGCGGCTTGTTCCAATCTTAATCTTAACTATGCTACAGCTATTACAGGCATCATTATTGTAACCTGGATTGTTGAAGGGATTCTTTCTTTCTCTGAATTCTGATTCGTAAGCAAAGCCTGATGTGTTTGGAAAGAGTTTGGAATTGATTTATTTCCCCTTTTTCTGTATTCTTAACTTTATCAAAAAAACAAACTGGATGTGTAGATTATTAGAAATTACCTCTCTGTTTTTTAAGGTGTTTACTTAATACTGATATTGAAAATGTTCCAAGAGGGGACTTTGTGAGGCTGAAAGAGAAAAAGTAGTTAGTTTAGTGGGTGCATAGGTGTGCCTGCTTGTAAACAGTACAGAAATGAATAAATTGTTTTTCAAAACCTGCCTGTCGTCTCCTTGTGGTAAACTGTTGTGTTCATCAGGCATCATTTGTCTTTGGTAAATCTATGCTAACTATTTCTGGTCATCTTGTCCCTCTTGGGCGTGGGAATGACTTTCAGTAGTGTTTACTCCATAATCATCTTATGGACTTAAGTTAGGGTGGATGATGTGTGGTTATCTCCTTCTTGCTATTTGTGGAGTTGAGTGTGGTGTTTGCCTTTTTCCCACAAGGAACTTCTCACAGTCTCATGGCCTTTCAAAAAATGATGGAGTATGGTCTCTCGGTGACGTTGTCCAGCTTCCTCAGGACTCTGAGATGCATCCTGTCTGATCCTACGGACTTGTGTGTTTCCAGTTTCCTTGAGTGCTTCCAAACTGTGCCTTCCTCTGTTGGACGTAGTTCTTTACACGAACAGGCTCTGCTACCTGGCTTATGAGTCTGTAAGGCTTGAGGGCAGACCTTGCAAGTGAAAACTGAGGCAGAAAAGGTACTGTGTCAGTCTTTCTCATGTGCTTTGTTACCGAGTTGCCTGTTTTGCTGAGCAGAAGGAACACTTCTTTAGATTTTCTTTTGCTGCAGATACAGGAGTCTGTTCTTATTTCCCTTCACCACTTGCTAGTTTTAGCTCCAGCTGGATGTTGCTTTTTCCTAGTGCCATCCTTGGGCATACAGGCTGTGTCTATGTTCCTCTTGGGTAACCTCTCCCTGCTTCTGTCATCTGTGTAATTTCGAAACACACATTAGAACTGTTTCATTTTACCCTTTCATATCTAGAAATATGTACAACTTTTTAAGTCTTGGTGCATAAATGATTCTAACCTCAGCATGAAATGTTTGATTGAAAGGTATCGGTTCCTCCTATGCAAGCAGTAATTGTTACTAAACTCTTGTGATAAGGAATAAGTCTTGTCTGAAATGTAGAGTACATCTTGTACTGTGGTGCCAAGGACACAAAACAATGAGAAAAATGAACCACGCCTAATTTTTTTTCCTTCATTACTAAAAGAATTAGCTCCAGGTAGAACTGTTTTATACCTTTTCAGTGTATGCTCTGCCTTTGTTTTGTGATTTGTAGCTAAAAAGGGAAGTTGGTATTTAGCACCAAGATGACTGAATTAATATTTTACTTAATACAGTCTCTGTACCTAAGTGCTTTCAATTGGAATTAATTTTATATTTTTAAGTTGATGCTTAAATCCAATTTAGAAATCATTGGAATAAACCCAAATTTTGGAAATTGAACCATTCTAAAATGAATAGCTGGGAATAACTTGTTTCATGCATCCATTTGACTCCTCAGTTGTTATCTTTGAGTTTTATTTTTCTCAGTCATTCAAGAAAAAAGAAAGGGAGACTTGTAGTCTGTGCAAACAGTTTGAAATGAAGTTCTTAGTTGGTTATAATCCTCTGCATGTGGTTGAGTTTCTTAACTGGTTTAAGTATTGTGATTTGTGCTGATGTACTTCTGTTAACTTACCATTATGGAGATAAAACCTTGGTTATAGGCTCAGGTACATCTGTTACTGGTCTGGCTTTTCAGTCTAAATAGGCTTTAGTATCTCTTCAGTGTGGAACTTGGTTTCTAATGTAGTAAACAGCTATTTGAGTGGAATTACATTTCTATGCCAACCAAGGCTCATTAACCACTGTAGTTAATGGTAAAATTGCAGCCTGCACGTTTGCCTTTCAAATGTAGCCTTTCATTTTATGTTAGGCTACTGACAAACGTTTAAACAGTGAAGCTCATTACTAATGATGGTGGACAACTCCCTGGCTAAATTACTCAAATCCTTAGGTTTTCCTATATGGTTTCTACATAGGAAAAAAAAGGTCAAAGGGCAGAAAAAAAGAAAAGTGAAAAGTATTTTCAAGAAGCGGTGCATTGTTAGTTAGAACACAGTTTCAGTCAGTGACTGAATCCAAGAGTGAATCTTGAAGGCCATTTGCTGAGTGACTGACTGTGATTGCCGAGGGATTGTTGGGCATCCAAGTGAAGTATCATACATTAAGTCAGTGACAGGGGTGAGAAGTAGAAAGGATGGGAAGGTAAGTGTCGACAAAGGCCTTTCTCAGTACTTGCTAGGAAAAGAGGGAAGGAAGGCAGGAAGCATATTCCAGCTGCTGGTCTGTTTGCAGTTCTCCATGCGTTTGGTAGGCTAACCTTGTTTTTCCTTTCTGGAAAGAACAGAGAGTGAGAGTTAAGGCTTTGTCTGAGAATCTTATTCTAAGGATTGACTTTTAGCATGAACTAATTGTTAGTTAATGCTTATAATACTCGGTACTGTTTAGGGGAAATAGATCCTTTTATTGTAAGGTTTTTACCTTAACTAGAAATGCATCACCACCCTCTCCTCAGCAGTGTTCTATTTTAAAAGTAGTGGCACTGAAATGCACTGCTTTTCTACTCAGTAGTTACTCCTGTAGTGTTACAGCTTCACAGTGATGTAAAAGTGGCATGTGTCCAGGTATTTTTGGATGGTTTTTTATCATAAATTCTATAGGAATATGCACTTTCTGAAATTTCTCCAATGTAAACAGTTCAAAGTAATTTAGTTAGATATTTTGACTTGATTACTGCGCTTTGAGGAGCTCGAGTCCTGTTATCAACTATTTCAGCATCGTAAGTAAGATGATTCTAATTTGTGCTTGTTGTGTGTGCAAACTAATATTGTGGGGTTTTTTTCTGAAATTAGACAGTGACTTTGCTGAGATCTATAGATTCTTCCAATACATATTTTTTGTGTTTCATACACATGTTGTATACATGTGGTTATATTTCTAACAACGTGTTACAGTAAAAAACCTTATGTATGTTGATTTTTTCTCTTTGCTGTCTAACTCTTTTTTAATTTTCCTTTCAAAATTTTAACTTGGGATGAAGGCTCTGCTATGCCTTTGCAATTCTCAGGCCTTTGCAGGCAAATCAATATGAAAATAAAATGCAAGTAATCCCAGTCTGCTGCATTGTCTTTGTGCGTGTGTATTTAGATACAAAATACAAGGTCCAGAATTTTAATTAGAAGCGGATATAGAAATTCAATAACTGGCTAAACCTTTAAAATAAGCTTGCAAAAATAATTTGGAGGATTTTTGCTTTGTACTTCAATAAGGTACTAGTGTGTTTCCCTTTATTAAGAGTTTGAAATCTGTGAACTCATACTTTATTCAAATACTGGATTCTATGATTTAGACTGACCTATCTGAAATGCATGTGGCAGAAAAAGAATTTTTTCCCCTACTCTGTGAACCTTGTGTTTTATTTTGTTCCACTGTTTATTTTATTTATCCCAATGATTATTATTATTTATTTTGATTATTTCCTGTTGTTTTGAAGTGGGCTCTCCCCAGTAACTTCTTGGTGTCAGCACTGCATAAGCAGTAGCTGTCTCTAATCGTGGCTTCTTGGTGTCTGTGTTGTGTGCGTTACCATGCTAATACAGGTGCATGTGCGGTCAGCTGGCTGAAGAACTGCTCCAATCCTCTGTCTCTCCCTGCATTGTCAGTCACTTAGGCTGTGCAGTCCTTTTCAGCCTGCAACTGCCCAGCTACCTGTGCAATCTTAGCAGAAGAGGTGAAAGAGTTGCAGCTTTTTTAGGCAGTTCTTCACCTCCTGCATCTTTAAGATATTACTGAAATAACTGTAGCTTGCTAGTATCAATGTTTTCAGCTTTACTCAAGTGGTTGGGAGCATTGGGGTGCAGAACAGTGATGGAGCTAAAAGAGAACTTTTTCTATGTGCCTGCAGCTGGTCTGAGAGTGAAACTCGAACTGGAACTTGAGTCAGGTGGTGCGGTGAAGGCTGGCCCTTGGAGAAACTAGCGCTTTCTATTCATGTAAGGCAGTTGTGTTTGCCAAGAGATGTACACTTTTCTTATAAAAAGGTGTTTTTATTCTTGTTGCACTTGATCCTAACTGTTAGTAGTGTTGGCAGTATAACTTTCCAAGAAATTGGGAACTGCTCGCTGGAATTCTTGGAGAGAGCTGTTTGGTAATTTTGAGGAAACCAGAGTAAGGAAGGAAAATGACTACAGGAACAGTAGGAAAGGCAGTAACTGATTTTTACATTGGTTTTGATGTTAATTGCTGCGGTTTGTTGCTATAGGGATATATAAAAATTGTGAGGGGAGAGGGCAAAGAGTTGATCGGCTAGTGTTGTTTCTACTTGTGAACAGCATCGATTACTATGTGTCAGCCAGAGGCATGTATGCTACTGTAATGTGTTCTTCAACTGAAGTCACTTATGCTACTAACTTCCGTGTGTGGGCAAGTCTTAGGCCTGAATAATGGCTTAAAGAATTGTTAAAAAGAATCCCCCCAACCTTATTTTTAAGTCTGTTTTGTCTGGGATGTAGCTTGTTATCCATGACCCTTACTTACTCAAACCACACAAATAGAAAGAGGGGAAGTACCCAGCCTGATGGAAAGCACTACCTTTGCAGCTAGCAGCCTCCCTGGTGTTCTTTCACTTACCTGGGCTGGTATTTTGTCTAGTGTTCATGATGCTGCTTCTACCTAATATGTAAATTTTAGAGGTTCAAATTAGGGGGATTGTTTTGTTTATAAATTTGCTTCTCATCTCCCTGTACTTGCAGTAGTTGATGGTCTTTGCTGAGGAAGAGGGATGGTGCTTCTCCGTTTGACTGTAAATGTTGGCCACTTGCATGCCTGAGTCATGCTCTGGTGAAGTACCAATCGTGTACCTACCGTTCCTCCAGAAGGGCTCTTCACCCTGATGATCCTCGAGTTAAAATAAAGAAAAACAGTATTTCCCTGAGTGATTCCAAACTGTGAATCTGTATAATGTTTAAGTGGTTCAGTGGCTTATGGGTAATCCAGAGATTCAAGTCAGGAAAGCTATTTCTCCCCTTTGTAATAAATGTCTCAGTATTCATAATGAGATGTGTTTAAGAAGAGCTGGTTAGAGTTTATTGGAGAAGAGGAGGATATAGTGTGTTTTTGAAGGAGAGCAGGCATTTTCTCGTTTAGGTAGTTCTCTTTTGATTCTGTTTTCCTTAAATTGTTTTTCCTTGGCTACAAGTCTGACATGTAAGAACAGTCTGCAAGCCCTCGGTATCCAGGCATCCGGTACAACAATTAAAAACAATTTGCCATCCATGAACAGACTAATTATTTGCCTTGCCTACATAGTAGATGTTTGGTTTCAGAGAGGAGACAGTATTGCCAAAATAAGCAGTGTCATTACTTTCTAGTTGTGGACCTTTTGCTTGTTTGTTTTTTTTTTTTTCCGTTTGGAAAGACTTTTGTTCTTAACATTGCTTTCCTGAGAATTAGAACAGTTTTTATATGCCTATACATATATGTATTTTAAAATATAGTGATACAGCAGTCAGCTCTCTGTATCAGACTGATTTTAATCTTGGAAAACAACATCGGTAATCCAAGCAAATGCTTCTTTGTTTGATTTTCCCTGTATGTGCTTTACAGTCTTTCAATGCCAGAGATAAGACACTGGGAAAGAATTTATTAGTAATCAAACAGTAGCAAGTATGAGACTTAGCTTTTTGTATAAAGATTACACAAGAAATAATTCAGATTAGAGGTAAAATTATAGTGCTGTTGTTGTCAGTGAGATCTGAACAAATGGGTTTTATGATACCTAGGATTTTCTTCTGTACATGTCCACTCAGTCAATAGAGACAAGAGTTTTGAAGAAGATGGGATTCAACATCCAATATAATAAGGAATTTATATAAAGTTCTTTAGTCTTCCAGTGAAAAGCATTGCAAAGGTAAAGCTCTGTGTATTTGAAGCAGTGGTTAATTTCTGTGGAAGGTATGCCTTGTTAATAGTAGCAGCCCACAGGGATGAGCACTCTGTATGCCTCTGTTAAAGTTAGCGGGTTTATGGGGCGAGGGCTGCGGTGACAAGAGTTTTGACGTACTTCTTGAAAGTGAGGTGCTGTGGTTGAGACTGTCAGTTATGTGTGTGTAGAACTAACTGTCTGTCCATCTTCCAGTTGCCTAAAGTGGCAACTTAGAATGTGACCAAATCACTTCAGTAAACTAGAAATCTGAGTCATGTAGCGTCTGTGATTACAAGATCAGTTAGCTTGTCATGTGTTGTGTAGCTTACAAAGGGAATAAACCATGCATTTCAGTGTACATTTACACTCCAGATGTCTGTTAGCAGAAGATGAATCTCTGCACAGCTGTATTGGACCTTCCTCTTCAGAAAGGTCTGAGATTCTCCTGAGGAACCTTAGTTCTGAAACTAGGTAGAACTTATTTACCAGTATCTTACTTGGGGTTTAAGATATTTTTCAGAGCAAGATCCACCCCACTCCCCTTTTAAAATGAGGTGAGTCTGATTAATTCCTTTGTATGTCCAAAATCCTCTGGTCTGAAAATCTGTTAGTCAGAAAGCGTTTTCTGAAATGAGTAATTTAGAAATTGTCAATCCTTTTGTGATAGTAGGCTTTTATTTAGCTGAGTTCAGGAAAGTGTCCTCCTATGTGCTTGTTGCTGGGGTTCTGCGTGTTTTTTTCTGTGTGATATTGTTCATCAAAGTGTGGAGGAACAATTTTCTTCTCTATAGGGAAGAGCATGACTGTTGAAGGTACTTCTTTTGTAAAAATTACTTCCTTGCGGTAATAGTACAAACTTCCCAGTATTTATTACTGTTATGAGAACTTTCAAAGCACAATTTGTTGTCATCTTTATGAAAGTGCTGCTGGAAGAGCAGTTCTGACTCTTGGCTCTGATGGTTTGAGAAGGTACCATCTGGTGTGAGGTTTCACTCCTTGGAGTGATGCTGGTAGAACAGAAGGTGTATTCACACTTTGGCCGCATTTGTTTGGAACCAAACTGCACTGGCAGCTTAAACTAAGCCGCTGGGCTGCCTGCAAAGGTAGCTGAGGTGCATTGTGTTTGCTGATGTTGCTGTCCCCTGACTATCAGCCCCTCTGTGCTAGTAACTGCCCTGCTAACTTTAAACTGATAAAGACCATGCTAAAACTCTTTCACCAGTGTTCTGAGACAGCATT
The DNA here is from genome assembly GCA_033558235.1 of Neomorphus geoffroyi. NCBI lineage: Eukaryota > Metazoa > Chordata > Aves > Cuculiformes > Neomorphidae > Neomorphus > Neomorphus geoffroyi. The sequence continues at coordinate 6,208,580 of JAUMJM010000074.1, forward strand.
CAGTACCAGGATTGTCTGCTGCTAACTTCAGTGAACAAGCTTGATGTGACTCTAGACTGTACAACTGTCTGTATGTTCTTACCAATGCAGTCAGGAATAAATTCTTAGATTCTTTCAGCTTTTCATTAGAAAGGACAATCAAAAGTGAGACTTACTTATAAGTTTAGTAGTAAGGGCCTGTTCATAGATACTGTACATGTCTAATAGGTGACACTGTCATTTGTTCTTTACCTTTTGTAGGAAGAAGGGAAGTTCAACTACGTAACTCATTACTGAGTAAAAAAGGAGTATAATGACAAAAGGGAAGTTACATAACCATCTACTGACTGGAGGTGTCTGGAAAGTCCAGAATGCACATGTCCCTTTTCTTGTTACTAAAGGATAAGAATTCCCTTCAGGTGTTTTACTCCTTCCCTTTCCCAAATAAACTTAATGCATGGTTCTTTCAGAGATATGTTTTTCTTTTTGCCGCTTTACCTCAAAAGTTCTTAACTGAAATATTAGGTCATATGCTTTTAAAAGGTAAAAATAGCAGCTTTTCTCCTCTAAAGAGCTTACCGCTTAAGATTCTGTAAATTTCACTGATCTTCGTGAAACTCACAGTTATGTTCTTAAACTGTGACATGACCTTTACTCAAGTTGATTAATTTGAAAAATGACTTGATCCTGATTTTTGGTTCTTAGTTTGTCTCTGGCATTAAGGACTGATTTTGATCAAAGACTGATCAAAACACTGTGTATGAAGCTTTTGCTTTCTAAATAGCATGTGACTAGAATGGGGGAGGAAGCAAATAGCCTGTTCACTCTGAGATTCTTACTTTTAGTACACTTATTTTCCATGACCAATCAGAGCACTGTTGTTCGTTTGTCTTATAGCAAGTTCTCAGGCACAAACATCAAGATGTTGTCTTAGCAGGCCAGGGAGGTTTGTATCCTTGCTCTTCTAACTGTGCTTGTGTGAGCCAGTGTAGAACTGCCTTCTTCTGGTTGAGGCATTTGCTTCCTGAATGTCTGACCTGTTTGTGTTCACAGTCTAGCAGTAAAATACGACAATTGTGGTGTTGTTTTGGCAGAAATGGGATAGAGGGCATTCAGGTGAGTAATGCTCATGACAGGTTGGAGTAGGTTGTAATGGGAAGCTGGAGTTAGGGGTTCTGGGTTTGTTTATTCAGCTGACAGAGCTGTGTATGTGTCTGCACTGGATGTGGTGGTTTAAGCTGATGGTAAAGGCAAGCTGGAGAACACACTTAAGGACACTAAAGGCCTTGCGGCTCAAATGTAGTTGCAACAGTGTGTATGGTAGGCTTTTAAATATCTGATCTGAATGAGAAGCTCCTTGAAGTCATCTAATGTTTGTAGTGTCTTTTGTCTTTCCGTTTGAAATTTAGGAAATAGGAATCCTCTTGAGCTGCCTTTATTCACATAGGGTGAGAACATATATTTTGTACCTGGCTATGCTTTTTTAGTTGCTTTATCATAATTTTCTTTGACTTTAAAAATGTTACATTTTCCTGGTTTTATTATTAAAATATTGGTACAAAAAACTTCCTAGCTCACAGTGTGCCTGGCGGTGCTTACTTGGCTACAGAAGGAAGAACTGGTGATACGCTAATGTTAGCAGATTGTGTTTGCCTTTTCATAATTAAAGTAGTAGAACCATCTTATATTGGAGTTCTTGTATTACTCTCCCATAAGTAAGCATACAACAGTAGACTTAAATAGACTAAACCACAAAAATTGTCGCAGTAGCATATTTTGTGATCCCTTCTTTCTGCAAATGTGCTGGGGGTAGTGGTGAGGCTTTGTCTTTGTCATCTTCACTAAGTCTAGCGATAGCAGGTATAGGGTGGGAGAGAGAGAGGCTTTTGATAGAACAAATCGTTGCTGCTGATGTGACTGATAGTTATGCTCTGCTGTGTTCTCTGATGGTGGTGTAACTGCAGAAATAATGATTATTCAGGATGTGCTGTCTTTGGGGAGCATGATTTTGTGTCCTTTCATTGCCTTTAAACACTTCTATAATATTGGACCTTCGCCTGTGTATTGAGGATTTACTTTGAAATTAATAGTAATTTTAAACTAGACTTGCAAGTGATGCACAAGCTCTTCAGCATTACTTTTACAGCATGCCATTTGTTTAAAAATACACATATAATAAACTATTTATAACATACTTAAAATCTTACATATTAAATCTTTGTCTTCCTTTCCCAGAAAGACCTTAAAAGCAAAGATGCTTTAAAAAAAAAAAATGGAACAAAACTTACTCCAGTGGTGAATCCGTTACGCAGGCTTGGATGGAGCTTAGATTACGTAATCTGTCTGAAAAATATTCATGCTTGCTTGGTCTGGAGATAGGAAAGAGAATAGAGCACACTGAACTGCTAATCCAGATTTGTTTTCACTCTCTGGATAGTATAGCTGTTGGTTAGTGGCTTTTTTGTAATGTGAATCTTCTACCAAGTGTTTATGCTATACAAGTCGGCTACCTGAAGAACCTGAGTTCTTTAGTTGTTCTGGGATTCCTACATATAATGCCCTCCGTGGTCGGTAGGTAAAGTTGAGGCTAGGTTAAGTAGAGGGAAAATCCTCCTGTAGCTGCATGTGTAAATGGTTAGGACAAGCCATGCCTTTGAAAGAGCATAAGCATGTAGACTGTAGTTTCAAAAGTGTATTGAAAGTAGTGTTGTTCCCACACTTGTGTGTTGGTCCAACGTTGCCAAACTGCCTCTTGTTGTGAGCATGTAAAGTAATGCCAGTTAAGAGATGTGGAGAGCATGCAAGTCTCTTAAGTGTTGATTTTGTGGTTCACTATAGCCAGATCTAATTTCCCCCTTTTCCTTGGTCACTGGGTATTTTGAAAGTGTAACTGGGAAGGAAGCATGGCCAGGTCTGCACCTCAGTCCTGCTGTGCCAGGCAACATGAAGCTGAACCTGTCCTTGTTCAGCAGACCTTTGGTTGTACTGCTCTCTGGGCACTTCCCAGCCTTGCAAAGGCAACAGTTGCGGTTTGTTTCCCCCCTGTGCTATAAGTGAGTCTTAAGCACAATAAATCCCAGCACCCAGCCAGAGTGTTATTTTTCAGGAAACTGAAATGGAAACAGAGCATATTTGGAAGCGTGTACTATATATAAAGTCTGCCTGAACGTAGATGCATTTAAAATATAAAAAGTCTAATAAACAGTCATATTAGCTTTTCATTCCCTAAGAAATCAGGGAAGACATTCTGAATTGATGTAGGTGATACTGTATTTGGTGGATACCTACAGCAGCTGTCCTCATTCTCAAGTGCTAGGAATGATTTTGGTTCTGTATTTCTATATCAACATGTTATGTATAGACTGACTGTTATTTTGCTCTTTTTTTCATTTCTAGAATTATTTTTTTGCTGTGTAGACAAGGTAAAACTAGTTATCGGTTTCTGTAATATTTATAGGTGCTTTTTTCTTTTTTTAAGTGGTGTGGTTAATTTTAACTCTGCAGGTGGTTTCAGAGAATTTGCTGAGAAGGATGTGATTGTGGTTTAGTATCACCTTTGACTTCATCACCTATAAATATAAAGAATAATAAACCCAACTGTAACATAATCAATTGCTAAATATGTTTCCATGTGGAGAGCATACATTTTTTTATGCAGTTTTTGGAAAATTAGTATTCAGGTACGCTGTACCTTCACACAACCTGTATATCACTCTACGTAAGAAGTGTACCTCTATGAGGGAGAGCGAAGGGCGAGAACTGGGGAGGAAGAGGGAGCAGAATAAAAATAGGGGACATGGAAGCTCCATGAACTTCCTCATGTGTTCTCTCTACAGGTTGATAACAGTCACTGCTGTTAAATCACAGGATTTTTAAACATGTGCCCTAAAAATTACACGTGATTTAAAAAAAGATTCCTTATATTGATTAAATCAGAGTTTGAGGACTATAGTATAATACATTCATATAATTTCTATGTTATTCCACAGTAACTTCATATTACACCTATAAATGTATTGTTTACTGCTTCAAAACTAATTATTTACTGTTTTTCCTTCTTTGTTAGGTCTAGTGGCAGGAGGAGAATACTGACCTGCAATGGAAGTCAAAACGTCATTTAGCAAAGCTAGTAGGATTCCTGAAACTGTATCTGCGTTAACTAATGAGGATTTTGTCCTGGTTCATCAGCAATCTGAGGACACCTCTGGAAAAGATGAAAAACCTCAGCTAAAGGTTTACTATTGCTTTATTTTAAATGTGCTGTAAGATTTGTATTGATAAAAAGATTGCAACTTCTTTTGAATATTGCATTGAAGATTCTTGTGTGTGCTTGAGGAGACTCTAAGGCTGTAATTTTTGTCCTTGCTTATTGCCAATGAAATCAACAGCACAGGTTAAGTAAATCTGTCCAAAAATGGCAGTTCAGTTTTTCTTTCAGTAACTTCATTGGGGGTCAGCTTTGTGGATTCTGTGGACTTATACGTTATTAAAGGACTAAAAGGTTCTTTTCAAGGAATGAACTTCAGATTAAAGCTTGGAGAGCCTTCTTTATTTAGAGATCAGTTTTTAATTTAGTTTTCTAGCTTAGTGCTACTGTAGGCGTGGCTAAGACCTTTTCTAAAAGCTTTTCCCCTCTAAATCACAAAATATTTTAGCATTTGGGTGACAGCACATGGGTTAATTACAAATTTTCCCACTTGAGTTGCCGTAGCTGATTTACTGGTTGTGATCCGCTTGGAATAACAGTAATTTGTTCTCCTTGAAATGACAATAAATACTTTGTCTTTGTATAACTCTTCAGCAGTTATAAATAACCAATGATTTCTGTCTCCATTAAACATTATCTGCTTTTTTAGTAGTTTTGTCTGGAAAGAGGGAGGTGGACTAGAGGTAGAATCCATGTTTTGACTTCATTATTGGCCATGGCAAGGGTTTGTCTGGAAAACTAATACTTGTGAAAGACTGTTTCTTGCCAGTTTCTTGCCATTTTGTTAGGCTTGCACCCCTCTTGTGTGGCACAATTGGCAAAACAACTGAAATGGGTTAGATATGAGTAAGAAAGTAAAATTTTATTTAAGACTCATCTATAACAGTCTGTTGATCTTTGTTCTGATTGGAGGATGTAAACACAAACTGTTATTTTGAGAGGTCTGTAGTTTCTAGGTGGATGGTTCTTGGGTTAGCAGTGAGACCATGTGCATTATATGAATGGGATGGGACACTGGGTAATATTTTATTGAATTTTGTTGGTTCTTAATGGGTTGTCTTGTTCAGTAAAGTTTCTTAACTTTTGCTATGAGTAATACTCCATATTTGAAAAATAATAGAGGAAGTAAAACTACAAGTACCTTTAAAAAATGTTGTTTCCTTCTGCTTATAGGTATTCTCAAATGGAGGTGATCAGCTGGAGAAGGCAATGGAAGAGATACTGAGGGGTTCTGAAAAAGACCAAAACAATTCCACTGCTCTCCGAGATTCCAGTGATGCAAGCAGCCAGGCAGCTGGAGATGAATCAGCAGGTCAAACAAATCATCAGTCTTTGCATCTTGTTTTAGACCCATCTACTACAGGTACTGCTAAAGTGCTTCTCCCCTCAATCGTACGTGGCAGTGTTTTTTCTTTACACAGTTTCAAGTAAACCTTAAAATAAATATAAAACTTTCTGGAGCTTCATTCCAAAGCTATACTGTAAAATACCCTGGGGCCTCCTTTTCTTATTAGTTGAGGATTATGGACAGGAATGGGTTATCATCAGATTGATAGCCTCTACTGCTCTGTTTTGGTCAAGATAGTTTTAGTTTTATCTCCAGCCCTCTGGATATAGTCCTAAGTATCATGTAGCTTGCTGAATGGACTGTAGTTGAGACAGTGATGCTACTGATGGAGCCTGAGAAGTTTCAGGACAGTGTTCGTTGACAGTGCTACCTGCAAAGAAAACATACCTTAAGCAGCATGATAAACCTCTTGGCTCTGGTTCTGTCACCAGTAAGACCAGTTTTAGATTTGGTATGTGCTGGGAATGATTGTGGTACTTCTCTGGAATTTGAAGCTTTGCTGGAAAAAAAAGGAGGAATGAAAGCTTTTTATGTAAGCTATACTGCATATATTTTATATAAAATATGTTGTAGCTTTTTTAATATCAATATTAGTAATACAAGGCTGTGGCCATCTCTGTGGGCCTGGAATTAGATTTCTTTTTCTCCCAGTAGTATGCAGAGCATCCTGTGGCATTGTGTCCAATAATTCCCATAGCATCTGTTTAGGAAGCAGAAAGAAAAGAGTTTTTGTGGTAGAGCAAAATAAACAGTTTGTGTAATGGGAACACCCTTCTCTTAATTACGTGTGCTGTATTTTTGAGAAACTTACCTTACTGCCTCGCTGTTTGATGTACTTCAAACAGAGCACAACCCTTAGCGTGAATGAACAAAGAAATACTTGTAGAAATAGTCACCTCATAATAGGAATAATTCCATTTTGCAACCTTTATGGTTCCAAGTATTATGGAAATATTAGCTGTAGTAATAAGAAATAGAAATAACAGGGCAGATTGTGTAGAGAAGTTTGGAATGTCCATCTTTGGAGATACCAAAACTCCAGAGAGGTCCATGAGTTACCTGCTCCAGTTTTGAAACTGGCCCTAATCTGACCTGATCTGTCTTTGTGCAGCAGTTAAAGCTAAATGACCCATAGAGATCTTTTCCAACGTAGATTGCTCTCATTCCATACTTGACAATTTTTTTCTTCCACCTCTCCTCTTGTTTCTCAAATATCAAAATGCCTTAAAAAAACCCACCAAAAAACCCCCAGAAAATAACAGTAAGAGCAAAATGCCCCAAAGCTCCCTCAAGATCACCCCTGTCCATAGTAGTGTGATGCTGGAAAAAGAACACTTCTGCTCAGTAGAGGAGCAAAATCCTTTTTTTTTTTTTTTTTTTTTTCTGCAGCTCCCAGGCGGTTTCGTGCAGTCAATTTAGCTATTCCAGGAATGTGAACCACATTTAATAGTTCTACGTGAGCTTCAGAAACATAGGAGAAAAGACAATTAATAAAGATACCTTATCTTTATGCAAAGTGATGAGTAGGAAATAGAAGGGAGGTATAAGAAAACTAAAGAAAAAAACACCTGTGGAATGGAGCTTAAAGAAAAATTGTGTTGTAGCGCTGCTAAAGAGAATCAAAAAGAATTTGTCCCTATGCCGTACTTGGAAACACACATTAGAATAGAAAAGACATTAATACTGAGTTTCCAAATGGATTTCTTACTGTTGGAGCTGGACTTCTGACTCCTATGTCCATTTTCAGAAAAAGTGGGAGATTTTGCTATGGAACTTATTCAGAAAACAATGTATAAAAATAAAAGCAAGTGGTTAAAGAAGTGGCTTTTTTCCTTCATTTTCAGAAATCTCTACACGAAGGCCATCTTCTCCCAGTGAACCCCTTGAAGAGGACAGTGTGTTGTTTAACAAACTGACTTACTTAGGTTGCACAAAGGTGTCTGCCCCTCGAAATGAACTGGAAGCGCTACATGCCATGGCAAACAAGAAATCTTCCAGTCAGGCCCCTTTACCTGTAACGCTTTATGTTCCAAACATTCCAGAAGGCTCTGTAAGGTAACATAGAATGTTTATTTTGTTTCTCTTGCACAGACACGTAAAAGGTAGATTCTGACTTTTTTAATAACACCGGGCAGTAGAATTGCTGGATTTGTGCTTGAAGTTCTTGCTGAAGATAGTTATTTTTGAGAAATTCCTCTGAAACAACAAAATACACACTCAAATTTAACGTGCACGGCGTAGTTGTTTGTGGCAGTTGCCATACACTGTCAAAAAAAAGCATATCTTGCTTCCTCCATCTCTGTTCAAATGTGTTAATGAGAGAAATACTAGAAAGGGAGAGCTGATAAAGCCTGTTTTCTCTCAGCCTCCCTAGTCTGTGATTGCCTCCAAGGTAAGTATGTTGAGGCAGTGGTAGTCCTGCTGGCCTTAGACCACCTGAAGAAGTTTCCATTGTGTGCTCTTCCATGTGTGCCGAGGACTTGAGTTGCCAGTGTCTGTTCCCAGACTGTTTCCAGACACTGCTGTGCTAAAGCCAAGTCTTGCCTGTATCTGCCTCGTGATGCACATGCTCACAGTGTCCAGGTACTAGAAAACATGATAAGGGTATTTTTAGTTAGTGGTGAGAGAACTGGGGGTTCTTAATCAGGGTGCACTATAGGCACACCTGTAGCAATCTTCCTTCCAGAAGTAGGGAACAGCTCAGTAGTCAACATTTTTATTTTCAAACCAAGATATCTGAAAGATGTACTTAGATTGCCTTCTTTTCCTGTGCTCGACCTGTGTATTGGCTATCATCTTGCAGAAAGACAGGAGGACCTTCAAGCACGTATATATTCTTCCATTTTGCTCTTTGAAGCCAATTTAAGATTTCTTTTGACATTACGGCTGTATTACATTTGAATTGGGAAATTACACTGTGTACTTTTATGATGGCATCTGTCACACAGGCTTGAGATGTTACATGCGCTGTACATATTTTTGTAGCCATTGTGGACGTTCAAGAAGGTGATTTTGCAAGTGAAACTGCAGGTTCTTTTGTTCTTTAATTGCAAAGGACGCCATGAAGCAAGGGAGTGCCCAGAGCTGTAAAGGTGAATCCATGTGTGATATAATACACTCCGTCAAGGTTCAAGTGGCACCAGTGTCGTGTTTGAGGAGTGTTTCCATTCCTGGGATCTGAACACTTGTCCTGTGGGGCTCCATTTAACGCATCCCACTTATATTACAGTATACTGAATCCTCTTTGGGCTTTTCTTGCCTTTAGAAGATCAGTCTTTTAATTTTGGTGTTACAGACGTGGGACAATTTAGATATTTGTTTACCTGACTGCAGAAAAGCCTTTTAGGTAGGCCTGTTTGATTTAATGACCTTTTTCTTTCATATTTTCTGTTCCTTTCTGTGACAGAATAATAGATCAATCCAGCAATGTGGAGATAGCCTCTTTCCCCATCTATAAAGTGTTGTTTTGTGTGCGTGGACAAAATGGGACTCCAGAGAGTGACTGTTTTGCATTTACTGAAAGCAGCTGCGGGACTGAAGAGTTCCAGATTCATGTTTTCTCCTGTGAGATTAAAGAGGCAGTAAGTATTAAATGTTGTACAGTGTCTGGGAAAAAGGAGACAAGTGGTCTTTTAAGAAGCTGTTCCACATGTGGAAATGGCATATAGTGCCCTGAAAAATATATTAACAAATACATAATGAGTTTTGCAGAATGTCAGCCAGTTATGCTTCGATACATGATTTATTTTTTTTCTTTTAGTATTTCAATAAAATTCCAAAATGCACTGTGAATTTGGGTGGGTTTCAGACTAAAGTTGCAGTGTAGACCTTTGGAGTTTTGAGTCCTTTTACAGTACTCTGCCCTAGATATTTTAGGAAGATCTGTGTGATAGTTGGGGAGGAAAGAATTTTCTAGGGTGGAAAAACAGAGCTTGAAAAAGAAGTCTTGTTTTTTGACATCTGCAAGAGCAGCTGTAAGTTGTGTTGTTAAATACACAATCTGAAAGTACATTGTTCAAGTCCTCTAATGAGTTGCCTTCCTAATCTTCTAATATATGTTGTCTTACTGAGCATTACATGGGCAGTGAATGTGGCATGAATGGAAACAAGGAGATGTTGTTACTGAATTTGCTTCATTATTAAAAGCCCGAGCTGAATGTTTTGTTATGTCAAGCAAGCTTTATACTCAGTAATTTTTTGACCTTCAAACACACATCACAATAACTCATTAAAATATTCTTTTATTTGTGATGAAACTATTCTTTTGCTTTTCTGCAGGTCAGCCGAATTTTATATAGTTTCTCAACAGCATTCAAACGTTCTTCCAAACAAGCCTCTGATCAAGTTAAGGACTTTGTTCTTCCTACTCCAGATAGTGACGTGTACACTTTCAGTGTTTCCTTAGAAGTCAAAGAAGATGATGGCAAAGGAAATTTTAGGTAATCTGAATGGAACGGGAAAAAAAAAAAATCTTTGAAAAAAGCCTATAGCTACTTATAGAATGCACAGCTACTATGCTGCAGTAAAATTGATTTGGCCTCTTTTCATAGGTGGATGATGTGTAAAGAGGAAGCTCTTGCTTTGCTTTTACAATTTTCTTCTCTATAGGTTTTCTGTAAAAAGATTAAAATTCAGCAGGGTACCTTCTAAAAGCTAGTTTCTTCTAAATACATGATTTCTTGGAGGGGGATGCTCAAGGTAGGCCTGTTTAAATAGAAAAGATAGGTAAAAGTCTGATCAAAAACTTTAGTCAAACCAATTTCTTCAGTAAATACAGTATATTGATCTTTTTTTTTTTTTTAAAATAAGCTATTGAAATCCAAAATTATTGACGATTTGGAAAATGTAAACTTCTTTAAGCATTACAAGGGAAAAGGAAGCATTTGTTGCCTGACAATTAATTACAAGATGTTTTGGAGTTGGTAATAAGAGTTAATTTATTTTGTGCTTCATAGCCAATATATAGCATATTTTATATCATTGTAAAACCCGAAACAACCTGTGCATTTTGGATACAGTTGTCTGATAAATCCCCAAGGCAGTTTGCATACTAAATGTGAGCCTGAAGTCTGTTTTTTTTCAGTGCTGGTTTGTCAAATGACTTGAGCCATTAACAATTTAAGTGGGCTGCTACTCTCTTTTCTGTATTTATCAGTTAATGTGCTGCTCCTGTGCTAAAGAAAGTTGTTTCTTCTATTCTTTTAGCCCTGTGCCAAAGGATAGAGAAAAATTATATTTCAAGCTTAAACAGGGAATTGAAAAGAAAGTGGTGATTACAGTTCAACAACTCTCAAACAAGGAATTGGCTATTGAAAGGTGAGATTCTTATAAAAATAAAGATCAAGCTTTTGGGAGAATAATATTTCATGTGTTTTTCTCTGGCTTTGCAAGTTATGTGACAGAAAAAAATACAACAATAACATAGGAAGTATCATTGCACCATACAGTTTGAGTTTGCGGGACTGAAGAGTTCCAGATTCATAGGAATATAGGTGTGCAGTTCAGTTTTATATTTCTTTTGAAGTATTTGTCTAATTTTGGGGTGACAGCAAGAAACATTTTGGGGTTTTTTTCCCTTTTAATTGTCTTTTTGAATGTGGTGTTAGGATACTTATGACATTTAAATGCTTTTGATTTTACTTTCTGTTGTTTTTATATAGTGCAAAAACATGCATTTACTGTAGTGCTGCATTACCTGCATCTCACTGTTAAGTAACCAGGTTAGGTTGTCTGAGTTGTGTTACACCTTGGCACAGGTTAGACTGAGATCGGTACTGGAACATGAAAGGTTTGGATTCATCCTGCTGGTTAGAAGCAGCAGTGTTTCGATGGAGTCTCCAAGATGAGTAGGATTCCTTTGTACTTTTGTGAAGAGCTTAGGAATGGCTGATGACTCAGAAATTACGTGAGGGGGATCCCTTTTGGACAGTATAACAAAGTATAAACCTTTGTGCAGAGCATTTGGACTCTCCATGTTAGGAATAGCCATTAGTTAATGTGTTCATTAACAGTATACTCTTGTTACTTCCGTAGTAGAAGATATTACATTAATTCTCTCTCTTCTCAATAGCTCAATTTTTAAAAAATAGCCAACGCCACAAGATGGCAATCTTAACAAACAAGTAACAATAAGAGAATTCAATTCTAGTGAAAAAGGAATTCAAGATGATAAGAGAACCAAGTAAAAAAAAAAAAGAAAAAAACCTCCACGGCTCTCCCAAAATCTAAAACTGATTTCTTGACTTGCTTTCAAGCACTTACTTCGAAATGAAAGGAATATACAGCAGAGAAGCACTGCAAGAGCTGGGATCTGCAATCTGTTGTCTCTGAAAAGCAGAGATATTTTGCCTGCCTCTGCTGTGTTCTTTAGCAGGTGTACCTGAAACTAGCGACCCTTCTGCTATTATAAAGTACAGCCCTCTCAGGGCTGGTTCTACCTCAGGAACACAAAGCAGTGAGTCAGTCTACTGTAGTGTTCTGACTGGTCTGATTAGGCTCACAGAGAAGCCTGCTGGTGTGATTAAATACAAGTACCGTGGTTGCTTTACACGGCACTTCATTGTGCTGTATAGGTGTGTGTCCACTGTTTTATTTACCACTTTGATTTTTAAGATTCTAGTTGTGAAAGAATATGGGGAAGAAAAAACACAATTGGGAATGTAAGTTACTGTTTAAGTGTAATGAGAGGGAAAACGAAAATCATGTGCCCAAACATAATAGGGACAAACTTACTAGATGGTGTAGTAATTGCATATCTTAAGACTTTTGCAGTTGATAGTGTTATTGACCTGATAGTTGCTATTATCTCTGTTCTTGATACAGTGTACTTGCCTCAAAGCTGTGAAACTATTCCGTTGTCATTGCTAAATTGTGAATATGCCAGTAATCTCTTACAGTTTACATTTGCTGAAAAACATAAGTTTTCATTTGAATATGTGAGTTTCCAGATGACAGAACTGCTTTTGTTCAAACTTAGAGAAGGTGGGAATGGGGGGGCTCTTCCTGGTGCATTGAAGGCTGTGGTGGAGATGAAGCCAGATTATTCTGAGAGGTGCAGAATGGTAGGATTGGAGTCAACAGACACACTTTACTGGAATCTACTGTGTTGAACTAGGCCAGTTGTCAACGCAAGGGGAGTTGAGCAGTGGAACAGGTTGCCAAAGAGATCGTTCAGTTCTCTGTTCTCAGAGGTGCTCTCCGCTTGACAAGGCCCCGGGCAACCTGATTTAAATAGTCCTCTTCTCAGTAGGGGTTTGGTTCAGATCACTTACAGAATTGCTCCTGGTTTATGTTATTCTGAGAGTCAGTGATAGAAAATGGTCTGACTGATTGTTAGAGAAATGAGCTGTACAGGAGAAAAATTCCAAAGTAAAACCATCTGAAATATGACCCCACTTCTGCATAACATTTCGCGGTGCAATTGCTTTCAAGTTTTTTAATTTTTTTATTTTTATATTTTCTTCATTTGTGATCTAACACAAATGAGGAAAAAACGTACAAATCAGCTTGCAGCTTCTGTTACAAATACAAAATTCTGTTTGGGATTTCTTAATTCATAGTGGAATATGTTCAAAGGAGAGAAAGATAAAGATGATCTGCAGAAACTGCAGACCTAAATTTTTGCCTTCAGTTTTCAGAAAGATGGAAATCTGAAGGTTTTAAGAACGTTTTTTTTTAAATTTTTTTTTTTAACTCTTAAAAATATGAAAAATATTTTCTTTTTAAAAGCTTGGACTGTTATTCAAGGGCAGGGATGATACCGAAATTCTATTTTAAAAAATAAAGAATGAAAGTCTAAAAAATTGAACAAATTGGATTTTTTTTTTAAGGGCCTGTAATGCTACGTGATGTTTTACACTGGTGAAATTGTGGGTGATAGAATGGGTGAATTTGTGACTTTTCATGTGATTGTATGAAAACAATTGTTAAAAGGGCCTGGGGAGAGTGTGAATTTCTTCTTGCCCATCTCTATCGCTAACGTACAGGAACTTGTGGGTATCTTTAAACTTAGTATTCTAAGTTGTCCTTAAGAAAAATTGATTGTTCAAAGGTCAGACATTAAATTCTGTCATCTTTATTCTGGAAAATAGTGTAATTTTCATCTCTGGAATTTATACTGTGATTTTTCCTCAGCATTGCCATAATACTAATTAAAAATTACTAAGAGAGGTTTTCTTTAAATTAGAAGCAGTAGGTGTCTGTGCCATTTTGGTCATGCAAATACTTTTGAAAAGCTAATATCTATATTTTTTTCTTTTCTTCTTAAAATAAACTTCACAGATGCTTTGGGATGCTGCTAAGCCCTGGACGAAATGTGAAGAACAGCGACATGCATTTACTCGACATGGTAATACTTCGATTTAATCATCTGTTTAGTAAGCTAGAAATGATTTAAAAAACGAAACAAAACCAAACCAAGTAAACCTCTGTCATCTGTTTGGTTTTGTATGTTTTTGTTTCTTAAATCCTGGGCTTTTATATTTTCGAACAAGAAACAAACTTCTTAGGTACGATGGACAAAACATTTAAATTAATGTCAAAATCTGTGGCATCTGTTTTTTGCTCAGTTTGAAGATGCTGATGAGGTCAGCTGACGGCTGATTGTTACAGATAGCTAAGCCTTCTGTATTGTGTTAACCATATTGCCTAAAAATTTAGAGCCAATGGCTGTTTTTATAGTTAGGCTTCAGGGAAGTGCTTTTATTTTTCCAAGATGCTGAAAACATTGCCTTTATTTGCTTCGTTTGAATTTAAATTCTTATGCAGAGCTTGAAGTAGTCACTTGTCTCTTGCAGTGCTCATTTCTTATGATTTGCATCTAAGAGAACTGCAAAATAGTATGCTTTCTGTGATGTTATCAGTTTACTTTCACCTGCGGTTAAGAATACAACCACTTTCAAGTCAAGAAGTGTCTGAGTTAAAGCAATCAGATGTTTTGTGGCTGTTCAGTTATCCCAGTTCTGCCTAGTCCCTTTCTTTACTCATGATGACAATTCTAGCTAACAGTATTTAGTTCTCTTGTTAGACTGTTTTATTTCCCTATTGGTATCTACTAGTTCATGTTTTATTCTATTTGCTGACATTAGTTCTGATTTTTCCATTTTTATTATTTAATTAGAGAATTGAATAGATTATTGTGAGTTATGGAGTGTAATGAATTGTCTTCTATAAATCTATGTATCACCTTTTCACTGTGTGGACTGTAGATTTGAACTCCTATCTTTACTCCACCTATAATTCTATTTACATTTACATTCAAGTACATTTAACTGCTGGATGTAATGGCTTATTAGTTTATTTGTTGGCTGTAGAATGTGCATATAAATTTGTGTTTTCCTTTCAACTCCCCTTCTGTCCATTTAAATCTGGAGAACTCGGTTACTCTTATTACTCTACCACAAATTGGATTGCAGTAGGAGCATCAGTCTCCTTTCATTTATAAAGAGGCCATCATACACACCTGTTGGGTCCATGGGAGCTGTCCCAGAAAACCTCAGGAAGCAGGTACTTCCTCATACTAGGAACAGTTCATATGTGCAGATTGTGTGCTCTGCTTATTCCTAGCAGGTACAGAAGAACTATTGTAGGAGTGACAGATGTATAGCATAAGGTTACTTCAACCAGATTAGGGGCATTGCTGTTATTAATTTTATGTGGCTGGTCTGACTTTATTTACATATTGTCCTGAAATTGGGCTCTTCATATCTCAGTTCCTATGGACTGGAACTGTCATCCATTGAATACTTAAGTCCATGCTTAAGTGACTCAGGGAAAAATCTGGCACAAATATAATTATGGAGTGGGAAAAATCAGCTTGATCATTTAGTTGGAGTTGTTAAGGTCTCAGTCTGTGAAGTCTTTTTTCCCCTGGACCACTTCCATGTATCCCATGGGGCTAGTTTAGTTTTGTGCAGTCTCTTGTAACTCATCCTCTCCTAACAACCATCTCGGCTGCTCAGAAAGTAGAGTGACAGACATCCCAGCATGCTTTCCTGCTTATAATAAACATTCAAAAAGTACATTGATCAACAATCTTGTCTTTGGTTCCTTACATAATGTTTCTCTTCTCTTCTAATGTTTCTTCTTTCTCTTCTATTTCTCTCTTGCCTTTCTTGATCCATTATTTCACATTCTTTATTTAGATTGTGTTCTCTAGAGCAAACGTAATCTTCCTCTGAAGTTCCTAGAATTCTTTCCCCATGCTTAAGCTCTTTCCTCTCAAACCATAACTCTGATAGAATCCTGTATGGTTTTATTTTTAGGAATCTATGGGAAAGAGTTCTGATGGGAAGGCTTATGTTATTACTGGAATGTGGAATCCTAATGCACCCATGTTTCTGGTACTTAATGAGGAAACTCCTAAAGGTAATTTAATTTAATTTTTAAATTTATTTTAGCTGACGTGGTTATGGTATATGGATTTTCTCCTGGGAATCATGATGCCTGTGTCTGAGTCCATATACCATTATGTTCGAAGAGGCCATGCCTGGCAGTTTTGCTGTATAAACATGTGCAACTTAGAAACAAAAATAAATGTTCATAGAACTATGTGTTACTGATGTGGAGACATGTGCCTGTGTTTATTGACACCGTCTGTACTCAGCAAAGCAGTATAAATCCTAGACATTGCTATTCTCTTCCTTTTAGCTTTGAGATGACTTGATTACAAATACTATTACACATCTCATTCATCTTGGAGCAGCTGGAAGTGGCACACTCAAGTGCTGATGATGTAGGAGAGTTGCTTGTCACTAGAACTGATGTTCTCTGATGTGATATGAAAGGGTTGAGTGCAAATCTGAAGTTTGTTTCCTATCCCAAGGCAGAGCTCGCCTCAGTTGCTCTAAGACATATCCAAATACAGCCACTGTCGCTGTTCTTACTGGCAGATTTTCGCACCATGTTTTTCTAGTAGCATATAGACAAAACTCTTGCTGCGCAGCTTGACGCAGTTTGTATTTTACGATATGACTTTGTGTCTGTGGTTTGATTTTGTGTGGCTTTTGTGTTGTTGGTTTTGTTTTTCTTTTTAAATGCTTGCTTGCCTCTTCAGTCTGGTAAGACGAGAGCGCCCCCCAGTCTGAAATATCTGATTCTAAATGTTTATTTTAAAAATCTGTGCTTCTTGCAAGAAAGATACCAGTTGTGGTGCAAAACAGTGATTACTACCTGATGGTGTGATGAATATTTCCAGAAGCAGCAAACCTTTTTCTTGCACTGGAAACCTGCAAGATTCACTAGGGCTATTTCAGTCTCATCCTGTGGTTGGTTGGTTCTGCATTCTCCTCTATTTGAAAAAAGCTGGAATTATGCTTCAGTGTCAGGAAGATGGAGCTATTATTGCGGGTTAAGATTACTGATCCAGGCTTTGCTTTAAAAACATATTGTGCTGCTCTGAGGACTCTCTGACCAGAGAGCGGGATAGGGAGGGGTAAAACGTTTTGAGCTGTTGTACCTGACTGACAGATTATAGCATGGGTGTAAGAAACATTCTGAAGTGTTTCTTAGTGTTATGAGAGGTTGAATGATGTCGTAAGAGACTGTTGACACTGATTTGCTATACATAAATATATTCCCTCAGCAAGAAGTTTACACCTTAAAATGAGACCTTATCCTGTGCATATTCCTTTTGTCTGATAGGGATCACGTACTGTATTGCCGTTTTCTTTGAATGACATTCCACTCCTGCGTACTCTTGATTCTATGCAGCAGGCGTTGAGGGTGTAAAACTCGGATAAATAAAATAGGTGCAACAGGATCAGTAATTGTATAGAAAGGGGTTTTGGTTCAAACAACAGTTAGCTCCTACCATTTATTATTTTGAGCAGTTTGACTGACTTTTTGGCTTATTTTTCTATTTTAGATAAGCTCGTCTTCATGACTGTGGCAGTGGACGTGGTTGTTACTGAAATAGAAGAGCCAGTCCGGTTTTTGCTGGAGACTGTTGTGCGTGTGTATCCTGCCAATGAACGCTTCTGGTACTTCAGCAGAAAAACCTTCACAGAAACATTTTATATGAAGCTAAAACAGGTATGGCAAGTTTGTTTTATAAAGAAAAGTTCATGCCGAGAGCATTTGTTTTGTCTGTCTTAACCTGGTTTTTATAAAACTTAGCATGGCACCTCAGTAGATTTCTTGTTTCTTTGAACTATCTTTTGCTGAGATGCTTAAATGCGTATTGATTAAGTAGGATTTATAAATGTTCAGTGGCTTTGTAAACTCAATTACAATGAGTCCTAAGTCGTCAGGTTTGTGGGCTTCAACAGTTTTGATCCTACCTATTGAATTCTCTGTAATTTCATACAGTCTGACATGCGTGTGGATATCTAAAGCAAATCCATTTTACTGGCAAAATTGGGAAGTTGCTCTTTAATTGTTCCCTGTAAAATCAACCAATATCTAACAAAGGCGAATCCTGACTACTGAGATTCAAAGTGTGAAGGAAGATGGCTGTAGGAGTATAATCCATTAAAGGCAAATGAACATAATGCAGAGGTTTCAAAGAGGCTATTGCTATCGTTTTTTCAAAGTGTCTGAGTAGGCAGATTTCTCCAAGTTTTCATAAAGAAGTTTGGAAGAACATTATCTGGAACAGTAAGTTCTACTGCTTGGAGAAGTTGCTGTGTTTTCACCCTCGTGGCTGCTGCTGAGAGTATAAAATTAACTGTCGTCTTGTCCTTTACTGCCCAGGGCTTTTTGAAATGTGAGGCTAAGGGCGTTACTGCAGTGATTTATTAAATTAGCTTTGTTCGTGTGATTTCTTGCTGATGATTGTAACCTTATGAAATGTTTAAATAGCATTAAAGAAATAACCGTTTTCAGAAAACTCTTTCCTGAAGTATTTTGGGTTGTCAGTGTGGTGGGTTGATCCTGGCTGGACATCTGGTGCCCACCAAGCCGTGCTGTCACTCTCCTTCTCAATGGGACAAGGGAGAGAACATGTAGCAAATATCTCACGGGTTGAGATAAGGTCAGGGAGATCATTCAGCGATTGCAGTTATGGGTAAAACCGACTGGACTCAGGGAAATTAATTTATTGTGCATCAAATCAGAGTAAGATAATGAGAAATAAAATCAAATCGTAAAGCTTCTTCCCCCACTCCTCCCTTCTTCCTTGGCTCAACTTTGCTCCTCATTTTCTCCACCTCTTCCCCCTGAGCAGTGCAAGGGATCAAGGAATGAGGGTTGTGGTCAGTTCATCACATATTGTGTCTTTGCTTCTTCCTGCTCATGCTTTTTCTCTGCTCCAGCGTGGGGTTTCTCCCACAGGAGACAATCTTTCACGAGCTTCTCGAATATGACTTATCCTTCCCATGGGTGACTGTTCTTCACAAGCTGCTGCAGTGTGGGTCTCTTGCATGGGGTGCAGTCCCTCAGGAACAGACTGCTCCACTGTGGGTCCCCCATGGGGTCACAAGTCCTGCCAGCAAACCTACTCCAGCCTGGGCTTCTCCTTCCATGGGGTGCTGGGTCCTGCTGGGAGCCTGCTCAAGCATGGGCTCTCCATGGGTCACAGCCTCCTTCACACATCCACCTGCTCCACTGTGGATCTCCATGGGCTGCAGGGGCACAGCCCTGCTTCACCATGGTCTGCACCGCGGGCTGTATGGGAGTCTCTACTCCCATGCCTGGAGCACCTCTTCCCCCTCCTTCTTTATTGACCTGGGTGTCTGCAGGGCTGTTTCTCTCACATATTTTCACTCCTCTCCTCTGGCTGCAGTTGCACAGAGGTTTTTTTTCCCATTCTTACCTGTGTTGTCCCAGAGGGGCTTCCACAATCACTGACTGGCTTGGCCTTGACCTGCATTGGGTCCATCTTGGAGCCGACTGACATTGACTCTGTCAGACATGGCGGAAGCTTCTAGCAGCTTCTCACAAAAATCACCCCTGTAGCCCTCCTGCTGCCACAACTTTGCCACACAAACCCAATACAGTCTTTGGAGTCAAGTTGTACAAATACTGCTCGATTCTATGGGGAAAGTGTGCAGAAATGGTTAAGAAGCAGCTTAAAGCATAGTTGTGTATTTCTTCTTTGTTAGCTCTGCCAGTCCTGTCCTTGTGTGATGAATGTGCATTTATTTCTTCCTTGAGCACTGAGAGATGGTATATCCCTTTCCCTGGGCACTGTTTGGCGAATAGTTCTCTGAGTAGGACGCTGGTGTTTTCAGTTTTTGGCACCGGATGAGATGCAGAAAGTGTGTACATCTGCCTGTTATCATTGCAAGATGATGCACAACTGCATCCTCCTGCAGCAGCTGTTGACCTGCGTTCTGTAAAGACCTGTGTTGTGTATTGGTTCAGAAAGTGAATGGCAGAGGCCAACTGTACCATCTACACAGGGACTGTGGTCCTTTGCCTTTGACTAATGAAACTGAAGAGCAGCAATTTAATTTTACTGGGCACAATGTGAATATTGGAGTTGTCGTCTTCTGTGGGGTACAGTAATAGGGCTGAAAAAACCCGAACTGTTTTATTACATGTTGATATTACATGACAAAAGTGCAGCTGTGTTTAACACTTACTGAGTAAATAAATGTTATGCAGTGCTGCTTCTGTGTTTCTTCTAGGGATTTGCATAGCAATTGAGAATTTAAAAGCCGAGAAAAACAACTGGTACATGCAAACGCTGAGAATTTCTTTAAATTTAAAATGTAGGTAATATATTTGAAAATATTACCTTCTCAGCTGTTTGCTTATCTATAACCATTTAAGTTTTCATTTTAAATCACTTAGAGATGAGCTATTTTTTCAGTATTACAGATGCTTTCTTTCTTTCTCTCTCACCTTTTATAACGTGACAGTATTCATGTGCTTCCCTTCCCTGAACAGACACATTTGTTCCTTCCTCCTGTACAATTCTGAGGAGCTCTTCTGCAGATTTTAGGAAAGCAATGCTTTTGATCTTTGAAATCTTTCTGCAAGATTGGGTCCTGATTATGGATGTCAAGATCTATGGGTGACCTGTAGCAAGTCTTTCTTCAGTCAGTTACCAGCTGGACAGTTTGTATTGCAAGAGCTGTTCTGTGAGTACAAGGAAAAGATGCTGTACCTCATGACACGCTTACTCCTTGGAAAACAAAGCCACTTTTGAACTTTTGGGGAAAGCAGGTGATCTTAAATAGATTCTAGGGAACTTAACAGTGAATTAATATGAAAAGCCTGAGCTCCAAAGATAGATGGCTTCTTTGCACAGGACAATGAATCCTGTGGTGTAATTTCCCAATGATGTGAAATCGTGACAGTCATGCTACTGATCATTGTGCAAACGTAGCGTGGTTGACTGCGGGTAAGAAATTTGTCCATGCAGTCTGCCTTGTTTTAAGTTCTAGCATGCAGAACCCTTGACAGGAAACTTCAGACTTGGTCTATCTCAGCAAGGTGCCCATTCCTGTGAGGAAGCATCCATTACTGTTGTTCCGAAAGTTAGCAAGCAATGAAATAGCATTTTCCTGCAGGGGGTAAACAGGACCTGCCTGTATTGGAAGAGATAAATCAAAACTCTTCTGAGGAGGAATTCAGATAGATTTGCTAGGCTGAACCCAGACTGGTGAGGAGCAGTCACATATGAGGAATGACATCAGTGCTGGTTGCTGTGTGATTTAGGATTGTTCTTTCTATCTGTCTGTCTTATCTGTCTATCTGATCTATCTAATCTGTCTATCTCACTGTGTTGCTCATGCAGATTGTCGTTCTTAGAGCATGATCCTTATGAAGATGGATTCCTGTAGGTAGCAAATTGGTGCTTCAGAAGGAAACAAGTAACCAAATTATTTGCGTTTTATAGAGATGGGTCTTGCAGTTAAGTAGAACATATGGAAGGAGCTGAAGCCTTGTAATCCCTGTAACATACAACAAAATCCAGAGTGCTTCATGCTTTACTCTCTCAAAAATAAAAGCTGTAGATAGTGATGGTTAATAATACTAGTGGCATCAACACTTGATTTAGCCAAGTACTTTGTAATTACTGGATAATGGTTTCTGTGAGAATAAAACAGGGATGAAGACTAATCTCATCCAGCTAAGTGTTAACAAAATGCCTAAACCCCAAAGTTCATTAAGCTGATTTCATGAGAAATTCAATCAGCAAAACTGGCTGATAATTGAAGCCACTGCTTCCAGAGAGTATCAGCTTTAAAGCAAGCAGATCAGAATGACTGATATAAAATGCAGTAGTGAAGTTCTAGTACAAAATTATTTATATTGTGTTGGTCCAAGTGGTCCCCATTTAGGGTAACCGTATGCAGAAATTCACTAGCTTGTTGAGATAGCGAGTGCTGGCCCGCAGTTTGTGTACATCTCTAGTGGAGATGTCAAGGAGCCTGCCAACTTTATCAGAGTTTTGGTTTTAAAACAAATTCAATATTCTTTCACTGAAATTGTGTTCTTTTTCTTTTTCATGGCTAATTTGATGATTTTAATGTGTTCAGAAAATTATCTTTGCGATTAGACAAAATGTACAAGGGACAAAACAGCACAAAATTTTTGACTGGTTCATTTAATACAATCATTAGTTTGCAGTTCTATACAATACTCTACAAATATATTAATCACTGTATGTCACTGAATAATAATTTTGTTCAGATCTGTAACTTGGAGGAGAAACTAATACTACTTTTATCTTAAAACTTGTAACCTTTGTATCATGTGTTTAAAGTGTGGGTATGTGGAAGTCCATTGAACATGAAAGAGGCAGAAAAAATTCAGAACTTATCCACCTTCAAGTGAAAAGGAAACAACCAACCTTCCCCTGTCCCTCAGCTTTTGAGGTAGTTTGCTTTCAAAGTTGTCAAATTCCTAAAGACTCAAATTTGGGAGAAAAACTACTTTTACAGAATGAAATACTTTCCATTGAAAATATTCTGACTTCAAATATATTTAGTTAGAGATACTATGCTCAAACTTCCAAGCCAATTTATCTGTTAAGTTCATGATTTAAACACTCGGGGACACACACAGGCACATATATAAAAGTAAACAAGTAAAACTTAGGCTACAAACACACTTTTGTAGCCAAGTGTAGCCGATACGTTTCCCCGTGGAAAGAAACCTATTACGAATGATGCTTTCTGGAATAAAAAGGAAGTTTACTGTTTTATTTCTTAATGAATTGAACACTATGAAGAGCTTTTAACAATTTCTGGCATTCAAAAAACATGAGATTTTGTATCTTCTTTAATCTTGTCTTTACCTACTAAAATCTCTTACCATTAAATTTTTCCCCTCACTCCAAGGCATTCAATTCCGGTTCCTGTGATGTCAGTTACTCCAATATTTTTCCTGTTTGCTCTCTTTGTTTCTTTTGCTGCAGTTTCTCTTTGATCTCATCTCGTTATAGCTATATTTAAATCAGAAGACTTTTGTCATCATCGTTCTGAACACTACTTAAAATGGTTGTTAAGAGGCAGCTCTGGAAACCATACAGTTTTATTTGCATTTTCTAACTATAAAATTTACAGAAAAACAGAGCTATCAATTACTGCCAGTCCATGTGCAGCATTGAGAAGAAATCTGAAGGAGTCTTTTGTTTAGCCTTGGTAGGAACTTCGCTTGCATGTGTTTGGATTTGGTTTTGCATTCTCTTAGAACTGTATTTTTCAGCAGTGGGAACTTAATACGTACATGTATTTTGCTTTAGTCTGAAGGAAAAAGCCACACCAGTGCTGGGGATGCAATTTATGAAGTTGTCAGTATACAAAGGGAATCTGCAAGAGAGGAAGAACTGGTCAGTCCAATGAGTGGAGGAGGGCCGACGTCATCCCAGGAGGATGAGGCAGAAGAAGGTAAGAGTAAATCAGCACTTACAGTTGCCATAGATAGTACTATCACATTTCTGCCGGGAATTTACTAATTTAATTCTTCCTATTTGTGTTTATTAGAAATACAACTGTTTTGAATGAAAAGATCACATGTAATTTTCTACTAACAGCAGTGTTTAGTAGTGGCATTTTTACCAACCTATTATTTGGAGTTCTTCCGGTGGTGGCAGCAGACAACACATGTCCATTTTCCTGTGTGCTTCGAAATGTGTTACTGATGTGTTATGCTCTGCTTTCAAGATAGAAAGCCTTTTCTAGAGGGATTTTCTTCTGATTAGAAACCTTTTGCCTTGAATGTGCTGCTAAAAGACAGCATGGAAATGGGCTTCGAATGTCTGTTTGTAAAGAAAACCAAAACCAATCATACGTGGACTCATACGAGGAATTTCCCCCCACCCTCAGGCTGATCTGCTTAGCATATGATTTAGTTTCCCTCATTTATAACCAGGCCTTGTCAAAATATCTGCTGGTTCAGCTGGGGATCATGTCAAGATTGCCACTGTTCCTGGACCCACTGCATTTGCCTGCCCCTTCCAAAGCTACCGTGCCTGCATGTCTTTCCCACTGGTGGTGTTTTGGTTTGTGGTATTTTTGTTTATTTGAAGGTGCTTTGCTTGCCGTTTTCTCTTTGTACGCCGGGGGTTAGCCCTCAGCATTCAGAAGAGGCTTTCTGTGTGCTGATTTTGATCTGGGTATCTGACCTACCAAACTTGTGATAGCTCTACAAAGTTATTCCTTAGATTGCTGGCACTGCTCTGTCAGTGCTATAAAAACACTCACTACAGCCAAAAAATTCCTTCTGGATTCTTACTGATAGGTTAGTAATTGGGTATCAGTTCATGCAATATGTGATTAGCACAGTCAGGAGCAGGCAGGTACGGTTACGTGGTTACTCTCTTCCAGTTACAAACAGAAACCCCCACGTATGCCAGGTGACACCAGACTTGCAAACCCACAGCCAAGCGCTCCTTGGTGAATGGAAAGCCTTCTACTGATTCCTGGGAGGGAGTAGGATGAGTATTGACTATCACTGTTATTCCCACCTTTGTATCAGTTGCCACTTCTGAATAGTAAAAATACTATTTTCTGTAAAAGGACTTTTATATTTCATTGGTATTTGGGATTGCTTTACTGTTCATAGCAAGAATTACTTCAGATTTGAACTTTGGGTCGTGTGGTTCAGTGTAGCGTAGTTCAGCATCTGTTGGTGTTCTTTGCCTTGCTGGATGTTTGAGTTGTGTAGTCAATGTTTTCTGGAGCTCTTTTGATAGGACAGGGTTTAAGTAATTACGCAAATACTTCTTTTATATTGCTTCTTACTGGGAAGAGTAAAGCACTGTCCCAGAGTTTGATGGATGTAGCACAATTAGTAATAATGTGGATCTTGTCCTTTTGGTGCTATTATAGACTGGCTTTATTTTATTACAGAGTAAAAGTATTCCACTGGGGTATGAACCTACTTTAACTTTGGTTTAACTCCCTAATGCTAGTTTCCATATTTTAAATGTAGATTACTTCCTAAGAGAAGACATTAAAAATATCATGATGTGACTCTGTTCTCATGGAAACTGCATTTAGAGTTATCTGCCTAGAAGTTATCTGTCCTAGTGGATACGCAGGTTAAATGAGTCATTTGCAGTTGTTCTAAATAAATCTCTTCATTCTTTTTCTTTCTTTTTCTTTTCAGGGTGCTAATTATGGTGATGGAAAAAAAACCCCTTGAGTTTACAGTGTCTTGCCTTAGCCTTGGAAGAAGGGTTTTTCTTGTCTTTAATGTTGAGGATGGTAGATGCCTGGACATGTAGTCTTTTTTCTGCTTGCGACCTGGCTAGGGCAGGGGTGTGGTACGAGGACCTTACCATTTCGTGGGCCAGAGGCTGGTGTTCCCATTATAGATATCAAGGATTGTTATCTGCTGTCTTTATTTTTTTTTTTTTGCTATATCCTCATGCATATCCTGCATGCCCACAGAATATCGCTTTATTTTCTGCAGAAGCACTGTCCATTGCAGCTCTGTTTGTGTAAGAATGCATGCCCCTTCTGCACCTTCCTCGATGTCTGTACTCTGTGTGCGCATACAGATCAGTGGGATGTCTTATGTCCTCAGTATATGAATAAAGATATTCATAAGAAAGAAGGCATTTTTTTTTTGTATTCTTGTTCTTGTTGTTTTAATGAAATGCCAAACATGATTTCCCCCCTCCTAATGATTTTAAATAGTTACTGTACTAGTGTTAGGCATAGTCCCTTTCAAGTGTACAGGAAATGCATATAGAAAACTGAGATACTATATTCCCTAAATAATATTCTTAGCTTTTAATGCTATTTTTTCCTTTCAGCTTTATTTTTTCATCTGAACAGATATATAAAAGAGTAAGATCTTTGCAAAGTCTGTGAAATAGTTACTTAGAGTTCTTTCAGGCCAGCCTAACTTTCATTTTTAATTATTAATATTGTAATAGATATTTCTGGCAACCCAGTCATCTAAGGTTCCTTGCTTTGGAGATAATACTTTTAAAAATATAATTAAAATTAATGATTTCTTGTCAAAACTTAGAATGTAAAGTATGTTCCTTGGTAAGAAGTTTTCTATTAAATTCAGAATACAATTTTAAAAGATTCAAATATATAATGGGGAAATTCTTACACTTTCTGGAAAGGTTTCAAATAAAATGGATTGACCTATCAATTTTTATCAATAAACAGAAAAGTACACTGTTAATATTTAATTTTGAGTAGAACCTTATAACAAGGTGCAGAGCACAATCGGTTGACCTGATCTTTCTCCTTTCTGGAGCATTAAGAATAAGTGAAACCATGTACAAAATGGTTTATATACTGCATTATTCAAAGAAGACAAAGCTACACAGAGCATTTTTATCATATTGTGGTTCTGTGGCAGAATGAAGTGGCTGACTGCATGTGTGAGCCTAAGGACTGGAGCAAATTGCTTTCCAGCAGAAGCATTGGCAAGGAGAATGTAGTCCTGGAAACAAGTAACAAAGAAGAAGGGGAAGAATAGGTTGGGTTCTTTTAGCAGTGGTGCTTACTTAGACCATACGTAAAATGATGACCTTCCTTTGGCTGTAATGTTTTAATTCTTCCTCTTGTTTTTTGTTGAACTATGATAGAAAATTTTAGGACGGTACTAGGTAACTCCATGGGACCTTCTTGAATCAGAAGAATGGGAGAAGGTTAGGATCCTTGAAAGTGGGATCAGTTCTGTTTTAAACAAGAAAACAGTCATTAAACTGCTTGTAAGCGTGTTGAAGATATTTTTACTGAAGTTTTTCACCGTCTCAAGTGTCTGGTTACTGGCTCTTGTTCCAGTCCCTGAATTGCATTGTGAACACAGGATATTTAGCAGACATCCTCAAACAGGTATTTCATGATAGGTAAAGCCTGCCAAGTCCCCAGTATAAGTTTCTGAGCATGCATTGTAGATGTCCTCTAGAACACTTTCAAATGACTTCCAGGAATGCAGCACTATTGGGGTTTATGTTTTTTATTTACTGCAACAATAGGATTTTTTCATGGTTTAGATACTGCTTTTCTGATAGCCGAGAATTGAACAAGGACACAGTTGACAGCACAGTGGATACTGATCCATCAACAGTGGATTTAAACCAAAAAGAATCCTGTTGAAATATGTTTATTATTTAGTTATTGGCCTGTAATAAGAAGAAATGTTATATAAATAGAAGCTGTAGAAGTAAGCAATGGCAGCAAAGGAGAAGAAATAACAAACTTCAGAGGGTAAAGCTTAATCTCCGTGTTTCCTCTTGCTGTCTTAACTAAGAACAAAAAGAAAGAGATATTGTACAATAGAAAAATGAATGGAAGAGATGTGGAAGTTGAGTGTGGAGATGGTGAAATTTGACAATGAACATAGAAACAGAAGGATAGGGGACCCTAAAAGCTTCAAAGAAATCTGAGTGTGATGTATTGGACAGCACAAAAAGATGGTGCATTCAGTAGATAAGGAGTGGGCAATGCTAAATCATTGCAGAAGATCAGCCAGACTAAATTAACTGTCAAATATTGTGGGTGGGTAGAGGCTGTTTTCAGGATTCAAAAAAGCAAAGGAGTAGAGGAGGTAGTGTTTTAGGAGTTGATAGAGCTATTATTTTGTGATAAAATAGGAATTTATGATGAGGGATAGTGTGAACGAATGAGGATGACTGAGT
Organism: Neomorphus geoffroyi; assembly: GCA_033558235.1. Lineage (NCBI taxonomy): Eukaryota > Metazoa > Chordata > Aves > Cuculiformes > Neomorphidae > Neomorphus > Neomorphus geoffroyi. The sequence goes on from JAUMJM010000074.1 coordinate 6,236,117, forward strand.
AAGAAGGATGACATTAATAGTGCGGAAATAATCAACTCTGCATTTTTATCCAAATAAAAATAGCTTTATCTAATTCATAGGAACTGTTTGTTACATTAATCCTATACAGAGTGATGTTGGTGAGTCCCAAACAAGACCAATGAAATCTGTACTGGAGTCTTTTTGCTATCTCCATGAAAATGGACTCAAACTGTACAAATCCTAAAGCCATGCGGTCATTTGGCTGTGGTTGTCTTCAGCCAAGAACAGCTGCAGTTCCAGCAAAGATGAGTTTTAAAATTCAGACACTTCTGAAGAGTGCAGATCTAGAGCTTCCAAATGAAAATATTCCTGATGAGTCTGATGTCATTTTCTAGACTGTACTATCTCTTCTCTTGCATTGAATTATTTTGTGCCTTACAAGTTAACTTTTGATATTAAAAATGAACTCAATTGACTTCTGCAGCTGCTATTGTCCTGCCAGAAAGAAGGTGATGCATGGATGGTGGCAGTTCTTGTTGTTAACAGTTAACAGTGGTATTTAAACTTCTTCTTACAAGTAAGGCTTTGCTGTTAAAAGGCAAGTATTTTAAATGTTTTGCATCTGAAGCACTTCTGTGGGTTACGGGAGGATTTAATAAAATTGCAGGGTTGCAAACGAAATGGAAAACTGGGGAATGTTAAGGTTGTTTCTGTTCCGGTTTATAGGGAGGTGGAAGTACAGGGAAGATCACCTGGCTGGGGCTTAAGTTCTTTCCTGCCCTGTAAATCAGGTTGCTGTTGGAGTTCACTTGGAAGCTCAGTTTATGGGTGAAATGAGTGTGGCTTACTTGGAGCTATTGTATTCCCTCTTCCTCTCCAGTGGCCACAGGAACTTCTGCAAGAAGTGGCTGGGAATACTGGGTAGGTAGGGATCCGTGCCTTGATAAAATCCCTTGCTCACACCGATTTTTGTCAAGTTCAAGGCAAAATATTATTCCATAATTCTGGCCTGACGGAAATCTGTCAACGACTTTGATTTATTCTTGCAGAATGGTGGGAAAAATTACTTTCAAATTAAGGGAGTTTTCAATTCCTTGGGTACATAGGTGAAATCAGTTTCTTCAATGTCAGTCCTTTTTTATAGCTTATGTAAACTCACTTAAGATTGTGGTACAGAGTAGACATTTTTCAGTAATAAGTGAGCATAAATTGGTGTTTACATCTTGTCTGGAAGCAATTGCAGACGATTTTGAATGTTTTCAGTAGTGATTGTCTTTTCCTCATCTACCTATAAACAGCAATTTGAGAAACGATTTTTCAGTCCCGTTGACTTATTAGGAATTAGAACTTCCTGTTGCTAGAGGAATCTGCTGAGGTTTCAGCCATGAATGCCATGGTTTGGTGTGGCCTCAAGCTGCCACAACTATGGTTATATTTCACATTTCATATCACTACAAAAATTACTTAACCACCTTTGTATAGATGATTAAAGACTTTTCTTAACAAGCAAATCCCTCTGAGATTTTACTGTAATTATCAACCTCAAAGTGAGATTCTTGTCCTTTTAGTTTTGGTAATAAGCTTTCTACTATTTTGTTAAGTCTAAGTATTTCATAATCAAGTGTCTTGTGTACTGCTTTGGCACTAGTAAGTAAATGCAAGGAAAACGATAATTTTTGTGTGTTTCAATGTTGATTTTCTTTTCTTTTTGCATTGTATTGTATCAGATACAGCAGCAGATATTAATCTACAAATCTATAAATTACTAACATGGAGTAAAGAATTGCATTGCCTTAGAATTATGACAACACCTCAAATATTGTTATTTTCTTGCGTGTTCTCAAAGATGTCAGTTTTCAGACAGCACAGTGCATGTGGAAGATGTTTATATTTACAAGAATACCTCCACTGTGCAGCGTTTAGTTGGCTTTGTCATCTGTGTGGGAGCAAAACTACTGAACTGAAGCGATGAATTTTCTCCCCTCTTTTATTCAGCTTTAAGCATTTGTACATCACATTTAGATATGTCATGGTAGCCCACTTGTATGCTCTCTACGCGAGGTTAGCATCGTCTCTGCACGTGTTTCTACACTCAGTTTTGGATGCACAGCTAAGGTTTATTTTTCTGATTCTTGAATGATTTTTGTTTAATGTGACCATAATGTAGGGCCTGAGTTGAAACTATGTGACATAGAAATAAGATAGGCTTTTAAATGCAGACATTTTTCTGGTGTTAAAAAGAGAAATTCAGTTTGGCTGGCTATTTCACACAGCCAGTGGGATCCTTGAAGAGATCATTTAACAGAAGTGAGGGTCCTTTGAGTGATTCTGCATGGGCTTCTTTATAAGGTGTGAAAAGCATTGTCTTACACAGTGAGTGAACGACATTGTTGTATCCCATGCTGTCCCGCCCTCTTTCACTGCTTACCAAATGCAGGGTTTTTTGGGATCCAGATTTTTGGTTACAAGGAGAAGCAATTAAATTTGCAAACTTTGTAAAGTAATGAAAATTTTGAGATTTGTCAGCATTAGCTTTTGCTTTAATGTTTCTAAGTGAAAAATATACTTCTTATTCATAAAAAGAAATAAGAATAAATACACTGAGTTTTGCTGTTACTGGTTTGCTTTTAGCGAAGAATTCGGGTACCCTTCTTTCTTGTTACACTCTTTAGATGTACTTCAGTAGCTGCCAAATTAGTTCTTTGGATTGGTTCTGTAACTTCGATATAAACAGAAGGTTCTTGTGAGCAGATTTCAATGCAAGTAGTCTTTGGTCTTATTCATAAATCCATGTTTTTCTGCTCCTGATTATTGCTCTTCCCTGTAAATTAGAAAACACACAGAACATGTAATTTGGTAAAGATATAATTTGGAAGGCATTTGGAAGTCTTTTTGTCTTCATCAGACTGTTCCGTAATATGCTGAGAAGTTGGATGGACCTTTCTGAAAATCTACCTTATTTCATACTCAAACGAATTTCATGAGTGAAACTTTTCTTTCACTCTTGCCTTTCCTGGCAAATCTATAGTTCATGCTCTATAATTTCCCTTTACCTTATAAATGGAAACTTGCTTTTTTTGTGGCCTTTCTCATGATCCTCTTTTATCTGGTAGGTATGGAATGACTCCGTGTCAGTAACGTCTATATCTTCTTGCCCTGATAATATGCTGCCAAATTCATCTCCCCCTTCATTTTTGTTCTTCTCCTACATAAAAATCAAACTTCTTATTTTTGCAGTATTCCCATTCTATTCCCACCTGTCTTCACAATCTAATTTCCTTCTCCTTCAGGCTGATCCAACTATATTATTTTTCATTGCCACCTACTCTTTATTTCACTTGTAACAGCTTCTCAATTAAAACTCATTAAAACATCTTTCTTCTTCAGATCAGTGCTCAGATCCCTCCTGTTCATTTTTATCTGCTGTATTCATAAGCTTCTACTCAGGATGTTCTTGTTTAGTTTTGTGCTTGAACTCTCTGAGCCGGCAGCATGAGTAGATGAGATGCTCAGGGATCTGGTTTAGTAGTGGACAGGTACAGATGAACTCAATCTCAAAGATCTTTTCCAACCAAGCATTTCTATGATTCTGTTGTTCTCTGCCTTCTTTGCCCTTTTTGTTAACTGACAAATGAGTTGGATGTTTAAGGTATTGTCAGATTTTGAGTGATCTAGTAGATTTTTTTTTTAATAACTGCATCTGTTGGAAAAGTAGCTCTGTAATAGTGGAATTGGTGTTAAACGTAGATGAGGGCAGAGTTGTTTATAGGACAATTTTTAAAGATGCGGAAAAATGCCCATTCAAAAGAGCCCCACCCCAAAACAGACAACCACTGCAAAATCATGAAGATTAAAAACATCAAGCACATTTAATACTTCAGTTTTTGTTGTCTAAGTAAGAGTTCTTAACTGGCATCGATTTCCTCAAGCCCCAAATGGAAAACACCAGTAAACAGAGTTGATGATTTTTGTTTGAAAGAGTTTTTGAATTACCTGGTCAGAGAGAGGAACATCCTGTGATCCCTGACTTTGTTCTGGGTTGGTTTCTCAGTTTTGCGTCTTTGCCCAAGTTGTCAGTGAACGCGAGAGAGTTATCTGGGGGTGGTCCCTGTTCTGTATTGATGGGCTCAGAAGCCTTGCGCTATCAAAATAAATGTGGAGGACGAAGAGGTGAAGATTTTGTCTCTGTGTGTTTGTGTTTTTTCCTGTGGGGTATTTGCTTATGATAGTTACTATGTGTGTAATTTTTATGTTTTGAACACTTGATGCCTCAGTATTTTGTTTGAACACTGCTCATCATGAAAAAACACAGACCAGCTGGAGGAAAAAATCAGAAATGAGTGAAGTCTTGAGAATGTGTCCTCTGAGGAAAGAAGTGGAGGTTTTTAGAGAAGGAAGAATGAAGACAAAGATTGTTTTTGAAGTGAGATGTACTGAAATTGTTTCCCTTGGTGACTCTGGTTAGGAAAAAAAAGTAATTGGCATAAATTGCAAGTAGAAAGAGTTAGGCTGGAACTGAGTGATACAGCCCAAGAGTGATGAAGTCATGCTTAGGGAGGTAACCTGAGGTTCATAGGGTTAGGTTAGACGAGTATCTGCAGGGAACTATGTGATCAAGAACTGTGTTCTCTTTAGTCAAGCTCAGAGAGCAAGAACGTGGATACCTAGTGGAGCTGTCTCATAAAGCTGCTGTTAATCCCTCTGTTGCTATCTTGGGAGACAGTCAAAGCCTCTCGTGGTTTTACAGAGCTCCAAATGTGCGCGGCCTCTTCACTGCATAGGGAGCTCTTCTGTGGCACTTCATCACTCACAAATATTTTATTATAAAAACAAACAAACCCACTCCCTAAACACATGCCTTTCCAACCCAAAATAACGTTATTGCCCTCTGATAACAAAGATAATTGTGGTAATTCTGAAAGTCTTATTTGTTCTCCAGTAAAAACAACCTTTCAAGCTATTCTGGATCAGACTAAATCCAGAGAGGTGCCTCTGCTATGTGGAAGATGGGCCACTTTGCAAAGCGCTTTCCAAACTGTTGATTACCAGGAATAATGAGCCATTGTTTATTTTGCTGAAAGTGCTGTAAAGTGCTAAGAGGTCTTTCATGCCAACAGTCATACTCTGCAAGTTGCGGGCTGTTTCTTAAAGGAAGGGGGAAGCTGTAATTGAGTTAGGTTAATAAAGTATCATTACACAATAGATATTAGTGCTGGGCCACTGAAAATACAGCTCTTTGTGCCTTGTTCTGAGTAGTCTGCTTATATAATCAATAATAAGGTGATCTGTGCTTTGGACAAGGGACTGGCAGTGGATGCTGTATACTTTGATTTTTAAGAGACTGCAACACTGTGTCCTGTAGTGTCCTTATCATTAAATCAATGAAACAGGAACTGGATAAGTGAAAAATAATATGCTTGGAAGGCTGGCTGGGCTGCTGGGATGAAAGGATCAATGGTGCAAAGTCCAGCTGGCAGTATATAGTGGTATCTTTCAGGGATCAGGATTGAGATCAGTGCTGTTAAATGGCTTTATTCATCACCTGCATGATGGGATTGGAGTGCACCCTCAGCAGGTTTGTGGGCAGCACCAAACTGGTCAATAATGTTGGCAGGCAGGGATACTACTCAGAGGGACCTGGATAGGCTGGAGAAATGCACTGGCAGGAACCTCATGGCATTCAACAGAGGCCAGGGCCAAGTCCTGTGTCTGCGACAGAATAACCCTGGGGGATTGGATAGGTGGGACACGAGTCAGATAAAAAGCGAATTTTGCAGAAAAGAACCTGGAGATGTCAGCAGGTAAAGAGATGAAATCACAACAGCAGTGCAGCCTCCCAGCAAAGCAGGCCAAGCACAGCCTGGGCTGCATTTGCAGGAGTCTGGACAGTAGGCCCAGAGAAGCGATCCGTCCCCTCTGCCCAGCGCTGTGAGACTACTTTTGGGTGCTATGTCCAGTACTGGGCCCCCTGGTGCAAGACAGACACAGACACAGTGGAGCAAGTCCAGCAGAGGTCACCACGCTGCTCAGATGGCAGGAGCACTTGGCACACTAAGCAAACCAGCTTTGTGCAGCCTGAAAAGGAAAACTCTCAGAGGAAATGTGCTGTCTACAGCTACAATGTCAGAGGACCAGGAGAAGACGGAACTAAACTCTTCTCAGAGGTGCACAGTAAGAGACACCGGACATAAGTTGGAACCTAGGGAATTCTGGTTAGATAAAAGAAGATTTTTTGGTGAGTGTGTTTGGTTGACTTTTAAACCATGGTCATGTTTAAGTAGTAGAAGAGATTCTCCAGTCTCCTTTCTTGAAGGAGTTCAAGGCTGCCCTCTCCCTCAGGTCCCTGAGTGACCTGTTCAAACTACAGCTGCTTGGAGAAGGAGGTAGAACTGAACGATCTCCAGAGGTCTCTTCCAGCCCAAAGCGTTCTATGATTCTGTGCTGATGCCACGTAGAGTGATGCTCGCTGTGGAAGTGCGATCCTTCAGGCTTGCTTTAAACACTGACTCTGAATTCAGGGATTTGATTCATGAGGCATCCAGAAAGTGTTTTGTGAATTCTGTGAGTCACATTGCAATTCAAAACAAACAAATAAGAAACCTGAGAGGCTCACTGTTACCTCTAAGTATTCTGAGAGGCTGTTTGTGCATATACCCAGTGTAAACCTCAGCCGCATGGGTGTCTCCCATCCTCCTCCTGTTCCAATGAGGCATAACTTTTATTGTCTAATTGATGGGCTGTGAAGGTTAAGGACAAATAAAGGAGAAAGAGAGGTGTACATGTTGCATTTAGAGGAAGGGATTTGCAGACTTCCCCACAGAACAAGGGTGGATAGAATCATGGTCTGGCTGGTGCTGCTGACTGCTGATCCCTCCCACGGCCTTCCTCCCTTAATTTACACCTAAGTGCTTACACAGGTTAGAATACGTAAATAGTCTTTAGAGTGGAATCAAAGTTTAAATCTATTTATTCTCTCCTTTGCCCCATTCTATTTTGAAGGCTGACGTTGGTGTGTTTGAAAGGGAGCATATGGCATTGCTAATTAAGGCCTGTGATTTTCTGACATATAACTGAATAATACATTCCAAATATCTCTGAGCCTTCCAGATGAAAGAATTTTCAGGGCCGGAGCACTGTAGCTTTGTGATACATTTTGCTGGAATACATATTGCTGTGTAACACTGATCCCCTTATGAACCTAGAAGCGTTTTGCATGGAATACTAGTGTCATGAGCAAAGAAGGGGGTTGGTTCTGTTTTGTCTGATGTTATTCCTCAGCAAGCTCAGGTAACAACTAGTGTGCTTTGTTCCTGAAAGTATTCCACGTGGCTTAATTTTTAAAGGTTTTGTTCTGGTTGGGGATTTGTTTTATTCACCTTCATCAGATTTTGTTGCAGACAGTGGATTTGTCTGTGTATGTTTCATCAGTAGCTCTTGTAGAGATGCACTGTAACTCTTCAGTCTCATTCAGATCTCTGCTTTCAGAATTCTGTGTAAAGCAAATTCTCTTGCTTTGCCTTGAAAGTGTGAAACTTTTCTGAAATTGTGGTTTACAATAAATTTCTGGTGTGAGCTAGGTTTCTTGAGGTTCTTAATATATACCAGTAATAAGTACCCTGTGTCTCTGGCCAATGTACTCCATCTAGAGCAGGCTTCCTCACGTTTGCTTTCCTTGTTTCTGCAGGAAGCAGAAAGGCTGCATTTAGAATTAAGCTCCCTGATCCAGTTAGAGAAATTGGGAGAGGAGAGAACTAAAAAAATGTGGTGCAGTTAATTTTTTAACTTAACGTTTTTTAGTTATTATCAGACTCGGGTGGTAAATGAGGAGATTTGCCTTTACAATGTTTTTGGTAATTTTAAAATGAAAAGAAAGTTCAAATACATTTATCCCACTGGATCTTAATGGGTTAATTTGGTCACTGGAAAACCTTTTATAGTGATATTGAACTTTAGTTAAAATGATAAGTTTGGGGGTTTAGACCTTTGTATTTCCTTCTCTAGATCCAGTGAATGTTTGCAAAAGATTGGGAAAACTTAAAACCAAGTTTCCTGTTGATTTATAATAGATGGATTGGTTTTTAATGCTAAGGGGAAGGAAGCACAAGTTGGTCTTGTGTTTCAGGGCCTGTAGAGCTGTACCAACAGGTTCTAAGCTAAAGTTTCGCTAAGCTAATGTTCAGTTTGAAATACAAAGAGATTTCTGATGTGCTTCTCTCATACCTCAAGGCAGCTGTTAATTCTCCTTGAAATATAGTATATACTGTCTTTGTCCTCCTGGTTCATTGTCAAGTTTAAGCACTGATGATATTTTTCCTAATGACTTGTAATTGGCAGTTGCTGAAATTATAAACTGGAAATGTGTAATTGAAGTGCGAATGTCAGGGAGGAAGGCTTATGAGTAAAATTGTGCTTGTGTTGAGTACTGAAGATCCTCCTCTTCCTGAGCTACTGCTGCTGGCTACATGAAGCTGGATATGAAGTGTGTAACATGTCTGAGGAATTAAAGCTATTAGATCAGCAACCAGATGTGACTGAGCTGTGTTGAAGAGTATGGAAGGGATTTTGGGAGCAGCTGTAGGTTTAGTCCTCCTTTTTTGTTTTATTTTAGCTTCCTGAGACAGCTCAGCTCATAGGAGACCCTCTAACATGGCAACTGTCTGTAGCTCGAGTCCTCCAAGGATATTAGGGCTGTTGTAGTGTGTCTTTTTAGGTTGTGTTTCATAGTAAAGGTGCTGAGAACTTGAGCCCGGTCAGTGTTTGGTAGTGTTGAAATTGTGCTCATGGTTAATTTTAGCAGTACTTTATTCAGGTAAAATCAGAAGAAATCCAAATCACTGCCAATCCATGTCCACATGAGGAGCTGCTCCAGGAGTGAGACTGTTCTGCTTCCGCTGGAGACCCACAGGACACTTGAAAATGGGATGGTTACTTGGACTGGGTGGTTCTTTGGGCACACTGTCCCAGGCTTGCATTATCCTTTCTAGTTCTGTGTATTAGTCTTACCATGACACACAGCCTTCCCTGAGTGCTTTATTCTTACTGCTTACCAGGTTTCTTTTCCATTTGAAGCATTCTCCTCTCTTCCATGCAGTATGACCTCTAATGTCACAGTGTCGCTTTTGCTGCTTTTCCTTGAACTTATTCAAGTAAAGAAATGTATTTTTGTGGCTGTGAGCAGGCTTCCTGAGGTCAGGGTTCCCACACGAGAGCAGAGCGGCACCGGAGGGATGCAGTGGAATGAAGTGGTGTTCTCTACCATGCTTTAGAAGAGAGTTTCTTTATGTGAAGTCTGGAGTGGATGTGGCTTTTAAATAGTTCTGCATTGTGGAACTGAATTAACTTAGTAGCTGACAGCCTTGAATCCTTTCCCACATAATGCTTTTCTAGATCCCAGCCCTTTTTCCTGTGACAGAGCTGTGAATTACTCCCTGGTCTTGTTCTGTTATACTTTGTGGTAACTTATTAATACACTTATTTTGTCAAGTCCGCAGAACATTCTTTATGGTTCCACTTAATATTTTCTATGTCTTTTTTTTTTGGTTTTAAAGATGGTATGTGAGAAGAATTTGTGAAGCCCTATATGTATGCATCTTTATTTAGCGTTTGTTCTCTTTGGTAAATAAATCTGTGTATGCTTTTGTTTTCTCGTTTTGTCTTTTTATTTTTTTGTAGAGAGTGACAATGAGCTCTCCAGTGGCACTGGTGATGTGTCAAAGGATTGTCCCGAGAAGATTTTGTATTCCTGGGGAGAATTACTGGGCAGATGGTAATGCTTCATTTCTTACATTGAGATTTTAAATGCTAACCTTTTTTCTGTTTTATGAGACTACGTGCTCTTGAGCAGGGAGTGTGGAAATGTTCAGCTTACACAGTTTAAACACTAAAATACGAACCACACTAAGTGTGGTTTTTACACCTAGTTGAAAAGCAACTGGTAAATCCTCTTATTTTAACTTGCAGCTACTTGACAAGTCTCTCCCAAAGTGTTTGCAAGTGTCTTGTTTTGTTGGGTGTTTGGGAATCTCATCCGTGTGTGCTCACTGCAGGTGCGAGTCTCCATATGGAAAAGCCTCTGGCCCCCTCTGTTCCCTGGAGCTGGGTGTGCAGCTCTTGCGAAACTCGGTGTCCCTTAGCGCTAGGATAGAAAAGCCAAAGCAACCCCAGCCTGTCCTGTTGTAGCTCATTTGTGCTAACTGAAGTACTTTTAATTAGAATCACAATACCACAGAATGCCCTGTTTGGGAAGGGACCCACAAGGACCATCGAGTCCAACTCCTGTGCCTGCATAGGACAACCCCAACATTCACACCGTGTGTCTGGGGGCCTTTGCCAAATGCTTCTGGAATATTGTCAGACTTGGCACTGTGACTGCTCCCCTGGGGAGCTGTTCCAGTGCTCTACCACCCTCTGGGTGAAGAACCTTTCCCTAATGTCCAACCTAACCCTGCCCTGGCACATCTTCCTGCCCTTCCCTTGGGTCCAGAGAGAAGAAATCAGTGCCTGCTTCTCCTCCTCCTTCCCTTGTGAGGAAGCTGTAACTGCGATGAGGTCCCTTCTCAGTCTTCCTCTTCTCCAGGCTGAACCAAGTGACCTTCAGCCACTCCTCATACGGTTTCACCTCTAAACCCTTCAGTGATTCATGCATTTGGGTTTGGTTTTTTTTTGTGCCACACATAAGTGCTTGAAACAGGATTCTGGAGAGCTGTGATCCTCCCTTAAAGTGTGTCTGTGGGAGATTAAGATGAAGGATATTTGTAAGCCTGGAGTATGTTCTCAACAGTGTTATTTCTGAGGTTTAATTAAGTGCTTCAGTAGCAGCGTATACTTCGCCAAGAGAGGAAAAAGTCTGTGTGTTTTTTACCTCCAAGTGAATGACGCCATTAGCAAATGCCAGAACCACTTACTTGGTTTTGCCTTTGTAAAGTAATCGCTCCTGCTGCCTGAGACAAAAGTAATCAGAGGCCCTTGATTTGGAATTGGCAAAGTTTCCTTTTCCCAATACTAAAAAGAGACTAAAAAAACACTTTAAGGATTTATTTGGGCAATCCCTCCTTTACTTGGTCACTTTGTAGCTTTGGAAAAACATGGGCTCTTGCTGCTGACCACCTGTTTAACAGAGATCTCGTGCAAGTGTTATCTGAATGAGACATCACTAGATTTTATTGACCTGAATGGAACCCTTCCCTCCAGAACCCTTCTGTCCTTGTCACCCAGGAGTTTCTGGCATTAATGACAGATCTTTTTTGGGATACACAAATATTTGATAGAATGATTGTACAAATGTTTTGGCTATAGAACCTCTGATTGATTTAGGAAATACTGAGAAGTGTGGAAGCCAGTTGATCGCTACAGACAAGTGTGTTTTCTTCATCTGAACAGTCGGTGAGCAGATCTGCTCTGGGGCTGCTAGAACTTTCCATAACCTGTTCTAAAGGGCTTCCCACACGAAAGTTTATCAGTTGTTTGCAGTTTTATATCTGGCACCCCAAGGCCATCCTGAGTCCTTAAAGAACTGTCCGGCAGGTTTGTTTCAGTCTGTGTTGCATTTTTGTTGGAAGATGCTACCTTTTAATGTAATTATTTATCTTTAAATTAATCTGTCAGTTGATTCTTTTAGTTTTACCTTTTGCCCTTGACAAGTACCCGGACTGTGTGGATGAGCAAACTGAGTGAACTGCCCACAGCTCGTTCTCTCAAGCTTCATGTAACCAACTGTTTCTTCAAGTTACTCAAGTATACTGTTCAGTGAGCCAAAACATTTAAGACTTCTGGAGTAAGCTGTTTGAACTCCTAACATAAAGTATACACTTAACTCAGAGGATCATTTATTAGTTAGAACATCTTAGTTAAAACGAGTTAAAAATGGGATGAGCAATGGGAGATCTGCCTGCTTGAAGATTGGCAGTAGTGAATATTTCCTTTAGGAGTATCTCAAGCAATGCTACCTTTTGAGATAAATTCAAGTGTACACAATACTTGAATTCTTGAATAGTGTTACGTTACATTTTAAGAACAAAACTTGCAAAGAGTAACAGATGAAAAATGTTAACAATTTGAAAACTGAAAATAGATTGAAATAAAATCTTCTAGTGTGTTTAAAGCCACAATATATGTGAGTGGAATATCTGTGCACTTGTAAAAGAAGAAAATAAATAAGAGGGAACATTTCCACTTGGAGAACTGGTGTGATAATTTGTCTCAGGTGAAAAATTTCTTGCACTTTAATTGCTTCTTGTCATTTCATTAAAATGTCACTGTAACCTAACGAACTGACTCAGCAGAAATATTGCTCCAAGAGTCTTCTTCAAACATATAAACAGGAATAAGATAATTTACCAAAAAGATAAAATAAATAGATGGAAAGTAGTGGAATATTTTTTAATGTATTGTACTGTTTACTGCATCCTCAGCATTAAAGTTGCTCTTGCACACTGAGCTAGTTCAGCTGAATGCTGAACTATTTCTGATGTTGTTTACCAAGCAGTAGTGATGGTCAATAGTAGCCTTTCATCAGAAACAGCTGTTTTTCAAGTTGGAGCACAGGCTATGCACTGCAGTTCTGTGTTCTTGCTCTTTGATGTTTTAAAATCATGTCTTTGAATTTTGTGCAGGAGGATTACAGCACTTTGTAACAAACTAAAGATGTCAGCATCCATGAATGACCTATTTTTTCCTCATGTGCTGAAGGATAAGACTGGGTTAAGACAAGCTTTTGTATTGTGCTTATTTCTGTTAGTGTTTGGCTAAGCAGGTGTCCGAAAGTGTCTAGGAATGAAAAGTGCCTGGGCCTTCACACAAAGGAGGGAAAATGCAGGTTTATTTATTGTGATCAAATGGAGAGCAATGGTTATTAATGAGCTGTTTGCCAAACAGGCATTCCAAAACTGAGATGCTGTTTGTTAAAGTTTCAGGGTTCTGCTTTACTGCATGGACTAATGGTGGTAGTGTCTTAACCTCTCCCATAAAACTAACTAAAGATATGACAGATCCAGTAAAATCTCATGTACTGGGGCAGGCTTCACTCAGTTGTGCATGTTTAGTAGTAAGGATGGTGTTATAGCAGGGAATGTGCATTTCTGTTAATTGTTGCTATAACCCATTTGCATTGTTTTCTTGCTGGTGCTGAAAAATTCCCTGTTCTGTTTACATGGGAACGCACCTTTTTAGCTGCTCATCTTATTTTTTTCTGCTGGCTGAGCCCTCAGTGAAGGCCATTTGTGTTTCATAGATAATACGTGTGACGAAATGAATGCAATAACTGAAGAGATCTGATTGAAAGTATGCTATGAATGCTTCATTTTCACACAACTTGAGCTTAAGTTTCTAGTGTATTTTTTTAATTTATTTCTGAGCATACACTTAATTCTGTAACCACTTACAGTGTCTTGTCCTATTGATATTTCTGTGGATATTGTTTTTCTTTCTAACTTTTTCCCATCACAAGACCATTAGTCTAATGCGACTTGCTGCAAAATGTGCTGAAAAAGGGAAAAGGGATTGGTTGCGTTTAATATGGCCAAAAATTATAAAATTTGAAATTACTTTTGCTGTGCAACACATTTAAAATGTAAAATAACTGTTGTGTTTAGAATAATAAGGGCATTATGTAATCAGAGTCTCCTTTTAATTCTCAAGTCATTTGGAAAAACGAGGCTATCATGCTCTGAGTATAGGAAAAAGAACTTTATTTAGAGCACCTGTTAAGTGTAAATAGTAGTGGTAAACCGATATCATCTTAATGAGCCATTTCAAAGAATGAGTATTCCAAACATTTACTTAAAATTGAGGGTCAAATTACAGGTTATTCACTTTAATTGCAGCTTGCCAGCATTTGGCTCTAGTGCCACTCTCACTATGCTTTTCCCAGCAGAGCTGAACCAGCGGTCAAAACAGTAACAGAGCAGAGCACTCCCTCCATGAGACAGAATAAAGAGGCGATTCACGCTGTCAGCCTGCTACATCGCTATGAAAGTTACCCTAATAGGTCAAACCACAGTTTAATCTAATCAGTATTATCTCAACACTAGAACACTATTATCTCAAAAAGGATTTCTAACCCTCTGTGATGGAAAGCTCTGCAATATTGGGCCTGTGCAGGGGTTTTATCCCAAACGTATCGACTCAGCGACTGGCTGTGTTTTGTAAAAGATCTTGTTCAACCTGTCCGAGTGCAGCCTTTATGTAGTTCTGCATACCAACTTCTGTTGGATTAGTTATGCAGTGTTGGAAAATCAAAGAAGTTGTCCTGCAGTTGTCTTCCCACATTTCTTGCTGTGTGTACAGACAGTAAAACAGATTGATTTGGAATGGTGAGGTTTTACCAAGGTTTGTGTGAAAGTTACTGCTTTGTGCCGTTTACAGCGTCCTCTTAGCATTAAGGGTAAAGCTGGAACTTCAGTCTTCGTGTTGGTAATCTTACAACTGGCTTTTATTTGTTTTTCAAAGTGTATTTCTCTACACAGCTTAGGTTATTTTTAATTTAGTTTTCTTAACCTAAGCTAAACGTACATGTTGAACAAATATTTAAATGCACAGATGGCATAGTTTTCTCTTTCAATTAAAGTTGTTCTCCATTAGCCAGTTTGGTTCTATTTCTGCAATTGTTTATTGTTCTCATTTTCATTAATTTCTCCAAACCTAGAGAATTTGGATAGCACTACATTTTGTCACAGGTTCTTACTGTGAGTCCTTGCAGAGTTTGCTCTCCATCTGACAAACAGTAATTAGCGTAAGCAGGGGAAGGGCAGGTTGTGTTGCCAGCTGCTGACTCTGCTTTCCAGAACAACGCTGGAAGGTTGAAATACTTGGTTTCTTGGTTTCTGCTCTCAAAGTTGAGGTATAATAAGCAAATGTTTGTCTGTTCCCTAGGCACAATAATCTCGTTGTGAGACCAAATGGATTATCTACTCTGGTGAAACGCGGTGTTCCAGAAGCACTGCGGGCAGAGGTTTGGCAGTTGCTGGCAGGATGCCATGACAACCAGACGATGCTGGATAAATACAGAGTTCTCATCACAATGGTAAGAGACTTTCTTTCTTTCTTTCTTTTTTCTTTTGGTTAAATTGAATTCTACAGAGCAGCAGTTTTATTTAGTGGCAAAGTAGCAAAAGAGTGAAACAGTTATGACTTTTCTAAGCAACTGAAATTGTGATTAGGTGACTACTTCTGGCCATGGGTACCTGCTGAATGGTGTTAACAGTAGAGGATTGCTGAGCTGTATCTGTAGTAATGCTTGACATTAAGCATTCAGTTCACTTGCTGGGATTATAATAAGCACACGAGCTTGTTGTTCAGGTGTTTGAGGGTTTTGGTTTTTTGTTATGGACTCTCATCACTTTTTTTAACAGTTTCTGTTCTCTGTATGCTTTAACTTTCTGGGGTTTAGTTTTTTAAAAAAAGGAAGAATTTTATACCAAACTTCACAAAGTTGAGTGCTTCTCGTTTTGTTGTTAATTCAAAAAAGAATTTTAAAAACATTTCTATGTAGCAGGAAACAAGTCTCCGTGCTGTATGGGTGATTTGAGAGGAGAATCCTGTTAGGAATCTCTTCCCGTTCTGTGTTCTACTGCCATCAGTGCAGTTAGTAAACGTTGTAAGAAGCTGTCTGCACAGAAGTTGCAGACTGCTGATGGCTGTGAGTGAAAGATTAAGAACTGTGGTGTTGTAGTAGCAAAATCTCTCTGCAGCATCAGGAGGTGACCTCACCAGTCAGGGTTCTGAAATCCTTGCTACAGGGTAGTTGGGCACTCTGGGAAAAAAAGCAGTCTCAGCAGTGGTCGAAAGGGCAGAAATGGCTGAAGATAATTTCATGTGTTGCTTATACAAAGTGTTGTATTTGTTATCTAGGGAGTGAATCATCTGCCCATAAAAATGTTCAGGGGTAGACATTGTTAGTGAAAGTTTCCTTTCATAATGCTGTCTTACCTTTTGATGTTTGGCCTCTTAATTTGACCCACCCGCTGTGTTTGTACAGTCTGAAAGTGTCTCCTGAGTGAAATCTGTCCTCATGGCTTCTTTTTCCTTTACCAATAAAGAAGGATGTTTTGATAGTGTCAATTTTTCTTTTAGACGTTGTAGCTGGGATATATTTTCCTTAGAAGCCATTCACAGGACATCTGTCAGCTGTATGTTGCATCAAAACCACCTCCATTATTTTGCTCTTGCTTTCCAAAAGTGGGGATGATGTTTGTTTCACAGCAGAGGAGGAACTGGAAAGCTTCTAAAATGCAAGGCTTATCTTGACGTGAGAGCCTCGTGCTTTGAAAATACCTTGCTACGCTTGGCCTTTTCATGGTAGAAATATTTCAGTAGCGTATATTTTAGAAGAGGATATTGCATACAGTATTTAATTTGAAATATTATACTGGGATGGATTAGAAAATTAAATCCTAATCTGAAATGATGCTTTTGTGCAAACTGAAATCAAAAAATCTCTTCTATAGTCTGACTGTAACTGCTGGCGATCAGGGCATGTGGCCTACACTGGATGAGAGGATTCATGGAAAGAAATGAACAGGAGAGACTATGCCAAACCAATGCTAAGGTGCATTTTCAGGAATGGTTAACATTGGGTGTTCCAGAAAAAGTCCTCATCTAGGATTTGTTTATGAATTATTAACTGACATTTATGTTTCTGAACACAACTTCTTTCAGTTTTATTTTGGTCTGTTGGTAATGTGAATTAAGCTATTTTAGAGAGAGAGAGTGAGTGAGTGACATGTATGTATTATTCTCTGAATCCTACTAAAAGGTTTATTGTAGTGTTATCTCATGTATTTAAATAATAAGCTGCATGTTAAAACTCAGAGTTCTGTGGGTATTACTGATTGTTAACTTGCTTCTCCAGTATGAAAAAGCAGAACTGGTTTCTTTTTTTCTGCATTTTTTGTATACAACCATCCCAATCTATCAACAACATGTACTTTATTTTTCTGTTCTTATTTATTCCTCCCATCAAATAAGTAGTTTTCATGTTGATTCTTTCAGCTTATGCATACATTTACACAGATTCACTTTTTCCTTGTATTATGGTCTTTCTGCTCACCATTTCTCTCTTGTTTAAGCTGACTTTTGGAAGCTGCATGTTTTTGTGGGTGTCTAGAGCATGTCAGTAGTCTATTCTGTAAGGGTGTGCGTCCTGGGGTGTATTCCTGTAAGACATTCCTAGGTGATTAGAAGTGGCGGAGTTCTGCACTTGCAGTCTTGAGAATAATGTGTCTGAGATACAAGCAGTGGGAGGTGGTAGCAACACCCACAAACGTGACCTGCTGCCTGCTTACCTCCTCGTACTCCCAGTGCTGCCTGGCTCCCTCCAGCATTTCACAACACCATCCCATGCTGCTCTCCCTCTCACTATTTGTAACCCCTCCTTCCTAAGAGCCCGCTCTCCCAGCACCACGACCCTTTCCCTTTCTGGTCACGCAGCCTTGCCCGCACTGTCCAGCTGAACTACCAACTGCAGCTCCTCAGGGGGACAGAGGGCACACTGGTAAAATCTCTGCACCCGGGGATTCATATGAAAGTAGGTTCATATAGGTGCCAGTGGGACTTTTTGGCCAGGGATCAAAACAGTGTAGCTAAAAGGAGTAACAGCGTGGCAAAACACTGTAGATTTCTGTAGTAATTAATACAGCACTAGCCAGTACTTGCCAGGATGGTAAGGAATGCTGGCCAGTTCTCCTGAATGAGGCTTATCTTAAGAGCATCTTTAACATCTTTGATATTTTTCATCATATGAGATCTAAAGGAATTTTTTTCTAAAGAAGATTGTGGAGGCCTAAGATGAGGAACGAATCTTGAAAATTGTCATTTTAATGTCATAGCCCCAAAAGGGAATCTGATAGTTGAGAGTGTTGTTATTGAATGTATCCCTAATTTATGGCTACCTCTTATGGGGATCAGAGAGGAATATGTTAAAAACTAGAACTTAAAGCTACAATGGTGTTGCTGATTAACTCCTAGTGAAACTGTGTGTGCTAGTGGAGGAGGAGGATTGTATTGTTGTCAGGCCAGAAATGTCTTCCTTGTGATGAACTGAATGGTAGCACTCTCCACACTCAAATTTACCTTAGAGACCATGATATAGACATGTTTGTTTCTCTGTGCCAGTTGCGTGCAGTTTGTGCAGCCAGGAATAGGTTAGATGGGCCAACAATTATTCCCATCACTGAACAGCTCTGCTATGTGTGTTACGTATATATGTGTGTATCTCCATCTGTATGCACAGCTCCAACATCTACTGCCATATTTTTCAGCCAGAGGAATGTTTCGTTCAGTGTGTTCTGTAGGAGAGAGTAATTTCTGGCTTGTTTTAGTTCCGCTTCAGCACAGAAAGCAGAATAAAATCTGTCTTATTTACAAAAATCAATACTGTAGTTACTCTCTTCAAAAGACACGTCCTGTCGTCCTCTGCACAGGAGGTCAGCCCTTTGTCAGGGATGATCCAGTGAACTGTGGTTCTGTTCCCATATCAGAGCATTCACACACTGATACATTTCCCGTCTCTAACCGAGTCTGGAGTTCCCGAAGGGAAGGGAGAAAGGGATACCTCTGCTCTCACCAATACTTCCTCCCTGACAAGCACTGTCTTGCTTTATCTTACATCTCCTGCTGAGTTCCAGCTTGGTGATTACCATGAACCACTCAGATTTTGACTGTAGCACAATAGTAGGTCTTGCATACAATTTGAGAGCGTAGGAGTTGTGATTTGGCAGCTGCTTCATTCCTGACATATATGTAAATCTGTATTGCATGACAATCAAACTCTGCCTTCGTTACCTTTCTGGCATGTGTGCCATGGGCTTCTGACCCTGCTGCATGTGGCACAGTAAAGAAAGGGCAAAAAGAAAAGTCACTAGTGGAGATAAATATGTATTTTGTGTATATATATATTTTAAGGAAAATAAATGCAAATTAGAGCGAGAAAAACCTGCCTGTGTGCTGATAATGGAGGGGTAATACTGGTGCTTGTACATAGAGCTTTTGTAAAAGTATGTCAGATCTGTTTGTTAAAAGCAGATAAAGAGGAAAGCGTGCATAAGGTAAGGTCACTTCATTGATAGAGCCCTGCCTACTTGACATTATTTGATGTTCAACTTCACTGATTCCTCTCGAGACTCAGAGTAATTGTTTCCATGAGGCAATGTTGTTTGAGCTCCGATGAACCAACCAGTGGCAAGGTGCCATTTGCCCCACTCATGACTGAGGTGACTGGAAATCACCTTCAGCAGCAGGTGGACTCCACCTTGCCCCACTCTGCTGCCCGTGCTCCCCACTGCCCCTTTCCAAATAGGAGTCAGGCACTGCCGATGTGTCCAGTGGTAGAGATTGGCTGTCACTTGACAGCAGTGATAAGGCCAGTCACTGTAGAACGCTTGTTGCGTCTGAATCGGGTGTTTTACTTGTTCCATCTTATGCTGTGTTTTAGATGGTTTCATTTTTGTCTGTGTTCTCACTGCTGAATGGGTAGGGTGAGGCTTCTTCCCATCCTTTCAGCATCATGCACCAGGTGCCTGCTCTGTAGTGCTGTTACTGAGAACTCTTGAAATTAATTCTGCTTAAGTCCTTTTTCCCAAGTTCTGAAAGTGACACCTCTCAGGCTCGTATGTTGTTGCATAACTAAAACAATGAAAGCAGGAGGCAGTCATTCACATTCTAGAGTTCAAACGTTTGTGGATGGACTACTTAAAAGTAAGATTTATGACAGTTAAATGTATAATTTCTTTATAAAAACCTTCCAGTTTACAATCTTATTTCCATTAAGAAATGAGCTGTACTTATCAAGTTGATCTAACAGCATACATAGACTACTTTTAGGTGCTGCTGCTGCTCTGGTTGAACAAAATAAAACTTGCTTTAAATTTATTATTTTAAAGTATGATCAGAAAAAGAAACCTGATTTCAGATAAAGCAGATGTTGGTACTGTTACGTTACTCAAAAGCAGTCCAGGTTTGCCTATGAATGTGAATGGCCATTTTTTAAATGGATGGAGACTTTAAGTTGAAGGTGTTAAAGCAAGACTAAACTTCCAAGTGACTTGTAAGAGAACCAAAAATAAGATTATATGATTATTGTCATAATTTCCTCTGGCAATATGAGCACGTGCCCAGAACAGTCAGAGACAATAACGAAGGATCAGGTTTCAGAAGAGGTGGTCAACAGATTGCTTTGGCTGCTGACTGTGTGATAGTGATTTGCCTCTGGGCCAGCAACATTTCAAGCCCCTCTACAGGAGTGAAAATCCTAAGAATTCTTCCAAAGTCTGAAGCAAATGAGAGTCATTGACTTGGGGATTAAATATTGCCATATCATGAACATAATTTATTTCAGTAATATAGTAATTTGAGATTGGCACTAACGAATGACACGGAGGTCTAATTCTCATGCAGTAGGACCCAATTACATGAACGGACGCTCCATTGCTGCAGAAAATGGAGCAAGTATATTGTGTTTTGGGCTGGATGAAATCTCATCAAATTAGAGCTACTATATGTAGTTTCTCCATTCTGTTTGGACCTTATTACAATTTCTGATTCCAGCAAGACAAATCTTCTCATAAAGCAAAAAAAACCCCCACCAGTTAGGGTTTCAGATGGTGGGAGACCTTGCAGGTTAAGAAGTTCTGCAGGCACGGATAAAATTAAACTTTACCCCTTGTTTGCTGAAGAGGACGATAAGTGATGGCAGATGGAAGCAGTCTGCGTACATCCACAGAATGACGTGTTAACACCTTACAGTGATTTTCACGTATTCGTGTAGTCACAAGCCCTGTGGTGCACATGTTCTACTGCATTGGCCAGGATCAGTTGCATGTGGTGTGCAGGACAGGAGATGCTGCCTACAAAGTCATCCCTACGACTCTTGGGTTTCTCTTGATTAGTCACAGCAACCTGGGGTTTTGACAGGTTTTCAGTACTCTTTAGGAGTCAAGCGGTTCTCACGGTATGGCCTTTTCCTTCAGTAGCATCCTGGCTTCAGCCAGTGTAAACCCAAGACCACGTTGCTGCCATTTGTGCCTGTGTCCTCACTGCAGTTGGGTCTGGGGCTGCAGCCTGCTCTCCTGTCAGCACAGGTGACGTGCTGTAGCTTTGCTGCAGGTTTCCCACTGGCTGGGCATCTGATCAATCCTGTCACTGCTGTTACAAACCTCTGCAGAAAAGGAAGCGCTGCAGAGAGGAAAAGCAGAAGCAGCTCTGGAATTCTTTAACAGCTGCATTTCATTATTAGAAGCACTTTCTGATAGTGGAATTTTTTGTAGTGAGAGAACAATGAGAAGACCTACAAATGAATGTCTGTATCATCTCTTCTCTATTGCAAAGCTCTTGTCCAAAATTAAAAGTTAGGATGGTCAAAAATAGCAAATATCGTTGCTGAAGTTTCATCATCTCTTTGCACTGAGTTAACTTTAATGATCCCTTTTCCTTTCTGCATCCGTCTGCGAACGGATCTCAAAGGACTGAAGTAAAGATCAGCTTTCATGTAAACCTCATGTAGGAAAGTATTTACCCAAAGTGTTCAAATGAGGAAAGGCATTTGCTTCTTTGCTTCACACTTAATATTTACTTGGCCACCTCAATTTTTATTGCTAGTTTGCTGACATGGTAAATGGAAAGTGGAGGAGGTTATAAATGAGCCACTGTGCCTATGCAAATAGGATTAAAACTGGTGCCTTGACACCGTGTTTGTGTGTTTGGGGTTGTGTTTTGTTTTTTAAATCTGCGTGAAACGGTTGGGTTGAAACAGTTGAGCTGTGGATTGAGAGAATTACATATATTACCTATACAGGAAGGCTGTTTTAGTTTGAGTAGAAAATTAATCAAGCTTGTTATTTGCAGCAGTATCAAAGGATATAAAGTTAGCACTATGAAGAGGAATATTTTTTGTCCCAACGGCATCCTGCAGGGTTCCACTGCTCAGTGTTCTGAGACTAATTAGTCAGTAAGGGTGTCTAATTAAAAAGATGACTGTTCACCAGCTGCCACAGCAGGTTGGTCAATGAACTGAAACATTACAGTATTTTTGTAGCAAATATTTGTGTTCAGAATGCTACATCTGTTTGTCCTAACTGAAAATGGGGGAGTTCATGCTTCTGTGTAGCACGAAATAACTTGTGTATTCTCTGCTTGGTACAGTGGGGATGTCCCTCTGAGCATTCTCAGGCATTCTGGTCACAACAAATGTGTGGATATCCCGAGTAGCACACAGCATGGGGGTTTCTTCTGCAGCAGTGTTTTGAAAATGTGTCTCCACAATGGAGCATTCCTGTGTTTCCACCAGGCTGCAGCCCACACTGCTCCGACTGCTGTGTTTTCTTGGGACACGTGTGCCTGTGGCAAATAGCCCATGGAAAATGGTGAAGGGATTCCCCTTTTGCAAAAGAGCATCCTGGAATCTTCACTGGGTGGTGCCTTGGCCAGGTGGTGATGACAGAGGTCAGAAACACAGCGCCCCCTTTTTGCACTGAACAAACTTCGCAGCCATAAAAGTTAAAAGGTTTCAGAAATGTTGATCTATTATGTTCTTGTTCTTCTGGTTTTTCCTTTGTGTTTCTTTTGTTCTTTCCACTAATTAGGAATGGTCTCCCTTACCAGAGATTAGAGATTGAGAAAGGCATAGCTGTATGCTTATCAATTGTAAAACATCTGATTCTATAAGCATCAATTATCATTATTCAAAATTGTGATTTTATTTTTTTTCCAGTTTACTAAAAAGCGAGGTAAACAATACTGGTTTTGTTGCTTTTTGAATGAGATACTTCAACATTAAACAAAGTAATTCTAGAGGAACTGATTGCTTCAAGTTGTATGTGCAACTTTCCCAGTTTCATGTTTCTTTAAATTCAGTATTTATAGGCAGTTTCTTAAGTTTTACTTTTCTCCACTTTTCTGGAAGAGTAAGGATAGGATGACTATTACTTAACCCTTATCTTAAATTGAACTCATTCATCTAATGGCAAGAGCATTCTTGACTTTTTTGTAAGGTAATGTGCTTTATAGAGAAAAATTAGATCTTATGCTGTTTGGATTGATCAGATGCCCTGTTTTTTGGTGTAAGTTAAGCTGTTACTGTTGGCAATGTCTTCCACTTGTTTGAACTGTTTTAGTGGTGTTGCATACTGTGGAATAATAAAGTGCATGTGAACTGAAAGAACTTATGAGAAATTACTGAGAAAATATTGCCTCTGAAGTTGGCAGAAGTGTAATTCTTTAAATAGCTTCATTTAAATTCAGTCTTCAGATAAAAGGTTTAGTTTATTATGAATGTATTGGGGTACCTGGTTTCATAGTAAATGTTAATATTACTGTTACAAACTCAGGAATGAAATGTCCCTAAGGTAAATTTAATTTGCCGAGTTTTGATTCATTTAGAGCTCATCTGGAGAAAATCTTACAGTTCTGTGTGCACAAAAGGGAAAATCTTATGTTCAGTCTTCATCTTCAAAGAAATTCATCAGTTTAATGACAGCTCTTTTCAGGAAGAAAAATGAGTAGCACCTATTAGTAATTTTTATTTTTATGTCATCTTAATTTTAACTCCTATGTATGATATTTGAGGTGGAAAATAATGCCAATCATAGTTTTTTCAGAGCTTGCATAAAATAAAAATTTATGACACGCTTAAGATTGAGCTGGACAGGGTGCTGGGCCATCTTCTCTAGACCTGCATTTGCCAGGCAAGGTTGGACCAGATGATCCTTGAGGTCTCTTCCAACATTGATCATAGCACTAAAATGACACAATACAATTCCTGTCTCTTGGGGCGTTGTGTGAGCTACTGGCTGTGAAAGCCACGTGTATTGACAGGTTTGTTCTGCAGAACAGAGTACAAGTGAGATTTGCAATTGCCCTCTTGGAGACCACAATCCGCTTTGTCTATGGGAATTCATAATGTTAGCAAAACCAGGGGAGCGTAGTTGCCCATTGTTTCAGACAGAGTGATAAAACATTGGGCAATATTGGTATAATGGCCTGAATAGGTTTAAATGATGGTTACTGGAGGAGTGGGTATTGCAACTGATAGTCTCATCAATTCTGGATATGTGTATCTGGATGCAGATAAAAAGTGAGGTAGGATGGAGCAGGGAGAGCTCAGAGTCTCGCTCTTTCTTTACGATACAGCGTGTAGTAATAGCTGGCAGCTCTGGTAAATGCTTGGCACCTCAGGGCTTGTTTTGAATATACACGATATTCCTTCCTAGATAAAACGTCACCAGGTATCCTAGTTTAACATGAATATTGGTTTGTTAATGTATGTTCAGTCTCATGCAGGAGTAATGATGCTGATGCTGAAAGAGCAGCCATCATAAGGGGACGTTTTATACAGTGGTATTTTACGCCTTGAGCAGGACTGGATCATCTCTGAAGTTCGCCGCCGTGCATGTTGTCTTTATGTGATGCATATTCATTCTGCGTGTGTGTGCATCTCTCCCTTGCAGCACAGGGCACTGCTTAGATGAAGCAAATTGTTCTGTATTTGGATCGCTGCGGAGAGCTGCAGTTCCTGAGAGCATATTTATTTTTATTTAATTTAAACAATCAGCCTTCTCTTGGTATTGCTTTTCCATCTAAAATTGACTTCTTCCTACCCATCCCCTCCTCTCAAACAAAGGTTGCATAACTGGCATTCAGGAGGCTGCGTTACTCAAGGGCTGGAGCTGCTGAAGGTGAGAGGAAGAGACAAAGCCTTGAGGCTGGTACACAGCTGCAGTGGAGCAGTTAGCATGAGAGGGATGAGGGGATATTGGCCATATCCCACCCACAGTCTGGGAACCAGAAGGCTGCACGGAGTATCAGAGCAATTGGATTTTAGATGTCTTGTTTGTAAGGGAGTTGTTGCACATGTAAATAATCAGTAACGTTGGTCTCTGAAAGCTTCTCATGCCAGCCGTGGTCTGGCTTTGGAATAGGGTGGCTGTCCCTGTGCCACTGCTGGACTGCCACGCTGGCATGTGCAAGGGCTTGTGTATGCAAAGGCGGTGACTTGATCTAAAAATGAGTATGTCTCTTGAAAACTGGAATTGCTAGCTCTAATTTGTATTTGGAAAGGCTTGTGAACGAATTAAAGCTGAGAGCAACTTCCTTGTAGATGCTGTTGTGTGATTTTGAGAGGTGGTTTCAAACCATCAGGAGCTGCTTTCCCCAAAGCCCAGTCTGGGGTCCTGTACTGCTCACGTAGGAAAAGATGCCAAACACCATCTTCAAAACAGGCAGTATTCCTGTGACCAGTTTGCAAAAGGTAATGTTGCAAAGCATCTTAAATACATTTACTTAAGACAGCAAACCACTTTTTCCTGACTTGGATTTAATATGTTAATGTTCGATGCTGTAAAGAATTAAACAGAAATGTCTCAACAGAAACCTAAGCTTAGAGAGGAACATGAGGAATCAAAGAATCTGAAGTATGCTTCAGCTTTGTTTTATTTCTCCAAAGAATCACAATTGCTGTTCAAAGTCTCTTAAAATGCCTTGTTAACAACAGTACTGGTGGTCAACATTTCATGAAAGCCTGTTTTACCATAGCAGCACACAGCTGGCAATGGGAATTCCCAGTAATTGAAACAGGACAAAACCCAGAAAGGCTTGAGCTGTGTGTGTAGAAAACCTGGAACTGAATACAGGGGTGAAATCTGATACCTTCTGCTACTTGAATTTCTGTGAGATTTTGTTATTGTAAAACCCCGATGATGGTATTATTACTATGTTATTCAGGATATTACAAGGGTCTGAGCTAGGATTATGTACATTTTCCAGTAATCACTTCAGAGGGGATGAGACCTCTAGATCATCTTTTCCAGCCTGTATGCATTAAACACTTTTTCCCTTTGTGGTGCTAAGGATGCTGGTTACCAGTGAAGCAACAAGTAATTTCCAGCAACAAATCAGCAGCTGCTGAAGTGAACTCACCGAAAGGGGATCGGTTGCAGTCTACTAGTGAGTATACTCTCTCTAATAATCTTTTTGTGTAGGTTTCTGTGGACATACCCAAATATTTTGTCAGCTAAGCATTGTTTCCCTTGTTGGGAATTTTCCTCAGTTGCTTTTTAAACTGACAGCTGAATACGGATGTGATGGAGCTTCACAGGTTTTAATCATATGCTGCATGTGACAAAGCCATCTTCATACGGCTGGCTTGGCTGAAAAACAATCCTGTTGCAAAAACCAACCTTTTTCCGATAGGTAATACACTGTCCAGGCTGAATCTAAACCAAAATTGTCACTTCGCCACAGTTTCAGCCTGTGCCTCACCCAGGTTGCGTGCTTGCCAGAAGAGGTTCTTTTCCTGCGTATTCCGTCTCTTCTGTTCTCTCCACCTAGTGACTGCAAGGCTGAGACATCACAGCAATGTGTAGGGTTTTATTTAGAAGCCTTCCTTCCCCACACATCTCTGGAGTGGGGATGGGAGCGTATGGCGGGGCAGGGGAGCTGGTGGGGAGGCAAGCCCCCAGCAGCTGTAGGCGCATGTCACAGAGCGGGTTGAAAAGCAGCCTTCTTGTTCCTTACAGGGCAAAGGAATTAGAGGTGCCTTTTGGAACAAGGCCACCTTTCTTTCATCAATTTGTAAATGTCATTTCAGAAAGCACTTTTGGTCTTTGTCATCACACCTTCCAGGATTGCCTTTGCCTTTCTATGAAAATGCTTGCTCTCACGATTCTCTTTTATGGAAGCTTGAAAATATAGAAACATGTTAGGGACAAAATGTGCCTACAAATGTTAGAATAAATATTCTTTTAGGATGCTTATATAGCTATATATGTATTTTCAGCGCAGAATGGCTATACCTGATTTAAAAAGCAATGGGGCCTCTGGATGCTGAGTGCAAACAATGGATTTACGCAGCTGTCAGCTAAGTGGAGTGGTATTTGGACTGCTGCACATTTTCTTAGAACTCAAAGACTTACATTTCAGGTGACCATGCACTTGATTAAGTTTCAAATATTACACAATGAGGAAACTAATTTCATAGAAAGCTCAGAACAGCATGTCTTTTGTCTCCATGAGCTGTTTGAGTCAGCAACAAAACTTGAAAACAGGCAGCCTGGCTCCTTCAGCCTAAGCGTTAGACAGAACACTTCTAAGACTTTGATTTAAAGCCTTGATACTCATATGTCTAAGATTTTTCCTCATTGATGAAAATGTGAGTTTAGTAACTGTTGTACACAGAGTTTCCTTTGCAGAAGCTGTTGACTTTGTCACGGATTCATTAGTTAACATCTTTTCCTGCATGATTTGCATCTTGAGAAATGCTAGTGGCTTCGTGTGATACTGAAGAGGGAATGAGTTAACTCTGTATCTAGTCTCAAGGATTAATACAGAGGCCAGGAAAGCAAAACTACAGAAATATAGATAAATTAGTCGGTGGTATCCTTGCTGCAGTCCCTTTATGTCGTCTGAATTTCCAGTGTGCATCCCTCGATTTTTGTGCTGCAAGAAGGATTCTTTTCTGAATCTAATTTGATTCTTTTCCCTCTAGTACAAGTGAAGGAGGAACCTGACTTTGATCTGTGTTCTTGGCTGTGCTGCTCCTGCATGCTGCTAGTCCTCGTGGACTGGGCTGAGAGACATATCATATGGGTCAGAAAAGAGTAATGAGTAACGCTAGTGGGAACATTGATTGCACTGCGATGGAGACAAAATACAAGGCACATCCTGTGTTCAATATTTGCTTACCCTGGGACACGTTAGCAAGTGCTGTGTGCATGGTTCCAGTGCAGATATTTCCACTAGTCGTAACTCTCTAAAGTTCTGTTAAATACTTTGCCTAAGTATTAACTTGGGCTTATATGGGTATGGGCTTTGGAGCTCTTCACAGTGCACACAGCTCTGGTCATTTTTTTAGTAAAAATACCAATTTTGACAACCCGAGAAGTGTTGGATAGGAGTCAGTGAGTTCTTTAACAGTGTGGAAGTGCTTGTACAGGTAGGAGCCCTGTAATGGTGATCAAGCATCTATCAAATTTACCTATGTTCTGATCTTGGAATTGTAGTAGGCTTAGTAATTCCATATGTATGGAGGGGCAGAACTCTGCTGCTTCAGACAGAGGAATTTTGCAGTACTTTCATTAACTTTTATTTACATGGTGTCTTTTGATGATTGTAATGACTGACATAAATCCTGGCCTATTGCTGTTTGTTTTAATAATAAGCTGATACATTTCGTGGATCTAGATAAGGTTGCCAGGGTATTAAATAAATGACACAAGGTGTGAGTTTCTTCCTACTGACCGGGAGACCCTTGAATGACTCATTTTCTGTTCACCTTCATTTTTTCCCATGTACTCCATAGTGTTCCCTGAAACTTGTACTAATTGTGATCTCCAAAGCAGAACCCAAAAAACCCCATCGTTTCTTGTCTCTGAAGCTCTTTCTGAAAATTGAGTCATAGACGTTACATTTTAAGCCAGCAGAATGTTTGATTATTCTACTTTTGACTGCCTTTAAAATTCTAGTTGCCATAACAACTTTATTTCTTTATTTTTAGCACATCAGTTGCCATAACAATAAAATATAGCTTTTTGAATGTAACCATTTTTTCCTACTTTTTTTTTTTGCTTTGTTTTATAAAGAACCTCCTTTGGGGGGGGAAGGAAATGCAGCAAAGCTCTTCCCCAGTGAGCACTTAGATTCTAACCAAAGCCGAAAAAGAATTCTTTTTAAATCTAGCCATATTCCATTGCTATGGCAGTTTTTTGACTACAGAGTATTTTCATAACTTATGCAGAAAAATGAATACAAGTCACTATATAAAGCCTTTCCTTTGTAGAAAATTACCTTGGGATTTCATTTTTATATGTTGCAGTTAGTGTATTAGAAAACCATGACTTTGGAGAGTCATTTCCAATATCCTTATTTCATGATACGGAGTGGCTATAGGCAACTACTGCTGCTACGGGAAGCATTTTCCTTTATGCTGTTGAAAGCTGCCCCTGTTTGTTTGGCTGTTTTCTCCTTCATTACTGCTTTCTCCTTCATTATTGCTTTGACGATTACTGATTGAGTTTTGCAGTGAGTTAACTCCATTTTTGTCATGTTGTTCTTTATCCGATCTCTTATTAAAGTATGAGAACAAATGCTGCTCAGTTTGTTCTGCAGCAGACATTACAGACACACTGGGAAGGAGGGTGTTCAGGAAACACACTGTGTGCCTTTTCAAGCCAAATGAGTTCCAGTGGCCATGTAAAAATGATGGCCATCAGCATCCTACACAGACAGAGCTGGGAGGGACCTTCCCTGATGCGTTGTCAATCCGTGAGAGGTTTGGGCAGTTATATGTGATGTATCCTAAACACGTATGAGTGTAGAGATTGACATTTAGCTTCAAGCCATAATTTTGAGCAGAGGGGAAAAATTTCCATGTGAATTTAATATTGGTTGGACTTCATGTCTTGACTTGACCTCTATATCTCCTGATCGGGTCCTTTTCAAAAGGACTTGTAAATCTGAAAATTGCTG
Source organism: Neomorphus geoffroyi (assembly GCA_033558235.1). Taxonomy (NCBI): domain Eukaryota; kingdom Metazoa; phylum Chordata; class Aves; order Cuculiformes; family Neomorphidae; genus Neomorphus; species Neomorphus geoffroyi. The sequence goes on from JAUMJM010000074.1 coordinate 6,265,526, forward strand.
TCTTTATATTTAACCTGGTTTTAGTAATGATAAAGTATATGTTTAATTTCAGTGTTTTTCTTAGAGATGGCACATAATGTCAGGTTTGGTAGTTATTTTTGAATAAAGAAAATAATCTCTCAGCTCTCTCATAACATTTTACATGTGCCAATTTCTGGCTATAAATATAAACATCCACATTATCTAATACAATCAAAGTAATTTAAGACAAGATTTGCTAGTTATTGGAGGTTGAGTGCATTTAGATGTTATGAATCTTGAAACATAGTTATCAGATGTGAGACGATTTTATAAATTTTAATTAGCTATTTTCTAACTCTAGGGGAAAAAAAATAAAAAACAGTAGTTCTTGCTTTCGGTGGTCTTTTCCAAGCATCTTTTGTTGCCAGGTTCCATACCTGTGACTTAGCCAGGAGTCTACTTCAGCTGCTGTGGTTTCTAAGTTTTTCCCTCTAGAGCAGTCTTGGTAGAAAGCTATTCCTGGTCTTTTCTCATATATGGTTATCGATGCAGACTTGTGCTGATACAGACTCCATGCTGTAAGGGAATAGAACTGATACCTCTTCAGCAGACCCAGCTGGGAGGAAAATTTGGTCTAAATGAGGCTGAGCTTAAAAATCCATAAAAAGAAATTGTGCCACACTTCAGTTTATAAATAGCTTTCATGCTATATCCTTTCCACGTTCCTCTTCTTTTCTTCACAAAAATGGTAGAATAGTAATAGTGAGTAACACTTTGTTTGAAGAACAAAAATTCACAAGTTGCCTTGATTGTTTTCATCTTCTTTGTTCACAAGAAGTTGGATTAACTTCTCCAGATTTGGGGTTTGGACCCCTGCTCCTTGCACAAACACAAATAGTGAATCTTTAGCTCTGGACTGATTTTTGTCTGCACCAGCAGGCATAGCTTTCTTTCCTAAGTGATGCTGGTTGTTCCATGTTTTTCTGAGCTACCTCTTGTCTCCTTGAGGAAGCACTATTTTTAAAAATCTATTAAAGGAAAAGTTTAGGGTGGAATGTGCCAATTATATATGGAAATAAAAAATAAATTGTCCGTGTGACTAGGCACGTGTTTCCAGGCAGCCTGCCTGGATTAGACGAGATGATCTGGGAGAATTACTGGGACCATTTAGCTGAAGCCGCATCCATGAGAAGTGGATTTGAATCTGTTTCCAACATGTGTCCATGAATTTGTCCCATAATGGTAGCTGCCAGTTCACAGCATTTAGAAAAGAGAATTAGACTGAAGTGGATAGTTCTGAAGGGTTTAAACGCTTTTTGAGAAAAAGATGAATTATTCACAGGGATGCTCTCTGTGTTGTAGCTTTCAGGAGAGCTGAAAAGGTCATGGTAGGGAGCTCTTGTCATATGTGCTTACCCTTGTGATGTGCTGATGTGAGGTACTGAGATGGGGAAGAATTTAGAAGTGCACGCGGCAGCTGATGGATGCAAGACCTGGGATTTAAGTTCAGAGGAATGCTTTGGCGTGAAATAGAGAAGATGCTCTAGGGAGAATTTAAAGAAATAATATTGGGCACAACTAGTTTGTTGTGTGTTTTTAAAGGCAATGAAGAATGAAAGGTACATTTGCATGCACTTCAACTGCATTCTTTGGTGCATCCAAGCTTGTGATTTTGTAGACTGCGGGTGTATGTGGGTTTGATCCTTGTGTTCGTATTTTAGTAGTTGCTTCTGCACAGGTCTTAGACGGCTTCTTAATCAAGGCTACAATAAATTATTCATCATTTGAACTCATTAAATCAAAATTGGATGCCTTTTAAAGGTCATGCTGTAGTTTAAGAGAGCTCTTTGGCTTGCAGGGTGTGGAAAATCAAAGCAGGTGAGCACAGTATTTGGGATTTTTTTTTTTTTTTTAGTAGCCTGTTATTCCTTTATCTGTTATTCTGGCTCTGCCAAAATGGAAATACTGCTGATACCAACTGAGCTTGTGCTCCTGCTGAGTCAGTTTTTGAACATAGACTTCCGTGGTGCCCGTTGGGTATGTGCTTTTACAATACCAATATCTACAGAATGGAATTGACATAGATAAAGGTCTTAATAAAAATACAACTGTGTCAAAGCATGCCTCTAAAAGTTTAAAAGAATGCAGTATTAAAATAATCTTTTTAAGTATTATTTTTAAATATGAGAAATGATTCCCATAGGAAAAGGAAGGGTTATACTCCTGGCACTGTTCAGACTGTTCTCTGCACTTCAGGATTTCTTCATTTACATTTCTTTTAATTGCTGTCTTTTGTCCTATAATTTAACAGGTGAAAAATTTAATCATCTCTCGAAAGCAGTGTAATTGACTCCTTCATTTCCATTCATGCTGATGCATTTCCGTGCGCAGAGGTGATGTTTTATGGTAGGGCAGGACATGGGTTTGTTGTGGCACTTGAAATGCAGGGGCAAGATGCTGAACAAAACACACATTCTTTCAGGCTGTCAGTGTGCTTTCGTGAGCCACTAACAAAATGTTAGTCACGTAATGCAGAGCAGGAGCTGAAGGGAAGCAATGCAAATAGCAGCCCCTCCGTTGGGATGCTGGGAGCGGTGGTAGGTAGGAAGCCTGTACTCTTTTGCCAGTGTACTTCTCTTTTTTTAAACTACTGCTATTTTGAGAGCAGGTAGATTAGTTTTAGTGGCAGATGCATGAAACTCTCTGAGGGCACGTGTTTAATTTTTTGCTTTTCTTACCATCCTAAGACATCTTCCTTGTTTTTCCAATGTCCATTTATGTTGGTTTTCAAGCGTTTCGTATTATTTGTGGTCAGTAAGTAAATAACATCAGTCCATAGTTTAAGTGCTGTTTGTTTAAAGCAAATGCTAGGTTTAATTCCTGAAAAATGCTGATTATCATAATTTGTTAGACTTCACAGTATTTCCCTGAAGTAAATTCACTCCTTGATGGATAGTTTATTGCACAGTGGTTTATTTCTATTGATTTGAGGCACAGAAGTTTGGTGGTATTTGTCGCTCCAAATTGAACTTGTGAAGTGAATTCCATTTGTCATAGGAGCATCGATGTAATCTTGAGGGAAGCTCTTCCTGAAGAAAAATGTCCTTCAATGTAAAATTCAGGGAAGTATCCATCTAATCCATGAGAACACAGTAATGTTTAAAGGGAGATTGCAGCCATTTACTCCGAGAACTCGCTTAGTATTTATTAAATACATAAAAACTTTTAGTGGCTGATTTTTTAGTTCCAGACTTTGGAAGTATTTGATGTAATTGTTCGGTAACAGTACAAAAGGACCGCACAAGAGACTGGCATACGTGAATGCCCATCTTTCTCTACTGATCCACCACAACACATGAAAGAAATGAGGTTTTGCCCCTTTGTTGTTGTGCAGCGCAGCACTGTGATTACTGATGCGTATGTGGTATTGGCTAATATTCACTTCCTGAGAAACAGTATTGGAAAAGGGCTGGGGCTGTGAGTCCAGGAGAGGATCAGGCTGAAACAGAGCCTGCTGGAGCAGTAGGAAAAGGAGAAGGGATCACTAGCTCCCTGCACATCCTTCACCTACCCTGGCCTTTGAGAAAGCCACTCTCACTTGAACTCCCCCACCTTCATCTCCAAGTGCAACCAGCCCTGCCTTCCCACCTTGTCCACCCTGCTCGGTTCCTGCCATCAAATGCAGCTTCGCCTCTCATGCGGGAAAGGCTCCTATAGGCTTTGGCGATAATGTTTTCCTGTAAGGAGGAGGTAAGTGCTCCACAGGAGCATCTGTATTTCAACACTGCAGCTGTGTATCTGCCATCACTCGATCTTTTTGATTTATGGCCTTCTATACAATCACAGGGGGAGAGGGAGGAAGAAAGGAAAGTAATCTCTGATAGCAAAACTGATAAATGAGACTACTGAGTGGAGAAATACTTCAGGGGTTTAAACCTTCCATAAGGTACTGTAGTTTCCTTGAGAGGTACCGCTGTGGGCTTTTACCACTGGCCCAAGAGTGTGTAGTCCTGACGAAGGTGAAGACAAACCACAATAAGAAAAATCCTTAGCTGATACTGGGAGTCACAGTGGCAGTGGTGAAATGTGGGAGCAGGGGCCCATGCAGCTGCAAAAGCTTCGTCCTCAGAGGTGTTTACAGCTCAGCTGGACATAGGACCCAGTGCAACTTGGCCTAAATTTGGACTTGACCTGTAAGTTGGCTTACTTTGAGCAGGGCATTGGAACAGATTATGTCCAGAGGCGCCTTCCAACACAAAGTGTTTAAGAAGTCTAAGACTGTTCTGAGAAAAAATAATGGCTTTATACACATATAGCTCTTCTGTCTGGTATTATATGTGGTACTTGGGTGAAAATTCCAGTGTATTCCACGTAAGCTAGAGCTCTTCTTGGCAGTTTTTTAAATAGATGACTGTAGTGGGTGGATTTGGGGAAGAAGCTTTGTATTCCAAATAACAAATAAAACTGATTTCTGCCTTAAATACAGCACCAATATGACTTCAGAAAGCAACTTCTAGCAGCAGTCTGATGTAAAAAAACCCAACCATGTACACACACACAGAAAATTGTTAAGGCAGCTACTAAATTTTGGTTCCTCCTCTCCCTCTCTAAGCTGCACTAGGAGGTGCAGGCTTTATAGAATGGTATTTTTCTGGAGGCCTTAATATCAGAACCATGGTGTCCCTATGATGTGGCAGACAAAAAAATGCTAGAAGTAGTTAAAATAGAAATAAAGCAAACTGAAGAAACACCTTTGTTCTATAGGCTAAGGAGAAAGTGAGTAAAAGAAAATAATAATGATTATAAAAAAGGATTTGAGCAGAGGAAAAGAAGGTGAGGAGCTGGTATATATATTGGTCTCATCATTCAGGTCTGCATCTGAGTAACTGTTATCTTCCTCATCCCACTTTCTCAGCTGCATCTCCCTCCTCTAATCGATGTCTTTTTAAAAGGTTTTACAGAAGTTATTGTCCATTTAATCCAGCTGGCCATCCAATATTTTAACAAAGAGCATCCCAAAAGACTTCAACCTAGAAATGAGTGGTGCGACTGAGATGCTGCCTTGCGTGTTGCAGGCATTGCAGTCCTGTTGCCTTACAAAAAAGAAGATGCAGAAAACAAACATTCCTATTCCTTTCCAAATAGAAAAAATAAGTAGTAGATTGTTTCCTTGCCTGGAGCTTCTAGATCTACCTGTGTATGGACTTTCTTCCTTGGAGCAGCTTTGTCTCGCCTCCTTGCAGGCCTCACCTGACCACTGCTTTCCTAGGCTTTCTTTTCACACACAAAGCTTGAGCTCCTGTTCCATCCCTTCTGTTTTCCGCAGGATCAGATGGTGCAAGTCTTCTGGTGTGGATGGTGACTTCTGTTGTCTGTAGCTGATGTAGTTCATAAAGGAGGTGTGGAATTGTACCTTCTATTCCGCTTGAAGGAGAGTGCTTAATCCTTCAGCTGGACGCAACCAGCTGTGGCATTTATACACCATGGAAAATATTGCCTTGGTGACAGCCCTTGCACTCTTCCAACATAACTACTTTCTCACTTCCATTTCTTTATATGCAAATAAAAAAACTATTCCTGAGGGACATAGAGTTTAAAGCTGTGCCAGACCCCCTCATGGATTTCTGCTTTTCCATACAGCTTTTTAATGTGCTGCGTCTGACAGAACATTCCAGTATTGCCACATCTTGTAAAATCCTGTCTGTAATTGCAGTTTCGTCAGAACTTGCTGATTTCTGCTTTAATTGTCAGTTGCCTTCAAGTAACGTAAAATACAGGATGAGTTGATGCTGTCAGTCTGGTGCAGTTTGTGCTGCTGCTGCTTAGAAAATGCCACCAGGAGCTGGGCTCTGGGCAGAGCTGAGGTGACCAAGCTACGGGCAGCTTGCAGTGCAACTCTTTTCTTGGGAGTGAAGGAAGCCTGCTCACATTTCCACAAAGACAGACCTCAAATTTCCTTACTTTTGAATCCCTTTAATTAGAATTCCTGAAAGGGCAGTGTTTTACCTGTACTGCAAACCAGCCTGCAGAGGCTGCCACTGATTTTTGTGTTCCCTCTTACCTGCTTGGCAGCACCCGGATTCCCTGCACAGGCTCTGGAGCAGCAGGGTCAGCCATGGTCAGGGATGGGTCCTCTGGACCTGCTGCCTTCCGTACATCAGCTGGATCGGACCTGGCAGCAAGGGAACTCTGTGGCCTCCCTAGTGCTTGGAGGCTGCTTGGTTGAGCAGCATGCACTGAGGATGTGGTGTCTGTGCTCCACTTCACTGTGGGCTTTCCATCTCTCATGTGGCCTTATTTGGCCTGTTGTGTCTCAAGTGCCCAGTGGTCCGGGGTAGGGGGGGAGAAGCTGTGGGTGCTGCCATGTCCTTCCACGCCCTGCTTCGTTCTCCTCCCCTGCAGGCAGAGTGCGAAGAGGAGGAATAAAAATTGCTCCCTATTGTTCTGCCCGTGGTATGGATGGTGATGGCTCAAAGCTGTGCGCACGGACTAAATTTAGTCATTAAATCTGTTGTCGCAGCCATTTACAGTTCTGAGGTGTCGGAGTGATTTTAGTTTTGCCTTCAGTCCCTCGATGGAGGAGTTTGGAATTCTCACAAGCCGATATTGCAAACCACTCTCGCTTCTGTGCAGCTTCACATTTCTACAGAGTTGTCACTCAGCCCAGGATATTTGCTCCAGGCTGTACTCCAAATACAAGATGTTAACCCAGGAGCAGCTGATTAGAGCTGTGCCTGTGGTTTGCCCGAGAACTACAGGAATTTAAATCAGTGCACTTTCTAATGAGTGAGTTTGTTAGAGCCTTCGATACCATCCCTGACACGGCTTTTGCTGAGCTATAACCCCAAGTCCTGTTCAGTGGTTGGCATTCCGGTATCTAAATTCTCCATTTCACTCTGTTCAAGAGGTCCGTGTGTGGCAACTTCAGTGATTGCGCCTCTGCTGCTGGTTTTAAGTTTAGGAAGCATGGAGTAAACAAAAGTTCAGAGTTCTCAGTCAGGGAATGACAGCATCCATTTGCATGAATAGAGATCGGTTAATTGAGTTTAAAAGTCTGTGCTTTGACAAACGATGTGTTGCTCACAAATGTTTGCATTGCAGTGGCTGGAGCAATTCAAGACAGGCACAGGACTGAAAGCCTTAAGGATGAAAAGAATTGATTTTCAGTGCGCCATAATTTTGTCTTTTAAGCAAGACAAGAGCATTTGTGTTGAACCATGGCAGGTGTGGTGCTGAGCTGAACATTGCAGCCCCCTGTGGAATGAGGGTAACCCATCCCTGTCTGGGGACAGCTCCGAGGTGGATTCAGTGAGTGATGGCTGCGGCTTTTGGACTCCTGGGAAAGACCCAGAGGATAGTTTAGGTGGGATTCAGGTTGCTGCTTGGGGTGGGGTCTGAGTGCCTTATGGGGTGGGTGGTCCGAGCGCTGGTTGAGGGGTCCGAGTGCCCTTTGGGGTGGGGTCCAGTTGCCATTTGGACTGTGGGATCGGGGTGCCCTTTGGGATGGGGGTCCAGGACCTCTTTAGTATGGGGATCCGAGCGCTCTTTGGGGTGGGGTCTTAGTGCCTTTTGGGGGAGATTGAGGCCCGGTTTGGGGCCGGGGCCCGGGTGTCGTTTGGGTTTAGGGTCGTGCCGTCATTTGGGGGGATGGGGTCCCAGCGCCCTTTGGGGCGTGCAGTCGCTGTTTGGGGGGTCCGGGCCCCGCGCCCCTGGGCTGAGCCCCCTCAGCTGAGCATCCCCCGAGCCATCTCGGTTCTCGGTCGCGGCAGCCTCGGGGGGGCGGCCCCTCGGAGCGCCGGCCCCTCCGCAGCGGCGGGCGGGGAGAGCGGCACCGGCAGCGGCCGCGGCGGGAGGAGAAGGAGGCGTTGGTGGAGGGGGGGGGCGGAGCGGCTCAGGTGCGAGCGCCGTGCGGAGGGGCAGCATCGCTGCCGCCGCCCCAGCCCGCGCTGCCCGGGGGTGCCGTGCTGGAACGGGGCTCACGGAGGGGCCCCGGCGCCCGCAGACGGAGGGGATGGGTAGCCGGGAACGTTCTGGGATGTTACAAAACCAGAAGGACTGTGTGCCCAGCGCGACGTGCCCGGCAGGGGATTAACCCGGCCAGAACCGCTCTGCCCAGGTGCCGCAGCAGCATCGCAGCCCTGCCCTGCCCGCCCCGCCGCCCCTGCTGAAGGCTCGGCCGGGGCTGCCCGCGGCACCCGAGGTGCTGCCGCCCCGGGGCAGAGCCAGAGCCAGCGCAGGAGCCGAATGACCTTGGAGATCGTTTTGTGTGGATTCTTTAATTCTCATTGCCCGGCTCCGAGTCTCAGGAACTCTAGGATTAAAGGTGGTTTTAACGTTCTAGGGGCCTTTCGAAAAGCGAGATTGTGTACAATTAATTACCTGCCTAACGACTCCTGAACTCATCGAGCATTCACTTAAAACTGAACACAGAAGATGCTTTCCTTTAGCGGTTGCTTTCTCCACAACTGCGAATAAAATGAACAAGGTAATGTCCTGCAATTCAAAGAACATTTTTTTAAAGCAACTATTTATTATGCCAGTCGACTAATAAATACAGAAACTACGTAGAAGATGAAGCTGAATAACAGAATAATGGAGTAGTAAACAATGGCAGCTTTTCTAGTCAAATCAGCATTTCGTTAGCTTCCTGGCAGAATGCAGATGGAAGTTTCTGTTCTCGTTGTGTGGGGGTTTGTGAAATGATTCAGGTGTTGCTACAGAGGTGAGCAATGTCATGGATATACCTGTGAACTCCTGTGTACTGATCCACTGTAGCAGATACGGCAGAGTTTCCAAAGATGGTTATTTTAAATTACCGTGGCTGAAATTAAATTCCAGAGGATTTATTTTGTCTGTGGGGACCTTGAAGTATGCTTCTGGCATTAATAATTGTAATGGACTATAACTGTTTGAAGGAATTGTGAATATTGACATAAGTCTCCAAATTCTATTCTTAAATTATTTTCATTTATAAATGAATAGACACGATCTTCCTCATTGTATGTGAGATGTATGTTTTCTTTTTTGGGAGTCAGAGGACAAATCTGCCTTGTCCCCCACCCGCCTCCCTCCAAATAAAATTCATTATTCATACCCAAACAGTGGTGAGTCTATTGGAATTAACCTTGACAAAAACGTTTTCCTTACCTTTCCAATGAATAGCATGGATAAGATGAAGTACCATCTCTTGAATGGAGTCAGAAAAGACAGCATTAGATGATGAACTTTTTCCTTTACTCTGCAGTCAGTCTGTGATTTAAATAGAGATATTAAAAAGATTATCTCCAGTAACTGCTGGTCCAGGAAACCTGAGCTGTACTGAGGTTTCTCCTACCCTTTCTCTCCCTCGGCCCCGTTATATTCCAAAGTAAATGACTTTCTCAGGAAAATAAGCAGTCAGAGATTTCCTCCCTTCCTTCCCTTGGAAATGAATGTGTCTCATTTGTCAGGGTTTTTTTTTGGTATTTTGTAGTACCTGTTTGTTTTAGAAGTGCCTTGTGTTTGCTAAAGATGGGTCAAGAGCACTGGAGCAGCTGATCAGTGGCCTTTCTCTTTCTGGCTTTTTGTTTGTTTGTTTGTTTTTTTTTTTCTTTTCTTTCTTTCTTTCCTTAAAGCTAAGGTGTGCCAGAGGTGATGCGCTGATGCTGAGGAGGCATCAACAGCTATGGGACTGTAACCCTCTCAAATGTAAGCACTGGCAGTGTCTACAGAGAGAGATCGGGAGACGCTGAAGCAGAGGTTAGCTGCTGTTAAGCAGGTCACCTGCTCTCTAAGGCTCACATTGCAGTGTTCCCTGGTCACAAAACATGAACCTGTCCCGATGGATTGAATGGAGGACTCTGAATATGAGCAGTAGTGTTATGAACATATCTGAGCACCTCTCCTGCCCTCTTGGATTTGGTCACTACAATGCAGTTGACATCTGTATCCTTGAGACGGTCGTTATTGTCTTGCTAACGTTTTTAATCATTGCGGGTAACTTAACTGTGATCTTTGTTTTTCACTGTGCTCCACTTCTGCATCATTACACCACCAGCTATTTTATTCAGACCATGGCCTATGCCGATCTTTTTGTGGGAGTCAGCTGCTTGGTTCCTACTTTGTCCCTGCTCCACTACTCCACAGGTGTCCACGAGTCCTTGACTTGTCAAGTTTTTGGATACATCATCTCTGTGCTAAAAAGCGTATCTATGGCATGTCTCGCTTGCATCAGCGTGGATCGCTATCTCGCTATAACAAAGCCTCTCTCCTATAATCAACTGGTCACACCTTGTCGCTTGAGAATCTGCATCATTTTGATCTGGATATACTCTTGTCTGATCTTCTTGCCTTCTTTTTTTGGTTGGGGAAAACCTGGTTACCATGGAGATATTTTTGAATGGTGTGCTACCTCCTGGCTAACTAATGCCTATTTTACTGGCTTTATCGTGTGCTTACTATATGCTCCTGCTGCCTTTGTCATATGCTTCACCTATTTCCACATCTTTAAAATTTGCCGGCAGCACACCAAAGAGATAAACGATCGGAGAGCTCGATTTCCTAGCCACGAAGTGGATGCTGCTGGGGAGACTGGGCATGGCCCTGATCGCCGCTATGCCATGGTTTTGTTTCGGATAACCAGCGTGTTCTACATGCTGTGGCTCCCCTATATCATATACTTTCTGCTGGAGAGCTCGAGGGTGTTGGAAAACCCAGCACTTTCCTTCTTAACGACATGGCTTGCTATAAGCAATAGTTTCTGCAACTGTGTGATCTATAGCCTCTCCAACAGCGTTTTCAGGCTGGGACTGCGGAGACTGTCAGAGACAATATGCTCATCCTGTGTGTGTTTAAAAGACAGGGATGTGCGGGACCCCAAACCGAGAAAACGGGCTAATTCCTACTCCATTTAAAGAAAACTGGCGCATGTAGTCAAACGTGGAGTTTTGATAGTATTTGCTGTATCCAGAAACTTGCCAGAAGAGAAGTGTTTACTTGAATAGTTTGCTGTGATGTGAGAGTGAGTTTGAAAGGGGTTGTGGAAAAGGAAAAGGCTGATGTAAGAGGGGTCATTGGACTTGAATACAGCTCTTTTGAAATTGTGAGCAGAGCGATTCGACAGAGACCATGAAGAAAGTCAGAACTAAACATCTTCCAAAGGGCATGATATAACTATCACATCAGAGGAGGTTCCTCATAAAATCAATAAGCTAGTTACTACCTTATATTTTCTCTTGTAGAAAAATTGTCTTAATATCTCTGTGTCAGAATATACTGTAGCCTTCTGAAGTTAAATATATTTAAGAGGAAACAATCAACAACACAGTAAGTGGCTGTCCGTAAATTATGTACCTGAGGACTATAGTAGATATTGCAGATTAATACTCAGCTCTGTCTCTGCTCACATCTTGGGTAATTTTCAGTTGTACAAACAGTCCACAATGCATAAAACCCACAGTGGGCATGGCGCTTCTGGATAAAACAGCACATTTGCACAGAAGCTGTCCTTCTCATTTCCCCCTTTTTTCCATACTGTGCATCCTGAGATTCCATCGCATCCAGGTGCTTTAGTTTGAGGGCATCTGTGAGGTCAACTGAGTTTCAAACCATTCTTCCTGCAAAAAGTGAAAGCAATAGCCCTCCCTGGCTGGCTGAGCAACTGCAGCTGCCCGTGTACGATGACTTGTTCAGTCTTTCATTCTCCTGATCCTGTTAAACTCGCACACAGTATGGATGTAGTATCCTTTAGGGTGTACCAAAGCTTCTACTTTATTGGCTACACAGATAATCCTAACGCAAATACGCTAATCACACCCACCAGTGCGCATCACTGCTTAGAAAATGAAAGCAAACCCTTTTCTTTGGGAAGTCTACATAGCTTACTGTTGTAGCTGTCAGTCCGCTGTGTGAACCTGGCTTGCGCATACTGTATTTTTTTAGAGAAAATGTACATTGTGGTCAGTGCCTGATGTTTTCATAGCACATGGAATAATAGGTCAATGCTGCCAGACTAAAAATTACACTTGCTCTAAGAGAAATAATTCTTTGTAGTTGTTGAGTAGCTGGGTTTTGGACAAGTGTTCTTGGGGGAGGTGAAGAAGACAGCTTAGTATTAAATACAGGCAAAGAGCTTCAGAATTTCCTTTTATACTGAACTGATTTTCAGGTCCACTGATGAAATGTTTTTTATTTTGCAAGGGCCCACGTTGTGTAATAAATTGCCAGGGGTTCAGATGCATGCTAGTCAATAAAATATTTAAATTATTATTTTGAACCAAATGTAATTTTCTTAGATGGTTATTGGCTTTTAAAAAAGGCCCAATTATTGATTGTTGGTGCCTTTTAACACTGCACTATTATTCCTTCTTTCACCAAAATGCATATGTAAAGATCGTGCCTATTACTTTTTGTAACGGAAGCTAACCACGCTTGCACACTTGTGGTTTGACTCTAGATCGCCCTTAATTATGTATTCTCTGTTCTTGTTGAGGTGGTTCTGAACCCCTGTACATTTTTTAAACTTGTAAGAAAGTTGAAACAATGGAATAAAGTAGTATTATGTATATCAAAACCAGCCTTGGCTTTAGTTCCCTGGTGTTACACTCTGTTCTCCATGAAAGTTCTTTTGGGTTAGGACTCAAGAGTGAATGGTTTAAAATCCAAACCTCAAAGCTACTTACTTGCTGTTTTAAACGTTTATATGATGGTTTCTAGCATTGTACAAATTTAAAGCAGATTTAAATATGACTTCAAACATTCCTGTAGCTGAGCTGAGCTGTAGCTGAGCTGTTGCTGACAGTTACCCCTTATTGATATTATGGAAAAAGGAGTTGTATTCTTTGCATGTGTCTCTCAGTGCTCCATATCTACAGGAATGTGTCTGCTGCCTCCTTTTGAAAAGTTACTGTTTATTTCGGAAGGCTTTTTCTGACTGCTGCTCTGTAAGATTGTGTAACCTCATCTCTTCTTACAAACATGACTTGGATTCATTTCGATTTGTCATTATTTTGTCATTGTTTCCTGCCTCTAGGTCCTCAGTGTGCAATATGTAGACAAGGGACAATGCGACGTCTCATTTCTCACAACTCACAGGGCTGGTTTCATACCAATAAAGTAGTTTTTTATCTGTGCTCCTGTGCTGCCCGCTTACTGCTTCTGGTAACAAGTTTTTGTGGGACCTCCTGAAATTCCAGAGAAGTTCTAGAAGATGCCTGAAGTTGAACCAACCTTTTATTAAGCACAGCCTGGAGGCAGCAGACGTGTTGTTAGCACGGTACTGTACAAATCTGTAGGAATACACAAGCTAACTCATTCGTATTGGTAGTGCCTTAGTTGAATCCTGCTTGTATAACCTCAGCAAACGGAGCTGATGTACCTCACCGTGAAGCTTTACTGCCTGCAAACGGTAGGTCAGAGAGGAAGCTTCACTTCTGAGGCTGTGGCACAAGGTTCACTCGCCAGCCCACCAGCTGCTGGCCCCACAGGGCCAAGCTCAGCAATACTTTTGTCTCTGCTGCTCTGCTGAGCTCGTAGAGTTGTCAGGCGGGACTGGAGATTTCCTTTTTCCTCAGGGTGTCCTTGGAGAGAGAGAACAGAGTAGAACTCCAATAGTCTACAACCAAATTGTAGGTTCCTAGGTGCTTTGCCCTTTTCTGGGGTTTGTTTCTCAAGCACTGGCTTAACATTGGTGCAAGAACCCAGATTTGCTTATCTGGACTCTGAATTTCAGTTGCTGTAAAGGCACCCTTCAGCCCCTTCTCTGCAAATTCAAGTCTTCTGCTCTCCTGGAATCTGTCAAATTAAACATCCTCAGCAGAGATAAACACTGCATTTCTTCTTGCTGTTTGCAGGATGATAGGATTTGATCTGGTGGGAGTCAGGTAAATTTTTAAATTTAGTATGTTTCACTTTTTGAAAGTATTTTCTAAACTCATAATTTAAAATTTTATTTGAGAGAGGTTTGTTGTTGTTTTACTAACGTTGTCTGAGGATCCCAGCTGGTGCTAAATTCTCTTCTAAAATTATAAGGCTGGATGTTTTAATGGATAAAAAATGTCCAACAGAAATTCCAGTCTCCCAATCTGTCACTTTTCATTTCCATTCTGTCATTTTATAAAGTCTCGTGTTCTTGTATGAAAAGCTGATTAAATAATGGGGCTTTTAAAGCTGGCAGGTGGTGTACATATCCCATTTCCATGTGCGCAAAAATCTATATGATTTATGAAATACCTAGTAGATAGGTGACCAGACACTGACCAAAGAAATGGACATGAAAAAATTGTTGTTTATAATGCAGGTAACAACAAAGTCTCTCTGTATCCACATACACTGAGGGAGTTGCTAGAGCTTTATGTTCTTGTAAAAAAACAAAAAAGAGTAGTTATGAGAGGAAATCATATGTAAAATATTAAATGAAAATGTTGAAGAGATGTGTCTAATAGGTACGCAAAAATTACATATGTATATTTATAAAGTTCCTGTGTGCAGGTTGATCCTGTTTTGCCATTACATTCCTTTTGCATGCTCCTGCTTGTAGTGTAACAGAGTCTGTTCCAAGGTCGCTGGCATTACAGGTTTTCGAACCTCATCTCTTCAGCCTAAGGAGCAGCAATGTAAGAGCAGCAAAAGTGCTACCAGAACAGTAATTTTTTCTTCACCAAATTCTGTGTGCTTCCTTGTCCTCTGGAATAGCTAAGTGGATTTCTCCTTAAAATACTGTTCTTTAAAGGGAAAGAAAACTGTAGTAATGAACAGCACAATGCTATCTTTTTAAAGTTTACTTGTCTTATAGTAAGATTATTTTTCCATCCATTTCTGCTTAAGAATCCATTTTGTACCTGGTAAAGCACATGGGATTGTGCCAAGCTTATGGTTGTGCGAAAGCTTGTGCTTCCTCTGCTGTAAAGTTTGGAGTGTTTTGCTTTCTTGAGCCACCTTTCATAGGTACACTTTATGAACATCCTTTAAAAATAGCATTTATATCGCTTTTATAGTTACTTTTAGTCCATTAGTGTTTGGCAGCTGAATATCCACTAGCACACTCAGCAAAACAAATAATATGTCTTTTTTTTAGGCAAAATAGCCAGTCAATATTAGTGTGGCAGTGTAATGAGTAGTTATTCCATTAGCTATCTTATCTTGCGTGTGAAAAATAAAGTTTAAGTGCAAACAAAAGGTGGTCGTTGTGATAGGGTATCGGATTGCTGGGAAATGCGTCAGATTTAATACTGTTGCACCGTTGGTTCTCAAGATGAAATCGTTTCATCTTTCCATGTTACAGTTGTGGCCAAGCAAATAAATATACATATCTGTATTTCCCCCCCAGATGTTGGTGTTGGAAGGCAGAGGGTGTGTCTGTCTCGGTCCAGCCGCTGCTCCCGGTGGGGATATCCCTGGAGCAGGGCTCAGGCTGGATCGCAGCGTGCCTGGCACCACCATGGGCCTGGGACTGCCCCTGCCAAGGAGCAGCGCCTGAGGTTCAGGAGGCCAAGGTTGCTGTGAGGACGGAGTGCCAAGGAGAGGGCAGCGTCCACCCCAGGCATCCTCCAGGTTTGGCTCATTGTTGAGCTTTCCATTTTCTCACCGGGGTCACCAAAATAAAAAGTTTAAGCCCTTGACTTCTTCCCTGCCCCGGTTACCTCTGTGTCTCGCCGGGCTGTTTGTGGTCGGAGTGTGACAGCGCTCTGCTGAAGGGCTGGATTGGGTTTAATCTGTTGAGGTTTTGAGTAGAATATGCATGCTGTTTGAATGGCAAAAGCAAACGTTACTTTGTTAACTGAATGCTGATTACTTTTTAGGCCTTTCCAGAGCTGGAAGCATCACTGAGGTAGTGTTTCCCTGTTGCTTGCTGTATTGCCTGGATCATTGCTTAAAGGCAGTATTTTTCAAAGATTACCTGATTTCTGCTAAACCAAGTAAAATCAGTTTGTTTTTTTTTCCTATTGAACATAGACGGTTAATTTTTTTTTATTATATGCTAAATTTCTACATAGAGCTCTGCAGTCATTATGCATTTTTAATTGTTAACATAAGACTGTGTCATTATTATAGATTATGGAGCAATATAGAAGGATATTTAAGGGCAGCTTCCTACTGAACAGATTTTTCTAGTCAGTCTTAAATAAAATGACTCCTTTCTCCATCTGATATTAGGAAAATCCTCCCAGAAGCCACGATCTGAGCTCCGTGAGCTTTATGTGACAAAGAAACAGCTGTTCGTGGCTCTGTGCCCTGCACAGCCTCAAGATCGTGCTCACAACCCCTTCCTTTCACATCTGTAATTTCTTTGGACTTTGTCGTTGTCCAAGTACTGTGACAGGTAGGATGAGTATAAGGAAAGCTCAGTGCTTTCAGCTGTGCTGATAAGAGGCCAGGACAGCAATTTCAGGAGGAAAAAATGCCTGCAGATCTTTGGGATTTTATCACAGTCTTATGCCGACGGCTGCCAAACCGAACCTCCCTGGGAAGAATGTGACAGCAATGCTGAAGGCTTTGCGTTTGAATCACCGTGTGGCTGGGTTTGAACGGTGACAAGGGGATTCGGATCAAAATGAAACTTCTGGAACTGCAGTGATTACCAGGGAAAAGTGTTACGCTTTTTGGATGCCATGTTCATCCCTGCCTCAAAGCTCACAATGTAAATTTTACAACCGCCAGTATTATAAAAAGTGGCAAACCAAACCCATGAGGGTTTTGGGAAAGGAAAGCTCAGAGAGGCCAGTGTTAATCATGTGAGGGCATCTCTGTGCCTTGACAGCATTGCTTTTTGTTTCTTTGTTTTCTTTAAATGAAATACATATTGCTTGTTGTCTTCCCTCCCCCCCCCATACGTTATTTGAATAGCACAACAAATTCTTTTAATCATTAAAGAAGTCCATTTTGTGAGATATTTAAGTGAAGAATAGGATGGTGGCTTGGGAAAGTATCATAGGGTGTCCCTGGGGGAGAACAAAGCGTGTTAACTGTGGAACATGTACTAGTTCGATTTTCATACGCTTTAGGCAGGAAAGCTTTCAAGTACCTGTACCAGGCAAAGGTTTCTAGTCCTTGCAGAAGCTCTCTGGTGTTAGTTATGCTTGTGCATGTGTTATTTAAAAGTTCTTCTTGTGTGACATCTACACTTAGAATTATGAATGGACAAATGATATTTTCCATGATCAGGCAACTTTGTTTTAGCGTAGGAAATACACTCGCTGAGCCCACAGTGTTTTGGTGTTTGTTAAGTGATTACAGCACACAGGTTCTCAGTAGCTGTTGTATTGTGGGAGAGCAAATACAGGAGCTATGTAGCAAGGCAGGAGAGCTGCCTGATGCTCCTCATCTGTTGTGTGAAATTACTCCATCAGCTGCACCTTGGTGAGGCTGCGGCTTTGGGGGGCCAACACGAGAGTGAATGGCCTTTATTTCCTTATTTCAGGAGCTTAAGCTTAGTGCCACCATGTAATTCTGTCTCTGTGGTCACAGGCTGCCACATTAGACAGCGCTTGTGTCGCTCTGGGATGTGCATCCCGCTGGCCCTGCTGCGATTCACGGAGCTCTCAGCCCAGCCTGCCATTTAAACCTCTGATTCATGCTCGCTGACTAAACCCGTGGTGCTTTGGATTGGCACCGCTCCGGCGGCAGAAGGAAACCTGCCTGCGCCCGCCTCCTCTCCTCTTCCCGTTCCCGTGGGTGTCTGAGGGCAGGCTGGCAGCTCCACGCAGAGCCGTGGGCACAGCTGTGCGGCAGCCAGCTCTGGCTGGGCAGAAGCATCCACAGGCCCTCTGCTTCCATGCTTTCACTACGTGGAGAGTTACCGTTCCGCAGAAGGGGAGGCATTGGCAGCTGAGGGACGGTAAGGCCTCCAACTGCAGCACAGGATTTAGCAGAGCTGTGGTTATTGGGGTTTTTAACGGTAAGAAAATGTGTTGTAATTAAGAAAGAGACATCTGCATATGATGAGTAATGAAGTGTTATTAGGGCAAGAACAGATTAGTCCATTTTTCATTGATGCCCTGGATAGGTGAACAAGGTCTTTATAAGAGAATTTTATTATATTCAGGTAGTTTTGGACACTGCAATTTTTGTGATGAGTTTTAATGCAACTGTATGTACATTCGGGCTGTGAACGGTCGTGTAACTGCAAGGTTTCAGTGGTAGCTTTTTTTTCATTTCAACGGCTTTGGTGACCACTTTGTGGCTAGAGGTGGAGAAGTGCTAAGAGTGCACGAAAGTTATCAAAGCCAAAAGAGCAAATGCAGGCTCTAAATGAAAGATCTTTATCCAAAATCCAAAACTACTTTCTCTGTAATATTGGCTACATAATATTGTCCAGGCAATATCTCATGTTGGCTTATGAAGATGACATATAGAAAAGCAAGAAATCTAATAAATATAAACATAACTACATGCTTTAATAATTAAATTGTTTTTAAGATTCTTATTTTCTTAACTCAAGACATTTGGAGACCGTATTTTCTGTCTTCTCTTACCTTGGGAACTCAAAATTAATGCATTATTTCCCTTTGCTGGCTGTTCTTTACTTGATGTCTGGCTTTGCAATTTTTTAAAGTTCCGTTTTAAATTTGAATTTGAATTTTAGATTCAGTTTTAACTGTTACGTAGATGCATTCTTCACTTGACTCATAAAAAAACCTTTATGAGAATATTAGAAAGATCGTGTCCTTGAAGGGAGCTATAGCTGGTCTTAATCTATTGAGGCCCCATTTCATTGTAGCTCAAAGAAGCTGCCGTTGTACCTTGTTTACTCCATTTCAGGTGTCTTGGCAATGAGCCTCATCGGCAGATGCCAAGTTCACCAACCTCTTCTGCTGGGCTGCAGTATTATTTGTCACTGATTTTATTTGTAAATGTTGCTAAGTACAGCAGCTTTGTTTTGGTGCCGAATCAGTATTTTGGATGGGATTTATGGAGATCCTTCACCCCTGTTGTATTTCCTTTGGTGCTGATGGCAGCGTATGAAGGCTGTTGGTCAAGTGCAGCTGGAAGTTCTGTTCATGTTATCCCTGTGCATTTGCAGGTCATTTCCTCTGGTTTATTCTGGCTCAAGAAGCTTTTTGAGGGAAAAGTATGTCTGTGACGGTTTTTTGTTGATACAATTGTGTTTTGATGATCATCTTATTATAAGAATTTCACTGCATTAGTAATGCCTGTATTTGTAAAATAAAAATCATAGCAAAGTGCTCTTGTAATAATGGTATTGATTTTGTTTAAAAATAAACTTACAGAAAATTGTTTACATTGGTAAAAAGGAGATTGAAAATGTGATGCAGGTGGGGAGTACCTGCTGATAGTTTATTTTGGGAAAGATTTGATTTTCAAGTGGCAGATGAAACTCAGGAGAGAAACAGAAGTATTGATGGTGAAGTAAACCAGCCTTTCATTTTTATACCATACCCAAATGAATTGTTTCCCTTTCCTGTCGGGAAGAGGATTTTGCGTTACTATAAATTACCTTATGGGAATGGTAGTTTAATGAGGCATGGCTTATCCAATGTATTGAGAATTAGTAATTATATAAGTAATAAAGAGAGCGATTAGAAAGCATCACTACCATCACTACAGTGTATCTGGCCCTTGAATACTGTGTGTGGCTGGTCCATACTAGCACGACTGGAAGGAGTTCTGAGGAACGGCAAAGGAATTGCTCTTCTCTAAGGAAGAATTAAAGTCTCTAGGATTTTCCAGCCTAGAAAATAAAGAATTAAGGTGCAGGGGAGCACGAGGGGTCTTGGAAGGTCATGCATGTCACAGGGGAACACTGGATGTAGTGACTTATTGTTTCTCTGCCAGTGCAAAAAGGTTAAAATCCAGGTGGCACAGTGAAAACAAACGGTCTGTGGTGAATTGGGGACTAGGTAGGCACAAGATACTTGGCTGTGCGAGCTGGTGTGGGTTACAAATACAGAGGAACTCAAAGAGGAAGAGAGTATTAACTGCTGTCATCGTGCTCTGGTTCAGGAGTCCGTGTGCTGCAGATTGCGGGAGGCTGGGAGCCTGCGATGGGGGAACCATCACCGTAGTGTCCTTGGGCAGCTGGTACCCAGGTGCTGTTGCAGACAGCTCTGGTGCCAGAGGAACCTTGGGCCAACCTACAGCGTCGACTCTCACCTTCCTGCTCCGGCACACTGTTATGTCTTTATTGCTTTTCATATACTAACTCTGGGAATTTCCTTTCATATTTGGTCTGTCAGGAAAAGAATGCACAGTTTCCTTCCTGTTTTTTGCAAATAAATTTGTGAGTGAAAAATGCACATCCGTGGCCGTGCGTCTGCGTGTGCACGGCAGGGACTGTGCGAGTGAGTGTGCCAGGGTGATCATCACTGTCTACAACTGCCTGAAAGGAGGCTGTGACGGGGTGGGGGCTGGGCTCTGCTCACAAGTGACAGCGATGGGACGAGAGGAAATGGCCACAAGTTGTGCCAGTGGAGTTTTAGACTGGACATTAGGAAGAATTTTTCCACTGAAAGGGTGGTCAGGAATTGGCACAGCTGCCCAGGGAGGGGGTGCAGTCGCCATCCCTGGAGGTGTTTAAAAGACGGGTGGATGATTTTCTTAGAGACATGGTTCAGTAGGGAGACGGGCACGGCTGGACTAGATGATCTCAGAGGTCTTTTCCAACCTTGTGATTCTGTGATCAACTGTCCCCATCTCCTCTCACTGCTGAAGCAAAATGCTCTCTGTCAGAGCATCAGCGAAGCAGTCGGGAAGGGAACTATGTTGCTAGTTCTGGTATTAAGTATTAGGGGGTAAACTTCACCATTTTTCCCAATAATTATGGTAACTGAGAGCCAGGCTGTTATTATAGGCAGGCCACCGCTAACAGGGATGCTTAGCACTGTCTGAATGCCATGATTTTTAAAAAGCAAAGGTGATGCTGCAGCAGTAGGGATGCCTGCCGCTACATGCGGCTGAGCCAGGACCCCCTCCCAAGCTGCAGCGGGTTCAGCAGAGGTCCAGCAAGTCCTCTACTTTGTCACACCGGTAGGGAATGCGTGGTGTCATACTGAGGGGATAAAAGATAGAGGTCACTACCAGTGCAATGTTGTATTCAAGGAGTGACTGAATCCTTGGGAGCACTTCACTGACAGGCTGTTGCAGTGTAGATAACAGTCCCCAACAATCAGTGTGGGTTTTCTCAGTATTTCTGTAGTCACCACAGCTCACAGTGAAGCCAACAGGGAAGTCCCATAGGGAACAAGGCGAGTGTCTACATTGAGCGTGATGAGGCTCCCGTGTGGCCACGTTGTTCCACTCCTAATTCACAGCCCCTTGTCTCTTTTCCGAAACAATGTGTTATCCATTGAGAAATAAACCCAGAATTCAAACGAGTTCTCCATATAACTGGGGTTGATATATCTATAGAGTGGGAAACAGCGTGCGGTTTGCTCTGCCTGTCAGCCTGTCTCCACAACTCTATATTCCCGTTAGATTTTATTAGAGCGGAAGGCTGTTCCATCCTACTCCTTTCAGTTTGCAATCAGATCAGTTAACGCTGGTTTGCTCCTGATAACGTTTTCTCATTTTCTTTTTAAACCAGTATCAGTAGTTATGTTCTGTGAATAAAATGTGATTTTTAAACTGCATTCTGGTCCTTTCTTTGCTAGGTGCTCGTGCCTTGTGTTTAAGTGGCTAAATCATGAAGTGGATTTGCTCAAATTTGTGTTCCTGTGTTGCAGTTCCGTGCACTACTGCATCTCCAGGCTGGCTTGAGTCCTCTTCCTCCTGTTGATGGATTCTGGATGGGCAAAAGATGGGAAAATGTCAGGCAAAATTGTAGCTTTGGATGTCGGTGTTTAAATTGTTTTCATGACCGAGAATGTCTTGGTCATTTTTTTTTACAGTAGAATTCAAGTGAACTCACAGAAACCAGCAAGACCATGGGTACTGTCATTTTTCTGCCTTGTAAGGTAGTTATTATGTGAAAAACAAAGTTCTTGCACAGAAAATTTTGAAGTTTTAAGTGGCTATTTTGTTTATACTGAGGGCTTGGGGTTTTTTTTCTGTTATCTCACTGGAAACAGTACTGGTAATTTAAAATATAGAAAAATGAAGGTGTGGGCACTAGCAGGTATTTCTGACACTTCTCCTAACAGTGTCTGCAGCCTAGAAGGCAGGAAAATGTCGCAGTCTTTTGCAGTCAAAAAGCATTTTTACAGCTTTTCAGTGGGGTACATTTTGGTCCAACCCTGCATCCCTGCTGCAAGCAGAATTCCCATCGACTTCAAGGGAGCCTTGGAATTTTAAGGAAGTTTGGCTCAGTTTTCTATTTCAGCCTAGCAGTGATACGGAAAGCCCCAAGCTTCTGATTTTTAGGCAAGTACCCAACATGACTCATGAGCGTCTCCATTGCAGTCGAAGGGGATGCCGCGGAGCATTGCTAATGAGGACAGAAGTCTCCCATGGAACAAGTGTGCGTCTGTGCTTCTGTACTGAACCAGAGACAATATGTTAACAGATGCTCAAAAACCTCACGTTTCTCATCTCTGTTAAAAATACTGCTAAAGCGCATAGACCGTGAAAGAGAAACCTCATTGCACTCCATGTCTTCAGTTGATTTTCCAAACAAGCCAACGGCCTGGCAGGATTTAAGGACAGTATTATTCTCCCATGTATGTAAAAAATGATAGTTGTAAGAATATTATGCCAAATTATTTCACATTATTAAAAATTTAAATATAGATTGTTATGGTAAACACATGACAATTTTAAAAAATACAGCTCTAGGATATTGCAGTAGAACTCCTATATCTGAACTCCAAGGAGTTTGGCTACATTTTGTTATAGTTTCTGTGTTGAGCTCTCCCCTTCCCCCCAGCTCTATTCCATTGCTATCGTTTTTAACAGCATATTGGCCGTTCTACCTTGAAATGCAATATGAGGTAAAAGGCATTAAGGTATTCCATGGCTGGGTTAGAGGTTAAGATTGACTCAAGATTAAGTCTTATTTTTTGTTGCTGTCCAGTTTGGAATATTTGAACATTCAGAATTAGAGTTGAAATCCCAGATACTGTAGGAATGTCTGTGGGTGTTTTGGGTTTTGTTTGTTTGGTGGTTGGTGTAAAGCCTGACTCTACATGGGGTTGAGCCCAGTGGATTTGTTGTGTCTCAACCATTGCGTGTCTTGAGCATTGTCTGGGTGCAGGTCTGCCTGTTGTCTCGGGCTGTTCCTTGATTCCTGGCTGACTGGGCTGCAGCTGCCACACCGGAGGCGGGGGGCAGTGCAGCAGCAGGTGCTGCCCACCGCACACACCTGACTGCTCCAGCCTCAATTCCAGAAGCTTCTTGAAGGAGCTTCTGCGCATACACAGCAAGACCACCCCTCACATGCTAATGGGGCATGGACTTGCCCTTTAAATAGAGCTGATCTGGAAGGCACAGGGTGTGCACTCACCACCCTGTGGAACTGGACTGAAGATGTGCTGCAGAAGAACTGCAGGACCACGTGCTCCTGAAGACTGTGTTTTCCAGCAGAGCTGCTGTGCCCATGGAGTGGTGACTATTTTTCTCTTCCCCCCCGCTACTCTTTCATTTCTTTCTCTCCCTGACTTCTCACTGTATCTCTTTTTTTCTCAGCACTATGGTGTATGGGATCGAATCTGAGCTGTGTTGTAGTTTTGTTCAGCTGCCTCGGTTGTGCTAAGCGTATCAGATTGGGATCTGAACAGATTGAGAGTTGTTATTTGCACCTTTGAGAAGCTGCAACTCGGGGTGCACCCGAGTATCTGGTTTGATGATTTGGCTGTGCCTAAAATGAACGCTGCTTTGAATTTACCCTGGGAAATTTGTCAGTCTCCAATTTGCCGCACAGACGCCAAAAGACCCTCCCTCTTCAGCTGTGCAGGTTGGGGGGCCCAGACACTGCTGGTGTTGGGAGTGGGACCTAACATTTCGTTTGGGGTTTTGGTTTCTTTTTATTGAAGAACATGTTTTTTTCTGTTTATGTGAGACTGTAATCTTAACAAAGAAAGTATAGAACTGATTACTGCTCTGTAGATCTTTTGTTGGGTACTGAACCTGGTCCCTTGACCACTGCTATGAGGAACCTTTTCTCTTGTATGAGCCTTCCGTGTTACAGAAGGCTGTTGGTCACACGTCTGTTTATTACTCAGGCTGCCTTTATTGTCCACAACAAAATAATCTCACACATACAAATCATGTTCAGGTTATACCTTGTGCTATTATAACTGGACAAAATGATTCATCTCTGTTCAGTCTCTTCAGTTCTTTCTGGTTTTTGGCAGCAGCATCTTGAGCTGTATTTGCATTGACCTGCTTTCTTGTTAATAGTTTTCTTTCAAAATTAGGGCACTATTAGCACACTTGTAATATTTAGATCTCATTGTGCTTGGAGTTTCATGAATTCACAGTTAGATGTGGCATGTGAGTTTTGTATTTTGTGACAATGGTTTTGTATCCTGTCTTCGGAACCGTAACAGCCTCTTAGAAGTGGTTCAGGAGACTGGTAGCAAAATCTTGGCTCTGAACCCTAATAAGAAGACGTCTTTGTAATAGTTATCATAATTTTAGTGTTAACACTTAGAAAAATGTGACTCTTAACATTAAATTTAGACCCAGTTTTTTACTTCTTATGTTAGATGAGGAGTTTTGATAACCAGCTTGCTTGTAAGCTCACTCCCAACAGCAACTGGGAAAAGCTGTTTTGTTTTCTTTTCACTTCAGTCTCTTGTTTTTTAAAGACCTGGATCTTGATCAAAAATATAGTTATAGGCTGTAAAACGGGCAGCTTTCAATTTGCACTCATTTCATTATTGGTTAGATAACTCACAGGAGATAAAACCATGTCTAGGGAAAGGATCTTTTCAACTTGACGTTCTGCGGTGCTGGTGTTAAAGATTGCAGATCTAAAACTCATCCAGACCTCACAGAAAGAAGGCCTGAAGTCACGGCTGCTTTAGGCTGTGAATGTGCTGGAGTTCCATCCCCTTGGAGCACAATTGTGAGTGTTTGGGCCCCCACACTGGATTTCACCCCAGTGAGGCAGAGACTGCCTGCGCTGTGGTCCGAGCAGCTCTTGGCTCTGTGGCCTGTGACTGTACCTCTGTCTGAGCGCTCTCCTTGTGCCAGAGCTGGCCGGAAGGCGTTGTAAGACTCTCGCAGGTTTTGGTGTGCTTGAACCAAGTACTGGTGTGGAATTGTCCTTAGGGCTTCTGTAGCAGCGGAGCCGTGCCTCCGCTGAGGCTGACGGAGGGCATCCTTCCTCCCCACCCTGCCCCATGCAGAGCTGCCATCTGGGTCTGCGGGATGAACTCCAGCTCCAACTTGGAACCCAGCCCGTAAGCGTTGCAGAAACCTTGAGGCAGACAAAGTGAACCACAACCAAAGGAAGCCGCCTGGCAGCAGCGATGCATTCAGTGACACAGTGAATTCTTCATGTGTGGGAGACCGCAAGGCTCAGCTTCCTCCGGTCAGTGTGGGAACTTTTGGAAAGGTGTAGGTTTTCAGCGTTTTAGGAATGTTTTACCTGAAACCTCAGGCCTTATTTTTGAGGGTGGTGTTCCTTGTGGTGTTGTGAAATACTGGTTTCTGGAGCAACAATTGTTTACACTTCCGATTAGTTAATTTATTTCTCTCAGTAGGACTGAACATGAAAGAAAAGAGAAGCTTAGGCGGCTGTCCTTGCCTTTCCTGGGTTTGATTTCTATGATTTAAGTGATTTTTTTTTTCCTATGAAGAGTCATTTTGTTAGACCTGTGAAGTGGAAGATTATTAGAAAAGCAAGAACCATTTTTTTATTCCTTTTTTTTTTGGTAGGTTTTAAACAACTGCTTTTTCTTGTGGTTACACATTATTTTTTTTATTTCAAAGAATACCTGAAGCTCTGAATTTGACCTGTTTGGTGCATTCTCAGTCTCTAAATTTATGTTCTGGTTATATTACCTAAACTTCAAGTAATATACCTGGTGCCAGGACTTAAATAATAAGTTCTCTGCCCTATAGTACATTCTGTCTAAAACAAAACAACTCCCCAAAGTCATTAGGTTGTGACAGAGAGCTGACCAGATGGGCTCTGACTAATTTTGTGCTTTCTGATCGTCCTTGTTTATCTTGGTCTCTCTGAGGGTGCCCTTTCATGGCTGATCAGTAACCTTGCTCCTCTCTGTTTCTAACGCGCCGTGTCCAAAACTCATTCACATCTCTACTTGAAGTCTGTCTTTGTAGTTTAAGAGATCGTGACCTGCTCCGAGAAGTTGTTAGAGGGAGCCGTGGCGTTCTGAATGGGAAAACTCAGGCTCCCACCCCACCACGAATCAGTCAGTGTTTCTTTGTCATCTGCTCCGTCTTCCAGACCTCAGCATTATACAGTAGATACCCACAGGGTAAGGTCTTTCAATTTAAAGGTCATTCTCAAATGGCTGTTAAAGAGTCAGTAAATAATAAAAAATGGCTACGACTCTTTGAGGCAAAAATTATGTCTCATGGCTTTTAGAACTTTGCCTATCAAGATCTTTTTTTGAGGTGTAACAGAAAAAGATAGAATGCCCCCTGGGGACCTGGGGATTTAAAGTTAAGTTCTTAAATACTCATTTGAGGCTACTAAGTAGACCTGGCCAGGAGTAACTTGTACCCACTATCACTTGACTTTTACAGGGGGTCTCCATCTTCTTTGTAGCCACCCTTAAAACACTGGAACATGGTGTCGAGGTCTCCCCTAAGCCTTTCTTTCCCAAGGTTGAAGAAACCCCATTCTCTCAGCCTTCCCCCATATGTCAAGTTGAGATGGGAAGGGAGCAGAAAGGTTAAGTGACCTTTCTGGATGTGGATCAGAGTTACGATATTGGTGTCAAAATAGCAATTGCTTTACTACTTTTTTCAGTTTGAATTGGGAACTGGAAGTCTCCAGGGCATGGACAATGAATACTGAGTAGAGAGCAGTTGAAAGCCAGGTAAGTTTTTGTTGATTGAAACATATTTCAAAGATTCAGAGTTGTATTCCAAAAGGGAGATTTAGGCTTAGGTGAGAGCTTAGATAGCAGAAAAATGTGGGAAAAATGAAATCAAATGAAACAATGACTTGCGTTGCTCTGTGCATTCCATTGCTGTTGCGGTGGGTGGTACCCATTGCGTGCTTACTGGAGAGCTCCATCCTGCTTTCAGTTACGCTGGTTTTTGGAGTGGGCTGCTCTCAAGCTCTGCATTTAGACTTTTGTCCAGTCTCCAGGATGGGTGAAAGACTCTGCGTTTTGCAGGGGATGCCAATTGCAGCTGGTTATCACATGCCTCTTACTTTTCTCTCTGTCTGTGCAGAAGCAAAGGTCTCAGCCTTCCTGCTCTCCCCAAAAGGACAACTCAGTGCTTGACTTCTCAGGCTCTTTTCTTTGTCAAGAAAAGAGCAGAATGGATTTGTTTTAATGATTAAAGATGATTAAGACTTTACTGCAAAAGTAAAGAAAAGTACGAATCTTTGGATAGTGGAGCAAATGAGACTGTTAATTGTGGCCCTTTTTGTGGAAGAGATTAACGTGCTCTATGTGAGCAACATATTTGAATGTTGGAAATCACCAGCCTTTCTCTCAGAGTGAACAACATAGAAATTGATATGAAGGCAACTTGTTCAGAATTACCTAAATATCAAACAAAACATCTGCATCATGGGGAAGAAGAATGTTTTGCCCAAAATTTAAACAGGTAGAGAGAGATGTTGTGAAGGACATGAACCTCCCGGTGTTCCCCTGCTGAAGCCCTCAAAAAAAGCCAAGACCAAACCACCCTGCAATAAAACGTGCCAGCCTTCAGGCATGACAGAGCTGGCTGTTATTAAGTGAGGAGTTGATTTGTCACAGACACAAGTAAATGCCTTTACACATCCATACTGCCCAGCAGGGGTTGCAGTGGCAAGGAAGAATGGGATGTGGTGAAAAGACTAGTTTTGAGGTGATTTATTTTCTGTTTCCAACCTACTGGTTGTAAATAATTGGTCTACAGATAATAAAGGGGGTAACAATTAAAAGTATTTGCTTTACATGTCAGTGAAAATCCTCTCTTGCAACCCCTCCCCATGGATATTGAAGGGAAATCCAAACTAGGGGAAAACTAGAACCTACAGGAAGATTAATTTCCATAAGAAATGAGGCTAAAAATGTATTTTAAATGCACCGCTAATAGTGATGTATGGGTGAGAGCAAGTTTAATGAAAAGCTGTCGTGTGCGGTTAGAGGATAACATTGTTCCTGTAATTGGGTGCTGAAAGCAGCCCTTGTTATTTGTTGCAACAAATGACAAGATAAAGAAGAAGTCCCAGAATGGTGATGAAGCTTTGAAAACAGAAACAATGCACATGAACGCTCCTAAGGGTGAGGTGGTTTATGAATGGTATCAGCGCTAACTTTTAGTCAGCAATATTAAAGCTATTGAAACAGAACGTGTTTTCAGGAGGTGGGTAAGGTTTTGTAAAGCCTGCTGAACTGATTCAACAATATAATAGTTTAGACAAGAAAGGGAATGGATAATAAATCTATTAAAAGTGGAGTGTATAATTGACTGAAGCAGTGTTTGAGGGTTTCTTGGCTTCTGGACATTTCTTTCTTTGCTGCAGAGGCAATGGTTTGCAGTGTGTGGAACGAAACTTAGATTGTACTCGGCACTTTGTTCACTACTTTTAAAAGAGGCTTAGTCTCAAGGGCAAAGAGAAGGCACAGGCACAGCCTGAGTAGTCTGATAGTTCTGTGTTGCCAAAGCCTGGTTTTACTGTTCTACCAACAGGAAATATTTCATAGACTGTAGGTCTGAAGGAGACGGTGAGCTAGTTTGGTTGACCCTGCCTCCCGAGTCGTACTTGTTTCATCCTTGACCATTTTACAGACATGGCAACTGACGGAGACTGCTGAGCTGTGCTGGGCACTCGGCTCTGTTGGTGGCTGTGGTGACTGTCCTTTAGCTAAGGTAGTTGTTTAGTTTGGCCAAGAAATCACCAAGAAAAGCTTGCAGGTAGGCGTCACTCTAGGTGCCAGCAGGTTACTATTGGGAAGCTAAGGGGGAACAGAGGCTCTGTGTGTGGTGAAACCAAGGAGGTTCCTCTGCTGAAGTACACTGCAGAATTTTCGTATGGAAATATTAAACTTTAAAGTAGAGTTAATTTTATTAGGAAGGATGAGAAGATAAAATTTTCATTTCTTTCACTTAACTTTATGACTCTTCGTGAGTATTTGTTTAAAGTAACCTAGGTTTTTCTCGGAAATCAGTTTCCAGTTGACACCATAAGAGTGTCAGTGGACTCTGAGCTGTCTGTTATCTTTGTTTCTTGTTCTAAGCAGTATGTACTGCCAGTGTGCTCTGTGGCAACCACCCCTCTTTGCCTCTCTAACTTTCCACGGTGGAGTTGCAAGCAGACCAAAGCGAACTGGGGAGTTCCTGAGTGCCGCTTTCTGATCAAAGCCCCCATTTGCTCTCTGGTCACCTTCAATGCCTGCACTAACTCCAGAGAGATTTAGCAGCACTGAAGTGGCAATGACACCTGTCTGCTTTAAGAAAGGTTTTAGCATAAAATGTTCCAAATCCAGTGACAATGTATAATGTTCTGTATGCTGAATGGGTATGAAGTGTAGTCTTTCTTCTTAATTATAGTCAGTCATTTTCTTCTTCAAAGTGAAATGCCAATATAGTTTTCTTTTCAATTTTTATCCTGTACAGATTCCTTTAGTGTCTAACATATTATGTATACATATACAATATAAGTTAACTGTTACAGCTGTTGCACATATCTTAATAATAATAATTATTTTTCCCATTTATGTTAAAAACATTTTCTGTATCACATTCATTAAGTTGCCCACTGATCTTGTTCTGTGTTGTATGGATCCTTTTACCATTCCAATTTCTTATTATGTCAAGAAGCTAAGAAAATATTTTGTGATGGATGCATGGAAAACCTAGTGTTTTTACTTAGCAAAGTTATTGTATTTTGTGTTTAAAAACAAAACCTAAAAGTAAAATCCAAGAGTAATGAAGATTTAGAGCACTACTCAGTCTGACCATGCTGAGGATGCTGACAGTAAAGTGGGATGCATGTGTCAGAGCTTTAGCTGGAGCTGCGCTCCTCGCATGGAGCCAGGTAGAACGAGGCAGAAGCCCCATTGCCAGGCTGGCCCAAATGGCTTTGGGAGGAGCAGCGCTCCCTTCCTTGTCCCTCCCTCCAGCCGACCTGCCCTCCCTACAGCCACCCTCCACAGCACCCTGGCCACCCTGCCAAGGTGTGAATTTGCGGTGCTCAAAGAGGCCTGGTGTTTCACGGTGGCATTTTGATATGGAACAACGAGGCATGGAAACTTTTGAATTAATTGCTAGTGAGCAGGAATCAGTTCTTTGTACCGAACTAGAAATGGTGTGATGGAGAGGTGGAGGAGGGCTTGCTTATCCAGTAAATCCAGGTGGAATTTGTATCCTCAGTGTTGTATGTGTGTGAGTAATGTGAATAGAATGGGATCTAGACAATATCGACTAATGTCAGGGTTCTTTTATTACTGACATAGATGATGTGCAAACAAAAAGAGGAGATTCCAGCAAGCCTGTTCAGTAGACAAGAAATCTACTTTGTGTGGAAAGCATGTGGGTTGTGAGTAAGGTACTCCTTAAAGCGGAATGGGTTCCAGTAGTTGCGTAGAACTGGGCAAATGATGTCATCACAATATATAGCAAATTATAAAGATGTGTTCTGGTGCTTACTGTCTAGGGGAAGGGATATCTCGAGCCTTTGCAGAAGTATATGCAGAAGTACGAATCTAATTATGATGAGTGATTGAGTTCAGGTGTATTTCCTGTTCTGAAAAATTTCAGATCATGGTTTCAGTTTTCCAAACATAGGCCCATGTTTTGTTGGTCATTGATCTGCTCAGCTACAGTACCCGACATGGGCCATGGCGTTGCTGTTCAGACTCAGGTATTTATGCTCAGTCCCAGCCATTTGTTCTGTTTTCTGTGAAAGAGAAGCTGATTTACAATTGCACGAGTCAGTGCATGTGCCAGCTCTGCTGGTTGGGTGTATAGATCATGGTTTCCAGATTGTGCCAGTCCTAATAAATGTAATTAATTTACTTTGTGTGACTTCCTTACCAGCCCAGGCTCTCGCCTTACTCGTATTCTTTGATTTGGGGTTAGATTTTCTTAGGTGTGTATTTGCTGAGAGAAAACGGTGGTAGAAATTCTTGAAGCATACTTTATGAATCTCCAAGCAGCCACATCAGTGAAAAAAAGGAGAGGGGCAAAGTTTCAGGTGGGAATGAATATAAAAAACTGTTTCTTTGCTCTTCTTCCTCCTTCTCTGCACTGTGTGAAAAATGGATTCAAGTGACTTGCCTGCCCCATGTGGGGTGCAGGGGTGGGCAGAGTCTGTCCTGTTGAGGTTTGTCAATGCCCATTGCATGTCCACAGCCCTTTGGACAGTGCTGTCTCCTGTTCCTGCTATGAGATATTGAGATAGAAATGGGTTTTTATTTGCAGGACTTGGAAGCATTCTCACTGCTGGAAGACATTGGCAGGGAGGGAGGGAAAGAAGAATTTATTGACATCCATGTTTCAGTAGATACTGACTCTGAACATGTGATTGTGTTACATCTGCATGACAGACTGGTTTATTAAAACCAGATATTATTAAAAACCAGAGGAATTGGAATCTACAAGGTCTCAGTAGTTAAGAACACTATTTATTTATAAGGCTTTGATAAAATTTGTATTTTGGGAGTTAAAAATGAATAGTTGTTTGATTGTCTTAAACAGATCTGCACAGGATAAACAGGATTAAACATTTAGTGATGGAGAACCTTGCTCATAGCAACAGAGATGCTGTCTCATTCAGGGGAAATAATCAGTCAGTATTTTTGTTTCTAGTTGCAACAATTCCAAAATAATTACTGAAAACAGCAGAAGAACTTTGCATATTGCTTTCAGGAAACACTTTCATTTCATAAAATTCACTGTGAACTAAAAAGCAGAGCAGAAATGTAAACCGATTATGTACTGCCTGCCCTCTCTTTGTGGCTGTTGGGCCCTGTTGGTGTCAGAGCTGTGTGTCTGGGCAGCGACAGAGCTGACACGGATTGCTGTTAGATGTGCTTGTTGTCCTGGCTCCCTTCTCCTGGCCTGAGCGGTGATACCGTTCCTGCTCCTTCTTCTTGAAGAAAAGGAGCCTGCAAGCTCCTTACTTTACAGCCTCCCATTCTGTATACGTGAGGTTATATTCATGCGTTTCAGTTTGAGTTAAAATGCATTTCTTTTGGCAATTTGTATTTCACTTCTTTCTCTTAAAAATAAAATGATATTTGTATGTTTGATACATATAATTTCTTTAAGGCTTTCTGTGTTGGATTTGGAGATACTGATTTATATTTATCTAAATTTAGGGTTGAAATACAGCATATTGTACAAGCCATTGTCTATTAATTATAGGGAGTGCTGAACAATTTTTAGTTCTTACAAAATCAGGTTCTTATTCTTGTAATGTGACCAATTATCTAATACAATTCTGTGGGTGTGGGTTTGCATGGAACATGGCACAGCAAGCGGTGACGTGTGATCTCCCTTTTGAGGAATATGCATTGTACTTCTAAAATCCCTGCTGACAATAGCTGCCAAAATTAGGTGGAAAACTGAGAGTAAGAAGATTATTGAAGCAAGAACTTAAAATCTTACTTGCCACAGGTTTGTAAATCAGTATCAATTAAAATCTTAATACGATGGATGTGACCATGCATATTCTTTTGCCCTGTTTTTAAGCTCGTGCCTGCTTTTGGTTTCTATCCCTCATCATGAGGGTGTTCAGGCTGTATTTTAAGGGCTTCATGCACGCCGCAATTTCATTTTATTTAAGTTAAGACAGTTTCTAAAATATAACAAAAATAGAAATACTAATGTTTTCTGATGCTCCCTTCAAAGGCAAATTTGAAGTGAATGATTTCCATAGGAATGCTGCAGTATTGTTAGGATATTGTGGTGGAAGGAGAGTTGGGCAATGGTAGCCTTCAAGGCTGCCTAGAAGGGTGCGACACTGCGGATGCATCATGCTTCACTCGGAGCGAGATGCAGCTTTGACTCTGCTTTGGTGAAAAGCTTCAGCATTGCTTATCCTGCCATTTCTTTCCCCAACGAAATCAAGATATGTTTTCCATCAGGAGCTGCGCGGTAATGTCTAAAGCTGAAGAGCTCTGGCTCCTCTCTGGTGCCTCCCCTTCAGTTTGTCCTTCACAAGCACAAGTCAGGTTCTGTTTTCCAGTATGAAAATCAAAACACAGTTGTTTAAATACTGTGTGAGAAACTAAAAGCAGCACAAAAATGAGGAAAAGCCTTTAAAATGTAATTGTACCGAGTAGTGAACTACTAAAAACTGCTCAGTACTACGTGTCATGAGTCTTTAATTACAGAAGTTAAAAGGTTGATACTTGTGATTTTCCAGATGATTGAAGGCATTCAGAGCTTTTCAAGTCCGTGCCACTTCTCAGCTCTCCTCCCACCTCTGTTTGTTCATTCTCCTTTGGTCCCCTCAGTGCGTGAGTCAGGGAGAGATGAAAAGAAATAATTATCAAAGCAGAAGAACGCAGAATGAGCAAATTAGGTATTTTAAAAAACATTGTCAGGGTTTGAGCTATACTTAGTGCTCCTTTAGCTTTCCAGAACAGTGGTGAGTTGCATTATTTTTTGAGTTAACACGTATGTGCAAGTTATACAGTACTGAGAGTATTCCTGAAAAGCATTTATTGATCCAGCCCAAAGTGTGTAAAAGAGAGAAGCTTTTAAAATTGAACCGCATAGATTTTTTTACGTTATGGGATCATTGCTCCTTCTTTCTACTCTTCACCTTTTAAACCTTGGCTAATAGACTTTCTACCAAGATTTTGCTTTATTATAAATGGTTTTCATGGTAATACCTTGAATTTGTTTCTCTGTTGGAGGAGCAGTCCCTGCACTGTTGCTCCCTTGACTCCCCTGTGGTGGCAACCTGCTTTCCTTGGGTGTTTGAGTAGGGACTTCCAGACCTTCCGTGCTGGCTGGGATATGGAAGAGCTGGATTACTTTTGTCCTTGGTTTATGAAGGATTTAGATAGGTGTTTCCCGTGTCTCAAGGTCTGAGGTGTGAGCTAAGCAGAGGTGTGAGATGGATGTGCTCTGTGCTCCGCCATTGCGCATTGAAACCCCACGGTGCATTTGGCTGGAGAAAGACAACCTGAATGGGGCTCTGAAGCCTTGTCGTGTGCGACTTCTCCTGGAAAAGGACATGCATTGGTGACTCCAGTTCCAGAAGTGCTCTGTGTGTTGACTTATTTTCCCTGTCTGCCTCATTACTCTGCTTTAATTGTTGCAGAGCTCGATGCAATCAGTGTGTCAGTGGTGGCTGTGCTGCCTCTCTGTACGGCTCTCAGTGGGCAACTCTTCCCTTCTCTCTTGCCCTCCCGCAGGCTCCAGACCGATGCTTTACCTCTCCACCCTGCTCTTGGGGAGGGCTGTGGCTTTTGCCTCCAACTGTCTTTCAGTGGTTCGGTGATGAGGATGGTTTCCATGCTGGACACCTTTTGTCTTGGGCCTCTGGAAAGGCTGGTCTTGTGTCTAGCACGGGATTTGGATTTAGCTACGGAAAATAAGCTGGATTAAGAAATTGATGATCATTAGAAGTTTCTAATAGAAGTAATTATGATCCAATAAAAGTACACTGAAAGTATTCTTTTCTCGTTGCTCATTTCTTTTTGGCAACTATTACAGTTTTTAGTGACAGGTATATACTCTGCAATGGAAGAGACTGAAAGCGATGAGAAATAAGAAAGATATAGGTATTTTGGTTTTCTTTTTCCCAATGGATGCATAAAAAATGACACCACATAAGTAATAAAAAATGACCGTGCCAATTTGTATTTAAATTATCACAAATTGTATTTCCACCGTATAAAGGCAAATCTTTTAATGACCATTTCTGTCTGCTACTGAAGTGGTTTGTAGTGCTAAATCATTTCAGTGTGTCCTTTCTGTTTCCCTTGTACAGAGTTTGTCTGTGTTTAACCGACAGCTTTAACCTAGAACTGGGTCTGGAAGTTGCTGGTTTCAGGTTGATTGGTGTGTAAATATCCTGTGGTACTTTCCAAACAAGTATATTAAGTTTTATTTAGGTTAGAGCTGTGTAAGTAGGGAAGAATAAAATCTGTGTTGTTAATATAATTACAGAATCGGTGGAGGGGTTTAAAAATAGCAAGTCTCAGATGGTATTTGATAAAGGTAATTAAAGCATGAAGAGTAATGATGAAAACCTTTTGTTCTGCTGCTCTCCTGTAGTGCTTCAGGCTTTATGTTTGACAATCAAAACACTCATTTCTGGCCTGGCAACCTGTCTGTGATGGAAACTTCTTGGCTACTGTAGAAATGGAAAAAAAATTGCTGATCTCCTCTAAATATACACATTAGTAAAGAAATACACTATTTCAAAAGGTATTGGTTTGTGAGCATGGTGTGGTTTAACCGTACATAGGAACTTTGCTTTTTGGAAGAAATACTGTCCAGGCAGTGCGAGCTGGTAATAAAAAATGACCCTTTGGTAACCGCTCATGTATTCAGTTTTAATATTAGTGGCAAATTAATCTAAAAGAGATGTGGTTTCCACAGCTCGGTAGAGGGATTTCTTGTGTGCCAGTGCTGGTAACCAGCTGCTGCTGTGAAGGTCTATGAGTGGTGCTGTAAGCACCTCCTCCTCCGTGCCTAAGGCAGAGCATGGCCGGTGTCATGGGGGGATCCTTCCCCTCTGCTGGAGCCCTGGCGGAGAGGCAGTGTCCCATGCTGGGCTGCCAGGGCAAGAGAGACATGGACTTGTTAGAGAGAGTCCAACACACAGGCCATGAAGGTGGTGGAGAGCTCGAAGCATCCATCATCATGGAGAGGTTGAGAGCTGGGATTGTTTGGCGTGGAGAAGAGAAGGGAAGGCTCAATGGGGAACTTTTGCATGTATATAAATGCACGGTGGCAGAGGGTGTTAAAGAAGATGGGGGCAGACACAGTGACAGGACAACTGGGCTCAGCCTGAAATACAGGATATGCTGTGTAATGGTAAGGGAGAACTCTTCACTGTGAGCGTTGTGAAACACTGGAGCAGGCTGCCCATGGAGGCTGCTGAGTCTGCATCCCTGCAGACACTCAAGACTGAACGTGGTCCAGAGCAGCCAACTGCTGCTGCCCCGGCTGCTGGCAGGGCCTTGGACCGTGCCATCTCCAGAGGGCACTTCCCTCCTCAGCAGCAATCTGAGTCTATTTTAGTCAAAGAACTCTAAAACTGCAGGAGTTTGGCTGTGTATTTCTGTACTGATAATTCTTTTAAGCTATGTTGATTATACCTCAAGTTTTCCATGGATTAGTGTTTCTCTGTGCTTAGAAGAAACCTATTTTTTGCTTATTCAGGTAGGTGAATTTATCTTTTCAGGGATGAGATGAAAATGTTACAAAGGATGTGTTTTATCCAATTTGGCAGTCTGAACATATAATTGAAATGAAATCATTGATAGAGTCGCTTAGGGAAACTAAAATGCTGCTGGCTGCCTAGGAAGCAGGACTGAATGTGCCTGTTTCCCTGGCTCTGCCGCTGAGACAAATTCCCATGTGGAGGAAAAGTGGATATTTAAAGTGTCAAGAGCGTGCAAGTTAACAGTATGTGGGTTAAAGTGCGTTGGAGATTACCCTGTCAGACAGATTACCTTGTAAAACGTAAATGTGAGTGTTTGCTCTCTCCTCCTCCTGACTCGCTCTGTAGGTACTGAAGTGACTGCTCTTTGCTAGGTACCCCACTCCCCTCGCCAGCCAAGCTCCTTTGCGTGGAGGCAGGCTTTGCGTCTGCTCACACAACAGAAATACGAAAGGAGCCAGAGAGCTGAGCTGAGCTGGGATGAGCTCTCACCACAGCAGGTGACCTTCAGCCAAAGTTAGAAGCCCAGTCCCTGACTGGAATCTTCATTTAGCAGTTTCTTCTTCCCTTCTCCAGGTCTCCTTGGAGAACTTTAATCCTTACAGCAGAAATCCTAGGTAGAAATGGAGACACCGTATGTTGGAAGAGTCCATCCTGGCGGCACAGCCAGAGGTGGGGCAGGATGTGTAGAGGTCACCTAGCCAAGCCTTTCTCTTGGAGTGGGACTGGTGGTATCAGTACATCAAGCTTGGTCTGGCAGAGTCTTGCAGCCCTCCAGGGGGGTTCTGGATCTGCTCGGGTAACCTGTCGTGCTTTCCTTCCTAGTGTTCCCATCTAAGCACAAGCATACGGAAAACATCTCAGAAGAGGAGAGGTAAGCAAGCTTTCGTTATTCCAGCAGGTCTTCGTAAAGAGGAGTGACAGTGCTGTTAGTGCAGCTGTGACCCACCGGTGGTGCGTGTGCACACCTCGTGTGCTGGCAGTTCCCTGAGGCTGCTCATACTTCAGTCCCAGCGTGGACAGGTCTTAGGCTCCCATTCCCAGTATCTTTCTGCATCTGTTAGATTTTATAGGTGTTGGCAATATGTGTTTTGTTTAGAACTAGAGAGAATCCAAAAAGCTTGGAAGGCTGCAGGCTACATCAAGCTTGTTATGCATTACCATAGAATGATGCCACTAGCACGATCTTTTAGGAAAATAGTAGGAACAATTTTGCTTAATTTGATGGTGGAACACTTAAAAAGTAGGTTTGAATGATGCTGTAGACATTTACAGGATATAAAATTATTCAACTCTTGAAATATCTTGATCTAGTAAATGATACAAGGTTATCACTTCATATTATTCTTTCTAAATGAAAAGGCTTTAGGCAGTTATGATTTATGTCAAATCCCTTTTTGTATGAAAATGATAAAAAAATAAAATGTCCTGTATTAAAGGAAATACCAACGTGCCAGTACAGACAACCTGTGTGCTACTGGTGGAACGAAGTTCTTGACTTAAATGACTTGGAGGTTTTATAAGTATAGAACAGAGAATCATAGAACAGTGTAGGCATCTGCCTCTGCCTTCCCCATAGCCTCCCTCTGGTGGGCTGCAACTGGCTGGTGCTTTAGCTTCCTCTTTCTCAGGTTAAAGCAGACAGCCGGGCCCTTTGCTTGTGTCGGATGCTTTGACCCTTAAGCATCTTGGGGAGCTCTGCTCTGCTGTCTCTGCTGTGCTGCTGGATGGCTCGTACGGATGGGCTTGGCACTGGGCGTGCAGGAGCTGAGATGCACTATCACAAGCGCTGAGTGCAGAGGCGTTATCACTTCCCTTGATCTGTTCTATAGAGGATGTGTACTGGAGCGAGCTGGGAAATGAGATCTGTTGTGAAAGCATTAAGAATATCGGGGAACCAAATATGTGGGACAGAACAAATGTACTCAGAACTACACAAAACCCAAGCAAAATGTGTTTGCCACATCTATGGGTAACGCTACCAGCACGTATTTATAAATATAAGACAACTGTTGCTGAATTTTATATAATTTCTGAATTGTGATGGCAAAATCTGTATATATAGATCGCTTTTATTTTAGAGCACTGAAGCTGTAGCGCTGCTGAATCCATAGCAGTTCTGCTTCTCCCCACAGTGAAAGCAGAATCAGGCTATTCAGTATTTAATTAGGGAAAGAAAAATCAAATACCATGTCTTTTTCCCAAATCAGCATCGTTATTTGGCAGTGCCAGACAGCGATTTTGTAGTCAATTTCACATCTACTTAGTGGTGAAACCCAGCAGTTCTCGGCTGTGGTGCTCACAGGGATCACGACCTTCTGCGTGGCAGGCATTGCATAGGGGTGATGCACTACGGATGTACCAATGGCGTGGTGGTGCCCTGCTGCAAATCTGGCCTGTCTGGGTTCCGCTGGAAGGGAAAAGGTGCTTTCTTGTCATTCTTTGGTTTTGGAACAGCGTTTGAAGGGTCCATCCCCAGCACCTGTACGAGTCTGGGGTTCTGGGTGGGACAAGGGGTCTGGGGGAGACCATGGGTCTCAGCTCCCTCCAGGTTCTGGGCGTTCATGCAGAACGTTCTGTTTGGCTCTCAAGGGGATTATTCTTGCCTACTGCGGTTGGGATTCAAGATTTATTTTTATCCCTTACTAATTTTCTGAAACTGAAAGCAAACACGGTGTGATCGGCAGAACTGTGTGTGAGCACTGCAATGCGAGCCGTGCCTGCGCACGGCATTATTATTAATTACTCGTTTTGAGGGTCTCCCAGCATCCATCCAGTTTCCTTACAGCAAGGACTGTCAAAGCAGCGGTTCATTACAGTGGTGCCATTGCTGTTCCTCACCTCATTATCTCCGTCTCGCGCGCCGGCTGCCTCCCCAGCCGCAGGCCTGGCAGCGCAGGGCTGGAATGGCAGATGGAATGGTGCTATTTATAGCTGCGGCCCAGCCGCCCGAGGTGAGCGCTGCTGAAATAGACTGTCAGCATTGGTTTCAGCTATTAAGAGACAATTTGGGGGGGAAAGTCAGAATTTGCATTCTTCAGAAGCCACCCTGGAAAAGCCAAAGTCTGGCTTCCTACCGATTTCTGCCTTGTCCGGACAGCAGGAGCTGGTTTTCCCTCTTCCTTTCCACCCTGCAAACCTGCCTTCCCCGCAGCTCGGAAGCGCTGGTCCTGGCCGAGCTGGGAGAATTTATTGTGCTGTGAAAGTTGTGCTGCCATGGCAACTCAGGCACACGGAATGTTAATTGCAAGGCACAATATATGTTTATGAAAATAATTAATAAAAATGCAAACAGGGCTGGTTTTATTATATTAACGCTGTCTTTGTACTGTGTTTCACACACTTGCTTTTTTGCACAAAAGGAATTCCACAGGGCAGGGTTTTCAAAACTACTGATTTTACTGCTTTCATCATGAAGTTTGTTTTTTTGTTTTAAATCAGATCAGATCAGATGAGACCTTGTTTTTTAAGTATTTGACCTGGGTATGCATGATTTACTTGGAGTTTGATGGCATTGGTATCAAAAGCTGTCAAGAGTATTTCAGACCAGAGCAGCGCAACTTGTGCAATCAGATGCAGGCACTCCTGAAACTCCAGGCATCGGGCTGGTGAAAGGAAGAATAAGGAGAGGTTATTTTGAGTTTTGTATTATCCAAAGAAACCTATCTTCCCTTCCAGCTACTGTTGCCCTTTTGCTGTTGTGTGAGTGTTTTCCAGGTGCTCAATTCTTTTTTAAATTAAAGACAACCCGATAAAAGTAGAGGCTTTTTGGTTTTGAATTGGATGGAGCACTGCCATAGTGATGTAGGCATGGTAAGTCTGTTCAGTTGTTCCACACGTTTTCCTCATTTCTCTTTGACCCTCAAGCAGGAAGGTTTTAATGCCGTAGCCGCCAATGAAGTGCAATGTCATCTAAGTCACTGCCATGAGTTTTACTGGGTATGTGCAATGTATGAATTTAAATACTAATGAGTGGGGTTTTTTGGTGTTGCCTTGTAAGGTTTCTTTAAAAAACAACATAACTGAACAAGGCTTCTTCCTTTAAAGATGAATGCTGTGTGATACCTATTAAACTTTATGTTGGGACAGGAAAGCTCCCTACTAACCAATTGTATTCTATATTTCATCATTTGCTACTGACTTTCTCAGGTGTTCAGAAAGTGCTACCTCTGTTATGATACACTGTGCATTTAATGGGCTGGCTTAATGATTTTATTGCTGTGTGATGGCTTTCAAACGGATGGGAAAACAAAAATACATCCTGCTCATTAAAGGGTTGTGTATCAAGTTCAACTTCATTAGTTTTGATTAGGACCAAGCGGGTGCCATCTGTGCTGTCAGTATTGTACAGCTTTCACAGAAGAGATGAGAGATTTGGAGTGCAGTTCTCTCATGGTGTATTGCCCTCTTATTTTGTGTGGTTTTGTACAAAATTAACTTGGCTGGATTCCCTTTCTTTGTAGCTGAGCTGCGTATTTTTGGCTTCAGTTACCTGGCAGTGGAGTCTTTGGGCCAAGGTTTGATCTTATCTGATGATTGGTTACCATGTGCTTTTTTTTTAAATCTTCAAGTCTGTTGGTTTCAATACATTTCCGAAATTAAGGAATGCTGCAGTATGTTATTGCTAGGTTTAGATATCCATTAGAAACTGTTGGCTGAGGTAGGTCTGGAATGTATTGAAAACTGTTTCAAGGAAGCAAATAAACCAGTATTGATTGCTAGAGATGCAGCCAGCTTTCTGGAGTGAGGAGCAGAGTAGTGAAAGAGGAGTGATTGCTGGGAGAGGGCAAGAAGCACCTCAAACTCACAGAATAGTTAAGATTGGAAAAGACCTCTAAGCTCATCCAGTCCAACCATCAGACCAACACTTCCATGCCTACTAAACCACGTCCCCAAGTGCCATGCCTACATGCCTTTTGAACACCTCCAGGGATGGTGACTCCACCACTGCCCTGGGCAGCCTCTGCCAGTGTTTCACCACTCTTTTGGTAAAGAAATTTTTGCTAATATTCAGTCTGAACCTCTCCTGGTGGAACTTGAGGCCTTTTCCTCTTCTTCTATCCCTTGCTACCTGAGAGAACAAACCAGCACTCACCTTGCTACAGCCTCACTACCTGCTTTCTGGGAGCTGCAGAGAGTGATGAGGTCTCTTCTCAGCCTCCTCCAGATTAAACAGCCCCAGCTTCCTCAGCTGCTCCTCAAAAGACTTGTTCTCCAGCCCCCTCACCAGCCTCGTTCACCTTCTCTGGATGCGCTCCAGCCCCTCAATGTCCATCTTATAGTGAGAGGCCCAAAATTGAACCCAGGATTCAAGGTGTGGCCTGACCAGCGCTGAGTACAGGGGGATGATCCCTTCCCTGCTCCTGCTGGCCACACCATTTTTAATCCAAGCCAAGATACCATAGGCCTTCTTGGCCACCTGTTCCACTGCTGGCTCATATTCAGCTGCTGTCGTCCAACACCCCCAGGTCCTTTTCTGCCAGGCAGCTCTCCAGCCACTCTTCCCCAAGCCTGGAGCTGCATGGTGTTGTTGTGATCAAAGTGAAGGACTCAGCACTTGGCCTTGTTGAACCTCATCCCATTGGCCTGGGCCCATCGATCCAGCCTTTTCAGGTCCCTCTGCAGAGCCTTCCTGCCCTCCAGCAGATCAACACTCCTGCCCAACTTGATGTCATCTGCAAACTCACTGAGGGGTGCACTCGATCCCCTCATCCAGATCATGGATAAAGATGTTAAACCGAACCAGCCCCAACATGGAGCTCTGGGGACACCACTTGTGACTGGCTGCCAACTGGATTTAACTCATTCACCACAGTTGTCTAGGCTTGGCCACCCAGCCAATTTTTTACCCAGTAAAGATTGCGCCTCTCCAAGCCATGGGCCACCATCTTCTTTAGGGGAATTCTATGGGAAATGATGCCAAAGACTTTACTGAAGTACAGGTCAAAAACGTCTGCAGCCTTTCCTTCATCCACTTGGTGGGCACCTGGTCATAGCAGGTCAGGCTGGTCAAATAGGACACGCTTTTCATGAACCCGTACTGGCTGGGCCTGATTCCCTGGTTGACCTGCTCTTGCCTGGTGAGTTCATACAAGATGAACTGCTCCATAATCTTTCCTGGTACTGGGGTCAGGTTGAAAGGCCTGTAGTTCCCTGGATCCTCTCTGCAGCCCTTCTTGTAGATGGGCAACACATTGGCAAATTGGCAAGCCTTCAGTTG
Source organism: Neomorphus geoffroyi (assembly GCA_033558235.1). Lineage (NCBI taxonomy): Eukaryota > Metazoa > Chordata > Aves > Cuculiformes > Neomorphidae > Neomorphus > Neomorphus geoffroyi. The sequence goes on from JAUMJM010000074.1 coordinate 6,308,068, forward strand.
TCTGGAACCTCCCGTGTTAACAGGACTCCTGATAAATGGTGGAGGGTGGCTTGGCAAGCTCCTCTACCAGCTCCCTCCACTTTTGGGTGGATTCGATCCAGCTCCATAGACTTGTGAGTGTCCAGGTGGCATAGCAGGTTGTTGACTTAGTCCTCCTGGATTATGGGGAGGTTATCCTGCTCTCCATCCCTGTCTTCCAGCTCTGGGGGCTGAATACCCTGGGAATAATTGCTCTGACTATTAAAGACTGAGGCTCCCAACTGTCCGTAGATGCCATCAGCTCCAAAGGGGCAGGCAACCCCCAGCTCTGTGTTGTTTACAGTGCTTTGTAAGATGGAATTCTTTGGATCTGGGTTTTTTTTGAGTGCATGTGGTACACACACAGGTAATCTGGGAAATTCTGTGTCAAACCTGCTCGTGAGCCACACCAGGTCCTGCTTGAGCTCTCCGCACGGGAAGCAGTTTTTGCGCTAAGTGCTCATTCCAGTAGTTCTAGTTACAAAGGATCTTTAAACGTTTTCCAATATGAAGTCTTGCATGGTACAGAAGTCTGCTTTTTGAAAAGCTGCTTAGGTAGAGGGTTCCTTGATAGCTTCAGCTTATCTAAATCGGGGTGGCCGCAGTCCTGACCTCTCGCCTGTCCAGCTGACCGTTCCTGCCTCCTCTGCTTCTCCACTGCCACTGGAGCACGTGTGGGCTGCCAGAGGGGAGACATCAGGGAGCTGACCTGGATGGAAATTAATGATATATTTTCCTCTGGGGTAGCTGTGGCCTAGATTAGTTTGGCGTGTGATCAGATAAGTGCTGGTGCTGGCCTAAGGGAGCATGTGGGGCCGCACAGCCACAGGGAGGAGCAGCAGCCGGGTAGCATCCGACCCCACACAGCGGGACTGCTGTTTTGGTGGTGGAGGGGTGGGCAGCTGGTGGGGGCAGAGGGGAACATGCTCTTTGGCTTATAAGTGATGCTCAGTAGCTTTGACCCCCTTCATTTCAAATAGGATTGTGATTTCTTTTTCAGGTTAAATTGCCATCACTTGGCCTCAAAATTAGTCCTCAAGTATGAAATCTCCTTCTACAAGTCATTGACCCAGGTTTTTATGAGTGGCCATGCAGGGTGGAGACGCATGCTTTTTTAGTATGACATTTACATCACTATATATTAGAAGATTACTTTTCATTGTTCCTGTTTTGGGCCCCTCACTACAAGAAGGACATTTAAAGGGCTGGAGCGTGTGCAGAGAAAGGCAACGGAGCAGAGGAAGGGGCTGGAGAACAAGTCATATGAGGAGCGGCTGAGGGACCTGGGCTTATTTAGCCTAGAGAAAAGGAGGCTGAGGGAAGGCATCATCACTGTCTTCAACTGCCTGAAAGGAGGTTGTGACGAGGTGGATGTTAGTCTCTTCTCCCAAGTGACAAGCGGTAGGACAAGAGGAAATAGCCTCAAATTGTGCCAGGCTTAGATTAGACATCAGGAAAGATCTCTTCACCAAAAGGGTTCTCAGGCACTGGCAGAGGCTGCCCAGGGTAGTGGTGGAGACCCCATCCCTGGAGGGGTTTCAAAGACCGGCAGACGAGATGCTCAGAGATCTGGTTTAATGGTAGACTGCTATGGTTGAACTAAATCTGAAAGGGCTTTTCCAACCAAACAATTCTGTTCGGTAATTCTGTTACTCCCCTCCTTTGAGGTCTTGAAAAAATTTCGTAGTTTTGCTGAAGAAGTAACAACAGAGCCTGGGCAGTATCTTCAGTGGCTTCAGTCGTCACTCAGTGCGCTCGCTAGTGTTGAAAACTTCTTAAAATGCGAGGTTTAGACAATTCATTGATTCAAAGGCAGCTGTTACTTCCGTTTTATTTTGGCTAGCGGGAATGAATGTCTTCCTTGGCTTTGCCCCTTTCTTTTTGAAATGATGGGTGGTGACTGCCGTGCGGTCTCATGTGTTCGTGGCGCTCAAGCTGTAATTATTGCCTGTCCGTTTGTTAGAGATTCTCTCCTCTCTCTGGGAGCCAGCTGTAAAATAAGTACTAAGCCTAACGAAGCATGAAGAATTATTGGCCTACAAATTAACAGTTAAATACTTCAGGTTTTGGTTTGGTTTTTTTTTCGCAAAGACCCAGAAATACATGCTTATCTGCTCGAAAAACAACTCTAACATCATCCACGAGTTTCTAGGTAATCCGCTAGGAAAGAAGTGTGAAAGTACCTTTACAAAATGCATTTACTGGGCGCCTACAGTGACAAGAATGCACTTCAGTCTGTGTTTGAAGTGTGTGTTCAGTGTACTTTGAACGCAGTGTTTTGGTGTCAGTTGTCAGGTTTGTATTATTTCATGAAGACTGAGACCTCTCCCAGCTCTAAACACCATGTCTGGTTTGCTGCTACACCTGGTGATCATCCCAGTGTCCTTGAGGTGTCGGAATGTTATCTTAACCCCTACCAGTGTGACTTGGGAGTGTTTTCATCCTTGGTTTTCTTCAGAGATTTCCCAGTTCTGTTTACTCCTCTTGTGCAAGTTTCTTCCTCTCATGCTGTCAATTATTGATGAGGTCTGCTCCTGGAGCATTTGTTCATAATGAATAATTTCAAAGACAAATAAAAGACTCCTCTGCAAATTTAATGCATTGCCCTTTTGTAGCGTGTTATATTGCGTTCTTGGAAGGGTGCACTGGGAAAAGCAATCTAAAGCAAAAGCTATTTTATTTGAAGTTGTACGCATTTTGTAGATTTTGTCTATGAAGCTACAATACGTGACATATCTGGGATGCTTGCGAATGATGATTGTGTGGTTTGCAAAAGGAATGAAAAATGCTTCTCTTAAGTTAGCCTTTTATATAGTAGTTTTTTGAGTTTCTATGTTAAAGGACGTACAAGCATGGGAAGGTGGATCAGGAAGAGTTCCAAGCAGTTCTATGCTTAGAAGTACAAAAGCTGAATTTAACAAAGAGGCTGAAAAGGAAATACGTTGTGTGGATTATGTGCCTTGTTCATTTTTTGAATTATGATTAAATATTTGATTTAAATTATGATGCTGTTGATGTTCCCTCCTGATCCAGTGGGAGGTGTTCCTGCCCATGGCAGGGGGCTTGGAACTGGATGGGCTTTGAGGCCACTTCCAACCCAAACCATTCTATGATTCCATGATTCTTTGATTCTATGATTGACTTACTTTAACTGCAAAGAGTAATATTTTCTTACAAATGTAATGACAATCTAAAATGTGGATTGATGAATTACAAGATGGGCCTGAGAACTAGGGACAATCAGTGCTATCGGGTTGTAGTCCTTTTCCTTACCAAAAATAGGCTGTACGGGTTATTTTTTCCTGTTTGTAGCCCAGTCTAAATTGTACTTCATGGAGGAAAGGATAACCATGAGGTCAGCTGGGCAATGTACTGCAATAACGTCTCCTGGCTGTTATGAACCTGCACTGTGTGTGTGACCAGAGGTGAAACAATATCCAGCCTCTGCTCGGTTTGCGTTGTCTTGATGGGTCCCTGGTGTTTGTTCTGGTTTGGTTTGGATTTTGATTTGAGACTGACACTGGATCTCAGACTGGACTGAACTTCTGGATAATTTTTCCTCTGCTCCCTTTGAAACAGCAAGTTCAGCTGCAGGAAAACTGTAGAGAGAATGTTAAAATCTGTCTTCAGGCTGAACTTCTACATTTTGTCTTTTGTCCTATGACACAAAACAAGGCTGAGCTAAAACCGGTGGGCTGGGAACATTAATATGTTAACTGCTGGTTCAGCTATGGCACAGACCAACGACGTGCAGATGGATTTAATGAGTTAAAAAAAGGTAGACAAAAGCTTTTCAATTACAAAGCTGGGATTATCTATTAAATGAATAACCCCCTGTCTTGGTCTGAGATGTGTAATGTGGTTTGTTTAATTACATTTTCATTATTAATAGGATACCATAGTTTTCTGATAGCTTTGCGAGAAAACATGTGTCAAGTCAAATGCTTTTGCAAATACTTTTATCTTGGGAGATAAAATATTTTACAATTAGGAAGATACTCGGGAAGCTGCTTTCTGTCATGTAGAAGAGTATGAAGCAGATCGGAGTGAGAGACTCCAGGTGTTTCCTGGATGCACAGTTTTGTTTTCACTATAAATAGCTATCTGTGTTTACGCTTACTGAGTCTTTGCAGAAAAAGCTGCAGGTACTTAATGGAAAACTTTGGACTGTGTCTGCTTAGAATCAGGTCTGGTTTTATGTAATTTCAGTATTTTCCATCTTTTATATTCTATCTTGACAGTCATTTATATAGTGGGACCTTAATCTTTTCCCTCTGCTTAATCTCTCCGTGAGAGCCTGTAACCCACTTTTCTGAGCAAATTTAGTTTTCTGTCTTGGGCCTGAGAAGGTGCAACTGCTGGTGAGACTCAACATTGCTAATGTCCTGATCCACGCGTGTGCTGCCAGATAAGGTAATGAGTCTGTTTTTTGTAAGAACAATCTTTTAGAGGATTGCTAGATGAGGTAGCCCTGCTGTTGGGTGGCAGTTATAGAACAGTTTTATAATGCTAAAATCCACACTGGGAATGTTCTCCCTAACACTGTCCCAGTATAGGTAGCGTACCCCTAAAGGAATCTGCTAATTTCACTTTCTTTCCTAAACAAGGGGCTGTTTGTGTTCCATAAGCGGGTCCTTTGGCTGGTAGAAGTGTCCCTCTGACCGTACGAGGAGCTCGTATGGGCTGTCTGCCGTCAGATAGTTCTGGTTTTGAAGCCTCTGTGCTGCAATAAAGATATTGGACAGGAATTGTGAGATCGAAGGGGTGAGTAGAGGTGGAAAGGTTGTGTGTTTGAAGGTTTAGAATAAAATGACATGAAGTAGTTTTATTGGAGATCTACACCAATCATCAAGGCCAGCTGCCCGAATACATCAGGGCTGACCAGGAGTTCAAGCCTGTCATTAATGTCATTCTCCAAACACCCCTTTCACCATCAAAAGCATTGGATACTTGTGCGAGGCAGCAAAGAGAGGTGCCATTCAATGGGTTGTGCAGCTTTATCCTTCTGCTCCAAAGATCAGGTTTCACTGCAATAATGTAGCAGGATCACTGTTACTGTTCTTGGGATGACTTCCTACACCTGTTTGGGTTTTTTCCAATGTTTCTTACCTGTGAACTGAAGTTTCAGCAGCTGCCAGTAGCACGTGCAGCTTTCACTAAGCCAATATGAAATACAAGTTTCTTTGAGGAGAGATTTCTTCCTCTGCTGATCTGAACTGCTCTGCAGGTTTTGCCTGACCTGAAGGGGAGGCACTTCCAGAGTAGGGTTTAACCATGCTGCCATAACTCATGCCAGAAGAGTTCCAGTTTCGCAGATTTGGTATGTAGGAGGGTTGTTTGTGTCTCAACATGGATGCGCATCATATTTTAAAGGAAGGGTATCATCTCTCGTTTTTGTTTGTATTTGGTTTTTTTAAAAAAACTTGTTTACATTTGCAGCAATAAGAGTAACTTTTCTAAAATAATTTTGTTGTTATGGCTTAGTTCTAACTTTGCAGTTGGGAAAAGAATGTATTTGAGAAACATGTGGTATTTTGGGGGGCTTATCTGATCTTCTGACCATGCTGTATATGCCTTGAAAGTGATGATATACCCATCCTTGTAAACGAATATGGCATTTCGTTTTAAAACAGCATGAAATATTGGTTTACAGCAAAAGAGCATATTAAATTGCTTTTTACCCTCTAGATTGAACTTCCCATGTTGAACATTCTAAAACTTGGATGGATCTCATTTTTATGAGCCAAATCATCTGAAGTAATATAAGCTATTAGTCTGTAAACCCATAGATACCTAAAGGCTACTGAGTATTCCAGAAGGAACGCCCTCTGAAAATAGAGAAAAATAGAAATGTTATGTGACTCATAAACATTGCCTACATGGAAATGTGGATGTTGGGTATAAATGGATGGGGACGGATGTATAAATGAATGTCTGGTGTTATAGAAATGTAGCTTCAGAAGTAGTAAAAAGTTCTCTTTATTTGCAGTATTCTCTGATACTCATTTATACACTTCTGAGTCGATATTCTGATTAGTATTTCCTTCCATTTGCAAGTTAACAGTTGTACAGAATGGTAGAAGTGGCAATATGCTATTACAACACTGTCTGTTGAGCGTAAGCGAGCTGAGGTCAAATAGATATGGGATTGTACTTTATAACCGAATGAGATCTGAAAGGATCTGTTGAGAAACACGAAGGTGAAGTATAAGGTATGATACTGTGTACACGTAGACATCGACCGAAATTTTGTGTTACTTCTGAAAATGAAAGGATTCAGTAAGAGATCACTGTGAAGCAGCAGTGTTATCTGTAAACTTGGATAACCTCCTCTTCGTAATCAGAATCATTGGAATCACTAAACTTCATTGTTAAATATGAGGTGAGTGTAGGATTCCTTGGTTTTGTCCAAGGAGAATGAGCAGCTGAAGAACCCTGAACTGTGCTGTTGCTGTGTGGTGCCTGTGTGAAGTGCTGGAGAGGTGTTCAGGTGCACTAAAAAGCCGTACAGAGAGACCTGGTAACGTTTGAAACGGAGGCAAGATTATTGTTGTGCTCTGTACTGTCTTTGCACTGTCTGGTCTTTATTGTTATGACCCATATGTGACCAGATAAATACCTTCTAATGTTGGTACTGTATTGATCTTAGGAGGCACCAAATCTAGAGTGAATTTCAGTTTTCAGACAACAGGAATAACCTGAATCAATATAGAGAGGCAAAAAATGAGCTGCTTCTGGTGATTCAGCCACAACCGCCTTGGCCCTGATGATACGCAGAGCTCCATAGCGTGGCCCTTCCTTTGCCATACGCCATGGTTACAGAAGAGAGGGACCTGGGGTCTTGAGCTGTGTTCAGTCTCTGTGACTGAAAGTGTTGGGTTTGCTTGAGAATAAGAGAGACGGTTGGAACCAGCTGGTCAACACATCAGGTTCTATCATGTCGAGAACCTGGCTGGAATGCCGCTTTGCAGAAAAGAACCCAAGGGGCTGGAGGACACCAGGGTGAAGACGAGGCAGCCTTGGGCCCTTGCTGCGTAGAAGGCCAGTGGTGTCGTCCTTCTGCATTAGGAGAAACATTGCCAGTAGGTTGACAGAGGGGACTCGTGCCTTCTGCTCAGCATGCCTGAAGCACTGGGTCCAGCTCTGGGCTCCCCAGTGGGAGGGAGACATGGATATGCTGCAAAGGTCCAGCAAAGGGCCAGTGAGAAGGTGAAGGGGCTGGAACATCCCTCCTCTGAAGAGAGGCCGAGAGAGCTGGGGCTGCTCAGTCTGGGAGCAGAGAAGGCTCAGGCAGATCTTCTCAATGTGTATAGAGAGCTGCTGGGAGATGGTGAAGAAGGCAGAGCCAGGCTCTTGCTCGGTGCTGCCCGGTGACTGGACCAGAGGCAACAGACACGCAGGAGGCTCTATCTGAACATAAGGAGGAACTTTTTTACTGTGAGGGTGACTGAGCACTGGCACAGGTTGCCTGGGGAGGTTGTGGAGTCTTCATCCTTAAAGACATGCAAAAGCTGATAGGACACGATCCTGGGCATCCAGCTCTAGGTGGCCCTGCTCGAGCAGGCAGGTTGGCCCAGGTGACCTCCAGAGATCTATTCCCACCTCAAACATATGTGATTCTCTCCCTTCCAGTATTTTTCCTCATTAATTCATCTAAAATTGTATTAAAGACTTCTAATAATAAGCTCAGACATTGACAGCTCATCGTGAGGTGGCATCTGCTTAAACCTACTTCAAGCTACATGTAGTACTGGTAGGAGGTGAAAGTCCCTCTGTGCTGCATTCTCTCTCCTTGTAACTGGGAAAAGATTTGAGGAAAGGGTTAAAATGGTCTGTAGTCACCCCGTATCTCTAAATTGCTAATCTCTAAAATTCATCTTGCAGCAAATTCCAGAGCTGCATTCGCAGTCTGTGCCACCTATAGTGATAGCAGTTGCTCAGCAGAGACCTGGATGAGTGCAGTCTGCAGCGTCTCATGTGCTCGTAAGGATCAGCAGTGAGGCAGTGGACATCGAGTGTTGTCCAAATTGATGATGGCTAGAACTTTTTTTGTGTATTTTCTTAAAAAAGCAGCAACAAAACAGAATAAAGCAGATTTCTGGGCAATGATATACAAGCCTTATATGACTTCTCCTTTTAGTACAGTATTTTGCCATCTCCTTAATGACTTTTGTGTTAGGTATAAAAATGCTTGACACATTAATTGCATATTTGTGGATGTCATCACTCTAGATTTACAAATGAAGAGCTTGATGCTCATGAATGATACGCACTATTCTGTATCTCCCCAACTGAGTTAGGTTCTGTCTGAGCCAGGGATGAAAACCATCTGCTTGTGTGTCTGTCCTCCCTACCCCTCTGGCTAGCCTTCATCTTCCGCTGTGCGCTGTTTCCTGAGGCTGGAATAAAGACTTTTAAGATCTTGTTGAACAGTGTCTGTGATCGTATATGCTCTCAAAGAGCCAGAGTCTTTGGTCTTGCAGTCTGATGTCAATGCTGAGCGATACAAAGAGCTGTCAAGTCAACAGACCCACCAGACTGGGTATTTCTTATATAAAGAACAGAGAGGATGGCTCTGTAATAGGCTTGGTGATCTTAATAGTTCTGGAAGATGAGTGGATTCAAAATAGTATGTACTTTCAAATAACATGGTGCCTGTGCAGCGGAGGAAATGTAAAGGCAGTGTTGTCATAGTAAGCATTAAAATGAAAACATCCAGGATATGAAATGGCTGCTTGGATTATGTAGCTGTTGTCAAGGAGTGGATCTGGGAGATGAGTGGGTAGGTGGTTTTTCCTTACTGTAAATGTTATAGCTGGCCATAGGTCTTCCTGAAATGTTTCTGTCTGGATCATTGGAAGAACTCCATTGTTTAAGAGAACGAGGGACAGGCGTTTCCTTCTTGAAGAGATAGTCTGTGCATTTCAACAACTGCAAGCTTAAGAAGCTTTTTAAAACCAATGTCTTGGTGAATCTTTTTCTGCATAGTACTTCAAGTCATTTCCTCCTCATTAAAAATCAGCATCGCTGAACCTGATAATCTTTCTTGGTATTACAGCTTTTTCTCTTTGTATTAACATTTCACCAGCAATGAACCATGCAGTTGCCAAAGGTGAGGGTGTGAGGTGAGGCCTTGTGTAGCTAGGAGTTTAGTTATTATTCTGTCTTAGATCTCGAGTCACTCAGCTTGTCAAGCAGTTTGGAAAGCAACTCTTTCTTTAAAATCTTGAATGAACCAGTTACGTCAATCATGTCATCTTGGGATTGCTAAGAGTAGGTTTAATTTCAGAATTTGTAAAAACATGTCGGAAGAAACACTGACTGGACAGACATCTACTTGGTCAGGGATGCTGCAGGAAACTCATCTTTTAAGACCTAGGTTTTTAGAAGAGTTTGATTTTTAAAGACTTTTAAGCAGTAACTGTGTTTTTCTTTTTTATGCTTTTGTAGCGAAGATTTCTAGGCTCTTGTTTAAAATGGAGGTAAGTTCAGTAGAACCAGTAGATAAATAGGAGTAAAGAATTCAAATATGCCACCTTTTCCATTTTCTGTAAACAGTTTCACGTGGGTTTCCCGCAGCCATCTAATGCTGGTGCAGTTAAGTGTTGTTTGTGAGAAGCAGGCCTTACCTTTCCAATTGCTTCTGGAAATTACCCCTTGGGTAGGTGATAGAGTCAGAAATACCTATATTCAAAATTACACATTAATCACAAGAACATTTTTCCAACCTTTGCAAACACTGTTGTGTCCCTAATCAGAAACCTGATCTAAAAAATAGCAAACCAGAAGGAATTTGGATAAAGTTACCTTGCTACATGTATAAATCTCTGCATTACATTTTCACGTGTTTATGAATGCACATTTCAGAGAGAAAAGGTGAAATGACGATGAGTAACCTGGATAAGATGTCTTTTGCTTGGTCTAATCTATTTCCATGTCCTCTGGAGAGGCCAACCTTCCTAAGTAACAGCTGTTAAAAACAAAAGCAAACCTGAGACAAAAGCCAGTGCTTAAAAAAATCTTTCCAACCTTTAAGAAAAGAACTACTAAAGACTGTGTGACCCAAACAAAGCCCCAAACATAATAAAAGTGAATTTGAAATACTGTGATGATCTGCAAACTGACGTGCGTGGCTCTTGATGCAACTATACTTCATATGGAAAACTGTAACTCCATCTGCCAGCATGCAGAGCGCCGTAGCCCTTGTGGGGGAGTAGGGAACTTTCAAGGTACGTGTTGAAGAATAACTCCACATTTATGGTGTACCGTGCCAGTGGCAGAAAAGGGAGCCTTGTGCACTCAGAAGTTGATCTCCTGCCCAGTAGCGCAGACAGTGCTTTTGTTTTAATAACATCTTTCATAGAATCATAGAATGGTTGGATTGGGAGGGACCTTAAAGATCATCCAGTTCCAACCCCCCTGCCAGCCTCCCACTGTGCCAGGCAGAGAAGATGTGGCAAAGTAAGGAAAATCGATTATGTATCAGTAGCGTACAAGGGAGGGAGGGTGGACTGACCAGGAGAAGGAGAGGGAAAACCAAACACAATGATAGTAAGAGTCATGGATAATTTTTGGGTTTTGGAATGAGAGAGTGTATGCAGAATTGATCGGTTTGTGTCTGATCTAGCGTTGCTGTGATTTTTTAATAGAAAAATGTCATCTGCTGTGGTGCTGATTGATGGCTCAACCCTGTGAAGGTCTGTACTGTTTCTGCCTTACCTCTGTGACTGCTACAATACCACTTTCTTTTTAGTGGCTATGTTCAGAATAACATTTTCATAGATACTTCTGTTGTTCTTGTGCTACCTTTCATTCTATGCAGTCGTTAAGAATCGTGGAATTTTCATTCTCTGTGGTCCAAGCCTATACCTTGTCCAGCATCTTGTAGCTGGAAACTATCATCTTCTGGGAGGGTTCACAACCTCACGTTGGACAGTTGGTCAGTTGTGTCCTCTCCTTCTCCTCCTTCTCTTTCTCCTCTCAAGTAGTTTTAAGATTGCCTTGAGTGTTGAGCATTGTTTCTCTTTTCCTTGGTGCTCTTGTGGCTGCTCATATAAATAATGAATGGTTCCTGCTGAGCTAATGGCCAATCTGGTCCCAGTGGTGCTGTGTCTAAAGGGCTGGGGTCCCTGCCAATGGGCTTTTTAACCACTAAAGAATCAGGTTTTGTGTTCCGGGTCTATGAAGGGTTGTAGATGTTTTTCTGATGATACTCACTTGGGAATTCCTCAAAACTGAAGCTTGAGCAGCTGCCACTACCTCGTCAAACACAGCTTGAGAAGAACAAGAGATAATGTGATAAAAGAAGATGTCTCCTTCCTTGGGGGAAGCTCTGTTAGTAATCCAAAATATTGTGCTGATGAGAGAAGAGAGACTCTGCCACTAAATTTAGATGCAGCCTTGACCTGCCAGGAGCACAGGGCTGCTCAGCTCTGCACTATCAGGCTGCTGTTTCTTCCTGCTGGCAGCAAGCGCTTTTGCCCAGGCAGCAATGGATGCAGCTGACAGTGAGCCAGAGCTGTCCGCGTTCAGCTGACCAGTGTGTTTACTGAACTAACTGAAATATTATGTTCACTTTACATATCTCGATATGTAGCTGTTTTTTAAAAAAAGGTCTCTAAAGAATAATCCCCTGCTTTTTTCTCAGTTTCTCTTTCTCGGTTAATTAGTTCCCTTTGAGCTTTGTATGCTTTCAGCCAAATAAAAGCTGATGATGATTGAAGGAAAATCTATTTTTAGAGAAGAACTGAACTACAAGACATGTATTACAAAAATCCTACAGAAAACTGAGCACAAGCCAAACATCATTTATTCAATATTTTTAAAAGGAAGAGCTATTGATTATTTATTTTTCCCCAAATACTCATTGGAAGGGAACCTGAGGTTGTCTTGGATTGCAGGTTCTGCTTGAAGGATTATAATGCATATGGAAGATGCTGAGAGAAGAGGGGTCGATGATGTTGTGCATATGGATGCTGGCACAACGTGATGTCAGGTTGCCCTGAAGGCATGAGTTTGGGAAGATGCCATTAATAACGAGGGGCAAAGCTCTGTGCCAGTTGTGCAGCCCATTTGAAACCCAAACTGACTGACCTCATCTGCTTTGTGTATCTTGTAGCTGCTGTCTTTTTGTGATTGTGTTTTAGAGCATTTATTCATATTCCCATGTGTGCTGGTGTGGAACTGTACAAGAGCTTTAAGGAACAAAATAAGCAATATGCAGAAAATCTGTGCTTTCAGCAAAGTGCTGAGGCTGCTCAAACATTGTCTTAGTGTCCAATAATGTGTACTTGGCATGGCAGTATTTAAACTTGCAGCTTCTTGGGATTAAGGGGCATGGATTTATTGAGGGAACCTCTAACTCCTGCTCTCAGCAGCTGCTGTGTTTCCACATTGTACGTCTTGGGCTAGACAAGAGTGATGAGCACCCGCGGCAGCCTGGGAAGTTTTGCATTCCATATGATGTGTATAAAAATGTCGGTATCTAATCCTGGAGGAGCAGGAGACTCCAGATTTCCAGGCTGTGCTGGTTTGAGAGGCTGGAAGCACATTTTGCTGTGTTTGTTTTCTTTTCTTACTTTCCTTGGTACTCTGGGTTTGGACTGGTTTTAGCTACCAAAGAGATGAAGGACATCAGGTAGGACAGGCAGGGCAATTTGGTGCAACATCAGCTGTTTGAACCTCACCAGAGCTGCTCTTAAATGGGTCCAGTCAGGTGAACACAGCACATATTCATAATCATATGATAGCAAATGAGCACATAATCATATTGTTTTGACATGTAAATGTATATGATAAACCCAAAATTGAAGGAGTTTAAAAAGATTAAAGATAAGCCTTTGGAAGTTAAGGACTGCAGTATGAAAAATGCCAACTCATGTGCATAATGACTTGTTCTTGATCTGTGGTTTTAGGTTGTCTTCTTCCCAGCCTCTCTGCCTTGTTGTGTGCAGAAGGAATAGTGCTTAATAGCTCTAATTTTGTTGTTTTCTTCCCCCTTATTATTTTTCATTGTGTAACCCTGTGCCTTACTATGTACAGTTCACATCAGGATTTGAGGATGAAGTTACCATTTTCCTTTTTGACATTTCAGTAGAGCTTGTCACTACAGTGTTTCAGTGCTTCGGTTGTTAATTGATTTTTCATAACACCCTACTGAGACGGGGAATTATTATTAACCAGGGAAACAGAGCACAAGGAGATTGAGGTCAGAAGTACTGCTCAGTTTGAGTCACCTGTGACCTGGTTTGGAGTTTTTTTAGTATTTACATAAAACTCTTGAACTCCTTTAATTGCAGGTGTAGGTAATTCTACATTTCTCCCTTCTGAGCCGACAGCTGCAACAGAAGCAGCTGTAAGAGTAAGGAAAACTCTGGTGACCACTCGTGGAATCTTTTGTGTGAGTGATGTGCCTGGTTTCATGTAAGAACTTCTGGGTACAAGTGGGGAGAGGATCTGAGTCTTAATACAATGTTGATGTTACGACCCAAGAGATTTTTCTTCCTTTGTTATATTCTTCTGGCTCATGCCATACTTAACCTCCATTTCTTGTGACAAAGTAAGCAATGGGAGATAAAGCTGAAACAGGGGAGACTGAGATGAGATCTCGGGAAGAAATGTTTTCCTGTGAGGGTGGGTAAGCCCTGGCACAGGCTGGTCAGGGAAGTCGTCGCTGCCCCATCCCTGGAGGTGTTCAAGGCCAGGTTGGATGGGGCTCTGAGCACCCTGATCCAGTGGGAGGTGTCCCTGCCCATGGCAGGGGAACGAAACTGGATGGGCTTTGAGGTCCCTTCCAGCCTACACTATTCTGTTATCTATGATTAAATATATCCTTAGTTTTCTTTCAACATTTATTTAATGTAAACACGTTCCCGTTCCCTTCTGCATTCCCGTGTCAGTCTGCCTTCTGACATCAAATGTCCATGATCAGCAGCATCCTAATACTTCAAAATGGCAGTAGTGCCAAAGTGTTGGTACCCCAGTGCAGTTGCTTCACAGTTGCAGCAGTTTGGCTCTTTTCAAAGTGAGACGACTCAAAAGCAGAGAGCTTGTTCAGTAGGATGTCAGCTGTCAAAAAGTTGACATATGAAGGTAATTCTTTTCCTCAGTAGAGTATTGTTTCTCTGAGTTGGCAGCACAGAAATGATTATTCGAAGTGAGAAAGATCATTAAAACTGAGTGCTTTGATAGCCATCTCACCTTCACGTTCTTTCATAAGAAATTAACTAATCATGGGCTTTCAGGAGAATAAAAATCCTCTGAAAACCTGCATTAGGGTAACTGCCAACTCCTGTGCTGTGGGACCCCTGAGAACAGCGCTATCTGGCATAAGATGGAAACCAAACCAAAGTACTTTTTATACATTTTAAGAATAAATCTGCACCGCTCTTCACTGTAGACTCATTTCTTGCTTTTCTTAGATTGTGGATTTATTGTATTTCAGGTCACAGAATCACAGAATGGTTTCAGTTGGAAAATACCTTTAAGATCATCAAGTCCAACCATTGATCCAGCCCTGCTAAGTCACCACTAGGCCATGTCCCCAAGTACGACATCTACTCGTCTTTCAAACACCTCCAGGGATGGTGATCCAACCACCTCCCTGGGCAGCCTCTGACAGTGCTCGGTGACCCTTTCAGTAAAGAAATTTCTCTGAACGTGCAACCTGAATCTCCCCTGGCACACCTTGAGGCCATTTCCCCTTGTCCTGGCACTGGCTACCAGGGAGAAGAGACCAACCCCCACCTCACTACAGCCTCCTTTCAGGCAGGTGTAGGAAGCAATGAGGTCTCCCCTCAGCCTTCTCCAGACTAAACAATGCCAGCTCCTTCAGCCACTCCTCATAAGGCTTGTACTCTAAACCCTTCACCAGCTTTGTGGCCCTTCTCAGATTGATGTTGTGTTTTGAGAAAGGAGTTAATTCTCCTGTCTTTCAGCTTTCGTTTTATTTTAGGTCCATTTAGTTATTTTTCACTAGTTCTTTAGAAGCATCTGTTAATAATGCTGAACAAAGACTCTGCTTCAGACTCCTTTTAACTCAGGAAAAGTGAATTTTCCATTGAGCCTTTACACAAATATTTTGGTCCTATCTTGGACATCCAACTTGTCAGCTTCTGTGTTCTGACTGTATGTTGGCCTCGTGGTTCAAGGAAAGACAGAAATAGAGGGAAGTCAAACACAATCTTCCTGCTTGACAGAAAAGTGATGCATGTGCTGGATGTGGTGGCATTCCCATAAATTTCTTTAAAATACCAGGGTCTTTTCCAATTTGTACTGAAGAATTAACGTAACAGATTTTTATGATGGACTTGGTAACTGTGCTTGCTGTACTGGGAGATCTTAAACACTGTTTAACGCATTTCTACACAATATAACTGAATTGTCAGATCAACCTGGGATGAAGAATGCAGTTATTTAGCCTCTCTTGTGTTTGGAAACCATGTAACTGAAAATACTCAAAGAAGTCTGATTAGAGAACTGCTTATTATTAAGTTTCTGTTATTATTCTGTGTTTTGCTGCATGTGATTTAGGCTGTGGTTGGTTCTGGTCACCAATAGGTGACTCCACCACCTGGGGAGCAGCTCAGTCACCTAAACGTGGGCACTTGCTGTCCTTTTAGCCGTCTTTGGGTATGCAGATCACCCACCTGGAGCCTGCAGAGATGATG
This sequence comes from Neomorphus geoffroyi, assembly GCA_033558235.1. NCBI lineage: Eukaryota > Metazoa > Chordata > Aves > Cuculiformes > Neomorphidae > Neomorphus > Neomorphus geoffroyi. The sequence continues at coordinate 6,323,754 of JAUMJM010000074.1, forward strand.
CAGCAGTTCCAGCAGACTCGTGTCCTGGGGTAGCAGCTGCTTTCCAGGCGAGGTTATCTCTGGGCTGCTAAAGTGATGTACAGGCATCCGAACTCACCCCTTGTTGGTAGTCAGTGTAAAAATAGCGTTGGATTGGAGATGGATCACATTTTCTGGTACTTCTTCTGGTTTTGTGGTTTGATATGGAACACAGAATGGTAAACTTTGAACATTTCTAAGCAACAGCTCTAATTTGTAATTAACACTGGTTTTATGGTAGACGGACACATATTTTAAATTAATACCTCTGAGCTTGCAGGAGAGAGACAGCCTAATTTTTTTTTTTTTTCTTTTACTCCAAGAGAAATAGAGTAAGCCTGGCTTCTGTGGTAAAAATGCACTGACAATTAAATAACCCATTATTGCCTGAGAGTGTTAGAGGTGAACTGTAAACCCGAAGGATAGAAAACATGCCACGTTGCTCTTGTTAAACTGTCAAATTATTACTGCATATGTGACCAGAGGATTTTTGTTTTCTTCTCAAAGCATTTATAGAGGATGAGTCAGTAAAGCAGTTATCTAATGTACCCACGTTGACTGCACATTGAATTTTATATTCTGTTATGTTTAATTACGCTGGTACTGGGCTAATACTTGAGGATTTTTTTCTCTTTTTTACAGGACTCTGCTCAAGAGAACGTCATCACACGAGATATTCATCGTACCTTCCCAGCCCATGATTATTTCAAAGATACAGAAGGAGACGGTCAGGAATCTCTATACAAAATCTGTAAGGTACAGTCAGTACTCTGCATTTTAAAGGGTGTTCCAGATTTTGCTATGATTGCATTGTGCCCTGCTAACCCTGGTCTGATCCCAGTCACTAATCAATAAGATTTTAGAGCTTTATTTGGATTGCATGTGGAGGGTGTAGTGTTTCTGCAGCACTCGATATCCTGAAGCACTTTTTATAGCCTTGCATTTTGTGTCGGCTGAGATGTGTCTGAGAAGAGCGAGGTTCAAGCTAGCTTTGCTGATGGGGTTTGGTATCAGAGGTCCCTTCAGCAGGGCGTAGGTTAACCAGGAAGGTTTCTAAGTAATTATATAGAAGGCAAGTTAGCTGACCTTCCCACAGCAATGTGTCTGTGTAGCTTTTCACTCATAGCTCTCAGACATCTCAGATCAAAGAGAAATCTAATTTTTTTCCATGTGCGTGGGGAAGTTGAGGCAGTAAATGAACAGATTTGTCCAGCTTGTGCAGGCAGACTTTGGTTACTCAGGAGGGATCCAGAAAGTAGAATATTGTAGCTAGAAAGAGTTCTCTGACTGTCAGTTGTGGATTCGATTGTGTTTCTAGCAGGCAGTTTTCATTTTACTTTTTTTCTCCATGTAGAATGTATGATTGCCTTAGACAAAGCCATTTCCACTTCCTTTCCTTTTCCTTGTTACTCTCTTTCCACCTCCAGTTGTTTAAAAAGCAGAAATGATGGAGTTGTCATAACAAGGAGAAAAGTGTCCTGCCTTTGGGATATAATGATACATATTCCTGTTCTCCAGATAAATTCTGTGGTGAAAGAGACTCCTGTTCAAACAATAGTTCGGACGACTGTTTAAATATAGCTGCTTAGGTTACATATATTGAACTTCAGTGTCTTGAGTAATTCACGTTAAAAAAGAACAAAGTAAGAAATAAAGGAGCAGAAACAACTTTGAACCAATTATACCGATTTCTCCCTCACCTTGGAGGGCTCTGGATGGCTACAAAAAACCCACTCCTGTGCTGATCTTGGAAAAGAATAACTAGGACAACGCAGATAATTGTGGGGTTGTCAGTTTGATACCAGTTAAGTGAAAAAAGATGGAATAGCATTCAGCTTATCAAAATTAAATGTGAGAAGTATATTATAATGAATGCCTGTGAGTTTACTGAAAATAGATCTTGACAAGCTAATAAGAAAAAAATACAGGTTTCATTGGTGAAGGTAATTTTATTGAAATGCTGTAGATCGTGTAGTCAGCCTTGCAAAAATGTATAAATGCTGGCCAAGCTGGAACACAAACAAGGTACACATCAAAGAATTAACCATCAGCAGTGAATAAACCTGTTTCAAAGAAGATGTGATGAAGATCCCTCGGTAGTCACCTTAAACAAAACAGAAGAATCGTTTCTGATAAAGATGTCTTGATGGCACAGAGAAAAAGGGAATGGTAATTAATGAGGTGCTGAAGGTTGTACAGCTGGATTGATCTTGTGTAGGAACAATGTGACTTAAGGAACTCAGAATTTTATAGCTGCTGTAGCTGCTTTTGATTACTGTGTCCAGAATTATGGACAACTACTTCTGCATCGGAAAGGCTCTGTAGAAAATCCATGAGGATGAAGTGGTTTAGGAAGGTACTTTGGAAAGGAAATCCCTTTTTCACAAATGAGTGTCTCAGTCTATTTTGTTTAATGAAGAGAAGATAAAGGAATGAATCTGTCTGAACTAGAAGTGACTCCGAGGCATTATCTGCCTTGCAGGCAGCTTCACAGAGGCAGAAACTTCAGACCTTCCCAGGTTTCTGTAGTAAAGATGAAGAATTCTACTTGCCTTCCAAAGCTGGAGCCTTCCCTGGTATCTGGGCCTCTTCTGCTCCTGCGGAGAAAGCTGCTGCAGATGTTTCTCTTTTCTGGTTTGGTATAGATCACAGTCTAACACCGTGTACATCAGGTCGAGGACTGCTTTTCCCATGAAGCAGTTTGTATTTATCTACAGTTGAATGACCTCTGCCACTTTGCCACTTTCTCATGATATGAACACGTTTTGCGTAGCACCTTTGCAGTCAGCTTTCTTTTTCCTGCTCTGAGCAGGTTTGTCTCATCAGCAGTCTTCATTACTGCGCTATTTTTATGTGTTCTGTATGATTTATGAGTATTTTCAACAGCGTCAGCCCTAGCACATCTTTCGGTAAGGTTCTGTGAGCAGCCTCATCTTCATTCCGTGGGTGTGAACGGACTATTTATTCCTACCTTTAGCTTTCTATCCTTTAAGCAATTATTTGAGTGCATAAGAGGACCTTCTGTGACAGCTCAGTTCCCTAAAAAAGCCTTTGGGAAGGGATCTTATTGAAGGTTTTCTAAAAATCCTAGTAGGCTCTATTGGCTGCCTCATCCTTTTATGTGCTCATTGGTTCAAAGAAGGATATGGGAAGCATTGCTTCTTGGTAGAACAGCCATAGCCAGTCTTCAGCATTGAATTATTCATAAGTGTACTGGTTTTATTCTTGACAATTTCTACTTGCTTGCCAGTACGGAGATAAGACACAAGAGCTGTGTAGATTTCTGGGCAGCTGCTTTGCCTTCGTCCTTGCACTGTTCTCTAAAAAGGCCATGGCTCTATTCTACAAGTGACCTGGGTCTAACTGGACCTTGTGTCTGTGATTGGTGCTGGGAGTTTTAAAGAAATATTGTTAAAAGCGAATTAATTTGGTTTTAAACTTGTCATTCCTTAACAAAAATATAAAAGTCAGTGCTAAGAGTAACATTGTGGCTGGTTTATAGAACAACTTTTAGCAGAGGTGCCCTGCACTCATTCCCTTCTTCGAATACAAAATCAAGATTCTTGAAGAACGGGATTGTTGAATAAGGCTGGAAAAGGTCTGTCCTCGGGTGGGAGGGTAAAAAACTGGAGAGCATTTTCTTCATGCCCCACTGAAACGAGAGATGGTCTGAGCTGTCAGATAAAAAAGAAAACCCTTAAAAGCTCACTGCTTCATTTTAACGGGTCTGTCAGTTTTAGTTCTGTCTCTTAATCTCTCCTTCAGAACAGCAGGAAATCAGGAAAGATGGAAACTTTTTCAGTTGCGGAACATTTATGTGACAAAGTATCTAAAAATAAACTTTAAGGCTGACAATGATGATAAGGAATGAAGAGAGTTACAGATTCGGGATTGGAGGTTTCATCTGGGGACATCACGTGAATGTGAGTTGCACAGAGAAAGTGTCTTTGGGGAAGTGGTCCTGTTCCTTGCACACCTTCTGCTCAAATACTGTGCAAATCCCAGCTCTATTCACCGCGTCACAATGCGTAGCAGAATAGTACCCTAGGCCTAGGCTCCGTGTGTGCAGAGGTAGTTAATAGCTTGAGGCTCCAGGGAACCAAAGCTCTTGGCAGGAGTGGTTTGGAGGGTGTGCAGCGCAGGATTTAACATGAGACGTGCTTTCTCTGATTTTCTGATCAAAGCAACCCCAGCAAACAAACACTGTGCCTTTGATAGGAGAAAGGGAGGGTGTTGCAAGGCGATCCATTAGGTCAGCCAGGCGAGCAGCAAACTGGGCAAACTGGGCAAACAGACACACTGCTTCCCTGGTTTTTGGTAAGTGGTTGGACTACTTTTCAGAGATGCACAGTTGATGTTAGTGTTTTCCAGTAAACAAAGGCATCGGGGAGGAATGCGGATAATGTGTATCATGATTGATTTTGTTACGAAATACTTCTCTCCTTGGTTGATCAAATCTGTAGTTTTTCCTAGCCCCAGTCATGCTTCCCTGAAGGTTTTGTGTGCAGGGTGGGTGTTGTAGCTGGTTTGCTGTGAAAGGAAACGCTGCACTTCAGTTGACGTTGCAGTGTCTGTTTGCTGGTACCCACGTTAACTGAATAATAAACTATTTTTTCTCACAAAGCGGATACTGAATGCGCTCTAAAATGGGGTTTGGGCTTTCTTTGCTGTGTAATTGAAATGTGAAAATGTCTTTGAGTTGCTCTTTTGTGACCAGAAGCTTTGATAAGGTCCTAAGCTGGAGATGAGGTCCTCTTTGGCTCATCCTTCCCCATGGCAGAGCTGCTGCTTAGTGCTGTCCTGGGAACTCATTGCCTCACATACAGCCCTTTTGTATTTTTTCACTTCTGTTTCATTGCAGCATTGTTTTTCAGATGATCACCTCTTCTCAGCATGCACCTACTTCCACATTTTTCAGTCCTTAGTACTTCGTAAAATATAAGAATGAGAAGTCTCGGTATTTGTCCACTTTGGTTTAATTATTTGAGAGCAGATTCCATTCTTTCCTATAGGAGTCAATTTGCCAATTTTAGCATAAACAGAATCAGTGAAGAATTATTTTTCATCTATTTTTAGTTATTTGTTTTCTTTGCTTCTGGGTCGAAGAGCAGTTTTAGTAAATATTATTGTCTTCTTTCATGCAAAGGATTTTTATAACATGTTGTCTTCTTCCATTTGCATATTAATAAGGTTTCCTCTCCGTGCATCTGTGCTCAGCAAGGAAGCAGTCGCACAGCTCCGGCATCTGGGGTTTCTGCTGAGACTGTGCTAGTGAAAAGGTCAGGATTGTGAATCTTCCAAAGCTGGAAAGAGAGTGAAGGCTTTAGTGCATTCGGAAAAATCTGAAGACTTCTTCATTCCCTTGGCCCTTACAGCTCTGGAGGAGGCTCATTGTGTAACGTGCACGTGCCTCTCCCTGATCCTCTGTAAATGAGTAACTTGCTGCTAAAAATACAGCTTTCAGTTAACACAGAAATTCTGTGTATAATGTGATACATCCTAAATGCTGCAGCCATAGGGATATTATTCCTTTCAGGCTGTTAGCTTTATAATAAATTTAGGTATGGAGTTTTAAATTACACTGTCACTAAAATTGTTTGGCAGCCAAGCATGTCGTCAAATACCTTATTGCCTGGGAAGTCTGCGTCGCAGCGTGGATGTTTCCTTGAGACAGTCTGTTTCTCACACTGTGTAAGTCTTTACTAAACCAGACTTCAGCACAGAGCTGTGTCTGTATCCAGCACTGAGGAGATTCCCTCCGTCATTGCTGTCATTGTGGTAGCGATACAGAGGTAAGGAGTGAGAGCACATCAGGCCTGCAGTTCTCCCCCCAAGAACTTGCCTTCAGCTCCTGTCACAGTTCCAGAGAACGTTGCTGCTAGCAGGAGAGAGACCCTCGTTGCGGATGAGACCTGGAGATCTGTGGGGCCTCGACTCATCCCTTCTGCACTGCGTCACAGTCACATTTAGCATGAGCTCCCTTTAGTTTCTAGTGTAACTCTAATGTTTGGTTTCAAATGCCATGGAGAAGGGAGATCGGCACCGGCATGGCACGCTGATACCTCGCAGTGTTTGTGTTTTGTTGTCAGTACACTTGAGCCCTCAGCAAGTAAAGTGATCGTTCACCTGTGTATGAGGATGCAAAATGATGAAAACCAATTAATTCTGGAATTTGGGACATACTCTCTGCTCTTCCTTTTTTAAACCTGCTGGCACTTGTACACGGGTGTTGCAGAAATCCCAAACCTCAGGTTTTAGATTCAAATCAGCAAGCTTTCCATTCTTCACTTGGAATTTTTCTGTTGACAGAAGATCCTGATTTGGGGAGATTTCCCTCCATTGATGACTATAGAGAAGAATTTCTGTCCATCTCTGGATCCGTCATGCACTTCCCCAACACCAGGCAGTTCTCTATCATTGACTGTGTCTGGGGAGACTCAGTTGCTTCCAGAGTGTTTGTTTTGTAATGACATTGCACTAATAACTGCATCGTAGTTCTCTCTTCAGAAGACGGATAACGACTAAAAAGACATTTTAATTCTTTGACTGAGATCTTCATTTAGTTAAAATGAATGAAAGCAGGTTGCGAGTCAGAATCTTATTAAGTCCCCTTTATGAGACAGAGAATATTTAAAATCCCAGTTAACTGGAGTATTGTGATTGGAGATTCCCCAGGAGCTTCAAAAAATAATAACTTAAAAGGCTGCAGCATTGTTCAGGTTGTCATGGGAAAAATCCCATTCTCTCGAATTTATGAAATTACAATGGCTGCAATGGCAGGAGGGGATTTGGGATTTTGCTTTGTTTTCCTGTTTTATGTGGAAAGACAAAGTTAATGCTCCTCAGGCTCTTAAAAGGATAAATATTAAATAATTAATCTTAGATCTTTTGTTAATAATATGATAATATGGTGGTATCTCTTGGCAGCATCCTTATTTTTGAGGCTATTTTGGTTAATTACATCATATTTCAGAGCTATGAAGTCCCATAGGTTACTTAAAAGTAAAAAAAAAGCATAATTGGAAATGTAATATGCATAAAGCTTCAAAAATCTTTTTGCTTTGGGCAAATACAACAGAATCACATTGACTTCATTAACAAATAAATCTTTAGTTGCCAGGATTCTGATGCTTTGACTCAGCAACAGAGTCTTCCTTGCTTTGATCGAGTTCCTGAGCAGAACTGAAGTCAGGATCTTGGCGTCTGATAACAGCTGCCAGGGAGATCAGATCGTGGGAAGGACCTCGTGGAAATTGGTTTCAAGAAGGAAGCAGATCTAGCAGTTGATATTTTTTTAATCATTGTTGGTTGCTTCAAAGATTCGTTAATGTCGCTGTCCTTTGGGGCCCTCTGACATTTTTTCTGACATATTCCATGGAGATATGTGTCCATTAATCAATGTGTGATCTCTTTTTTAAACCAAATTATCGAGTACTTATTGATTTGTAGTTCTGTGGATCACCACTCTAATTTGCCCACTGTTCTGATTTAATCAACCAATTCATAGTTTAGCAATATCCTCCCACCCCCCCACCTCGGACTTCTTGGGTGAATACTGTCTGTCCTTACTGAATTTTTAGTATTTTTATGCCTTTTGATTTATCACCTCTTCTGACCCTCAGTTGGAGGCAAATCCTTCACCACATCCCTTAGTAGGAATGATTCCGGGAGGATGACAGCCCCTGTGATCCTTCTGCAATAAAGCAGACCCGGAGTTCGTGTGGATTTTCTGCTGGAATTTCAGTACCTTGCTCATATATTTTCCAAGTAGAGGTTTGGCCTTCCTGCTCTGGATGTGTTTGAAATGGATTTATTACAAGTTTTAATGTGTTTAGGAAGTTGTTTATGAAAACATTTCTTGCTCTTCCTTCATATTTTTATATTTAACTTGCAGGATTTTTTTGCACCCTCTACATTTTCCCTCTTTTGCCATTATTTCACCATCTTTCACAATCTCAAAAGGAGTATGTTTTTATCCCTGATAACTTTCTGTACTTTTTCATCCATGTCAGTTTTGGAGGCAGTTTCTTTCTCCCAGAGTGTTGGTTTCCCAATAGTTATTTTATAACTTGTTTGGATTAATTTACTGCTGGTTTTTGGCAAAGTTCTAGCTATTGTGCTAATATTGCTCCTCATGACAGAACACCCCGTGTGCTGACAATATGATGTTATTTTTTCAGCCTGGATTTTTTTTAAGCTGTTATATAGCATGAAGAAATCATAAATCAAATTTATTCTTTGTAATTCTATGTATCTATTCTACGTGGAGCTGGCCTTTCAAAGGCAGAACTAATACATCCTTTAGGAATGCTACTGAAATATTAGACATCCACAAATGGATAGATTTTCAGAACAAAGAAAAAAAGACTCATGATGATTAACAGGTGGATGATTCTAATTAGTCATATGCAATATTAATTTAAGTGTTGAGAGTAATTGCTGTTAATTCAATCCTTAGTAGCTAAAGAATAATTTTAAATTAACTTCTTCCAAGAGAGCATCCTTCGTTTCAGTTCAAAGAATTCTCTCTGCTATTGTACACATCTGGAGTTATTTTTGGTGTTTAATATTTGTGGCTAGAGCTGGTTTAAACCAGTAAGCAGATGGTAATGGTTCATTAATATTTTTTCACTGATTTATGCGACTGCTTGTCTTGTATTTGCTTGACCACTGAAACTGAGCCATGGCTTGGGACTGTTTTCCCTCTGACCCTCTCAAATCCCATGTAACACACCTGGAAAGCACGGTAAGGGACAGACAAATGGCAAAGGGCTGCACGCCACCGGGCAGATCTCACAAAGCTACAGACGTATTAGGGAATGCATGGATGTGTTGTTTATGAACAATGACCTTTAAAGGAATACTCAGGCTGTGTTATTTACAGAAATCTCTTCTGGAGTCATTACAGGATTCCTTGTAAATATTTCTTAGTTTTTGCCCATCAGAAAGGAAAAGTAAAGGTGGTTTAAATATTTTAAATATGCTTTGGCCTCCATGTCAACATTTCTGGCAGAAATTATTTGCAGTTATGTTAATACTGTTGGCTGGAAAGAAGTCTCCTCTCTTTTTGAGCCACAATTCTTACCTTCTGAAGAGGCGGCTCCACCACCCTTGCCGTACGGGATGGCGGCCCCTGCTGGGTTGGCTGCCCACCGTACCTCTCGTGTTTATTCACTGGCTCTCGGGGCTTCCACTCCCTAAATTTACAATCTTGGTTTCATTCAAGACTTATAAAAAGAAGATAAGCAGGATGCTGCTGTTCGAAACATTCTCATCTGAAAGCAGGCTTGGAGGCAGCATGGGGGCAGAGCGGATGCTGGGAATCACGCGGCTTCTTCCTCCCCATGGCGCTGTCCTTGTGCTTTTGTTTTCCCTGGCTGCAACCTTCACACCTTCCCTGTTCTCTCAGGGTGTCTCTCTCCAACATCAGTCCTGCTGCTGCTCAGACTTTCCCAAGGTTCTTCAGATTCCTAACATCCTCTGACATCTCTTTAACAACAGTATCTGTCGTCTTGTCTCGGAAGAATATGGAGGGAGGGAAGGTTGGTTGTCTTAGTTATGTTTTTTGAAGAGCAGGAAATAAGTAGTCAGTCATGCTGTAGCAAAATGAGTCTTGTTCATTCTTCAGCGTAAGAAGGACATGGAAAAACTTTTTCTGATGGAATTTTCAGGCTAGAGCAGTTCTTGGGGCCTTGAGTCCTGTACTTCCATGTTCTTCCCGTTTTGGGCCCCTCACTACAAGAAGGACATCAAGATGTTGTAGTGTGTCCAGAGAAGGGCCAAAAAGCTGGTGAAGGGTTTAGAGTACAAGCCTTATGAGGAGTGGCTGAGGGAACTGGGTTTGTTTAGTCTGGAGAAGGCTGAGGGGAGACCTCATGGCTCCCTGCACCTGCCTGAAAGGAGGCTGTAGTGAGGTGGGGGTTGGTCTCTTCTCCCTGGTAGCCAGTGCCAGGACAAGGGGAAATGGCCTCAAGGTGTGCCAGGGGAGATTCAGGTTGCACGTTCAGAGAAATTTCTTTACTGAAAGGGTCACCGAGCGCTGTCAGAGGCTGCCCAGGGAGGTGGTTGGATCACCATCCCTGGAGGTGTTTGAAAGACGAGTAGATGTCGTACTTGGGGACATGGCCTAGTGGTGACTTAGCAGGGCTGGATCAATGGTTGGACTTGATGATCTTAAAGGTATTTTCCAACTGAAACCTTTCTGTGGTGTCAGCACTTGTGTTTCCAAAAACTCTCCCTGCACCACAAACTGACCTGGGTATTGCAGCATGTTTGTTTCGCCCCAAAAAGCCCATGCCAGAATGAGTACAGTGTCACTGCCTTTATTATCTTCACCTGCATAGCCCTACGCGTTCTGAGTAGCCCCATAACAGTGTTATAAGCCGCTTGCATTTTAAACATCCGTTGCCTTTATTTTTCCTAGGCGTACTCTGTCTATGACGAAGACATCGGCTACTGCCAGGGACAGTCCTTCCTTGCAGCTGTGCTTCTACTGCATGTGAGTTAATTGCAAAATGAAAGCTTTGATATTTGAAACCAAAGCAGCTTTAAAATCAGCAGCACTGTAACGTGCTATTTGACAGATATTTACTGTTGTTTATTTGTCTGTATTCATTTCCCCCTTGTTGCTTTTTGGCAAGTAGTGACTAATGGCTTCTCTCTTGATGAATGTAGATTTCCTTTATCTAGGAGAAATCCATTAAATTGTCAAGTACTTCTGTGTCAAAACCTGCAACTGATTTGTTACATATTAATATTTCCTTTTAATCTAGTTGTCACGTAGGTGAACTCCCTACGGGAAGTTAACTTTGGAGATATTCTCAGAGTAGCTAACCAGAGCAAGCAGGCTCATTAATTTTCAGTGAGACGTTTTCTCTGAGGGCCATTTTATAACATCTTTTGAGTCAAAGCTGAATTTTAACCTTGATATTTTAGCCTGAAACCAAGAACTGTACAAACTTTGATCTGTCACTTCCTACATGCAGACGTGCCTGTAATGTAGAGAGAGAGATAAACACACAATTTTTATACTCACAAGATGCTTTAACTTTGTTGTAGCAGTGGAAAAGCAGCAGATTCAAGTAGTGTGGATATCGTAAAGAATATGTGAATAAACCAACCAAAACTTCAACAACAACTCAGGCTCTTGCCTGCTTTTCTGTCAGGCTTTAATTATTGACTTATTAATCATGATTGAAATACGAGTCGGCTGCTGGAGGTGTGTGTATTACATGTACACTTCCTAAGGCATCTAGAACTCGAATTCAGATTAATTTAAGTTGTAATTCCTAGTGAGATCTGTGACTTCTTGAAAACCTAAGGAGTGTGACACACAGGGACAGTGCTACAGAGAAGCTTTAGATTCTTTAGGGGTAAACCTTAATTAGTCACATTATTGCAGTCCCACATGTATTGCAAATTAGCTCATCTAACGGTTCTTTTGCAATTAACTTTTTACCCAAAGCTCCACTGGAAGAATAAACCATTTCAGTACCGGAGCTGTTTGGAAGTGAGCAGGCGTCACATTCTGAACACTTGTCTAATGCCTCAGCCCCTCTCCCTTGGTGGTGCGCTGTCTTTCCTACACAGAATCACCTCTGTGCCGTGTTTCCGGAGTCAGAAATCGCCCTGTATGCAGGGAATACTGAATGGCAATGACACTCATTTTAATATGCCCTTTATAACATTTGCTTTCATAATAGGATATTAAACTGAAATAATCAGAGAAAGGGAGAAAGGGAAGCAGTCTCAGTGAGCTGATGTGAGTTGGGAGCTTCCCAGGATGCTGTCAAACTCTTTGTTTTTCTCAGATTCTCCAACCAGTCTGTACACTGTGAGTGCTTGTAAGACCCTCTTGAACTCTTCAATCTTCGCATGGATTTCTAGACCCCTCCCTTTCCCTTTTTTTTCTGGGACAGGGCATCCTTTCTCTTCACCTTAGGTGTGATTCAGGGATGGTTGGGTAGCCTGAACCTCCATCCTGGCTTTTTGTGATTTTGCTGCTTTCATGAAATTCCCATCAAAGGTGAGTGGGTAACTTTGAATCATAGGGGGGCCGTGTTGCCAACTCCAATTGTTTTATGCCAGATTTCACAGTGTCTGACTTTTTTGTTCTTACCTGCCTCTCAGAGTCATTACTATGTAAAAACCTAAAATTTAATTTTAAAACCCAGTATGTTTCTGGCTTTCATGATTCCAAGAAAAGTTAATAAGAGGCAAATATCTAAATTCTGAAAATCAGAATGGAAGTGCCAAAAATGTCTTTTGTTTAAAATAAATAAGAAATAAAAACTTGATTTATGAATTTGAATACTTGGGTTTGGTAACACTGGAGAACCTCCAACCTCTGCGAGTGAGGGCTTAGTGCCCTCTGCCTGTCAACGACTTTGGCTTCATACTCACCTCTCTTCCCTCTCCCTGGCTCGGGGGAGGAATGATTGTCAATGCACGTGTGTCTGATTGAGCATGCAAGGTAGGTGTGCTTGAGCATGAACATCTGGCCTTTTATTAGAAATAATTGGTACCTTACAGAAAAAACAATGAAATTTGCATTTTTTGTATTACAGAGCAGATTCAAGGGTTTTGCTCAGGATATTTATTCCCTCTACTTTGTCTGCAGCTTTTATCTGCTGTCAGTGGGGATCATTCCATCCTGATAGAGTTGTGATAAAGAGCTCTGAGGTTCCTCAGAGCTTGTCCTGGGTGAATCTAGCCTGGGCAGGGAGCTGCAGCTGCTCTGGCAGCTCTTTCTGCTAACCCGTTACTTTCAGAAATGCTGTCTGACAATGAAAAGTGTCTGCCTTGGGCCCTGGAGACAGGCAGCAGTCGTAGGCTGAGCCATAAAAGATGAAGCCCTGGAGGTAAATATCAAGAGACTAAAATTCTCTTTGAAGGAAATACTGAGCTTTTATCAGTTACTGATATTGGATAAGGGGTTGGCAAGAGGCTGAATGAGTGGATATACTAAAAGGCCAAGCGTTGTCATTCTTGATAATAATTATTTTCATTTGTTACAATCTGGTGCCTGCAAAAAAGGTTGGAGGTTGGTTTAAAAGAAAACCTAATTTGGGGTCTGCAGTGACTCTGCTTGTGCCTGTCTTATTATTGTGTTACCTGAAGGCACGAGGAAGGGGGAGAGATGTCTTATCAGTGGAGGTGTGATGGTGCAGGGCTTCTCACTAATTCAGTGTTCGGTGGGCTCAAGCCAACAAACGTAACTTCAGAGCGGCTCACTCAGCTTGGCCTCAGCTCTGCCTTCTGCAGCCCTGTTGGGTGAGACACTCTGGAGACATAGGGATTGTGGAGTTCAGGCTTCTGAGAAAGTCATGATGTTTGTAGATGGGGTCAGCCCTTCTGAGCTCACAGGGAGGTTCTGGAGGCAGAATTTGCTATTTCAGTCTTCATCGCAGGAAACCTGACTTCACTGAGTTTGGTGTCCCGGGGCTTGGATGAATGTAGATCATTATTCTCACTATACCTTCCTTATACCTTAGTGCTCCTGAATTTTCCCTTTTAACCAAGTCTCTCTCAGTTAGAAGTTACTGCCATGAATTGTTGTCTTCTTTTCTCTTTCTCTCTTTTTCTCTCTCTTTTTCTCTCTCTTTCTTTCTCTCTCTCTTTCTCTCTCTCTTTCTCTCTCTCTTTCTCTTTCTCTCTCTCTCTCTCTCTTTCTCTTTCTCTTTCTCTTTCTCTTTCTCTTTCTCTTTCTCTTTCTCTTTCTCTTTCTCTTTCTCTTTCTCTTTCTCTTTCTCTTTCTCTTTCTCTTTCTCTTTCTTTCTCTTTTCTCTCTTTTCCTTCTTTTCTGTTTTTTTCCTTCTTCCTTGTTATTTTATTGTTGTTCTGTAGCTGAGAGTTGTGTGCTGGTTGTTCTCCCATCTATTTGGCAGAAAGAGTGCTGGTGACAGTTGTGTTGCTGTAATGTACTTGCATGCACCTATGATATGATCCCACCGTTTCTTCAAAGAAGGTCTTACAGAACCAAATCAAGGTGCTCATCAAGGACAATAGTCCCCTTGAGATTTTAGTTGCTTAATTCTGCATTCAGAGTGCTTTGCTGAAAATGTTAATATTTCCATGGTTCTGAATTCATCATGTGTAAGGTCTTTCAGTGTGTGTGTTTGCATAAGGAATTTCCAGCATCAGCTCTGTTTTTAAAGTTATATTTGTGTGTTTTTCCAAACAGATGCCGGAGGAGCAGGCGTTCTGTGTGTTTGTGAAAATAATGTATGACTATGGCCTGAGGGACCTCTACAGAAATAACTTTGAAGATCTCCATTGCAAATTTTTCCAGCTGGAGAAGTTAATGCAGGTGGGGGTGACAAGTTCTTCTGTTTTCATAAAGACGTTAATGCTTTGTTTCCTTAGCTACTGGACAATAAAACCCCTCTTCCTTTAGAGGTGGGGTAGAACCAAAGCAGGGGAGTTTAATATCTGGATCCAAACATTGTAAGTCAGTTTTATTTCCAGTTTCTTCTGTGTCTCATATACCAATCTCGCTGCCAATCTTTGTGTCCAAGCAGAGCAATTATCTGGCTTTTTCCTCTCTCTGTTTGCTTATCCTCTCTCTTCCCTATTTTGTGATGTTGCTTAGTGGGAATGTCTCTGTTCTATTAAGGTCACAATATCTTTTGGACTGTCACCACCAGTGTCCTACTTTCTCTGAATTATGTTGATGGTTAAGAGGTCAGGCAAATCAGGACATCCTGATGCTTATGAAATACAAATTGAGTCTGGGGTCATTTTGTAGATTTTACTGTGTTTTCAATACGTTGCTCCATTTTTCAGACAAAATTATTTCATAGTCAGAGCAATTTAACCTAAATAGATGGCTGCAAGTTTTACACGTTGCTGTTCTGGCTAATAAGGAGTTGCTAACAGTTCATTGAGCTTTGACCTGCAGTTCTGTTGGCACAGTGGAAGGCAGTTGTGAGCATAAGTACCTTTTTTAGATACATTAAACCCAAACAAAACAGACGAGTTAATTTAATGATCTTTTTTTCAGGTGTCAAATTGTGCCTGTTTCCTACTTGGTGAAGTAGAAATCCATACAAATTAATTTGTTACTTAACTTTGGTGTATGGTCTTCTCAGCTTTTCCATTTACTTTATTAACTGAGCGTTAATGCATCGTCAGCGTACGGTAGGTTTATCAGTGCTTACCTTGTGTGGCTTATACGTGCTCCTAGTGAGGGAAACTGACAGATGGAGTTGGGTGCTTTGTTGCTTTCAAGCTCTGCAAGGTGAACTCTTTGTTCTGGTATCCTTCACTTTATTAGAAGAAACATTTATAGTAAGATACAGCAAAGGAATAACTTAAAAGTGTACTCCATGATGGGCATAGGTTTCACAATCTCTCTGCCTTTTGACTGTTGAAGATTTTGTAATTTCTCAGGATAAACTCATCATTTGATACTGTGACGGAGTCCACAGAGGCTGTCTTACTGAAAACTCTAACCTTGGACACTGAAATTTATGAAGAAACAGATTTCCATTGCTCAGAAGAAGCCTGGATTTCACTTGGTTGTTTTTTCAGAGTGTTCAGTGACCTGATACTTACTGACATTGTAGGTGATGAACTCAGATTAATGAGTAATACTGAAACATTTGTGTTTTCCTTTACCCTAGGAGCAGCTACCTGACTTGTATAGCCATTTCTCAGACCTCAATTTGGAAGCTCATATGTATGCATCCCAGTGGTTCCTCACTCTGTTTACTGCCAAGTTTCCACTCTGCATGGTCTTCCACATCATTGACTTACTCCTCTGTGAGGTAAAAAACCTTGAATCAGAAAGCCCTTCCTCTACCCCCTGAATGTTTCTTCTTTTTTTTGTTTCATTTTGTTGGAGTCATTTACAGTTTGATTTCAAAATGGGTGCAACTAAATTCTGTAGAAACTGTGGTTATATTGAAGAGGAGATGTTCAGTGAAATGATGATTTCGTTTTAAAATTAGAGTTGTGGATTGCCTCATTCTTCGCTAAGAGATCCAGTGAAGAATATCCGATGCACGCATCTGTTCTTCATTTAATTTGTTAAATAATTCATTCAAAGTTAGGAATTCTAATTTCTTGAAGATACCCAGTAGTAAAGCCTAGCAGGCTTTTAGAGGGAAGGCTCTGCAAATTGCCTGACTCAGAGCGCCCAGAGACAGTAAGGGTTTTGCCTGGTGCTTTGCTGGCCTGATATTAAACAAATAGTGAGAACTGGCGAACAGCACAAGCGAGTGAAGCGCTTTCCTTTTGTTTTTTACACTGCTATTCCAACTAAGGAAAGCATTACTCCAAATACAAAGTGGTGTATTTCTGTATTGTAGATATATCTGCACTCCTTTAAAAACACAGAATAGCTTGATAGTCTAGAGTGTGTGTTGTGTACAAAGTCAGTACTGCCTTTTGTCACTGGGAATTCAGAACATCTGTGAAATTAAACCTGGTTTGAACCTGCTACTGATTTCCTCTCTGGTTTAAATGGGTCGCAAACATGAAAAAATTATAAATGAAATAATTGAGAATTTTAAATGCAAAGGGCTTCGTGAGTATGAAACTGCTGACTCTAGGTCATTTTGTTAAGTTTTATTGTGTTTTACTTGTAAATGTTCAGGCTTCCTGCACGTGGCCTGATAACATTCATTGTTAAACATTGTCCACCACTCATAGCTCAGTATTTTTTCCTTTAAGAGTATCTCTTTTTCTGTGTGCTGATGCTCAGTTATCGAAAAGAGGGAGGTTAATACCACCAGGCATCCAAGTGGGTGCCAAAGGTAGTAA
The DNA here is from genome assembly GCA_033558235.1 of Neomorphus geoffroyi. NCBI lineage: Eukaryota > Metazoa > Chordata > Aves > Cuculiformes > Neomorphidae > Neomorphus > Neomorphus geoffroyi. The sequence goes on from JAUMJM010000074.1 coordinate 6,340,536, forward strand.
TCGTGAAGTGATTTCCATTTCCATATAAACATCTCGGCTCTTTTTCTTTAACAATGTCTTGATTATTTTAAGTAAGCAAATAGAAAAAGCAGAAAGGTTGCTCATTTTTCCGCTCGTTCTCCTGTGCTTTGGTTGTGCAGTAGGTGAACACAGTCCCTTGATCGCTTTTGAACTGTTGGTGGATTCATTTTCAGAATGAGCTTCTGCTGTAGGTTTGATCGTTCTGTGCCAGTTCGATTTGTTACTTTGTTCTGATCCTGGTGTAGAGCTGCAGTCTGAAATGACCATTCTGAGACATCATTTATCAGCAAGTACAGAATGTCATTTCATAGCAGAGTTCCTGTGATAGCAGTGCAGTTACATCCTGTCTGAAGCTCCTGCACTTGTTATTGTATTAACCTTGATGATAAAATATGCTAAAGAAGCCTTTTAGTCCTGGTTAATACAGATTGAATAGTTAGAATGAAAAAAGAACCAACTCTTACAACATTTGCATTCATCTCACATCTGTTAGTGTTTATCTCAGCATGCCTGAAGGAATTACTCTGGGAAAGAAGGTGAAAGAATCCAAGGAGAAGGTGAGCGAGTGCAACGCTGGAGTCTGCTTGAGACAAGGAAACTTGTTAGCAGGGTAACCGCATAAAGCTAAGGGAGCCTCTTGTAGAAGAGCTAAAAATAAACCAGAAAAGTGATCTCAGGTGAGAAGATCCATGCAGACTTTGTATGAAACAGTGGGGCAGTTCGTAGACAGCAGGCTGAGGCAACAGTGGGGACTATCCGAAAGCTACTCCTTGGATCCATGAGTCAGCCAGTCTAAAGGAACAGGCACTTCTGACAGTTTGTAGGAGCACAGATTGAAATCAGATTAAAATAAGAATCTAGTTGGCCCTCATCATAGAAAGGAAGTCCCCCTGCCATCTAAGGGACCTGGACAGGGCCTGTGTGAACCTCATGACGTTCAAGAAGGACTGCAAGGTCCTGCACCTGGGTCAGGGCAATCCCAAGCACCAATCCAGGCTGGGTGGAGAATGGATTGGGAGCAGCCCTGAGGGGAAGGAGTTGGGGTGCTGGGGGATGAGAAGCTCACCATGAGCCAGCAATGTGTGCAGCCCAGAAACCAACCGTGTCCTGGGCTGCATCCAAAGCAGTGGGACCAGCAGGATGAAGGAGGGGATTCTGCCCCTCTGCTCCACTCTGGTGAGACCCCACCTGGAGCCCTATGTCCAGCTCTGGAGTCCTCAGAGCAGGAAGGGCATGGATCTGCTGGAGCAAGTCCAGAGGAGGCCATGAAGATGGTCTGAGGGCTTCTCCTGTACAAGGACAGGCTGAAAGAGTTGGGGTTGTTCAGCCTGGAGAAGAGAAGGCTGTGGGGAGACCTTAGAGCGGCCTCCCAGTACTGAAAGGGCTGCAGGAAAGCTGAGGAGGGGCTCTTTACCAGAGCCTGGAGTGATAGGATGAGGGGAAATGGCTTCAAATTGGAAGGGGGAAGATTTAGATTAGACAGTGGAAAGAGGGGAGATTGAGATCTTAGGGAGAAATGTTTTGCTGTGAGGGTGGGGAGGCCCTGGCCCAGGTTGCCCAGAGAAGCAGTGTCTGCCCCATCCCTGGAGGTGTTCAAGGCCAGGTTGGATGGGGCTTGGAGCCCCCTGACCCAGTGGGAGGTGTCCCTGCCCATGGCAGGGGGTGGCACTGGGTGGGCTTTAAAGTCTCTTCCAACCCAGCCCATTCCATGACTCTATGATTCTATGAAAATCTGAAGGCGCATGGCCCTGGACAGAATTTGGAAGCAAGCATTCCTGAATGGAAGACTGGAATGCTGTGGAGCTGTTTGTCCACTCAGAGCCAGAATGAGGAACAGAGCAGTCAAAAAAACTTGTTCTTTGCTTTATCTCTGAACAAACAGCATGCCTGTAGTTCCAGCAACTGGAAGGAGAAAAAACAGTTGCAACTGCTGCAAAAAGAAGTCCACAACAGAGCAAGAAGCCTTTGAAGTGAACTGTCTTGTTGATTTAAAAACAAGTTTCCAGCTTTTGCATTAATTTGTCATAGATACAGATGAATTTTAAATAGTCTTCGGCTTCCTTCTGGACTGTGCATTCTCCACATCCCTATCTCATCTGTTGTTGACAAAGTGTTTACATCCGACGCAACTCTTTTATGAAAGAAAAGTATTAGGGGAAGAAAACCAGTTAAAACCATAGCGGAATGTGTGCTGCCAGTCAGTCATTCCAAGGGAGCTTCTCTGGTCCCTGTGACAGCATTTGGTTTCTGGATGAACGATTTGTGTCAACCAAAAGTTTTTGAATGGGATTTGACTTTCTAATACTTGACTGTGGCTGGAAGAGTGAAGTGGATCCTTATAGATATTGTTTAACTTGCAATCTGGAGAGGAAGATTATTAATTGGAAGGCCTGTTATTTCACAGGGAGTCACATTTCCCTTGCACACACTGTGGAACGGTAGCACTTGCGCTGGGGAGTGGACCTCCTGGGCAGGAGCATATCCAGGGACAAGGAGACTGATGAAACATTAGTTGATGGCATTAAGTTTTATTGAGAAATTTTAAAAATCCCATCAAGTTCTGTGCTGTTTGAGCTGAGATCTTTTCCTCATTCTTACATTGACAAGTAGGAGTAGGTGTAGGTGTTGGGTCATAGTTAGGGCTCGATGATCTCAAAGGTCTTTTCCAACCTTATGATACTGTGATGCTGTGATTAAATACGACTTGACAGAAAGAACAGGTTTATATAAAATTATACAAATTTGGGACTTGCCATGGCCTCTCTGTGATTGAGTTTTTTTATCCTGTTCTCTTCCTCTGACCCTTTTTGAGCTGTCTTCAGGCTGTTGAGGATGTGATTCAATGCACAAATTATCCCAGTTTCCAGTGGCCTTAGAGCAGGGGTGTCAAACTTACAGCCCGTGGGCAGAATCCGGCCCTCCACTTTGTTTTATCCAGCCCAGCACCTCATTTCTACCTGGTGGCAGCACCAAGCTCCTTGCCCTGCGCTCCTGCCAGCGCTGGGCACGTGTGCAACATGTGTGATGCGCGTTATGCTGCAGGAGCAGGAGAACAGCGGGAGCCATGAGTTTGACACCCCTGCCGTTGAATGTTGTCTCAATAACTGTAGGAGAGAATCTGTCTCACACCCTCACCTGGGAATGAAATGGTTTGAATTCATTCTATTTGCTATGGCAGATGCTTGAAGAACATTCCGGGCCTGCAGGCAGGAACTCCCCAGTGCCATTATTGGTACTGTAAGGCTTTGCCTGCCAGGAATAAAAGCACAAGCCTCTTGATCCAGTTGAGACTTTCTGTGGTTTTGAGCCTGGCTACGTAGATCAAATTTACCACGTCAGGATCAGCTGAAGATCTTCCTACAAGGTTCCTTTTAGCTGCCTCCTTCCACTGCTTCATCTGTCTCCTCTCCTTTTGCTATTTCTGTTTGCCTTGAAGAACAACTTTGATGATGACATTCAGAGCTGTATTTGGACTTGTCAGTCTTCTCTATCGATGTGACATTATGTCATTGAACACTTTGTGAGCCTGCTCTGTGCTGCTGTCTCTTTTTTTTCAGTTTTAGATTATTTATTTGAAGTCATGCTGAGAAATAGCGACTCATCCAGGTAAAGCGCGTGGGAGGGGGCTCTTTACTAGATAGAGCAGTGCCCAGTGCAGAGCTGCGCCTGGGTCGTGCTGTAGAATATCCAAAAGTTGACATTTAACTTCATTTTGCATTTTAAAATTTATAATTTAAAATTAAGATATATATTTTTAAAGCGCCAAATAAATTACCTTAAATAGGCATTTAGAAGAGAAAAATCCCAAGTCAGCTAGCAGACAATTTAGAAATGTTTATTTTTTAAATTTTCATTATCTTTTCTACTTATATGAGAAAATACTTCAACTGATTGTAGTATACACAGAGTTGCCAAAACTAAAGGATGTTCAAAGCTTGAGCTGTCATTCCATTACTAACCTAGAATTTTTAGACACTATTATTATATCATATAAATTATTATTACCATTACACTGTTAGTGACTACGTTTTAAGTCAATCTGGCTATTTCTGTGTGCAGTTCTCGGGGATATAAAATACTTAAGGACTCTGCTTCGCTCCTCTTAGGGAATGCATATAAAAACCTTACTGCATGCTGCCTTTTCTGGGCTAGTACAGATATTTGTATATTTTAGTGTCAGTAATTACGTAGTTTTGTTACAAAAATTAATAGTTTGACTGCTAAGCTGCTGTTCTGTGCTCAAAACTGAATAGAAAGGGATGCAACTGATTATCTATCAATTTTGAATACGAAATAATCTCATGGAGGTAATTACAGAGCAGTGAAACTGCCTTTCATGGGACCACACAGCAGCAGGAAGATGTGGGAGTTGAAAGCTTAGATACCATCATTCCTTGGCCTTTATTTATCAAGTATTGGATTCAGAACTTAGTATAAAATATCTTTTATAATCAGTTTCAAGAAACTGTTTGTGGTGATGAAGACTAATGGATGTTTTTAAAGGTCTTTGAAAATGCGAGTGCCTCGGTGCTGATGAACAGGCACATCGGCACAGTAAGGACGTGGCACGACGTTGTGTGGATGTGATTCCTGGGAGCGCCGCTTCATAGTGAAAATCTTAGAGGAGTGATAACTATTGGTGGTGAAGGGTTGATTTCTGTCTTACGTGCGTCTTGCCGAAGGATGGATGTGCCAGGAAACACTGCGCCGTATGGTCTCACTCAGACGATAAGCCCAGCCGTCGCTGCCTGTTAGTACTAACGGAGTAGGAGATACCGTAATAGTCTGCTATTTTTTATCTGTCACTGTCAGATACTTGTGTGATGCCTTCAACAGAGTTGAGAAAGAACAGATTAACATTTTAATTTATTAAACTTCCTCAGGAATCGAGTCAGGAACAAGCCCACTTCCTCTGTAAACCTACACTCAGATGAAATGTGAATTAAATAAAATGCCGCGTACAGTTGTTTTATCTTCTGTAGATCTATAGGGGAAGAAAAATGGGACTGTTCGGAATTACCTATTGTTGACATGTTGTTGTGGGGGGTTTAATAAGTCTTACAAAGCAGCAGACTGTTTGCTAGAAATAAAATCCCTTGTGGTAATGGCATATGAGGAGCATGGGTATAAATCTGTGCGAACTTGCCTGCATTGTTCCAGTACTCTTTGAAAAGTAAAGGCAGTGTCATCCATGAGAGGTGGAAAAGGCAGGAGAGGGAAAGATGTTTGTATTCCTTCTTCTGAATCCATCGATTTGACTGTGGCGTTTAGACTGTGGCTTTCCTCCTCGCCATCACTCTCTTCCTGCTGTCTCCCCTTTTTGAAGTCTGCATTGGCCACTGCTCTTTCACGTCAAGAGGCTGGAAAGAGTTTCTTTCTGAGGATGCTGGCTTTTAATTAGTTTAAGGAGAAAGAGAATAGGTTGTGTCTCAGAGTCCAGCTGGAAGACTGGAGTTTTGAATCTCCAGTGCTAATACTGGTTTGCTCCATTCAACCATCTGTTGATGTGGCAGCCATTATAACTTTTGTAATTGCAAGAACTTGAGGTCTGCAATGGTGTTAGTTCAGATTTTCTGGCCTTGGATGTTTTACTTCTAGTATTTACCTTTTAGTCTTCAGTATTGCTCCTCTACTTTGCTCTGGTGAGACCTCACCTGGAGCCCTGTGTCAGGCTCTGGAGTCCTCAGCACAGGAAGGACCTGGAGCTGTTGGAGCAAGTTCAGAGGAGGCCACAAAAATGGTCTGGAACACGTCCCCTGTGAAGAGAGGCTGAGAGTCAGCTTGGACAAGAGAAGATCAAGGAGACTTTATTGTGGCCTTTCAGTACTTAAAGTAGGCTAATGAGAAAGATGGAGAGAAATTTTTTAGCAGAGCTCGTAGCAATAGGACAAGGGGTGATGGTTTTAAACTAAAAAGAGAAGTCTAGACTAGATATTGGGAAGACATTTTTTACTCTGAGGGTGGGGAGGCCCTGGCACAGGTTGCCCAGAGAAGTCGTGGCTGCCCCATCCCTGGAAACATTCAGGGCCAGGCTGGATGGGGCTTTGAGCACTCCGGTCCAGTGGAAGATGTTCCTGCTCACTGCAGGGGGGTTGGACTGGATGACCTTCATAGTTCCTTCCAACCCAAACCATCTTAGCATGGTTGTCTGGTGACTACAGGTGTTTTCAACTGGGATTTTTCAGTACTGAAACAGAAATGAAAGTTAAAGGGTACGGAAAAGATATAATATTTCATGTTGGGTGGATGAAGAACTGGCTCCAAGTTTTTCTGTATATGTGTGTTTAAAACTTCCAGATTACAATGATAAAGAATTCTAAGTTATTTTCAAACTGGAAGTTGTAAGAAGTATTGGGTGTTTGGATATACAATTTCAATCAACAGCAGAAATATTGGAGAAGTGTGATGCAGCATTCTGTATCGCTGCAGGAACGGGAACACGAAACGTTCTGTTTAGTTCTGAAGCAATGCTGAATTTATAATAGTTCAAGCTTGGGCTGAGGAGAAGAGTATTTTAATGGAGTACATCTAAGAGGTTCTTGGAGGTTTAACAGGGTTTAACAAACCCTTCACGCTCTTTTCTGCAGCTGTTCCTGTGAGCATCCATAATTTATGTATCTTCCATTTGTAGCTGCAGCTTGTTTATCCCCAAAATAATAAGGCTGGTGATAAATGCTCAGTGTGAGCAAAGGAAAAGCAGTCTCACAACAAGCTGCAATTCAAGATAACTCACGTGAACAAAAGGTACCTGTTCAATGTTGTGGTCCCAAAATGTTGTGACTGCTTCTGGTTTGGAAAATGTTTTAAGATACAAGTGAAAAGTTACCAAAGATGAGGGATCAGAGTGAATGACCCTATTTGTGCCCAGGGGAGAGACATCCAATGCCATGGCAAAGCATCTCTGAATTACTTTGCCCAGTGCAACTGAGATATTTTAGCCACTTACGAGTTGCTGTTCACTTGGTTGTTTTTTTGAGGAATACAGTAAATTCCCATAATGCTTACTTAGCGCCAGTGCCATCTGCTGTATTTGAATAGCAGCATATCCTAAGCAGCCTTGGCAGAGCTGAAAAATGCTTCAGAAATAAGAAATTGTGGCAGAGAAAGGGAGAAGATAAAGAGTGAACACTGTGAAGGAGATGAGATGGAGCACAGGGAAGCAGGACATTGATTCAAGATGGGCTTATGTTTTTCTTGACCACATGTAGTGGGGAAAGGAGATGCGTCTCTCTCTCAACAGATGTTCTGGACCCCTCATCTTGTCTCCTCTCAAGAAGATTGGGCCTGGAAGATTCCTGCTCCTCTGAGCATTTCTAACAACCGTTCCCTGTTTCCATATGAGAGCTGGTGGACCCTCTTGTCTGCGGAGATATGAGGCCTCTTTTTCTGTCCTCGTGCCTATGTGGTAAGGCCTTCGATGCCTCGTGTGGATTTGGGCCCGTTTCTATGTCCCCATGTTAATCAGGTTTGGAAAGAGTGAAAGGAATGTCTAAACCCCCTGTAATTTAAACCTCTGGAAACCAGAGAAGTAATGTTCATGGATGGCTTGGTGAAGCAAGTGGAAAACGTGTCCTGTTGGGAACTCTCACTGCAGAAACTCCAGGTGTCAGGGAGCAGTCTGATGCCTGGAAATGGCTTAAAATTCTGTGACTGCAGTTTGTATTCCTTGAGAAAAAAAGCTGGAGAGAAAAAAATGCTAATCACGTAGCACTCTTCACCTTCATTCAGCCACAGCAATGGCTCAGCAGCACTTTACGTGAAAATCACCCAAAATGTGTAAATATTCACTAGCACTCCTAGCAACCAACCAACCAACATTTCATGCAAAATCATACTCATACAGGTTCATGGGTGCCTGGTTGAATTTGTTGTGTGCGTTTTCCTGCTGCAAAACACAGAAGAGTGGCACAAGGAGTACTATTTTATGCTGTTTTATGTTGTGCCCTATTAAGGACATCAAACTACTGGAGAGTGTCCAGAGGAGGCCACAAAGCTGGTGAAGGGTCTATAGGAGAAGTGATATGAGGAGAGGCTGAAGTCACTTGGTCTGTTCAGCCTGGAGGAGACTGAGAGGGGACCTCATGGGAGCGCGCAGCTTCCTCACAAGGGGAGGAGAAGCAGGTGCCATCTCTTCTCTCTGGTGACCAATGACAGGACCCGAGGGAATGGCAAGAAGATGTGTTAAGGGAGGGTTAGGCTGGACATTAGGTAAAGGTTTTTCCCCCAGAGGGTGGTGGAGCACTGGAACAGCTGCCCAGGGAAGCAGTCACAGCCTGACAATATTCCAGAAGCATTTGATCCAGCACCCTCAGCCCCACGGTGTGAATGTTGGGATGTCCTGTGCAGGGGCAGGAGCTTGACTTGGTGATCCTTGTGTGTCTCTTACAACTCAAGTCATTCTATGATTCTATTCTATGATTTGAATAAGTTAACCTTTTTGTCCCTTAGTTGTCTCGTCATTGAGTTGGAATGAATGTACAAGCTATACAAACTGGATCTGAGTAGAAGATGTTAATGAACACACACATCCCTGCAGAGCGTGCCCCAGATCAGCATCGCTTACAAAGAGAAATTTGCGCTTCAGAACATATATTTATGTTGTCAGCAAAATAAATGCATTTGTGACATTCCTAAAGATTATTGCCTGCGCTCAACATATTAGAGTTGCCAAACAAATGTTTTGCTGGAAGCGATCCAAGACATAAATAGAATTTTAATTTTTCTTTAGAGTCTGTAACCCCAATTACCCTCTGTGGCTCCTTTGAAAGAGTGCGCAACTGAACACATAATTATGAAATACTTCTGAATTACGAAACAATGTCAAATTAACGGTGGTTGAATAGCTAATCTTCCTTTAAAAAAAGGAAAATTCAGTTGTTAGAAAGCTGGGACAGGTTAGCTGGTTCTGATGGTGTGTCATGTGAGCCTTGAGACTTCTCAGAGCTTGAGGAGGTGCTCGGTTGACTTTCACATGTATCTGCTTTACTTGGTGTTGAACTTCAGAGAATGTCTTATCAGTATCTTCGCCGTTCCCTCCTACATGCCATGCATATCCAGGAACAACACAGATAAGGACGCTAATATTAAATGAATTTTCCATATCTTTTCTAAGAGATTGACTTCCTTTTGTTTGTGAAAATGCTGCAGAGAGAGTGCCGTGTAACCAGAGGAAGGTCTGTCCGGTGATCTGGGTCGGAGAGGGAGAGTTGCTGCTACTTAGTATACCCGACCTCCTCCCAAGGCTTGTGTCATTGAAGAGGAGTTTTACAACAGGAGATAAACTCCAAAGTTGTCCCCTATGCTAATGTTGTCCCGACGCTACACGATTGAGTTGTTTGGCCTGACTCTCCCGTCAGCTCCATACTTGGGTGCTGAGCTTTGCCAGTACTGAGAGTTAGTTTGCTGCCCCCTTAACTCCTTCTTTTCCGGTCTTTGGGTAGATTGGCTGGGTTACACAGATGCATGTGCCTCCTGACCCCTAAAGGAAGCCACCAGCATCCTTTCTGTCACAGAGATTTCATGGAATATCAGCTCTTTACCATTCTCTGTTCTTTCTTCCCAGTCTTCTTATCAGGCATTTTCAAAAGTCATCTTATTTCAGAGTGCAAATAGGCTCGAAGTGAGGACTCCTCAAAGAGCGCTTCTATCTTCAAAAGGAATCTTGGCTTCCGAGGGAGTTAAGGGTCTGTGAAAATCTCTCACTAGAAGAGAGTTAACATAAAAAGATTTCCCCTTATTTAAAGCCAGTCTTCATTTCAGTGCACGTTTCATCACCAGCTGAAGTGTTTTGTTTTCACAGTCTCATGAGCTGTAGTTTCACTGTTTTCCCCCTGAGAAAGTTACTTACAATCTCTGTTAGGAATTACAGTCTTTTAACCTCTAATTCAAATAAGCAGATGCTTCTGTGAAGGGCAGTCTTCATGAGTTGGATGGTGACCTGCGGGATGGTGAGTGTCCTCCCCAGCACTGTCAGCCCCACAGGTGTGAAGAGTTCTCCTGTCAAGCTGTGCCTTCGTGAGTTGTTGCTGTCCTGTGGATGTCTGTGTAGAGCAGAGCGTGGGTGGCAGGAGCCATGAGGAGGCTGTAACATAGCCCAAACTCTAACATCTCCCTTTTCCTGACCCTTCTCTTATCATCTTGACTCTAGAATAGTCAAGAATTGTCTGCTTTGAGATGGTCTTGTTCCTTCTCCAAAACTCCTGAGCTTAATGAGCTCTGTTAAAATGCTCCAGGCCTCTACACAAGCTTAAGAGGGTTCTTAACTTGCTTGTTGGAAGGAGGAAGGTACTGTGTAGGTGCCTAATAGACAGATAAACCTGCAAGAGAGGCTGCATAGAAGTTGCTGGCCTTCTGCAAAAGGCTAGGTAAAAGCTCCTTGGAGAGCCTCATTCACATGCCTCATTCTGGGATTCCTGCCTGTGGGCTCCACATCTGTGAGCTGGGCAGGCTGCTCGCTCTTTCTTCGGTTCTTCCCTGGCAGCAAAGCCTCTCCGTTTGGAAAACAAGAGAATGGCTGCATAATTGAGAAGTGATGAGACATGGTGATAAACCCCTAACCATTCCTGTGCTCTTATAACAGTTCTTGTTCAGTAGCTGCATATTTTTAGTTCTGACTGTTGCATATTAAAACCCCCAATTTTGGGGGGTAATTATGAACAACTTTCACATTTGCAAATTTTTTAAAGATTAGGATGAGACCTGCATGATATTAAACCATTTACTTCTAAATGCCTAGTTAAACATATGACCTTTGGTTTTAAAAAGTAATTATCCAAGGCTTATTTAATGTGGGCTCCCCTCCCTTTCCCCCTGTGGATGATTTGTATGTACTCTCCTGTTTCCATTATAAAATTGCTGGAGGGATATTGCTAGTGATGATTTATATGTCTGGTGCACATTGGTATTTTTGGTTCTTCTAAAATAGTTGGAGAAATTTCAGCTGAATCTTATAAATCAGTGTGTGGTAAATGAAGCAAGATTTTAAATAAGAGATTGTGGAAAAATGAGTTGAGCCTTCTTTTTCATAATCATAATCATTAAACTTGGCTATGTCAGAACAGTCTTGCATGCATTAGGAAAAAATAACTCAAGTATGTAGATCAGTGATTATAAAATGTGTTGTTGAAATGGGTGGGTAAGGCACCGCATTTGAAACTTGGAGCATCTTGCTGTAAATCCCAACTTGAGTAGAAGCCTTTCTGTAGGTTGCCAGGTGCCACCTCCAGTGCCAAAGGTTGGTCCTTTGGGTCCAGTACAGCCAGCCTGGTCAGTGTGGAATTGCAGCAACTGGTGCCTCGGATCTAAAACTTCGCCTTGATTTGGGAGTCTCCTCGCCCTCTGCGGAGAGAGGAGCCCGGAGCAGGGAGTGCTGCTCAGGATGGTTGGATACCAAGGTGTAAGATCTGATTGCAGGGCCCCTGTGCGTCAAACGGGCTGTCTGTGAGCTGCCCTGTGTCCAGGGGCACTCGGACAAAGCCCAGGGATTCTCAGGGCATGAGGAAACCTATTTGTGCTGCGTCAGCTGGCTTTGTGAAGAGTGATCATAGAAGAGGAGTATCAAGAGAGAGCTTGATGAGCTTGAATTCAGGAACAATATGAGTTTCGGGCAGATCAGAAAAAAGTTACTTGGGAAATAAATGCAGACTGGCTTGGTTTTCTCTTATGTTATTTTTGGGGGGAATGCCAGATCATACCCAGGACATGAATTCCTCAGTAATCCCATTAGATACAACACTCCTACTCATAATGCAGCAAAATCTGATCAGTCGGTTGGGTAAGAAGAAAACACATTTGTGATGGTTTGTGGATCTGCCTCTGATGTACGGATCGTATGTTCCTGTCAAACCCTCTCTGCTAGGAAATGAAAGTTGTTGATGTCATGACAGCATGGAATGGATTGCTGGCTGCAGACTGATGCGTGAAATAAAACTGAGGGTACTGTGAACCCACTTGTGCTCTGGTGTTATCATCACTGAAATTCACAGCCAGGCATTTTTTCTATTAAAAAGAGATATAAAAAGCAAAATAACTGTTGTTGTACTTGAAATATTTGTTATCCCATTTGGAAAAAGGGTTTCCTACTAATGAAGCAAGATTCAGTCCTGCTACAATTGTGACCTCTAGTGGAACTGCCGGTTATTGTCATAATGATTATGCACCAATTTGCATTCACAGAGCGTGGCAATATTCATTATGTCTAATTTCCAAGATGCATTACTGGTAAAATCCCTTCAAGGCACCATACTATTCATATAAAAAAATACAATTTCGTCCCAAGAATGTCTCTGAGAAACCTCTGCAGGTTTTTATACGAGCTGATTTTTATAGAAATATGGTCTGGAGCTTTCAGGAAGAGGCTTGGAAAAATACCCAAATGCAGAGGCAGAATTTTTTTGGAGAATGTTCCCTTATAAAAATTCCTGTTGTTATCCCACAGCAGTGTGTATTGCAGTGACCGTATTACTTGTGTGCACAGCTTTTGAGATGATTTTAGACATCGGCTCTGAAAGATGTTGTAAGAAAAGCTTTCTAATGCCATTACACAAGCAAATAGGAAGATCTGTAAAATAGCGTCTTGGAAAACAACCTGAAAACAGAGTACCTAGGAAGGCAAATGAGAGTTGCAGATGGTATTTTTCATATTTGGATGAACACAAAGTTATTGGTAATGTAATCCAGGTGGGCAGACTGCAGAGAGGAGAGCCTCTTCGGTCAGCAGAGGCAGTGTGTGCGCTGCGAGCAAGGCTCTCCTCGTGTCCTCTGGCCAAGCTGCCCCGGCTCCTTTTCCAAGCAGGAGCCCAAGAGTAGTTTCAGTGGGACTGTTCGAAAGGAACCTCATCCCAAAGGGAAAATTTCCCCATCCCCTGGGAAAATTTTAGTGTCTTGGTTGTCAAAATCAAAAGAAGCTGAATAAAGCCAGTGCAATAGTGTTATGTATTTTGGTGTAAAATAGAAGTGGAAAGCAACCTTTTACTTTCTTTGATTTTTAAATAATCAAACATTGTCATTGTGTTACTCACCAAATGGATTTCTGTGCCCTTGTACTTCCAGCTTTTGCAAACCAGAAAGCAGACTATTTGATACATTCATCAATTTTCTGGCCTATTAAATAGTTTGGAATTCTGGTTGATAACAGAAAAAAAATGTATTTGTACCTGTGGGTTTATTGTTTTATTTTTGTTTTTACAGTTTAAGCATGATAGGCTGCATGTGATCAGTCATAGCTAAGCTCAGTTACTTGGAAAACAAAATCCTATTTATTTATCCTAGAATATTCTGTTTTATTGATGTCCTGCGTATTACAATGTTCTGCGCTGTTCATGAAACCCAGCATTGACAGGTACTGAAAGGATGGTGGGATCTCCCTGGCGCCTTGCCTGACTGCACAGTGGGATTCCATCTTCCCCAGCCAGGAGTTTGGAAAGTGTGCTTTGGGGCTTTAATGATGAACTTTGAAGTGTAGCAGGGAAAGGAGAAGCATTCCTGAGGGATTTGCAACATCTTGTTAAGATGCTACATAGTAATGAATAACAGAGAAGAGAGATTTGTATGCTGGGACTGATTTAAGTCTTTTTCTTCTTATTTTCAGGGTATGAACATAATCTTCCATGTAGCCTTGGCTCTCTTAAAGGTAAGTCATTCATTAGAAGGCGTTATTTTATTTTATTAAACTGTATGGAATATTTTCTTAGTTTAATGCATCATGTCTAAGGGACAGTGGGGCTTCGGGAGCAGGGAATGGAGGAGAAATAGCATCCTTTTGAGTAGAGATGTCTTCAAAATTGTACTTACGGTAGATCTGTTTTAATTGAACTTAGCCATGTCATGGAGTTCCTGGATTAAGGAGCACAGTCTAAGGATTTAAATGTCTCGTGTAATTACTATTAAGAAAACAATTCCGATTCATTTCATGGCATTTATTTTGTGGCTGAGCTCTTGCATAGAAATATTCAAGAACCATGTTATTGAATATTATTTGATACCAGTTGTATTTGTAATGTCAAGAGACGAATGGAAGTCATAACATCGGGAATGTCTGTCTTGGGTGACATGGAATTTACCTACAAAATTCAAACCCACCCAACCTATAGGTAAACCATTGGACCTTTTGATGCTGGTCTGATTGCTTGAAGTTAGCCTACATCAACCCTCACAATTCAGCAGTAATTAAATCCAGGCCACATACAGGCACGTGGTATGGGATTTGAAGTGCCACCTTTGAAGTCAAAGGACATTCCCATAAAATAATTTAGGCTAAAGCTCAGGGTAGAACAACCTGTCACTATTAACATAACCACCCCATAATGTGGACACAGACTGGTGTCATTTGGCTGTTGCCAATCCTCCAGTGTGTTTTCCAAAGTCCTTACCATTTCCCTGGAAAGGGCAAACAGCTGCTAGTTGAGCTCTTCGGTGAAGAGTACTCCTCAGAGACTCAGCTTCTGTGGCGTAAAGTCCTGCAGCCACAGTGCTCCGCACCAGGAGCAGACGTGCTGGTGCAGTGAGCTGAGCAATCGGGAATTTCAAACCACAGATGTTTGCACTTGAGGTCGAGTAGCTTGGGCCAAGTGTTGGTGTGAGCTGGGATGTAGCGTTATGGTAAGGAAATATCCAACATAACTCATATAACGCAGGTAATGTGTTGAATGGCGTTGTGCCTTTCTGCATGGCTGTTTGTGTTAAATGAACTCACCCCTAAACAGGGCATTTGTTTAATGTATGTTTCCAGGGAAGTGCTCCTACACAAATCTAAATTTGTAAAAAGCGGGGAGGGAAGTCTGTGCTCTTTTCTTCCTGTTTCGTATTTTATTTGCAACTATGAGGGCTTGTTAATGTTCTGGTTTTTAAGGCCAGTGTGGATCAAGGGAAATCCAGTAGGTTATGGCACAACGGATAGTAAAGAAGTGAAAGCAAACATCCCAGCGACACCCATAGATGTGCTCCCCATAGTGGCAGGAACCAGTTCTGAAAAGAGAAAGACATAGTGGCTTATGGATCTTGAAGCTGAAGAAGAAAGAAAAGAAGGAGTACTCACACTCAGGTGAAAATGGCTGGCGAGGTTTTCAGAAAGGGTGAATTCAGTTCAGTTCGATTACAAACATGGCTTTGGGACCATGGGTGTGCACCCAGGGCCTGCCTTCCTTGGGGGTCCTGTTCTTGGAGCAGTGGAACTGAGGTTAGCAGCAGAACAACTGTTCAGAAACTGTGATAAGGTTTGGAAGGGACTGAAATCCTTAACTCACCCATGTCATACGGCAAATAGGGATTTTTGTTTGTTGAGTGGTTAACCCAGTTTCTTTTAACAGAAAGTGCTTGGTCTTTCCATTTTATATATATTCCACAACATGCTGCTTATCCAATTGAACATTTCTTTTGGGCTGTTCCAGAAAATAAAGTATTTTGGCAGTCTTATTATAACTATTTTCAAAGTTTAAGAGTTTTAAGAGTTGGGTTTAATTCTGCATATAGTTTTTATCTTTATATGTATATAAGATGCTGTATCTGCCTGTTCTGGCAGTCGTAGGCTCTGGATGGTAAGGGAGGTGGAATCCTGAGAAAGTGTTTCTATGTTGTAGCCAAAATCAAGTACAAAGAGAGCACAGGTAAGATAGATGAGATTCTAAGGCAGGAACGCTCACAAAGAGCCCTGTTCCATGGTGATGCCAGGTTGGAGCTGGTGATGCTACACCATCGAATCAACACATGGTTTGCTTTCAGCAGGAGTTGCTGTTCTGGTAGGGAAGAAAATAATTTTGGACTTTGAGTCCTGAAGTAAATTTGTTTCCTATTCAAATGTGTTCATAATCTCTCCTTGTCATTAGGAGCAAAGTGGTTTAGTGTACTGGTCTTTTTAAATTACCAAAACTGAATGTATGTGCTGCGGAACAACCATATTAAAACCTGTGTGTTTCCAAGGTCTTCTTTTGCACTTATTTGGAAGCGAATGAAAGCAGCTCCTAAAGATTTGTTCTTTGTTAAAACAAACAATTATTCTCTCATCCAGGAGTTTAATTTGGACAAGGAAATCAGTGGAATATCAGAGTCTTTGCTGTGCACATGCTGTTTTTTGCACTTCCCTGTGAAGCGTGTGCTCACAGTCCCTTATTAAATAGCAACAGCATACGAGCTTTTATCTCAAACTCCCATTTGCTCGATGCAGTTTCTCACTGTTACAACCAGCTGCCAGTATTCAAAGTGAATGCTTATTAGTTTTGAAATGACAGTACTGCTTCTGTGACCAGTTATCTGAGGCGTCTGGATGCAGTAATCTTTGGAAAATAAACATGTATTTAAGACATGAGCAGAATCCTTCTCCCACATCCAAAGTCTGGCTGCAGCAATGAACAGCTCGAGGGTTAAAGCTCTTTTGCTATCGAGCCCAAATTTGTAATGGGGCATCAGTCTGATTTCTTCTCGAAGGAAAAGGACAGGTTTTTTTTTCTGTAGCGTCCAAATGCTACGCTGTCTCACAGCGGTCAGGGCTTTCCAGATCCCCACACTGTGCACATCTATCAGGCTCTCCGGCTGGTGGCAGTGTCTGACAGTCTGACATTCATCATTCCCTTACGTCATGTGGGGACCACACCTGAATTCACAGTCAGTAAGCTGAGCTGACAGAAAAACAAATCCCTCTCCTTCATTTCTGAGCATCGGAAAATACAGTGAAGCACTGGGATGTGACAAGAACCCCAGTACTAAAAAAGGCAGCATAGAACACTGTGATTTAGAACAACTCAACAAACAACACTGGCATTTTGATTTTAAAAATCCCAATTAAGAGCATTAGTTGAGAATAACAGAGGAAAATGTACCATTCCAGTGCCCGCATACATTCAGATCCCTTTTGTCATCAACTGGTTAGTTTCTTTGTTGGAAATCACAAAGTAAAGATGAAAATCTTCACATATGAGAAGAAGTGTGAAGATTTGCCTTGTTTTGTTGGCTTTGAGCCTGTGACCTGTGAGGTTCCTGGTTCCTGTGTTGGAAGGCATTTTGGACAGCTGGTACCTCTTCTCCATGCCACTCATGAGTTGATAGGTTTACCACATCCCTCATCAACTGCTCATCATCCAGGCTGAATAAACTTGGACGATTTTTTCTCTCCTTGTTTGGAAGCCTTGGATGAGCCTTAGCCCCCCTCTGTATACTTGTCGGTCTCTATTATCTCCTTTTTGAGATGGGAGGACCACCATAATGCATAATATCAAAGATCCAAACACAGCATGGAGTTATACTGCAGAATAATGGCATTCTCTGTTTAGATCTCCATTCCTTTTCTATCAGTTCCTACTGTTTGATTTATTTCGTTGACCTCTGCAGTGCGCTAAGCTGATATTTTCATAGAACTGTCCGCAATGTCTCCAAGATTTATTCCTGAGTAGCAATTGTCAGCTCAGACTCTATCATTTATATGTAAAATTGATACTGTTCCTGTATGCATCAATTACATTTACCCACATTGACTTTCATTTACTGTTCCAGTGCCCAGTCGGTCTCTTACGGTCCTTTGCAATTCTTTACTGTAAGCCCCTGTCTTTAAACCCCTGAATAATTTAGTAGCATTGGCACACACTGCCACCTCCCAGTTCACCCTCTTTTCCAGGCGGCTTAAGAACAAGCCAACCAGGAATCTACTATGAGAATTAATTGGTTTATCGTGTTCTCTCTAATACTGGTAAAGATGTAAAGTTCACTAAACCCAGGTTACACAGTTGTGATTAGACCTGAAAAAGAAAAGGCAAAGGAATTTCTGGTAAGGTGAGGGGTGAAGCTCTTATTGTGGACATGATATAATTCGTATGGATTTTCAGAGTTCTGGTGCAAACCTTGTCTTACCCTTTTGTAGGAATACACTTGAAAGAAAACTTTCTTCTTTGTTCTTCCAGTTTTCCACTCTATTTAGCTTTACAAAGTCAATAATCTTTGCCAGTAAAATGTTAAAGGCAATCCAATTCCTTTTTTTTTTTAACAAAAAAGAGATGCTGTCATCCATTGGCATTGATTAATTAGCAATTCCTGTATCAATTATGAAAATGCTTTGTTTATCTCAGTACTGACCTTCCAGTACTGTGCCCTGTTATTGTAAAAACTTGATATCCTTGTCAACACAGAGCATGGAATGGAAGGCAAGGAAGCGATGCTTTGCAGGAGAGACAGGGCAGAGGGAGGACAGGGAAGGCTGGGCTGCTCACACAGGGGGAACATGGGCAGGCAGAGGAAGCAGAGAGGGAGAAGGAAATCTGAGGTGCTCTTATAGAGTCGTGATTTTAAAATTATGCAAGGTGGGCAGGTTGCCAGTTTTTAGAGCAAGTTGTTATGCCTTGTTAAATGTGCAAGTGTGAACACTGTTACCTGGGAACTGAACTTGTATGAACACCTCAAAACAGCACACTCATGTTCAGACTTTGTGCACTCTTGGCCAAATATTAAAGATAGAACTTGCAATAACCATGATACTTTTAATTTTTCCCGATAGAACACAGTACAAGAAGCCCAAAGCTCCCACTTGGACCATCATAAAATGATTTAGACAAAACCATCTTTTTTTTTTGTTTGGAATTCCACAAGCCTTCCCCAAATACTTTCTGAGTTTTTATATAAATATCTGTGTGTGTAAATACATGTATCTATGTTCTATAGTATTCCATGTGTTCTTCTAATTTGGTATATTTTCATAGAATCATAGAATGGTTTTGGCTGGAAGGGGCCTTAAAGCCCATCCAGTTCCAACCCCTGCCATGGGCAAGGACACCTCCCACTGGATCAGGAGATTTGTAAAGGACTCCCTGTCAAGAACCTTGGTATCTTGCTACAGAATTCAGAAAATAGAGATAATTTCAAGTCATATTCTGGTTTTATTTGCGTAGAGAATAATTTGCCATTAGCCACTTCTTTTGAGTGCAGCGCACCTCAGCTGTGCACGGCGGAGCGGATCTCAGCTGCGGCAGTGCCCTGTGAGCCAACGGATGTTTCATGGATAGGAAGGCCAGAAACAGGATTTAACTGTACTTAAAGACCAGATAGTCTACAACATGGAATTCAAAGCACGAGTGATACAGCTTTACCCAAAGACATTCTACTGAGTGTGCAATTTACTGCCTTCTGGGCCAGTTTTGTTCTTTAAGGTGACTTCAGTCAGGCCGTTCTCTTCAGAATGCAGGGCAGTAATCTGCTGTTAACAAACAATGGCAGTTCCTGGTCAGACGTGGATGCAAATAAGATGTGTTCAGTGGGGCTCTAGAAGTATTTAAGAATGGTAAGGAGTGTAAAAAGTCTCAGAGTGCAATCTGATTGACAGTTTGCTGTGTGAAAGGAGTCCCTAAAAACCACAGAGGATCAGATTGCAGCTGTTAATTAAGGGCTGGGGTTTTTTTTGTGAAGCCTTGCAGTTGTTTGGATTTTAGAGATCTCTTTTTAAATGAGAAATCCAATCCTGATGTAAAAATCATAATGATGGTCGTAGACCACATCTCTTGGGAAGCTTATCCTGTAGTTAATTTTCCTCATTCCTAAAAATCTGCTCCTTATTTCTAATCTGAATTCAGCTGGTTTTAGCCTCTGACTAGGGGATCCTATTAGAATTTTCTAGAATTAAAGACTTTGTTTAATAATCACTTCATTCTATTTTTCATAAGCCCAGCCCTTACTGCCTGTTTTATAATTAGGAAATTAAAAATGAAGCATTGTAAAATTATGCTGTTTAAACCCCAGGCCTGTGAAATGAAGTAATACCTGCTCGGCTGTCTGTGCCCAGCTGGCAGAGGCACCTGGCCTGCCTAGGAGCGATGCGAGGCGATGTAAGGTGTGACATCATAGCATTAAGGCAGTTAATTTCTAGAACCCATTCAAATGCCTGTGCTGACATCATTCCCTCCCTGCCTGTTGTCTCCTGATTTAGAACACAGCACTAGAAATTACCGTTGTTGATATTATTGAATGCAAACCTGCACAAGCCGTGCAAAGATGGGCTTGTGCCTTCTCAGCTTTCCCAGCAGCTGCCTGCTGCTCTCTCCTTGCCAGCGGTCCATCGTGGCGACCTTGCCCCTCTTCCATTCATCACCAGGAGGGACGAGGGTCTCCTGCCTTGCATGCCTGGCTCCGGGTTGCATTATTCAGAAGCAGATGGAATACAAATCATTATGTCGGCTGGCAGGCCGGTCTCTCCCTGATCATGGAATGCTGAAGGATGCAGCTCATGTAGCATGGGTCTGCGATTCAACAGCAAGCCCCATCACGGCTGAATTGATGTGAGGTAGACGGGGAGGGGAGCTCAGCTGTCCAGCCGCTCACTATTGGCTTCTTATTACGGCATTCTCCCCGGAGAGGCTCTCTGCACGCCCATTCACCCCCCCTCCTCTTCCCAGCCCCCTCTTTGCCTACCCCTTCATTACTGATGCACAGCGAGAGGCAGCAGCAGCAGCCGCCACGCTGGTCACGAATCAGAGATTGCAATGAGCTCATCCTTTTCTCTTTGCAGCTTCAGAACTGCCCTGGCTTTATTGCTCGGTTTGCTGCTGCTGCCTGCTGCCACGCGCAGCCCCAGCCACTGAGCCCTCAAAGCTCTCCATTGCTTTTCTCCCATCAGAGCTTTCCTGCACTCCTTTTCTGCCATTTTCCTGCCTTTTAGGTACATTTTTAGATCCATGGTTTCTCTGGTTTGTTTTTCAAATCTGCTTTGGACTCTGGCTGAGCCAGCACGGTGGATCATATTTTTCCTTGATTCTTAGCAAAGATGCTTTTCTCTTTCTGAGAGACAACCGGGTGTTGCTGTAGGCGGCCAGCCCAGCCCATCGCAAAGACCAGAGGCTGGCTCTCCTCATCTTGCACTTTTTGAAATTGTGGTGCAAAGCCTGTTCTTCTCACTCTGGATCCTTACTACTTACTGCTCATGGAAGAAGGGGTGCCTTGCAAAACCCCAGCTGCTAAGCTCACACCACCAGTCAAAAAGTCCCAGGACATGCATGACGAGAGAAGCAAGCTGGTGAATGAGTATGCATGTCGGGTGCTGGAACTTCTGGGAATGGGGCATCGCCTGTTTGTGCCTCGGCTGCTTGCGGTGAGATCACGTTTTCTTGAAATTAATTCATTGCAAATTTGCCATCTTCCCTCTCAAACCTACTTTCCCCCCAGGATTCTTGACGCTGAACAGAGGCGTGAGAGGTCTCTTATTTTTCCCTCTTGCCTTATCATAATCCACCTCCTAAGCACTGAGTCTTTCTTTTCATGTTCGCTCGGGAGGGCTGGACGCTGGTCCTGCTAATGGGGATCGGTGCCACTCCTTAACTGGCTGCAGTGTGAAAAACAGCTTTCCTAAAGCCTCGGATGCTTTTGTTCTTCATCCTGTAATGATTCCAGATAAGCAGCATGCCGAGTCTATTTCTGCATTAATGCTCAGCATTTCAGATTCACTTCTAACACCGCAGGTTAGTTTTAAGCATTCATAAAAATTGAAGCTATGATAATGTGTTTTGGTTTCCTGCTGTTTCTGTGTTTGATTTTGAAAAGGCAGTTGACACTGTAAAAAAGTTCAAAATACATTGTAGAATTGTCTGGGAAATAAATTGTTAAAGACATTTTTCTCCCTCATAGCAAATGATGTCTGGGTGTGAAATGGCTTGAAACTGGCGTGGCACATTACGGTACAGAGAAGTACGCCTTTACCATTTCTAGTGCTGTATAAAGCAGCCTCAAAGCCACGAAGCAGTGGCAAATCTCAAAGTCAGCACTCAGCCCTGGCTACCTTGGCTCTGGGGTACAGTAACTAACCCTGATGCAGCTCAGAGCCTCACACACCAGAATTTCATTATGATGTGATGCATGTGAAAACAGTTCTTTACTGATCCATCCCGTTTTCTAGTGCCTTTCCCCTTATTTCCATCCCCTGTGCAGCCCTGTGTCATGGTTACGCAGTGACCTGCCTACCATTTTCGTGTGCTGACGAGACCTGTCTGCGTGTTCTGCAGTGCACTCACACAAACCAATGTGCTCTGCGTGTTGTAAGATGGTCAGTGTGAAAAAAACCCAGGTGTGTGGTTGGAGGACTGTGTCCCTGTGCTATGAAACATTACATAAAAACTCAGAACCTCTCTGATGGCTCGTAAGGCGCAGGTGAATTGGGATGCCTACAGTCACTTGTGGAACTGGGTGTAGTGCCTGTTCGTGGGGACTAAGAACGCGTGGTTGAATCTGGTGCGTGTAAGCGTTGGTCCAGTTTGCTGGAACAGTAAACTGTGTTCCTAAACGCTTATGCAGCCCATCCTGCTGCTTCAATGCTGACGGTCTCTTGGGCAAGTGCTGCCAAATCATTCTGAACTGGTTTATGATGAGCTCTAAGGAAAGCACAGACAAACCCATTAAGCTCTTTTTCACTTGGCTTAATCGGGCTTTGTATCTGGCCCTCCAGATGGAGAACTCTGGGATATTTAGCATCCTTCATCATCCAGGCCGCATCGCTTTGCTGAATGACAGGATAATGTTTATTAAAAAAGAAATGAAAGTGGGGAGAGGGAGGCAAAAGGCTACGAATAGTGCTTATGTTACTGGAGAGTCTTGACTTGTGGAGGCAATGGAGTTTATTTTATTATTCCTGTCAGGGTTTATTACCTAAATATACCTCTTTGGACACGCATCCCTTCTGACATGTACCCCTGCCATGGAAGAGGAGAGACACTGATTCTGGTAGTTCTTTAAAAATGAGAAATCTCTGAGGACTAAGAATTTGTACTTTAATCAAAACTGAAGGTACTTCAAATCTTCATGTTTCATAAAATTATGAACTAGATTACTTTTTATGTGTATAAGCGTCTCCCTCTGCTGTGGCGTTGGGAATGGATGCCTCGGTCAGGCAGAATATCTGCCATTGTAGTGTTCTGTGAGAAATACAAGCCCTGGCCTTAACACCAGCCTTAGAGCAATTCTGAGCACCTGCTCACTGCATCAGCTCCCTGCGGTGATGGGCGAGTGCAACAGCACTGATTTGTGTGGGTTCATCCCCTTCGGGGTGACTGTAGGTGGATGGAGCTGTAAGAGTAGAGTTACCCACACTCTTCATGGGATTGACATTGCATTTATAAGTCTGGAGCTACGTGTAACGCAGTGATGAAATCCAGAGCAGAGGGGTGCTACTGGGTGTACACAGAGTATTGCTGTGTTCATGGATGCCAACTCATTGCGTGCGAAACCAAAGCTTGGGGTTTTTTCCCCCCATAATGCTTTTGTACCAAACCATGTTCTACAGCGAGCGCAAGTTGCATTTGGGGAGAAACGTAAGGAAACCATAAGGGAATGGACATAAGCAAAGCCCGTAAAAGGAGTCTGATGTTTTGTGCGAGCGGTGTCTGCCAGCGTAACTGCAGCAGTGTGGCTTTACCCAGCAGACTTGCCCAGGCCTGGATCCCAAGATCCAGCACCACGCTCCTCGGCAGCACGGGAGGGCAGCGTCAGCCCCTGGAGTCGCCGAGCTGTTGTGAGGGCCAGGGCGTGCGCCAAAGGGCAGCACAGCACCTGGGCGTGGAGCACTGCAGTCTGGTTCGCATACCTTGGGTTTGCATTGCTTTACATTCTTACAAGAGCTAAACCCCACATCTGTGTGTGTTATGAATTTAGTGTTGTGCTCTGGAACATCAGTGTGAAGATGCTTGTAAACATTTGGAATTTACCAGCTGCAGATTAAATAGCAGAGTGTCATAGAATCCTGGAGTCATGGAATGGTTTGGGTTGGAGGGGACCTTAAAGCCCATCCAGTTCCAACCCCTTGCCATGAGTGGGGGGACTCCCCCGAAGTCCCATCCAGCCTGGCCTTGAACACCTCCAGGGATGGGGCAGCCACGGCTTCCCTGGGCAGCCTGGGCCAGGGCCTCCTCACCCTCACAGGAAAACATGTCTAAATCTTCCCCCTACCAGTTTAAAGCCATTCCCCCTCGTCCTATCACTCCAGGCCCTTGTAAAGAGCCCCTCCCCAGCTTTCCTGGAGTCCCTTTCAGTATGGGAAGGCCACTATGAGGTCTCCCTGGCGCCTTCCCTTCTCCAGGCTGAACTGAGTAGAGTGTGAGCAGGTTCTTTCCAGCCTTTATCTCAGCCTTGTTCCCAACACGTGTGCATTGAAGTGTGGAACAGGCAGTTTGTGACATTCTGTAAAAGTTCAAAATGTATATACTGTGTACATAGAATTCTGTGGAAATCAGTAATTTCGATCTGTATGTATGAAGGAGGAAGATTTAAGTTCAGGAAATGCAGTGTAGTTGATGTGAAATCTCTTCTGCTGCGTTAGGTGGGAATAGGAGTTGTAGTTGATGTAGTCAGTAATAAACGAGACTGCAGAATTAATAACTGGAGACAGAGACATTAAATTACAGAAAAAAAGCCAAGGCTTTGTCCTTTGTTTTAATGACATTTTCTGAAATATTTTGAGGAAAGAAGTAGTAACATTATTTACTTCTAAAAAACAATAATAATTAACATCACAGTCCATTCCTGTTTTTTGAACGTTGTCGGTTTTCCAGAACTTCACCTTTAGATTTGAAAGCTTTGCTAGTTCTTTTGGGAAAGGGCTTTCCTTTGGCTTCATTTAATCCATATAAGATGAATTTAGGAATATACTGAAGTACTTCAATGGAAGTACATTTGAGGGCACATTTAGTCAAACCCTAAAAGGCAAGCGGAGGCTTTTGGTCATAATTCTCTGTGAGTTTCCTCTTTTACCACATTTAAAAAATACATTTTAACAAAAAATGTGATTATTTAAAAACTACATCTAGATTAATAAGAAATTCTCTGAAGTCTTGGAGTGTGCAGAAGTACAACGCATGTGCCAAACTTCAGTTATTGGTCCATTAAACTTTAGAGATGGTTGAGTGAAATAAGTTGTTCATGAGTTCCACAAGCTGAGGGATTTACAAATCTCTGCCTGTCAAAAGGTTCCTGAAATGTCTTTATGATTTATTGATTAAAATCACAGAATGTCAAGAAATGTCAATCTTAGGATGCCAACACGGCTGTTTTTATTAGTTTTATACCACATATATCTGTACACACACACACACACACACGTTGGGTTTATGTTGCCTCCTGGCTTTAATCAGCACCTGAAGAGGTTAGTTTGCAGAAAATATATAAAGTACGAAACCTGGTCAATGTTGTTCTCAAAATGTAGCCGATTTCTTCTGGTTTTAATAGTGAAACTAATTTCAATGAAATTAAAGTATTCAACAAAGTAGAAAGAGCTGAGCAATGTAGGCGCCTGCACTCATTTTATCCAATTATACAATGTGATGGTTTCTAATTTTTCGTAACCGTAATCTTAGCTCAGCAAACTGTCACAGAAGTTCTTCTTTCCATGATTCACCATTATTCTTATGGGATTTTCATTGACTAAACATTTTTCAGGGTTGAGACCTCAAAATTCTCAGTAGTTACAAATCTATCAGAGTCATTTGTTTGGAGGCTGTCACCATGTTATTATAAGAAGAATTAAATCCCACTTTAATCCGACATGAAATTGCTGTTTTACTGACGTGTTTGCCTCTGTCTTTTGTTGTATTTATTTTTGAATGAAGTGCTGTGAACATAACAGGTCGGTGCATCTGCTTTTCGAAAGTTCTGCAAGGATTTTTAGCTGTTGGTTATTAGGTTTTTTTAGGGGTTTTTCTCCTCTGATTTCTAAACTAAATCCCCAAACGCTCAATGCTTAATGGTAGTTCAAGAAAAATAAATTAAATACAAAATTAAAATAAAAAGGTCTAGCCAAGACCTCTAGGAGGAACACTTGCCTAAGGTAGGATAGCTCAGCCCCTAATAAAGTGCTAAGACTTTGGCAAGGAGTGTGTTTGGGGTTTGCTTCCAGAGAAGGTAAATTTGCCTTGTAACAGGGAAATCCATTTGACCTGTGTAGCGATCGCAGCTGTTGGCATCAGCGA
This sequence comes from Neomorphus geoffroyi, assembly GCA_033558235.1. Lineage (NCBI taxonomy): Eukaryota > Metazoa > Chordata > Aves > Cuculiformes > Neomorphidae > Neomorphus > Neomorphus geoffroyi. The sequence continues at coordinate 6,366,470 of JAUMJM010000074.1, forward strand.
GAGGCAAGGAGGGAAGCCACTCTCAAGTAAGCTGGTTATCAATCCACTGACTGCTTTTCCATGGGCATTTCCCAGCTGAACTCTGTCCAGAAGGGGCTTGGTTGCCAGGATGGGTTTTGGCAGCGATGCTGTGTGTGGCCATGTCACTGGCTGCTCCTGCCACGCTCTGCAACTTGCAGGTTATCTTAAATACAGTCCGGCATGGACGTGAGGGGGTGGCCTGGTCTCAATTGTGGCATGAGAACCTCAGTAGAAGTAGAACCAAGAACCTTATACAACCTCAATAAAGCTTGTTCAGGAGAAATACTATGTTAGGAAGAATAAAGGGATGCATTGGCCATTGCCGTAGCCACCTTCGTGAGTGGGGCTGATTCATTGGATACCCAACTGCACCAGCTTTCTGTCAACACTACAGCGGTCTGGTATGATTGAGCCTCGGTCAAAGGGTTCTCCTGCCAAATGTTTCGTGGGCAGAATCAGATGTGACAGTTTGTCGGGCTGGGCAATTCTCATCGGCATCCTGAAGGCAGCTTTTTCTTGTGTCCCTGCAGTGATGACCCAGCAGCTCCCAGGGCTGTGAACAAAGGGAGGATCCGATAGCTCTTGAGAGAACTCTGAGGAGTTTGGTGACAGAGAGTTATCGGCAGTCCTGGTGAAACTGATACACTCAAGCTAATTGAGTTGTATTTGGAGTTTTCTCTGCTTTCCTGGTGATTAATGTAGCAAACCCCACTACAGCAGTGCCCATTAGGGTGTGCGGTGTTTGCCAGAAATAGGCGGCACAGATTGATGGGTAAACATGCACAGGTAGATTTTGTCCTTATAGACTCTAGATTGAGGGTGTCAAAGGAGATGCCACTATGTCCTAAGTGAACATAGCAATGATGATGATCAGCGTCGGGGTGGCCTCTGCTGTCAGCTCATGCTCTCCACTGTCAGAGATGCTGGATAACCATGAAAATCCCCCCTTCCCTTCTGGTGCTGTTCCAAGTTCAGTGCATAATTTAAAATCCTTTCCAACACCCTCCTCCTCACCAAATGAAGTTTGGGTGAATTGCTGGGTTTGATAGACCCTCTGGGTAGGGTGCATGGCATTTTCAGTAGAAATGTGAGATATGTTGAGGTTTGACTGTTACTGTTAGGTTCCTCCAGTATCTGCAGTACCATACTCAAGTTCAGTTTGCTTTGGGAAGCAATATTTGTGTTTAAGAAGGGCTTTAGCATCGTAGGCATCATTATTTTCTTGTAAATGAACTAGTGATGCTTTAATAGTTTGTAGGGTACATAGGGAGGATTCGTAAATAAAAGGAAAATTATATTTGCATTTTAGTGTTTATTTTTTATCTATTTCAAACAAATTTAACACCCAAGAGAAATAGTGTCATCGAACCACACCTCTTCCCTGTCAAAGGCTGCACAGTTTCACCCAGTTCTTCCTGTGTAGACCCAGATCTCTTGTGTTTGGCTGAAGTGCATTTTCTGGGAAGACATTGTCTGAAATTGGGGACAGCAAAGCATTTTGAGAGGATGAGAATACAGTTAAGAATCAAATTTTGAAATTCTGTGTATGCAATATACCTACTGCGTACAACAAGATGAAAAATGACACAGGGCATAACTCATGAGAAAGCAGAGGTTGCACGCGTAAAAGTGGTGGCAGTGGTACTTGAGCAATTAGTTCAGCAATTAACGTTGACCAAAGATACCCGTATGGCTCCTAAGGTATTGTAGTAATCGTACTGCGATTCACGGCACCAGCCTCCGTGGTACTGGTCTGTACCTCAGCACATTTTTGATTCTCTCTTTTCGTATTGAAGATGTTAAAATTCACATTTTTGAGCTGAAGTCCTGACTGCTGTGTCTGGACACACAGTTATGGTGAACCCTCTAAAGGAACCGTCCCCCAGCTCAGTATTGCCTGTCTGCTCCATCTCCTGGTAAATCCCGAGATGAATACATTTGTCCCCGTGAATCACGCTGGCAGTAGCAGAACTGGATTAATGTTGAATGTTTAACATTTTTCTGACCTGTTAGGCTTGATACCATGCTGAGAGGTACAGCAGTACGAGCATGCAAAACTGTTTTCTGGCACAGTGTGCTTTGAGAAATTGTGTCACAGACTTCTGCACATTGACTTGCTGATGCCTCTTATGAGTCATATGCATCCCTGCTCTGCTGTTCATGTCTGCAGCCATATAATTCTATATATACATTGTCTTCTTAGGGCAGCGTTACGAGAATCAGCGATGGTCTAATGCACAGGCTCTCTAGAAAATACTGTACAGTCACCTAGGCTTTGTTTTGCCCCTCACTGACTGACATCTTCACAGGCTGAGCCAGAATCCCTTCCTTACCCTGCAGGTATGGAAGGATAAAATACATTAATGTGCCTGGCATTCCTTGGATATGCCTCAGCCTCTCTTTTGCTTTAGGAGGTACAGGTTAGAGAGCTGATTTCAAGGCAGATGTCTGGAGTTATTGTGAATATTGGTGGTTTGGAATACATTCAGTAAATGACAAATCAAATAAAAGAGCACAACTACGTGTTCTCCATGTTCACAGTAGTCCCTTGTGTTTAATTGCAGACTTCAAAAGAGGACCTTCTACAAGCTGATTTTGAAGGAGCTTTAAAATTCTTCAGGGTTCAGTTGCCCAAGAGGTACCGAGCCGAAGAGAACGCCAGGAGACTGATGGAACAAGCTTGCAACATTAAGGTAAAGGTGGTCTTCATTTCTTCTCATTTACCCAGGGATTTTACAGGAGAAGTAAGGTACAATGTTAAGAATGGCAGTTGCATGTGGAGAGTGAGGCAATGAAATCCTAAGTTTATTACTTTATACATGTTTGTATATTTATACATGCACGTGCATGCTCACACTTTCTATATTTGAAGAAAGTAAAGCTCTGAGCTTTTCCATCTTTGTCAGCTTTGGTACAAGCTAATAATGAAAATACTGATGCATGAACAAAAAATGGAATTATCAGAACTCAGAAATTCATTAATTGATTTATAAACAGTTAATCAAATGTATGATAATCATGCAACCAGAGGCCAGATATTATCTCTTTTGCCCAGAAGATATTGATTTGCCCAGCATTGCCACATAATACAGTTCGGTTGGGGTAGAATCTACTTTGTGTAACAAGTGTACCAAGACAGAATATCTTTTTATAATGTATTCTAGGCTATCCAAGCCCGTGCTGCCAAAGGCATCTGGAGCACAAGTATGGGGCTTGTAATGAACGACAGCAAATGAGAGAAGCCTCTCAGTTTTTGAGGGTGGAAATCTTCTGTCACAAATGGCCTCAGGGGTTCAGAAAGCTGTCATGGGAAAGGTCTGCTGGGTTTTCTGGGATTTCTGGAATATGTACAGCTATGGAGGGACTTGATGTTTGACTTGAAAAAAAGTGCTTTGTTATTTCTTAGAGTGGGAGCACTGATGGGAAATGTGTGTTTGGTGAGGGCCTGGTAATGGGCCGAGAATGTCCCACCAGGAAGAATGCTACTCTGACATCTCACCTTTTTTGTATCTCTCAACGTATTCATTCATTGCTCTTTGTGCTGCTAAATTTCATACTTTGTTATGCAAGGGCTTCTTCCATACTGCTTAACACAATCATCTTGTAAAAGGATGGGACTTGACATACTCATGTTTATTCCAAATCAAGAAAAGGATCATCTATGCAAAGGTTTTGTTAAAACTGGACCCGAGATTTGAGCTCTGCTGCTGAAAGAGAGTATCTAGAGGGGAAAAGACCGCAGTTCAATGTTTAGTATTTAGTCCTTCTCTCAAATCTTGAAAATTAGTAAGGGCTTAGGGAATACGGTAAAATTATCTTTATGTGGTGGCTCAGGGTGTGTTTTTCTGATGCGAGGTTAAAATAGAAGTCCTAGTGGAAGACTTTTGGAAGAGGTGTTTGTCCATTGTCTTGGCCCTACCTTTCTCATTTTCTTATGCAATGCGTTGTGTGCTGACGAGGATATCTTTCATTCCTTTTTGGATTTGTATTGGGTGTGTGTGTATGTGAGGTGCTGTGTTGGGGAAGTGTTTTGCAGTGCGTTTGAAGCAGATGGTGGGGGCGTGGTGGTCTGTATGGATTCAGCACATGGGGCCTCTTAAAAGCAGAGAATGAAATTCTGAACTGTTGGTTCATGGGAATGGGGAGGTGGCTGAAGGGTTTGACAGTGAACCCTACCTATGCAGGATGTCACATGTTTGGGATTCCAGCATGTAAGAGAAAAGCACGGAGAAGCACGGCAGATGTGGAGTCAAGGCAGGCCCCTGCGTGTGGCGGAAGTGCACTGGGATCAGTAGGAACTTTTGGAATGGAAGACAAATGCAGGGTCAAGACCTGAGGTTACCAGGGTGGGAAACCAAAGAAGAGTGAACTTACCTTCTGCTGCGTTAGTGACACCGCACTTGTAAGGGGCATAGTTGGGAGTTGGGTTCTGCTAACTCACTGTGTGCAGCTCATTCCTCACTCAGGTTTGAGACAGGAAGGGACCTAACCTGTGTCCTGAATAATCTTTTGGTGGTTAAGCTTGGAACAACTCAGCCCATGAAGGGGAGTGATCTAACACTGAGAGCCTTTTAGTTAAGGTTGTTCTCAGCACTAAAGGTGTGGTCAGGCCAATTAATCTGAATAGGGAGGGCTCTGAACACCGGAAAGGTGTTTAAAACAGTGACAATGTGGAAGACTGCAGAAACTTAATGTGGGGAGACTCGGTGCAAGGCCTTATTGGAGGGGAGGGTGAACTTACTTTAGACCAATCTCCTTTCCCTCACTTGCACTCCTGTCAGAGATGCCACTCATACAGATAGCCACGTGCTCACCAACACCAAAGCTTCTGTCTGGCCAGGACCCCTTGTGTGTGATGACAGACAGTGGCTATGAAGTCCTCACTATGTCTCTTGGATTCCTCTTGGTTGATGACAATAAACTGCCTTTTAGACAAGTTGTTTTATGCTATAGGAGTCAAATAGTTCTCATGGTGTGGTCTTTCCCTCAGAAGCTTGCTGGCTTCAGCCTGTCCTTGCTGCCCCTCATGTCTGTCCCCTCACTGCGGGTGGCTGTGGGGCTCCAGCCTGCTGGCAGAGGAGATGTGCTGTAGCTTTGCTTGGCTGGGCATCTCTTGTGTGGCCTCACCAGAGACTCAGCCTTCTGGTCTAGATGAAGCAAGACATTTCTCATCATTTGGCTGCTGTTACTCAAGTCCTTGCCGTTCTTGTAACCTGTTCTCTGCATCGTTTCTTCTGGTGCTTTTGCATGTAGACACTTCCCTTCATTTTCCTTTCAGACTGATCTTAGCGTTTCTGTTACACATCCGTACTGAGTGAACGTGTGATGCCTTGACTCTGTTAGCTCGATGTCCCACATGCAATTAAAACACACAAGGGTTGAACTGACTTTACATTCACAGTTTCTATTTATTTGGATCAACTTTTCCCACTTTTGCCAACTAGAATGTCCTTGGAGAGCTAAATTGGAATCATGGGAACGTAACCTCTGACCGGAGATGGCATGTTAACTATCTGATAGGCAGAAATGAACGTCAGCTCATAATGATGAAGGTGATCGGGAATAATCAACTTGGTTTTGTGAAGGATAAGTCACACATAACCCACCTGGTTGCCTTTTATGATGAGATGACTGCCTTGGTGGATGAGGGGAGAGCTAAGGTAGTTGTTATCTCAAGTACAGCAGGCATAGACACCCATGGCATCCTTCTAGACAAGCTGATGAAGTACAGAAGAAGTAAGTGACAGTGAGGTGGACTGAAATCTGGCTGAATCGCTGGGTTCAAAGGGTTGTGGTCACCACCAGGATGTCCAGTTGAGGCCAGTCGTTAGTGTTGTACCTCAGAGGTTGGTGCTGTCACCCATACTGATTAGCCCTTTCATTAATGACCTGACTGATGGGGCAGAGTGCACCTTCAGCAAGTTTGCAGGTGACACAAAGCTGGAAGGAATGACTGATTGACTAGATGGGTGTGCTGCCATCCAGAGGGACCTTGATGGGCTGGAGAAACAGGCTGGCAGGAAGTCCATGAAGCTGAGCAAAGGAAAGTGCAAGGTCCCACACCCAGAAGGAACAACCCCAGACACCAGTACCTGCTGGGGACAGCTGATTGGAAAGCAGCTTGGCAGAAAGGACCTGAGGGTCCTGGTGGACACCAAGTTGAACATGAGCCACCAGTGAGCCCTTGCTGCAAAGAAGGCCAGTGGTATCCTGGGCTGCACTGGAAGGAGTGTTGGCAGCAGGCCAAGGAAGTGATCCTTCTCCTCTACTCAGCACTGGTGAGATACATTTGGAGTGCTGCATGTAGGACTGGTCTGCCCAGGACAAGACAATGGTGAGAGTCTGCTGGAGGGCCATGGCGGTGATAAAGGGACTGGAGCATCTCTCCTATGAGAGGCTGAGAGAGCTGGGGCTGCTCAGCCTGGAGCAGAGAAGGCTCAGGGGGATCTTGTTGATGTATGTAAATACTGGGTGGGATGAACTAAAGAGCAGGAAGCCAGGCTCTTCTCAGTTGTCCAGTGAACAGGCAAGAAGCAGAGGGCACAAAATGAAAGAAAACAATTTGTTTATAAGCTATTTATCTATTTATTAACTTCAAGGGTGATCAGATGCAGGAACAGGTTGTCCACGGAGGTTCTGGAATATCCCTTTGTGGAGATATTCAAAACACAGGTGACCCTGAGCAACCTGCTGTGCTTAACTGTGCTTTAAAGCGGTGGTGCAGGCGAGTTGTTCTCCAGAGATCCCTTCCAAGCTCAACTCTTCTGTGATTCTGTAATCAGTATTATAATCATGGTATTTATTTACAAACAGGAGCTAATAATTACAGGAGTTTACATGCTCAAACAGGAAATTATAGTCTTGATAATCATCACTAGACGAGGACCCAGGGAATGCAGAGGTTACACGAAGAGTAGTTGTCTGTCTTGTTGAATGCAGCAGAACTTGTTCTGTTAAAAGAAAACCCAAACAAGACCCTTAAACATGTTCTTTTCTGCTGTATAAATGAGGCACTGTGTCGCAGCTGCTTCTCACTTCTGTATTAGTATTGATAGGCTAAACAGCACGTGTTTCTAGAGTAAGTAGCACACAGTAAGCGCCAGGGAGTATTTTCTGCAGGTTTCTAAGCTAATTACTGAGACATAAAAACATGCAAATGGACTCATGGTGTGGCCAGGTTTCATTGTCTGGCTATATCTTTTCCAGTATTTCTTTTTATTTTGCTCCCACGTTAGAGCAAAACAAAACAGGAGTTTAACATGTAATAATAATCCACCTGTCTCTGCTTTGTTTTTTCTTGATTTCTAGCTGACATAGTTCTAGAAAAGGCAAATGAAAAGATGCTTGATGCTTTTTCTCCTGAATTTCACAGGTTTTAAGTTTAGCTCATGAGTTCAGAACATAACCCTTGGGTTTTGTAGGTGCTGCATGGGAAATAGTTTTATCATCCTGTTTTTAAAGCAAAAAGAATTAGCATCAGTCTCTCCCTTAAGAACAGCTCTGCATTTACATAGGAAAAAGCTCTTATCGATTGAAAATTGTGTAGAAAATGTGGCAGAGAGTATCTCTTCAGTTAAGGACTTTCCATGGCAATTGCTCACCAGGTCTGAATTTCGATCATTTAGCAGTAAAGAAATCGCTGTGAACAAAGTGAGATGAGGCTTTGAGCCCCCTGATCCACTCAAAGGTGTCCCTGCCCATGGCAGGGGTTGGAACTGGATGGGCTTTAAGGTCCCTTCCAACCCAACCCATTCCATGATTGTATGATTAAAGTCAGTGGAGTCAGAAATAATATTAGTATTTCCAGCAGGTGACTGTTGGGTAGCCTTCCATGGTTTAGGAATGGTTGGAGTTAATTCATACTATGAAATAATGTCTGCATATTAAATCTCTAGAATAAGGAATTACTCTAATTTCCTACTCTGTAGAGTGATTTCCGATGCTTGTACTTGGGTTTTTGCAGGAAGTGCTCTTTTATCTAATTTTTCTAATTTTGCAAGGGATTTCAAAGTTTTTCTATGTCCCTGGAAGCCCAGTTCGATAAGAGAATAAATGAAGAAACAGCATGTTGTAGGTTAATGAAGGTTAGGCTCAATGGTGCTATTTTATTTAAAAAACCCCAAACATATTCTGCGTACTTGCTGAATCTGGCTCAGCTGCCTTGTGCACTTCGTAATGCAATTTCTCCTGTAGAGATCTGGGTGTGTCCTAAAGGACTTGCAGTGTCCTTTGGTTTTTATATAGGGACCCTCCGTTCTTACACCCAGCTTTGATCAGTTGAGCTGTAGAATGGGAGGAAGCGAGTCTGATGGGCAGATTTTCTTCATGTAAGAATTGCCTGGTTTGACAATTTCCAAGTGGATTCGGGGAGTTGTGCCCCTCTCTCTGTGCCTGTCCCGGGATGTTTGGACATTGAGCAGAGTGAACACTCCAAACGTGTTACACTGCAGATCTAGAAATGCCGTGAAGTTGAATGCAGCAGACAGGTAGGTGCCCAGAAAGGTGAGGGGAACACCTGAGATGGGAGTAAAGGAACCTGCAGGTAGGATTTTTATGGGGCAGCATCAGTAATGATATCTTCATTTGTATGGTCCCTTCCAACCCAACCATTGCATGATTCTTTAGCTTTATGGCTCAAGGATTACCGTGAGTCCCTGCCTCATCTTCCATCCTCATCGGTGGCAGGAAGGACATGGTATACTGATGTTCTTCCAAGAGAAGCTTCTTCCTGACCATGTCACTCTCTCCCCTCTTTGGAGGAAACCAGGTGCCCCGGCAGACCCAGCACTGTCGCAGCTGCTGCTCTCAGCACCTTGAGTGAGAGGAGCAAATGGCCTTGTGGAAAAATTATGCCTTTTTCAATGCAAAGCACACACCATTCACTCTACTGACAAGGTTATGGATCACACCTGGGTGCACCCACAGCTGTGGCTTCCACCAGGACCCTTGTACAGCTCATGGAGAATGGCTTTGCGAATAGGCTCAAAAGAAAAAGCTGAGGGAGCAGGAGTTGTGCTGAGCTTTTTCTTATTCCGGAGTTGTTCTTTGTATAGTTTTAAAACAGATTTACTTTTTTAATGTTTGATTCAAACTGGTGTTTTGAAGCTAACACCTTGCTGATGTGGGTGAATTACTTTATTCACACCTCTGTTGCTGTTTATCTGGAAGCAGTTTTCTTGCAGGCATGGTTTAACAAGGAACTGTATATTGATTTATGTGAGTTTCAGTGGAAATGAGTGAAAATAGCTCTGCCTGTTCTCTCTAGTGCATTCTCTTTGTTTGTGTTTATATGTATATATACTTATATATGTGTGACAGTGGCACAGGTTGCCCAGGGAAGCTGTGGCTGCCCCCTCCCTGGAGGTGTTCGAGGCCAGGTTGGATGGGGTCTTGAGCAGCCTGGTCTGGTGGGAGGTGTCCCTGCCCATGGCAGGGGGAGTGGAACTGGATGATCTTTAAGGTCCCTTCCAACCCAAATCATTCTATGATTCTATGATATTTGTGTATTTATATCGATATACTGGGAGGAAGAGGGGCTGCTGTTGTGAGAGGTGGTCAAATGATACAAATGCAGCAAAAAAGCAAAGGAAATAAGTACAGAAAGACCCTAAAACTGCACAAGCTTTTTATTCCTTTGATTCTAGCTCTGCTGTACCTAATTAATCTTTCAATATAAAGGATAGGAAAAAAATTGCTCGTTTATCACCTTCTCAAGGAAAGACCAAACCAAATTGAAAATAATTGTGTTTGGATCTATAGAAAACCCTGCTGTGCCTTTATGTGATTTCTTATTAAAAGCCAATGATCAATTCCACTCATTGTGTCTGTGCCTTTATCTCCGAAGCGCAGGGTCCTGTTGTCATTGTAAGGACGGTCGTGGTTTTTAACGCCTGCTCTGCCTTCGCCTGCAGATCCCTTCTTCTGCTCGGCTTGTGCAATACTGCAGCGCGATGAAGTGGCACCTGCGAGTCAGATTCAGTCATAGAATCATTGAATGCTGCGCTGGAAGGGACCTCAGGGATCAGATGCTCCAGCCTTTGTAGGTGACCTGTGGTTTAAATGAGATGGCCCAGCACCCTGTCAAACTGAGCCTTAAGTGTCCAGTGTAGAAGGATGCACCGCTTCCCTGGGGAGATCATTCCAATGTTTCACTGTTCTCATGGAGAAAAATTTTCTTCTGGAATTCAGTTGGAATCTCCCCGGGAGCAACTTATACTCCTTGCCCCTTCTCTTTTCCATGGGACTCCTAAAAAGGGAGCCTCCATCCCCTTGGCAGACACCTTTTATGCACTGGAACATGGCAATGAGGTCTCCCCTAAGCCTTCTCCTCTCAAGGCCAAACAACCCCAGCTGTCTCAGCCTTACTTCATGTGGTAGGTCCCCAGCCCTCTGACCATCGTAGTGGCCTTCTCTGGGCCCTCTCCAGCCTGGCCACATCTTTTCTGTATAGTGGGGAGCAGAGTGGACACAGCGCTCCAGGTGCAGCTTGACAAGTGCTGAGTGGGGTAATGACTTCCTTATCTCTGCTGGTGATGCCGTTCCTGATGCACCCCTGCATCCTGTTGGCTGCCTTTGCTGCTGCAGCACACTGCTCGCTCATTTGAGCCTGTTGTCTGCCAGGGTCCCCATGTGCTTCTCCACAGAGCTGCTCTCCAGCCAGGTGGAACCCAATGTGAGCTGCACTCCAGGGTTATGGATTCGCAGGTGCGCTTGTCTCCATTGAACTTGTTAAGATTAAAGTGTCTACAGAGGAACTGGACATTTATTATTATTGTCATCTCAGTAATAAGTGTTAACAGCATATTCAGTGTTATGCATTTAAAAAACAGGTTCAGCTATGAAACACTCTGGCTTACCTGGTACACAAACACATGGCGCCGTAAGTGAGGGTGTATTTTCATAGTGTTTAAGCATTAGTAAAACCGTTCATTTGGTTTGGGGTTTGTTTGGGTTTGGGTTTTGTTACTATTTGCACTCAGTTGGCATTGTAAATGAAATCAGGTGCATTGTTAATTTCATCAACAGGGAAGCAATATGATTGCATTAGTAATAATTAAATATAAACACATTTTAACCAGTGGCTTTGCAACTTAAGTACAAAAGTGTCGGTGTCCTTGTAGTAGTGATTTGTTGGCATGTGGCCTTGTACTTCTGTGAGAGTGGCATCAACAGGAATAGTGTTGAAGGTAAGGGTCTTAAAAGAGCTATGAAAGTCTGAGGTGGAAAAGTGGATAGAAATAGTTGTTGTCTGTGTCCCCAGGCTGTGTCACAGCATACACAGGGGTGAGACTTGTCCTGCGCGTTAGTGGTTCAATTCAGTAAGGTAAGGGGCACATCTGAAAACTGTTCTGTGGCCCAGCAGGGCACAGGGGGAAATGCTGTACATTTTGGGTTGTTCAGCTTCATGCCAGCAGGAGACACGGCTTTCCAGGATGACAGACGTTCTCCCGTTTGGAACCGAAGTCGGAAAGCATACTCGGAAGGGCTTTTGGCTTAAGCTTCTGGAATCTGGCCCTTTCCTCCTGGAAAATAACAGCTCCTTTTCATCCTTGACTCTGAAAATAGTACAGAGAGAGGTAGAGGAAGGTGGCAGGGAGTTTCACTGCTTGACACTTCTGTCTCCTGCCATGTTTGCCACGGTTTGTCTAAAATAACTCATCACTGTGAGTAAGAGGAAGCAAAAAATATTTCTAAGCTGAACTGGGCACATTTGAATCCCAGGTGCCGGCTGGCTGGAGGACTGACCGCCCTCCCATACGGGGACACGTTAAAATGTTCTGTAAAACATTTTCTGCCTCCTGGGGTCTGTTTGTCAAGCGGTAGCAGAGCGTACAGAGCTGACAGTCATCTTAGCTGTTCTTTGGAAGAGACAGTCTAAATGCTCTCTTCCTTTGAAGGACACAAACCCTGAAACTTATAACTGATTTTTCTCAGGGATGCCTTGAGTTTGAATATGGACAAAGGCTGTGATGATGGTGCCCTGCAGGTTTGCACTGCCTCCTGTTCACAGTCAGATGTTTTTCTTTATGAAGATGCTTCTGTGGCACAAAAGAGGCTGTAGGGAAAGCTAAATGTGTCTCAGCATCAGCACTTAGGACCATCATGAAAAGCTAAACAACGCAGGCTTTTCATGTTTTGTGGGCAAAGTCACGTAGATAAAAATATAGATACAAAAAAAAAGTATCGATACGGAGAACAGTATCGATACAGAAAAGTATTGGTACAGAAACCAACAAAGGTGTTCAGGCTTAAAATGGAGAAACCTCCCTGGAGGTGAAAATTCATCTGTGCTTCTCTTGGACCTCATTCAAGCCGTCAGATGTGAGGGAACAGACAGCATCTCAGCAGTGAGTAGCGTTGTGGTAATTCAGAGGAAATCTATTTCATCAAATACAAAAGCCCCTGGGGCCAAGATGCTGGGACCTGCGCTCGCCAGAGTTTTGGGGTTGTTTTTCAGTTGCAAGTCCCTGAAGAATATTGGATCTTTATTTGTTTAGAACGCAATAGCTGCGACCAAAGAAAGTCTGTATTCCTCCCTCTGAATGGTGGGAGAGGAAGCTCTGTTACTGGAAGTTCAGTGCCAACAAAGAGAATTAGCTTTTATTTCTTTGCCTAGAAATTGTAGAATCCATGCATTTGAAAAAAATTACATTTAGGACAAAAATGTCAGGCTGCCTTGTGTGGTGTTTGATCAGCCTGTCTGATGTCTGTCTTTCTCGGAAACGCTGTGTTCAGTTTTCCTGCTGCTGTTACAGAGTGTAAAGCTGAAATCACTGGAAGCGAGGTGTGACCGTGGCACTGGAGGCTCAGGTAACCTGGAGCCACTGACTCTTCCCTGCGGTGGCGTGGGGACAAAGCGTAGTTCATTCTCAGTGTGGTGCGGAGGGCAGTTAGGACCACACATATTTAATTTAATTTATTTTTAACAAATGAGATGAGGTGACAAATGCAGAAGCACCGTGCTATTCTGAGACCTAAACTTTTGAAAATAACTGAGGTGAGGGCAAAGCTTGACAATGTTCTCTTTTTTCCCCCCAGAGCTTTTGCAAAGAAACAAAACAAAGACAGACTGTGCATTTCTGCTGGCGTTTGATTTCCCAGGCACCTGCAATTGAATTTCTCTGCCTTGAAAATAAGCAAATTAACAAACCCAAGCACAGAAAGACAGCCGTATGCAGTTTATAAGTGCAGAGCTCTGCAGGGACAGGAGCTTTTAGAACTGAACTCCCCAGTAATAACTTGGCAATTACAAACCCCAGGCATTATTTTTGCCATTGTTGATACTGTTGGAAGTGAAATTCGGTGAGTGGTTACTTGACCATTATCTAAGCAATATGTATCAACTGGAGTATAACATTAGCTGGGTGCTTCATGGTGGCAATATTCACATTTTTAGGACCTCTTTATCGCTTTGCTTTAGGAGTTTCTGGTTTCCTTCAGTTAAGTGCTTTTATTTTTACCATATTATAGCCTTGTTTCTCTGGTGGCTGGTAAGTAGTGTAGTGAACAAAGGGTTAAACTGTTTATGTTGTTTAATTTGTTTGTGTTTGGGCATAAATAAATTCCATCAGGCTGGCAAACAGGTGATCTGTATGCCAAAGGCTTTGGTGAACCCAGTTAAAGAGCTATATAGACATATCCTTAGTACATTGATCTCATTTGGGGAGCCATGGGGCGATGACAAGTTCCTTCTCCTCTTTGCTCACACTTCCCTACACTCCTTATCTCTGCAACCAAAATGAAAATGATCTGAAACAGTTAAAAAGCATTGTCATGGGTCTGTTGGCTGGGAAGCCTTGACCGTGTGTGGTTTTCCTATTCAGGAAGCAGATGAAGATTGGGTCCACGTTACGTTGTCATATCGGTTTATTTTTTCTTTCAGCTTCCTTTGCCTAATTAATACAATTTCCGTGACTGTAATTCCTAACTAAAATTTGATTCTGCCGGTGAAGTTTGTTGAAAACCTTGAAAACATAGAAAATCTCATCTCCAAGTATAACCAGCTCAATAAAGAACCTCTTAAACCTGGCAGTGTAGGCACAAGCTCTGGGTGTGTGCAGGGCTTGGGCGCAGAGATGGTGTGTCAGGCTGTGTCACCTGGTCGCTGTGACAGCAGAGCATCAGCTCCTCAGCCTCAGCAGAGCTCCAGCCCAGCACCATCTCGACACGACTCTGGCCTGGGGCGGGGCCTCATCGTTCCACTCCCAAATGGGAAATACGGGTGTGCTCTTGCTGATAGAAATATGCTGTGGCTGCCACAGCTGAGAGAGGCTCGCGGGATAAAGCTTTGGCCTGTGAAAAAAGAAAAATGGAAGTATGGCTGAAGTTCTGAGCAGAGTCAAGGACTTGCCTGAAGAGCTCCTTTGTAATCCCAGAAATCCTTTTGTTAACCCATAGCTCAGAGCACAAGATCGACGACCTTATCGTACCTCCTCACTAGGAACAATTTCATGGCAGTCTGAGTAACCAACCTGATTGTGCCGCCCAGGATGCTCCATCTTCTCGCAGTAGGGAATATTGATTCTATTTCAGCTACTCAAGAGCAGTGGAAGAAATTGGAAACAGATCCAGGCTTTGATTCCTACCTGCCTAATGATATGTTCTATTCTGCTGGCTCCCACGCTCCCCAAAGGCAGCCTGGTTCAAGGTGCTGTGTTCAATAACACCTTCACCTTCTGACCAACTGTTTCCCCACTTTGGGCTGGACAAAGAGACGCCCGCTCAGGACTGGGGAAGTGGCCCCCTAACGATGTGAAGGGGATGTCAGGAGAAATTTCTTCCCCAGAAGGGTTGTCAAGCACTGGCACAGGCTGTCCAGGGAAGTGGTGAAGTCGCCATCCCTGGAGGGATTTAAAAGCCACGTAGATGTGGTGCTTAGGGACATGGAGTTAGCAGTGTTAGGAGGAGGACTGGAGTCCATGATCTGAAAGGTCTTTCCAACCTAAATAATTCTGTGATTCTGTTCTATGAGGCACTGCCCACAGTTGGTGAGGCTTGCAAACCTCCTCCTTGTGCTCTCTGGCAGCAGAGGAGCTCCTAGCCTGAAGCAAAAGGTTCATCACCAGCACAGCACTAATTGCTGAGCTGAGTTAGGAGGATGGGTGGTTGTGGCCATGCCAGAACAATCTTACCTGCTGCTCACTCTCATCAATCTCTTTCCATCAGCAGCTTCTCCTCCGGAAGCAGGCGGAGGCCCTAATGGCCAAAGCAAGCAGGAAATGAGCCACACATTTATAGATCCAGCGCTGGGCTGAGAGCTCACGCAGGGCTCACTGGGAATCTTGGATCCTCAGGAAGCAGCAGAGTCCCTCTTTATTTTCCTTCACCTTCCTTGCAAGATCCACCAGGTGTCAGTGACAGTAACGTCCCACAGCGGGACTTCGGCCCAAGCAGCGGTTACAGGCTGCCTGATTAAACAAGGGAACGATTTTCAACCTTTGAGCCGTCATGGAATGTTATACAGGGTTATGTACCATCACGGGAATTTGAGGGCAGGGAGAGAGGTGAAAAAAGCTGAGCTGTGTTTTCCAGCCTCTGATGTTGTGGATTTCACGAGGCCCTGTGCAATATGGGGCACGTGTAGAGCCAGCACCCGTCCTGAGGGGACACATGGCTGCTGTTTGTTGGCTTTGTGTTGCTTTTAAGATAAAGAGGGAATTGTAAAGCTTAGCAAGAGGAAAAAGATGTCTGTACTCCTGCAGGCTTCTTGGAAAGATCAGTAATGATGGCTCTCAATATTTTAACGTGCCGTACCCTGCGCTACTGGCCCTAACCCAGCGTTTTATGCTGAAGGTAGATTTGTTGTGTGTCAGGAACAAAGAGCATACTGTAATGTGGGAAGGTACTGGGCTTTTATTTTTGTGACTTTGTCCAAATAGGAAGTAATTACAATATTATTAAATTCTGAAAGTCTGAAACCCATGTCAGTTGGCAGAGAGTGCTATTTTAAGAGAAATAAGCATGTGTTTTAATACATCATCTCTTTCCAACTCCTAAGCATTGCTAATGTTATTTGCTATTCCATCTTCCCCTTTTCTGCTTTTAATACACGATCAGAACACAAGATTTGGGCCTGTCTGCATCTTCCCTTGCTAAATCTCTGCTCCCTGGTATTTTCCTGTACTTACGGTCTCTCCTGGCTCTACATCTGCGCTCTGTTTGTATCACGGCCGAGCCACTGCCCCATCTGTCTGTCCTGTGTGTGGTGCTCAGCCCTCTGTGACTTCCCTGCCTGACCTGTGCTGCTGGGCTGGCAATGCCAGGGCAAGAGAGCCCGCAGCCCCTCCATGCTGTGCTGAGCCTTCTACTTTCCGTTGGCAAGTGTAAGCCCTTGGTAAGCCAACCTTAACAGGTGATGCACGTGGCTCCAAGCCACCCCCATCAGATGGGCTGAGCATGGGAAATAAGTGGTATTGGATCATAGTTTACATGTGGTGATGGAGAAGGATGTGAGCCAGTTGCTGTATGCCTGGTAACTGGTATATTTGTATTAATATAGCAGTATTTTTTAATTTCTCTGGCGACATTAGATGCTGGGATGCACATCTGCAAGGACTCATTTAGGTAAGAGGAGAATAAAATTCTTGATGAGTTTCAATACAGTCTTTGGTTCTTTTGACCTGCACCAAGACTGTCTCCCTTCAGTCACGCATTTTACTCAAGCTCAGGGAACTCTTAACAGTTCCACCAGACGCTTTGACTCTCCAAATACCCTGGAGATTAGTGTATCACAGCAGCTCTGTGAAGCAGGATTTTATCATCTCCCATCTGGCAGGGGTGAAGCTGAAGCAGATGGTGAAGCTGTACGCTCGGGCACAACTACCTGTGGCTGTGCCAGAAGGGAAGGTATGAAGGTATTTCAGTTTGATGTACTTCCGCAAT
This sequence comes from Neomorphus geoffroyi, assembly GCA_033558235.1. Taxonomy (NCBI): domain Eukaryota; kingdom Metazoa; phylum Chordata; class Aves; order Cuculiformes; family Neomorphidae; genus Neomorphus; species Neomorphus geoffroyi. Next base: position 6,383,372 of record JAUMJM010000074.1, read on the forward strand.
GGGAGCACACTGTTCCCTATTAACTGTCGTAGCCTATAGGTTGTTTTCCTGTGTCCGTGTATTAGGAATATCTCAGGACAGTCAGTTCTCTCTCTGTGTTTCTTTCCTCTGAGACTCATGGCCACACTTTGGGTAGATCTACTTAATAGGCTCATTAAGGAAATGGAAGGCATCTCGCCGTATCAGTGAGCCTCAGTTGTCTTCTCTTCCACCCCAGACAAACAGGAAAACAAAACATTGCCAAAGGCAGCTCTATGTGCAGCCCCCAAGGACCCAGAAATCATTCTGAAAATTATAAGGAATGCAAACAGCCAACCTGCTCCACAACTTGTAATTTACTGCCTGGGTTGTGTATGCTCCACCCCAGTCCCAGGAATGGTGAACTGCTGTGTTGGGGCACTAAGAAGGATGAAATGCAGGTTAGAAGTTTCCCTGCCCTGAGCAGATTTGGTTCAGTCTAGGTCCCTAGACCTTACTCTGTTTCTGCAGTGCCAGGCAAATATAAGCTACTCTGTAAATAAGGAGTAAAACAAGTTATCACTGCTCTGTGTATGTGTAAATACGCAGGGAAAGGCCCCCTGTGCTTTCCCTTTCCTCTTCCAGTTTAATGCCTGGACAAGCCACTTAGCATCTCTCCGGACCCGATCAACCTTCCAATGGATCATGTGCCATATGGGTCTCTGGTCATGTCTCGCTGCCAGGGACCAGCTTCACACACGTTTAGCAGTGGAAAACAATTAACTGCTACAGTCTGGCCCCAGATTAAGTGACCCAGAAAAATCTTCCATTCAAAACTCCCATTTAATTCTTCATGAAATGTGTACATGTGTTGTTCTTGCTGTTCTCATTACTCAGCCCTCTCCAATAGCTGCTGTCTGTGTAATGATGCTCTGTGCCCACACGGGGCTGTTCCAGAAGGCCAGAGAAGCAATGTGTTTAGAGGAATTATTTGTCCAGAGCAAGTGGATCTATGCAGTTGAGATTGAGTTACTCGGAGGATTCACTGGGAGCAAATTCCTTAAGTGAATGCAGAGATGGCATCGAGATAACCCTGAGCTGAAAGAACGGGAAAATATATTTAGATAATTCTGCAGCTGCAAACATAGTGTAGAGCCAGCTGGAGTTAATAGAGCAAGGGTGGTCTGCTGTGATTGGGTTTGAGCTATTTAAGATCGTTAATAAGTAATTAACCCACAAGGTGACTGTAACGGACGTAATTTTAATCAAGATTGAATTATTAACTTGCCAAGCACGCTTTGGAATTTATCAGTACCCAGACGGGATAAGGCCCCTTGGCCACGTTAATTAAAGATGCCTGCACTCAAGAAACGCTCCTAAAAGATGCCCACCATGTCAGATTGACCAGCTGATCCTTCCCTCCGTGCTGCCACCCAAAGGCCTCCTCCCCAGCTTTACACTCATTTTCTCTTTTGCTGGAAAGCTGCTCATCCCGTGCTCCTTTAGCCCTGCAGCAGCCAGCCTGTTGCCAAGCAACGTCCAAAATGCTGAAGGGGCCACAGCCCAGCCGCTTTGCCACAGCCCAGCCTTCTTCTGCCTGATGGACTTGTATGCCTTATTTATTTATTGAGCTAACCAGAGCTCTTCCAGAGCGTGAAAGCACAGCCGAGTTGCAGCAGGGTGCCTTTACATGCATAGCTGTTTGTCTTCTCTCCAACACCATCCTCTGCCCTGTTTTTACTGGTCTTCTGAGCATCAGCTGAGCAAACTCCTGCTGATGTTTGTCAAGCTGGAGTGGCATCCAGGAGTGGGCTGAAATTATGTTTTGAAGGCGTAGTTGGCCGGGGACTGCTGCACGTGGTGTGAGATAGCAGCTGGGAATCTGTTTTGTAGAATCAGAATCGTGGAATGGTTTGGGTTGGAAGGGACCTCAAAGCCCATCCAGTTCCACCCCCCTGCCATGGGCAGGGACACCTCCCACTGGATCAGGGGGCTCCAAGCCCCATCCAACCTGGCCTTCAACACCTCCAGGGATGGGGCAGCCACCACTGCTCTGGGCAACCTGGGCCAGGGCCTCAACACCCTCGCAAGGAAACATTTCTTCCTAAGGTCTCATTTCAATCTCCCTTCTTTCATCTTCAAACTGTTCCCCTATGTCCTATCACTCCCCTCTGTGATCAAGAGCCCCTCTTGGTCCCCATGGTCCTTAATGGAACTAAAAAAGAGTCAGAACAAATACAGCTTCAAGCCATTTTTCTGCTTGCTTTATTTGTGGGCTGCTTTAACTTCAGCTTCATCCGCTTCCAGGTTTCTTGTAGCCCAGCTGGATCTGCAAAACATGAAGGGACGGTTATCCTTCACCTGCACAGCAGTGCTGGGAAAGCCGTGCGGAGGGGGCAGTTCCACAGGAACAACAGCATTTTTGTGGAGTGGTGTTGGGACCCCAGCCAGGGTGTGGATTTGCCTTGCATTGTATCAGCGAGAGGAGCAGGTTGCTGATGGAGTATTTGCTGTACAGATAAACAGGCAGAGTGTTTGTAGCGGCTGCCCATGGATGGAGGAGGATAGCATGAGTGTAAGGAAGCTGTTACCGTGCCCGTTGTTCTAGACGTGCTCCCAAAATGTGGAAAAGTGTTTTGTGTGCACTGCTACGTCATGTGTAACCCAGAGAATCTTCTTGCCAGGCACAAAATCTGGTTCAAATGGCTTTTCACAACCAAGGAGGCACTAAGTGGGTGCACTGTGGCAGACCCTGGCTGCGGTTGTGGTGGTGGTGTTGGTCCCATCAGCATCAGAGTCAGCCTGCGGTGGTAAGCAATGCAAGAACTGCCACGCTTTTCAGTGGAGGCTTCCGAAACAATTCAGATGCTCTTACAAGCTCCCATAGTGTGTACCTTTCTCCAGCACAGGGCTATAGCTTGAGAAAGAGGAGGATGAACCCTGTAGACATTTATTTGGAACAAGCAGGTACCAAACTGCCTTTTCCTCTTTTTCCTTTTCTGTTTTTTCCTTTTTGGTTCAGGAAGCAGAGCCAACGTTCAGGAGCTGAGTCTCTAGACTATACTTCTTCCACCACTGTTGCCTTTTGGTCCTCTCCTTACTGCCTTTGCCTGCTGACTGGCAGCCGCTCTGTCTGTCTGCTGTAGTTTTTGTTGTTGACTTCTTGGTAGAAAATATTTTTTCCACTTTGATCATCCATCCATTCCCTGCCCCTCTCTGGAGAAGAGCAGAGAGAAGCACGTGAGCGCTTGGTGTTGTATATGTGGTCCTGCAGAACCAGGGCTGTGCGCGAGGCCAAATGTGATTTCTTTACATCAAAGTGAGATGAGGAAGATGATGTTTTAAGTCCAAATTGAATTTTCCCCTGATTTGCTTTAATCATCCAGTTACCCATATGGAAAACTACAATATTTCCAAGTGTGGTCTGGCGTGCTCACTCTGTGGTCCTACTTTTTTCAAAAGGGACTCATGATCTTTTTTGTCCTTTACTACTCCTCTGTCACTGGGATGTCCACATTTTGTGTACAGCCAGAGGAGTGCTCATTTAACCTGTAGCTGCCTGTGGTTTTTTTGATATCGTTAAGATTTTGCAAGCCAGGCTGTGCTCGTCTCACATTTTGGTGCTGTTACGTAGAGCTCAGTGCTGAGTGCTTGGGTGAGTATTTTAAGTTACCTCAAGTATTCTCTAAGCTGAGTTGTGAACAAAACAGAGGAGGGTTAGAACCAGCTGAAATGCTCAGGAATAACTTTTACTGCCCTGAGAAGTTGTTTCAGTTACATTTAAAAAGATGGAGTCAACAGATCTTAATTTCATTAAGATCTCCGTGCTTCTTGTCATGGCTCACCTTTCACTCTTGAGCTCTCAGAGTTTGGCAAAGTGTAGGGAGGTCTGCAATAAATGGGTCTTGCTTAAATACTTTCCCTATATAAAAGCCATGGGAAAATCCAGAGCAGATCAGCCTTTATGGCTCAGTCTTCTCTCTAAATATAGCCCTTTATTTGGATGTTGAGGAGAGTCAACAGAAACACTGGGAGGGAGCTTCCGAGGGGGCACAGCCCTTGCACACGCAACAGAAATACTGACCTCAGCACGAGCAGCACCTTGTGCCCAGCCCAAGCACACGGATCCAAGGAGAAAATGTTCTCTTGCCTCGTGGACATCTGTGCTATGCTGGACCAATTCCTGATTGTTTTGGTTTTTAGGGAATGGCTCCTCTCTTTTAGTTGCATTGATGTGATAGCAGCAGTAATACAAGACCTCTAGGTCAGGTTTTAAATGAAATACAAACTTGGAATAAGACAAATGGGGAGGGCAGAAGTGTGTGTGGCAGTGTCTCAGGTCTCTGAAGTCTGCAGAAATACCCGATGATCACGGAGAGAGCTCTTCGATAACTTGTGTAAGAACCTGCCTTCTCTTCCCCTGCACACATACCATTTGAGCTCTTAAAATAAGCTTATTAGCAGTCAAATCAAGACAGGTTAATCTTTAAATCATATGTAAATACAGAAGCTTTTCTCCTTGTGGTATATTGAAGCATTAAACGCAGGTGCAGATTTTCACAGTAGGGGACCAGATCAGCACAGTTAAGCACTGAAATAGTTTGTCTCCCAAATCATCTTCTGGGAGCAGAATTTCCCTTTCACTGTGCTGTGTGGTGGTGAATAGGGATTTAGCGGCAAAGGATAATGTGCAGCTTAGATTAGTGGGCGCTGCTGGCAGTCGTACGCAGCTCATCAGCTTGCACAGCCCAGAGCCACTTTCTTCCTCTGGGCTTGACCTGTACCAATTCCAGGGAAATTTGTCCAGGAGAGCGCTGAGACCTGGCTGCCTTCCCTTTTTCCCAGCAAATGGATCTCGTGTCAAATGCTTTCTGTGTTGGATCCCTGTTACCTCTCTCTGGTATAAATGTGTACTAGCAAGCACTGCATTTGGTCCTTTGACCTCCAAGTTAATGTTCTCGTTTTTAACTCCAGCGCTGTGGGACACACTGCTCTCCTGGAAAGTACCACTGGTTTGTTCTTTTAATGTATAATGCATGAAGTAATCTCATTTCGGAGTCTTCAAGCCTGCCTTAGTCTAGACTGCACCTCACAATCAAACACCAGTCTGTCTGCTTTAGCCCAGGTTAGCTGGCACCAGGTGCCATTTCCTGCTCACCCACATCATCTCAGTCTTAATTATTCTTTATCTTATCTTCTGAGGAATCATACTGCAGGGGTTTTCTTTGTTCTGGGAGTATGCTGTTACTGGTGGGCTGTTTACATGTGGAAACATCTCACCTTTTCCATGAGGCTTCTGTTGGGGCTCTGTGTGGAAGGCACAGCCTCAGACCTTTCCGGGGCCTCTCTGTGCTGCCCCAGGGCTGCCAGCACTGCAGCCCCTGTCTCGTCGTTGCGCCGCAGAGCACGTTGTGGTGGGGTTGTGCCTGGCCAGCTCTAGTGGGTTTGATGGACAAAAGATGCGCTTCTGCCTTTTCCTTCCTTTCTTTTATTTACCTACCAGAATTTCCCACAGTGCATGGTTCTCTGGCCTTTTGGCCTCTCTCCTTTTCACTTGTCCCAGGCTACAGATCAGGTGCAAAGTGACTGTCGGTAATGACACCGGATCAGGGCGACACAGGGCGCTCACACAGGTCATCCAGGTAAGCGCATGACCGCGCTCTGCTGCGGAGCCCGACCTCCCTGCGCAGCAGGGCGAGGTGAGGCATCCCACACCGCTCAGGAGAAACCTCGTCAGACAACACCGTAATGACAGCAGCAATAATACCTCTCACCTTTCTGCATTTTTCACTGATTTTTACCATTATTAATGTGTCTCTGGGAGGCAGATAAGGGCTGTTAATCCCTGTTTGGTGAGGGAACAATAAGCGCAGAGAGCTGTATCTATCTTGAGAAAGGAAGTCAGGTGTGGGTTTAGAAAGAGAAGTCCTGGACCCCAGTCTGAGTCTCTGTGTGTGACAGATGTCACCGTTTAATGTGTTAATGTTAATTAATAGCTGTTGTTTGCTGATCATTTGCTCTAAACGAAAAGCCAGTAGAGCATGGGTGAAGGTAGCAATGCAGATATGTGCTTGCTGTATGGGTGTTTGTACGAAGCCTGAACGAGCTCTGTTACTATGATGAAGTTTTGATTGATAAAATTTGGCTCTGCTTGCATTAGCTTGTGGCTGTTTGGGTAAAATCCCTAAATCAAGCTATACCGAAATCAAGCCAGAAATCCATATAAATAATTATAAGTGCAAAGCACTCCTATACAACAGCTGTACTGATTTTCTTGAAAAATATGCTTGACCTCATGATTTTTTTTTTCTTTTCAGTACTGGTTGAAGTGATAAATGCAACAAGTTTAAAATATACTTCCCAGGTAGTGTTGGTTACGATCAGTTTATTCTGGAACTCAGCCGTCAATGACACTTGCATGATCCAAATGCCGTACAAACATCATTCAGTTGTTGGATTTATAGCCCCAGGGAATATATATTAGAGACTTTTACAATGGCAAATGGATTGTTTGTCCCTTCAGCAGCTGGAGGCACCTATTTGCATGGATTGGACTCTGAGGGCATGGATTCAGGAGACACTGGCCCTGGCAGTGGGGCAGGGTAGGAAGGTCCCTGGCACGTGGCCCTGCTTTTGCGCTGCTGCCCCCTCTGTCAGATGAGTTCCTGGGTGGGTTGTGGTCCTCTGCTGGTGCTGAACTGGGAAGAGATTAAAAAACAGGTCCTCAAAGTGCAGGGGTGAAACATGAAGCAGGCGGCAGCAGTCTCTGCTGTTGGGAACGGCGCTGTAAGTCGGTGTGGGAATCTCTGCCTGTCCTGGGCGGTTTCTGCAGGACTGTCTGCCCCACTCCCAGGATGTAAACCCAGAGCAGCCACTGGTGGTCATGGAGCTCACCAGTACCAGGGAAAACTAAAATCTCCTGTTTTGCTGAAGCAAAATGATGGGTAAAGAAGAAATGCACTCATCTCTGTTCTGAACCTCAGTTGGTTGTGTTGGGTTCTGCACACAACGTATGCCCTGAATATACCGTAAGAGCTGTTTTTAAAGCAGTCAAAAGCTAGGATTTCCAAATTCATAGACTCATAGAATGGTTTGGGTTGGAAGGGACCTCAAAGCCCATCCAGTTCCAACCCCCCTGCCATGGGCAGAGACACCTCCCACTGGATCAGGGGGCTCCAAGACCCCATCCAACCTGGCCTGGAGCACCTCCAGGGATGGGGCAGCCACCACTGCTCTGGGCAACCTGGGCCAGGGCCTCCCCACCCTCATTGTGAAGAATTCCTTCTTAATGGCTAATCTAAATCTTTCCCCTTCCAATTTAAATAGTTTCACTTTTTTTCATGAGCTATAAAGATCATCTGGAAACCTTGTGGAAGAAAATCCTTGAGCAGCAGTTGCTGCCTGGGAGCAGGACCAGCTTTTTATGTGGCACACGGCTGATCTGGGAAGGTAGGGAATGGGGAATTGGGGTATTTTCTGCTACGTTCATTTTCATCCATAAAGAAGCACTGAACGCATTTGTAAAGGTCCCTCCTGACTTCACAGTGGCTTTGCTGTTCCTGCTTTCCTGTGAGACTGAAGGAGGCCAGGGCGATAGTGCTGCCCTCCTCTGTTAGTCCTGCTTACAGTAAATAACACGAGAGGCAGAGCTGGCACCATAAAATGCAGACTCCAGTCCTAGGCTTTTCCCTGTGGTGGGCGATGAGTTTCCATTGCGGGGAGCCAGGGTCACCAGTTTGCTGGAATGCTGCTGCCTCAGCAGTTCCAGCCAGGCTGACCTCTGCCTCCGCCGGGAGAGAAACATTCGCGCTCTCCAGCAGGATGGCTTTGCCGGCTTTAATCTGAGAAAATGAGCTTACGATTTTGCCTGCTTTCAAATCAGGAGAATGCGGCGTAGCTGCAAATTGGGAGGATTTAGCCATGTAAGTACATATGCTAAAGCACATCAAGCCCAGATTTTTCCACACACTCAGAGGATTATTTTAGGAGAAACCCAGGTGCACACACCCACTTCTTTAAAAAAAAAAAAAAAAGGCCATGTTATTTGACATTTTAAATAATAAAAATAAAGCTTGGAGAAGCAATTGCTGAATTGTAGATCAGCCTGAGCCTGGAGCTGCTTTTGTGGAACGGTGCAGGGCATTGGAGCAAGCAGTGGCTTGGCCTTCAGCGCTCACTTTGAATCCAGAACCACATCTTAAAGGCATTTACCTTCTGATGTCCAAAACTGGAACAGAGTTAGGAGCAAAATCATAGCCTTCTCAAAGGCTGCACCAGCACAGCAGAAAATGCTTTGCTCCCTCTTTCACTAGGATGACCACACCTGCAAGGGATGTGCGGTTGCTCCCAGCCTTTTGCTCTAGCACAGTCTCTTGGGGTGCCCAAGGGTTCAGCACGGCAGGGTGGCTTCCCAGGGCAGCACCGACACAGTGTCTGCATCTACGTGGGCTTCAGGTGGCACTGCAGATGCCTGGGTGTGCAGACGGAAGAGCTGGGCTGTCTCCTGGTCCCTGATCGTCACCAAGTCCTTTGTGGGTAAGAATGTAGCTATGTGTTGGGATTCACCAGGTTTGACCTGTAACCAAGCGTTCCGCTTGCTGGTCGGGTTTGGAACGGTCCTTCCAGGTCATCACTGGGTAAGAGAACTGTGAAAAGAGCTTGATGGTACCGTTATTCATTCCCATTTGAGGAAAAAAACCCCTTTGAACTTGAATGCTGCCAAATGCCATTCCAAGTGCTATGAAAGGAGTTTTATGTTTCCTTATGTGAAGACCGCTGTGATCTTCCCAGATTCATCAGTACATGAAAAGCAAATGGCAGAAAACGCCTTTATGTTTCAGAAACAGGGTGGCAGGAAGGCAGCGCTTGGCAAGAAGCTGCACATACCTCACATACGTAACGCTTTCCCGTCTATCAGAAGATCCTATCCCCGTCAGATAGCAGCAAGACATTCCTGGGGGTGGAGTGAGAGTGGATTTATCTTGGGAGCGAGCAGGATTTTGCTTTGCTAAGCTTGCTGGTTTGCTCGATTCAGGAATTTTCCATTCACCTCTGTGATCCACCAGCATATAAATCCCCACAGCTGTAATTAAGGCTACTTACCTTAATTACTTAACAGTTTTCTGTGGCTCACCTGCCCTTCTCCTGGTTCTCTTCTGTCGTCTTGACTGCTTGGTTGAGCTGCTTCTCCCGAAATTCCTGCTGCGGAGGTACGCTTCCACAGCCGTGTCGTGGAGGGGACTGGTCCTGCTGCAAGGTAGACGTGGTGTTATACAGGGAAGTGCTGTTTGATTTAAAGAAATACAAAGGTTTTATTGTCTTTTAAAAGATTATTCATACCTCCAGTGCTCAGAGAGCCCAGCTGAGGGGATTTCTCTGTACTGACCAGCTGGGAGGAGTGTGTGGTGCGGCCTGGGAGGTGGGGAAGGGCAGCTCTGCTGGCCCCTTCCTTCCCAGTTGCGTGGTGCGGGCGTGCTGCCGCTGTGTCTGCGGGGATGCATTTGCTTCCGTCAGTTAAACTCCAAAGGTTTAGTTTAGCTGGCTCGATACTTATAATTTTATGTGCTGATTCAGAGCGTAGCACAGACTGTTAGCACGGATGGCAAATTTAAGTTTGCAGGGATTTGTGGGCAGCCAAACTCCATTAGCTTGAAATAACTGCTAAAAACCAGCCTTTTTAAAGTAAAGATATGTATTAGCCAGTATTAAAAACTAGTTGTTAGTTCTTGTGATTGCTGGTTAGAACATGCCAAAATTACCAGCTCTCAGTTAAGAATTGATATGAGAAGAACGATTTGGCCAATAATATGTAGGTTTAGTCCTGTTAAATGATTGCAACCCTTCAGTTTAAGATGGAAAAAAAGGACTACAGTTCTGGTCCATAATTCCTCATAAATAGAAATACCCGTGGGCTGACTCAGGGAAGGGATCGGCGTGGCTGCAGCCGCGGCGTTCGTCTGATCATTTGCATTCCCCATCTCCTGCCCTTATTGCAGAATTCAATTGGTGTCTCATTAACACAGGAATGGTTGTTGTGTCCCCCCCTGCGCCTACACCAGTGTTCCGCTGTCACGGCAGTCCCTGTTGGGAGCCTCCAGGGTGGGAGCGGCGGTGGGAAGGGCTTTGCTTTACCTCTGACAACAGGTGCCTTTGTCAGCACACCTTGGAGCAGCCGAGCAGCAGCCGCTCCTGGCCTCGCGCTTGGAACTGCGGCTACGAGAGAAAATCAGCCCAGCCCAGCGGGCAGTGCCAGCCAGGAGGAAACAGTCACTGGAAGGGCTTCGGAAAACCCGAGCAGGATTTAGCATCGCAGGTATGATTGTTGGAGAGGTGACACGGAGAGCAATCTCGTGAGCTGGATGGTACTTCAGGACTGGAATCGAAAGTGTCTCTGCCGTGGGAATTAATTGGAAACAAATTTGCAAGCCTTTGAAGAAAAAATTTTTACAAATGCACTGTGGGTGCATTTTGAGGAAGCAATACCTTTTTTCCTCCTGCAAGGGTTAAGCACAGTCAGAATCTGCCTTAGTCTCAAGGATTTAACCTCAAGTGCTGCATTTTTGTTTGCCGTAAGCCTATTAGAACTCTGTTTCCTAGCAATAACCTGTAATTTCCCCCCCATATTTAAGTGAGAGATGCTGGGTTTTTAATCCTGTACGCCAGGCTGTTGCTCAAGTTTCCTATTCAAATGCAAATAGCACCCGGTGCTGTTTAGATACCCGGGTAACCTTTGATAAGGATACTCCAGGAGCACAGGAAAAAGATAAAAGCGAGGTGGGTCTGACCCTGTTTATTCTGAAAAGTGAGAGCGTAACCCTATGCTCCTGGCAACCTTAGCTGGAAACTTCTACCAGATTTGCAGCATCCAGCACACTTTTGGAGACAAATGCACAGCTGAAATGATTTCTGTTTCTTGAGCAGGTATGCTTTTTCATCAGAAAGAACAAAAGGCTTCCAGAGAAGATAAAAGCGGAGTGGATGAGGCTCAGCAGAAGTGCTGACTTGGTTAGGAGTTTTACCTCACCCGTGTCTCTTGAAAGGAGTCTCTTTTGGGGACATTTTGTTTCATCAAATCACTTATCTCCTAGATTTTCATTTGTAGTTTTGAGAATATTGATTTTTAATGGGTTTTTTTCCAAACATTGTCCTTGTGCTGTTTTATTTCCGTGCCAGATGTTATGATAAATGAATTAAAAAGACAGGAGCAATTTGGAAGGCAGCTATGCTGTTTGGCTCGGGCAAGAGATACCACATCGCTTCTTAATTGAAAGCAAACCAGTGCTAGATTCAGGTTAAAAACCATCTCCTGTGGAAACTTCCAGTTGCATAAATCGGTTTTATTTCTTGTGGAGGTGTGAGCTTATTCAAGGAAGAGCTTACAGCCCTCCTTGCAGTTTGCACGGCTGTTTTACCCTGGATCACCAAAGGAAAGTGAAGGACTCTTTGGAGTGACTTGATGCTGTCATCTTTCTCAGATCAAAACGCATCTACCTGGCACAAGATGCAATTTGGATCTGCGTAAAAGAGAAAGCAAATGTCTTCCAGGAGTTTAAAGGAGAGATTTAGAAGCTCGTGGAAAATTCCAAGGAAATCATCATTATGCCGGTCCCTGTGAATTTACAAATAAGCCAGAAGCAGGAATTAATTGGAAAGTCTGACTGCTAACAAGACTATCAGCTTTCTGTGGGAGAAAACTGGATATCAAGAATAAAAAATCGCTTCAAAGTTGGAGAAGTCCTGCTACCAAGCACTGACGGATCTGTTCTTGCTTAATCCTAACCTGGTTTGGCTCCTACTTTTTCCTCTCCGGCCTAATACTGGAATTAAAACCACTTCCCTGGCTTTCACCAAACTTCAGCAAATGCCTTTGGCAAGCTGAGCGCTGGGAGTGTGAGCAGGTGTTTTGTGTCTGCTCCTCCTGATGATAAAAGGCACCCTGGAGCAGAAAACCCACAGGGGAGCCCATTTGCTGGGTTCTGGTGACACTGCTTCCTCGTTAGCTTCTTCAGGTGGGTGTGTACGGCTGACAGGGAGCTGAGCCAAGGTTCAGCCTGGGATCGTCAACCTGCTCGGGCCGTTAACGGCTGCTTGCCGGCAAAATGATGGAAGAAATCTCCATAGTGGTGGCGTACGATGCCCATGTTTTTAGCCAGCTGTGCGATGAAGACTTTCTGGCCAACCTGGTGGCAGGCAGCAAACCCAAATGTGTGGTAGGTGTTGCTCTTCCTCCTTTGCCAACAGTGCTTGGGTTATGCTCTTTCCAGTAGTTCAGTTCTTCTGCTGAAAGCTATCGCCTGTTTTCTCTTTTTTATTGCTTTTTTCAGAAATTTGCTTTCATGCATCAACAAAGTTAAAAAACCAGTTTATTTTGGGAGAGATAAGATTGTTAAAGTAGTATCTTTCTGGGCTCCTATGTTTAAAAGAAGGTGATTTGCTCAATAGGATAACAGTTAAAAAAACATTTTCTGAAATAATATTGCAATAGTAATTAAATCAAAAAATTATTGAACTTATCTGACAGTGGAATCTGCACGTAGTGATGTAAAGTGTGCACCCACGGTCTGGGCTGTAGATCACTCTCACCAATAAATCTAAGAGAGTAGAGTCTGTCCCTTGTATTGGAAGAGCAATACAACACTTTTACATCAGCTTTTAATACTTCTACATCTTTTGTAATCAGCACAAGCACCTGTAAAACCTTTTTAGTTAAACTGCCACTTCCTCTTCTCATAAATAATGTATTTATGTATGTAAATGGCATGGATAGTGTGGTCATCTTCCTCCCTCGTGGAGATCCCAGCACTTGTAGGGAGCGATGTTCACGTCTAAGTTCTGGATCTGAAGTTTGGTGCCAAAATTCATCTTTGGTCTCACATTCTACAGATGGGCCCATGTTGAGTCAGTCCACCTAGAATGAGTCAAAAGAAGGCTTTGAAAATGAATGTATAGGTATTGAGCTTAACTGAGAAAGCAGATACTGTTGAAATTTCAGTCAAAATGCAAATCAGGCTCATTATTTGGGAATCCAGTAAGGATTTGTGTTTGCAGGCTGTGGTCTGTGTATGTGTCTGTATCCAGGTAGGTCGCTAAGCTGTGACAAAGGACAAATTTGATTTCTTGCCCTCCTGTGTAAAACCTCTCTGAGTCCCTTTCCTGCTTGGGTTTTCCTACCTGTCCATGCTCAGGAAATCTCAGGTGCATGAACTTATCTCCTGCATCTCCCATAGACTTCCAGATCTAACAGCCCCTTGCTGGGATGCAGTTTTCGGTCTCTGGTATCCTCTTGGCTGGAATTTACGTGGCCCGTCAGCATAGTGGGCCAGTAAGCATGGACATCCAGTGTAGACAGAACTGTGATTTTTATGGTGATCTTGTTGGAGACTGGGATTCAAATGGGCTTTAGCTTAACCAGCACGTTAGGAGTTGCATATTTTTTCCATGGTGGCTATTTTAAATATGTGGTCTGCCTTGATTCCTTGTCCAGCCACAACCTCCCTGTTCCTGCCTCAGCCAATTGCCAACGGCAGCATTTGTTATGTTGACTGGGAGCCCAGAGCAGCAGCTTTCCTCCAGACAGGTCCCTGGGTTGCAGTGGGATGAAGAGCCAGGTGCTGGTGGAGCAGGTCCCTGCTGGCAGGCTTGGGATAAGGCCCTTCTCCTGGGTTTCTCCAAGCAGGTGGTGACAGCAGGGTTTCCTGGGTGCCTCTGTCCTGACCTGCTTGCATGTTCTAGAGCCAGTACAGCAGCTGTTTAAATGAAAATCCTTGTGTTAAGAAAGCATCTCATGGATGGATTACCCTATAATTGACATCTTTGGGAAGCGCTGCTGGTGGTGGCCTCTGAAGTTTTGTATCGCTTTGGAGAAAAGCAATGGCCATCGCATTTCACATGTCTAGATTCCTCCAGGTCACCTGCGAGTGGCTGGTGGAGAGGGTAAGTGCTGTCAAGAGCACCACTTCACGGCTCCACCTGATTTTTGCCACTCTGAAAATACAATGAATAACAAATATTTCTCTATGAGGTAACTACTCATCTAGTAAACAGAGATCTGTACTTGGAGCTACCGTGGGAGGAAACAGCATCATTGTTACTATTATTTATAAGATCTCAGTGATTGACTTTCGTGTAAGCACGCGTTCTTATCAACTCCTTTTGCTCCTGAATCAGTGTTAACATGTTTCAGTGCGTTATGTCCTAGTAAATAAGTTAAGAAATGTGGTTTCTGCAGGGTTTACATAGGAAATACTTAACTCGTCTTTTAAATGGTTTTGAAGTGTATGAACTAAGCAAATAATGGTGCAAAGAACCTGAGGAGGTTTAAGATGAAGCTTGACAGGATTATCACGGGATTAGATGGTGCGTGGGAACCTGCACTGCTAAGGGACGGGATCTGGTGACTCAGAAGGTTTCTTTCGGTTCTATGCTGCTACATTCAATTGTGGGACAAGCTGCCAACTGGGAGAAGTTGGGGCAAATCCTGCTGACTCTGACCTGGTCACTTTACCAGATTGCAAAAAGGTGCGTATTGTACATTAAGTAACATCCTGGAGAAAGAATTTGCAGAGTTTTGTTTATTCTGAGAGCTTGTGTTACCAGCACGGGTGTTTGCAGTCTGGGTTTCATCTCTATGCACAATCCAGGTTTCATTTTGTGTTAAAAGAGTTTCTAGTGTGCTCTCTGGCTGCAGAGAAAAGTTTAAAATAATGTTCTTTAAAGGCTTTCATCCTGTTCTGCACTGGGAATGCCAGGATGGCTTTGTTGTAGTTCCAGAAATCTCACAACTAGTAACTCATTGCAGCTCATTTGGTTGTGCAATAGGTCAGGCGCACGGAGGAGAGAGCCACTCGAGAAGGGTCGATACCGAAACCAAACCAGGCCTGGGTGATCGCTGGCGTGGGTTGCTTGTGCTTCAGGCCAGCCCTCTGTGACCTTCTGGCATATCCAGTACCCCATGATTTAATGGGGAAAATTAGATTTATGTGCTGTTTCTCAGGTCACATCGATTCTAGTCGTGGTTTTCAATGGGAGATGGGAATTTGTCAGTGGAAAGCGTAGCAGTGGTTTTTGTGGCACACAAACCCCAGACAATCAAACAGGATGTAGATGATCCAAGATAAGGCTTGGTTAAGTGTGCTCCAAAGCCACCATGTCCGATAGCAGTGCTCCAACGTATCTTTCAATAAAATGGGTCGTATTGCAGCGTGACCGTGACACGCGGCTGTTTTGCTGTGTGGTCGTGCTTTCAAGATTTCAAGTTGATTCTGAAATGACTTTGCACAGACACGTAAAGCATCCCATAAAAGCTGACTGCTGTGCAGTTTGTGCAAGAATTGAGCAGCTTTACACTGGGGAATTTCAGTTCTCAACTTATCTGCAGAAAATATGAGCCCAAGGGGTTATAAAAATGGGGTACTAAGGGGTATAATCCTTTTAATCCAGAGTTGAAGGACATTCTTTTGGAAAGCTTCATTGTATTTTCATTTGCCTGCCTGCCTTCTTGTGTTTAGTGCTCTGTTCCAGGGGATTATCAACCATTCCATAGAAATTATTTGTGGTTATGCATCAACAGACTCTGCCATGTTGTGATTTCTAGGCTCTCTGTTTCCTGTCAAAGCCAAACTAAGGAGGTTCAAAGTGCATGGGTGCAAAATAAAATGAGCCATGTTTATATGGAATAGCAAAAATAACATGAACTATCACCTAAATTTTTGTTTATGAAGATTCCAGAGTTATAGCCTGCTTTAAGGACCCAGCCCCACAATGTTGTCTTCTTCCTCTGAAACTCATCAAGATTTGAATTCAGTAAGGAAACTGCTCGTATAAAGTTAATTAAACGGATCGTCGTATCAGGCTGTAGTTTGTTTAGTGACTCTTACTTCAGATTTGATGGTGTAACGTATCTGAAAATCAGTTTGATTGCAATTTTTTCTTATTAAGACTTGGCCGACACCTGTGGATGTTAAAACTAAACACATTAGAATCTCTTCCTTCCTTGAATTTGCCATGTTTTAAAGTTCTGGAGGTCCAGCATATTTAGGAAAACTGGCACCAGTTCTGCAGCAAAAACATGGAACTCCCGTGCGCCCGCTGTCGCGTGCCAGTCCTCAGAGGCCAGGGAGGAGGTGATGCCCCGCAGTGGGTGAGCTCCTGCTGCTGAAAACAGACTTGGTCGTGGAGCCGGGGCTTGTCTAATAAAACTCAAGAGTGCTTGTTTAATGTACACAAATCTAGCCCTAAATGTGGAGCTTGTAAACGGGGGAGAAGCATTTCTTATAGGGCAGTAATGTGTAGTGGCATGTAATTTTGACTCTCTCATGGGTTTTTTGACCTTCAGCACTCGTTTGTTATTAAATATAAAATGAGTAATTGGTACTGAAGTGACTTAGGCTATTTATTTTTCTGTGACACCCCATTTGTTTGCTGCTGTTCTAAACCCGGAGTACGTGGCCCATTTTTGTGGCTGTGTGTCATTAATGGGGAGCAGGAACTATCAAAGGAGAGGGCGTAGCCTCTGGTATCGGGGCAGAAGGCAGAGTGAGCTTCCTGCTGCATGAGAAGCTGTCGTCTGCTGTGGGGTTGCACCCAGCCCTGGGCTTTGGGATTGCGTCAGTGCGCATCGGGTCTGACAGGGTCACTGTGTAGCCCACACTTGGCATCAAGGCTCAGTTGTGTGTAAATGAGAGGTGGTTTATCCCACCCACGGATTCACAGAGGTTAAGGCTAGGCAAGTCTTCATCCTTGGGTCAGCTAAGCATCATCTCTTTCATCCAAATTCATTTCAGTAGCATTTTTTGAAATTTAAAAACTCTGCTAAATGCTCTTCTGGAAAAGCATCCCACTCTCATTCGAGTGCAACAGATGAGTAAGGTGTCATTTGCCATGGTAATCTGTTAATCTTTTGCTGTTCAAAATGTGTGTCTGACTTCTCATTTAGATTCACCCTGGTTTCATCCTCCCCCCTTGGATCTGGCATGCGTTTTGTACCAGAGTACAGCGTTCTGTGCTATTACTCATTTTATCCCTATGAAGGTACTTACGTGCTGTGACCAACTCGGCTGCCTGTGCTCTCTTGTGCAAATCGAGGAGCTTCAGCATTTGCACCCGGCACGAAACAGTTCAGTGGTTCTGCTCTGCATCCTCTTCGTTTCTTTTTCTCCCAGCTGCAGCTCCCAGGACCAGATGAGTATTCCAGCATTGATCTCCATGATGGTCCAGGGTTAACACTTTCCTACTCAACTTGCTTTTTGCTGCCTTTGAGCATCCCAGGGCTCCTGTTGGCCCTTCTGCCACAGCCTGACTGACGACAGAGTTAGGTTTCTCTCACTGCGGAGGTGGTTTGTTGTTGCCTCCCCTTCTCCCTACACCAGCGTTTGTTCCCAGCCTCACACCACAATGTGCAGCGTCCGGAGCGATGCTGATGCAGCTGCTTTTGGGACTGGGTTAGGAACGGTACTGATACAATTAAACTTTTTTTTTTAAAAAATTAAATTAGCATATTTTTGAAGGCCTGTTGTGCTCTGCTCGCCATTGAGCAGTGAGGTGAGAGGGAGGGGGCCTCTTCTTGGAGGAAGAGTAAGGTCTTGTCCAGCCAATGGCAGGCTGCCTTCCTAGTGTGTACCTCCTGTTCCCACATCCCCTGTTCTTCACAGAGAGCAGAAACATTTCTGAGCTTTTGGAGTAGCTCAAATGGTGCTTTCTTGACACTTAGCCCATCTCTTCATGGGATTCACCCCCAGCTTGAGATTTGCTGCTCTGTGCTGCAGTTAAGCCTTGTACATTTGGTCTGGAGTTGGCGTAGTTGTGTGTCCATTTGTGTCAGCTCTTTCAAGGAATTCAAATATATGCATGTAATTTTCTGGTCCTTCTTGTTCTTTACTGCTCTTTCTATCCATGCATCGTCTGCAGATTTTATTAACAGGGCAGTATTTTTCACTTCCAGGCCACTGATGTAATGTTTGATAGTGCCAGGCCTTTTATGAGTCTCAGAAGACCCTCTAGGATGTCATTAACCCCAAATGAAAAATGTCGTTGAATAATGATTCCCTTTGACAATGGCTTTTGACCCATTTTCTAGGCTTTTTAATTCATGCTTTATGGGTATCGGATACTCTTCTGGGAGTTTGGTTTGGGGTTTTTTAAATATATCTATCACGTAGTAATGAATCCAGTGCTAGAGAAAGCCGTCGTAACTGCAGTTGCTTTTATCAGTCAAATCTGTAGATAAAGAATAAAATGGCACTTACAGTTTATAAAATCCTGTTGGTGTGGAGCCAGTTGGATTGCTGTGCTGGTTATCGGCTGGATCCTTATCAGCTCGGCAGAGCGTGTGTGTGGCTTTCTGGGTTCCAGCTAACCTACCAGAGTCACCCAGATGGTTCCATTTGTGGTTCTTAAGTACTGGTGATACAGAATTTTCTTCCAAACTAAGCGAATGTCTGCTGTGTTCAAGGATTGGCTAAAAATAAACATTGGTGAGCCGAAGGTCCCATCTGCTGGTTCTGTCGGTAGTTCTGCTCAGCATAAAATCCTGCAGCCTGCTGTCCAGCAGAGCAGAGCTGTGTTCTGGCCAATTCTGAGTTGTCTGAATCGGAAGTATTTCCAAGCTCTAATTCTGAATGTGTATGAACAACACTTTGGAATCCTTTTGTTTTCAGTGTGCTCTGGAATCAAGTCCAGCATGATGAAACTCAAGAATTTAAACTTTTTTTTTTCTTCAGCATTTTAGTTATTGTTTTATTTGGCCCTAATTAATTACCTATGTTATTTTCCATTTATTTTCTCCTCATGTTTGAAAGCATTTCTTCTTGCTGCCCTTTTATTGTCATTGGACCAAAAAGGGAATTTAATTTAAGCAAAGTCGCAAGCAGACATTTCATAAATAAGAACAGAATCCTCGTGATAAAGCATTCAAAAGTGGGACACTTCAGTGTTTTGGAGCTTCCTTATTTCTTAAACAGAATTCCAGGAAAATTGACAGAAGTTTTTCTGAGTACTTGAGAAACTCTGCTGCTGTTTCTGTCGTTACAAGCCAATTTTGGAGAAGAAATTTGAAATAGCTTTCTAGACTTAATTGGTTCATGAGATCTTTAGTTTTAATGACCTTGAATGTGTTGGGTGTCAGCGTGAACCTTTGCCATTAAAGGAGAGCAGGTAATGAGTTACTTTGAAGTCCATATTTCAATATGTAAATGCAGAAATGGTTAAAGTAGAATAAAGCACCATTTTAAGTTCTTTCTGTCCCCACAGGTGAGGTAGGTCAGGTGAGATTGATACAGCCCTTCAAGTCTGTTAGATCACATTAAGATGAGAAAATGCAATGGGTCAGAAGCTTCTGAATTCCAAGCCTTCAGCTTTCTTACCTCATTTATCTTTTCTTGTAGATTGCCATTAATATAATATGTTACACCTTACACCTTTGTAAAGCTATATACAAACCCCAAAGCTTTGTGTGATCACAGCAAATGCAAAGTATGCGTATTTGTCTGTCTTGTGTCAGCATCTCCATGTTGGGTCTGTTCATTGACTTTGGAAGGCGTGCTAGGACTTGGATGAAAAGGCCATTAAACTCTATAGAAGCCTTAATTTCTTCATTACTAGAAGATCGATTATAAGGTTTGTGCAGGTGAATATGTTAGAATTATACTGCCTTCATTGTCTAAACCCATTATTTTTCTTTTTGAAGCCAGTGCTCAGAAGAATTTGGCATAAAGACAGTGCTGAGGCTGGAAATTCTATTTCAGTGGGGCTTATCTTGTTCTGATTGTGCTTTCATGCACCATTCAATGTGCACATTTTTTTCTTTCTTACTTCCTTCTACCTTTGTCAACATGAACTCGCAGATAAAAGCCATCTCTGTTGACCGGAGTGCCGGTTATGCTGGTTGCTGGTGTTTCACAGCTGTAGGGTTGTGTTCTATGCTAAGAAACAGGCAGATGGTTTAGTTTCAGAGCAGCGTGTTCGCTGTGACGGGACAAAGCACAATGTGCAAACAAAGCATTGGACTTCTGCTACAAGGTAGAGTCACCAAAGTAATCCCAAGTTACCATGTCATGGTGTAAGTAGTAAGACATTGTATTGGTTTGTCTTTTACCTTGGGATCACAGAAGCTGAGTGCATAGGCAAGCATGAGCTTCTCCACACTCAGGTCAAGCTTCCAGAGCAGGTCAGGAGATGCTGGAACAGGACAGCAAGAAATCAGTTATCCCAAAATTGGCATGGGACTTCTTCACAGTGTGTTCCAGCTTGTAAATTTTCTTCAGGTAACACCTGATATAATCCCTACATTTTTTCTGCAAATGAATGCTGAAGTTTTCCTCTCTGCAGACTCTCCAGCGCAAATAGGACATCAGTGAGAAATTGATTGGCCTTTTCTCCTCTCAGATTTCATGCTTGTGGCTCATATCTCATTGGAGACACAGTTGATCAGATTGTATTGTGTAATATTTAAATATGACATCCCTCTCACCCCCTTCAGAGTCACAGCTTCTCTGGACAACCTGTGCCAGTCCCTCCACACCCTTACAGGAAAATATTTCTTCCCAGTAGCTCACCTCCATCTCCCCTCCGAGTGCTGGACTTGTGTAGTCACTGAGGAGACACGTAAACAAGTGCTGTGTACCAAAATATGGGTGTTTGTTGGACACACGCAATCCCTGGGAAGTGTTGCATTGCGAGGCACTCAGCAGTGGAGGCACCCTGTGCGGGAGAGCTGCTGCTGTGGGCCACAATGGTGAGATCCAGAGCAGGGCTGTGTCCCAGAATACTGGGCAGAGGGGCTGATCCCCATCTGTGGCCTTGGGATAAGTGGGTGGTTTGATTTAGCCTCTTTTGTAGCAAATATCTTATTGTTCAGGCATTCTTACCTTATGTTGGGTACTAAAAATGACCTCAGCACAGGTATTTTCCATCTAGAACGTTTCACATCCTTACCTGCAGTATTCCCATGGACCAGAGCCAATTTAAATGCAAAATGAGTGCTTGTTGGCAAAGAGGAAGCTGTTTCTTCTCAGGGTGTGCATCTCGGTACTAAAGCCCTTATCTGTACGTGAGAGGAAGCGCTTTTCATCTGGGCAAGCTGCTGGACGTCAGCCGCCGGGGTATCAAATAATCAGCCCTTTCCAAGTGCTGATTTTAAGCTGCTCAGGGGTTTCTTTTTGGCTAAAACAAATAGAGTGGAAGTGGATGATAAGTCCTCCATATCTCAAAATGAAAATGAATTTATGAATGTCAAAAACCACAATGGGGATCTGACAAGGAGTGCTTTGAGGAGTCTGTGCCCCAGGGCAGAGCATCCTTCCCATGAGCCCTCTGGGGTGTTTTTAATGGGGGTTCCCCTGCAGTCAGTAGATTTTCTTCTCATACATAAGCAATTGCAGAAGTACACGCTGGTGTTCAGAGCTATAGGACAGGGAATCTGGATTTCCTCTTCTTTTCCTGTGCTGGCACTGGATTGCTGCACAGTGAGGTCTCAGCTGGCTCCTCTGACTTAGTTAACTGCATCCCGAACTGAGCCGAGCTTTGAACTCAAGGGCTGTGGAGGAATTGAGTGTTATGCCAGCTTCAGCAGGTTGACATGAATGGAAACACATTGTAGAGATTAAAATCTGACAAGAGGATCTGGTGTTGGAAATCTCCCAGCGTCACTGACTGGGGCCGCTGCCGTGCTCCGTCAACAGCAGATGATGTGGGCACTCAGTGCATTTCACAACCTGCCTTTCCCTGTTTTTGTAAATCCCTGTGAGCGTCTCAGCTGCAAATGAGGTATTTTGATGATGGACTGATGTGGAAGAATTAAATACAAATAAGCATCGTGGAAAGAGGGAATGGATCTGGCATCAGATGTGTGATTGGTTCACTTAACTTGGAGTACTTCCAATACTTAAAGAGGTCCTACAAGAAAGCTGAGTAGGATTTCTTTCTTGGTCGGGGATTGCAGGGATAGGATGAAAGGGAATGGTTTTAAGCTGAAAGAGGGGAGCTTGAGATGAGATTTTAGGAAGAAATGTTTTGCTGTGAGGGTGTTGAGGCCCTGGCCCAGGTTGCCCAGAGGAGTGGTGGCTGCCCCATCCCTGGAGGTGTTCAAGGCCAGGTTGGATGGGGCTTGGAGCCCCCTGATCCAGTGGGAGGTGTCCCTGCCCATGGCAGGGGGTGGCACTGGATGGGCTTTAAGGGCCTTTCCAACCCAAACCATTGTGTGTTCCTGTGATTCTGCTACATTGAGATGACTTCTTATTCTGGAATATCAAGTTGCCTCAACAGTTTCAAGTTGCAGCTAGGATAAAACAGGCTGAATTTGCATCTTGGATGTTGCTCACTTGGAGCGTAAAAAGGCACCTCTGGCTTAATAATTTTCACTTCATTGTGTTTGTTCGATTAAGAGTTATCAAAGTGAAATTATCTTGTGAGTTTGTCCAAAGCGCTTCCTGGTTTTGTGTTTACCCTTTTCTCTTTGCTTTCTTCAGAGGGGTGGTTTAAGGTTTCATCAGTAACTGCGGGCATTAGTGCTGGGTTGTCATTGCTACCTGTGCACTGCCCTGTGCAGGTCCTGGGTTTCACCTCTTCTGCTGGATCTTCCCACTGGCCTCTGCTGCAACACGGAGCTCTTGCTTCATCCCTTCCTCTACTGAGGGGGAAGGAAGTGTTGGGCAGCAAACCAGTAGAGGGAAAACAGCGCTGAAACTTCACATAAACATGTGTCTCCACTCCTTGGCAGTAGTTTTTTTGTCCTAAGCAAGGTGGCATTGGCGTGGCCTCACACCAGGAGTCAGCTAGAGGCGTCAATAGAGGCAGGAGGAACAGATCTGTACATTGCAGAGCCTGGAAAGGTGTGTGTTTACATGTCATGATGGTACGTGGCGTCGGGGATCTCCGACTGCCAGCAGGTGCTCCGACACTTAGCAGGGGTGGCTTCTTGTTGTTCAGTGGGGACAGAGTAATGTTGTCTCCAGAGAGAGATGGGATCGCTCACGGGGACTCAACTGAAAAGTGAAAGCAAAGCAGAGGGTCTCCTTGCTTAGTTTAAAAAGCCAGAGGTGACCTTCTTGTTTCTTGTTTTACGTTGAGGCTGTGGTTTCCCAGAAATGAAGCTGCCTTGGATGTGATCTCTCTGCAGGGTTGTTCACCGCATGTGATTCTGTGTGGCTGTTGTTTCCCTGCCGCAGCTGGAAGGGAGCACTGAAGCCACTCCATCTCTGCCCATGAGGAGGCTGATCCGGTCTTCGTGAGGGCATTGGTCATAAGCTGTACCCGAGACATTAAAACTCTTTCAGCAATAAAACCATTGCTCTGATCTCCCCTGGGGAATTGTCCAGTCCTTTTGCACGCATGCTCCTTCTACTCTCACTTGTAACAGTTTTCTGGCTGAGGCGTTGTTCTGTTGAATCATCCCTATCAAAGCACATTTCCATGTTCTCTCACTCCTTCACGCCTTTTTTTCTTCTTGTTACTCATATTAAAATGTCTCTACTTGACTCTTATTTTCCTTTAAATATTTGAGTAATTAACACCAGTGAGCCCAGAAGGGTGTCTGTCAATGTGAGCTGTACTGGTAAGTGTTGGAGATGGCTCGCTGAGTAGGGAACGGGGGCACTGGGGAGCAACTTTGTTCAGCAACAGCTTTCCAGCGCTTCCTTGGCTTCCTGTCTGTAAGGAGAGCTTTCAGACCGCCTTCCCAGTGTTTCTCTAATCTTTAAACACGTTTTCCAAATATATTCCACAGGTGCCAACAAAAAAGCTGAAGAAATATGAGAGAGAGTACCAAACAATGCGGGAGAGTCAGCTGCAGCAGGAGGATCCCATGGACAGATACAAGGTACGGGACGTGCTCTGGGGGCACCTGTGTTATTGGCTGAATCCCATGGGAGTGACGCGGCTCCCGGTTCAGCAGGGGTGCGTGTGCCGCGCTCTCCTCTCTGGGATGCGCTGTCACAGACCTTAGGGAAGTTAAGTGGCAGGTGAAACTCATCCCCTTTCTTGAACAAGCACTTTGAACACTTGGAGTCAGTGGTTTTTTTCCAGGATTATTTCAATCGCAATTTGTAACTCTCGAGACATCTGCCAGTAGCCACGTATAATATTTTTCTTCTTTCAGTTTATATGTTTGTAGGTCACTCTCCTGCTGTTGCACTCTTACGGGAGACCTTCATGAGACGCAGGAACAAAGGGTGATTCTCAGCTACAGACACAGAAAGGAGAAAATACACATTGTTCTAGCACAAGCTGTGTGCAGTGGCATCCACAGAGACTTTGGGAAGATCAACTCTTCCTTGACTGATATGATCCTTGTTATTCATCTCTGTTTTTACCAAGCGTTAGTACGTTTTTGTTACTGTGCTGCCTAGTACGGTGGGACCTGGCGCTCTCCTGGGGTCCCAAGGTACTACTGCAATAGAATTAATAGCAATAAATATCCTGCCTTAAAGCAGCAGGAAAATAAAGGTTCAGTTATGATAGCTCGATAGTTCACCAAAAAAGAATAGTTCTTTAATTTTGATCTTTTAATTTCTTATCTTTCCAATGTATTTGCTTTTATTGTCACTGCTACATTCTGTTACCATAGATTTGTGTGTGGAGGCTCTGCCTCTGGGCATAGGCTGCACTTAGTGTTCAGCATCCATTTATTGCTTACCCTGCTTTGAAAAATTCAGTTTTCTTCAGGTGAAGCTGCCAAAGATGGAGCACTTTACTGCCCATTGCCAGATTGCCTGGGAGCAGACATTGCTGACATATACCTGTATCTTCATTGTGCCTTAACACATTCAGTGACGTTGCCGTTGGTACAGAGTCTGCCAGGAATGTGGCCCAGGAAATAAAGATACAGGGTGCAACAAGTTTCCGTGGCCTGTGAACGCAGGGGAAAACTAGCGTATGAAAATCTGTAGAGACAGGCGATGCTGTAGTTTATAAATGTGATGAGTTACAGGTACAGACACAGTAAAACTGACTTCTATTTTACAAGTTTACCTGTGAAAAATTATGTTTTGAGTGTAGTTCTTTTGATGTGAAAGGTTATAGATGTTACTGCTTGCCAGAGCTGGGACTGCTGTTGCAGCCTAGAGCCAGTAGTGAGTATGACCTAGATAGGAAAACCACAGCTTGCTGCTGACTCAGTGATTTCCAATGGCTTGCTTATAGTACTGTGGATTTAACAATACTTAGAAAACAAATAAGCCGTCTTTAAGCTCTGTGGAGGCAGATTACTGAGTTGATCTTGGGTGATGGACGGTGAAGAACATCACCTCCAAGCTGCAAATAAGTACATAGAAAGGGACTCTGGCCACTGTTTGTGGGTCACTGTCACAGTCAGGATCACAGCCCAGGTTTTGGCTTGCACTTTTGCAACTCACTGTGATTTATTTTTTTTTATTAAGCTGGATTGGGTCTGATGCTCTTAGCGATGCTGTGATCAGAGAGAGCCCCTGGAACTGGTTAGTTGTGCATGAAGTTCAAAGTCCAGACACATTCTTCAGTTGGTGGGTGTGATGGAGCAATACTTGCAAGTGCTCTCTGCCCCTGTCTGGCTTGTTTGATTTTATTAGTGCTCATGCTGTGGTTGGTAGGAATCAATGTTTCAAGAGTGTTTCCAAAGGGCAGCAAGAAACGTGAACTGTAGATCAAGGTAGGCAGAAAATGGAGAGCCCAGCATCACCGGTCCCTTAAGTGCTGGCTCTGCACCCCGTGTGTTCAGAACTGCATTTCATCGGAGCAGCAGCAGCTTCAGAAAAGCCAGTATTGCCTCCAAGTGCGGCGTTGCTGAGACCTGATGGGCTCAGGCGCTCTGTGTGGGCTCTGCCCTAAAACCCTACAGCACTGAATTTTTACAGTTTCTCTTCTCAGAACAAAGCTAGGTTTTGGGTTACTGCCCAGGAAGGGGATGTTTCTTGGATGGGATTGCTGTGGAGATCCCTGCAGAATATTCCTCTTGTAGGTCAAGAAGGAAGCAGGCTTTTGCTCTGTCATTAATTTATCGTTAGTTGTTTGCAGCGTGTTCAGTTTTTATTGCCAGGAGAAGATCTATCAGGATCACAGAGCTGGGTGGCAGTGGTGAAGGGTGTCTGGGTACGGCTCGTGCCTCAGCGGAGAGGCTGGATGGGGAGCTGAGAGCGCAGGGGACGCGCTCTGCTTGGCGCTGGGGTGGGAGCAGCCGCTGCGATGCAGTGGGGCCCTGCTGCCTCCTCCTCTGGGTCCATCCCTGCTGCACTGCTGGCTCACTGCACTGCTCACCCCAGCGTGCGGGGTAGATGAGGACCCAAGCAGCATGGGGCGAGGGCACCGTGATCTCCTTCCTCTCCTCCCCACTGCCTGGGGCCCAGGTGCCCCTGTGAATTGCCCGGGAGGGCTGCGGGCTGTGTCCAGGCAGGGTGCTCCTCTGGTCCCAGCGACCCCACACACACCACCACCTCCCAGAAAGGGCTGGTTGTGCAGCTGCTGGCCTGCCAGTAACCAGGTGCGTTTTCTTGACAGGTTAAATTCATGTGCTACAATAACCTGTGTTACGTGCCACAGGAGTTCCTGCCCAGCTCTCATTTTCCATGTTGAATGTGATCTGACTTACCGAAAGAGCAGTATTAAAGAGTGCCTTTGTTTCTGGTGTTTGCTTCCCTCTGTATTTACAGGTATTAGTTAGGAAAAGTGTATTTTTTTACAGACACCTTTTCACATTATTTTCCATTTATTATAAAAAATTATCACTCACACGTTTTGTCAGATTTTTTTTTTTTGAAGTTGCTAAAATAAATATGTTCTAAATTGCTGTTTGACACCAAACTTCATGACTTTTGGTTAAAATGAATTACAAATTGCCTGTAGAAGCCAGGAAGAAAAGCAAGTTGAATGTGCAGAAAAAACAGCAGTGTAGTTGATATTTTCCTGTACATTATGGGGTTTTTCTGTGTTTACGAACATTTCATGTAACAGGGTTTTGGTTGACTTGATGAAAAATTGCTGGAGTTGGGCTTCAGGTGTCTTCATTTAAAATAAAGAGGATACAACCCCACAGAGGAGGGCTGGAGTTCCACAAGCAGGCCCTGCTTGTGCACACAGGTCTGTTTTGAGGGCAGAAACGCCTTTCCCTCTGTGGACCTTGTTGTGCAACGGGGAAGTTGCCTCTGAATAAATGTGCAATTTGGACATAACAGCCTTTTGTGTGTTTGAAGAGGGAGCAAAAATGAATCCGCTCATCATTTTTATTCAGAGTCATGGTAACTGAAGGGTAAGGTAGTTGCCTCTTGATGTGGATCACTGCTTGTTTGTGGTTTTTAAAATAAAAAAAAAAGTGTGGTGGGGCACTTTTGGGGAATTTTTATTGAGGGTCAACAACCAGAAAACACAAACCACCTCCAGGAGCCTCTGAGTTGCTTTTCATGAGAGGTTTTCCGGGATAGTTTGCCATAAAAGCCATTTGGGTTTCTAGATGGAGGCTCACAGGGTTTTCCTTCAGAGTTCCTCTGCAACCCTTTCCCAGGGCTTACGAAGACATCCGTTTGCTCGCATCCAGAAAAGCAAATTTTCACCAGTGTTCTTGTTCCACCATTGAGGATCTGTTCATGCCCAAAAGTCTGGGTTTGGGTGTTTGCTCATCAGAAAATGTGACAGTGAATTGCTTAACGAGGTTTGTGCCTCGTTACACCCTGCTTGAGTCGCAGCACAGAGAGGATGCATCATCGCCACTAATCTTGTGAGGAATTGAAGGGAGCGGAGGGTGGAGTTCAGCCTCTCAGTCTTCCTGAGCTGAGGCTTGCCTGCCACTTTCAAACTCGCCTTCTTCTTTCTGTCCGGTGTGCGATGGAAGCTGGAGCACATCCTCTTTAGAACTCAGAACCAAAAACCCAGTGAAGAACCAGTGAGATTTTTTTTTTTTTTTTTTTTTGCTGTCTTTGGTATTAAAAATCATTTTATATCCTGTTTTCACTGTCTTGACACCAATGGTTGAGAGCAGTATTTGGTCTGTGCCCTTGCAGGAGGTAAGTTTATTTGTGCTTGTGTGTATCAGCGGTGTTTGTCCCTTTTGGAAATGCAGTATCCTCCTTTTAAACACTAACCAGAGGTCTCCAGCTGTCATTTGTGATTGGAAGGAGGA
This sequence comes from Neomorphus geoffroyi, assembly GCA_033558235.1. Lineage (NCBI taxonomy): Eukaryota > Metazoa > Chordata > Aves > Cuculiformes > Neomorphidae > Neomorphus > Neomorphus geoffroyi. The sequence goes on from JAUMJM010000074.1 coordinate 6,411,405, forward strand.
ATTTGGGAAAGAGGAATCTCTTAATTTACTGATTGTAGAAACTGAGCGATGCTGAAGAGGTGATTGCTGTCATAGTCAGTAAATTGTTAGTGGTGTGTGGAGGGAGGGCAGGTAGCTGTCTGATGCCAAGGACAACCAGGTCTGGCAGGTTGGCTTATGCCGGGTTATAGAATGCTGCGAGTCCTCTGTAACAAACCAGCTCCATCTGTGGAACTTTATGCCCTCGCAAAAGGTATTAAACCCTGTAAATATGTCAGAGCCATTGGAAATAGTTCACTACATAGGAAAAGCACTATTTGCTATTTTTGTCTTTGCTGTGTAATGTTAGATTTTATTTAGATGTAAACAGATGAGGAGTTTCCTCCTGAGGAAGGAGGCACTTTTTCACTGCTAGCTCTGGGGGGAGGAGCTGGAAAAGACAGACCATCTAACTGCCCTGTGTGGAGGAGGAGTGGAGGTGCCCTGTACAGGACTGCCAGCTGGAAATTAAAAGTGTGGTGAACGAGATAAAATCATCTCTTAGCTATTGACTTGGCTGCCCAAGGTAAGAGATCTTTAACTTACTAAAACTGTGCCATATAAATTCTAGTTTAAGAGGAGGATAGCGCATTTCCAACCACGTAGCTTGCTTACCCACTGGTCTGTGAACGCAAAGCAGGAACTTTGAACTTCACGTTGTGCAGCTTGCTTTGCAGACACTGAAGCTTTTGGCAAAAGCATAGCAAAAATGTTAAAGCAAACTTCTTTCTGGGTTATTTTGTGGAAGTCTTAAGAATTTGTTGATTTCTCCTTCTAAGCAACATCCCTATGAGGAGGTATTGGTGCTGCAGCACCTGGCAGAAATACCATCCTGATCTGGTCCCAGTTTTAAGGTGAACCCAAGTCACTTTCTGACAGCTGCTTGCTGGCAGAGCTGTGTCTATAAAAATCCATGTGCCCAAGATGGTCTCAATAAAATACAGAAATTAAGATGCATTAGAGCCTTTAATAATTATTAAAGACTGCAGTTTGGTTTTACACTTAATATTAGCCTTACAGAAGTATTTTACTTCTAACAATTCCTTGTCCCAAATGGAACACGTTGCAATTAAAAAAGATCCCCAAAGTTATGCATCTTTTAGCAGTGGTTGTTTCAACTGTGTTAAAACAAAAGTATTTTACTCACAGTCTCTGTAACAAAACAAGTTATTTAAAGTACAATCTTTTAGAAAGGAAATGAACTTACTTTCCTGTCCAGGGCAGTGCATGGTCTGTTTGCACAATAGCATCATATTAAGAAGAGAGTGTTTGCAGAGGTTCTGCTTCCTGTAACAGAGGAAGCTCCCACACAGAACAGACTGTTTTTAGCATCCCCTTAGAGCTGTACTTGTCCTTTTTTTTTTGTTTTTTTTGTTTAAGACAACCATGCAAAATCTCCTTGCAACAGAAATGAAAATTGCAGTTTCACGGTGGCGAGTTTGGAATGAAAAACATATCTGGGCGTAGCTGGTGAGGAGGAGGAAGTGTGGACAGGTGAATGTTTCACTTATGCAAAGAAATCACATTTTGTAGGGAGGCATTCACTGAACAACTCTTGGAGATTTTTTTTGCTGCCTTAAGTGTTGATATTTATTCCTTTAGACTTTTTTTTTTCTTGGAGAACATAACTTGCCTTTCTGGTAAGCACAGGTCCTTTTTGAAATCTCAGCATGTAGGCACAGATTCCCATTGCAGCCTCTTTTGGTGTGACAGACACACGGTCATTGTGTGACTGAAGGCCAGCACATGTTTTGGTCTCTTAAAATCCATTTGAGGAGTTGCACCTCTGTCTGTCCCACCTGGCTGTGTTCTTCCAGAGATGAAGACATGTATTGATGTGGAGTCCTGGAAATCCACTGCCTCACAGACATCTTTACGGCTTTGTTTCTCAGCCCTAGAAGAGCAGTCACTGAAACTAATTTTAAAACAGTAGTAATACTGTTCATTACCTTCTGGTATGAACAGCATGGAGGAGGTAGGGGGCAGGGGAGGACTAGGGCCTGCAGTCTCCAAGATCTGCATTTTGCCTTCCTGAGCAGGCTCTGGGCCTGTGTTGGGGGAGTGAGGTCCCCTCCCCACCTGACACTCCCTTTGGCAGGAATCCTGTGAGACGTGCTCTGCTGTCACTGGCACAGGGGACAGACAAAGTGCACAAGTGGCGATGCAGATTGTATGAGCTGTAGGGAGTTCCCTGCTAGATGCTGTTCTGCACTGGTTTCGCAGAAGATGGGAAGTCAGCACTACATCTACAAAATGGACTATTTTTATGGATTCATGCAGACAAAATTTTGTAAAATGGACTAGGGCAGCTTTCTGCTTTTGAGTGGAAACATGATGATGTGTATGTCTTAACTGGTCCCTCTTCACTGCTGCTGGGCGGGATTTTATCTGCCCGATTCCTTTTGATGATGAGCAATCAGAAACCAAGTGCTCCTGTGGAGAGGGCTGTGTTTACTCTTGACAGAAACCCTACTATCAGTGTGTCACTTCCGTGGCACAAATGTAACCATTGGGATGTAAGCGGAATCGCTGCATTTGCACTGCTGGCTTAATTTACTGCTGTTTTCCAGAGCAGCAGTCCTGTCTTAATGTGCACTCTTGCCTTCTCAGTGTTTTACACACAATATACTCACTGATTGATCTTTAATATTGATAAGGATTAACTTCCTTTTCTGGTTGTTCTTTTCTTTCTGCAGAGGGAAAACCGCAGGCTCCAAGAAGCAAGCATGAGGTTGGAGCAGGAGAATGATGACCTTGCCCATGAGCTTGTAACAAGCAAAATTGCTTTACGGAATGACCTGGACCAGGTAATGCTAACAGAGATGGGACCCAGCTCAGGCTTGGAACACCAATTTTAGGAGCTCTGCTTTGTGCTCAAGTGAAAGCATGAACACAATATTACAAGTATAATTATTTGTGTCTTTATTTTCCTGGCAACTGTGCTTCTAGTTGCCGTGGAAATCTGGTTTTCTGACATGCATGCAATGGTAGCCATTCACCAAGGTGTCTTAACAACTGAAGACTTCCTTCAGCTAGGAACTGGAGGAGAGTGGTTATACACTAGAAGTTGCCCCTTCTCTGTTGTGGATTGTTTCAGCAAATGTAACCCATAATCCTAAAGCAGACACCAAAGAATGAGCATTGACTTGAAAAAGGTGTCACATGCTCCTCAAAAGACTAATTTCAAGCGAAGAAGCTGTGCAGAATGTCAGCTACCTTACATGGGTCTGTTTTCCACAACAGTTTTAGCACAGCCAACAAAATTCGGAGATAATGAAGTGGCACAGCACCAAAAATTAGAAGGGCTTCTGGGTGTCATTTGATAACTACTTCTGTTTCCTGTGAAGTCTGGAATGCAGAGGGCAGTGGCATTCAGAGCCCTTTATTGTCAAGAACTATGCTCTCAATGCTCCCCTTTCTGGAGGATTTGAACAGCTTTCGTTAAGGCACTGCATACGTGAGGGCTGCACTCCACCACACCTCGTGCTTAGTGCCTTGCTCAGTGAGGGCTGTAGCGCCTCTTATAGCATAAAAATCTTCTCCTGCAAGGGCCTCTCAATTTGATTTCCCGTCGTTATTTGGCTTTCTTTATCTAACCCCCGAACTGTAAACATCATTGACCTCAGTTGTGCAATTTATAATCCTGTTTAGTCAGATCCTTGACAGGTGCTGCTGATGTGGATCCATGTGATTCTAAAACTCTGATCTGTCTTGGTGAGCAAACGCAGGCAGAGATGCTCTTTGCATGATGCAGTGGGCATCTCGTGGGAAGGCCAAAAGTGATGTGTTGAGGAGCTCTGTGTTCCCCAGGAAAGCTGTACACAAAACAGCTGTCTGCTGCCGCCCATGCTTTTTCTTAAGTCTTGTGGCAAGGCATGTACCTTTGCCAGTCCCATCTCTTGCTCTGCTGCGTTTTAGCAGTCTTTCTGAAGAGAGTGGCTCCGTGACGTTTTCCCACAGCTCCTTCAGTTCACTGGTGCTGAAAGAAAAGCTCTGTGCTGCGGCACACGCCTGCGAGGAGAGGTGACACCGTGCACTGCTGTAGCTTGGAGCATCTGGAGTGGACACATACAAGGAGTTCCTTCACAGCATATCTCAAATAGGTCTTTCATCAAAAATACCCTGTTCTGAGATGTCGATCTTACCAATTTTCCTTTTGATCACTGTTTTTCTTTCCCCCACGCAACCATATACACATTAAGCAGGTCTGGAATCCGTCTCTTCAGTTGTGGCCCTGGTGGAGATGCTTCTGCTACTCACAGCCACCACTAACACCCTCATTGATAATTAACACTGTGGCAGATACTAAGCAAATACTACTGGTAGTGGGTAGAAAACCCAACTGCGGCTCAGAGACGAGTTCTGCACTGCTATTTGTAGTTTTCCCTCTTATATTTTCTGCAAGCTCAGTATTGTTCGCTCCCAGCCCTCTCCTCTTCTGTCTCCTACTGAGCAGAGGGAGCAGTGTGTGCCTCCCAGCTCGGGACGTCAACAGAGTATACGCGTTTCTCTCTCAGAATAAACACATTGCTCTCTTGGTGATCGGTGAGGATAGTGCTCACAGCAACAAAGCATTCTCAGTATGTTTCACAATAAGCTTGGCCCTTCAGAGAAAGGAGACAGTTCATAATCTCCAGTACACACACAGTATCTAGTGTTAGGGTGTGCTTATTCGCACTGATAAACAGTTTGATCTGGTGGTCCTGTTTGGCTCTTCTCCACTTGCCTTCACCCGGACACTTTATAAGGTACAGAGCAGGCGCTTAACGTTTTCTACAGCATCTGCTGTCCCTCCTTACAGATAAAAAAAAATGGAATGAGTCCTCTGAAGGAGCCAAGTCATCCTGCCCTCGCTTAGATTAATACTGTTCCCAAGAAAAATATTCTCTGCATCACTGTCTGTGTTAGGTTTGAGGACACAGTATCTCTGCTTGTCATCTGGGCATAAGTAATGTGGCAAAAAGGGTCCTTTGCACAGTTGTTGGAACACAATGAAATAACTTAGAAAATAGCTACTTAAAGGGGAATTTCACTAAAAAAAGTACGTTGCGTGAGGCATCGGAGAGCAGGAGAGGGTGATGCTAGAACCTGAATCTGCATTATTTGTGAGATCTCTATGCCAACACATTTGTATTAGTACAGCTAACTGATTTACCCCAGCGTTTCTAATTCTAGGCTGAAGACAAAGCGGATGTTTTGAACAAGGAACTTCTCCTGACCAAACAGAAGCTAGTGGAGACTGAGGAAGAGAAACGGAAGCAGGAAGAGGAAACTGCTCAGGTAAGGCATTCTCCAGCTTTTCCCACTTAGTAAGCAATAGCCAGCAAAAGGGTATTCAGAAAAGCACGGATGTGTTGCAGCTGCAGAAAGGATTTTGTCTTCAAAATGCAGTTGCAATTAAAAATGTACTGTGTCAGGGTAAATGTGTTTTTAAAAAAAAGTGTGGTTTTCAGTGTTGTCATTTACTTGAGCTCTGAATGTTCAGTTTTCCATGCCTTACTTTCTTCCCAGTACTGTAATGACCATTTCACTGGTGGTTAACAGTCACGATTCAGAAGACACGATCAGACCACTTTTAATTATCTAAACAAAGAGCTGGATGAGTCGTTGCCTTATTACAAGAAGCCATTCTGGATTCAGCTGCTGGTTTTCTGAAATAAAACTGAACATTCCTGTCTGAAGCTAGAACCAGCTGTACAACAGAACTGAGGCTTGGAGAATTTTGCTGACTACACCTGGCCTTATACTCATTTGGACACGTTCAATCTTAATTTTTTAATCCCACATACCTAATACGTTGAATACTGACGCACACAAAAGCATGCTGAAAAGTGATGCCCTGATTTTTATTTTTGCCCTTTGGCAGCAGTGATCACAATTAAATGGTAATTCTTTGTGTCCCTCTAAAATGGAGGCTGCCAACTTCTCCATTTGTTATAAACAAGGCAGTGGAGATCTTTTTCCTGTGGGAAGGCTTCTCAAAATGTAGTGGTTCTGAACAGTGGAGGAATGAGTTAGGTGTATTTTAGTGCAGCGCCACAGACCAAACCAGATGTTTTTGTCCTGTTAGAGATGCAAGTGAGAGTACTGAGAGATCCTCCTCCCTGTTCCATCTCCAAACAATCTGTCTGCCCAAGCCTGCTGTGACGGGTTGTAGAAAAACAAACACAAAATCAGTAAAATCCACTTAGTACCAATGCTGGGTTTGTTTGTGGACCACACTATGGCACCATTTAACACAGAGTCTTCCCTCACAGGAGAATTCTGTAAGCAGGGATACACGGTATCACGCTGTAGACTTTTTGGTTATAACGCAGTATAAAAGGCATTTGTATATTGAGTGAAGCAGACTTTTGTCTGAAGAACTGGAATTTGGTAGGAAGAAGCTGCAGAACAGCAAGACCTTGGGAGATCAATGTGATGACGTGTTTTGAGAACTTCTTTCAGTGTTGTGTGTAACTTCTCTCCTTCGATTCCCAGCTGAAGGAAGTCTTCAGGAAGCAGCTAGAGAAGGCAGAATCTGAGATTAAGAAAACCACAGCCATTATCGCAGAGTACAAACAGGTACTTCTCTAGAGACACTTCCTCATGTTTATTTGTCAGCTTCTTTCAACCTGTTCTGAGAGCTGGATTTTCAGAGTTGCAGATCTCATCCTTTGAAGGAGATACACTACCTTTCAGCCTTTCAGACAGCAAGCATAAATCTCATCATAAATCTTTCTGTGGTTTTCCTAATAGTCTCCTAATTTAGGGAATCAGGAATAACCTATCTTTCAACTAATTTTAGTACTGCAGGGTGAAAGCTTCTTTGCTCTGTGACATAACAGTGTAAACATTATAAACCAATTAATCTATAAAATGATCCAGTCTCTGCATGTGGGTTCTGCATTGAATACTGCCAATTTTTTTCAGTCTCATTTACAGCAGCCATAGATTTGTTATGGGGGAATAATGCATTTAGCTAAGTGAAGCAGAATTTAAGCAATGTTAGCTCTGACAAAAGTAACTATTACAAAGCACAGGTTATATTTTAGTATAGTAAACGTCAGCCAAGAGACTGCTTTCTCTGTTCCAGATTTGTTCCCAGCTGAGTACCAGGCTGGAAAAACAACAAGCGGCCAGTAAAGATGAACTGGAAGTTGTGAAGGTGAGAATGATGCCAGAACACGTGGGATGTTTCTAACGCGAGTATTGCCAACTGCCAGGAATACAGAACAAAATACAAACTGCAGTTCAATGTAACAGCAGCGGTGCCCCCCAGCTGCACTGATAGTCCCACGCATGTTTTTCATGGGATGCAAACAATTTAAAGAGTTTATTTCCTCTCATGGCTCCTTATCTCGTATCATTAGTTGAAACTCTCAAAAGTGAAGTGCATATAGCACTTGGCTTCTCTTTTTTCCTATCAGAATGTATGCTTTTGGCAAAAAATGTAGAGAGGCAGTTTTTACATGGGTGTTTTAATTAAATGTAAAGAAAAAAGGCTCTCTAGAAGATAAAACATGTTGCTTCTCCAGTGTGCACGAGTAGCTGGTTCACCTGTCCCACTGGCACAGAACCTCACTGGAGTGTGTCAGGCATCGCTGACAAACACACTGAACAAGCACCAACAGGACAGTATTGGCCCTCTTGGTGAGCACAGGCTGCTTGTTTGCTTCTGGAAATACAGAAAAGCCACCTGGCATTCTTTAAAACATCACAATCTGTATTAATTTGGTCAAGTGCTTTTATGGAGGATCAAAAGTCCCTAGAGTGTTATTTACTCTTCTGAATTGTGCTGGCGTAAATACCGCAAAATATTACAAAGCTTTGGTAGGAAGAGGGCTTGAGTAGTTCTAATCTAGAAGCAAAGTCTCTGTGCTTGGGCAGAGCAGGCTAAGTAGATTTTTAGGAACTTTTATACTGGTTAATACACCCTGGAAATAGTTCCTGACCTTGTCAGATTCTTTTCATGTCAAATATGAGACCTGCATACTAGATAGTCTGAGATTACTGATGGAAAGGCAGTCTAACATAAAAATGGCTCTGCCAGGAAGCACAGCAACTCCTGTAACATGGATTAAAAACGAGCTTTCTGGGTATTTCAGGGCAAAGTAATGGCCTGCAAACACTGCAGTGAGATTTTCAGTAAGGAGGGGACGCTGAAGCTGCCTGCTGTAAGCATGGATAATAAAGGCATAGAAACAGATGATGAGAAGGATGCACTGAAGAAGCAGCTGAGAGAGATGGAGCTGGAACTTGCACAGACCAAACTGCAGCTCGTGGAAGCCAAGTGCAAAATTCAGGTATGTGGGATTCAAGTACAGCAGGGCCATCTCCTTAACCCCCTTGTGCTCAGTCCAAAATGCTTCTAAATCATGCAAAAAACTGTTCCAAAGGGAGCACATACCTGTACTGCTGCATCGCTGTGACCCTCCAGAATGATTTTCTGTCTTTAAAAAAACAGAAAAGAGAGTTTTGTGTGTGTATCTAAATGTCTTCTGCTGTTTCAATCTGTCGTCTCTCCCCAGCGCCTGGGAGGTGGCAAGGATTGAGGGGACTGAATTTAAAGATGCTTTTTTGGTTAATTGATTGGGTTTTGAACAATACTGACTGTTCTGCTTTCTCAGGAGCTGGAGCACCAGAGAGGAGCCCTTATGAATGAAATCCAAGCTGCCAAAAACTCTTGGTTTAGCAAAACGCTGAACTCTATCAAAACGGCTGCAGGCACGCAGGCCCCAGCACAGTCCCAGCCGCCCCTGCCCCCCAAAGAGGGCAGCACATAGTCCCCGGCAGAGCCCGACCAGAGCACAAAGACCACCACCACTGGAACCTGGGAGGATGCTTCCAGTGGCCTCTCCTCTTGGGGAAAGGACAAAAGGCAGGAGCGCAGGCTTGAAGTGAAATTCTTCAGTGTTTTTCATTCATTCTGATGTGTCCCTTTTCAAAGGGGAAAAAAATAATTCTGTTTTATGTTGAATTCTTACTTCCCGAACTGCCTTGCTGAAAGCCACGTTCTGATACCTTCATACTTTTACACTTTATTTTATATGACTAGATGTTAAATAAATACTTCAGAACTAGGTCTTTAATACGTAACTAATTATTCAAAATTATTTTTATCTTGGATAGAAGGTTTTTTCTTCTTCTGGTGGAAGAGAGAGAATGGAAAATGTCAAATACTGAAGTATCATCTCTTCCTAGAAAGCACAGTCTAATAAGTACTCATGTGTGTGCGGGTGTCTAGGATAACTTACGCCCTGGGACCATCTCAGAAGTTTATCGCAGTGACTGCGTCCTGCAGAGAAGCACTTTTTGTAAAGCTTAGGCCATAGCAAAGGTAGTCTTGTGTTCTCTTGGCACAATCGTTTAGGAGCCTCCCTGGTAATTTCCTAGTTTTGATTGTTTTTTCTTCAGAAATGCAAGTAGTGCAGTTCTTTGTAGCACTGTTGTTTAATGGCTATTTACAGCTGAACAGGAATTTAACGTAAAGTTACCTAGTTCCCTTTTTTATTTCATGTTTATACTAAGAATTCCAAGAGATAATTCCTTCCACTGGGATAAAGGGAAAACTGTTCAACATTTGTTCGATGTTTTTGTTGAAAAGCAGAGTGAAGACCTTGCATAGTCTTGACCTTTTGTAAATCCTGTGCAATAATGGGTAGGTTTTATGAACAAAAGTAATGAAAACCTTTCCCTGCGTATGTATTCAAATTCTGAATTTGACACAGAAATGAGGAATCAAAAAACGGATGAGGCTTGTGCTGCACTGATGAATAAAACATCACAGAAGCAAGATCTGTTTGCTACAAGTATTTGTTTAGGAAATGCTATGCTGGCATTACTTATTTTTCTAAAAAACAATGTTTTCAAGTGGAATACAAAACCTAGACTTACCCATGGCGTAGACTTCTCTGATGATTCCCAGCCCTGTCTGGTTATTTTATATCTCTTACGGTAAGAAAACTCAAAAGCATTTGTTTTGACTGAACATGAAGTGTTTATAGATATACTTATTTCATGGAAAATTAAACTATTGCTTGAACTGATGGAATATTTTTTTAATTATACTTATGTCTAAAGATGGTCTTGCAGGTAAATATCATTGTTGGATTAAAAGGTTGTGTATTAATTGTTCCATTTATGAAGTTGTTCCAGGGACATTAGTTCTGTTTTCATCTTTTTTTTTTTTTTTTTTTTTTAATCCTGAGGAATGCCATATCTTGTCAGTTTTGTACAATAAAATTCAATGATACCCATCTTGTGCTTCGTTGTCAAGCATAATTGTGAATTATTTTAAACAGCGTAGTACAAATTTAACGTTGCCTGTGCCAGAGAAACGATTCTGAAAGGCAGTCAGCTCTCTGAAGTAGTGATCAAAATATAATCACTGTCCTGGCACAACTATCCTGCAACAACACTCTCTTTTCTAAGAGTAAGGCATTAAAAAAATGTAATATTTTAAAATGTAGCCGCAAGAACAGTGATTATCTGGAGATACCAATACAGTGAGAAAAAAAGGGAGGGGAGCAGAAGTAATTTCTTTTGCAAATATTAACAAAGTTCTTTTTCTCCCTGATTATTTTCTTGCTAGTAATATTTGCATAAATGTTTCCATGCCTGTCTAAACCTAGCATTAGTCATTTACCCACCCGTTCCGCTTCACGCTCAAAATGAGCTGTGTAATAAATTTGAAGTGGCATTTACAAATACCTGGTGAACATTTGAGAGTACTGTGATACCAACAAGTGTCTATATTTGTTATTTCATTCATCTCAAATCATACTCTAAAGTGGATTTAAACCTTGATTGGAAAAATGCAGTACTAATAATTAAAAAAACTAGTCAAGACTGATTCCCTGAGGAGCTGAGTTAATATAACAGCTCACTGCTGCTAAGAGATCTCACCCCTCCAGCTCCATGTTGTAGAATCGCATCCCTTGTCCTTGTTCTAGCAGTTATTGGAGATGATTAAAAACAAACAAACAGATAGGGATGGATTTTCCCCACCCCTGCCAAGTTAATGAGTTAAATCATTTCAAAGGGTCAATGAATACAAGCGGGTCGTGGGAGTGGCACTTCCCTTCTTCATCAAAAAAGGACTGCTAAATAAACTCATGGAAGTAGCTTTGACCCAACATTATCTTTCTCAGCATAGCAGCTCTCTGACTGTGGAAGTTGAGTTTCTGTGACAACATGATGTTTGCTACCTGCTAGATGTGGTGATTTCAGACCCCGGTGGGACAGCAGCTGGCTTACATCCGCAAAAATGGTTTCAGAAGGCCATGGCCGCGTTATCACTCTTGACAGTGACATAAAGGCAGTGAGCCTTTCCCACCTTCCATCTGTAGATTCCAGGTAGCCTCTGTAGCAGTGGCATTTGGAAAGGTGATATTTATGTGCAAACTGTGTCTTCTCAGTACTGAAAGAATAAGAAAACAGCTCTATTGCACCATCTTGATGGATAACTATAACTCTATTCATGAAAAAGGAAAGGAGCAGGACTGCAGGATTAAACCAGGCAAGCTGAAATTCTACCTGCTGACTACACGTGCTGTTGGGAGGTGTAGCTTCCTGGGAGAAAGCAAATGTGGGTTGTGATTAGCTCTTCCAGCAGTGCATGACAGAACAATGTGCGCACGTATCCCAGAGTGACTGATCTATCAGGGAGAGCTGGCACCTTCCTTAGCTTTTCAGCAAGGAACATCATCAAAGTCTCACTGAAACTGTTATTTTCATGTGGCACTGGAGCAGCTAAGAGAGCTCCCGAGTCTGGGAAGTTCAGGTATTAAACACTATGTCCACATTAAACTTATATTAAACATGATTTGAAATGTATAAATATATATGTGGAGCTAACTCTTATTTTTTAATTTTATTGAGAATGCACAGTTCTGAAACAAAGCCTTTACTTTGATTAGGGACAAACCTCCAAAGAGCATTTTTAATATAACTGTTTTATCTTGTTGGATTCCAGTCTGTTCCTGACATGCCCAATATGAAAAAAGGTACATTTTTTTTCACTTTAAAAGTTGGGTTTACTGTGACTGAAAAACTCTTTACAGGATAAATGAAGCAAGGCTGATGTAGCTTTATAGTACAACTGTGAACTAGTCCTATCTTTGTGAATCAAACTTAATATTCTAAACTAATAGGACTAATTTCACTTACTTTAACAAATTCTAAATGTACCTGGAGAGAATTAAAAACAATAAAGCAGAAAATATAATGCGTGGTGTTAATACAAGAAACTACAAAATCCCTGAGGCCCATATGCATTTAGTAAAACTGGTCTCAGGAAAGGTAGTCAGCCAGAAATTCAGTACTGCCAGCTGACACACACATGCTTGTCCTGCCCATTACTGAGCATATTCTCTCATTTGCCACAGCTGAGTTACATTGCTTACATGGGTAGGCAGTTTTTCCTTGTTAGACATTTTAAATTCTCTTGGTTTGCCCTTGAAATTTCTTTGAAGATAGATGCTTTTACCTGTGCCATTGTGTTAAAAACAGCTCAGACCCAGCTATTTACAAGGGGAGAGGGAGATAGAAAGTCCAGAACAGCAAGAATTCAGCCCCTTGACAAAGCATGAAGTGTGCCTCCCAGTGACTTCAGAGTCACCATGTCACTCGCTGGCAATTTAGGAGTAAATAAAAATCTGAATTTACTGGCACTGAAGTATCAAAACCTGGAAGCTGCATAGGTCATGCTTTCTCACAGGATAAAGGTAGGGCTGTTCCCTTCATTCTATTAAGTAGTTGCAGTGAAATCCACGAAGCTACTTGTATGTGTGGGAGAACTATACCTCTTACTTTGATTCACTGTTAAGACTCAGGGATGATTGGCCTATTTCTGCATAGTCTGATAAGCCTGAACACCTTTGGCATTGAAAACAGAAACACTCTTATTGTGCAACGCTGGTTTTCTTCCAGCTGCTTAGAGGGAGAACCTCAGTACATGTTACTGTTGGAATGTGAAGATGAGGGCAGAGGTTTTCCTCTCACGATGGAAGGACTGTGGTGGCTGACAAGCACACTGTACAGCTGACCCCTACGGCATGGGGCACCGTGCAGGCAGCTGCCCACGTGAGACATGCAGTGCCAGGCATCATGCTGTTCCTGCAAACACAGAGGCTTGAACTAAATCACTTTTCCATCTATTATGCTAATATGCTACTGGGAGCTGTGCCATTACCTCTTCCCAAGTAAGAATACCGGGGGGCGGGGAAGTGCAACGAAGCACCCTAGAGTGGGCCTTTCAGGTTAGGTTAGGTGTGCTTCACAGCAGCCTTTAACACTGGGCTGATCCACAGCTGGGTTTGGGAAATGTAAAGAATCTGAAAGTGGATAAACAATACTCAGCATTGATCAAGATCCTATCCTTCCCGAGTCAGAAGTCTACATACTTTATTTCAGGATCATGACTTAAAATGTCCAGGTTAATCCTCCAGGAATACAGGGCTCTCCATTTCTCCTGGATTCCAACTGCTTTGCTACTGAATGTATTTCGTGTTATTTTTACCTGAAAAAGAAAAAAAGATATGGGTAAAGAATTAGGACATTATTTCCTCTTATTTTCTTATTTGGTGGAACTTGCTTTTATTTAACCTGTAAAGGAATATATATGTATCTTTGGAAAACTATATCTTATATATAGTATAATATATAGGAAACTGAATCACAAGGGGATAAATACATCAAAAGGATTTGGTATCACAAATTAAATTTGTGATTTGATACCAGCCAAATCCCGGGCTGTACTGGTTCCCTTTCAGTTTCTCTTATTTCAGTATTTTATATAATACATGGATGGTACTAACAATGCAAAGGAGCAGCAGACGTTCTCAGCTGCTTCTCCAGATCCCAGTTCCCTCCTTCCAGTAATCCCTGGGCTTGCACTGGTGCTGACACCACCTTCCAAAGCTGTGCCTGCAGCTCTCTCTAGCTTTTCAAACTGTTGCTTTCCCATGGAAGAAGATTGGCTTCTCCACACTGGGAAAAAGAAGCATTTGAATGCAGAAAAGGGTCTAATCATGCTTGAGTCTGCCATTCAAGGTGAGTTCACATTGAAAACAAAGAGCAGCTTCAAAGCTGTGACTTCATCACAACAAAGTTTTCCAGGTTTGGAGTTGCATTTGTTATCTGGGTGTGTCCCAAGTTTGCAAACTGTACTTTCCTGAAGTCAGGAAAAAAGGGCATCATAGTGATATCAGACTTTTAACTGAGAACAATTCAGTACTGCCAGTACTTCTGTAATAAATCCACGTATTATATAAAGTACAATATGGAAATATAAGTGTAATGCTTGTTATTAAAAGTGCAATTCAATGTACATGGTCACAACAAATGTTTACTTTTTTAAATGTTACAGAATTGTTTGGATCAGTACCTTGTTATCATTGTGTGAAGGATGCCTTGTAAAATAAATGGAAATATGAACAAAATGGGAATAAGGTGCTTATTTTCATAAGCCATTTACACAAGGAACAGCTTAAACCTGTTTGTAATACTAAACAGCCACTGCATTAGGTGTTCTCATACAGCTCACTCCATCTGGTTATTTTCAAGCAGCACTACTGCGCAGCGATGCGGCAGATGGGCTCTCCAAAACGTGTGTGTGCTACACAGCTAATTCCAACCAGCCCGTTAGGGTAACGCACTGGTTCACAAGGGGTGACCTGTTCCGTGTTCAGCCCGACAGACAGGCACGGTCCCAGAGAGCTGCAGGCTCACCTGTGCCACGCTGAGGCTTCCAGCACAGAGAACCAACTGGTGAACAGGCTTTTCCTGAAGGCTGCTCGTACACAGCAACCGGGAAACGGGAGTGGTGTTCGGGGCTTCGTGTGTCCCTGGAAGTACACGAGTGGAACAGGCAGGTGAGCCCTGAGGCAGCGCACCTGAAGGAAGAGATGCAGGGAGCAGAAGGAAACGCAAGAAATGGGAAACCAACTTGTAACAGGGAAGCGCGGCTGAGCGAGAACAGGATGGAGCGGCATTCACAGCAGGCAAAAGTATTCAAATACTTCCTAAGACCCTTTTTCCATCTGAGCGACTGCTGTAGGCTTTCCCTATTATTAATGAAGATGAACAACCACCGGTCACAGGTAACTGGGAAGCACCCAGCGCGTCAGGGGAAGGCGGGAAGGCACACAGGTAGGAAAGCTGAAGATCAAGTTTATATTTAACATTGTGTATTGATTTACCTCTCCATCTCTACCCAGAGGCTGCCGCATCAGTCGCTCTCAGTGCCTGCAGGCAGAAGCAGGAATGGCCACCGTGTGCCCGCCAGAGGCCACATCCTTTCAGAGCCCTGGCAGGGGCTCCTTCATCCCGTGCCCGGTGCTGACGGGCACTGGAGAGCCTGGTGCGCTGTGTTTGGCTGCCAGACAGACTGGAGCAGGGCCTTTCGGGTGAATTGCAGCTCTCCTATCAACTGCCTTCCCCCTCGCCCTCCTGACGCAGGAACCGTTCCCACCCTTGGCTCCTCGTGAGGGCGCGCGGAGGAACATGGAGGCTTGGCCCTGCGTTAGGCAGAGCAGAGCTGCGGGGACGCCTCTTCACGGGAAAGCCGCGCCCCACGGGAGCTGCCAGGGGCACCGAAACGCGCCTGGCGCGGGGGAACAAAATAGACACTGGGTGTGAAAAAAATCTCAAGGAGAAAAGGCAGCTCCGGGCCTCCTCGAGCCCCTGCCCTCAGCTCCGCTCCTCTCCCTCGGGCCGCGCCCCCTCAGCCTCGCCCGACGGACACCAGTCCTGTCCCTCAGCTCCCTCCCTCAGCCCGCCCTCAGTCCCGCCTTCTCGGGGAGCTCGGCCGGGGGGCGACAGGGCGCGATAGGGGGCGCTATAGAATAATAGGGTTGGAAGAGACCTCCGAGATCATCGAGTCTTATAGGGGGCGCTATAGGGAGCTCTAAAGGGGGGGAGACAAGGAGCTATAGGGTCTCTATAGGGGCCCTATAGTGGGCTCCATAGGGGACACACAGGGCGTAATAGGGGCTCTATAAGGGGATCTAAATAGGGGACACAGGGTGCAATAGGAACTTCATAAGGGGCCCTAAAGAAGGGACACAGGACGCTATAGGGGGTGCTACAGTGGGTTCCATTAGAGGGAACACTGGGTGATACAGGGGATTCTATAGGGGGCTGCATAGAGGGGACACAGGGTGTTATAGGAGGCCCTATAGTGAACTCTACAGAGGGGACAAAAGGTAATATGTCAGGCTTCATAGAGGGGACACAGGGTGCAATAGGGTCTCTATATGGGGCTCCATAGTGGGGAAACAGGGCTTCATATTGGGTTTGTAGAGGAGTAAAAAGGGGGGACACAGGGCGCTCTAAGGGATCTACAGGGGTCTCCATAGGGCAAACCAGGGTTATTGGGGCTCTATAGTGTGCTCCTTTAAGTGGGGAATATAGGGTGTTATAGGGCCTCTCTAGGGGGCTCCATAGGGTGGACACAGGGAGCTATAGCGGTTCTACAGGGGGTTTTAAAGGAGGAAGACGCGGCATAATTGGGAGCCCTACAGTGGGGACTCAGGGCACTAGAGAGAGATCTATAGAGGGGACACGGGCTGCTATAGGTGGCTCTATAGTGGGGACAAAGGGCGCTATAGGGGGCTCCTCTATAGCAGAGGCACAGGTGCTATATGGAGCTCTGTTGGGGTCTCTAGAAGGGGGAAACTGAGATATTGGGGACAGAGTGTGGTATCAGGGGCTCTATTGGTGGTACACCGGTCGCTATAGGGGGCCGTACAGGGGGCTCCATAGGCAGCATACAGGGTGATATAGGGGGCTTTATAGGGGCTCTATAGGGGGACAAAGGGCGCTACAGAGGGCTCTATAGGGGAGACACAAGGCTTTATGTGGAGCTCTGTAGGGGATTCTATAGGGGGCACCCAGGGCGTAAGAGGACCTCCATGCAGGGCTTCCCACGGCTCCCGCCCCCACAGGTCCAGCCCCTTCGGCCCCTGCTGGCGGCGCCGGCGCGGAGCAACCATGGCGCTCCCCCAGCGGAAGGGGCGCGGCGGCCGCGCGGCGTCAGCTCCGCGGGGCGGAGCGAGGCGGGGCGGGAGGGCGGAAGGTTCCAGAGAGGCCGCGGGGAGCCATGGCTGCCGCGCGCGAGGAGGTGAGCGGCGCGCGGGGGTGGGAGCGCTGCCCCCTTACCCCGGGGGGCTCCGGTGGGGGCGGGGGCGCAGTAGGGAGCGCCTGGCCCAGCGAGGGCAGCGGGCGCCTCTCGCTGCCCCGGCGCCTGCTGGGGGGCTGGGCCAAGGGTCGCGCTGCTACCGGGGTCCGTTCGTGTTTAATGAATCACAAATGGTTTGTTTTGGAAGGGACCTCAAAGCCCATCCAGTGCCATGGGCAGGGACACCTCCCACTGGATGAGGGTGCCCAAAGCCCCATCCAGCCTGGCCTGGAACACCTCCAGGGATGGGGCAGCCACAGCTTCCCTGGGCAGCCTGGGCCAGGGTCTCACAGCCCTCACAGGGGAACATTTCTTCCTAAAACCTCATCTCAGTCTTCCCTTGTCGTGATGTCCAATTTAAATATCTCCCCTTCCAGTTTAAAACCGCTCCCCCTCGTGCTATTCTTGCGCCCCCTAATCAAGAGCCCCTCCCCAGCTTTCCTGGAGCCCCCTTCAGTACTGGGAGGCTGCTGTAAAGTCTCCCCAGAGCCTTCTCTTCTCCAGCTGAACAACCCCAGCTATCTCAGCCTGGACTCATAGCAGAGCTGCTCCAGCCCTCATAGTCTTCGTGGCCTCCTCTGCACTCATTCCAACAGTTCCATATGCTTCTTATCTTGGGAATTCCAGAACTGGACACAGGACTCCAGGTGGGGTATCACGAGAGCAGAGGGGGAGCTTAAACCATGCTATATATACTGGTCACAAAGTGAACACACAGAATCATAGAATGCCGGGTTGGAAGGGACCTCAAGGATTATCTGGTCCAGCCTTTTTAGGTGATCTCTAGTTTAAATGAGATGACCCTCACAAGCAGAGCCTTAAATTTGTCCTTTGTAGAGGAATCCACCACCTCCCTGGGGAGATTATTCTGATTATTGTGGTAAAAAAATTTCTTCTGGAATCCAATCAGAATCTCCCCAGGAGAAACTTACACCCTTGTCTTTTCCATGAGGTTCCTTCTGAAATGGGAGTCTCCATCCTCTTGGCAGACACCTTTTATGCACTGGAACGTGGCAATGAGGCCAAACAACTCCAGCTGTCTCAGACTTACTTCATGTGGTAGGTCCCCAGCCCTCTGACCATCGTAGTGGCCTTCTCTGGGCTCTCTCCAGCCTGGCCACATCTTTTCTGTGTAGTGGGGAGCAGAGTGGACACAGCGCTCCAGGTGCAGCCTGACAAGTGCTGAGTGGGGTAATGACTTCTCTGCTGGCGATGCCGTTCCTGATGCACCCCTGCATCCTGTTGGCTGCCTTTGCTGCTGCAGCACACTGCTCGCTCATTTGAGCCTGTTGTCCGCCAGGGTCCCCAGGTGCTTCTCCACAGAGCTGCTCTCCAGCCCTAGAGGAGTGACTGGCTTCGTGCGTTATGGGGCACAGAGGGAAAGGATGCTGCTGGCTTGGGAACCCTGAAACTGGGTCGTGAAAGTGTCCTCACCAACAAAACTCAGCTGCAAGCTTTGTGTAAAAAGAACTCTGTCTAATGTATATGCGTGTGGTCTTTTATTTTTAAACCAGTTACAGAAAGATCTGGAAGAGGTTAAAGAATTGCTTACAAAAGCCACGAGGAAGCGAGTTCGTGATGTCCTGATGACAGAGAAACACAAGCTAGAGCTAGAAATCAAGAATCAGCCTCCACCGAAGCCGAAAGATGTGGCAGAGGAAGAAAAGTCATTGCTGGGAGGGTACACAGTGAAAATAAACAATTATGGTAGGATTACTTTTCTGTATGCTTACTAGAGCTCTGACATCTCTCATAAGAAAAGGCAGGGTGACAGTAACGTGAGTTACAGCTGCCATTTAGCCTTCTGGAGAAGCCTTCTAAAGTGTTTATTTCATACTGGAGACTCCACTTTAAAAGCTGCCATGTGCTTACTGTGCTATCCCAGCCACAGCGTGTATTAATTGTGCTTGTGTGATAGGAGTGATGGGATGCATTAATGATCCTTGGTGTACCAGTGGGTGCTTTTCCATTGCCTAGTGCTTAGAAGGAATGAAAGAGTGAGCTTTGGCTTCTCTACTCGCCACTAGGTGAAAGAAGAGGAAATTGCTGAAGATACTTATCAGGAGGGACCAGGGGAGGAAGTGGGTCAAGGAAACTGCAGCAAAAGCAGACAGTTACTTCTGATTTCCCCTGCACAGACAGGGTTGCTCTTCTTTTACCTGAGCTGATACGTGGCTCTTGCAGGAATTTGGGAACAGGGCTGCATGTGAGGATCTCCTTTTGCTCCCAAGTTATTCCTTAATAATTCATGTCTTCCAATCTGAAGATTGTTTCAATAAGGCAGAGATCCCTTTGCAGAGGGATTTGGAATGGAATGCATGAAGTTCATGGAGGAAAGCTAGAACTTAATCTCTTTTTTTGCTTGCAGGTTGGGATCAGTCGGATAAGTTTATTAAGATCTACATCTCTTTAAATGGCGTGCAGAAGCTTCCAGCTGAGAATGTGCAGGTGAATTTCACGGAGAGGTGAGTTCATCTTGTTGCACCACACCACAGGGGAGAACATGGGTGAAGAGCATGATATGAAATGCAGGAACGTATTCTGCTGAGTTGTCTTCTGGATCAGCCCTGCTCCTTCCCTCTTTTTTCTTTAAACTTGAGCAGAGTTAGCTTTTAGTAGCGCGGTCTTTGGAGGATATCGGGGTATTTTCGTTTCACAAGTGCTTGTTGTGCCTCGTCACGCTTGACAGGATATATAGTGTTAGCCCTGGGTTGGTGGTGATAGAACTGAAAAGTAGATTAAGTAAGTCTGCCTTTCCAGGGTTGTAGGGAATCAGTGAGAGAGAAAAAACTAAAGATCTTAAATGTGTTGTGAAGTCTGTATGGGTCCTTCTAAGTCGTCAGTATTAAATCCAACTGAAGATTTCAAAGACCTGTGAGGAAAGTAATTCAAGCCTGCTGGCATGCTTTCCCAAGAAATAGGCCTGGTTTTGGTGACAAGGCACAGTAGTCTTACCATGATTGGTGTATTTGTGCCCTTTGTCTCTCCACTTTCTGGTTCCAGGTCGTTTGATCTGCTAGTGAGGAATCTGAATGGGAAGAATTACACCATGACCTTCAACAACCTCCTGAAACCCATCTCTGTGGAAGGCAGCTCCAGAAAGGTCAGTGTACCTCGTCTGTTAGAGGTGTTTGGGTCCCTCACAAAGCACTACATCCATTGCCTGACCCTGGTTCAAGAGTCTTGGTCCTCACCTTCAGTTCCTCCCTCTATGTGTAAATTCTCTTCACTATGAACATAATTCTTATTAATCTCTAACTGATGTAATTGTGAAATTATTCTCTGGAATCCATGAGCTTCTGTTTCAAGAGATCATGTATGGATATTGTACACTTTTAAAAATAGCTCTCCAACAGGATTTCAGAAATTTAACAGAAAATACCAGTTAGGATCCATTTGCATGCTTGTGCTTTTAAATACCTTGGAGCAATTCTTGGCAATTTCAAGGTCAAAGAGAATTGTCAGCAAGACAGAAATCTTGGCAGCGTTAAATCAATGTTAATATCCAAAACAAAGCCCCAAACCTGCTGTGCCTTTGTAAGGGTGTGTTGGTCCAGAATTGAACACTTAACAATTTACTGCCAGTGGCTGCCACTGGTGATGGTGTCCTTGCTGTCCTACTTGTAGCACCTTTCCAGACTTTCCAGGCTTAGGGATGTGTTGGATGCCTTGTGTGTGTTCTGTGCAGCTCTGTGCTGCACTTTGTGACATCAGATGTGAAAAAATGGTTCCATTTGCAATTGCCCTAAAATCAGGACGGTGTAAAATTAAACCAACTGAAATAGATGAGGGTGGTGCTCTGGTGATTTTTAACAGCGTAAAAGCGAGCAGTGGTCACATACTTGCTAAGCTAAGCTTAAAGCTCCAGCAGGCTCTTTTCTGTTGTGGCACATGGGAGTTCTTTGCGAAATTTAGGTCAGGGTTGCAATTAAACAGGCTTTGCTTGTAACTTCCAAACGCATTGCAAGATTAAGCAATGCCCTAAAACTAATTTGTTATCTTTGGAGAAATAAACTAGGTAGAGCCTCTCACTGAAGTTGGTGTCCTTGGAGAAATCTGGCAAATATAGCCGCCCTTTACCCAACAGTCCTGGGTACTTGTAGCATCTGAGGGTCACCGAGTGGTGTTGCTGCAGCACTGTTTGTTCTTCATTGGTATTGCAGTACTGTACTAGTAGATAGTAATCACACCACTTGGACTTGGATTGTCCACAGTGAGGTTAACGCTTTGTACCCCGAAGCTGAGTACATACTAGAATTTCTATGTGCTACATAAGAATCTATAGTTGAGATAAACCTCTTTCTGTACTCACACATTTAGGTTATAAGCTGATCTTACTCGTGGTGGTTGTGATTACCTTCTCTTTATGAAACATCCTAAATTCATGCCTTGCTGTTCTCCACACAGATAAAGACAGACACAGTCCTTGTGATGTGTAAGAAGAAGCGGGAAGAAAAATGGGAATGTCTCACTCAAGTGGAAAAAGAAAGCAAAGAGAAAGAGTAAGTGTCTCTTCAACCCTTTGTCTCGTTTTCCATGTCTTGTTCTCCAGACAGCTTTAGGACTGCCAGGAGAGCAGATCTGTGCTGTACTGGCTATGAGAGTCACCGTTCTGGGGGACAAGCCCTTGAGGCCCACTGGGTTTTGGTACTGGTAGGACTGGCAGTGGAGGAGATGCACTTTGAGTAGCTGTTTGCCACTCTTCTGCTGTCTTATTTCTCATAATGAAGGCTGTGTTATAGGAAATAGATAAGACCTGCAGTGGGAGTGCTAAAGTTAATTAAACAATTATAAATTCATTTATAGCTTGATGGCTGCATTCACTGCAAAAACTCCTCTAGTGAGGATGAGTTTTGTAGGTTTTATGTATGTTATATAGAAATGCATATATATTCCCTGCCGCTATGCTGTTTGAAATATTTTTTTTGTCACCTATGTGAGAAGTGCCTGCACAAAAATCCCAGGGTCCTTTTGGCAAAACAGGTCTTTGTTTACTGAGATCATTATGCAGAATTTCAAGCTAATTTGTATCGCTTCAAGTGCTTGGGAGCAATCCTATGGGCATCTTAGGCACTGGATGTATAAGGGCGGTAAATTACAGCAGGAAGTACCTGGGGACAGGAGACGTTGTATCATTTATATAATATTATGTAGTGTATTATTCCATGACTTTATAGAATTTTACAGTACACACACAGGTTCTCACCCAGAAAATGTGTACACCTACCTTAATGCATAGAAACACTCCCTTTTGAGAAAATTGCAGAAACAAGGTGCTGGGCCGGATAAAACAAGGTGGAGGGCTGGGTTCTGCCCATGGGCAGTGAGTTTGCCATCCCTGGGATGGAAAGCGGCAGTCTTGCCAGAAGAGGGTATTATATGTATGCTGAAAACGCCGGGCTTGTCTCTCCCAGGTGGTTGGCACTGTTCATCAGTTGGCTTCTTGCACTGAGAAAACAGCTGTGAAATGAGGGGTTAAAGATGAGTCAGTTAACCTCTGGAGGTAATCTGAAAAATAAGCAGCAGAAAATGCTTTTTGGGTTGTGAATGTGGCCACTTCGAAGAGCTCAGTGTGGGGTTTTTTTCTGTTTTAAGTCACTTTTCATTTACAGCACAGACAGATTTTAGCACTTTCTGTGTCTGTTATATTCCACTAGGGCTTCTTAAAATTAATTTTGGGTGGTGCTTCCAGGGTCATGTTTACTGCAAAATGCTTCCCCTAACCCTTAGTGGGACATCTCTAGGTATACTACTCAACTTGCACTTAGTTTAAGGGTACTCCTTGCATGGAAGCTGGCTGAGTTGTGACTGAAGACTGTCAGAGCGTGAAGTTTGCGAAAACAAAATCCTCTCTGTTACCAGGCTGTTTCAAGCAAATACTAGTGTTTAATTTTTAAGTTATGTTCTCGTGTGTCTGTCTTGCAGGAAGGCTGCCTATGACACCTCTGATCCTAGTGAAGGGCTCATGAACCTCTTAAAAAAGATGTATGCAGAAGGAGATGATGAGATGAAGCGCACCATCAACAAGGCCTGGGTTGAAAGCAGAGAAAAGCAATCCAAAGGGGACGTACCAATGGATATTTGAAAGTACTCTAAGGGCCGCCTTAACACTGATCCTCCATGTGAGACGCGCTGTGCTGCAAAGATCATTGTTTACACAATCTTCTTCCAAGCAAAGACCGTCATTTTCCATTTCAGGTTGGAGAAAATATTTAAATAAAATAGCTTATAAAGCATTTCCTTCAGTCAAGTGGTTCACCATTTCCTGAAGAGTGGAGTGTAGGTATATCCTTACCCCTCCTTGAAAAGGTATCTCAGATGAGCGTAGAGTTGTGAAACTGAGAACAGAATGTAAAAGGAATGGAATCCTGAGCCAGGGTGGGTCAAGGCCACTCTGTTGCCAGTGACAGCTGTACCCACCTGGTTGCTGGGATTAATGTTTCTTGTACAGGAATGTACGTTGAACTGTAAAAGGCTGAAGAGAGTAGAACCACTATCTCAGGCACTCGAAAAGTTGAGCAGAAACAAAATGGTCTTAATCCTGTGGTATTAAAATTTAATGATTACTCTCAGAAATTAGTTGCAGGCTGTTTAACCAGTTTATTTTGAAAATGAAAACGGCTCTTGAGTGTGTGTGAACTGTGAGCTCCTTGGGTGTCCTCGAGGCAGCATCAGTTGCAGGAGGGCAGTGAGCTTACCCTGTCTCAGCAGTGTTCGATGAAAGAGAGAAAAGCTCTGATCTCTCCCATCATCCTTCATGGGTTTTAAGGTAACAGAGCAAGAAGTATATTGCTAGCTTATACTCCAAAATGTGACTAAACGGGGTGACAGGTTGCTCTCGGTTTGCTGCCTGTGTGTCTTCCACCTGGTGGAGCGCTGTGGTACTTGGCCTGTCCACTGCAGTCGCTCAGCCCCAGGGCTAGCAAGGGGGACGGAATAGCCGGTTCCCCTTTATTGCCCAGCTTTGAAGAAGAGTACTGGGCAAACATGAGCTTCACAGCAGGCTTGTTGTTAGTGGTGTTTCCCTTATGCTTCCTTCTCCTGTCTCTCCCGAGGACAGATTTGTTTGATGTTACCTGACGAATTAAGGAAGCCTTTCGCTCCTGCTGTGGTCTGGATTAGGACTCACTTGCTACCTTGTTCTTAAAGCCCTGGGCCAAGCACTGCACTACAAGCAGGAGACAAATACTAGCACGTTGTAGCGTCTAATAGGTCCTTTATCCACTTTGTCTGCTTGTTAATATATTAAGCTTGCATAACAAGAGTATCTAAACTTGAGGCCATGGTGTATTTTCAGTTTGTGCTCATCCTTGTTCATGGCAAAATACTACTTTGCCCTATTGTGCAATTTCATTTATGCTTTCACCCAAATTACTGTGGTGACCTTACCATATGGTGGCAAAAAAACTGCTTAAACGAGCCTTGTGCTGTATGTCTTTATTTCTCATGTTGCCCGTATCACAAACCTCAGCTTAGTTCTGCAACCATCAGCTAGTGTTCCCCCTCTCAAAATATAACTGCCTGTTGTACAGATGTGCATAGTACAGCGAGCTGGTACCAATCACAGCCCGTTTAATGAATGGGCATGGCTTCTCATCCTTCCCTTATTAGTTTGATATTGATGCTGGACTCTGAGACGGGACAGTCTTGATTTAATTCCTCAAACATGCAGACTGAGCCTGTTTTGTGTTTTCTCCTGAGTGTATATCCGTGTGGTGATCTACCACATAGCCCTCTGGATCCCAGACATCTCAGCATGGTCAGCAAAATGGCGGAAAACGATTCTGCTGAGTCTCCATCGCCGCTTCACCCCCCGCGGGCGGGATGTCAGGACGCACCTATTTCGGATCCTCACAGGGCAGCTGTCGCGGGGTAGGGCAGCAATCTCTTTGTCGGCCATTTCCTAAAACAGAAGACCCGATCATTGAGTTTTCAGGTGTTCCACAGGATTTTTAGGGGTCTAATTGCCATACTCTAAAATCTAGCTGTAAAGCAGGTGCTACCACAAGCTCCTCTACCATCTCATGAGGATGTTTCAGTATTTGATAGGGAATGTGTTCCTGTCTTCCTCACTTGGACCCTTTCCTTCTGGGCATCCTAACAGTGAATGTAAAGAGATCCACATGGAAGCCCCAAAGTCAACCTTATTACACAGGCTGGACAACCTCCTTCTAGTAATTATCGTTTGTCAAAATCTGCTTGGCTTTGTTCATGCTGCAGGGCGGGCTAAGTCCTTTAAGACACCCAAAATGTGCCCTTATTACAGACCAAACAACCTCAAGCCAGTAATTACAGTTAGTCAAAATCCACTTGGTCTTTTCTCCTTGTTGCAGGGAGGGCTGCTCCTTTAAGATGAGCTGAACTTGAACATGTTCCTTATTAACTACCTTCACAGGCTCTGATGTCAGGAAAAGGGATTTCAAAGTATACAGCCAGAAGAGGGCAAGTCAAAGTGTCTCTGCTCTAGTGAGAAGGCTTAAGAAAGGTCTTTCTGCATACAAGAGTGCTCAGCAGTTCTCAGGAAGCACCAGGCAGCAGCAGTGGAAATGTCAGAATACAAGTGAGCTCAGCAAGGAAAGGCAGCCTAAAGGCAGTCACCTGAGGCCAGGTAAGCCCCCCTACCTGCAGCATTAATACACTGTTCTCCAAAGGACAGAAGGGCTTAAAGAGTCCTGTGTGTTCAGTCATGCTAGGAAGTCACAGCTGGAGGTAAAAGAAAGGTCTGAGGCTGGACTACAACTCCTGTTATGTTGCAGGAAGGCTTAAAAGCAATACTGTAAGGCTGTCTTCTGAAAGGATGTTTGCCTTCAAAGGAAGACAGCATTGAGAGAGCAGCAATGTGACTTTCAGCTTCAGTAACAGCAAGGCCAGTCAGACTTCTCAGAACACATTTCAGTTACTAGTTTTGTCCAGTTGTGCATCTTGCCTGTGTATACATGCACTCGACCTGGTACCACCAAACTCTTGCAGCATTTGTGACCTCCTTACCTCCTACAACCTCATTCAGAGAGGAGTCTGTGCTTTCAGAGAAAACTAACTTAAAATTTGGAGCTCAAATAACAATTTGCTGGGTAGGAAAGAAGTTAATTTCCTGGAGTGTTTTTTTCATCATTCTAACTGCTGCTATGACTTCAAAAGGTGACAAAAGAACACCAGTTGCAGTCCTTCCCCCCACCCCACAAGGACATCCAACACAGATGAGACTTGCCAAGAACATCGTACAGTCAATATATAAAAGCAGATTCATACACTTTCTCTCCTAAGATGTTTTAAGGGTGAAAGGGTCTCACCACAGCTAGGCATGGCTAGACTGAATACGCACAGGGATATTCCTGGTACTTGCAAAGAAGTGTTTAACACTTAGTGAGGAAGGCTGACAGCAGGGCAGGGAATGCCTGCATTTTTAAGAACAGATCCAACACCTGGATCTGATGCAGCTTTTACATGTTTGTTGTAGCTTAGGCAAGGAGGAAAGTTAAGTATTCCTAATTGAAAACATTAGTGGATTTGGCTAGATTGGAATTCCAGGTTTACAAATAAGAGCAAAAAAACCTAAATTTTATTTAAGGAACTATAAAAGTAACCCTGTAGTACCCTATATTATAGGAATCCTGAATATCTGTTAGTGACAGCTGTAAACAGAAAAATGGGACTTCATGGTACATGGCATTAAAGATAATGCTTAGAAAGCGAACTGCCCAGCCACCCCTCATCAGGCTAGCGCGCTGCTGCTGCAAACACCCCGAAAAGCCAGAGGCTCAGAGTGTGCCTGTGCACTAGCGCCAAGTATGCTGGATGACGTGAGCCAGGGAAGTGCCGGTGCCTTGGCACAGCCGCTTGGCTCTGCAAGGTAGCCACCCACTACCTGCAGCTCCTTGGGAAGGATGGAATTCTTCCGGATGGCATTGATCCGCAACCGCTCGTCTGCATACTCGTATGCCAGCTTCCTCCTCTTGACGTCCCGCAGCATCCTCCAGTCCACATAGTAGCCCCGCACCTGCTTTGTGCAGGCTGCAGGGAGCACCTAGGTAAAAAAAATGGAGTTTATAACAAAAGGAAGTGCAGTTTCCCTGACTGGAGATTTCCCATAAACCGCTCTCTTCAACAGGCTTTGTCCTGTTGCGGGACTACACGCACATGGGACGCGGTGTGGCTGACAGAACCAGCCTTGGGCTGCTGGTACCGGGGCCCGAACGCCCTGAGGTTCCATCATCCATCCCGAGGCTCAAGCCACACCAGAAGCTCTATCTACCGTCCTGAGGCTTGATCCACCCCGAAACTCCATCATCCACCCCGAAAGCTCCATCACGCACCCCCAAGGCCCCATCATCCACCCCCAAAGCTCCCTCCGCTGCCCCGAGGCTGCCTCCGCCACCCCGAATCTCGCATCCACCACCCCAAAGCTCCATAAACCAGCCCGAAAGCTCCATCCCCCCGTGCCGCGCGCTGTGCGGGCCCGCAGGGGGAGCGGCCGGCGGCGCTGACCTGCGGTGCGGCTCGCAGCGCCCAGCCCAGGGCCCAGCGGATCGCCTCGCCCGCCATCTTGTGCCGGCGCGCGTGCGCGGGGCGGGGCGGCGGCCATTGCCGCGCATGGACACTGCGCCTCCGCGGTGCTGGGGGCGGTGGGAGCTGAGGGGTTGGGCGCCTCTGCTGGGAGGCTAGAGTGACCCAGGTGTGAGGGGACACGCAGGGAGCATCCCTGTCCCTGCACAGGACACCCCATCATTCACACCGTGTGTCTGAGGGCGCTGGTCGAACGCTTCTGGAATATTGTCAGGCTGTGACTGCTCCCCTGGGGATCCGTTCCAGTGCTCCACCACCATCTGGGGGAAAAACCTCTTCCTAATGCTCAACCTAACCCTCCCCTGGCGCATCTTCCTGCCATTCCCTTGGGTCCTGTCATTGGTCACCAGAGAGAAGAGCTCAGTGCCTGCTCCTCCTCCTCCCCTTGTGAGGAAGCTGCAGACCACAACGAGGTCTCTCCTCAGTCTGTTCTCCAGGCTGAACAGACCCAGTGACCTCAGCTTCTCCTTGTACAATTTCTCCTCTGGACCCTTCGCCAACTCTGTACCCTCCTCTGGACCCTTTCCAGTAGCTTTAGATCCTTTACATACTGTGGTGCCCAAAACCGCACCCAGTACTGGAGGTGGGGCCGCACCAGTGCAGAGCAGAGTGGGACAATCCCCGGCTGCTGATGCCATGCTGGATGCACCTCAGGACACGGTTGGCCCTCTTGGCTGCCAGGGCACTGCTGGCCCATTGTTTAACTTGTTACAAACCAGAACCCGCAGGTCCCTTTCCTCAAGGCTGCTCACCAAGCCTCTCTCTCCCCAGTCTGTGTGGACTCTCTGCCCTCAAGAGCATCAACAGCTCTCCCCAATTTCATGTCGTCGGCCAACTTGATTAGTAAACCTTTGAGTCCTCCATCCAGGTCATTTATGAAGATATTAAAGATTACTGGTCCTAAGATGGATCCCTGTGGAATCCCGCTAGTGACTGGTCACTAGCCTGATGTAACCCGGCCTCATAGAATCAGAGAGTCACTGAACATGAGGCAGCCAGTCCCTGGCAGCCAGGAGGGCCAACTGTGTCCTGGGGTGCATCAAGATCAGCATCGCCAGCTGGTTGAGGGAGGGAGTTGCCCTGCTCTGCTCTGCACTGGTGCAGCCCCACCATGTGTACTGGGTGCAGTTTTCGGCGCCACGGCATAAAAAGGATGTAAAGGTACTGGAGAGTGGCCAGAGGAGGCCACAAAGCTGGTGAAGGGTCTAGAGGGGAATCTGTGTAAGGTGCAGCTGAAGTCACTTACTCTGTTCAGCCTGGAGAAGGGGAGAGCAGGGCAGCTGTGTTTCTTCAGCCAGGACTGAAGACCTCTCTTGCTCAATAGCATCACCTCTGTAATCGGTACTTTGCCAGCCGTGGAGGTAGGAACATGTGTGTTGTCTTGTGGCGTTGTCTTTCTGTAACAGGGCTGCCCAGGATAGAGCATTCAGCGCTTTCAACTTTAAAAAATACAAACTGAGATAGAAAATGCAGAGCCCTGGTGTGAGTTAGCGCTGTTCAGTGTGGTATTTGATTTCACCACCCTTGTTGCAGTGACTGAAACTGGCAAGGACTGGTGATGGACGTTGATAGCACTTTGTCTGCTGCTGTCTCAGCACAGCTTCTGGTTGCACCAAAGAAACTGGTCAGAAGCTGAGACGGTTTATTAGCTAAAAACTGGGCTCAATAATGCACATGGTTAAAATAATCATGTGGGTACCTTAATGCCTACAATGTGTTATTTGCTTTCTTTAAAGTTCTCAAGGTGTTTTTTAACTATTGTGCTGGATAAGTGCACTGTTGTGTTTAAGTACTGCAGATTTTAAAAGGCATTAATACTTGATTAATACATCATTAATACTTCAAATGTACTTTCAATATGTGGGTCTTCATGATAATTCTGGGATGTTTGCTACTGAATCTATAGGTCTGGAAAGGCTTTCTGGCTTTTGATTGGAAGCGGAGTATAAAATTAATAGGAAATGGTTCTTTCTGGTAGTGTGCAAGACTGATTCTCTCTGGGGGAATTGCTTCCAAACCCAGGGCATTCCTTAGGTGGTTTTTGGGAGGGCAACACCCCGAGGCCTCTATTGGTTCCTTTCATCTGGTCCATAGGGACTTAAATTCAGGAGGGACTGGGAAGAGGAGAAGATTTGTTAACCTCTAAGTTTGCTTAAATTCCCTTTGCAAGTGGTGGCTGCATCAGAAGGGCTCTGAATCAGACAGCTGAGAGTACTTCAGAGGTAAGAGAAAAGTGTTTTTATTTCCTTGACATTCCTGTTGTTTGTTCTGAGTGAAAAACCCAGCCAATCTTTCTGACTTCCTGTAGCAAATACCCTCCAAAGCTTTGAAAGCCTTACACAAACAGCAGTAATCCTGTATTATGGGCATGTATTATTCTTGCAAAATGAATAGTAGTATTTAATGTCACTCCAGTTTGAAGGGCTTAAGCTTTCCCAGGTTGTCCCCTCCAACTGTACAAAACCATGTCTGCTGCAGTAAACGGGTGGTTTGCTTTTGGCTTTAACAGATCCAGGGTTTAACCTAGAAGGTAATTATTTTAGAATGTTTGTTCCTGGCAGTTCCCATTGTAGGCTCTGATTTGTGTGGCAGTTTTAAAAGCCCTTCTTTTTGTCATGAGATCATGCTGGAATTTGATCATAGTTGCATATTATAATTGCAACAAACACTCTTAGTAATTGTTCAGTGTTTTATCACCCCAAAAGCTATTCCTGTGCCTTCTAGTGCACCTTTTCACGAACTTGGTGGTGGAAGCCAGTAGAAGTTCTTTACCATTTAAAATGAAATATATTGCTTTGTCCACAGTAAAACTACTTTATTGATAATACTGGTTTTAATAAAAAACCCCATTCAATGGATAAGTAAAATTAATCAAATAGTTGGAGTTACAAAACTTTTGCACTATGCGGGCAACAGAACAAAGATTTGCTTCAGGAAACACTGACTGACTTAAACTGGAAGCTAATGTTTGAACAGAAAGGACCTAATTAATTTGTTACAAAATGTGTATCCTAGCTAGCAAATGTGCAAACACTGTTAAGGCTGTCTGCACTTTCTAATGA
Source organism: Neomorphus geoffroyi (assembly GCA_033558235.1). Classification (NCBI taxonomy): domain Eukaryota; kingdom Metazoa; phylum Chordata; class Aves; order Cuculiformes; family Neomorphidae; genus Neomorphus; species Neomorphus geoffroyi. The sequence continues at coordinate 6,442,209 of JAUMJM010000074.1, forward strand.
GTAAGTAGGATTTCAGAAGCAATCTCTCATTCACCTATGAATGGTTAATACACCTTGCTTATCAGACGTTGCAGAAGAATTAGCATGAAAAAAAAGGTAAATATAAGAATTAATCTAGAAACACAATATCTACCTGGCTGATTATAATTCTGTTTTTCTATTCGTTGTTTTAAATCATTTCAAACTTCTGTAGTGCTAGGTAATATTCATTCAGTCTGGAAGTAAAAAAGGTAGATGCTTTCAGAAGAAGTGATCTTGCTTAAATTAATGCTTAAAGACTGCATAACGTTGAAAACAGAATGCTGGTTAGCTTTGGAAGTCCCGAGATGTATTTTATATGCCACCAATGCCAGAGGAAAGAAAATCTGATGCAGAGCTTTCTACAGCAGATGAGATTTGGAATAGTAGAAGAGTTTCACTGTGGAAAATAAAGACAAATAATCCAGTTGGTTAAAATAAATTGCACTCATGGGAAGTCTGTAAAATTAGTAGCTTGTCTCAGCTGAATGCTTAACCAAGCAAAATATGTAAGACAGAAGGAAAATGGTCTAGGCTTCTTAGCAACTTAGTAGTATCACCATTTTGTGCATATTTTGACCCTCCCTTCATCTTTGTCAGACTGCCAACAAAAAATAGTAGCCCCTATGACTGAGTTCTGCTCTTTGGTGTTACTGACTTGTGCCATTCTTATTGCTAAAAGTACTGCAAGATGTAGGGAGCACAATTGTATTCCTGCTTACTCAGAGAGAGCTGTTTATCAGCTTCTAGGCTGCTGCATCTTTTTCTGTATTTAAGAACACAGCTTTGCCTTGTGCTGCTGCAGGCGTAATTGCTTCTCTCCTCAGGCTGCTGCTGCACACAGCCCGGCTCCCGCATTGTCATCTCCATGCTCTGAAGTGTGGCCAACATCCATTTGAGGGCAGAGTGCATGATAAATATCCATCACTGGTTTGTTTGGATATCAGCAGTGCTTCTGTGAACTTGTTAAGGACTTGCTGACCTATCTTCTAGTATTTGTTATTTCTCTTGTGTTCTCCAAGAAACCTCTGGCTTTAGGACGGTTAAACATGCCAATTTTCTAACTGGGCAGTTAGGAAACTGCCAGCTCTCATGTCTCTAGTACCATGGTACCACTTAGCAGCTTCTGTTCCAGCCCTGGTGTGAAAAATGCTGTGCTCAACAAAAGCTGCAGCGTGTACTGTCTCTTGGTACAGGTCTTGGCCTGTGGCTCCTTTCACTGCATCTCCTTTTTCTCTGGCTATTTATCTTCAATGTGTTTTGCCTCTAGTGTTGCATTGTATAACTGTTGCTGCTTGGATATTCCACTCTGTCCCATTTCTCAATCTTTGATTCCCACCCCATCCCCACCCCACCTCCCCCCACCCCCTCCACCCCTCCTGCAACCCTGGAGCTATCCTAGGCCTGCATTTCATTTGCCTCTTACTACAAGTCCCCCTTCCCCTCCTCAATCCCATCTCCACATTGCCTGTGTATCTACATCCATGCCTTTGTCAGCTTTAGCCTGGACTGAAGCAGCTTCCAGCTGTGCATCTCCTGTGGCTGATGGGGGACCAGCAGAAGACAAGGCCTGTACCACAAATCTTCAAGCACTGACCTGTAGAATGGAAAAAGGCTTTCAGAGTTAGATTGTTGAAGTCTTTCACATAAATACTTTACATTTTCTCCAGCTTTGATCATCCCACGCTTTTCTGTGCGAAGGTTGAAGAGATGAGAGCAGGGCTTCTTCCATCCCTTTCCTTAGGAGAAAGTGCTGGGGAGCTGTGACTGTTAGACATTCCTTCCTAAATCTGTCATTTCCCTAATCTGCTGTGATTGCCGGGTATATATTATGACGTGATACTCTCCACGAAGAATCAGTTAAACCCATTCTTTTTAACAACAGGGGAAAATCTCTTTATTACATGATGAGGAAACCAAAAAAGCTGTCCTCCTCTTTCATTATGCTTGACAGAAATGCTTATGTTCAGGGTTTTTTCCTTCAGAATGATCTCCAGGCCCAGGAACATAATCTGAGATCAATTTGTGGTTCCACGAAGCCCTAATTAGTAATGACATCATGTTACAACAGAATGCTACTCAGCACTTGCTGCTGAGAGAAGGGATTTTGTGTGTATGCGGTTTAAGGGGCATTGGTTTGAAGTCCTCATCTCAAGGGGATTGGGAATAAAACTCACAAAACAAAGCCTTGGGGTTTCCTGCAGTGGACTATGGTGAGAACTTGTAGAATTAAATTTGTTCAGAGCTTTGAAGCAAACTCTTAGGACTGGATTTGTTCCAGAAAGCTGCACAGGAGAAGAAGAAAGGTATAGTTTAGTTTCTGTGGCCTTTGAGAGAGGAGGGTCTTGGGAAACAGAATAGCAGCTGAGTCGGGGTGGGAAAGCTGCATCTTCATCACAAACAGGTATGGGCAAAACCTCAGGAGACGGAGACAGGGAAGAAGCCCTTTCCTTAGAAACATACTTTCTCCCCCTTCTTTTCTCCTGCTGCATGTTAAATGTAGTTGATAAGTAATGAGTGGACAAAAAAAACCCCAAATGAATTACTATTTGGGAATAAGCAAGAGAGGTGACTCCCTTATTTTATTTAATTTGTGTAGAGAAAGAATTGCAGGCTGAATCTTGAGATCCATACCCTATTTTTGTTGATGTCGGTGATGATTTTCCTTGAAGAGAGATGAGCTTGCACTAGAGTGACCTGTTGTATAGGTACAAGCACGTGTAATCTGTATTTCCAGTGGTGGTATGGGTTTGGTTTGTGTGTAGCAACCAAAGCTTCGTGTTTCTGAGCATGCACACCTTCCTGTAGCCGTGCTGACAATGACAGGGCAAGAACCTGATGGTAGGGATACTTCCAAAGTTTTGGACACCTTTAAAACATATAATGATGTTTCATAGTTAATTTTCATCATAAGCCAGGACTGTATGACTTTCAGAAATGTGATTATAATGGAGATAGCAGAGGAGCTGATGTTTAGGAGTGGAGTCCTCTGTTACTTCAAAGAGCATTATCTGGGGCAGCACTATTGTCTGGGTTTGTCTGTGCTGTTACTATGGATACCTATTGCCGAATGCTTTTGAGTTATCGCATTACTTAATTTAGCACTTAGGTAATGTTTTTTCTTCTGCTTGTGCAATGAATAACACGACTGCTTAGTAAGTCACATAAGGTGGCATTTTGTGTTTGTGTGCTGTGATATGAAATTCTCGGTATTTAACCAAGTGTATATCACCTCCTGTACAGACTGGCGTCAACTATTAATGCCAAAATTCAGTGTGTAATGTAACTTTAGGTTTCTAACTTTACATTTTTATCCTTCCACCCATGTTTGTTCAGTTTCTTCCTTCCTGTTATTCTTGTCTAGGAGGCGTTCCTTTCTTAAGTCCAAAATTCTTGCTTGGTTTAGAGAGCAAAAAATTTACAGCAAACACTTCTGTTAAAGACTTTACCTGAGAACTTTAAGCTACATGTTAGGACTCCAGTTTTGACCTCTAAATGTCAAGGAAGTTAAACAGTAATCTTTTTATTTATTTTTAAGTCTTAGTTTTGAGACTTAATCAACCTGACAACCAGCTCTTCCTGTAGTTTCATTTCAAAAATATTTCTACCCTGCATACATAAATTGGAAAACAAATGGGTTTACAACACATCCTCTCACTCCATGTGTTAACAAATTTGCTCTAGTAGCTTCTAAATGAACTTTGCCAATGCTGAGATAACAAATCAGGCAATTGAGCTGAAGCAAAATAAACTTGATATCCCTCAAGTGAATACAGAGTTCAGGCACACAAAATGCCAAAACATTGGTTTCCAGTGGAGGAAATCTTTTAATTCTCCCCAATCCAGAAAACAGTGTAGGCTATACCTACGTTAGAAGCAAAGAATAGGTTTATTTTCATGTATAATTTGAGTCCTATGGCTAAAACCTGGTACTGTAAATCTAAAGGGCCTTTTTGTAGTGGCGGACTAAATCAGAAATCATCAACATGAGACCTTGAAGCTGAAGACAGCTGGTTCAGCTCTATCAGGAGAGTTGTTCCCCAGGTGAGGGTTTTGTAAGATGTAATTGACAACAGATTTGAAGCCAGGTAAAGATCTCAGTCTTGACTCTACGGAGCAGATGTCCCCAGCTGCACAGAAACCCATCTTCTGTCTCCATTGGGCAGAGGCAGAGATGGGGATTCTAGAGCTGGGGCTGACACCTGGTCAGGTTCTGAGTCCACTTCTCTTAGCTGATCTTCCTCACTGGGAAAGTGTTCTGCACTTAGTCCCTGTAGATACTCAGTCTTGGCATCCCCTTCAACACCTTCCTCAAAACATGGGCGAAATGCAGCTGTCCTGGGAAGGAGATCTCACGTTCTACTGCGTGGACTTGTACTGAAAGATCAATGCCAGCTCGTTGAATGTTTCATGCACAGTTATCAAGCTTCTAGTTGAAAACCATACAAACTGTTGGATGTTACCGTGGCCAAAAAGGTGATCCATGTCACAGCTGGGAGACTCATAGAGTGTCTGTTGTAATTGTGGGGGAATGGGAAGTGCTATGGCATAGTTAATAATTGTGGTGGATCATGATATCAAATCTCATTTGAAATTTGCAAACTTAAAGCCCCTGGGTGGGGGGGTCTAGTTTGTATCTAACTCATCCAGTGTGACTCTTTTCCCAGGTATTGACCAATCTAGTATTGAATCAGGGCAAAATGGGGTTTGTCTTTCATAAAATCATGAAAACCAACTTTATGGCCGCATTTATTAATTTTTCCTTTTCTTGAAAGCAGCTGTGCTGTTTGAGGAGTCAGTGCTGCCTCTAAAAGTCTGCCAGATGAATTTCCAGAGCTGGCTTGCCTTCCCAATAGAAATATTGCTATGCTGTGCTCTTCAGACATCTGCCATTCAACAACCGGCATCTCGCAACTGCACCAGCGATGGTCAAAGAATATCCTTCAGCCACTCCTACAAGATTGACCTGCCCACATCTTCCCAGATCAAGGTGGAGGCAGATCCATTACAGCATGAAGACAGTAGTGAGGTGCAGCTCGACCCTGGGGAGACTGAGGAAAACGAAGAGCAGAATATCATCTTTAGGCACAACATCCGTGTGCACACACCCAAAGGGGACTGTGAAGCTTTGACCCACATTAAGGCTCTGCTTGAAAGGATGGAGAAACTTGAGAAAGAAGTGGCAGAGCTGCGAGAAGTCTGCAGCCCTCAGAAGTGCTGTGGGGGAAGCCAAGGTAAATAACGCTTGCAGTATCTGTTCTTACATCCCAGGTACAGCCTATTTACTGCAGAGATCTAGGGACTGGAATCCATTTGTCAAGATTATAGGGCCTCTCTGTGAATGAAATGCTAGAGTCCTACTGGGGGGATGGTGATCTGGTTTCTGTGATGTGAAAGGAAATCTGAAGGTCCCAATATGCAGGAGTACATACCATTTCTGGAACTGGCAGAGGGGAAATCTCCCCAGGCATCTGCAAGAAGTGGAAGGGAACAGTTCCTGAGTTTCACCTGAGTAGGTGAGAGGATTCAATAGAGCAATTTCTCAGGGAGGAGAAGGTGGAAGATGAGCAGGACATTTCTTGTTGCTGACTTTTCCTTTCTCTGAATTTTTCAGTTGTTGAGTATTTGTCTTTTTATTTCCTACTTGACAACTGACTAAAAGAAGAGCAGAATTTAAGATGATAATGATGTTTTGTGGCAACCACTGGCTCAGCCTGTGATGAGAGGTTTATATAGCATGGTCTCTAAGAAGAGATTTGACAAACCAATGTTGTTTGGCGAATAGAGACAAGAAGTGCTAAGAGTTTGCTTACATGAAAAATGAAGGTGTCTAGCAGATGAGAATAATGTGCTCTCCATCTTTACAGTAATTGTGGCAAGAAATGGTGTGCTTACATTACAACCAGGAAGGTTCAGGTTAAAGGCTGTGAAGAGCTTTCTAAATGGCGGTCAGGGGGTGGTTATGGAATCTGCATTCTGGCTGATTGCAGACAAATGTATTGGGAAGGGTAAGGTTGCAACTGGTCCCTCCTTGGGCCAGGGGAAGATGGACAAGGTGATGTTTTCAGGTCTTTTTCAGCCCGTGTTTTCCAGTGATAGTTATGCTTTCCTTTTAATCGCCTTGAACATGACTTTGTCCTACCTGTCCATTGCTCTGCTCCTAATATTTTCCTTTTTTTTTTTTCCTCTTTCCTTTTCTCTCCTCTGCATGTCACACTTGTGCCTCCTGGCGCTGCTCTGGCCAGGTGTCTCACATTGCAGTGGCCATGGGACTTTCCTCTACGAGACCTGTAGCTGCAAGTGTGCCGAGGGCTGGGAGGGCACTGACTGCTCCCTCCCCACCTGCCCCAACCACTGCAGCAGCCACGGGCGCTGCGATGGTGGGAAGTGCATCTGTGATGAGCCTTACTTTGGTAAGGACTGCAGCCAGCAGCTCTGTCCTGAGAACTGCAGTGGCAATGGGATCTGTGACACAGCCGAAGGGGTCTGCCAATGCTACGAGGAGTTCATTGGGGAGGACTGCAGCGAGAAACGATGTCCCGGGGACTGCAGTGGCAATGGGTTCTGTGACACAGGGGAGTGCTACTGCCACGATGGCTTCTTTGGCCTTGACTGCTCCCAGGGTAAGGCATGCCTGTGAGTTATTTCTCCCTTCTCTCCATTCTGAGCTTCCCTCTCTATCTCCCATAAACATTTGATTAATTCTATAGGTGAGCCAACCCGGGGTCACCATGTTATTTTCGTAGTTCCTGCTGGGCTAGATGCTGCTGACTGGTCCTTGCCTTCAAGTCCTTTAAGTCCAAAGGCAAGTGGTTCCCATCTCAGTATCTGTAGCCAAGTGCTCCTCTCCCATAGATTTCAAATTTCCTTTTCTGTTCCAATTTGGGTTACATTTCTGCATCCTGGGAGACTTACACTGAGCGCTGTTTTTATTTATTTATAATTTTTATTATGTTCATTTTTTATGTCTCTCAGATCATGAAATGACTTATTTTTGTTTTATGTTGCCACGGTAATTAGAATGTCTGGACATCTAGAAGTTACTATCAAGCATACAACAATGTAATTAATGCCTTGCAATTCTTTGTGAAGGAGAAACAGAGGTCAAGGACACACTGAACAGCAGGTATTTGCCTGTGCTTTTCCTGGACTTTGTTTGTTGGTGCTCCATAATAGCACTGTGGGATATCTGAAGATGCATAAACCAGCAGTTTAAAACAAAAAAACAGGTCAGTTGTTTTGGTATCTCAACACAATAGTAGTTTAGCCAGGAAGTCTGTGTGTTGGTGCCATAATCAGGAATTGGAAAGTAAAATCAAGAGAGACTCCCGAGGAGCCAGGGTTCCCAGTGAGCCCTGCGTGAGCTCTCAGCCCAGCGCTGGATCTATAAATGTGTGGCTCATTTCCTGCTTGCTTTGGCCATTAGGGCCTCCGCCTGCTTCCGGAGGAGAAGCTGCTGATGGAAAGAGATTGATGAGAGTGAGCAGCAGGTAAGATTGTTCTGGCATGGCCACAACCACCCATCCTCCTAATTCAGCTCAGCAATTAGTGCTGTGCTGGTGATGAACCTTTTGCTTCAGGCTAGGAGCTCCTCTGCTGCCAGAGAGCATAAGGAGGAGGTTTGCAAGCCTCACCAGCTCTGGGCAGTGCCTCCTTCCCCTTCACATCTTCATGGGGCCACTTCCCTAGCCCTGACTGGACATCTCTTTGTCCAGCCCTGAAGTGCTTGGCTTTATCCCATTGGTTGGAGGAGATGGCTCTGGTGCATCTCAGGGCAGAGTAAAAAAAAACCAAACAGGTTGCAAAAATGGATCCTGTCAGGCTGGAGAGTCACTGCCTTTGCAGGAACCCTTCGTCAGAACGCCCTGCTCGGAAACACAAACTCTCCCTGGCACTGTCCTGAACATCTGCCACATCTCTTCAGAGAAGCAGATACAATCCTCTTCTGAACTATGCTTAGACAAGGGATAAACCACACCATATGTATTTAAGTTCTTTGTTATTGTACTGGAAAGTGGGATTATTCAAATCCAGCTTCTGTTATCACAAGGAGAGGCAGGATGGATGTTCTCACATTTTGTACAAAGTTTTCATCAAAAGCAGTGGCGTGCACACATTGAGGGTGGAATTTAGCAACAGCTGTGAATTACACAAGGGAATGAATGCTGCCTTTCAAGTGCGGAGAATTTGATTAAATTATCTGACCTGATGTTGCTGATGCTGCCTTTTTACAGGCACTTGCTATCTGTGTTTTGCTATTGGTTAGTGCCTTGCTAGTGAAATGCAGCTGGCAGATGGGCTGATCAGTTTGATGTGCTTACTGGTAATTAACGTCAGGTAAGCTTTCTGATAACTGTTCTACATGGCTGCTTTCAAGGGCTGCTTTAAGACACTGATGAGCTGCCTGTCTTGTGACAAAATGGTTAAGGCACTATTGGTGTCCTGATATTTTTTACGTGTCACAGATCTGCCCAGGTCTCCTCCAGGCACCAAGTGTAAGTTTCCATCAGTGTAAAAGCTCAGTTTTCTACCTCTGCTATGGAGAAGTTGTGTTCTCCAGCTCTAGGAACTAGTTAACATTTTAAAATAGCTCTGACAAGCATATGAAAAGAAGTTTTTGGCTTTTCTTTCCCTTCCTAGAGACATTAGAAGGGACAGTTTTATGAGACAGTTTTCCTCATGCCAGCATGGGTTTAGAAGCTGGAAAGAAACATCAAGGAAGTTGTTATATTTGTTACTGACTGTAATATTCATTTGTATTTAACAATATGCTGTTGGACAGAAGGAAATGGACAAACGCAAGATGACCACAGACTGAGAGTTCCAGTTCTCCATTCTGTCTGTACTTAGAATAGTTTTGAAAAAAAATTCTTGCTTGGCCTTGTGAGCCTTGAACCAAATGCTAAAACATCATCCTCACTGCAATGCTTTTCTTTGTTTCTTTTCTAGTGCTTGCTCCTCAGAACCTGCAGCTGCTGAACTCCACAGAGAGCTCTCTGGCTGTCAGCTGGGATCAAATTGTAGATGTGGATAATTACCTCATTAGCTATTACCCAGTAGGGTATGAGATGTTGGTGAAACAAGTCCATGTGCCCAAAGAGCAGCTCAGCTATGAGATTGTGGGTCTCCGCCCCAGCACCACCTACAATGTCACGCTTCATCATGTGAAGAAGGGGATTACCAGCGAGCCCGAGTATCTAGAATCGAGTACAGGTAGGAGCGGGCAGTCTTTTTCTTTGGAGTCAGAAGCTGTAGGTCTTTAAAGCTAGATTCAAACAAGTGGAGCAAGTTGTTTGGCTTTGCTGGTTCGTAACATCCTGTCTGAGCTCTGGAGAGCACTTTCTCCTCCAAGTCTCAGCTGCATTTCTTTGCCATTGTTCTTTTCTGGAGAATTTATTTCCAGATATGTGGGGTTGAGCATATTACAAATTTCCTATCTCTTCCTTTATCTTGTCCAAATCCTACTTGCCTTGACACCCCTGAATTCCAAGGAATCCATAACATGGCCTACGGAATGAAGCAGGAATGGAAGCGTGCAACAAAAAGTCCAGCATGTTATTAAGAATAATCCACTATTTGACTGGATGCAGAATTAAAATTGGCAGGATGTCATTCCTAAATACTAATTTGCCAAACATGCCTGCAGCAGCAAATTTCCCTCATAGTGTCTTCCCTAGACTGAAAGAGATGGTGCTATTGAGGCTAGGAAGCTGGGTATGGAAAGACTACATATTTGACACATTCTCTCTCTCTCTCTCTCACTGAAATGGCATGTTGTTAGCAGCTGATAGTATGCTGTCTGCCTGCACATGGCAAAAATAGAGAAAAGTTTGGTTATTTTGACATTTCTCTTACTTCTAGCACAACAGGTGGGAGCTGAGAGCCAGAAAACTCTTGAGTTGGAGTGTTACCATGGCAAAACCTAAGCCTGTTGAAATAATGATTGTGCTGTACTTGCTTAACTCTTCAGTTTGGCTCAGGAAAACTTCTCAGGTCTCAGAGCAGATGACTGGGGAGGGAGCGGGGGCTGTTTAGCAACTTCCTATCTTGCATTCACCTTTTGGTGCTGATCCTGCTTCCTCATGGCCCTCTGCTGTCTTTCCCAGCCCTGTCTGCACTTAATGCCATCTGGGTGACGGAGGAGATGGAGCACTCCCTGGAAGTGGAGTGGGAGAACCCACCAACAGCTGTGGATTACTACAAGCTGAAGTTCAGATCCCTGGTGGAGATGGATGAGAAGCAGGTCATAGTTCCCAAAAGCAATGACCCTAAGAGCAGACACATCATGACTGGTGAGGACCTGTGAGTGTTCAAAAATAGGCAGGGAGAAGTGGCAGGAGTGATCCATGTTTGGGCTGTAGTCCTGAGATGGTGGTTCTCATGTGCAGATGGCCTGTTTTCCTTCACCTTGTGCCTGCTGTAGGACAGGGTGAGATCTGTTTGAGTTCTCCTATCCCATAATGATGACTATCTCCACAGGGAGAAAGTTTCTACATCCTGAGGACAGCAAGCTTCAAGGCATATTCACTCAGCTTTAATTCTGTCCTTGTTAGGAATAAAGTATTTTCTTCTGTTTCAGAGCTGGTAGCACTGATGTTATGAAACCCCCACTTACTGCGGTCAATGTATGCCCTAAGGGCAAGCCTGGGCCAAAATGGCTATCGAGGCATTCTCAAGACAAAAGGAAGTTAGATAGAAATCTAAACTTTAAGTTCTTTTCTTCTACAAACCTAGAAATGGATAAACTAAATAAAATAGCTTTCTTTAAGTAAAATTACCGTCTTCCCAAATTGTTGGTGATGCTCCCTTTTTCTCTTTGTAGGCTTGAAACCTGGCACAGAGTACGAGGTCACCATCATACCTGTGAAAGACAATACGGAGGGGAAACCATCCTCAGTGAGTGGTAGGACGGGTACGTGGAAAGGTTTTTTTTAAAATACTGATGTTACTACAGGTTTTGTGGAAGGATCTGTCAAGATGGCAGTGAAGAAGGTGCATGGCTGGCTGCTTCTTCATGCGTGACATGCAGCCAGGTCAGCTTATGTCTTGTTTAAGCTTGTCTAGGCTGTATATTAAACACTAAACCTAGCCCTAACTCAGTCTTTTGGCTTGGTTTTAAGCCTACAGTAACTTCTCCCTTTACCTGACTAATGGCTCCAGGCAGACGCAGGATAAGCATAGTAAGCTGACTTCTAAGTGTAGTAACAACCCTCCAACAAGCTCAGAGCTAGGTCCAGCAGTAACTCCAAGTTTGCTGGTTCATGACCTCCCTCACTAGATCATTGAAAAGATGACCTTGCTTAAACCTAGCACAGTGATTTGTGGTCTCAGTATGACCCTTCCTCATGGATCCTCTTGGCAGGTGTCGCAGACTGCCTCACAGCTCTTTTGCTGCTGCTTTTGTCTGGCCTGTGAGTCCAGGAGCAATAAGGAAGAGGCTAAGTTCTTCTTCCTTCCTGTATTGCCTGGCTCCAGTGTTATTTTTCTGTTGACTAGTCTGTGTGAGCGGAATGGTTGGACTGAGGAGCAGATTTAGCGCACCATTGCCAGGCTTGCATTTTGGCTGGGGAATGTCGTGTGGTTCGATACGCCTGTCTCCAGGGTGGTGAAGCTGTGCTTCTCCTGTGGGCTGCACAATGGTGTGGCCCTGGTGTTTCTGTGCTGCCTTGAGTCTTTGCCTCTTACATGTGAAATGATGGAACAAGTTTCGGCTACTTGCTGACCCTTAGAGGTCAAAGCTTTATCTTGTTAACAGAGTAGAACGTAGTCACCTCCAGCATAGGGAGAGCACAGGAGCATCTTTAAGCTGACTTCTGCTCTGGCTGTGTGCTCTACAGCTCAGAAGGCCTGGAAATCTGACGCTTATTTTCCTATAACTGGGAGCCCAGCCATTCCAGATCTGAGTGTTAAAGTAGATCTGGGAGCCTTGTTGTTTCATTGATGCTTCAAGATCTTCAAAAACATGGCAGAATATTTTTGAGCTACTGAAAAACAGACCTAGAAGAATTTTGAACTCTACCTGTAAGATTCTGCAAACTCTAAAACTCAGCTCTCTTGCCAAAGGGTAAGTGTGCTGCATCCAAAGACTGAAAAAACACCAAGTCAGGCCTGACATTCCAGGAGCTGTTTTGTAAACTATTCCATTAAAAGAAAATTGATTTAAGGCAACCTACAACCTTCACGCTGCCATGGTGAGGCTGCTGCTGTTCCCTATGTAGATTCTGACTATTTGGAAAACGTTTAGCTTATGTTTCCAGGCTTTTCCTCACAGACATGGGGGCTGCAAAAATTCTTTAAAAGGAAAATCAAATCCACAATGAGTAATCCCGCTCATATTCTTATGTAACCCCTGGAACTTAGGAGCTGTGACTGAGGTAAATACCAGCTATTGCAGGAGCTACCACTAAACTCTGATTCACCACCTTAAAATAGCAGAAGCCTTGGGGGAGTCTGAGACAGGTCCACAGGGTAGGCAGAAAGGGAGAAGGAACAGATGTCTGACACTGCAGGCAGAGAAAGGGTGTGACCATATTCAGTGCTGTGAGGAGGGCAAGCAAAAAGGTAATGCTCAAGTTGGTACCCATAGAAGGTGAGACAGCTTGGAAGCTCTGCCTGCAGAAAATAGTGGAAAGTTTCATCTAAATCATAAACAGTCCTACTTTTTCTCCACTCTGACCACTCTGGTTTCTCACGGATGGCTTTTTTTCTCGAGGGGCTGTAGGAGGAACCCAGGTGACTTTGTGTTGTAGCTGGCCAAAGCAGCAAGGCAAAAATGAAGGAAATGGGCAGATGCCAGGACAGGTACTGTAGTAGGTTAATTCAGCTGAGTTTCCTAATCTTGCACTTTGAAATGTTCTCTCAGGAATTGATAGCCCAACCAATGTGGCAACTGACCAAGTGACAGAGGATACAGCCACTGTCTCATGGAATAAAGTTGAGGCTCCCATAGACAAGTACATGGTGAGATACACCTCAGCTGATGGGGACATCAAGGAAATAGAGGTGGGGAGTGAAAATGACACCACCACCTTATCGGATCTGAAGCCAGGCATTGAATATGTCATCCACATCTGGGCGGAGAAGGGAACTCAGCGGAGCAAGAAGGCAAGCACCAGAGCTGTGACAGGTAAGCAGCAGTGGAGGGACCTGAGTTTGAACTTCAAACTCCTTCATCGATTTTACATTTCTCAGTACAGCTTCTCCTGCTTTACACAGGCTTTTCAGGCAAAAGAATTCATGTCATTCTTACTAATGTGGCTGAACAGGCCTCCAGCTCAGCACGAAGACTCTGTTTTGAGGCCTGTTATGGGCACGTGCTATGGCAAGGCACCAGTTACTGTCAGAACAGGGAAGAGTAGAACACAGCCCAGATTAAAGCCTTATAGCTGGAAGGTGTAATTCATACCTTGCCTTTAAAATGCCATAAACCACCTCCAAGTTGGCTGTTGTGGCCTTGCCCATCGGTACAGTGAGCTCCTACATGTTTTGCACAGATAGTCATGACAGTGTTTGTTAAAAAGGAAAAATGTATTTATTGGGATCTTGGCATAAATTAAGAACCACGTGGGGCATCAAATGTCTGGAATAGGACATTTGGTCGCTGTCCCTTGGTGGCACCCTTTGCAAGGGTGCTTGCAGCATCATCTGCAGATGTTTTGGAAAACTCTTGGAACTACTGTTTTGCTCAGTTCTTGTAGTCCAGCTGGTTGTGGTGTAATGTGGCTGTGTGTACAGGAGCATTTTCTACCGCTATTTACAAATGCCGTGTCTATGTAAAGTAACAGACACTGCTGTTGTAGAAGAAGCAGATATTGTAATACAGGAGTAACGGCAGCGGGTGGTACCCAACTTATTTCACTGGTCCTTAATCAAAAGCATGTGGTGCTTCCTGGGCTGCTATCAAGCCTAACAATAACAGAGGTTTAAAAACCAAAGTCACGCTGTTTTAGAATCGGGGAAAATTAAAAATATCACGGGGTTGGAAAAGACCTTTGAGATCATTGAGTCCAACCTATGACCCGACACCAACAACTGCCCTTTGACTTGTGACTTTAGACTGGTCCTAGGAGACCACCAAGCAGGCTTAAATTTGCCCTATTCAGTCAGCCATAAGGATTTTGGTGTCCTGGGAACATTTCAGGGTCACTCTGTATCCACTGGCCTTGCTAATGTACTTTTCTTGGTTTACGCGTCAAGCTGGTGTGAGATAGAATAGCTGAAGCTTGGATATAGGGAAAGGTGCCAGGGAGTTCCCCAGTGCTTACAGAGGTCGAGGGCAGCTGATAAGGACAAATGGAAATCTCTTGAGGCCAAGAGACTGAACCTATCTGGAACTGGAAATGCAAGGAGAATTTTGGCAAGTTGAAATGCTTTTTTTTTTTTAACTGGAATGGAAATAGAGACACCTGCAAGTTTCTCATTTTCTTACTCTGGGAGAGGGAATGCATTTAGCATTAGTAGGGATATTTTTTAAATATCTGCACAATAAAAACATGTACTTTTTTTGGTGTTATATTTCCAAAAATAATACAACTAATATAAAATAATACAACTTCTGAGGGGAAAAAGAAATAATTTCTTACTGAAGGCGATGGCTAATTATTCCCTAGCGTTCGAACCAGCTGCTCTGCGGTGTTCTGCACCCAATGAAACCGCTGCCTGGCCTTCCAGAGCTGTGCTGTGGAACTGTAGGACTCTCCCTAAGGCTGCTTTTCCCATCCCTTGCCTCTGGTGATGGATTTGGTACCTTTTAGCTCCCTCTTCTGTCCAGCGGGAGGAATACCTGTAATGAGCTACTCTGAGAAGAATTTGTGTCGTTTTATTTAAAGCAATTGTTTAGTGGTCTCCAGAAGGAAGCATGAGTTCTTTAGATAATTGAGCTTAACTTGGAGCTTCACACAAGGTGGTCTTCAGTTATAACGAATCAGCATTGCTTTAAACCACATGCTCTGCTAACGTTGGTGTTACTGTCCGTATTGTTCTCTTTGTATTTGGTGTTTTGATTTCTTCTTCTCTGCCTTTGTATCTGTTTTGAACTGTAACCCTAAACACAAGAAGTGTGTTGTTTCCTGGAAGAAGTCATAGTGCTCCACTCTTCTCATTTATCTAAGATGGATATAGCTTGGCCTTGTCTTCCTCCCTGGCCTTTTCACAACTGTAATATTTCACTGATGCATTATAATTGTTGTTATGATTATCCTTATAACACTCAGGGTCTAGGATGTGTTCTTGCCTGACTTATACGGAGAACTGAATCAGTGAACAAGTTAAATGACGTACCTGTGGTCCCACAGGGAGGTTTGTAGAAGAGCAGGGAATTGAGATGAATTATTCAGTTATAGTTTGCTATAAACTCAAGTATACTCCAGGGCTGGAGCAGTGTTTCCCGAAGGCCAGCAACGCCCACCAAGAACCTTCTCTCTAAAGCCTGGAAATCCAGACAAACCTACTCCTTTAAATTGTTTTCCTTAAAATGATCCCAAAACACCAGAATATAGAAATTTCACAGGGTGAAAATTAGGAAGAGGCTTCTTCCATTGTTATTACTTCCAAATGATTTTTAGAAATTGTTTTTATCCTGAGGGAAGCACTGTAGACCTCTTGTGGGGTAACTCGTAAGACAGATGCTTTTTGAGAACCGCTGTGAACTGGCATTGATTAAAAGTAATCGTGTTCTCCTCCTGCTGAACCTGCACAGTCTGACTGCACAGGAAAAGCCTTTGATGTCCGTGAAGGAGCTGCTGTCCCCTATACAGCACAGACTAAACCGTAAAACCGTGGACTTCTTTGTATCCCTGCGTGTACTGAAGAAAGCTGAGGCATGGCAACAACGAAGCCTGAAGTCATTTTTCACTGGCAGTAGGGAAACAAGGGGTTAGGGCTCTCAGTGGGCCAGGCTAGGGCCGTGCTCCAGGGTTGGACAGAGCCCAAACCTGACCTAACTGTGAGTGCTACTCAGAGATGAGCCTGATGGAGACTTCTCAGGCAGATGTCTCAGGAGCTCCTGGGCCCTGTGTGGTTGAGCCAACTGCAGGGCTCACAGAACATCCCAAACCAGATCTATAGCAGATCCTTCCATGTTCGGTCTAGGCTTCTGCTGCTCCTTGCTAGCTGTGAAGGTCAGTAGTTCCCAGTTAACAAGATCAAGCATTGAAAGCTCAGCCAAAGCCCTATCCTGCACTTGCTGTCTTTCATTTATGCAATAGGACTTCAAATTTGTTTTTCAATAGAGATTGATCCTCCCAAGAACCTCTGTGTATCAGATGTGACTCATTCTACCGGCGTAGTTACCTGGACTCCTCCTGCAGCTCAGATTGATGGCTACACTCTGACCTACCAGGATCGAGATGGCACACACAAGGTACAGGGAATTCCTTAGCCCTGCAGACCCCACTGAAGTCACTCCTAGGATTATGGGCTCTGCCAGCTGGGTCTTGTGGTTACATGAACCACAGAAAAACCATTTTTAGGGACAACCTATGCTATCCGTGGTCCAGGGAGAGCTTGAGGAAGAAGATCAGAATCTGTAGAGGGACTTAGACAATGGAACACCTCTTCCCAGCAGATCTCTTGATGCAGAGAACGTTTGCTTCTTCACCTTTCAAACTTGTTATTACTTGAAAGGGCAGCACTCCCCAGGGACAGAGCATGCTCAGTGTCCTCACAGTGTTTCTTGAGACCTTGTCCCAAATCTTCCTTCTGAGGAGATGGACTCCATGTTTCAAGGATATACAGTTAATGTGCCTGTCTGAACTCTACCAGACAAGCCTGTAAACGCACCTGGGGTATGAGGCAGTGTTGTCCAGGAAAGCTAAATGCTATTCAGAGCTGGACTGGCCTTTGATCTGTTTTTTTTGGCAGGAAGTACAGCTGAGTCCTAGTGAGCAACGGTTTGTGCTGGAAGGACTGGAACAGGGAGTGAGGTATACTGTCTTTGTGATGGCCTATAAAGGAGACCGCCAGAGCAGAAAGACAGACAGTACCTTCTCAACAGGTAGGCTTTGGCCTTGGTTGTTGCATTTTTCTCTGTACTCTGCAGCTGTTGTGCTTTATGATAGAGGTCAAAGATAGAGTTCATGTTCTACAGATGCTCTGGGAAACTATGTGACCATAAGCAAACCATCTAGTGAGTCAGTGATGTGTCTCCTGGCTGGGAGTCATTCTGAGTCACACCATCTGGAGGCTTGGAAACACGACAGGATAGTGGGAGTGGTGGTTGCCTACACTGGTCAGTGCTGCTGGCAAACCTTGCTAGCCAAGCATGGGACAAAACCTCCTGGTGAGCTGCCAGTGGGCAGGAGAGATGATGGTACACTGGAGATCTTTCTGTACCATCCTGGTAACGAGGGCACAGCTGTTTAAGTAGTGTCCTGGCACTGGGTGGCTGCTTGGGTTGTTTTCAGAGGTCAGAAATGCACACCAGAATGACACGAAACAAAGTCTCATGCCAGCTTGCTGTAGGAGACACTCGTACTGTGCCAGTGCCCATTGGGGTTGCCAATTGTGGACAAAATGTGAAACGTAGAGAAACTAGACTCTCTGTTTACTGGCACTCCCACCTCCACAAACAAGGGCTCCTCTTCCTGCTCTCACTGCGACCCAAGACTGCATCTCTTGCAGCCCCTGGGGACCCTAACTGTGTGCCAGCTCCCAGGCAGTGGGGAAGGCTGCCAGCAGCAAGCTGGCTCTGTGTGTGTGCACAGTGGGGGCTGCTGCTCTCTTTACTTCTTTCCACTACCATTGTCCTTAGGAGATCCCTAAGGGTGTGAAATGCTTCTTCCAGCTCTGTGGCCTGCTTTGCTGATACAAAGTTTTGCCCTCTCTCTTCTCACAGTTAGCTTCCTCCACCCGTATCCTGCCGACTGCAGTCAGACGCAGCGGAATGGAAATGCCTCCAGTGGCGTGTACACCATTTACCTGAACGGGGATGGCAGCAGCCCGATGCAGGTGTACTGTGACATGACCACGGATGGAGGAGGCTGGATAGTGAGTGATTCTCTGCTCCTCTTTGGGGTTTTTTTATGATAGTAATTGAAGGAGGGGTTTGTCCTGCTCTGCTCTGCACTGGTGAGGCCCCACCTCAAGTACTATGTTCAGTTTTGGGCGCCACAGTATAAAAAGGACATCAAACTACTGGAGAGTGTCCAGAGGAGGCCACTAAGCTGGTGAAGGGTTTAGAGGAGGAATCGTATGAGGAGAGACTGAAGTCACTTGGTCTGTTCAGCCTGGAGGAGACTGAGGGGGGACCTCACAGCTGTTTACTGCTTCCTCACAAGGGAAGGAGGAGCAGGTGCTGATCTCCAATGACAGAACCCGAGGAAATGGCAGGAAGATGCAGCAGGGAAGGTTTCAGTTAGGTATTAGGAAAAGGTTCTTCGCCCAGAGGGTGGTGGAGCACTGGAACAGCTCCCCAGAGAAGCAGTGATGGCTCCAAGCCTGACAATACTCCAGAAGCATTTGGCCAACGCTCTTAGACACACGGTGTGAATGTTGCCACTGTCCTGTGCAGGGACAGGAGTTGGACTGTATGATCCCTGTGAGTCTCTTCCAACTCGGAATTCTGTGATTCTGTGCACCTGGTACTGGTGTTAGCTGAGGCTCCCTTTGCTCTACTGCACTGCTGTGTTTCAGCCCCTGCCCTGATGGAGAGACACGTTTTAGGGAGGGTGGTAGATGCTGCTGTACCCCTCAGACTGTGGGAGCCTGAATGGCTCACAGGCTTTTTCAGTGTTGGGTCTTGAATGCCACACAGTCTTGTATTATTGCTGATTGAGGGCAGTGACTGAATTATGACAGCTTAATGTGTCACCTCATGCCAGTTGGGTCTCTGGAGTTCTCTATGAGGGTGCATTCAGCCCTGTCATGAGATGAGGCAGTACAGTGTAGCTTAACTGCCTTTCATAATGAGTTAACTAAGCTGTATTACCTCACTTTGACCACGGTATAAAGTTACATGTAAGGACAGTTAATGTAGTTCAGCTGATGCCTGTTAGTATTTCAGGTGCCAGTACTGTGAGCATGCACCTGGGCCCTGACCACCCTGAGTGGCTCAAGGGAATCTAGAGGCGGAAGCACAGATGTTTTGAGTTGGGGAGTATGTATGAACATGCAGTGAATCTGATGTTCTCTAATAGCTATCTTCCTAAACAACCAAATAAAAATATCTTTATTCCCTTTTCACCTTTCATTTACAGTGATAAGTGATTTTTTTTCCACTGAAATAAATTGTTGTGTGTTACTGCCCAAGTTGCTCTGGTTTTGGTGAAGTTTAGAAACCCAAATACCTCGTGGACCTTGTTTCTAGGCCTGTTTCGTGTAAGTACTTAGATCACTGTCCATAGATTTGTGCTGTCCGTAGGCATTTGTGGAAAGTAAACGGTACTATTTGCACAACCAGGTATTGACCTCGGTGCTTATTTGCAGTCAGAAAATGGAGATGGATTCTTGTGTGTACCCTGCCCAGGTGCAGGTACCTTCAGCTAGAGTTTTCTGTTCCTGAATGCTTCACCTTTTTGTCTGCATTTCGATCTGGATAAATATTTCTCATCCACTTCCTCCTTGTCTCTCCTCAACTCTCACTCAGCAATCCTCGCTTTGCAGGTGTTCCAGAGACGGACCACAGGCGAGGTGGATTTCTACAAACGCTGGAAAAATTATGTAGAAGGCTTTGGAGATCCCACTGGGGAATTTTGGCTCGGTATAGTACACGCGTGTGACTGGTGAAGAGCTAAAGATCGGCTTTGTAGAAGCATGTAAATTCTGAAATATCCACCTCCTCCAGCCTGCTGAACAGGCAGCTTTTGTATCTTCCCCTAGAAATGCCAGTGAAGCACTGAGGGATCTCTAAAGGCCCGCTAAGCATTTCCATTGACTTCTTTGGACTTTGGAGCAGTCCCAGAGCAAGCAGAATTCTGGAAGGTTTATTCCAGGCTTATGCGTTCCTGGGAGAGTGGAAATAAAGGCATTGCATTTGTAAAATACAAAGACCAGGATATTAAGCAGAACTTGGTGTGCTTGGTCATTTCTTGTCTGTCTTGTTCTGTTAGTGAACTCTGTGTGGATGAGAGAATCCAGCGCTAAATAGGTCAAAGTCTTTGGAGCAAGAGTCTTTAAATGTTCTGGGAAAAAGTCATGTTGCGCTAAAGCCAGTTTTGTGCTGGTTTAGGCTGTTTGTTTTTTTCTGATACTGCTGTCTCTTGCCAGAAAATGAGATAAGACAGCATAAACTTGGCAAAATATCATGACAGCATCAAGCAGGAAAGGAGGGAGGCAGGAAATAGCCGATTTAATGAAAATGGCCACAGGGTGAGAGTCTAGGACTGCAAAGGTGAACAGAATATTCCCTTTTCAGACTAATGCTTTTTTCCTTCTAGGTCTTGACAAGCTGCACAATCTCACAAGCAGCAGCCCCACCCCCTATGAGCTCCGGGTGGATTTGCGGACAGCCAGCGAATCTGTGTATGCTGTCTACGACTTCTTCCAGGTTGCCTCGAGCAGGGACAGATACAGGCTGTCGGTGGGGAATTACACAGGCAACGCTGGTGAGGAATACATCATACTTGTGCTGCTCTGCTTAGCACAGAGGAGCAAATGCTGGGACCTGTGTTTGTTTTGCCAGTAGTGTTGGTAGCTCATTAGGTGAGATTAGATCAGATGTGGTTCTCTTTGAGGAAAGAGGTCTGTGCTTCCCAGGAATACTGAGGAGAGTGTGCCCACAGGCCCGTCTCCTGCTGAAGACAGGATAAAGTTGCTTCTTCATGGGAAAGAAGGAGCTCTGTAGCCCAGTGAAACACGAGCTGAAAATGCAGACTGGGAAGCATTTCCCTGGTAACCTGTGCTGATGAGGGAGCAAGCTCCCCAGCTGAGAAGTGCTAAGAAAGTGGCTTTTGTTCAGGATTGGAATCTTCTCAACAGCCGTAGCCATCCCAGTGCTGGCTTCTGTGACAGGTAAATCCTTACCATTGCCATTGTGTCCCTAGCCTTCCACTTATCCTTAAATATCCTGTTGCCATAAAGTTTAGATCTTCATCTGGGGGGAACCAGCCCTAGGATGTGCACTCTAATAGCAGCTCTTTAGAAGTCATTGTTGAGACCTATCCTATGCTGTTGCTTTTTCCCTGATGGGGCTGCTTTGTTCTGCCTGAAGGGTGCATGAGCCCTTAGGCTGAGCAACTCCACTCTTACTCCTGTTCATGTCTTTCATCCCTTCCCTTAGGGGACGCCATGACCTATCACAATGGCTGGAAGTTCACAACGTGGGACAGAGACAACGATGTGGCTCTGAGCAACTGTGCTCTGACGCATCATGGTGCGTGGTGGTACAAGAACTGCCACTTGGCCAACCTCAATGGGAAATACGGGGAAACCAAGCACAGCGAGGTGAGTGGCAGAGTTCTGTGTGGTGGTCAGCTCTTCTCCCTAGCCTTGAGAAAACACATGGCTGAGATGTCCCTCCTTGGAGGCTGAGATATTGCCGTAGCTATCCTAACTCATTTCATTTGAAAGGAAAATGATCCATAAGGAACCTTGTAGCTTGTACTCTATCATTCTCCCTGGATCCAGAAGACTTGAGCTCATGGACTCCTGATTCATGTGGCCAGAGATACTTGAGGTGGGCTGTCTTGATTTCTGAGGGGAATGCAGAAAAGAAGCCTCACTAGGAGCCACACTGGGATGCTGACTCACTGTCTCATGTAGCCTTGACTTTCAGTGTGTTCCTTGGTGTGCATCTTGCTGTACAGGCTTATTTTGGGCTCAAAGATAGCTCGCTCCTGTTGTGTTCCAAACTGGATAGAGATCTGATTTATATTAGTAGTGTCTGGAAGACTGATTATGATTACAGTCAAAATCTGGTGAACTGTAGCATCTCTGTTTATTGGAGTTAAATGATGTTAGAGGGGGGCAGCACTCCTAGCACCCGGTCTGCATGCTTCAGTAAAAGAAATTCCTTGGTCTTTTCCCAGGGTGTGAACTGGGAGCCATGGAAAGGCCATGAATTCTCCATCCCTTTTACGGAGATGAAGATCCGTCCTCAGTCTTCCAGGAATGAACCAGTCCTGAGGAGGAAGAAGAGGTCTCTACCAGGGAAGATAAAGAGCAGGGCTTAAATCGAACTCTGTGCAGGACAGTACCCAAAGATAATGGTTCAGTATTTCTTAATCAAGTTAGATTCAGACAGCGTTCTCCAATCCATTGGAGGCAATTGCTGACCGGTGTGCACCTAGAGACCTCTGGACCTGCTGCCCAGCCTTGCTTCCAGCCTTTGGAGCTCCTGATGGGTGATCTGTCAGACTGGGAGGGGGCTTGTGGCGAGCATCCAGCTTGTACTCCCCTGGTTGGCTAAACATGACAAGGACCTGCTTAATCCAATGTATGTAACTTCAAGGAACTTTGCTTAAGCCAAGTTTTAACACATGATGTTGTTTCTCAGATGCAAGCTGCTGACTTTTCTGAATTCTGTCCTTTTCTGGTGCCATTCCCTTCAGACGGGGAAAAAAAAATATTTTGATCCCACTAAAAAATAATAGCTCCTTAATTTACATGAGAGAGCACTTGCCTGAAACCAGTCCCTCTCCAGGTCTTGGTCTGTGGTCTTCTTTTTCCTTTCTCCTTATAATTTGGGGCACATTCCCTGCTCTTCCTCCAGTCAGAGCTGGGTTTTGGGAAATGTCAGGCTGCTGGCAAGGCTCCTTAACCTGGGTGAGATCTGCAGCATGAGTTCCTCAGGTGTCACATCTCTCCAGGTGATTTGTCTATATTTTGCTTGTCTCCTCTTTTCTCCCAGCCCAAAGAAAAGCCCAAGGAGACATGTAGTGAGTTAATGTTCATGTTCCTGGATGAGAACCGGAACAGGGTG
Organism: Neomorphus geoffroyi; assembly: GCA_033558235.1. Lineage (NCBI taxonomy): Eukaryota > Metazoa > Chordata > Aves > Cuculiformes > Neomorphidae > Neomorphus > Neomorphus geoffroyi. The sequence continues at coordinate 6,465,082 of JAUMJM010000074.1, forward strand.
AGTGTAAGAGCTGTACAGCTCTGCTCACCATCGCAAGCTGGGCTCTGCATACCACTCACATAAGAGGCCACTTACAGACCATGAACTAAATTCTCTCTGTGACTGCTCCATCTGCCACCTTCTGTGTTTTCATTAGCAGTGTGGTAGCTCCTTATGCTGAAATGATAATGCTTATCATCCAGCTCTAAAATTAACACCTCTGAGTCAAACCAAAGCTGCATACTCTCCCTATAGCTTTTCTTTAATGCTATCTCCAGTTTCAGGTGGGCTCCAGTGCATGGTTTCACATTTGGCTGCCTCTTTTTTCTCACAGCCATAAAGGTGAGTTTTATTTCCTTTCCCTGGGCAGATATTAACATTTTAGACCACCAGATGCAGCCAGGGAAGAAGTACAAGCTCACCAAATTATGCTTGCTTAAAGGCTTCCTTTTCTGAGCAGCTTGGAACATGATTGTCCTATGTCTTAATGGCCTTTTTTATCCCAGGGCTAAGCTGAGTAATGCATTTTGGAGAATCCTTCCTGGAATTTGGGGAAGCAATAAAGTTGCAAATAAATGAGGTTTTTAAAATAGTTCTGTTGTCTTTGCTTTGGGTGGCAGAATTATTTTTCTTCCCGTTGAAATTAAGCCTTATTTACAGAGATGGAGCAATACCCGAGCCCAGAATGGGGCTGTGAAAATTAGGTCTTTGGAATCTGCTCCAAAACAGGGATGGGGATGATGTCTCTCTGACTTAATATTGCAAAGCAATTAACAGATGCGGGGCTGCTGGGACCTGACCAGGCAGAGCTGCCTAGAGAGCTGTCTCTCTCCAAGGTGAGTACTAAACTCTTCACAGTCCTTTCAGGGCTGTGCCTCTTGTGTGAGTGGGCAAGCAGAGACTCATCAGAGCTGCATTAGGATCTCCAAGCCCCGGTATGGGGGAAGGAGGAGACTAATGGAGGGAGGAAAGGGAAGAAAAAATTGCACTTCAAGTGCTTTGCAGTCTTTGTGCTAAAAGCATGAGAGAAGAACACAGGAAAACCTGGAGGGTTCTTCACCATATGGTGAAGCAGTTTCTCCCTGTTGCTCGCTTGTCTGTAGGCGAGGACAGGATTCACTGGGTTCCATTAAAGGGTGCAGTGTAGGCATGAGGAAGGTGACTGAGGGGGATCGATGGTTTAGCCTCTCACACAGCTGCTCTCAAAGTTAAGGGTGTGCTCTAAAAAGCAGCAGGCGTGAGTGTGCCCAGCTCTTTCCTCTGCAAACCTCAGAGGCAAAACATGATCCGCTTCTAAAGCTGAGTCTTACCAGAAAGCAGGGAATACTCTTTTAAGCATTATGGGCTTTGTGTTTCAGAGATAAAGGCAAATGGGATGCCTTATTTGCAATTTCTGAGGAGGATTTTATTGTCTCTCTCAATTCTTTCACCAGGAAGGACAGTTGAAATGGAGACTACTGGAAAAGTGGAAAGTCAGTATTTCCCAGCAGCCACAGGATGGCATTATCTCTTCATGCTATTCTAGGAGAAACTTCTCTGGATCCAGCTGTCCTCTGTGGAAAAACCTTTTTGGGGTTAAGCAGTCTGTGCTACAGCTTTTAGAAGCTGGGACTGCTCAGATAGTGCAATTTGTTTGCCTTCAGGAACTGGCTGTTCTGGTTTCGAGGCTCAGGCAGCTTGGGGTAGTCCCCTAAAAAATTCATATCCTCTTACTGTCCTTGTTTTGCTGCAACAGTGATGCCATAGTGCCAAAACAGATTTTCTTGCTCTGAGATCCCTTAGGTTTTATAGCCAGTGAGGTCTGCAGTGTGCCCAGGGGCAGAATTTGAATCCCAGAAGGATCCTGTCTGCCTTGACGTCACTGTGTTGATGGGGACTGTCCCATTGCTGGCTCAGGAGCCAGGACCTGTGTGTTGTGACATATATGGGTTGTCACACAGCCAGTACTGCGGTGGGGGACCCCAGAGAAATGCTGCTGCAGGGGAAGAGGTGGTGGATTCTTCATCAACCTCCCCACTGACCGAGGAGGAAGGGGAGGGAGAAGGCCTGCCTCTTCCCAAAGGTGTTGCACTCTGGTGTGGAGACAGGAGAGCCTTGTTGTGCTGGCCATGTGCTTGAAAAGTGGCAGTGTTACTGCTAGTCACTGCTTTGTTGGCTGAATAGATAGAGGAGCAGTCAGTGAGGACCCCACTCTCCCCTCCTACTGGGATTTCAGAGGCCTACAGGGGGAATTTTTGCATCTCCTCAATCCCTGGACTGCTTCTGGATGCTCAACTTGACCTCAACCCCTGCCTGTTGCAAACCCAGGAACCTCTCCTTCTGTCTGCAGCTCATGCTACCTGAGAACGCCTGGCTGTGATATATGGTGGGCAGAGCTGCCATCTGGAGAGAAGCAAGGTGTGCACTGCTCATTGCTTCCCCCCCAAAAGTGTGTCCCTGCCATTTCTGGCTACTCGTTGCTGTGGTCCAGCACACCTCCTGCCACCAGTCTCCTCCAGAGCCTCACACTTGTGGCCAGTGTGCAGCTTCATGCCTTGTCCAGGTGAGAGGCAGATTTATTTTTGTCTTTGTGGAGTGAGAGCGCATTGGTGTGCAATACCATAGAATCTTCTGGTTGGAAAAGACCTTTGAGATCATTGAGTCCAGCTGTACCTGTCCACTACTAAACCATATCTCTGAGCACCTCATCTGCTCATCCTATATATCCCTCTAGGGATGGGGACTCAACCACCTCCCTGGACAGCCTCTGCCAGCGGCTGACAAACCTGATGTCCAATCTGAACCTCCCCTGGCACAGCTTGAGGCTGTTTTCTCTTGTTCTATCACTTTTTGCTTGGGAGAAGAGACTGGCACCCACCTCTCTCCAGACTCCTGTCGCGGAGTTGTAGAGAGCAATGTGGCCGCCCCTCAGCCTCCTCTTCTCCAGGTCCCTCAGTCTCTCCTCACAGGGCTTGTTCTCCAGCCCCTCCCCAGTCTCGTTCCCTTCTCTGGACGCGCTCCAGCCCCTCAATGTCCTTCTTGGAGTGAGGGGCCAGAACTGACCCCAGCACTCGAGGTGCGGCCTCACCAGTGCTGAGCACAGGGGCACAATCCCCTCCCTGCTCCCGCTGGCCACGCTGGGTCTGACACAGGCCAAGGTGCCACTGGCCCTCTTGGCCACTTGGGCAAATGTGGAAAGGCTCTGCCCAGCAAAGGCGTGTGCCTAGTCCTGATGTGCCCAACACAGACTGCTGCAGGAAGCTGCAGCCACTGTGAAAAACATGTCTGATCAAAAGCAGCTGGGGTTAACTGGTCCAGGCTGCTGACCCTCTGCAAGCAAAAACCCCTCTGCAGCCCTCCTCCTGCTGCACAAACGCTGCTTTTCTTCTTCCTGCTACTTTTTGCCCTTGGGGAGAGGAGCTTGGCTGTGTTAAGGCCATTAAACTTGATTAAGTTAAGCTGTTTCTTTAAGAATATCTCTCCAAGCTGCACAGCTGGCCACAGAGACCGCACAGCCTCTGCCTGCTGAGCTCTCCTCATGTCTTATCTAGGGCCAGGATGCAGATACAAGAAAGATTTCTCTAGGAAAATAAACACATGACTGGGAGCTAGAGACACAGCATTTGTTTGCAGTTTGAGTAATTTATTTTTTTAAAAAAAAAAAAGAAAATTGCTTTTTTTCCCATTGCATGGACTGCTTAGGAAAATACAAGGTTGATACTGAAGTGCAATTGTGGGAAGGTAGAGCAGAGATGTCTGGAGAGCAGGGACCTAGGCAGCAGTTTCTGTACCATTCATCTCCTGCCTTGTTCATGCAGGTGCTGCGGGGTTGCTGCTGCCCAGCTGATGGGTGACAGGTCCCGGTGCACCTCAGGCTGCTGCTGCTCTTTTTTGTCCCAAGAAGCAGCTGATTCAGTGCACAGCTTGACTGAAACAGCAGCCCCCATACTTTACAGGATGCAGAGCCGTGGGCTATCCACTGGTTGGATGGATCAAGGCAGGGTTGTATCCTGGTCCCTGGTGTGAAATGTGATTTTGGGGAGGTCTGGAAATTCAGACGTGGCTCTGAACTCCTGAAAGCCTGGATCAGAAATGTGGGTGTGACACAACACACATTTGTTGACAGTCCTCTGGTTCTTGTAGGACCTGGTTGCCTTCACCTGAAACATTACGGGCTAATCCTTCGGGAGAGGGACCTTCTTGTAGGGAGCCATGCAAAGCCTGGCAGCTCCACACCAGGTATGTGTACTCAGCTTGTGCCAACTGCCCCTGCTTGTTCAGGTAAGCCTCTGACCTCCCACCGTGTTTCCCTTTGCTCTGATTTTTTTTTTTGATTCCTGAGGCAGCACCTCCCTTCCTTGGGGCTGTTTGTGCAGGAGCACCTGTGTGGGCAGCTTCCCCACCCACTGGAGGAGGCTGCTTTGCCCACCTGGTGAGCACGGAGGCAGGAGGGCTGGGAGAAGTACCTGGATGGGGGAACAAGGAAAGGAAGAAGGAATAATACAAGTGCAATGCTGATTCTCCAGAGTCCTGGCTGCACGGGGCGGGGGGTGGGACAGACCAGAGCTATTCCTGCATGTTTCTCTGTAGGATTAGGTGTGGCAAATCCTATTTTTTATAACATTATAAGTTGCTTCCTGTTTCGGAAGAGAAGGGACTCACTTATTTTCCAGCTTGCTTTGTTACCACTGAAATAAGGCACACATGTGGTCGACTTAAAGGGCTGTGTGAGGAGGAGCCTGGCCTCCCAGCTGTTGCCAGCACAGTCGCTTGCAGCCAACCCCCCCGTGATGTGATTTTAACATCACTGCCCTGTCCCAGTCAGAGAACAGGCTGTGCTGGGACTGGGTGGCTTTGCTGCCTGCTGGCGTGTGCCCCAGGAGCCAGGGGAAGGCAGCATCGCCCTCACTCAGGCTGGAAGTGGTTGTGTCCAGCAGCTCCATCCAGGCTTGCCCATGTGGGTTTGGCTGCTTGTCCTCCAAATGCCTGGCTTGGGCTGGCAGCTCGTCTGCTCCAGCAGTTTAAGATGTAGAAGAAGTTGGGAAGAAAACATCCAGTGTACAAATGTAGGGCAAAACCCAGATGTGATGGGGCTGCTGATCACACTCGTGCCCCTCGCTGGCAAAATGAACCGGGGGAGCTGGGTGGAGAGTGGGGGCAAGAGGAGATCCCCAGCTCCTCAGCAGGCAGGCTGGGCACGAGGCCCTCAGGGAAGCAGAGGGTAAAATCCAGAGCAGGGGTGAGGGCTGTGTGTGGTCTGCTTAGCTTCTGTGCCAAGCCCTCTGTCCAAGGCAGATGAGGATGGAAAGGGATGCAGGGTCCAGCTGTGTGATGCATCCCTGGGTAAGGGACAACTGTAGATGTGAAATGTATTCCCTGTGCTCCTAGAGCACAACTCAAATCCCAGAGCTGGTGGGCTTGCCAGCTGTACAGAAGCCCTCTGCCTGGCATACAGAGCTGCCTGCGTGGCATCAGCGTGTGCTCATGGATCTGCATGTGCCCAAGGGTTGCAGGGAGAGGGACTGGCTGAGTGTGCTGGGAAAGCGTGTCTGCTGCTTCAATACTGCTTCAGTGAGCCCAGCCCCGCAACAGAGGGGCCTTTGGTCCTGCTCTTCTTTAGTAGTCATTCAATAAATAACTCTAATGCCCGTAGCGAAGCCTTTACACAGCCTCAGTTTGCATTTCTGCTCTTGCAGTAGCGTGGTGGGCTCTCTAAAGGCAAGTCTGTATAAAAGAGTCTTTCAAGGAAGATTTTTCTTTTTTTTTTTTTAAGTGCTGGTGCAAAAAGGCCAGTCGTGCAACCTCCTCTCTCCTCCCTGCCTCCAGCTTGGGTGGCGATGTGTCCTTCTGCTTTGCTGCCTTAAGATGGTGTCTTGAGGTCTCTAAGGTTGGGCTGAGGGCATCTGTCTTCAGATGCTCTCAGTTGCCTTTGGTTTTGTGGCCAGGGAGATGGCACATCCTTGAGCTGGGGGTAACTCTGCACTTGGCTTTCTTTGCATCTTCAATGCGAGCTGGGTTTGGACGGAGCCCAGACAGTCAAGTTGTGCCATCTCCACAGCAGGACAAGCAAATGAGATGTGCCCGTGCTTGCTTTGCATGTATCCATCTGTCTTTTGCATGGGGAGCATGCAGGCAGCTCAGTCTTTGAGTGCATGTGGTCCTCTGCACCCTTGTCTGTGCCACAGTGCATGTGCTTGCACGTAAGTGCAGAAGGAGAGCCTTGTGCCTGGTTGCTGTGTGCCAGCCCCGCTCATGCGTTGTGCTTGTAGCAGGAGGTACGTACGACCCAGTGGCAGGAGGTGCATTCAGCCCAGTGACAGCTCACCCTCGTGTGCTCAGCAAGGCATGTATCCATACCTGTTGTTTGCAGGGAGTCTCTGCCCCTGGGCACAATTTCATGGTGGGAAAGAAGGCACTTGCATAAACCTGTGCCCACTGCCTTGCTCTCTGCTGGCCCTTCAATATGCTGGTGAGCCGCTGGGCACAGCCTCTTTTGAAAGTCACTGTAAAGTGGCAGCAGCTTGGGCATCTCCTCATCCTTCGTCATGCTGAACGGACTGGGGGCATCTCAGAGGGGAGAGCCTGAACGCCCTCCCCTCTGCTAGATGGGCAAGGATGGTCTCTTGTCCAGCAAGAGAAGTTTAGGCTGAGCAGAGATCCACAGGTCCTCTTCATCCTTCTTCTTCTTTTTCTTCTTGTTCCTCTCGGCGTGCAGCTGCCCGTTGCTGCTGGTGCCACCTTTCTTCCTGCTTTCTCCCCTCTGCCTGCAGAAGCAGCAGTGGCAGCAGATGAAAATGAATACAATGAGGACGACAACAGGCAGACCCATCAGCACGGCCAAACAGACTGTGTTGAAGACACCTTCCTGATGCTTGGTACGGATGAGCTCCAAGATGGAATTAAAGAAAGAGCTGATCTTTTGCTCCATGTTGGTTCCTGAGTAGGCTGCCTGTGCTGCTCCCTCTGCTTGAAGGCCTCCTGGGATACTTTTGGCTCCTGTAAGCAGCTAGTGGGCTCCAGAAGTGTCTTTGGATGGCACCTGCAGAGACAATACAGCACATGGATCAGATGCCTGCTCCCTCAGCAATTTTCTCCATGGAGCTGCCAGCACAGACAAAACCTCAGAAGGCTGAGAGGTCTGCTGCCTTGGAGGGGTCCAGGGCTGCAGGGAGCCAGGCCATGCTGCCAGCCACATCCCTTTGGGTGTTCCCATCTGGGAAATACAGACTTCCAGCCTCTCCTGGGGTCTGTACCCAGCACTAGGGATGGTCGAGGAGGACTTCGCCCTGCTTGGTAGATTCCTCTACCACTGGACACATTTAAGGCTCAGCTTGACAGCGTGCTGGGCAATCTCATTTAAATTACATATCACTTAAAAAAGTTGGACCAGATGATGCTTGAGGTCCCTTCCAACCCGGCATTCTATGATTTTTGCCTTGGCATCTGGTTGAGCAGAAATCCTGCTCTCCCCAGGATGTACATCTCAGCCCTTGCTTGGCAGCCACAGCTTGGAGCCTTACAGCTTATTCCACAGCAGAGGAGCTAGTGTCTGCAGGAGGAGCTTTCCTGACTAGGAAGGGACTTGCTAGGTCCAGGCAATTGCAAAGGCAAGGTGTGCCTGTCCCAGGCACTGTGCTGGGATCTGGTCCTGCCATGCTGGCACCTGGGGGGGGCACAGCCAGGACATTTGGGGTGGGGGCTGTGGTTAAACCACCCAGATTTTTGATGGGGATGGGACTCGCAGGTGGTGGCCAGGAACCCATGGGCACCTCCGTGCACCCAGGGCTGGCTGCAAAGGCGGCAGTGGGGGAGCACGAGGGTTGACTGGGGACAGAGAAGCCTATGCCGTGCCTCACCTGGGAATTGCTCCAAGGGTTGGGTAGGGCTGAGGAGCATTTCTGTGGCCTGACGTAAGGTTTTCCTCTCCCTCGAGGAGGGAGAGGTGCTGCTGAGTGGCAAGGCTCCTGGGGAAACCCTCCTGCAGGGCCAGGGCACTGCTGCCTCTGCTCACAGCTTTCCTCCTCTCCCAGGGCCAGGCAAAGCTCCTAGGGGTTTTGAGTGAGGTGAGGTGCTTTGTGCCTTGAGTTTGCAGTTCTGGTTCAGCATAGGGGTCACCAAGTTAAGGGCTGTGTAGATAAAGAGCTGGCAGGAACAATATCAGGTTCTACTACCATGTTTCACTCTCACTCAGCATTTTACATCAATTTCTTTGCCAGTGTTTGAGATTCAAGCCCCACAGCATCTTGAGAGAATACCGGAATCCTCATGTGCTCAGGAGGGGAAACTGAGGTACAGTAAAAGGAAAGCCAACACTTCATGCGACAAAGACTTAAGAGGCAGAGCCTAAACCTCAAAGGTGTCCCAGAAGGGTCGCTCCACTCATCCTTTTTGACCACCAACTTGTTGTCTCTCCCTCTGGCAGCTTGTGCAGAGCTCTAGGGAGGAAGGGACCCAGACTGGTTTTGGTTAAAGCCTCCTCGTGTACAGCGCTACCGTTCCTTGCTTTGAATCGTATTTATTGCTCTTGTAGCACCTGCTAAGGGATGGTCTCTTGTACTGAGCCCTGTGGGAGCTGGGCTCCTCTCCTAAGCGAAAGGATGCTCCAGCACCAATGTGCATTCTCCTGCCTTGCTCTGCAACGACACCTCACCTCCTATCAAACAGCAAAGCTGCCTGCCTAGCCTGAAAAAGAAACCTGAGTCCCACTCAACCCTAACCATAGCCCTTATGATGCTGCCAATGCCCCAGCGAGGAAGTGGGGCTGCCCTGCCAGGTAACAAGCTGGTGATGCCCAAGGGAAAACCTGCCTTTAGAAACACTGTCCTGGGACATACAATGCGTCACGGTGTCTTGTTTCACCAGCTGCCCATGGCTGCTGGCTTCCACACCCGATTGCCAGCACCCTGGGAGCCGCACCCTTCAGTGTAGATGCTGAGGTCTCAATCTTGGACTTCACAAGAGCTCAGATCATATGTAAAGAGAAGGGTTTATCCTCCCTGTCCCCAGCAGAAACAGACTGACTGCTGCAGATTTATGGGTTTGATCTGCATGAGAACGTAGCTGAGCTGGCCACGATTAGCTGGTGGTTTCTCTTTTGAGCATATGCATGGGAAACGTGATGAAAATGGGACGTACAAATTTCTGTGGGTGCCTTTCTGAGAAACTCCCATTTGAGATGTACCAAATGAAACACAGCACACTCTGGGTGGTGGTTTGGCTTTGGCTAAACAAAGATGTTTGTAGCTGATGTTTTACTGCTGCATTTTTGTCCAGTTTGCTGCATCTTCCAGCTTCTGCTTGCTAGAAGTGAAATTAAAATATATAGAATCACAGAACCATAGAATGGTTTGGGTTGGAAGGGACCTCAAAGCCCATCCAGTTCCACACCCTGCATGAGCAAAGACACCTCCCACTGGATCAGGGGGCTCCAAGCCCCATCCAACCTGGCCTTGAACACCTCCAGGGATGGGGAAGCCCCAGCTTCCCTGGGCAACCTGGGCCAGGGCCTCAACACCCTCATAGTGAAGAATAATGTTTAATCTAAATCTTTTCCCTTCCAGTTTGAAGCCGTTCCCTCTCATCCTATCCCTACATGCCCATGTAAAAAAGTCCCCAGCTTTCCTTCAGGTACTGGGAGGCTGCTCTAAGGTCTCTCTATATATGGTGGGGGTTTTTTGGAGGTAGACAAACAGGATGGTGGAGATGCCAGGCATGCACCCAGGTGCTGCAAGAGGCAGGAAAGCCTTTTCTACCCCACCTCTGCTGCCCAGCACCTTCCTGCCCTTGGGGAACCAGTTGTTCCCTGCATTGCTTCATTCCCCTTCCCAGCAAAGGATGGTGGTATCACCGCTGTCCCCACCTGAGAAATCACGGGCTGCCACAGAGGGCTCAGAGACTGAAATCCCATCCATCCATCCCCTTCCTACCCCCTGCCGGAGCCGGCAGTGAGCATTTCAGATCTGCTTTTGCTCACAGGGGAGATAAGCAAGGGCTCTCTCTGTCCCATCTCTGCTATCTGCTGCCCACAGGCATCACCAGCACAGGGTAAGAGGGGAAGCAGTGAGAGCCGCTTCTTCAAACTGCTCCCCATCCCAACCTCCATCCTCACCAAGGCCTTTTTTAAGGACAGCTGTAGTGAAGGTTAAACTGCAACACAAATAAACAGGGCGTCTTTTCCTCAGCCTGAATCATCTGCATGAAGCAGGTTTGCCATTTATCCATAAATAACCTGACAGCTCATTATCCAGGCAGGAACAGTGGACGCCTATGATACACTTTACTCCAAAAAAAGAAGTAAAAAACCCAACCCCAAAACAACAACCGGCTTAATTTCAGACAAAACAGGATGTGCAATTTTATTCCTGCACTGAGCTGCTTTATATTTATTGCCTCTAAACTTCTCAGGAGGGAAGGAGGGCTGGAACTTCCTTTTAAACTCGTAATTAATTGTCTGCAGAGAAAAAAAAAGAGAAAGCAAAAAGCGAAGCCCTTTGAAATGTTTCCACTTTAAACAGGAGCTGAATGTGCTGCAGAGGCCCTCGCTGCTTATTCCTGGGAAGTGCCCACCCCAGAATGATCTTCTTGGCTCTGCTGTGGCCACCAGGCAAAGGGTGGTTTATGGCCAGGCTGCTTGGCCACAAAGTGGCGGGTCCCTCCCTGAGCCCAGCTAGGGATACGCAAGCCTGGAGCAGCAGGGGTGCAGCTGAACATCCCTCGCAAGGGGAACGCAGAAATACCTGCCACTGCCCTGGGCAAGCAGCACCAAAATCCCCAGGCCACCTTTCAGCCCGGCTATGCAGCTGTTTTTCAAATGCCTTTTCTTTTTGGTGTGCATCGCCTTTTGTTTTGCAGATGAAGGGATGTCTGTGTGCTCAATAAAGGGGTTCTTCACTTTAATATAAAAAAAGGGGGGGAGGGGAAAGCAGAAAAACTGGTGCCTTTTGAACCAGCAACTCCAAGGGCAGAGGGGTTACCCAAGGCCACCCATCACCAGCTGAACGCCTGCGTGCGCGGCAAGGAGCTGCATTTGGGAAAAATCCATGTTGCTTCTCAGTTTGATGCGACAGCAACACCTCCCCTTAGAGAGGGGATGAACAGGGAGAGCTACATCCATGCTGTGGTCCACAGTGGGTGTGAAACATGTGGAGCTGCAGCTGGGAGGTCCTCTAGGCTTTTGGGTCAAGGTACAGCACCAAAGGACAGGTCCAGGGAGGCACTGGGAGACAGGGCAGTGTCCTGGGGAGGGCTGCTAAGAGCCCAGCTAAATGAGCTCTTTGTTTCTGGGTAGCCGATGCTGGCAGCAAGTCAGGGGAAAGCTGACATGGTAACTTGCTCGGGAAATCCTGCGGCCGGGGATGGACGGCAGGTTTGCATGGCTTCTGTGAGTTTTAATCAAAGTTGGGTGTTCAACACGAGGTTCTTTAATCCATGTTGGTTTTTTCAAGGGTGGGGAGCATCTGCCACTCCTCCGGAGTTACGGGCGGCCCGTGGGTGGAAAATGAGCCCTTTTTGAAGGCCAGCTTGGGATGGCACCACAAACCATCAGCGTGCAGGGCCTGCCTGGCTGAGCTGGGAGGGTAAAGGCTGCCAGCCTGAGCATGGGGAAATCAAAACAGAGGGGTTGCCTTGGCAATGCTGGCTTGCCCACATCCTGCGCACTGCAGAGCAACTGCAGTGGTTGGGGATTGAGGTAGAGTTCGCAGAAAAGCTGCAGTTTGGTGGAAATGGCAGGCAAAGGGCTGGAAACTGTATGCAGGGTCACTGTGGCAGAGGGGAGTGAGCTAGAGATGTTTTAGGACCTGATGTTGCAACTTAAGCCCTTTAGGCTCAACCCTCAGCAGGCTCTTATGTGTGTGTGAAGTTCCCTCCAGCCTAAGGAAGCTCAGCCCACTCTTCTCAGCTGACATGCTGGAGCAGGAGCAAAGCTGCTCTAAGGTGCTCAGTGTCCACATTGAGAGCAGTGGCAGCTCCGATGGACAACCAACCAACTTGCAGCCCATGTACACCTGGGTTATTTGAACTGCCCCGTGCTCAGTGTCTGGCTGCAACTTCGGGACGTGCAGAGGTGACATGAAAGTATCTGATCTGCATCCTCCCCCATTTCCTTAATGCGGATGAGACCTCTCTTGTGGTGAGACCTTACTTTATGCAGTTGTTGTTAAGTGGTGCAAAGCAGTAACCACAATATTAAACATGAGCATTTCCTTCTGTTACTGGCTTTGTATCAGCTTTATACTCGCTTTCCACGGGCAGTTAGAGCTATGGGTCAGGCCAGGAGAGGCTAACTTCTCCCTCAGATCCTCTGACACAACGAGCACAGACACAGCTACGCATGCACACGCAACTGACATCTATTTTCCCATCTACACCTGCAGGCTTAAAGGAAAACTGGATGAAACCCGACACTGAGGGCGAGCAGCTTCCTTTGCTGGGATTGCAAGTTGCTGTTTTGGAAATGGTGAATAACGAGAGTTTTGCCGCCGGTCTCGGAGAACTCACAGCAGGCTCCAGAGACCTTCCTCAAACATTAAAAAACAAACACCAAAAGCCCCCATCTAGCAAACAAAACCAACTAAAGTTTCATCTCACTCCCACTCCCATCAAACCTGCCAGCCAGGAGCCGTGTGTAGATGCTTTCCTCCCCTAAAGGGAGCGATTTAGAAAACTACTGATATGAATGTTGGATAACAGGGTTAAAGTGAAACTATTTTGCAAGCTGCTGCCTGAAGTCCGCTCCGCCATCGCCATCTGCGCATACACGTGGCTGCCATCGGCACTGGCATCACTGTGACTGCCGGCCAAAACACCAGATCCCCTCCCTGGAGGTGTTCAAGGCCAGGCTGGATGGGGCCTTGAGCAGCCTGGGCTGGTGGGAGGTGTCCCTGCCCATGGCAGGGGGTTTGGAACTGGATGGGCTCTATGGTCCCTTCCAGCCCAAACCATTCTGTGATTCTGTGATTTGCTGTCACCCCGTCACATCTGAGCCATCCTGCTCTGCAGTGTGAGCTACGCAGCCCCCAGCCCACCCGTGGCACTCCTCGGGGTGCCCCGGGCAGGTTTGGATGCAGGAAGCTCAGGGGGCTGCAGGTCCACCCGGGCCAGCCCTGCAGCTCTCCAAGGGAGAGGTAACAGCAAAATTTGCTGGCAGAGCCTTCCCTCTAGCTTTCCTGACCCCAAACCCCTGCTGCAGGGCAGACCACCTTCTGACAAATGTCCCCTGAGAAGCGGCAGCTCTTCATCCCCACTGCCCAAGTGCCACTGTCCCCACCTGGCTCTGCCACCACCTGCCCAGAGAAGCCCAGCCTGGCTGGGCGATGCCCGGCTGCTGCAGGGAGAGGGTCCCAGCCGGACACCCCACCCCAGGACCCTCCCCACTTGGTCCCCTCCAGGATTTTCCTCCCTGGGATCCCCTGCCCTGCGATGCCTCCACTAAGGACCCCACTCTTGCAGATCCCCTCTGCTCAGGACCCTCCCTCCCCGGGATCCCTCTCTCCGGGATGACCTTCCCTGGGACACCCCTTTCCTTGGGAACCCCGTCTCCAGGGATTCCCGTCCTCGGAGTCCCCAAATGTGGAACTCCCTACCGGTGACCCCCCGACCCGGGATCGCCCCTCCTTGGGACCCCCCACCCCGAGGATTCCCTTCCCCGGGAGCCCCAACCCTGACACCCCCTACCGGCACACACACGCCCCTCCCAGGACATCCTCCCACCCGGGACCCCCCTTCCCTCTCCAGGACCCCCCACCTGGCATCGCCACTCCCTGGGACTCCCACCTCCCTGGGTCTCCCCACTCCCCACCTGGGAATCCCTTCCCCGGGGACTTCCCCCCCCCCCCCCGCCCGCCACCTTGTCCCCAGTGACTCCCTCCCCCGGGACCCCCCCACCTGGGTCTCTCCTCCTCTCTCCTCTCCTTGGATCCCCCTCAACTCGGGGACCCCTTCTCCGGGATCCCCCTCCCTGGGATTCCTCCGCCCCTGGATCCCCCTCCTCACCTGCCCCCCGGCCCCTCCCTGAGTCCCCCCCCCTCGGGACACCCCCCAGCCTCACCTCAGCTCCTCTCCCGTCCCCGCCGCCGCCCCGGCCGCGGCTCCCGGGGCCCAAGAGCCGCCTCGCGCCGCCTGCCCCCGCCCCCGGCGCTGCCCCCGCCCCCCCCCCGCCCCACCTGGGGCTCCCCCCGCGCCCCCCGAGCCTCTGCCGGGGCGGGGACAGGGCGGGGACCCCCCCCCCCCCCCCCGGCCCGCGGCGCTGCGGAGAGGCTGGCGGGGCTGGGGTTGTTTAGTCTGGGGAGGAGGCACGGGAGGTGCAAACCCAGGCCCAAAGTGTGCCAGAAGTTGCTGGGGAGAACGAGGGGACGAAGTCTTTTCCCTCTCCGCGCAGCAGAGGGGTCCCCAGAAACTCTTCTGAGGGGCCGCGGTGGGGTTTGCAGGGGCCCAGATGCTGCTCCTGCTGTTGGGAAGCTTCTAAGGATGAGGTAAAGCTCCATCTCCTGCAAAGCTGCCCCACGAGGGCCCCCCCTGCACCCCAACACCTCCTCCCTGCCCCGGTGACCCTGGAGAGGGGACCCTGCCACAGGGTGGGGGGGGACAGAGCATCCTCATGGGAGAGTGACAGCCGGTGTCTGCTCACCTTCACACACGGCACCCGTGGGGGTGACAAAGGATGGTTTCACCCTTGTGCAGGGGTTTGACATTTTCCAGTTTTGATTTCGGTCCAGTTTGGGTTGCCAGCCCCAGTTTTCACTTGCTGCTTTGTCTCCATGTGAGGAATATCCAACAATCACCGGATCCCAATCGCTTTCCCATCCGCTGCCGAGCGGTCTTTGCACATCGTTGTGATGTCAACAGCCGGGCAAGCTGCGACTAGAAACATGGTTTGCTGGATTTTTTTCTGGCCAGCTCGAATCCTTCCAGCTTGCAAAACCCCCTGCGCTTGGCGTCCTCCCACTGTTTGTGCTCCAGAGCCCACAGCTTTGCTTTCCCGCTTCGGCCTTGGTGCTGACTCGTCAGGCTGGGGTAGCTGGGGCTGTCTGACCCTTTGAGGCTGCTGGAAAACAGCGCCATGCGCCCTGCGCCCCGTCCAGGCAGCACCAGGACCAAAGCTGCAGTGGGAATATGAGGTAGAGAGGAGGGGTGAGGGATGGAGGCGAGCTGCCTGCCAGCCCCAGCTGCCTCTGCTGCCCTCCCTCCTGATGCCTTCATCCTGGCACTGGGGCTGGAGGGATGAGGGACCCCAAGAAATGTGCTATAGGCTACAGCTTCTGCTAAGTGCTGCCTAGTAGCCTTTGGCAACGTGTTTATGTGCTGCAGAAAAGTACCAAACTCTTTCAACCTAAAGATTTGATGCTTGTTAATACCAGGAAATTTTTCCTTGGTTTTACGCTACAGGATGGAGGTCCCTGGGCTTTGCACCGTGTTCATGGCTCACCACATCCTGTGTCACCCCATCCTGGCTCACCCCTTCTCAGCTCACCCCATCCCATCTCTCCCTGTCCCATCTCACCTCACCCTGACTCAGCCCTTCCCAGCTCACCCCATCCCATCTCACCTCATCCCAACTCACTCCTTCCCAGCTCACCCCTTCCTGCCTCCCCCCCATCACCAAGCTTCAGCAGTTCCCTCCTTTTCGGGTACCAAATCTTCCTATGAACACACTCTTCCCAGGGCACGCACAAGAAGCCACCGACGTGCTGGCAGTCACCTGGGGGGACACCTGACCACTCTACAGCACCAAGTGATGCAACATCACCTTTGAAACCAGCCAAGCAGGCTTGCCTGGATATATTTGTTACTAGAGGTCCCTAAGGGTGAGTGTGGCTGGAGGCATCGGGCTTGGGGGTGCCCAGCCCTGGGATGGAGGGGGCTGAAAGCCCTGTCTGGCCCCAGCAATGCTGCCGCAGCGGCAGCTGGGAGGTTTGCTTTGTTCCTTGGGCAAGCAGCCCTGCTGTGGGTAGGCGCTTTCTTCTCGCCAATTTGGCAGAGGCCTCACTGAGGGAGGAGCTGCTGATCTAGGCACCTTTCCTGGCTTTTTGGGGCCCCTTTGAGCTCAGTGCTTTGGCACCCACTGGGCTTTGGGCAGGAGTGCTGCTGCACCCCACTGACAGTGCTGTGGAGCTGGTGGGCACTGATAATACTGACCTCAACATCTGAACCTCTGGTGATGCTGCTGCACGCAAAGGAGAGTCTTGATCCCATTGAATATAGCGATACCATTAAAAGAAGCTGGGAAGTATTGGATGGACTTAAAGAAACTTAATATTAATGCAAGAATATGCAAATCTAATCAGGCAGACCACAGCTCGGTTTAGTCTGGAATCCTTCTCCCTATAATGGTCTATAGGAGATGATGTGAAAGAATCTGAAGCCCATTTGATGCTTGACCCTATGGATGTCTCCCGCAGCGAGAAGTTCCCATGTCTCCTTCACATGTGGCATGGCAAAAACCCCATACATTTTGGGGAGGGGTTGAACCTGCCACCTCCTAGCTTTGTTTGGTATCCAATGTATCTGGGCTCCAAGGGATTGCACTTTGTTTTTCAGAAACTTTAATGGTTGAGAGGAAGTCGTGACTCAGCGGCTGATGAATCACTGCTGCTCCAGATTATGTGTCTCACTGCTTGACGGTGCCCCTCAAGCACAGGAACAGAGTAAGCCCGTACCGGACAGACTTCGGTCACATCATGGAATGTCAATCTGAGCCCAGGCCTGGGACCAGCTGGAAAACAAATTCCATCTCCAGCCCCTGTTTCCCATCCATCTTCCCCAAACTCCTTATTTCCATGTGAGATCAAAGCCTTTCCCATGTTGAAAAGCTACCCTGATAACTTGTGTTTCCTCCAAGGTTCCCCCAACCCCCAATTTTATTTGGAAAAGACTCCTAATTTTACTCTGAAAGTAGAAACACCCTCTTGTTTCCCACTTGTTTCATTGGATTCAGCTGATTTATTTACCAGTTTGCCTCATTTCACAGCTGGGAGCTTCACTCCTGCCCTGATGATACCCAGCTGGTACCCAGGACCAGTATATTTGGATTTTTCCCTACACTGTGGGATGGAAGGAGATGTAAAGTGATTGTAGACATGAGTACACCTTTCTCTTCGGCTGCTTCCTCTGCTCTCCCATTGCGATTTCTGTTTGCAGACGCTGGCCTGGCTTAAAGTAAGCAATGGAAAACTCTGCTCCCAGAGAGACATTCCTCTCATTTTTCCCCCATGCTTCTGCCTTTTTCCCTCCCTCTCCCCCTCCCACAAAAAAAGGCTTGCAGCTTAAACACCAAAAATAAAGCAGAACTGGTCATGGGCTGGATAAAAATAGCAGCCCTTGGTATTTACTTTAGTAGCAGCGATAGGCTTTCTGGCTTTGGAGAACAGGAGAGAGAGGGGTGGGATGGTGACCCTTGTCAGGGTGGAGGACAATCACTTAGCTGGTGTTCTGGGGGCTGGTAGGGTCTGTGACAGTTTCTCTCTCCCCCCTCTCTGTCAGCTGGCGTCTGCTGGGCTGTGTCCCCTTTGGGAAGAGGGGAGTCCTGGAGGTGGGTTGGGCTCTGGTGCCCCAGTCCCACCTGAGTCCCACCTTGGTGCTCATGCACTGCTTTCGGTCTGCTTTTAGATGCCCAGGGCTCAGTGACGGGGGAAAGGCTGCTCTTAGGGGAAGTGCCCCAAAACTGCTGAGGGTTTTTGGGGGTGCCTCCTCCTCACTCACCATCTGGGAGGCTTTGGGTGCAACTGGGCTTGCTGAGGTGGGCCTGGGTCTGCTGGAGCTTCCCTCGCTGGTACTTGGGGATGACGAGAGAGGTGGGGTCCTTGAGTGCAACCTCAAGTCCTGCTTGGTGCTTGCTTTGGGCGGAGATGGGGTAAGAGTGTGTTTGGAGAGGAGGGAGGGTGCATGTGTCTGCTCGGCGTGCGTTTTGCTGTGCTGTGGGATTTGGGAGGAAAGCAAACCTCATAGGTAGGGCTTTTTGTTCTTTTAGAGCTGATGATTGTTTTGCGCGTATGAGCCTTCAGGAGCTCCTTCCTCAGGAAATCCTACAGGCAGTGCAGGCAGCGGGTGAGGGGGAGAGGGGGTGTACTGGGAGATGGGGAAAATGCTGGGGCTGAGCAAGAGTTGGCAGCATGTTGTGGTGCCTTCCCGTGTGGGAAAGGCTGAAGGATTAGTGATGTGAAGGCCAGGGGAGGAAAACCCCTCAGTGAATGTGGATGCTCCTCTCAGCATGGAATGGGGCCACCAGCAGCATCTTGCTGTCACCTCCAGGGGCTGGATTTGTGGGAGGTGTGAACCAAAGGCAGAGGAGTGAGTGATGCTTGGCCATGGCCCTGGTGCCCCCGAGGACCAGCTTGTGTCCCCAGTAGCGGGAAGTGATGACTTGTGCCTCTTCCTAGAGCAGCCACTCCCAGGGGTTTCCCGTGCTGGGTGGGTGTGGGATTTGATCTGCCAAGATTGATTTTTAGGTGAAAACCCAGTTTTGCCAGCTCTCCCCTCTGGTGCAGCCCTTCCTATGGCTCAGCCCCGTGATGCCAAGGAGAAATCACTGCCATCCCTTGGTGCCAGCTTCCCCCAGAGCCCAACTGAGATAGGCACAGAGGTTCAATCCCATTTCTTTAATGATAAGCAGCTGCCAAATTACTACTTTTTATTTAATTTGTAATTATCCCTTTCCCTCTGTAAGCTGCTTCCGCTGGGGAAGTTGTTCCTGGAGATCTCCGGTGAACTGCTGTCCCTCAGCTCCAGGTGACGTGAGGATTTTTGGCTGGTGCCCCTGGAGCAGTTGGCCAAGGTGTTCTGTCATGCTGTGATATTTTGTGCTGCCCTTGGGGCTTGACTCTTGCTGGGGGTTGAGGACTACTTGGCCGTTGCTCTTCATGGTTCAAAGCCTTCCTCATCATCATCTTTTTTGCTAATGGAGGCTCAGAGAGAAGGATGCAGCTGGAGCTTGGGCTGTGTGGCTTGTGGTGGCTCGCCCACTCCCAAGGAGGGAACTGAGAGCAAAATGCAAATCATGATGAGAGGAAGAGGATAACCACGCTGAAAGCCTTTTTTTGAGTGTGTTTGGCCTCTTTCTGCTCCCTGTGAGGGAGAGAAAGTTTCTTTATTTGGAGGGGCAATGTCACCCTCGGGCAGGGGGGAGAGATGGCCTTGGGTCATGGATGAGGAACCGATATGAGATGGAGAACTGACAGGCAGATGTTGGCTGCTTTCGGCATGATTCGAGTGCAGGAGGGGATGTGGGACCAGGGGAGGGTCAAAGCCTGTCCCCAGGAGGAGGGGGATGCTGGCTGCCAGTGCTGCTCCTCCAGCCCTGTCCCCTCTGCTTGCTCCTCTCCCGGCTGCCCGTTTCCAATGCCTTCTCTTGAAATTCTTAGAGGCACGATTTCCCACATCAACCCTCCCCCTCCTCACTTTTGGGAAGGATTTTTCTCAAACATTTGCAGAGTTACTTCCTTCGAACCCCACTTTTGTTGCGATGCCACCAAATGCAGGGGACAGCGTGGGGACAAGGGGCCGTTGTGCTGAACAGAGGTGGCTTGTATTCCCACCAGCATCCTGGTGTGCTCTGCTCCGTTGTCCGGGCCCTGGTGCCTGTGGAGGGGTAACGCCAGGGAGATAACCTGGTTGGGAGCAAGAGGATAAGCCACTCCACTGGGAATAAATGTGCTTGTATACATTGCATGGTGCGTGCTAGAGGGGGGCTGCGCACCCACAACATCCCTACTGACAGCAGAAAGCAATCCCGAGTAAGGGCAGGGAGAGCAGTGCTGCTGGAAGAAAGTCCCTAATCACAGTTAGGATCTTGCCTCAAATTTAATGTATACAATGTGGATTTTTTTTTTTTGGTGAGGAAAATTGCTGAAGCAGGTTGGAAGCAGAAAAATCGCTGCATGTTGGGGCCATGGCAGTAGCGCAGGGAAGGGGGGGGAATGAGCCTGTGGGCTGCTATTCACAGTGCTCCTCATCCCAGGGAGAGGGGTCAAATCAATGAAACTTAAAAGCCCTGTGTTTAGATTTGCTTAAAAAAGGTTTTTTAATTTTTTTTATTTTTTTTTTACACTCTACATAATTAAGCTTTAGAGCTTGTAGCCACAGGGGTTGACAATATAAAAATGGGAGTGAGGGTTTTAAAGGGATGATGAGTAAATCCATGCTTATGAGGGGGAATTAAAACCCAAGAATATTAAAGATGATGCTATAAATTCACATTCCACAAGGCATTAACCAGCTGTGAATTCATGGGATGCGGGTGCCCCATCGTTGACCTGTTCCAGCCTTTCTCCTGCAGGCGTTGCACGTCCTCCCATGGTGCTGCTTGCTCCTGGGTGAGCACTTCCCTTGTGGTTTGTTTGGGCTGAGATTGCAGGGTGTGTTGCTGGGAATGTGTTGCTCCAGGTTTGGGATGGATGCCCACGGCCCTTGCTGAGGACCTTTGTACACCCTCCTGATGTTTGCTGGTGGAACAAAGTTCCCAAGCATCGCTCATGCAAGAAGGGGACTTTGGCAAGAGGGCTGTGATGAAATATCTCTGTACAAAGTGCAGATGGTGGTGGGGCTGGCGGTGGGATGCTCTGGGGTGGCTGGAAGTGTCAGAAGAGGCACGTGGCTGCCTGCAGCACGGCTGTGCTGTCTGCGCAAAGCCTGAGCTGCCCGGTGAGGTGTGCTCCTTGGAGAGGCTGGAAATGTGAGATCCCACCATGTGTGATACAGCAAGACCATGTCTAGACTATACAGATGGCTTTGAGTTGTGCAAGGGCAGCTGCGGGCAAATTGTTGATGGCGAAGGCGAAATACGCGATGGAGTTGGTGTGGTGGGACAAAACACCTTCCTGGCTTAAACCAGAGCCTGGGGCATTTAGGAAAAGGCTTGTGCCAGTGATCAGCCCCTTCTCATCCCATTTGAAGCATGGTTTTGGGCCATGGCTCTGAATTTAGAAGGTGGGTTATGGTCCAGAGGGATGCTGTGGCTCCACATGTACCTGTGTTCTCTGGGTACCACCCTCCAAGTGGTGCATGTCCACCTCGTGTAACTGGTTATTGCAATGGGAAGACCATGTTTCCTCCAGGGGAGAGTTTTTTGGGGTGCCCTGAGGGGAATGGAGGTAATGGGGGCCCTACCTGGCCCTAGATGTGCTGAATGGAGGGTACAGTGGAGGGCACTGCCCTTCTCTAAGGGATTGTAAATGAAACTCACCATGTTGGGTCAACTCCTTGGCCAAGCAGGGTGAGGCTGGGATGACAAACACTGGCGCAGGCCCTTCCTTCCCATCCCAAACCCATCTCCATCTCTTGGCTCGTCCGTGCACACAGGAGACCCCTAGTCTTGCCTGAAGGGTCTTCCATGGCCTGTAATTCCTTCAGACATGAAAAAGGTCATTTAATCCGAAGAGTTGAGTCTATTGGCCTTCAGGCTTGGCTTTTCGCTGTGCCCATGGCTGCGGCCATGGGGGACCCCCAGCGCTCACAACTTCCTTTTTTTTTTTGCTCTTGAATCGGAGCAAGAAAGAGAAGTTGAGAAGTTGCTGCAAAGAAAATTCCCCTGTTTTGTTTCTCCGAAATTAGATTTAGAAAATATTGAAGCAGTCTGGCAGAAGAGCTTCTTTTGGGCTTTCTCATCCTGCCTGGCTATGCGTCAAACATGAAAACTTAAGATGAGTAGGTCTAAATAAAGTCTGCATGTGCAAAGAGCGTAGACTTTAAAAATCCTCTGAAATTCATACTTGTCCCAGAGATTTTGCTAAATCGATGTCGGTTTATTTTCTTGTTTTCTGCTGGGAGTCTGTTTTGCTGGGTGGTGGCAGGAGGCTGCCTTGCAATTTGGTTTTCAGCAGGGTTTTCTTCGTGCTGGGAACAGATTGCTATCTAAATCGGGAGAATGGCTTTAACTGAAGGCTTCAGGGTTGTTTCGCTCCGCTCCCAAGCATTTACACCGTGCCTTTGCTTTCTCTGGCTGCGAGTTGCAGAGCCAAGGGCCTCTCGAGCTTGTAGGAACAGCTAAATTTATTAACAAAACATCTTGTTCTGGGCTGAGGCCAAAGTGCAGCTCCCTGCCTTTCTGGGGTTAAAGGACCAGCTGCGCTGACCCGACTTGTGGTCACTTTATTTATTTTAACGGGATAACTAGGACAGGGGGAACCATGGGAGCCTCTGGTCCAACCTGCTACCCAAGGCAGTGCTGGGGTCGGATGAGATTGCTCAGGGCTTTCTCCAAGGATGGAGATGGCACCACGTCTTTGGGCAGCTTGCACCAATGCTGGGCTGCCCTCAACATTTCCTTCCTCTGTGTTTTTTTTTATCCCATTGGATGTGCTTTGGCTCTCAGCTGCTCTTTTCCTCCTGGTTTGTGGTTCTTGGCGTGCTCTGCGAACAAGGAATGTGCCCTCTTCCAGCTGGTGCTGGGCTTTCTGGGGCGGCTGTCTCAGCTGCACAACACCTTGCAGCTCGGTTGCGAATCACTGAGCAAAAAACCAAGCCTCCATGGCCAACTGCTTCGGATGCGAAAGTATCTGAGCTGCAGCGGGGCAGGGCATGCCCTTGCAGCAGGGTGACAGCATGCGAATCCCTGCTAATGAGCCTCCCGTGCGCCTTCTCCCATGGGATGAACGAAGATTAAGGATAGGGGATGTGCATCTCTTCTTGGCATGAGGTTGGGGGCTGCAATGCTGCCGGGCTTGGATGTACCAGAACCCCACTCCAAGTCAACCACACAGCTCGCTCCTTCTGTATCTTTTATTAATGTATAGAAAATGCATTAAAAAAAGGAACTATACATAGCCTAAGAGCGGTCAGGACTAAAAATACTAGTTAACAATGGTTAACAAGCGTCGATCCCATTCTCCGAGCTACGTTTTCATTACAGGGTGGGGAGGGTTGTTTAATATATTATTTATATATAGTATTTATTTTATTTATCCATTTATTTGCTTTTATCTTCCCTCTCGTTTGGTTGCATTGGTTTGAGTTTGAGTTCATCAGAATGTGTCCAAGGGACTTTGTTACCTCTGGTTTTCCTTCTTACTTATAGTTTTCAGGGTTTTTTTTAAAGTATTAAACACAATTCTAGGGTAACACCTGTACACAGTGGGCTGCTTGTTTGTTTGTGCTGCCATTGTTCTGAGAAACCACTGACACTTGGAGAAATGCAGGCTGCATACTGAGGAGGGTCTGGGCATCAGCATCTCCCCAAGGAAGAGCTTTTTTCTTACCCCAAACATCTCCCCCGGAAGGGGCAAGGAACCGCCACCTCCGTCTGGGCACCATCAGGTGTAAGGAAGGGGGAAGGTGACCCTGGAGGGTACCAGTGGTCCGAAGGGGCTCGGTTGGGTTTCATGGCCATCCGAGCATGCTTAGTCGGCAGGAACAGGGATGGGCTTCTCACCTGGCCCTGAGACAGAGCCCTTTGTTAGTGCGAGTAAGCATGAGTTACAGGGGTTTTTGGGTGAGAACTCTTCACTGGCAGTGTCTGTAAGGTCAAGTCTTGTGGGTGTTGCTGGGGGCTACAGGGCAGGGAGTGCATGGTCACCCCAGGGTGCGATGGTGGGGACATACAAGGAGGGTGGCTCTGGATCTGGATGAAGGGCACATGCTGGCAGGGAGGCGGTGGGCTGGGTGGGTATTCTGGCTCTTACTGCATTTCAGTAATTCACTCTAAGCCCGTTGTAAGCCTAGGGCCACTCTAGCATGGAGACACCGCTGCCTGAGCCCTGCAGAGCTGATGGGAGCCAAGCTTTCAACACCCCGACACTTCACCTGGGGTAGACATCACTTTGGAAAGGAAGGAAGAGGCTGGAGCAAGAGTGTGTTTAGGCTGGTTCTATGCTTTGAGACGCATGTGGTAAAGTAATGCAAAGACAAATGCAAAGGCTCCTCCCCAACCTTTGTGTGGATAATTTTCCAGTATTGTTCTGCCAACACCAGCTCCCTTTGGGGAGGGCTTGGGCTCTTCCCTTCCTCAAACTATTCATAAATAAATGCCGTCTTAAGGATCACTTCACTAAAAGCAGCTTGTCCTTTCGAGCCTTTCTGTCCCCTCCTCCTTTGGTTACGTTTTAGTGCAGTGTGTGGTGGGAAGGTGGACTTGGAGATCTGGCAGGAATGGAAACAGAGGGAAATCAACACTGAGTGAGAGAGATGAGAAAGTCCCGTGGTGTTTCCTTCCAGGATTTGGGGGTTAGAAATCAGAGGTGGCTTTGAAAGGCTGCAGGGGTCCTGGACATGTGTGGTGCTCTGCTGGGTGAAGGATCTGATGTGCTTCTCCCTGCTTGATGTTATGGGAGTTGGCATCTTGCAGTGGATAGCATGGTTTGGGTCCAGCTTCCCATTTGTTTGGGGGTCTGGGGCAAGTCTAGGACATAGGAGACGGATGACAGAGGTGCCACCAAAGCCCAGCGATGGTTCACATTGCTGGAGCTGAGATCTCATGAGATAAGCGTTGTGCAGGATACAGGCTGAATTCTGTGAATTTCAGGGCTATTGTCAAGACTTCATTCAGTCTCAATGCTACACTTGTGGGGGACACGGTCAAACTTGTTCTGACTGGAGAATGAATTCAGTAAAAGGGCCTGCTTGACCAGTGATGGAGAGTGGAGAGAGATGTAACTGCCTGGCTGTTCTGTAGCATCAATATTGAGCACAAATTTGCTTGAAAATTCTGGCAGGAACTTTGTCCAAACAAATTCATCAGGCAAGGATGAAAAATAAATTTCTGGAAAACTGCATCTTTATACAGACAATGGGAACCAAGGGACAATGGCCCAAATGACCAGGTCGTTGTTGGTGATTGTTTTCCTAGGCTTGGGCCACGTTATCACTAGGAGGAAACCATGACATGTAGTAACCTTTTCTTAAAAAGATTTTAGCAACTGCGTTTCGCCAAGGTAATGGAAAGGCAATGCCCTGGTGCCACGTGCAACATCAGGGAACCAGCACTGGTATGCAATGGCAACGGAAGGTTGGATATTATCTCCAAGGGCGTCCTTCAGACTCGATGATAGAGTTGTGTAGGGATGAAAGACATCAGCAGGGAGGGGGAGATATATGTCAGTAAGTCTATTTAGAGAATGATTAGCCTGTTTGAGGATCTTCTTTTGAACCTTCTGTAAAAGCTTGGCATGTTTTGATTTTGTTTGACTCATACTTTTGAAAACAGAGGGTTTTTGCCATCCACTCGCTTGTGAATAATGAGCTCCTGTGTTTCCACTGATGTCTCCTCCTTTCACCTGAGTAGATAAGCAAACAGCACCATCCGAGACAAGCGATGAATGTCATCCGCTGTCAATCTCTGCTCCTACTTATAACCACTGCACTGTAGTCCTTTGGTTAGGACACTTCTTGCCTGTAAACTCTTGGTGACGCAGGGAAAAATATTACTCTGCTGGTCTACTAGGAGGCTTCTTAGGTTTTAATTAGTTCTATCTACTGCTTCTTGTTGTCTTTCGGGACCTAAACAGGGCACGTTGCTTAGGAGGTGTGACATGCTATCGTCTGTGACGCTGGCCATGGCCTCCTAGAGATCCCATCATCTGCAGCCTCTCTGACCTGTTTGTCAACTGGTTGAGTTGTTACGTGATTTGATGCTGATGGAAAGTAAGAAGAGATGCTGTATTTACATAGGAGACATTGCTGATCTAGTGTCCTTCCTCCAGGTCGGACCACAGCTTGAAGCTGACCACTTGAAGGGCTGGATTCTATATCTAATCCTGACCTTGGGGTTAGCTATGATTTTGTGTGCTGGTACGTGGCATGGACAAAGAAGCTGCGTTTCCTGCTTAATGCCTTATTTCAGCTCTGCAGCCGTGGTGAGTAATGCCAGAAAATCCAGGAGCCTGTCCGTGAGAGAGGCACTGGCCTGAATTATAAGCTACTGCAAAGATGCCTTTATGTTGCCATCTGGAAGTTGTTTCACGAGACAAAGCAGCTTCAGTGTGATAAAATCAAAAAGCAGTGTTTGGCATTTATAATGCTCCCTTGGCTGCGAACCCAGCGATGAGCTGCATTGTCCTCGGATGTGGAGACGAGTCCCTTCTCTAAGACCAGGCCAGTGACAATGCCCAGCATTGATCAGAGCCCTCAACCCAGGAGCATGACGCCAGTGTGATGGTTGTTTGGACTACATGGAGATGGTGTCAATGACAACAAAGCACAGCCAGAACTACCCAAAGGGTCCATCTTCCTAAAGAGAGGAGGAGTTAAGGATGGGAAGAGTGAACTCATCTGTTCTTCCAAGGGTCTTGAAGTTCTCCAAAATCTGAATGGACTAAGACTTCCTTCCATGAAGGGAAATATTTGATTTTCTCTTAGAAAGACAGTGATACCAAGGCACTGAGATATTTGTGTTCCTCTTGTGATTGTGATGGAGATGGATGGTGTACAAGAAGGAAGGGAACAGGCATTTCTCAGCCTCCACTTGTCTTCCTGTGGCTGTGTTGTCTTCCCTTCCCATGTGCGTGGAAGTCCCTGAACAAGAACACCTGGGCTGTGCCAGCTTCTGGCTGGGCTGTGGTTGTGTGATAGCTCTTTTGGTAGCTGGTCCTTTTCTGAGAGTCTTGATTTGAGACCAGTGATGTCAGTGAGAGACAGCGCGATGGCAAGTAGAAGTAGCAGAGGAAACAGGCCCCAGACTTCAAGACTTTGAATAGAGATTTTTTTGCCCCAGGTCCTCTAAATTGACTCTCTTCTCCATCAAGCTCAGCATAACCCAGGCAGATGTTACGAACCTGAAGTGGGATGAGTTCACCTCAAAGGAGAGGAGGATGCGGGGTGGGGCTGGCAGAGCAGCTCTTGTTCCCCTGCACACCATATAAATGAGAACAATTTTAGCTGTGGTGGGGCCAACACATGATCTGTAGGATCTCTAAATTTTGCCTACATATGCAGATATTCACCAAGCCCTCCTGGTGTGATCTGTGAAAACTGAGGATTGGATAAGCCTTGTGTTTGCTTATCCTTGTTTTGTCTCCAAGCATGCAGTGCCTGTGTGTAGGGAAGGGACGACTGAGCCAGAAGGAGGGATGGGTCTCTGCCTGCTGGAAGAGTTGGCGTCTACAGGAGGGCGTGAAGCTTGGGACCTTTCTGCCAGGAGGGCACAGGGAGGTGGGGAGAGGACAAGTGTCCCAGGCCGTGACAAGGGTGGGAATGGCCACACCAAGGTCCCTGTGGGGAAGGTTTCTGCTGCAAGCCCCGTGACAAATATTTCTAACAAGGTTTGCTGGGGATTTCTAAGTCTTTTAAAAAAATATCAAAAATCTGTCTATTTCTTTCTCTTTCTTCTCTTGTTAAGGGCCAGAGTATTGGGGTAGGGAGACTGGAAATTTGGTATTTCTCTGGGACAGATGCAAAGCAATGAGGTCTTTCCTTTCCCATGTCCTTCGCATATGCCATGGTTCCCTCCAGCACTTGTGAGGGGCAGGTTGCTATCTCAGACAAGTAGTAATTATTTTTTTTTCCCTTTTCATATTATAAAATACAAACAAATGACAGAAAAGGTCAGGTGGTGGGAGGTGGAAGGGAGTTCAGCTGGTTCAGAGCTGTAGGGACCGTCGCTTCCTCCCAGAGATGTTACGGTGGTTGTAAGGTCGCATCTTCATTTCCACGAAGGGGATGGAGAACTCGTGGCCTTTCCAATGGTACCAGTTAATGCCCTGGTAGGAAGGAGAGAAAGGCACAGGGTAAAGAAAGACCCTAACAAGAAAGAAACTACAGTGGGAGAGGAAGAGAGGAAGGAATTAAGGCTGACTGCTGTAGAGAAGCCAGAAGAAAGGTTCTGCTGCTCTGGCTTCATGGGTTTTTCCCACTGCTGAAAGGCTCCTGTTTAAATTTTATGTATGTATTTTTTTCAAGTGTGCCAAGGTCAACGACCATGGAAGCCAGCGTGAGGCACAAAGCATCAGTCTGAGTGGCTTGAACCTGGTTCCCTTTGCTCCCTTTGTGTTGGGCCAACCCAGCAGTGCTCCTGACCTTGATACACTGACCAGGCAGCCCTAGCCTGGGCTTGCTGTCGTGCTTGGTCACACTGCTGGAAGAAATGCTGAAGGTTTTCAGCCCAGCTCTGCTCTTACCTGACTGTGCCGGGACTCTCCGTACTTGCCATTGAGGTTGGTGCGGTGGCAGTTCTTATACCACCAGGCCCCTTTGTAGGACATGGCACAGTTGGTCACAGCGACGTCATTGTCCCTGTCCTTGGTGGAGAAAGGGCGGCCCTGGTGATAGGTGAGGGAGTCCCCTGCAGAAAGAGGTGCCGTTAGGGGCGATGGAAACACAGTCACCTGGTCTTTTCCCAAGGAAATTAGGGAGTTCTGGTATATGTGGTAGCCTGTTGATCAACAGCTTGAGCAGCTGAAAGTCCAGGAATAACGTTAACTGGAATTGCTCACAATTGGTTCATCTGAGATCCTCTGCTGTCACTTTAGGATCAGGACAGCCCACAGCAAATCTTGGAGGCTGCTTGGGTTTGAGAGGTAAAATATCTTATGGATCTGAATTTCAGTGTTTCAGAAATGAATTAAATCCTAGATCTGGACATCCCTGGTCTCCTGAAGGCTGGATGTGCTATGTGACTTCAGGACACTGAAGTCTCCTTCCCTTCTGTTAGCCAAAGGGAACCTTTTTTCCCAGAGGAGACCAAGCATTTGTCTTTTAGACCAAGATGCTTTGTTTTCTTTTCCCCCTCTTGATAAGGGGAAAAAAAATCTTTTGGAAGATGTGTGTTGTCTTAATTCCACCAAATCCTCATCTCCCCTCCTTACTAAGGGACAAGAGAGCTGCTTTGGGGGGAAAGAAGAGCCAAAGTGAAATATGATCTGTATTACAACTGAGTGATGCACTTACAGGACACACTGACGGTGCCTAAGAGAATATGAAGTGGACCCGTGCTAGCTGCCTGCGGTCCAGCCACTGAGAGGCTTGCTAGAAAAACCTCCTGGCAATGAACCATTTGGTGAATCTTGGCTCCTTTTGCTCAAGGGGAGCAGAAGTTCCTTGGTGGGATGGCTAGAAGAAGAGCTTGCCTGGGGAAGGGGAGGGAGTTGTGTCTGCAGCGCTGTTACTGGCGTTTTTGGCAACAGGCTGGGTGCCTTGTGCCCTGGGACTGAAGGTCAGAGCGAGTGCTGTGTTGCACACCACCAAGGTCTCTGTCTCTTTCAGTGGCAACAACCAGATATTGTACAGGAACATCCCTGCATCTTAGATATGGTGTAGGATTTCTTGCTAAGTACCTGGCAGCGGAGTTTTGTCTGGAGGCTTGTGCTTGGGGCATGCCTATCCCACCTAAAGGGGCTGCAGCTGTGCCCCACTCCCCCTTCACAGAAAAGAGACCCCTATGCTCTCCCTCTGTCACCCTTCACCCACCGATTTCTGGTGGACAAAGTCTGGCAGTGCTGCATCAACTGAGCAAGCAGGTGTGACAGTGCCCTTGGAAAACCGACCAGCATTTGGCCTCTGTGTGAGGAAACGACGCAGAGAATTTCAGATTTTTCCATTGCTGTGAGAAGGCAATAAATATACCCTCCAGCACAGCATCAATAGCGGTGACTGCCAAGAGAGATGGCACCTCTGACGATTGACCTGGTTATTTGAACAGCAATGCCTCTGATATTAAATATCTAATCCTCAATGGAAATTTCCCCATGTCCTTAGTGAGATTTAGCAGCCTGGTTTACATGATGGACAGCAGGAAGAGCTCTGGGTTTTTGTCTTGCTGCTTCAGCCGAGTAACCTGTGATGTCGGGATTTCCTTTAGCTTCAGACCCACCGGTCCCAGGATCTCCCTAGTACTCACTAGCAATGTGATTGTACCTGAAGTGCCATTGTAGTCCCCGATTCGCAGCTTGTACAGGCTCCGGGAATCGCCAATGGAGAACTTGTCATAGTAGGCATACGCCGCTTCCTGCCCGTCCCTCATGTCTATTCGCAACTCGTAGCGCCCCTGGGATGTGATCTTGTGGATGTTGTCCAAGCCTGGTGAGACAAGCAACAAGACACCTGGTGAGATCCGGTACCTGGATCCACTCCGTGAGCAAACAACAAGAGCTCTAGGCAAATAAAACAGCTGTGGGAAATGAGAGCGAGGAGAGGAAGCAGAGTACAAGGACACTTAATGTTAGGTCTTTGTCTGTCCCTGGTGCTCGTGGAGTCTGAGAGCACTCTGTCCCCACTCAAGCTTCACATCTGTGTGACCGAGAGGTGGGTTCAGGGCCCAGGTTCAGCTTTCTGCATCCTGCTGATGCTGTGGAGCCCTGGTTCCTCTCAGATTGCTGTTAAGCTCCTGTACAAGCCAGAGTGTGTTTATGCTGCAGGGCCAGCCTTGGCTCACATTCAAGTTTTGGGGGGTCACACTCCGGTTCAGAGTGATGCTGGGTCTCCCACTCACCCCTTTCCAACTTTGGGCAATTGGCTCGGTGGCCAAGGCCAGGGAGGGGTCCATGAGCTGTAGATGCCGCCCATGCACCTTGTAGTCATCCAAAGGAGGATGATGGGATTTGGTCAATGAAAACTCCCCGTTTACCCTCTCCTCACCTAAGAGGAGCAAATTAGGGAGCTGCTGGCCTTCACAGTGTGCTTTTATGTGATGTGCCCATGGGTGACTTTCTAATGTGAAGGGCAGGGAATGAACAGAAGGAAAACTGCCTGAGGGAGATTATAGAGGAGTGGAGGGAAAGGCAAGGAGCCAGCAGCTGGCACAAGTGAGCAGCACGGTGCACAGGGAGCTTGATTTTGACATGTCGATAAAAGACAAGTGGGGAAGGTCTTACCCAGCCAAAATTCATCCTCCAGGTTTCCGAAGCCAATCCGATAATCTGCCCATTTCCGAAAGAAATCGGTCAGACCGTTCTGCCGCCTCTGGAAAACCTGCGGTGGGGGATGACAAGGGGAAAACTGGTGTGAAGGAGATGAGGGATGGCTTCTACAGGCTTTGAACACACAAAATAAAGACAACAATTTGTCTTTCCGTCATGCCTTTCAGGGGAGAAAATTGTAATGCCCATCTAGTTAGTGATAATTGCAGCCATGCAATTAATCCATGTGCAGTCGGAGAAACCGAAGAGATGTTAGGTGGTGTCCAAGGCAAATCAATGTTCTAGTAAGGCTATAAGGAAAGAATCAGCCTTCAAGTTTTCTGCCCTACCCACCGCATCGTGCCTCTGGTGTTCAAGTATGCGATTCTGCTCTCAGTTACCTCTTTCTGTGACATCCAAGGGGATGCTCTGGAGCAGAGTGAGATGAGGGAGATTTTCTGGCTAAAATAACATCTGTGCTAGAAATTGGCATTTGAGGAAGCCCATTTTTTGTTGTTGTTTTGACTATGCATCTAGAGGAGTTTTGTGTAAGCATTTGATGCAGATAAAATCAAAGCACCAGAGCATTATTTACTTAAGCTGCCAGTCCATCTATGTCAAGGCCAGCAGTGTTTGAGCAATTCAAAAGCCAAACAGGCATTTGCTTCTAAAACACTCCTGTGTGGACTCAATCTGGGTGATGCCTGACACCGTCCTTCTGCAGGCAGCGTGAATCATTCCCTGTGAAAGCTATTGGCCATTAATTTCATTTCTAGAGCAATAAATCAGCTTCACTCTCAGATTTTGCTCTCCAGAAGCACTGCAAACATGTCAAATAAATCAAAGGGCATTTCTCCAAGTGTAACTATTATTACTGGAGTGTGGGCCGTTCCCTATGGCGTGGGAAATGAAGCGTGTGATATTAAGCCTGCTGTCGTTCCCGCGCAGTGTGGTGCTTGGCTTTGCTGGTAGGACAAGGCTTGGTTACTTTGCGATGAGAACAACGTGCAGGACAACCACATGGCAACTCACAATCCAGCCTCCTCCGTCGGTGGTCATGTCGCAGTACACTTGCACTCGCTGGCTGAGGTCCCCGTTGATGGAGATGGTGTAGATGCCACTCAGCGTGTCTCCGTTCATCAGGTGCTGGGCACAGTCCTGAGGGTTGGCAAAGACACGGCCAGCTGCAAAATTAAAAAACAAAAAAGGTAAAATTTAAGCAGAGCGACACCTTTTCCACGTGGATCGGGCCCCACTGGTTATGATCCAGGAAAGACCTGACTTGGCTTCTGCATCTCAAGTTATTCTGAGAAGTGGTGGGACTTTACATCTGCCAATAACATCGGAGAATGCAATGGAAAAAATGTATGCATATATTAATTAATCTGCAATATATCCTATATTGAAAAGGTGCATGGTGACATCACTATGAATGATGAGGGGTGTCACTTCTTGGACCATCTTTCTTCACCGTGTCTGAAACCCTGGCGTTTAAGCTGTCGCCAGCATATTTAGACAGCTGTAAAAATACCCGAACATGCTCCTCTCTCAGGATTGCCAGCTCCAAACAAGTTTTATGACTTCACCGATTCCAGGGAGATTCTCCTGCTCTGTGCCCTTGGAAATGCCAGTGGACTTACGCCAGGCTGATTGTTGCTTGCAAACTGAGCAGGAATTAGGCCACGTGAGATGCTAAAGATGGGCAGTGTGGGATTTGTGCCTGTGCTCCAGGTGTCCTCTGGTGAAGAAATGTCTCGTGTTGAGGTCAGAGTTTAAGAATATCTTGACTACAAGACCCCAGCAGTATTGGGATGTCAGCTCTGGGTTTCATTTTGTTTTATAATTTAATGCAAAAGTGGGAAATACATATTTTTCTTTGCTGTTGGTACGTGTGGATGATGGAGTAAACGGCAACGTGGATGTGGCTTTCGAGGGTGTCTTGGTTATGCATTGAGAAGGTGTGAAGGATGTCCTGTGTGTTTCTGTCACAGCTGTGTGATTCCCATGTAGGACCGAGGCCCTGTCTGTTATTTCCCACTTGGGTGTATTCCTTTCACCCTTGAGACCTGAAGATGCAGAGGTCATCACTTTGTCCAAATGTTGAAGATCTATTTTTTCCCATCTCTATAGTCTGTAGCACAAGGTCTGGTGAAAGTGTTTACATTTTATAGCATCTAACAATGAAAACTGCTTCAAAGACAACCACTTCAGGCTCCCCTGAGCTCTGCGGAGATTACTTGTTTCTTAATTTATATTCATATCTTTAAGAGCCAAGGAGACCTTGAAAGACGTTTCAAATCACTATAAATTATAAATACTGTATCTGTTTCTTCCTTTTGTCCCATCTGTATACAATTCCCCAAGAACCTTAAGCAAACATGAAACAAAGAGGCTGAGCTATTAATATGTCAGAGGGAATGGAAGAACCCTGGGATGTGTAATGTGAGCAAAAGGAAGCAAAACAATTTAAATTAAGCATGGTTTGTGGGTTTTAGAGGGGTTTTTTTGTCTCCTTAAAGACAAGTGCTTGTCTTCTGCAAAGTACCTGGGTATGCTGCCAGGGTGAACTGGATCCCAGACCCCGATTACTCGCTGAGTGACGCTGCCATGGATTGCATTGCATCACCTTGATGTTTGTTCCTGCATGTTTCTGTCTCACCAATATATGGGGTAAGTGGGGAGAAACTGGCTTCTTGCTGATGCTGATCTTCATCTTAAAGGCAAATTAAACCTATGTTTGGATGCTGCACCAGCTAGCAGTGCTGTCTGTAACACTGCAAAGGCCTGACGTTTGTGTTTAATGGAAGCGGTGCTCTCCTTGCCTGATGTGAGTGGGTTTCTGCTGCTTTGTTTCAGCTGAGAAGCCATCCCCATGCAGCTTCGTCCCTGACTCCCAAACAGCTTCAAAGATCACAAGCATCTTTCAGTCACCTGCCTGAATTGCACTGGCTTTATGTGCCCAAGTAAGAGGCGAGAACGACAGGGAAGTCTGAGTGTTAGATGCATTAGAGAAGAGTCTTTTCTTATTTTTGTTGACGTAAATAGTTTCTATTATCTTGTAAAAGCAAGTGAAGGGACCTTTGCATGTAACTGCAAAGGTATGGAGAAGCATATCCACAGCAGATTGAAAGAAAACTCTCCTAATTGAACTGCCAGTGCAGATGGGAGAAATTTCGGTGGACTATCTTCAGGCTTCTTAGTGCCTTTGTAACTCAAGAGAAATGTAATTGGATTCATCCTTGAACAAAACATTGTCTGTTAAGTGTCCCACCTAGCGAGCCTTTTCACAGAGGGTAAGGGATGGTAAGTTTTGCATCATTTCTAATGTGAAGGCTTGTGAAGGATGGGGGCAATGGTGACATTTTCATGCAAGCTTCATTCTCGCAAGCGTAAGCACTCCATCTGTGAGGGTAGCAGTGCCTGTGGATGCCCACCACTTGATTTGGAAAGGCAACCATTCCTGTTGCCTTAGTGAATCATGACTTCTCTAGAATTTGAGGGGGAAGGAATAACGGAATTTGATAAAATCAATGGAACCACAGTCCTGTGAGCACGCTGACTCTGCTGTCTGTGACTCCACTGGTAGCGGTGGAGGTGTACCTGCTTCATATTTGCGAGAGATGAGACCATGTCTACTGCTGGATCTCTCCCCACTCACTCCAAGAGTGTAGCTGCTGACATGTATTGTTGACTTCTGTGGCTTTTTTTCCTGTCTTTGAGGACAGGCAAGAGCAAGGCACAGGGCCTGGTAGATGGTTCCTGGTCTGAAGTTCAAACCTCCTTGCCTTGGGCTGTGTTTGTACTGTTGGTCTTTCAGCCATTAACTTTCTGAAGCAGAGCAGCACTGTGGGTCATGAAAATGAATGACCCTCTCTGTGGATCGTGTTGAAATGCTGCCTGGGGAGGGCAAGCCCATAAGGACAGTCCACATATACCAGCACAGTATGTGGGCTAAGACCTACCTGGCCGAGTGGATGTGGAGCGAGTCCTCACCTGTGGTAAAGGTTGTAGAGATGAAGCCACTGCGCATGGAGTTTTGGGCAGCTTGCAGGCGCACGGTGTACTCTGTGGTCTCAGAAAGCCCCTCCAGGCGAATCCACGTGTCATCAGCATCCACAATCAGCTCCTGTACATGGATCCCAGAAGGAGGTAGACACCAAGAGCAACAGATGAGAAAAGCGATGGGGAGCCTAAAGAGCAAGTGAGGAGGGAAGGGAAGCCACAAACTACAGCAGCCCTTGGTGCCTGGCCAAGGAGCTTTGCTTACACCACTGGACTAAGTCAGTGTGAGGTCAATGAATGTATTCAGCCTTTTGAGATGGCTTAGGTGGAGGAAAACTACCTGGTTTGGACACAGGAGCTTTGAATGTTTGCGGTCTGTGTGCTCTATGTGCCAGCTCTGTTGGGATCTGCATGCCCTCAATACATGGCATGACAGATTGCCTGAGCATTGCAAGGGGTAGAGCTGGCCAAACCTGGTTATCAGCCAGTTTTGACTCCCTCAATTCCTGACACAGTAATTTTTCTGGTTGTCAGCCAGTGCCACATAGCATTACATGAAACCCCTTCTGCAAAGCTCTGAAACTTTGGCCACTGCGAACCAGTCACACCAGCAACGGAAAAGAGACTGCAGTGATGAATTCCTGATAGCACTTGCAGCAGCTCTTCCATACAGGCAGATGTGGACGCACTCATGAAATAATCAAATATATTGCCAGATTAATCAGCTGTCTGTACCTATCATCCTTTGTGCAAGAAAGGCAAATAGCATTTGTAGCATCTCCGTTCACAGGATAATTTTCTCCAGCCTCAGTTTGCTGGTGCTTCACAAGCTCTGAATTTCCTCTGTTCTTCTAAACTTTCCAGGCACGCCCTCTCTGCCCAGACCTGCAGATGTGCATAAAGATCTTGCCCTGGGCAATCTTTCCTGCTTTTTCCAATTGTTTGTTGGAAGTACTGCTTATGCAGAAAGTAGCATTTGTCCTTCTGGTCTCTCTTTGACCTAGGGAGCCTAAATTTTTTGTGCTTTGTTGGGTTTCTCCTGCTCATTTCTCCATGGTGATGTTATTCCTTGACTAAATAAGCCTCTTTCTTTGTAAGGACTCACCTTGCGGCTGCCATCGGTGGATCTGTAGTTCATAACGTAGTTCTCGATCTCTCCCACAGGAGGCGCCCAGGAGAGGAGGGCACTCCGTCGAGTGACTTCACTGGCGGTCAGATTTGTTGGAGGATCCAAGACTACAAGGGTGGATAGGGAAGTGCAAATTCTCACACAGAACCACCCCACCTGTCCTTCCCAACTCACTGCATTGGGATGCAACCTTGCAACCCTGAGCTACAGTCCGAAGTCCATCCTCGCCCTCAGTTTCCGGGCCTCATCACCTGTCCCCAACCTTGAAGAGAGCTCTGCAAATCCTCCAGAAGTTCTCCTCTGCCTGCATGATTTCTGAAGGGTAACAGCTTGGAAATTCATGTGCTATGGGGCCTGTCAAGTTTCTGGTAAGCAAAATGAATTGTAATGCTCTTCTGGACTAAGCCCTTGGTCAAGAAAAAGACCTTGTCAAGGGTTTTCTTAGGAAACCACATTCAGGGGGAATCAAAAAAAGAGGGTGGATGCATGTTGAAAGAGAGAAAATTATGGTTGATGTGTGTTATGATTGAAGTTCTGTTCTTGTGTTAAGCCCAACTCTAGTATTTGGGTGTCCTTTTGGAACACGGCTACTTCTACCCCATCATGTGTGTGACAAGAGCTTTGGCTCAGCCTTGCTGGCTCCTTTTCCTGGGTGGGTGTGCAGCCAAGGGCACATAACAGGCAGTGGGGGAGGTGATTGTACGTACGAGTTGTAAAGTTGGTGCTGATGGTCTGGCTGATGATGGGCCCGTTTGTGGCGTACATCGAGACTGTGTAGGTGGTACTGGGCAGGAGGTTGGTCAGCTGGTACTCCTGGTTCACTCCATCCACAAGAATCGTATCTCCTGCAACTGTAAGCCCAAAGAGAAGACTTAGGGTAGATATTCAAGGTGGTTCTCCAAAAGGTATCCAATATGACCTCTTGATCAAAAGCACTTATGCTGCTGAAACAGCATGAGCTGTTGTGTGACAGCTCGGCTGTAGTGGTGGTGTTTGGTGTGAAGGATGGTCTTATCTTTCCCACAATCCCTATATTTGTCTGATGCTTTTTTTCCCTTCACTAGTGGATTTCATGGAGTTTGCCACACATGAAGTTCCTGTGGGCTGGACGCTTGCTTGCCCCTGGGTTGCTGTTGGTGGACCAGTTGGTAAAGCGAGGGGATCCCAGTCCTCTCCTGTATGGACTGCCGTGCTCTGAGGCTTGGTGAGGGGCACTGCCATGGGACCTGTGTGGGAGGAGCTGACATCTGGGAATGGGTTACAGCCCTGCTGCCCACCAGCTGCTGCCCTCCTGAAGCAACATCTTCCCTGCTCCCACAGCGGGTGGCACCCACTGACTTTTGGGCTTTGGGATGGGGCAGAAGAGGAGGTGAGCTGAAATGGTGCCCCAGCAAAGCTTGCAGCAGAGAGGTGTAGGATTCTGGCGTACCTGCATGGCGAGTGAGGATGAGGACGTAGCTCTCCACATCTGACAGCGGCGGGTTCCACTGCAGCAGCGCCTCGGTGGGCGTGATGTTGGTGGCTGTGACCCCCAAGGGAGCATCCATGGCTGCATGGGGGACAGATTCAGAGTCTCAGAGGCATTGAAAGACTGCACTAGGAACTGGAAGGGCTTCTTGTGGCCCATTGCTCTTGGTCCTGCCTTGCTGCCCAGGCATGTGTGCCTGCAGAGGAGTTATTGCTGCCCTAGCTGGAAGGCAGAGATATCATAGCTTGTGCTACTCTGCTACCTGGGCTGCTCTTCCACTGTTTTCCTGGTGCACAGTCTGGGATCTTAGGGGGTTTTTTTTATGTTTTGAGGAGTCTGGCGATTGCAGAGAGGTTTA
Source organism: Neomorphus geoffroyi (assembly GCA_033558235.1). Taxonomy (NCBI): domain Eukaryota; kingdom Metazoa; phylum Chordata; class Aves; order Cuculiformes; family Neomorphidae; genus Neomorphus; species Neomorphus geoffroyi. Next base: position 6,502,749 of record JAUMJM010000074.1, read on the forward strand.
TTCTTGCAGCAGATGCTGCTTGTGTCACGGCATCCCCAGGGATTATTTCTGGAAGTCTCTGCTCCCTTTAGGAGTTGTCAACATTACCCAACATCATCCCTCTGGCTTCCCCGTGCCCAGTACCCACACACTGCTCTCCCCCATGACTACCCATGCATATACAGGAAAAGCTTTGCTTAGGCGGGCTTTGAAAGTCTATTCTGGGCCCTCGTGAGCCTTGCTCATCCTCTCGAGCTTGCATCAGTCTAGCATGAGGTTCAGCTTTCTCTCAGCTGCCTGATTGCTAGTGCAAGCAGGGGCTGGCACTGTTTGATGGTGGTTACGTGCCCACCAGCAGCTCAGTCCCACCTGTGTACACGGTGATGGAGGCCACCTCGCTCTCTTCCCGGCCCCGCACGCTCTTCACCCCGATCTCGTACTTGGTGGCGGGCTGCAGGTGGCGAAGGGCATACTCGGTGGCATCGCTGGCAATGGCGGTGGTGTCTGTCCTCCCTGTGGGGACAGAGCCAAGAACTTTGGCATCGCAGCTGTCCCTGTCCATGGGGTACAGGAGGTTCTCAGGAGGGGATGGCGATGCCACAAGCCTTCTCCAGGGCTGATACTGGGGGTAACTGGGTTTCATGGCTGTGGGTGCACACCTGCATGGTCATCACTCTGCTGACTTGAGCTTTTCATTATTGCAAGTGAAGCTGGGTTTAAGGGAGCTGAGCTGAGAGGCATTTGGAGGAGGAGGGATTTCAGGATCGGGCCCTGAATTAATAATCCCCAGGGAGAGCACACTGTAGGGGGGGTCACTCCCTGTGCCCCCTCTGTGCTGTGCTGACCCTTGGCTGCAGTGATCCCTTGCGCAGCCTCATCCCAGACACCCCATCCTCCATCCCTGCAGCCTCTTGGTCCATCCCAGCTGTCAGTGGCTTTGCCAAGGGCACTGGGATGCAGCCTGTGGTGAGGATGACCTGGTGGCTTGCTCACTCTGGCAGAGGGAAGGGGGGAGGGTTGGTAGCTGCAAGTGTAGCATGAGCAAGAGTCACCTGACCCATTACCTTCAGCAGCATGATAGGATATTCTATAGTGGTCAAAGGCAGCGATGGGAGGGCTCCAGTAGACCGTCATGGACTCCTGGGTGATGTTACCCACCCTGAGGTCCCTTGGTGAGTCGATCCCTGGTGAGATGGAGCAGAATGCAAAGCTGTGGGAGGCAGGTCCGCTCCCTGTCCACCTGTCCGCCCTCCCGGCAGGGTCCCATGCCCAGCAGGGGGTCCTGTTGTACCTGTCGTGATGGAGCCCACAACAGGCTCGGAGCTGATGGCGCCGTGCACGGCCACCAGCGACACCAGGTACTTGGTGGACGGCTGCAAGCCCGTCAGGCTCGTGTGCCTGCGAGTGCCATCAATTACGACCTGCTGTGCCAACTTCTCATCCCGGGGGCTGTAGGTGAGGATGAGGCGGTCTGCTGGCGGGGATGGATCACTCCATGTGACATTCACACTGGAGGATGTCAGCTGGGAGAAGTGAAGTTGTGTGATGGGCCGGACCCCTGCAAGAGAGGGGAGTTTCAACCCCAGCTGTCTGCGGATCCTGGCTTCTGTGTTGTTCCCAGCACTTTTATAGGAAATACCCAACAGAGGTGGAAAAGCTGCAGTTTGATCTACGTTGATCTGAAACTGTGCTGGGATTGAAAGGCAGAACTGGGAACTTTTCTCAGCTCTGCTTACAAACACCATCCATCCCAGCCCCATATGGTGGGTGATGGGGCTGTGCTATCTGGGCTTCTCGACTGCAGCCATTTCACTCAAAGGTGCTTGTGAGGTCCCTCAAGGCTTATTTTATCCTTTTTATGGACACACAGGCCATCCTGACTACAGAGGACAGCATGGGCTGGCTGTTTCCCCAACCCTGCCTCGTCCTTACGGAAGCCTCCAGCCAAGCAAGTGCATTCACTGCTGCTGGTGAAGAGAACAGTGCCCCCACGCTGGTGGGGCCATCATCCCTCTGAGGGCAATAGACCTACTCCCACATGGATTCATTGACCTCAACTCCCATCCCCATAGCACCTTAAGACTTCTGGAGCTGGGGTCACAGTGGGCTGGTGGAGAGGCCAGCATAAGGTGGTACTCTGTGCCCCATCTCAACTTGTCGTCTTCTACCTGTGAAGGCATCCACGGTGGCCTCCAGGCTCTGTTGTCGTCCTCTCTCGGCGATGATGGAGATGGTGTACTCTGTCCCGGGCTCCAGCTCCGAGAGGGTGAGCTGCGACTCATCGCGTGGCACTGTCACTTCAGAGGCCATCCCTGAGGCAGGGGTGAAGGTGACTCGGTAGTGGTCAATGGGCCCTGTGGCTTTGGTCCAGGTCAGCGAGATGGATGTCTCTGTGGAGGCTGTCACCAGGAGGTCCCGGGGGCTGTCAAGCTCTGTGGGAGAGGTTTGGTGCAGACATATGTCCCATGCATGAGCCGTCCCATGGGGACGTCTGAGTCATGCAGCCAGCTGTGCTTGGAGTGCACAACGAGGCCAAACTCACCAGTCCTGGCGTTCATAGTTGCCGGCACGCTCTGCTGGCTGTCCATCACAGCGGAAATCCCAATGCCATACTCCGTCCCTGGAACCAGATCTGCCAGGGGATGCAAAGGACATGAAGGGGTGTGAGAGCAGCACCTGGCTGGGTGGCCCCTGGGTGCGACCCCCCCATGTCCCAAGGTTGGGGACAGGGACAACCCTCCTGAGCATCCTTGGGATGGGTAGCCCTTCCACAGGTCAGCAGTTCCCTGCATGTTGGAGAAGAGCTGAGCCTCTTTAAAATGCCCCGTGGATGTCTTTGGACAGGGAATTGGGCTTATTCTAGCTCAGAAACAAGCAATTTTTAAAAGCTGTTGCTGAGCTCTGCTGTAATTGCTGGCATCGAGACAGAAACCCTGTGTGTGAGCTGAGATCAGAACAATAACGTAGCTATATTTGTTTCCAAAGTGATTCAATATCAAATATTGTCACAAGGCTGGTGTCTTGAAGAGAAATAAATTATGCAGAGTAAATGAAATGCACATTAATTAGGAAAGGCACAGTCTTTCTGGAAGCCCAATCAGGTGCCGCTCCTTGGGGTTGATGAATCCTACGATCCCTCCCTCAAGGGACGTGGGAATTGAGCTCATCCAGCTCCTTTTCTGCACACCTCTTTCTGATTGCTCTTATATCTCCTTGGGACATCTCTTGCCTCTTCCTGTCACTTCTGCTTGGCTGCTGGCAGCTTTGTTCCCCTCTCCTTGTGCTTCATGATCTTTCCCATGGGGTTAGAGAAAGCCATAAACCCTCCAGACCAGCCTCACCCTGCCCTGCCAAGAGGAAGCAGCCCCTGAATCCACTAAAACCTTCCCCAAGGGGCCATGAGGGAGGGAACCCCCCATCCCTTGGTCCTCTCTTCTTGCTACAGTGCAGTCTTGGTGCCCTTTGCCCCCGCCCTCCTGGAAATGAGAAGAACCAGGGAGAAAGGAGGAGGTGAAGGAAGAAAAGGCAGGATCACAGAAAATAATGTTTTTTTCTCTCCTATCTCTTTTGAGTAGACCAAAATTGTCGATGTTTCTGTGCAAATGCTGATTTTTGTAGAGAGACATATGGGGCTGGGCAAGGCTTGCGGTATTTTTAAGCTCAGCTCTTTGGTACGCTCTGCTCAGTGCTCTTTCTCACTGCTTTTCCTGCAGGCACATGAAGGAATCACCAGTTGCTTTTACGGCGTGGAACCCACCAGGTCCTAGGTGGCTGGAAATCCACCCTGACAGACTTAGCACCGTGTGCAATAAGACCTTGGAGGGCAGGGCTACCGCATGTATAACAGAGCTATAGCTTATGTGCCATCCCGATAGCTACGGCACTCGTTTTGCCATCAGAAGGTTTTTGGGGTTTTCTGCTATAATTAGATTTTTTTAAAAAAATTATTTGTTATTTTACATAATATCCTGGGAGCCAGAAGCAATGTGCTTAGGGGATGGTGGAGGCACTATGTAAAAATTGCTCACTGCTCACTGTACCCTCAGTACTAGAAAGATATTGAGGTGCTGGAACATGTCTAGAGGAGAGCAACGAGGCTGGTGAAGGGGCTGCAGCATGAGTCTTGTAAGGAGTGGCTGAGCAAACTGGGGTTGTTTAGCCTGGAGAGAAGGACGCTGAGGGGAGACCCTGTTGGTCTCTACAAGTACCTGAAAGGAGGCTGTAGTGAGATGGGTGCTGGTCTCTTCTCCGAAGTAACAAGCAATATGATGAGAGGAAATGGCCTCAAGTTGTGCCAGAGGAGGCTTAAATTGGATATTAGGAAAAATGTCTTTACTGTCAGAGCGGTGAAGAGGCTGCCCTGGGCAGCGTTGGAGTCACCATCCTTGGGAGAGGTTCATAAAACCTGTAGACATGACTCGTTGGGACGTGGTTTAACAGGCACGGTGGGATTGTGTTGATGGTTGGACTGGAGGATCTTAGAGGTCTTTTCCAACCTTAACGATTCTATGATTCCATGCTGTTGACTTAGACCTCTATCTCTGGAGTTTGCTTTAGGGGTGGGGGGCTTGTTCTTGTAGCCTTGCTTGAGTCAGCCAGGCAGTGTTGCTGCCTCCAAGTGGAGTCTTGGCAGCTTTTTTCATTCTTATTGAGAGAAAAGAAAGCCTTTGCGCTGTCTGTTCCTCTGTGGCAAGCTCAGGCTGTGCTGTGTCATCCCAGTTAGGATCACTGCGGTAGTATTGCACCTCTGCCGCAGGGAGGAGAATTTGGCCCATTTTTAATGCTTCTTCTCACCTAGAAAGGCAGTAAATACCTAAAGGAAAGCTAGTAGGCAGCTAGCATTGGGTTTCTGATCCCTTGCTGTCCCCATCCATCTCATCCTGCCTCTCCATGTGTGTCCTCATCATAAATGCAGCAGAAACTACCCCTTACGTTTCTTTTTTCTGCATAACCATGTTTTTCAAGCTAACTGCTCGCACTGCCCTCCTGCCCTCCAGCCTTTCTCGAGACTTGGTGCCACAGTGTCTGTAACTTCATATTCGAGTTTCTCACTGAACTCAGTCCTGTAGCTGCGTGTGGCAGAGATGCCTGTGCCCTCTTCAGGCTGGAAAGGTCCTAGAAGGACAAAGAGAGTCAAGGTGGAAGAACTTGGTATCCTGCCACAGTGAAGAGCTTCGAGCTGAATGATTGATCTTTTTTGTATGTGCGTAAGTCTGCCTTTTCCTCGCTCAAAAAGTGCTGCTTGACCTGCAAGTCTAGCAGGCAAACAGTTGTAGTTAGAAAAAAATAGAAAATCAGATCTCACACAGTGCTTCGCGGTGTTGCTGCAAAGGGTGTTTGGGACTTTCCTGGCAGAGGGAGGTGGGTGGTGTTTGTAGCTCCTGGTGGCACTCCCTGTGCTGGCCTGAATAATGTTCTGTTTGAGGCACTCGCTCAAAAATAGCATCCCTGGATTCAGGTCTGCTTTGTGCAGTGTTTGGAAAAAGGCAATGAACTCGGGCAGCCTGGATCCCTGTCGCTGCCTCTGGTGCATCGGCACCTGCAGCTCTTTCCCAGCAAGGAAAAAAAGAATATAATAATATTTTCCTCTAGATCAGCCTAAACTGTGCCTTCCTCTCCTCATTTCTCCCTTTGCTCCCTGCCAGATCTGTCTGGGACCTGGGCAGACCCTTGCCAGAGGTTGTGCTGCTCAAAGGTGCATCACTTGGAAGCGCATCCCTTGGAGGTGCACCGCTTGGAGGAGTATCGCTCGGCGCGTGGATAAGCAGTGCCCAAATCCAGGTCCATAGGAGGAAAAATGAGCTCCATCCCAAGGAAAAACTCTCTGGTAATTCATAAGCTCCAAAACAGCTTCAAACGTGTGCAAGTAAGAGAGCATCAGTGTTGCTTTGGGCTCTCTATTGCCCTACCTGTTGGAGGAGGAGGAGGAGGGAAGGTAGGAAGGGCTCATGGGTGCTTGCATACCTGCGAGGGTGGCCCGGGTGGTGGGACCGGTGTCCCGTGGCACTAAGACTTCGTGGTAGTGCTCCCCGGCCAGGGTGCTGTAGACCACCCTGTAGCTGTGCGCCTCAGCCTCGCTGTTGTCCCAGGCGAGCTCGAGGCTGGCAGGCGTCCGTGAGCCCACCCGCAGGTTCTTGGGGGCATCAATCTCTGCGTGACACAAGGGAGAGAGGCTCTGTCTCATCACTAGGCACTGGGGATGCATCCCATAGCCTTGGCACAGCTAAACAGCAGCAGAGGGCTACCCAGGTGTGACATCTGTGACATCCCACGTGTAGTGCCTCCTCCCCAGGTCATGTCCCTGTGGCAGGGGCTGGGGCGTCTGCTCTCACCTCCTGCTCAGCACAAACCTGGAGATGCCACCATGAGCCTGACACAGGTGCTGGGGCATTCACAACCTCCCTCAGTAAGTCACTTTGGGAGCAAATTGAATGTTATTTGGGAAAGAAAAGTATTTTCCAGCTATATGAGATTAGGGGAAACTGAGGCAGCGTGCACAAGAGAAAAGGGGCTCTGTAGTAGTTATGTATTCACCTGAGCTGCTTTTAAAAGAACCTTGATCATCTTTACAGGCTCATTCGTGCTCAGACATTGCCTGAAGTGATTGTTTATTAGTGCTGCTGAGGTAGTGCACCGAATCTGCTCTGATTTGCACGATAAACCCGTCCAGTGAGTGACTGGTTGGTGCTGGGCAGGAGCTGGGTGCCAGCAGATGGGGGGTAATTACTGCTCGTTGATGGCTCTCAGTTAAGGGGGGGGGATTCTTTTACGTTGCCTTTAGAAATAAAGCAAGGAAGGCCAACACAGCAAATCAGTCGAGCTGAACACTTCATCCAAAATATATATATATCTATAGAGATATATACACACACAATTCACAGACCGCACTGATTGTAATAGGAGCTGAGTATCCACCAGTAACGTACATGACAAGTAATTTATATCCCATAAACCAGCACTGAAATACGCGCTCTGCCTCCTCCTTTATGGCACGGTAAATTAAACCTGTTAGCTATCTGCGGGCTTAACATTAATTAAAGTTTTACCGACCAGTTAGGGTATTCAGAGGAGTTATAAAATAAGATAACCACGTTTCTGCCTGGGCTGCTTTAAGCTGCTTGACTGCCGATTCCTCGGGCAATGCATCTGCCTTGGCTCTCGACACTGAATGGGAGCAAGCATTGCCTTGATTTTCAGACCTGCTTGCTGGTTTGGGGCTTTTCAGAATTGCACGTTGATCTACGGGATCTACTAAGGGCATAAACTGCCAGGTTTTAAAGTTTTAGCCATGGGCTCAAGCTAAACTGTGGGTCTGAACGAGCACTGCAGGTGGTGGGGACGTGTGTCCCAGGCAGCCTCAGGTTCAACCTCGATGCTGCAGCAGGATGTGATCAAGGTGGGGTTTTTTTGGGGGGTTGTTATCTAAACGCGGGGTTTTGAGCCGTCTGCCTGGTTGCCCTGGGGGCCATGCGAGCATCCCTGTAGGGCATGGTGGAGACCAGTTGTACTGGAGGTTTAGGTACCAAACAGAAATGTAGGTGCTAGCAGAAGAGGGTCAGGGGGTGATTTTAGGGTGTGTGTTTTAGGGTGAACCGAATCACTTGCTCTGCCTTGCTCTGTACTGGGACAGTGACAGTGACAGGATGTAACACACCTGCACTCAGGCATCTTCATTTGGACCTGCATCTTAACCACTGTGTTGTCATCACGCTGCTTCCTCCCAGGACACCAGATTAAACCCCAGCTCACTTGTGCTGGTGAAAATCAGGTACCATTCCATCCCAGATGCAAAAACGAAATCTGATTTGGCTCCGAATGCTCAAACCCCAACACTTGTCGCAGGACTGCCCGTTTGCAGCTTGCAGCAAGCCATTAAAAACTCCTGCCAGTTCTCTCAGCAAAGCCAGCTAGCTACCTGTGGTAAACTGGGCAAGGGCCGGCTGGCTCTCGTTGGCACCCCGGAGGGCGCTGACGGCGAGGTGGTAGCGGGCGCCGGGGCGCAGGGCCTGCAGGGAGTACTGGCTGAGGGGGGGCTGCAGGCGGAAGGTGGTCCTCCCCCCCTCCCCATCTGCCAGCCCGTACTTCAGCAGGATGGCGTCCACCTTGGCACGCGGCGGCGTCCACTCCACGAAGGCCACCGTGTCGGAGACGTCTCGCACCAAGATCTGCGTTGGGCCGTCGATGACTGTGGAGCGGGGGGGGAAACAGGTGCCTGTTATTTGGGGAGAGTTGGATGGGGAAGGGTGCTGGCTTTGGGAATACCGAGCTGCAGGGATGCTTCGACCCAGCCCTCAGAGTGGTCTGAATTAGCAGCTGGGGACAAAGTGGAGAGGTGACACGGGCAGGAGACATGACCACCCATCCCAAGGTTCTTAAGGCGTTTGGTCCTGGTGGATTCCCAGTTCCTTATCCCCGTCTCTTTCCTGAACCCTCTCCACCAATCTCTGTCCCAAGCTATGGACACCAGAGCAGGACCCAGCAGCTCTACCCTCACTGCCCATCTATTACAGCTGTGATGTAACTCATACCCTTATTTTGAGCTGCTTATTGGCCTCAGTTCCTCCCTGGCTTTTTCAGGTGGCATCTCTCTGGATAAAACTTCCTACATCTAACTGTGATCCATTTGTTTTCTCCTAGATAACTGCTCATACTTCGCAATGCACTGAAAAACATACAGTTCTCCTTTGTGCCCAGGTCTTTGAGCCATTCAAGCTGTTTTTATCGATGATCTCCTTCCACTCAATATAATCTTTTCTGAGTCTTTGCGTCACTGGCAAACTTTATCAGCAATGATATTATGTCTTTTGAAAGGTGTTGACAATGTGTTAAATAATGTGGGGCCAAGAACTGATCCAAGCTTTGAGAACTGAGTAATGTCTCTAGAAATGTTCCTGCTTTGGTGCCAGCTCCTGGTTTGTCGTTAAGCTGCGGGATCAACTCATAAAGCTGTTGACGTCTTAGCACTGGGGAGAGAGGAGAAAATGCAATTGTTCTGGTAAGTCTTCATAACTACTGGGGATATGGTGAGTCTCCAAAAAATCCTCCCAGATAAAGAGGTCTTAGCTAAATTCATACAGGGGATACACTGAGAGACTATTTGGGGTATTTCTGCTTTCTTTTGCAGAGAGCTGGGCTCTTTCCTCCTCCCCATCCCCCAGTACTCGTCCTGTGGAAATCATGGGCTCATGAGCAGGTGATGGATGCTTTGAGTCCAGCAGAACGTAACGGCCGCACGAGTGGATGGACGGGTCAAACCTGGCCATTGCTCCTGTGCCGTGGCAGTGCTGACACGTGGAGCCTACTGGGAAGCCCCTTTTATCAGGTACACAACCACAAGGTGGGGAAACCCCCAAACTTATCCTGTAATTCAGGCTCTACTGCATGCAAGGGCATCCAATATACCGTATATATTAGATTACGATGCTACACAAGGATGTGCAAAATGCTGCACCCAAGAGAGGGAACACATGCGTGGATGGGGATGGGAAAGAACAGGGTGCGTTAGAGAAAACATGTTGGGGAACTGGGAGCAGTGAGGTGGGATCTGGGGACCAAACACCAACAGAGAGGATGGCTTCAAAGCAGAGTGTTTACACAGGAGCCGGGTGTCCAGCTTGGCCAGGACCAGGTCACACTTATCCAAACTCTAAAACTCCAGCTACCTCATATTGTTTAGTCCAGGTAATGGTGGGGAGCATCAAGTTCTGCTTAAATGTGCAGCATGAAACAACAGCTTTACTGCTTGATCCTGGCAAAAAAAGTGTTAAGGTATAATGAAGATGATGGGGACAAAGCTACAGTGGTGCCTCAGAGAAAGGCAGACACGCCGGCATAGGGACATCTTCATGGAGCAGAAAGCTGGGAATCCACCACTCCATCTGCACGCCCCTGCCAAGGTCATCCACTGAGTTCGGAGTGCCAGTCTTTCTTTTTATTTTTTTGCTGACTTCCTAGGGAAAGGAATAGTTGGGCTTGACCAGGAGATGTCTCCATTAAGCCACATCATGGGAAGGAAAAGCCGGAGGAGAGAATTGTGCTGAGGAAGCTCAGACATGCAGCAAGCTGCTGCTGGTGAAAGAACCCTCCCTTCACTCTCACTGTTGCCTCACATTAGCAGCCTGGAGAGAGCATCACCTTGTTATAACCCTCTGGCAGCTATTTAAATGCTGCTTCCGTTTGCAACAGCTTGGATGGAGGTAGACGTCTGCCTTGGCAGCAAGGCAGACTGCAGCAGATCGGGCATGGAGAGCCTCTTCTCTCTTGTGAGCTCTGCCCATCCCCATCTCTCCTTCAGTGACGAGAAGACTCGGCTGAGTTTCCTCCAGCCTATGGGATGAACCAGTGACTGGCTGAATAAATTGGTTAGGAGAGGATGTGCTGTTGCTCGTAGGTCCCTGCTCTGCTGCTTGGTTTGCCTGAATTGATGGGACTAAAGGACATTTAGTGGCACAAAAGCAGGTGGGAGTTTTAATCTGTTATATACGAGTAGGCAATACTTTTATAGAGATGTTTCTTGAGGGCGTCCAGCCTCCAAAATGTGAGATTAGCTGAGAAGAGGGATTTATCTGGATGTATAATAAAAGCAGAACTGAGCCTTTTCTCCCAAGCCCATTAACCTTGCCACGCTTTCTGCGCTTGCAGCAGTTGGGGAGGGAAAGGGACAAAGTATCGCATGAAGAAGCTGTTGCTGTGATGCACCTGTGGCTTGGGCAGTTGAGGGGTGCTAGTTTTATCCCTGCCCATTCAGCGCTCAGACTTTATTTTGGGGACCAAGCCCCTGGTGCTGCCATGCTGCCTGGGGTGGGGCTCACTCACGGGTTGAGACGCTGTCGGAGGTGGGAGGGCTCCTGGCTTGTTCCTTCAGGGCTGCCACGGTGACGGTGTACTCTTCCCCCGGCTTCAGCCCCGTCTGGTTGAAGGTAGTGACGGTGCTGGGGAGCTGGGCAATGACACTACCCTCGTTATTCTGCCAGAGAGTGGAAATAAGCGTTAAAATAAACAAAGCAAAAGGTGTTTTGGGCAGACTGATGCGTGGAGAGGAGGTACACCCAACGCTGCATCCTTCCAAGCCCACCCCTAAATCGTGTCTTCACCCGGGCACGTTCCACTGTGGAGGCACAGAAACCCAGGGTGAGGTCACCCACCAAGCGTGGAGCACCCATGTTGTTGGACTGAGAAATCCTCCCCATGCCTTCTTTCCGCTTCGTTCCCTACACCCTCCCACACCCCCCTGCCAACTTCTGTATTTTGCCATCTGTGTGTCTGCTCTTCTCCAGAAGAGAAAAGATAATAAAACCTAAGCCTAGGCTGGACTTCTTTTCCCTGTTATTAGAGTGCCAGGAACCTTCCGTTGCTCATATATAGGTATGAAACCATAAGGTCTTTATTTTGGCATCCCCTTCTTTATAAGTGACTTTATTAAACTCATGGTACTTTGCGGTTTTGCTCTGAAAAGCCATAAGTCTTTAAGCAACTGCAAATGTCACCTTTCCTGCCAGTGTTTGAACAAAGGATCTTTTCTTCCCACTGTCTTCACTAATAACACGCTAAACAAATCTTTGCACATAACTCTCAATTCATATTCATCTGTGTTCTCATTAAACAGGAAATCTTCCATTTTAGCCATAAATTGCCTAATTTTCTTTTCTAAATCCTTCTTCGGTTTGGCTTCCCTCTCCCCGCCATCCTGAGGGCACACGGCAGATGGGCAACCCCCACCTGACCCGGCTTTCAGGGAGAGAGAACATCACAGGGACCATGGAAGGAGGGTCTGTGGGAGGGCGTGGGCATCCTCACAGGGATTCTGAGGATCAAATCAGCATCCTCTCACCCAGTTTTTGGAGAGACAAGCCAACTCGATTTTGCTCGTAGAGGTTATTTGTTGGTTTTAGCCTCTGGGATGAAGTTTTGGGTTTATTTGGGGAGTGGCGATGGTTTAGTGTTTGCCTGAGGAACATTGTTTCCAGGTGGTGAAGGAGATAGCACCCCCTGCCTTACTGTAGGAGAAAAGCTGGTGATGAAGGCTTTAGAGAGATCAATTTCAGCAGCAGATGGGCAGGAGCACGACTGTGCCTTTATGGTGCCAGACCATGTACTTGACCAATGGATGTGAGAACTTCAAAGCCCAGCAAGGTACATCCATCCCTTCCCTGTCCCCAAACTCTGCATCCAGGATCAGCCATCCTTTTGCACCTTATCTCTTCCTTTAAATTCTGAAATGTTTCCATGTTGTTTTAAATTTTGAGCTTAAAAATAGAAAGGAAGACTGATGGTTTGTAGTTTTGGGCTGGCTTGAGACAAACCCATCACTGACCACCCTGTGGCGAGAAGTCTGCTTTTATCCCAATGATTTCTGACCCTAAAAATGGACACATCCCTATTTATTTGCATCAGGGGGATGTTCTTGAGCTTAATTCTCAAATGAAATGTTTGAAAGACAGCTGAGTTTTTTTTCTGCCCTCTTCCCTGATGTTGCCTTATTATTTCAGGGTTTATCCTGACAGTGAATGAAAATTATCCTGAGGTTTGTACTGGCAGTACCTGAACTTCGACTTCCAACATAATTTGCATGTAGATATACCCCAAATTTCACCCAAATCCTTCCAGCCTTTTTGGAGATGAGGGAACGGATTATTTAAAGCAATTAGACCCTTGCTTTGTGCTGTATAATGGTACTTTACCCCTAAGAGCATTTAAAACTTTGGGGCCAAGTTCTGCAGTTTTCCGCTGCCCAGAACTGCCTTTGACTCCAGCAAGAGTTTTGTACAAGTGAGAACGTCATAATTGAGCCCTTAATCAGCATTTCTTTTACTGCCGGGGCTTGAATGCTCTCGTAAGGCTTCATATACAATTGAAGCTATACTTATGGCTAAATGGTGTAGAAATTATGAATGTAGATGAAATACTTGATGTACAGTTTTTTGTTGCTGTGCATAGAAAATATGTGATATTTAGGGCAACATTTTCATCCTTTCATCTTCTCTGGCACAATTTCTACCTGTTCATCATTGCGATTAAAATTCCATGGCAGGAATTAGCTGTGTGTGTGACTCGGGGATGCTGAAGGTTATTGTCTGAGGGACGGGGGATGCTTGGTTTGATCCGGACAGCTCTGGGTGTCTTAGTGTGCAGAGAGCAGGGGTGAGGAAAGGGAGGAGGAGGAAGGGTCATGACAAGGGAGGTGGAAGGGAAAAAGAGGAGGTGACGGCAAGAGGCAGCGAGGCTAGAAGGTTTATTTATTTGTATGCTTGTCTCTTGATTTGATTGGGGAATTTCTTTGAAGACGGGTATGTCTTGACACCAAAGACTACTGGGGAAATGCAAGCTGGCAATTGGAGGTTGAGGTCTTTGGGGTCGTCTGATGTGAAGCACGCAAATTGCAAACAGAGATTGGTTTGTTTGGGTGGGGCAATCGGAAGCCAATCTATGATCTCCTTGCTCAGTGTTTTTAGGGTGACCGGGTGTACCCCACAATGGCACGCGTGCAGCAGCGCTACCTTAGGGATGAAGCTGATCTCCCAGCCATCAAAGGGAAAGGAGAAGGGCTCCCACTGCACCTCCACTGTCGTCTCTGTGATGGTCTTGAACTTCAGCCCTTCTGGCGTGGCGAGGTCTGGAAAGGAGCGTGGGGAGGTGAACAGTGTGGGACAGGTATGCAGGTGCTGCCAGTCCCCACCCTGCTCCCTGTGGCTATTTTGTTATCTGGACCACAAAAATGGCAAAAATTTTGGTAGCTGTTAGCAGAGTCTCTGTGCCCCCTCTCTGGGTGGACTGAGTCATAGAATCATAGAATTGTCTGGTTGGAAAAGACCTCTGAGATCATCGAGTCCAACTGTTCCTGTCCCTTTACTAAACCATGTCCCTCAGAAACACATCTACTTGTCTTTAAATACCTCCAGGGATGGCGACTCAACCACCTCCCCTGGCTTAGAGGGAGAAGAGGGAAGTGCCTGGGCTACTGGACACCAAAGCATCCCATGGCATCACTGTGCAGAGTGAGTGATGGGGCTGCAAAAACGGTGTCTGGGTAGCTTGTTTTCCCTCTGTATCTTTAGTTTCCAAGGTTCCTTTCTGGAGGTGCCCTTTACAGCTCAATAATCCCAGTTTCCTCCGTGCATCACGGTGCCAGTCAGGACTGCATATCTCCTGCTGCACAGCAGCGTCTCCTCTTGCTGCGCTGTCACCCATGGGGATTCATCATGGGCAACACATCCAGTACCGGGAGGAGAACCTGCGACTTCTGTGATACATTGCAACATTTTCTATGAGAAAAAGCATATTTTGGGCCATATTCTGGGGGCTTCAATCAAACACTGAAAATTTCTTTGGTTTTTAGTTGTTCAGGTTTTCACTCAGTCTTGGGCATAAAGCAGAGGGTGGACACACTTCCCTCTTACCAATATCCTCATACAGATACAAATGGGGATAAAATTATCCCAAATATTTTTTTATGAAGACTCAAATTCCTGCTGCTAGAAGGTTTTCATGGAAAATGTGAGCCAGCTGGAGCATCACCTTTGTTTATCCATATACTGAGCAACAAATCCAGTAGGATACTTACTGGTCATCACCTTGGAGGTAACAGGGATGCTCAAGACATCACTGATGACTGCGTAGACACTGACATTGTAGGCAACACCTGGCTCCAGGTCTGTGATGGTGATGCTGCTCCAGTCTCCAGGCACCCGCTGTTGGAGCTGGGTGCCCCCTGGCCCTCCTGGCTGGTAGGAGATGACGTACTCGGTGGCTGCTCCGGGACTGTCCCACATCAGCTCAATGGTGCTGTCACTGATGCCCGTCACCCTCAGGTTTTCAGGAGGAGCCACTGATGGGGAGGGCAGAGGTAAGGAGAGTGTCAGGGTGTGACTTTTGCTCCCACCTGGCTGTGGGGAAGGGTGTTTGGGTTTGCTGGTGGGACACAGACATGGGCTATGGGCTGGGAGTTACATGCTGTCTGCAGCAAAGGCTCAAGAGAACCTGAGTGCAGCTACTGTTGTGCCAAGGGTTTCCCGCCAACGTGGGAATGAACCTTGCTGGCTTTTTGCTTTTCTCCCAAACTTTTGTCTTTGGGGACAGGGACAACAAGGAAGCCATGAACCTGCAGGGCCTGAGCAGGTCGTATGTGACGTGCTGTGCCAGGCTGGGCTTCTCCCAGGCTTCATGGTGCTCCTATGGGGCTCTGGGCACCTTGAAGCCCTTGCTCATCCGTTAGGGTCTGGCTCTTCCCACCCATGACCCCTCTACCTGCTGAGCAGTCCTGCCCTTCGTAGCCTTCCTCACAGACGCAGAGGCCATCCTGGCAGACCCCGCGGCCGCTGCAGGCGTTGGGGCAGTGCAGCCACCCGCAGTCCTCCCCAGCGTAGCCCTCCTGGCAGACGCATGTGCCATTGACGCAGAGGCCCTTGCCCGAGCAGTCGTGGGGGCACCGCAGCTGGGAACAATCCTCCCCGGTGAAACCCTCTTCGCAGACACATTCACCATCCACGCAGAGCCCACGGGAACCGCAGCCGGTGGGGCAGCGGAGCTGGGAGCAGTCCTCGCCCCCGTAGTCGTTGTCGCAGATGCACTGGCCCTCCAGGCAGACGCCACGGCTGGAGCAGCCCCGGGGGCAGAGGGGCTCGGAGCAGTTGCTGCCTGCCCACCCCTCCATGCACACGCAGCTGCACGTCTCCAGGCTGAAGTTCCCGTGGCCACTGCATTGCGGGGTGTAATCCAGCTGCCCTGCAAGGACGTGGGACCAAGAGTCAGAACCCACCAGGTGGGAGGTGGCAAAAGGGCAGCAATGGCCTGGGGTTAGCCTGTCACTGGGTTGTAGGGAAGGAGGGCAAGATGTAGGGCAAGTAGGGGATGCTCTGGATGAGCACACCTGTCTCTGGGAAGCAGGTAGTTTTAGGGCTGGTAGGGACAGAACTGGTGATATGGGCTCATGGCAGGACTTGGTTGGGTCCCCAGGAGTCTGTCTGTCCCTTGGGAGCGCTGGCCTCTATGGCTATGGGTGCCATCAGCCTCGTTAGGATGTAAGAGCTCCCTTTGACTTCTCTTCAGCTCAGTTGATGGGAACCTCCCTAGACTTCTTACTGAGAAAAAGCCTTCCTTGGCCAAGCCCTCTGCACCAGCCATAACTTTATGGGCTCTTCTTGTCTCCTCTACACCTGATGTTCCTTTTACAGGTGAGAGATCGCCTACAAGAAAGACGTTTCAAAGATGTCATCTTCATCCCTACCCTGCTAAGCCTGATTAAGATGAAGCTGTTGGCTTTGCACAAAGTATCAGTGGTTTGTGTGTTCTGGGGCTGCGGGAAAGCAGGCACACGGCCGCCAGGGCCACCACCTCTAATGCCCCCCCTTTACCTGGCAGCCTTGCACACAGGATGCTCTGGGGTGAGGAGGGACGCATGGGGACAGAGGCACCAGTCAGTCCGACATTGCCAACGCTCCCCTCTTTTGCTGCTCAGTGTGAACCCATTGCTCCAGCTTGGGGTTTACCCCGGCTGGGATAACTTTTCCTTTCTAATTTTTACTGTTTTTCTTTCCCATGCGAACTGAGAAAGAGCAGAAACACTTTCTGTGCTTCCTTCAACCCTTGGGAAACCTCTGCGTCATGAAGACCCCAAGCAGCAGGGCTTTTTGTCCCCCAACTAAGTTTTCTGTCCTAGCTGGGCTACCTGAGCAGCTCTTGCTATGGCAGGTACAGCAGCCGCTCATGCAAAAGGGGTTCAGTTACGTGCTGCACCCAACAGTCCCATTTGGGTTACTTTGCAGGGTGCTTCCCATCTAAACTGGGAATACTGGGAATGGCAATCCAGTTCTTTTCAGATCCCAGCTTCCAGTTATCAAAATAGGAGAGAGGATGCCCGTAAGTGTGCTGGAAGAGAGCAGCTTTCCTTGGGGAAGCGCCCGGGGTGGTGGGGTAGGCATCCTGATCTGCTCTGCAGTGCAGTGAATTGAAAGCAGCTCTGGTAAAAATAAATGAAATTACTCCAGTTTTAGCTCAGCACATCTGCGATGCGAGTGGAGACTCCACCAAGTGATGAATGTTTAATGGGACCGTTTGCGTGTGTTGCAAGTAACCCAAATAGACCCATCAGAGCTTTAAATTAATTCCTTTAAAACAGGTTTTTCCCATTGTGTTTCCTACGTGGTTTTAACCCTTGCTTTGCACACACCAGTGGCACATGGAGGTGTTTCCCATTTTGCCTTTTTTAACACATCTGATGGCTATTGTACTGGGGGGGTGGGGTTGGGCTGAGCCCACAGCTGGAGACGTAGAATCATAGAATGGTTTGGGTTGGAAGGGACCTCAAAGCCCATCCAGTTCCACTCCCCTGCCATGGGCAGAGAAACCTCCCACTGGGCCAGGATGCTCAAGACCCCATCCAACCTGGCCTTGAACACCTCCAGGGAAGGGGCAGCCACAGCTTCCCTGGACAACAAGCTGACTTCCGCTGGCAGCACAGGACATGTCAGCCTGTGCTGCGTGTGCCGTCCTGGTTTCTTCCTCCCCTGACCCACACACTCTTGGTTCAAACCCGTTGATCTCAGCGTGGGTCACTCCCATTTCATTTTAATGTGTCCTCAGCACAAAGGGGTTGGGACATCACTGGAAAAAACACACTAATATCTGCAAAACTTCAAAAAAGGCAGGGGAAATTGGGGGAGGGGGGGGCGGGGGAAGAGTTGCTTTTAATTTTTCTTACTCCCTGTTGCTGTTCTTGGCCTGAAAAATAGTTTTCCCTTGGAAAGGCAACCTGCATTGCTCTCCTCGCTTGGTGCCTTTTTCCCGTGAGGAGCCCTGGTGCGTCGGATCCCTGAGCAGGGCTGGGCTGCGTGAAGCACGTATGCCCTTTGGGACAGCCCCTCTTGCTGACCTCCCTGAGATGTAGGTGAAACCACCTTTAATGGGGTATGGGAGCTCACAAACTGCACATACTGTTATTCAGGTGAAGTATCCTCTTGATGGTTTTGTGCCTTTGGTATAGGTTTTGTTCGCATCTTTCATGGCAACAGAAGTTATTCCCCAATATGTTTTTATTAATTTTTTTTAAACTCTGCTTTTCATACACATTCACTCCTCCTACAGAGAAGATGACGGGGTTTATTGCTGGCTCCTGCAGTGCTGCCTTCAGCCCAGGGACAGCTTAGAAGAGCAGCAGCTACGTCTCTCCTTCCTGTCCCACACACAGTGGTGGATCTCTTGACGGTGTTGCACGGAGTGCAGGGTTGGGACATCACTCTCCTCACCCCTTACCAGGGATATTTTTACCTGTCATGGGGCTTTGGCTCTGGCTGTTAGGGGTTTTCTGCAGCAAGCAGGGCATTGCAGGCTCTAGTGACCAAATCCCTCCCTGGGTGTTTTCTTGCCTTGGAGGACCTAAGCTAAGCTTTTACCTAAAGTCCCGGCCGTACCATGGATCAACATAGGTTTTCCTCCGTTGCCACTCTGAGTGGCATCACCAATATTATATTTATTTCTCCTGCCTTTTGCTCAAGCCCTCAGTCCCCAGCAAGAGCTAACAGCATGGCATTACTACCTGTAGCTGCATTTTCTTGGCAGCAATTGGAGTTGCATTGGTCCCGGAGCATGGAGACCTCCCTCTCCAGCATCTCAATTCTGCTCAGCAGATCCTGCAGGGATGGGAGGGAGGTGGAGCACTTGCAGGCCTGCTTGGGCAAGTTTATCTTGTGGGTGAAGGTGACCTGGCTCTCGCTGTCGGAGGTCTGCTCTGCGTACTCTGTCAGCCGGTCGTCTTCCGAACTCACCTCTTCGGCTGAAGACTTGAACATAGATGAGCAGCAGCTATCCAGGGGGACGTTGATGTTGTAGATGTGGTGGAAGACCATGGGCTGCTCTTTGATGGGTGGGCTGCAGTTGGCAAGGCCACCCTCCTCATCCACTGCTGGCCTCTCAGCCGGATCTGTTGTCACCTCCAGCCGGCACTCAAAAGGCTTGAGGACGGTACCCAGCAGAAGCAAGTTGAAACTGATGAGCACGTTCCTCAGAAATGGATTTTCGCTGTCAGTCCCCATTTTCTTGGTAGAGGGAAGAACCTTCTAAGCCAGTGTTGGTCAGCCAAGCACAAGGAGGACCTGGGGACACAGAAGGAAAGGAGCATGTTTGGTGTTAGCCCTGAAACTGTGCTCAGCTTAGACAGGCAAGTCCTTTTGAGCAAAGTTATCCAGAGAGATGTGGGTCTCACTTGACCCATGCACTGGCCTACTGGCTTTGGTGCAGCCTAAATCAGCCCCAAGTGGAGTCCATGGCTGGTGGGAGACCCTGCTGTAGCCCTTGAACAGTGACAAAGGAAGATACTTGTTGCTGTAATATTTTTGGAAGGAAATAGTCTGGTACTAGCAACGCACCAAACACACCGTTTCAGGAGAAACACACAGTATAGGGTCTACTTTCAGTGCCACATAAGTACAGCATGTAGGATTCAAAGGGTTAACACATGGGTGACTGTACAGCATCCGTGTGCTCTCCTTTAGGTTGTCTCCAGTGCCCCAGGAGCTGAGTCCCAGGGTTGCTAAGCTTCTTCCTG
This sequence comes from Neomorphus geoffroyi, assembly GCA_033558235.1. Taxonomy (NCBI): domain Eukaryota; kingdom Metazoa; phylum Chordata; class Aves; order Cuculiformes; family Neomorphidae; genus Neomorphus; species Neomorphus geoffroyi. The sequence continues at coordinate 6,522,265 of JAUMJM010000074.1, forward strand.
TAGCTATAGGAATGGCAGCCTTGATGTTAAATTACACCATGCAAGGTCCAGCTTGTTCAGGTTGATGCTCCGAGAAGACAAACCCCTCCTGTTCAAGTGGCTTCACCCCCTGCCCGTGCTCTGGATTACGGGTTAACCTTGTCTTGATTTGAAACAACACTTCTTGTTCTGATATTGACCGTGAAGCCCTAGGTGGTAATCCAGCCTCCAAGGACCACATTGATCTCCAGCCTAAAATCACCAGTATCAGCCCAGTTGCGCCAGGGATGGATTCGCCCCCATTACTCTTGTCAGAACTGTTGTGTGCTGACCAATAATTAATGCTAACTGGTTTGCCATGAGGAATTGCTGGCTTGACCATCAGAGGATGGTGCTATCAGGCAGGCAAGGCTGTGTCTGCAATGCCATCGCACCCAGTGATACAGCTTGCCTTGTGTTTTCTTTTCAGGAGGCAGTTTATGTGCAGTCCACATGGGATTGCTGAAGAAGACCTCCTTGGAGGGGCTCTTTGTGCCATGGTCAGAAGCTCTCAGCTGACCCCTGGCACTACTTCAGTGTTGGGACATCTGATTAAATATAGTTATTTATAATTAAATATTTCCAGCTAACACCTCGTAGTGTCCATTTGAATTTCTCGCAGCATTTTAGGAAGGAAAGCAAAAAGCTCCCTTGCACATTAAATCTGGTCAACAGGCTCTTTACGGTGCTAGGAAAAAGATATAAATAACTGAGGACCTCCTCACTACACCAACCAGAAACTTTACCAAAGCTCCAAGAAGTTGTGGGGTTTAGGTATTGTTTAAAGCCCGGACATGGCTTTTGCGGTGTGCAGACTTTACCTTTGTATTCAGACTCTAGGAGGGCGCAGTCGTTCGTACAAGTTTGAAGGCTGTGAATGAGCATTTAATAAGCACTTATAATAAGGACTTAAAACTCCTTTGGATGGGACCTGCCTTGTAGGGCCACCGTGAGGTGCAAATTGCCACATCTCCCAGCTACAACGCGCTCCTTCTTTTTGAATGTTTTGTGGCAAAAGGAGATGGGATGTCAACGAGGTCTGACTGAGCTGCCTATCGCAGCAGCTCTCATACCGGTTTCTGTAGGTGGGAAAAAGAGTGGCAAGTTGAGTGTTTCCAACAAGATGCTTAAGGCCAAATCTCCCAAGATGCATTTAGTGCAGACACCGTAGGGTCTGGATTTGGGGTTTCACAGCTGGTCCACACTGTGCTGAACATGATGAGCATGAAGTGAGGCCCATGAGGATCATATCCTGTCGATTTTTGATGGATGCTTCCAAGCTACTCATGTGGGGTCCTCTCCAAGCCATGGGGGCTGGCATAGCAAGGCAGATGTGATACTCCAGTGGTTTAGGTTTTGGAGTTTCTCTTGCAGGGCTGGGAGAGGATGGCAGCACAAAGCTTTGCTGTGATCCACAGCTGAGCCGTGCTCGGAGCCACCCACTGTGTCTGACTTTGCCGGTATCTGCCAGTGCCGTAATCTTGAGCAATTACCCTCCCTTACTTTGAATGACTCTCCTGCTCCGGAGCTCCTCTCTCCAGCTCCCCAGCGAATAGCTGTGTGCCCCTTTCTGCTGCTGCTGAATGAAAACATTTGTTTACTGGTTTCTCTCCTACAATACCATGCTATTCCAGAAAATATCACTATTCAGCCACCTCACAGCATTTGCAGGGTTATTATCCCGTATTACTGCAATGTTTCTGCTGCACTTTTCTTCTTGACTCCCTGCTTAATACCTGCTTCTCATGAGCAGTCATCTGGGACTGCTTTGATAGGCTCTCTCTTTTTTTCCCCCTCGTTTTAGGAAAAGCAAGAAAAATGGAAATAACTCCAGGGTGTGGTGCCCTCCTCCTTCCCCTTGGCTCCCATGGTGGCTCTGGCCGTGCTTGCAGAAGACGGAAAGGAGGAGAACACTGGAGATGACAACAGGAGGGAGTGATAGGGGTGGGATCAATGCTCCATAAGCTGTGATTTGAAGCTGCAATCTCAGACCTTGAGCCCCACAAATCCTCCTCTCCCTTCTGGGCTCTTCAGCGGCTCCTGGGTGGCCCCAGTTGACCCGAGGAGAAACTTGTTGTCCCTGCATATGGGGGCAGCTGTGATGGGGGAAGGCACAGAGACTAATTAGTGCTGGCTGCCTTTGATTGACTCGTTGGCGTTGAGGCTAACTACCCGCTCCCTGGCCTCTTGCTTAGCTTTTTTGTGTGGGCTCGGAGTGGAAGTAATTGTGGCTGTGAGCCAGCTGCCAGAGCTTCAAAGCAAGCCTCCTTGCAGGATTACAGAAGCAGCTTAGACATGGGGAGGTGAAATTCTCCCCCCTTCTGCTCTTCGGATCCAGCCTGGCTCAACAGAGATGCCAAAGCCTGTTTATGAGGGTTGGGGGGAGAAAGCTTCCAGGTGGATGAGGGAGTGGGAGATGGGTTGTGGATAAAGCGGGGCAAGCAGATGCATAGCAGAGATAGATCACTAATGACAGCGAGCAGGTTGAGTAGTTAATGACTCTCTAACCCATAGACTGAAACCCATTCATTTGCTGGTAGAAACCGCCGGGCTCATTGGTCTGGATCTCTTTATCGGTGTATTCATCACAGCAGATGCCGGTGGGATGCTACCCAGCTCTCATTTCTGAGCAGCAAGGCTTGGCATCCCCCTCCAGCCCCACTCAATGTGGTGTCCTTGGGCAAGGGGCGATGCTGCACGGGTGGGGGTATCCCCGCAGCATGAAGCTATGGGAACTTGCTTTTCTTTGTTGTTGTTATAAACAGGAGTGTAGAAGGAAGAAAAAGAAGAAAACGTATTCCTGCCTCAGTTGAGTGCTGGGCCAGGCTTAATGCCACCCTTTTACTCTGAAACAGTGAAACATAAGCCTGGTTTGGGCTGTTCCCAACTCAAACCACACTGAATCAATGGGCATGACAGAGCAGGAGGAGGCTCCTTGGTGTCCTCCAACCCACAGGAAACCATCTGAGTCATAAATCCCTAGTAATCTGCATCTTCTTCCTGGAAGATTGGGCTGACAGCTCTGAAGCCCTGCTGAACTTGTGGATGCATTCCCAAGGTTTGTCATCTCTCTTCCCTATCTGGTCCTGCCTTGTCTCCTGTTTCTCCTGTCAATGATTTGCTTCTCCTTGAAGGACCCCATCATCATGAGCTCAGCTGGGGTGGGTTAACGAGGATTTGGCTGGTAACGCTCTGGGGCTGTGTGCGTGGTCCGACACCTTGAGGCTTGTTGACAGGCAAGAGGAGTTTCATTAATGTTCCTGCTTGGGGTTCCTTGTCCTCCTGCCCTCCTGGCACTTCCTAGCGTGGCTAACGCTGCCCATGGGCAGCACCACAACCATCAGAAAGCATTGACTGAATTAACAGATCCAGGACTGTGTATTTTTCCGTTCTCCCTGTACAAGGAATAAGAAGCAAAATTCTGTGATTGTTTCACATGTAAAATTAGTTGCATTAGGGCAAATTTACGCAGGGTGCTTTCTAGTCTTGTTATATTTCTTGTTTCCTCTGCTTTGCCACCAAGTTCAGATAAAGCTTCAGGCTGGTAGTATTCCCAGTAGATTCAGTCCCTCCATCGCAGAGGTGGCCTTGGAAAACCTCCCAGCTGGGGCAGCGAAGGCAGCTTTGAGCCCGGTGCTTTCCTGGCATCCATTGGCGATGTCTTCTCCTTTGCTTTCCACTGGGCTGGGCCATCGCCTCTCCATCTTCTTGCATGGGGCTGCTGATTTATTTTTATTATTGTGATATTTTTTTCCCCCTCGCAGGTGCTGGGTGGGAATTGCACTCGTTAGGAAGCAGATTTCTTTGTGTTTCAAAAACCAGAGTTGGTTTCCGTTGATCTGATTTACTTCCCCCTCTATGCCCTCCGGTCCCCTAGAAATGTGGATGTTTGAATTAAAGTTCAAATTAAAGAGTTATTAAAGTTAATTATGAAGTTTGGCAGGCCTGGAGCTCTCGGCTCCAAAGCATTTCAACTTTGGGGAGCTGTGAAAGAATCAATCTGCTGCAATTTCTGTGTGGTGCTCAATAAAAAACCACACAATATAAAACTGAGAAAAATATTTGAGGGCTTTTGCCAAACACATATTGCAGCAAAGCACTCTCTTTCCCTCCCAAACAGCCTCTCTCCAGCCAGGGCTTGTGCCTTATGAGCCAGCTACAGAAGAAATAGAAAAACCCTATTAAATCCTCAGTGCATCTACCCTAATTATGTATTTTTGGCTATTTTTACATCTTGCTGATGGGCTGTATTTACGCGAGTGAATGGTGCTGGGAATGCAAAAGGGAACCTGCATGCAGTGAAGCTTGGAGCAGCTGCACCAAGAAAATGATTAATGGTGTGGCAGCAGTTTTTGGGGGGCAGCATCACCCAGAGATGCAACGCCGTGTCCCCCAGCAACATCTGCACCCCTTTTTTTTATTATTTTGCAATATCAATGTAGCAAATGCAAACTATGCCCCTGGGGCTGCTGCAGGACACCAAATCTCCACAACAGGGATGATGTTAGCAGTTTCATCATTTAATATTTGGATGGTTTAACAATATTTCTAATTTCATGCTAGTTTTTGTGAATCGCTTTGGTTAAGAAAAATCTTCAACATTGCCTGGAAAGACACTTGAAAAATAACAGTATTCGTTTCTCTAGCCAGATAATGAGTATTAAAATATTTTTAAAATCACTAAAGATGTGAAAATGAAGTGAACATTTTGTTCTGATCAAGAAACACTTTAATCTGCCCACAACCCATAGATGTATTTGTATATATATGCATATTTATGTGCATTTATTTCATTCTCTTTCCCTGAACAACAGATAAACCACAAGTTTTTTTGTGTAGATGGCAAACTGGAAAAATCAGATTTATTTAGAATTTGGACTGGGACACGTCCTTAACGTCAACCAACAAACCACCAAGAAATGGAGTTTGCTGCCTACCTCCTCGGCATGGCAGGAGCGGGCAGGTATCAGCTACCACCCAGTGGCCCTCGAGTTGTGTCGGGGCTGGCTGATTGGAGCTGCGATGTGTTCCCTGCCAGAGCTCAGCTGCCAGGAGCCAGAATGCCACAACAGATTTGCTCCTGGTTGCTGCTGGTGGGAGCAAGCCCGGTGCACGGTGGTGTGTGAAGGAGGCAGGAAGCCTCCCAGGATATTACTTGAGCTTTTATGTTGAAAAGTGTGTTTCCCATAAACCAAAAAATCCAAACCCACTGGATGTTTTTTAAGGCTCTCAAAACTGCCCTGGAGAAACCTGGGTGTGGATGATGCCTGCTGCTGGGTGAGATGCAGCCCACCCAAACTTGCCTCCTGCTCACTGGGCTTGTAGGGAAGAAAATGTGGCTTTCTGGTGCCCCTGGCTTCCCAGCCGTACGCTTTGCGTTCCAAGGTGACCACACAGCTGGGAAAACGAGGTGGGCTGAAACTTCTGAAGCTCAACCCCATTTTTTTAACATCCCAAGCGTGGCTGCAGCACTCGCTGCTTGAGAGCAATCCTTCCCTCCTGTGCACCAGCACCGTTATTGTCTCTGTGTTGAACTTGCTGCTGGCTGCCGCACTTCTCCAGCCACCGCAGGTGAGGACGTGCGCATGGAAGGCGTGCACCTTGCTTTTGCTTTGCTTCATGATTTGGTGAGGAGCTCTGTTGATTTGCTCACTTGTGTTGCATCAACCACTAACTGAGAATTAGTGGAAATAATCGGATCAGCTCCTTGGCAGCCGGAAAGAGCTGAAACTTTGGTGTTATGAGGCTGATTTGCACCGCGAGGACGCTCCTGAGCAGATGTAGAGATGCAGCGTGTCCTGCAGAACCAGTTCCCTCCTGTAGTTTTCTGTGGGTGGGAAGAGCACTGGCTCCTGGTGATGTCCAATTTGTCTGTTTAAAGAGGTGTTCATTTCATTAGTTCCCTGGTCTTCATGGCAGAGCAAAGGTCCTGGCTATGTGCAAGCAATCGTCATCCTCTCCCTGAACAACTCCTTCTGCACCCTCTGCCTAATTGCGGTCCTTGTCTCCCCTCTAAACACAACCTGCTGTGGGCTTCCCTGGGAATTAAAGGAGATGGAAAGCTTAGAGGAGGAAAGCATCACATTGCCCGTAACGCTGGACCTCAGACTGAGGTGGGTTAGTTGAAGGCCAGACCCTGGTGGGGTCCAGAGCTGAGGACCAGCACCAATACCTTGCACTGTGCTGGAGAAACCCGACTGAGTCATTCAACACCATCACCAGTCCTCAGGGAGGGAGCAGTTTTTGCCCCACTGACTAATTGCGTATTTAAGGATGAAATACTTTGATGCTTTTACCAGTTTTCCCTAATTATACGTGGAGGAAGAAATCTATAGTTCCCCCAACTGACTATAAATTCTGCTGGCTTGGTAATTCATGCACGCCTCTGCGATCGCAGCCCGCAGTATGTCTTTCATTACACATTCTTTTATTGAATTGCCACAGCATCTATCGATAGCCAATATAAGCTCCCACAGGAAAGCAGGCAGTGGCATAGAGCAAAGGTTTTGGGGAATCTCCTTTCATTTTCTCATGAACAGGTAAAGCTCAGATCCAGCCTGTCTGACTTTGCATCTACGTGTTCCACCACTGCCTCCCGCTCGCTCTCCTGTGAAGCCTGGGGAATCGCTGGGGTAAGACTCATTTTTTTCAAGGGTGCCATCTCTAATCCGAGCCCATCCCAGCATTTTACAGAGCAAATTGTTGTGTTTACTGTATTTATATATTATTCGCAGGCAGTGGTAGGTTATCAGTTCCCCCTTCAAAGCAACTGCACTTAACCACTTGCCATGAAAAGCACTTGCTCAGTGCAAAATTCACTTGTGTGACAGCTTGCAAAGCTGGGCACCTGATTTGGCAATGAAAGCCAAGCTGACCACCTCGTTTCATAATGAAAGCCATTAGCAGTGGGCTTGGGCAGTGCCAGCTGCTGCCTGTCCCTCTGTGCTGTGCCCAGCCTCAGCACCCCGCGAGTGATGCTGAGATGTAGGTGCAGGCTGTGAGGCCGTGGTGCAGCACGCCACAGCTTGTGGTTAGACACTTGTCTCTGGCCTTTAACATCAATATAAAGACCCAAGGTGTCCAATGTCCTCCACGAGGGTGACCTGCTTCCTTCTGGGTCCATATATCACAGTATCACAGTATTACACAGTATCATAAGGTTTGAAAAGACCTCTGAGATCATCGAGTCCAACCTATGACCCAACACCTACACTTACTCCTACTCATCAAATACACCCTGCCACTAAGAGCCTCATCCAATCTCTCCTTAAACACCTCCAGGGACGGTGACTCCACCACCTCCCCAGGCAGCGCATTCCAATGGCCAATCACCCTCTCAGAGAAGAACTTCTTCCTAATGTCAAGTCTAAATCTCCCCTGGCGAAGCTTGAGACCGTGTCCTCTTGTTCTGTCACCGGTCACCTGAGAGAATATATGACCTAGTCCAGCAGTGCCCCACCTCCAGCTCCTAATGGGAACTGATGCTGCTAAAACTGAGCTCTTCTGTACCTACTTATGATACTGGACATATGATCTGAGTTGTGGCAGGTTGACTTGGTGGCATGTCCTGCCCTGTGCTAAGATTTGATGTCTGTTGGAGGTGGCCTCGGCTGTCCCCACTGCTGGGACAGCCCAGTCCCTCGAGACTCCCTGCTCTTGAAAGGTCATCACATCCAGCACTTAACACCGCATATTTATTCATATTTATGAAATAAATCCCCCCCTCACCGGGCCTGTACATTGCAGAAGAGTTTATTTTATCCTTATACAGCATTTTTGGGCATTAAAGCGGTTTTACCACGGAAAAGCCGGTGGTAGAGGCTGGGATGGCTCGCACTGCTTTCCCCTGCATCACCGTTTGTCCGTAATGATGCTCCTGGGGACATCGCTCCTGCCCCATGCGCGGGAAGAGATTACATTTCTAAAGAAAGATTTTGGGGCAGGGCCAGGCCTTTCTGAGATGCTACCCTTCGGTGCTAAATCTGTGCACCGTGTTTCTGAGCCCCTCGATGGCCGTTCCGCCTGCCCTGGCGGCTCCCGGAGCTCGGCTGGAGATGCTCAGAAGCCATAAAGGAGGAATTAACTGTAATTATGGAACATTGCAGGGTGTAACCACCCTCTAAATCCTCTTTAATTATGTGGTAGCACTTAATTACATGGCAACTGGAATGTAAGTGCAAAAATAAACATGATTTCAGTCTTATCTTCAGCAGGGGCACCAGTAATTAATTTTTGGAGGGTAACCTAGGACCCAGCTGAATGCAGGCATTCTGTGGACCCTGCATGCACAGCACAGCGGAGATGCCGCCACTCAGGATACCCAAACCTCTCTTCTCCCTCTCCAACAGCCACAGATTTGCCACTTCTCCTATGGGCAGCATTGCTTTTTTTGCCCATCCATGCATAGGCAGACATCAGGATAAGGCAGGACGGTACCTGCTCATCCTCCAGCATGGAGAAAACCAAGCATGAAAGCCTCCATCCCATCCAAATTACACTGTGAACCCACAGCCCATAAAAAAAAAAAGAAGGATTTGGATCACTCTCTGCCACAAATAGGAGGGTTTTTTTCCCCTGGTTTGCTCCCAGCACTCAGCTTGGGTGCCGGCAGCAAGTCCTCGTGCTCGTGTAGCTGACGCTTGGCTGTCATGTTGCATTAGAGTCTACGAGTCAAGCAGGACCTCCTCAGGGCTTAGCTGACACGGATGCAAACAACCCAGCCTGGGATGCACCATCACCAAAACACCACCACCAATTACCCCCAGCACCTATGGAACATACGGCTTGATAAAGATGAAGGAGCGTGTGACAAAGTGCAAAGTCATGGTGAAGAAATCGGATGCGCTATGACCTCCATCACCCTATATAATCACCGCACGCTGCCAGCACGACTGTAAAATGAACAGCAGTGCTGCAGACCAGGAGAGGAAAATCCATGCTATTATCATAAAATCATTAAGGTTGAAAAAGACCTCTAAAATTATAGCTTTTTCTTTACCGTAATTAAGAAATTGTGGCATTTTCCCATGGGAAACCTGAGCAGGGGCACCCAGGAGTTTGGTTTGTTTCTATCTTGAAGCCTTAAAAGCAAACCCGAACGAACACATGTTTTTAAACTTGTTTTTCAGTTTGCTTGGTCATATACACCCTGACCTGAAGTTGGGGGAATGGGAAAAAATATGCTCATCTGGTGCTTTTTTTGCGTTCATTTTCCACCACCGTGTGTATTTTTACAGTGCCGAGATGAAGCAGAGCTGATGTGGTCATGAGGTCGTGCATGCTGTGGCTTACCCCTACTTTGTTTTATAACCTCTGTACAGCAAAAATAATCTATTTTCCCTTCCTTTTTTAAGATATTGCTCAAAGTAAACTGCCTGTTACAGCTGATTTACATGCCTATGCAACCTGGCAGGTAGCAGCAAGGATCGCACCGTGAACCCTCCAATAATTGATATTTTCTATTCACCTTCCCCTTGTAATTTCCCTTGAATATTCAGAGCAGCAGCAGATATTTGTGCAATAGATTTGGAGCTGGGGCAAAGCTGCCACGGTGGAGCTGGCTCTTGTTAGAAGGTGGTTTTGCTTGGACAAAGCTTGTCCCAGGTCCGTTTTGGGGACCTGCAGGGTCTCCCTGGGAGGAGCAGCCTCGCAACAGTGACCACAAGGAACCTGTGAATGGTTTCTCTCGTCTCCCATCAGGGAGCCAAGGAGAGCGCAAGCAAGCTGGAGCAGAGAAATGAATTGTAGTACTGCTGCACAGACTTCATTTGATAAATAATGTATACAGAGTTTGCAGTAATAACTGCTTTTTTTTCTAAGTCAGGCAGCCAGGCTGGGTTTGACACATCCTGGGTGTATTCCTCCTCCCAGGCAGTGAACAGGATGACGGGCGCTCGCTTCCGCGGTGGGGAAAGCAGGGCAGGCAGTGACAGGCTCTGTTGTGTCAGGTTAAGCTGGGGCTTTTCTCGCTCTTGATGAGCTGCTCAAGAGAAGGCGGCGTTTCCAGGTGCTGCGGGGGGAAAGGTGCACTGGGGGCTCAGGGTTTAGGAAAGCTCTTGAGGTCAATGCATGCCATGGACTTATGGGCAAGAGGAGATGGGTGGGCAGGTGGGTACTGGCTGGTCACACTGTCCTGCCCACCAACCTCAGTCCAGCCTGATGCTGGAGATGCGGTTTCCCCATCCCAGAACCACGTCCCTCATCCCTCCTCTAGTAAGGGAGATCCCTCCTCTGAAATCTCTCTTTTGTGGCTTTGAGCATGCTGCCCGAAGAGCGTGCGTCACTGCCCATGAGTGAGGTCCCACAAGAAAGGTGGGACCTTGGAGATGACAAGCTAAATCACCCCTGGTTATCCCGGCACAGTGTTGGGAGCACGGATTTCCTTTTGGGATCCCACGCTGGTGTTAAAATAGTGTGAAGTGAGGAGGTCACATTGCCTCCCCTCCCCCCTTTGCTGCCCCTTTGACCCCACAGCCATAGCGGTGGGGCAACCCAACCAGTCCTCCCTGGGAATAAGTGGGCTGTGAGTGGGTCTCCAGACCCCACTCCAGTGGGAAGCCAAAAGAAATGGGGAGAAATTTCCCCTGGCTCTCTGTCCTGATGCCTTTTAAAACTGCTTTCACAGCAAATAAGAGAATATTTGCACCTTCCTGAAGAACAAGCAGAGATCCAGATCCCTTAATGTTTCACGGGCTCGTTTTTGGGCTGCTGAAGAAGGGCAAGAGAGGATAGAGGAGGAGAGAGAAGGACCATGGCCACCCATTGAGTCTTGATGACCATGGTGGCTCGGGCTCTCCTAACCTGCAAAAACCTGCCCAGCCTGAGGTAGCAAGAGGGGCTCATAGAGGTAGGGAAGAGCTGGTCTGGGCTTTAAGGATGGAGACCTTCTACAAGAAGTCATGCTAGAGTGTGCAGTGAAAATCCCAGATTTCCTTAGGTTATACCTTCTTGCCAGCGGGGATGGTCACCACGGACACATCTGGGACTGAGGAGCTGGCTGGATGCCTGCACGGACTCCCCCCATGCCACTGGAGATATTTAAAATAGCTTTAATCAAGGCATGCCAGAAATAATACCCTTTAGTCATTTGTACAGCAGGCTCTGAAGGTTTCTACTGGAGTGGTTTGGTTAAAAATAGATTTGCTTCTCTTGGACTTTGGAGGAAGACCTGGGCTACCATATTAATGAAGGTGAGTGGGAAACCCCATATGTCTCCTTATTTTACATCCCTGTGTAAGGACTGGAAACGGCCTCAGTGCTTTTATTGCAGGGAAAACCAAGATCCTTGAGAAGGGAAAATAGCGGTAGCCAATGTGGGCTTGCAGCAGCTGAAGATCTAAGTCAGGCTGGGTTTTTATTGCCCTATAATAGGTAAGTACCTCATTAAAAAGTGGATATAAACCTGTAACATAATTTCATTGAGCCTGGAGCCGGTGCAGGGTGCAGGAGCTTGGAAGCAAGCCCGCTGCCTTGTGATGCTTTTTAAGCTAGAGCTTGGTATTGCTCACTTTAGTTCTCCCACCAGCATTGTAAGTGCTGGGGTTAGACAGTTCACAAGCAAGCACTTAAAATCAATTTTAATGCTGTTTTCATGCTGAAGAACTGCGTGGAGAGGTAAGACAGGATGAAGGAAACCTCTTAGTCCTGTGACAAATGGTGAGTGATATCACCCCTTTCATGAACAGGTCAAAATTCAACTTTTCACTGACTTCTGTGGTCCCTGGTGTTCCAGAAGCCTGGCTCAGTGTAATTCCAAGTCACTCATAATTTCTAAGCCAAAGTTAACCACAGTCAGTTGAAATCCACTTTCTTGCCTGCCTTTGCTGCCCTCCTTCACTTCTGATCGAAAGGATGGGTAAATAGTGAGAAAAAACATGCTGCAGCCACCCAGCTAAGTCTTGCTTGGGCAGAAATTGCAGCATTGTGGGAAGATGGGAAATAGCCTAAAATATTTGCAGGGCTGGAGTGGGGCAATTTGAAAATGAGTGATGGTTGGCTGCATCCTGTTCCTGCAGAAAGTGAGGAGCAAACGCCCCTTGATGGCTGGTGGGAGCAGGACAAATGAGGCCAACTCAACTTGTTGATTGAGATGGACGTGGACTGCCTCTCACACACCTTAAACAGAGCAAATGGGACGGTGTTCACAGAGATGTCTCGATATATGGCTGCACCTGGTCACTCCTTGGCTTCTCCCACCCTTCACCAGCCTCTAATGGGCCACGGAACGAGGGCTATGCAACTGCAATATTCCCTTGAAAATCAGCAGCATTAGATACTGCGGTGCCTCTGTTACCTCTGACACTGGGCTGGGACTGCTGAGGGTGGCACCGCAGAGGATGGGGCTGTTCTGCCAAGTCTGGAAGCTGGGAGTCCCTGGAAAATTGTTGATGAGCCAACAGCTGGAAAGAGATGCATCATGGTAGGACTGATGAGACCTCCACAGCTCTGCTGAAGTTCAAAGTGTTGCAACAGGAGAACGGCACCAGGGTTGAAGCGTCTGGGATATTTGTGCAGAAGCTCCGCATGGGAAAATGAGTGGGAAACGGCAGCAGAAACTCTCTTCACCTTAACTGGCAAAGCAGGATCCCATTTGGGAACAGCCTTAGGTGGTTCCTCATTGCAAGGGACAGATCCATCAACACTCCAGAAGGGTTCTCCTTGAGAGGAGGACAATGACATGGTAACCCCAGCGCTTGCACGCACATATTGTTTCTCCAGTTGAGCTTTGCACTGTGTTAGAGGCTCCTCCCAGAGGAGGTCACTGTGAAGCTTTCAAGTGGGCTTATATTCTGGCACAGCTATTTCAATTTTGGAGTGATTGTTTTACTTCTTACCGAGCCTTTTGAGGCATAATTCATCCATCTGGTGTGGCTGAGAGGGGAGGCTGGGCAGCAGCAGTCAGGTGTTTAACCCCCACCCTGACCCTAGACGTGCTGTCTTGCCGTGAATACCTCTCGCAGCTGGCACTGCTGCTTATCCCGTTTGAAAAATGGGGATAATATAGGGCTATCTCCCGATGAAATGCTGAGATGACAGCCTAATGAATAGTACCATGAGCTGGTGGAAATTCATTTCTGTGCGGAGGTGCCAATCTAATTTTCCACTCTAGATAGATATTTAATAACCCAAAGTCCTCTTACTCCTGTGGGATTATCTGTGGCCACAAAGCCCAAAATACCCTGCTAAAATTCATGGGAGAGAGGAAAACAGAAAGGCTAACAGACCCTGCAGACACACGCTCAGCTGGGTGGGTGACAGGGACAACTCCACTGCTGATATTACGGAAAAAGATCAATTTTACAATCCGGTCTGAAGTTTGGGTGGGTTCTCTTCTTATTCTGGCTGGCCTGGCCCACCTCTAATGTGATGTTTGCCCAGTGTCTAGGAGATTAAACTGAGCTGTGACGTCTCTGACACCTTGGCATCTTTTATAAGTGAAGTAAGCAGAAAAGAATGTTCTTTTAACACAAAGCTTGGCTGGAAGATCAATAGCCGCTTCAAAGGTATTTTTGTCTAATATTTGGTTTTGAGGGCTTTGGGGAAAGAAACTCTTGCTTTTCATGGACACGATGAGCTCTGCTGCCGGGATGTGGGCTTTGTCATGAGTTGCCTTCCTGGTCGGAGCCATCAGGCCAAAACCTTGTGGCCAGGGGCGGGCAGTGAGCCACGACTGCCCGTACTCATTTCCTGCCAGAGAGCTCTGCCCAGACAGATGGGCACTCTAAAGCCAGGGCACGGCTGATGTTCAGCCTATGGTGTCCTGGCCATGAAGTGTAGTGTGCCTTGCAGAGGGGCTTTCACTCGTTACTGCTTGTGCAGCGACTGCAAGATGTTCTGATGGAAGGTTGTCTGATTGCAAGTCATTATAATAATTTTCATACATGATTATGCTTCCTGGCAGAAGATCTGGTCTGCTAAATCCATGCCTGCCTTGGCTGGTCTGGAGAACCCAAGGAAATGCCAAGCATTGTTAACAGTCATTTTGAAATTCCATCTCCTCCACTCTGTGCTTCTCCTGTCAGAAGCCGCTGCGGCTCTCCCAGGTGAGATGGCTAATTGCTAGGGGTGGTACCTGCCATAAATGATTAAGCTGGCTAATCAACTCCTTTAAGTCCTTGTCTTTCTATTGGTTTCTGTGCTCATTTATGTCAGCTGAGATCAGGTCAGGAGCAGAGCATCTATGGTAAAGGCAGGGGCTGGGGGCTTTGTGCTGTTTGGAGGACAAGGAGAGCCTGTGGGTGGGGATGTACTGGCCAGACCGGAGATGCCAATAAGGGGCAGAAGAAAGGTAGATGAATTTTTCTTAAGACTGGGCTTCTAAGAGGAGTGTCCTGATTTGGTGGGTAACCATGGGAGTGCTGCCTTCTGGATTGGGGCAGAAATGCCAGAAGATCTTGGAATGCTACTTCTGTTTTGTTCCAGAGTGTGTTGGCTCACGGCTGGTCTGCCGGTCTCTGAGAAGTGGGAATATGGCCTTGCTGGAAGCCTTGGAGGAGGAAACGTATTGATCCACAGTATTCTGGAGTCCAGGTGTGCTTGGTTTCTGCTGCGTCTCCTTCTCTACAACGCTGTGCCCTGTGTTGTCTTTTGTTTCTTATGGGATTTTTATATATAAACATATAAAAATTGTGACTGTATATATGTGCTCCATTTTTCGATGTGTTGTGGGCACCTATTGTTCTGTGCAAAGCTGAGATGCTAAAAGAGCATAATGGTTATTTTTAAGAAAAGACACGTTTGGAGGGGATTCAAGTATTTTCTTTAAGTCTTCACACCCTGAGTAGGTTGATATTGAAAAACAAACATCTAGTCTTCAGCTCCTCAGAGCCGGTTGTCAAGCATGGGAGAAGACGGGATGGGAAGGTCTCATCACTTCACCTGTCTCGGTACTCTGTGTTTCCTGTTGGTAGCTTCGAGGTGGGGCTTGGTTCATGCAAGGAGTTCATTGCACGTCTGGCTGATGCTCCTTTTTTCAGAGCTGCTGTTATATCTTCTCTGTGCTGCTCCTGCAGCTCTGAGCACGGCAGTGCCTCTCACAGGCTTTTCTACCCTTCTTGGTTGACCCCAGAGTCTTTCTGTCCCTCTAAACGTGGATCTTTTGCAGCAAACTGACTTTGGGAGGATATAAATAGAACTTAGAGGAACAGTTGAACTCAGTAAGATGCTCTTTCTTTGCCAAAGCCAGGAGGCAAAATTTATTTATTTCTTTAAAAAACATCAAAGATTTGTTCTGGTTCTGAGAATTTTCAGGTAAATTAGTGATTTTCAAAGTTACCAGAGCACACAGCCCTGAGCTGACACGACCACAATTGAGGTTATCCAGCAGCTGGAAGGTTTTTATAACGGCTGCCTGAGAGAAGTTTAGTTATTTTTTTAGGTGAAGCTGCTCTGTTTTGTGTTTGTTGGGTTTGAGTGAAGGCTCCTTCCATAAGAGCCGGCCAGACAGCAAAGGTGGGAGCACCTTGGGATATGGTGCAACTGTGGGGAGAGTGACAGCGGGTGTTTACAGGCAGTGACGAGTCAACCAGTGCTCTACGCCTGGTGCGGCCCTGTTCCCAGTGCAACAGGGCTGCCCCCAGCTGGGGTTACTGGAGACACCGGAAGCCTCTGCCAATGGGCAAATTAGGCAAATGTAATCCATGTGCCCTACAGCTGCTTCTGGGTGCTTTCCTTGGATAATTGCCCTGAGAAGCAGCGAGTGTGGCTGTTAGTGCTGCAAGAGGAGTCTCACTCTGGCTGGATGGGGTGGAGCTGCTGCCCAGACAGGGAACTGTCTCCCTGCCCTAAGTTGCGATGTTTCCTCTCCTGGATTAACTTAAACCACTTCAGCAACTCCACAAGCTCAGTTTTCCCTTGCTGGATGTCAAGTTTTGCATTTTTGCTACCCTTAAGTCACGGGGTAATGCTTCTGCTACACGATTATAAACCTGACAGAGTCCACACTGAAGTGTCTGCCTTTCCAAGGAGCTTAAGTAATATTTTTTCGAAAAGCCCTTCAGCGACCTTTGAATTCCCATGGAGCACTTGAGTGCGTGTGACCTGAGGCTTCAGTGTTATGAATCCAATTCTGAAAAGGCCTGGAAATTGATTTATGGCTGTATGAGACGCATGCAAGCATCAGAGATATGGGAAAGATGATGACTTGTTATCCAACCCTGGAAATGCTTCAACATTGGACCATTGCCACCAGTGTGCCCATGGTGGATCCATCCATCCGGTGGCAGATCCACTCAGGGTCTCAGCAGGCACTTTCTGCCATAAGAAAATGTGAGTTCATGTTGAGCTGGGTTTGAGGGGGGAAAAAAAATAAATCTTTGCCACATGGAGGAGCCTTGAAATACTTTGGTAAAAAGCACTGATGCTGGTGGGATCCATTCATCCAACACTTAACTGGTGGCTTCTCCATGTTCACGCACCTCTGGCTGCCTGCTTCATGTCTGTAGTCGTGTTCTTGTTAGCACGGGATTTTTTTTGCAGACAGATGATGGAAGCTCCCTTGCATTTCATGTCAGGCTTCTTCGGCACATTAAAAAACATTTCTCTATTTGTTGTGACACCAGGAGCTCAAAATCTTAAATATCCATAAGTGTTTATTGGTTGTAGAAGTCCCTACTTCTTGGAGTCAGGAGGCAATGCTATGGCTGCTGGAAGGGTCCATCTGATATCGTAAAATCCACAGGAAAAAATGGAAGCTGGGATTGAGGTAAAACAGTGAGGGAGCAAATCTGCTTGCGAGCAGCGCGTTGTGGGCTCCGAGCGCAGCAGAGCATCCTGCAGGTGCCACTCCTCCTCCTGGCTTTGCTCCAGGTCTTGTTGCCTGAGCGATGTGTTGGTTGGCAAAGGCAAACTGGGGCATATCAAACCAGCTTACAAACCCGTATGAAGTTAACGTTGCTTGGTTGTAGCTGGAAAATGGCCCTGAATGGATATTTTAAGGAAATCTCTTGAGCCTGTTTTCTGTGTAACCTTTCCTTGTCTAGGGGGAAAGCTGGGATTTTGGTGGGTCTTGGTGGACTGATGCTAAGAAAGCGGAGTGACCTATGCAGAGAGCCAGGTGCTGTGCCCAGGAGCTGAGCTTGCCAGGAGAGGATAAATCACCCAAACACGCTGCTCCAGAGACCGTGGCCAGGGCTGTGAAGGCAGCAAGTGGCACGAAAGCTGAGAGATGAAAGGGCAGGAAAAATTCTGCCTGCCATAAAAAATATGCACTGAATAATTAAAACTGCAATTAGAATGAGTATCCTGAGCTGTATTAAATCCTACAGGTATCAGGATAACCCCTGTTAACTGCCCTGCTACAGGGTTTTCCCACAGGGAACAGTTTCTTGAGGAACCTGAACCACATACACCAACACTCAGGTGTCTACGAAAGCTGAAGTAACACCAATTCTTGTCTTGCATAATGGGGATTTTTATCTCCCTTTTTGTTTTCCTCTCTCTCTAGCGATTTCGGAAACATCCTGAGGTTATTCCCAGATGCCGATACCCTCACAAGCTTGATGAGAGGGAAAAAGTCAGAGAAATGCAACAGGGGATGTGGCCTATGTGTGGGGGCTGCTCGCCTTGGTGGCTGGGGATAAGGCTGAGCACAGGACATGAGCGAAGCCAACGTACGATGTCTAAAAAGCTGGTTTTTTAGAAAACAATTTTAATTATTTTTGCTGTGCCTTTCCATTCAAACATGATCTGTGGAAGCTTGGGGCAGCCAGCTGTGAGCTTAAGAATTACCATATGCCTATCGCTGGTTTTCTACCCTCCTGCCACATTTCAAGGCTGATTAACCCCTCGGTGGTGGCAGGATGCAGATGATATAAACAGCAATAGGAGCTGGGTCCCATCATTGTAGAAACCTCAGTGCCTCTGGGTCCCAGTGCCTCACCTTGCTCTATAGCAGCAAGCCTTGCTGCACCCAAATTTGTCCTCCTGGCCAAAGTTATCTGGGTTTCCACAGAGCATGGAGGAACTTTGGCTGCTGCACAGGAGTCATCAGACTGGGAACTTAGTGAAAAGCAGGTGGCAGAGAGCAACAGGAGAGCTCAGCTCTTGCTCCGTGGGGTTTCCCTTAACTAGGAAGGGAAGTAATACTCTGAGTCTTCCTCTAGCAGCCAACATCAGGTCAGCTACACTTTTTTTTATTCCCTCAGCCCTTACTTTTGTTCTTTCTCTCTATTCTGCCATCCCCGAAGGGAATTCACAGCCACACATCTGCAAAGGCGGGCGCCTGGGCTGGAGGGAGACCTCAACCCTGGGCACTTCTCAGTGTGGATAATATTGTTGCAGCACTTAAAGACTGTCTGAGCAGAGCGCGCTGTGGGAAAGCAGGCTCCAAATGGCTTAAATGCTTTATATTAAGGCTGATGGACAAGGCATTGATCCTTTCCAGCTCAGTGTCGCTGGTGCCTTTCCACGCGCTAACATGGGTTTTGTATTTTTTCAGATTTTCCTCCTACACCAGGCAGACGGAGGCAGTTCTGTTTCAAAATGACCAGCAAATATCCTAAGCCTGTAAAATCCTTGTGCAGTCTCCTCCTGAGCTGCCTGGCCAGCCCTATTCTGGAGATGAGGGACATCTTCCACACCTCCCAAGCAATGGCAAGTGAAAGCCAACTATTAACAGTTTTTCTTCAAGGCTGTGTTGCCTTCCTTGATTTCTGTCATGTGATAGTGCTCACAGATTTTTCCAACTCATTATTTATTATTCAGGGCTGCAGCCTCTGGTGATGATAAAAATGGAGGTTTTTCTACCAAATTCCCTGTGTGGCCAAGGCTGGTTGGTCATTAAGGGCTCCGTGCACAAGTTCATCCTGAAGCCAGGCCAAGTTTCTCTTCCAATTTGCCCTCCTATCCTTCACCCTCATTCCCTGTTTTCTCTTTGGCAGACCTGTTGTAGTGGGGTTTTTTGTTGTGTGGTTTTTGTTTTGTATATTTTTTTTTATTCCTGTATATAGCAGGGCTTGATTTGGCAACCAACCAGGAGAGAAAGGACTTGCAATTGCTTTGTCCTTTGGTGGGTTAGGTTATTGTGACTTCATGGCTTTCCGCTGGGAAAGCGATTAAGAAGAAAAAGTCCCATCCGTGACTGAAAATGGACTTCTGATGATGAATGTCCCTAGGTTATCTCAGAGGCTGGTACAATCTCACTTCCCTTTTTCCAGTTTTTTCAACCTTAATATCTTTTTTTGTTAGTTTTTCTATTTATTTCACAGGTGTTTGAGCACTTGAAGGACACTTTTTCTCCCCTTCTTCTTGGGCTTTTGCAGGTAATACTTGAAACACCTTAAACCCTGTCTCCTCGAAGCAGGAGCAAAATAACAAAGGTTTTGGGGGGCACTGAGTGGAATGAGCTAAGAGGTGGTTGAGGGAAAGCCCAGTGGAGACAGGTTCACTCTTGGTTTATGGGAGAGGAGTGGAGAAATGCTCTCCGGCAGAACCAGAGGTGCTTGATGTGTATGGGGGGAAGCTGGGATCCCCTTAATTCAGAAAGGCACCTGGCCATGCCAGCTTGCCATCAAAGCGAGGAGGTGCCACATATCCACAGGTGGCCAGAAGAAAGGCCAACAAATAGCAGGGGAAAAAATAGGTGATGAGATCAGGAAAGGGATGAGGAACACGCACCCTGTTATTTGCTGTCCACGCACACGTGGCTGAGCTTGGCAAATAAAAAGGCTGAAGCAGATGTCTTGCTCAGACCAGGGCTTGAATAGCGTTACAGGGATTTTGTGGGATAAAGGGGACCCAGAGGAACTGGCTGGGGAAGAGCAAGATGGGAAGTGAAGAGAAGGAGTACACTAAGAATCAGGCACTCTTGTCCTGAAGGTTGGTGAAGGGCTGGCAAAAGGCTTCTTCAATGTGGTTACCTTTAAAATGGGTGAAGCTGGTGGGATGGATCTCATGTGAGTTACAAGAAGGAGGTGGGTGAATGTGAAGGAGTCTTCGAACTCGGAGCTCCTCCATGCAGTACAGCCTGGTGGTAACGGTGTCTTAAACTCCACTGACATCTTTTGGGAGAGTGATTGAGTAGGACAGAGCCGTTCAGTTCTCTGGGTGCGTTAGGGCAACGTCTCATTTACAACGATCGCAGAAGCTACCGGAGAAGCTGCTGGTTTGGGTGTGATTTGGGCTGATAGAGCAGAGCTGGTTGAAGGAAGTGGAAGATGATTTCAAAGTAAGTTACAAAATAGTGGAGCCCACAATAACAAGCAAAAGGGAGCGAGAACAGCAGAGTAGGGCTAATGGGCTGTGAAAAATCTCAGGGAACTCATAGATGGCATCTCTATGGAAGATAATCCAAGGGACAGAGTGCAGGGAAGCTGGCAATTACCTAAAGTGACTGTGTTAGGGGCACTGCAACAACCCATCTTGATGCAGAACAAGAGAAAGGTGGTACAGAGACCTGATGGAGCTCAGATCCAAAGAAGAGTTGCAGGAAGAGGGGAACTGAAGCCAGAGACCCAGCAATGGGGAGAGCAGAGCAGTGGCCGTGGAGATAGATATGAAGTTAGAGATGGAAAGGTGTAGAATGAGCTCTGGCAGGCTGTCCAGATAAGGAACATGCAAAAACCTTTTGTAAACATGTAGTAAGGAGAAGGAGAGCTGAGGAAAGCTCAAGCATGTTGCTTCAGTGGAGGAGGAAAGCTGAGGGATTCAGCATGGGCTCTGCTGGTGCCTTCCCTTGCACTCAGCTAATTAGGACAGGATGATCATACTGGGCAGCAGCCCATCTTGGACAGGGGGAAGAAGCCCTTCCAGGGTATTTAGATCAATCAGGTGTGCTTGTGTTGGCAGGACCTGCTGAAATCCCTCCTGGGTGGACTTCCAGAGTTAACCCAACCTTGGAAATGTTCAGGATTTCTCCAAGCACTGCGAGAGCTGCAGCAGGACAATCCCGGGAAGGGATTGCTTCAAAACAGGGAGCAATGCAAGAAGTAGTTATTAAGCAATCAATTTGTAAGAACTTGGAGGATAATGAGGTTAGAAAGCAACAGCTGACGTGGGTTTGTGGAGAGCAAGTCATGTGAAACCAACCTAATCTTCTGCTCTGACAGGATAACTAGCCTTGTGGATAGGGGAGCAGTGGCAGGCGAGCTGGGGCTCGGCTGGTGGTGTGTGGCAAGCAGGATGACCTGCTCGGCAGCAAGGGTCGGCCACCTCAACCTGAGCTTCAGGAGGAGGTGAAGAGCAGACGCATTGCACAGGAGTGAAAAAGAGAACCTTGATGGGTGATGCCATCAACTGTTTTCTGAATTGTCCCCCTACGGTACTGCCTGTACCACTGCAAGCTGACGTGCTCACTTGGCTGTTTGTCCATCCCAATGCTGCAAGGACCAACCCTGCCCTTGCTACTTCTCCCCATGGTCATCAGCTGGTCCCCATTACCGTCACCTCTGTACATGGGCTGCCCTCACTGGGGGCATGTGGCCACCACCAGCTGCTTTCCCTTGCCCCATCTCTGTCTCTTGGATTCAAGATCCTGAAGGGCAGCCCTGCCCTAAAGCAAACCTTGCAGGACTTGCCCAGAACATTCCTCACAGTGCTTTTTATAGTGTCCTCTGCTTTGTACCTCATGCTGCAGCACAGCATCCCCTCTGCTTCCCCAGGATCTCCACCTCCACCTTGCACGTCTGGGGACTGCAGTCCTGCCGTGCTCATTGTATGGCTGCATTTGTCTTAACGATTGACCCCTTCGGTTACTATTAGCCTCATGGTCACCTCCAGCACTGCCTGTCATGGCAAATTAGAAATAGAGTCCTCTGTGGATCATAGTCCTCGTTAAACCAACCATCTCTTCTACTTGCCACAGTAGTCACCTCATTATAACTCCATTACCTTTAACAACAACTCCATTACCATCCATTATCTTTCTTACCATCTCCTTTACAAGGCTGTTATCTGCACCTCCTCCTTTACAGCCATCCCCTCCTCAATTACGGTTCCATTATCTTTATTACCACCCCATTATAGTCATAATTATTCCCATTACAATTTTGAGATCTGCCTCTCCATCCAGACAACTCGGTGTCTCCGTCAGCCCCATCACCAGCCACACGCCTTCTCGCTTGGTGCTCCTCATTGCCTGCTGCAGTAACCGTCACATCCCCTGCATTCGTAATTATCCCCGTACCAATGGTCGTATTTTAATTATTTTTCATTATGGGTTTATAGTCTTTTGCTGTCATTGCTTCTTTTATCATCCGTACTCCCCTCCCTGAAGGATCAGAGCTTGGATGGATGCTGTGTGTGAGCTGAGGCTCATGTCAGTGATGTGCTGACTTGCACTAGCCCAGAGCAGGTACCTTCACGCCATTACTGTCCTCCATTGCAATTCCAGTGCCTAATCTCTGTTGCAGCCCTAATTACTGATGTTATCGTTGTTATCCTTCAGCTCATCTCTGCTGCAGCTTCCCTGATGGGCATGGCCACGTCCTCCAGCTGGTGGTGCCGCTTCTCCTCCTGCCTGGGTGAAGGAGCATCCTAGACCCTCTCTGACTTCCCATTACCTACAGCTGGACAAGGGCTCTAGGGACTATATATTCTTTTAAATTAAAATAATGTCTGTGTGATAACAGTATTGAGTTTGGGTTGGGTTGGTTTTTTGGTTTTTTTTAATCAAAGATACTGGCTGTCATAAATTCTTTTGGGCTGTCCCCAAGCTCTGCATCTTGGTGCTGTTTCTTTCCCTGGATCCAACAACCCTGTTGTGGTTCCAGCTGTGCTGCTGGACTTTCCTGCACACCTTCACCTTCCAGAAATCACCCTGCTAACTTGGGAGCTCTTTCACTGGCTTTAAGAGGAGGGGAAAAAGCTTCTTGGCCAGGGCTTGTTGCATCAGCACTGCACCCCTCGCTCTGTGGTTACCACTGTCTGGCAGCACCGCGTCGCTCCCCACCTCGTGAGTGGTTTCTGAAGAAGCTGAACTCGCTCATCCAATGTGCTCAGGGCGTTGTAGACCACTTCTTCCCAGCTAATCACAGCCCTTCCTCCGTACGTGAAATATCATGCACTAAAGATAGAAACTCTGCCTCTAAAACTGGTGCTGAGGTGGGTTTATCTATCCCTCAGGCAACAGTGGGGCCGTGTGGTGGCACACGGCCAGGGAGAAGCCCCGATGTCCCCATGGAGGAGCAGGGTATCACCCAGGGTGCCGCAGAGGAGCTGGGTACCGGTTTATCCCCTGTGTAGCACTGATGCAACTGAGGACGTGCTCTCTCCCCACGCTCCTTGAGAGGACATTGAGAGATTAGAGTGGCTGCAGAGTCGCGGAACTCCCCAAGGATGGGGAGACTGCCAGATTTAGAGAGCTTGGCCTGCTTAGTTTATCACAAAGACCGAGAGGTGACTTCATGTCTTCCTGTAAGAACTGTCAAGGCAGGGAAATACTAAAGAAGGTACTAAAGAGCTCTTCGCTTTGCCGGGGAAAGGCAGGGCAGGAGCGATGGCTGGGAGTTAAGGCAGGCAAATTTGGATGACTGATGCAGCACATGAGGTTTAAAGTGAGAGCGATGACCGCTCCCAGCAGCTTCGGGAGGCTGCCGGAAAGGCTGCGATGCAACAGCTTGTCAGTGATATTTCCTCACCTTCCTAAACCCTATCGGTCTGCGGGCGATGCTCAGCAGCGGGTGAGCCGGTAACGGCTTGCAGGTAATTAACGTCTCTGGTGTAAGAGGGGATGTAGCTCATGTTCCAACGCCCCTGGGTTATTTCCCACAATCGATAAGCTTCGTAAATAATGTATCCTGTGGGGGGAAAAAACCGCTACCTTGCGCTTATCAGATTTTGCGCTCTGTTTGGTTTAGCAATGCTAAGAGGGGATACGGCTCAGAGGGAAAAATAAATAAGGAAGAGGTGAGGGACACAGCTCTGGCAGAGCCAGGGAGCTCCAGCTGGGTGGTCCCATGCTGCAATACTCCCCACCACCTGCCCTAGGATGCTGCTGGGGGGCAGCAGGAGGGCAAAGCTAATTAAAAGCTAATGAAGGAGCTAATGTAGGGAGAGCAAGCTGCCGTGCCATGGACTGGATGGATAACAGCTCCCAGCACCACCCTGAAACCTCACAGCAGACTTTGGGGGAGTTCTCCTAGTTCTGGCTTGGTTAAAGGAGACCAGAGAAGGGGTAGTGAAGCAGTTGGCGTCTCTCTCCTATTATTTCTTTGCCTTGCTGCTTGTAAAGGCACCTGATGGAACTGAGCTTGCTGTGAACCTTGGAGCATTGCCCTCCCTGAGGACAGCTCAGCCTCCTGCTCTGCCATGCCAGTCCCATAGGGATTTGGGGAGAACAGAATTGTCCTGCCCACACCTCAGCAATTGTGTGGGGAAGGCTGAATATAACACAAGGCAGCAGGAAATTAAACCCTCTTGGGGTCAAGGGGAAGGATTTGACTGAAGAATTGGGAAGCAGCACCAGGATGGAGTCCGAGTCTCCTGGTTTTTGGTTTGCATCTCTAGCAACAGGTTGCCTCTTAAGAGCTTGATCCCTTGGGCTTGCCTGTGGGAATGGCTGTACGTGGGCAACTAGAGACTGCAAAGAATCCCTCGCCTCCTGGCTGGGACCTGGACCAGGCAGAATGGCTTTTACCACCCCGTCCATTTCAAACCAGTTTCAAGCTGCAGCTGGGGATGCTGGGCCCCCAGGAGGGATGTGCTGGGCTGCAGTTTGGAGCAAGCATGCTGCAAACAGCCAGGCTGAGAAGGGAGCACCTTGGGGAGTCTTTAAATGCAGCTTAATTACATTAGCTATACACCAGCCGAGGGGATAATTTACTCTCTCCAGACAGATGCTTTACTCCTTCCAACAAGATGAAAACAAAAGCGAGCACAGCCCCGTGGAGATGTTGCTTGTGCTGGAGGACTCTCCAGTCACCAAACGTCTCTGATGGGTCAAGAACTGCTGCTGATAGCGTTAGCATTTTCTTGCAAAGCATCAGGCCCAGGGGCTTTGCTGGCAAGTGGGTTTCTCTGTGCCTGGCTTAGGAATACCCATGTATAACCCTACCTGTAGGAGTAAATGAATGTTTGCCAGAGCTCAGCTGCTCTCTAGGGCTTGGGTTTGCTCCCTGCTGCCCTGAGGAGTGTGTTTTAAGAGGTGGCATGGATATTCGCTGCTCCTCGCTGGCTGGAAAGCTTTGCTCTGGAGCTTGGATGCCAGACCATTCCACTCTTTCATGGTTTAAATTCCCAGCTTTGTGAGCCTGGCACCAACTCCTGGTCTAATGTTGCCCTCAGCCCATCACCAATCCATCAGAGGTAAACTCAGCCCCCCAGGGACCAAACCTTGCTCAGCCAGGGGGATGCTGACCTGGGAGCAGTGTTGCATTGCAGGGACCGACAGGAGCCGGTCTGTCCCTGTTGGGTTGTCTCTCTGTCACTTTTTCTCCAAAAAACACCCCCTGCTTTCCGGGCTGATGGGGCTGGAGCTTGTTAAATCTTTCCAGCCCCCTCGGGGCTGCTCTGGGAGCTGGAGCCCAGATGGTCTGAACAGATTACTGCAGCCTTTGGGGCCATCCATCCCAGGCATTTTGGCAGGGCCTGAATTCCCTCCAAATGACAAAAATAAATAAAATCTCTCGGCATTAAATGCCGGGAAGCCCATGAAAAAGCTGTGTACACAATGAAAACAAATATACGGTTAAATAACCTCTCTAACAGTATTTCTATAAAATGCCTCTCTAAATAATACTGAGTGAAAGGCTTTCTCTGTCCTGATTAACCTTAGTTGGGGAAGATTGTCTGCATCAAATCATTGCCGTCAGCTGATTAAAAATGAATTAAACTGAACGGAAAACAATTCCCCAAACATTGTGTTTCCTTTCCAATTCAAGGCCAGAATAAAAATAACAATAAACTCTGTAACACCCAAGAGTGAAAGCAGCCCTGAGTCACCACAGCGTGAGGATGAAGCAGGTAATGGGGATTTGGGCTGGGATGAGCACTTGGCCATCGTCACCACATGGAGAGGTAGCAGGACTAGGTGTGAGGGTGATAAGAGATAAAAGGGATGCTGGTATGGCTTAATTAAAATAATCCAAATTAACTACCTAGACCTTCATCTCTGGAACAGACCCCCCCTTTTTTTTTGGAGGGCTGGAGTCAGCTAAAGTGACTTTTCAACTTCTCTCTCTTACTTTTGCTTTATTTTTAGGAAGCCCAGCACACCCTTGTGGTCAATATATCTGCAGGAAAGTGTAAGACTCAAACCTCGAGTGCTGGCCAGATACATCCATGCCAACAGGAGCACTGGAAGCCAATGGGAGGTGCTGCCTTTCACACAGCAAAACCCCATTCTAACACGTTTTCAGAGAAACCATTCCCAGCAGCATCACTGGTGAGCACTGTGGAGAGGGAAATGGTGGGCAAACCCTGAGTTTGGCACTGTGAACAGGCACCCTCCTTCCTTATTGGAGCAAATTCCCGAGCAAAGCCTCCAGGTAATGGAAAGGCCTCAAATATTCCTTCACGTACTACTCATTTTTCAGTTGTTTCCATTTTCTCAATTGTTTCCCCAGTCACTGTGTGCCAATGGTTGGGTCTCATCAGGACGCATCAGTCGAGGTGCTCCGAGGTCCTCCCCATCTCAGGGTTGAGCAAGAAGCATCCCAGCCATGGACAACTGTCCTGGAGCTGGGGTGGTGAAGGAGGAACGTTCCAGAATGTGGGGGAGCTGGAGGGGTACATCCTCCACTGAAGCCACGTTGGTGACACTGCTGTGACATCCCCAGTGCCCCCAACGTGAACCAGCCAGAAGGTTTCAGGTCTTGGGGTAGGGCTGCTGAAAAATCCACATTGCCAGAGCTTCTTGGACACAAACCCACCGTGTTACGAAGGACAGTTTAATTATGAACTCTAATTACAAAGGGGAGTAAATCACCTAGATTATTTTATCTTTTTGGCCTTCACTGAGAGTATTTGATTTAATAAAGAAGAATAATTGACAGTCAAAGGGACCTGCCATCCTGACACTTTAACGACAGCCTATTTTGAGACACCAAAAGTGCAACTCAGCGGTTCCAGAAGTTGTAAAAACTGCTGTAAAAGTACTCTCTGTCCGAGCAGTTGTAAAAACTTGTCTCCAGCGATGAGGGGAGCAAGACTGTTGGGGTTGACCTGGGGCGCAAGCATCCCTGCTGGGTCTAGTCCTCAGGAAAAGATGAGTGTCCCCCATCCCCATCAGTATCCAAGCCCATGGGATGCGTGGGGGCCTGACGGCTGCAGGGGGGAGTGAAGCGTCACTGGAACAGGTTTTTACTCTACCCTCGCTCATTTCTAGAGCCATGCCATAAACAGAGCATTTAAACCTCCTAAGGGGAGGCTTGTTCCAGCATAGCTGTCAAAAATGCATGTATATTTGGCAAGACTTCCTGCTTTTTGCTCTGCCTCTCTTCAGCTTTCCAACGCTGGATTATCCCACAACACCGACACCAGCAGAAATCCCCACTGGAAAGTGTTAATAGGAGCAGCGTGCATCCTATGCACCTATGTGTATATATTTTGGAGCATCCTTTTGGGGTGCAAGGTGATGGAATTAATAGCCCAGCCCTCTTGTGGGCTCATTAAGGGTCCCAGGAAGGCAGCGTGGCGCTGGTTTACGGTGCCTGGCTGCTACTAGGAATTAGAACGGAGGTGCCACTTGCTTTGTTTGGAATAGCTCTTTCGACTCGGGCCATAAAATTAATGTCTGAGCAGATAGCTGGGAAAATAGAAAGCCATATAAAGTAACTCGGTACTTGGTGGGGGAATTGAGCTGTGTTTGGGAGATGCTGAGTTTTGATTGTATTTCTTTCCCCTCTGGAGAGGCCAAGCGCCCCGGCACAGTGAGTGCCACATCCCCATCTCTCCATCCCGCACCCTCAGCGCTCCCTAACCCCCAGCCCTCTGGTACTGCTCTCATCTCATTGATATGTATCCACTTTTGTTCTCTCTCAGTTCCCCCACCCCTTGCCGGTTCATCTGTCCCTCTGGCCAGTCAGTCCCTGCTTTACTCACTGTCTTTCCTGCCCAGCCTCTACCTTCCACTCCTGGTTAGAGTTTTACCTGCTTATTATTATTATTATTGGTTTAGTGGGGAGACGGGTAGGGTTGGACTCAATCTCAGAGGTCTCTTCCAACATTAGGATTCTATGATTCTGTGATCTTAAACTTTGCCTCTCCTGCCTCTGTCTCTTTAATCCATGCATCAATCTTGTTTATGGTGTCCATCACTGCTCATCTCGGGTGCGTTAGCTAATACGGCCCCATCTCTGTGCCCTCTCCCCTAAGCTGCCCTCAGCTCTAGAGCCCCCACACAGCAGAGCGGTGTGAGAAGATCCTTTGGTGCAGGAGCACCAGGTGCAGTAGGTCAACACCCCACCCTGGGGATGCTTCCACTCCCTGAGACACTTTTTGCCCCATTTTGGGCTTTAGGCTTTTCCCTTGAACACGGGCACCAAGAAACCTGCAGCTGGCAAACGCGGTCGGTGGTACTAAACATCCTGCATCCCTTCAGGCTACCATGGTGGGGACCCAACCCCCCTGGAGGGGACAGCAGGTTTGAGGAGAAAGCTCACATTTCAGTGATGCTGTGAGACCTGGGACAGTTTGCCCAGCCTTCCCAGTGGCCAAAATTCAATCACCAGCTGAACACCCTCCACGCATCACCCCACTGCTACACCCCACTGGCTGCCCCAGCACGGCATCCCCATGACTTCCCTTAACCTCCCTATTCCCACCTCTTCAATGCAGCCCAGAAAGTAGTTTTGCAGAGTCCAGCACAGCCCTGCCTGTAATTTTTTCCACCTCCTGTCCCTCCCCAGAGGGTGGGAATTTTCCTTTTGCTGAATCACACCTCCGCCACGTCATATTTTTCTTTTTTAGTGCTGACGCTGGCTGCACTCACCCTAGGGAAGGGCTAAAACTCCAAGCTCCTGCTTCAGGGATTGGCCCTCTGCCAGCCACATCCACATGCCACTGACTCAGCCAAAACCCTGCACCTGTGCTGAGCCAACCCAAACCTCTCCTGCATTTGGGGTCAACTAAGGGAAATTTCAAGGGTTCAGTTTCTCCCCTCTGCCCGATCTCCAACCCTGTGCTCCAAACAGAGTTCCCGTGCTGGAACAGCACATCTCAAAGTTATAAAAAATAGCCATTTTGAGCATAAAAAATCCCCTGGCTCTTCCCTCCAAGCCATTAAGGTGGAAATAAAAAGTTTGGAGAGTTGGTCGCAGCCCCACAGACATCACCTGCATCCCTGGTGGGATGGAGGCATTTGCAGCCCTAGAAGGACTTTGGAGAGGAGGTGGAATCCAGATCTCCCTGCAGGAACCTTTTTGGAGGATCCAGCTGTTGGGTGGCCACCTCTGCTAATTCCTCCTTGCGATAGTCATGGCTGGGGATTTCCCCCTCCCCCCTGTTTCCTCCCACCTCCCTCTACACCTTCCCCCAGGGGGATCCATCCCCTGCAGAGGGGTCTCTTCCCCAGCAGGACCAGCAGTGATCAAAGGGTGGTGGACCAGCATCTCATGCCACAACAGGCACATTCGATGGGCTTTGCCATCTTTTTTCTCTCCTGGGAGGCTGTCTTTTATTTTTTAATTGCCATTAAAAAATGCTTAAGCAGCATTCCACCCAGACTACCTCCTTCCCATCAATTTCTGCCTCCCTGCCAATCCCCCTTCCCTAGCAGGAATCTTGCCCCCCACTGACAAGGTATAGAGGGACCACAGAAGACCTCAGTGCTCAGGAAGCAATTCCAAGTAATCCACGCAAGTTCTGCTCAGCAAAGGGTTGCCCTGACCCTTGTGATGGGCTCAGAAGTGCTGCTCAACTCAGGCAGGGGCCCTGCGGGCACCCAGGGGCTATTTCTCTCCATATCTCGCGTAATGAGCGATGCCCATCAGTCGTTTCTCGTGGGATTGGAATGAGTTTGCAAGGTCTCAGCTCCGCTGCCAGCAAGGGCTGCCTGTCCCCTGCTCTCGTGTGCAATCCAGGATGGGAAAACCCTACCGAGCCGCCTGTGGTTGGCACAGCTTTGCGTCCCCCGTGGTCCTCGTGGATTTCTTCTCTTTCCTCCATCCCTTTGGTGAGCCCAGAGGATAATTAACGAGTTCAGACTTCCCGCAGCTCCGGCTGCTCTGCTGCCCTGCAGACCGCAGGGAAATGGGGATTTTGGCATTCAGCTGCAACACCATCATTAGGGCTAATCAAGAGGTGCCCATACAGGGGACGCGACTGCGGGGTGCAGGGGGGCAGGCAGGGGAATGAGAATATAGTAATTACTGGGTAATTACAAAGTAACAAGGGACAATTAACGCCGTAGCCTAGGATGTAGCGGGGTGGCACTTGCAGCCATAGGCTTGGGACACCACAAGGCACCAACTACGGCACGAGAGGGATGTGGGCAGCTGGAGGCAGCCTGGCTCACAAGAAGTTAAAGCTTTTCTTGATGTGAAGAGGAGCTATTTACTGGGACCAACCCCCACTGAAGGCTGGGAGCTGGAGATCTGGCTCTGGACTTGTCCCAGGAGTATAAATGGAAGTGTGCCCCCCTCCTTCTCCCCTTGCTCTTAAACATTTATTTCTGAATGGTGGTGAGGGAAAACGGAAGAGAGGAGAAGGGATGCAGCTCCCAGGAGATGATGGTCAGGGAAGAGTTGGTGGTACCACAGATGTCACAGGTTTGCAGCGCCTTTGCCAGGCTGAACCCGGGGCTGCAGCAGCCTCAGCTTTGGAGGAGAGTAAAGCCCTGGAGGAGATGCAGCAAGGATCTCGCTCGCTAAGGACAGCCCAGCACCAGCCACAGAATTGGAGAGTCCCCCATGCTGTCACCCACCAAGCCCTTGGGATTGCCACAACCCAGGAGCAGAGCCCACGCCAGCGATTTGTGCCTCTGATCTCGTTTGGAGTGAATGCTTTTATCAAGGTCAAGTTGTGGGGAATGTATTTCTGTAGCTGTCTGCAGGATTTGGGAGGGAACTCCCCAAGAAAGCTGATTTTTCTCTCCAATTTAATTTTTAGCCTGTTGAGGATGCCCAGAGGTCTCTGCTGAGTTTGCTCTGGTTTGGGGCCAGAACACCCCAAAGCATCGCACCTTCGGATGCAGGAATTATTCCTGGATGGCTGTCAGTGTGGGCGCAGCCACGTCAGCTGTGTGGGTTTTGAGGGAGGACTAGACCCCAAAAGGGGTAACAAGAGAGGATAAAAGCCCCCGGTGCACCAGGGCATGAGGCAAATACTAATTACCTGCGCTCAGGGAGGCAGTTTCCCTCCAGGAGGGTGAGTCACTGCCACGAGTGGGATGCTGCCAGCACACTGGTGTGGCTGCACCCGCAGCCAGCGCTGTTCCCTGGAAGCAAAAGCCGAGGTTTTCCCCAGTTTGAGCAGTGAGGTGTGGCTGTTCATGTGTAAAAAGTACTTGTGAGTGAAAATAAGTTTGAAGAAAGCATCTCCAGCTCAGCACTGGTTAATTTGTACAACAGATCTGTTCTAATTCCCCTGGTATCCCATCTAATAGGACTCTGACTTTTAGTGTTGGCCGGGTAAATTATGAATCCCACTGTGTCTGTGGTGGGACAGTCTACAAATACACTTATTTTAGGAAGAGGGAATCCACGCTGGCCTGGATCTCAGCATCCTCCTCCTTGCTGGCTCCTGCAGGGGAGGAAGCAGGAGTGGGCAGCCCAGACACGGCAGAGGGATGCGCTGCTCAGCCCAGCTCCCTCTGCCTCTGTGAGCCAACCCGGGGTCACTCTGGCCTTGTCCCAGCATTGTCCCTCCAGGTGAGTGTGGGGGATGATGTGTCCCAAGGCGACATGAGGTCTGTCAGCATCAAGCGTGGTGGAACCCAAACTCCCAGGAGGGATGGAAATAAATGCCACTAATGCCAACCTGCCGTGCTCGGTGGCCTCATGGTAGGCAGTGGCTTATTAAAAAGCCGTCAGCAACCAGGCAATATGCCAGGGTAGAAGAGAGATATTCATGCTGGCATCACCTGGGCATGGCTTGGGAGGGTCCCTCTGCCTGTCCTGTTAATGGTTGGAATCTTCTCCAGGAAGAAGACTTGGGGTGGCACTTAAGGCTCCACATGGGGCCGGATAGCTTCAAATCAGCACTGGGGGGGTGTGGGCAGGTCCTCCCCTGCTCTGCCTGCTGTGGCTTCCCTGACTGCATATGGTGGTGCCATCAACACCCAGCCTCAAATCCTCCTGAGTTTGTGAGAACAGCATTTCACTGGTGCTGGGCTGGGGCTTGCACATGCAAGGCTCTTCATCCAGGAGCTGCTGAACTGGCCCATAAATTCCTCCTACACCCAACCCGTACGAGGATACGTGCGGGATGCAGCGACAGCGCACACATCCCCTCCTCCAGCTGTATTTTAAATCAAGATAATGTCTTATTCTTCTCTGCAGCGCGATCAGTTCCATCTCTGCTCTGCTTTACCCAGCCTGGGGCAGTGGAAATGTTTGCTCCTGGATGAAGGCACTCGCCTTCCCCGGCTCCCAAGTGATGCTCATCCTGCTGCTTGTGCACAACCCAAGTGTGCGATACCCCAGTGCCGGTAGAAATCCATTTTTCCCAGCTGGATCTTGACCTGCCATCAGCTCCATGGGATCCCGTATGAGGATTTCTCCTCTGGTTACGCTGGGACCCGAAGGGGCTGTGCAAGGTCAGGACTTAAAGACAGCTCTACTCCCACCCGGGAGTGAAATACGGCCGGAGGCTGAAGCACGGGTGAGTGAAAGCTCACCTGGGAGTTAACGGGTATTTTTTAAGACCAGATGTAAACCCCAAGCCCTCACTATTTACAGTCGTTAAGCGTGCCCCGGTTCATTCTGCAAAGGGTAGGCACATTAACCTGCTGGCCCGGCCGCCCTCTGCTAACCACAGCCTTATTGCACAAATTCCCCTGACATTTGAAACTGCTCTTTTTTTTCCAAACCCACTGCCTAGTCTTGCTTTCCAACCCAATATTTTGAGGCTGGGCATTTGCTTCTTGTCTTTCCTGAGGATCTTATAGCATACATGATGCCATAGAGGAAGAAGAAAAGATCTCTTATCAAAGCACCAGGCACAAACACTTCTCTATCAGGAAAGATTAATCTTTATTCCAATTAATACCCTAAAACTGCAGGGATGAGCCCTCTCTTGGGCAGCTTGGGGCAGGCAGGCAGACATCACCCCTGCCAGGGCTCATAGCTGCCTGTTCTGTCTTCGCCACCTCTCCTGCCAGCTCCCATTTCCATGGAAACCTGCCCTCCTCGCTCCTTCCCCTGCCTGCACTCCTGCTAATTTAAGGAAACCAGTTGCTTTCTGCTCCCCAGGGAGCTGCCTGGTCAGGCTGGGGACACCCCGCTGGGGCAGGCACTGATGCCCCGCTGGCTGCCACTACCTGATAGACCCTGCCCACCACTGATGGGGTCTGTGCAAAGGTCAGGGTGGGTGCACACCCTTATTTCTGCTCTCTGGCAGCTTGGGCAGGGAAGGGCAGAATCCCTTCTTATTTCTGTCCCTTTACATCAGTAAAACACTTGTCCAGGTCACACACAGTTTCTTGATAAACACATTTCCATTGATTACTGGAAAGAAAAATCCTCCAGAGCAGTGGATTCTTTGCTCTAGGGATCAATAACCCTCAAAAAAAATTTGCTCTTATCCCACCCTCAACCCTCCACCTGGTGAGAAGGGAGTGTTTTGGGGTTCCCCTCAGAGTGGCAGCAGGAGAGACTCCCTCCTGCAGGCAGGGGATGTAAGATAGGACACCCGAAGCAGATGACACACGATATAATGCAGCTACAAATCCAGTTGGGAGACCGAGGCACCGCCCCCTACAAGCTGCACCCATGGGTGACAAACCACCTCCAGCTGCTTCCCCAGGGAAGCACCCCAGCGCATCGGCACTTGCAGCTGTTCACGCAGGCAATACCTCTCTCCCCTGGCTCTGCCCAAACATTCCCATTTCATGCTGGAAACCAGGGATGCTCGGGCACTGCCAGAGCTCCTCTGGCGGGAGCGACAGGTGAGGCACCCCTGTGCAGCACCGTGCAGCGGCTGGAGTCCTGCAGGCTGCTAATGCACTAGTGATGGGGGAGCTCATGCATCGCCACAACGAGTGATTGAGCCATAAAGCCGCAATCGATAAAGAGAAATTTAAAGGGATTAAGCTTTCTGCCTCTGCTGCCAACCAGATGCTCCCCATCAGAGTTTCCCCTCTCAGACCACATCAGCTGCCGAGGGACCTCGCAGGTGAGATGTGTGGTTGCGGTACTCCCCGAGACCACTCACGTACCTGCAGAATTCACTCTTTTTTTAGACTAAAAAAAGACTAGGCTTTTTTCAGACTAAACATGCCAACTGACAAATAACCTACAGTGCAAAATGATGCTTCACCCGCCCCTGCAAGGAGTGGTTCACCTCCTTTACAGCAAAATACACACAGGAAGATGCTGGGAAGCATCACTGCCCACTGAGCCTTGCCATTCAGTGTGGGGAGAAAACAAATTCAATTATAATAATAACTAATAAATGATGAATAATTAATAAATTCATAAAAATGACAAATAATTATTTGGGCCAGGAAGAAATCAGCCCAAGTGCTTTGTACGGCCCCTATAAACTAACTGCCAGAGCCCTGACCTGGGGGAGCCAGCAAAGTGCTGCGTGGCGGAGCATAAGGAGCTCTAATGAATTCAGAGTTTCCTCCAGGCTTTAATAAAGTCCTTCTGCAGACGCTGTTAAGGGAACTAAGATGAGAGGAGAAAGTTTGCTATGGATCAGAAATAGCGTAGAAGACAGAGAAAAAGATAAAAGAGCTGAGCAGTGATGCAGGCATCCGATGGGGTGGAGAGCTTGGGACATCTCCTATGGGGCAGGTGCCCCAGAGAGGGGCCTGGACTGGCTGGACCACTGCGAAGGCTGCAGGAGCACGCGTCATGCCCATCCTCAGGACCTGGGTTGTTTTTAAAGCAGGAGCTAAACCTCGTTCATCCCCGGTGTGGGTGTTCATTCAAAACGAAAGCTGCCTTCAGTGTTGATAATGCTGATGCGTCTCCCTCCCGGCTTCATCCAGCCTCCACATTAAACAACGCAGCGCTTAAAGCCCTCCAAAGAAAGGCTGGGTTTACCCCAGTTCAACCTTACTGATGCTGCCAGGTACCTCACTGCTGGTCAGAGCCCGTGTACCGCAGTTCCACCACGGATTTTCACCCAGCTCCGTCCCAGTTTCCACCTGCCTTGGCTTGGGGAGGTGCTTCGGAGGTGCAATGGGAGCATCCAGGCTCCTCCTTGGGGCACCAGCTTTGGGTCTGCCCCTTTATGAGAGGGGGGGGATGACCTTTCCCAAAGGCAAAACAAGCCCCTCAGACATCCAGGCATTTGGGAGGGGGTTACATCCCACCAGGCCCCCCCAGTCCTACCTGGCTTCACACCTCCCGGCCCCTGGTGTGAGCTCTGCAAAACCCCCGGTGCCCCCAAACCCCTGCCCTGCCGGGATGGATTTTTTAAATTGGATTGTGACAAACATTTAATACCTAATAGAGCTCACACCAGCACAGTTAATTAAGAAGGTGACTAATCCAATTCACTTGTGGGAGCGCAGGAAGAGAGGAGCGGGAGGGAGGGAGCCTGTGTGCGTGACGGGGGGCGACGGCAGGGAGGGGGCAGGGAATGGGGAAGAAGATCAGCTTAGCTGCTGTCGCCCTTCGTTTCATTTTGTGAGCACGTAGAAATGATAAAGAAGGACTTTTCTGCCCCATTTTCTTTTCCCCCTTGCAAACATTTACCCAGAGCTGCTGGGTAAAGGCAGAGCTCAGGCTGCGTGCAGGCAGCACTGGGGTACCAGCCTGCAGCAGGGTGGAAATCCGTGGCAGGTCGGATGCTGGCAGCTGAAGGCTGCTTGGCGTTCGGCTGTAGAGATGCCCATAGCCCAGATTCTGGTCTTTATTTTCCAAATGAGGTGTTTTCCCAGCTCTGGATGAGTGCTGGGAGCTGGACATCCCAGAACATGTCCCCCCCCCCCACCTCTGCACGGCGGGACTTGACTGCGGGGCTGGTCCCAGGCACGTCGAGCTGGCAGAGCCAGCTGTGGCAACATCTGTATGCCACTCACTCCCCGTCCCCCCGGAGTTGATAAATAAAACAAGTGGAGTTATTTTGGCCCCAGGGACGGGGCTGTCTCCCGGAGCACAGAGCTGCTCTTTCTCTGTCTCTCCGCGGCGCTGGAGTTCATTGTTATTCCCCAGTGGAGAACAGGACATGGATTGAGCCGAGGTCCCCATCTGCGGGCAACCGGAGAGAGAGCCTCTTCATATTAGTGCCCAACAGCATCAATAGCGCTTTTAGATGAAGACCCAGGGGGAAACAAAAGGCCGGAGCAGGGAAGAGCGTGTGGGTGAAGCCAGAAAGGGATGGCAGGGACAGGGACAGAACCAGGGGAGGAGAGGGGAGCAAGGGATGATCTGGAGAGGAAGATGAGGAGGGAAAACAAACGAAGTATCTCTGTATAAACTCTGTTTCCTACTGAAACCAGGGCACACGGAGGACTTTGGGATGCAGGTGGCAGGAGCATGAGTGCCGGGTACCAGGGATGCTGGTAACATTACCTGCCCCCAGCTTGGCCAGGCAGGAGAGTGCCCTGCACGTTAATCAGTGTCCCACTGCAATTAGTCTTCGTTATGCAAGGCTAGGGAAGGGAGATGATGCTTTAGTAAAGTGACAAGTGATGGGCTAAAACTGGGGAGGAAAAAAGAAATCCTTCACAAAGGAAATCTAATCAACTATGCCCAGGGATGCTGCCAGCCTGGGGCCAGTGGTACCCAGTGGTGGCACCGAAAGCACCTCCTGGGACCCCATCAGTCATCCCGGGGTGCAGGGGGTGATGGGTACACGCTGGCTAGACTGGGAAAGAGGTGAGTAATTAATCACATAATTAATGAGGTATCACACAGAGGGTTCATCCCTCCCATGGCCCAGAGCGAAGAGACCCCCAGGGCACTCCTACATCGTCCCCTTTGCAGGAAATAATTACTGAAGTTAAAATTATTTACTAAATGAGGCAATTCTCGGAGTGCTATCTCAAAGCCATTTGCCCCCTTCACTTTGTTACCAGTGCTACATAATAAATTAACTGTGTAATTAAAGATAAGTTTAATGCTGGTGCTTTGCAGAGGGATTTTCTTTTAAGTCTCCATGCAAGTATAAGTATTCCTTCTAAAAACACTCACACGTGAACATTGTGTGAGGAAGGGACCACGCCTGGGATGCGGCTGCGGGCAGGGATGACTGGGCATGGGTACCAATTCCCCAACATCAGGTCCTGTTAACACCAGCGTGTCCCCCTGGGGAGCCCCCCCGCCTCCCTCAAGGGACAACAACCAGATCGAACCAAATCAATCCCTGTTTTAATTACTGGCCGCAGGGATGCTGAGCCGTCTGCAGTGCCAGCTCGGCCGCCAACAGCCAAAATCGCCTCCGGTGCGGCTCCCTGCTCCTGTCCCCTGTGTTATTCAGCAGGGACACGGATGTGCTCCACCAACAGGACCTGTTCCCAGCCCTGGTGCTTGGCCAGGCAGGGCTGCAAAACCTTGTGGGGATTAGCGGGCTAATCCACCAAAAAAAAAGGGAAAATAAATAAGAATCCGCATTTTCAGTGATTTCTGCTGACTCAAGTGATTTCAGCCCAAGCGAAGGAAGCTGGCAGGAAGCAGCTCGAGAGCTTTGCTGGGAAGCATTTCCCTGTTGGCGATGATGCTCTAGGACTGCAAAGTGGGACTTGACCCCCAAGGCTGGGGACCACGAAGGGCTGCATGATGCAGGGCACCCTGCTTGCTCACCCACCCTGCACCCGCTGCCCCACTCGAGCAGGGCTCAGGGGTCACCTCCCCTGCAGGCGATGAGCTTGGAAAGCCGAAACCCAGCCTTTCCCTGTGCCGGCCGTCGATGGCGGCAGCTGTCCCTGAGCGCCTGGCTCTCGGCGTAGGCAGCCCAGCGTGGTCCAAATGCATCGATATCGACTTTGCAATCAATTTTCAAATCCCAGGCAGCCAGGCCAAGGAAGAGTAATTATGCTGGCCAGCCGTGTGTTCCAGCTAATGCAAATGGAGCAGCTTTCCCTTGGGACATTGCTACGCATCCTGTGATGGAGGGTTCCAAAAGAGTTAGTGCTGCCAGGCAGGCAGAGTGAAGGCTGTTTTCCTTCATCCAGGTTGGATATTTGCAATTTAGAGGGAGAGCCAGCACCCACTGGAGCATCTTCACTTCCCAGGAACCGCTCCAGCCCCATCTCCAGTCCCCAGCCCTGCGCTATCACAGGCAGGATCTTCTCGCCAAATGAGTGAGAGGAAGAGGAGAGAGCTGTCCTGGGGATAAGAGACAGAAAGCTGAAATAATTTCTCCCTTCTGTGATGCCTCTCATGGGCAGAGGGGAAGGACAGAAACAACCCTTCACCTCAGCCAGACACCAATCCTGGAGAACAGCCATTACCAAAGGACATTTCTATACCTGTAGTAGCTACACGCACTTCATTTCCCCAAAGCATGGGGGATTTTTGAGATCTCCTCCAAAAGGAAGAGTTCTGGCTGGGTCAAGGGAAGAAGGGTGGTTTGGCAACATTCCACACCCACCCAGGTAACAAACATTTTAACACCCCTGAATAATTGCTCTGATGATCCACACACTAGGAGGAAGCTTCAAATCTCATCCTCCTGTGGTGGTTCGCCATGGAGAATGAGCTCTGAGAAGAGAGAAGGGGAGCAGAAATGCCTGCCAAAAAGCTCCTATTTAGCAAAAAAGCCGAGAGATGGGCAGAGAGGAGGCAGCACAGATAGTTGGGTTGGGTCCTAGTTTGTCCTGGGAACACGTTGCCCTCCAAACCCAAGAACTTTTAGAAGACAAATGTTCAGGTTAAGAGCGCTGCTCACCAGAGCTCCTAGAGACAAGGACCTCAGCGAGCCCATACGGCCTCTGCTGGCCTTTCTGCTGGGACAGCTGAGTCCCAGACCCCTTCTCACCCCCAGCCACCCCAGGGAGAGTGGGAGGGAGAACCGCCTATCCCTAGGATTTCCACTCCACCGGCAAATCCAGCAGCAACTGGTCATGGGGTATCAAATCACTGCCCGTGAGGGTCCCCATTGTGGGGAGGAGGAGATGGGATGCGTGACATCCCGTGGCTGTGACACTTCCACCAACCCCATGTTTTCCCAGCCTCTACCCACCGCGGTTCTTGCGTGCCAGCGGACGAGCTCACCATGCTGGTTTCCTTAAAGCATTGCGCGTTACTGAAGGCAGCTGGCTGAAGCTGGGAGACATAAACAAGGCAGCTGCGGCCCCGCTGCCTGCACCTCGCCAGCGCTGCTGCCCTGCGGATGCTTTGCCGGGGAGGAACGTGCCGGCTTATGGAAATACAAGGCTTTGACATTGCAAAGCATCAAGGAAAGTAGACGTGTGGGGGGGAAGGAAACAAACAATTACCTGGGCTCGTCAAGGAGCTGCCGGGAGAGATTGTGACGGGTAATTATAAAAGGAAAATAAAATCGAGCTCCAAGATGAGGATGGCAACTGGGGGAACTGGGAAGGTGCAGGAGGCGAGGGACTCCCAGCACCCCAGGGCAGCCCGTGCGTGGGAGGTTTGGTGCTGAAAATTCCTTCATAAATCCTGAGGATGTTCCTTTGAATATTCGTTCTTGTCAGAGAACCCCCCAAGCAAGTTTGGAGGCCAAGAGGCAGGTGGGGACGTGATGTCTCAACAGGCAGCGCCAAGCCAGCTGCCAGCTCCAGCTGCCCGTCCCTGGGCTGGGTCAGTCCAACGACTCCAAACTTTGGGGCCGTTTCAGGGAATACCATCACCAATTAATTAGCGCAGTGGGAAGAGACTCGCTCCCCCATGCTCCAACCCCCTCCCTCAGCTAGGGAACAGCAGGGAGGGATGGAAGGGAGAGGCGTTTTCAACACCCACAAAACCCAGCTGAAGCTGCTCCCCTCAAGGGCTGTGGGAGCAGAGGCAGCCGATGGGGACGATCTTTAATTAAAGGTCAGCTGAAATGGTGCTGGGCCCCCTGGGATTTGTTTCAGGCACATCCCAAAGGAAGGCTTGACCTGCCTAGTGAAACACGTCAGAGATCTCTGGGGGGAAAATCCCTTCCAGAACAAGGGATGGACAAACAGCACCTGCTGAACCTGCCCCCATATTTCCTCTGTTATTTTTAAATTTCCCATCCCTTCTTATTTCCTTATTTTATTGTTTGCACAGTGAGGGTGACGCTGGGCTGTCAGCAGTGATGTGTGTTAGGAGAGAGCGGCAACTAATCACGATGAGTATGTCCCAAAGAGATTTTGAGCTTCCAGCACTTAACACCACCAAATCTAGCAGCTACCTCCCAGTAACTCCAGCCAGCAAACCGGGCACAGTTAGAGACCAGTTTGGCAGAGCTGGGAGGATCCAAGAGGTCCCAAGCTTTCCCCTTAGATAGGATTTTAACCCTGGCCTGGCTGTAGGATTCTGCTCCCCTGGCTGGGACCACCCTGTGGGGAGAAGCAGCATCTAATGACACAGACACTACATTGACATTTCATTTCTCATTACAGGCACAATTAAAAGCAGAAAGGATTACGGGCAACGGTCACATCATGTCCCCATCCCTCGGCCACCACACGCTGCCTTTATCTCTTCTGCCTGGGCAGTTCCATCAATGGATCGACTTCTTCCCCCATTTAATTTATGGCTCCTTTATGTTTGTTTAAATAATATGGTTAAACATCTACTTTACACCCTGCACGCTTGTACTCGCTAATTAGCATTTTTCTCGGTGTTTATCACATTTGCTATGCACTCTGGCAAGATGAATGGAAGGAGGGAAAGGGCTGGGAGCAAGGAAAGGGCTGGGAGTCCCACAGCCACCCTGTGCTGGGGGCAAGAGCTGCAGCCCCCAACCCACCCCAACCCAGCAGGTTTGGGTGCCTGTCTCCCCCTCAGAGCTGCAGATGAAGCCATTGGCAGCCAGAGCTGCAGCTGTGTCAGGGAAGGGCTCCCCTAGGATTTACTTCTGCCTTCTAACTCGGTGCTTGCATTGCTTTAGGAGGGAATGAGGAGCCTGGAGCATCACCGTCAGGGAAACAGCAACAGATCTGCATCCCTGCCTGTGCCTGCTGCCGTGCCATAACAAACCATCCCCACTGCCCTGTGTCCTCCCCCTGGTGATACCCAAATCCACCTGCTGAGCTCCTCTGAGTGAGTCTGAGGTGCAGGGCAGGGCAGAGAGGTCACCAGGGGGGTGGCTTGAGCCCCCCGTGCCTCATGAACAGCCCTGTGGACATGGGGAGCACAGCCTGTCACTGTCTGCAGACCCACCTCAACTTGCCAGGAGCAGAGCCCAAAGGAAAAATCCCATCCTCAGCCCAAAACATCCATGGTCTGACAGGATTTACACCCAAATCCCTCCCACGCCCAGCACCAGCATGATAAGCCCTGGCAACCAGCATTGTATCTTCCAGTCCTGGCAATATGGTTTTAAACACGGATCCAAACCACCTCAGGGCCAAACTCTGCCCCATTAGCCCCAGCTCCCAAGGAGTCACCACCTCTTGCTGCCCAGGTACCCCTGGAGGAACCTTCTCCTCCCACAGGCTGGCTGAGCAGGGGATGCTCAGCAGCCCCTCTCTTCCACTGATCCCACCTGGCCAGCATCCCACCTTGGGGGTTTGCACCCCATCACTGGGAGCACAGATCTGAGAGTCAAATAAACAGCCAGGTTCGTGCTCCACCAAAGGTGCAAGAACCCCCTCCTCTAACCCCTCTGCCTGCTTGCCTGCAGATTCCCTGCTTGCAGATATATGTTCCATGGGCATGAGATGCAGAGGGAAGCCACACAGATGCAGCCAGCAGAAAGTGACCCCCAAATCTGGCCCTTCCTTGAGACTCCAGTGCCACTGCAGGAGAGGATGTCTACTATCAGCCGCCCAACCGACACATGGACAGGAGCTTACAGTGCCAAGGTGCTCCCAATCTCCAGCCAGGAGGACAGGTTACGTGGATGCTTTTTTCCTCCAGGCTCCACAGTGCC
Source organism: Neomorphus geoffroyi (assembly GCA_033558235.1). Taxonomy (NCBI): domain Eukaryota; kingdom Metazoa; phylum Chordata; class Aves; order Cuculiformes; family Neomorphidae; genus Neomorphus; species Neomorphus geoffroyi. Next base: position 6,564,298 of record JAUMJM010000074.1, read on the forward strand.
TTGGAGAAACCCCTGTCTCTGCAGGAAGCATCCCCCCCTAGGCTCAGCTTCTTTCTCTTCCCCAGGCAGATGGGTTCTGCCAGAAGCCGTACCAGGTAACTGCTAATGAAGCCAAAGCTACGTGCGCCTCTCAAACACCCTCACCACCCCTTCCTCCAGATGCTCAGCCACCCCTCCGCTCGGCAGTGACCTCGCCAAATGAGTGCTCCAGTCCTTGGCTTTACAAGTCTCAGCTCAGCACAGGCTCAGGGAGCATCTTTCAGCCCAAATCTCTCAGATGGCCCCTTCCAGGGGTCATCTCTCCTAGAGAAAGGCACCATTGCTGCATACAAGGTATTCCTGAGCACGCCAAGAGAGGAGGCAAAAAAATCACATTCAAACTTTGGTGAATCCAAGCAGAAAGCTGAGCTTAAGGCTCAGGCGAGAGCCCGGGTGCTCTTGGTGTCTGCCAGCAGAGTCTACGGGCAGACGGCAGCCGTGTGAGGGAGGAAAAGGCTGCACAGGGCTGTTTCCACCCAGCCTGGAGTTGGCGATGCTGCTTCCCGGCTTGGCCCTGCGGGGAATCGGGCTGCTTAGCCCTTAGCAGAGGGGAGACGTGGGCACGAGGAGGGAGGCAGCAAGGTGAGAGGGAGATAGGGAGCACGGGCTTGATGAGGAGAGGGTGTGAATGAGCCCCCCCTCCCGCTCCCAGCGAGTATGCAGCAAGAAACCCTCTTGAGGTGCAGGGCAGGGCAGAGAGGCTTGGGAGCCCTGTGCCTCATGAACAGCCCCGCGGACACGGGGAGGGCAGCCCGTCCCCGTCTGCAGACCCACCTCTGCTTGCCAAAGGGAAAAACCCATCCTCAGCCCAAACCAGCCTTGATTTACACCCAAATCCGCACATAACCCACCCGCCCAGTGCCAGCATGACCGTCCCCGAGCCATCTCCTCTCTCCCTGTGACGCAGGTGCCAAATCTCTTTAACCTCATTCCAGCCACGAAAAGGAACTTGCAGAAAGTGCAGGCAGCCTTTGCCCTCCGAAAGAAACCCCTTTTCTCCCACGCACCCCCCGTGGCCGGGCCGGGGAGACGCCGGAATGCGGCGGGGGGAACGCGAGTCCCTTCCCAGCGCTGCCTCCCCCCGCGCTCAGCTCCGCTGCCCGGGGATGGGGACACGGGCACATGGGGGGCACCGGGGACCGGGGCGCGGCCGCCTGCGGGGATGGGGTGCGCGGAGCGCAGAGCTCGGACTGCGGAGCCCTGAACGGGGAGCCCGGAGCTCAGAGCGCGGATCTCGGAGCGCGGAGCGCGGAGCCCGGAGCGCGGAGCTCGGATCTCGGAGCTCGGAGCTCGGAGCCCGGATCTCGGAGCGCGGATCTCGGAGCCCGGATCTCGGAGCCCGGAACGCGGAGCTCGGATCGCGGAGCTCGGGACGCGGAGCTCGGGACGCGGAGCGCGGAGCTCGGAACGCGGAGCTCGGGACGCGGAGCTCGGAGCCCGGAACGCGGAGCCCGGAACGCGGAGCCCGGAGCGCAGAGCTCGGAACGCGGAGCGCGGAGCTCGGAACGCGGAGCCCGGAACGCGGAGCGCAGAGCTCGGAGCTCGGAGCGCGGAGCCCGGAACGCGGAGCCCGGAACGCGGAGCGCGGAGCTCGGAGCCCGTCGCGCGGAGCCCGTCGCTGTCCGCGGTGCTGAGCGCACTCACCGTGCCGGGCCGGGCCGGCGCCTCCTGCGGCCGCCGGGAGGGAAGCGGGCGGCCCCGCTCCGGCGGTGCCCGGGCTCGGCCTGGCGCCCCGCCTGGAGCCGGCAGCCCCGCTGGCTGCTGCAGGAGAGCAGCGACTGCCTCGCTGCTGCTCCCTCCCCTGCTTAAATTTCAGCAGCTTTGTTGTTTTTTTTTTTTTTTTCCCCTTGGTTTTTTTTCCCTCCCCCCCCTCCTTGCTCTCCCCTCTTCTCCCTCCGCTCCGGGCTCTCCCGGCACGCAGCCGCCTAGTGGGCAGAGGCAGGAGGAAAATCCCACCCGCAAACACCACCGCATCGCCTCCCATCGCCTCCCACCACCCCCGAGGCTTCCCCCCTCCACGGGCACGCGTGTCCCGCTGCCGGGAGTCGGGTTCTGGAGGAGCAGAGCGACTGGAAAAGGAGCAGGGGGGAAAGGGACCACACCACAAAAATGGGGTGCAAAAAGAAGCCAAAGCCAGCTGAGTTCCATCTCGGCCTCACTGGGCTGTGAATGCAAACTGGTGTGGGCACAAAACTGGAGCAGCTCTGCTACGAGGATGGACTGGGAGAGCTGGGGTTGTTCAGCCTGGAGAAGAGAAGAGCAGCCTCCCAGCAGCCCACAAGAAATGTGCACAGAGTTATTAGTAGGGCCCGTCGCGATAGGACAAGAGGTAATGGCTTTCAACTAAAAGAGGAACAGTTTAGGCTAGACCTTGGGAAGAAATTGCTTGTGCTAAGGGTGGTGAGGCACTGGCACAGGTTTCCCAGAGAGGTGGTTGATGCCCTATCTCTGGAAACACTCACAGTCAGGTTGGATGGGACTCTGAGCAACCGATGGAGCTGAAGGTGTCCCTGCTCCTGCAGAGGTGTTGGACCAGATCACCTTTAAAGGTCCCTTCCAAAACAAACCATTCTATGATTCTATAACCCTACACAACAAAGTTTGGGTCTTTTAACTCTCCAAAAGTCTGTTAACAGCCACTGGTCTGGGGGCTTTTCCTACCCATCTGGGATGCTGGGGTATCATCACTGCCTGGGCAGGCGACCAGAGCTGCTTGGGGAGGATAGGGCGGCAGCCTCAGCCCCAACGGGGGCACAGCAGACCCTCCTCACTCTTTTTCCTCTTTGAGGGTCGCACCCAGCTCCCTTTCCAAGAAAGAGACCATTATACACTACCTCCAACCAGCTGTCAGACCTCAGAGATGTGGAAGGCTAAATGGTCAAGCTGGCAGTAGGTATTTTCACACCCATCCTTACTTAACTTGGTTAAAAAGGACCTGAGTTGAGCAGTCCCCAGTGCTCCTCTACAGCCAGAGACCAGACTCACCAAGAAAATGAGAAACAAGCCTCCATCCACTGTGGTCGCTGCCTCAAATACAGCCAGAAGAAATTTTCAATAGAGTTCTTTCCTTGCAGGGTGAGACCCATTGAAGCCATTTGCGAACTCCTGTCAAATCCACCCAGTTACCATCACTCAGCCAAAATAATTTGAGAAAGATGTTGAAGAGGCTGTAATGTTATATATTTAACGTATTTGGAGCGCCCTAATTCCTTTTAACTTCAGAACCTACCTCAATATTCAAAGCAAAAGGCCTCTGAAAGCTTTTCACTCAATGACAAGCAGCATTGTTGATGATGGAGGTGCTTTTTTTTCCAGTTGAACTGGTGAACTGAAGTCAAAAAGAGCAATTCAATCTAATTCTGCATACAACCCTAGACAGCTTCTACAGGTGGCTCAAACATTTTCCTGGCAAGCTGCTCCATCACCTGAGAGACTCCTCTCCTGAGAAGTCAAACCAGATCTTTCTCAGTCACAGTAAAAAGGTGGACCTGAAAGTAACCGTGACTCTGGAGATACGATTTCATTTCCCAATTTCCCCACATCGCTTTGGGTAAATTGCCTAATCTGCCTCCTGGCTCTGTAAAATGGAAGCTCATTGAGAGATGGAAAGCTTGTTAATAACAATAAGATGCTTCATTTCTGGGATAAATGCCCACTTAGATGTATAGGGAGTCATTTACTCCTACGTGCACAGACATCCTACACAGAGTGAAACCCACAGCTCTGACGGAGTAAGCTGCAATTTTTGATAAACTTAGACACCAGAACTAACTAAACCTGGTTGACCTACACCCTATGGGTGCCACCAGTGGGGTGGCACACAACTTCCTTGACTAGGATGCAAAAGTCTGAGTTTAAAATGAGGCATTTCATCTGCAAGAAAACTCCCTCTGGTTTTACAGATGTAAAAGACAAGACAAAAATCACATTCCTTGGACCACACTGATGGAAAAAACACAAGAAGCCATATGCAAGCAATAGATTGAAACAGCCGATGAGTCCCTCCTGGCTTTCTCCACGATGACTCCTTGTGGTGGTCAAAAGGACCCTGCTGGGTCCTGTCTTGGATGCTGAAAGCAAGGCAGCTGGCGAAGAGGAGCTCATTGCCCTCCTTCACCTTCCAGCCATGACGGCAAGCTTACAAGTCGAAGTCAAGGGCAACAACCCCGAAAGTCATGGCATTTTGGCCATGACCATGCAGGAAGAAGAGGTTATCACCCAAGTCCCTAGCAGCAAGGTGGCTGGGTGTAAAACCAGCACGCTTTAATTCCCACGGTAGTGGAGAGGCAAGGAAAAAGCGGGGCCCAAAGCTGTCACCGTCTGCCTAAGAGGATCCTTAATGAAACCAGGGTGAAGCTGAGGAGCAACATGCAAATCCTTTACTTTTAAATGTGCTTCAGAGCAAACCACACCCCCAAATGAGGAACTCACTTATTTTGCAGCCAACACAAGAAGTCTTTCAAGGGACAGCTCTGGAGGGGAGAGCACGTGGCTCTTGTGAGGCACGGGTGGCCTAAAGTGGTCCCTGGGGAAAACTGGAGATCTTCATAGAATCACCTGAGCTGTAAGGGACACAAAAGGATCATCAAGTCCAACTCCTAAATCTTGATTTAGGAGAAGTCTTTGGGGAGATAATGTAAAATACCTTTCCCACCCTCTGTTTTACTTTTGCTTTTTGCAGCTCTTGCCCATAACCACCTATGGTAGCCCAGGCATCCCACAGTTCCCAAGCCTGCCCTGCTCATACCGGCAGCAACTGAGCCTCAGCTGGACAACCCGGGGACTTCCATTCCTGCAATACAATGGTGTGTTAGGGAGAAGAACCCTCTAGCAAACGAGACCCTCTGAACTGGCCTGAAAACTCCAGGATCCCTTCCCTGAGTGGTCCCATTTGTGCAGATGCCTAGCAGCAAGTTGTCACTGTTTCCATCCCTCCCCTCCTGCCGTTCTTCTCCCAGAACAGCCCTCAAAAAACCCTGGATGGAAAGACAGCCAGTGCCCAACTGCATCCCTGCGCTTTGAGCATCCTTGCTATTTCCCCTGGATATGCCGAGTGAAGGGAACTCTGCCTTTGCAGAACTTTGGGAAAGAGCTTTTATTTTCTTCTCCCATCACTGAAGTTGGGGATGGTAGCCCCAGGGAGAAGCTCTTACACAGAGCTACGTGTACGGAGCAAAACTGCCTCTTGGCAGCGGTGATCTTTAAGTGCGCACAGAGGAACGAGCCAGGGCTCCCAGCCTGAATTACCAGAAAATTAAACATATGTCCCCATTCACCCAGGCGAGGAATTAGACGTTGATCCGTCCTGATTCCATCTATTTCAATTACAGCCGAGGACAGGCATTGCCTTTGCCATGCAGAGACCCCAGGAAGGCTAAACAGCCGTGGAGAGGTCTCCAGCCTGTAGGGCTTTTCCTGGGCAGAGGAGCACACTGGGCACTGCGTCCCCAGTGAACCCCATGGAGGGGATGCTCGGGGCTGTGGGACGATGCTTGGGGCTGTTGGAGGATGCTCAGGCGCCTGGGGACATGCTCAAGGACCCAGAGGCAGAGGCGGGGATTCTCAGGGCCCCAAGGAGATGCTTGGGGTCATGGGAGGATTCTTGGGGTCTGTGAGGGGGATGCTCAGGGCACTGAATAGGTGCTTAAAGCACTGGAGAAGGATGGGAGGATGCTCGGAGCCACTAAGGGGACACTCAGCCCCATGGGGGGGGGGGTGCTACAGGCCAGGGAGGGACGACAATACCCCAAGCCACTTCCACAGGAACTCGCAGCACACACAGGGCTGAGGGTCCATGGATAATAAGAGGGAGCATACTCTAAACCAGGAGCCTTAGTAAAAAAGGTTTGACTGTAATCACGAAAGCAATAAAACTAAATCTTTAAATCCAATACCCTACAATCAAAGACCCCGGTTACCTGCTATCATCCTGAGCACTCGCAGGGGCGCAGGAACCGTGGCAGAGACAGAAAACAGTCCTGTGAAGTCAATGTGAGCTTTATGGCAAGGCAAGTCCACTGCACCAAAATTTTAGCCTTCCTGGTGATGGGCAGATAAAGCCTGACCCCAGCTTGCTGCAAGGGGCTTCCTTGGTCCAGGGTTTGTGTTACTGAGGGAGAGAAGAAAAACCTTGAGATGCTCCAGCAGCGGGCAAGCCTGGGTGGGAGATGCGCTGGAAACTTCAACCTGCGCTGCCCGTGAGGGTGCTTCCGTCTTTCACCTTGCTGGCAAGAGACAAACAAACAGCCTCGCTGTGAAAGGTTTGCCTTTTTAATGACAGAACAGTTTGTCTAATGTTTCATATGCAAATAATAAATATTAATATTATCGTATGGCATCGCTGTGAAGTCCAAATACTGCAGCAGGAGGGTGGAGCCAATGTGGCTGTATATAGAACGCTCATTAGGAGAGGAGTACTCATGGAAAACATCCAATAAACCTGTGCTTAGGGATCACAGGAGAAACCCAATGGATTTTTTGTATTTCACATTTTAAGGAAGGATACAGTCCCCAAGGATGGGGCACCTCCTAGCTCTAAGTGTTGGTCACGTCCATCCTTTGTCATTCCCAGCCCCTCCTTGAGCACCCCTGGGAGAGCCCCAGGAGAAGTCAGCTGCCCATGGGGTAGCTCCAATGTTGGCTGGTACTGCTTAGGGGAAGTGGCTGTGAAGCTGTGCCCCATCCTTGGGTTTCAGGGCGCTGCTTACAGTGTTTTACCTGCTTGTCCCCAGCACTGCCTGCATCTCATTGCATTCAGTGGACCCTAAAGCCCCTTGGAGGGAGATGTTGCCTATGGAAGAAGCTATTCTCTGTTTCACCCTGATCTACAGGTGGATGAGATGCTTTGCTGCTGACCTGTGACCAAACCCATCCCCAAATATAACACCTCACTATCCAGTTGAAGATGGACAGTGCCTGGACCCATGGGTTGTATGGAGAGGTGGCACTCTACAAGAGCTCCTCTGAGGGCTCCTCTTGGAGCTCAGACTTCATTGAAGGACAAGGCTGGCAGCATTTTGGACATTGCCCCGATAGCAGGGGTCTTTACCACGGTGGTGTCACCCTACAGCCTAAAACCTCATTGCTAACTTGGAAAGCAACCTAGTGGCACCTGTGCTCACCGGGACAGGGACACCAGCCTGCCCGGCAAGCAGGTTGCAGGCAGTGGCAGGGAATTTGGGAAGGCAGGGATGGAGAGCTGGTATTGGGTCAGGCATCTCTGCTGCCAAAATGCAACCCAACCTCTTTGATGTGCTGTGGTTCTTCCAGGCAAAGCAAGCTGGACATCTCCCCCCTGGCTCCCATGGCCAACTCGAGGGTGCCAAAAGGACGGCTTATTTAACACAGCCACTCCCATCCTGGCAAAGCACAACAGTTCCCAGCTTTGCAGAGGGCATTGGGTGCTTTGGGGCATTGCCTTCACTTCTTTCTCCCCCTCTGTGTCCCTGCTCACAGCAGCAGGGCCACCCTTAGCTGCTCAGAAATGTCCAGGGCAGCCAGATCGTTTTCCCAGGCGGGTAGCACGGATTTGGATTTTCTCCCTCTCTCCACGTGTCTGGGGTAAGTGATGCCGATGCTAACAATTCATCATCATTAAAGCATCGTCACCACAACAAGCCCTTGCTTTCTCATCCGTCAGCAGTGCCGGCCATGCAGAGAGCATCTTCATCGCCAGAATAAATAGCCCTTAAAAGTGGAAGCAAAAGGCAAAGAGCCTCTGGGGACACAGAGCTCTGGGTGGTGGTGAAGACCTTTAAAACCTCATTTCTAGAAGGCTTTCCCCCAGATTCCCCACCTCCCCAGGCAGCAGCACTGCCCCACCAGCCAAGCTGCTGAAACCCTTGGCTTTGCATCCCCCAAAGGAGGGGCTTTGCATCCCCAAAGGAGATGGCTTTGCATCCCCCAAAGAAGATGGCTTTGCATCCCCCAAAGGAGATGGCTTTGCATCCCCCAAAGGAGGGGCTTTGCATCCCCCAAAGGAGATGGCTTTGCTGGCTTGCAGACAGACAAAAAGCTATGTACACAACCACAGGGAGAACAAGCACCCGCAGGACGTCGCTCCAAGGCCCACACTAAATGCCAGGATTTTAAACCCTGATTTTTATTGCAAACAAACGTGATGCGCACTGGGCGCGATCGCTGGTGCGTTGCAGCCGAGCGAAGAGAACCTGTTTCCCCTGTGCAGAAGAGGCCAAAAAGCTTCCCAAAGTTGTCTCAAAATGCTTCCCATGAGAGGCTGGTGCCTCAGGGGTGCCCTGTGCCCGGGGCACACCACGCTGGGGATGTCCCCTCGCTGGCTGCACGGGGCTGGGCTCCCTTTCCTTCCTCCTCCTGGTCCCATGGCATAGACACAACTTCCCAGCTGTGGTGGGAACTGCAGCATCCCCCAGCGATGCTGGGACACTACAGGTTTCTGGGTTTATTTTTGAAATGCAAAATGCCCTATTTTGCTGCTATTGCCACGCATAAGGCTTCTGGATGTCACAGGACTGTATTAAAGTAATTAAAACCCACATTCAGACTGAACATCTGCTATCAAAATGAAACTGGCAGCTGCAGTGCCGTGCAGCAGCCCCACAGCTGCCCCACCGGGGAGAAAAAGGAAGGATCTTTAACGCCTCCCCCGCCACCATCTCTGTCTTGGCTATGCCACCCCACCTTTGCCAGCAGGATGGGCACATGCCAGGTGCTTCCTCTGCCCCCCAGCTTGCCCAAGCAGAGCCGCTTTCCTGCAGAGACCGTCTCATATCTGGTGTTTCACGGGGGCAAATTTGTGTCCTTTTTACAGCTGGGTAAAACCGAGCCTGCAGGTAACAAGGGCAAGGCAGGAATTCTGGGGATGGCTCAGCCCTTTGCCCGCCCTGAACATCATCTTTGTCAACAGAACAGGGTTGGGGGGCCAGTCAGGGTGGCTCACTGGGTCCTGTCAAGCTGGGGAACTTCCTCTGCGAGGAAGCAGCACACGGGTACCAGCATTTCCATCACTTGGCTGTGCACAGGTTGTTAGGAAAAAAAGATGATAAATAAAGATAAATGGAGGAGAGTGGAGCACACCAGCAACCCTTCTCCATCATTCCTTTTCTTCTCTAAGCAGATCAAATTATGACCTGAAATCACTGAATACATATTTTATTATGTGGGTAATTTAAAGAATGAGGGCAAGACAGCGAATTCATAAGGTTCAGTCATGTTAGAAGACAAAGAGTTCCCATTAATCTCCTACGGGAAAAACCTGAACAGGAGAAAAGGGGGTGACAGAGGTTGTAATCGATGCTGCTGTCTCCTCTGTGTTTTGGGTGAGCTGGGGCACACAGGGATGTCTTCTCCACTAACACTCAGACATAGGCTGCTCCTTAACTTCTTCTGAAATAGATGCAGTGCAGCCCTCCCAGCTCTTCCCAGCCTTGCCGCCCTTCAGAAGCAACATAAACCCATCATTTCTCATCACATTTAAAGAGCCTGGAAATTAGTTCTCCTCCTCCTCCGCGCAGAGCAAGGGAGGGGGTCTGGATGCAGCCATACTTTCCTTACAACCATGGGCAAGGCTGCCCTGTGTTCCCCCTGGGACTCCCCACCGCTTGCCCTTGCCGGGGCTGTGCCCGTGGCAAAGCCATCGCGGTCTGCTGGGCTTTGGCCCACTTCACCCCGGCATGGATGCCTGTCTGGCGCCAGCTCGAGCGTGATGCTCTTGTGACTTTGAGGGGTCGGTCCCGCTTCGCTTCCTCTTTATGCCCCCCCCCCCCCCCAATTAAGTCATGGGTCGCTCTGGACTCTGCAGATCAATGCCAGCTTCAGGATGTTTTTCAGTTGCCATGGGATCAGGGAAGAGATGCCAGTTCCTAATAATTGTTTCAACAACAATTAAAAATATATAAATATAAAATAACTAAAATAACTTTATCTATTTTGTGGGTAGCTGAACCCTGGGACCAGGCTAGGGGGGTGCAAGGAGCACCCCCAGCACATACCTCTGACCTGGGACATCGGTGGTCAGACAGGAGCAGCTGGGCTGGTGGCTTCAGACTTGCTCCTGCGCAAGTCTTGGTGGATGGGATGAGCGTGTTTTCCCTTTTAAACACCCAAATGGTTTTATGGAGAGTTTGACAAGTCAGATTAAGTGCTGTAATCAAGACAAACTTGTTGTTTAAATAAGGCCCCTGAGGACAAATCAGAACTGCTGAGTGTTTTCCCTACCCAGCCCTGCACATCTCACGGATGGAAGCACAGGCAGGGGGATGGGGTCACACCTGCTGCATGAGTTGCTCGTCCTCTGGCAGTCACCATCCTCAACACAGGGTCCAGAGAAGGAGACACATGGGATGGTCGAGCACTTTCACACCTCCACAGTTTGGTCCCTTGGAGGCCAATACTGTGCTCGTGGCTCTCCGCATCCCCATGGTGTTGGCCAGCCCCCTCCAGGAAGGCTCATGATGCTGAGGGGATTATGACGAAGTAGCCTTCAAATAAACACCTTGGATTTCTGAATTAAAAGCCCCCAGGGCTGCTCTCCTTCCCAGCAAGGCTGCCGTGCCAAGAGAGGCGATGGGAATGCAGGCAGGCTGGGAGGGCGCATCAGGGCTCGGTTTGGGATTTGCGTTGAGCTTGCGCTGCTGGCTCGGTTTCAGCTGTCACATGCTATTACTCACACCAACTAAGGATGGCCTTTACATCTTTTTTTTTTTTTTTTCCTAAAAGTCTCCAAATTATTTTCCTCGGCTGCCTGAAAAGATTTTAAGAGACTTAAGTGACAGTCTGCTCCCCAGCCCGTGGAAGGGTGGAGGTGTGGGAGGAGTTTCAGAGAGGATGAAAGAGCTGCTCATGGAACTCACGCCCCTCTGCTACTCATGCAAGTCTCCAGGTGAAAGCCAGTCCCATTGCCCACCACCACCACCACATTTTTGGGGTCCAACAAGAGTATGAAGGTTAACACATCTCCCTGAAGAGACCAGGGAGCTGGCAATGCTTTCAAGAGAAGGCAAAACTGGGAGAGGAAAAAGTTACCTTGCCTCTCTCTGCCTTTGCTGCTGGATTCATCAGAGGCTTTGATCAAGCAGCTATCAGAAACAAGACTCCCACACTTCCCAGTGAGCTCTTTTCCACTGCAGGCCGCTGATGGCAGCAGGCATGTTGCACATGCTTGCTATTCCAGGCAAATTAAAAGCGGTTATGATGGGTGCAGTGAGCCCTCTTTCACCTGAAAGGTTCATGAAGTAAGGCAGACCTGCAAGATGTCACGGTTCTGGAAGAGCTGGAACCGCCTTCTCCCCTTGCACTGCAGACCGGCCAAGGAAGGTTCATACTTGGTATTCTTTCTCATAATTTATTTCAAAGAGATGTCATAAACCTCACTATTTCCCCTCCCAAGAATTTTTGCTGCTGGTTGATGTTAAAGGGTGAATTCTGTCCCGTCTCTGCTGTGTAACAATGGACAACCATCAGCCAGGACCAGATTTAAAGTGAGAAAGTTCAGCTGGAAAGATTTAAGAGTGTTTTTGCAAGACCTGCTCAACTCAAAGGACCAGTTGAGCAGAGGAAGGTTTGCTTTAACCCAACCAACCATTTTATTAATAATTCATTTATGAAGATGTTAAAGACTTAGATCACCCAGACACTGCCTTGTAGCTGAACAGAGATAAGCATGAGAAGATCTCACTTCAAGAACGCATTTGCAGCTCACTCTAAAGGTAAAACTAAAACAAACACCACAGTGATGATTACCTTCTGGCTGTGGGGATGAGTGCTATAGGTGCCGCTCCAGAAGACAGAAGATGTGGACTGGTTCCTGTGTCACAGATGCTGCTACAATTCACGGCTTCCTGTGGCTCAAGCACACCTCCCCGCTAGACCAGCTCCTCAGCTCCTCAATATTTAAAGCAGGTGACAGTCCCTGAGCTCCTACAGATGCTTCACAACAACCCTATACACAGGACCAAGTGCAGGACATAGTCTCCGCACTGCCGAGAGGAAGGCAAACCCCTCTTGGAGAGCAAGCAAGGAGGATCTTGTGGGGTGGACCTCAAGAACAAGGGTCTTTGCAGGGAGCAGCTTTAATTTCCCCAGACAACTTCTGTGGGATGCCGGGGTCAGCACCGCTGCCTGCACACGTGGATGCTGCCAACACACAGGATGATTTCTTCAAGGCAAATGCTGCAGTGAACACCACATTGCTGCAGGTCCGTGCAGGGTATTTCTGGATTCCCAAAAGCTGTGAGAAAAGGAAGGAGACTTTTGAGCAGGAAGGAGTTAGATTTGCCTTTCCAATTATCCGCTGCTGTCGTTATGACCTTCTGTAGTTAAACAAAATTACCCTAAACAAACAAGGCTCTGGCGCTGGGTCGAACGCTGGCATTAGCAGCCGTCCGCTCTCACTGCTGAAGAGCCCTGACATACTGATGAGTTTCAACTTCCCCTTGACCATCATTTCCCATTCCCTCCAGCGCTGAACTTCTTTTTAGCACTGAGGCATGTTCCTCCTGCTCTTCTATTAAATGCTGTAAAATTAATTAAAGAGGCAGGCTGGCCAGGCAGGTTTTAAATTCCCTTTCTCAAAGAAAAATCTGACTCACCCAACACCTCTCACAGGGACGCGAGCGCTGGAGGCAAAACCGTTCTGGGTCAGCTTCCAGCCAAGGGCTTTGCAACTGAGTTCTTTCAAAAGAAGAAAATGAGAATAAAGACTCTAAGTGGCCCCCATCTGCAATTAATTTTCGCAAGGAGAGCAGTTAAGCACTGGAACAAGTTCCCCAGAGGGATTTAGGAATCTCCAGTCCTTGCTCGGTTGAGTTGTGAACATGTCCAAGCAACCTCACCCAACTTTGAGGCAAGGTCTGCTTTGGGCAGGGGATTAGACCAGAGACCTCCAGAGGTCCCTCCCAAAACTCAGTCACTCCAACTCTAAAAAGGCTGAAAACCCGATAGGGACCATTCATTAAGAGGGCTACTAATTAGAAAACATATTGACCAAACGTTGTTAAACCCAAAAGATTACAGTAAGTAATTATATGCGACTTAATACGTCAACTGCAAAGAGTTACCTGAAGGAAAGAAATTAAGGGGATTAGAATAAGGAGCGTACCACTTGTGACAAAGAGACAAAGACAAAAAATGCCATCAACTCGTGTTTATGAGCTGCTGTGTTTCTAATTAGGGCCAGACACTAAATTTGCATTTTATCTTGATTGAAACAGAATGAAATCTGAAAAAATACAGGCGGACGATGGTAAACTGTTTTCCCTGTTTAATTCAAGAATTAACCTTACAGCATTCAAAATAGCTGTTTGTTTTTTTCTTCTGTTTTTAAGATCTCTGCTTCATCGGAGCGATTTCAATTTAAAACATGGAAGATCTTCAAGCAAGGGGAGAGAAGGAATGAGGCCACCTGCGAAGCAGTGGCCGCGTGGCACGGAGCAGGGGTACAACAGCAGCCACAGCAGCTTGCAAAATAGATTAGTAGGCATCGATAAACAAACCAGAAGCTGAGGGAAACCCATGCCTGAAACCAGGGGAAGGAGCAAAACGGAAGGAACAGCACTTCTTGCAGTGGCCCTGCCTTTGCAGGCGGCTGGCTGGGAAGGATGCTCTGTACAACCCAGCAGTTACCCAGCACCGCATTTGCTTAAAATGCAGCAAAATGGAAATCAAGCTAGTGCTCAGCGGGACGCGTCAGACAGCTGCCGTCAGACAGAAGGAACCAATTTTGTTTCCTTCTGCCACAGTGACTCGGGTGACTCATACAATGGGGACCTGCAGACAGCACCTCGGAGCAGAACACGCTAGCGCACTCTGCTCTCACCCCCACTGGCACACCAGAAACCATGGAAGAAAACCAGCACGTAGCATCTCGGGACCATCCACACCTCTCAGAGCTGAAGATCACATTTCTCCCCACTGGACAACTCTCCAGAAGTCAACAGCAATTTCAGTGTCTTCTACCACACCCTTCTAGCCGAGAGCCACAGCTGCTGGTTGAAGGAGCATCTAAGTCCCCTGTGGCCCCGCTGGAAATGAGCACCAACACTGAATCAGGACAGAATCTCTCCTACCTCTGTAAAGCTTCATCTCTGTTCCTTTGTTTATTTCCCAAGAGCATCCTTGTTTTTCTTTTCTGTCCTGTGACATAAAGACCTCACAACCCTTCTGGGAAGATCAGAATCAGGCTTTTACCACCTGGAAGACACAAGACACCATTCAAAAGCCACCATCAACTACAGCTCCTTGATGAGTGTCCTAAGACTGCGGCAGAGCCTGGCTTTGCTGACACGGAGAGTGAAGTCCCTGCAGCAGTCTCAGCCTCGGAAGCACAAGGGAGATGGGCACTGCCATGAATGAACGTAGAGAGATTCTGTTCGCAAACCGCAACACTTCCTGCAGGTATTACTGTACACATCGCACCTTTGCCACCCAAAGCTAGGAAAAGATGCTACGCCCACCAATTCCACTTTCAAGCTTAACAAGTTCTGGCAGCAATCCTGACAGCTCAGCATGACTGCTACTCACAAAGACTGTCTGCACCTTCTTACCCCTCCCACTGTCCTGCCAACAAAGCAACAACAACTCTTAGCATCATGGTTTATTCCCCCTCCGTATGTACAATTAAGTGTATGCATGACCATTAAAAATAAGGCTACTTATATCATGGCTCTGAAACACATTACAAACCAACTCCATCCCCCCTCTTATTACAACATTCAGTGTTGGCTTCCACGGTGTGCAGAGAGGGGCAAACACAACCAGACCACACAGGCGATTAAGTGGTGCAGGGCTTTGGTAACTGGATCTAGAAGCTTCTTCTTCTAGCTGAGATCATCAAATGCAGCCAGGTCAGTGGGGAGGGAGATCGCTATCCCACAATGACTTGGTGAGGTCAGTTCAGGTCCCAGGCAACTGCAGGTCACCTCGTCTCAGCCCGTTGCTGGTGGCAGGCAGCAGCGGTGCCCCGGCTGGAGACGGGGGAAGGACAACTTACTCCTCTCCTTTGGAGCTGCCCCTTTGGGTGGAGGCAGAGGCATAAGGAGACGAGGAAGGGGAAGCTGCCCTTCTCTTCTTGATGACCAGAGGACTTCAGTCTCCAGTGGTGTCAACCTGGGTGACATTTCTCAACATTTAATGCATCTAAAAAAAAAAAAATAAATCAAACGAACAACCAAACTAAAGCGTTACAGGATCTCTAAACAGATTGCTTGCAGGTCCAGGTAAGGCTTACAGACTTTCTTTTTTCCAGTGGGGATGAAGGAACAGTCCAGACGAAAGTAACTAGAGGTGTGCAACTGAGGATAGCCCTGTGTGGTCCTGTAAGCTCCCTTCCCCAATAAATCTGTTCCCATATGCAACAAGAGAGAATCTTCCAGCTTCAGCTTGTGGCTCAATAAATTTTATTATTCCTTTTTGTTTTTATTTAAAAGAATTTGTTTTCCTATCATAAAAATTAGACAACCATACCACCACCACCAGCAGCAGCAAAGTCTGTGGAGTTAATGTTGATGGCAGACAGTTCACTGGTGTTTCCAGTGTCTCAAAACGTCCTAGAGAGTCCATAAATGGAAAAAAACCCAAACATGATGGTTTTGGGGAGGAACATCAAGGTGGTTTTGGCTTCTTGTCCCGCTGAGGATCCCAGATGAATACTGTAGCATATCAGCAGGACCAAGTACCTCATGCCTTGAGAGAAAACCCTTCATACCAGCTCCAGTACCTGATTAGTAGGGAAGACGAGACATTTAGAATAGCAATTTATGACATTCATTACCTCCTACATCAGCATATAGATCACTAGGACAGGACTGACTCTTCCGTCTCCACCCCTTACCCTTTATTCACCAGCATGCAATAATATCACGCAAATGGGATAAGCACTTGGCAAGGGTCCCAATTTTTATGCCTGCTTGCGCTAGGATAAATTACAGCATAAAGCAAACCCATCCACAACTGCCTCACTTCCACTCACCCCAGTCAACTGCTCCCAGAAATCTTGTAATGGAGAACAGAGATTTTGTTCTCTCAGCCCTCTGGGCTCACATTTACCTCGTCCATGCTAAGATAGTGCAGCAGCCTCTGAAGGCACAGTTTAGAGGTGGCAGAAAAGTGACTTTGAGGGTTGCCACAGCCTGTATTAACCTAATTTGGTGTTCCTGGGGAAAGCTCTAGAGCTTTAGCCCATGGGTACTGTCTGGCACAGCATCTGCCTCCAGGCTGGAGTGGGTTTGTGCAGCCCCAGTCCTTTCCCAGACCATCCCACTTTCGCCCTGTGCGCTGCCAAAGGCAAATGGAAATACCAGAGTTCTGACAGCCCTGGCTGCTTGCACATCTTTCCCCACCTTCCCTCATTAACAAGCAAAATGCACAGCAAAACCTCTCCTCTCTAATCAGTCTCTTATTGCTGCTGGATTCACTTCAAGATATTGAAAGCATCTGTGCGTTTTGCCCATTTTACTAAGGAGGAAGTGACCAAAGTAATGAGCAACCAATTCTGCAGCCTCCTAAATAAGTCTCTCCAAGGCTACAACATCACATGCAGCAACAGCAGGAATAACCTGGCCACTTGTGGCCCAGAAGGAGGAAAGAAATAAATCCTGACACACAAACACAGACCAGTTGTGTCTCCCTCCATTCCTGCATTTTTTATGATTTTTCCAGGACCGTTCAGACCAGCAACTCTGGTCTGGCTCCAGAAAGCTGCTACTGTCACAGGGATGTGAGGGGAGGTCAGGATGAGGAGCTCTGCTTCCAAAGAGTGACAATCCAGTGGGTAACACAGCAAACAGCGAGTAAACCCCTTTATCAGCAGCTACAGAAAGCCGCCACGGCTCTGGGCCACAAGCTTGCTGTGTTAGCCACCAAGCCTGGAAAGCACGGTGGTGACCAACGCTGCTGTACAGTTTGGGATGGCATCAGACCTGGGGTTCTCCAGAGGATCAGCACCAGCCTGGGATTGGATACTGGTTTTGTTTGGCTGTCTGATAGATGTGCAAAGGAGGGAAAATCTTTTTCCTATTGCTTGACATTTCATGAATAGAAATACATCCAACAGACACTCTGGAACACTTTTAACTCATGTGCTGAAAACCTGGCAAAACACCGGCTTCTCGGTGCACGGAGAAGGCTGTTGCTTTCACAAAACCCCGCACTGGCAGCTGCTGTCTGCTACAGGCAGTCTGGGCACCAAGAGTAAGCAAAGCGAGGGAGCATCCCCGCTCATTTCAAACACTGCTCCAGCCGGCTGCACATCAGGCGCTCAGCTTTCAAGCTCTGCTGCACCGCGCGCCCGCAGCAGCCAGCGGACGGGCTCTGGTTAATGCCAGTCAGTTAGTGCCCAGCCTCCGCTGCCACAAGAACCAGCAGGAGCCTGCAGAGATGTTTGTGCCAGACGCTCCGTGCCACCAGGATGCGGAGGAGTGGTGGGGGGACAGCGCGTGCTGGATGGCCGCCAGCAGCTTTTCTACACCTTACTTTGGACTCTCTTTCACTGCTGGTCTGCTGTCTGCTCGCTCCGCCACGCGCCGGGGCAAATACATCATTTAAATTACAAACTTCTACAGTTGGGATGACCTCCTCTAATGGTTTCTCCTGGCTGCACGGTTTTTCTGACCTGGCTCTTTACTTACAACAGATTCAAATGTTTAAAGAGGAGATGCATGAAATAACTTACCTTAATTGTACCCTGACTGTTAGCAGCAATCAGCACGTTGGACTCCTGGAAAAAAAGACAAGGAACTATCACAAATCTGCCACTGCTTTTTATTTCTTTTTTTTGAAGAAGCAGCAGTTGTTTTTATCTTAAACATTCAAAGTATATCTGATTTTAAAGGGACTTAAGCATTTCCAAGATGCTTTCGAGGTTAAAAGTCTTTATAAAGTTGTATTACCTTGAAGAATTAGAAAGCAATAATCCTTAGTGCTTGTACAGAGCTTTAAATCTCCAAAGCAATTTACAAACATGAATTAATCCTCACAGTCTCCCCGTGAAGTGGGCAAATAATAATAATAATTTTCATCTTTTGGCAGCATATGGACAAAGGTCTCCAGCGCCTTAACTAAACCGACTAATCACCATGACAAAACCTCTCCGATGCAACTTCTCCCACAGCCAAGAGGTTTCAGACAAGTAAAAACAAAGAGAAGAGATTAGAGAGCAACAGCAGATACACCCAGTTGGGAGAGGAGGATAACAGAGAGGGCTCCAGCCCTGCTTTATTCAGAAAGGCAACATCTATTTATACCTCCTGCCAATTGATGGGAGTTGCCTTCGGAGATATCCTGGTTGTCTGCAAATTAATGATCTGCTGTGTCAGTCAGGCAACCTCCAAGCAAAAACTGGGTGCCAACTGCAGACAGGAGACAGCCCCCATGCTCCGAACCACATTCCAGCAAGCACAGACACTTCCCCCCAAACAGGATCACTCAGACAGAGGAAAATCCACAGCAATAATATGATGCCAATAAACCTAAAGCACATAAGCACTGGGGCACTCGTAACAGCCCTGGAGGTGTTGAGGTTGAACCATTGTTTCCAGAGTGGTGTCCCACACCTGTCCTTGTGCCAGTGGTTGTAACATAGGCTGCCAAAGCACCCGCCACGAACTGTTCTCTCTAAAAACAGTTGATATCTTTTCTCAAACACATTTTCCAGTTTCTCTCGCTGCTGCTATGCATCCCTAGACAAACTTGCTGTAATTATCCCATCACTTAACACATGCATTTTTAATAAACTCACTGCTTCAAATACACCCTGCTCCAAAGGGAGTGGAAAGCTGGCTCGACCCAGCCCCAACACGGCTGGGTCGCCATGAGGTTTGAGACTTTGCACAGCCACCAGGTTTGAAGCAAAGGGAGAAAAATCCTTTTCAATGCAAAAATCTGCTTATCAGGTAAAGAGTAGCCTTGTGGCAGACCACTGGGCTAATTGTTATAGATAGATTTGTTCACCCTGGTATCACCATTAGGGGATTAGTTAAGACTCCTGATATTATCTCACCAATGATCCTCCAAGTCAAAGCTTCTGAAAAGAAAGTGTATCCTCAAAGGAAACATATACTCCAATTTCCATTAATTTGGTGGCTGAAAGAGTCTAATCCTGTGAACTGCTCAGCTTCTGGTTAACAGCGTAAGAATCAATGCCTACCAGGGGGAATGCAGATATAAATGTGATTCGGGGACTAAAACAGGGACTGAGATGCCAGATAGGATTTCAGAGGCAAGGGAGAGACACTGGCAGCTATTAGCACGCTGTGTGAGAGACTTGAACTCCTGAGTATAGATGATCCAGAGTTTGAATGATTCCTGTTTGCACTGTGAGTGATTGGTAATTCATCCTGCTGCTGCAGTCTGCTGGGGTACCACTGTAAATGAACTCTGGTTCAATGAACAGTTTTACCTGCTAAATAAAATAAAAATGCCAGAGGGTAATATACTCCCACTCCCTTGTTCTTCAGAAGCCACTAGGTTTTTTTTTTCTTCAGCAGGGTCTGAGCTAATCACCACTCTGCTGCTTTCATCCACAACCATGAGACACAAACGGGAGCAGACAGCAGCAAAATTAGCACCAAACCTGTCATCGAACAAATAGTGACTTGCTTGTTAAGGCACTCTTGTATTGCTTTCCCAGGAACACAGATAAGCAACTTGTTTTTAATCCTCTAAAGAAACAATTCTTTTCCTTTCATGCTGCCTGTAAACCAGCCAATATATTAAACACAATAAACACCTAAGCAAGTCATGAGGTTGCTTAAACCTATAGGTTTGTAACTCAACAGCCTATGCATGCTGAATCAATCCTTTTGCCAGGGCACATACAAACGGACTCACCACATCCTCAAAAGACAACCACCACCACCACTTAACTGGCAGAGTATCTATTTCCCCTCTCTCAGGCATGAAAACCAGGGTGTTGCTACCCAATATCATTACATGTTCAAATTTACCATGATCACTTAGTGTTCCTCTGCAGGGCAAGAAGGCTGAAGCACTGGCCTTCCTCATTCCTCCCAAATTCACTGTCTGCGGGAGCCAGAAACGTCCAAAGTTGAGACAGGGGGTATGCTGGAAGATCCACCCTGACTGAACAGTCCTGCTCTGAAGAAGTCAGTTATTGAAGTGACTCTTCCACACACGCACCTCCTTCTGTAGGTTGTTAGCACCTGCAGCCCTTCTTGACAGGAAAGGCAGGTGCCAGCTGCCTTTGCTAAAACTAAACTGAAGGAAAAAAAATAATGAAGTCCCTTGCTATGAGGTAACATGGCACCTCAACAAGGCAGGGACAGCCATAAAATTGACAAGAGACAGCGTAAGAGTTTTGGTCCTGTAAAGTCAATACAAAAATGCAAGGCTCTGGAAATGTCAAAACCATAAATCTTCTCGTCTCTTGGCATTACTTATGAATATTAATTGACAAATGTAGGTGCATCTCAGGACTCATGTCAAGATTAACATAGGGTGCAGGTCCAGAACAGCTCCAAGTTGCTCCAGGGCTGGAAATCCTGTGCTAAGACTCAAGAATAGTCTTCCACATATGCCAACTTTTTCCTCGAGTGCAGCAACAGTATCACGGGAAGGCTGAAGGACAGGTCGTTGACATGGGGAAGGAATTGACTCCACCACAAATCTTTGTTATTGCCTACAGACTGGACATATATCCACATGGAGGTAGGCATTATGCAAAATAAATGAGTCCTGAGAGCAAGACAGACCAGACAGAAGCACCTGTGTCCTGGGCCTGAACCTGACACATCTCCTGGATTTGGCAATGGATGACCAGGACTGGTGCACCCACAGGAACTTCGGAGTGCTTGCCCTTGAGATTTGAAGGGACTTCCATTGACTACACCAAAAGAAGACACTTCTGCAGCACATTCTTGATGGCAAAGAAAAACAAAATCAAATTTAGGACCTTCCTGAGTAGATGAGATAACCTGCTACATTCATCATTTAATTGAATTATTCATCCCGTGACAGCTCGGTTTTGAAGAGCACTGGTTTCCTTCCCTCCTAGATGAGCCCTGTATTTGGATGGCCGTGGAGAAGCAATTTGTACAGGGAAGGAAGGGAGGAGAAGGAAAGTCTGGCTGACTGTGGGTATTCATAAAAGAGCAGCCGGCATTAAGGGAATGAGAAATGCTCTGGATGTTTTGCAAAGCCTGAGGAAACTCAGCTGAACGAGTGAAAAGTCATTGGAGCTGCTTCAGAGTGATGGGTGATAAAAGACAGCTGAGGTTGTAGCTCTTCCACCCTTCACATTTTTGTGCTAGAAAACATTGCTGGGTAGGAACTACATGAATGTCACCCCAGATGGACAGCTGTTAAGACCATACACACACCTCCTTGGAGGGACACACGCTGATACCCAAGCATACTCAACTCTTCAGAGCAAGGGAAAGCTCCAGACAGAATCTCTAGCTAAGATGTAAACCCATCCTCCCCGTAACCACAAGGCTCATCTCTAGCCATCCCTCTTCACTAATACAGAGCCACTGTGGATGCCCACCTGCAGCCACAGTGCTCCAGGAGTTAAGCACCCCTCTCCCCAACAAGCCTGTGCAAAATCACAGCTGAGTATTTTATCGTCTTTTCCTGACACAAGATAAAGAGTCTGTCTCAAAGGGGCTCAAAATAGGCAAGAGGAGCACAAATCACTCATCTTTTTTTCCTTCCTTTAATATAATCCTTTGTGAGACCACTCCTCCTCGGTTATCCCACATACATCAGTCCTTAAAATGAGATTCAGAAGCTCACACTGAAGAAAAAGCTGGAACATGTTCTACACAAGAGGAGCAGTCTGGATGCTGACTTTGAAACACCTCAGTCCCCCTGTTGGGAGTGAAACGGTGAAATCAGAACACTTCTTGGTGGACATAACCTACACGTCTATAGTTCATAAATGCAATAGGTTTGCAAAAGCTAATCTTACCAGGAACAGAGTTGGAGTACTTGAAGGTCGAGAACGGCAGTGGGTAGCTAAGAACCTCAGCTTGACTGTGTGAGCTGACACATGAAGGATGCAGCAGCACTCCCCTGTGCTGTTAGCCCGACAAAACTAACCTTTAGACAAACTTATCCAACTGTTTCCTACAAGGTCCGTTGAGGAAGGAGGGAAATTAGGCTAATGGAGAAATGGGACAATCTGGATTTATTTTACACTCTACCTTCTACAACAATAATGCAATGGGCTGAAGAAACGGCTCCTTAGAATTATAAAGACGCAAATGGTGAAGTAAGATGTGTCCCCAAGCTATACGTGCACACACTCATGCAATGGTCTGGAAATCTTATTTGGGACTTTCACTGTGTCATAAATAATTACAGCCCATCAAATTTGTGCCTCTCTGTTATCTCTCCCCTTTTCTGCACAAATAAAGCATCTTCACCTCAAATTTCCAGCGCAGTTGTCGTTGAGGTAAGCGTGAATTCTCTGGATTTTTAGCTGGGTTTGTTCTATGGGTTCACAGTTAAGAGTCTTAAAGATCTTATTTTAAATTAAAAACTTCTCACCTTCCCACCCCAGCAGACGTTTTTGCTAACGAATGGCTGGTTCGTCAGCAATTCTCTTTCAAGCAGACGGAGGTGCTGCCAGCGAACCCTGAACACTTGCTCAAAGGAACCGGAGCCTAATTAAGCAAAGTTGTTGATACAATGGGAAAACATAGCGGGTGAGAAAGCTTGCACTCAAGCGGCCATTGTCTTGTTATTTATAGGCAGAATAAAAATACATAGCTGAACTAAATCTAGTGCTGTTTGTACAGAAAGCCCTTTCTTTAAGTAAAGCTACTCAGTCCTTACTGAAGATGGCAACTATTGCTCAGGTGCTGGTTTTTAGGACCGAGCTGCAGACCATCTGCAAGATATATTTCACTGAAACTTTTCCCATCGACATCACATGCAAAGGCTTTCATACATCAAAATATGTGAAAGCAGTTCCCCGACAGACCACCACTGCTTGACTGCTCTTCATCTCGTAATTAGCAGATTCTAATGGCTTTTCATTCTAATTCTCCTGAGACCTGGTTATTTTCTTGTTGTATGACTCAAGTCAGCTTTTGTTTTTGAAAGAAAGAAAATTACCGATTCTAACCTAGGAAACCAGATGAACCTCCAGTGTACAAAAATCAAGAGGCTTTCAAAAGCTAAACTGTTAAATTAGATCTCTTACCAGCAGGAAAATGTGCTGCACATGGAATTTTATTTTCTTTTTCCCACTGTTGCGATGCAATTGTTATCGATGATGGGGTGCATGGTACAATGGTTAAAGAGTGGTGCACAACTCACTACCTCCCTGTGTGCCACAATCTCCTTTACATGCCATCACATTCACCTAACATTAATCCCTTCTGAACAATTTTAAGGGATTATTATCTATTCTGTGAACATCAGACCGAAGCAGAAATTAATTACTTCTTTAAACAGAGCACTTCTTTAAAGAACAAGGTCTTACACACAAACGATGTTGTACCAAGACATTTCAAGAGTAGCAACACCCAACTGTTTAGGTTTTAAACATGGAACAGAACACGCATGCCTAAATGGTGCCTTTTAAGCCTTAGAAACAGTATTTTTATCTCATTCTGAAGGTAATTCCTTTGTACACACCGAGATAAAGCCTCCTTAGGCTTATCTGGGCTCCCCAAAAAAGCAACAACTCCATATATATCTGAAATAGGTCTTGCCTGTGCTTCCTTCTAGATCCAGCTGCAAATACACAATCTTTTGGCTTTTTAAGTTTATAAATACTACACAATTACACCCGCACAGCACAATAAAGGTATTTTCTTAACACATTAACCCACACATTTACAGGTGACGGCATTCCTTTGGCTCGCTTTCCGTAGAAAGACTTGCCTACAACAGTTTCTTCTCACGTAGGAATTCATGGACACACTATAAAGGGCAAAAAAAGCTTTCAAACAAATTAGTGTTTTCATCATCTTACATCACGCAGTGTCTGCAGCTTCAGCACACCGTGCTAGGAAATGTGTGCAGGTAGAAATCCAACACCTCCTTGAACCTCTCCCCTCCCTTTACTCCAATTCCAGACTTTAACCTCTGTACCAGGGATGATTTTATCAAGTTTTCTGACACTTCCACATCTGGTATTTTCTAACTGCGACTGCCAATACATGAATAGATCCCTTTTTCCTGCTCCCAGAGGAAGTAGCTTTCTCATCTTTTGGATTTTACATGTAATGCATTTTTCTACTCCTATTCAGACCAAACTCAGCAGAAGATGCTGCATTAGCTATCATATATACCCATGCCTCTGCACTCAGTGCACATGGGTGCCCAGAAGAAAGCGGCCCAAGGCTTGCTCCAGTGACACTCAAATAAGTAGTAAGCTATCTCTCAGCCAAGTGAGAAATCACTTCTTCTTAGCATGACCTTTCTTTTCAGCATGTAGCTCTGGAGAAAACAAGACCAACAAGGCAACTGAAGACCACTCCAGAAGAAAACCGAAGCACGCAGGTGTGCAGTGCTGCACACAAGTAACAATTTGCTCCTTTCTACACCATCTTCTGAATTCAACATGGTAACGGAGGCCAATGAGACTGATGGGAAGAAGGCAAAGAAAGCTCTGCAAAGGCAGGAGAGTCAGCCAGCAAAGCCCACCCCAGGAATTGTTGATAAGTTACAGGCGACCGTCTCTGTAATTTAGACATTCCAGAACAAAACTGGTTTTGATGAGTGCCTAATTTATTTAGAATTTGAGATGAGAATAACTTGTCAGAGGCTTATTATTCTGTACCTCCTGCAAAGTGAAGTACACAGCTCTAACAGCTGCTGCACGCTCCCCAGCAGGCAAGGTAGGGAGACGTACATCAAAACCAAATCATGTTGGCATTAACCCCCTGCCCCCAAAGGGCAGGTCTTCTCCTCTGTATGGGGGAATATTGAGCTCCACTGCCCATCTATTTGTGACGGGGTTTCTAAAGTTACTTGTTCCTATGGTCGTATATCCTGGGATTTCAGACACTCCCTATAAACAATATGCTTGAGGCCTTGAGCAAAGTGGCAGCAGTATATAAATATAGCTTGCAATAAGCCTACAAAAACCGTATACATAAACATGCAACACATTAGCATCAATATTGCAAAACCAGAGGAAATGGCTAGGCATTAGTTTAGTGAAAACAGCTTTTAGCATCTATTTTCTTAATACTTAAAGCTCCCACATGTTCGTTTGGCAGTTCTACATAATGCAATGCTGTACACTGCTTGACAACTACACAGTCTAAGACTGGCGATTGTACTGCCGATACATTTTCCTCCTTTCTCTTCTACTGTTTGTTGCACTCAGTCATTACATCGTGCTGGAGGTGATGAATCTAATCTCGCCCTAGCCAAGGTCATGCTACCCTGCCCATCAGTGTTGCATGTGGCAAAACCAAGCCCCAGGTCGCTATCATTACTCTCGCTGTTGCTATTGTGTATGCTTCCCCTCCGAATGCTCACCAGAAACAAAATGAGTTATTTGAAGAAACAGCCACCCATCTACATGAGATCATTCTTAAATGTGACCGAAATGCAGTAGTTTTAGATTTTGAGTCTGTGCAGACCAATTGGAGGATACGAACAGAAATCACTAGGATATGAAAAGCCTTTTCAGACCAAGTTACCCAAATTAGACAGACAAGTCCACCCTAGAAGTGCAGCCTACTAGCAGTGTTGGCACAGCCCAGTCCTCAAGCACAGTGAGGACCACCACTTCCAACCGCTGCATTGGGAAGGAATGGATGCTGGTGAGAAACTCCTGAGGTGGTCAAAGACATCCTTTCCTGCGTCTCCCAGCTCCTCAGACCTCCCTAATTTACAACACTCTCCTTGCCCTACTGTGAAGGGCAAACTTCAATTTCTTCAAGCTCTCCTTCATGTTTAGTTGGTTCTCTTATGCTTCTTTCTTTCACACTTGTAATATGTTCCCTCATTCCTTTTACTTTCTTTTTTTCTTCTTCCTTCTCCTTTCTACCAAGTCAGTGCTTTCTCTTCCAGCTCAACTATATCCAACACTCCTCAATTGTTCAGTTCCCTCTTTTAAATCTTCCTAGCACTTGAATCAGCAATTCCCTAGTTTGTGCAAGAACGCTTTCATCTTTCCCAGACCATCTGTCTCATATCCTTCAGGGCTTTTGTATTTGCGAGATCGTTGTCCCCTGCATGGCACCTCTCATCAAAACCCTACTTTCAGTACTCCATTCTTGAGTTTCAACTGCCTCTCCTACAGCGCTGAGTACATCTTCCCATCTCCATTCCCTCTCCCTTGTGAATCCACCTTTGAAAGGCCTGCTTATAGAACAGACTCACTTTCTTTTCAACCCTTTTGCCCCTAACATTCTAGCATGGACACCGGTGTGCACATCTTCTGTGGGTTCAGCAAGGAAACAGATGATGGTTAACCTTCCTCTGGTCCTAGACCCAATCAACCAACTGTATCTGCTCCCATATGTCGTCTTCTCTTCTTAGCTCTGCACTTCCAGGTCCCTGAACTCATTAGTGCACTAGGATGACATATCTGCTCCTCTGGTCCCTGCCTGGGCTGTCAACTACAGCCTATTCAAACCACATCAACCTCAGAAATATCTGCCTGGATGAAAAACAGAGGACAGAAGAACAAAAGGAGGCAGAAGCCTTGTGGTTAGAGACTGAAATGCCATGTTATTTTGTGGGAACAAACTGCTGCTGGGCCAGGAGCTTTCAAGAGGAGAAGGCGAACTACGTTAGCAGCCTGGCAGATGCACACATACCCCAGATATTCTCTATTTCCTACTGTTTCCTGACACACAAGAGCTAATATCACATATCAGCTGCTGTGTTGAACTGGAGAAAACTCCTCTGAAGACTGGCAAATGATCGCGAAGTTGGGCCAAGAGGGATCACACCTCCCGCACTCCGGGAAGCTCAGCGCACCACTGATGCTGCCAGTGGCACCCTGGGCCAGGCACTGGAATCTGGATTCTGTTACTAAATAAGTCCCCACACATTGATACCACAAAATGAGCCGTTAGCTGGTCCAGCTCCTGCTTCCCTGCCTCACCCAGTGTCATTAGTTTCAGTCTCTAAAGAGCTGAATGATAAAATTGACCCAACCACCTTGACGTTAATATTTTAAATTATTAAGTCTTAGTTCTCCTAATGCCAATAAATCATTTGTATGTGCACATTTAATTAACAATCCAATCAGTAAAAACAACTTAGCATTCGCACAGCACATTTTATCAGAGGAACCAAAGACATATTACAACATTAATTAAGTGTAACAAATGCCCTGGTGAGGTAGCTAAGTATTATACTACTTTGACATGCGGGGAAACCAAGGCAAGACACTCGGTGGATTTGCCCAAGGTTAATCCAGATGTTTACAATGTCGCGCTGAAGAGAAAAAGGAGGGAGAAATGTTGCTAGGATTTAACTCTCTTAATAAGCATCCCTTTTCTGAACAGCACTATTTACTTATTTGCTGATGAGAAATCCTTTCCAGCTGCGTTCCTCTCCCAAACAGACCAGCGGCACAAACCACTGCTATCAACTATGCTAATAACTAACCCTAAACTGCAACAGCCTGCCAGGTGTGGCTGAATTCACTGAGTCCAACATGATTCCAGGCCAAGGGTTTTGAAGAACACGCAATGGCCCTTGCCATCCCGCAGTTCACACGCATCTAAGCTCACGGGCTGCAGGACTCTTACCTAGCAGTTGTAGGTCCTAGATCTACATCAGCGTCTTGTATCTTCCAAGTGCTCTGACCAGTTATCCAGCCTTTGGGGATTTCCACACCAGGCTCCCACGTCAGAAAGCATGGAAGAAGAGTTCCTAACTGTGCTCACAATGTGCCGAACAGTTACAAATCCTGGAAAATCAGGAGTCCCAATACCCTCACTCTTCTACAAATCTACAGCTTAACCTGTCTTCCAGGCCACATCTGCCATCTCCCCCTCTCTTCTTACCCCCAGGAGATGACCCTTGCAGTGGTCCCAGGCAATGGTGGCACCCACACAACTTCAGCAGCTCTGTTTGAGGGAGCTCCTTTGTCCCCTCAACCCAAGCTTTGTTTGCTTTCCCCATTCAGTACAGGAAAACACCCCTTCCAGGGACTAAGGCTACTGCCGACAGCCAAATCGTTTTGCCCAAAGTATCAGGGATGGATTTTTACAGTGTCTGCCAGCCATCTAGAATTCAGTCCAACAGCCCATACCAGACAAGCCCAACCTTGTTTTTTTTTCCCAAAATCACAGATTCTGCTCTCTATGCAAATTACATGCTGTGGAAATGCTTTAGGTTTCCCTAATGATGAAACACTTCAGACCCAGATGATCCCTTTAATCCAAGCGCATGCCTCTCGGCAAAGCTGGAAGGATTTTCAGAAGTTCTCACTGACACCAAAAGGAGCTGATCTCAACATCTTCGGCAACTGGATCTCTACAATTCAGGGATCTACGTATCGATGTGGAGGCTGTCTCATGATGGTAGGATGCAGAGCCTTCCTCCTCCAAGCAGAATGATGTACAAGGTGATGCTTTCTGCAACACGTGCTGGCCAGTGCTAGTGGGACAGGCTGGAAAGAAAAACCTTAACAAACCCCTCACGTGCTACCATCCTCTCAACACAAAAGCGGAAGAACAATTAATGCATTACAATCCCAGATGGCGGCAATCAATACAGGAGAAAGGGTTAATCATAGATGTCAGGAACGAGGAAGGGAGCCAAGCTGAGTCGGGCTGGCTAGGTCAGCAAGAGTGGAACACTTTGGCAGGAACTCATGAAATGGCTGATGGACTGAGGAAATCCATTTATTTAAAACTGATAACGGATTCATTCTCTGCTGCTGTTCATTTTATACAGTTTGGCTGTCAACTCTTCGGGGCACGAAGCTGTCACTCACTGTCTGCTTGGACAATATCTAGCACATTGGATCTCCTGTCAATTGTAGCTTCTTTGCATGGTCCTAATGAAAGTCATCTCCAACTCTAAGACTGGCCTGACACAGAGATACAAAAAAGGATCATGTTAAAGCAACCTGAATCTGACATTTAATTTGTATGCTTTAACTATAATAATATTCCTTGAACATCTTCAAGTGGGATCCCACCACCAAACAGAACTCAAACTCTGATGCTGCAGTAACCCAAACCAATCAACTCTGAAAGCTCTGACTTACGTTAAAATTCTGACTGTTCTGTTAACGGGTCTTGGAATAACATTGCAGAGGGACTCGAGTGCTCGATATCTGCAAAACACTAACTAGTCCAGAAGTTTTGCTCATGTCAGCTGGAAAAGAAGGATGATGGTTTCACTGTGTCTGCAAGCCTTCTGATTGTGTTTCTGGATGGGTCAGAAGTTTTGCAGCCATGGAATCAAAGCCTTCATTTCTCTTTAAGCCAGGAATAGTATATTTAAAAGCAAGAGAGTCATGAGCCTAAGTGTCAGCACTGAGGGTGCTGTTGGGGGGGTGGAAAGGACAAGAGCACGTAAGATGCTGTACCTCCAGCTGCGGCTGCAGGCAGGGACAGTGGGGAATTACGCATCTGCACAGCAAGCAGAGCTATAGCAAGGGGAGGAAAAGTAAAGCAAAGCAGGAAGCCAAAATTATCTCATCGCTGGAGGCTGCTTCCACCCAAAGGGTTGCAGCTGCTTGGTGGCAGGAACAGAAAAGCGAAGGATACCTGCCTGCAAGGTAGCCCAGCTCATAGCTGCACAAGCCACTATAGGACATTTAAGAACACATACTCATGTATATGGGTATGTATAACAAATATATAATATACTTGTATATATTCTATGTAACACATGCATATAAACAGGGAGCTGCAAAAGTAAAATCACCAGGACCTGATGAGAGAAAAGGGACAAATTGTTTCTTGCAGAGAAAAATCAAGACGCAAACATTGACACTAGCATGCATATAAGCTTCATAAAATTATACCTATGCTAATGTTATTTATAATGTAGACCTTTTTGGGAAAGAGGGCTTTGATTTAAGGAATGAGTTTAATTAAGGTAAAACAAAAGTTTCCATCAATCTTGAAAGAATTCTCAACCTGCTGCTCTCCTTCACCATCCAATTCAGCTAATGTTATAACAGGATCAAGCGCAGCACTACATCCCTGAAACCTCCTGCAATGCAGACGAGGCCGGGCAAGCTGTATCAAACCACATGGTCTTCTCTCATCTCTAGAAATAAGAAGCTTTCTCTCCTCAAAACACTGTTCCAAGAATGCCCTGTGTGCACTGAGCAAATACTTCCACTAGGTAGGGGCATGCAGGAAAATAATGAAGGAGAAGAGACGTTGATAAACTTGAGATTGGCAATGAAAAACGGCTTAGAGCAGGCTCTGATGACATCCAAAATTGCATCTAATGTCACAAGCACAATTCTACACTTGAGTAGCAATTAGGTAAAAAGCATCCAGTTTTACCATCTTCTGAGGCACCAGAGCTGGGCATCCTCCCCCAGCCAGCAGAACCATCTCTTTATCTACAGCCAAGAACGGGTTTAGAGCTGGTCTGGCTCATGCTCAGCACAGCCTCTAGAAATCTGCTATGATTCAAAAAGGAGGTGAACTGGACTTGGAGATGGGTCATGTCTGCAAGGCTTTTGGGAAGAGAGCAGTCTCCCATTTATAAACTGAAAGAGATGCTGGAATTCCTGAAAAAGGATATGTTGAAGCCCACGAAGCATTTTTGCAGCTCAGTTTTCAAAGTAAGGGCTAAGGCCATGCTGCAAAATACCAGGTTTGATTACCTAACTGTATGGCTGGTACTGAAAAAGACAGGACAGTAAATTGAATTTTAATAGGGTCTGACTGTACATAAAAAGTGAAGAACTTCATTAAACAAAACCGTGCAGAGTACAGATGAAACATATGAGGTTGTTCCTCTAATATCCTACTACTGATGCTTTCTCTGTTGTATTTATCTGGGAGGAGAAGGGAGTGGGAAGAGAAGACAGCTATGCCTTAGGTATTAAGAGTGATGAGAGTGCAGCTTTATAGCTTTAGTACAATAAATGCAAAGCATGACATCTTCCCTACTTGGTTCTGCAGAATGAACTATTCAGAAGATAATAATGAACTTTGCATCATCTGGAGGACTCAATTGTGCTCTGCTGCGTGCTTCCCTGATCCCATCCATCTAAACCACTCTTGAATCCAGAAGGACGAGCGAAACCGGCAACAAAAATGCACCTGAGAAATCAGAAATCACTGGGTCATTCAGCTGCTGAAAAGCATTAGGGATTTAAAAACAAAGGATGTAAAAAAAAAAACCCCAAACCACCAAGAACTGAGATTAAAGTCAGAAATAAAACATAGGGTGTCTTTAGACAAGTTCATTGATTGTGAGAGGGTGGAAAAAAACCCCATCCAAACTCGAAACATAATTCTTACAACTAGAGAGAAATTCCCTCGTCTTTCATTCCTCTTCCACTTAGCCTCTCCTCGACTTGCTCAGTCACCTCCCTGCAACCTACCCTCCCTAAGGAAGACCAGGAGGTAGCCCCTGAATTCTAATTGTGTTTGCTGTTTGACTAAATCCCATGGACTTAAATGGGCAAAGTTAGCAGGACTTGCCTATCAGGCATTCTCCGCAATACTGAAAAGTCACCTGAAGCTCTAAGATGGCCTTTTTTGTTTATGGTCTTTAAATAATTTAGAGAGACGAGTTGTCAAGCTGAATCTGCAAAGCTCCCTTGACTTTGGACTTACGCTATTAGAATGCCTGCCTATTGTTTATAAAGACAAAAGGGAAAACATTACAGGATCGTATGTCTGCACGGGAAGGGGAGTCAAGGACTGGCAGAACAAGAGCTGTCAGGACAAAAGTCATAAAAAAGCAGACAGGAAAGCAAAAGTCAGCAATAGGTGAAATACAGATGTACCAGGTACTAAGAGCAAGTTGCCAGCTTGGTTGTGCTATAAACAAACAACGCGAGCAGCTTCTTGTGTAATATGATGTCATTCTTTAAGAAGGAAAACCCCAAATGGAAACGGTAACTTTAATTAGCAATTAAAAGCACAACTTCCCAGCTACACAGCTGCACCACCTCTCCCAGATCTGTCTCACTTCTGCAAGCCAGTGACAGTCACCAGGCAGCGGGCCAGCACTTAATAATCAGCCCAAACCTCAGAGAGAGCAATTGCATCCTTTCTTCCTTGCTTCCCTTTTTTTCCCAGGCTCTTTGGGCAGACAAAGCCTTATGCAGTCCTGACTGGGGACACCAGCAACCCACAGGTGATGGCCCCTGGCATCCCAGGGAGCTCACGCACTGCAAGGTGCCTTGTAGATTTATTTGGTTTGTTTTAAATGGCTCTGGAGCACGCACTGCTTTGATGGAGTTTTGCACAGTCATTTTCCATCAAAGCTGCAAACCTGGCTTTACAGCAAATGACTTTCTTGGAGCAGCAAGATGAATTGTGAAGGAAGGGGAAGCTCAGGACGCACAGCCCTGCTCCACCCAAGCACAACTTTCCTATCAGAACGCAATCGCCTCTACAGCCGGGTTGCCACATCTAAAGAGGACGTCAAAAAAAGGGCATTTTAACACAAACCACAATAACTATGATTACAGTCTTGCTTTAAACTACTGAGGTGGATTAACTCTTGCCAATTACACTTAGCTCTGGATGCTGCAGACAAAACCCTGTCCAAGGGCTGTCCCCTCGTGATGGCACATCGCGACTGGGCAGGATAGTCGCCGCTGAGGACACCGCGGGAGCTGCCTTGGCACGTTATGGAAAAAAAATCTGTGTATGGAGGGGAACGATCTGGTTTAGTTGGCTCTCCTAAAGCAGACAGAGACCTCCACTTCGCTCTAGGAAGACTGCAACGGTGGACAAAACATATTTCTCTTGCCCACAACTGGTCCCAATTGGTCCCAGCAGCTTCCAGTCCTGCAAAATTTCATGATTAAAACAACCTTTTATTACACTGTCTTTCATCCCGGGCTTCTGACCGTAACAAATCCTAAATGAAACATGATGTAACGCATGCAAATAAGCTGCCAAAAAGAGGATTCAAATAATAGGAAAAGATCATTAAGTGGGAAAGTTTAAACTCAGAAGGTCAAAATCATTCTAGCCAGAAGGAAGGGAAGCTGCACGCAGCGCGCGCACACCCAACAGCCTTAAACACGGCACCAATGGCTCCTTTCTTACTCGCTCCGTGACTGCCAGCGAACAGCAGGGCCTGGAGCTGCAGTGCCATTAATAAGTCTCCAAATCTCCTGGCCTTTAATATATTCCTAAACTCCAGGGAACAGCTTGCCAACGGTGTGCTGCCTGCCAGCAGCCATACAGCAGCACCATTAAACAGCAAGGTGGGGGGTTCTGCCTTTTTTTTTTTAAAGTATGGTACGTGCACGTGAAATAGGCATTGCCAGCTCCCAACGGTTACCGATCACAGCCCGCTCTCAGGTGGGAGTCCTGCCATCTACTGAGGGGTGGTCAAGCTCACATGTCAGCTTGGAAATCCTTCAGTTAGATGCTTTCCCCCATGGTCTCTCCTTCACCCTCCAAAAGGGCTAAAAACCCAGATGACGTCCTTACTCTGTTCTGGGCTGTAACTGGACAACCTGACAGCTCTACGCTTCCCCCACTGGGAAGCAGGAGATTAAAAATCCAAAAAGGCAATAATTCACATAAGCACGGTTTTGCTGATGGCATCACAGCAGTGAGGACTCGGGGCTGGCGGCAGCAAGGGGCAGCGGTGGATAGCACCGTGGCTCTGCTGGAGATGCTGCCCAATGGCTTTGGGTAGCTGGAGCCTCAGCCTGTCCTTCTCTGGGTTCCCAAAATGGAAACAAAGCCACATTACGCTATTTAACTGTGCGTCCTGGCCGCTCCACAAACCCAGCAGCAGCTCAGGGAATGGCAGACCTTTAAGCCGTCAGAGGTTTTTGCAGGTGGAGTGAGCCCTTCACACTGCATGCCAAAATAATTTCTAGAAAAACTACTACACAGATTTAACCCATTCTAAACAAAACCTCCAAACAACTTTATTCCAAAAAACTGGAATACATTTTGCTTTCTAATGAGCCAGCAAATGAGGAAAAAGCATCCTTCTTCACATGCTGTCCTCACAAGCAGCTCTCACGCGCTCGTGGTTTCTCAGCACTGCAAAACCAAAAAAGGCTTTCAATGGAGTGAGATCTGGGCAATGTTCTACATCACTGTTTAAGGACAATTCAATCATCTTTGTTCTGGATTAAGTCTCGCTCCCGATTAATCTTAACAGAGCAATGAATAGGAAATCCGTGACTCAGGAAGTAGGCAGATTTTATCTTTAAATCCAATTCACAAGTAAAATCACCTCTCTTACAATGGATAATTCTGCTACTGTTCAAGTTATTTTCACACAGTGGGCATAAAAAAAATTATCTCTAGATATCTCAAATTGAAATGACTGTTTTTAACGCTCCTTGTCATTTTGAATGGATGCAAAGACTAACAATACTGTATCAAAAAAGAGGAGCTCAACAATCAAGAAATCCATCAAGCTACCCATGACACTAATAGCAAAACACGAAGTTTAAAAAGACTCAAGTATATAAAGAAACAAAATGATGTCATTTTCCTACTGGGATTATAGGAGTGAAACAAACCCCTTGTGTTGCGACACAGTAACTCTGATTTTATAATATCCTTTGGCTACATAAATATTACAATACAAACCTGAGCTCTGCTCACAAAGGGTGAGGGAAGACAAACAAACAGTTCTGGCATTTTGGTTTTTTTAGCTAATTAGCTTCGTTCTCTGTCGATTTTAGATATTCTTTCTGACGAGATGCTGCTGTTGACTCACTCCTCAACAGACACCATAGAGCCAAAGCCAGAGCATGTGGCAGATACCCCCTGCTTTTCTCTTGGTCTGACGGTGCCTCAAACATCTCAGAGCAGAGATGGTGAGAAATACAGGACAAAATACAGTGGATATAAGAAAATAAAAATAACTTTCCTCTGTCAGGACTACACATGACTTATTTCCTGTCAAAGCAAACCCGTATACTGCTACAATCATCAGCAGAAAAGCTCCCATGAAGAGTTCATGAACATCTACTGCCCTAGTATAGCTCCCAAGGAAGAAATAAATGATAGGAGAAGAAATGGCCTAAAAAAAAAAAAAAAATGCCACACACAGATCACATACACAGTACGTGATTGTCTGGATAAGGAGAGAAAAGGACAACGGGAGCTTGGCGCTCATCTCATTCATTCCTTCATGAACCCTGATTTGTAGTGAGCTTGGCTTAAGTTCCACACTCATAAGTTATCCAAAATGAACACAGAAGCTGCAGCCCAGCTGAGAACGTACTTGTCTGCATCACAAACCCACATCTATCCTGCTCACAAAGGAAAACTTTGGAAACTTCAAAACTCTGTACAAAATCAAGTTTGCATAGCTCGCCTCCCCACTCCAGGATGGGTAAACGCCCAGGGACAAGACGACAGCAAAAGCAGAAGTGCTTGCTGTGGGCTCACCAGGACAACACTGCCCTTGTCCCTGCTTTCATACGGAGATAGCTCTGCTCTCAGAGAGTCTTCCCTCTGCTCAGGGGAAAACAAAGGAGTTTGGTGATGGGAGGAAGAGGAATAGCTGCAGAGGATGGTCAAGAGACATGGAGAGGGTCTGAGTTCACAGTCAAGGATACGCTGGGAAAGCAGCAGCCAAATTGCGTCCCTTCACCCTGTAACCCTCCATCTATCCAAACATTTATCCAAAAGAAACCTCTAAAGCAGTATTTTTCTTACACAAACATCTGAGCTTCAGCAGAGTGATTTTTCACAGTGTGGATGTTTGCTTACTTTTGGCAACGTAAATATATATATAGTCTTACATTTTGAGACAAAGAAAGCTCACAAGCCCCCAGTGCAGGCTGCTGCTTGCTACAACACTAGAAGAAAAGTTTCACAAGCAGTTAATGGCTGTTTTACTTCAGATTTTCATGCATTTCCCAATAAGTTAAAACTCCTTCTTTTGCATTGTCATGTCAGGTGTGAACTTAATGAAAACAGAAAGCCAACAGCAGGCTGAATCCTTCTGTGCTAAATAAGGACATTTGTATTTCACTTCCAGCTCATTTTCTGTCCTTTCTTTTTTATACTCCTGCTGGCCCAAATTTATCTTTTCAAACGCTGGAGCTAACGTGCAAGTTGCAACGCAAGGCACACGCATAAGTCATGTTAACCTCCTGTTTTAATCAAGGATATTTCACTCTAAACAAGCCAAAACACCCTCCAAGCACACACTCCAAACCCTGGGCTGGCTTGCTGCTCTCTGGTAGTCAGAACTTGAACAGAGCAGTCTGCTCTCTGAAAGAGAATGAGGTCTCAAATGATCCACCTAGAAACCAGGAAGAAGAAATCACACATGCCATGATTTACACTGGGAGACTTGGCTAGCGATGTCGAGACTCTGCCAGCGTGGGCAGTGAACAGGGATGCGGCTTCTCCTTCTCCTGCTGCAGTTAATTTATGTGCTATCTGCACATTACAGGTAAAAGGAATCTTTGTTTTATTATTTAATGGATCTGAACCCACCTTTCTCCCCAGTATATGTAATATTGCTTATCTTCCCTCCAGCATCTCTCATTATTATA
Source organism: Neomorphus geoffroyi (assembly GCA_033558235.1). Classification (NCBI taxonomy): domain Eukaryota; kingdom Metazoa; phylum Chordata; class Aves; order Cuculiformes; family Neomorphidae; genus Neomorphus; species Neomorphus geoffroyi. The sequence continues at coordinate 6,600,902 of JAUMJM010000074.1, forward strand.
AGTAAATGGGAAACAATGCTCTGTCTCATCCGCCAAGTCCCCAGGCTGCCCCGGTTATAGCTCTCTGCTTAACTTAATATTCACTTCAGACATACTAAAGCAAGACTAGAAAATCCGGTACTGCACCAAACAGCTCGCTTCTCTCCTGCTTTAGCAACCAGATAAGAGTTTCACAAGCGATTATCATATACAGTAAGATATAAGAGACATAATTGTTTGAAGCAGCGCTTCTCTCGCAGAATTCAAAACACCTCATGCAAGGGTGAATGCAACTCCATTCAGCTGCACAAGCCCAAACTTAACAGTATAATTTCTGTCTAAAAGGTACTCATTAAATTACTAAACATAACTTTCTTGCCATACGAGCTTTCCTTTCATTAGAAAGGGCTGATTATTATAATTCTGTGTGTATCCTATATAAAATAATTATGTATCCTAATTACATATCCAGGTAGTTTCAATTCAGACACGAGATTGCTTTCAAAGGAGCGACCGTTTTCACTCTGTGCACATGGGTAGCTCAGCTAGCACTAGGCTAGAATTAGATCAGATGAGATTCCAAAAGGAAACTTAGTCTTATTTAAATAGGTTTAAAAGATACAAATCCATGCTGCTGTTGGAAAACCAGTCTGAGCAGTCGTTTTTACAAGGAACGTCACAAAAGCCTTAATTCTTTCTTTACTGACACACCATGCAATTAGCATTAAGCAGGCCACAAGTTACTGGGTTTCAAAACAAATCTGGGGGTTTGTTACTGACATTGGAAGGGCAGAAAGCATATGAAAACCTTCAGAACAGTTGCCCAAAGCCAAGCAGTAACTACATTAATGCAGAGACCTACATAAAATAAAGCTTTTGCAGAGAAAACCACCTGTGCATAAATGCTTCTACTTCCATTTCACCCAGAGGTTAAATTATCAGATCAAAATCTTGTGCTGGAAAGAAAAAAATGAGTTCAGATTTTTTCCACTTCATTTAGACTCTGTAAAACATTAAATTCTGCCATTAAAATTGCTTAATTAGGAGTGCTAGAGTGAAAGGTTGATGCCGCTCATGAGCCACAACTATTGAACAGTGGCGGCCGGGCATGACTTGCCATTGGTAGATGCACTGATGAATGCAAAAATAAAAAAGAAGACAATATTGCAAGGTTACTTTGACTGTAATTGAAACAGTGTCACTTGTTAGAGGGAATGAGGTTATAAACCCACCTTCAAACAGCAGCAACAGCAGGCCACCAGTAGTGAGGGTTTTAAATACCCTCGGTGTGGGAATTCTGCTGCTACACTGAAGCTGACTTTAAAGGCGGCAGTTAGCTCAATGCCAATGGCATTTCAAAACCTACTTCACACTCTCAGTTTGCTCTTGCTGGTCTGAAACCACAATCCTCCTTTAGCACTGCCTAAGTATTGAGAAATGCAGCTCTGCCCCTGCAGTGCTCATCTTAAACGACCCCCTTCATCTGCTTCATAAAACACGGAACGCTGCCCGACTCGCCAAGATGAACTCCAAGCAGTCAGACTTTATCTCACTGGCACTTTCTGCCAACCAAAGACTTCAGCAGATAGATGGCACTTCAAAAAAAAACACCAACCCCCTCAAAAGCCAGACTGAACCTAGCAGTGGAAAAGAAAGCAAAGGCTCTTCACGTAGGAAACGCTCTGACTCAGAGAGACCAGCTTTGGCTGGCGTTTGGCATTGGGCAATAGGTGCTGGCTCAGCACCTGCACAACTTGCCCGGCTCCTGCAATGACTACTGCTTTCAGGAAGCTCTGCTTGGGACATTATGCACACTATATATTATAAAACCCCAGAAAAACTAGGGATGAGCTTTCCTGCCGAAAGGCTAGCTGTGGGGGAAGAGAGAGCAGGCCTGCCACCTCTAATCCCTAGGGCAAGAGCGTAAAAAGCCCATGAGACAAAGGCACAACACTAAGAATGAGTGAAAAGAGGAGCTTACAACTCCTGGTAAGTAGTCTTCCAGGGATCATCTGAAAAAAAACCCCAAACGTTACAACAGCCTAATCAATTATTTAATCAGTGTCTCTAGAACCCAGCAGGATACATATCAGAGTTCAGAGCAAGGGCACTGCAGAAGTTGGGTAGGAAAAGGGAAAAATACAGTTGTACAATTATCTGATTCTGAAAGCAAATGTCTCTGAATACAAATCTGCTCTTTCTCTCTCTCCACCCCAATCCATAATATAAGGATAAGCCCAAGTATCATGGGAATACAAATAAGTTTCTATTAAGTTGCACTGTTTGGGAAATAGCTTACATGAAGTGCTACATGACACATTCTGTTGCACTTCAACTTGTACCTTGTAACACTACGGTTCAGCCGGAAGCTGGGGATGAAGTCAGGACTGAAGTCCAAGTTCCAGGTGAATTCCTGACTTGAGCTCATCTGTTAAAAAACTCATACTTGAATAAAGAACTGATGGTTACTAAAGCAGCAGAATCCCAACAGGAGAGAAACATCCACTTACAAGTTTAATGACAGCTGCACAGAGACTTGTTTGCGTCCCCAGCTCATAGCGTGTATCATAGCAATACAATTTGTGATTGCATTGGGATGCTCAAAGTTTTTAAAGCCTAGGAAACAATGAGAGCCTGCTCGGACCTGTGCTTGCACCAGCGATGAACTGCAATCCATTATCTGTACAGCAACACCATTGGGATCAGCTACTGGAACTGTAATGTCAACACCACTACGTCATTCACTGGCTCTAGGAAAGAGGTGACTATCAAGGAGCACCGCCGTCCTATCTGCAGCACACTACCTACTTCCCTTGGCATTAGAAGAGACACACTGGTAAGCAAATATCAGCTGTAAAAGTCTGAAAAAGTAAATGCTGCCTTCACTCCTGAAACATGCACGACTTTGATCTGCCTTCACTTCAAAAAATCATCAACCCTTTGGCAATTTTCTGCGATTATGCAGGAAAAAAAATTTATATGCCTCACCTTGCAGAAGGAGAGAGGAATTGAGTTTGCAAATGTAAACTTAAAACCAACAAAGAAGAAAAACCTGAGCTACCTACATTTCTTGGAGAAGCTATTCTTAAAATAGAAGGTAGAATGATATCAGAGTGCTGCAGTACCACAGGGGACCTGAACTTCCAGAGCTGAACAAAAGCGACAGACTCATCCCCTCTGTTTGCAGCGGCAGCACGGCCACCTGCTCTGCCTCTACGAAAAGAAGAGTTAATATCGGTGCTGCTACCCGCTGGCGGGCCACCCTGAGCCCTGAAACAGCACAATAAAGGGTACAATACACCTTTTTCCCCCAGACACACCAGCTAGGAGGAGCAGCATGGAGAAACGTTGGGGTTTTCAGGGAACTGGCTCCCTTCGTCCTTACCCACGCTCGACTGCGGGCGGTCTGGCAAGTGACTGCTCCCACCACAAGGAAGCTCTGAGGGCGTCCTGCAACTGAGGGGAGGCAACACCAAAAGAACATTTACCAATATTTTTCTTCTTCTACAGAAAACTCAAAATTAAACACTTTCTCCTGAAGCCTATTATTTGCATAATCACATTATCATGACTGTCTTTCACATGGACTGAAGTGTCAACACACTGAGATTTCAATATAATGCATGAACTGTTAATAATAGAGTATGATTTTTTTTTTTCTCCCCCTGAAGTTCTCTGTAGTCGGACTCCCAAGGGTTGTGACAAGGAACAAAATATTGTTAGCCATCTGAGCAATTTTTAATTAATTCTCCTTAGCCACAGAAAAAATAGAGCCCCAAATGGGCATTTGAAGAGATATGGGTGTGAAAGTAAATGAGCATGTTCAGCACAAAGAAGCATGCATACTGAACTTGCAACATCTTCTACTTGCAAGGCAGACATTATCATATTTTATATTATATTAGAAAATATTTTTCAAGCAGTATATAAAACAATACATACAGTGTGTGTTGCTATATATAAGTAATAAAAAAATTTAGGGGGAAAAAAAAATCAACCATGTATGATGTATCTTTTGATATTCTGAGTTCCTCTTGTTTTTAACAAAGGTCTGGGATTTTCAGATGGGTAAGGGAGGAATAGATATGAAAAAGGTAGAATGAAAGAGAAATAAAAGATATTTACTACCGAAGGAAAGCGCGAAGCAGCAAAGTAATAAAAGTCAAAGAAAACCTCTTGTTTAAAGCATTGCCAATGGCCAGAGAGCAGAGGGCATGTCAAGAGGAGTGGGAAGCTGTCACACAGGCGGCTGTGAGCTTCCCAGCATGCGAGCTATGGGGCTGAGACAGCTTCCAGAGGGGGGAGGGAAATCTTTGAAGGTATTCAGGAGGGGAAGAAAAACCAGTAGAATAAATTTGATCAAAGCCACGTCTCCTTGCTTTTCTTAAAAGCTGCTCATTCCCAACCTCACATAAAATGCCGTGTATTTCAAACACGAGAGCAGATGAAGACCACCGCGTTGCCAGGATGAAGGCGTAGCGTGGTACTGCACTGGAGAATAACCTGCAAGAATACTGGTTTGGGAGACGCTGCACACGAACGCTAGGAAAGAAGTCAGAAAAAAGTAGGTGCCCTCCTTGAAAATCCTGCGGTTGGAGGTACTCAGGCTGCTCCCTCTGCCAGCAGCTGGTGACAGCCTGGCTCTGATTGCTCCGGACAGGCATTTATCTCCGGAGTTTTAGATTGCTACCTAGGTGTTTCTTAACCAACACCTGAACAACTAGTTGAGGATGCTGCAAAAACTAAACACTGAGTTGAAGCTGGAAGTCCAAATTCTCACCAATTTTGAGCCTTTAAAATTTCAGCAGCAAAGTGGAACAAATAGTTGTTTCCCTCTTCAAATTCCATTGGAATTCCTGTTTCAGGTTACAGGAGCTGTGGTTCCAGTCAATGCAAGTTAAGAATGATACCGAATAAGCATTTGGTTATTTGGAAATGACAAAGGAGGTTTCATTTTTAATGTTTATAAGTCATCTAAATTAATTAGCACTTTAAAATGGCAATGAATCACTTCCCAAAATAATTTGTATCGGCTAAATTAATTCCAGTGAAGGGAGCCAATTTGCTGATTGTAAATTATCAGGGTCCCTTGACTAACTCCTCTGTACGTTGTGTACCATTTATTAGGCTACTGGGAAACAAAGGATAGCTACTTTTCATCAGTGAACAAGATTACAGCCTTATTAAGTGACCAGCTTATTGCGGTACAATTATAGGTTTCTATTTAAAGAATTCAAGCCAGACATCATCATTAAGAAACAAAGCTGAATATTCAGAGGAAAGGAAAAATAAACAGAAGTCAAGCTTGTTTCTGAAGAGATGCACCAAAACCCTATTTGAAGGGAATATTTCCATCCTCTTAGACTAACAAAGAGAAGTTCAGAGATGCAAGACTAATTATGAAGATACTTCCATCACACGACAATGCCTAAAGGCAAACCTGAAGCCCCAAGTCCCACAGATTACTCCTCTCACTCGCGGCTAGATAATTGTTTGGAGACTCCCCTAAATTAAAATGACTTTTGAAGAGCAACAGTGAGGTGAGAAAACACACACATGGGTTTCTGCTCTCCCCCACCAGGCAGAGGAGATGCTTTCACACCACTCCGAGAGCCTTTCTCCCCAAGTGCCAGGAGATCTCTGCGTCCGTCCAGCAGGTACCACCACCCACCCGCTTCCTTATGGCTCTAAAAGGAAAAAACAAATAAAGCTTTACCTAAGCTAATTGGCGTGGCATTCTCCTGCTCTTATCTGCATCTCCTCACTGGTATCAAAGCCTTGACATTTCTGCTTGAGAAATCTTTCCCTGGCTAACCTGCTTATCGGCAGTAATGAATACTCATGCAAACAGGTACCAAATTAAATGGCTTCTTTACAGTGATTATGATAGATTGAGCCATGCCTAATCTACATAATCAAATTGCTTCTGTGTTCAGCAGTAATACCTTTTTGCTGTCCTGGGAGCAGGTTCAGCCTTCGTTTCTCGTTTTGACAGCTTCTTTCTGAGAAACACTAACCGTGACTGGGAAAGGGGCTACCTGAGATGCAATTCTTTAACACAGCTGTATGAGGCACATCGCCAGCTCTGCAATACGGCAAAGCAGGTCCAAAGGAAAGGGGAAAGCATCCCATAGAATATAAAAGGGAAAACGAAGTACAAACCAACAGAATGGTTTGGGTTGGAAGGAACCTCAAAGCCCATCTGGTTCCACCCCCCTGCCATGGGCAGGGACACCTCCCACTGGATCAGGGGGCTCCAAGCCCCATCCAACCTGGTCTTGAATACCTCCAGGGACGGGGCAGCCACAGCTTCCCTGGGCAACCTGGGCCAGGGCCTCACCACTGTCATTGTGAAGAACTTTTTCCTACTGTCTAATCTAAATCTTTCCCCTTTCAATTTAAAGCCATTCCCCCTCATCCTATCCCTCCAGGTCCTTGCAAGAAGTCCCTCCCCAGCTTTCCTGCAGCCCCTTTCAATACTGAGAGGCTGCTCTAAGGTCTCCCCAGAGCCTTCTCTTCCCCAGGCTGAACAACACCAACTCTCCTAGCCTGTCCCCATAGCAGAGGTGCTCCAGCCCTTTGACCATCTTTGTAGCCTCCTCTGGACCTCTTCCAACAGTTCCATATCCTCCTTATGTTGGGGATTCCAGAACTGGCCATGATACTCCAGGTGGGGTCTCACGATAGCGGAGTAGAGGGGGAAAATCCCCTCCCTCGCCGTGCTGGCCACACTTCTTTTGATGCCAGACCAGGACACAGTTCACCTTCTGGGCTGTGAGAGCACGTTGCCTCCAATCTCCTCCAGCTGCTGTCGATGCACCTAGACAGAACTGTACTGTCTCTCCCAAGACAGATAAAACACCTCTCTACTCACCTGGCTGCCATGAGCTACTACATTTTCCCTTTCCTAGGCAAGGGCATCATCGACTGCTTACATGCTAATGCAACAGAAGAAGGTATTCTCCAATCTCAACATCAGAGCCACATTTCAAATCAAGCTGGCTAAATCTTGCCAAGGTGCCGAAAGCAAAGGATGGCAAAGGTATATTATGAAATCTTTGACTTGGGAAATGAAAGGATTTGGTTCATGGTAGGTTCTGAAATGCACCTCTGTGTCTAACTCATGTTTATCAGGTCACTTAGGTCAAAAGTGTCCTGAAGCTTTCTCTACCTTTAATTATTGAACAATTTTTAGAGTAAAATGAGAAGTGGGAAATAGTTTTTCCCACGAACTATAAATACGTGCTATTTAAAAAACACTAAACTGCCTATTTACCTTCGTCCAAAACACAGCACCAAAAGAAGCCGAGCAAAGTTTTGATTGCTGATGTACCTGCTGAGAGGTCTTTTTGTTTGCTTGGGTTTTTTTTTTCCCAAAGAGTCTAACCAAAGGTGGTGCTTATTTCTAACAACACCCAAGAGCTGAAAAGTGAGTGTCTGATGCAAAATGCTAATAAGTACTTACAGAGAACAATTTCTCTCCCTCATTATGGCTTTGACTCACATGGAAAAAGGTGTCAGCTAGACCTCTGTGGTTGGAAAGGTGGCAGCTCTAGCGAAAATGTCCCTGCATCTTTGTAAGCTAAGGAAAACCAACGCAGAGGGAAAAAGAGATGAGTTCTGGCAAGGGCTGCTGGCACAGTTTGACTCTGGCTCAGGAGGAAGCAAAAACTTGAATTACACAAAAATAGCTTTAAGAAAGAATCAATGACATTTCATCTGAAAGTTTTATTTAAGTTTTAATTAGGATCTGAGATTTTGCACTTCAGTGCATGAAGTGAAGGAGTACATGTACTCATGCTTCCCAAGATAACTGACAGATCTGAAAGTTACTCATCTCATCTCGAAAGGTTAATTAAAGAACAATTCTTGAGAGCAACACCGTAGGGAAACCGAGGAGAGTCTGCTCTGCTGGGGAGCCCTGGGGAAAGGCTGGCACACAGTGCTTGCATTTCCTCCCTCGGAAACACTCCAGGTAGCAAACCAAAGTGACTGCCCAGTGACCACGGCATGGAGACAAGTGAGGCAGCTTTGAACTAGTCCAGTGTGGTACCAAGAGCAGCACGCCCACAGCAGTACAAAGCCTACCCACCGCGCTCCCTGTGGCTCGGGGCAGGTTGCCAGCCCACGCTGGGCTCCGCACGGCTGCTGGGCTGGAGCTGCTTGGACACACGCACCCTTCACTGAAGCAGGCACGATCGCCGCCAGCAATGTAAGGTAGGTGTGGTAACTCTTATCATTAGGAAACTAAGGCAGAGTGACTCATGCAGGATCAAAGTCTGCAATTAAGCCAGAAATAGGCTGTGGGTTCCCCGATTCCCACAGATGCTGACAGCACCGCGAGGCAAAGGCCTTCTCCAGTTCATCCGAGCATCATTAAAAACACGTCAGCTTTTAGGGAAGCCTGTACGTACGAAGCTCATTTGGCAAATTCTTGTGCTGAATTTAACAAACGTTATCAAAATGGAGAATAAAAGAGTTTCATTGTTCGAGCAAGACTTTGTGGACGTAAGTGACCTTTGGCTGTGCAGTAATTTAATTTCCTAAGAACATGAGCAAAGTCTCAATTAGGTCGGCGAAGACTGCTGTGCTGGGAAAAGAGGGAAGAGAAATGCACGGCTGCATCGGCGAAGAATACTCCTGGTCTCGTGGGGACTGGAGATAAGGGTGCAAGGAAGCATTAAGGCCTCTTGGCAAAAGCAAGCGAGGCTGCTTGCTCAGTACGTAAAAGCAGTACAGCATGCACCACAGGCAGAGGTAGAACATGGAAACAAAACACTCAGCCAGTGGCTCTCAGATTGCAGGCAGCTTTTTGCTGCTTTCTTTACAAGCGAGAGCCAGGTACTGCAGCTGCCACGGGAGAAACAGGCTAATTTAGAGGCAGCCCAGGGAAAAGCAGAGGAATGATGGAAAAAAAAATGGATCAGAATAGCGACAGATTCCAAATGCTGCTTAATGGAGTGAAGCCTGAATGCAATCTTGATGGGCCCGATTTAACTATTCTGTATTTGTATGATATTTTTCACACTAGTTATAAAGAATTGCTTGACAGCCCTTGGTGGCTGCTCAGAAGTTTCTTAGTCACTTAAGTAGGTCTATCAGCGTAAAGATGAGATTGATAAGGAGCAGACATAACAAAAACCAGAAATAACACGAGGGGTGACACATCACTGTTAGTCTGTTGCTTGCAGAAAAACTGCCCAGGAGGACAGTGGGCAGCACGACCCAACTCAGAGACACCTCAAAGACATTCCAGGGCCAAACAGGTTCCCACAGCACTATTTTGTAACCAGCAGAAAGACAAATTACACAGCTTCCAACAGTCACTTTTCATCTGAAACACGACAACTGCGTGTACCAAATCCTCCTAAATCCCCAGCCAGAAAGAAATTGGTGACCCTGTATCACCGAGTCTCACGCTCACCCTTCAAACCACAACAGCCCACTTTTTGCTTTTAAACCCAAAGTGTGGTTTCAGGTTTATTTTTTTTTTGATTCAGAAGTGAGTTTATGCCAGTGACAACTGAATCACAGTTGTGGGGGTAGTTTCTTCGTACAAAAACAGATTGGTAGATGCGGCTCTTCCAAAATGCTGTCTTTGTGAATGCAACATCTCAGGACATCAATTAGGCAATGGTCCACTTCCTTCCAACAAGCCTGTTAAGTATCTGATCTGCAAACCCCTGTACTTACAACTGAGTTACTTACTCAAGTTATTTTTTAAGCAAGGTCTTCAAGAGCACTCTGAATTTAAAAGCAGCATTTTGCTCTCCAGAGCAACCTCCTGACGAAAGGCCACTCTCACAAAAGCTGCGTCAGGTCTGCCTGCAGCATTAGTACACACGCTAAGTATATGAATTGTCACTGGAACAGTCCTCGAGGTGACTGCAGCCTGGGCTCGCCTCCTTTACGTATCTACTCATCTAAACACAGGGGCTGTGTTTCAATGAGCAAGCCCATACAGACACAGCAGCGCCGAGACAACGCTCCACAGTGAGTGTCTGCAGTTGCCTTCACTAAAGCAACAAAACCCACACTGACGCACCCAAAAAAACATTAAGTGCCAGAAATACAATGTTGCTTTGGGGATTTCAGGTGCCAAGCAGAGAATTCAGGTGGAAGGCTGAGAGCACAGCAGTCCCTTCTCCCCCAGCATCCCCAGTGTTTCTTTCGGTTACCCTGTACATCTTCACGTCAATCTGCAATGTCCATATGGGAAAATCCCAAGTGCAGGCAAACCCTCAGCAATGCTATTTCATGAGAAAGCAGGAGACATTCCTTTTGCACCTGACTGGGTGCCTGGGCAGAACGCTTACCCCGTCTGGTAGTGCCCTCCAGCATACAGCACTCACAAACTCATTCGTGTCATCTTCTTTCCGGTCCTTGTCCAGGACACTTTTGACTGTATCAAACTTGAATGTCAGCAGTGTCTTTGAGAGGCCCTTATAGTATAGGTAAAGGGAATTATTTTCGCTTCCTAGGAATAAAAAATACACAAGATTAGGTTCTGGTAGAAGGCACAGAAGTAAGGCTTCTTAGCTTTTTTCATTGTTCAAGACAAGACCACACATTTCCTTGTAGTCATCATCACACTTGTGGCGCCTTGGCAACTGGGAGTGCTTCACAGCAAACTTTCATGATGCTTAATATCAGAGCCAGGCTTTATCAGAAGACAACTGCAGCAAGCAGCGTGCTTGCAAAACATACAGGATCCCAACCATGCCCCATAACTTCCTTAGGGCAGAGCATTTTGAGCAGAGCATATACACTACCACATGAAACACTACTACACCCAGCCTGCTCGGCGTTACAGCTCTGAGGCAGGTAGCGCTGTCAGTTTTGCTTGCTGTAATCAAGTATGACAGTTTGGTCTGTGGAGGTTTAAGTAACAGAGACTAGACAGTGTGCAGGCTTTATTTAGAAATCCATCCTGATTTCTGCCTTGCAAGCCGTACAGAAATCAGATAACACTCAGGCTAAAGTCCTCCCCTCAGTGCTGGCACAGCCGTCCTGCTCATCCTCAGCTAGCAGCCTGTCACTGCTTTCCCACTAGGACCTGTGCATTAACAGAGGTTCAACGGGACAACTTAAGGGGTGAAAGGACAGAAACAGCCACAAGGGTAACTACTTCAGCATGATTCAGTCTTCTAGGGAGCTGTTCTCAATGAGGGTGTTATTGCTGTGCCACGCAGAACGCTGTGTTAAGTGACAAGTACAGGACCACTGGTGCGCTCCAGGCTATGGCTCCTCCATAGAAAGATGCAGGAGGATGTGTCAGTTGGTAAACTTGAGAGACATAAGTCACATCAACAGCGATTACACTAGCAGTTGACTTTTGGTGACAGCCAGTCTAAATCATCATATTTGAATTCATCTGAAATGGAAGGAAATCAAGTCCAGACCCCCTTAAGTCAGTGAGGTCATTAAACCGTTCCCTGGGAAAGGAGGGGAGGACGGAAGTTCAGAATAATCTGCTGTTAAAAACCCCATGCAGCTATGTGGCACAACGCCAGTGTGCTTTGCAACGGGGGAGGCACCAGCTCCGAGGAGCCCCATTAGCATTTGTCAGGATGGCCGCTCTACTCACCACAGGCGATGTAGTCTCCATTGGATGCGAGCCCTACAAAGTTCTTCTCGTTGATGTGACCCTTGAAGGAGCGCAAGCAGTGAGGCTTCCCTACATTCCACAGCTTCAGCTGACTGTCTGTTGACCTGAAACAATACCTAAAGTTACCCTGCTGCCATATGGCAGGTATTCCTCGCTTGCAACTCTGCTCCTTAGCACCCTAGTTGCAACGTAAACGTAGGAAGTCTTACTGCACTCCAGCAGATTTATCCCACTTTCAATCATATGCAACTCAGCTTGAGCTCGGAAAGGTATCGCCTGTCAAAACACATTACGTGTTTGAATAAAAAACTTCCTCGAAGTATTACTCATCCTTTCTCCTACCAATTGCAGAGTCGTCCACTGAACTGTATGGCCTTTTGGGTCATCACTGCCTCCTCCAGATCCTCGCAGACCCACAAAACACCAGTTTGGGGGTTTTTTTTAAACTTCTATTGCATGGACAAAATCTGTTCCCTTCTCCATGCTGGCTACAGGACTCGGGTAGGAAGCAGCCTCCTCCCCCTCCAGATGGCCTGAAAGCATGTTCTCCTCCTCCTGCCCAATACCAAGCAGCAGCATACAAAAACTTGTGGGGGCTCAGAGTTGCTATTAGCATTAAATTCATGTGGTTTCCTCATGCATAATTGAGACTGCATGGATACAGATCTCAGACTTCCACTTCTTTCACCTTGGCAGTAAATTTGAATATTACTATTAAAAATACACAAACTCTGCTGGGATTAAATCAAAATTGATGCTTTCCATTGCTCCCTCAGATGCAAACATACTTGCCTGCAAAATGTTTTTCTATTTACTGTGCGTAAACGTTTTCACGTTGGCAAAAGAAAGGAGGTGAAGGTAGTCTTCTCTGCCTGGCAGAGCTCAACTGAAACAGGAAGATCCCAGGTTTCTAGAAGATATAGGATTAATTTCTTCCCCCAGACCTGAGGTGACACAAGCCCCTCTCACTTCCCAAGCGTTATTCTCTAGCAGTTGCCCAGCTCTGATATTCTGGCACTCAGTGACTCGCAGCAAGGCACTCCACAGTAGGTGAAGGAACACTGATGTGATGGGACCGGAGCCCTGTGAAGCCACCCTTAAGGAAATGGGTAGCACTGTTCCTACCTTAAATGTGACAGAGATTGGAGCAGGACCTGTCAGCCCCCTAGACAGGAGGAAGGGGAGGTAGGTAACGCTCCCCTCTTACAAGTCACATCACCCAACCTCGTCGCTTTCCGAATATTAAAAGCTGAAAGGAAAATACCCCATCCCACCTAATATCCATCAAATACTACCAACGATATAAAAATTAGCCCTGCACAAATGTCACATTTACCTAAAAATATAGCACAAAAGAGTAAAGATGCACCTTGTGCTACACTGAAAAACCCTTATCTCAGCCTTCAATGACAGCTGGAATGACAAAGGAGTGATAAGGGAGCTGCAGCAAGATTTGTTAGTCATTTGTAATAATAGCATGAGGTCAGATCAGAAGGAAGGTGTGAACTTTATCTGTAATACTGTGACTTAAGCAGGAGTGCTTTCCTCATCCCAGGTCTTGACTAAGGGGGGGCCCCTAAAACAGAGTATTCAGCTTCTCTGCCTGATGCTCATTCCACATTCATCCCTCCCTTCTCTCCTCCTGTCCTTACCATCACACTAGCAGCACAGCTCACAGAAAGGGCAAAACACATATACACTACTGCATTTTTGGCCCAAAGGACAGGGAGGTGCCTTCTGCGCTACCAGGGCAGCTGTATTTTTAAAACACTGCTTTTAAAAGCTTCAGAGTTGCCTAGAAATTAAACTTTTCTGCAGGCAGGGTAAAGCAGCACAAGACTAATCCCTGGTCTACAAGCTGTCAGATTCCTGTGACAGCTTCTGCTATTAGCTAACCCATCAAGGCGACCTTATATATATATATCTAGGCACTTAACCTCTATATTTTAGTAGCAGACATTCTAGATCTCTTCATTAAAATAAAAACACTTAAAGTCTATTATTAATGGAATGCTTTTACTGCTGACAAATTCCCATCACGCTCTAGCCGTGTTTGCACTCCTTCAGATAAGCATGTCATAAAAGAAGGAAGTTATCCACCACTGGACCACAAAGAAAGAAGAAGGCCATTGATCCTGCTGATGTAGTTACCTTGCTCTTCTGGTTTCATATTCTCTCCAAAAACATATCATGGATGCACTGCTCTGTTAAATCAGTCTCTCTGTAAATCAGCACTGCAATCAATGTGTTGTGCTAAATACCAGGCAGTTCTGAACACCCTTGAGGTCAAAACCTAGCTCTACAAGGCAAAGTAAATCAATGCAATCTATAAACCAACTTTAGCTAGAAATCTAGAGAATCTGAATATACATATAATTTTCTTCAAAGAAATCAGTGCTTGATTTTTGGGAATGACTACTGCTGTCTCCTCTCTTCAATTTGCAAAAGACAGACATGAAAAATCACCTACTCTCTCCAACATTTCTTTCTATTCACGCAGGAAAAGATCTGTGAACTCTGCAGTTAGTCCTCTCGCGCTGCTGTTGCCTGTCCAAGCCTGACAGCTCTATCGATATTCTTCCTGCAGGAGAAGCTTTCTCAGATGCTCGACTCAAGCAAGACAGGGCCATTTTGCCCTGAAACCTCCCATGGATGATACTCCATTTGATCCTGGCTGTGAAACATTCCCAGGTTCCTCCTGCTTCTGTTAAACACTTTCTTCTTACCCCGATTTGGTTCAAGGCATTACATTTAATTTGCTGTGTTCCAGGTATGAATTGGCACCCTTACAGAGTTAGAATGTTAATGGAAATAAGAAGAGAGGAGCTGATCAAATATAAACAGTACTAGAAGTCACCAGGGAATCTTCCATCATGCAGCTCAGCTCACAGTAACTCACTAGCGGCCTGAATACATCTTCAAATGTTCTGCTTTGGCTCCAGGTTTCTAGAGCAAACTGTGTGAAAACAATGGATATAGCCAAACTGAATAATCACTGGCTCGGTACAAGGCAGCAGGCGTACTTTGGGGACCAGATCTACCCATATGATTCACCTCTGCTGCCCTCAGGTGTTACACACAAGCGTGTCGAGATCAAAGATTCCCCTGCAGCCCCTCAAGGTTGCTTGCATCTTCCCCACTGTGTACGAGGGGCTCACCTGTGGTTTACTGAGGTTTGTGGTGGCCAGTCATTCAAACCTATCACTATGTGATCTGACAGACACGCTCATTCCCATATGATTGAAAACCTACCTAGAGCTAAGGCAGCTGCATCAGACTTTGAGGCAGACACATCTGGCCACAGAACTGAACAGAAGCTGCAGAATATTATTCTTGAGGGCCTTGACAGCAGATTCTATGTTCTACCCTGGCTGAAAAGTTGCATGCCACTAGGACCAAATCCACCCCTTCTTTTTGTCTACTTCCTATCCCAAGTATAATCATAAAAAGGGCTTTCACAGAGCAGAGTAATAAATTACCAGAGAATAGCTCAGTCAGTCCTTACTCGAGTTGCTTTCAGGCTGTGGCTAAACGTCCTCGTCAGACATAGCACCATTTCATCACGTCTGTCACTCGTCAGCTGTGTTTTACTGCAGGTTGCTATCCTCAGGGCTCTGCCAGCAGCCTTCTCTACAGCAGAGCTCTGGTCTGGAGCATCCTCAGCACATGCAGTACTTTGCAAAATGAGAGCTTACCTGCAGCGTCCCAAAGCCAGGGCTTGCAGTCAGGAGCTGCCTCTAGTTGTTTTCGTATTCTTCTTCAGCATTTTCGCTCCACAAGACAGAGCAGAGCCAAGTGACACCAGGAGTGAATTTCTATTTTTGTCTTCGAAAGAAGCAACAATCTGCTTCCCAAAAGCACAGCAACTAGCGAACGCACCCACCCACGCAGGTGAACTTGTGTGATGCCCCTGAAGAGCGCCGGAAAACAAGGGCTACAAAGTTTTTAGCCTACATAAAAAGCAATACTTACGCAGAGACGATTTCTTCCCCGCTCACAAATTTTGCGTAGGAGACTGCCTTGCGATGCCCTTTGAACACCATGATTGGCTGCTTAGTGTTGCGAAGATCATAGTAGTGAACACAGTGATCTGGGGCCAAGAAAGAAAAGGGGGAAAATTTCAGCAGTTGGGAAGGATGCACGGGACCTCTAATGGTCAGCTCACTACAAAAGTCCTGCCTGCAGCTACCACATCTCACTTAAAACCTTGTCTAAGATAAAATGTCTGCACTACAGCAAAAAAGCATTTAAGCAGGCTTCTTAAAAAGGTCCCACAATTTAGTTTGGCAGGGTCCAAGCAGCCTTTGAAAGAGTCAGCAAGGGGAAAAGGTTCATCTCCGTGTCTGTGCGCGCACCTGTGTCTTCCTGCAAACGCTATGTGGTCCATGTGCAAGTCAGCAGCTAAAACGACTCCTGCCTCTCCTCTTGGCTCCCTCCAGAGCCACTCCAATTGCCATTTCTAATTTCCTGCACCCCCTTCACTTTCCCCCAGCTGTCTCGTCTTGGAAAACTCTTGGAGAACTGAAGGATAAGAATTCAGCCTGTCTGCCACTTACATTGGATCGTGGAAAATAGGGATTGCATTTCTCATCCTTATTTTAAATGGGCAACCTCTGTATTTTTGGTTTTTTTGATTCAATCCTTTGACGTTATTACCAATCAAGAGAGAATTATCATATCTGCTAGTGAGAGAACAGACTAAATTCCCGTTCTTAAGATTTAATTCACAGATGTGCCGCAGTGCCACAACCACATAAAAGGTATTGCAACAGAATTAACAACACATTTTTTTTCCTGCACAACTTAAATGTCAATTCTCA
The DNA here is from genome assembly GCA_033558235.1 of Neomorphus geoffroyi. NCBI lineage: Eukaryota > Metazoa > Chordata > Aves > Cuculiformes > Neomorphidae > Neomorphus > Neomorphus geoffroyi. The sequence goes on from JAUMJM010000074.1 coordinate 6,617,309, forward strand.
AGAAAACAAAAAAATAATAATAGAAACCCCCACAAGACTCAAGCCCCAAACACTCTCAGCACTCTTTCCAGTTCAAGAAGGTTAATGAGCTTCTCCCTTCTTGACTTTCAACCTTCAATACCGAACTTCATTTAATTATCCCCTCCTATTCTGGAAGCCTGGGGAGGGAAGGCCACACACACACAAGGAAACGGAGCAGGACACCTTCCTCACCAAGCAACCTGCGATACCCAGACATCAGCTGAAAACTGCTCTGACCCTTCTCCTCCTACTGAAATAACACCCCACCAATGGAAGTTTATCACAAAGATTACGTGGAAATGAATTTAAATGCCAATAGCAACGGATATTTTTGTATTTGCACAGCATTTCAAAGCAGGGCTCTGAGCCGTACAAACAACACCCAGCTGTCTCAAAATCCCATGTGGTTTGAGAGATAACTGGATTTACATCGATCAGGCTACAGCAACTGCCATCACACTGTTAAGGGGAGCTTCTCACCGGTATTAATGGGCTAATTGGTGGCCGTGGCAGAAACACCTTCAGTAAAACAAGGCAAGCCACCGCCTTCTCACTGCTTCCAGCATCTCGCTCTCTGTGTAAGATGGGATCAGAGGCTTCCCCGGTAAGAGGTTTCCAGCTCTCTCTCTCCTCGCTGTGTAAAAGCAGGTAGGTACTCCAAGCAGCCACACAAAGTTTTCTCCATCACTTATATCAGGCAGTGAACTGCTGAACCACCCCTCGTGTTGAAATCCAACAGCTATAGTAAGTGCTGCACCCCCAAGCACTCTTTAAACAGCTCCTGCACTCCTGTTTCTTCTGCCTGTGCAACATTAACTCTCCGAATGGCTGACACTACCAACAAAAATCCCAGCATGTTCCTACCATTTGGGTATTTTAATTAGCTTTAGACACAGCGATGTTGCTAAAGGCTTATTCAATAATGAGGTTAATTTTCAAAGAGACTTTGAATTAAACGTTAACACTCCTTTAAGAAGATTTGGGCAACCTGGTCTCTTCCACCTCTCTGAAAGCCCGAGCCAAACCAGTTCACATTTCCTCATCTGGTGGTGTACCTGCTGCAGGAGCTAAGAAAGAGTTAACTGTGAACTGTTATTTTAATGACCTGAATGATTCTAGCAGGGCTTTCTATTAGGAGTCAGTTAGTGGATAAGCCTTTCAAGCCTATTTTTGCTCACGGTTTCAACCTCCTCTCCAGCTGGCTGGTCATTAGGATATCTTTTGAGCACCGGATTTTATCCTTCAGAGGGTGGCAGGGAAAGGGGTACCTGTGGATGGCTGCATGCGGGCAGCTGCAGCAATGCGGAGAGAAAAGAGCTAAAGCAGGAAAGACAAGTCCATTCACAGAGTACAGACACAAAGTTGCATTCACCTTCTAAATATCGTAATAAACAGCTCAAAGCCTGCCGGCATCTGGTCCCAGCACTGTGTGTGCCTCGCGGCATCGGCGGGGAAATCAATCACTGTCTGCTCTGATCACAACAAGTCCGAGGGAATGGGCAAGGCCAGTGGGTTCTAAAATTAGCTACTTAATTATTAATTGATTATTTCAGCAGCCAAAGTGTTGATGCCCAATGAGGTTAGTTTTTTTAATCCAATTGAAGCGGCTATTTTTAAGTAGATATATGAAGACGAATGCTCACTGCGTTCATTAAAATCAGAACAGGTGGTCATGTTTTACAATTAAAGAGATACTTTCTCCTGTAGGCCATATGGACTTTCCGAAAACATGACAAAAATGCCATCTGCTGAGGAAGCAGAGAGCCCAAAAATGAAGCTAAATGAGAAAAATACAACTCCCAGGTACCCCAGCAGCAGCCTCGCCTGGTGGAGTTCGATGAGCTGCAATGCCCATGATCAGCAGCACTCCAGGCGCTCCAGCAGGTCTGAGGTGAGGTGGCAGCGTGTGCCGGAAAGGTCAGAAAATGAATTAGTCCCAAGAAGCAGCTGAAGGTAAGGAAAACACAGTGGGTATTGAGGGGAACTGAACACCTTCTGGAACTCTATAAGAGCCTGGAAGCTCATCCAGCATCCCACCACTGGCTCCTGCCCTCAGCATCCCTGGAAGCCCATGGAGTACACTCCACCACTAACCAGCAACACAGAGGTGTACTTGCTTCTTGGTTTGCTCCTCAAACATGACCATTAAATTCATCATATGGAATTTTTTTTGCAGCTCTACAGATTCCACCCTGCCCAGAAAACTCACTTAGAACAATTTCGACTTGGAAACGACATTTCCACCATTAAAAGCCTCATGCCTAACCCTTGGGCAGCAACAGCTTTCTTCTGCATTCAGGCTTAATTGAAATATATATGAGATAATGGGAAAGAACATGTATATATACCATAACAAATTAAACACTCTGAAGCAATTCTTGTCTAGTTCAATGACACTGCAGAAGCTAAGCATGACAGAATTTTGCTGCTGTGCCTTCGGAATTCAAATGCTTGTTGGCAGGCCGCATGTTGTCACACACATATATATATGCGTGTGTGTGTATTTTTTCAAGTGATCTCAGAAGGTGAAAAGGGCAGCAAAGCTCTGCCACTGCTGCTGAGAAGTCCCCAACCACAAGCCCGAGTTTTTAAATAATGCTTTTCCCAACCACTCAAGAACTGCTTACTTCCCTTAAGACGCCGCTGCTTTCACCTTTGAGCCGTCTAGTGACAACTAATCAAGAATTCAGACTTTTCCAAACTTCCGGAAGATCTCACCACCTCTTCAGAAAATATAACCGTGTCAGCAAAGGATAGCACCCCTTGTTGCTTGGCAGCTCATAAATCCACAAGACTCCAGCCAGCAGGAGCAGAGTGAAAGGGAAGGATGGTTTTATGATGTATAAAGTGAAGTGATCAGCACCTTCTCAATCTTGGTCCTTGGACTCAGCTGGGTTGCAGGGGCAGGGACACAGTGAACAAACTGAAGATGTAGTTAAAAGAAATCTTAGGAAATCAGGTTAAAAACTCTAAAAAAAAGAGAGCTGGAAATTGCTAATGGAGCCAGCAGCATCTTAGGTAATTTCAAAGCTGTTCAGAAAGAAAGAATTGTTTCTGGATTTTCAGTTCTTTAAACAAAAAACCCACAAAGTCTGTTTTTGCCAGAAGTGTTTTTCCTTACACTTAGATTTGTTAATAAAACTCACAAACCAGCTGTTCTTCACAGGCTTTCGGCTCACATCACCTCTTGCAACGATCTCAAAATGTATCGAGGAGCAGGAACTCCAGAAAGAGCAGGTAAGGATTAGGAAAGAGCATCACACAGCAGCAGTCTATGTTCCACTGAGTACCAGTACATCCAGGGTAGCAACACACAACCCAAAATACAGAGTGATTTAACTCTCCAGGTACCCAGTGATTCTCCGTAATATTCATCTTTCAGCTCCTATGCTTCGCCCACCTTCACCACAAACATTAATCAGTCTACGGCACGAGCTAACTCACAGACCCCCAAGGCTTTTTTTCAACCAAGAATCACTTACTCAAAGGGATATCAAGCCAAGGGTGTCAAAACAAAAATTTACCTGCAATGCAACAGTTTTATATTCAAGGGATGTAACAACTGGAAAGTCTCAAAAGCTGCATACAAAGGGCCTGTGGCTCTCCTCTGGAAAACTGAATTGCTGGAGAATCAATGATCATTTTTCTTATTTCAGTAGTTTAGAAATGTGTATTTCTCAACTGCTCAATATTTAGATTATTGATCCATTAAAAAAAAAAAAAAGTAATTTACATTGCTTTCAGATTTTTCAGCGTTTTTTGACTTGAGAACTTAAGTGGTGCTTACTGCTACACATCAAATGAATGTTACAGCCAAGACGGCACCCAGAGAGGTGGCAGATGCCCCATCCCTGGAAACATTCAAGGTCAGGTTGGACAGGGCTCTGAGCAACCTGATCATAGTGGAAGATGTCCCTGCTCACCGCCGGGGGGCTGGACTAGAGGACCTTCAAAGGTCCCTTTCACCCCAAACCATTCTGCGATTCTAAGATACCTAGATTAAAGGACAAAGCTGCAGGGTGCAGAGCCAGATGTTGATTCAATGGTCTATCACAAGTCTTCTGGTGTCAAAGCATATTTTGGATTTTTTTTTTTCCTGTTAAGTAAAAGATCATCAATACTAAGCTTAATGTCAAATTAATTTCATATATTAATGCTCTGGCTGCAGCCTGCAGTCCTGTATGCTTCATCCTACAGCTGTTCTACCAAAACGGAAGCCCAGCCTAAAGCATAACCTATAAATGAGTCTTTCTTGTGCTTCTTTGACCATGACGACCTGATGTGCTGCATCTAGTGACTCACGTCCTCAGCTGATGACAAACTCAGCTTCATCTATTTGCTTTCCTCCAGATGAACTTCAAGCTTGGATCAAGGCTGTGTGTTTTCGCCAGTGAAAGTCTGTGCATCAGTTGAGACAATTTATAGTCTGAGGAGTGTATTTAAATGACTTGTTCAACAAGAGTTAAACTGCGTCAGACAAATTTGGTGCAAGATACCAACTCGGCTCCAATTAGGTTATCTTGAATAAACCAGAGAAGCAACAAAATAAAGGGGCACTAAAAAGCACGTCAGAAATAAAGATGAGAGGCATGATTTTGTGGAGTTTGATTCCATTTCTACTTTCACTGGTTAAAACATTATTTCAGAGATCCCGAAGAAAGCCCATGTTGCTCAATGCATATTGAAGGGGTTAGCTGAAATAAAATTATTTATATTTAAGCATATAAAAATTGATCTTTCCTTTTACATCTTTCTCCTCCGTATACCAAGTGTAAGTAAAATTACCCAGCATGCAGAGTGGACAGAATGAAGGCTTCAAAGCTACCTAGAATTGATCTAGGCAACTTGTTTAGCAGGAAAATATAATCATACCCTTATGCCTTCAAGTGTGCAGAGTCCAGTCATTCAAATCAAAGCGCATGTTTCAAGTGTCTCTGGGTGAAAGGGAAGAGCACACCTTGTCTTCCCCTAAGTGGTTTTCCATGAAGGAGAGGGCAAGCCACCTCAGTGAATTTTTGTTGAGCACAGACAAACAAGCAGCAGCAGAACAGAACTTTAACATTAAGACAGGTTACCCAAACATCTCTTTCAGCCAGGCTCGGTGTGATTTCTTGCTATAAAAAAGGAAGCTTGCATCCTCAGAGGTAAAACCTTTGGCCAGACTAAAAATGGAAACAAAATCAGGAGGCTCACATGCAACTTAAGTTTTCACTGTTAAAAACTTTTCTTCTTCTGCCAGTGAGGAGAAAGAGGAAGGAGATAAAAAGAGACAACATTATGATTTTAAAATAAACTCAAATCAACACTAGCACACTGCACTACAGTGCAGCGTATTGCAGTACACCGAGGATGACTTGGCACATTAGATGCCTCGGTCCTTGCTGAAACCTGAACTAGCAGAGACAAGTGCTGCTCTTTCTCAAATCCCCCCCAAAAGACAGACAGCTGTTACCAGAACTCAAACCTTGAAGACAAAATGCTTTAAAATAAGTTTCCTTTAATCTGAGAGGAGACCTACAGAAGCCCTAGCACTCTCTTGACCTCAAAGCCATCTAACAAGCTGCACACTTACTTAAATACTAACCAAAAAGTTATTAATAAGGACGTGGAACCTCTCAAGCGGATGGATCTTCGTGCTTCCCCACCAGGAAACAGAGCCTCCCTACAAAGGCAGCGATATCAAAGGCTGGTCAAAAGACAAGTCAGAATTTAGTTATGAAGAAGTCCAAACTGAAACTTAATCCTATGCAGAGTGCAGTTTCTGTTTGAAACCCGCTTTTGCTCTGAGGCCCTGGAAGTCACAGAGTAACGTAGGTTGGAAGGGACTTCTGGAAATCAGCCAGTCCGACTTCCCACTCAAATAAAGGACAACCTCAAAGTTGGATTCAACTTCCAAGTTAAATAAATGTGTACAAGGGTCCTTCCTACTCAATCAAGCTCTGAGCGTTTCCAAACACAGAGATTGTGTACACCCTACGTTCAGCTCCTATGAAAAGTCCTCTAATGTCAAAAGATAGAAAGGAGACATTTTTAACCTAAATTTGCTCAAGCTATTTGCTATTGACATACGAAAGGAAAGGAATTACCCCCTTTTGGCGTTACAGCATTAATGTTTAGCTCTTTTTTGCTGCACAGGTTTGCAGTTTCTCAAATCTTTCAGGTTTTGTCTACCTAGTACCACACAACGGGGGTTGCACGAGGCACTGCCATACAACCTTAGTCCTCCTTAAATTCTTGAGGTTTTTTTCTTTAGTAAAAAAAAAAAAAGAAAATGGAGAACTGCTTAACTTTAACCGCTGCCGAGCCTGTACTACAGCACTTGGAGATCTTCATGTGACTGAGGTGGCTCTGTTCAAAAAGTTCAGAGTGAAGATTTAATCTCTTGTATGGTGGAGAGGCAGACTGGAGTTTGAACAACCCCAGAGACGACTGAGGACGTAGGACAGTTGAACACTGCGTTTTTGGGAATAATTCAATTCAACAAGACAGGTGAACCTTAATGCAGGGATCACAAAAAAATGACTATTTGTTATCTTGGGTCTCTTTCAGGGCAGAAGAGAGTTTATGGATCAAAAAAAGGGTCTTTATTATAGCAACAGAAAGGCAAGGTGGCATTTGGGCATTTGACAAAGAATGGTGAGGAAACCTTCCAGCCAACGAGACACTATAAAGAGATTTATTTCACTTGACAGAGCAATACTGGGAAGGGATATGATCAGCGCAGCTTTGGCCTATCACAAGCCATTTCAGGGAGAGCAGGCAGCGTGATAGTTTCTACTACATAAAGGAAATAGATGCTCTGGGAAAAGAGAAAAGGCAACAACACATTAGGGACACGAAACAAAGTGGACTTGAATTCGAGTGAAAAAAGCCCTGCAACAAAAATTAACACAAGAATTTTCTGAAGAAGAAATTGGTTATATTGACAGCAGTGAGCTGACATCAGTGCCCTCTTTACAAACCATTTCCCTTACTGTAAGGAAGAAGATTAAAAATGGGTTTGATACAGCCTGAAGCAAAGAACCTTTGACAGATAAAACTATCCAGAGCATTCTGCTGAAGAATGCAGTGTGCTGTTTTCCACTTGCAGCATGACAAATCACATGAGGAAGAGAGAGCAGAAATAAATCCATTTCACCCCAACATCTCCCTGTAGAACACTGCAGTGCCGGCAAAGCTAACCAGTACTTTATTATTTTTCCTGTCTACACTTTCCTTTCAAAAAAAACCAAACCAACCCAATAAACCAAAAAAAAAATATGTATCCCAACAGCCACCATTACAAGTATATTAAAATATTTGCTGGATATGGCTTTGTATTCACAATTCTCTGTTCCAGCAGAAATTGCGAGTGCTCTTTTTCTATAACTAGAGACAAAATTACCAATGTGATGCATTTGCTTTTTCCTCCTTTTTTTTTTACCCGGACTTCCCTTTGCAGTAAAGGAATAACGTTTCTCTGAATAACCACTTTTTGTTGCCTGGGGGGATTCTCAGCAATGTCTTCTAGAAGCAATGCTCTGGTCCACAGCAGCAAAATGGAACAATGCCCTTATTTTGCATTTCATGTGTGTGCCCGAGATGATTTGGGATGGGGTACTTCCATCTATGTTCGCTGTTGGAGATCCGTCTAGACAAATAGTCTCAAATATCATCGCATCGGGCTCCTAAGGAGCTCCCGCACAAATCTTCTTCATAGGTGCTAAAAAATTCAATGGCCACCCAAAGAGGCACTGAACTTTGGAAAAGCATTCAGCAGATGTTTTCCATGCAGGTCAAAGCCTCGCCCATGTGCTCTGAAGACCATACAAGATTAAGCGAGGTCAATACAAGCTATTTTGCTGGTGGCAAAATCTGAAAAGACCAACCCCAACCTTTTAAGTGAGGAAGCCACAGAGCCCGTGATGTTAGCAAGGAAATGAAAAGGAGGTTTCTAAGACCTCTTTGCCACAGGAAGGCACACAGGTATTTTGGGATGACAACTCAATCTTATTTCCCTACACTGCAATACAGACGACGCATCACTGCCTCCAAAAATCATATTTAGGGAATCCAATGCAAATCCAGCTCAGGTTTTTTAATTTAAACAATGGAAAAGCAAAGCTTTGAGAGGGAAAATGCCTCAAGGTGTTCTGTTTAGCAGACTGGATGACAGAGGAAGCAACACAAGAAAGGACCACTCCATGAGAAGTGAATTAAAGAGAGCTGACGTTAAACACATCTGGTAGCCTCAGATTAATTCCTGGCAAAATCAACATCACAATAAGCAATTTCTACCTTTCCTTCCACCGAGGAAAGGCTCAGGTATGTGACAGCAGAGGATTTCAGGTTAGCAACTGAAATATTTTGACAGAGCTCTGTAGGGAGGACTATCCACTGCTCCAGGCAGTGATTTTCATCTCTTACCAACAACAAATGAACTATTTTTTTTTAATGTATATCAACACTAGCATTTCAGTGAAGATCTATATCTCCCTCTGCTGAACAGATGAAGGGAACAGCAGCCTTGATGGGAACCGCCAACTGGGTTTTTAACCTTTGTATTCAACAGATTCCCTATGGCTTGAAGTTAGAGATGACATTTGCCAGGTTATGGATAATGGTCTTTACACGCTGGGGACATTTTTTTACTGACTTGTCTAAAGCTTTTGACACAGCAGCCCATAAAACCTCCACCCTAAATAACTTGTCTCATATTAAGGAGAGAAGGAAGAGACATAAAACATTAGAGATTTTAATCAGTTGAGAAAGGGCTCTGATGGGAGGGGGAAGAAAAGCAGATTTCTCTAGAACGCCTTTGAAACTTTGACCTTTATGGTTTTAAAGAGCTACAGAGATTTCTCACAGGAATAAGGGATAGCTGGTTTTTGTGCAATTCAGAGATTGCCATCTATCAGACTGCTGGAGAAACAAAGTACTCAGTACACATAATGAAGATTTACTAATATTACAAAACCAGTGAAGACAATAGCAATAACAACCTGCTGGTTTTTTAAGAATTCACTCTTTACGTCTGAAAGAGAAAAAAGAATTATGTACTGTTCAGACTCTTAATCCAGCTTTCCTTCTTGATTATGTAACGTGCACAACTCTATATGCACTAGTGCATGCAGACCAATGTTCAAAATGAGTTTTAAAACACCCAGAACACGTGAAGAACAGTCATTTTACAGTAGAAAGCGCTTCAACCTATGGTAATGGACTACATCTCTGAGGACTGGAAGCTTCTCAGATGAGCACCAGGAGTCTTATTTCTACCGTGACTGTCGGATGCATCTTTCAAAGCCAAAAGTACTACATCACTTGCTGAACAGATCTCTCCCTGTTCAAGATATTTGTTGTACATAGTATTTAATCTCACTGCAAACCCATGTCAGCTCTGGTTCTTGAGTGACCCAACGTTCAGCAGGTCACAGAGCGAAAGGGCAGCATGATCAGATTCCCAGGGACCACATGCTCCAGGAGGTCAAGATCATGAAGATAAGGGCTCAAGGCATTGAGAAAGGTAGATATAAATAGGAACATGCTCCCAAAGATTTTAGGAGTGCATTTATGAAGTAACAGCATCAAGATTTTTGTCAAATCAGTAAATGTCATACAAAAAGAACCAAACCAGCTTCATAGCAGCCAAACTAGCTCTACAGAATGCACAGGCTGCTGCTACACACATTACGATACACAGCTAAGGACTCAGTCTGCCAAATTATCAGTCAAACCTGATTTTGGTCCAGAACTACATTTTGCTTCACTAGCCTGAGCAGATACAAGCCTTCTTTTACGAGGTTCCAGAGCTGGTCATCTGATTACAGACCTGAACTGCCCTCAAAGCAGACTCCATTGGAAGAGACAACAGATATTAAATATCGTGTCACAATTGCTAACATTCAAACTTCAGATAAAAATGCTTAAACCAAAACCCAAAAGCTCTGGTGGCGTATGCAGACAAGGAAGTAAACGCAGGGAAGTACGCGATAATACACAGGTATCCGACATGGAAAAGAGGCAGCGTGTGCTAACCAGGCAATAAGTCATGTGAGGTTGGACTAGATTTGCAGAGATAACTATACTCTAACTTTGGCATCTTCTTGATTCAATTAGCTATCAGTGCCTTTTTAGAGGCACTCCTCTCAACCTAGCCCAAGCATTCAAAAATGCTCCTCTTAAAAACACGTGCAACGCTTACATGCTCAGATACTGTGAAAAGGTGCTTTCAGGATGAGAGCCCACACAGTATTTGCAGGTAACATTTTCCTACACAATGCAACAATCTTTACCAGCTCGTATGGAAAGAGTAGTGCATGTTACAAAGTCTAAGTGTTCATAGTACCCAAATAAAAGGCTGGAAGAGTTAATCTACACAGCAGTCTGCACAGGAGATAACACAGGAAGCCATTACAGACAGTGTCATTCCAACAAGCAATTCCTCTAAACGAGCTACCAGAAAAACGGCAGCTTTGGAAACTGCCAAGATTGGAAAGGATTAAACTCCAAGGAATAGAGCAATAGCTAGTAGCAAGAGCAATTTGGCATTCTGAAGAAAAGATGAATCTTGGAGTTGCCTATTCTGTTCCCGAATTTCAAGGCTCATTTAAATTTTAATTTGAATTTTGTAACATTGACTAAATGACTTCTACACCAGTCGGAAGACAAAATGTTCAGGAAAAGAATATTTAAGCAAACAATTAGCACACTCATTTCTGCTAATGACAGATTTATCCTTTTCTCCAGAGAATCAAATGGAGCTTTTCAAATTCATTTTATTCGTTCACTTGTTACTGAAGTGTGACAACCTCTGGGATAAAGTTTGGAAATTCCCCATAGGTCTTTATATTGTTACTCACTATTCATTGCAAATGCTTTATCCAATGCAAGTAAGACTACTTTTTCTGCACAGCTAGAAGAGCTATATAGGCTGTTTTTTTCTGATGCTGCTGTGAAATTTGCCTGTATAACGTGTCCTGCGTGCCTATGAGTGATTTCATGTCCCTTCCTGATTTCCTAGGAAGCAGCTGCAGCAAGGCAGGACGACACTGTGCAGTCAGTGTCTGGCTGACCTGGTAGCATCTGATCTGATGTGCAGATACAGGTAAGTCAGGTTAACTGCAAACATCGTAGGCTTAAACGCCATGGCACAGCTGCAGCTGTCCTGCAGAATGGGATCTACCCACCAGTGCCAGAAACGTTGTCTTCACCAGGATGGCAGAATGGTTCAATACTTCCAGTTACATCCCAGCATCCAAAAGGAGAATAACTTTTAAGTTAAACCTTCAAGATGGTGTTCTAACCTAAAAATCCCCTCTAAGCTCCGTGCTTCCCCCACAATAAACATTGTCAAGGCAGAAATATGATCACAAACACACTGGCCAAAAATACAGATGCCTCTGAACGACTCTCTGCTAATGGAAGTGCTGTAGATGCTTTCAGAAGTTACAACAGAAGAAACATTTGCAATGAATTCTGGAATGAGTTTAAATCATAAAGCAACAAGCGTGCACTTGGACCTTGTCACAGACCTTGGCCCCTACTCCCCTGCCAACAGCCTCGGAGAGGTTTCCTGAAGGAAGATTTTTGAATAGCTGCAAAAAGAAAAGACACCCTTCAAGTAAAGTTTAATACAAGAAACAGGCAAGTCCTGGACTGCTGCATGCCACACTGATTTCATAAAGGTTGAATTTGGAGCACTGCTGTGAAGTTTTTCCACAGGCTTTAAAGAAACAGCAACCTTTCTCCCTGCCTTTGCTCAATTTGTACGCTTAAGGTAATCTTGTAGCTTAAGCCCAAAGAAGCTGCCTAACTCCACCCTAAACATGTCACATATTCAGACAAATAGATCCTTTCTGAGTCACTGCAGGCTTTCAATAGAGCTGAGTACTTACCCGTGAGAATATATTAAAGTAAGACGTCGCTTTCGGCTGGAAAACATTAATTCGCTTCCAGAAAGAGGCATACTGCCTTCTTGGTCATTAATATCACATCATTCTTCTGAGCTGAGTGACAAGCCAGGCAGTCATTCAGATCTGCGGTAGCATGAAAGGCTAACTCTACAGAGGGATGTTTGGAAAACAGAAATCACTGCTTCAGTTACTGCAGCAGAAAAATCAATATTTCACTGGACAAGGATGGTCTCCAAAGTGGTCCCGCTTGGCCACCAGGCACATTAGCAAAATTGAATGATGCTGATAAAGAAGCCACATGTGACCTCGAACTGTAAGTGCGTCAGGGTGATGCAGGGATCTTAAGGGAGGTGTAAATAGTTGCAAATGAAAACAAAACTGTTGACATAGCAACTGGAGTTCTTCGGCACGTTGGGTGTTGTGGATCGGTATCATTAGCTTTGTGGCCATTCAACAATGAAAGAAAGGCAGCAGCATTCAAAGCCAGAGCAGGACGACATTGTGTAACGTGGCTGATGGTGCAGAGGGAAGATCTTTAAAAAGCATAAAAAACCTGCTGGGGAAGGGCAAAACCATATTTGAAGGAAGAGCACTTCACTGGGAAATGCTCTTGCTCAGTGTCACTGTACAAGTAGTGAAGGGAATAAGGAGGAGAGACAGAGCAGGCAAGAAAGGGGAGAAACCTCAGGACCAGGAGGAGACCTCATGTTCAGCAAGGATCCATCCCGTAACAGCTAACGCTGATCTCAGTCCAGGCTGCCAAAAGCCTGCCAGGGGCTGGCAGAGGTGTTCTATGATCAGGGCATGAGCTGATCCTGAAAAAAAGGCAATTCAGTTTTGGCTACACCATTGCCAGTACGGAGGCAGAGATGGAAAACCAAATTGCAAGTGTTTAGGAGGGAGCATTCCCAGTGCTGGTAATCTCAGACTCTGAAGCTGGAAGTAGTAGAAGCAACATTTGTTTTTCCTGCCCTGGTCACTTCATCTGAACCCACAGTCAAGAGTTTGTGACAACGCAGCGACGCTCTCTGGAGACCTGATCAAGGTTAAAACTAATCCAGCAAAACCTTAAGCTCTGACCACACCGGAGCTGTTTTGTTTCTCTCCTCTGTCCATCTGTACTCGTTTGCTGCTTCCACTTATTTTGTGAAGCTCCTGGAGCACAGGTGGTCAGTCCTGCTTCTCTGCAGCCCTGAGGAACCCCTTTCACCCCCTAATCCAATCTGCTAGATTTGTGGGTCCTACAGGCAAAAAAAACATAGCATGCGAGAGAATGATGCCTCTAGTGTAAGAACTTGGGAATCTGAAGTTTTGATGACATGAACTCTGCATAATATATGGGAAATAAAAGGTCAGTGGTAGCTGCTGACAGTATTACAGCATGCTGGGAATAAAGCATCACTACTCTCAATAGCTACGCTGAGCTCACCAGGGTTAGCAGACAGGCTGATCTCACCCAGACTGCACAACTTGGACATTCAAGCCGCAAACTGCATGCATTTTCAGCCCCCTTTAAAAAAAGGTAGGGAAAGGGCACTGTTAGAAAATATATTGGCTGAGGGCATCAGTGCTATTGCTGAGGCAGAACAATAATAACTTCAGTCATGATTTATATAGCTAATTTCAGGATAAAACCCTATCTATTTTTAAAAAGAGGAAAAGACCACAAAATTACCTGATTTCGTATTCGGCTGTGATTACAGTTTATACTGCCCAATGTTTCAACTCAGTAAGCATGCAAATAGAATATTTTATTAAAGTAACAGACAAAAGGGATCTTTTCTTCTTTATGTCCCTCTCCACTGCCACAGATTTTATCAGGCTGCAGCCAGACGCGCTAGCTTCCCTCTCACCTGAAGTACCTGTCTGATTTTAAGAGAATTATTTCCCAAACCAAACACCCATTCCTCTCTTGTATAGGCTCTATTTCCAGTTTATTGCTCATTTGTTCTGTTTTAAGCTACCAAAACGATCTTTTGGTCATCTAAAAGCTTTCAGAGTGAAGAGCCCAGAAAAGAAACGTATATATCATCCATATTAGATGGTAATCCTGGGATTTGTTTCTATAGTGGCAACTAAAGTACGGTTTTCTTTGGCATTGGAAGCCAACACAGTAGTCTCCACTAAAGGAAAGCGTTCCATATGGAGATACACAACCTAACAGCACTTTTGACTATGGGTACATCTAAATCAAAGCCTCACGGCAACTCCTTCCATAATGACTACTCACATTTACCAACAGCTATACTGAAGCACAGAGGGCTGGACTGAGACATCCACATCAACCCCAATTCCAACCAACATCATGTCCTTCACAGGACAGGGCAGTCACTTCATGTTCTCCTGCTGCTGCTAAGGATGGGCAGGGACCTGCAGAGGAACTCGGTAGAAGGTGGAAAGAAAGGGATGTTCTCCATAAAGGAGGAGCGGCACGATATGAACAGCAGCGAGCAGTCGAACCGAGTCAAAGTGGTCTCATCAGGAGGAAAATCACAGCCAAAGCTGTTGGAGCAATAACCCGTTTCACTGACTGTGCCACCGGGTTTGCAGCATGGCGTTGCGTCAAAATCCATCATTGCAGTGCTTCGGTTCACTCCTTTTATTTGACGATACAGCATGCAAATTGGGTAGTGGTGGAAATGCTTTTTTAAAACAAAGATCTCTGGTTCAGGATTACTTACAGAGCCCTGAAAGCTGTGGGTATGTGACTGTGGGTACCTACAGAGCAGCATGGCTGAGAGATGCAGCCAAGGGCCAGGCTGCCATCACACCCAGCACTGGACATGCAGAAGTGGCTCCTCGAGCCCAAAAAGCCATAGTTTGGGGACTGGAGATCCTCAATGGATGGAGGCACACAGGGAACAAAAGGGCAATGAGAACACTTCAATCGACGGCTGCACCAGCTCATATACCTCCTACCACTTGTTTTGGTAGATCTCTGTGGGACTTCTAAGTACCTTCCTTCCTATTTGTCTGTAAAAGGGAGTTCTAAAATTGGAAAAAAGCAAGAGAAAGTGCAAAGGTACATTTCAGTATTTTATCCATGCACAACAATGTGAAACAGCATCACTGGCAGAGGTGAGCTAACAGTCAAGATTTTACTAACAAATGAGAAGGGTTGTGCAAACTGGAGACAGAGTGGAAAGAACCTTAAGATAGCCATCCTATTTCTGTGGAGAACGCGAAGGGAGAAAGAGCACAGAGATTCAGAGATGCTGGTCTAGCTGAAACATCTGATCAGGAAAACCCAGTCCTAGAGGCATTCTGAATGAGATGGCTGCAAGAAGGCAAGATGCATTTGTCAAGGTCAGAGGAAAATGTTTTCTTAAGCCAGATGTAAAGAAAAAGAATTTATGAAAAGGTGTTTCAGTTTTATGGATGGTTAAGAAAAACTCTCAAGAGAAGAAAAAACAGGAAATGAAACTTCAAAAGAACCCCATAATTTCAAAATATTAACACTGGAAAAAAAATCATCCTTGCAGTCAAAATTGCATTGCTAAAGCAAGGCATGCTAGCTTGCAAGCTATTTGGCATACAGAGAAAGGGGGGGGGAACTTAAACATGTATGTTTAGTAATTTACCAATGGTATATGAAATCAATTTTCTTCCTCCTTTTATATCTCAAATATTAAGTACAAACACTTTTCCCCCACACCAACTATTTCATCAATCGCTCACCTTATCAAGTCCCAAGTTATAAATACATATACATGCAAATGCATACACACACATATATAGCATTAAGTTCCATCAAATCAACGAATAAAACAGAGATCATATAAAGGAGCCGCACTTCTGCCTGAATACGGCATAAAATTGTGTTGGGTGTGCAAAGCTAGAAAATCTCTACTCTTTTACCATTGAATAAATCCCTGAAAAAGTAATTGAAACATTAATTTTCCAAACTGAAAATCCATTGAGTGTGTGAATGAACCAAGGCAGAGGTAGGACAGCTTTCTAAAATTGCCTACCGCGCTGGTCACTGAATTATGGTTCAGTGTTTTGCCCTGGTCATCTTTATTTCTGTGGGGAGGAGGCAAACAAGAATGGCCAGATCAGTGTGCCCAATCTCCCCCTCCCCCTTCTTTTATTTAATAGTACTCAAGGAAACCAGCTTTGACTCTTCCTTTATTGATTTTATAGCCCATGTGACAAATTACTCTATTTACAAGTTATATTGCTTTTTCCATAGACTAAATGAAATTAGTAAACAAGACTAGCTGAAATGAGTCTCTGATGAAGAAGGAAAACCTTTTGTCTCCATCACAATGCATTAAACAGGACTGTTTGACTACACAGAATATGAATCATAGAATCGCCAAATGGTTTGGGTTGGAAGGGACCTTTAAAGGTCATCTAGACCAATCCCCCTGCAATGAGCAGGGACATCTTCAACTCTATCAAAGCAGGCACTAACTCTTATTTTTTGCTGTGGCTTTTTTCGTAGGAGTTCAGAAATAATGTTTTCCAGCACCCCGGAATTTATTTTAATTTCATCAGCTGTTTTTTCCACATGTATTTACGGCTGAAAGATCAATTAGAATTCCTTCGTGGGAAGTCATTCCCATCAGTTCAATTACTCCGTGTAATTGTTTCAGCAATCATAGTTAAATATCCATTTTAATTTTTATTTAGAGACTCAATTACCAAGCATCAAGCAGATGTAAACACTTCTAAAATTTTATCTTCTCTCCCTCCTATGCCTTCCTCCCCAGCACAAATACCATTTTGCCCACCAGCATTCTCTAAATCATAAAAACGCACGTGTAGTCATTTAAAACCTCCATATAACTCCTAGTGCTCCCCAACGCTTCTTTCTGAAGCACAACCGTTAAAGATGAGCCCACCATGGTTTGTCAGGCACGAGCACTCCTGTCTGCCTCCATCCCATGCACCCTCCAGCTTCAAAAGCCTTCATGGATTTATCCCCCCTCTGCCTTTCAGGTGGAAAAGAACCCCAGTTACGGATTTATGGAGAAGAATTCTCTTTCACGGTGCTTTATTCATCTATTTTAATCAGCAGCTGATCCATTTGGAGCTGGTGCTCTCATCTTTCCCTAGAGCCTTTCACAGACAGTCCCTTTCATTCAAATGCCGCTAGTAGGTATTGTAATTCAATTCTGTTCTTCCATGTAATTCACTAAACTTCAGCAAGACGCCTGTCAAGCAAGTCAATATTTTACACTCCAACTTGAATCCATTTTTTGCAGTGTATCAAAATGCAAATTTATCTTTTCCTCCTAGGAGTCACAATCTAAGCAGAACCAGCCTGGAAATGGCAACATCTAAACGAAATGGCAAACCAGCGGTTGCAAGAATGATCAACGTATCTCCTGAAGTCCAGAGATAGCAGATGTTGTCAGAACAGCTAGTTACAAGTGCATTAAAACCCCCAGAGGAGAAAGAAAATGCAGAGTTGGTTAAACATTTATAGGTACCTCAGAGTTTCAGTTGCTGCATGCATAGCATGATACGGTTTCCTCCCAAAGCGATACCCGCTCTGCTCTCAAATCTTTTTATCATCACCAAGAACTATTTAATCTAAGTGAATAAAAGGCTCATCGTGCCTTCCCCACTGACTACTTCAAAAAAAACCCCCATTAACAGCGATGCTTTGCCCAGCCTAAGAAAAGATGAGCCCACCCACAGGGACTGTAGCGGCAGCTATGGGAAACATGCACAGTCACTGTTTTACAGCACGCCTCAGGTAAAACCAGTTAAAATTCCCAGTATGGCTTTGTAGTATTTACAGAGCAACGCTATAAATCAGAAAGAACAACTATCATCATGTTAACGCATTAACTTTGCTGTAAGCCTCTCGAAGCTGAGCTTTGCCTGGTTGCCTTAGTGATCTCAATAAACACACCAGGCGACTTGCTTTCATGAGCTTTTATCTCCCAGAGAGGCACCCAAATTAAAGAGTCAGGCTGTAGGATGAAGTTGACACTCAGGTATCACGATGTCTTCTGGGTGACTGCACACTTAAAACACCTCTGATTAAGACTTCTCAGCTGCAAAGATACTTCAGCTCTGGGCACAGCAGCCAAATTCACATCTTTAGGGGGGAATAAGAAACAATGGAAGGAAGAAACAGTATCTCCCTGTTCAAAACACTTTGTACCTACCTGCACAGCCAAAAGCTAGGTGATACCTAGAAGAAGGGCTGAATTTAACACAACACACGTTAGCCTTGGCCTCGATGCTTGCTACTGAGTTGTCCAAGTTGGTAGACCACAGCTTCACTAGAAAAACAGAAAAAGAGAAATCAGTTAACAAAAACCACCACCACCACCAAAAGCCAACCTCATCTGGAAGGCATAACATCTAGCTATTTCATAAACAAGATTCTGAAAAGCCTCAGATATCAAGATGTTGGTGATTATAAAGGGTCAGTTGCTGCTGATGACTGGTAAGTTTGAGAACGTTCTCAAGTGCGCACTGTAAATACTCTGCCGACCTCTACACTCACAGGAGATGCTGAAAGTCCACATCCTGCACAGCTGACAACACTGGAGCAGGTGACAAACCACTTGTTAAAATCTCAGCATTTAATGCTATGGGATTGCAGATTCATATGAACAAGAGCAGGAAACTTGCAGCCTTTTTGTTCCTTCACCCCTAGCTGGGATGTGAGAACGTCATGCTCCATGGCAGAATTGCTTTGCACAGAATAAATACACCTAATTGTAGGCTTGAGCACAGTGACTGAGAACAACTTGTTTTATTCCTGGGAAACTGGCACAAACAGGAAAGAAATCGGTACGCTGGCTTCCTATGATGATTTATTTCCTTGGTACAAGGAACTCAACTATTCTATGAGACTACAGTGCGAACATGAAGCTTGGTGGTAGAGACTGAGCTGTTTCCCCAGGTACCCACATCAGTGCTTCACAAGACAGCCAACAGAAAACACCATCGACTTTTCAAAGGCAGCCTTCCCCACTCTTCACAAACACTTCAGGTACCATTTAACCTTAAGGAGGAAGAGTGCCAAATGCTCCCCATGTAGCCAACCTTACTATTAAAAGTTCCAGATGAAACACGTTGCCCTGAGCCCACGCGAAGGGGCAGCACACTGGCATCGAGTTAGGCCTACAAGGCAGGCTTAAGACTTAAATGTTCTCCCTCTCCTTGATGAGTGGCTTGTGCTGTGCCCGAATATCACGATCCATGTGCTGAGGTAGGATGCAGAGCAAGCTGAAGCCCATGTTTGAATGCACAGGAGCTACATGAAGGCTTAATTCCCTGAACAGCTGCCGCGAGCTGCCTGGGCTGCTTCAGATTTGTGGCCTCTGCTCTCTATTTACAGAAAGCTCCCTTTGGAGGTGAAGCGAGCAAAACCAGCAAAAGAACAGGAATCTGCGGTCAATGAATGAGGCAAGTGGGGTTTTGATGTCTCCCCCACCCTTTGAGGAGCCCTCTGTATCACCTCTTGGTCAGTTGCTCCCAGGAGCTTTGAAGAAGCAGCAAGGCTTCCACATGGATTACTCAGGGGTGTTTTAGATGGCTAAGGAAAACAAGGAATGCAAGCAGAAAAGTGCACCTACTTTTTAATAGTATGGCAAACAACAAAAAGCAATGAGATCGTGCTATTTCCGACCATACCTAGGAGAACTGCTTCAAGGATGAAGGAAATACACAACTGTGCAGAGCTCACTAAGGAAATCAATTTAAATACAGCACTGTGTGGGTATCTGACAGCTGCCTGGAACCATTCTAAAGCAGCACACACATATACCAGAAATACAAACACTGATGCATATTGTACTTGCATATAAGCATTATGTAGAATTCAATGAAAACAGCACTCACCCTGCTGTTGGTTTTCAGAAATAAAATCTATTCTCATTTACCTGAGCTCCAACATTCATCCTAAACATCTAGCTACATTTCTAAATGAAACCAACAGCTTTACAAGCCCGGCTTAAGGTGCTCTCTTCTCCCCAGTGAGACTGGATGATCTACCTCCTCCACTGTCTTTTGCGCTTGAGGACGGGGAGGGGAATGGAGCCAGAAAAGCCAATTTTGCAAAACAATACAATATTAGCATTTTGCTTTAATGAACAGACACCAAGAGATGTACAGTTTCAAGTTGCAGTAGAGGACATCAAGTTTATGGATGAGACTGTGTAAGAAGCAAACAATACCACGATTACAAGAGGACACTGCTGGCAGACAACATCGCCTCAACTCAAGGAATGCAGGGAGGTTACATGATCCCACAGTTCAGAGCGGTGTTCTGCCCAAATCTAGAATTAAAAACCGTACAAGGCTTGTCTTGAAGCCTTCCAACCAGGTATCAATATTTAAAGTCGCATCCAAAGCGGCCAAGTCTCTCCTTGACACCACCTCTAAAACAAATGGCCATCTGGTCTCAGTTTTGTAGCAAAAGCTAATTGAGGGCTCCGTTTCAACTTGGCTCCTTCTTTCATTCCAGTTTTCAGGTCATAAGCGGAGCCATTTAATCTGGTAAAGAGTCAACCTGCGTGTTCAAAGCCATCATAATATTCATTACAACTGACAGACACAGATTAGAGTCTGCAATTTCTGTGATCTAACTGCTGTGGGATACGCTGGGCTCCAATTATATCTTAGTCAGTGCCATAAAAAAGGATATATGTGACATATAACAACACGTAATGAAACATGTCAAGTTTTACCTGGAACTGCCCATTATTTTTTAAAAATAACTGACAGGTTAATAAAGCATAATTCATAAGGGTAGAGTTTATTTGCTGTAGCTTTCAGCAGTTTTGCTCAGGTCGAGGCAGTAATTATACGACACACAGATGTCTTGATAACACCTAGGATTGTGTTGATGAGACAAGCAACCATCTGAGATTGACTACTTCTAAAACACAAGTTCTTAAAGCATGTTTTCTAATTTCGCAGCTGCTGAGAGACATGTCTATGTGGCCTTAAAGTGATCATGTCCCTATATTGGGCACTTGTGAGGCTGCATGTGAAATCCGAATCGTGGGTTGTTCAGTTTTAGGCCCCTCAGCACAAGAAGGACATAAAGAGTTGCAGAAGCATGTCCAGAGGAGGGCAATGGAGCTGGTGAAGGGTCTGGAGCACAGACATTACGGGGAGCAGCTGAGGGAACTGGGATTGCTTGGCCTGGAGAAAAGCAGGCTGAGGGAAGACTTCATTACTCTCTTCAGGTCCCTGAAAGGTTGTAGTGAGGTGGGTGCTGGTCTCTTCCAAGTAACAAGCGACAGGATGAGAGGAAGTGGCCTCAAGTTATGCCAAAGGAGGTTTAGATTGGATATCAGGGAAAAATTCTTCACTGACAGAGTAGTGAAACACTGGCAGAAGCTGCCCAGGGCAGTGGTGGAGTCACCATCCCTGGAGGGGTTCAAAAAGCGTGTAGACTGGCACTTCAGGATATGGTTTAGTAGAAACGGTGGGGTTGGGCTAATGATTGGACTGGATGAGCTTGGAGGTCTTAAAGATTCTATGATTCTAAGCAAGAAGATGCCTCCAGAACAGCTTTTTTAGTTTAAAATGTTTAGGTCTTTACAAGATACTTTTTATTTGGTTGGAGCTTTAAACCAAATGTGTAAGTTTATAAATCCATTTCCTATATATCAGTTCCCTGTCTAAACATTGACTGAAAGAGGCAGAAGCCTGTATTGCAATAGCTGAAGTTGTCGATGCACGCAGTTGGTTAGCTGATAGGAAGGATACTTCATCCAGCCTGTCATTCTTGAAACTCTTATCTGGTCGTGTGATGGAGAGGCTGCTGTTCCTGCAAGAAAGCTGTAAACCAGGAAGAGGATACTGCTACCAGAAAAGTCATTTGCACAGATTTGAGGAATCCCTAGGGAAGAAGGAAGCTGCTGAATTGTCCTGCTAGGCAAAATTTTTGACCCACTTTTCAGCCCCTGCTTTGTGCAGGTCAGGAGGATGATGTAAACGCATGGCTGTTAGCAGGCCAGGACTATAAGACACAGACAGACATTTCAGTTGGTATTTTAACTAGCTACATCTTCTTGACCTTTCAAGGTATTCCCGATTGAATCCAACAACCTCCAGGAAACCATCGAACTTCCTTTAGTCAGGAAAATGAGCAAACCGAAAGTTCAACCTGATATTTCAAGAGCAATAAACACATATGCTTCCATTTGAAGTCAGCAGAAGCTGAAGAAGGTAGGTATCACTGAACATAAAGCCCCAAACAATCCTCTGGAAGTCCTCAACAAAGCTGGGGAGCAAACTCTGATGCACAGCTCTCAGCTTAGTTCCTTCTCTTAAAGACCGTCCTCTTTTTTTTTTTTAAAGCAGTCAACCTTGAAAATCTGCTTTGCCCCAGTGAATTCAGGGACATTGCAAAAAATAGCTGTAGGGTTCACACCCCTGGTCTCACTTAGCAGGGCTGCATGGAAATTACTTTCCTTACGTGTAATGAAACAGATCCTTGCATTCCTCCCTGCCATGAGACATTGATAAGTAACCACTTGCTCCGGCTCAGAGCTCTCAGCTGCTCCTGTTCTGCTCCACCAGGAAATAGAAAAGGGACTGTAGTTCATAAAAAAGACGTAAAACCAGGACTCTTTCTTCAGTTGGATTTGTCAGTACTGTTTGTATCCCCTGAACTTCAAGAACAACCGCAGAGCAGAGAACAAATACTTCACCACTCCAGAACTGATTTCTAAATGGAGACTTAAATTTTACTCACATGGCATCACAACACATTTCGCTCCATCTCACGTACTAACCTTACCATAGTCATTCAGCCACATTCCCAATCCAGAACAGACAGGGAGGCTGGACTGAGAAACAGCTGTAAATCATTAGCTAAGTGCACTGGCTCCAGCCCCGTCCTGGCACTTCAATAGCATCATTTTGCCTTCGCAAAACTAAAGAATCTTTTCTGCTCAAATAACAGAAATTCACCCTTTCTTACTTACATGAGAATCATAGCTCCTGCCATTATTTTGTGAACAAAAGAACTGAAATTAAGACTGTGCCACTTCCCCAGGCTGCTTGTAGTACAAGTAAATACTTCAATTTTGCTCACTGCTGTCCAGCTGGCGTACACCTCTGTGTCCCTATAGACATATGCAACTACCTTTGCCCCTTTAAAAGGGAAGGGCACGACAACTGTAGATAAAAAGTAAGGTTTTCATACACACAGTAGTTACTTCAAATACAATAATGACTTCATGTTCTCATTATCTGCTATTAAGGTAGAAAGATCTCCCACAAATAAGCATCCTGGATTACCTTCATCTAACAATGAGGATAATGCAGAACCCGAGGCCCAAGGATGCTGTTTCTAACTGTATCAGCATCATTTTATCCCTAATAGCACTCCATTCGTTAGCACCCCCTTTGCTGTGCCTGAGCCCAGGCAGAGACAGCTGTGAAGCACCCATGGTAGGATTTTTCATCTAAGAGCTCCTTTCCCAACACACATCTACTGAGCATACCAAGTGCTTTAAAAAAAACAGCTTCCAACTTGAAAAGACAGAGGAGAGACAGGCAGATACGCAGGCGAGCAGGAAGAACCAGCAAAGCTGTCACATTTTTGCTGGCTTGTCCTGATCACTTGACAGGAAAATGTTCTAGCTGTGCTTTCCGGGGAAGCACGGTGGGATTAGCTCCAGTGGCTCTGGTCACACCGAGATCTGTCCGCATTGAGATTGCTTGTTAGAAAGCCCAGTGTGGCCTCACACGCACAGAGACGTAAAAGAGGACGGGAAGTGTACAGAGAACTTGGATTTGCCACCAGATGCTGTACCTGGCCAAACATGTGTTGTATGTACCAAAAGCTGGCCAGAACCCAAACTCCTGAACATAAGCAGAAAGACAAAAACGTCAGAGAGGTTTGAGTTATGACAACTCAGCACAGGTGTCAACTTTTCCTCACATTTAGCCCTTTCCACGTGATCACTGAAGTGGACGTTACAACATTAATTCCTTTACTACTATTTTACTTTTACTACTATTTTATTACTTCACTCTGTACCTTAATTCTAAACCATTATTTCAAATACTTTCATATGTTACATATGCAAATCACAGGCAAACCATGACAGAAGTCAAAAATAAAATGTACCAGCCAAGTTTTATTCACCAAAATCCCACTGCACCTTCAAAAGACCTTTGTGAATTGAAATGCGAGTTATGTACATCTGCCGACTTTATTACAATAATTTTAAGTAAACATTACGCTTTTAGAAACGATTACTGAAGAAGTGAGGTGTTAAAACTAGAGACGGGAGCCCTGCTTGCAGCTGGCTTTGCAAAACCGGACAACTTGTTAACATGCTAATAAATGCATGTCTACCTGGCAGATAAGCTTTTTCAAATGCATAGCATGAGTGGAGAGCAACGTGATGAAGAGGCTGATAATTTACAAGGTGAATGTTCATTCCTGCTGCATTTAAAGCACACAGAAAACAGCCTTGACTTCCACCAAAAAGAGTAGGAGAGGGAAGGTATCAAAAACGTTTTAAACCCACCTTAAATATAAAATAATCATTACAGCTAGACTTTGTAAATGGAATTACCAGCTACATTAAGGCTGCCAGATGCAATTGAGGAACACTTATACAGCTTTCTTTTGAAACAGAATTTAACAGCATTTCAGAGAGGGGAGCGGCTTGCAAGGTTTAATATTTATGAAATATTAATTTATCATTTCAAAGCAAGTGACGAAGAGCTCCATCCACAGCTCTATCAGCCCATCTCGGAGCTGAGCTCCACTGACTATGGAAGGAACTCTAAAGCTCTTGCTGCTTAACAGCTCTAATCTGATATGGTAAACGTATTACAGATAAAATCTTGTTCATTAGGGATGAAGTACACTAAATATCACTTGGTTCTATGTTTTTCTTTAGAAGGCTGGCATTTCTTACAAGATGAACATTTCTCTACCAGTATGTTGGGAAAGGGCTTGTCTTGACAGTTCTTCAAAAGCCCTTTGTCAGATGGGCCCCAGAATGTGGAAAGCTGAGAGTTGCTCCCAATGTTCCTGTTCAGCCCATCAAGCGACTCCATTAAGCTCCACGAAACACACGGCACCGTGAAAGTGGGAAGCTTCTCGGTGTGCAGTCTAACATACAGAGCTACAGGGGAAATTCCGCAGCAGGAATTTTTAACTTCTGCTTTTCCCCAACAACCTCATTTTTGAAAAATAAATACATGATGTTCTTTTGAAAGGCCCCAAGGCTTTAACTCCACAAGCTTAACTAATGTTAAAACACATTTTCCTTTGTTTAGTGTCCTGGAAAATGCCAGCTAGAGAGCATATTAACCAAAAAATGGGAACACTGCACCAAGACATCTTAATTATAAAAAACCCCTCTCCTTCTTTAATACCTGAACAGTTCAGTAATATCTTTACACATTACCACCCTGGTGTTGTACTTGACTGTTGTAGTCAACCATAATATTGAAGGCAGCTGAGGAATCAGGTACTCGAAATATCACATTATTGTTCCTCAAAGGGAACACATGAACTGTAAACCTTCTGCACAGAGACTGAAAAAGAATAATACCTTTGGCATCATCAGAGCCTGAAGCCAATAGCTTTGGGTCCATCAAGTTAAAGTCAACACTCCAGCACCTTTTCTCGTGCTCCTGTTTAGAAAAACAAGAAAAATATTGCAAGGGAGTGAACTGTAATCTGATAAAATATGAAAGAAAAAAAAAAAAAGACATGCTGTTTGGTATCAGGAGAGTCCTGGACAGAGAAGCTTACTGAGCACAGCAGTTTCTCAAAAAATCTCTTTTCTCCCAGTCAGACCAATGCTTGTAAGTATGCTAGGCATGACATAAAAGCAGAACACAGCAGAACAGAAATTTTAAAAACTAAAATGGATTTTTTCTTTACTTGAAAGAAAAAAGAAGATTTCAGGAAATATACATTAAACAACTGTTTTTGCAGCATGGTTTGAATGCCTGTGGTTCCACTGTATGCTACTTTTTATTCCTATTGTGTTATTAAACAAAACTTCTGGTGTGTAATCCCGTGTTTTTCCACTAAAATATTCTTTCAAGACGGCACACTCTCCCCCAGAACACAAAAGCTGTATTTACTATGCTGGCACACCCCACGTGGAAGCAAACCATTGCAATGAATGAGACTCGAAATTCAGTCAAACTCTTTGTTTAAAGCCTTCCTAGAGGCTTGCAAGATGATGACACGAAAAGCTTGCCAGGATAAAGTCACTAAAGGATTTCTAATACATGCGAAGCAGATGTCAGCACGCATGCCTCTATGCAAATCCACATAAAACATTCAAGTAATCTGATAGGAAGAAAAATGAGTTTGTTTTAACATAAGCAACAGCTGGTCCTCTCTAGGTTCATTATTCAGTCTCATAAAGAAATGCAAAATATATTTGAGAGGAAATCAGACAAGATTTTGTCCAGTATGATTTCTTTTTAATTGAGATATGCAAAGGATTAGTGAAAACAAGCGTTATCAAATGGCTAAAACACAATGAAAAAGTAAACAAGGGCTTAAACAGGAATGAAATCTTATGTTGAACTGTCAAGAAGGGGGAGCTGAAGGCTGGTCTGGATTTCATTCATTATCACTGACTAGTTTCAATGCACTGTGCCACCTACACAACAGCGTGCAGCACTTCCAGCTCCTCTCCAGTCTTCTCTTCCAGCCTCTTGTTGTGATCACAGGCCTCTCAGAATCCATTATACAGAAACAGGACAATGAAATTGCAGGAAAACACAAAATGCCAGAAAGTTCTCCTGAAGCAGGTTGAGCTCAGCCCACCCGCACGCATACGCTGCTCTGCCAAGCACAGGGCTATCAGGCCGGGATTCGCCTACCGCTCCACTCTCCCAGCCTCACCACTTAAGCCTGCATTTTGCTCTTCTGCTTTACGAACACCTGCAGCAGCAATCACTGCAGCAGGATTTTACAAAAGGCTTTTGACAAAGACTGAAGTGGAACAAGTATGGAGAGAGACACGTTTCTAAAGAAAGGCAAGACAAGCAACTTCCAGGAACTCATTTCTCCCTGTGCAGACTCCCTACCTGGAAGAAGCAGCAAGAAACTGTCAGCTGCCTCATGACTGGGACAAGAAGATACAGCTGCCTCCCTCAGAGGATACAGCTCAATAAAGCTGTGCAGATGAGACACATTTACCAAACAGGAGGAACATCCATTTCACCCCGCAGAATGCAGAAACCTATTGCTGGACTAGAAGCAAAATCTCAGGCTGAATACAGCTCCCCTGGTGTGGTCAAGTGTCGCTCACTGAGTGCATATTACCTGGTAGACCTTGGACCTTTGTCCTGTGAATCCATCCCACAGGATGACGGTGCCTTCATAGTCGCTGCTGGCTAGCAGGTTCTTGTGGTAACTACTCCAGCTGATACAGCTTGAAAAGAAAAAGAGCCCCAGTCAGTTTACGGTAAATCATACCTTAGGACACAGAAATCACTCTTGCAATATGTCAGGCAATTAGAGTCTTCACAAAGCACACAGCATTTGGTCAGGCCACCCCACTGAAACACTTGGGAAAGAACAAAACCAAAACCCACCAGAAAACAAAACCCAACAGAAAGACTACGAACCCTCTCTCATAAGCTAGAACAGCAGCTTTATTGGCCTAAGTGATGCTGTCTCAATCAATATGAAATGCTAAAGCTTGAGTTTGGTTTTTGCTTTTTTTTTTTTTTAACTTATTCATCTCTAATAGTGCGATGGTTTTGATATTCAGATTCCACACAAATTCTCACAGAGTTTGTGGTTTGACTTCTCAGCCTCCTGCACATAGCTGCTACTACTGTTCTCACCATAAAGACAACTACTTACCTAACAGAGCTATATATGTAAGACACAAAGCTGCACAGATGGTAAAACAACCTGTCCCTTAGCACAGCTATAACACTCTATACCTGTACTTATGTGCAAATGAAGTTTGACTTCGGAGAAAGCTACTTCCAGCTTTCTGCAGATGAGGAAAGACACTCCTCCCTTCCTATCCAGAAGGAAACTGCAGTTTGTTTAGGAGATGGTTCTGATGAAGAGAACTGCAAAATGCATTCCCTGGGTTTATATTTTAAACTGAATTAAGTAGCCGTGCAAAACTAAATGACAATTCCACTGCCAAACTCTAACCATCAGCACACAAAACAAGAGCAGTGACACTGCCAAGGCACATTCGTAGCGTTCTGGCACTATGCCTTCACTCTGACTCCCAAAAAATGTGACAGAGGTAAGGAAAATTTGTAATACTTGTTCCCCAATTTTCAGGCCATCTGGCACGAAAGCACACCAGTTGGTATCAACTGTGATGTGTGTAGCAGAAGCTGAACTGACAGAGCCGATTCGTGCAGGTCAAACAGCTCTGACACAGTTAACTAGATTACGGTAGCCTTAGTGCCAAGTTTTAACCAACAATATAAACTAGAAGTCCACGATTCTGTAACTTTTTAGTACTTTTGATCAGTGCAGCTAAACATTTGAATACAATGTAGGTACACAAAATCACGGGTATTATACCTTGGCAAATTCTTGGTTCCGCTATACGCTTGCATCCTCTTTTCCTCAGTGATACAGCATTTACACACAGAAAGAGAAAACCCTTTTCCTTTTTAAACAGTTATTTTTCAATTAGTTAAATAGCAGCAAGCACAACTGGTGTTCTGCCCCTGACTGTGGTCCAACTGCACTTACTGGGTGAGTTTTATAACTGCAGAGGGACTGACTAAGCACACCAACCACTAGTAAGAGCCCACCACTGGTTGGCTGTGTGGAATGAACAAGCTTATCTGAGGCTCTGGAGCAGCCAAATGATGGGAGGCAAGAAATTCAACTGTTTCTCGAAACAAATCTGAAGAAATATGAGGAAGGAATAAAAAGCTATTGGTGCTTGCATCTGCAGGAAACTTCAGAGGGATTCAAAAGACTTCCAGCTCTGATTTCCTCTGTCTGCACAAGTTCACCTGTAACTCACAGAAACAAGACAAAGTTGTCAAACAGTCGCAGCTTTTTGCAAGCCTGTCACACCACTGCTTGGAGAAAACCTTCAGGACACTCCTTCCCCAGTGGATCACCAGGAGCTTTATTTAGGATGGAGGGACATTTAACAACACTGCTTTCAACCCATCAAACATCGCTTCCTGTGTGCACCTTTACCTACAGCCTGTTCACACGCTTGCACATCACTTTCACAGAACAGCATCCCTTGGCTTTAAAACTTTGCATTCAGAAACTGAAAAAAGTTTCATTTGTCCAATATAACTCATTGCCTTTAACCACCACTCGCTAAGAGGACGATTGAGTCGATACAGCTCAGGCAAGGCTTTCCGTAGTTTCGCCTTTTGCACACACATCATTAATTAGAAAAATGTTAGTGTCCTCAGCCCTTGTAGGCACAAAGACTGTCCACAAATATACCAAGGAGCTATCAATACACAAGCTCCACTTCCATGAGGTACCCACATAGACAAGCAGGTCTTGACGACCTATGATTTACTAGAAGCCTCATTTGGAGAGGCTTAAGTGGCTCCCTGAGGACCAAATGAAGCTGGCAGGAGCTGCCCACCAGGACTGCGAGGTGAAGGCTGAAGCAGTCCAGAGATAACCGCATCTGACATCTGGAGTCATATTTCCAGGCAGAGCAGTCACTGATGGAGGCAAAAAGCGGTTCAGAGCCCTAGAGCTACAGCACAGGGAGGCTCTGGGCTGGGAGCAGCCTCCAACTAACGGCAGAGGGGTAGACATTGCACTAGATATTTATCGGTTCAGACCTGTGCCTCCTGTCATCTCCACTTAGGGCTTCAAGGAACTTAAGGAAAAGAAAGTTATCTGTAAGTTTAGCCATCACAGAAAAGCAGGAAGAATACAGAGCAGGGCCAAATCCTAGAGAAGGCAGTCTTCTACCTGGACAGCTTTGAGAGTATGTCAGGCAGCATCAGAATGTGGAGAGAGCCCTATAGGAAGGCAGGCATGCTGGCTGGTTAGAGAACGGATGCTCTGTGCCAGGGGAGCTTGAGATCCACATCTGACTGGCAGAAGAGAGCTGGGCATTGCAAGGTGAACTGTGAAGAGGATAATCACATAACCATGTCTTGCCAAAACCAAAATCACCCCAGACAATGAAAAGTAGAAATTATTGAGCAGGCAGAAAAATATGAATCATAGAATCATAAGGTTGGAAGAGACCTCTGAGATAGAGTCCAACCGTGCCTGTCTCCCTACTAAACCCTGTCCCTAAGAAACTCATCTATTTGTCCTTTAAACACCTCCAGGGATGGCGATTCCACCCCCTCCCTGGGCAGCTGTGCCAATCCCTGACCACCCTTTCAGGGAAGAAATTCTTCCTCATGTCCAGTCTAAATCTCCCCTTGTGGCCATTTCCTCTTGTCCCATCGCTGTCACTTGTGAGCAGAGCCCAGCCCCCACCCCGTCACAGCCTCCTTTCAGGCAGTTGGAGACAGTGATGAGGTTCCCCCTCAGCCTCCTCTTCTCCAGGCTAAACACCCCCAGGTCCCTCAGTCTCTCCTCACAGGACTTGTTCTCCAGCCCCTCCCCAGCCTCGTTCCCTTCTCTGGACGCGCTCCAGCCCCTCAGTGTCCTTCTTGGAGTGAGGGGCCAGAACTGACCCCAGCACTCGAGGTGCGGCCTCACCAGTGCTCAGCACAGGGGCACAATCCCCTCCCTGCTCCCACTGGCCACGCTGGTCTGACACAGGCCAAGGTGCCACTGGCCCTCTGGGCCACCTGGGCCACTGTTGGCTCATGTTCAGCTGCTGCCAACCAACAACCCCAGGTCCTTCTCTGCCAGGTAGCTCTTCAGCCACTTCCCCAAGCCTGCAACGCTTCATGGGATTGTCGTGTCCCAAATGAAGGTCTCTGCACGGAGTTTAACAGTGCTGCTTGAGATGTGATAGACCCGAGGATATAAGAAGGGTCAGTTTGTACAGAGAAGTAATATTTTATTAGATCAATCGAAGTAGATGGAGAAGATGAAGGGCTTCTGTGCCCAAACACACGTCCATTAGGTCTGGCACAGCAAAGATCAAGATAAGCATTCTGTCCTACTGAAATCAGATGGTGTTAACAAGGGGTTAAGACTCACTTAGAAAGCAGTTGTAGACAGACTGAGAGAGGAAAACAGAAACTGACAGGTGAAAAATGTTTAGGGATTTGCAGCCACTAAGTGGCTCAATTAACACCTTTTAAGTGACACACACCATAAATCTTTCATTTTTCAGGAATATGATTAAAGGATCATAATAAGACAAAACCAATCCTGTTCCAGCTCTCTGCCTTAATTCTCCCCACATCATCACTCAACTCCCTTTAAAAATCTGAAACTAGAGCCTTCTCCTTAGCATTGCCATACTTGAGATTGTTTGTAACTTAAATCCTCAACAGTAACCTTCAGTAGAGCACAATTCAGGGCCAGATCAGGTGGCGGGGAGCTCCCTCTCCAGGTAGAGGATGCCTTTTACCAAGGGCTGATGGGCCTTTGGATCCTCTGGCATCTGTGATGATACAGGCCTGAAAGAAGGCTGTCCTGGAGGTGGGACATGACCTTATTTCTCTTCCATGGGGCTTCCCTGGGACATTAAAAGGGCTGAGAGGCCACTGCCATGCTCCTCTCGAGGGAAGCACTGATCTTTCTTCCATGCTCAACACAGGCAATTCTGCTGAAGCTTCGAAGACATCTACTTTTCTGGGTTCCCTCAAGATGTTGTGGGTAACAAACTGAACAACACACTCAAAAATGCATGGGGGAGCAAGCTGCAGAAGGGGAAAGGGCAAAGACGAGACAGACCAAAACTGCAGCTTAGACAGTCCTCAAACAGGTTAAGCATCGAAACCTGGCAAGTACATGAAAAAAAAAATAACCTTTTTTAGACAAGCTTTAGATGGCCTGAAGTCACATCGAGGGAGAAACCGAAATGTGGAGGCTATTAGATATGATACAGAAAAATAGCTACCTAAGGCTAAGATAATGCATAATTCAGCACTGGATTAAAAAGACTTGTGCGAGGCCATCTTTTATAATAAACACTAGGAGCTGTATTTTTTCAGTTTCTGCTTTGTTCTATAATCCAGAAACAGGGCAATAGTTGCACCCCAGAGGTTTATCTCGCCATAAGTGGTGATAGCTTTCCTTCCTAGGAGCTTAGCCTGGAGGAACTCTGGCTGAAAGCTAATCATTGACCTCTGAAACGCTCTCCTAACCTCAGCATCTGAGCTGGACACACCGAAATCCTGACTCTGTAAATATTTATGTGCATCTTTCCTTTTATTCAGAGACACAAGTGGGCCAGCTCAGTTAGCTTTGTCAGTAACACTCATGTTTCTTTCCTGAGCCAGTGTTTTTATGGCTGAAATGTCTTAAATCCAGGATCAAGTTACCTGGTGTCAACTGCCCTCCTGGCACTGAGAACTAAAGCTTTTGATAAGGCACAAACTGCTGTGGTCTGACCTGCTTCCCAGTGCCAAGTGCTTTGGATCTTGTCTATTACTCTGAGCAAACCCGTGCTCCGTACCTTTAGGACTGAGAAGTTTTTAAGGGTGTAATCTATTACTGCAAGGAACATCCATGTAAATAACACCACCAAGCAAATACCTCAGGGAAATGCAGGATTACATACATTACATTATGAATGTTTTTTAAAAAACCCTCTTTTTTCTAAACAATCCAAAGAAAACCGCTAGTAGGGTTAGGATACAAATGCTTTTAAAAGAAAAACCTGCATCTTATTGCAAAGTGAAGCAGCTACTCTGAAAACTGGAATTAATGAAAGTTGAAGGTGTATTTCCTTATAACCTGTTCAGTGTCAAATGTTCTCTGCTTTGGAAATAGGGACATGCAACACAACCCCTCCTGAGTTTTTTCAGCACACAGAGCTCATACCTCTCCAAATAGCAAGGATTAAGATGAAAAACACTATACGGCAAGTTTTTGTTTAAATTAAACTTAATAGTGAGAATTGACTGCCTTTTCAAAAACTGACAGCAATGTGTCCATGAACTGCTATCCGGGCAGAGCAATCACACATTTGATTTATTGACACCGAAAAATGAAAACAATAAAACACCAGCAGCCTCCTAGAAAAGAAAAAAAAAAAAAAGGTCCACTGATCTCTTGGTTTTACTGCAGTTGCCTAAACAGATGCAGCTGATTTTGGAGGTTTGTGGCAACATCTATCACTGAAGTACAGATGCTGCAAACACACAGTGGAGAGCATGCAGAATACTAAACATGGATTTCAAAAGCGTGTTTACCTAACCACACTTGCACATCCCCTATTGTAGATTAACGAGGCCTAAAGCCAATTTCTTTTACCTGAAAGGTAGATGTCATTTTTCTCCCCCATGCAACCTATGGTAAAACAACAAATCTGCCTCCTGAATAAATCAGAGAAGAGCTGTGGCTCGCTGCTAGCCGTTCATCCTCTTCTTGTCCTTTCCCACCTCCTTCTGCACGGGAGGAGCTGCAGATTGTCTGCCATAGCTAGGGACACTGCAAGTCATAATTAGCTCACAGAGTGCTGTTTATAGCTACTACACAATGGCAGGATTTGTTTCTTGTACCGAAGCTATGAATCTGTAAATGGGATTTTTATGAGGATTTATGTGTCATCTTGTGTTTTTCCTGGAAGCTTATGCCACTGTCATTCCCGGGGGACGCGATGCACATTTACCAGAAACCCGACACACCAACTTCCTCCCTGTTCTTAAAAATAGGGACGAGAAAGCTCAGCAGATGATGAAAAAAAGAATGTATTTAAGAAGCAGGTGGGTGTAAAAAGAGGGCTGGAAAAAGAGGAAGAAAGACTCAGCTACAGCTGGTACCAGGGCTCTGCTCCAGAAAAGCCTACAATCAATTACTGCTGGCATGAAGCTCAACCTTTCAGCAGGCGCCCAGCTGGCACGCGGCACAGCAGGGCTGGGCTGGTGCCAGCCCTGTCCTGGGCAAGGGCTTCCCTTCCCGCAGCTGCTCCGGGCCAGCAGACTTGCTCTTGGCCAGACACAAGTCTTCACAAATGCTGTCACCTGTCTGCTTTTATAAAAGCCTGTCGGAGCTGCTGCTCCTCCAAAAGCTGAGTCACCAACATAACTGCTAATGATTTATGTTCCGGCATCATCACTCTGAACAAGGTTAACCAGGATCAATTTAGGGTGAGCTTCCCATGATGGGTGTTTGGGAAGCCAAAGCGCCTGCGACAGACAGCTCTGGTGCCGCACGAGGATGGAAGGGACGTTACGAGCCGTGCCAGTGTCACACGCCAGCTTCAGCAGAAGACACTTGTCACCACATCCCATCTGCACAGACTGCCCACATCTCTGCAGGGAAGAGAGGTTCCAGAAATATATCGGATATCGGGCAGGGCACCAGCAGGTAGAGGAAGCCTCTGGAAGAAGCTGCACCTCCACCCAAATTTAGATCAACAGCTTTAAGCCAAGGCTTTTTACAAAAAGCAGGCTCCACTTGTTTAGGTTTTTTTATTATAATAGAGGCACATTTTCAACACACTGCAATACTCCGTAATGAAATTACAGCCTTCTCCCTCAAGCTACGCCACTTCAGAATAGCAAGTTATTATGCTGCTCGATACCAGCGAGCCCCAGCACCAGTGACTGGCAGCACAGCTAATGGATACAGCGAGGATGCGTTTGACTGACAGACGAACCTCATTTCTCAAAACCAAAAGCACCCACATGTCAAAAGAAGGTTGTTATAATGTGGAGGTGCCAACTGGGAAAAAATGTATTTCTTTGGAGGAATGAGAGAAACTAGGGCAAGGAATGAAGGAAGACCCTGTCCACCTCCGCTGAAGCAGAGTGTCAGAGGACAATGCGTTTAGCATCGTAACACATATATAAAACGTACATATACATGAAATTTGAGGAAGAGAGAAGAAACCTGGAATAAAAGAGGTGTTGTCTCTGGAGCACAAAGCTCACAAGAGTAACAAACGTAAAGGCACTAAGAGAGCTCTCCTCATCAGTGGCTGATGGAGAAGGGAGGACAAACAGCTACCTAATGCCTGGCAGGACCGTTGGGGTAGATCCATGCTGAATTTCAAGTAGTAAGTTTGGAAATAGTCTCAGACAGAAAAATACCAAGCACACATTGCTTTCCCCTTCTAATTAAGGCAAAAGTAATAATTGACTGCTACATGGTTTTCTTATTCTGCTCTTCTCTCCAGGGTAAGAAAGCTAAACAGCATGAACTTTGCCACGGTTCAGGCAAAAATGCTGAATGTTTCCCAAGTGTGGCAAAACACAAGCTCCATAATCAGTATGGTTTATCAACGCAAAGACCCTCTGAGACTGCTTTTCCCCATCTCAAAAGCCAGTCCCAGGGTCAGTTGCATTTACACCTCCTCCTTCATAAAACAGTGCTACCCAATTCCTGAGAATAATCAGCATGAGTAACACAGGAGCGACTGATCTATCTTAAGAAACATGTGTCAACTACAAAGCTAAGTGTGACTTTTATGGCATAAAGAAAGCTACCAAATATTATGAATCTTGTTGTGCAACCTTTTGTTTTTGTGGATGCCAGACTGTTATATGAATTTATTACGTACACTTGTGTAGGTGCTTTAATGTTTTTAAAACATAGAATAGCAAATAAAACAAAATGAGTTCAGAGATGGAGACTTTATTATAATACTGAATTGGTTTGATTGCCTGTATTATTTACTTTTGAGCTTTAACCGAATTTCTGAATTAAGATTTTAAAGTTACATTAGCCCAATTCTTTCAACTGAAGTTCTGACATAGTGGTCTATATTTCTTTGGTTTAAACCATGTAAAAAGATAAAAAAATAGGTCGACAGTAATGATATCAGCACAGAAGCAAAAATCAAGCAAGGTCTCTTCCCCAGAGCTTGATATTAGGAAGCGCAGCAGAACAGTACTTCAGGCAGACAAATTCATAGGCAGAAGGTGCAAATGAGGCACATTTCCTGAGGACTAGCAGCCTCTCGGCAGAACAGAAAGGATCTGATTGATGAAGATAAGAGACCATGAAGGAATCGGTGGCTGTGAAGAAGAATTGGGCACGGAAGTTACCTTGAGACAAGCTAAGACTTTACCCGGAGCACATCCACTACTCAGCTTTTACTCTCCTTTTAACCTATCAGGTATTCAATGGCATTTGCAAGGAACACAAAAGCAGTTCTTTTTCTTCTCCGTATACTGGGGCCTGCTATTACCTTGGATGAGCCTGGCATATACAAATAATGGTGCTTGTGCCACCTGATCCTGCCCAGAGTTCAAAGCAAGCTCTGCACCAGCTCCTGCTTGCCCCCTTTCCCTTCCCAGTGCACAATGGATAAAGA
This sequence comes from Neomorphus geoffroyi, assembly GCA_033558235.1. NCBI lineage: Eukaryota > Metazoa > Chordata > Aves > Cuculiformes > Neomorphidae > Neomorphus > Neomorphus geoffroyi. The sequence goes on from JAUMJM010000074.1 coordinate 6,653,520, forward strand.
AAGCAAACCGGCTACTGCACATAAATAAGCAAATGGGAAAGACTCTCCGAGCTCAAATGCAAAGTGAAAACCTACCTGATTTTGGAATTACAGGTCATTTCATTCTCAGGGTAGTGAATATCCACCGCATCCTGAATGACTGTACCATACTCATAGACTTTAATCTTCTTTGTCACCCCAGCGATGGCAAAGTAGTCACAGTCTCGGTCGAATTCAATACTAGGGAACAAAAGCACAGGTTGAGAACTGTCTAACACAACACATATATTTACCAACATTTTATCACTTAAACATTTTGGTATGGCAGAGCTGAGAATCACAATTTGCAGTTAGCAAATACCCCGTTCAGAGCACCTTGGTGAGGTCTGGCACACATGTCAGCAGCATGGAGCTCCTGCTCTCAGGCACCATCTTCTAATCCCCTTCAAACACACCCACATCTCCATTTACCGAAATGGACTTTTTGTGGTAGCACAATCTCCCTCCTGCAGCCAGCATCTTTGTTCAGACACTCTACAGGTCTTCTAGTTCAACTATACCATCTACATTAAGTGGTACCCAAACACCACAGCTGACAGCTCACCCTGGAAGCATGCTTAACATTCAGCTTTACACTCCCATGAACAACATGCTACAGGATGACTGCCCACTGATTCCTTAGCTCCTCTATACAGCCACTCGGTGAACTCTTAAGTGTTAATGCAGAGCAAACCAGAATTTATGGAAAAAATCCCTCCTAAATTCCTTGAGTAACAACAGAGGGTCAAAACATATCGTCAGTACTGTAAAAACCATGCATGCTGTGATTTCCACTTAGGGTTGCTGGTGGAAACAGAGGCACCTTCTTTCTTGAACTGCAGGGCAAGTTTGTAATAGGTATCAATGGAGTTGGAAGTAAAAGCAGTCACCTTATAACAAAGTTAAACCATAAATGAGAAAAGCCTGAGGTTGTACATGAAATACATCTGAGAGAAAGGCAGGCAGCAGGTTATAAACAGCTCATGTCACTGCTGCCTTCACAGCTTGGAAGGGCTTGACAGAAGTCTGTTAGATATCTAGCAGCGGGGGCAGTAAACCTGCTCCCCAGGAGCTCCCGCCCGCTTGCAGCCCCTGTCGCAGCAGGCAGGGCAGGGTGGCTGTGCACATACATCAACCTCCTTTCAGGGGCAGCAGCCACGCGGAGACACCAGTGTGGTACTCGTCCCAGCACGGACTTGGGGTAGCATTGGCCCTCAGTCTCCAGGTTTCCATGATCAGGGACCAGCTTTCAAGACTCCTGACCAAGTAATCGATCTACTGCTTTGAGAGGTCTCTTTTGGGGTTCTTCCTCTCAGTAATTCCTTTCAATCTCTGCTGTCCCTATCACTGTTTTTTCCCCAAGAGGCCACAGCATTTGCGAACCAAGCAGCCAGTTCTGAACCGCAGTCGAGAAAACTTGAGTTTACACCAGTTTCACATTGATATAGCCTGAAAAATCCTGGGAGCTAGGGTATTTATGGTACCTTTCTACAATTAGAAAGCATTAAACCAATTACAAGAAGAGAAAGGGCTCTTTAGCTGTATAGCTATGGGGGAAGCCTAGAGTTTTCTACCCCTCAACATAGCCAAGAAGTCAAAGGCACTGCAATGCTTTCAGGGGAAGATAAATTTAAATGCCAACAGTTTTCAAGTCCTTGTAAATGAGATACCATCAAGTTATTTTTAAACTACAGAGAGAAAGGATCTTTGATATGCAGTCTGATGGTATAAAATAATTCAGTGAAACAGCTTGAAACTTGGCCTTCAAACTCCGGCTCCTAAATTTTTTCAAAGCAGTGGCAGGAAACAGTCCCACTCACAATTGCTTGCTAGAGGAGAAACAAGCCAGCCAGGTCAAGTCTGCAAAATCCCAAGCCTCGGAAAGGTAAAGGAAAGGAACATGTTTATGGCTGGGGAATAGAGCAAGCAAGCACACACCTATTTAAATAAAACTGGAGAGGGAATGAAGTCATCTAAGCAGCCTGACTGCTTCCCCTGGCCCCAGATCTGCCCTGGTCTAATCACTTCTTATACAAACATAACAAAAGCACCGTTCAGGCCAGTATTGTCAGCTCACCCTTTTCTATGGAAGGATTTTGTAATCAAAAGCCTCTATAACAATACAATGGATTTACTTGTACCACCATCTTAATTGAACTGCTGTCTCAGCTCCTGCTCGCTGCCCTGTGGATTCAGGTAAAGCGCAACTAAACTGATGGCAGCGATTCATCTACCTGGATTCAATTTATACCCGTAGCCTTCTGCTGCTGGAAAAAAAAAAAACAAAAAAAAAACGTATTACAATGTCTGGTAAACAGCCAAGTTATTAGAAGAGAATAGAACCTCTCTCACCTGGGGAGGGTTTGCTTCTCTAGCGCTAATTCAATTTTTTTTCTCCCTAAATGGAGACAATGCTGTAGACATAACAAATGAGTGCTTCAATATGTCTATAAAAGTTAACACACCATTAAAAAAATTAATAAAAAGCATCAACAAATGAAATGGATTGTCAGATCCGTGACCTTCAAACAGCATCAAAGACACTGCAGGGAAAGAGTGGATGCAGAAGCAAGCCACCACCTGTGCAGATGTTCGTTTGCTGTGAGAGAGAGGCAGGCAAACCCAACACAGCAGGCCTAACCCTTACTTGTGCCCTGGCCTCCATCACCTACGCAGAATGTTGGTGCAACCGTTCTCACTGTCTGCCAGTTGGCTTTTCTTAGGTGTTGTATAAAAAGTATGGACAACTTAAGTAGCTAATTGAGAGGATTATTCACCATATGAAACTATTCCTAACATTTGCAAAGCTCTGCTTCCCCCTGGACTAAGCAGAATTAGGATGAGCAGCCCACTTGCACAGCAAGTTATTTTCATGGTTTTTTTCCTACAAGTCTTCTAAATACAGCCAATATTAAGCAAGGCTTATTTGCCTTTAACTAGCTTGATGGTATTCCTGTCATTTACTGCCTGAAGTCTTCGTCTCACTTGCTTATGCACAAGCTTATCTAGATGAAAACGTGCAAGAGAAATTAGCTTTATTTTGTCAAAAGGCGCAACACAGCCAGCTCTGAAGAACAACATTGTTTGGGTCTGCAGGTGATACATTTCTACAAAGTGAAATAGTCATCAGCACGATAACATGCAATAAAGTACTAGGAAATACTTTTTCCTTGTTATTAAAAAAGCCATCGAGTCAAGAGATGAGCCAGCTAGACAATAGCATCTACTTCATATGTGGTGAGAGGCACAGAGCCACCAGCAAGCCAAAGCAACACAGAAAAACACGTGTGCAACAGCTATTAAAGTCTGGCTAAAGTAAGAGCAATGTGTTTTGGTAGCACTATTTTAAGTAGACTTAACATGGGACTGACAGTGAACATTTTCACCATCTCAGAGGGCAGATGGAGCACCAACTGTCTGGGTGCACCACAAATCTACCTCAGTTCTAGCATGAGGCAGCCTCCTCTAGAGAGGGGAAACTAGTTCAGACATTATTTTCGTTTCTTTAAGGAAGCATGGGAAGTGAGCCGTATTTTAGATCATTTGAACATCCAGTAAAGTTCCCTACTGGGCTATCAGTGGTCCTTGCTCCTCAAAGATATGCATGTAAGAAACAATTAGCGATTGCTCCTTTGGTTTATTTTGACCTACTTTTAAACTCCACATTTCTGGTACACTAAGACTAGCTGAATTTTTATAATGAATCTTTTGGGGACACAAAACCTCCTGGATATTAAAAAGATTTTTAAAGGTACAGCAGAATTTACTTGTAAAAAACAAATTCAAAGGAATTGGTTGTTTTGTTCTAGGGAAAACAGACAAGACATATCCTATTCCCAAGTCACTGCTTTCTTATCCTAAGTTAATGACCAGCCTCCAATGGAAATATCACTAAGAACTGCTAGAAAGTAAACACATTCTCAAGGGTATCGGACTCTCTGCTGTTTATCTTTATTCTCAATCTGTTAGATTATAAACCAATTGTTTTATTTTAATGCTAAAATCCACAACCTTGGAGAGCACTTGTAGCTAACGAATGGAATTATGAAATAAATTGCTTCTGAAACATGTCTGGAAGCTTGGCTAGGTGTTGAGGGCAGACAAGTGGGGAAAGAGTAAAGAATGAGTATTTACCAGTTCTGCCACTGTATAATGCCTTGTTACATTCATATCCTGATGGTGTGTGCAGTTGTTCTCCACATCCCAGAAGGATGCACTGGAGTTAGAGAACACATACAGATGGGCAACTAAATTGATTAAAGGAAACGAGCAGTTGCCTTACCATAAGGGTTATAAACCAGGCAACGGCAAGGCTGGTGCTCAACAAGTCACTCCAGACTAGAATTAGGAGGCACTCACCAGAAGATCGATTTGGGAGAGATGAGAGCTTCCCTCCTCCCAGTTACACTTTAACCACCCCCACCCCCCAGTCCACATCAGATATTAACAGAAATAGATATAGATATACCCCACATCGAATATTAAAAGAAATAGATATACCCTTTAGTATACCCTTTAGATATGATGACTGTGGATGCTGGGAGGTCATAAGACGACAACTGTACGGCCAGTGACCACGCTGGCATGCTCTGGGGTCTCCTGCAGGGAGAGCATGGCAAGCCAACCCCCTGAGGCAGCTCACACGGTGCATAAAATTGCAGTTGGAAACGCCCGGTGCCAGGGTGGAGGGGCACCTGGCCCAGTGAATTTCTGTGAGAAATGGGTACGTGCTACATCTACTCCTTCACATCAGGAGAAGGGGAGGTTGACTAACTGCATTTGCCTTTAACTGCATCACTAGTTACAATTAAAGAAAAGTCTGCAGCCAAACCGTTCCTCTCCCCTTCCCATACACACGCTCTACAATTGCTACTATCATCATAAATGCCTCAGCCCTACCTTGGTAACAAGATCTGTGACTGTAGGAGTTGCCATTTCCATTAAGTAGATGACTCAGTCCCTCTCATGGAAATATATGTATGTGTATATATATATTCCTCCCTGAATATGTCAATTCTACTTCCACCTAATATGGTGCTGTTCCTGTCTCTCTTACCGCAACTCCTATCTTGCCATGGCCCCATACTGAACTGCGACACGGGTATGTTGTTCAGGTTTGAGGGACTTAATCGGTGGGAGGAAGGAAAGATAATGTCAACTTTTGCTCTTCACTTACATTTCCTTCAATTCTTTCTCATCCTGCGCTTCCACTCCCAGGGATATTCTGTCACTTCTAACAGTCCCAAGTCCCACCCACTTACAGCCTGGCTGCCTACTTCCAACGTCCATTGCAAGGCATCACAGTGAAGGGTTAGAAGTTTAGGTTACAACCCAACATCCCAACCACCACTGCAGACTCTTCAGCACCTGGGACCAATACAGAAATTGGTATTACTATCACACACCTGAGAGACTGTTTTTACAGCAGACTGATATTTTAAGGCAAAGCAATTAGTGTTCCTAAGCATGCACTAGCATATTAATTTGTCATTTTTTAAAACAAAGCTATGTTCAGGCAGAGGAAGCTGCTACTGCAGTGCTTAGATTTTGTGCTCCATCAACTCAAAGCCTATATTTTGTCACATATAAAAACAAAGGCTACTGAGACAAAGCATATGAAGCTTCACTTTTCAAAAGACTGAAGACTACTTTTCAGAAGTTTTCAAAATGAATTTATTTATTTATTTAAAAATAAACCAACAGTTGCATTAGTTACTCCTTAATCCAGAGCATTGTCTAAACAAGGTGACTGTTGCTATCCTGAATTCTTTAACCTGTGCCACAAGGGACAAGGACTGACCACAGCTGGTTGAACATATTCCCCAACTCAAACTCCTGTGCTACAAAACAGGATTACCAAAATATAAACTGAGCAAGTGTGCCACAATCCCAGACAGGCTATTGCAATCTCTACTCAGGAAGAATCACTTAAAGAAGGACCCTTCAATTCTCTAGACCGCTATATGGACGGATAAATTAATTGTATAAATGAGACATCACTTACACACGTTCTATCAGAGAGCAAACACCTTGATCCCCGAGAATCATTAACTTGGGTTAGATGTGACCCCCAGATTACCAGAAAATTGTCAGATTTCTCCTCTAATCATGGAAAAGTTGTCTGGGCTACTATCATTATGGCCTCTCAGTGGATCAGATTCAAGTCTAATAGAAGTCTAGAGAAAACTGTGAGGCAGGGGACCCCAAGCCATTTGGTTGATCCCAGTCCTCAGAGTTGTTTGGGATATTCCAGCTGCAGGTTCAGCAGCACCAGCTGTGTTAAATGCACCTTGGGTATCCTCCCCTGCCACTGCACCTCCTCCAGGCTTCAAACATCTGATGGGAATATGCTCCCCCTAAGCAAACCTCTATTTGAAGCATTAAAATAAGACATCAGAAAGTCAGATACATGTGTTAATTACCTTTTACCTCCCCTCTCCTTCCCCAGCTGGGAAGCAGTCAGGAAAGGATGTTATAACAGCTCACTGAAGCCCGCACTGCACAGAGGATGATGGTCCTCAGCTTGGGGTTCCCTTGGGAAGCCATCACACCAGTCACACTGCAGCACTCACACTTTCAGCAACTTTCCTGCAGCCATAGTAGCCTGGAGTTTTATTTTGCTCCGTTTGAAGAAAAGCATAAAAAGGTACCAAGCTGACAAAGTATCATCATTAGCCAAGTTCCAGGTCCACTTCATGCTTACAAAAAACCTTTTAAGTGCAATGAACTGCCACCAGTTCTAACAGAGACCACTTAGCGATACTCCCGTTCCATAAAGAGCCTGTTTAAAGGAGAAAATATTAAGTCTGAACTGATGAAGGTTTGGTGGGCTTCGTTCCATCTCACAGCTCTGAATCAAAACCAACAGAGCTACTTTCATGCTTTGTCATCACTAGATAAAACAGTCTTTTTTATTAAATCCAATGAGAGAACATGCTCTGCTACGAGGGATTAATTGCGCTTCCTGCAATAGCTCAACTTTCAGAACCCAGATTCCCTTTATTTTGGGGGGAAGCAATGGGAAGTGACCCTGAACCTGATCTCCTCTTAATATAACCCAGAATCTCCCAGGAATCCATAGCAGACTTCCAGCCTTGTCTATAAGACTCTTTAGCTAGAGACATCCTGTTCTCTCGCATAAGTGTTTTTCATGCACGTATTCAGGGGAACCTGGCTTAATTAGCACTAATGATGAGCAAACCTATAGGGAACTACTGAATTTTGCAAGCAACTGAACATAAAGCGTATTGATAAAAAGGCACTTTACTGCTAGGCGCTGCTCTTCTGCATGCTGAAGAGAAGATGACGACAATCCCAGGGTTTATACACCAGATACAGAAGCACAATGAGCCAAAGCCACTGCAAACAGCTACCATGCAACTTAATGAGGTTTCGATTCAGTTTTCCCACAAACATTTTAAATAAACTAGAGTAGGGAAACGGTAACTGAAAATGCCAACAGTTAAATGCAGAATGTTTCTTACGATACTCTTTAAAATTCAAGCCAAATTATCAGTCTGCCTTGCTTTAATATTTTGGGTAGCCTATCTATATTTGAAAACCAGGATCAACCGTTTCTCCCAGTTGAGCTGGTACAGAGTAGGCTACAAACAGCAGTGGCAGTAGCAGGAACACACCCTCAATGCTACAACATATTATGGTGGAAGAGGTTTAAGCCTCCAAACATGCTCAGCTGCCTTCTTTCTACACTCAAGGCCTGGGAAACATTTCCAGAAAGGAAGGTTGCAGCCTCAGCCAAAGGTGTATATAGAGCAGATTTCAGGGAGGAAACCCTGCTTTACACCAAGTTGCAAGGCCCACCCCATTTATTACTACACGGACAAGGATTCTGTTTCTTCAAAACTGAGCACGGAAGCTGCAGACAGAGCTAAAGAGGCCAAGAAACAAGTATATCCAAAAGAGCTTCGAACCTCCATGAACAATGGGACTAAACCCACGCCATCCCAAGGCTCCAGTGATGCCTCCGTGATTCAGCTGCAGCAGATGCAGATGTGATTGCCCCAGGCTGACCACTTTGCTAGAGGTCCCACTTCTCAGAACAAACCACCACTCACCCCAGTTGCTCCAGCACACAGCCTGCTATATGATTACTCCGAGAGTCTGAATTCAGCCGGCACTGCCATCAGCTCTTCTGCCAGGCACCCCACAGCAGAGCATCTGGAGGGACAACTGGAGACTGTGACCTCTGTAGTCACCAGTTCAATCCAAAGACACCACCAGTCAGGGCACCAGCCTTCATAAATACCTCCATAGGCTGCAGATGAGCCACCACAAGGAGCCGAAAACCAGCCTGGGACAATTAACTTTGATGGCCCTGCTGCCTGGCGACGATGGAACAAGGTTAAACCTCTATTTGAAGTGTTTCTCATCCAACTGCCAAATCTGTTTCAGGAGATTGTTTTGATGGCATTTGGAGTCTTTTCTGGTCAGTATTTTTTATACTATCCTCATTCAACTACTCCAGCAAAAGTAAAGGTACTGATGAATACCCCTCATTTCATGGTTTCATATAGAGAACAACCTGGTCTGACTTCCACCTTCATTTGCACAAAAGTATACGCACTCTTGTACATAATCCTGTAAGAACGGAAGTGTCACTTTGTGAGTTATTTTACAAAACACCTATGCAGCACAAATCCAATGCACCTCCATCTTAGAGTCTACATTTATTAATACAGACAATATTAATAATCATTAGCTCAAGCCTCTTCTCTGGGTTGCGCTGCTTATAAGGTTTTTCTTGGAACTGTGTAAGCCCACACCATACATCGCTGCATGCCTTAACACACCACCTATATATATAATTTTTTCAGCCGCCTACCATTTAGCAGACTAAGTCCTCTAGGCAGCAACGAAGGAACAAACAGAAAATCCAAAGGCATGCTAATGCTTTTCAGATAACGACCTCCTAGCAAATTCAGGCATTTCCAACAAATACAGCTAGAGAATTAAAACACTGTAATAAGCTACAGAAATTCATGTTTTATTAATAAACAGGCTTGCACAAAAATTCACTGTATCGACACTCAATGCTGAAAGAAAACTATAAAATTAGGGAGGGGAATGGGGGTAGAATGATGCAACACAACCTCCACACGCTGTCATCCTCCTATCCTCAATACTGATCTCTGAGGAGATTCTTGACACTACAGCATCTGTTTTTTATTTCTGCACTTTCATAAGGTTTCTCTTCAAAAAACCCCCAGTTCAATTCTAATAAATATAACCCTGATTAAATTAACCCCCATTTTTAAGTTCCCAAATCAAGTAGAAAGTGAAGTTAACCTTGCACTACATGTGGCAAATCCACATTAAGGACATCGCTTCTACTTAAAACCTAAGGCTAGAGAAAGATGCTTGGCAGAAAGCTGGGGACAGAACCTCAAGGTTTTAACAAGCTGATTGCATACCTCAGTCACAAGAACACAGTCCTCAAGGCTTGGAGGTCTCTATTCCAGTACCCTGCTTAGAGCAGGGGAAGCTCTTTGGTCAGACCAGGTTGCTCAGAGCTTTTTCCAGCCAGATGTTGGACACCTCTAAGGATGGAGCTGGCACCAGCTTTCTGGGAAGCCCGCTCCAACGTTGGACTGCCCAGCACTGCAGACAATGACCATTACACAATATTTCCTAAGAAATGGAAACTGCTTAGATAAGGTGCAAAAAGTGTCTTCCAGATATATTTAAGAAAGGGAAAAAACATGAAGAGCAGTCATTTTTTTCATACATTTGGTTTAAAAGCTGATTCCTAAATTGACCAAATACTCATCAACAGTTTTAGCAGACGATTTATAAAAATTCACAAGTTTGACTTAAACTAAAAAACCTCATCTAATTATCTGCAGGTGGAGACAGGTTTGAAGTACTAAGAGAGTATAACGGGAAAAACATCTCCCTAGTACCAACTAGTCTGAAATTACTAGGAAAAAGATGAGGTCCCAGTGGTGGCCTTGCAACTGCCATTCATTAATGTCTCTGTTTCAAACTATTTAAAATTTCACCCCCTGAAAGTGAAAGCTTGTGTTGTGCAAAAAGATTCTTCTCTCTCTGCAGTGTCACCACAGTAACCAGAAGGTCTATTTTTCTGGTCAAGACTAGAAATATGAGCACACATGCTCTCCTCTGGTTTCTGAGTCCCTTTTAGAACCAGCAGCTCATTGTGGGGACTTGGGGGGCTATGTTAGAGTTGAGAGTACCTCTGAATTCTGAATTCAGAGATCCGGACTCACATCTGTAAGACCCTTCTTGGGAGTACAAGTCACATTTAGCTTCTGTTCAAGGGATCCAGACCACAATGATGTACGAGGAAACCTCAGTTCTGCACTCCAGAGGAAAAGGTTCTGTACTTTCCTCAGCTCTAACTAAACAAAATGCCACTTCAGTCCCAGACAGCTTCTGGTCTATGGGCCAAAACCTCAGATAAAGTAAAAGAACCACAGGACAGCCATGAACTTCAAGTAGGTTCAAAATGCAAATTCCCTCAGCCACTCTGCGGTTCAAGCCTCTTCAAGTATTTCTCTCCTCCTTCCAGTTGTGGGAACAGTCCAAGTAAGACTGATCCATCCAGAGTTTTGAGCTGCCACTTGTAAATAAGAGTCCATTTTAAAAATGATCGATTTCACGGACGATAAGAAAAAGTCAGCCCTTCTCATTCCTCATCTTCTCAAGGAGCAGCATCTACTGTACTCTAAAACATAAACCTGTGAAGGATAAGCCCACTTACACTTTTCATTTATCTTTACCACCAAGATAAAAGCATTGCTGGTCATAAACTTAATAAAATGGTTCACCTAATCCTAGCCAGCCGAGGGCATTAAAAAAAAAAAAAAAAAAGGAAAAAAATAGGCTTGTTATGGTGGACACAGAATTAAGAAGTACCTTGTTAAAATCCAGATCTGAGAATTTATATGGATAAGTAATTGCAGTGCAAAGTAAAGTGGTGAACAAAAAATAGAATGGTTCAATGAATAGACAAAAACCATGCTCCTAACAGGTGTTTTTTCTTTTATGCTCACCTTTGAAGAAAGGATTTTAGGTCATGTAATTGAAAGGGTCAACAAAAAACCCACACCATGATCTTGAAACCATCTTAATTGTACTGTTTGAATGCTACAAGAAACCTCTTCGTATCTTCTTCATTATATACAGGCAATGGAATAATAAGAAAGCAATAAAGAAAAAAGGAGAATAAAGGACCACAAGGATAAGATGCAGGTTTTGAACACTGTTTCAAGATTTAACAGATGAGCTGAGTAAGGCTTCAGCAGTCAAAAACCAAGTTGTTTCTTTCCCCCTCTGTAAATCGCTACGCCTTTAGATACATACAGTTAGTCTCAGCTATCCAAACCCCTTTGCATGGCATTTTAAGACCTTTCAGAGTAAAGTGAGGGATTTTTACAAGGGCTTGTAGTGACAGGACAAGGGGGAATGACTTTAAATTGGAAGGGGGGGGCGGATTTAGAATAGACATGAGGAAGAAATTCTTCACAGTGAGGGTGGGGAGGCCCTGGCCCAGGTTGCCCAGGGAAGCTGTGGCTGCCCCATCCTTGGAGGTGTTCCAGGCCAGGTTGGATGGGGCTTGGAGCCCCCTGATCCAGTAGAAGGTGTCCCTGCACGTGGCAGGGAGTAGAACTGGATGGGCTTTGAGATTCCATCCAACTCAAACCATCCCATGATTCTATGAAAAGGTAAGCTAACCCAGAAGAATCTGAAGCCTGAGGAGGTGACAAAACCCCACACCATTTGTCCCCACACCTCATGCCCCCTGGGACACACACACTCTTGTTCCCATCAGACTCAAACCATTAGGCAGGGACAACCAGCTTGCTGGTAACCAGGTTTCTAACAGACATCTTGCAGTAGTCTGTTCCTTGGTTTTTTCTGTTCTTTTTTTAAAATATGAAAGACTGCCACATTATTCTCTGAAGGCCTCTGACAGTGCTAAAGCAATTTTCTACATAAATCATTGTAATGCTAACGCTGCAGTTTACAGACTCATCTTTAAAAGAACGCCTTTACTATTTACTGACAGCAAATGGAGAGAAGAAAAGTTAAGCTCTGACGACTGCTCTGTCTGGGGGCATAATAAATGGAAAATTTATTCCTTTGCCCAATTCTAAAACTTAATATACTTGTGAAAGCCGTGTAAATACTTTGTACTGAGTGTATAAGAAAACCATTTAGCATACTGAGGTACATGTGCATCCACACAGCAAGCACGCTGAAGGTCCCCCAAATGCTAAAGCAAAACGGAGTTATTAGCAAATGCAAAGCCTTGAACGTGTTTTTACTGAACATCCTTCTCTGTTAATCTGTTCTTCTTGAAGCAAATAAGAGGAAAAAAAAGGACTGAGGGTTGTAAATTTTGCTTGTGAGCATGTTCTTAAGCAAGGTAAGGAAGCCCTTCCTCACCAGGCTTACAATCTCTGTGTGCACCTTCCCAAATGAGGCCGTAAGCGCGTGATGGATGATGCTCAGCTTCAGTCCCATCCCTGCACGGGTCCCGCAGCCCTGCCCACGCTGCAACCGACGGCTGCCACCGTGCGGATGCTGCACAGCCACCGCAGAGCCGCCAGCCCAGCACAGGGCCCTCGGGCAAGCTCCCTGCCAGGCTGGGGTAACCTGGAAGCAGAGAGCACAGCAGTGGCTCGTCCCTTCACCCCAGAAGGCAACTGTAGCTTTCCTAATATTGCACCGGAATTTTTATAGTGGTACAACCTATGCAGTGTTGTCATGCTCTTTTATTAGTCCTCCAGAAGTCCAGACATTCATAAATGTGCTTGTGGCAAGGTGCTCAGTTCCAGGCTTTTTCAGCCTGCTCATATACAGTCTTTAATCCCACTTTTCACCCTGTTACTATAAACCCAATTACCCTTCTAAATAAACATCAAGGTTTAGCAGATAAGGAATATATTTCCATCTTCTTCCTTTGCAAACAAAGCCATTACATCTTAAAGCCCTCTTTCTTTAAGACAGGAAACCTTTTGGAGTCCAGTGTGTGAACATCACGTAGGGTCAGAGCAATGCACACCAAACACTTTCATCTTCTGTCCATTTGTAACAGCAGTTTGTGGGTTTTTTTTTTTAAAAAATACACTAAATTAAGTACAAAGAACTTCTAGTCAATTCTACTTTTATTCTTAAGTACAATTACTTTACAATATTTTCTGAAAAGCTGAAGGATTCCTTATTTCTTAACCCAGTACCTGCATTGTATTTAAACGCATTTATCTCAACAGCTAAGCAGCAAGACTTGCATCTTGTCATTATTTCATCCGTGTTTCCTACAGCACCCCAGGAACACCTTTAGAAGTCAGTGCAGTCAGCCAGAAAATAAAACTTTTCATAGCATTTCACTCAGTTAAAAATCTTTTTTAAATTACCCCAATAATTAATTTGGCCCATCCCTGCGTACTTAAAAGCTCTCTGTTACTTCAAACTGCCATCACCAAGACACACACCTCATTTAGCTTCACAGAATCTATTAATTCGGATGAAGAACAATGGTGAACACAGAAGTGTGCTGGCCAACACACATTGCATGTAAACTCCTGATTAACAAATTCAAACTTTAAAGGAACTGTTTGGACAGGCAGAAGCTAACAAGAGTTAAAAGCAGCAGCACACTCTTCAGCCCTGCTTTACCAAAGCACTTAAGGACATATTCAGAGGTGAACAATCTTATTCAGCCCACACACTAAAGCCCCTAAAAATTTCTTAAATGCTCTGACAAATAAAAAGCACAAGTGAGGGAGAACATTGAGTTGGAATTCAAGCTATTTTTCAGCTAAATGCATGTAACTACTGACTCCAGCCCTGGCTTGGAGGGAGGCCCCGCAGCATCTCCATTTCAACAGCAACATGCATACTTTCCGAACATATATTTTACCCAAGAATTATAAAGCCTTCAAAACGAGCACAAGATTTACTGCCCTTCCAGCATTTTCTAACCGAACACCACAAAAATGCTGCTCTTGCAGAATGTCAAGGAGAAGAAAGGGCAAAGGAGCAAAATCCAATCCATGCTGAAGTTGGTAGCTGAGGAAGTTTGTCTATGTTGCAGCGAGATTCCCATCTGCATTTCATTGCAGCTGGTGTGAACCCAATCAGTGCAGGTTAAATATACGTCAGATCAGTGATTATTGTGTTCTGACCTCTGTGGCTAAGTCGGACATTACACATTCCTGCTACATATTGCAGCAGTTAAGGAATCAATGCTGCTTTAAAATAAACGTTCTATGCTACCCATGCCTCTGTTTGTTCACATGGTGCAAATTTCTTGGGGTCTCACAAACATTCAAGCAGTCACTGTCCAAACTGCCCCTTCATAAGGCACTGGAGCAAGACTGAGGAAGCCCAAGTTCAAGTCATTGGGTGAGTGTTATGTTTCTTTCAAGACCTCAGGTATGCCCACTTTGGATCCCCTGCTCCCCACATATGAAATAAGAGACAATACTACCTTCCTCCTTCAACAGGTCGCTGTGAATAAACACATTTGTATTTGTGAAACATGCCTGTAAGAAGCTGATGGTTCCTGCATATATGCCATGTAGAAAAGAATTTCCAGTTACCACATCACATTAATTTTTCCACCAACACCAGCTCTAAAGAAGCTACCACAGACTAATTCAATCCCCCATGGTATGCTCCCTCAGCTGCTGAAACCAGTTTAAGGTCAAGGCTGTTGGCAACTCTCAGCATCTCCCTATCCCACGCGGTCTCTTCAGCCTGATCCCTAAAGGAGCCGGTTCATGGAGCTAAACTAGAAGGAACCAACTCTGATGAAAGACTATCAACAGCATTTCACCAGCTTAAGCATTCAAACTGGCCTGTGGGAGGTTCAAGTGAATTTCAGCAGTGGTGCGCAAGACACGACCACCCCACCTGGCAGAGGATAGAGCTGCAGGCAAGAATGGAGCTGTGGAGTTGGTCTTACCACAGCCACCCCCTCACTGGTGTTTAGTGCCGTAAACACAGCTTACAAGGCTCAAAAGTTCAAGTAATCACAGCTAAAATCAACTCAGCTAGTTAGTATTTGCCATTAGGACTGGATCTACTAACAATATTTAAAACTGCAACAGATCCTTGAAATTACCAACACCAAACACCACGGATGTTTCTTAAAATACCAGAACTGCATCACTTACACAACTACACTCATGTGAAGAGGGCTGAGCCTACAACACGCTTCGTGCTTTACCACAACAGCTCCAGATACTCACCAGCATCTCAAAAGGTTCTGCATCCAGTCTTGAGTAACACCAACGAGAATAAGAGGTACTACTGTGGTACCCAAGTGCCTTTGCAGATCAACAATAATCATACACTTGCAAAGCAATTTTTGGGAAGCGACTGCAATGTGTGATATATGTACAGAGCATAACTTGTTTCGTACGGGTTATTAACTCGTCCTCAGCAGCCTGTATCAGCATGAGATGCTCTGTCAGAGCCGCAGTATGTCTTACCTGGACACGATGCTGGAACCGTTGTAGAGGTCACTAGCGTAAGACAGCGTTGCCAGGGGTCGGACCGAATTGTAGCGTGTGAACTTGGATAGACACTCCTGAAACTCATCCAGCTGGCTTGTGGTTCTGCTGTCATCTAGGGAGAGGCAGCAGCATTCGGGAGGAAAGAAATAGAGTAAGATAAACTCAACAGCAAACAAAAAGCAAGATGTATGTCTTAACATAATACTAACTCTGCTTGTTATTTGGGAAGGATTCTTGGTCAAAACCCGGTTCTCTCTCACACCTAGCGTTCCCTGAAGGCAGTATGATTTTTCAGAGCACAAATTAAGCTTCTCCTCTGCAATGCTGGGTAAGTCTACTGTGCTAAGAACACAAATACAGCTTTCCTGGTGGATAAGCTCATTTATTTTATTCAAATTCAGAGCCCATGGGCCATATAGTTCATTAAGCATATCAAAATGCACTGTGAAGAACACGTCTAGTTTTCTATGGAGGTGAAAGTATATTCCTATCCCTTTACACTATGCCTGCATTTGGTGTCAACTACATTCAAAATACTTGCAGTAAAAAAAAAATTTGCCTCGTTACTCCAAAAGCAACAGAGCTAAGGGAGAGTTGTTTTGGGTCTGGAGAAGGAAGAGAAGCACGAAACCAGAAGACTCTCTGGTACTATAAGTTTTCTGAAAATTACAATCTTCAGCAGACAAGATGAAATTGAGCCAGCTTCAATAATGATGATAAATATTCTGTGGGAAATGGAACACTTCACTACAGAAGTCAAAACTAAAGTGCAGTGTAGACAGCTGAAATACATTCCCCGATTCCTCAGAAGCTTCTCAGTATGAAAGAATTTTATGTAAACAATTTTAAAATTTTGTATTTCCTAAATAAGGAAAAATTCCTAATTTACAGTGATGCTGCACAGGCAAACCGCCTTCCTAACACGATCACACATCTGCAATCAGACACTGAGCAGAGCCCTCAGGCTTTGTTAACAACCCCCAGAATTTGCAGCAATCCTGTTTCCTCCCTGAACACTCCTCGTGTTTGCTTTGCCTTTTGCCTCAGTGCAATATAACGGAATTACAGGTAGAGCTGCTCTCACAGCACCTCAGGTACAGGTAGTCCGGTCTGCAATCCACATCACTGCACACCTTGGCTCAGTTAAACCACAGCGTCCACTGCAGTAGCAGAGAAACCACACACACAACACACTCACACAGCCGAGACCAGATTCCACTCGTTAGTTAAGGCACTTTTATCTGTTTCCTTATCAGCAGCATAAAGAAACAAAGCTCCACTTATGAGAAAGCTTTGGAAGTGCTGGGGTGAAAAAAAATGAAAAGGCGAATCTATAAAAGCAAAATAAAGCTGTGATTTCTTGTGGGAAAACACAGAGAGAACAATCACTTTCTGCACTCTGGTAATTCCTTGCCATCAGAAATTATCATCTTGCTCTACGCTTGTAAAGCATTTTGAAGTACCCCTTACATGCTATTTAATGTTTGATCGTACAAGGGAACGATGAAGGCTAGTAATTAGCATGTTTAAGAGTACTAGCACATGCATTACCCATGTCAGACAGATCAAAAGGGGCAAAATGAACAAAGCACTCCTTCAAATTAAAACCATCAGCACCTGACCACTACAGGAAACAGCTTGAGAACAAGCAGGTAAACATCAGTCCATATTTTTCAAAGACTGTTTCCTCCTTCGACACTTTGCTAGGAACAAAAAGCTGCTACTCTCCCATTTCCCTCAGAGATCAAGCACGCAGTCCTATTATAATTTATTCTGTATCTGCATCTTGAAAACCGAATGTTATTTCTGAAGACATTTTCCCTGTATAAGTGCAAGACCACTTCCTAATTACAGTTATATTATAGCTAAACTACCTACTAGAACAGTCTTAGGCATCTCTTGCAAAAAAAGGTTTAAATCCACATTAAATCCTATTTAAAATGTGTCCAAAAAGGAGGAATAACTTAAGAGGAGAAAACTAAATCGAGAATCACAGGTTATCCCATGTTTAGGAAGAAATCCACACTTTGAAATCCCCCACTCTTGGTGTGGCTGACACATGAATACAAAAAATAGTTTCACCGCATTCATATTTATAGTCCCAATTACGAAGAAAAGATGTCTTCTAGAATGAAATGCTGGGAAGAGCCTCATTTGTTATCCTGGTTAATAAACATTATTTTAACATAAACACCGTTACGCATCACTAAGCCAGCACCGCATGCAAACAGCTCGGTGTGATCTGTGAAGTACTGTAGTCTGCAAAGCAGTTGCTCGCGCTTCGCGGGAAACCAGCAGGTCACACACAACCGGCTTCTCTGACCTCCCAGCTGCTGAGGCAGCTCTCCATGTGTTGCATTCCTCGTTAACATTATTTTACTGTGTGATGAGAATTGAGTCAATTGCTGCTCTGAAGCAGGCAAAAGATGGAGACATATTTAACAGTGAGCTACCCTAAACCACGTTGCAGCCTTTAAATGTAAAGCCTATTTATTTATTTTAATTAAAAAAACAAAATGAGGTTTAATTATTTTATTTTTTTAAAGGGGATAAAACTTAAACTAAATTCACGGAAGGGAAAACAAGCAGGGCTTCTACCCCAGCTCTCTTGCCGATCCTGGGAGGCTGGTCCTTGCTTTCCAAGGCTACAAGTACAGTTTTCTGTTGCAGTAACCTCCACCTGGTTCCCTCTTGTCCCCAGGAGGTTTCTCCTGCCTGCCACAGCCCATTGCCTGAACTTTCTTCTCCAAAGCTGGTTTCTGCACAACCCTCCTCGCCCTCAAGGTGTATTCATTTGACCTATTCCTTTCTTGAGAGAATCCTGTCATGTAATTAAGAGCCATCCATCCACAAGGTAACAATTACTCTAGCAGCTGTCACGCTATTACTCAATTATGAATGAGGCAATCTCTGCGATTGTGAAAACAGCTTCTAATTCTACAAAACCAGCCTTACATCTAAGGTGTGCCCCATGGGACAACGCTGCTGCACACTCAGCTTCTATACTCCAAGCTATTTGTTAACCAGGACTCAATCTAGACAACAAAAGATAACCTCCAAGTGTCCTATTACATGCTAAACACAAGAATTCATCAATTTATGTTTATACCTCTCTAGTATTACAATAGCAGTGTTTAACTACTGTGTTTATACTACACCTAGTAGAAAGATAACCCAACCACTGCTTTCAGACAATTGCATCTTGAGAAGGAGCATCAGTGAAATTGTTCCTTGTGGGTTATGCCCTTCACAGTACAGGATTACAAAGCAATACACGTCCCCCTCCAAAGCGACAGGATTAAATCTGCTAAATTTAGCAACTTCAAAGACTGGTCAAGAAAAGCAAAACAGGATGATTTGAGAAACACATAAATATGTATAACAACATTCCCATGCAAGGAAGAAGTGAAAGCTGCGCTCAAAAGCGAGCCTTTTCTGAGGACCAGGCACTGCAAGTGGTAACTGTTGTCACAAGCCGAATGCCGCGCAAAAGGAACTCACCTGAGACACGTGTCATCCTGGTGGAAAAATAGCACTGCTCCAGGTCCTCAAAATGAGCTGTGAGCCGCTTGCGTCGCGAGGCTAGCGTGCTGTTATACCACGGCTGCTTTTTGGTCTGAATAGAGAAGAAAGAACATTTCAGAAAGGCAAAGCCAAGCTTGGGTTTCATTTCAGAAGAATTTATACATTTTGTATGGAGGGTTAGAAGTGCAAGGTGACAATAAATGAAGAGCTTCCTGCTATCAACAGCTATTCTTAAGGTCCTATGTTGCACTCTTTATCATGACAAACAAGAAAAGCTGCTTTTAGACAGTTCTTGTTCCCTGAATGTGTGCAAATATACCCATTCCAGCCTCACACGCACAACAGACAGCAGCAACCCATGGATAATCATGTCTTGCATTTGTACAGATGGACAGAGGCCAAGGACACTGGGCTTCCAGCTTCACTGAGTAAACAGCCTGCATAACAAATACCGTGTAGATCCCTGGCAGAAAGCTCATTAAAATAAGAAGGGGGTTTTTATTTTAAAGAGTTAGTTACTGAATTATTTCTTTTGAAGCAGCTCAGTAACTCTCCATAAAACCCAAGCAATTTAAGGGTAGACTCAGAAGACACCATGAAGTTCAAAGCTTAATTGACAAGAAGTCCCTGAAACTCATCATCAAAGGCACTTCCCAACCTACCCAAGCAGTGAGAGGTAGAAAGAAACGACTGAAACTACATAAACAAGTTCTCCTCCTTAAGCAACAAAAAATATAGTACTTCTCATTTTAATCACTAGTAAAGAAAAGGAACCAATTCCTCTAATACACAAGAAGCGTGAAGAGCACCTTGCTTTAGTTTATATTTAAAAAGTCTCATATACTGCATCCTCAAAGCTAGTAGGGAAACTTTAGAAGATTGAAGAACCAAGCTCCCTAATGAGCATCATCCCTGACCACGTACAAGGTCCATAACACCACTCCATGGCACTAACAAAACCCCTTCCGCATACAACTTCCCCTCAATCCATGCAGAACAGGCTGACCTACGACAGCCATCAAGCAAGCCAAGGAAAACAAATTGAGTGTGAGTCCACTCAAATTCTCTTCACTCCTGTATGAGCAGTAACCTAGCATTTTAGGGAAAAAGCAAACCCCAAGCAACAAAACTTCCAGACGCTGCTTCGCGTGTGAGGCCCCGGCTATACACTGTGACTCTCACTTCCATGTTGACAGCAACTATGGTCTAGGCAACTTGTTTCATATCAAAAGCAACTCCATTCTCAACACCCAACTAGAACACTGGAAAGCACTCCTACAGCAATATCTTTTACCTACAATTTTCCAAAACGTTACAGCTTTAAAAAAATGCTTAACAGAACACTTTTATAGCATCTTCCTATTTTACATGCCAGCCTGCAAGGGCTCCAGCCTCTCTCACCACACCAGGAGTGATTATGGCTCAAGATAACTTCAAGCATTGAAGAGCAATCACTTCAGTCTGAAGTTAAGATGAGCTGCTTGCAACATGATGAGCGATATAACCTAAGCTCAAGTCTGATCTGCCAGATGAGCCCAGGCTGCAGAGAGATGGAATCGGCTATGGTAAGTGTTTGCCTGCTGTGCGATACATCTGCTGGGTCTCCAGGGGAAGATCCCCCGGAGCAGGTCTCAGGTTGGCACATGGTGGCACAGCTGTGCTGGGGATCAGTCTGCATGAACCCACCTTCATCAGCTCCTCCTCAGCTAAGCATTAAAAGAGCTCATGTTTTACTGAAACATTTACTGAGTTTCTCTGAAGTCTGCTCCCTGGTTAAACAATGCTGGGAAACAGGAGTGAAAAAAGGTAAAGCAAAAGGAGAGAAAACACATCCAGACAATTTTATTCAACTACTAAAGCTACTATAGTTGTCCTAGTTGAGGACATCAGTTAGGACCGCTCTGTTATCAAGAGTGATTTTACTGTCTGAACTCCATTAGGTGCTCTGAAGAGTCCTCAAAAAACTGCAGAAAAGCTTCACAGCTACACAAGAAGCATCTTATTTCTAGCAGAAGAGTACTACCACTAAGTATTACCTGCAGAATTCCCCAGGGCCTTGTCCACTATCTAGTCCTGAAGCTCAGCTTCTAGAAAAACACTGTCCTTTAGTTTTGCAATATATAAATTCTTCCCTAAGAACATGTTCATGAGCAAGGCAAAATGTTAATTACATTGAAAAAGAAGACTATGGTGTTCATCCTAGCAGGGCTCCTTACTGCCAGCAGAGCCCAGTCTGTGATTTTTGCATGACTATCAATTAGAAAAAAAGCACAATTGAATTTATATTCCTCAAACTATTTTCATGGTAAAGTCTTGCTAAAATTAGACTAACTTTGAATGAAGTGTTTAACTTCAAGAATTCTCCTCCAGCTACTCATCCAAACATATATTAAATTTTAATTTGATAATTTCTGCTAGACAGTAAAGATCTTGTACTCTTCAGGACAAAAAAACTGCATTTGAGGGGGGAAAAAAAAAAAAAAAGACTATTCTCACACAAAAAGACTGTCACAGAGTGAGTGGAAAGCCTAGGTTGTTTGTTTTGTGCACTTATCAGCAATACAGCTATGCTAATGATTTTGTCTTTGAAATAGAAAGAAAAGTACAGAGACAAGCGGTGTCAACAGAGAACAAACAGTGCACCTTATCAGAGTCCTGAATATAAGATCTCCCCCCACATTTCACTTGCCCTGAAGTGAGGTGGAGCCACAATTCGTTCAAGCAGAAATCTCCCAGACCACAGCAGCAAGAACGACAAGCATTTTTGCACAGATTAATAGTGGGAAATTCCTAATTACTAACTAGTTATAATGCTACAAACCCCAAAGCCTGCACGCACGCATACATGTGCAGCGTCCCAAAAACTCAGGTTTACTCTTTATATCAGTTACTCCATCAAATAAGGTCCAACAGCACTCTGACTTGATTTACCAGTCTGACATGGCTGTGTGCCACAGACAGCCCACCACCACCAGAGAGCACCAAAGGGACAAGCTGGCAGTAAACACGTGCCTGTCCAAATCAAACCCATCTAACTCATACAAAGCTGTGAGCTGGGTACCAGTGTCATCCTCCCAGCCCAGCTGGATCACTCTGATCTGCGAGATTACAGCAGTGCTGGTTGGCAGTTGGGAAGCCCTGCAGATCACACAGTTTGGAGGCTGCCTGCCAAGCAGCTTCACTGCATACACAGCTTTTTACCCTCTATATGGGTCTACAATACAGTTTGTAAAGCCTTAACAAGGACAAACTACAAAACAGCTGTATGTTTGGAGAATGAATGTCAAACTTCTTGATCCAAACCAATTTAAGACAACGCAAAAGGTCAGGAATTTACCTCTCTTCTCAAATGCTGCCCACCTGGGAGAAGAGATGAAAAGTCAAAAATATCCTCTCTTCTATGGAAGAGTCAGCTTTGGGAATAATTTCAGATGTCTAAATATATTAACCCAGATTTCTTTGATGGCATCAGTGTTGACACACACAATCATGCACAGTCATTCCTACATTCCTGTAGTCTTGGCTCCAGTTTGTCCATACAACCCGTTAAACGCCTTTGCAAGACTCGAGTTGACTCAAGATAGACAAGTGCTTAATCTCTGCCCAATCTCTGCATCCCCCTGCCGTCCCCGCTGTGCAGACACATGCGTTACCTTACCTGAGAGCTGCCACTGAAGCCTGGAGGCTGGCTGTACTCCGTGGAGTCAATAATACTACTGCAAAACCAAAAGAAATAGTCTGCTTAAATCACTGCACAACCATCCTTTATCATTTTTAACCTGTCTGCTGTTCCTCCCTTTACATCCTGCAGCATATTTGCCTTGGAAACCCATTTTACAGACATGGAACACAAGGTTATTTTTTGTTTGGGAGGATTTCTTTTTCTATTCAGAGATCTCCTAGAGCACAATGCTGCCACACACAATTATGTGTAGTGCAATCTAATAATTTCTAATTAGAATGCAAAAGCATATCTTTTGTATGAAATATGCAGGATAAGACATTCTGAAAATAACATGATACCATGGGTTTTCAGTTCCTTAAAAAGAAAGAGAAGTTTAATGCCATGGCATTTGAAACTGCACTGTGAAGAGAAAAGCAAGAGAAATCAGCTTAAGACAGATACCAGTATTCCACAGATCTCTGAAGACACACAAGACAGACCCCAGAAATGAAATATAGAAATAAACTAAAAAAACCCCTGACAGCCAGAATTACTATTATTAGAAAATGCTTCACCATATATAGCTACATAGTGCCTATAATGACAAAATATACCTTAAATCACTGTTTTCAAAACATAGCATACATGTGCAAACTCAAGAGATTTAATTTTCCAAACTGCCAAAGGATCTACCAATATAAGCAGAAAACAGGTGCTTCTGAATTCCTGCACATATGGGCAGAATATTTAGCTGTCACAGTAAGATACCAGGGCTAGATTAAAGCACCCTTACCACTCAAATTTAAAATATTTTCAGGAAAAGTGAAGTTTGTAAACAAGAACATCACTTTATTAATTATGGAAAACACATTGACAACATCACCATGACTTGCTTCTAAAAATCTTTATAATTCACTTGGTTCTGCCACGTAATTTAGCTTGAAAAGAAGAGAAACTATCTGGGTTCATTATTCTCGATCTTATGAGGTAACCTTAGATTTAAGCATTTCTTGGGAAAGGTGAAGGTTTCTTTAAAAAGCTGCCACAGGTCCTGATTTTGTGGAAATGATTGTACCTATCGATGTTTAGGTAACAGCTGCCAGAACGGATGCGTAGACTTGACATTCTTGGCCATAAAACAAGTGGTCTGGCTGAAATGCCGGCCAGGACACCTGTAAGTCTGGAAGGATGAAACAGTGGGACTAATGCTCAAATATTTATCTGAAATTTTTAAGGCTCCCCTGGAGGTGGAGAGAAGTAAAGATAGAGGATGAGAGATGATTTTGAAGTCTCATTAGTGGTTAACTTGTGAGTTGAGATTGATTGGGCTTCTGTTACGGGCAAGATGAAAGCTGCAAACCACGAAAATCTGAAGGATAAAAATCATTATTTGCTGAGAGCTCTTGCAAGGGAGCAAACAGCAGAGCTGTTTCAGGCATGGTCGGGGACAATGAACTTTAAATTAGAATGTGGCCACATGAAATAATGAAACATGTACAGCAGATCCTGCCAGGAACAGCACGAATAAGACGCTCGGCTGGAAAGTGATGAAAAAGTACTCCACTCTGAGACAGGTATAGAGGCAATTAACAGCAAAACACACAGACTTATAGTGTCTGGTCTCGTTTTGCTGCAGGTTGTCTGGTGATGTAAAGTCTTCCAGAGTGCAGACGTCATCTTGCTAACCAGAATACAAATTCAAAGCCATTTCTGTGCGTGCCTGTAGCTGAGTTAACTGGCACGCGGTTGAATGTTTTTTCTTTTAAAAACAGGAAGCAAATAATCACAAAATTACAAAATGTTCCCTCGAAACTATTTTTAAAAAGCTGCAACATTAGGTTCAATTAGGAAATTCAGTCCCACTGACACGACTTATTTAAAAATCTGGAACAACAACAAAACAGCAGCAACCTGCAGACTATAAATCCATTTGTTAGACCCTTGCAGGAGGGGTTTGTGTGTGTAATTAGAACAAATGGAGAGGAAGGAGATTAGGATTTCAATAACTGAATCCGAGTTACCAAGCAACTAATTTTTAGATCAGACTCCTTCCTCAGAAACTCCTATTAGAGTGACAGTTTATCGCTCTTACTCCTGAATATGCAGTCACAGAGAAGTTGCTTATTTGTATCTCCTGTTTGCACCATTTACTGGTAGCAAAAATAGCACACACGCCTGTTCAGAAAAACCCTACACAGAACTACTTGTTCTTTTCCTTTATTCTTCCTCTCGTTCGCTATTAGTAGAGAAACCAACAATCTGCAATGCTGTAAACAAGTGCTGTGCCATTACCCAATTTAATATTTCATCATACCCTGTACAAGCGTAAGAGAAAACACGTGTTTCTTCAAGCCAAGAATGTATTGAACATGATAGCTGTACTTGTTCTATTGCTAAAGAACTTATGAAGGAAGATGGGGGAGGCATAGTAATTTCACATTCTGAAGATGTTAAGAATGTGAGGGAAAAAAAGCTACAAACAATGAAAAGAAACAGAATTAATGAAGCAAGCCTGTGATTTAGAGGAAGCAGCTGAATAAGGGCAAGTCACTAGAGACCAGATAAAACCAAATTCCAGAGAATTCTTATTTTCTTGAACATTAAATTCAAAGGCTAAAAGAGTTTCTCTTCATCTCAACATGGGTCTGTGATAACCTTGTACTATTTATAAGACACATTAGTAAAATTTTATACAATTATATTTCATCAGGAGGGTGTTTAAGCATGTTAATGAGTTATATTCAATTTAACTATACCATATTAATTCACTGATAAATTAAAAAGTCTCTGCAAGTTTGAAAATGTTTTAACGTGGAAGTGAAACCATCTCAAGCTATATTTGTAATTCATTCTTACTGATACACAGCATCTCTAAAACGTTTAGAGCTTAAACATTTCAGTTAAGAGCTGAAAAAAAATCAGCACTCCAAATCAGTTCCAAGGAGGAACCAAAGATACAGTTTTTGAGATACTCTCCGAAACTCACATGAAAAGAAAATAAAGTAGTAGATGTTTCTGGAGTGTGAACTCTGGCAATTCAAATCTATTACCTGAACTACACACAACTGTCAGGGTAAGGCGGAGAAAGGAGATACAAGAATCCAGCAACAACCAGTGCCTGTTCAGACATTTCCTTCACCTACTGTTTCCTCTTCAACCACTCAAGACCACTTCTTAACACAGGAATGTCACTGAGAAACAGTAAAGGGGGTCTTCTCAAGCAGAGAGAAAAACGTAACCCCTTATACCCCAGAACACCCCTAAACATCCTATTATATCACAAGCTATACTAGAGGAAAAACCCAAAAAGTTCAAGATACAGCTGAGGTGGAACCAGATGAGTTCAGGCAAGAAAAAGCCCATGGTCTCTTCATCCGCCATGATCTAACCCACTGCCACCTCCCAGCAGACCTCGTGTGAAGCACAAATCCAAAGTCATTGAAATGTTTTGGACACTATTTTACATCCTTAAAAGCAAGAACTGAGAATGACTTGACTTGGGATATATTTATTGTATAAATAAAAACACATAGAGGAACAAGAAATTCTCTGTAGACTGAAAAAGTGTAGGTCTCGAGGAAGAATTTTTTTTTTCCTCCTCAACTCTTTCACCGAAACTCTGGGCTTCAAATGTTATTCCAGCTTTCAACAGATAAAAAAAGTTCTTTGGGAGCTTGCTTGTTAGCTTGGCTCAAGTAATAGAGATAAATCTCTACTTGTGAGTACAATCTTCTGTTACAAAAAGAAATGTTTCTAGGCCTGAAGGCGTTCATCGTGTAACAAATTCAGCCCAACCGGTGCTCAAGTTTTCCCCAAGCAGCCGTACCATGAAGCAAACAACAAGCAATCTATTTAATGGCCAATAACCAGAAACGTAGTAGAACCTGACAAGAATCTCATCAGTTTCATGAAACTGCTTCTTGACAAAAGAGCAATAACCCACACCTAAAAAACCCAAATCTGCATCCAAAAAATTAAACAAGTAGTGAAGAGTAGAATAACAAACACTGGCCAAGATAGATGGCAACATATTCCTGTCCTCTCCCTCAGGGCCAGCCAGAGCTTTATGAAATGAGAGAGATTCCTGGTAAGAAATCCCAGTCCCTCGTGCTGGGCACCTTACCAGAGCACTGCATTTCAGTCTCTAGTGGGGAGGAATTTCATCATTTTTTCTTATTTGCTTCTGGGCTTAGAGCTGCTGGTGGTAAAAAAGGTACCAGTACAATCTTATAACAGAAGCCAACAGTTTAGAGAACACCACTGTTAAGGAGAGATGATCATTTAATAACATAACTTGGTCCTGTAAATTCAGAGTTTTCTTATAACTGATAAACATAGCTCTCTGAGCAACCTGCTCTAGTTGAGGATGTCAACTGCAGTGGGCAGGACTGGATGGGCTTGAAGGTCCCTTCCAACCCAAACTATTCCACGATTCTGTGAAACAGAACACTTGAAACCCTAGCACCTGCATTGCGGACACAAGAAGCAGCTGCAATTTTATCACCAAGAAATTAGACCACACAATAGTCCAGACAAAAACGAATACTGAAAATGTTCTTAGAAAGGTATTTCATCAAATCAAAACAGAGAGCAAATAAACAGAATCAATAGGCTATACTTTTTAAATTTTGATCCTATGAGCCCATACCTTTACCCATTCATGCTGACTGGGGAAGGCAGAGAAAACCAACACCATTCAAAATCAAGACCTTTCAAACATAAAGCAGAACTGTGTGATGTTCAGAAAACGTATCATGTACCTCACAGTAATATTTAACATCACAGCAAAGGCACATGACTCAAGTTCACTAATCCACACTACATTTAAAGCCATCAGCATCTGGATTAGGGCAGACTTTTAATGCAACTGCAGACTCTGATGGATGTTTCTTCACTGCTTTGTTCAAGTAATGTTTATACCAATCAAAACCAGAACAAAAAAGTACTGTACAGCACTAAAAAACTAGTTTTGTTTGTGTTTGGGGCATGACATGGGAGGACTTGCAAGTAAAGTGTAATATGTACAGTGCAACGTGTACAGCTTGAAATCCAAGTTCTGAGGTGCAAGCTCCATACCTGTGTGAAGGCGAAGGAGCCTCGAACTGCGGCACCGTGCTGTCCTCGCTGACTGGGGAGTACAAGCCACTCATCTCCTGAAATAGAAAGCCACATTGCAGCAGACATGACAACACATGAAAAGCAGGCACCATCTAACATAGGGTGTTCACACTCATTTCTGTTTTCCAAGCAGATAACCAAATGTAGCTGCGTTGATTCAACTCTCACCTAGAAGTCTTTACTATACCTGAAGATTGAATTCTTTTATTTTCCCCCCCCCGGTTATTCCACCTGTGTTTCAGAGAGGCTACAACTGCAGTGCTTTTTGCCCCAGAAGAGGCAGTTGTGGAGTTTATACTCCAAAAATCAATGGATTTGGTTACCATCCAATTGCGTCTAACCCAGTACCTTCCTTAAACATGACAGAACAAGCAAGCTATAACTGCATTTTTGTGATATGTGCAAACTTCGATCCAATAGCCTTTGCAGCTGGAAAACAATGCTGGATATGGGTCACGGCAAGAACAGCCACAAGATGACAGTGCAAAGGTGGTATTGTGCCCCAGACTTAGAAGAGGATTCATCAGTCTTCTCTGAGGCAAGTGCACGGGAGAAACTTTGGACATAAACTTAGCTTTGTTGCTGCCAGACTAAACGACTGCTGTGTTCCCAATATGAAACTGTACCTTTCATCTGTTTTGAGAAATGGAATCTATGCAGGTTGCTGCAGCTCGTTAGTTAGGGGGCTAAAGTGTTCCAGGACAACATTACTAGTGCTTTTCAAATTCTCACTAGGTGCCCATTAGTTATTAGGGAGAAAGCAGGACATTTGTGACAAGAGAGAGCCCAGGCTTCAGAGGTCAGAACCAAGGTCACTATCACACACCAGAAAGGTACCCTAGCTGCAGCCCACTGAAGATTAATGAGGAGAAAAGCAGGTAGCTATTCTTCCAGGGATCCCACAGCTTTGGGAACAGCTTCGCTAGATCTGAAGACCTATTTTACCACTCTCAAGGAAACATCCTAAGGTATATTTATTTCCCAAGAGCTCAGAAACATTTAGGAAAATAGGTCTGAAAAATGCTGTTACCTACTAAGTCACAATTTCCAGAGCTGTCAGCTGAAGGGAAGTTCCTGCAGTTGTCAGTTCTATTCATATTTTAATAATTCATCAGCATGTGTATAGACTGGAAGTGAAGAAATCTAAAAGACTTTTGGGCAGTAGTTGGGAGCTCGTGCTGACTGCTTGAGACAAGCAAGAAGAAAGTAGCAGACCTGCAAGCTGATTCCCAAGAAGCTTTAAGGGAATGCTATTATGAGAGATGGCAGTCTGATGTATTCCTGAAACATCCATTTCTTACTCCTAGATCAAAACACTAGAATGATTAGAGGAAAGGACCAAGGACTCAATAAGAACAGAAGGATTAAACTGATCAGTTTACAAATACTTGGAGAATAATTCTTCACAGAAATCTCAGGAGATTCCCTTCATTAAGGAATTATACCAGGAGGTGGAGGATTGCTTCTGTTTAGACATTGCAGGAGCTGGTTCCGTTCCTAGCCACTCCGCATTACAGCTCTCTTGTGCACCCCCCAATACCTCTCCGCTTTAAGACTAGCATCCTGCTAAGATTTAAACAGCCTGTGCAAATAGCCAGAACACTGCAATGTACAGAAATCATAAGTTATGATCAATATACTGGCTGTTGATTTCTAGCAATTACTCTAAAATACTTACTACCAACACAAAGAAAATGAAAGATGCGATTATATAAGAGCTAGGTTTCAACGAAACCCCTCTTACCAACTGCAGTTTGCACACATCAACTAAATTAACAAATTAAAGAAAGAGCATCATCTGTTCATTTTCCCATTACTGACTCAAACACCATAAATTTAGCACAGCAGCCCCGCAGCAAGGCAGACAGCTTGATGAAAATGAAAAATTGCCAGAGTCAGAACAATGTCTGGGCACCTCACCTCTACTCGTTTAATATCTTCTTCCAGAACGCTTAGCTCCTTCTGGATCTGCTCCAGTTGCTGTGGAAAAGAGAATGGGAGAAGTCTAAATCAATCTGCGCTGCACCACCACCGCCACCAAGATAAATTTCCATCTTTGCAGAGAGGAACCTAAACTAGCTGAACTGGCATGCTACTCAATTCAGAAGTCACCACGCAGGAAGTCTATAGGCATAGATTAATCTAAAAACCACACTCAGGACAAAGCTGTTATTGTGAAACCATGCAAAACAAAAGCATGAAGTACTTTGGTATCAAAGCAACCCACATCATTTAAAGTAATACTATTATGCTCCTTTAACATCTTGCACACAAGGTATTTATAATTGGTTTTACAAACATTGAACTTAATTAGAAAAAAGCACCATGAAATACAGTGATCATTTCACCCTTCAACCAAACACAAAATGTTTTGCTAAAAGGTATTATAAGCATTTCTCTTGCTAGCAGTTAGCCTTCCATTTGCTGATTTAAACTTACTGATAAATTTTTGGATTGACAAGAAAAACTATTACGACCACACAGAGATTTTTCCCCTGGCACCAAGCAAGTGCCACATGGCATTTCTTTCACAGGTGTGATGACACCATAAACTTACCTTGGATGACACCATAAACTGGTCAATTTGAGGATTGTCCCTGAAAGGGTCAGAAGCAGACTTCCCCTCTCAGCCAAAATCCTCTTTCCTTTCCTTGTGTCATAGGCAATATTTTTCAGGTTTCTAAATTAGTTTTTAGCCAGTTGGCAACTTGGCTTCACTCATGTCTATATCAACAGTAAAGCCAGAGACTTCACAGTTGTTTACCCCTAAGCAAAGGCATCATCTATAATATTTAACAGCTCTAAATCCCACCCTTATTCAGTAGATACGTCCCTTCCAAACCAGGAAAGGACAACTCTCTGCAGAGGGAGCCATTAGAGTTAGGGTCAGGCTTTGGGTTAGAGTTGTCCCTGATTCCATCCAGAACACCCACAGAGCCTATATCCTGCCTTGCAAGGCTCAAACACATGCAGTTCTCCAGGTGAGATCTCCAAGTCTGAACCTAAACAGATGAAACTCTACTCTAATGTCAGTTTGGGTCACTCAGGCACACACGTCAAATGAATACATTGGGAACTGAAGTCCACCTGATAACTCACAGTAAGAGTCTACAGACAACCAGCACTGTGGCATTCAACCACAAGCTGTTAACAAGTTGGCAAGTCCACTCAAAGCTTATTAAGCACAACACGTTCTCTAAAGGCAAGACAAGTTTTTGTCATTTTGCATTTAAGGGAATTATCGAATTGCCCAAATTCAAAGTTACTAGTACTGCAAGAGGCATTACTCTTAGTTTGACACATTCCCAAGAACATTTGGCAAGCTACTCTAAGACTCATTCCCTCAAGTGCTTAAGCTTCATCCTTTAAGCGGCAGGAAGTTTTGCTTAAGCAAAACCACACCTACCACTTAATCCCCCACTTTTGATCAGCATTCCAAATATCTGTGTGTTCTTCATTAGGTAGTCAGGGCGTTTTAATTTACCTTTTTAACCTTTAAGTTGTCCCTGAAGGCAGGTGAGGAAAGGACTGCTGGGTCCATGCCTACTTCCAACATGGCTTCTTCCTTGGTACGAGATGTATTTATATCCTAATTGCTCTATTCTTAAGATTTCAGTGTATATTTAATTCGAGACACAGAGAGCACAAGTTTAATGGTTTAAAATTGGACTGCCACAGATAATTTACAAACCACTACACTATAACAGATAATTCCATTTTCACTTGTGAAACCTAGCAGGTGGTGCTACAGCTCCAAGATTAGTGGTAAAGTTAAGTGACACTTGCACAGCACGGGGCCTGCCTGTACTCAGCTCTAGTACATAAATGCCATTAGTCCCCCACTTTCATAAATCCCATTTAAAAAGTTAAAAAACCCATCTAGAATAAGTTCCAAATTACAGCAAGGAAAACCAGTTATTCTACAACGTACCGGCTCCCAGCCAAACTGGACAACTGATAAATAACTGAGCGTTGGTGCTGTCTCATACAGAAGAGACCTTTTTATAGGAACAAGAGCAGAGACCTTTTTGTTGGCCAGTTTTTATTAAGTATTGCACAGAGCCAAAAGTACAAGATCTGGGACTTCGTTTATTAATTCTTCCTTCTAGTTACATCAAGGCAAGCAATCTGAACCTACCATAAACCTCCCCAATAGCAGCAAGTCTAAAAGATAGGCAAGTGTGTTTCGTGCTTATTTTCAGAAGAGTTTTCTCATACCATGAGCATCAAATTAGCTACTAAGACCCACACAGAGAATTTCTTTTGGTAGATTGGCTCAAGTGTTTCATGGCTTAGCTTTAATCTATCAAAGAACTTAACTCAGTCCACATTCATCCCAATTAAATTTTGAAAAATGAGACTATTGATTTATAATTGCCAGCCATTGAGGGATGTTCAAGGAAAGCTAAATGAATTACAGCCCTTGCGGCATATCCAGATATATGGGCCTTTAATTTGATCTTCACTATGTTGGGCACAGAAAGCAAGTCCTGTGCCAATGACGGCCAGAATCATGTCTGTCAAACTTCAGATTAAGTCAGCAAAACCATTTAGAATGAACACTGAAATGTATGCTAAAATAGAAGGACACACTTTAAACTCCCTTCTCCGACACAAGTGCTTTTCCAAAACTGAAAAGGCCAATGTGGACAGGGAGAAGGCTTCAGTTCAGAAGTTAAACATCGTCACTTCAACTCCACCGAGCGAACTAGAGTAAGCAGGCGTGTAACATTCTCATCCCATGTCACATACACATGAAAAACAATGACCTCAAAATAGGTTATGTTTCTTATAAAGTCTGGAAAAGGAATTTCAAACAGTTCAGTCAAGAAGCTGCCACAGTAGTAAGTGCAGGCTCTCATATAGTTCTTATTAGGTAACCTTGCAGACCCCAGTCCCTTTCACACCTGCAGGGCAGTCTCCCCCTCTCATTTGAGTCTGTAGTCATCTCAGACAGACATACAAAGAGTTCTTCGAAGACAACTCTCAGGCCTGGACTATGTGGATGAAGGGAAATCCCCTGGTTCGAGTTGCTCAGAGACAGAGACATCCCACCATGCTACTGAATTTCCACGTAAGACTCTTGGGTGGAAATACTAATTTGAACTTGCGCAGCCCTAAACCCCAGGTCATGGTCAGTTTGATTTCAGGCAATCTACTAACAAGCACAGCTTCCTTGGGCTTCCTATTTTTCCTGGACTGAGGGCTCCTCAGGAAGCAGTGACTTCAACCTTTGTTTTTGTACAGTACAGACAACAAGTGATGCTGGCCAGGTCTCCCAGTGTCAGTTCTAAATGTTCGCAAAAAACCCAAAAGGTCAGCAAAGCCTCCCAGTGCCACAGAGACGCTCTAGAAAGATGTATCAAGGAAGGAGTCATACACCCTTGAGCAACTGTCTTTCCAGTTCTAGGAAAAGCAAAAGCAAAGAACAGGAGAAGTTATTTTCCTCGGAAATGCTGGGAAATCGTGAACATTATTCCACCAAGCGGCTTAATCAGAGTATGGGGACTCACACTTCCCAAAGCTCACAAGTCACACTGTTCAATATGACACGTCTCCAAGGCTCCAATCCAAACCCTTCATGCATTCATCATGACATACACCACAGATCCAGACAAACAGATAAGACTGCTTCTGGAAGGAGCATCCCTATCCCAACCAAATAGTCATTGCAAGAACCAGGACAGGGTAAAATGTATCATCTGTCCAGCTGAGGAGGACTAATCAGATCATCTCTGTCCCACAATCTCATCCATCCAACACGATCCTTCTTGTTCTTCCATCAACTACTGCTCTAAGAAACTTGAGGGGAAACTTAAGTATCAACAGCTGAATCTCTCCTAAAGGTACCCAGCGAAAATAATTTCTCCCAGTAGAACTCAATACCTCAGTGACAACTCTACAGCAAGTGAGATCAATTTCCCTCTGGAAATCAGTTGGAAGTCTTGTCTGTCTCTCCGTTTTGCTTTCATTATTGCTTCAGATACAGAGCCTGTTAGAACACACAGGGTAACTACAGCAAGGAAGTCATCTTCAGAGTTTAGAGAGATTTTAGCCTTTTAAATTAATGGTGATTCTCACTTATTTTGACACAACACTTCACTGTTAAAGCCTTTGTACAAATGGAAAAAAGGGGCACGGTTTCTTTCAGTATGAAGACAAGAACGCTTGAGTCTCTGCAAGCTACTTTCATTAGTGAAACATGGCATCCAAGCCTGTTAGACACATGGGCAGTCCATCTATAACCCATTTATCTGCAGAGAATATTTCTTCTCTCTGATCAATACTTGCTCCAAATAGTAAATGCTTCCTCTTAACTGGGGAAGAGCTAACAAAAAGGTTTGAGAACAACATCCTGGGTAAGTTGTTTAATACAGAGAATTCCTAAGGGTAGGGGGAAGGAGATGCCTGGCTGATTAAAAATATGTTTATATCTCAAATTTCCCTCTTTTTCATATACATCCTCCAGTTTGGGTTGCAGGAGTAATGCTTTGAAGGCTTATCGATAGGGTCAGATAGAGAAGCGTCACAAGAGAAAGCTATCTGTGGCAGTGAACAAAGCTGTTTAAACATTCAGATTAATTGCCTTAGAGTGACAGACATCACTGTACATGCTATTTTGCTCCCTCTTTCTTTGGACTCACCTCTCTGCTGCAGTAAGGAGCATCAGTTATTATACACTGCTGTTTACATGGCAATCTCCAGCCTGCTGCTCATACACTAGCTGTATCCTGGCTTATGACCCCCACAGTCAGAGCTCATGTCTCTGAGTAGCTTAGAAATGCAAATAGATTTAAAATACCAGTTATTTAAGTGCAGTGGATAGGAAAGAGATTACTATAGCTATAAATTCACCTCAGGAGTCCTGGAATGTAATCAAGACTATATGACAACATAAGAGCATGACTGATTTCTAGTTCTGTCACCTCCTCTTGCTTACTCATTAGTTCATCCATGTGTGTATGCACAGAACAATAATACTTGACAGGTGAAGTGATTAACACAAGGTAATGACATCCCTGGAGAATTCATGCTTATAATTCCCGGCAATTATCCCACAGTAACTAATAACTCCTCTTATTTTTAGTATTTAACTTGCTCACAGTATGGAGTAAGTGAAGACAGCTGGATAGACACGTGCATTTGGGACTGAAAAAAGCAATGATGACTCTGAAATGCTGAGCAGGCACTCAATGCCACAAACCTGAGACATCTCAGGAATTTCTTCTCTGCTCCAGGATCTCTACCAGCTGAAAAGAGCCCCCTTGCATTAGTTGACATGAAAGAGGTTTGTTAGATAGGAGACATATAATATTATATTATTGGAAAGAAAAAGCCCATGAAATGTAAAAATGAATTCACAGCTGCCAAGAAAAGCACGAATGCACCTAGGGAATATCACCAGTACGTTGCAGAACTTTGTGATACTCATCATTAAGCTCAGCATCCTCCTTCAGCAAGCAATGGTGTTACTTCACAGAAATAGTAAACACTCTCCATTAAGTCCGAGCTCACAACATTTTAGGGCAAATCATGTATGATAGACATAGTAGCGTCCAACTTCAAGACCATTAGTAAGATCTTTTTTTTTTTTTTTAGAGCAATGAATAAAACTCAGGAGAACTTTTTGTACTAACTGCTATTATCAGCTCTCTTTCAAAGTGTTCAAGATGAAAGAACGTGATCATTTAAAATAAACAAAGTTAAACTCACAACAGTACTTATGCAGCACAGCTAAGCTAATGGTATCAAAACTCTGGCATGAAAAGATGAATTTAAAGTCACGGGTCGTTGCATTTGGTTTCCCTCGAAAACAGGAATAAAAATCTGAAGTCAAGTATTTCATTATTAAACTTGACCTTCCATACTCCTTGGATCTTTGATTTCAACAGAAGAGAGTGCTGGATCAAAAAAAAAAGTGAGTGTGCATTCAATTAACTGTGCATACATATGGAAAGGCACAGCCATGCTATGTTTGCCTTAGAGACAACCACCTATTGTGGATGATCGATAAATCCTCTCCAAAATTACGTTATTTTGTTGAAAAAGTATTTTCAAGCATTACCCACCTGCTTAAATCTTTTTCAAAGTAATTTTTTATTATTATTATTGCCAAGAATTTGGGGGTTTGCTACATTGCCATAGATCAAAACCCAAACCAAAACACATAGAAGAAAAAGGACTTGCTAATACCTTTGTGCAAAAAAACATGCACCAAATTTCAGCTTGAAAGATCAACTTTTTGGGAATTTATGAATACATCAGAACAGGATTTCTAATGGAAACTTCTGCAGGTGCTGAACCTCACATTTATCTTCTAGAGAAATGATGAAAGCGCAAGGAAGATGCATTTGTCAAAATACTTGACTACAGAAATATTCTGAATTCTTAAGCACAAGTCTATAAAGACAGAGCTTTCCTCTGGATATGAACCCCTTCCAATAAGCTCAGAAGTCGACATTTCACGAAAGCCGGAGAAAAAAAACACACAAAACTTATGAGTGAAGTAAGGAAGGAGGGTTATGGACGGTTAACTATATGTTCTGAACAAGTTACAAAATATTACACAGGTACAGTAACTCTCAAGGCAATCTCTGTATTAAATCAAAGTACCTAGTCTCAATGTAAGGACTCGCAGCATAAATAAAACCTGATAATAAAGTCATAATATTCAGAGTAAACAATGCTACCAGGCAGTTTTACGTTCCTTTAAACATTTAAACCAAAAATTTGAATGAGGCACACTCAACCACACACAAAAAAATAACTTTTTTTTTTATTTATCAAGAACTGTGTTACGGCTAGGGCTTACTGAGTGAAATGGTAATTCCTCTGTAGTCATCTTCACTAGAATCAGGTTTGGATTAGGAAAGGAAAAAAAGGTAGTGTTCCTTCACATAACAAAGCCTGCTCATGTGACTCAGCTACGTTCACTACATCATACAAATGTTCCAGGGTCCACGCACGTTCCTTGAGTTCCATCCTTATTTCTTAAACCATCACCTATTACAGCATCAAAGGAAACTATGGTAAACTTTGAAGCTCCGCTAGCCTGCCTCTGCTTTACATCATCACTAACACTGGCACTTAAACCCCACTTCTCAGCTTCCAAACCATCACCTGAGGCTTTCTGCAGTCTGGATACACCTCCAGCACAGGCATAACCTATATCCTTTCCCAAGTAGCAGCTCCCCTGTTAACCACATACAAGACTCCATCCAGGAAGGATCACTTGCCACAAACTAACAGTGACAGGGAAGACCTTGGGATTTAATAGAAAAGAAGCAACAAGTGACTTAATTTACTCTATGGGCATAGCTTGATTGCTGAAGATAGATTTTAATATCTTTCTGAAAGTATCCCACTGAATGGTTGGTATATTCTACACTTCTAATCTAATCTTCTTATCAAGTGAAAAGAAAGGCTGCTAGTAGCAAGTCTGACAAGTCCTCATTTCCCTCAAAATAAGTGACAAGGCCAGATGCTAACTGCTAAGGCAAGAAGAACTGACAGGTCTGCACAAAAGGCTTCTGCAATGTGACAGTTGGCTTTTCATGCTGGAATATAAAGGGGGTAAGAAATAACATCAGAGGAAGTCTTGGCAACAGAGGGAACTCACAAGCAGGGACAGAGAGGGTCTGAAATAAGATGTGCCCCACTAGGCTTCAGGATGTTCCCAAGGTCATATTTGGAGGATCTGCAGTCAAAATCGAGTTTCTTTAACTTAAGAGATGCTACCTTTGTACAAGTCAATGACAGATGTAGATGAGATGGGACAGGTCTTCCAAGTGCTGAAAATCATAGTCAGTGGTGGAACACTGTGCTACAGTACGTTAAAACCCAGAAGCTATGCCATTTCCCTTCCTTTCATCCTTCTCAACACCTGCAAACCGAAGTAGGAATCAACAGCCTCTCCTTCCATGCAAGTTATTCTAACTCAGTTTCAGCTGGGGGACAAGAAAGCAATGTTGCCACTGACATATTGGTACTGCCCTAAACACCCTGCACTTGGATCACCCACAGAAGAGCACCCTAGCTAAGCTGTGAGAGAACCTCCTGTAGTACCTACTTCTCAATTCACTTCCCCGATGAAAGCAGCATCACCTGGAAAGCGTCCGCAATACTTGAATGGTCCTTCAAGCTGCACTGACTCCTGATGGAAGGTGTTTAATGAGCATCAATGGACAACAGCCAGAGATTGCATTAGTTCTGCCGTGAAGAGGGGTCAAGCTCTGAAATTCTCTGTGTACTACTACGTATTAGTAATATAAGAAAATGAGAGCAGATACTGTTAAGATTTGAGAGGTGTTTTAAACTAAGCCACCACAAAATAACTCACAGCAGCATTCAAAAAGCGAAAGCTAAAAGATATCTCAACGGTTTTAAATAACGCTTATGCCTTTACTGTTTAAACAAAAATATCAGTAAGATGCACATCTCCTTTTTTTCCAGCCCGGAAGGACCAAACAGGTCAAAAGTAGAAGCATGCCATTTTATCTCCACCGGTAGAGACAACCAATTTATTCTCCAGTGTACATTTTCCATTGATGTTTAGGAATCCTAACAGTTAGTATTTTCACCACTTCTCATTGGATACTATGTCTAGCCCAGCACGTCTCACTCTATAAACACAATTTCATCTTGGAGTCAGATTTCCCCTTTGGCTACTTCCTTTCTGCCACTCCTGTTGGTTCTGGTCAGAAGGCCATGGATATCTGTTGGTGGACAGACTCTAAACAACTTGCTTTGAGATGGCTCCACAACCAGATCCTCAATTCGTTCTGTACAAGTCTTCTTACACTCATCACCTCTACATGGTTCAAGTTTGACCTAGCCACACCGCTGGATCTTATATTCTTCATATTTTTCATTAAAAAACACGACCTCTGAAAAAAAGTTGTCCTTTTGTTGTTTTCATGGTCCTTTTTTTTTTTTTTAGGTTTTTTGGGATATTTCTAGTACCAAGGTTTTTGCATTGCATGACAGTATAAATGATAACTCCCAAACCATGAAAGACCATGTATGTGATTATGGAACCCTCTTGCATTCCTCGAGACACAAATTTTGAGACAAATAAGGAAAGAGCAAAGAATATTTGTTCTTTTATGACACAGCATTAGTCATGGCATTTGATACGCTAAAAGAAAAAATCTCAGAGCAATACATTCACTTCTTCCCCAACCTTCAGTTTTCCCATCACAGAAAAATCTTGTTTCAAGAATTTGATGTAAATTTACCGCGAGGAATCTCTACCCTCAAATTCCCTTCTTCCCACATGCTTTACCAGTGTGAGACAAAAGGGGCAGCGATTAAAAATTGAAGCTGTCACACGTAAAGAGATTAATTTTCCTTTAAAACCCACGTGTCCTCTGCCTGAGATTTCCCCAAGCATGCCTTGCCTTTTTCTTTGCAGAGATAATGCCAGGCTAACACATCACTTAAATAGAAATGAACTGGTAGAAAGCAGCAGACACCACTCATCCACTGAAACACAAAGCAAGTTACCTCTCGTTTGTTTCTCCTAGCAACTTTGAGGAACTCCATAAGGATCTGCAATTGGGCAGCATGGGACTCCTGTAACACAGTAAATAAGATAGCGTAACTCTTCCATACACATTGGGAGAAAGAAACATACATTTTTATACAGAAATCCACACTTGGCACAGAAACAGCTTTCATTTAGAGGTGAGGAAGAGAAAAGAGCTTATTAAGGCAGTTTTAAGAATGTTAGTTGTACTTTGCCTCACGGGTTTTAAGGTTTTGTTTGGCTCATGACAAGTTTTTACACGAAGCTTTGTAACAGCTCTGTCTGTGTGCTACCAAAGACTTAGTATTTGAAATTATTTTCATTTTTCTTTGACTATAGCATCTGGTTTGGAATACAGTTTCCTCACAGTCTCATCTACACCGGAAGATTATTAACATCCACTTCGTAATTACGATACTAAAGCTTGAAGTCTTTATATAAAACACATCTCCCTTCAAAATAACATTTGTGATTATGTCAAGTGATTACTGCTGAAGATTCCTCCAGAGCAGAAGAGAACAATAAAGTCACTGATGAAGCTAGAGCATCCCTTTCTGATCTCTGCAGAACACGTCACTTACGTCAACCACCACTTTAATAGTTCCACCCAAACTGGCCAAAAACTTGAAAGGGCAAGATAAGAGAAGCACAAGAGGAAAGAAAAATAAAACCTATATTGCAGCATTAATATAGTCCTAATCCTATCCCAGCATTCTAAGGCTTACTTTCATGACCTACTGAAATATTTATTATTAAAGGACTGTGAACATGCACTCAAAGAGGATCAAGACATAGGAGCATGCAGAATCCATTAAAGGCAGATGGGACAGGAAAAGTGAGATCAGGATGCAAGACGACTACTCTGAGATTATTTTATTCCTCCCCACTCCTGTGATGATAATGAAAGTGAAGCAAGTAAAACTAGAAAGGAAACATGTTCTTAAACTGTTAAGTGTTAGGTGTGATTTTGTTTTGGTTTGTTTGGGTTTTGGTTTTTTTAAGGCTTAGTACCTTAGAAGATATTCCTGCTCATAAGGACCCATACACTCAAGTGCTGTGCCTTTGTTGTTTCAGATTTGTCACAAATGGCACAAAAAAGGCTTAAGAAAAAAAAAATAAAGTTTTACTCTGAAGTTAGAAACCATACTCCAGCCATGTCATAGAATCACAGAATGGTTGGGGTTGAAAGGGACCTTAAAGCCCATCCAGTTCCAACCCCTGCCATGGGCAGGGACACCTCCCACCAGCCCAGGCTGCTCAAGGCCCCATCCAATCTGGCTTTGAACACCTCCAAGGATGGGGCAGCCACAGCTTCCCTGGGCAACCTGGGCCAGGGCCTCAGCACCCTTATACTGAAGAATTTTTTCCTAATGTCCAATCTAAATCTTCCCCCTTTCAATTTAAAGCCCCACCCATTCCCCCTTGTCCTGTCACACCAGACCCTTGTAAAAAGCCCCTCCCCAGCCTCCTTGTAGTCCCTTTCAGGTACTGGAAGGTCGCTATGAGGTCCCCTCAGAGCCTTCTCTTCTCCAGCCTGAACAACCCCAACTCTCTCAGCCTGTTGTATCTTCACTGAATCACAATAAAAAAAGTTATGTACAAGTCCCTACATCATAACGTTTTGCTAGTAGTCAATAAATACGGTTTTGGGTTACTTTCCTTTCATCAGAACCAAAAGTTGTGTAAATACTGATTCTGCAAAAGGGAATAAGACAAGTCATTCCAAATACAATTTTGCCTCACCTGTTTTAAAGCACCATCAAATTCCACCCTCCTATTCAAAGGTCACTAAGCCAAATTTTGTAATTCAGTTTATCTTAGAAGGTCTGGCTCTCAACCAGAAAATGGTCATTTGAGACCAACAGCACAGAATACCCAACTGTGTGAGAAATGATCCCAAACCAACTACATTTCAGTTAAGTCTTGGGAACGGCTCGCTTCATGGTGTTTAAATCTTTAAACCAGTCTGACAAACAAGGCGTAAACTTTTCTTTCAAGCATCAAATACCAAAAAAAGTCTTCAGCAATGGCAGTCATTTAGCTCTATCAGTTCCAGTAGAAACTAAAAGGTGTGATCTTTTTCACATGTTCATTGAGTTCATTCCGTAACCTGTGTTTTCGATGACTTCATGTTCATTACCAAGAAAGATCTGATATTTACTTGGTCAATGGTCAATTAGTAAACATCTTCATATGCATTTCACTGTCCTGCTAGCAATTTTTTCTTATCCTTTTCCATTTTCCCTGCTTGTCTGAACAACTCCCTCAGGAGCAACACTCTAAGCATGTTATAGGTGACACAGCTGAAAGGTCAGTTTGCTACAAAGGTCAGTGAGATGGCCAACTTTTCAACACCAAAATGCCAGAGAAAATTCCAAGCCCTTAATTCGGCAATAGCCTCTTACTTCAAGAGGATAAAAGCATGAAAAGAAGCAACTGCTAATTAGATAAGAGTGTTCACTTAAATAAGACAAAATAAATTTCTTACTGCTTCCAATTGCTTCTTCTTTTGAACCAGCAGCTCCAGCATCAGGTTGACATTGGCCAAGTCAAGATTGTCTTGATCAGTTCCCAACAAATCTTGAATTATCTGCCACCTATGGCCATTCTAGAAAGAAAATAAGAGACGTCAGAGAGACAGTGAGTTCAAGCCATCCAGCAACAGATATTAAAAACAACACTGCAATATTTCACCCCTTCATAAAAATTTTGAAACAGTTTTCAGTGATCACAATTCCCAATTCTCCCACATGTACAGGATATAGATCTTCTGTCCTACTGTGTAACTGCTTATCTTATTTGGAAGATATTTGCGCTTTATGAGAGCATAGCTGCTGCTGCTAGGAAGAGATTATTTCACAGCCACAATTTTATCTGATTTGTGCCCTAGTTTCTGAGAACATGTTTCTATGGGGAGAAAGAAAAAAAGCATGTTTATCCAGGCTTAGCTGGATTACATCTACCTCAAATACTGTTAAATGGCAGTACTTTTAAATTTTTTTAACCAAGTAATAGGTAAGGCCCTCATGCTACAGATTCAAATGGAAGAAGGTAGTATCAGCTTTTTTCTTCTATTCTCACCTCCCACACTACTCCTCTTAAGAGGATTTTCATAGGAAATGTGAGAGCAGGAAATAAGATGGAGCTCATCGGGGTGATCTTCTCATTCAACCTGTTAAAGCCGAGGACTCCTTAGAGAGTCAGCATATTACCATGCAGCCCATTTTTCCCTACAGGCTGCTTGATCTCCTCGTTGCCAATAAAAAGTAAAAAAAGTATCTTTTAGCACAGGAAAACTTGAATAAAGAGGTTAATGCTAATATAGCCTTACATTAAAAAGCCTCAGGAACCAACAGAAGCAGCCAAAAGGTCTTTAGGCCTCCTAAGAAGCAAAGCTGGATTAAAAAAATCTTGCCCCATGAAAGCTATGACACTAGATCAAGACATTTGAATTTGCTAGAACTAGAAATGCTATCCAGTCTAAACCAAGCATTTTCTAAGAGGTTGTAGCCTATTTGTACTGGCTGGATTAATAAAAATCAAATACGTAATATCCATACTGAACACACAACTTACTACCCAACTCTCAACAGAAACCACAAAGGCAGAAACTCAATCTCAATCTGGAGCAACTGGAGAAAACAATTTTTAAGTGAGTCAACAAGATTTGAGACAAACTTTAACATACTAATGTACTAGCTAAACGTACCACTGCTAAACTACTCAGAAAGCTTCAAAGATGCCTTAACATGATTTCTTAATGAGACCAATCCATTACCAAGAAACAGCACATTTGCTGCAATGTGTTTCGAATGACATCTCTTAAAACCAGAGGATAACAGGCACATTAAGGAGGTGGTACGAGAGCAAAGTTCCTCCTTTTAGAGATGTCAGTATCTTTTATTTGCTGCCAAAAGGCTGACACAATACTGCTTTGGGCATAAAGGCATGGCAGATTTCCATTTACTGTTAGTTATCTGACATAGGTGCATCTACAGGCATAGTTTGTAAAGGTGCGCTACGAGAAAGCAGAACCAATTTCCAAGAAGTTACAGTACATGCCTTCAGGTTAATTGTGTGCATTTTAAACCATATATGTCTTATGCCTATTTTATAATGAATATGCTATATGCATATTTCATATTATATTTATATCGAATATGAAAACTTACTGTGAGTAAACCAATGAATCGTTAAAGCATGCTCTTTCCTAAATTAGCACAAAACTGCTGAAAGCATTAGTCTCTGCAGTGCAGCCCCTAAATTAATACTGCTTCAATAGAAAGGGGTTTTTAACTGACAAAAGCATGGGCTCTGTGATTTTTAATATTACTTTGAAACATTATTTATTGGCTTTCCAAGACAAATAAGCAAGCTTCCCAGTTAATGTCATACATTCTTTTTGATCTTAATGTCCAAGAGCATCCATTGCTCCTGTACAGGCATTTTCATGAACTGAGAACAGAGGTCATGCTCTGCCTCTGTGACATAAGGCAAGTCTAGAAGATATCCAGGCAGTTTTATCTGGGCTCAGAGCCAGAACAGCAGTACTCCAAATGCATCCTTCTCCCTCTTGTGGCTGGTATTAGCTTTTCTCCAGTTTCCCTGCAGAACACAGCTTCTCACACGTGATCAGACAAGCCCGTGGCACTTCTAATCATCTGTTACTCTCACTGTAGTTGTAATTTCCAACACTGAATGAAAATTACTACCTTTAAACAAGTGTTCTCCCGTGGGTAGTTTCCCAGGTTATATTCAATACATCATATGACACTTGGCTATGCTAACACAGCCTGCCTCTGCACATATAGCTGGCAGGAAGAACAAGAGTTAACAAGGTTGAAGGGATCTAGTGCCACTGATACTGGTATTATTCCCACATAAAGCAAGTTAAAGCATCACCTCAACAGTATATTTTCTTCTAAATTAAGTCACATAATGACAAGTGCTGTACAAAACCATTAAATAAATATAAAGTAAAAAAGTTGGAACATACGGTGCTACTCACTGAATGGTCCAGTTTGAGTCTTTTCTCCTCAGACCTTTGCTTCTGTTTAAGAATAAGTTCATTGACTAAAACCACAAATAAATAGGATGTCAGAGTTCATGAAAATGTATGAAAAATTCTCCCTTATGT
Organism: Neomorphus geoffroyi; assembly: GCA_033558235.1. Lineage (NCBI taxonomy): Eukaryota > Metazoa > Chordata > Aves > Cuculiformes > Neomorphidae > Neomorphus > Neomorphus geoffroyi. The sequence continues at coordinate 6,698,015 of JAUMJM010000074.1, forward strand.
TTTTACTTTAGTTTTTAATTCCACCTTTAGTTTTGGTATTTAAAACTGTAGAAGTCGTCTCCATTTTTTAATCACTAATTTATTTCTTAATTTTTTGTTAAGTATATAAAGATAGTTTAAAAATCAACAAATAGAACGCCTACACATTCCTCAAATTGTTTCAGTTCCTTTTTCTAAGCACCCATGGTCCTTCAACCAAGTTTTTCAACTCCAACACAGAAGTATATCACACAAGAGTATGAAGGAGATAAACCATTAAGTGATTTACTACAGGCGGAAAACAAGAACAGCTGAACAGAGCAACTTTCTCCTTTAATCACTATGCACATTTTAAAACTGTAGCAAAAATATGTCTTTATTTCACACCAATTTAGTGAATGGTGCGAAGACAGAACAATAACCTCAACCCTTTGCACACACACCCTCTTCTCATATCTGCTTTCCTCCCCAGTATGGATCCCAAACCCCTAAACACAGGTGTATGGAAGCAATGCTCTGTGGCCTAACACATCCTCCAAGATGTGCCTCGGTACCACCTTGGGTCTAAATCAAGATGCCCGGTTCTGAAATATCCCTTAGCTATTGGAGCCTTTAATCTATTCACTATTGAATGGATATTCCAGCATATGAAATCAAAACTTGATTCAGTTTTGATATTTAACACTGCAATGCATTTCCTTGGATCTTTTCTAGCCATAAAAGTTTTCAACTCTACTTCCAGTTAGGAACGTTTCCCTTCTCTGTTTAAACAGCAATCAGTTAGGAGTACATATATGTATGTGTATGAATATTTTTTCTGTATGTGATTCACACACATAAATCGCACAGACCTCACTGCAGTAGCCAAAATAGTGCAATACATAATTCGGCCTCCCCACCTCCAGTGTCCATACTTTGTAAACAAAGCATGTTCTTGATTATCAGACTGACAACAGTGCAAGAAAACAAAAGGAAATAGATACAAAGCTCTAGCCATCAGAAAAACATCTTTGTTTTGCTTTTCTTAGTATGTAAACAGCAGCAAGTCAGTCTCACGCAGCAGACAGGACTGCTGGAGACACTGCAGTATTAAGGTTTTATACTACTAACCACTTTTTATATATAAAAATCACAGCTGACCAAAGGACCAATATTTGGTTTTTATTTTCAATATCCAGAAGCTGGTTATTTGTAGGATAAATTTACAAGTACCTGCCTTGATTAACAACTACGATGTTTGCCATGAAGCTCACCTAAGAAGTTGGGATAAAGATGGTCTATGTTGTCCACGACATAGTTGCATTTGGGACATCTGTTATTGTCCTCCAAGCTCTGGTGAATACATTTATAGCTGTTTAAAAACAAAAACCAAGAGACAAAACAGGTGAGCAAACACAACGGAACAAAACAGAAGCACAAGGTAAATAATATCAACCTTAGATAATGTGTACTCTGTGTTGCCAGCTAACAGCTCCACGGCCAAGATCCTACAGTGGAGTCATAATGTTCAACGCTAACTCAGACTGTGCTATAACAGAAAGACAAAGTTTCTTGGTGAGGATTACCAAAGGCATTTAAGTTCTTCATTCTTATTTCCCTGAGGACTGTAGCAACATGAATACTTCAGCCACACTTCCATCTCGAATTTACGCCTCTCTTCCACAGGCAGAGCTAACAAACAGACCACATCATTCAAAACAACTCCTCTAGATTAGCCAAATACCGATCAAGCAACATGAAAAACTATTATGCATTTTGAGCACAGAAGGAACACCTTCACCAACTTCTCACATTTCCCCCCAGCCCTTAGCTGTTGTTCTCACCAGAAGTGACTGCAGAGGTGCTCTTTGTTGAGCTGTTGGCTATTTGAGGGACAGAGGAAATACAAGATGCACTTCAGCATTAAGTGTAAGCACCTCACTAAGAACCTAGCTTCACACTGACTGCTGTTAAAGAGATCATGTGACAACATCGCTCTGTTCTTTCCAAATAAAGATATTTTAATGCTTCTCATCTCAGACTTTTAAAAAGTTACAGATCAGAGATAAGGTGTCACTACAGTGGGCACAGAATCAGCTGTTATTTTACCCATTGCAGGTCAAAACACTTCTGAAAGTTATCTGAAAATGCTGCTTGAGAAAATGCTTTGTGCTACTAAAATATTACTTCTTGTAAGAAGGAGGTGATTTATTCCTAGTTATAAGATGCTGTAAGAGTATAATGTGCACGCAATGTTAAAACATCATGCCTCAACATTTGTTCTAATCCCTTGTTGAGAAAAGGAGGAGCAGACAATTTCACACCTGTCAATGGAGGGTTCTTCTACTGCTCCGTGTGAGAGTCAGAGATAACACACTGAAAATAAGTGGACCTTGGGCAAATTCAATACAACAAGTCTGAAGCATATCCTCTCTTAAGTTAAAGAGAGATACAACAGACAACGTGCAAACCACTTGAAACTGTATACGGCCTTGCTGAAGGCACGGAAAACCTCCCCGCACCAACACTCACTCCCATGCCCTCGACAGAGGCAGGACCCACAGCTTTGGGTGGTAACGGATACCTTCCGCTGCCAAAGGAGACAAATCGCTCTGACAGGGGGCACTAGATGCTACCAGCAGTTTAGGACCATTTTATTTCTTCACAAAGGAAACACAGGGGCAAAACATTTTGTTTTAAATGGCTAAAATGTCTTTTTTTTTTTAAAATCTAACTAGTACCCATCACTAAAAATTTGATTTCAACCTCTTGCTTCAGTGCAAGGACAGAACAGTAACAAAAACCTGGGAGGACACGGATTCACAGCAATGTCGCTCCACACACGCTGTATGAGATGGACATTTTGCACAATACAAAGAAATCTTACCAGAAGCTGTGTCCACATTTTGTCATGTAGGCTTCTTCAATCATATCAAAACAGATGGGACTGAAACCAAACCAAAACAGAAAAATCAACTATGTCTTTTTATGTAAAAAAGGAAAGAAAGTTTCAATTCAAAGTAGCCACCTAATCAAGCTTAGGTAACATTTTCTATTTGCAAAATGAAAGAGGACTCCACAGTGCAACATCAACAGGCAGAATGAAGATCAAAAGGGCAAGCAAGAGTTCTTTGAACTCCAAATGATACTGCAGTTTGCTACAATTAGAACCAGGTAAGTGTGCACTCTTGAAGATTAACAGTTGCAAACTGCCCAAAGACCAGTACCTTCAACAAGCAAGAACCTCCCCACCATCTGTGCCAGGTCTCAAACAGAATGTAAACCCCAGAGTTTTTACATGAACAGACATAAGGTATTTATAAATAAAGCCAATGTTTTTTTATCCTTCCTTTTTTTCAGTCAATTACTATCTATAATTAAAATAAATGATGCACAGAGGCAGAAGAGAACAGAAATAGTAGTAATGTCATGAGAACAAGAATAAATAACCAGGAGGAGGAAGAAGGTGCCAGCGAGGGGGTGTGCCTGCAGAGCCAGGCAGCAAGCAGGGCTGAGCCTGCTGAAGGGCACAACAAAGGTACAGTACAATCCCAAGGAGAGAACAGTCAAGCACAATGTTACAAAGTCAAAGGAGAAGACAGGAAAGGCAGAATATGGGACTGTTCATAAGGAAGGCAGAGGAATGCAGATGGAAACAAGGACTTTAGTGTTTTCCAAGACTAGTTAGTGACCAAAGCACAGTCAGGTCCCTGTGAGGGATCACCAAAGACCAAGCAGGGAGCTGACAAGAAGGATGTGCAAGCAAGCAGTCCTCCACAGGAAGCTGAGCAAGACAAGACACACAGGAATTCAATGAGCTGGGTAGTGGAAGAAATCTGTCTCATCATTAAGTGGCTGTGACATGTTTGAAAGGAAAACGAAACACAAATGAAAGCAGGAGAGATGCATCTCACATCCAGTGACTCCTATGTCTGCTATCCCTGACAGCTGGTAAGATATGCTGTCACATACATACTCATCTTCAGGTCTTGGCCAGCTCTCCAGCGAGATGCTGTGGGCAGCAACGTCACCATTCTGCGTGTAACACATGTATCAACTGTATCACAAGCTTTACCTTGCTTTCAAGCCCTCACAGAGATCCAAATGCTCTACTCTCACCTGACAAAGTCCACACCAATGTAGGTTCAGAGAGGTTTCACCAGCATCTGTTTTCTCCAGAAACTGCCTCCTCCCACCTTCTGCCAACAAGGCAGCTCCCACAAAACGAGCTGTTAATAAACTGTTAACAACTTCTGAAAAGCAGGAATCTTTTTGAATCCAAGATCAAAAATCCAGATAGAACTGAAATAAGCAATGCTTGCATGAGCCTGGGAGGGGAGCACCCTTAGTTAGCATTCCAGGGAAGTTATTCCTCCTTCCTACCATCCATTTTAGAGGATACTAACATTTGTTACCCCATTGGGCATTTAAAAATGGGAAGGATCTTCCTTAAATAAACAACTGCCACCAATTCTATTCTTCAAAAAGAAGCATCTAAACTAATCATCACGCATGTATGTCCCCCTTCCACTCTGACAGACCTTTTTCTGCACATCATATGTCTTGAGCAGCACCAGTTTCAGGAGCTCAAGCCACACTTCCAGATTCAGAAGTTAGTTTCAAGGCACTGTTCAGTCAGTATAAATTATGGCCAAACTTAGTCAACAAAGGTGGACTAATAAGAGGAGAATTAGGCATCTTTGTATTCTACTAGCTGGCCTTTTAAAAATAAAGTCAAAGATTTTAATTATATGAGTGTCTGAGGCTGGTTTCTCCCCCCTGGTGATGAACATCTTAAATTCTTTACCTTCCTCTAGTCATGCAGTATAACACGGCCCCACTCTCTGTATTGGGCTAAAAACTGCTCTTCCCCCCAACACCAGATGAGATTTTTCCAGCACGCTCCTAATGCCCTGCCTCCAGAAAGCACAACAATCAACACGGCTGGAATGCTCCTCTGCCTGCAATAGGACATCACAAATTAGAGCTAAAATAGGAAGACTACCTCCTGACATGCCAGTCACACAAAACCAGCATTCCCAACTTATTATTCTTCATACCAGTTTGACTGGAGAAGTGACAGAACCAAAATAGTTGAGAAAAAGCAATCAGAACCAGCAAATGTAGCCATTCAGTGCCAGGGTCATCGTTAACAGAGCCTGAAGTTTCCATTAAGAACTGTTTCCCCTGCAATGCTCACTGATTTACAAGTAGAAACAAGATTGATGTCTTTTAATACTTATCGAAGCCAAACTGGCTGTAACACATGGAAGCTGCTACGCACCAGTTGTTTTAAGTTAATCTAACGCAGAAGGAAGGTTAAGGAAGTAGTGGAGTGATGGGGAGTTGAGACATACTACAGCTTGTATCATAGCATACCTGGAAACTGAGAAGCACACGCATGATGAAATCAAGGCTTCTCTGCATGAGATAGCTCTAATTCTGTATTTGTCTTAAGCTGCAGAGTTAGGTAAAAAGGACGAAAACATCACTGTTCTGCACCAGATTCCAATGCCTTATTTACTGAACAGTTTTTTATTCAGCACATGAAAGGCTTATCATTTGTTCTCTATGAGGGAGACCTCAAACACTTTTTTAATCACTTTAACCAAGTTCATGCCTCTAAATTTTGCCAGTTGTTTTCAAGGTCCCTCTCAAGAGTGCTACTGTCACCCTGCTGCCACCCAAACACCTGGCTGAAGCAGTCACTACAAAATTTAAACACATTTCAAATTGCTGCTCCACACCAAACCAGATCTATTACAGTTTTTCCTTCCTGTCTTGCTCCTCTTTGGTGGAAGCAGAGAGCAGGACTTGCTGCAGGCTCTGCCCTTCCCGCAGAAGGTGGCCAGGTTAGAGATAACTGCCATTACCATCTACTCAATATGTAGCGCCAATGTAACAACAGATTACCAAGCCATCATTGTAGTATGTAAACAACTCATTGCATTTTTAGTTTGTGACCTCTAGGGTGAATCTGCAGTATTCCTTCCTAAAGGGGTTTTGCCAGATGACTGTATGACGTCTGGCATTAACAGGAAACAACCAGAGGAAAGAACTGTTCTGACAAACCCATGAACCTGCAAGTCCATCTTTAAAGATGGCACACAGCCCTTTCCACATCTGAGTTTGCTGGGTGTACCTCTCCAGGTTGGTACATAACATCCCCTCTTCCATATGTACTTAATTCTGTGAGAGCTCAGAAAATAAGCAGGAGTGTAAAGCAGCCACCGAAGAGACAGCCTGCACTAAGATCCCTTACATCCACGGAGCAAAGCAGAGAGCAACTGGTTTTAGAAAGGTTTACCCAACCACTAATAAAGACAGCTAACGTAAGGCCTGGAAAAACTGTAAGCAATTACACTGCTGGACAGGAGAAAATCCCTTGATTAGAGTATTCTCTGCTCTCCAGGAAAGTGGAAAGAGGCCTGGCTACAGGAACAGCACAAACTACCTTTAAATTCTACACCTTGCTCTAAGAGAGACAAAAAGTTTCCCTTTTTAATATAAGGTTGTCCAGTAAGTCAGACCCGTTTGCTTTCCTGATTAGAGTTACACATTTCCAGGCAGAAGCTGATACACACCACAAACAGTACACGCTTGCAAACTCCCAAGAGTACACGTGCTAAACATTTCACAACCCAGACTAGCAACGTATGCCAATGTTTACGTTAAAGCCTAGGCCTCACGTTGCTGAGACAGCACTTTCCAAAGACAGGCAGGGAGGTTGCACACGTGAACACACTTCACAGGATCTCTATTTGCACCTTGATGTTTGAAAGGCACTCAAACTTCTTTCCCACCTTCAGTCTGGTACAGGCAGAATCTACCACGGAGTTTACAGGTGTAGGTAACAGCAACTCACAGCCCCTGTTCAGAAAAACTATCAAAGGTTCCCCACATCTTGAAAGCATCCTTATGGGGAAAAAAAAGCATATGGAAAACTTCTCACATGGAGATATCCAAAGCTTGTTTAAATCAATTACTTAAACACCCCCACACACGTGCAAACCATCTTCTTGGACTCTGCTCAAAATTCCAGAGTTGCCCAGTGGAGTTTACTTCTGTACTGCATAACTGTATTGCTAAATCAAGAAAGGAGAGGACTACTACAATGTGAAGCTGATGTTAATAAGCAAGAACAAGCCCTACAGCCCACAGAAATAGACAGCCGCTATAAACCTAGGTAAATTGGATCACTGTCTGCTCCTGGAGCTTCTGACCTGCAGTTCATTCTACCCAGTGTGGGTCTCCTGCAAACAGAAAGAGAGGGACAAGAAAAGATATTTTGCCCTGCTTACTACTGAGTTGATTTTTCCTTGCACTCTGTGCAGCCACCAGCACCTCTCAATGAGGTGAAAACAGCTAATTATGTGTTCTCCCTGAAGCATGCACTCATACGCAGAAAAAAAAAAAAAAAAAAGAATAAACTCAGCTTTTTGAACCATCTTACAATACTTTACCTGCTTAAAAACTTGTTCTGGGTGTCATTTCCCTTCAAACACCCTCATTTCTATGGCAGACAACAAAACGGGAAATGACAGTCAACCAGGAAAGGACAAGGAGCAATGGTTGCAGACCACACACGAGACAGAGGAGCATGGGCTCTGGCAATCGAGTTATCCCCCATGGCCAACAGCAAAACAGCCATCTCCCACACCAAGTGTCCTTCAATCCACCTGGCGTGGCGAGCCTTCAGGCAGAGCAGGACATCAACTGATCACAGCTACGTTCTCGTCCCAATTCTGCTATTGAGCAAACGACTACTTAGAGTATCAGCAGTAATTTTTGTATTATTCCTTATTACTAATAAGAAGTAGTTACTGCTTTTTCTGCCACCAACTTTTTAGCAGCTTCATGTTCTCACTTCAGTAGCAAGGATACTTCCTATCTACTCTGCTAGACAGTTTACAAAGCTGTAAACTCAAGCTTACAGGTTTTTGAGACAATACCTGTCCTGCGCAGATGCCACACATCCAGCCCTGACCTGTAAGAGCCGTCAGATCAAGTCATTCTGAGAGCTGTGCCTCGTTTCTCTTTTGTGTTTTCCTGCTTCTTTTCAACACGACTTTCCTCCAACTCAAGCTTCATTCCAGTATCTCTTCCTTGTTTGTCTGTCTCAGGTGTGAACACTTACCCTGACTTTCTGTTCTCATTTAGCACATCCACCCAGCTAATAAAATCAAATCTGCTCTCTTTGCTATGACGTTTGAAACACATTAGCAATGGGCTGTCTTTAAACTGCAAATTACCATCAGCTCTCAAACCGCACCTCGCAAAGGGCCTTGGTCTATGACTTCTGCTGGAAGGGTATTTCCAGCTACAAACTGCAGCTGTGGCCGCAGGAGAGCATCTGAATGGCTTCAAAAAAACCCTTTATCCCATCATTGCTGAAACTTCCCACTCATATGGCTTTAGGTGCCAGACTAACACAAACTTTATTGCTGTTTAGAACTAGCCAGCCTTTCCTGGCAAGGGAGGCAAATCCATGCTGGCTTTGGTGGATCTGTCAATCACCACAAGACTCCTCAGATCCCCATCCAAAAGACCACAAAATCCTCCACTGGCTCCTCTTCTAGAAGTCAGAGCAGGGCAGTTCCACAGGGGCTACCTCACCTGCCAGAGGTCTGAGCCCCTCCAGCCTGGAAGAGGACATTTGCTTGTGATGTCAATGTACTACAAGGAAACCAAGAGGGCTGCTGGTCCTTTCTGATCACTCGGGCTGGTTTGGAGCACACCTGAGGAGGAACCTGCTGGGAGTAACCTGGGTTTGCTTCAAAACAGAGAAGGTGAGAGCAATGCTGCCACACAGAGCCAAAATGCAAGCAGATACATGAGGTCTCTCATGAGACCCCACCTGGAGGATTGTGTCCAGCTCTGGAATCCCCAACATAAGAAGGATGTGGAACTGTTGGAGTGGGTCCAGAGGAGGCCACGAGGAAGATCCGAGGGCAGGAGCACCTGTGAGCACAGGCTGAGAGGGTTGGGGTTGTTCAGCCTTGAGAAGAGAAGAATCCGGGTAGACCTTAGAGCAGAGGCTCCAGAAAAGCTGGGGAGGGGCTTTTCACAAGGGCCTGAAGTGTCAGGATGAGGGGGAATGGCTTTAAACTGGAAGGTGAGAGATTTAGATTGGGCATTAGGAAGAAATTCTTTCTGATGAGGGTGCTGAGGCCCTGGCCCACGTTGCTCAGGGAAGCTGTGGCTGCCCCATCCCTGGAGGTGTCCAAGGCCAGGCTGGATGGGGCTTTGAGCTCCCTGATGCAGTGGGAGGTGTCCCTGCCCATGGCAAGGGGTGGAACTGGATGATCTTTAAGGCCCCTTCCAACCCAAACCATTCCATGATTCTATGAATGCATTGGGAACTGTAAGTCCACCTGACTCCTCAACCTACAATAAAAGCCTACAGACAACCAGCACTGTGGCATTCAACCAGAAGCTGCTACCAAACTGGCAAGTCCGCTGAAAGCTGATTGAAGCACAACACATTCTCTAAAGACCACATAAACCTTTGCCATTTTGAACTGGATGGGTTTCCAACCAAAATTATTCCATGATCCCATGAATGGAACTGGAAGTCCACCTGACTCCTCAACTCACAATAAAAGCTCACAGGCAACCAGGACTAAAATCTTCATCATCTTGAACAGAACGGGCTTTGAGGTCCCTTCCAACCCAAACCATTCTAGGAAAGAGACTCAGATCTGAATCCCCATAAGCGTGGGTACCGGTACCAACAACCCCTCCTCTGCCTCTTGGGGAGTCCCGGGGGCACCACTACCAGTTGTTGAACCATTCAGGGCAGCCCCTATCGCGACAGATCCCACTCCCCTGCAGTGGGGCTGCTACTGTCGCGACAGGCCCTATGCTCCCCTGGCCGGGTGGACCTTATAGCAACAGCTCCCTTTCCCCCTCGTTGGGGCTGCCCTACCGCGACACATCTTGCGCTCCCACTTGGCGGTGGCGGCCCTAATCGCGACAGACCCCACCTCCCTCGGCGGGGCAGCCCCCTATCGTGATATATCTCGCGCTTCCTCTCGGCGGGGCGGCCCCTATCGCGACAGACCCCGCTCACCACACGAAGTCGTTGCTCTTGTCCTCGTAGGAGTTGATGAGCCCGTTGCAGAGCGGAGCGAGCAGCGGCCTCTTCCTCCCTCCACCTCCCCCCGGCCCCGGCCCCGCGGAGCCGCCGGGCCGCGCCGCCAGCCGCGCCAGCCCCGGGCCCGACACGGCGGCCGCCACCAGCACGGGCCGCGCCGCGGGGCCGCCCGCCGAGGACGAGCCGGGCGCCATGGCCGCCGCCGCTGGGGAGGAGGAGGAGGAGGATGGCGGCCCCGCGGGGTGCGGCGGGCGGCTGCCCGACATGGCCAGGCCCTCCCTGGCGGCCTCAGCGCATCCGCGGGAAGCAAGGGAGCTCGGGGGAAAAAGGGGAGGAAATAAAAAGAGGAAGAAGGGGGGGGGGGGAACAAACGGCCGCCCGGCGGCGCGGCGGCGGTTCGAGCGGAACTGAGAGAGCTGAGCGCAGGCGCGGGGCGGGGCGGGGGCGGCACCGGGGGCGGCACCGGGGGCACCGGCGGCACCGGCACGGGGACCGGGGACCGGGGACCGGGAACCGGGAACCAGGACAGGAATGGGAAACACAGGACAGGGAACGGGAAGAGGGGAACGGGACCAGGGAACCGGGACAGGTACCCCGGCAGAGGGACCAGGAACAGGGGCTGGGGTCGGGAACAGGGATAGAGAATCCCGCACAGGGACCGGGAACCGCGATAGGGAACCCGGGAGAGGGACCTGGAACCGCGATAGGGAACCCGGGAGAGGGACCTGGAACCGGGATAGGGAACCCAGGAGAGGGACCTGGAACAGGGAGCCGGGAACCAGCATAGAGACCAGGATAGAGACGGGGATCCCCACGTAGGGATGGGGAACCGGCACGGGGACTGGGAACTGGGCAAAGGGACCGAAAACCCAGGATAGGGACTGGGAACCGGTACTGGGACTGAGATAGAGACCAGGACCCTGCATATGGCCCGAGAACCGGCATTGGAACCGGGAGCTAGGAACCACGACAGGGATAGGGGAGCCGGTACAGGGTCCAGACAGGAGCTGGACTGGAACCCAGCATAGGGACCGGGAACTGGCACTGGGGTAGGGACTGGGAACCCCGGCACACCCTCAGGGTTAGTGGAGAGGAGTAGGGTCCAGGGAGACCTTATAGCGACCTTCCAGTACCTGCAGAGGCTACAGGAAAGCTGGGGAAGGACTTTTTACCAGGGCCTGAAAGGATAGGATGAGGGGGAATGGCTTTGAACTGGAAGGGAGAAGATTTAGATTGGACATTAGGAAGAAATTCTTCCTGATGAGGGTGGGGAGGCCCTGGCCCAGGTTGCCCAGGGAAGCTGTGGCTGCCCCATCCCTGGAGGTGTTCAAGGCCAGGTTGGATGGGGTCTTGAGCACCCTAACCCGGTGTGAGTTGTCCCTGCCCATGGCAGGGGGTGGAACTGAATGATCTTTAAGCTCCCTTCCAACACAAACTGTTCTATGATTCTATGGTGCCTGGCCCACAGCCCCACGTGCTGTCGTGACACCGCCTGGACAGTCTGGGAGTCGCTGTGGAAAGTCTCTGGGTCTTCCCCAAAACTTATGGATTCAGTACCCACCAGGGTCAACAAAGGCAAAACGGTGCCAGACGATTGAACTAAATGGAATTTATTTCTACAGGTATTCCTAGGGATAAGGTTGGCATTGTCTGGCTAAATCTGTGTTATGGGAAAAGAAAGGGAGAGAGAAAAGGGAGAGAGATGGAGAAGAAAGTGCAAGGACAACACCTGGGGTCTGGTTGTTTTCTTCTCCGGGGATGGTGGATGCATGAATGGCCCTCCTTGGAAAGGATTATTGGTCAGTCTGCACAGCGGTTCTTCTAAGAAAATTCTGGAATTGAGTTTGGGGAGCTGGTCCTTCCAGGGGTCTCTGGACTGTTCTGCCCTGCTCTTCTGACTGGCAAGATTGCAGCATGACCTCTCAGGGCAGCACGCGCAGCTGGGCTGCTTGCAGGAGTGAGATAAGATTTTGAAGGACACTGCCTCTACTACAGTCTCAACAGTGGTGTAAAGCAGGAAAACAAGTAGTTTCAGGCAGCCAAAAAGAATCAGTCTCTTGCAGCAACCCCAAGAGGTCCCATGAGGGGCAGTGCTGGTCTGTGTCTCGCAGGGTGCTCTTGCCTGCAGTGACACCTCAGGTGTGCACCCAGAGAGCAGCTCAGGGCGTGCTGAGCTCTGCCCTGGGTATCTGATGTGGTCTGGCCCCACAGAAAGGCATCCAGTAATGCAATAACAGCTTTTGCCAGGCTTGAGCCAGCTCTCTTCACTGCTTGGCCTGGTGGGAATCCCACTTACCAGGCCCTCGGCTTGTTCCGATTTCCCTGTCGTGGTTTTATGGAAGCAGGGGCAGAGCGCTTTCTGCAAAAATTAATGAATAAAGGCCAACTGCATCCTGGGCTGCATCAGAAGAAGTGTGGCCAGCAGGTCAAGGGAGAGGATTCTGCCCCTCTGCTCTGGTGAGGCGTCACCTGGAGCCTTGTGTCCAGCTCCAGAGCCCTCAGCACAGGAAAGACATGGAGCTGTTGGCGCAGGTCCAGAGAAGGGCCGCAAAAATGATCAAAGGTGTGGAACGACTCCCCTGTGAAGAGAGGCTGAAAGTTTGAGTTGTTCAGCCTGCACAAGAGAAGACTCCGAGGAGACCTTATTGTGACCTTTCAATACTTAAAGGGGGCTTATAAGGAAAGTGGGGAAAATTTTTTTAGCAGAGCCTGTAGCAATAGGACAAGAGGTGATGGTTTTAAAATAGAAGGGGAGAAGTTTAGACTAAATATTAGGAAGAAATTTTTTACACCGACAGTGATGAGACAGTGGCACAAGTTGCCTGGAGAGGTGGTAGATACCCCATACCTGGAAACATTCAAGGTCATGTTGGATGGGATTCTGAGCAACCTGATCAAGTTCTGCTCACTGCGGTGGGGTTGAACTATATGACCTTCATGGCCCCTTCCAACTCAAACCATTCTATGATTCTGTGTTTCAGGTGTTAAGGGAAGTGTTGCCCCTAGACCCAGACTTCTGCAAACCAAACTGAAGGGTTCACGAAGCTCAGCATTCACCAACTTCTCAGCTTGGCTAGAAGCACTGCAGAGAGATCCTGTTGTTTCCTTTCTCTTCCAGCCACCTACAAGCATTTACTGCTGCTTTGCATTGAGTAACAGTATTATCTGCAGTCAGATTTACCTGTCTAGGGTTAAAGAGGCAGCTGGTGAAACTCCAGGGCATTCCCTGAGGATGGTAATCCTAAACCCAGGTATGGGAAAACGGCCAAAGAGATCAGCTCCGCAGCACTCCTCCCAGTACTGACAGCCTTCTGTGGGCTGTAAAACCAGTATGAGAGCTGGTAAAACTGGTCTGAAAAAAAAAAAAAGATGTCTTCAGGTAGACAGTGTTGGTCAGGAGACCTCTCTGGCATGCAGCAGTGTGGTAGGAACTCCAGATCACAAATGTCCAAAAGGGAGTGGGCTGAAGCACAGCTCTTGATTCACTCTGGAGATGCCAGTGCAGAGCTGTGGAGTGCTCCTCCTGACCTCCCCTCTCAACTGTGCCTGAATACTGTGGGGTATTGGTCTCTGTGTATTTACCCCTAATGTCAAAAAAATACCCAGGAAAGTCAACAAACCCCAAACTGTCTCTGTGAGGAACATTTGTGTGAAAACGTGGATAGATGCAAGCCAGGAAATTAAAAGGCAGCTTCTGTCTGAGATCCAGGTTGGTCAACTTGATACTGAAAATGCACTTCTTGCATCAGTCTCACCTTTACAAGCTGGCGTCTGCCATTGTAGTCACACCCATGATTTAACTCTTCCTTGCTGTTATTAAAAAGTTGGCTTTTTATAATTTTTGGTGTTCTTTTTGGTGGGTTTTGGTGTTTGTTTGGGGTTTTTTTAGTCCTTATGCTTTCTATAAATAGCCTTCTGAGTGACAGGTCTCACAACTAGCTCTGTAAAGGCATTGAAGCACATCAGCTCCTCCTGTTTTCAGCAGGAGAAAAAGAAAAGACCTTAAATACCTTTCTTTGAGCCTGACTGTTGGTGTCTGGATGCATCATATTTCCTGCTGCCAAGAGAAAGGAAAACCATTTTCTTGTCTTCCAGAGGGACCAAAAGCTTTACAGATGAGTGTCTGCAGTGGACTTTTAGGTTTCCAGGGGAAGAACAAAGTGGTAGTAAGCAGTAATATTGGCAATAGCACGTCTACATGCTTCATGTGCGCTGAAATACTGGCTGGTCCTTGAAAAGTCTTGCTATCCTTTGATGTCGTTACTGGCGGTGCTCCAGGGAAGAAAAATGACACAGGTAAAAGCTGTTAAGGATGAAATATATGCCTGCTTATGCCTATAAGTAACTGGCCTTCACAGCAACACCACCACCCACAGGCCTGACAGAGGACCTGGCACCTTCAGCTCCAGAGGACCTCCTACTCCCTAATACCCGAGCTGTAGAATATCTGTGCAAGCTCTCGGAGGCCCTTGGAGCGACGACCTTCTCTTCACTGCCCTAATGAATACTGAACGGCCTCTGGCTTCTGGAGACATTTCTTTTCTGCGGTTACCTTACATTACCAGTTCCAAGATCAGTGCCTGCAGCCTAAGGGAAGAGCAGATACTACTTCCTGGAGCTACCTGTGCATTTTACCAGGACAAAGGATGTGGATAAAGCCTCCCAGTTTTAAAGTTCATCGCAGCTGGAGCAGTGGTGTGCCGGTTATCTTCCAGTGCTTGCTAGCATGAAATGAGCTCTAAGAATTAATTTACTACAGTCCAAGTATTGACTACGCTGTAATTAGACTCAATGGCAGGGGTATGAGTGAAACGTGATAGATCAGCTGTAAGAGGTTTTTTCTGTTTCCTCAAGCCAGCACCATGGCAGATGATTGCATCACATCAGGGCTGGGATCCCACACCGAAGCACAACTCATGATGGGTTCAGGACAGAGGGGAGAGTCCTGGCACGGCAACATCTGCATCCTCATGTAGCACACTCTTCATAGGGTCTTGTTTGGGACCAAACCTGCCCCTAGAGGACTGTGTTTCCTCGCTTAATCTGGGTATTACCTTTGTACCTCTGCTTAAAGCAGGTAATATGTCTGTCTGCCTTCAAAAGTGTGTGGAGCACAGCCAAGCAAGCACCTCCTGCCCAGCCAGTAAAAATGACCTATTCCTGACTGGCCTGAAAGTTAGGCTGAAAACAAATCAGTTACTCTGGGATAAGTTGTCTCCAGTTCTAGACCTTAGTGATTTCTTCATACACAGAAAGTGGTATTTCTGACAGAGGAACAATTCAGAAGACTGGTTGCAGGAATCTGCTCTTCTTTTTCTGTATTTTCCAGCTTCCAAAGCCGGTCACTGACCATATCCCAAGCTGTGAAGTACCAGTTCTGATCCTGTGCAAAACCCCGTGGCATTAAAGGAAAAAGCAGACAAGTGCTGTCTATAGATGAACGAACCTTAATTGTGATATAGATTCCGCTCTTCTGGGTACATAAATCCTACTTATTATAAGCCCTGAGTTTGTGACTTTTATCACTGCAGCTCCATTTACCTGTGCAACAGGTGGTTGCAACTGTGATGCCCAGTGGTAGCACAGCCACAGAGATCATTAAGGGCACTTTGCATGGAGCACCATACAGGGACACTGAGACCTATTCCACACAGAGCAACACGTGGGCCAGATATCTGAGGGAAGTGACAGTCTCCTTCTGTGCTGCATTACTGACTGCCGGTGACTCATTAGGAAAATTACTTCTGCTTCCATTTCAGAGCCCGTTGCTGCCACCTAATTTCCACTGGGTCCGCTAGTCCTTCCAGAAGCTCAGCGAGAGCTAAGAACTGCTACCCTGGCTTGGGAATTGCTGCTCCAGAGGTCATTAGAGAGGTTTATTAATAATCATTGCATTAACCTCCCAGCTAGACGGTGACAGAAATGCCAGTTCTCCCATTTTATAGGTCAGAAAAATGAAGTGTGAACAGGTTCATCACCTGGTTATAGTTTATAGGAACTCTTAATGCTCCATAGATCTGAAAATTAGGCTGTCAGCAACTTCTAAAGCTGGTCTGCAGCAAAGCTGTCTAGGACACCCGGTCTCTACCCATCAGGTACGCTCCTTGCTCTGTTTACTGGGAGAAGCCTGGAGACTTCTCTCCAGATTTCAAATCCTGTAGTTAGACAGAAACCTGGGCATCTGGAGGGCATGGTTAGACAGGGGAGGAGAGCTCAGCGCTCCCTGCCCACAGCAGACAGCTCCTAGTTCAAGAGTGCAGAAGCAAGGAGTCCTAGAAGGGAAGGAGCTTAGCAACATCTGTTGTGCTTAAGATTATACAAAGTTATTTCAAAAAGGGTTTTTTTCAATGATTTATAACAACACCTTTGCCATTCACAGATAGAATTTCATGCATCAACCTCAGGCAAACTCCAAGTTGTCATAGAGATTTTGAGCGAAAAATGATATAAGCATTTTCAGAAATGAAGAATCAGCAGAATGAAGTATTAACATTTACTGCTGTGTTTAAAAAGCTCTGATCCTTTAATGAAAAAAACCCGGTATCTGGGAGAATTGTAAACTTTACTCTGCAAACTACATTCAGGTTTCCTGACAAGGAATTTGATTTGATTGAACTAAAATGAGGTTAAAATAATTTGGTGGTTCTTCTATAATACTGAAATACTATCTCCAAAGTTTCCAGGCACTGCATAGACCTGAAGAGAAATGCATAGGCAACTGCTGCTTCAGTGTGTCTGTGCTGAAGCAAAACTACAGAGAAGCCTGACTTTGTTTCTGACCTACACAAGCAGAAATACCTGCTTCGTGGCTCAGAATTATGAAATTCTCTTAAAAGAAGGGGAAAAAAGATACCATCTTGCTGTTAAACAGCACACTGTAATCCATGTGCCTGCGGTCAGAGTGAAGGTTCCCTTATGGCACGTCCTTTTGCTCTGAGGGGCTTTGACCTTGTATTCAAAAAATGGGCTTCCTAGGCAAATATTAATACCTCTGCTTGGTCTAAGCAGGGTTAGAGATGGTTTCTGTGTCATGCAAGTTTGGCTCAGCTTCAGTTTGTGCAGCCTCAGGTCTGTCTCAGGATGCTGCAGCACTGCCAAAGCTCGCTGGTTCTCACACAGTGCAGGCTCAGATGTTCCTTACCTGGTGTACCTGCTCCCATCGACACCCCCAAATCTGCCCAAACTCAGCCCCTGATATCACTCCTGCTCTCAGCTAATAGGCTGTGCCTAAATACCCTGATAATCTGATTCATTCCTTGTGTAACTGTACTAATCATGTTAATAAAGATGAATTTGGCATCTTTGTGCAGGGTGATTTATATCCTACAAAATATGATTGACACTGATGTAGTTTATGTGCCCTTGTAGTATGAAACAGGTCTATTTAGTGGCTTGCAATTGTTTTTTTGAGCCTTAGCATGTGCTACTCTCTCCTGTGAGCCCCCTCCATTATGTTAGACAGTGTAAGTCATCCGTCTGTAATGTTGCCACCTGGTAGGATTTACCAAATGGCTTGGAAGAGCTGATGTGTTCTCGCAGTCCCCACTGCCGAGATCTGGTGTCTGCCTGAGCCCCATCGCTCTGCAGCATTTTTAGGGAAGTGTGTGCCTGGTCTGTGTCGTTATAGGGGCTGTCTGGAACAAGTGAGCTATGAGAATTAAAAACATCAGGGAGTGAAACACATACAGAGAATTCTATTTCAGATCTCAATATTTTCAAGCCTGTCAAATGACCGTATTAGGATTGACCAACCTGAATGTTTTCCAGTTCACTTTTTATTCATTGGGGATGATTCTCCTGGTTGCAGACCAATGGGTTTTGAAAAATTTGCCCTTCTATGGAAGGCAGCTACCAACAAGGGCATTTCAGGGTGTGGAACACTGACCTACTGGTGGTTTCCAGCCCAGCAAGTTTCACACCAGATGTGAACTCTGCCCACACAGGTGAGCTTTTCCATCTAGCCCATGTGCTCAGATCAAACCTGTGCTGACACAACAAGTTGCCCTGTCATGGAATTCCTGTTGCTGTGTGAACCAACCCAAAGATTCACCCACTTTTGCCTGTGTTTGAGCTGATGGGTATGCACCCCTCCTGTCCTCTGCTCCCTCTTTGCCCAGCTAGAGTGGGCTCTGCTCTCCTGTATCTCCTCTGTCACCTGCAACCCAGGATGACCCACGGTGCTGCTGTCCTGTTGCTCACAGGCCAGGTACAATACAGTGCTGCGACTAAAAAGGACACGAAGTTGTGCTTGCTCTCATCTCTTCCTGGACACATGGTCATGGAAATGCAGTGTGATGCCCAAGCTGGGTGCTGGGGACTGCACAAAATTCAGCACCTGAAGTCCTCATCACCCCCAGCCCTCACCCACCAATCTAAACTCCTGGCACCCTAACCCAGCCAGGTCTCCCTTTCATTTTTACTACCCCCATACATTCCTTCTTCTGCAGTTCCCCCCTTGGAGGACCCGGATGTGTTTGTATCGCTCTCTCCTGGTTGTGCAGCCTCCATGCTACTCTGCTACTCTTCTGCTTCAATCTGAAATGGGGAAGAAAGACTGGCAGCTGTTAAATCCACTATATCTCCTCCCATATGAACACAGAGGGGAGCAAAGTCCTTGCTTAGTGCCTGCTTTGAAAGCAGATTCCAATGAATAGCAAGGAGTCAATGGATCTGTCACTACGGAGGTGAGAACTGGGGTCTGACCTTCAGCAGCGAAATAGGGCAGAGGCAGGAAAAAGGGAGGGGGGGTGTGTCAAGCTCTGTCCGTGCATGCAGCATCATGCCAGCTGCCAGGACCAGCTGAGGACACCAAAAAGCCTTGATTGCCTTCAGCAGTCTTACCTGGGGCCTCCAGCAGTCTTACCTGGGGCCTCCAGCCACACACCTGCTGGCTATTGGCCCAGCAGCTGTACTTGAGGTCAGCTCTGGGCTTTCCCTCTTGTTTGGGATGTAGTGCAACAGTGCCTATTCCCTAGTCCTGTCTTCTGGCTGGACCTGGTGCATGGGCTGTAGGTAACTAGTCTCCAGTCCTACCTCATCTTCTGCTCCTCCTGGATAGACTTAGGACCTTATTCTTTGCTGTGTCTGGAGTTCTGATGGACCCTGTCAATAGCACCCAGCCCTGCTTGCTGTGTTCAGGCTGCACCCTTGTTGGTGAGCACCCTGCTGTGCTGGGCTCCTGGTTTGTCCCCCTGCATGAGGCAGCACTCTGCCCCCTGATATTAGCAACTGCTGTGCCCTGGCTGCTCCCTCTGCCTGCTTTCTTTTTGATAAGCTGGGTGGATGTCGGGTCACAAGGGTTAGGGCTGCAAGGACCCCTCAAAAAGGGTCAGCTGCTGGATTTGGGTAAGCTGGTAGGTGGCTGGCAGAAGTTACTTGGTTTTCTTCATCTTCCCCCTAGCTCCCTTTGTTTTGTTTTTTTTTTTTTTGTTTTGGTTTGGTTTTGTTTGTTTGTTTGTTTTGTTTTTTGAAATAGGGCTTAAAAGATGTGGCCTGGTTTTCCACTTTAAATCATAGAATTGTAGAATGCTTTGGGTTAGAAGGGAGCTTCAAGCCCATCCAGTTCGAACCACCCTGCCATGGCCAGGGAAACCTCCCACCAGCCCAGGCTGCTCAAGACCCCATCCAACCTGGCCTTGAACACCTCCAGGGATGGGGCAGCCACGGCTTCCCTGGGCAACCTGTGCCAGGGCCTCACCACTCTCATTGTCAAGAATTTCTTTCTAACTTAAATCTCTCCCCTTCCAGTCTAAAACCTTTCCCCCTTGTCCTATCACTACTTGCTCTTGTAAAAACTCCCTCCCTTTGAGCTGCTGCAGCATCCCTGCACTGCCTTGCTTGCCCTTGCCACCCCCTGTCCCTCCAGCCCTGCTTGAGGCAGGGCAGAGCTTGGGCTCTCACGGCCAAAGGACTGCCTGGAGAAGCTGCTCTCACTGGGACAGCCTTCACCCCAGGAGCTGAGGATGCCTTCATGGCAGCAGCACTCTGAAATGCTTTGTTAGCATCGGAGATGAGGAAACCCCTAGGGAAGAAGAATGGGTTTAGGGGAGACCTGCTTCTTCTCACTACCAGCTCTTACCATCAGAGGGCAAGCTCAGCCCAGGCGAAGATGCTTCATACCCGGTCACCGCAGCTTGCTGCTTCCAAGATCCATCTCTGCCAGGGCTTCTGCTGCCAGGTAATAACAAAGGAATGGGAAACCATTTATCGTCCCTCTCGCAGGGGACAGATCCAGCTTCCCATCTCTGCCTGCTGCCAGGAAGGGCTCTGCTCCCTGGTTCTCCCGAGAGCAAGTCTCAGTTTGCAGGAACGCCCCAGCCTGCAGTGAGTGGCAAAGATGATAAGCTCCAAGTCAGATCAGTCATTCCCAGAAAGCAGCAGGTTTGTGCTTTAGCATCCCAAACGCAATATGACCTGCCCCACCCTCTCCTCCTCCAGCAGGAATTGCATTTATGGCTGAGAATGGACACTGAGCAGCATGGGGAAAAGTTGTACAGGCTGTTACTTGCTTCTTATCCAGCATCTCCAGAGCTACCAGTAAGCATGGATGCGCGGCCCCAGCAAAACCCGTGGCACTAAGGTAACTCTATAGGAGTGATGCCCCTGAAGTCCTTCGGATGCATCCTAGTGGAGTAAAGAAAAGTGCTTTACGCTACTGCAGCTCTGATCTCTCCCAGGAGCCCCAAGTGCTGGCATGTGGTCCCTGCTGCCTGCCCGAGACCCTCTGCACTTCCCAAAGCATTTGGTGAGGATTTACATCTTGCCAGCTCCCCCCTTTGCCTCTTCCAATGAATCTCAGTCTTAATCCACACCCCCTTCAATGCCCAGAGTCTTCCTTTAAAAAGCTGGAGAGCTTTTCAGAGGGGAATAATGAACCAGACGCTTTCCCGGTGTCTATCTTTGTTTTTACAGCCGTGGGTCTCCCCTGAGGACAGAGAGCCCTTTGTAAATGGACCCTATGCAGTACAAAAGGGGACTTGTGAACAGAGCATCCTCCCACTGGGTACCACATCAAACTGATTTTTTTTTCCCACCTGCCCTCCTAGGCACAACCAATGTAAAAGCCCTTTCTACTCACAGAGGACTGAGCCAATAGCTTTAACCTTGGAGATGCATGTATGTGGGATCGCTCCATGCCATCCTGCTGCCCACCCTCTGTCTAGCTGAAGGGTAAATGAAGGGTTAACCTGGTTGTCATCTTCTCCCCTGCCCAGTGGATATTTGGAGTGAAGCCACATTTCATTCTCTAGATGGCTGATAATTGAATAAACTCTGCATCTCGACTGCATTCAAAACCAAGACAGGAGCTCTCCCCACCCAAAGTCGGTAAGTTTTCTCCAGCAGGGATTTTTCTCTGGAGTAAATGCTGCAGCTACCTCTTCCAGGGGATGATGGCATGCCTGTGAGCTGTCATTTTTGCCTGATATGGGACTGTAAATTTAGGTCTCTATGTGCACAAAGGAGATTCCTGTTTCTATTCCCTGCTAAGGCTGAAATTTAGGACTACAACCTCAATTGGCCTTAAAACTGGTAAACCACAAGACACTTGCTGATGGTTTGGTGATATCCAGAGTCCTTGCCCAGGTAACACAGGGAAAGAAAGACAGAGAGCTTCACCCACTGATCAGGAGTGTGAATGTACTTATACCATGGTATGGATGGAAGAAAGCAATGTGATGTAGATAATTAACATTATGCTAATTAAATATTAGGTACTCTTCATGTACCCTTGCAATAAATCATTCTTAGGTTCAGGTGGCAAATTCTCACACTGTCACTTAATATGTGGATGCACGGGGAGCCTAAAAAAAGCTGCCTCCTGTGCAGCTGAGACCGGTCATTTATTGAGCTATTTAAGATATTTGCTTCGCTCCTTCTTTGTATTCACTTTTCACAGATATTCAAACAAATGCCTTTGAGTCTGGGAACCAGCAGCTTTTTGGCACGTGTTCATTTTGCAAACAGGGGCATTCACACCAGAAATGTGGTTCTAGGATTTTGTAGCGGGTAGACAGAGATGCGCCGAGCAATCTGTGCCCCATCAGAACTACCTGGCACAGCTCATGTTTCAAACTTCACTGAGCAAAGTAATTGCATGGAGCTGTTTACTGTCAGTCTGCTGACTGCATGTTATTAATAGGAGAGATGGAATGAATAATTAGGGATAATGACTGAATTAGAGAAAGTTGTCATCTATTCACGGATAGTTTGCAGAGAGAGGCAGTGTTTAACAATTACACTGATAGGCAAAAATGATTCATTCCTCTTTGCAAACATGTTCTCTGTTTTGCCAATATATAAACACCCACACCTGGCCCAGTGTTGAGACTTTGGCTTCCCCCTAAGCCGTTTGGGTGCTCCGGCTGGTGTGATGTGATTACAGAGGTGCTGGGGACTCCCTACCCCATCGAGCGTCCCTAGCAGGCTCTGTAGTTGGGCATCTTTATGAAAGCAGAGGCATCGAACTAAAGTCTAAACCATGGTCTGAGGATCATACAATGGTTTGGCTTGGAACAGACCTTTAAAGATCATTTAGTCCAGGAAGACTTAGAGGAGGGTCATCTTTCACTAGACCAGGTTGCTCAAAGCCCCATCCAATCTGACCTCGAACACCTCCAGGGTTTGGGGCATCCATGACTTCTCTGGGCAACCTCTTTCACTGTCTCATTACACGCTTTGTGAGGAATGTCTTCCTTATATCTACCCTCTTTTAATTGCCTCTTGTCCTATCACTACAG
This sequence comes from Neomorphus geoffroyi, assembly GCA_033558235.1. Lineage (NCBI taxonomy): Eukaryota > Metazoa > Chordata > Aves > Cuculiformes > Neomorphidae > Neomorphus > Neomorphus geoffroyi. Next base: position 6,720,806 of record JAUMJM010000074.1, read on the forward strand.
ACCCTAGTGAAAAGTCAATTTTTCTTATTAACCCCCTTTAGATATTGAAAGGTCTCAATAAAGTCTCCCCAGATCCTTCTCTTTTCCAGGCTGAACAACCCCTATTCTCTCAGCCTTTCTTCAGAGAAGAAGAGTTCCAGCCCTTGGGCTGTTTTGATGATTCTCCCTATTTGATGATTCCACGCCTATCTTGCTCTGGGGACTCCAGAGCTGGATGCAGACCTCCAGGTGGGGTCTCACAAGAGTGGGGCAGAGGGGGAGCACCATTTCCCCGGCTATGCTGCTGGTGATGCACCCAGGACACAATCACCTTTCTGGGCAATAAGTGCACATTGCTGGCTTGTGTCCAATTTGTTGCTCACCGATATCCCCAAGTCCTTCTCTGCAGGGCTGCTCTCAATGAATTCATCTGAGCCTGGGCGCATGTTTTGAACGCTGACAGTCAGTTTATTGGGAGTTGGGAGAAACTTCATGTTTTCGGCTGCCTCAGAAACACTGACAACTTACTGTGTAAGTATGGAAAAACTGGCCAGCATAGGAAGACTGGGAGGCTGGGACACTTCCACCAAGAGCAAAGACAATTGAGGGAAGCTTACAGAAGCAGGCTCCAAATACCCTCAAACTGGTGGAGAGGGAATAAACCGTCCCGTGAGGGAAAGGCAAGGAGTGATTGTTTTAAACTGCAGCAAAAGAGTTAGGAAGACCTGAGGAAACCCCTTTCTGCCAGGAGAAAGAAGTGAACCACTAGGAGATGTTGTTGTGGGGAGTCCCCTTTGCTGGCAGGAGGATCCAACTTTGCCGCTGAAGTAGCTATAGGGGAAACACCAAATGATTTTTGCCCCATGAATTGGGATGCCCTGCTGGTTCCTCTCCTGACACTTCATTGAAGGTGCTTTGTCATTCCTCATGCAGAAACTGAGGATGATAATGTGTGGAAGCGGATCTTGGAGATGTTTGGAAAGTAGGGGAGAGTTGCAAAGGCACAGGTAGGCACTGAGGGACAGGATTCACTTCAGCCACCTGAAAGCTAGTTGTTGCGGTAAAAGCTGTTGTCCAAGATCCCTCGATGGCCAAAGGACTGAATGAGTAACTGAGAGTGATTCATCCCATCTAAGCCAGTTTCCTCGGATACTGGGGATAAAACAACTGGACTGAATTCTTGCTCATCTGTGCACTCACCCAAGAAGGACAATTGTTAGACAACAAATCAAGCTGACCGACCTTACAGATATCTGATGTGAGGTGAGAGGAATTCAACCTGAGCTTTACAGGGATTTTCCATGGAACCCCGATGAGGTCAGGTGCCTAGGGGTCTGCTGAACCTGTAAAAACCCTCTCTAGGCTGCCCCGGGCTGACCAATAACCGCACACCAACCCTCATGCACACTTCCTTCTCCTCAACCACCCTCTGTCCACAAACCCATTTTTGATGAATCTGGTTCTTACCAAGGCTGGGGAACTGCTGAAAAAGGTCATCCCACAAAAGTTCACTTCAAACCTTTAAATCCATTTGTTTCCAGGCAGGAACTGTACTCAGGATGCTCGCTATCCCAAGAACTGTTGGGCCAACTAATTTTCTGGTGGGGAAGCCTGCCAGCACGTTGAAGGCTGAGGGAATTCTGTGGAACACGTTCAGAAAGTAAATGATTGATTCATCATCGTCGGTGGTAGAGAACCGATTCCAGGAATTATGACTGTGCCAAGCTGAAGCCTGTCGAAGCCAGAGAAAAGGTATCCTTGAATTCGGGTCATCAGTCAGCGTAAGGAAATGCATAGAGGCCCTGGTACAGGAAAGCTTAACTTCCAATGCATGCTCAAGCCTAACTAACCTCCGCTGACGTCAACGGAGATCAAATTAAACATGAGGTCAAGATTTTGGATAAGAATTGTTTATGGCCTGGAGGCTTACGTGGATGAGAAGGTCAGGCCAACAAGCCAGGGTGTTTGATATTGAAGAATCTAATCAAGGAGCTCCTGCGTAAGCTGCTGTGTGAATCAGGGAATAATTGGGGATAACAGACACATCTGAGTAATTTGTGACCTACTGGCAGACGATTAACGCAGACAGGCAACATCCATCAGTGACGTTATTCCTCACAGAGGTCTTCTTGGGAGCCTTATGGGTCTGTGGGTGGCTCCCCGTGGTGTAGGGGTTCATCAAAGGAGAAGCCGGGAGCAGCTGGGATAATGGGGACACCCCAGCACATGTTGCTGCATGGGAGCAGAACTGGACCTTCATTCACCACTGGTCCAAGAGCTATGGTGCAATGGATGCTTTGGGATAAAGGAACCTTCAGGTTTCTCAAGCTTTCCTTGAGAAAAAAGGGATCAATGCAAGGTGTGGGGGCCGTTACCCTAGACCAGGAGTGTTAAACTCACCGCCCATATTCTAAATCCAGCCTTCCACTTTGTTTCATCAGGCTCAGCACCTTGTTTCTACTTGGTCACAGCACTGAGCTCCTTGCCCCTACGCTTCTGGTCACGTATGCAACGTGTGATGCGCATTGCACTGCAGGAGCAGAAGAACGGCAGGAGCTGTGACTTTGACACCCTTGCCCTAAACCCTGTATCCCGTCCCTTCTCCACCATACACCTCCCATGTAACCTTGTTTTGTAACCTGCTTTCCCAGCTGAAACATCAGTGCACATCTCTGCTTTCAGCTCCTAGTGTGGTCTGCGAGATCCATCAACTATACTCTGGTGTTCACCAAGAGCCATCATGAAACAGTCTAACCCACAAATACAGAAAAAGCCTAGCCTGGAGCTCTAAAACTGAGAATCAAAGCATAAGATTCAAAATCTGGGGAAACCAAAGTTTATCATCTCTGTTCATCGCAAAACAAGTAGTTTTCCAATAGCTAAATACCTGCCTCTAGTGGCACATTGCCATGGGATGAAATACCTGCCTCACCTCTCCACGCTGGATGCTCACTGGTACTACGGCGCTGTAGCTGAGCTATTACATCAGACAGGGAAAAGTTTGAGTCCAATACCATCAAATTCCTGTTTGACAGTGAATTGGCAGTGACTTTTGGGAGCTTCCTTTGGGTACATCCACTCATCTTCATGGGCTAGGTGACTCCAGGCAGTGCCAGGTGCCCAAGAAGCAGCAGGTCTCTGTGGCCCTTGGTAGATGTGGTCTGGCTGTTCCACCTGGCTTGAAGACACAAAGGTGAGAGGGAGGCCCCAAGCTGTTGGCAGATGAGGTAGGAAGTGTTATGAGGTGGCATCGTTGGGATGCATCTGGAACACCAGCAGAGAGGTGAAGGACAAGGAGAGCTTCCTGAGACCCCACCAGGAGACCTGCACTGGCTCCAAATGCACAGGGAAATCTGCTCCAAAACAGTCATCTGTGGGACTGGTGATTTGCCAGAAAGACTTAACAAAATAGAATAATTCCAAGTACAGCAAGAACCAGAATCTACGAAGGCTCAACAGGGAGAAAGAGTATCTTCCCTGCATTTGTATGATCATTATCAGGCCTGGAGATGCTAGAATAACAAAGAGACAAATAAATCTCTCTTTCTTTCCATGGAAAGTGCAGGAAAGGGAGGCAGCATGTCAGGTCCCTGCTGGAGTTTGGCCAGACCTGTACTAACACTAGGCTCTTGCAGAAGGTGTGAAAGGACGCGCAGGCATCCTGCTTGCCCTCTTCTGCAGGATGCACCAATGCAGCCCCCAAGCCAGGGTGCTGGCACCTACCAAGCACCCAACCACACTGCCTACAACAGGAGGAGGTGTCTTGTTTCTCTTGGAGGTGGGGAGCTGCTCAGAGCCATGCTGAGCTCCCCATCGCTACCCAGTACATGAACACAGACCAAATTTTTGGGCATCTCTCCCAGTTTTTGTACTACCATTGGTGCTTTGGAGCATCCCATGTAGGGACTGTGCTCTGTCACTGCTAGCTGGCATCTGCTCGCATGCTCCAGCGTGGCAGATATCCATCAAGTGGCTTCCACTTAGCTTTAAAAGCCACTATAAAAAGAGCTTGACAAGATCAAATGCTAATAGAGAGGTTTTGTGAAGGTCAAAACTGATCTGCTCGAGGGCATTCGTGGTGAGAAGATGCCAGAAGAAACCGAGTAACCAGTACACTGTGGAGTAAATAATTTGATTTTAAATGCTCTCTGGGAAAGGATCCCATGAGGGGAAAAAACCCCTGCTAAGTACTTGGAAAGCTGTTGGTTTTCTAAATCTCCCCTTTATGTCACGTATAGAGCATTGCTTTCCAGAGCTATGAGTGACAAGTGGGTCGCTGTGGGGGACTTTCTTCTCTGAATATATCTGAACCATGTGAAAATTCAACAAGCACGGAATCCTGCCCCTGTGGCATCCATGGATAGTTGTGGAAAGCCACCTCCTGCTGCTCGTATCCTTTGGTGCCCATTTTTGTATTCAGAGGGCAGCAAGCAGTCCCCTGGCCTCTCAATGCCTGGAGGAGCTTTGGTCACATCCTTGAGTATCACCCCTCTCCACAATGGGCAGAAAGGTCCTTCTGCAGCTCCCTCCCACCACAAAGCAGTGCCCATCTTCTGGCATGGGGTAGCTGTGTCAGCATGGGCATTTAGGGTTAGCTTAGTGCAATTCCACCCAAAATATGACCTCTGGAAAGAGATTCACAGGTTGCTCCTCCCTCTCTCTGAAATGGGGAGGGAAGTGTCAGTATAGCTCTTCCAGAACAAGGATCAAGAGTTGTAGCAAGACAGAAGCACCAAAATGTCTCACCAGAGCCCTTCCAGTATCCATGTCCTCACCACCAGTGCAGCCCTTCCTGAGTGTCTGATGCCAACTCTCCTGATTTCCAGCCCATGCTTGTGGACAAAGTTTCCATCTCTGCTGGTTTTATTTTCAGGAGAGATGCTGAGTCAAAAATGGCCTGAGTCCCACTCTCATCACACCACAACTGAGCCAGGCAGCCCATTTTTCAGTGTCTGTTGGTGGGAGCACAGGACCAAGTGACCATGGTTACACAGCTCTTGGACCAGAGCTGACTCCTAACCAGCCATGTCTGAGCACAAGTGTGGGACCAGCCCCATAGAAGTGATGCAGATGTGCCTTTAGGAAGACCTGATGCAGCCCATCCAGTCACACATCACCAAGCAGCTTGGGGACCAAAAATCCCCAGCTGTCCTGCATGTGGTCGCCATCCTTTAGCTCCCTCTCCTTCTCCCCCTGTTTATCCTCTCTGCTGTCCGTTCCTCCGTTTTCTCTCCACTAATGCATCCAGTGCATAAAAGTGAAGTTTCTGAAAAGACCTTTGAACTCAGAGAGACGTGCAAGAGATGGAGAGAGAGAGAGGGAAAGAGAAAGAGGCTTTTTGAATATTGAATTAGGGCTGTCTCCGGTATTATTGAATTCCCATAAGAAGGCGGCCGGTGAGCCCACTACTTTAGTGTCCTATGAATATTTCATTGCTTGACTTAAGCTCGGTGAAAATAGTTTCACTGCACAAAAGCATATCTTTGTCTATTGGAACCTCTCTCCAAACACGTGGTAAGTGTCCCTGTGCTCACACCGGCTATGAAGTCACCCTGGCTTGCAGACATCCCACACTACAGCAAACTAAATTTGTCAAACCTGGGTGGGTTTTTTGGCATGAACCAGACAGGAATTTCCAGAAGACAACCGGTCACGGCTCAAAGCATATTGGTGGCTTGCCAGGTTGGACTGCCTGAGTGCTGCAATGGTGTTGGCAGCAGTGATGCTCAGTACCTCTGTCTGCATCCAACCAGGGCAACAGAGGAGCAGGTGTGTGGTGATGGAAGTCATCTCGTTGCTCTGACTTGCCAAGCTGGCCACAGAATTGAGAATACCACTTGCGCATAGAATCATAGAATGCTTTGGGTTAGAAGGGACCTTTACAGATCATAGAATCACAGAATCATGGAATCATCAGGTTGGAAAAGACTTCTGAGATCATCAAGTCCAACCGTACCTGTCCCCTTACTAAACCATGTCCCTAAGAAACTCACCCACCCGTCTTCTAAACACCTCCAGGGGCAGACAGTTTTTCCAGCAGGGTACTGTGAGAGACAGTGTCAAAGGCTTTGCTGAAGTCCAGGTACACCACATCCACAGCCCTTCTCTCATCCGTAAACGGGTAACCTTGCCATAGAAGGAGATCAAGTTGGTCTGGCAGGACCTGCCTTTGGTGAACCCGTGTTGACTGGACTTGATCACCCTGTTGTCCCGCGTGTGCTGTATGATAGCACTCAAGATGATCTGCTCCATGACCTTCCCCGGTACCGAGGTCAGACTGACAGGCCTGGAGTTACTCGGATCTTCCCTTCGACCCCTCTTGTAAATGGGTGTAACATTCACCAGTCTCCAGTCAGGCAGCACTTCCCCAGTCAGCCAAGACTGCCGAGAGATGAGGGGAAGGGGTTTGGTGAGGACCTCTGCCAGTTCCCTCAATACTCTTGGGTGGATCCCATCTGGCCCCATGGATTTGTGTGCATCTAACTGGCCAAGCAGGTCTCTGACCAAATCCTCCTGAATCGTTGGAGCTTCATTCTCACTGCCTTCTGGCTCAGGGGGCTGAGTGTCCTGAGAACATCTCACCGTGCTATTAAAGACTGAGGCAAAGAAGACCTTATCCTCATTCCTCGTCACTGCTGTCCCTCCTGCATCCGGTAAAGGAGGGAGTTTCTCCTTGGTCCTCCTATTGTTGTTCATGTATTTGAAGAAACTTTATCTTATTGTCTTTGACTGAACTGGCCAGTCCTTCTAATTTTCTCTCTACGTGATCTCACCTCATCCTTGTAGTCCTCCTGGGATGCCTGCCCTCTCTTCCAAAGCTCATAAAATTCATCCAGTTCTTTGCAGAAGCAGAGACATGTTTAACTCGATGATATTGCTCAGAGCCCCATCCAACTTGATTTTCAGCGTTTCCAGGAATGGGATCTGCACCACCTCCCTGGGCAACCTGGGCCAGTGTTTGACCACCCTCATTCTAAAAAATTTCTTCCCTATATCCAGTCTAAATCTCTCCTCCCTTAGTTTAAAACCATTACTCCTTACCCTGTCACAACAGGCCACGCTAAAAAGTCTGTCCAAATTTTTCCTATAGGTCCAGTTTCAGTACTGGGAGATGCTCTAAGGTCTCCCCAGAGCCTTCTCTTCTCCAGGCTGCACAACCCCAACTCTCTCAGCCTGTCTTCATATGGAGGGTGCTCCAGCTCTCTGATCAATTTTTGGCCTCCTCTGGACCCGCTCCAACAGATCCATGTCCTTCCTTAGCTGAGGGCTCTGGAGTTGAACGCAGGGCTCCAGGTGAGGAGCAGAGTAGAGAGGGAGACTGTCCTCCCTTGCCCTGCTGGCCACGCTTCTTTTGATGCAGCCCTGGATGTACTTGGCTTTCTGGGCTGTGAGCACACATTGCTGGCTCATGTCCGGCTTTTCATCCATCGGTACCTCCTAGCGCTTCTCCTCAGGGCTGCTCTCAATCACATCATCCCGCCAGCCTGTGCTGAAACTGAGGATTGCCCCAACCAAGGTATAGGACTTTGCACTTGGATTTGTTGAACCTCATGAGGTTCACACAATGGTGACAACAGCATGCTGGTACTATGTTCTGAGTGTTGCCCTTGAAGATCTGGGTCTGCCTGATTTCCCCAAATTGTAGTTGCTTACTTGGAGCTTCTCTGGATTATCCAAACGTCACGAATTGCTCAGGCTTGAAATCTTTCAAAAACAGGGTCTATGGCAAAAAAAAAAAGATGCCTCTTGCTTTCAGACAGGCTGTAAAGCCCTTTCACTGATGTGAGAGAGAACCCTGATTGCAAAATAATTTCTTGCCCAGCCTGCACAGACGAAAATAGTGTCTTAAACACCATGAAAATGCCTGCTTTTCCCTCTCCAGGACTGTGTTTTTTGGGAAGTGCCCTACTCCCACCACCCCCCTGCTTTTCCTCCGCAGCCCAGGAGCTTTCTCTGATATTACCCAACCACTGAAGGTCACGAAGCAAAGGCAGCCGCAAGAACCTTTTTCTTGTTTATTAGATGAGCTCAGAGGTCTCCTAACCACAGTGTTTAACACCTCTTCTCGCTCTGCCAGATGCTATCGCATAGATCTGGAGTGATTCGGGTCTGGAGGGTGTTGGCTAATTCCGTTGCTTTCTTCTCCTCTTTTTTTTTTCCTGCAATCTGGAAATCCTCTTCAAAGACCAAGAGGACAAATTAATGAGAGTGAATTATTTTATTTTAGACAGATAACACCGCTTGTTACTGGGGTTACCCAATACTTCCCATTCTAGGGCTGTGTTTCCCGTTGCTTACAACAATGCCAAAATGGAAACACTTAGGTATAAATTTTCTGCCAGGGATTTGCCTCAACTTGAACTTCTCTGGAAAATTTCAGCCAAACTGAGTCAGCTATTTTCAAGAGAAAGCCAGGGGAAAGCCATTTGGCTTGCCTGGGGCCAAACACCCTTCCCAAACCTCCTTTGGAAAGCTGTCACAGCCTGTGCTTCATGTGGAGAGGGGGAATTTGGCAAGGAAGGTCCCTCTCCATGGGACCATGCTTTTAACCATTCTACCTTCAAAACCCTCTCGGTTTCCTTGGAGGAGCACAATGGCCTTTGCCATTATTTAAGCTTATAGACTTGTTTTTCTTAAGTAAATTCTTAGCAACAGTGGCTTGATTGGCAGACCAAGAGGTGCAGCCAACACCATGACGGGCAGCTCCAGTACCATCCTTCCTGAGCTGTGCTTCCTGCAGGGTGGAGACCCTCCAATACCTCCTGCACGACTGATTCTTAACATTCTCCCACCCATGGCCATGGGACTGAAGGGTCCCCATAGGGCCCAGGGTGGGAACAGGCAGTGGGATAGGGAACAGGGACTCGATTTCTCCTTGCTGGGCACCCACCTGCTGCAGACAAGGGACTTGTAGACACCTTCAGCCTGTCACAACCTGGTGCAAGATGAGAAGAGAGGTGGCAACACTTTTTGTGAGTTGATTTCTCACAGTCATAGATCATCAGTCATAGAATGGTTTGGGTCGGAAGGGACCTTAAAGATCATCCAGTTCCGACTCCCCTGCAATGGGAAGGGACACCTTCCAGTAGATGAGATTGCTGAAAGCCTCATGCAGCCTGGCCTTGAACATCTGCAGGGAAGGGATGTCCACATGGTGCTTCACTTACTCCTCTTCTATGAGGTGGAGAATCTCTCCCCCAGGGGACGGGAGGTCTGTAGCCCACTGTCACTTGCAACACCCCATGGGGTCTGATTGAAGAAGGTGCTGTCCCTCTACAAAGTCCAGATGGGGACAGCCAGAGAACCTGGGCACAGCTACCCCTGTTACATGCTCCTGTCACACTTGAGCAGCATGGTCTTCCCATCAGGAATGAGAAGATGCTGCCACAGAACTGCACCACCTGTGTCTTTTTGAGTTTTAATCCAGAGAAACAAGAAGTTCTCGGGGTCTTTGCATGCTGATGGCACAGTGAACGCGGTGGCAGATCCAGTCCCGATTACAACCGCAGATTCCTTCAGCACCTGCCTTGGGTCTGCCCATCCTAGGCTTAATTTTCTAGGAGGGTGGTGGCGGGCAGCTCTGGTTGACGTCAATGCAATTGCGTTAGCGCTGCTGAAAACCAGGCCCGTGTTGTCTGCCCGGGCAGAGCCCACTCAAAGCGCGGCGGCTTGCGAAGTCGTTTGGCATACATTAGGTTGGGTAAGATGGATTGCTCGGCTGCTAACTAGGACAGCTAGATAAGAATAATGGATGGACGGTCAAAGAGCAACCGTGCTTTAGGCAGATGAATAAATCACTTTGATTGTTCGTATATAAACAGGAGATGCTAGCGGGACTCGGCTTTCAAAGTGGGGCGCATCCAATTTGAGCCCTATGATTGTGTTTAGGGATCTGAAAGCCATTTGAAATGGGCTTTGCTAGTTGAGGAAATCCCACTTATCATGCTCCTGCAACAGAGGCAGGGCCAGTCAGCACTTGGGGCTTGGCTGAGAGCCCCAGTCCCTCTGGTGCCTTTGGAACACCCATCCTGAAATGCCGTGTCCCTCTGCCACCTTTCCTGGACAAACAAAGGTGCCCAGCAAAGGGAAAGGGGAAAGTTCCTCCTGCTGAGGGAGGCTGGCTGCAAGATCTGCCTTCCAGCTGCCTGTCTGTCTGTACTGGCCACAGAACACCACCTATCCTGGGTGCAGGAACGTCTTCAAGAGGCTTAGCAGAACAGGCATTGCCCTTCATAGTAAAGGATGCTCATCTCCAGTATCTCCAGCATCTGGAGATGGGATGGTGGTGTGATACAGGGTCAGCATGAGGAGGGAGTCTCCAGCCTGGCCTCCTCATGCTGCAGAGCGCCGCATTTGCTCACAGCAGCCCGTGTGCTCAGGGGGTTGGCACCCACTGGGCTCCTAGCCTGTAATGGGGGGACATATTTCTCACCCACAGTGGTGGCCATGTGGGCCTGGTTTCAGCAGTAAAAAGTCTTCAAACAGGAGTTGTGGCTGTTCCAAAGCGTGCCTGATCTTGTCAGGATCTGTGCTGTGGGCATGTGGAAATGCCATGGCAGCTGTGGACTGGAGAGGAGAACAAGACTTCCAGCCTGTGCAGCGATGGGGCAAGCTCTCAGTACTCACCCACAACCTGCTTTAGAGGGAGCACCTGGTGTGTTGTCACTGCAAGGACTGTGCCCACCCAAACCAGCTGGCCAAGGTGTCTCCACAGATGTCCTCTTGTGTCCCATGCTGTGCTGGGCAAGTTCTTGGTGCCCATGAACACCCCATACATCCGTGGTCTCCCCACATACACCCAGGTGAGTATAGCTTCATCAGAAACTCCCTCTGAGCCTCCACTGCCAAATAACCACACTGATGGCTCTGGTTCATGGTGCTGGGCTGCCACCGCTGTTCCTCCACACCAAACCACAAGAGCAGACAATTAGGCTCTATCACAATTAGGCTTTGCTCACACCACTAGATGCCACCTTGTCCTTGGCAGCCCAACTCCAGAGATGCTTCTTACCTTCCTCTGAGGGCTGAAGCAAGACCTGAGAGACTCCAGGAGCCAACCAGTGGTGTCTGTCTCTTGATCCATCACTCCCATCAGCCCTTCAGTTTCTCCCCAGTGATACGGCAAGCCAGGACGATGCTTTGGCCATGTTCTCCCAGAGCACCTAGGGTCCTTGATGCAATTCTGCTCCCTTACCCGACTGAGGTCCTTACTACCAACCACCCCCCTCCTTCTCTGTCTGCTCATTGCCCTAATAACCCTCTGATCAATCTCTTAAGAAACCAGTAACGCGGGAATAGCAGATGGGGAACAGACCATGAATATTAATTAGCAACAAATTCCAAACAGAGGACTTTAATTACATTAAAGAGTGCAGGCTTGGAGGCAGTGCCTTACTTCCTGCTGTAAATCTGTTGACAGGTCATTTGCCACGGTGGAGTCAGTGCTCCTTAATGAACGAATATCTGCATTTCAAGAACTGGTGGATGGGGAGAAACAGGGTCTTGCTTCCAAAAATTCACCACACTGACGAGAGGGCTTTGCTCGTGGGGAGGATTCAGGGAAGTAATTATTAGTATAATTACCTGGTAGTAATGCACTTGTTCTGAGAGTCAGGAGCTCTGCTTGTGGGATTGGAAACCTCCCATGCATGAGCCTAACTTGTGGCTTTGTTATATGTGGTCTGGTCACTGGGGGGAGACCAAGAACTGCAGCGCCTTCGCCGGGTGTTGGGTGGGTGTTGGGGTCCCCACCGCGATGGCATGCCTGGACCGCTGCCCACCTTGGATGCAGGCATCCGAGGGTTTCCTTTAGTGGTGCAGAGAGCCTGTTGTGGTGTTTCACTGGCTCCCACGGGGCTTACGGTGGCCTCGTGGTGGGATGGGTACAGATCTCATCCTCTGGGATGGGAAGAGACACCAGCACGTTTCTGGGGATGCCACCCGGGATGTCTCTAGAGCAACCTCTCCGAGCAATGTAAGGGCCAGCCTGCCACACGCGAGCAGCAAACCCTGCAGACACCTTGACTGTATTCTCCCTTTTTCCTATGTTGTTCTGAAGCTGGAGACTCACCGGCAGCAGGGCCAGCCAGCGGTGCCGAGCATCGCCCTTGCTGTGCCCTTTGGGCACGCGATAGAGGTGAGCACATCCTTGGTCACACGCGTGGGGGGGTGGGGATGCCAAGGTGCAAGCTCAAAGTAGGGAGAGAGTTTCTGCAGGGGACCAGGAGACACTGCAGCTGCCCATTCCGTGCTCTGGTTGGTGACCCAGCAGCCCGGTGGATTTCTGGTGGTGCAGCCTGGCAGGAGGAATCAGTGCTGCAAGGACAGACAGTTAGCTGAAAAACCCATCCATCCAGGACCCCAGCCCAGCCCATGGGCAGCAGCGGGTGGGTTTTCCCCAGGAGCAAGGCAACCACTGCGGGGAACCTTCTGTACCAGCAAAAGGGTCGTTTGGTTTTCATTCCTCCAAGTGGCATGGGACAGCGATGCTGCCAAATGGCCCCTTATGGGGACAACCCTACCTGTCCTAAGGGATTTTGTGGCATGTGTTTGGCCTGAGGGCTTATGTAGTGCTGGCCAGCTTGAATGAAGAGGATCATATGAGTGCCAGCGTGCTGATATCCCAGCAAGATGAAGCTTTAGCTTTATCTTCTTCATTGCAGACGCGTTGTTCTGTGGAGCAGCACGTTCCTCCGCAGTTCCCTGCAGAGAATCTGGGGAGTCGTGCTCTGCCTAGGGACAACACCAAGCCACCAACCCCTTTGGTGAGTTTCTTGGGCAATGGGTGGTGCCCAAGGAACTGCTGCATCCTTGGAGCTCCTCCAGCTTGGCACTGAGTGTCTATGATTGGGAGAAGTGTGGGACGTGGCATTTTTCTAGGCTCTCCAGGGCCTGGATGAAGGCAAGGTGGGAAAGGACTCCTCTGGGTGATGCTGGTGGAGCTGCAATGTCGGGGACAGTGGTGTGGGCTGCAGGAAGGAGACAATGCAGAGGTCTCCACTGGGTGGGCACACTGAGCTGCAAGGTGCTCCTAGGCAGTGGGTTCAGGAGCTGGAGGCTGGCACGGGAAGGGCATAACAGCAAACACCCTCTCAGCCCCATGCTTAACTGGAGTGATCTTGCCTGGTGGGTCTGTACCCATCCAGATTTATCTTACTGATTTTGCTGGCTTACCCCGGACCAGGGCTCCCACTCTTCTCTTGTGCTTCTTGACACCACAGCAAGTCTGGCAGAAGCTAGAAGTGCTGCCCACCAGCCCTGACAGAAGCGCAGGAGAGAGCTCGGAGAGGACTTTGAGCTCCTTCTGGCACACCAGGGATCACTTGTGCATCTCCAGCTCCAAAAAAACAAAGCCATAGAAATGGCTGAGGAGTAAACCTGAGCTAGGATGGAGCTTAAAAGAGCTAATTATGTCTGGCTGAGCTGAGATAAAGGCTAGAAAGCAGGCTACGAAGAGGCAATGTTTTTTTAGCTCCCAGGAAGGCACTGATTTGCAAGGGGGTGGTCCTTGCCAGCAAAGACTTTGTCCTGACCAAGGCTTTCATGACCGTGCCTTTGCCCTCCTCTGCTCAACAGGCATGGTGAGCATGAGCACTCTGGATTGAGATGGTCTTGAGGTGGCACCAGTGGGATCAGGTGGAAAATAGCACAAACATGTTAGAAGCAAAGATGTCAAACATCCTCAGAACATATCTCTTTGCTCTGAGGTGACCCAGAGATGGGCCATGGCCACAGCACCATTGCACCATGAAGGCTGAGGACGAAGGAGCATGAAGCCAAAGATTCAAGGGCTTATTTGGGCTTCCTCTAACTGGCACAGAGAAGCACGATATGCCAGGGTCCATCCCAGCACCAGTCCTCCAGCAAAAGGAGGTACCTGCTCGGGTTGGAAAAGCTGGATGAACCAGCGCTCTTGGTGCCTCTGATTCCCACTACTTGTGTAGATTCAGAGGTACCAGGATGCAGCTGTCATGAGTGTCCGTACACCTAGGGGTGCACACCCAGGGCTGCTGTCACCTCCAACAACGCGGGTATGAAATCAAGCTGGTCACAGAGTTGTGCAGGCAATGACCAGCAACCAAACTAAGAAGAAAATGGAAACTTGCTGGATCATGGGGGTGTGAGGGTTCTCAGAGTTCACCTCTGGGTCTTCTCCCTGATCCAGTAAAAAACAGGAGGTGTCTTTTGCCCTGCCTGGGATAACTGCTTGTTCCCCTTGCTTGAGAATAGCATGTGTGTGCCCTCATCCTTTCTTCCACCTTTTCACCAGGACTCCAACCTGCCGCAAGGTGGAACATGAATGAACTGAGTGGCAATAGGCTGACGGTACAAATACGGGCTGGAGGCTGCGAGCTGCCTCAGCGGCTGGCACGGGGCTTCACCCCCCTCACTGCCCTGCCTGTGGCCATCCTGGCAAGTCTATTTTTATTTGTCTCTTCTTAAAATGAGTGGGGAGGGCAGAGGTATTTCCTTGTTGTGTTGAACTTGTCCAAACCCTGAATAATTAGAAGCCCGTTAGCTGCTTTTAAGAGCTCAGTTTGACTCTTTCACACTTCTTTTTTATTGCTCACTGCTTAATTACAAAGCAGGTTCTCTCTGCTGGCCTGTGAGCAGAGTAGAGGATGTCAGAATGACAGTGTGTTTTGGATCAGGAGGCACTTCAACCAGTGCCAAAAATCCTGCTTTACCTTGAGGACAGAGGCAGCAAAGCTGACAAATACAGCCCTTTTCCTCCCCCCCAGCCAACGCTCTTGTTTGCTCCTGCTTCATTTCTTCTTGCAGCATCTCTTCCCTGGCTTGGGTTAGATGGAGAGATGTGAAAATGGGAGTCTGAGGAGCTGCTGAGCTTCCCATCTACAAAGCTGCTGCGCTGGGGTGGCACGAGCCTTTCCCCCCTCCCCTGGTCCTTCAGATACCTCTGCCCGACTAAATGTTCGCTCTGTGTCTTATCGACTGGCTCTAGCAAAGGGCTTTTCTGCCTGGGTGACACATGGAAAGCGCTTATAAATGCAAGAGGCAGAGCGAAGACTATCTGGACATGGAGAGGCTTGTTTGTACAAGCAATTACTCTAATGTTCCTGCAAGAAAAGTCGTGCTCAACCAGGCAAGAGATGCTGTCATGTGAGTGGTACATCCAAGGGGACTAACAAGCAGATGTTGTTGTGGGCACAGGGACGCAGCAAGGTAATGTATTTATTCCACTGGGAATTACTGCCAGAGCTGCCGTGAGCGTGGTGCTCTCTTGGAGCTCCTACCAGCAGATTTTGGCTCTGCCATGGTGAAATTTTAGAAGCCTGATCCAGTCCCTGCTGTGTTTGTACCAATATGCTCGTCCCGTGGGCGCCTGAGGAGCTCACGTTCTCCTCTGAGATCCTGGCGCGGGCGCTGTGCGGCATCATGCCTCTCTTCTCTTTGGCCTATGCTCACCACCCAGCTGGGATACAGAGATGCACTTGAACAATCCTGACTTAATGGGGCTGAAACTCCCCAATGACAGTGGCAGAATGGAAGGGAAAGGCTGAGTCCCTTCCTCCTCCTGCTTTTTCATGTATGCTTTTCTCTGGAAGAGCTACATTACGTAAAGGTAGATAAGTCCTTTCCTTCTGTGAGCAGTTGGAATAATTTTCAATATCTGAGATACCCCATGTGGCAAAGGTCATGCTCTGTTCTCTGGATGGTCTTAATTTAGCACCTGCCAGTTCTTGGTGAAGTGCAAAACTCCGGGGTGCAGAAAGACCCTTAGAGGCTATTGTGTAGGGAATGTGTTTTCCCTATGTAGAGATGTGAGTGCGCTGCTGAGAATCTGCATCGTCCTCACCTCCCAACTGGAAGTAAATGTATTTTACTGGAAGCTTGCAGCAGCTCTGCTGCAGCTCAGGGCTCCAGTGTGACATCCAAAGCTGCTCCAAAATAGCTTCACGTGGTGGTGATGCACCAAAGCAGCTTCAAAGTATCTTAGCTGATGTTCTGATGAGCACCTGGCTGACTGGCTTCCTCCATGGGCTCCTACCATCCCTGCTGCCATGGGGGTGCCACCCCCTGTCTGCACACTATGTGGTTCAGAGAAAAGGTGGGGAGGCAGATGTGAGGTGTGAGGAAGATGAGGCAGACATATCCTTGGCTGGTTGCTCTTCGCTGTTATTTAAGGTTCATTCCTTGGCTCCATTGCCAAAGGAGTTGAGGTTGTGTACATGGCTCATTGAATTCTTGAGGCAGGTATAGATAAATTTGGCAGAGGGGCTTGGAGAAACTTATCACCAAACTCATGGGACTGAACAGCGCAGAGAAAACCTTCCAGGTTTTGTGGGGTGGAGGGGCTGGAGGGAGACCAACCTTCCTACAAGACCTTGGAGAGAGCCTGTTGGAGGGCCTCCCAGTTGTCGCTTGTCCCGTGGGAGATGTCCCTAACTGCAGGGCACAAACACACCGGAGATGGGTCTCCCTAGTTTTCGCTGCTGGATTTCCAGTGCGTGGCAGCGGGCTCCTGCTGGGGCTGGCACCGACGGTGGCCGCACACCAGGGCTTATCTCCAGACCTACCAGAAGCAGGAAACTCAGCAAGTTCCCAAGCAAACCTCTGGTGCAGGAGGCCAGCGTCTCTGACCTCCGGGGGTCCTGCGCGTTTGAACAAGCTCATAATCTGCTTGGGAAAAGCAGGCGAACTGGGGAGGGAGAGGAGGGAGGGCTGGGGCTGTGCCCTGAGCAGGGTCACTGTCGCCGGCGGCTTTGATTGCTGAAGCTTGCTGTCCCAGGCTCGTGGGATTTGGCTGCCTGGCCACGAACAAAAAAGCTGGATTCTCCCGGAGCCTTTATTCCCATGTCGAGATCACCGGTGGTTTCCTGAGGAGGAGTGGAGGGAGAGGAAGGCTTTTGTTGATGGCTTTTGACAGGCGTGGGGAAAAGAACAGCTTGGCCCCTGCTCCAGCTAAAATGCTGCACTTCAACCTCCTCCAGTGGCAGGCTGAGCCTGCACCGGGAATTCCACTCCTGCTTTGGGGTCACCCCACAGCTCCAGCTCAGCATCTCACTTGGATGAGCGTGCAAGGCTCCTTCCTTCCCCCTGCCTCCTCCCAGAAGCACCTGACTGGGGGCTCAGTGTGGGTCCTCTGCTCCTGCCCAGCACCAGCAGCTGGTAACCCCCCTAAAATAACCCTGGCTGCAGAGACCTGCAGCCCAGAGGGTCCAAAGGGTGGGGACATGCCAGGAAAGACAACGTACGGGGAAGAGACGAGGAATATCCAGCCAAACCTACACTCTACCACCACTTTCTCCTCCTCCTGCCTCCCATCCAGCATTGTTTCTCTTTCTCCTGAGCATCAGCAGATTTGAATTGCAGTTGGACCCTTCCTGGGATGAGCATCTCCATCCAGATGCTGCATGGAGGGATCCCTGGAAGATGCAGGGCAGTAGCATTCCTCAGCTAAGGCAGCCCATGAAAAACTATCCAAAGTACATGGATTTACTCTGTAGCTGACAGTGGCACTGGAATGAGAACAGCAACCCAGAAACCTGAAGCGTGGTCAGCAGGTTGAGGGAGAGGATTCTCCCCCTCTACTCCACTCTCATGAGACCCCACCTGGAGTCCTGCGTCCATTTCTGGAATCCCCAGCATAAGAAGGATGTGGAACTGTTGGAGTGGGTCCAGAGGAGGCTACGAAGATGATCCGAGGGCTGGAGAACCTCTACTATGAGGACAGGCTGAGAGTTGGAGTTCTTCAGTCTGGAGACGAGAAGACTCTGGGGAGACCTTAGAGCAGCCTCCAGTACTGAAAGGGGTGCAGGAAAGCTGGGGAGGGGCTCTTTCTAAGGACCTGGAGTGACAGGACAAGGGGGAATGACTTTAAACTGGAAGGGGGAAGATTTAGATTGGACATTAGGAAGAAATTCTTCCTGATGAGGGTGGGGAGGCCCTGGCCCAGGTTGCCCAGGGAAGCTGTGGCTGCCCCATCCCTGGAGGTGTTCAAGGCCAGGTTGGATGGGGTGTTGAGCAGCCTGGTCTGGTGGGAGGTGTCCCTGCCCATGGCAGGGGGATGGAACTGTGTGGGCTTTAAGGTCCCTTCTAACCCAAACCATTGTGTAATTCTGTGATTCTATGGCTCTATGACTCTATCAGTCTGTGATCTCTTATCTCCAGACGCTGACCCACCATAGTGGGATGTCCCCGTGGTCCTGCTCTTTTCATCCTCACCAGCTGCCTCTGGGGCCCACCTTGGCAGCAGCTGAGAGGGGAACCTGCCTGCATGAGGATGGAGAGCACGCAGGAGCCAGCACGATGCAATGATTCATGCGCTCACCTGCCTGCTCTGATGGTTTCTTAAATCCAGCCAGGCTTGGGCTTGGGCAGGCAGGGCAGAGGGCTTGGCATGGTGGGGAGCCTCCCTCTGCTTTCATCCATGTCCCTTCCAAAAAGGGAGCTCCTTGGTGGGCTTCCACTCCTCCTTTGCAGCTCCTGCTCCACACCAGCGTGACAGACAGCAAAGCTGTTTGTTTGTGGGTGTCGTTTTGTCAAGTGGGCAGCTTAGCTGAGGCCAGAGCCGGTTTACAGAGACCTCGCCTGGGTGCATTTCTGGAGGGTTTTATTGCTCCGATGCTGGATTCATTCCAGTCAGGCTGTCCCCAAGGAAGCAGCTCTGCCGAACCCCTCAGATGAGGGTCTTGTGGTCTTGCTTCTTTGGAGTAGCCAGTCTGATGACTGGGTAGGACAGAGTGTTGTGTGGCAAGATGATTAATAACAGCTTAATAGGGTCACCACCATTCAAAATAAGCCATCCCGTGGGATCCTCTCTTATCAGGCCCTGGTAGACAGGGCTATCAGGAGCTTGGTTCATTCCTGAATGAATACGCACTACAAGCAATGCTTGCTGGCGTTGGCCCCAGGACAACACTTGCTGGGCCACCTCACCAGGGCGAAGCACTGAGCTGGGTTATCTCGATATGCCCACTGTTGGCAGATGGGCACCTCTGTGTTCAGTACAGGCAAGGAGAGCTTCAAACTTCTTCTCGCCTCCTCCCTGTGAGTGATGGGTGCTCCTGTTGGGCTCAGATGACTTTCAGGGCTTGAAGGTCCTCTGGAGCTGCTCAAGCTCCTTTGCGTGAACCATCCCTGCTTTGCCTGGCCTTGTTCACCCTCTGTGTGTCCTCCCTTCCTCTCCAGGCAGCTCCACCCGAGCCTCACCATGCCCTTACCCCTCCGTGTGCTTATACCTACCTTCCTCCTTCCTGGGGTGTCAGCAAAGCACTGTGCTCACCCCTCCTAACCCTCAAGTTTTCTCCAGTGCTATTTTTTTTCTATCTCCCCCCACCAAATCACCAGCCCCCCAATCTCCTCTCAACACCCTTCCACCTTGAGAAGACAAAAAACCCCAACCCCGTGCAGCCAGCTCCTGCTGTTTGTTCTTAAATCCCTTCCCTCCTGCCTCGCTGCTTTGAAAGCCTGTACCCTGGAAGGGGCCTCCCAGCTTTCGCTGGCAACCCTGCTTCAGACTGACCGCCACAGATAGTGTTTGGGAGTGAACAAAAAATGAATATATAAAATAAAAATAATGAAAACTAAAAAAAATAAATCTCTTCTTGCTGAGGTTTTCCTCCTCTCCCGGGCCGTGTGCTGGTGCGATGGCGTCTTAGGAACCAAGAGGAAACTTTGTGGGCTTGTTTTCTCATCCGTATGCTTTGAGCAGCTCTCCCCCGGCAGCGTCGGTGCCGTACCCTCTGGCAGGGAGATGGGTGAGATGTGTCTTCCACCACTGCCTGCTCCCTTAGTGAACCCATGTTTTTTATTTTTCTGGCTTTTGGATGTGGCTCTTTTCCTCTCACGCAGATAAGGTGCCTCCAGCCCACCTTTCTGCACGTGTCAAACAGATGGGATCGTTGTTCGGGGAAGGAAAAAGATGGAAGAGAGAAAAAGCAGCAAAATCTCTGGTTGAGGGGGACCCTGGGTTGAGCCTGAGACCACCTCTCCCTTCACTGAGGGAGGGCTGAGGGGGGTGTCCCCTCTTTTCCCCTTCCTCTCCTCCCCCCCTAGGTGATGGAGATGAAGGATGGAGGTGGGGTGGGCAGGCAGGTATCACACCCTGAGCTACAACAAGAAAAAACACGTTTCAACTTGGGAAAAAAAACCCCAACAACCAACAATTAAAAAAATAAAAACCAGGAGAAGAACCCAAGGGCTGGACTGGCAGGCGTGGGAATGAAAGGCAGTGAGCAGGGCTGCGGAGAAGACTGATGGACCAAGCCAAAAGCAGCTCAGGACAGGGCAGGTGCTGCCCCAAAGCTCTAGAGATGGGGAGAGGATGCCAGGGGATCCAGAGGAGGGGATGCAGAGGGGACCCAGGGAAGGGGAGGGGATGCAGAGGGGACCCAGAGGTTGGAACGGGATGCAGAGGGGACCCGAGGGAGGAGAGGGGATGCAGAGGAGACCCAGGGTCAGGAGGGGATGCAGGGGGGACCGAAGGGCTCTGCATCCCCTCCCCGCCAGCATCCTGGGCAGCGCCCGGGAGGGCGGAGGGAAGGGAGGGCGATGCTCCGCTCGGGGTTTATTACATTGGACATAATCGTCTTTAAATAAGGCAGCCCCCCCCCCTTCACACCCCTCCTCGGGAGCCTCGGGGCTTTCTAGATAAGGGAGCCCAGCGCATCCCCCCTCCCGCAGGCAGCGCTGGGAGCCGAGCAGGGACCCCGGCTGCGGGCAGAGGGGGGGTCCCCGCCGCCGGGCTCTCCTCCTCCTCCTTTTCCTCCTCCTCCTCGCAGAGGGGAAGAGAGCGGTGCCCGGGCAAAGTTGGGGGCAGCGGCAGCTGAGGGGGGGAGGATGCTGCCCCCCTGAGCATCCCCGGTCCCCCCTCCCCAGCTTTGTCCCCAAGGACGATGCTGCGCGTCCCCCCCCGAGCTTTGTCCCCACGGAGGATGCTGCTCGCCGGGGTCCCCCTGGCCGCGCTGCTGCTGGCGGGGCTCAGCCTGGCCCTCAGACCCCCCGACCACCCCTCCGGTTGCGGGATGGGCGTCCCGAGCCCCCGAACTTCCCCCCCGCATCACGGGCTGTACCCGCGGGCTCCCGGCGCTGCATCCCCGCCGGGCTCCGGGCGGAGGAGGGCGAGGGCGGCCCGGGGAGGAGGAGAGGGGCCGGGGGCTGGAGGGGTGCGGGGGGAAAGGCTGCGGGAGCCGCAGGTGCCCGCCCTGTCCTTCTCGGGCGGGCGGGAGCAGCTGGAGGCGCTGCCCCGCATCCCGCGGGAGGAATTCACGCTGGAGCTGTGGGTGAAGGCGGAGGGAGGACAGAGCAACCCGGCCATCATCGCAGGTAAAAAACCCCACGCAGGGAGGGATGGGGAGGCGACCCCGGGACCCCCGGGACGAGCTCGGTTTGCTTTCCCCGCGCCCCATAGAATCATGGTTTGCGTTGGAAGGGACCTCAAAGCCCATCCAGTTCCAACCCCTGCCACGGGCAGGGACACCTCCCACGGGAGCAGAGTGCTCAGAGCCCCATCCAACCTGGCCTTGAGCACCTCCAGGGATGGGGCAGCCACAGCTTCCCTGGGCACCCTGGGCCAGGACCTCCCCATCCTTATCGTGAAGAATTCTTTCCAATCTCTAATCTAAATCTTCCCCACCCGTGCCCTCAGCACCCCGGGCGGGAAATACCCCTGCTCGCCTTGACATCGAACCCTAAAACATTTCCTCCCATCTCTTTCTCTCGTCTTTCCAGTCCGCGTTCCCTGCTCCTGTGGAGTTTGTCCCTCTCCTCCCTCCGGGAGCTGGAAGGTCCCTTTCGGGGACCCGCTCTGCCCGATGCCCCGTTCCTCCTCCCCAGGGCTTTTCGGGGCTCCCCTTGCTCCCTCCCCGGGCTCCCGGCGGGTCCCCGGCCGCACGGTGGCAGCCGCGCCGCACGCACAGCCCCGGCATCTCCCCCCGGGACAGGGATCCCGGCCCCGGCATCCCCCCGTGCCCCGGCATCCCCCCCCCGGGACAGGGATCCCGGCCCCGGCATCCCCTCGTGCCCCGGCATCTCCCCCCGGGACAGGGATCCTGGCCCCGGCATCCCCCCCTGCCCCGGCATCCCCCCAGCTCCACCATCCCGCTCCGGAGCAGGCAAACTCCTCTGACCCCTGCATGCCCCGCACCGGTCTCGGCAACCCCTCCCGGCCCCAGCATCACTTCCCAGCATTCCCCCCACCCCTCCCCGGCTCCAGCATCCGCTCCCCCCGCGCTCCCGGCATCCACACCCCGGCTCCAGCATCACCTCCTGGCTCAAGCATCCCCCCTCTCCCTCGGCTCGAGCATCCCCTCACACCGGCCCCGGTACTCCATCATCCCCCTCCTCCAGCATCACCCATTCACCACCAGTGCTCCCAGCATCCCAGTCCCAGCATCCCCTGCCTCAGCTCTCGGCCCCCAGGGCTCTACAGAGCAGCTCCCGGGGCAGAAGGCAGCCCCAGATGCTCCTTCTACCAGGAATTACCCCTTCAACCCATCAGGTCAAGAGGCAGGTGATGGAGAGCCTGGGGAGGCAGAGGGGATTGGCACAGGGGCACAGAGCGAGGTAGATGTCGCCTCCTGGGGGGGTTACAGAGCAGTGATGCCAGGCAGGGCTGGGAATGGGTGGCAGCACCAAGACGTGCCACTCCCGTGGGGCGTTTGGGTCCCTCTTGGGAGAGCACAAGGATAGCTGAGTTTCTGTGCTGCTCCAGCTGAGCTGACTGGGCAGGGAACCCCCCCCTCTATCCCAACTCATCCAAAGCAACGTGGCCAGCACGGCGAGGGAGGGGATTCTCCCCCTCTACTCCACTCTCATGAGACCCCACCTGGAGTATCGTGTCCAGCTCTGGAATCCCCAATAAGAAGGACTGTTGGAACAGGTCCAGAGGAGGCCATGAGGATGATCCAAGGGCTGGAGCCCCTCTGCTGTGAGCACAGGCTGGGAGAGCTGGAGTTGTTCAGCTGTTCTCCAGTTCAGCTGTTCTCCAGTTCTTCTGGAGAAGAGAAGAATCCGGGTAGACCTTAGAGCAGCCTCCAGTACTGAAAGGGGCTGCAGGAAAGCTGGGGAGGGGCTCTTTCCAAGGGCTTGGAGTGATAGGACAAGAGGGAATGGCTTTAAACTGGAAGGAGGAAGATTGAGAATGGACTTTAGGAAGAAATTCTTCCTGATGAGGGTGCTGAGGCCCTGGCCCAGGTTGCCCAGAGAAGCTGTAGCTGCCCCATCCCTGGAGGTGTTCAAGGCCAGGTTGGATGGGGCTTGGAGCCCCCTGGTCCAGTGGGAGGTGTCCCTGCCCATGGCAAGGAGTTGGAACTGGATGATATTTAAGCTCCCTTCCAACCCAAACCATTCCATGACTTTGTGATTCTAACTGTCCCTCTGCACACGATCACCCCACTGAACCTCCTCACCTCTATGCTCACCACTTGCCTTGTTTCATTAATTTATCTCACCGGCTCATTGGGGCAAGAGCTGCATCTTGGCCGTGGAAGCGGTAGGAGGGGTGGGCTAGAGACTGGGTGGCAGAGGTGGAAAGCAGCCACTTAGTGTTCACCTTTCTGTCCACCTTCCCGCCGGGGTCCTTGCTGGCAGGCAGTGGCTTGGGATGCATGGAGCACACTTCCCAGCCATCCCATCAGTAGCACAGCTGTTTTCATCTGGATTTCTGGCCTGCAAGTGTTGGGATTTACTTTACCCAGCTGGGCAGCAGGGCTTTATTTTATTTTTAACTTTCTTTTTTTCTTTCCTTGTGGAAGGTGGGACGGTTGTTAGTGCTGAAAGCGCTGTGAGCGCTAACACGCTTTGATAATATCCCCTGACCTCCACGCTCCAGCCACGTCCTGCCTGAGCCACTGCCTGCTTCCCACCCTCTCCTTGTGGCTGGGACCGCGTGGCAAAGGGGGACAGGCCAGCACCACTGGTGTTTCACACGAGCAGGTGACGCAGGCAGCTGCCAACCCTTCGGCATGCGCTGAGTCTACCTGTGATCTGCTGCTCCTGCTCTGCTGGCTGGGAGGGGTGCAAGCTCTGAGATAGTCCAAAGCTGTGGAGAAGCTGGAGATGCTCTCGGTGTCCGTGTGCAAAGGAAGGCGGGAGGAAAGCAGGGCACGGCTGAGCATCTCAGCCTGGGAAATGAGGCCAGGCTGAGCATCTCTGTCTGGGCAAAGCAAGCTGCCTTCTTGGCTGAGTGACTTCTGCCTGCATTGAAGGCTCAGAAGTTGGGGCTTTGTTCCTCTAGATGTCACATTTTGCCTTAGGGCCACCCTTGATGAGGCTGTTCATCCCTCTTGGCTCCTCTTGCATGGGGTGAGTTCTGCCGGGTAAAACCCCAGTGCCACTGCCACAGCCACCACCAAGGAAGGAGGGTGTTCCCTCTTCCATGTCCTTCTCATTCTGGGTGGCAGATGAGAGGCCTTTCATGTGATGCCATTTCTTTTTCTGCTTTTTGCTCTCTCCCCTCCCTCCACACCTGCTCTGCCTCTGGTAAACCCGAAGGGGATTTCCCCTTGGGCCAGGTTGAAGTTTGTTTTGTCTCAGATCAAAGATCAGAGGCTGTCCCAGACTTCTGCTCTGTCTGTGCCCTCCTTAGTGTCCTCCTCGGGTTCTTGAGCTGCTCACAACTGCAAGCCCCGAGGGGTGACCCCCCTCTCGGGCTGGCTCCTCTCCCAGCATAGCTTGGGGCTCTGTGTCAGATCTTCCAGAGCTTTAGCAGCTAATTGTCCCCTGGCATCTGAGTCTCAAAGGTTGGGTGAAACCATACCTTGGACTGCAAAGCTCTTGGTCCCAGAGGGAGAAGATATCGCTTTGAGTGTGGTCCTCACAAAGTGGCACACCCCGTCTCTTTGGAGGCTTTTTCTCTGTCAGACACCTTTCCTGACAGACACCTTTTTTTTCTGCACTGTTGCCACCATTTCTTGTTTTAACTCCCCAAAGTTATCACTCGAAGCACTGATGGACACCACAAACCAGGTTAGAGCTCCCTTTTCTCACCTGATGGATCAGAGGCAGAGTTGCGCTTACAAGTGCCGAGGAGATCACCTTGCACCCACTCTGCAACGGCTCTTTGCCTTCCGGGCCGGTTGCCCTAGGACAAAATACCAAGTTCCTCGACAAATCCCAGGGTGTTTCAGGGTTGGTTGAGGATTTCCGGTGGAGGCCCTCAGGGGATGTCAGGAGCTGGTGCTGGAAGGCTCTGCTGTGCTGTTTTACAGTAGCTGCCAGCTGTGGGATGGGCTGCTCTGCCTGCACGCTCCATGGTTGCCACCGCACCAGAGATGGCATCACTGGCTCTGTCTAGGAAGCACCAGCTGCTGCCTCAGTGAGTTTCCATCCTCTGTTGCAGAGCTGACTTGCATCCCTTTGATGAACTCTCCAGACCTGGTTTTAGGCTTGCTTAAGGTTCTTCTGGCCAGTTTTGAACTCGTAAAGCACTTCCAGGCTTGGCTCCGGCGTGGGTCTGTGTCCATGCTAGCGCACACTCAACACAGAAGGCTGTTCCACCCCTGACATTGTTTCCCCTAGTTTTGCCTTAGTGTTTAATCAGATTTTGGGCTCTAAATAGTTACAAGGTGAAATCTATCATTTTTTCTAAGAGAGGCAACCGTACCAAGCCCTGTCTCCTCAGCCCCAGTGAGGCCCAAATACTGGAAGATGGCTTTTGAGGGTGCAGGTCTAAGCACCTTTCCCTCAGCACCCCGCCCCAAAGTGCTCTCCGGCTTTGCCTTCTCATGCCTGCAAGGTTCCTTTGCCTGCATTTTGGCTTCTCCCCGTCTCAACTTCCCCCAGTCTTCCTGCTTCCCTTTCGCAATCTGCCAAAAACCAAGAGTTGGCCAAAGCCCATCCGCCCACGGAGGCTTTGTGCGTGGCTGCCTTTGTAAGTGAGCGGTGGCAGGGACCTGTGCCCAGGGTGGTTACGACTGTGGGACGGCCAAGAGGCCACCACCCATTTCGCCCTCGGAGAAAGGGGTGGACGGAGGGAGGGGTGTTGCTTCCTGGAGTGCACTGGGGCTTGATGTGACCTTTGCTGGCCACGTTTGTGAGGGCTGGGGGGGAAGATGTGCAGTCATAGTAATCTGGCTTCAGTCATATTCCCTGGGTGAAAGCCAGGAGGTCCTGCTCCTCCTGGAGCTCCTGCTCCTCTGCACCTCTGCCTCTCTCTGCTGGCCCCTTTGCAATCCCAGTGGCAGGTACAGTGTTCCCAGAGCGTCTGGGATGCTGAGCATCCCCAGGGACAAGTGAGGCAGCAGTACAGGGCAACAGTGCCTTGTTTTGACTCCTAATGCTTTGAGGCCAAGGAGATGGGCAGGCGGTGGGAGCAGCATTGTCAGAGGCAGGAGAACCTGAGCAGCTGGGTGGAGACATGGGGGAAAGTGGGCTGGAGCATAACGAATATCACAGCAGGAGCATAAAAAAGACCTCTGGGCATGGCAGCAGATTTTGGTGGCATCAGGGCACCGTTGCATCTGGAAATGATTTGGGATGGAGAGTGGGGGCTCCCAGGAAATGCCACTGGTAGGGCTCAAAGTGTGCCTCTGAGCTCGCTCGCCCCAGCTGATGACCCTGTGAACATCCTGTCCCTGGTGATTCAGGAGACCAGAAACAGTTTTTTCAGGCAGTGAGTCCATTTGCCCTTGCCAGTATTTAAGTGTCTCATGGCCATTGATTCCCAAGGACATTCACTGCCTGTGAGCCTCTGGTTCTCCACCATGGGCGCTCAGAGACTGAGTTTTGGGGAAAGTCCGCAAAGCTCCGGGTCTTGCCGAGCCTAAACTACAGGTCTTTACGACGCTTAGTGCACGGGGAGAGACCAAGCCCAAGGCTATTCTGGGGATGGATTCATGCTCGAGAGAGCTTCAAGAACTGAGGTTTGCACCTTCCTGGCTGGAGGCAGCACTTCTCTGTTTTCCTCTCTGACCCTCACCTGCCCGTGCTGGATGCACGACTTGGTGGAAAACTGGAGCGTAAAGAAGAGCTGTAAATCTGCCTGGAAACTGTTGGGGAAGTAGTCCCTGGAGGTGGCTGTTTTGCTTTGGGTTGCTGTGCTCTAATTCTTGAAAGCTTTGGCCTGCAGATAAAAAGCTTAGCCTCTAATCCTGTCCCACAGGAGGGCTCCGATGGAGAGCAGCTCAGAAACTCCTCTCTCTTCCGCCTTGTCTCCCGTCCTCCCCTCTCCATCCCTCTGCATTTCCTCCTGGCTCTTCCACCTGCTCCTCCAAATGATTTTGGTTGGGGCTGGGTTGTTCCTCCAGTGCCCAGCCTCTGCCCACCTCCCTGGTGGTAGCAGGAGCCTCCCCACAGCCTTGGCAAGAGCTGTCCGACTGCTGAGAACCTGATTTGTGCTCCAGGGAGGAGCAGCAATGCTCTCTGGTCCTCACCAGCTCTCCTGTCTCTCCATCTCTGTCCCCACTGCAGGTGTCTTCGACAACTGCTCGCACACGGCCAGTGATAAAGGTTGGGCACTGGGCATCCGTGCCCTGCAGCTTGGGGGCAAGAAGGATGCTCGATTCTTCTTCTCTCTCCGCACGGACCGAGCGGCCGCTGCCACCGAGGTGACCGGCTACCACCGCTACCGCCCTGAGGCATGGACCCACCTGGCTGCCAGCTACGATGGGCGATGGATGGCCCTCTACGTGGACGGGACACGGGTTGGCCGTGCCGAAGGGCAGGAGGGAGCCCTGCACAGCGCCTTCATGGCCTCCTGCCGCACGCTGCTGCTGGGGGGCGACGCCTGGGGGACAGCACACTCTTTCCGGGGACACCTGGCAGGGCTGGCCCTGTGGCAGGTTGCCCTGTCCCAACCCTATCTCCAGCGTGGCTTCCTAGAGGGAGTGGCTGGTGCGGTGGAAGGGCTGGTTCTGACCGATAGCTTCGCCACACCGGTGGAGAGCTGGGTGCCTTTTCGGGAGGGCGCCTTCCCCCAGCAACGAGTGCTTCCATCCCCACCACCCCCAGTCCTGCGGCCGCTGGGCCCCCCTGTCTGCGGGCAGACTGCCTGCGATAACGTGGAGCTGGTCTCCCACTACAACCAGCACTGGCCCCTGCGGAGCGGGAAGGTGGTGCGGTACCGGGTGGTGAACCTGGCAGAGGACACTGGTGGGCGGCCAACGGTCAGCTGGGAGCAGGTTTGGCGGCAACACCAGGCACTGAGCGAAGCTTTCCAACCCTACAACATCTCCTGGCAGCTCAGCTTGATGGAGGTACGCAACTCCTCCCTGCGCCGCCGTGCCGTCCTCCTGGGCTGTGAGCCCAGCAAGGTGGGCAATGAGCGCTGTGACCCGGAGTGTGAGCATCCCCTGACTGGTTACGATGGTGGCGACTGCCGCCAGCCCGGCCGCTGCTTCTCCTGGAAGCGCCGTGATGGCATCTGCCACATGGAGTGCAACAACATGTTGGATGACTTTGATGATGGCGACTGCTGCGACCCACAGGCCACCGATGTGACCAGGACCTGCTTCGACCCCGACTCACCCCATCGGTAAGTGAGGGCTTAAGGGGGGCTGGTGCATCAAGGGATGGGGTGCAACCTCTCTCAGGCAACCACTTTGAATCTGGATGTTGCTTCTGACCCGTGGTTTTCCAGTGTGGGAAGGTGGAGATGGGTGTGTGTTGGCATCGGGGCAAGTAGATCTTGTTGTGCACTATGGCACCCCTTGAGGATGCCCTGACATTGGAGGTTTTTCCTTCCCAAAATGAGTGGGGGGTGATGGGCACCCCTGTTCTCCCAGGGATTCCCAATGCAGAGCTGCTGGTTTCCAGTGCCAGGATAGGACCACGGGCAGAGCGGCCCCGTGCGAAGGGCACAGCATCCCCTGACTCCCCTGCATGAGATACAGCAGGGGGGGTTGCTGCCCTTTCCCTGCCTTCCCTGGAAGCGTCTAAAAGCCTGGTTTATTAATTAGTATTCAAAATGCCTTTGTCTGAGCGCAGGGGTGGGGACAAGGAGGCGACCCTGCGAGGTGTGAGGGGCAGGATTTGGGTAACTGTGGGGTAACGTGTGAGCCCCTCCGAGTCTCACCGTGGGGAGTGATGCCCGTGGGGTGATGCCCTTGGCTGGGCGCAGGCTGGGGCTCATCAAACCCTGCACCTCAAAGCCAAAAGATGATTTTTGGAGCAAATTCCCTTCTTTAGGCCAAAGGCACGGAGAGGCAGCTGCGTGCCGGAGGAGGATGTGTGCCTTTACCAAGTGCTGCAGGTGCTAAACACATGGTGCTTTGCAGCATCAACACCTGGTGTTAGAGGACCTCTGCTTTCCCCAAGGTCCTTTGGAGGCAGCGGCTGGGGTGGGATGGGGAGGGAGACGCCTGCCACACACACAGGAGATGGGCAACCCCACGGTGTTGGGGACAGTGGCCTTGGTGTGGCTGGTGGCTTGCATGTGCCTACCCTCCTCCCTGGACCCTCCAAAGTGCTGGCAGCCCCACTGATGGCTTCCAGCGCGCGGGGCTCTGCCAAATCTGGCCAGAGACAGGGAAGGGAAGGAAAAATCATGGATTTTCCTTTCTTTTTTTTTTTTTTAAGCCATTTGTGTCTCACTGTCAGAGGAGGTTGCTCATTCCCCACTGCTGGCTCCTGGCGATGGGCAGAGGTGCCCACTGGAGTGGGAGCAGTGTGATGCAGATGGCAGCATCTCGGGAAACAACCTGCACAGGATGCTTTTAGGGATTCATTTCTCCTTTCATCTTCTTTCTCCTTCACTTTTTTTCCCTCTGGGTTGTGGGGACAGGTGGACTGTGGCCATAAAGACATTCTTTCCCAAGCCAGCTGCTTCTCTCTGCTTGGACACGGAGGGTGGAGAGCAGCAGGCATCTCTGCTTAGGTGGTGCTGGTGGGAGAGGAGCAGCGCTTCCCTTCCTCTCTT
The DNA here is from genome assembly GCA_033558235.1 of Neomorphus geoffroyi. Taxonomy (NCBI): domain Eukaryota; kingdom Metazoa; phylum Chordata; class Aves; order Cuculiformes; family Neomorphidae; genus Neomorphus; species Neomorphus geoffroyi. The sequence goes on from JAUMJM010000074.1 coordinate 6,750,603, forward strand.
CCTGAGCTTTTCTCACACATCCTTAGCTGTCTGAGAAAACATGGGAAGAGGATGGGGAACCTTTCTTCCAGTACATCCTTCTGGCCCCACAGAGCTGCACACCCTGCCTCTGCATGAACGCCCTCCACAAGATGTTTTCCCACCCCTGGAAGCCTCTTTGGTGACAGCCACCTTGTGCCTGCCTGTCCCCTTGTTTCCCTCTCCTGTGAGCGAGCACGAGCAATGCTTTCTTGAATGTGGGGTAGGTGAGCAGCTCTCCTGCAGGTGTGACAGCTCTCCTGCAGGTGTGACAGCTCTCCTGCCTGCTCGATGACTTTCCTCTTGTGTTGGCCATGAGCATCCAATACCACTTGGCCTTCGCTTCAGCAGGGCAAAGGCTCAGTCCTTGCCCTCTGCGAGCGGTCAGAGAAATATTTTCATCCTCAGACAAGAAGGGCTCCACCTTAAATTAAAAAAGGGCAGATTTTTGCTGGTATGAATCAGGGCTTCCATTTGTCAGGATTTTCCCCTGAAAGTTGGGAAAGAAAAAAAAAAAACACTAAACCAAACCAAAACAAAAAACCTTGCTTCTGTGGGAAAGGAATGGGAAAATGGGAACACTAGGGAAATAACAAATCTTTTGCAATTTTCTTTCCGCAGACCTCATTGGCCTGCGCAGAAGACAAGATTGATTGTTTGTAGGCTAAGCTCTGAAAAACAAAGTCCAGCGTGCCCGGCATTTGGGAAATGTGGGGGCATGAGTTGAACCCTGCTGCTGCTCAGCTCTTCTGAGTTGCCTTTCACTGGCTTCTTCAGAGACGCTGGTGGACACCCCCTCCTCCTTGGGCTCGTCCTTGCTGAGGGTACCCTGGCTCCTGGGGAAGAGTATACATGTTTGTGGGAAAACCATGGGGAAACTGACAGGGTTAGCTTGGGAAAACCCAAGGCAAGCTTGAGTGTGGGGTTGGGAGACCCCAAAGGCACGGCCAGGTCAGTGCCGTTCCCCCAAAGTGGATGAATCCCAAGATACACGAGCAGGCGACCTCAGCCCGAAGAGTTTTGTTCAGAGCTCGTGTTGAGCGAGCGCCTCTGGGTTTGCTCATGAGGTATTGTACTTAAATGAACATTTATGAGGAGCGGGGCAGCCGGGGAGCTTACAGAAGGATTTTTAGGGTAGAAGCCAAAACGGGAGAAATAACATGAAATAAAATTTAACAAACTGCGGAAAGGAGGCAAAACAGGAGCCAGGGGCTTCGATGTGAACAGCAGCTCTCGGTCTGTAAGTGGAACGAGCTGGCTGCTGCTTCGCTGAGACACCCTCTGCTATTTCATACCTGCCGGAGAACCACGTGCTGGAGCCCAGGAGGGAGAGCTGGGAGAGAGGGAAACCCGCCGCAAGTGGTTGCACCCGCTCTGTGGATGCAGCACTCAATCTCCTTTCAGATCAAGGTGGCCAGACAAAAAATTTGGGATAGTTTTGGTGGAGTAAACCAGCTCTGCTGTATTGCATTTCAAGGCTCTCACAAAGAGTGGTTTGGATGTGATTGTTTCTTAGTGCGGCCAAAAATAACGCAAATGAGAAAGTCAGAGTGAGAAGCTGGGCAATTTCTTGCCAGCATACAGATTTTAAGTCCATTTTGAAGGGTCCAGATACGTCGTCTTTACTTGCATAACCTTAAGCACTCATATAAAAGCTTTTACTGTCTTAGCACATCCCCCATTTAAAATCTCCTTCCCTTTGAGAAAGGCAAATCACATTTCCAGAGGGAGAGGTCTTAGGAACAGTGGAAGCTCCTGTGCCTCTTAGCTGGTGGACATCTCAGTGTACTTCCAGGGCCACACTTTGTGCTAGCATAACCCTCACCCACACTTGATAGGGGAGGAAAACGAGGTTTGGAAAGAAGAATTGTAAAGTTCTGATGGGTATGGACCTGCTGTAGCTGAGGCTGGAGCTGCCCCCAGCTCTGGGGCTGGGGAAGATGCTGAGATGCTGTGTTGCTGTGCACAAAGCTGGGTCATCAAGGCATCTTACTGCATCCTTCTTGCATCTCCTTTAGTAGCTTAAGGGCCAGGACAAGTCCCGCTGTGCTCAGAGCCAGCTAGGTCACCACCCATGTGTAAAACACAGTGGTGGGACCGTGTGCTTGTGGCTGGAGTGAAACAGCTGAGTGTAGACATCCCTGTGACACAACACAACATGAGTCGTAGGCAGCAAGTTCAGGACTTCTTGTTCACCCTGACACTCCAGATGAAGAACAAAGGGACTGGCAATGGCAGAAGAGCTGCCTGCTGTCATCCTTCAGCCAGCTTTAATGCGTTTTCCAGGAGATCCCAGTGCAACACCAGGGTCTAGGATAAAATTTGCCTTGATTTGCTGCAGACAGGCATCTTCTTGCAGTGCTTGAGTATTATTGTAATTGGTGCTCTTGGAAGGAAAGCAGCAACAGCTCATTAGCAGCAATTAGCGCTCAGTGAGGGTCCCCCTTGGGCAGTTAGTCAATGAGTTCGGTGTGTGACACAATGTGAGAAGAAAAACTGCAAGGGAGTCTGGAGAGCAAAGTGGATAAGGGCAGAACTGCTGCCTTTCATCTCGCTACCCAAAGTAACAGCAGAAATAACCCAAAGGACAAAAGGAGGTGAAAAATGACCAGGTGTCTCCACACTCCGCTGGGATGACTGCAGCTGTGGTATTGAAATGTGCCTGATTAACAGGATGCTCGATGGTCTTTAGTACAAACTTATCTGGCCTCCCATCCTAAGGGAAGGATGCTTAATTGGGTTAAAGTTGTTTGGGAATCTCCAAAGCTGTTTAAGTGGTGCCTTCAAAAGCTGATCCAGATTAACATTACTGGTGGACAAACCCCAGAGGAGGAATTAATCACTCCAAGTTATTCTCTGGCGCTTGAGAAGCCCATTGTGAGGAAAAGTTCAGCTGAAAGTGGTTGGACTAATAGCAGAAAAGGTGTAAAATTGAGAGTAGGTGAGGCAAGGATGGCATCTTGAGGCAACAGGTGACCTATTCAGATCTTAATCACATCCAGATGGTAAAATAACATTCAAGTTAGCTGCTTACTTCCTTTTCACCTTCCTTTGCTACAGGAACCCTTAGCAGATCTTTCTCACAGTGAAAGAAGGCAGGTATGCGTAATGCTATTTTTAAATTATGAACGTTGAGAACAACCTGAGGTCACCAACACTGTTGCAGAGCATAGATTCATCTGGAGCTGGTAGGTGTCTGCAGACACTTTCACTTGCTACTTGTGATTGTTGGTCACTTGAGGGACAGATGGAGCGGTCTGTTATCTGCTTGCTATTGAATTTGCTGCCTGTGAGATATGGAGTGGAAGAAACCATCTGCGTGCCTGATGCTCCCATGAGGAAAGCATGGTCAGGAGCTACCCCTGGTCAGAGTCTGAGCCCTAATTACTTTTTAGCTTCCTCTGTCACCTCTTGGAATCCCACTGGTCAGTACCCAAATATTGGCCTGGTGGTTCCCAAAGGACAAAAAACTCAAGTCATAGAGTCAGGTCTCAGAGTTCCTAAGTGTGTTGATGGTGAGATGGGTACTTTAGAGACCCCAAAGGTGGGAGTGAGGGGCTCACTGGCTGCCAAGATGGTTGTGTCTCCTCTAGTAGACCTGCTGAAGCTGGGCAGGTACAGCAGTTGACAGGGGTTTTTTTGCTGGATCCTGATGATTTCCTGGTGGATGTTTTAAAGTTTCGTGAGGGTGATTGGATTTGAGCTCATAAAACAAATACATCCTTTTCTAGTAGGAAAGCCCTCTCTCTCTGGATGTTTCCATTGATTACTGATTTCAAAACTTGGCAACGATAGAAGGGATTGGCCTTGGTAGAGCCCATTCTATCAGGCAGGCAGGATGTCTACCAAGCTGCTTCCTTGTCCTGGAAGTTGGCTGTATCTGTATGAACTTGCCTCTGGGTGACTCAGCTCAGAGCTGAAGACCCCAAATTTGCTTTTGACTTCCTCAAAGTACCTTGGAGGGTCTTTGACTGCTTTGTTTACTTAGCCTTCCTACTCCTCTTTTCTGGTTCCTTGCTCGAGGAACCAGACCAACCTTGAAAGGTTGCTCCTTTCTTGTACGTGTGGTGCACTTGTCTGTCTTTGTGTCTTTCTCATAAGAAGTTGTGTGTGCTGGTGTCTGTTTGCACCTGCAGCTCTTCCAGGCTCTTGGCAAAGAGCAGCCTCGTATCTCCTAAACTTGATCTAAAAGGAGGCTACGAGTTGGGCATCCTAAAAGGCTTTGGGGCTTTGTGAGAGACGGAGACAACAACCTCTCCAGCGTGGGCTGGTAAAGGGGAGGAAAGGGCAGCTGTGGGATGTAGTATGAGGAGATGGTGAGCTGCAGAGGAGGTGGTGATGGGGACTCCAGCATGGGGACATGTGGCAAGACTTGGTCCCCCCACATGGCATCAGGCCAGTGGGGCTGCAGGAGTCGCTTCTTCCCTGGGAGGTGGCAGACAGGTGCAGGTGGACCGTGCAAGGTCTCAGGGACGCTGCTCAAGGGCAGAGGGTTCCTTACGGCACTGGGACCACGGCTCTGTTACCCTAGGGAAGCAGAGGAGTGGAACTGGAAGAGGGCCATGAAGACGTAGAGGTGGCCAGGTCCAAGGGCTAGTCCCGAGCTCCTGGTTTCGGCATTGGCCCAACCAGCTTGCTCTGTGTGCCAGCAAGGTGCCAATGTGCCCGAATGCTCTTCCATGCGTTTTGGGAAGCTAAAAATGAGAAATAAAATCTCCAGTAATGGATTCCTTTTCTGCCCAAGGTAGAAAACTCGGGGGATAATTTTGAATAAACATCTGGAGGACGAGTCTTGCTCGCTCCTGCAAGGAGCTGCCAGGCGATGTGTTCCTTGAGGAATCTGCCAGGTCCCGCCAGGAGTGGCCACCTCTGTGTGGGAAAGGGAGAACACAGTCCGTGTGTTAGCGAGGGGAGAGGAGCCGTGCCCAGAGGCTGCAGGCAGCCTGGGTGCTTTCGGGGAAAACAGCTGTCCCAGATGTGAGCCATTGTTCTAGCGAGCACCACTGCTCCAGGGTCTCGCTTAGGGGGGGCTGATTGTACTGGGATGGCAATTGTGAAGGAACAGCATGTGTCCAAGGGCTGGGGAGTCACTCTTAGTCCGGATGTTCAGCCCTCCCCAGGGCTCCTCCTTGCCTGACCATACCCTGGGCTGCGGGTGGAGAACCCCAGCCAAGACCCTGGCCAGGCTAGCGAGACCCCCGGAACCGAAACAGCAGGGTGGCAAGGAGCTCAGCAGCCATGTGGTGGGGCTCCACCAGCTCCGCATCGACGGTGTCTCGGGGATGATTTATCCCACATTTGGGTTGGCGCGCTGAGCCGCGGCCATTGGAGTCGTTAAGCGAACATATTGCTTTTAGTTTTCCTTGGCCCAGCTGCCACCGTTATTTAGGAAATCAAATTGCCCCTTTCCAGAGGCTGATGGGGTGAGAGGGAATGGGTCTGGCAGAGCATGAACCCACCGAGATGGCACCAGGCAGAGGACTTTGCAGGGAGGCTCTGGGGAGGGCGAGGATGCTGAGCCTTTGTGACTGTTTCCTGCCAAGGGCTGTGCTGGGGACCAGAGGCAGCCTCAGAAAGTATTTTTGTTTTGTGGTTAATGTAGGGTTGTTACGTTACAAATCTTCCCCAATAAATTATCTTGTGTCCTTTTCATATCTGTGAGGAAGGCATTTTTAGAATGCTGGCTTGTGCGCGCCATGCTCCGGCTGGGACACCCGATTGCCTGGACCTAAATATAAGTTGGAGGCCTAGGACTTGATTTTTCCCTTTTATAATAGAATATATAATAGAATAGAATAGAATATAGAATAGAATAGAGAATATAGAATATAGAATAGAATATAGAATATAGAATAGAATATAAATTTTTATATGTATATAAAGCAGGGGGAGGGCTGTATGGATTGAATACATCACTCTTCCTCTTTGTCTTGATCCCTTTTATAACCAATATCGAGACTGTAAGTTTTGGCCCTTAAGTGAGAAGTTTAAGGTGAATGTAGCTAAGTTTTGGGTCTTTGAGTGAGACTGGACACTACCATCGTGGTGAAGAGTGCCTGACTGGGATTTATGGACCACAGGGCCGTGCAGAGGAACTGGGAGCCGTTAGCTTAATGCCTCTGGTAGCGTCATCCGCACTCAGCAAATACATCCGCTCTTGTCAGACTTGTTGTAGGGTCCTTCTCCTGCCCATGCCCAGGTGTTGTCGGTCCAAACAAATGAGGCAGATGACTGGAAAGGTGGCACCCTGGTGTTCTGCCACCCTTTAATTCGCTTGTGCTGCTGTGGGCTCACCCGAGCATCATCAAGAATTCTTCCCTAGCCCTGCAGTGTCTGTGTTCCCTTTTCTCTGCCCTGCCAGCCAGGGAGACTGGATGAAGAACAGATGCTGACTCTTGCTTGTCTGGTGGTGGCCAGAAGAGCTTTTAGAGATGATCTCAAGATAGGGGCTCTGCTTTCCCCCTCTGAGCAGAAACCGCTGTGTGAGCTGGTCCCTCTGCACCAACCACGCCCTCTTTCAGAAGAGGACCGAGCTGCCTCCTGCTACCTGTTAGTCCCTGTTTCTCTCCAGCCTTGCCTGGTCCCAGCGCAGAGCTCCACACGCTTTCTTTCTCCTGAGAGCTGGTGTGGAAGAAGGTGCTGGTGGTGATGTGGGTCAGTCTCAGCTCCTTGGTTGGAGTCAGGCTTAAGGCAGCAGCGTGGCACATCCATCCTGGCATATGTGCTGTAGGGTCATCTTTACCATGCTCACCCAGTCCATAGCACTCACTCTTCCCTACCATCTCATCTGTCCTACTGAGGAGGGTGTTGTGGGAGATTCCTGGGATAGGAGTAGGCACCTGGTGAAAAGGTGGACACTCGCTTTCCGTGCAACAGCAGTGGATGTGGATGCTTCACTTCCTAAGCTCTTTTGAAAACCTTGCACAGCAGAGATCATGTCTTGCAAACTCCTGCCTCTGCTGCGGGCAAGGGTAATCCCAGCCGTTCAGCTGGGGAAACTGAGGCACAGAAGTCTCCAACATCTTGCCCCCAGTTGTGCAGCAAGGAAGTGCTGCTGTTGTCACTGGGGCTCTGGCCTCCTGCTCCCTGGATAGGGAGAAGAGGCATTCAATGAAAGGAGATGAAGCCGCTTGGTCCTGGCTAAATGCAAGGTGAAAAATGATGCTCTCACTTGCACAATTCTCCTCTGTGCAGAGCGTTTGGCTGAGCCTCCTGGCCCTGAGGTTCTGCTCAGCCACCTGAAGCCCAGGCAGTGCTAGGGGAGACCAGGAGCATTGCACCCACCTGTGTGTTATCCCTTCTGCCTTCCCTAGGCAGATTGCGAACTGTGCTATAAAAATCAGCGTTGAAATTCAGGCTCCTGGGAACACTGACTTGGTGGCAGAGACCTCCCTAAGCCTGGAATGTTTCCTTGTACTTTTGCTGTAGGCACAAACTAAGAGAAAGCTGACTGATACCAGTCCTGCTCCTGAGGGTTAGATAGGACAGGGCTTATCTGTGCAGCCTTAGATGGGCAAAAAGTGCTTGGACCTGGCCTGGGAGGTTTTATTTTTCATTGAAACAAACGATGCAGGCAGAAAGTGAACCATACCTGGCTTTGTTTAACTTGGAGCCTGCTCTAGAATAACTCGCCGCTGTTGAGTTGTGCCTTGCAAAACCCTAAGGGGCTGCACGCGGTTTCCCCTGGCGCTGCTTGCTTGCCCTCTTTCACACGTTCAGCATTAACGTTTCTTTTGAATTCTTCTGTTTAGCTCCCGCCAGTTGTTGCTGTTTCCTAGTGTTCAGGGGTGGCATCTCGTGATGAGGGCTTCTCTCTCCTCCTTACAGCCCCCAACGTGCTGCGTGGGTCTGTGCTCTTGCAGATGGCCAGGCACGTGCTCTGGAGCAGCGATGATGGGTTTTCAGAGGTCACCACAATGGTCTGAGCCCCCGAGAGTGAGAGGTCAGTGCTGGGCACAGGTGGAAAGCCCAACCTGGCAAGGTCCTACCATCGAGGTGCCCTCAGGTCCTGGGGTTTGCACCCAGAGCCTGCACTTGGCCAGCAGCGTTGTTCCCTCTTTGTGTGCTCTTGGGGTTCAAGGGGTGGAGATGAGTGGTGCTGCAAGCAGGTGGGACGCTGTGTTACGGACCTACTTCAGCACTGAGGGACACCTTACTAGGGTTTAAGAAGGCTGTGACCTGCAATATTTGTCTCCTTTACTTATTCCACTGCTGAAGAGGAGCAATAGGCTGTGGCTCTGAGCTCTCTAATTCCTGCTTCGTTGGGTTTTTGAAGGGGAAGGGGAGCAGTAGGATAAATGTCTTTGAAGTTCAGGAATTTTCAGGTCCTTGGGTTTTGTCTGACTTATTCTATGAAGGAAACACATAGCCAGCCACACTGTCGTACACACGTCTTGGCTTCTCCTCTTTGCAGTGGCTGAACCCACAGGCTGGTTTCAAAACCGATACAGATCTCGGGCACCTGTGTTCCTGTACGCTCCTGAAAACGGCAGCCAGGAGAGGGGAGCTGCCCCTGCGGTGAGCACAAGGTGCTGGACCTTTGTAGACCTTGGAGAACCAGAGGGGTTAATAACCCCTAACACATGCCTTAACAGGGGTGGGAGGGCTTCTATTGGTTCTCACAGACACCACTAAATAAATATCAGGGTTGAGTTTGTTCTTTGCTTCCAGGATTACTTCTTGGTAATTAGTGCATTCCTTTGGAGTTCACTCCTATTGATGTTTTTGGTATGTGTTAACCCCAGATAAACCAAGATTTCTGCCTGGGAATTTCACTGGGAGCCTGTAGGTTGGGTTTAAACCCAGGAGTTTGAGGTGTATGTGGCTTTTCAGCTCCCAAGAAGCTCTTGCTGGGAGCAGCAGGGGTGCGTGGTGCACGGAGGACGAGATGGACCACGTGTCCTCTGCTCCCACCATGAGAGCAGCTGGAACCCAAGCCGCTCGGAAAGCCTGGCTCTGCCTCGCCTCCTGATCCAATGAAAGACATCCCCATACCTTGATGGGTCTCAGATGGGTGGCGTGTTTTAAGATGATCTCACCCGTGAGGAAATGCTAAGCCTCTCTGAGGAAGAGACGGCCATGATTCACTCTGGTAGAAATAGAAAGGCCAAACAAGCAAATGGAAACTCCCTATTGACTAAGTCCCTGGAATTTAAAAAGGTTTTTACTACCTATTCCAGTATGCATTTGAAAATCATATGCATTTACTCTTACATACTACGATCAGATGGGTTTTAAGCCATTAAGGCCCATTGGGTCAATAACCACCATTTTCAAAAATCTATTAAATACCCATTTCCGTGGAAATAGAGCTTCTACAATTGATCATGGCTACCAGCTCCCATTAAAACAAACCCCAAATGCTATCAACTCCCCCAAGATGTAGAGTACTAAAGTGCAGATTGCCAGGACAAATTTATCCCAGGGGAAAGTTGATGGTCCATTATGCTTAAGCAACACAAGGATTGTCGCATAAGCCAGGAAGTTTATGGGACGTGTATGGATCTGTCCTCCCTCGGGGGGTAAAAAGGAAGGTTCATGAGGTGAGTTGGTAGGGCTAACACAAGCTCAAAGCCAGGCTCAGCTGGGAGATTTTTGGGAAACCTTTGGCTTATTTTGCATTAACTTTCAAGCCTTTACAAGGTTTGGTTGTTTGGCAGAACCTAATGGTGCTTTACAATTAAAATACTGAGTTTGTGGATCCATTCTTGGTAGCACAAGAGTTCCCACACTGAGTTATACGGAGGTGCTGTTCTTCTGAGGTTGTATGAGGAAAACTGTTGGGAAAATGACCTTGCAACAATGAGGTCCTTCTCTCGGTCCTCCTTCTGCCCTGGAAAAGAAGCTCGGGGGGTGTTGTGGTGGACCCTAAATCAGGCTGGGAGTGTGTGACTGTGGTGGGCTGGCAAAGGATCCCTGCAGGTCGCCTCTAGGTGAGAAGTGACTCAGAAGATGGAGGGCTGGTACCCAGGACTTGATAACGTGGGGGAGAAGGTGTGGAAAGAGTGGACATCCAGTGCCGTTCCTGGTGGCTTTTTCCATGTGTGTGAGGCGAGTGCTGTACCAGTCCTAAAATGCACTGCAGAGCAGAGAGACCCTGTGTGTCTCTGCTGTACCCTGCTGATGGAGGGTTAGAACTCTGGCAGGGCCACCTCCTTGGACCCCTCCATGTGGCTCTCGTCCCATCTGAGACAGATTCCAGCTTTCACAGGAGGCATCGAGGATGTGGGGGAACAGCAATGCAGGAGAAAGAGGTCCCAACCCCTGTCTTGGCTTGGCAGAGAAGCACAGGATGGAGCTTTGCGATCCAGCTGTCCTTTCCGATTAGGGCTTTGCTGCTCACCGTCTCTGCCAGACAGCAACAACTCTCAGGATGTGGCCTGGCTGCTGGCGTCAGCCGAGAGCTGCCATGCCCCCTCCGAGGAGAGGTCAGGTAGTCCCTGCCGAGCCAGGGGCCGTGCTTCCCTTGTTTGTCTCCCTTCATGCCTCCTTCAATCAGCTTCACCGCAGCCCTCTGCTCCTTCCCTCAGCTCTGGGTTTCTCTGCTGTGTGTGCCTGATCCTGACCCAGCGCTCCTCTTCCAGCTGCCCTGTCACCTCTCCAAGCCCTTTACTGCTGGGGGATGACATCTGTGCTGTGGGGCCGTGGCTAGATGCCTTCTGGATGAGACGACTGGGAAAAGATGGCCCTTCCCCTCCAGCAACGCAGTGATGTTGGATGGGGTTTGGGCTGGGGATGGAGAAAGAAATGTGATGAATCGGTCTCCTCCTTCTCAAAGGAATTTAATTTGAGGCAGGCAAAGGGGAACGTGTGGGTTCCTGTCCCCAGGGGAGAGTGGAGACATCTGTCCTTGGAGTAAATGTGGGACTTTCTCCCGGGTTCATAATGGGACCGTTTGACCCTTTGCGACTGATGGCTGGTCTTGGTGCTTTCTGCACCGATTCCCTCCTTGATGGACTGTAAGTCTATCAAGTAGCTACAACCACAAGAATTTTTAGGAAGTCAAAATGCTGGTGCCCGGATCCAAATGAGTGGTTCTCAAAAACCTCACATCCTCCTAAGATGTCCTAGGGCTGGTGGTACCTCTCTTCTAGCCAGGAAATCTACTCAGGCACAAGGAGATGTGCTGGAATTCCCAGCTGTTGTAGTTTAGCCCCGGCTGGCAACTAAGTACCGGTGGCAGCTCACTCACTCCTCCCTCTGCTGGTGGGATGGAGAGGGGAGTCAGAATGAAAAAGGTAAAACTTATGGGTTGGGATAAAGACAGTTTAATAGAACTGCAAAGGAAGAGAAAAATAATAGTAACGACAATAAAAAAATAATACACAAAGTGAGTAATGTACCGTACAATTGGTCACCACCAGGAAACCAATGCCCAGACCATTCCTGAGCAGCAATTACTCCCTGGCCAACTCCCCACTTGCGTGTCCTTCACTGACCTTCAGGTGATCGCATCTCCATCAGTTCCTGTGATTAAGCATTTCCATTATTTTCTTTGAAAGAGAGGATGAAAGTAATAACACTGAGATCTTTGTACCTGAAAGTCTGCTGAAACGGCTTTACGCTGGCAAGGGGGAGATTTAGATTGGATGTTCGGAAGGAATTCTTCATGATGAGGGTGGGGAGGCCCTGGCCCAGGTTGCCCAGAGCAGTGGTGGCTGCCCCATCCCTGGAGGTGTCCAAGGCCAGGTTGGATGGGGCTTGGAGCCCCCTGATCCAGTGGGAGCGGTCCCTGCACATGGCAGGGGGTGGCACTGGATGGGCTTTGAGGTCCCTTCCAACCCAAACCATCCCATGATTCTATGAAATCTGCAGGTGGATTTAATGTTTGTCAGAGAAAGGACAACCACATCTCTGTCTCGTTATGATCTTTGTTCACCCCTGGAGGCATCACTGTGTGGATCAGCTCTTCTCTGCTCATATGCCCTGCAGCCTATCCTTTCAGGTTCAGGGTGGCCCTTCCCCAGACCCCTGGCACAGGTGTACTGCATCCACTGCGCTTTGTTTATTTATGAGCATTTCTATTTCTATCCTCTTCCTTCCTGCTTTTTGCCCTTGTTCTGTATCCCTACAGCTCACCCCTTTCAGAGTTGGGACTGGCTGCCCACCTCCCCAGTGGTTCATCTTCCTTCCCACACAGTCCAAGTGGCACTTCGTCCCCCATCCAACTGCTGCCACCTCTTTTTTCCTTTATTTTGAGCTCTGCTTTAGGCACATGCCTTTGGTCTTCTCGTACCCCACTGGAAGGGAACTTGAATTATGCCTCACAATCCTAAATAAAGGTGGAGACCATACATTCATTTCTGCTGGTCAATCCTGGGTTTCAGTTCTTCATTCAAGATCTGTATTCATCCCTCAGTTTAAGTTAATCTGAATCAACTCGTTATTAGTTCAGGCCAAGTTTTCTTTCCTTCACCAGTTCTTCCATAATTTCTACGCTGCTTACCGAAACCAGGTCTAAAATAACTTTGCTTTTGGCTGTTTCAGTCATGATTTCATGAGTAACTTTTAGCAAACCCTTCCAGGAATAGCTGGGCCGTGCCACTGCTGGCAGCACTTATTCTTCAACCTATCTCAGGGCAAAATGCCCCGCAGGGCTTTCTGGTCTAACACTAATGTTATTGTCTGTCTTTCCAAAATCTGACCTCAAGAAGTTGCATACTACCACCTGATGTAACTGGGAGCTTGCCTGCTCTGTGTTATGATCTGCCTTCTTGGTCCCTTTCCTTGGTAAATCTATATGGAAGGGTCACAGCCTCAAACCACAACTTGTTTTTTTGATCCTGTCTGCAGCTTTGCCACGGCAGCTCTCTGACCCTGCAACATCTGCTACTGCTTCAGTCCCAAAGCTAAATCCACCTCCCAAGTGGAGGTTGAGGGTTACCTCTGGATCTGCTCAAGGGAAGCCCCTGATCCTGAAAGTTCTTGTGTAGGACCGTTTTGCCCCCATCTTTTGATACTCAGCCACTCATGCAAATTTTAAAGTCTCTTGAGCAGTGCTGCCGGTGACGGCTCCTTCCTAGGTTGCTCTTCTGCTCATGCTGTCAGTGCTTCAGGAGTGGACGTGTCCAGGGGGTGCATGAGGCCCTCACCCCTTGTGCACCCAAGGGCTCTTTGGTTGGGGTCTGACACCAAGTGAAGCTGACGAGAGACTCATGAGGACTACAGAGGATATTAATCCAGCAGTGTTGTGCCTCCTGTGATCCCAGGGTAATGTCTGGCTGTTCCTCAGCTTTCCCTTCACCTCTCTCCTGTGTTTTGTATAAGGCTGTGTTACCAAAGGCTGTCCACACGAGTGTCATTTGGATGTTGCTGCCTTCTCTAGTTGTCATGATGCTGGCACTGATGTTTGTGGCACAGCAGTAGAGTGCTGGACTGGAGTCAGAGCTCCTAGACCACAGTCAAGGGGGTGCAAGTAGTCTGAATGAGTACGGAAGGACTTAACTTTTGCCTAAAAATACAACACGTCCCCACCCCCAGCTGCATTTACACCAGAAATCTCAGGGCAGGTAAATCCAGAATGTGAGACAGCCAGAGGTATGAGAACTACCATCAGTGTAGTCTGGAGGCAGACCAAGTAACCCACCTTGGCTTGTGCGCTGTGCCAAGATGGTACCGTGTCCTGTTGACGTTGTGGTAGTGGGCATTGTCTGCCCGTGGCAGGGCAGGAGGAAAGCAAGACTGAGCATTACCTGGGAGTTCATGCGATGGGAACAGGCATGGGGGTTCACAAATTCTGTCAAAGAGGACTCATGCGTGTGGGCAGAGAGAATGAGTCGGGAGGCTCATCTCTTTAGACCCCTAAAGAGCCACCATGGAGAGGAGTGCTTTGGTGGAGTGAACCGGGTGGTGCTCACTGTGGCTCCCGATCTGGAGGAGCATCTCTCTTCACTGATGATGTGAAGAATTTACGGAGTCTGCTTTCCAAAACTACTCTTGCCACTTGATGCAGCATCTGTCTTCATGGCTTGAGTTGTGGCTCCTGGGCTTGTGGCTGCTGCCCCAGAAGGAAGGCTGCTGCGTGTTGTTAGCCCTTTGCAGCCTTGAGGAGGGAGTGTGTTGTCCACACACCAAAAATGTTATTGGCAGGCTGGTGCTCGATCCTGGGAAGTCTGAGTTCCTCATTTGTCAAGCAGAGGTTTGGGGGGAAAAGGGAGCCTCCCTGCTTGGCAGGAGTAGGAAGAGGAATTTCCTTGCAGTGCGTGAAGGACATGAAAGCAGCTCCAGGAATCCCCTGTGACTTCATTAGGCTGTATGGTTAGCTGGAGCTGGCCGAGTCTCAAGTATTTTCCTGCTGTCCATGGAGGGCACTTGGACAGCTTCCACCCAACCCCACTCCCACATCCCCTCTAAAGTGTCTACAGGGAAAAGACTCCTATTTTTGAATTGCACTGGAATTCCTGTGGCATTACACACTGCGTCCTTTGCAGTAACCAGAGAATTCAGTTTCATTTATGGTACTGCATGGGATGTGTGTTGGCTTTGCTTTTCGTTTGGAAGCGCTACCTTTTGCCTTTCAGTGGTAACGGCCACTTTCATGACCCCAGGGCTTCTTGTTATGGTATGGCTGTTAGTAAAAAGTGCTACTCTTGCTGCTCTTCTCCTACCTTAAAATACAACAGGCTTGTTGTTGCAGCTTGATTTTCCATTTTACTGCCCCACACATTAGCAGATCCTCTCTTCTTTTCCACCTGAACTCCAACAGAGGTCCTCTTGTTGCTGTCAGAAATCACTGCTTGGAAAGGCAGCAACAGCCCTGTCTCTCCAGAGTTTGTCAAGTCTCCTCCTTTGACCAAGCCAGCCAAGAGCTTGACTTAAATCCATGAGTAGAAAAGATGCTGTCTTCCCATTGGGTAGGATAAATTTGTCCAAGGAAAAACATCAGAAAGGGATGTGAGGGTTCTCCAGGGAGGCCTGGGATCGTGGGTGGAGGGTGATTATTAAAACGATCAGAAAGGAAGCTTTGGAACTTCAGAACTTAGAGTGGTGAGGTCTAGTGCAGTAACAGTTTTCCATGCAAAGCTGTAGTCTCGATGGCTTTCCCATTTGATGTGGTGGGGTGACACAGAGAAGACAGAGCAGGACTCTGAGCAGAGATGCATGAAGAAAGGACAGGAAGCAGTGGATGAAAGTTGGAACATGAGAAATTTGGATTAGACATTAGGAATTTTGGTTAAATACTGGAATAGGCTAACGAGAAATTGTGAAACCTCTGTCTTCAGGGCTGTTCAGGTCTCGGCTGGAAAAGGCCTTGAGCAACCTGATTTGATTAGCCCTGTTTTGAACCACAGGCTCCTGACCCAGCACCAGGACCACACAGACATCAGTGTGGCTCCACCACGCTACTTCTTCCCTATCTTGCTTTCTGCCCACCACAAGCCCTGCAAGTAAAGCAACGTGCAGCGTGGTGCCTAAGCCTGCCTGAGAGTCAGACTTTCAGCCAGCATCGTTCAACACAACTTTAAGTCCACAGTACGAGAGGTGAGCGCCTGTCACTAGGGAAGCCCTCGTATCTGGACTCATTCCCTCAAATACCATCATTTCAGATGGTGTCCGTGCTCCTGATCTTTTCTAACGATGGCAGTCCATAGCCCTTCTGTCCCTAATCCCTCTTCACTTTTGCATACAGTCATCTCGCAGGCTGCCCTCTCCTAGGGATGCAAATACAGCCAGATCCAGGTGGTGTTACCATACAGCCAGCGGCTGAGCCATGAGTTTTGGATTTTCTTGGAAAAACACATTTGTTTTGACTCTGACCTGATGGCCCTTCTCTGTCTCTCTTCCATCCTCGGCTCTATTCTTCGGCGCTGTTTTCTCTTGCTCCTCTGCCGATAGCTGTACTTTCATGTGTCCTTCTGGCCTTCCTTGTTTGTGTATTGGCTTGCAGCGCACACCATGCTGAAAATACCATCTAGTTTGGAATACTCTGATCTTGTAGGAGTTGAGAAGCTCTCCGGGGAGCAGAGGAGAGGGCTGTCAATTAGGCTGTTTGTGGAGACCAAAAGCTGCTCTGCCTTCCCCCGGGAAAATCACAGAAGCGCTGGAGAAAAGGGAGAGCATGACCTTGGCAGTAAGTGACAGGCAGAGACGCCAGATACATGCTCCTTGTCTAAGCTAAGGATGCCAGTGGGAAATGTGGATTGAAGGGAATCAGAGTTGCCCGTTCTGGAGTTGCTTTAGTCTTGGTCGTGTCTTTGGGGTTGCCAGCAGGAGAATATTTGTTCTTCCTATGCCATAGAGGGGGAAACTGGGGTCCTTTCCTCTCCTTCTCCAATCATCTGAGCATCTCTTGGTGCTGGAACAGCTCCCCTACCTCTGGCACACCCCTGCACCATCCAAATCTCTCAATGGAGGAAGTTACTGTTATTTATAATTAAGGATTGACAAAAAATGTTGCTATTGTCAAGGGAATGGTAGGCGACAGCCAGAAAAACATCATGTCTCCAGAAGAGGGGCGGCGGAATATCCCTCCGAATAAGGCTGACATCAGCTCTCGGAATTTGGACAGCCTGGAAGGGTCTGGGGCTATTTTTCCAAGATATCATAGGTTAGGAATCAACGTTATTTTTAAGCCTGTGTCCCCCGAGCAACTCTGGTGCATGAAGGAGACTTTCTCTCCCCCTTCCCCTCCTTACGCTCCTTTTCTATGAAATTTTTGCTTCTCTTCCTTCCGAGTCATGCCACAAATATGTCCTTCAGGTTTATTTATTCTTCTCCATATCTGTTCCTCCCAGCCTGCTCCCGTCTTGGTTGGGTTGAAGGCATGGCGTCAGTGTGGCGCGTGTCTGGGATGCTCAGGCGAAACATCACAGAGAAAGAGATCATATTCTCCTAATTTGCCGTTTCCGGTTGGGAGACTTTTCTTTCCGCAAGCTGATGTGGCTGGGCAAAGTGTTCTGGGAACACTACTTTGTGGTGGGAGATCGCGGGGCCTGGTGAAGACAAGCTGGTCATCTCATCTCGCCATTAAATGCTGCCATATAGCCCAGCCAAGATTTTCTAAAGTGACTGAAGTTTCAGAGCTGCTTTGTCGCTCCGAAGGTCAGTGAGATGTCTCCAGCCCAGTATGTCCTATCGTGGCTGATTGGTATGGGAGGAGTAGTCAGTAAATCGTGATTATCTGAAACCTCTTGAGTCAGCAATTGCCTCTGAATTTCTCTACAATTTCAGATCCAGGGAAGTTGCCCTTGGATTTAGTCTACTTCTGGAATCCTGTTCCTCTGTTTTTCCATTTTTCCTCCCTCCTCTTCCATTTGCGGTAGCAACCTCTCTCTGTGCTGGTGTGATAACTTCACTGGGGATCTTGTGATCTTAAATGGTATTTGCACATCTCTCATTGGTTCCCCCTCTCATTTCACATCCTAGATGAGAACACACCTTTTTCCCCTCAGCCCATGCTCAGCTTTTTGTCCTCGTCTCCATAGTTCAGCGTGGTGAGGAATGCACGAAGGGGCACCACTTTTACAGAAGCTACTCGTTCAAACATAGCTGGTGTACCTTCCTCTCTAGTCCAGACGATCGCATTCCCTTTGCAATCTCTCCGTGCAGCTCAAAGATGCCAATTGCTCCTGGAAGCATGGGAATAAGAGAAATGCTTTCCACTACCTTAATGTTGCTGTTGGCCTAATGCTGCAGGTTTAGTCATTCTTATGACATATTTCCACAATGGTACCTTTCCATCATCATTCCACCGTGATGTATTTGAAGCCTTTCCATGAGTTTTTTTCCCTGCTTATGATCTCTGAAGTTAATGGCTTCACAAACGCTGGGCCAGGGTCGTTGGATTTTGAAGACTTAGAGACACGTCTTGGAGACAATGTCTTCTAGGTCTGCCTGTCCTAATGCTGTCTCAGCCCATGAGGTTAATGGCACTGATGGTGGAAATGGTAGTACTTGATTTAAAAGAGTATTTGGCATTTGCAGCACAGCCCAAGGCTCTAAAATCCTACTGCTATTATTATTACTGGAATTATTATTGTTATTATTACGTTAGATCCTGATTGTTTTATACAGCTGAGGATGTGAAGTCCCTAAAGATCAGCGCTGGGACTGTTGATGTACTGGTGAAAGCAAAATAGACCTCTGATCTGTGCAGAAACAACCACGCAGAGGGGAGAGTGAAACCTAAATTTCCTGACTGCTGGCTTTTACTCTCCAAGTGCTGAGAGATTTTCCACATTGTGAGGAACATTTAATGGACCCCCAGATATTCCTATGGGTTTTAATCCCCTGCTGCAGTGCCTCTTTGCCTACCTAACTCTTCCAGTCCATTGCCTTCCCATGCCCGTTAGAAATGGATGCCTTGGATGTCCCCATTCCAGTATTTTTCCTACGCTTGTAACTCTTTATTCCCAGCTGTGGCAATGGGAGGAGAGACAGCCAGCAGTGTTGTCAGCAGGCTTTCCTCACTAAACCCTCCTTTCAATGGATGTGTCTTCAGAGATGTCCCTCTCTCCTCATTAAACTTCTTTCCAGAGCTCTTGTACTTCTGCGCACTGGCTGCTGCGGGCATCCCCGACCACCTCTCAGAGGGGGTTCAGCTCACACGCAGAGAGACCGAGTCACAGAAAGAAGGCTCTGCTCTTGGCTCAGTGCTGGGGGGACCCAGGCAGAACTTTTTTCCAGCTCTCCTCAAAAGGGACCTTGGAGGAGCGAGATCTTGGCGCAAATTCTGAGATACTTTTTGCTCATACTCTTCCTTTACGCAGGGTACAGGGGTGGGGGGGAGGCAGCGTGTTTCTTGATGCATTACACGCTTGCGCTCCGCGGGGATCTCTTGTTCTTACCATGCACTGCCGTGTCCGGCATATTTGTTTCCCAGGGAAAAGGATGGATTTGGAGGGCCATGGTTGTGAGCTTCTCCAGACAGAGCAGAGAAGCTGGAGAAGACTTCTTGGCCCCAGCCAAGAACCCTCTCTTCTCCCAAGAATAAGGTTTGATGTTTATTTCTGCTCAACCTGTATATGGGACAACCCCTGAAGACCCTGGTTGGAACTATGTAGAGTTCAAGATTCCTTTCTTTCTCACACTTTGAGGAAGCCCCACTTCTCCTCCTTTCTCAAATTCCACTTTTCTGATGCCAAACCCTTTCTCTTTCTCCTAGCAGGACTGACCTCTTCATTTCCTTTCCTCTCCCATTCTTTCTCCTTCCATTGTCTCCTTTTATCCTGTTCTCTGGACTCTGCTGTCCCGGTGACTGGAAAATCTTCTGTAAGAATAGAACTCATCAACCAACAAAGCTACTGTAACCAGCAAAACTTCTTCACGTTTTCATGCCTGCCTCTCACCCGAACCCCTCACTACAAGAATGTGCAGTTTACAGAGCAGAATTAGTGGTATCAGGGTACCTCCTGCTGAAACTTGCCGAGTTTTGCCATGCTTTACCAAACACTGTTGGTTTCAGAGAGTTGAAGATGGAGCCTCCAGGTCTGCTGCATCCTTCCCAGGTTATCTGTGGGTGGCTCCTGGATTTCATCTTTTCTCTGTTGAAGTCTGCTTGACTATCTCTTCTCTGTTGTCCTCGCAGGGCATACATGAGCGTGAAGGAGCTGAAGGAGGCGTTGCAGCTGAACAGCACCCACTTCCTCAATGTTTACTTTGCCAGTTCGGTGAGGGAGGAGTTGGCTGGTGCTGCCACTTGGCCATGGGATAAAGAGGCCCTTAGTCATCTGGGTAAGTAAGCTACCCCCCCAAGGGGGTCTCAGGGTTGTTGGTTTTCCTCTCTCTTGGTTGGCATTGAGGATGTCATGATAACAAGCTTTGGGTATCTTAACAATAGGAAAGGAACCTCCTGGTCCCCATGTCGTTGTGGAGAAGGTGGTGGGGTTACACCTTGACAAGGGAATCCCAGGTCATTACGAGAAACTTTTTATGGTGAAGGCAGCGAGACTGTGGGACAGAAAGCTTGGGGAGAGCTGCAGATTCACCATCAGTGAAGGCTTCAGACTTCCATTTGGCTCCTCTGGGACCTTCCAGGTCTGCCTTTCAGGATTATGGAAATGGTGAACTTCATTTTTTAGCATATGACAAACAGATAAACCAAGGGTGTCAGTGATTTCAGAGCTGAGTCTCCAGATGTGACTCCAGAGCTGACCAGGCAGCGAACACTGGCCGCTTCTGAATCCAACTGCAAATGTGAGGATGACTATCAAATTAAACCACGTTTTTATAACTTGGCTTACTACCTGCTGGAGGCAAGGTTCTCCTTGGCTTTGGTGAATTCAAGGCAGACCCTTAAGGCCATCAGTCCTGGCAGGCTATGAAAAACCAGTCAAAACAACAACTGCTTCCCTAGAATGTAATTGTATTGTGTGTTTTCTCCTGCTTTTGCTGTCTCTCTTTTCCTGCCTCTCCCTCCACCTCTGCAGTGTCGGAGTTTTCTGGCAAAGCCCTTTATTCTTTGCAGTCAAAACATCTAAAGTGTTTCTCAATAAGTAACTGGAAATAATTACTCCTGACACCTGCACAGCAGACTTAGACCTTCCGCTTTTACAAGTGCGTGATGTTCAACCCTTTAAAAGTTTTACACTGCTGTTAAAGACCTGTTTTAAAGTTCTTTTTTGCCAGCTTCCCTCCCTCAATGAGTTTCAGGACTGTTTTTTCAATAGCCTGTTGCTACAGTTGCTTGTTAAGGAAGGCAAATCTCCATGAAATTTGTGCCTTCAGCTTCCAGAAATCACTTCCAAGGCTCAGCCTGACAATCATCTTACTACAGCAAGTGCTTCAGCCACACGTGTTCTCTTCAGACCCCTCCCAATGGCTCACAAGTTGTTGTACGGAAGGGGAATCAAGGTGACTGGTTTCATCAAAAGCTTGCATTTAGCTCCGGTCTCAGAGTTTGTGTCCAGCCAGGGACACAAGAGGTGGCACCATCTGGAAATGTTGGATCAGGGTTTTACCTCAGAGGTTCAGCGGAAAAGGGGTGTTGTCTTGGCTCTGGTGCCAGAGCTGTGAAGTATGAAGCTGGATCTGAGCTTCTTTGAGGCTCTGGCATAGACTGAAGACTTTGGTTCAAGACTGTCCTTGGTTTCGGATTTAATGAGCTCAGGAGGGCGGGTGACAGACTCTGTTCTCCATAAACAGTAGGCTACACCTCATCATCAAGTGCTTTGTACAACGCACGATGTATATTGTTGTCCAGCACAGAAGAAACTCAGAACCAAGCAGGTCATGAATAAATGGCTTTTGACAAAACCTCTCACAAGAGGCAGCTGGAAGATTTGAGTAGAAGTGAAGGTAAAGCAGTGAGAAAAGAGCAAGGAAAACCTTATGTGGAATGAGCAGTAGTTTGAGAAAAAATCCTGAGCTTTAAGGACTTAACAGTGACCAGGGGTGGAGACAGGTATTTATGCTGGGGTCTGTCTTTGAGAAGGCAAACTCCCTCCCTTGCACTGAATCTTTCTAATCTCCTGTCTATCTTGTGCTTAATATTTTAAGGTCAGCACAAAGGCCCTGCTCCCCCTCCGTGGAGCAGAAATGCCATGTGATTTCCCTTTGCAGCTACAGACCCTCTCCAGCTTTGGTTCTCCTACTGAATCAAATTAGTTCGTTGAGTTTGGCTCAACTTCTCCAAGAAGCCAACCTGCCTCTTTGCTCCAGAGACTCTTGGCCAGACTTTGCTCTCTGTCTTTCTGGTCTGTCTCAGATATTTTCAAGAGAAGTACCAAGAGAATTTCTCTCCAGCTGCCTTCCCGAGTTCTATTTCAACTCTTCTTCCCATGCCAGAGCTCATCAAACATCCTGTTTCCGAATTGTTCTCCATCAATTCATCTCAAGATATTTTTTAATCTGCCATCTGGACTTTGAACTCTTCAGAAACCATCCTTTCACGATGCTTCAATGTGTCTTTCTAGATGGACCTTCCTGTTGAAGTCCTTGCTTTCTGGAAGTCTTCGGCCAACTTTGTTTTTTAGTACCCTTCTCTTCACCTATGCTTGTCTTGGGCTACCTTTCCTATGTTGATGACTTGCAGATCTCCTGCTCTCCTCCAGATTGTTTTCCTGAGTAAATTTGAATCCAACAGCCTTTCTGAAGGTTTAGGGATGATTTACCATT
This sequence comes from Neomorphus geoffroyi, assembly GCA_033558235.1. Lineage (NCBI taxonomy): Eukaryota > Metazoa > Chordata > Aves > Cuculiformes > Neomorphidae > Neomorphus > Neomorphus geoffroyi. Next base: position 6,772,674 of record JAUMJM010000074.1, read on the forward strand.
TTAGACCAGGAGTAACACCAACTACACCAACAGCAACCACGTCCGTTGAAGCATAGGAGATAATTACTGACTCGGAGAGGGTGAGCTGCTCTGTGACACTTCTATAGGCAGCATTTCAGCTGCTCTGGAGCTCCTACACAGAGACAACTTGCAGCCAGCTAGCAGCAGATGTAGGAGCTCTCAGGTTTGTTTGCACCACTCCCTCTAACTGTACTGTCTGCCTCAGTGTTTCCACCGTAATTAGTGAGCTCCTCTCCGGTTCAGAGTCCTTGCTTGGATTCTGCAATGACTTTTCTGAGAACTTAGAAGTAAATCTTTTTAACTACAAAACACAAGGAGTTGAAGAAACCCTGTCCTATGCAGAACTTTGCTTCTGGCAGTGGAAAGCCTTGCCTCAAAATCCCTAGCAATGGAATAATGCAGAGACTTGAACCTTAATGTGTAGCTGCATGAGAACTGTCTTTGCATAAACATGGTCGAAAGGCGAGGGACTTGTGAAGTTTTGATGTTATAAATACTCTCTGGAGTTATATAAGCTGAGGCCAGCTCATATATCTGGCTGAGGTCAGTGGATCCTGAAGGAGGGCCAGCCGTTCCATCAAAGGTACCTTAAGCCATGGCCATCTTCCTGTCTGACTAACCATCATGCGTTTGTTCCATTAATTGCTGTGACTCAGTGTTTGGGGGAGGCTGGCCCTATGATACAGGTTCAGCTTTGTGGTTTGCTGTTTAAAACTCCCGTACTTGCTTGAGCTTGCATCTTCTGCAACAGCCCTGACACAGGAACAGGTTGGCTTCTTGGGGTCTGGCTTGAACCAGTGTCCTTCATCATTGAAGCAGGCGACTGATCTCTTCTCGCAAGTGACAGCGATGGGATGAGAGGAAATGGCCGCGAGTTGTGCCAGGGGAGGTTCAGACTGGACATTGGGAAGAATTTCTTCACTGAAAGGGTGGTCAGGGATTGGCACAGCTGCCCAGGGAGGGGGTAGAGTCGCCACCCCTGGAGGTGTGTAAAAGATGGGTGGATGAGTTCCTTAGGGACAGGGTTTAGTGGGGAGACAGGTACAGCTGGACATAATCTTGGAGGTCTCTTCCAACCTTAGAATTCTATGATTCTATTCTAATGTCCTGGGACTGGAAGCTTCCAAGCACTGTGTGAGTGAAGGTGAAGTAGGGTCCGCACCAGTCCAAATTATTTGCTGGCATTTCTCTGCTCAAGCAGAGCTGAGGCTTGGCCTTGGGGGTGTTTCTCGTTCTGCAGCGGCAGCTGGTAGGTCTGGTCTGGAGGGAGAGGATGGGGCAAGGCGAACCCCGTGGCTTTCCAGCTGCCTGACCTCAGCTGGGTGGGCAAGTCCAAAGAGTGCCCTGGTTCACTTGCTTTGGAGTGCCAGATCCCCTTGGTGTGACATGGACGCTGTCGGTTCGGTTGTCTAAGTGCTGACCTTGGGGGCACCTCCTTGGCCTGGCTCTCAGGCAGAAGAGGGACAGTTCGCCTAAAACCCACTTAAGTCCCGGTCCCAGGGCAGGAGGAGCCAGAGGTGAGGAGCAAAGCCTGATCTGCAGTTGAGGGAGAGGGGAAGGCCGATCTTGTTGCAATGTTACCAACACTTCCACATCTTGCCTTCACAGCCAGAACCCTGTGGAGGGGAAATATAACTTCCTGGTCCAAAGCTGGGAGCTCTCCCAGCTCGCTGGGGAGCTGTGGGGACAAGGAATGGAGAGATGGGGACATTCTGGAAGGAAGGCAAAATTCTCATGCTGTTTCTAATCCAGCCATCGAATTAGCCGTGAAAAAAAGAAAAGCACTAAAAATACAAGCATCCTTGTGGAGCGTGGGGAGGAATGGTCGAGGGGAAGCTAGCAGAGAGGAGGGAGGGACAGGGTATCCCAGCCTTGGCATCCCTCCCCTCTGACAGTTTTCTCCCTCCCCATACTGGAATCCCATTTATTCCCTCACATGGGAAGAGCGTTGGGTTTCTGCTGGGAGAGGGGCTGCTCGGCCAAAGGGCTTCCCGTGCCCCTGGTGCTCAGCCCCTTTTCCTTGTGGTTAGTGCTGCAGGGCTTCCACGTCTCATTTATTTGTTTATGAGCACTATTTTCCTTCTGCGTGCGCATTCCTCTTTTCAGACCTTTGGGCAGGCAGCCCCCTGCCTTGTTCAGACTTGGGTTTGGCTGCAGAGATGCCTTTTCTTTCTGTTTTCTCTTCTCTCATGCCCTGTTTTGATTAAAATGAGAAGCAGCTTTTTTTTTTTTAATGTGACCACTGGGTTCTCCATCGCTGCGATGCTGTTTGCTATCTATAACGTTTACCAGCCTGGTAACTGAGAGAGGGATGGCTTGCAAAAACCTAATGATTGACAGACCACAAGAAGAAGGTCCCAAAAGGGTGGTTCAACCTCTATATCTTCTTGTGGCCCATCTCCAGTCGACTAAAGGGTCAAGAGCTGACTGATGAGGTGCAAGGTCCTCTGCTTTGGTGTTTTAGAGCTGGGGAGAAAGGGCGTGCAGCTACTTTGTGACCCATCCTTTGCCTCAAGCTAAGCTGCCCTGGGCATAAAATCCACGCTGTGGGGAGGAAGAACAACATGAATGAATAAACACGAATTTTTAGCTAAGAAACAGTGCCACTTGACAGGTCAGTGGTGTCTCCCAGCCCTTCCTTGAGCCACACACGCAGAATGCCACCCTTATTTCTTCACCCTCTTGCAAGCCTGTTTGGCTTGAGAGAATTGCTCAGAGCATCTCTGAAGTCCCCTTTCCAACCCAGCGTGGCTCCATCAGAAGAGTCACAGCGCTGCTGGTGTCCTGCCAGGGACACCATGCTCTGCAGAAAGCCCTCTCTTGGAAGGAATGGCTTGTATTGAGGACATGAAGTAGCCCAGTAGCGAGCAGAGCCGATCCAGGAGCAGATTTCAAGCAGTCTATGCTGTGGCTGGAGACGGGATCGCACGGTGGCCCTCTGCCAGTTTTAACTTTGCTGGCAGGGGCAGCAATCAGCAGCAGAGATGCAGTAGCAGAGGCTTTGCTGCGAGGTAGCTGGCACGGTAAATCCTCCAGGGCCCTGCAAAGGAGGGAGCGAGCTGTGCTGGAGCCAACTATTCACCGTGCTGCCATCCAAACTGTCTAGGTTTAACGTAGTTGGGGAAAAAAACAACCTCCAAAGCTATGGAGGTGTTGCCTAGAGCCAGCCTGGGCACGCGCTGAGGGCTGCTTTTTGCCCCCTTTTCTTGGTGGCATTCCCCAGAACTCGCTCCACTGTAAGGCAGCACGGAAGAGCAGATGGAGCAAGGAAGCCAGATGAGGAATAGGGAGGCAATGGCCACTGAAAACCCTCAAAACAAGGAGAAAAGATCTAGAATTCCCGAAGACATTTCCATTTAGGCAAAATGAAAGTGAGGGAGTAGCCATAAGCTTTGTTCTTGAGCATTCTTCATCGACGGTTTCCCAGCAGCCGTGGTACAGAGATGTTGGTACAGGTTGCGCATCCCAGGGCAGAAGTCAGAGATGCTTAAAGTGAGCAAAGGGAAGGCTCTGCTCTGCTTTTCTTTCCCCAGCATCGTTACTCCTTGCTCATCCCATCACAAGTGGGTGGGAAGGAGAGGAAAAGCACCTTGTCCCGCAGTCAGCGGTCCTATCTATCTCTGTGCCGTTGCTGTCGGTTTGTGGTGGCAGCTCTGCGCGGTTCCTGGGGGACACAGTCTACACTCATGCTCCAGCACCTGTGACAGTTGAACCTGCACCAAAGTGGCTTGGGGATGAGCTGAGTCAAGGGGCTGGGGCGCTCCAGGGAAGAGGCTGTGAAGGTGAGGGATTCTTGTCTGGTTCACTTGGTGTATCTTGCCCCCATCCAAAACCGTCTGAAGAAAAGGGAGGGATCTTCAGAAACTGCGTTTGGGTAAAATTTACTCCAAAATACACAGTGAGTTTGAGTCAGATTTGTGGTAGAAACTTAGTGGGTTGCCTCTTATGAGTCTGAATTTATACCTTCGGGTCTGTTTTGGAGGGTGAAGCAGGAGGGCGCTGAGCTGTCTCAGTAGGGGACAGAGGCAGTGCGTTTGATTCTTCATGTGGACTTGTAGCGAAGGTGGCCTCTAGCTGGCAGTCAGGTGTGTCAGGAATTTGCTAGGCACTTCATTCTCCTCACCTGCCATGGGAACTGGTATGTTTTAGCCACCTGTCTAGGCTAGGGAAGGTGTCCTCTCATTTAAAAGGTTATCCCTGTAAACCCACAGCATGTTTCAGTTTGGTGCCCTGGCTCCAAACCTTACGTGGAGTTGTCAGTGTGAATCCAAGCAGACAGTGTGTTATAAATACGTGAAAAGACATGGAGGAAGACGGTAGCTGAAATGTTTGAAGAAGTTGGGGGAGTGGTGTGATCAGAAGGGGAAGAAAAAACCACTCATCCCATTCAACACCAAGAGGGCAAAGGAGTCCTCTTGCCAGGCTACAAGAGGATCGATTCATCCATCTCCACATCTCCATCTGGCACCTCCTTTGTGACCTGGAAGCACAATAAGAGGAGTTTCATCTAGCACAGGTGAGTAACGGCGACTGCCTGCTGTCTCTTTCTCTGGATGATGTTCTCTGTACTTTCCATTCTAGGTGGAGTTGTCCTCAACCCTGCTTATTATGGAATGCACGGCCATACGAACACCATGATCCACGAGGTGGGACACGTCCTGGGGCTGTACCATGTCTTTAAGGGAGTAAGCGAGAGGGAATCTTGTGACGATCCTTGCAGGGAAACAACTCCCTCTATGGAAACAGGAGACCTCTGCGCCGACACTGCCCCCACCCCAAAGAGCAAACTCTGCCAGGACCCGGACCCTACCAATGACACCTGTGGCCAGACGCATTTCACGGGGACGCCCTTCAACAACTACATGAGTTACACAGGTAACGAGTAACGACTGCTGGAAGTTGTAGGAGGTCACTTTCTCTTGAAACTTGAGTTTCTCTTCCTTCCACTCCGATTGTCCCTTCCCCTGTTCCTTAACTGATGTGGCCCTTTGTGTTTGTAGTAGTTTCTTACCCCTTCCGTGCTGCAGGATGTTTTGATCCCTTCCTCCCTGTCTGTAGGTTACTGGAGATGCACGAGGCCATCCTTGTCTGCATGGTGGTGTGCCTTTCCTCTCCAGTCCCAAAGCAACTTTATTATTACTGTTGTTTAATAATTATTACTTATTGTTACTACTCCTCAAGCTTCTATTGTAATTCTGGACCTTGGGTTTGAGCCCTTTTGGCTTGGTTTCTGAAGACACGTTGTGAAGGGCTGGTGTTCCTCCTGGTAGCCTAGGAGAACCAAAGTCTGTAGAGCATTTCTGTCACCCCCTGCTGACCCACTGTGAGTGCCACGAGGATGGTGGCACTGCCCAGGTGTCAAAGCGGGTGTTGAGGCCCCAGCAGTGCAGAGCTGCTGCCAAGTGCAGAGCTGTGGAGCTGCTGAGGCAGTGCCATCTTGTGGCTTTGGGGACACACGACACCGGAGGCTTTGTAGGAGAGCAACTACGCACTGGAGTTACCCACATCTTCCCAGAGGTCCCCAAAACAGGGTTTGGACATCAGGGAGGGTGCACATTGCCGTGTTTTGCTGACCGATCCCTGCCACCTCTCTTCGCGCAGATGATGACTGCACCAACACCTTCACCCCCAACCAAGTGGCCCGGATGCATTGCTACCTGGACCTGGTGTACCCACGCTGGGGCCAGAGCAAGAAGCCCACACCCATTCCAATCCCTCCCATGGTCACTGGGCAGACGCAGGACTCCCTCAGCATCTACTGGCTGCCTCCCATCAGCGGAATCATCCATGAGAGGTAAGGGATGTGCGTTTGCGATGGCCTTGGGCTTGCGCTGTTAGAAGGCACAAGACCTCCTCTGCAGACCCTTTCCCCCTTGGTCATCTCCAGCAGAGCCCTCAGACACAAGAGCTGAGCTGCTTCGATAGCGCTGCTGGCATAGGAGCTCTCCCGCAAGCTTTCTGCTGTCAGGGTGCCGAAAGGGGAAGCCAAAGAGCGTCAGGAGGCAACGCCAATTCTTAAACCCCAGAGTGCAATCACAGAATGAAAAATGAGCTTCATTTAGCACTTATTGTATAAACCAGCCATTTACCAGGAGGAAATGCAGCCTTGTGGTTAAGGCAGGGAGCTCGAACCACAAGAGCTGGGTTTCGTTCCCAGCACTGTCCTGGACTCACGGTGTATCTAACTTGGGGGTAAGTCAGGAAACTCCAAGCCAGAGAAATGGTGCTGAGGAATCGGAGCTGCTTGGCTACAGAGTGCATGGCTCTGAGTGCTGAGTGTCTGTCTTCCTCCTTCTCAACATTGCAGAGTCACCGAGACCTGGATATGCCACCAGTGCCTCTACTGAGCAGCTCCTCTCGCTATAACCTTCCAGTTTGCACCAGGTTTTAGGTCTATGATCTCAGTATGGAACCGTGATCATATGTTAAAGAGCTCTTGAAGTTGTTTAAAAGCTGTTTCACAAGCTTTTCAAATTCAAAGAAAAGCAGGGTTTGAGGGCAGCTGGGACAACCCTGGGTCAGTGTTTGCTGCCTTTTCAAAGATACTTTCCAAGATGGGCCTTTCAGCCCCGGGATAACGAGAATGTGTAGCTAATTACCCTTGTGGGCATGGGAGCCTCTGAATGCTGGGTGGCCTTGAGTCATTCAGACTGCTTTGGTGGGGAATGGAGTGGTTTGGGAGCAGGAAAACATGGATCTAGGAGATGGGTGCTGGGTCTTCAGATCCACTCCTGGCTTTCATAACTGGTTCAGGGGCTGCTCCACGGTGGAGGTTCTGTATCCTCTGTGACAGACTTGCCAAGAGAAGGGCCTGAGGCTGATCTTTAGAACTGAAAAGTCTTTCTTTCCTGGAGAGCACAGTGGTGCCCTCTTTAATTGTTCTTGTCACTGTTTTGTATTGCAGTAGGGACAAAAGGCAAAGTCCTGACTCTGGGGTTTGGCTGAGATAGACCCAAGGGCACCCACCTGACTGCAGAGGCTTTGTCCTGGGAAGGACGGGTTCTGTTCGCTCTGCTTCGTGGGCAGGGAACAACCCATGCAAGGGCTCATGCAGGACTGCCTGGAGAGCCTGCAGAAGAAGAGGGATTAAACCTGGTTTGATTAAACCATGGTCGCTCTTACTCTCTTGTCTTTGACAAAGCTTAACCCAAGCTGGGTGACATGTCCAGGGGACTCCTCAGAGCTTAGTTTTGCTTTTCCAAGTTCTCATCTGCTCTTGCCTGGACAAACACAGATGGAAGATGGTTGTGATGAGACGTGTCAGTGCTTTGTCTTCTGTCTGTAGGGAGCAGGACGCACGCTGTGACAACTGTGCTGAGGACGGCACCTTCCATCAGTACGTGCACGAGGCCTCTTCCCCTCGGGTCTGTGATTCCTCCGGCTACTGGACCCCAGAAGAAGCAGAAGGTAAACACCTCCTCTCCTCTCCTGGCTATGAAACTCCAGGTTGGAGATCTTGTTGGGAAAAGAAAAAGAAGCTTCTTTTAGAGAGTTTTCTCCTTTTGAGGGAGGCTCTTCAGTGCAGGATGGAATTCTAGGTCCCTGGGAGATACCTGGGCTTTGGTCAAACAAACTGATGCCCTGATATTAACCCCAGTCACTGCCCAGGATGGCATTAATGACAGATATTGGTCAAAAGGGAGGGGTATTTCATTGAAATAAGAGTCTTGCCATATAGATCTTGAGACCTCATCCAAAACCCCAAGGGCATTCACAGGCTTTGACGCAGTTTTGTCCAAAGGGAGCAAGAGGAGCTCCTTACTCAGTCCCACTGAGCCTGTACCAAGCTCCAGACAATCTGCTGGATGCAAATTCTCACTGGCAGGCTGGACGGCAGGGTGTGACAGCTTCTCTTGTGCTGAGACCCAGATGTTGATTTAGAGACCTATGTAGTGAGTGTGGTGGTGGCTTTGGGGGTCCTGCAGCTGCCACAGGAGCTGTTGGGCTTTTCATAGTGCCTCAGCTTCTACAAAGGGAAAACAGAGGAGGCAGGAGGCCAGGTTAAATGGTCCTATGAGCTGCATGGAGCACACGTGCTGCTGTTGAACCGCGTGGAGCCAGAGGATCTGTTACATCTGCACATCTGAGGCACTGAGGTCAAATGTGCCGGGGGGTTGCAGAGAAAGTGCAATCTGGGCATTATTACACCTTTGGGATGCAGCCCGTGCTTTGAGAACAGGAGTGTCAGGGTGTAGCTGAGATTGTATGTATGAAAACTTTTTAATTTAAGTATCTCTTGCTAGCTTTGCAAGTTGGGGGGAACAGCTTAATTTGTGCTTATTCAATGATACTGAACAAATCAAAGCTTAGCTCATTTGTTGTCAGTGGTTCCTATTTTCCCCACCCATCTGATTCGCTGGCGAATTAAAACTGCTTTGGGACTTACTGGATGTTGTTTTCTCCATGCATGGCCTGCAGTTACCACACGTGTGCGTTTGCTCTGGTGAAAGAGCAACATTCAAAGTCAGGTTGGATGGAGCTCTGAGCAACCTGATCTGGTTAAAGATGTTCCTGCTCCTGTAGGAGGGTTGGACTAGATGACCTGTAAAGGTCCCTTCCAACACAAAGCACTCTATTAGTCTAAAAAGACAGGTTTTATGGATGCAGACTTTGAGTTGGTGCTGGGCCCTAAGAAGCATTTGCAGAGATTGATGAAGACAAGGGTGTTTCTCCTACAGGATAATGAATTCCAGTGATGCTTTCTGTGACTGAAAGCCTAGTGCTGTGTTTCTCTTGCTGAGTGCTAATCCACCACCAGGGGAGGCAGGCTGGGGATCTGAGGTCGGCACAGACACCATCCTGGAGGTCCTGGTGGAGGAACAGCCTTCCAGAGCTGCTTCCCTGGCTTGCTTTGAACCTGATCCCTTCCTGCCTGTGACCTATTCCAGGATGTGCCTGTGGAAATCCTTGGTCTCCGCTCTGCTTAGCCTGTGTCCAAACCCATGGAGCCACAGAGACCTGATGTTCAGGTGCTCTTGGCAAGTCTTCCGTGCCCATGAGACTACAGAGCAAACTTCATGTCCCCTAGCTGTGTCCAGGTTGTCTCTAGAGCTTGGCACTCTGGCCAGCTGCAGCGTGGGTACCGTTGTCCCTGTTTTAGGGGCTCTGAAACATCAGACTTGCAAAGTCTTCTGCTTGTATGAGTAGCCAGGAGCTGGAGGAGTAGTGGTGCTTATTGCTTTCTACAACGTTAGGGCAGGTGCCTCCAGCTCTGGCACCTCCCTGTAGTGGGTGCAAAACCACATGGGAGTGCAGCTACAGCAGAGATACGTAAGAGCCTACAGGGTGCCTGCAGGGAGGATCTCCTCTCCGGGTCCCCTGTGAGGTCAGCTGTCCCCTGATTCTTATCAGCCTCCTCCTTGTTCCTTCTGCCCAGGACCCCCTGACGTGGACCAGCCCTGTGAGCCCAGCCTGCAGGCCTGGAGTCCGGAGCTCCACCTGTACCACATGAACATGACGGTGCCGTGCCCCCAGCCAGATGGCTGCATCCTGGAGCTGCGCTTCCTGCACCCTGTCTACCCCGACTCCCTCACCCTCTGGACCACGTACCTCTCCACGGGCTCTCCCAAGGCACTGTCTGACATTGAAGTCCTGACAGAGCAGGGGGAGTCCATCCATCTGGGCCCCCTGGACACCTTCTGTGATGTCCCCTTTACCGTGAAGCTCAACATCCCTAAAAAGGTGTCCGGAGTCAAAATCTACACCTTTGATGAGAGGATGGAGATAGACACCGCCCTGCTGACCTCCATGCCCCACAGCTCTCTCTGCTCCTCCTGCAAGCTGATCCAGTACCGTGTCCTCCGGGACCCCCCATTTGCAAACGGATCCCCTGCTGCCCCAGCACAGACGCACCGCGAGTTTGTTGACACGTGAGTGATGAGGCTGCTCCGTCGCAGGCTGGGTGGGTGGCTGGGACAGTTCTGATGAGCTCCTCAGGTCCTGCCTTTGAATGCCTGGATGGTTTTTCTTGTGCTTTTGATTCCTCACCCTGAGAATTACCATGTTCAACGCCATGAGTAGATTCCCTGTTCAGCATTGAGGAAGCTTGTTGTGGATCCGTCACGCTGGCATCACCCTTGCCTAGGAGCTAGTTAGCTGGCTAACTAGGAGCTCATCGAACCCAGAAACGTTTTCCCCATCAAGGCAACCATGAGCATGGTTTTTGCAGTTAATGCAACTTCTCCCCAACTCACATCCTAGGGAAACAAGCAGCAGGTCCCTCTGCATGACCTGGCAGAGACCCTTTCCCCACAGTCCCTGCCTTTGGTGGAGTCTGAAGATGAGTCAAACTGATGCTGCCTGGGTACAAATGTGATTTCTATAGCTATGATGAGCAAATCTGTTGCAGATGCATGGGCTGTTCCCTCCTGCTCTGTTCTCAAGTCCTCTCTGTTCCTGCAGGGAAGTCACACCTGGGCAGGTGTACCGCTATCAAGTGCAAGCAGTCTCTGGGACAACCTTAGGAGAAGCCTCCCCTCCACTCGTCCACGTCCACGGAGCGCCTTACTGTGGGGATGGGCTAGTGACCATGTAAGTCAAGAAACCCAAGCTCTCAGCTGAGGTTCTTTAAGCTGTCAGGTCATCCTGCCCCAATGGGAAGCGCCAGGTTGGTCCTGCACCCGTGGGCACTTGACTGCAGATGCTGCACTGATTCCCTCTGACAGACTGTACTATAAAGCTTGTGTTTTGTAGAATGTCAAGTGCACAGGAGATAGAGTTGTCTTTTTGAGAAGCAGGGTCTGCATGGTGGGTCCAACCTGAACATCCTCTGTGCATGACTGCAGTGCTTGCATTCTGGCCCATCTCACAGTATCACAGTATCATAAGGTTGGAAAAGACCTCTGAGATCATCGAGTTCAACCTATGACCCAACACCTACACCTACTCCTACTTGTCAACTACACCATGGCACTAAGTGCCTCATCTAGTTTCTCTTTGAACACCTCCAGGGACGGTGACTCCACCACCTCCCCGCGCAGCGCATTCCAATGGCCAATCACCCTCTCAGTAAAGAACTTCTTCCTAATGTCAAGCCTAAACCTCCCCTGGTGAAGCTTGAGACCGTGTCCTCTTGTTCTGTCCCTGGTCACCTGAGAGAAGAGACCAACCCCTGCCTGACTACAGCCTCCTTTTAGGCAGTTGTAGAGAGCAATAAGGTCTCCCCTGAGCCTCCTCTTCTTCAGGCTATCTCAGTGACCTGTCGGACAATGACCCCACAGGATGCCTCCTTTGGGATTGGCCAACATGACCTCTTGCATAGGGCACATGGTAGTAAGTTCTGCAGCCAGCACGTTCCCACCCAGCGTGGTGTCTTTAGAGAGCTGCCTGGTCTGTGCTTAGAGACCACGAATGATGAGGGATGCACCACGTCTCCGTTGCGAGACTCCAGTAGTTCCCCTGCTCCCTCTGGAGATAATTACACCAAATTTCCATATTTTAGCTTGTTCAGACTTCAACTTCAAAGTTACTCAGAATCAGTCTCCTCAGAAAAAAGCTTTCAGTTGTTGAGGAAAGTGGGCAATTGAAGCGAGTGCGGGAGGGATTGTGACGCTGTGCGAGACCCAGCAAGGCGAAGACGTTTACGGCAGGGCTACCTGCTGAAGTGGTGTAATCTGGTATGGTTTCAGCATGAATTTGTACCAGCCGAAGACTTGGTTCAGAGGGAGCAAACGACCGTGTTAGGCTCTCTTGTCAAAGTCCATAGAAAAGTGAGAGGAGCAGAAACGGCCGGATAGCAGCTGAGGTATCTGGGAGGCTTTCCCGTTCCTGAGCTCTTGCGGGGAAGGCCACATAGGAAGATTTGTCTGTGAAGGTTTTTTCCTTTGTCACATTGAGCCAAAGGTGGGAAGGTGGGGACAGTGCATCTTTCACGTTAGATGAAGGTAGAGGTGGGTGGGCGCCACAAGGCTTTTTGCTCCTTGTGTTTTGGGATACAGAACTGCACAAAGGAATAAGTATGAAGTGAGGCTTTTCTGCCCTGGCAGCTTTTCCCATAAGGTCTCATTTCTGCAGCATGGGGACAGAACCTTTCCAAGGAAACTGCATGGATTGGTTTTACTCTTGAGATGCCGTGCATGTCAGCTGGGGGCTGATTCTTGCCTCCTCTTGGGCTAACCTTCTTTCTTCCTTCCCCTCCCCATTTCCAGCTCCCACTGAAACGCCAGACCCATCCCTGAACCTCCTGCCTTCTCCACCACTTGCTTTCTTCGGCAGCAAGCCTTCTTGATGCTTGGTTGTGTGCTTCCTCCATTGTCTAGAGCTTCATTTTCTGCCATAGTTCTTGCCTCAGGTTTTAAAAGAAAGTCACAATACAGTCTGCCTTCTCCCACATGCTGTGTTTTCAGCTTCTCTGTGTCCCCTGATAAGATACGGTGTTTTCTCTCCTCTGCTTTACTCTGCATGTGGTTTTTCCTCTCCTCCCTGCTTCTGTGGAAGTGGAACCCAGACGCGGGGTCCTTACTCATGATTGGGCACCATCACAGGAGTGCCGAGTCAAGGGTGGTGTTAACGCATCTGGCTGTTGCCTCCTTAGGAGCCTGGAGGAGGAATGTGATGATGGGGACCTGCTGGATGGAGACGGCTGTTCCAGGAAGTGTAAAAAGGAAAAAGGTTTCAACTGTGCCGGTGAGTCCAAATGCACCAAAGCATCTTTTTGAACGGGAGCCAAAACTCTGTTGTTCATAGTGCTCAGAGCAAGGGCACTTCATTGCGACAAACTCTGGATCTGCAGCTGGATTGGTCCGTGGAGCTTGTCAGGCCATTGTGGTGGGAAATTCTGGGACTAAACAGCCTGCAGGCTTCCTGGGACAGTAGGGTGTGTGTGCCTGGAGCCTGGTGTGTGAACAGATCTTCCCTGGTTTTCTTGCAGGGGAACCAAGCCTGTGCTATGTGCATGAGGGAGACGGGGTGTGTGAGCCGTTTGAGAAGACCAGCAGTGTCCTGGATTGTGGTCCCTACACACCTGATGGGTACGTGGATCTGTGGGCAGCAAAAGCCTACGCATCCCATCAGGATGTAAAGTCCTGCCCTGCCTCCCTGGTGACTGGAGAGCCTGTTGTAAAGGTGAGCGCACAAAGAGAAATAGGCTTTTCTAGCAAAGCCCTTGCAGTAAATCTGGGGAAGTCACTGCTGTGAGACTGTACTGAGGGGAACCCCCAAATCTTCAGAGCAGCTCTAGGGAGCCAGTGAAGACCTGGGCATTTTTTACACCCCTTTTCTAGTTCACAAGCCCAAGAACTGCAGTAAATGGAGAGTTGTTGCACCAAGGCAGGGAGCACCTCCCTTGCTCAGTTTACTAAGCAGTGACTACCCTGCCCCCCCAGCTCAACACGAGACATTGAGCGTGTGAGCAGTCCCACTGGCAGTTTAAAAAAAGATAAGTCTAATACCTTATAAGGTCAGGGCCCGAAAGGATAAAGTCATGCATTCATCAGCAACTGTGCTGCTGTCAAACTCTCTGATCTGAAGCCAAGGAAAAATCGATGGGAGAATTCCCATCTTTCACAAGGGCTTTGGAGCAGGGCCTGGAGGTCTGAGATGGGATTTTGCCTGATCGGTGTTAACGTGGTGTGTGTGTGTGTATGTTCTTTCCCAGCAAACTGAAGAAGGGAAAGGAATATGTGGAGAGGTCATATTTAGTCTTTTATATGTGTGTTTCTATTCACCTGCTTGAAGGAATCATTTTCTTGAGACCTATAGCACGGCTAAATTGCCCAGGTGTACACCTTGGTCTCAGGTGTCTGCTCCTCTGGAATGACACGTGTATCTCCCAGGTTTTGCCTGCCAGCCCCGTGTGGGGATGTCTGGGATACCACAGGGCATCAAATGTCACAGAAGACTGGTGTTCAGACAGATGAAGCGCATCTTCAATCTCATGACCCCAGCCCAAATCAGGAGGCTGTGGTCTTACCTACTGTCTCACAGCTTGGCTCGTTATATCTTACTCAGCCCCACAGATACCGTGGGGTGCTTTAAGCAGCGTATTTGTAGCACCTCAAAATGGCAAAGGCCTCCAGTGCACGTGTGGGTATTGACATGTCACTCCTGCTTAGGAACCCACATCGAATTATCTTCCTGCTGGGAATCAACTTGGGATCCTTCTCAGTGTTTGTTGAGTCGTCTTCAACGTCTTGTAGATGCTGTTTCTTTCTCTCAATTTCTTTGCTGCTTTCTGGGTTGAAATAAATCTCTCTCCTTTCAGGCATGTAAATCCCACCTTCACAACGTGCCAAAGGACCTCTCCCTGGCTGCTTGGTTCCCCTGCACTCCCAGCCAAGATAATGCTCGAGATCCAGATGAGGAGAAGATGCCCGAGGATAATGAGGGAATTTGGCTGAAGGTAAGTGAGAACGTGTGCTCAGGCACAGAAGAGTTCACTCATCTTTGCCATGGCACCTCGGTGACAAAATTCCATCTTTTTTCTGTCCTGTAGAAGCTTCAGCAGTCTTAAAAACTGCTCAGATAGGACTTCACATCCCACTGACCTCTTTGCAAACCCATGCCTGTGGTTGGGTCTTAGGTAGTTGCCATGTTCCCACTGTGAACAGCAAACCCATCCTGGGGAGGACTGCCAGGAGAAGGGCTGTGCCCCAAACCAGAAGCCCACAGAAATGTGTTGAGGCTGAGAACTTGCTCCTGACTGTTCCCTGCAGTCAAGCTGTGTCATTACACCCGCAAAAGGTGGGCACAAGCAGTGTTTGTTTGGTTGCCTTCATTCCCAATGGTTCTGGAATCCAACAGAGTAGCTGGATTTGCTCTGCTGTCCTGAAGGGTCCTGAGCACTCTGGATTGCTGCTGAGCATCCTGAGCCCACAGCAACTGGCAGTGGTGTGCAGGTCCTCCTGCCCCTCTGGTGACTCCAAACCAAAGGAGACGTTTCTGTGCGCGAGGTACTGGTCTTCAGCTCAGTGGGGGCTTGGGAGATACCTCCATGGCTCGAGTCTACCTTTGGGAGGGCATCTGCAGGGTCCAACCTCTCAGTCCTAGCAGGACAGAGTAGAACAGAGGGCTGGGAAAACGTGATTTTTACAGTGTTGATTTTCTAACCACAGACATGGTTTAGAGGTTTCGTGGCTGTTGCCTGGTGTTACTGGAAAGCTGGGCTCTGGCGCACGGCTTCCTCTGCAGTTTGAGGGGCACCTTGCCCTGCTTTGCTCCAAGTTTTCTAGAGAGGGCCTCTTCCCAGGACGCTCAGGCTACTTGGTGAATCATCAGCCCTGAGTCAATAAACGTGGCTGTTGCCTCTGAGGTCCTCTGTCTCTCCAAAGAACTCCCTTTAACTGGGTTTTTTTCTTTTCTTCCTTGTCTGTGTGTTCACAACCTACTTTCTGGCTTCAGAGTCTGGTCATGACAAATGTGCCTCCTTTCTTCGTTTGCTAGCGAGAAAGCAGCGATCTCCCCCCGCTGCCCTACCTAGATGAAAGCAAGCTTTCCATTTCTCACCAGGGGTTAAACTGTGTTCCAGTTTTATTGGAGCTTGTGGTCAGTTCTCTTCCTCTATGGATGTTTATATTAAAGACTTTCATTACTGGTTCTCCGTGCTCTCTCTAGGAGTGCTATTATTTTCCACCCATAAAATTATTTATGGACTAGTAATAAATTTGCTCTTTTTATTTTTTTTTTTCTTTCTTTCTTTTCCTTCTTTTTAATAGAGTTTGCTTGATTGGTAACATATTGGGTTAGGAAAGACAGCTTCTTGTTGACAATGTTCCTAGCACGCCCGCCTGTCCAGATGGGAACGGTGCTGTTCATCCACACGCATACCCACGTGTGCGTGGTGTTTCATGGCCACCAGCTCCCATGGGCATTTTAAAGCTGTTGCACCTGTGTCACCCAGGTTACAAAGTCATCGGGGGTAGGAATTGCTTCCTACAGCATCTCTCAAAAGGTGGCACCGATGAATAAAGGAAATACTGAGTCATGCTGTAAGTGGACTGGGGGCAAGAGGTGTGTGTGTGTCTGTGCTGCCTAATGAAGCATCTACCATGCCCTTGGGTCTGTCTGCAGGTGGGAATCATTATGATTTGCAGAGCCCTGGTTATGCTTTGTTCTCAGCTTCTAACACTTCCGATGAGGAGAGAAATCAAAATCACTTGTAAGCAAGTCAGGATGTGTAACATGCAGGAAATTAAGCAGAAAGAGGGAGAGGAAGGGAGAAGAATTAAGAAGAGAGCCTGCTGTGGCCAAGCACGTAAAGTGGATGAGAAAGAAAAAAAGAATGAGGCTCTGAGCCCCCTGATGCAGTGGGAGGTGTCCCTGCCCATGGCAGGAGGGCAGAACTGGATGGGCTTTAAGGTCCTTTCCAACCCAAACCATCCTATGAACTGGGATGCCAGTCAAGTCAGCTTCTCTTGGTCTAACTTGTGGCCAGCGCCCCTCGTCTCCAAGTAGGTGCACTGCAGGAAGGGAAAGACAACCCTCCACCTTACGCTGTGTAGTCCAGGGAAAGCCTCACCTGACTCCTCCAACCATCTTTCCTCCTCTGAGGAACCGTGCTTGGAGGAGCGGGGAGCAGGTGGCTGGGTTAAAACCAGCTGGGTTTCCAGCTGCAGCTCTGCCCTGGGGGGGCTCCTTGGAGCGGGGTCTGAGCGCTGCCAGATCTTCACCTTTCCTCCCTTCTTACTTTCTTTTCTCATGAGCTTCTGAGCTCAGGTAGGGACAGAGTGGGGACGTACCAAAAACCCCAGCCTCCTGTTCCATTCTTGGCCCTGAACAAGAGCAAATCCTGACCAAGGGAGCACGGAGGCAGCAGTGGGGAATCGCTCACGGGGTGTTTGCTGAGCACCTCCCTGTAGGGTGGGACCCATGAGATAAAGCCCAAGGTTTCATGCTGCTTCCTTGAGTGAGCAATGTCTGGTGTGGCACAAACCACACCCCAAGGCTGGGCTGCTGTTTCCAATCTGGTGGTTGTCCCCTCAACCTGTCTGCTCCTTGGGCTGGGCCTGGCCTGCCAGGACTTGTCCTCCTCCAAAATACAGCTTTGCCTTGCATTTCTGGGCTCCTTCCACACCGGTATTGGACAAAAACACTCCGTAGGGTGGATCTCCATCAAAATACATCTCAGCACTGGGTGGGGGGCACCAGGGTGGGGGAGAAAAACATTTCTATCCTCTTACTAGCAAAGAACATCTGCCTGCCCATGACTGATGGCACAAGTTTCCCAGCTGCCTCCTTTAGCCTTCAGGGCTGTAGACAAGTGGGGAGCTGTTGGCTCTCCTAGCAGGCAGGACTTCTTCCCACAAATCTTTCCACATGTTGACTGATGGACAGTTTGCAGTCACTCCAGGTGTCAGGGCTGTTCTTTGGGCTATTATTAGTGGAAATATTTCAGTAGAAAATTTTTTCAGGGCTGGCAGGCACATTCTCTGGGTGCTGTGCTTGCCTAATTGGCACTGAGCAGAGTGGGAGTCAGAACCTGGGGAAGGAAGGGCAGAAAAGACGTTATGCAGGTCTTGGTCAGGTGTTGCTCAATTTTAAGACCCACCAATGTGGAAACTGGGAAGATACCTGAAGTTTATGGACTGGTACATGAAGGGGAGAAGGGAAATTGTGAGGGTCGAACTGTATTCCTGCACCCTTCCTTCCCTCCTCTCTCTCTTCCCACCCATTTGCTGCTCTTTCTCTCCGTCTCGTATATATGGGATCAGAAAGGCTGTAGTTGGTATGCACGCTCTCAGATTCTCTCTTGCCCTCCTGCCCAGGTGTGCTTTGAGAGACCTTTGGTGCCCACTTCCCTCCTGGTCTTCCTGGCCTCTGATGGCACAGCCCCGAGCGACAAGCACAAGCCAAGGGTGACCGTCCAGCTGAGCGACACAGATGGGCTGAACCACTCTTTGGGTGAGCATCCTACAGGCTGTGGCAGCAGTCTGTGTTGTCGCAGCAGGGGACACCAGGAGCCCCCAGCGCTGCTGAGATCTCTCATGAAGTTGGGTGCCGGTGTCCCCTGTCCCTTCTTGCAGCATCTTCCACTTGCTAAGGTGGTCTGTTGTGATGTGTGGAGCAGAAGAAGAGGTAAATCAAAAGCAGAGAAAACCCCTCTGAATCTGTGCTACTGGCTTCTTTCTTTTCCCCACCTTGCAGGGATGTACGAGCTCTCGTGCCAGCAAAATCCACTTGTTGTCAACGTGACCCATGGCCAGGAGGATCCAGCCTATTGGGCTGCTTCGGTGCTGCTCAACTTCTCCTCCCCACTCGTGGGCATCGCAGCCGTGGCCTTGCGGGCCTCAGCTCAGTCTGGCTCCTCTGACCCCCCCACCTGCCTCCTGCAACACGAGGAGGGACGCGGCCATCAGCGCTACAGGTATCGTCTCCTCAAGGCACGTCCCAGTGGGCACCCAAAGTACTTCTCTGGTTCTTTGTGCTTCAATTCTGGATTTTTTGTCTACTTACTGAGTGTTTTGTGACTGTTCTCAGGTGGCTTTTGAGGTGTTGATGAAGACGTAGTGTAATGAGTCTTGATTTGCTTCTCTCACTTTGGGAGGAGGAAGGCAGGAAAGCAGATTTTGTGCATTGCCTGTGCCTCTGCTTCCTGGTGGGAAAACCAGCCTCCCTCTGCTGAGGAGCTGTCGCTGAGGGCTGCTGCTGCAGCTGCGTGTTGGCTTCAGCATTTGCTTTACAAACTCCATCTCTATTCATGCCAGTCTTCCCTGACACTGCGGGAGGCGGGGATGGAGCTCATCTCTCTGTGCTGGCTGCCCCTCTATCCCACCTCTTGTGCCGCCCCCATTGTAACACGGTGAGAACAAGAATAGTAGCAGTGGTGCTTTGATTTACTGATGTCCAGCACTCACACGTATCTGCCTGTCTTCATACAGCGGCAAACGAGAGGTGGTGTTTGCAGAACGGGTGCCACTCTCTGAGCAGGTCGTGCTGCCAAAGGGATGGGGAAGGGTTGTCATCCAAAATAGCCTAAATAAACAATATAGAAAGAGTGCTGAGCCGAGGTATGGACCCAAGGAGGAGCAAAAGGATGGCGCCCACTTCTGCCCTGGTGGGGCTGATGACGGCAAGTCTGGTTTTGCTTTCAGACCCCAAGCTCCCTGAAGTCGCACGCGTGCTCGTGCAGGGCTGTGGTTCAGCCAGTTACCCAAACCACACCACTGCTGATACTGATTTTGAGTCCAAACTTTGCTGGAGCCGTGGAGGCATTAAGACTGAAAGGTCATCCTGTCACTGCTACGGCCATTCTTCTTCTGTTGATGACCCGGGACGGATGAACCTCCCCGATAATGAATGAGCGTGTGTGTGTGTTGGTCTAAAAGCTTGTGGGATCATGGTGCACTTGATTTATGTAGAATTCTGGAAGCCATGAATATCCTGCAGTTGCTTTTTACTTGCTTTTTTTTTTTTTAAGTGCATGTGTGATTTATACAGAAACATAAATCTCAGTGAGTCAGCATATAAATATTATTCTCAGCTTTACATTAAAGGATCTGCGTCCACCTGAAATGCAGTCTGTTTCCTCTTGGTAGCTGTTGCAGTTATGTACACACATGCTTCTAAGATCCCAGCCAACTGATGTGGTTTTTCAATTACATTTTCTCATCCTTTAAAATAATTTTTCCTTCTCATTGCTTGAGAGCTTCCCCCTTGTGCGCAGAAGTGACTTGCAAGGAGGAATAGACTGAGTGGACACAGCTGAGCTTTGCCTATGGGTGGGGAGAAACTTAAATAGGGACAAATAGAGAGGAAAGTAGGTGTTTTCCTCTTACAAGTCTCATAGCTGAAGCACAAGCCAGTTCCCGTATTCCATGGGCATGGCAGGACGCAGCAGGATCCTCTCGCTGAGGTCCTGTGGGCTCCTCGTGGCCCTGGCTCAGCTGTCGTACGCTGAATTGCAGGTCACGTGCGTGCCCTTAGCAAACGCTCAGAGTAAATCACATCCCCAGACTTTTTGGAGTAGGGAATTGTATTTATAGTATTGCTTTTCTGGACAAAAGGCTTGAGTATTTAGAGGGGATTATGCCTACAGGAGTCTCACTAACAGTAAAGAATCTGCCTCTGTTATGTCAGAAAACACCCAAGTATCGCCCTCTTTTTATATTTTTAAAATCTATTTCATCTCCAGAACAGCAGTATTTTTATTTTTAGGGATAGCAATCCACTTCATGTAAGTCAGGTGGAGTCCAGGGGAAAAAAAAAATCCTGTATAAAAATCTAGGAATATAAAATCTTAAAAGGTTTAGACTGTAAACGATCACAGATCTGTGTTTTTGCTGTAAAGAGCTGAACTGATCGTTCGCACGCACCCGGCCTCACATACCCAGTACGTGCATGCGAGTGCTTTCCTAAAATAACCCAAGAAAGGGACAGTAACAAAAGCAACAAAGAAACGAGGTTTCCTGACTTCAGTCTAGAAATGCTCGTTGCCAGAATAATAAATACGTGACAGCTTGGTATTTCTGTAGCATCTTTCATCTTGAAGGACCTCAAAGTGCTTTGCAGGTTGGGGAAACCAAAGAGATTGTGTTTTTGCTGGGAAACACAGCCACCTCCAGGTCAGGATGCAGCAGGCATTTGGTGCTGGAGAAGTACAGCCTTGGTTTGAAAAATGTTATCTTCTGCTTTTGGACCCACTTGAGGCACTGACGGTTGGAAAAGCACGTGCAGAGCAAAGTAGCGTGGTGTCCCTCCCTCACACCTCCCTACCAGCACCAGGGTCCCCTCTCTGTTAGTGCCCTCTACCACTGCCCGAAAGGAGGTTGGGCCGAGGTGGGTGTTGGTCTCTTCTCCCAAGCGATAGGATGAGAGGAAATGGCCTCAAGTTGTGCCAGGGGAGGTTTAGATTGAATATTAGGAAAAATTTCTTTACTGACAGAGTTGTGAAGACCTGGCAGAGGCTGCCCAGGGCAGGGATGGAGTCACCATCCCTGGAGGGGTTCAAAAAGCGTGCAGACGCGACACTTTGGGACAGGGTTTAGTAGACACGGTGGGGTTGGGTTTGATGGTTGGGCTGGATGAGCTTGGAGGTCTTTCCAACCTTAAGATTCTATGAGTCTACTCTCTCTGTGAGCAGATCAGGACTATTCTTTTCTTTCTGTACCCAATCACAACCTTGTGAGGTCAAGCAGAAATCAGACTTTTAGGGAGTTTCCACCCACGAAACTGTCTCCAGCTTTCAACCTTTTCTTTGTATTTTAAAACTGAGCCACGGTCGCTCCCGTTTTCCTTGGTACAGCCTATATCCTCAACCAGGAGAACATTGTTCATTTCCTCCATTATGTTTATTATTAGCTTGGCTTTATTTTTAGTGGGTTTTATTTTTGGTGTGTTTTGTTTTATGATAGCGTAGCTGGGAAATGCCTTGGTGAGTTAGCAGGAAAGGTGCTACAAAATGCCATCTGCTGTGTTTTTATTTCCTGTGTGAGTGCCCTCCTCTGCACCCCCAGAACTGGGTTTAATGCATCAAGATGAATCTGGTTTGGATTCCTTTTATGTGGAAAGTAGGTGTCAGGGAGAGAAAATCAGATGGAGGAAGGTGTTGTTTATGTATTTTTCAGTTGCTAAACTTTACTCAGCAAAGAGCCATTTCCCAAGCAGGTTTGGTTTGGTTTGGTTTCTTTCTTCCAGATGCCAAATTTATTCAGAGCCAATTTATGAACTGCATCTGTGCTGGTGTGAAAATTTGTGGGGATGCTGGGTAAAGATGCTGGTGTTTCGTTTCCTTACCTCCAGTCTAGGATGCCCTGTGGCCAGGGACCACGCACAGAGAGGATGGACCCTTTCTATGTTGGGATCCCAACATGGGATGAGATGTGCTCAGGTCAGGATGTACCTTCATCCCTACTCTGTCCTCCTAACTAGCCCTCCCAGTCCCAGGAGCTGGCACTGGGAGCTGTGTGCCCTGTGAATCAGAATCAGCAGGTTGGAAGAGACCCCTGAGGTTGAGTCCAGCCGTGCCTGTCTCCCTACTAAACCCTGTCCCTAAGGAACTCATCCACCCGTCTTTTAAACCCCTCCAGGGATGGCGACTCCACCCCCTCCCTGGGCAGCTGTGCCAATCCCTGACCACCCTTTCAGTGGAGAAATTCTTCCCAATGTCCAGTCTAAACCTCCCTGGCACAACTTGTGCCCGTTTCCTCTCGTCCCATCGCTGTCACCTGTGAGCAGAGCCCAGCCCCCACCCCGTCACAGCCTCCTTTCAGGCAGTTGTAGACAGGGATGAGGTCTCCCTCAGCCTCCTCTTCTCCAGGCTAAACACCCCCAGGTCCCTCAGTCTCTCCTCACAGGGCTTGTTCTCCAGCCCCTCACCAGTCTCGGTCCCTTCTCTGGACGCACTCCAGCCCCTCAGTGTCCTTCTTGGAGTGAGGGGCCAGAACTGACCCCAGCACTCGAGGTGCGGCCTCACCAGCGCTGAGCACAGGGGCACAATCCCCTCCCTGCTCCTGCTGCCCACGCTGGGTCTGACACAGACCAAGATGCCACTGGCCCTCTGGGCCACCTGGGCCACTGCTGGCTCAGTGTGGGCAGCACATGTTTGCCTGGGCGTCTGCTCCCTGCCTCTCCCAGGCCAATGCAGCCTCCTGGGTGCAACATGAGGTCCATCGGAGCAGGCTGTGTCTACGCTGTACCAATCCCATCCTCTCTCCTTGGCCTGGAGGAAAACACCTCTCAAGAACCAGGCCTTGGATCCTGATCACTGTCTTTCCTGGAGGATGGGCTCAGCTCAGCCTTTGCCTCTGCCCTCGAGACCTCTCAAGGTGTCTCTCCTCCAGAACGAAAGCCTCTTGACCTCTGGTGTTTCTCTCGTGGATCCTTGACTGGCTGATGGGTAGTGGTGGCCAAGGGTCTACTGTAGAACTTGGTCATTTCCTTCACTTGGTGCCTTTGCTGTCCAGCTGGAAGGTGCCAAGGGAAACCCTTGGAGGCAGAGGGATGGTTTTCATAGGCTGCCCCAGTCTGTTTGCTCTCTGCAGTCTGGTCAGCTTCTCGAGTTTAATGCTTTGTGTGTGGGATTTTTAGGATGCTCAAGGCATCTTCTGCCTTTCCCTAAGACCAGCCAGTCTGATCTGGAAAAAAAATACCTCCCAATACAAGTTTTTCACCAATTTGATCTTGAGTCAAACACAGCAACTGGAAAGCTTAGAAACCCATTGCTTGGTGTCTCCCCATGGAAATGGCCACCCAGTCCCATAAACTTGTTTCAAGCACGGCCAACCCCTGATACCTCGGGGGAGGATGAACTACAACGCACAGGAGCTGTGTGAGGCTCAAGGCAGGTTAACTTTCCGGCACTGACACAGCTCCTGGTGAAACCCTGAAGCTTGGTCTTGATTCTTTATTCCTTTACCAGTACGGACAACCTGAAAGGAGGTTGTAGTCAGGCAGGGGTTGGTCTCTTCTCTCAGGTGACCGGTGACAGAACAAGAGGACACGGTCTCAAGCTTCGCCAGGGGAGGTTTAGGCTTGACATTAGGAAGAAGTTCTTTACTGAGAGGGTGATTGGCCATTGGAATGCGCTGCGCGGGGAGGTGGTGGAGTCACCGTCCCTGGAGGTGTTTAAGGAGAGATTGGATGAGGCTCTTAGTGCCATGGTGTAATTGACAAGTAGGGGTAGGTGTAGGTGTTGGGTCATAGGTTGGACTCGATGATCTCAGAGGTCTTTTCCAACCTTATGATACTGTGATACTGTGAATCACACAAAGCTTGCTGTCCTTCCCGAGTCCAGCAAGGAAGGTAATAAGTGCTGGGAGACCCCAAAGTTTGCCTGCAGAGCCCACTGCATGCAGCCTGCCCCCTTTCTACCCTGCCTTTCCTCATTTCATATACAGACACTGGCATTTTTCACAGAAACTGGATTAAATGTGTCCTTCAGAAAGCTCTTACCTCGTGTTACAGGCTGCAGGAGGTGGTGAGTTCACCATCTCCCCTGCTGAGCTATTCTAATACCCAGAAATCCTCTCAGCTGAGAACTTACCTCAATGAATTCAAGATGAAAGTTGCTGCTTTCACTCTGTCTTTGTCAGAAAGGTCTAAATGCCTCCTGCCAGCAGACTTGTTCCTGTGTGTCTGCGTCTTTACAGAGTGATCAGACCCTCTCGCTGTCTCCTCTCTGTCTTGATAAATATCTTCTCCTTAAATCTCATAGCGTGTTTCAGTCCAGCTGAGGCTTCTGCTTGCCTTTTGAAATCCTTCCACTATCTCTACGTCCTTGGTGGGGGACGTGAATGAGAAGTGAATTCCTCTGGACAAGAGAGGAAGTGGTGAAAACAAGGTGCCGCGTGTTGCCATGGGCATCGGGTATGGATAAAGGTGGTCGTTGGGAACGGTTGAATAAGCACCCTTGAGGAATCGTGGCAGACAAATCCTACCTGCGTGCTGCTCCCCCAGTGGGCAGGTGGCCCCTCTGCCTTCACGAGGGAGTCAGGCCAGCTCCTCTCAGAAGGGATGAAGGTGTGATCCATGCTGGGATCCATCCCCTTCAGCCTCACCTTCTCCGCTTCTATAAATCTGTTTTGGGGTAAGGAGCCATGGAAAGGAACTGTCTGGAAGTATATTGATATCGCTCTGCTCCTGCTTCTTTTTTTTGCCTTTGCCACTACGGCTACGGAGGGGCCAACAGGGCATTTGCCATCTTGCTGGTGCTTCTTCTCTGTCTGTGGGGCAGATGACAGCGGGTGACTCACAGGGATGGCATTTTTTGCCGAGTTTCTTTGGGAGTCACGTACAGAAGCAAATATCTTTTCTTGAGGTGGCAACCTCAGTGAAGATCGTAATCAAGAAGCATCACCACCGTTGGGTCTGTACATGCAGCCTGTTCCCACACGGATGTTGCCATCAGATTTACTGGAAAAACGAGACCTTTTCCCCTTCACAAGAAACATGCCTGAAGGGAGAAATTCCCAAGTATTTCCAAAACACCTTTTCTCATTTCCTAGCTATTTTCTTGTGCTAGACCACATCGGGGTAAACATCTTTTATCTCACTGATGTTCAGTGCTACAACTCAGGCTCCTCCAGAGTACATGCAGTGACTACTCTTAACTTCAGGAGATTTAGCTGAAGCCTTTACCTTTCCACCAACACCCCTTATAACCCCCCCCTCCCCCCAAAAATTTGCACCGCGGGATGAACTCCTTATAATAATTTTTATAATAATTTTCCTCTGTTAGAATTGGAGCTTGATGATCAAGGGCTGTTTTAGCAGCAATCTTTGGGTTGAAATCTTGGGTCGATACTACAGCAATTTATGGATGATTTATTGTTCTTTAGGCAGCTGCGCTGTATTTGGCTTGGCTTAGCCTGACTGGGGTAAATCCTTCAGTATATTCTGGGTTTCACGAAATAATTGCTGTAAAATGGGAAATTTCAGCTTTTCAGAATTTGTCACAGCTAAACGATGTCTCCCTACCAGCATTGTCACTACTGGCTCAACAATGCTCCATTGCTGGAAGTTCCCTCCAGCTTTTATTATGGCAAGAAGGATCCCAAAGGAAAAGTTTTGCTCTGGTTTATAGAATTGGTCCTATTTCAGAACAAAGCTCTTATCATTCCAGAGCCATCACTAGGCAGAATTTCACAAATTTCCAGATCTGAAACTTTCTTTGATGTATGAGTTATGGGAATTGGTGAGCCCAGAAAGTCTTGCAGGCTGGTGCTGATGTGGAATAAGTTGGGAGAAAAACCTTGGCATTTTGTGAAAATGTTGTTGACAAATCATTAGTTTGAGCTTCAAAAGATGCTGGGATAAAAATGGAAATTTTTTTTGGATGTTTCATGCAGAAAAAAAAATATATTGGCTCGTCCCACATCTCATACGGCGCAAATCAGAAATGGCCAAATATCAGGAGTCTGCAGCTGTGATACAGGAATTTCATTTATCATCAAAAGCAGAAAGAGCTCCTTCATGCTGAGATCAGAACTGGGCTAACTACACAGTTTCCTTGTCCAGCCTTCGTTAGGGTGTTCCAGCAGCTGAGAGCAGTGATTTATCCTGTCGTGTTAACCAAAGCGTAGTGAGGCGTGTGGGTCACGATGGGGCCCGGCCACGTGGCTGCTTTCGTTACCGTTGTCGGGCACTTGCACAGCTTCAGGCTCAGGGGTGCCTGGTCCACATGGTTGCAGTAGTACTCATGATGCTGCTGCTCGTGATGAAGGAAGCGATCAAGGAAACACTTTTAGGTAGAGGTGACTTGTATTTCTTTCAGATTAATGATGTATTTGAGAAAATTGGGTGGCTTTCGGTGATGCGAGCCCCTCTTCAGGTCTGGAGTAGCAGCACCAGCCTTCCAAGCTACACGTGGGATGGGAGCAGCTCCTCAGAACTTGAGTTGAGAGGTCTTGGATCATTTCCAAAATTAAACCTAGTGGGTATTTGTGGGATAGGGGTGTTGGTAGTCACAAGGAAAGCAGTGATGAGTTACTGATCTTTGGGGGCAAAGAGAAAGCTAATTATTTCTACAAGGTATCTGTACACCCGTGTAGACCGTCTGCGTGCGCCTGTATCTCTGGTGCGTATATAAAAAGAAAGATTTTGACTTTATGACTTAGAATTATCACTCCCTCATGTATAACTGATCTAGATAACATTTTGCATATATAATAATATAGTAAGAAACTCGCTGATCTCTTGATCTGCTTGATACCAGCATTGCCAGTTATGTTCCTGAACTGGTGGAAAAACAGATTGTGCCCAGAAGTGCTGAAAAGCGTTAGTGCTTTGTTACTTGTCATTCGATAGCGCTGT
Organism: Neomorphus geoffroyi; assembly: GCA_033558235.1. NCBI lineage: Eukaryota > Metazoa > Chordata > Aves > Cuculiformes > Neomorphidae > Neomorphus > Neomorphus geoffroyi. The sequence goes on from JAUMJM010000074.1 coordinate 6,799,377, forward strand.
TGTTGACTGCTAGGGATGCCCCAAACAATGCGCTATCGCTCCGCCAGCACCAGCAGAGCTGCTCCAGCCAAGAACTTGGCCCAACTGGATGTGTCCAGAGGTGCCACCACCCTTTCCAAACTGGTGCTGCGACGAGTGTGTGCGCCGTAACTCAACACAACTTCCTGAGCAGATGAAGTTGGGTATCTTGGGGTCTTGCTGTGGCCACCCAGCCACCCTGTAGCCTACAGCAGTTTGGTGGAGCCACTGCTCATCTCCCAGCCCTGCTTCCCAACACGTGAGCTGGATAATCTCCCTGTGCCCAGAGGCACCTGGGGGGAAGGTCTTTCTTGCTGCAGTATGTTGAGGTAGCACCAAGCCCCGTGGTAGGAGGGATGCCGTGCACCAGCTGCAGCTCTCCGCATATCCATGACTCGTGTGGAAGTGGACGGGAAACAAAAGCAAAGCTGGAAGGAGAAGCTCGCCACCTTTCCCTCCCTCCATGAGGAGGCTGAGGACAGTGGCTCCATCATGGAGAGGTGGAGTCAGGAACAAAAGTGTGAGCATGCACTGGGGATACAGACAGGGAGCGAAGGAACCGCCTGGAGAAGGTGACTGCGGGAGGGGAGGGGAGGGGAGAGGGCTACAATTGGTACCAGATGCCCTCAGAAGCTAATGACCTGACAAACGCTGCGCTCGTAAAACAAATTCTTTAAAAAGGAAGCAAATGGAAATATAAGCTAGTGAAAGAATTTGCAGCAGCTGCCCTGAAACCATTTCTCACTTCATAAACAGGTCTGCATTGAAAAAACAGCCCCTTTCGTCTTGTTCTCCTTTGTGGTCCCCTCCAGTGCCCACCAGCTCTTTGGGGGCTGAAGCCTGCAGGTTTCCACTCTGTCTTTGGCTCAGTGGACTCGTCCAGAGAACGTGCATTGCATTGCCCTAACGTCTGCGTCGGCACTGATTTTTGTGTGTGTGTAATTTGTGGGGTTTCCAGCCGTGCAACCTTGGCTGGAGAGGTTGAGCCAAACGCAAGAGGCAAAGGCAGCCTCTGCCTCCCCGGGGTGAAATGCGGTGCACAAAAACTGCTGGCAGCCCCGTGCAAAGCAGGGACCAGAGGGGAGGTGTTGGGGGTCGTCTCCTCTTTGTCTCCCGGGGTTCACACAGCGTGGCCAGCAGGAGCAGGGAGGGGATTGTGCCCCTGTGCTCAGCACTGGTGAGGTCACACCTCGAGTGCTGGGGTCAGTTCTGGCCCCTCACTCCAAGAAGGACATTGAGGGGCTGGAGCGCGTCCAGAGAAGGGAACGAGGCTGGGGAGGGGCTGGAGAACAAGTCCTGTGAGGAGAGACTGAGGGACCTGGGGTTGTTTAGCCCAGAAGAGAAGAGGAGGCTGAGGGGGAACCTCATCACTGTCTACAACTGCCTGAAAGGAGGCTGTGATGGGGTGGGGGCTGGGCTCTTCTCCCAGGTGACAGGATGAGAGTTAACAGCCTAGAGTTGCACCAGGGGAGGTTCAGACTAGACATTAGGGAAAGATTTATTCACCAAAAGGGCTCTCAGGCACTGGTACAGCTGCCCGGGGAGGTGGTGGAGTCCCCATCCCTGGAGAGATTCCAAAGACAGGTAGATGAAGCGCTTAGGGATATGTTTTAGTAGTGGACAGGTACGATTGGACTTGATGATCTCAAAGGTCTTTTCCAACCAAGTGATTCTATGGTTCTGTGATTTCTTCCCTTCTCTCCCCAGTTATCCCCTGAAGATCCAGCCCCCCTGCTTCAGGAGCTGTTGTCTGTTTTGCACTGGTACCACCTGACTGCCAGCTAACCAGGGCATTTTCTTGTGGGAGCTCTTGAGTCAGCCCTGTATCTTGGCCCTGTTCCACCCCACACGATTAATCTACTGGCTGTATTTCACTGATGGAGACAGTGAAACGGAGACTCCCTGGCCGGCAGTCCTCTTCGCTGTGGGGTTGTTTGTGATGCTTAATTAATCAATACTAAATGGCTGGCCCTTAGGGGGAAGCTGCTGTGGTGAGGAGGGGGTTGTTTATTTCCCAGGGACGGATGACACCGTGCAAGCTTTACTGGGACCGCTTGTAACATGAGGTGATGCACAGGGGAGGGTAATTCCTCCTTTTAGCTGCATCTCACCTTGTTGGTTGAGTCTCTAGATCTGGACAGGTGTGTGTTGAGACAAACTTGACCCCAAAGAGCCTGTTGTTAACATGCACAGGCTTGAAATGCTGCATGGGAAGAACAGAGCTGCTGAAGACCATGAAAGTAAAGTGGGAAGGGGCTCAGAGCAGGGTGAGGAGACAACTGCAGCGTGTTCTGTTTCCTCCTTCCACCAAAGGCTGTGTGGACGTGAAGCTCAGGCAACCCTGCTGCCAGATCTGGGGCGAACTGCATGTTTGAAGAACATCTCATGGATGGTTCTCCGGTATCCGCAGAGATTTTTTTCTCTGGCTGAACCTTTCTTTGCAGTTGGTGAATTCTCTGTGGATTCTCTGATGTCTAATACAGGCCTTAACATACCTCTCACCTTTCTATCAGCAGAGGCTTTAAAAAAGGCCTCTTCATCTTTTCCTCCTGACCAACTGTTGCTGCAAACCTTGTCTTATTCTGCACTAAGGCTGACTGAAATAGAGGTGTGGATACAAAAGCCACCAGGGATGAGAAACACCCAACGTTTGGGCATTGTTGCCTTTGGAAAATGCAGATCTCCTGTCCGCTGTCTGTCCCCCAAACACTTGTGTGGGAGACACATGTGAGCAGAGTATGTACAGAAGGACACGTGAGTGGCTGCAATCACGCGTGAGTCTGGTGCATCCCTATGGCATCGCAGAGCGTGGGTACAGGAGATCTCTTGCCACAAGCTACCCGGTGTCCAGTGTGACCTCAGCATGTTGGAGATGAGCAGTTGTCGTGTGGTAGAGACCTCCTTGCTGTTGGAGAAGCTGCAGTGCTCTCAGCAAGGTGCAACAATGACTGCTGTTTACAGCTTTACTCCTCACGCGTTCGGAAGTGCTGCTTGATAGGACCATCTGATGTTAATTTTCCCATGTGGGCCATGGGAGTTGTGGCCACGCTGGGTGTGCCATCTGCCTGCCCTCTCCCTCTCACCTCCCTCCTCTCTTTCTCCCAGTCCACCTACACAGAGCACCGCCAGCCCCTCTTGGTGCCAGGCAGAGAAAAGCTCTGTGGAACGCAGACTGTGCGCCCTGGGGCAGAGAAACTAGAGCAGCCTCACCAGACAGCACAGACTTCAGGAGCGCTGTCGGGCTGCGCCTCCTTTCAGCAGCTTGTAAGGACGCGGGGGCGTGTGGGAAGGTGGGCGCTGGGGTTGGGCTGAGGTCCAGCCAAGACAGAACTGGGCAAAAGTGCCCTTCTGGCATCGTTGGCAGGAGACTTCAGGTCTGGAAGAACCTGGGGCTGAGGGATAATTGTGCATCTCTGTAGGCACCTGTGACCTGCCGAGCATCCCACTCAGGTTCCACTCAGAGAGCCCCTCCTTGCTGCAGATGTCTTGGGACCCATTTGCTGATCTCTTCCCTCTTCTCCTCCATAGCTGCGTCCACAGTGCCTGCGTGGAATCGGGAAGCTGCACGCGGCCACTGCTTGCTCACGCTGCCCATCTCAACTGCACCTCTGATGGCCCAAGGCACATGGCGTGCGCCGTTGCCTGTGAAAAGGGCTTTATCCTTCGCTCCAGCAATGGGAAGAGCCTGGGCTCCAAGCAGGTGAGTGCACCTGGCGGTAGGGACCTCGCTACCTGTTGGGCCAAGTGCTAGTGAAGAAAGGTTTAACAACCTCGAGCTGATTAGGGTGACGCCAGGACACCCTATTCTTCCAGCCCTGACATCCTCACCGCTCTTCCAACTAACCTCAGCCCAGGGGGGGTGCTACACCTCCACGCTGGTGGTGCTGCTCTGGAGACCACTCTCCTTCCCTCGCTGCAGTCCTACCTGCGCCAGTGTGGTGTTGCCTGCAGCCCACGGCTCTGCCGGACAGAAGGTCACTGCAGGGGATGTCCCAAGCGAGGGTGATGCACACCTGCAAAGGGAAAGGTAGACATTTCTGTTCTCTGGGAGAGTTACGCATCCCTGGGACGTTTTCTCTCTTAAAATTGAAGTTAGTGGCTCAGGAAAGAAATGAAGTCGTTGCAGAATGACTATATTTAGAGGCAGCTGACTGTGCCGAGAGGTTTTCTTTCTTTGAGGTGCATTGTAATTACACTGCCTATGCCAACAGGGCAGCACAGAGGTCACCATGAAAGAGTTCATCTCACTTTCCAGAGGACCTAGGGGATGTCTCACAAAAGCCAAAAGCCAGCATGGTTCTCAGCCGTTGACTGAGGAAACCTGGGACTGATCTGTTCCTGGGAGCTGAGCTGCCTCAGGTTTGGACAGTCACCTTGGCAGGGTCGTGGGCACAGTGTGTCCCATCCTTAGGTTGTCCCTAGAGGGGGAAAGGGAGTCTCTGGGGCTGACCTGGTCCTCGCACCAGCCCAGGTGAGAGCGTGAGCTCACACGGGATGGAGACAGGTGGTGAGATGAAGTTGCGGATGGAGAGATGGTGAGGGAGATGGAGATAGCACTCGTAATGCCTGGCAGGCAGGTTCCCTGTGTTACAGCCATCAGTATTTACCACAGGTGAGGTAGTAGCTGAAAAGTGCAGTGTGGCAGCTGGGGATGCACCCCTCGGCGCCTCGTCACCAGGGAGGTTATTAATTACACGGCCATATAGCTCTGCGGGCCAAGGGATGTGCAGGGAAACTAAACTGCTGCTGTTGTCCTCTGAAACGAAACTGCACAAAATTAATCTGCCTTGGGTGAGAGTTTTCCTGCATTTGGCAGCAAGGTGGGAAACTTGGGGCTGTCCCAGCAGATGGCAACTTGCAGGTGCCCTGCCTTCAGCCCCAGGTGATGTCACTGGTTTGGCTGCGTGACCCTACTCAACTTAAGGCATTCTGGGAAGCGCGCACAGCCCTCCTCCGAGCATCCTCTCCACCTGATTCAGCTGCACCGTGTTCCTGCCACACTCCAGAGCACCAGACTCAAACGCAGTGACGTCCTTCAGAGCCACCATGTCCAGGTTCAATCAAAATGTGTTGGCTGGGAGGGCAGTTTGAGTGGACGAGCAGCATTGTTGTACGCAGCCAGTGAAGGGGACATGAGGAACAGCTGACAGACACCTCTCTGGCCTGCAGCCCCTGTCTGAGGACTGCTGGGCTGGGGTCAGTGGTCTGGGAGCAGAAATCAAAGACCTGTTTGGTTGGAAGGGACCTTCAAAGATGATTTAGTTCAACTCCCCTGCCATGGGGGCATCTTTAATCAGACCCGCTTGCTCATGGCCCACCGACATCCCCCGTTCCGGTTTGATGAAGTTTCTGGCACGTGTTGATCATGTTTAGTGGTGGGATCAGCGGGTGTGGGGTTGTGACGCAGCTCCCCGGCTGTGGAGTGGGGCTGTGTAATTAGGATTTGTAAACGAGGTGACGTGAACTTGTGATCGCAGTGGGGTCTGTGGGCTGAAACATGACAGAACCGGTGCACTTAGGGGAAAACTCTCGACAGAGGAGCTGCCTGTCAGTGGCTGAAGTAAGACCTGAGCTTGTAGGGGAGAAAAAGGCAGTGGACAGAGCTGGGAATAATTTGCAGCTTAGGAATTTCAGCATATCTCGAGGGGTTTTCCTTTTTCTTCTAACGTGCTCTGGCACCACTCGGACAGTGTGAATGCAGCTGGCGTTTTCTGGAGGCAAATGGTTACGGATCAGGCATTAGAAGGTCTCTTGTACTGGTGGCTTGTGTGTTACCCCAAAGGCCCAAGCCCCACTGCTTTCATATCCTAAAACATCACCTTGTGAACAGGTAGGGGCTTCGTGACTCACTGTCCACTCGCAGGGGTCTGACAGAGCCTTCCTTTCTCCGCAGGAGGAGGTGGTGATGACGTGCAGCTCGGGACGGTGGGACAGGTCTGTGACTTGTGACCCTGTTGACTGCAGCGTCCCTGACCAGTCCCACGTGTACTACGCTGAGTTCTCCTGCCCCAAGGGGACCACTTACCTGAAGAGATGCTCCTTCTCCTGCATCCACCCAGCCAAGCTTCAAGGTATGGTCTGGAATGCTGAGTCCCTTTTTGGCGCCAAATTTCCATGCCTGTCCTAAGCTGTTCAAACAGAGCATCGCGACTTTGAATTTCTCTCTTTCCTGCCTTCTACCAGCTGGGTGGGCTCTCGAGACACCTCTGGAAATGGTGGGCATCCACCCTCCTCGAATGGGGACACCACAGCATGAGGATCATAGAATCCTAAGGTTGGAAGAGACCTCTGAGATCGAGTCCGACTGTACCTGTCCACTTACTAAGCCATGTCCCTAAGGAATTAATCTACCTGTCTTTCAAACCCCTCCAGGGATGAGGACTCCACCCCCTCCCTGGGCAGCTGTGCCAATCCCTGACCACCCTTTTAGAAAAGAAACTTTTCCTAATGTCTAGTCTAGGGGGATGTGCCCTCTGATTCCCACCCGCTGGCTGGCAGCCCTTATCTGTTGACCTCGGGGTGTAGAGGTGTCATCTCCTGATAGCTGGCAAGGTCTGGCCGGCTCCAGGATTATGTGGATGAGGGAGGAAGGCAGTGTGCAGGCAGCCAGCATGGACCCACGGAGAGGACTTCAGAGAGCCCAAAGAGGCTCGGTGGCTGTGGGAGAGCCTGTGGTTCAGGAGGCCTGAGGCTCTCTAAAGCTGAGGAGACTTATGCCCACAGCTGCAGAGCAGTCTGGGAGATGTTCACCACCCAGACACACAGCAGTCCCCCAGACATGCCATGGCCTGGCTTTCATTCTGCCGACTCCGTCAAGAGCCGCAGGAATGTTTTCAAGCCAAGTCGGAGAAAGAGAGCTACTGTTCCTGTCTATACAAGGCTGAGCTGGATGGGATTTCAGGGGTAATTGCCCTGACAGCTTCAAGCATTGGGACTTTATGTGAGTTTCCACCAGCGCCTTTGCTCTGAGCAATCACATACAACAAATCATTTTAATGGGTGCCCTATTTTATGGAGGCATTTATAGCCAAAACATATGAAAATCCTTTTTTTTTTTCTTTTTCTTTTTTTAAGGTTAAATCTAAGGAGCAAAAACTGCAGGGAGTTAAGGTCTCGTTTCATGACAGGAGGGATGCTGGTAGATCCCCGATGTGAGCTGATCAAAGGGTAGCATTTTGCACAAACCGATGCCCGTTGCCTTGGGTGGGTCAGCTGAGGGCAGGGGTTTAATCCAATCTCCCAGTCACAGCCACCTCTTGTCCCTGCTAAAGTCAACGGGAGGCTTGCCATGGGCTTCCTGGGTGGGGAGGCACCCCCTGCATGGAGCACCGTGAGTGGCTTCCAGTGGCTGGTGGTGCTGAGCCAAGGCTGCCAAGCCGCACGGATAAACTCGCAGAGGTCCGGCTTGGCTGAGCTGCCGATGCAGGGATGGACCTGATGGATGCTCTCCCTGAAGGCTCGCGTCCGTGCAGGCAGGCTCGAGGCTAATAAATGCTAAGAATAGGCAAGGAAAGGATGACATGGCTGCACGGCACTCAGAGGCGGGGGGTGGCCCTCGGCAGCGCTGGCCTGCCGGGAATGCAGGCACTGCGTGGAGGAATGGTCTTGTTCCTGCTCCAAGAGCAGTTGTAGGCAGAGCAGCAATCCCATAAAAAGAAAGCGATGCTCCAAGGGAGTGCGGAGCGGTCTGGCTGCACCAAGAACCTGCTGATCCAAACCCCTCAGGAGGAAGAGTCCCATTCACTCCAGTCCAGCTTTTTTTTCCCTGCTCAGCAGTTCGCAGTGAACTGTCCATCACCCACACCATGTGGTGATGCCGTCACGGACGCTTGCTGCAGGCACACAGAGATGTGTGGTTTCGGCCACCCATTAACCGGGTCCACCAAACCCCCTTTTCTCTAAAGGGGCCACAGAGAGCTGGGTTGTAGTACTCAACCCCAGCCATGAGTAACAGGACAGTCTGAATCCCCAGTCACACCAGTTAAGGCTCCCTGCTGGTATTTTCCAAGTTGCAGTGTGGCACAGGGGATCACAGCTGCTAAGAGAAGGGCAAGCGACAAAGAGCACCTGGGGGGAGCGGAGATGGACTGAGCTAAATAGAACAGGTGTCGTGCAGAAAGGCCCCCAGCCCACTGCAGGCTCTCCTGGGTGGGCAAGTTTAAGGGAAAGTTTTGGGGTGACCTGCAGAAGCAAGATCCTTCCTCAATTCCCTAGAAGGTTTCCCTTCCCTTCTTCTGTCTGCATTCAAGGAATTTGGTTTCTGCCCCTGCCTGGCCAACCATGCAATGGTGTCCGTGGTCTTTGTGTTTCTTGTTCCTTTGGCATCGGAACCCACTTTAACAAGAGGACTTTGCTGGGTGCTCTGAGCTTCCCTCAGCAAGACTCTATCCCCGGGTCAGCTGTAACGCACTGCCTCTCTTTTGGGGTCAGGAACAAACCAGTGGCTGACCTGCCTGGAAGATGGTCTCTGGTCGCTCCCTGAAGCCTACTGCAAGCTGGAGTGCGACGCGCCTCCCGCAGTGCCCAACGCCAAGCTCCTGGTCCCGCGGTGCCTGCAGGGCAACCACGATGTGGGCTCAGTCTGTCGCTACAAGTGCAAGCCTGGATACCACGTGGCCGAGAACGTAGCGGGCAAGCCTAAGAAGTAAGTCTGTGTTGGATCTGGTATCGCTATTTCCTTCTTCCTCTTTTGCCGACGTGAGCAAGGAGAGGTGACGATACGCTGACAGCCTCGAAGATTTGATGTGATAGGTCCAAGGCAAAGCAGCTTACTCTGGCCACGTAGATTTCTTGAGAAATGAGAGGTATTTCCTTAGTTTAGGTGAAAGCAGGTGGGAACAAGTTGCAATCTGCTGTTGCGTGCGTACGGTAAGTGCTTTAACTTAAAGCACGCAGCTTTTTCTGTGCACCTCAAAGTACTTGCCAGCTGCTGAAAACCAAGCATGTACAGAAGTGTTTGTGGACCTTGAGATAATTAGACGTAATAAGATGCTGGAAGATTCCTGGAGCTGCTGTCTTTCCTAAAAGTGATAAAACATAGATCGAGGCAGTGGGGGTTGTAATAATGAATGACTGGCTTTTGTCAGGGTTAACATTTCACCCCCTGCATGTCTTGGTTAAATTTAACCTCAAGCATTGACATTTCAATAGGAGACGATTTTGCCTGATGTTTCTGGGGAAAGATTCCTGGTGCTTGACAAGCCCTGTGCTCAGCCAGTATCGTGATGCTGGGGGGTAGAGCAGCATTTTGTCTGCGACGCCTCCAGCTGAAGTCCCCGTTGGGTACGGTCACTAAAGACTCCCTGGCACTGCCTGGGTCCTCCCCAGAGTCTTGATGCTAACTCAAATCAGGTAATTATGTGCTAATTGTTTAATGCCCCCTTTCAGTTTTAATTGGATGCAGACTTCATTTCTACTTTGCTCTGTGGTAGGGTTGTTGTGTGCTGGGAAGCAGTTGCCAAATTTCTTGCCTGGTAATGAAGGAAGTGGTTTCTGTAAACAGCTTTTCGCAGTGTTAGGAGAGCTTCTTGGGCCAAGGGGAGCCAAGCGAATTATGCTTATGGCTACAATCACATAGACTGCTTTGCAAACTGTGGAGCAGCTTGCGTGCCTGTGGCATTTCAAGCGCTGGACATGCGCTCAGATCAATGCAGCTTGAGAAGTCAGACCATCTCGGTCACGGTGCTGGTAAGGATGCCCTCTGGGAGTTCCTGAGGCTCCTCTCCTGTGGGTGTAACTTCCGTCTGGGTCTGAACAGCCTGTGAGACAAGCCAAGGGAAGTCATGCAAAGTGGTTTGCATTTTCACAGCAGTGTTCATTTGCCGTAGCATCTTCTCGTTTGCTGTTATCTTTGCTACTAATTTGCCTGACATCTTTGATGGTAAATTACGATCCTGTTGTGGTAAGCAAAAAAGGATAAGCAGAAACTTGATTGTTTTCTAATTATGCAGATTAACTGCTATGTGAGTGGCCTGATTCAAAGCAAAAGCCTTTCCTTGGAAGCGTAAATGCTGGTGTAACATCTCCTCTGGAGCCTTGCATGTATGTGCAGCACAAGCACAGAGCCTATGGCACGTGCAGTGAGCAGCAGCTACTGGCCAGTAAGCAGCCCAGTCCGTTGCTGGACTGCTGGATTTGGTGTTTTAACCCTGGCAGGCAGAGGATGGGAGCTGCCAGAGTGAGAGGTTGCTTTCTTTATTCAGACCAGGTTTGGAGAAAGCAAGTTGTTGGAGAAGGTGGTGGAGAGCTCTGCAAGGGGCCAGCACTGGTGGGGCGCGGGATGCTGTGGTGCCAGTGGGGGAGCAGAGCCTCAGCTGATGACTCAGACATCAGGGTTTTTGGGTCTTCTGAGGTCTTTCTGGGTTCAGCTAACTGAGTTCTTGATCTGTTGTTTCCTGTTGTCCATCAATCCAGCAAGCACCAGCCTTGATAAGGGATTTAGTGCTGAACGGGTGTTGATGGGCATAAGAAAGCAAGACTCTCTATCTGTACTAAATATTCGACAGGTGCACTGGACACTGAAGACTCCTCGTGCCTGCCAACTAGCCCAACCTTGGAAACATAGTCAGGCTCCCTTTGAGCTCTCCTAGCTCTAACCATCCTGCCTTTTTAGTGGGGAATGATGGAAGGAGTGTAACCCCCAGCTGGGCCTCCCAGCTACAGGGCTTTGACCACTCTCCAGAAGATGCAGAGGCATCTTTGGGTGTCTGTGGGTTCCCAAGGCATCAGCCCGCTCTGCTACTCTCATCTTCTCGCAGCACCTTGGTCATTTCCTTCAAGGGCTGCTTATAGGCTTGTACGGTGACTCTGGATCCCCATGAACACGGACAGTTAAGCTGTGAGTGAGCTGGAACCCAACACAGGGCTCAGGGTCACCTCCTGACCGGCTGCTTTTTTAATTAACATTCTGCAGTGCATTCCTCTCTCATGCACCTCGTAAAACACGTTGGGTGCTACAGCTGGACTGGGGATGCAACCCCTGGGGATTTTGCTCCTCGTGTGGCAGGGCTATGGTGCCAACCTTGAGCAAGCCTTGAGCCATGGCTAGGAACCAGCTGTCTCCGTTGAAGACGAGATGCTCTTGGACACAGATGCTCAGTTCTGTTTCCTTAGCTGAATTTTACTGCAGGGGCAGTAAGGTTACTTACAAGGCTCCGGCAATCTTAGTTGAAATTCATTTCCCGTAGCATAAGTGGAAGAGAAAAGGGATAAAGAAATCTGTTGTCTCCTAGAAGAATCTTTTATCTACTAACACGAGTGAGGAAAGGCCCTTCAGAAATCGCTGCTTGTCAACAAGGGATCCTCGAGGAAATGTTGATTGTGTAATCAAGATCCTGCCAGAGATTTGTTGCCTTTCTGCTGGCAGGATGATCTGACTGACAGCGCTGACATGAAGGGTAAATATGCTTTGACTCTTCCGAAAGGAAATCTGCTTTCAGCCTGGAGAGCCCGTGTAACAGCCTGGTTTCCAGCTGCCAAGCTATTTCACATCTAATCCCCCAAAACAATAACAAGGGGAATTTAACACATGCATTCACGCTCTGTGATGGGAGGTCTCTGGTTTTGGGCAGCATCTGTCCAACGGCAGCACCAGCCCAGCCACCTGGATTGCACAGAGAGGTGGATTGCCAAGGAGCGAGGTTTGGCACCATCCAGGGCTGCAGCATCGAAAAAAGCTGGTCTGAAAGTCAGAGGTCAGATACTTTGGGGAAAATGGGCATCACTCTGCAGGGGTGGCTGCTGTTGCTACCACCACAAAGTGACATCTGAAGCAGCTCTCCAACAGCAATCGCTAGGATATCCTTTAGAGGAGCAATCTAGTGCTGGGGGGATGCTCTCGGTTTGGGGACAAACAGGTCAGACCCTGCAGAACAGCTGTTTCACTTGCCCAATGTGGGGTTGGAACTGGATGATCTTTAAGGTCTCTTCCAACCCAAACCATTCCATGATTTTATGTGGGATGATTACTTGGAGAGAAGAGATTTTGAGGTCTCAAAGCTCCTTTTGCGAGGGGTTGAGCCTCTTCTGCTAGCTTGAGGGAGTGAAGCTAAGAACCAGGCACCCAGGTCCTTTTAGGCAGCTTTGCAAATCTCAGCCTACGTTTTGACCAGAGATCAGGAGAGCCATGAGACAGCCCAGCACCCTAACGAGCTTCTTCGGAAATGTCTGCCCCTTTTGAAGACTATGGAGATCACGAAAGAGAGCGAGGACACAGGAGAACACAGAGGAGAAAATAAACTGGAAGAAGGTCACAGCCTGGAGGCTGGAAACCTATGGGAAAGATTTGCAGCAGGCAAACAGGTCAGGCTAACCCAGGTGCATTGGGGTTTAACAGGGCACCAGGCCACTGTTCACTTGTAGGTGCAAAGGTGTGGGCTGCTCACTGCTTCTGCCCACGTCTGGCCCTTTCCAGATAAAAGGCAAACACTCCAGCAGCCGAGGGAGCCAAGCAGCCGGGATAGAAAACACAGGCTGTCAGCTGGACTCCCGTGTCACTTCCCCCTCTAAGGTCTGTGAGGAAGATTTACAGCCCAGGTTGCCCAGGCTGTGTGGAGCACAGCAGCAGAGGTCCTACCAAGCTGGTGGTGCTTGCTTTTGATTTACCAGCAAATCTCCCTGAATCTCTTCTGCTTCTTTTGAAGTTGTCAGTCTGCCCTGGGAGATGAGGCTCATTTGTCACCGTTCCTGTAGAGCAGACCCAGTTCCCCCAGACTGGCTGCCCCAGTACGTGGCTGGCTCCCGGTCAGGCTCCTGCATGCTCAGCTCCTGCAGGCAGGTGAGCACTCCTGCCTTCCCGTCAGACACAGCCCTCGCTGGCCTCGCACATCTCCCCTGCCTCCTCTACCAATTAGGCATCCTCTCACCCAGTTTGGGGGGGGAAGCTTTGACTCTGATTTTCCTGGCTTCCTTGTTAATCCTCAAGAAATGCTGTTAACCCACACCAGAAGAAGTTAGGGGGGGTGGAAATTTCAAGCTGCTATGAGGTTGTGTTCTTTCATACATACATTTTTATATGTGTATATATATATTTTTTAAAAAAGCTTCTCTCTTCCCTTCTTCGTGCCTTAATACAAACTGCTCACTCCATACGTGTGGCAGTGGTCCACACGCCACCTTCTGCCCTGGGGTCAGCCAGACCAGCCCTGTTTGAAGTTCCCTGGCTCGGATGCTGGGGATGGGTTGAGCAGGGCAGTTTCTCCCCTCAGGTGTAGGGAAAGGTGGGCGAGACTGTGCGTGGCGCCAGCCCCCACTGGGGTCAATCCAGAACCACATCAAGGCAAAGAGTTGATGAAGTGATGGGGCTCTGAGCCACAGAGCGCACCTGTGCAAACTGCAGCTCCTGCAGCACGTCCTCCCCAGGTCCTCCTGTGGCTCCCCGCTCCGATTCAGAGGAGCAACAGGGAGGTGCAGTGGCCGCATCAGTTCCCTGGCAGGAAGGGACAGCTCTCTGCAGGACAACTCTGCACAGCCAGCTCTTCACGGGGACCACGCTACGCAAGGGAGGGTTGTGATGAGGGGGTCCCTGTGCAGAGTTGTCCCATGGAGAGCTGGCTCTGGACACTTGTCCCAGACCCATCCGGCGGAGCAGTGAGAGGGAGCGCGGGGCTGAGATGCTCCTGGTTTGTAAAGCAGTTTGCTCTGCCCGGGGCATCGCTGTTGCAGTGAGGCTTGGCACCACCAGTTTGCTCTTGTTACCATAACACCACCAGCTTAGCTCCCGGCAATTCACCCCTTGCAAGTCCTGCAGCTGGATCACACCCGGCACGCCAGGTAATTCAGGAAGGGAAAAATGCTGCTTGAGCACCTGGACTCTAACACAGATTGGTACCTTTCTCGTGCATCTTCACTCACCTTTAAAGGTGGGCAAAGAAAAGTGTTCGAAAAGACCTGGGATTCTGGTTTCAGCCCATTCTTAATTTAACTTTCTTCACTGTTCAAACTTTCTACTGGGACGATTACAGCTGAAACCAGAAGCCCACGGTGGGATGCAGAATTATTTTTCCTCCCTGCCCTTCCAAAAGGGTATATATTGCAGTTTAGGGTAATTCAGGGTTTCTGCTCTTGGGGTGGTTTTGCAGCATTGCTTGCTGCTTAGGTGCCCACACCACGGCAACCTCTGCTCCTGGCATGGTCTGAAGGGAAGATTTGTGCACAGGTCTGGGCTGGGGGACCTGCCACATCCCGTTCCCCCCCCTCTGCCTGCATCCACATTACCTGCTGGAGCCTCTATTCAGCACAGCAGGAGTGCACTGGCTCCTTTATCCAACCTTCAGGAAAAGCAGATCCCTGGTTTCCGAAGGAAAAGGGGGAATCTCTAAGAGCTGTAAATATTTTTAAAAGATAAAAATGTTTCAAAACCCTCTCGTTTCGCATCCAGGAGTTCCCAGCAGGAATGTGACGGGGATGGCTACTGGCTCCCACCTCAGGTCTGGCAGTGGGGTGCAGATGGGGTCACCCTCACCGCTCCAGGCTGCGTGACCCCGCACTGTGTGTTGGGGGGTGGGGGCACGCAACGTCTGCTGCCACTCACAACAAGGGGCTATTTAGTGCCTCCCCCAGGGGTTTCTCTAACCCAGCCAAACCCCGCTCTGCATACCTGTGGCGTGGTACAAACTCCACAACGTGACACCTGGCGCCCTGCCCGCTGGCACCGGTGGCGTGAGAGGACAGGGGCAAGCAGCTGGAGGAGGCTGCCTGGTGAAGAAGGACGGTGGTGGAGGTGGAAGTCACATTAAGGGTGGAGCAATCAAGCAATCGGCATTGTCAAAGTCTGGGGTTACAGTGAGCTGTCCTCTCCTGGGACAGCAGCCCCCAGCCAGCCTGATGCCTCTGGGTAAAAGACGCGGTGTCGCTGTTGCTGGCCAGGGTAGGAGACTGAAAAGCGGGTGGGCTCCACTCCTGGACTTTTTCTTCCCTTTCTTTTCATTGTTTTTTTGGCAAGCAGTTTGTGCCTGGGCTCTTTTAGCAGCACAGGATGGTGTTGGTCTGCCGCCGCACGACAGCTCCTCGGCGAGAGCGGGATTGACAGTTCTGGCTGGAACACAAAGAGGAGCCTCCGGAGTAGCTGGGTGCAGGCCAGCAGGATTTACTGGTGGAGGCTCTCTCCACCCAGCAAAGTATGGAGCTGCTGGCAGGGGGACAAAGCAGCCCAGGACCCTCTCTGGGGCGCGGAGGAAGGGGTTAGGGGCTCCACGAGAGGCAGGGAGCAAAGGGGTGGGAAATGCAAGGAAAAAGTGGCCAGAGCTCCCAAATCAGTGCAACCCCCCAGCCAGGGGAAGGAAAAGTCCTGATTGAGTGTTGGTTGTCCCTCTAGGAGGATCAGCTCACGGTGAGGGGTGGGTTGGTGAAGGAAAGCCCCAAGCAAGGGGCTTGGTTGTGCTCCAGAAGAGATGTCTCCAGGCTGCTCCTGCCTCCGTGGGATGCTCGGTACAGCCAAGGTGGGGACTGTTTGCTGCAGCCCAGTTTGGTGTCTGTGTTTCCCCAGGAAGTTCCTGAAGGTTCAGTGCCTGGAAAGCGGGCAGTGGGAAGAAGGGCACTGCGTCCCCGTGGTGTGTGAGCCGCCCCCTCCTGTCTTTGAGGGCATGTACAACTGCACCCAGGGCTTCCAGCTGGACAGCCAGTGCGTCCTCAATTGCGAGCCGCAGGGTCAGCAGGTGAGTGACTTGAGAGGAAGGCAGAGATTGGCAAAGCATTGTACTTCAAAGCACCTGAAAACAGCAGGGCTCCCTCTGCCTGGCTGCGCAGAGGAGCCCCGCGGCAGCTTGGCCATCCCCGGGGCCACAAAACAACACTTGCTCTGCAAACCCAAAGCTTTTCTTGCTGGATACAGGCCATGGCACAGGGTGCACCACTGCCCGAGGATGCTATCCTGCTTCCTGGTGGCCCTTCCAAAAAGCATCGATCCTAAACAAGCCTGCTTGTCTTGAGCAAAACGGGTTGGAAAGCAGAAGTAGAGGATTTCCAGTGGGGTTTGGGAGCTCCTGCAAATGGGTTTGCCTGGGATGATGGGCAGCCTTGCTAACCAAGGGGCTTGCCTGGGGATGGAGGCTGCTGCCTGCCAGGCTCTTCCACCCAGGTTTCACATCCAACCTGCTGAAAAGGTCTTGTCAAAGGAACGCAGTCCACTCCCTCTGGTGGGATCAAGCAGCAGATGGAAAACGATTTGCTTTCTGGTCAGTAGTGCAAAGCGCACGGAGATCGGACGAGAAGGCTGTCACCTTCCAGAGCTTCCCTCTGGATTTCACTGGCAGGAGGGGAGTCCTTGCGTTTTGCTCCCGCTGGAGCGGGACAGCGGCCAGGCAGGGTGAGCCCTGCCACTACTGGTGGCAATGCTGACTGCTCTCCCTCTGCTTTGCAGGTTCCCATCGTCTGCACCAAGGAGGGCTTGTGGACAGAGGAGTTCAAACTGTGCGAGAACTTACGAGGCACCTGCCCAGCACCAACAGAGCTGAATTTTGTGGAGTACAAGTGTGAGCAGGGGCACGGCATAGGTGAGGGCAGACCAAAGCTAAACAGGAAACCAAACCTTATATTGACTCATCTCGCCCAGAGAGCTGAAGGCTGCAGCGACTCCTCTCCTTGTAACCAAATTCCTACTAAAGCTATGAAAAATGTCCTGTTTTCTTCTTTGTAAATACAGAGCCAGGGCTGGCTTTAGCCTTGTCTATGTCCTGGTTGTACTCAGAGGCAAGACTCAAAGCTAAAGCTGGCTCCAGGGTAAGCACTTCCCTTTTCAGAAGGAGCAGGGACTCGTGTCTAGCGCAAACTCAGTCCTTCGCAGTGATTTTCCTAATCTCTAACCCCAAATCCCTTCCACTCCTCAAGGTCTCTCCACTCGTTACTGCTACTGACAATTGCAGGGTGACTGTGGCAGGTCCTCTACAATCTTCTGTAACACTGAACTTTCAACAGATGAGGGACCACACCACCAGTTTCTTTCTCCAGGACTTGGTTGCTTTAGGCTTCCAGGAAAAGCTGCAGTGCTCAGAGACAGTCATTGCATCTCCTCTGGCATCTCGCCAGACAGGACACCCGAGCGAAGCCCGTATCGCTCCAAAGCAAACACATCAGTCATCCAGGTCTGACCAACGACAGCAGTGGCCCAGGTGGCCCAGAGGGCCAGTGGCACCTTGGTCTGTGTCAGACCCAGCGTGGCCAGCAGGAGCAGGGAGGGGATTGTGCCCCTGTGCTCAGCACTGGTGAGGCTGCACCTCGAGTGCTGGGGTCAGTTTGGGCCCCTCACTCCAAGAAGGACATTGAGGGGCTGGAGCGCGTCCAGAGAAGGGAACGAGGCTGGTGAGGGGCTGGAGAACAAGTCCTGCGAGGAGAGACTGAGGGACCTGGGGTTGTTTAGCCTGGAGAAGAGGAGGCTGAGGGGAGACCTCATCCCTGTCTACAACTGCCTGAAAGGAGGCTGTGACGGGGTGGGGGCTGGGCTCTGCTCACAAGTGACAGCGATGGGACAAGAGGAAATGGCCACAAGTTGTGCCAGGGGAGGTTTAGACTGGACATTAGGGAGAATTTCTTCCCTGAAAGGGTGGTCAGGGATTGGCACAGCTGCCCAGGGAGGGGGTGGAGTCGCCATCCCTGGAGGTGTTTAAAAGACAAATGGATGAGTTCCTTAGGGACAGGGTTTAGTGGGGAGACAGGCACGGCTGGACTCTGATCTCAGAGGTCTCTTCCAACCTGCTGAGCCTATGATTCTGTGAAACCAGGTTGAGGTGAGTGTGAGGGCAGGGCCTGCTGTGGTTAAGCTTTGGACAGGCCTGACCTGAGGCTGGAGCTGGGTCTGGAATCTGTTTTGTTTTCTAAGGTGGTTTTTGCAGCTTTTTTTCTTCCTAGGTCACGGGAAGGCAGTAAGAATTTAGCGTGGTAGAAAACTATGAAAGATTTTTTTCTAACAAGTCAACAAACATCCCATAGCATCCAGGTCAGACTTGTTTTCATGCTGGATCCCAGGTCCTGCCATTGGGACTTGATTCTGTCTCTTAGGGCGTGTTGGGTTTTCCCCTGGGGGAAGGAAATTGGCCACAGCTCCTGCAGAGTTTTGCATAATTCAGGATTTGTGGAAGGAATTGTCATCTTGGATTGGTAGGAAAAGGGTCTCCCCTGTCTCTACCCCCACCCTCAGTGAAGGAGCCCACATGTCTGGGTCTGGTGCCCCTCTGTAAAACATCACTGCCTGGTTGCTGTGAAGTCCTCCACGCTCTCTCTTGCCCCGCAGGTGCTGTGTGCACACCTTCCTGTATCATCCCTCCCAGCGACCCCGTCATACTGCCTGAAAACGTCACTGCTGAGACGATGGATCACCGCCTGCAGCCCACCAGAGTCCAGGTAAATGGGGAGGTGGTGGTGGGGGTGTTCTTCTAGCAGGGGTTCAAGCAGCAGGATTGAGCTCAGGGCTAGCTGGCCCTCTCCAAGGAGCTGCCCAGGCTCCATGCCCTACCTGCTGCTCCCCGTAACCAGGTTCCAGTGCCCAGGTTCTCCTCCTTCCCACCACTTCTTCCTCCTCTATGGAGGCTACTGCATAGCCTCCTGCTCTCCCGTACCAAGGTTCAGCATAAGCGATCAGCCCCCGAGCCAGCTTTCAAGGACTTGCAGGATACCGCGATGAATGAAGTTAAACGCAGGAATCCCACTGATTTTTCAGGACGCGTTGCGTGCCTAAACCTGCAAAGCTGCTGTTATTGTCGGCCAAAGTGCTGAGAGAGAAAAAGCCGTCCCTGGCACGGCATGAAACTTGGTCCCCGATTACCTGGCAGCAGAGAGGCAACCCCAGACAGGCATCTCGCTGCCAGGGAGGAGGCAGGGCACCGTCAGCTGGAAGGTGTCTCTGGCTGCCAGGACCCGCTGGCCAGCCGCTTGCCTCTGCTGCTGGAACAGAGCAGCCTTTCCCTCCCCATCTCTTACTCATTTTGTAGGCAAAACAGCTCAAATAGCTCAAATAGTTTGGATCCTCACGGCACGACTTTCCCAAAAAGCGACTCTGTCGGGGTAATATTTCTTAAAATAAAAATGAGATGCATAAGGAAGGAGGTGGAACAAAGAAAAGCAAACAATCTTCCCAGGAGCCAGCGCTCCCATCCAAACGCTTTCCCCTCCTCCTGGGAACCCGCAGGAGGCCCAGCATCGTGCCTGTGGATACTACTGTGTGTCGCCTTCAATCAGACCCGTGACGGATCGCTGCCGGGGGCTGAGGACGCCCGGGGCGTGTGGGATGGTTAAGCACGAGCCTTGGAAGGAGTCCTGGCCTTTGAGGGATCGCATGGCTTGGCCCATTGAGGTGGTGGCGTTCGGCTTCCCTTTTGCTGCCACTGTGGGTTCTCGTGCAAAGGAGGCATTTTGCAGAGGGGAGGTGGAGCGGGGGGAGGTGTTATTTTAAGATGCCGCGCTCCTCCTCGCCAGCAGCTCTCTCCTTGGACCATCTTGTTTTCGTCTCTCCCCTGCTCCTGCCTCTGCTCCCTGCTCTGCTTCTCCGAGGCTCCAACAGTTTGCCATTCCTGGGTGCTTCCAGGGTGATGGAGAAGACGGGGTGAAGCACACAGGGAGCCGCAGAGTCCACTTGGGGAGGGCACGGACCTGTTTTGCTTTCAGCTCTGATTCGTTGCATTCCACAGCCGAGCAGGTTTGTCCCTCTGCCTTTATTTCCCAGCCTGGAATACGAGTGTACCAACAGGAGTACGCTAAGGTGTCGTTCAAGTTGCACAATACCCTCGTACAAACACTCCAAGAGGGTTCAGCATGCAAACATCCTCCAGGCTGTGCAGGAATCTGGGAGCTCAGCCAGCACCCCCAGCCTCTACCCCATCCAACAGCGGCTCC
Source organism: Neomorphus geoffroyi (assembly GCA_033558235.1). Lineage (NCBI taxonomy): Eukaryota > Metazoa > Chordata > Aves > Cuculiformes > Neomorphidae > Neomorphus > Neomorphus geoffroyi. Next base: position 6,819,216 of record JAUMJM010000074.1, read on the forward strand.
CTCAGGACCTGCCCTCCCTGCACTGGCTGTCCAGGACCTTATCCTGCCCCTGCTCCGTCACGATCTCAACTAAGATGCGGCAGAAGGACCTGCAGCCAGGCTGCGCGGGCAGAGCTGCCCTGTCCCCAGCTGCTGTGCCACCCAGGGGTGCTGCAGCCAGGCTGCGTGCTGTGCCACCCAGGGGTGCTGCAGCCAGGCTGCGTGATGTGCCACCCAAGGGTGCTGCGGCCAGGCTGCCTGCTGTGCCACCCAGGGGTGCTGCAGCCAGGCTGCCTGCTGTGCCACCCAAGGGTGCTGCAGCCAGGCTGCGTGCCGCTCCCCATTGGGGACGGGAGGTTAGCAGAGAGCACACGTGCCCCTCTGTGCGGCTCCTGCGCTGCGAAGGGCATCCTAGGACACTTCCACAGCCCAGCTGTTGTTTTATGGGGCCTCAGATTTCAAAGTCTGCCTGAGCTTTACAAGGAGGAAATTGCATGTGCGGTGGGGCTTTTCTTCCCCCTGTGTAATCATGAGTGCTCCCCGCAAACCCCTGCTGAACGAGCAGGACTGCGCGTTCCAGCACGATGAAACCGAGCCCTTCGCATGTCGCTCTTGTGTCCAGTTGGCTGCAACGGGGAAGTTCGTGCCTCGTAAATACCAGCGATAACCTCAGCCCCACCAGTGAACGTGAGCTTGGTGTGTCTGCCTCAGGCCAGCGCTAGGGAGGTGAGTCCGCCCAGGACCTCAGGGCCTGAGCGAGGGGCAATGAGCTCATTGATGCAATCGCTGAGTGCTGACTGGCTGAGCTCCCACCCCCTATGAGAAAGAAGCTGGTAAATCCAGCACCACATGAAGAGGTGATGGTGACTCCTGTTGTAGCCCCGGGTGGCTTCTTCCCAGCAGCAACTTGTGGTCAAGTCAGCCACGGTGAGGTGGCACCTCCAGCCAAAGGCAGTTCTCTGGTGATCCCTGCCCTCTCCCTTTGTCCTCTCTCAGTTGTGTATCTGTGTGCATTTATACACACGCACACGCGTGTCTGTCCAGCCTCTGCCTTGAACAATGTGCCCTGGTGTGTGCGGGAACCACCTGCAGCTGCCTTGGGTTTGATGGTCTCCAATGGTTTTCCTGCTGGGCAGAGGTGCAGGGAGGGTCCTGGCAGTGCCGCTGCTGTTCTGCCCCGAGAGAAGCAATGCATTCTACCTGTAGAAAGCGTTGTTGGGTGTTGTCCTCCCGCTACCATCACGCCTAACAGCTCCTTTCTCCTTCCCCCCTCAGCATATTGTGTGCACGGGCAGGCTGCGGTGGCATCCAGACCCCTCCGTCATCCACTGCATCCAGTCGTGTGAGGTAAGGCTCCCCTTCCCCAAGCACAACGGGTACCAGGAGAGCTCCTGGTAATGAAGCCTCGCTCCAGTGCAAAGCTGGGTGGCTTTGTTCTGAGCTGGACTAGGGCTGGCTGAGCCTCGAGAGCAGAGCAAGCAGCCTTGGGTATGGTCCCCCACAGCCAGGGGAACAAGAGCTGCAGAATAACCCATTTCCTTCCTTGCCTGCTTCTTCTTGGCCAGCCCAGGAAGAATGTTCTAGCAAAAGGATTTCACTGGCAAGGGGTATCCCCAAAAAAAGCCTGTGCTGACTCCAAGCTTGAATATTTCCTTAACCAGAACCGCAGTTCTAGAGTAACGCAGGTCCAGAAAAGCCCTGCGTGACTCATGTGTCCAACCAAAACAACTAGGATTTCCAGCCTTGTACATGCAAAACAAACCGCTCCCGAAGAATCTGCAGACAAAGAATTCCTTGCAGAAATTGGTTAGCCACTCATTTTGCTTTGAATAATGACCAGGCAGGAGAAAATCATAGGCAGCCTGGAGTCAGTTCACAAAGGAAATTAAAAATAGGCAGTCTTTGTCAAGCACTACTTGTTATTATGATTGAGGATAAAAGAAAAAAGGAGGGGGGTGCTGATGGTGTATTTTGGAATGTTGTACGCTGAAAATTTGGGATTTTTACCAAAAAGGAAAATGTAAATGAAGTTTGTACCCCAAAAATAACTTTGGGTTTGGCTGATATTTTTTTTTTTTATGTGCTCATTTCAATTCAAATGATTGCTTTTGCTCACCAGTTCTGCCTAGCTCAGCTCTTTGTCCACTGAAGTGTGGGAGAAAGGGCGATGTTGCGGGGGGCAGCCTCCCCAGGAAGGAAACGTTATGGTGAACAGAAGGTGCAGCAAACCGGTGGCTGTGTTTTGTGTCCCTACTGCAAGGTGGTAAGGACGGCAAGCGCAGGGGAATGAGGTGCTGTGTGCTAGAGAGGTGTTTGGTGGATGAGTACCAGAGCTTAGAGGTGGATCCTTCGGCACTTCGGGGGCTCTAGGTCTTTCTAAACCACACCTGTTAGCTCAGCCCTGGGGAATGTATTTGAAGTAGGACGGGCTTGTGTGTAAAAGCAGTCCGGGTGGTTGCCGTGATCCTCTCTGTGGTTCTCCTGCTAACAAGGGAGACCTGCTCCTTGTGCTCCGTGGGAGTGGGTCCTTCCGAAAAGAAACAGATGGAGTATGAAGTGCTCCTTCTTCCCTTCCTCTGCAGCTCAGGTGAGAGAAAGCCATCACAGGTGTGAGGATGCTCCCTTAGGCTTAGGAGCACCAGGTCTATCCCAGCCTTTTCTTCTATTGGGCTCCTGCATCTCACCTTGGGTCTCTGTCTTCAGCAAGACATCCCACAGGGGATGATGAAAGATGACAGCTTGTGTGTGTGTGTGAGAGAGAGAGAGAAAAAGAGCTAAAGCCCAACCATCTGAAATCCCAGCATCTCACAGTAACAGTTACTGTCTTCTCATCAGCCACACAAACATGCTCGCGACCAGCAGGACCTCGTTCTGTTCCTGGATGCTTGTAACTCCCTTTTACTCTGTGAAAGCAATCCTAGAAGCAGTCTTAGCATGCAGGAGGCTAAGCAAGCCAAAATCTTGCAGTGTCCTACCAGAAGATGGAAAGTCCATGCTCTTCATTGCTCTTGTAGAATTTTTAATACCTTTTCTGCTTTCAATTAATCTTTCATCAGAAATGACCAAGCAGTACATACTCTTCCAGCTGAGGTCGCACCGAAACCCTGCACAAAGCTTCCTTGTACTGGAAATGTCTCTTTTGATAGAACCCAGGACTGTATTTGTTATTTCTGCAGTTGCATCAGTCTGGCAGCTCAGAGATATCTTGAGGTCAGCAAGTACACCCAGATCTTTCTCTGCCTCCTTTGTTTCCAACTGATGAGCTCCAAGAGAACAACAGACGTTTTACTATCGGTAAAATAGCCCCTCAGTTTTATAGAAGTGAATGTCATCCTGTTTCTCTCTCTAGTCCTTCAGGTCATCTAACTATTTGTCAGATATCCCGATGCTCCTCCATGGAACAATGCCTTCTACCTCGTTACCAATTTCATCAGCGCAGGCCTGTTTTTAAGGTCACAACCGCTCACTGTAATACTAATGAAGATTTGTCCTCAGGTTTTCTTTCACCCTGATGCTCCCCTTTTTGATACAGCACACATCCACCTCCTCCCTGTTCTCCTCCTCCCTCCTTACATACGTGCCTTTGATTATTCTTTTCATTGGGTTTTCTTCTGTGATGCTGCAGGTTGTTAAGATTGGACTGATAAGCCAAGTCTTCCTAGACAACTCTTTTTTAACGTGTGTTTTATGGTAGTCATTGTCTTGCCATAAAGAACAACTCTTTCCTAAAGTATCGCATTCAATGTTTTGCTCTGGGAGCTGCTGCTCGGCCCTGGGAAGAAGGGAGATGTTACCAGTCCCCTCATCAGACCATAGAAAATATCCTGAATGTTGCTTTCACCTTGTCTGTGCTGGCTTCCACCTTCATTCCGCTTCTTCTTCTTCTGCCTTCATCCCTGTGACCAAAAGCACTGAGTTCTTGAAGGCCATTTTGCTTTGGACTTGATGTCATGCGGGATATGAAACCATCAAACAGCAAGAGTCAGGTAGAGATGGAATACAACCTCTCATCTGTCCTTGCTGCGTGACTCACCGCCACACCTCCTTTTCTTGTTCTCCCCTTCATTTCCCTGCCTGAGAAATGTTCTGCCCCTGAAGAACACAGCCCCTGCTAGGTCTGATGTGGTTCTTAGTCCGAGGTTCCTCCTCATTTTGTAGTAATTCCTCGCTGGAGGCAGCTCCTGTAGGAACTTGGGTCTCTGCTCCACACTAGGCAGTGAAATGCTGTTCCACTGGACAGTACAGGTCACCGCAGGTCTGAGTCACCTCTTGGAGATGCTGTTGTCTCTCCACTGACTGTCAAGTGCATGTTGGATGAGGAAGCTTGCTCATCTGGATGCCTCAGCAAGGGGAACAACCCTATGTAAGAGAAACCCAGGCCACCTCACTGCTTGCCCCATCTCTCCCAGGTGGAGTCGCTTCAGGCTGGGGCATGGCCAACCTTCAACCTCCCGTGCCCCAGCTGGATCCCTGGCTCCCATTGGAAAGTTCAGGTCACCACGCAATGGTGTTGGAGGGATTCTCGCTCATCTTTACTGTACGCTGGCGGCGGATCAGCCTGCCTGCTTATCCTGCTCGCTCCTCTCCTCACCTCCCTTCTCTTTCCATTAATCTGGTCATCCATCTGCCTCCCGGTCTCTCACTGCACCTTGCCAAGTTCCCCATCCCCAGAGCGAGGAGGCACGTAGTTTGGCGAGGGAAGGAGGGATGCAAACCCTTCCAGGAGCCCGTCAGGAATACAAGTTAGCGCAGAGCGCGCATTGCGTCTCGAGGGCCAGCGGAACATCTTATCCCCTGCCATCAGTAGAAAAACAGATGGCAGCATTGGGTGGGGGGAAGGAGGAGGGAAAACCCCTCCTCCCTGTCGTCCCTGCCATGGTTTGGTGGAGACGGTAGTGTTCCTGGTGTTGTTCTCTGCTGCTGGGAAGGAAGGGTTTGCAGCACCTGGGGCTTCTCTCAAGCCATTCCAAGGTGACCAGCCCACAGCCATGCTCCTACCACGCTCAAGAGTAAATGAGGCTGTTGACTTTGGAGGAGGAGACAGCACTACAGTGAGCCAAACTCTCCCTTTGGACCGTTCCTGCTATGGTTCAAAACAATCCATGGCCAACATTGCCGGCTGTAGAGCGTCTCCTAGTCCACACACCTTACCAGTTCTGTACCCCTCTGTCTCCCACCGCAGAGGCTCCTCTTTTTACACATTGTGAGAAGATTGTCATAGAATGGTTTGGGTTGGAAGGGACCTCAAAGCCCATCCAGTTCCACCCCCTGCCACGGGCAGGGACACCTCCCACCAGACCAGGCTGATCAAGACCCCATCCAACGTGGCCTGGAACACCTCCAGGGATGGGGCAGCCACAGCTTCCCTGGACAACCTGGGCCAGGGACTCACCACCGTCATAATGAGGAATTTCTTCCTCATGTCCAATCTAAATCTTCCCCCTTCAAAATTAAAGCCTTTCCCCCTCATCCTGTCACTCCAGGCCCTTGGAAAGAGCCCCTCCCCAGCTTTCCTGCAGCCCTTTCTGTACTGGAGGCTGTTCTAAGATCTCCCCACAACCTTCTCTTCTCCAGGCTGAACAAGCCCAACTCTCCCAGCCTGTGTTCTTAGCAGAGGTGCTCCAGCCCTTGGATCATCTCCATGGTCTCCTCTTGACCTGCTCTAACAGTTCCATACCCTTCTTGTGTTAGACATACATTCTACAACATGCTGACCTCACCTTCAGCTCTGCTTCACCATTGTGTGTGGGTAGCAAAGGGTTAATTGCAAGGGATTTTAGGCAGCATGCTTTGGACAGACTACTCTGGTCTGGTAGGAGCTGGACAAGACCTACTACAGCTGTGGTTTGCCATGAAGGGTAGCAGTTCCTTCCTGATGTGACTCGGTGCCTTCTCTGGTTGAGGCTGGCTTTGCTCTGAGCAGCCCTGCCCACGCGCTGGGGGATGCAGGGACTTTAGCACGAGGTGAAGATGGGCCATATCAGAAAGCTGTCATGACTGGGAGTTTCTCAGGTCTTCCCCACGTGAGGACGAGGTCTCGCTGCTCTCCTGTGCGCTGCTGGCCATGTTACGGTGATCGTAGATCACCAAGCTGTTCCCTGTTCGTGGGTTTTCTGATGTGTCACTACGGAAGTTATGAGACAGGGATTGATGCGTACGTGCGGTTGTAAGTTGTTCTGGAGTGTCTCAATCCAACAGGTAGTCAAGAACCCTGATGGATCCTTGGCTCTTCCCACCAGTGTGCACAAACCCCTTGCTCAGCACCCCTGTGGCTTGTGTCCAGCACTTGTCAGCCAGAATTAACCCCTTTGAAGGCGTATGCAATAGGGACTGTGGGAAGTCTCATCTAAAATCAGGGTCCCACTGTGCTTTGAAGTGACAAGAGACACGATGTGACTCGCTCCCTGGGCAAAGCGCTGCGACCGCAGTGACTGCAAGCAGCTGTCCCTGCTCCTCACTGTTGGTGGGGCTGAGGCTCCTTGATCGTCCCTCCTCCCAGGCCCAGGGAGCTCGGGTTTTGTACCATGGCAAATCTTAGTGCAGGAAACCAGGCAGAAACATGATGCTGGTGGGATGCTCTGCTCTGGGAAAGAGATCCTAGGATCATAGAGTCATAAGGTTGGAAGAGACCTCCGAGATCATCGTCTTATGCTCTCCTGAAGCTTAGGGCAATGAGGACTTCAAGCACATCAGTTTCTCCAAGGAGGCTTTCTAGAGCATGGTCAGAACCTAAACCCACCCTCTTGTGAAGCTCACGTCATCATTATCTTACCTCTTGTCCCTGTGGGAGCATTTCATTACACCTTTATCCAGTCCACACTCGTTCTCTGCCATCTGGCTTTGAAAACGTGGAGAGGATCCTACTGGATGTGACTGCTGTTCTTGGAAGCAGGGAAGAGGCAGATCATGTGACTGCTATTCCTTCAGGACCCTCGGCAAAGCCGATGAGCCCACGTCATCCAGGTGGCAAAACAGGACTCAATGGGTTGCCTTAGATTCTGGCACATTCAAATTCTGGATTGCAGATGACACGTTGGCCTCCGCAACTCAAGAGGACGCAGTAGAATTGGAAAAAGCAATCAAAATGATTTAGGGGATGCCACAGCTGCTCTTCGAGGAGACCCTAAACCAGCTGGGACTCTTCAGTTTGGAGAGGAGAAGGCTGCTGGAGGTTTGCCAAGTCACAGAGGTGCTGGATAAGATGAATGTAGAACCGGGGAGCGCTCACCGAGACTGGCAAGGGGCTTGTTTGAAACACGTGAAGGAGACTATTTTCAGTGAGCACTGAACTCCAACTGGCTGCCGTGTGAGGCTGCAGGGGTGAGCAGTAACTTAAAGTTGGAAGCAGGATTAAACAGATCTAGTGGACACAAGGTCCAAAACCAGATACAGAAAGGACCAGGCAGGGCTTCCAGCACACCTAACTCAGCGTGTGGGAGCGCACGAGGGGCATGGACTGCAGGTGGTGGTCATTTCTGGATCAGACCTGGCCCAACAGAGCCCTTCATGCTGGGTAGGTGGAAGGCAAGATGGGCAGCTCTCGACTTACCTGCTGGGTACATTTTCATGCTGCTCTTGGCATGTGCTGTTGAGCGTAGAACATACTCTTTCAGGGGATGAGCCCAAAGAAATGTATTGCTCTTCCAAAAATCTCAGTTGAGGAACACTTTTCCTAAACTCCGAGAAGACCTCTGTCCCCTGCGCATGGGGAATGCGATTGTAGAAACCTCATTTTCTTAAAAGACAAAGCAAACAGGGAAACAAAACGATCCCACACCTGCACGGTGCAAGGACAGGCGCAGTTCCCCTGCCTGCAGGGACAGGCTTACAGAGCCCCCAAGACAGGGGCTTTTTGGCATGGGTAGCACCACAGCGTCCGGGCATCACATCCATGGCGGTGGAGACCCAAACAAGGGGAAGCAGCCTCGGCTCCCCCATCCCATGGCTGTGCTGGCTGGCCTGCACTTGGAATGCCCCAACCTATGGCTACTTCTCTCCAGCTCAGGTGCCATCCCTTCATCCCTGTCCACGTTCCACTTTCCCCTCTCTCAGCGGCCACAGTCGTGCAGCCGGTGACACAGACAGAGGGAATGGAAAGCCACTGAAAGCACCCGCTGAAATAAAAATCAATGACTCGCCTCCGATAATAAACAAACATCCCCAAGCGCAGCCCAGCCAACTGCTCTTCCAACACGCATATTCATTCCCCGTCATCCTTCGTACATTGTTTTTCTTTCTGTTTAAGATCTGTAACAAGAACTTGGCAGAAACCAGATACAAGTGGGTCAGGAGGCCCTTGTGGTTTTCAGGGCTTGTTTTCCATAACCCGTTCTATCCTGCAACATATTTTGCCCGAACGGCTTGGCAGGAGATCTAGTCCGTGGCAGCAGGCGAGCTGCTGGGGGCAGGATCGCAGGCTGGTGCTCGTGGCATGGGAAGTCCTGGCTCCTCTCGTGTGCACAGCAGTGGACCTTGGAATAGTGAACGCTCTGGACCCACCGCTGGGAACCGCTGTGCTTGCCAGAAGCACTGCTGACACACAGTGTCTTCTTGTGCTCCCCTCTGTTCTTTCCTGCTTCTGTTTTTCTTCTGTTAGCACCGAGATTAGGGTGCAAGAAGGATGAGGCTGAGGATCCTGCCATCAATAAATCCTGGACGGCAATGTTTTCTATGGAATGGTTTTATGGAAGAGAAGAGGTAGTGTTTCTCCACACCAGCTTGCCTTCCCTTTCTTTGCTCTTGTCCCTGTGGACTGTGCAAAGCCCTTTCCAGGTCACCGTCTGCTGAGACGTGGGGTCCCTGAGGAACAAGGCACAGAGCAGGACGAGCAACTGCTCAGTAGCCCAAAGTGCCACATGCTTCTACAGCAGAAGTGTGTCCAAACCAAATCCTGGCCTGGAAAACAGAAGCACTTTCAGACACCACGAAGGCAAGAACCTGCTCTCCCAGTGTTGCCACCTACAGCAGCACTGAGGCTGGAGACCAGCCAGTAATCTGACCTCTGCACTCTTCTTCCCCCTTCAGACACTGATCCTGTCCGAACTCAATCCAGACTGATTCAAACAGGGCCCAGATGTCTGCAGAAAACCCATGTCCAAAAGACCTCCTTCGTCCTGAAGAACACCTCGAGCTGCATACCATGACTGCTTGCCTTGGGCATGGCAGTGCAAGTGATGGCACATAGGCTGAAACCAGACAGCAGGATGCCGCCTCCCAGCCTGTCACCCCTTCCTTGGAACATTCCTTAGAGTATGTAGAGTACTTTCTCAAGCAACAAACCTCTGTTTTCTTAGTGAGGCCTGGGGAGAAGGGTGTTGGAGCTGGAGCGGATGTTCCTGAAGACCAGAGATGTGATGAAAGCAGACTGCACGCTGAGCTGATGAGTGAACGGCTTAGGGACACCAGCAAGCTTGTAAACAGCCAGCATTTCTCTGGTTTGCTTTCTATTTGTGTCTGAGGTGAGGGAGCAGGTCTATGATGTCTCCTAGCAATCCATCCTGAGGGCATGTGGCTCAAGGGAACAGTCACCGTGGCTCAAAAGTAGAGGAGCAGCTCAGGGAGCAGCAGCTAGGAGACACTGAAACAGTGGATGAAGTGCTGGGTTTGTAGGAATTTGTTTCTCTTTCCTTCAGGCTGCTTGGTCCCAGGTGCCTCTTGCCAAAGTTCTAGAGCTTTCTTCTCCTGAGAGGTGCTCACGCTGCCTCCCTCCCTCCCTGCGATGGGCCAGGTAGTGCTCATCGCAGCTCGGAATGGCGGAGGGCAGCAAGGCATCCCCAAAACCTTCTTGAGCAGAAGCCAGCCCCATTCCCTCTCTGTCCCTCTCTCTGTTTTTCAGAGCTGATTTCCTCCTTGCGTGCCGGAGCCTCAGGAAGGAGCGAGGGAAAGTGAATGAGCTTGGGGTGTTGGGGGGAGGGGGGGGGGAGGGAGAAAATACAAAAAAAAAATACTAAAAGGCACACTGCAACAGAGAGAGGGCCAAGAAAAATATTTAATCCAAACAATGAACATTGTCGTTTCCTCCCACAGTCTGCATTCCCAGTCAACTTCCCTGGGCAAGCAGGGCGAGCCAAGAATGGCCGGGCTCTCTGCCTCACCAGCGAGTGTGTGCAAGGGAAGGGATGTGTCCTGGGGACACTGCGCTGCGGCGTCGCTTTAACCAGCTCCTGCCACGTCTGCAGCTGAAGAGGCGGACAGCAGCACCTTCCCCGCTGGTTTCTGTAGGGAAGCAGTGTTTCGGAGCGATGCTGGAGTGATGCGGACAGGGATGGGAAGGGAAATTTCCAGGGATCCAGTCTGGGGTGGTAACTGCGTAGGGGCTGTCAGGGAACCAGACTTTTAACAAGGCTTTGGGTGCTCTTCCAGTCCTCCCAGAGCTTTCTGATCCATCTTGGCCAGTGACTGAGCTGGGAAGGAAGGAAGGAAAGGCATCCAGTGGAGAGAAGCTGCCCTCTGTCTATCCTTGGCCGAGGGCTGCTGCAGGCTCCGAGTGTTTTCCCTTCCCCACACACCCCCATCTGCCCCCGCCACCACGCGCAGGGGCTTTTTCCTGGGACATGGCTTTCCTTGCGCGTCTCAGACCCCCGAAGCTGCAGCCGTCTGCAGCCCTGGCGCAGCTCAAGGAGCACGTCCCGCGATTCTGCAGACTCTGGTTTGGAGTGAGGTCCCTCTGGCACCAGGTGGGCAGGGGTTTCCAGCTGTGCCAGGTGAGAGCCTGGCCCTGGCTGCCGCTGCTCTCTTGGTTCTGGATGCTGAGCACGCACCGACGCCTTTGGGGAGTTGCTCTCGAAGACCCTGCGAGGTGGCGGCTCCTGGAAGACCGCGTGCACGGAGAGGGGAGATGTTTCCCCAGCAGAAGTCTATCACCCAGCCCTGTCCCTGTCTCCCTGCCACGGCGTCTCCCTCTTGTCTCCTCCAGCTGATCTTTCCATCACCACTGACTCACCCATCACAAGGGCAGAGCTAACGCGGTGAAGCTGGCGCGCGAGGCGTGGGGCTGATAGCACGGCAGCTTTTCCAGGGCTGGTCTCTGCCTGTCTCCCCTGCAGAAATGATGGTTCCCTTATTCCTCTGGAGCCATAGCTGAGGTGAATGAAGACACCTGCACTTCCTCAGCTGCGGGGCCACAGCTGGTCATCTCGGCGTGCAAAGGGTCCAAGGTTGCTGCCCCAAGGGAACGACTAAAGGACAGCAAAATCCCTGCTTGATTTCGAAGCAGCGCAAAAGCAAACAAGCACCCTCCTTGGATGGGACCAGCACAGCTGCAAAGGCTGGGGGGAAACATTTTCCTTATTAAGCCTGGACCTGATCCCTTCAAACTGGGATCTGGGCTCTCTGTAGCTACGGACAGATTGAAATTGCAAGCACTTTCCATGCCAGTGGCAGCGCCGGAGAGCCCTTCGGCTCTTGGGTTACACAGTTGGCCAGGTGCGTACTGTGAATTCCTTTTTCATTTTTCCACCTTCCTCTGAAGCATCTGGAATGGGTCCTTGCCAAAAGCCAAGGTACCAGGCCTTCAGGTCTGCTCGACCAGAGCAAAACCTGCATTCCTGGGAAATAACGTTCATCAAGCGCCCACGACACAGCAGCCAAATACGTCGGATACTGATGGCATCTGTGATTTATTCTTCCTGCTCTGCCTTTCCCTTGCTCTGCCGCACCCTTTCATGCCCTTTTGCTGTGAATCAACCTACATCCCAGGTGGATTTGAAGAAAAGTGTGTGGGCACTGCTCAGCTCCCCCGTGGTGCCGGGGGCTCCCCATCGGGCAGGATGCCATCTCCACGGAGGGAGTCAGCCAGCTCGGCCCAGGAAACTCTGCAGGGATGGTGAGAAAGCACCATGCACACATGCTGCTCCCTGCACAGCATCTCCCAGCAGCCTCAAGAGAGAAGGTACCACCAAGCCCTGAGATGCTTCTGCCCGGGATGCAGTGGCATCTAAGCAGTCCTTTCTCACATCCTTCCTTTGCCTGCAATATTTTTCCCTCTCTTTTTTTTTTTTTTAAGCTTAATTTTTTCTCTTTTCATTTGTGCCTATTCCCAGCTTTGAGAGCGTGTGGTTTTTTAGCCTATTTAAATTGCCAAGCACTTGATTCGCGGTTACTATTTTTATGCTGGCAGTGCAGGGCTCTGGCCCAGCGGTGCCAGATGCTGCACCTCCACGTGCTACCACATGCCCTGCTAAAGCTCCTGTCTGAATAAACAAGGAGAATGGATGGCGTGAGTGGGGAAATTCGCTGACACAGCCCAGGTCACCGGCTGCCTTGGTGCGTGCTGCCTAGCTGAGCAGCTCCCTATCGCTTGCTCCGCATCTATGGACTTCACATGGCATGGTTGGTCTTTGATGTGTTGTTTTTTTCTTGCCAGCATCCTAAAAAAGAATCAAAGAATGGTTTGTGTTGGAAAGGACCTGAAAGCCCACCCAGTGCCACCCCCTGCCATGGGCAGGGACATCTCCCACTGGATCAGGGGGCTCCAAGCCCCATCCAACCTGGCCTTGAACACCTCCAGGGATGGGGCAGCCACCACTGCTCTGGGCAACCTGGGCCAGGGCCTCCCCACCCTCACAGCAAAACATTTCTTCCTAAATATCATTTTTTCCTCAAATATCATTGGGTATTTCTGCAAGTCACCCACACAGGCAAACCTCTCTTCTTCCACTGCTGGCATTGCTTTCTGCAGAACCACACGACTCAAACACAAGCTGAACAACTCTGTATGGAGTTCCCTCTCTCCCATCACCAGCTATCAGAACATTGCATTGTCCACGAGTCTTGCAAGACAAAAATAAGACCAATGCAAGTATGAGGGCACCTGTGCCCTCACAGGTGACCCACCAGCACCTTTGTTCTTTCTGCTTACAAAGACAAAACCAGCTGGAAATCCTTGACCAAGCAATGCAATGGGATTCACTGTGTTCTCCAGGTGCCGGGTGAGGAGCAGGGACAGCGGTCCCCAAACCCTGCGCCTGGCTCTCTTGAGCCTCCTGTCCAATTAGTCATTTTTTATTTTCCCCTCATATGTTTTTCCAATGTGATTTGGAGCATGAGTTGTTAAGTTTCCCCAACAGGTGTTGCCATAGGAGCCTCTATTTGTTTAGGGTGGGGTACGGGTTCCGGAGGGTTGAGAGGAGGGGGCAATTAGTCCTAATAGGTGTAGAGAGAAAGTGAGAGCCTCTCCTTCCCCATCCTGTCCCTGTCTCTTTCCTCCCCCCACCTTGCACACAAGATCTGGAAACCGTTTCAGACCTGTGCAGCCAGGATGGGAAACCCCCCCCCCATAATTGTATGGAAACGGCGGGTGTTTTTTTACCAGTGAGTCATGACATATGGCGCAAAGCTCAAGGAAAAACTCCACCACATGGAAGGCTGCAAAAGCAAATCACACCCAGAAGAGCTCTTCCCTGCCAGAGGCCCTGGCCAGTCCTCTGCCTGCATCCCTGCACTGGCTGGTCCCAGCATCCCTGAGCTGGTGCTCCCGGTGCTCAACGCTACCTCTTGGCTCAGACGCCTTCTTTGATCGCCATCATTTAAGACCCACTGATGCTTTTCAACGGAAGAGGAGTCTTAACCCTATCACCCTGGTGAAATTCCACCATGGTCTCCTCTGGATGTGTTTTGTGATGGCAATGATGGGAGACAAATCCCTTCTTGGTTTTGGGTGAGCTACCTAACCTGACTGTGCCTCAATTTCCCAGCTGTAGATGCACTCATTTTTCATCTCTTGTGAGATCTTCCAAGAAAATGCAATCTCTCTTTAGCTGCCTGGATTTGTCTTGGGGACTGTGGTACTGCTAGCTCAGACAGACGTGATGGTTTGCCGTAATCCCTCCTGCTGTTTCCTAAAGTGACATTGGGCCCATTTGTGTTCCTTGTGAGTCATGATGACAGGAAGCCACATCAGTTCCCTGGTTCTGGCATAGCTTTTCCATGTGAATTATTGGCATTATCACCAGCGTTGGCTTTGGCGCAGTGGATGCAGGGCTATAGCAGCGTGGTGGCATTTCTCAGCTGACCGTTACTCAGTTTAAGGGTGCTATAGGTGAGTGTCCATCAAAGGCTGGGTCGGGGTATTTTCTGAAGACCAGTTGTCATTTAGGGCCACCAGCCCATTTGGGGCTACCAGGAGCAAAAGAGAGGCTAGGTTTCTACCAGGAGACCTTCCCGATGACAGCAGTCCTCCTGGAGGTTGGCCATGGTTGCTGGGCCAGTAGCTACCATCACAGAGCCCGGAGCAGGAGCATTTCATTACTAATTACTCGGTTAATGAATGGCCTCTCCGTCCTGTTAGCACATTTCGTTGTTGCTTGGCAGTGCTGATGCGTATCTGTGATAAATAAACCTTGGCTGCAGATCATTCCCGACACTTCATCGCAGCTGCTTCACATGCACATTGTCTGGTTGCACCACTTGCGTAGCGTTGTTTCTCAGCCCTAGTTGGCTGCTTCTCAGCCCCAGTTGCTTGTGTCTCCCCTCTGATCAGATGGCTCATGTAACTAAACAGCAATAAAATGGATTTCTGAATGGCTGCTTGTGCCATTTAACACTTCTGCAGAGGAAGCCTACTCTGCCGCGATAGCTTTCTGTTTCCGCGTTAAAGCTGAATGAAGGCTTGTCGATGATGGAGCATCTCGACGATCTCAAAGGTCTTTTCCAACCTTACGATACTGTGATCCTGTGATCCGTCTGAGCTGCACCAATGAAGCTGGGCTCTGCAGGTCCCCACTTGTCAGGGCAGACCCGACGGTGCAGCAAAGGCCGCTGCACTGTGCCACACAAAGAGCCACCATCGTTTTGGCAATGCAAAATCCCCCACTACTCAACCATAGAGGGTGGGATTTGAGCTATGAAGAAGAGGAATGAAGAGGAAGACAGCTAAGACTGAAGCCAGAAGGTGGCTACACGGCAAACATTTCTGGTTATCAGTTGTCTGATGCCCTCTCTGCTCAATCTGGAGTTGGATTTTACCTGCAGGGACCCAGTGCTTAAGGAAGATCCCTTCTGTTTCTCCTAGCTGGCCACCAGATAAGTAGCTTTGTAGTCCAACCCGGCAAAGTGTGGTGGAGCCAAGTGTTGTGGACAGGGCTAGAGCCTCCAGTGCAGAGCCAGACTGAGAACGTTCTGGAAAAGGCACAGTTCTTGCAACCAAGCTTGGCTTGCCTTGAGTTACAAGCACTTCTGGGAGAGTCCTGACCTTGCCGAATCTTTCTTATAGTCCAAGGGAGAGAAAGAACCTGACTTCCTGAGATTGATGCTCTATCAGGATGCTCTACTGATCCCCTCAACAGCCTCTCTGTACTTAGCCGTCCAAGCCAGGTCACCAAGCTCAACTTCAGAGCCAAACTTTTTTGGAGGAAGGGTGTTGGAGAGAAAGGTTTGGCCATCTTCTTACAGAGCCCTGCCCCGGACGAGCAGATGAGGTGGTGAGCTCCCTCCTAGCTTGGAGTCCGTGGAGAAGCATTGAGTGGGATGGGGACTTGTAGCATCCAGGTTGAGGCCCTCTCTAGTGACGTGCATTGGCTTTCTCACTTCCTGACACAATTCCTTGATCTACAGCTGCCGCCCTCCGAGCTCCTCCATACACACCAGCCAGGATACCAGTCTTCTGGTGCCTTTTGGCTTTGAAGAGGGCGTTGTGTCTGCTGGAAATGGGCCTTGGTCCTCACCAGAGATGCACGGGGGCCCTGCTGAGGCCCCGGGACCTTTGCTTTTGGAGAGAACCTTCCTTTTCTGAACAACCCTTTCAGCAATGACTCTTTTCTCTGTCTAGCCTTTCCAAGCAGACGGCTGGTGCGACACCATCAACAACCGCGCGTACTGCCAGTATGACGGGGGTGACTGCTGCTCGTCCACGCTGTCCTCCAGGAAGGTAAGTGAGCACCCTCTGTGGCACCGGCCAGGATTTAGAACGAGGTGGTGACTGCTAGCCACGCTCTTCGGCTTTGCTGGCTGCGGAACCGAGCCTGCAGTGCAATTCTCCCACAAACTGAAAACAAACCCCTGCTTTTAAACCAAAGCCAGCTGAAGCTGATAGACGTCATCCCACTGATTACAGAGGGGTTTGAACCCAAGCCAGTGGGACTGAAAGCTCAGGCCAGCTCCTGCTGAGGTTCACGGGATTTCCTCTTGTTTTGGGTAATAACTCCCAAAGAAGTGACTTCCATAGGATGTAGTGGTGAGTTAGAAGTCACCTTGTTGTTTAATTGAGCGGTCTTGGGCGATTTTTTGGTATGGCCCATGGACATCTGCTATGGGCGGTCTCCCAGTTCTCCCTTCTAAGAGTTCTTCTCTTAGAGGGAGCAGCTTGGCACTGGGGTTGCACAGACCCTTCTTTGTCTCCCATCACAACCTCCCCTTCCACTTCACTTGCTATCCAGCACTCACAGCCTATCCTTCCCAAGAATATCCAACAGCAACACCCACAGGGCACGAGATAATTTCTTTCTGCAAAAATATGTGGATTTGGATCTTCTCATCTTTGTTGTGGAGCTTGAATCATTTTTCCTTTCATCACGCTTACACACACAGAGAAAAAGAAAACTAAAATCCTGGGAAGATCTGGTTGAGATAGGAGAGGAAAGGCTTTACACCCAAGTGATGAGTGAAGCCTCCACAGTGATAACGTGACATCTTGGAGCAAGGCAGGGCTCTCTGGAGGTCTGAGATATCTGGATCTCTGGCCAAAGTAAAGGATGGATTTACAGTGGATCACGGGGTGATTCAGTCCCACGGCTTTAAAGAGACCCAGCCTGAGCTCACATCCCCCACAGGTTCCAGCTCTCCCACGGCACAAGCCTCCAGCTCGTCTCTGTTAAGGCAGATGCAGGAATATGGCAAACGCCAAAAAGGTTCAGCCTTTTACTGGCCCAGGCTATAAAAATCCAAAGTGCTTCCACAATAACGAACCCTGCTGGCCCCGAGCCTGGTGTGTAGAAGACCACTGAAGGAAAGAGTTTTCTTATCTGCCATGGCCATGACTGGGCAACTGTCAACCAAGAGCCAGATGCTCTGCTGCCATCAGTTAAGGTGACATTAGCTTGCTCAGCCACACACAGCTGATGCGCCGAAAGCTATGTGAAATGAGCTTGATATTAAGAAAAAATTCTTCCCTGAAAGGGTGACTGACCATTGGAATGCGGTACCCAGGGAGGTGGTGGAGTCACCGTCCCTGGAGGTGTTTGAAGGAGATTGGATGAGGCACTTAGTGACATGATTTGGATGATGAGTAGGTGTAGGTGTTGGGTCATAGGTTGCACTCGATGATCTCAAAGGTCCTTTCCAACCTCAGAATACTGTGAGACTGTGAGCCTCTCTACCGCACATGGTGTCTCAAAGCAGCTCCGATTGTAGGCTACCCTACACGGACCCACTGAAGATTGTTCCTGCTCACACAGCCTCCAGCCTGCCTAGGTTTTCTTAATCCATAATGCACAAGAACTGTGTGCATATACTCTGGCTCCTACATCACGTAGTGTGGAGGCCAGCCCTGATAAGCTGCACAGTTGGTTCAGTTCCTCCAAGAAGTGTAGAAGACAAGGCTGTGCTATCTTCATGCTTCACTGAGCCTGGAAGGAGCCTGAAGGCTCCTTGAGCTTGAAGGACAGAATCATGGGCTCAGACACAAGGGGGCTTTCTAGCAGTAAAATTGAAAACTAGAGGTGTCTCACCACTACCAGCCGTAGTTCAAACCTCTCACATCCACCAGAAGAGACTTCTCCCCAGGGTTTGACATTTGGGGCACAAGACTCAAGCTGACCCTCGGTTGCAAAATTTGAAACACAAGTTAACAAAAAGGAAAATCATAAGAATGAAGCTCAGCCGGGGGCACTCCGTACCAGAGCTCATTTCCCAGCAAGCTCAGAGCTTGGCAGTCTCCACAATGACAACAACATGGGGTGCAACCCCCAGTGTCTGGCTGTCTGTGCCGGGGCGGAGATGGCTTGCAGAGGTGTTGGGGTGATGTGGCACCAGGGAGCTCAAAGCAGTGGTTTAACACCTCCCTTCGGTCCCCCCCAGGTGATCCCGTTTGCTGCTGACTGCGAGCAGGATGAATGCACGTGCCGCGACCCTGCGGCTGAGGAGAACCAGTAGCGGCACCACGAAGGGCCTCTCTCGGTCAGGCGAGCGCCAGAGGAGCGAAGGGGCAGCAACCGGGGCCGCTGGGGGACGGTGGGGCGCGAGGGGACAGCGGGTGTAAGGAAGAGCCGGACAGGGGATGGTGGCTGCTCACGGAGGGGACGGCTCGAGGCTACCGAGCAGCCGGCGGGAGGGCAGGTGTGTGGTGGTCTCCCCTCCCCATCGCTGCACCCTCCCGGACCCATCTGGGACTTAGGGGCCCGGTGCACGCTTGAAGGGCTCATCCAGTGGTCTAGCACCACCTTGGCCACGTGCTGGGCTGAGCCCCACGCTGGGAGCCCAGGCGCTGCCACAGACACTCGTCCTGGTCCAGCATCTGGGTGTCTGTCTGTCTGTGCTCTGGATTTTGTCACTATTCACCCCCTCTCTGCTGTACAGGCTTCTTTTAGCAAGGTCGAGGTAGTTGTGATCTCTCTGCAAATATTTAAACTTAATTATATATATATATATACATATATAATATATATATAAATATATATTATATTTTCTTTGCTCTTGATGAAGCTGAGAAAGGGTATCCTTTATCACACACTCATGCTGCTGTGAAGTACAAACCATTGGGAAAAATGCAGGTTGGGGCGGGAGGAGCAGGGAATTTCCCCTCCTTTGCTGAGAAGGAGCTGGAAGGAGGACAGAGAGAGAAGCTGAACTCCTAGGCCATGCCAGGAGAGAGCTCCCGGAGCAGGCAGCTCGGAGGTTGGGACCTCAAGGTGCTCTCAGCATCTTGCAGACGCCAAGTTTTTCCCTTGGGATTTATCAAGGGCTTTGCCTTGCCCTGTTTAGGGTCCTGGGTGAGGATTTTGAGGTCGAGAAGAAATGTTGTTGTGCCCCTACATCACCCTGGTGAGCACATCAGAGTCGGTGAGCACTGCTGACCCAAAGGGCACCACAGCCACCCATCACCCGTCATTTCAGAGCTCTCCGGGAAGGGTTACGTGTCAATGGGGGGGAATCACTGCGTGGTCAATAGGAGCAAAGAGTGCAACAGTCCCTCTCTGCTTCACCCACCTTGGCCACCCAACGAGGGAGGCCGTGGACAACCCAGAGTAGCTGTGTGATCTTCTGAACGAAGGATGGTGAGGTTGTCCTTCTTTTCTTTCCCCATATCTCCTTTCCAAATACGAGCTTCAACAGTGCTGTCAGCAGTTCTTGGAGGAGACCAGACCCTGTGGTGCAGGGAAAGACAGGACCCAAATGACCCATCGGGAGACTTTAAGCATCACCTTTCCCCACTGAGATTTTCCTGAGCCCACCACAGTGCACAGTCGCTCATCTTTCATGAGTCTTGCTCCTGCAGGCACTGAGTGAAAATCATCAGCCTCACTTCCAGCCCCTAAGAAGCCCAGCTGGAAACTTTGCCCCCCCAGTTGATTTCCAGAAGCTCAGCGTGGCAGCCTGGAGCCAGTCCCACCGAGGCGGTGGGTAGGGAAGACGCGTGGCTCCAGCTGGGGTTACCGCTGCTGGCTTTGTGCTGCAAAGAGACAGAGAAAAGGAACAGAAAGAGGAGAGCAGAGAAGGGACCACAGACCAGTAGCAGCTGGGCAGCCTTGGGTTTCTTGGGCCCAGCCTGGGGATGTTCCAGGGCACACCAAGGCTGCCCAGCTGCTTCCTCCCAGCATGTCCTGTGCCAGTGGAGCCAGGGTCCCAGGCAGGGTTTGTCCAGCGCAGGAGCGATGGAGAGAGGGTGACACAGTGTGGAGAGAATGGGGATTTTCAAGGCATCCTTTGGCTTTCGCTGGCTCCCTCCCAGTTCTTTTATCCAGGCATTTCCTAAAGTGAAGTTTGGCTGGAGAACAGCAGTAGGGGCAGAGGCACCTGGACATTCCATCAGTGCCGGCCTCCTCCAAGACCTTTCTAGATCCCAAGCGTCCCTATCAGCGTGACGGGGCACCTCCTGCCTGCCCTGGGAAGGGATGCTGAGAGGGGACCGTGGTCTTGCAGCAGAGCCACGCTGACATTCCTGTTCCCATACAGCACAGGTGACAACACCTGGGGTTTTCACCCAAATGCAGTCAGTTTGGCAGAGGATTGCATTATTTTTTTTTTGGACAGCAATCCATTTCTTTTCAATCAAAAACCCCCCAAACCTCAAAACAAACCCCAAACTAAGGAAAGGGGTGTTTTTTTAAAAAAAACCCTTTGAGACTCTTCTGGCCTCGATGTTCTCCAGAAGGTACAACGTGGGCAGCACATCCTGCTCCACCAGTGGAGAAAGGGGAAATGAAGGGGCCCTGGCACAGCAGGAACAGAGGCAGTGGGGATGGTGGGGACACAGGATGATGATGACACGCAGAGGGAGATGGGAGAATTTCAAATCCCAGCATCCTGCAATGCCAAACCCTTCCCTGCCTGGTGCATGAAAATCCTGGTCTCAGCTCACTAGTGAGGACGGGGAAGCGGTCCCTGCCCACGGGTAGAGGAACTGGGGCGAACCGGAGGCGCTGGCTTGGCTGACAGAGCTTTGTGCTTCTCATGAATGAATAGCTTCTACGTACCGAAATATTGTTCTTCTATAGCGACACTGAGCGGTTTTTGTCCCCTTTAGGGTTTTATTCACAACGAAGGCTGCTGCTATTTTTATTTTTTTGTATTTGATAATTATTTTTTATAAAAATCTATGAAAAATAAATAATCTTCTCATCCTCCACCTCTTTTGCCTCCTTGCTTCACCCAAGGCGGGGCTGGGCTGCGGGAGGGACGTGGTTTGGCTGCTCCCAGCACCCTTGATCCCACATAGCCTCCTCTAGCCCAGCCTAAAGACTCTCCCAGCACCGTCCCAGCCCAGGAGAGCTCCTTTGGGTTGGACACACCTTCCCCCCCGCTCTGATGCTCTCCCCACTCAAAGCTGCGGCTTTTGCTGTGCCTCCAGCTGCGAGAACACTTTTGTAGATGCTCTTCTGCTGGTTATGTCGCAAACTGGTCCCTTGCCGATCGCTTTTGATAGCTGACGCACCTTAAAGGCAGGGAAAATGCATGTGTGCGTTCCCATGCCACCTCGCTGGGGACGTGGAGCAGACCATGGCTCAGGGACACGGCATGTGCTACCCTGGCAGAAGAGTTAAAAACAAAGATAGTTTTAATATTGCTTAAAGATTTATGATTTTTTTTTTTTTAAGAAACCAGAAGAGCTTTATACATGTGGAGTGGAAATAAATACACTAAAAAAACTCTACACAAAATAGGTGGCCGTGGTGTCCCTGAAGCCAAGCTCCAACCTCCCTGTTGGCCAGTAGCGAGCTCAAGGCACCCATCTCCAGTTGCTTCAGTGCACCACTGGGACAGCTGGTGCCATAGTAACCGCTGAACTGTCTCCCGTGCACATCCCTAAATCCCACAAACATCCCTTGTCACCAAGGCAGGGACATCCACAAGGCCCTCGTGGGGTAGGACTTTGCTTAGAAGATGCCTCCAGCCGCCCCGCTCTGCGCATTCAGCTAAATCCGTGTTTCTGGTGCTCCGGGATGTGGGATTTGCAGCATTTGATGCAGCAATTCATCCCACCGGACCGTGCGGCAGCCACAGCCCCGCGTGCCCCCAGCCATACCTGGGGATTGCGTTCAGACCAGGGGCCCCTGGAGCACCTGGGTGAGGTCTGAAATACCCACCCACCTACACACACTGCCAGGCTGTCCTGGTGGCAGCACGAGGAGGGACAGCACGAGGCTGAGGGTCAGCACCTCCCTAGGAGGTTCTCCCTGTTGCAATTCCCAATTCCTGATGCTTCCTGGTTTTCCAGGTGGTGACACGTACGGAGTCACTGAGCCATGATGGTCCACAGCGGCCACAGCTGGTGTCACATCCATGACAGAGCCACCAGATGGTTGATTGGGAATACTGGTTTTACATGCTTTGGGGAAAGGGGATTACAGGGTTTGTCTTCTTCCCACAGTCACCTTTTCCACTATTCAGATTTTTTTTGGTGTCTTTTCTAAGACAGTTTCAACGGAACAAATAAAATGGCCCTGGACAACAAGTCAGGTTGGTTTCCAAGAGCAGAACAAGCAAACACGAATGGTGGCTAACACAATCCAGGCTGCATTTCTGATGGACCAGCTCCTTCCCCATCAGACAGGGGTGAGATGGTCCCTCAAGGAGCCCCTTTGCTGTTTCACAGGTTTGAAAAGGCCAAAGCTGTGCAAGGAGCTATTTCTCTTTCTTCCGCCATGCGTCTTGCTTGCAAGCGGTGGAGAACGTGAGTCATGGCTGAGCAAGCAGAAAGATTGGAAAGGACTGAAAAACACAAATGCCTGCAGTGGGTCGGGGGCTGCTGGACCCCAGGGGGCAATGCCAAGGCTATGGGAAAGCAATGGAATCCCAAATTTCTTCCTGCAGGGCTGATGGGAGCACGTGCAGGGCCCCGGGGAGAAGCAATGGGCTGAGAAAATGGAAGGAAAAGCCCCTAACATGGGCTGCTCGGTGTTGTCCTGGGAGTTGGGCAAGGAGGGAGAACTCGGGGACAAGGAGCTGCCCCAGTGTCCCTGGGGATGGTGGCTGGGATGCCCTTCCCATCACCGGCAATCGGAGCCACGTGGCCCTGACTGAAACAAGCTGAGGTGCTTGGGGTTTGTGTCGCTGCTGGAAGTAAGGCCCCACGAGCTCTTGGTCCTTCTGGATGCCTGATGCTGGAGCGGCTGGGGATGCCAGGCACAGGGGCGTGCGGGCTGGGCTGTCTCCAGTGCTGGCCCTTGCACCATGTCCAGGGGGTCAGGGCTAGCACGGAGGTGCCCAAAAGCCAATGGGGGTGTATTCCTGCTGGGGACAGTCAACTCATCCCGAGACTCCCTCCTTCTCATCTTTGGTTTCCTTTGTCATGTGTTTAAACCTCCCTCCCTCATGTCTTTAAACCCCACTCCCTCTTCTTGTAGCCATCTCTGGTGGCCCTGGCTCCACACCAGCCGCTCCTTCTTTTCTGGTCTTTGCACGGACTCTCTCAATACTCCCCAGAGGAGGAACAGCATCTCCTGATGACATCAGCTGTCCTCTCTGGAGCAAAGTCCCCCAGATCATGCACTTCCACTTGGTCTAGATTTGGTCCCATGAAGGACAGTGCATTTAAGAGGCTCCACAGCCCAAAGCAAACCAGGACCCACAGTTGTGGGGTTTGCATTTACATCAAAAAGGGCAGCTGACGACAGCAGTACCCAAGCGACGAGTTCTCTTCCCATCCTGTACCCTCCGTTCTGCCAAACAGAGCCTCAAAGCAAGAGTCCCCATGTCCCCAGATGAGGGGGACTTGGTTGAACAGGGTGGTGGCTCTTTCAGCAACACAAACTGGATTTGAAAGCTTTGTCAGCTTCTACGATGGAGACCACACAGCCAGTCACGAAGAAACAGGGCAGCCTCCAGGACCGCGTGGACACTGTGCCTTGTGTGCAGGCTCCAACACTGCCACGTCGTGCACGTTGAAGTGCAGCAGTTCCTGCTGGCACCTGCCTTCTGAGGCTGAACAGGGACCGTTGGCCACCAGCAACCCTTCCAATACGCACACACGTTACCAAACCCTTCCTAAATGGTGCTGGTTATGCATTCCTTACAGTCCACCCTTTGGGGGATGGCTTTCTCCAAACCCCCACCACTTGCAGATGACCCTCGAGGAGATTTTGCTCTGGCAAAGGTGTGAAGAGCCAACTGTGCCAAGAACTTGCACAGCAGAGACCGAGTGCCCCACTGCCTTATGGCCCCATTTCTCCTCCTCTTTCTTCTCCTCCTTGTTTCTTGTTCCTCAGCCACGGGTTATTGTGCAATGAGCCAGTGGCAGCCACAGCACTTAACTGCATGGAAAATAGCAGAAGGAAAGTAGTGGGTGTATTTTTAACTTATTTTCCTGCAATTTAGCAGTGGGAAAAGAAAAAAAAATTAAAAATCAAGTTGTTCCATGAGACTTTATGAAGTCTTCTTTCCTATGGATTCGTGTGCTACAGCCCCTAAATCCCCCCTCTCCTGTGCCCTCCCAGGCATCCTGTTTGCCTGCCTGTAGCAATCCCCAGCTCTCCCTGTCTCACACCCACCTTGCAGGGCAGGTGACAACGTACAGGAGGCTTGGCCAAGGGGCCAGCCCCTACAAGTGTTGCTGGCCCGAGCACTAGCCACAACTCTGCACTACACGTGACTTTTAAGGCACCCTTTGCAGCTCCCACCTCTCTTCAGGCATTGATTTTCACATCATTTGTAGGACGTTAACGATGGTCTTGATGCCGCTGATCCTGTCAAAAGGACCAGTGAGTTTTCAGAGCGTGGCTGCTCACCAGCCAGCACCATCCCATCCACTTTATATACTACAAAACTCAATGCCTAAATGTGTAGCCGCAGCTTTTCTCCCAAAACCTGAAGGTGCCTGCAGCCATCCGCACCTTCCCATGCCTGGCAGAGCAGGTAGGCACGGCGAAGCGCAGGACACGGCTCTGGCTGTGCGCTCTGTTTTGGGACTTGGCTAACCCAGTGGGCAGACAGGCTAATGCTAAACTTGTGTGAAGACGCACCCAAGCTCAACAGCCGAGAGTGTTTCATCTGCTACCAAAAGATGACATCAACTGGACCAAAGCTACAAACAAACACTCCAGCTTGCCAGAGCCACGGATTACTAACAGCTCCGTTTAATAGTCAGTTAAATTATCATCTGGAGTTTTACATAGTGTTACAATGATTTTTTTTTTGTCATCGTTGTTGTTGTTTAAAACCTTTTTTTTTTTAAGTAATCCAGAAGGGTTTTGTGTTTCTCGCCACACGGCTATCTCACCCTAAAGCACCCTACTTTCAATCTACAGTAGTAAAACGTCACATCAGAGTTTTAATAGAACATCAAGGAACATGAATTGTAGCCATCTTTGTAAAGAAAAGGACCAAACCATCTTTATATGTTAAATAACTCCACAACAAGTAAAAGGTAGTAATGCTATTACGGGGGTAGGGGTGCAGCAAAAAAAAAAAGAAAACGACCCAGAGGTTCATCTCAGGTGAATGATTGCTCATTAATTCATAATAAAAGAAGAAGAGAGGGCGGGGGGTGAGGGAGGTTGCAGAAATGGACGGTGTCTTCTCCAGCTTTTGTGACGTTGGCAGCATGAGAAGAACCAGGAGTCCGAGACAGAAAATACCGTGCAGCCCCACAGTAGGACCCTGCAGCAGAGACGGGACGGTGTTGGCTCTGCAGGGAAGGGCACACCTTGGGGCTTGACCACTGTTTCAGGTGAGCAAGGCCCATGGAACACATCTCAGTAAGGCCATGGTGCAGCCCCCCACCTCCAGTCTTGACCCCCTTGGCAGGATGCTGGCGCTTGGCTGACATGGGCACGATGGGTGCGGGTCTCTTCAACCAAGTAACAAGGGATGGAATGAGAGGAAATGGCCTCAAGTTGTGCCCGAGAAGGTTTAGATTGGATATTAGCAAAAATTTCTTTGCTGAAAGAGTAGTGAAGCACTGGGTGAAGTTGCCCAGGGAGGGGGTGGAGTCACCATTCCTGGAGGGGTTCAAAAGATGTGTAGATGTGGTGCTTTGGGAGGTGCTCTAGTGGACATGTTAGTATTGTGTTGATGGTTGGACTTTATGATCTTAGAGATCTTTTCCAACCTCAACAATTTTACCATTCTATGTGTTAAGAGAGGGATTTTTGCAAGAAAATCTAAATTTGGGCAAAATTCCGAGTTGCAAAGCCAGAGTGAGGAAATTGAGGAGGAAGCCTTCACAAAGCCAGGGTTGTTGTGAAAACAGCCCCTCAGATGTGCCTCGCTGGCGGGACCTGCTGGCGCGGCGGGTGTGGCAACACCAAGGGGAACCCAGCCCCACCAGCAGACTGCACGGTCCCTCGTGGGTTGGAGATGCCGAGTCTCATCCAGTTGTGCAAGGGTGCTGCTGAAGGACATAGGAGTGGTGGCTTTCCCCTTGCCCTCCAGGGTGGTCCCTCTCCCAGCTCGTCGGGAAGCTGAGCCCGAGGGAGCAGAGCCTGGCCCGGCCGGCTGATGCTACTGCAGGGTCTTGGTTGACCACACAAGGGCTTTGAAAGGAGAACGCAGAAGCAGAAGAGAAACATCTGCAGAGCCCCAGCACAAATCTTAGGGCTGAAGGAAAAAGTAACCTAGGCAGGTGCGAACGCACGGGGCGTCCAGGGTTTTCCTGGCAGCGTCGTGGTGAGCAGCTGGCAGCCTGCACCGCTCCCGTCCCTGCTGCTGCACCTCGTAAGCAATAAAAGAGAGGAGCCTGCTACCCAAAGGGAAACAGTCTGCATTTCATATAAAGGCCACGTAAGCGGTATTTCTTGGCGAGCAACCAACTGGCATCCAGGCCAGAGCAGCCTTTGTTCAAGTATCCCTCTGAGGCGTTGAGTGGAGGTGCCCTTTGCCCAACCCTGGACAGCTGCCCGGATGGAAGTTAAAAGTTGTTTCAGCATCTGCTGGGAGAAGCAAGAGGATAAACCAAAGTGTCTTGGCCAAGATTGTCAGTGGCTGAAAGAAAAAGGAGTGACAGCTTAGTACGGATCACCTGCCCGCGTATATCTGCGCATGGAGATGGCGCCGGTCTTGCCTGGAGTCCCAAGCCATCAGCAGCATCAGGCACATCAAAATACAAGGAGAAAAACATGAGAAGAAGCCAAAAGGATGCAGTAGACTTCCTTCTTGCAAAGAACAGGCGTTTGCCCGATGACGCCTGCCAGACACATTCATTACAGAAACTACACTGGGATGCCCAGGTAACACTGACTGCTGGTGGCTGCTCTCGGCAGCTCCTTAGTCCGGGCCAGGTACTCCTGGGTGAGAGGTCTCCATACAAGAAGAGAAGAGCAAAGCACTATATGGTCCTGCAGGAAGATAATGATTGTTGTTGAGGAAATACTGCGATGCAGCGCTGCGGGCTGTGACCAGCTGTGGACCACAGCCACCTCCTTCTCAGCACCGCACAAATATTCGAGCCATGTCCTTGGCAGGTAGCAGGAGGAATGAGGCAGAAAATCGTAAGGGACAGGCTGAAGATTGCTCCTGCCAAGACTGAAAAAAATGAAAAGGAAATTTCTCTCTGAAGAGGCATCGTAAAAATCCCACTGTAGGGTTCCTGGCTTGTCCAGATCAAGAGGGCACAGCTGGCA
Source organism: Neomorphus geoffroyi (assembly GCA_033558235.1). NCBI lineage: Eukaryota > Metazoa > Chordata > Aves > Cuculiformes > Neomorphidae > Neomorphus > Neomorphus geoffroyi. The sequence goes on from JAUMJM010000074.1 coordinate 6,846,404, forward strand.
GGTCCAGAGATGCTTCATCTGCAAACCAGGTTGGAAGCTGAAGTTAAAAGGAAGCTGCTTTCTGCCTCCAGTGCTGTCAGTGGTAGAAGGGTTTGGGAGAACAATTTGCTCCGAACCAAACCCAACGTCCCGGGACAACCCCAGTTCTCCGGTTTTGAAATAAAAGTCACCAGTGAGAGCCGCATGTTGTGAGCCTGAACATGGGAAAGCAACACCACCAGAAGCCTGCCCACCACCCGTGCCACCGAGCCCTCTCTGGGGCCAGGACCTCCGGGACCATCCTGCACTGCCACGTTGAGGTGCGTTATGCCCTGCTCCTCGTGCAGAGCCTGGGCTGCGCCACAGCTACAGGGCAGCTGGTGCAGGAGGCAACCTCAGCCGTGCTGTCTGGGTGCTGCTGAGGCTGAGGCTCTCCTGAGCACTAGTTTGACTCTGCTTCAAAGTCTTTAGTATGGCAGGTGGAAAAAAAACATGGATGAGATTTTTAAGTCGACTTCCTAGGAATGTGGTCGCACTAGAAAGTTCATGATGTCCATCTGACCACTGGCTCTGAGGCCAAGCTGCCTTTGCTCTGGAGGACTCTTGGAGCAGACGTGGGCTCTGATCAAGACAGAACAACATGAGGAGATGGGTTCACCAGCTCCCCTCTCTGCTCACCCCAGCTGGTGACACCACACCAGCCCTGCCCTGCAGTGGCACCATGGCTCAGCCAAGTCTCACCCAGATCTCGTGCTTTACAATTGCAAACACCCCCTCCCCCCCAATCCTTTTGGCTGCCTAGTGGCTGTTTTGGTTAGCCATGACCATTAGCATCTCAACTTGCAAGCCCTGTCTCCATTTTCCCGACTCTGCATCTCCCTTCCTGGCTGTGCCATCGTGGTTCTCCCTTGACTGCTACCCCATCCTCGGGGACAGTCCCCACAGCCAGGGCAGGGATGGGGCAGGAGGAGAGAGGTGGTGCCCTCCCAGCCTGTCCTCTCCACTGACGCTGAGGAACCTCTCGGCAAAAGGAATAAGACAAAACCAAGAAAACTGGGTCCCACAAGACTTCTAACTAGAAAGGCTTTTGGCCAAGTCAAAGAAGAAACTAATACTCAGTGAATCCAGCACGGGGCAGCCGATATTTCTTCCCGGTCCAAATTTTTGCCTCCAGAAACATCAGCAATACCCTCCCCCCCCCGTGGGTCCATGTATAAAACCCTCACAAACGCCCATGGGAAGGGCCAGCGTGAGAGCGGGCACCCGCAACCCTCAGTAGTCCTTGTCACCATAGTCATTGTAAAGGACGCTCAGCGTCTGCTCCTCGCACGTCTTCTTGAGGTCCCGGCTGAGCTCCGACCAGTCGAGCCCGTAGGGCTTGATCTCGCTGTAGCGGCAGGCGAGGTACTTGAGGGATGAGCGCTGGAGGCTGATCTTGGGCTCTTGCAGGAGGCCGTTGCACCAGCTGCTGAGGTCCCCCAGCTGCGAGAGGATGAGGCCAGCCTTCCTGCAGCGAGGGCAGGCAAGGGGAGATGCCGGGGGGATGGACAGCGAGGGGGCAGCGGGGGCGATGGAGACAACATGGGAGAATGGCGGGAAGGGCAGGAGGAGCGTATGAGGAGAGAAGAGCAAAGACGGTTAAAGACACCACGGGACCTCCTGGAGGGAGAAGAGATAACGCAAGAGTCAGGCAGCGTGGACAGCAGGTGAGTAGAGCCTGACACTGCCAAGATGAGGAGAGACACTCCCACCCTGGCCAGAGATGCCCATCCCACCACAGCGATGCTGAACCTGCTGCACTGGTCTTGGGATTCACCTTACGCTTTCCCACCCTATCTCTCCTTCTTCTTCCACTCCACGTCATCCCCACAACAAGGCCAGGTTTGCTGAGGGTTTCGTGAGGTGCAGCCATAGGTGCAGCTCTGAAAACTCCAGCACCCCTTGGGATGGACATCAACGACTCAAATAGCATCACCAGTCATGGCTGCAGCTACCGGACTCCAACTGTAACAGGGTGGGCAAGTGGGAGACAGCAGCACTGCAGGCAGGGGGGAGAAAGGCTAAAATGTGTGAGGCATGACCTGTGTGGCCAGCTCACAGCCGTGTCACCACGTGTGTCCTCTCCACGAAGTGCGTGTTTGGGAAGCACGCTGGCCACTCATAGCTTGGTGTAGAACACCTCTAGTGACATGGCAGAAAGGGCAGGGAAAAAGGCAGGTGTGCCAGGAACACCGCTGCTTGTTGAGGAGGATGTGATGGAGAAGAAATGCACAGGGTTAGGAGCCATTACGCTGGGACATCACCGAGCGTGAAGGAGACTTGGGAAAAAAAAACCACTCCAAATATCATGCCTGGCTCGTGGGGGTCTGTATGGAAGGTTGAGGGTGACATAAAAATTCTGATCCTCAAAAGATGCAATATCACAAGATGTAAGTACGAGGAATGCCACTCCTGGTACGTGACCTGTAATGCTTAGTAACAGTTTAGGAAACGTCCTCCAGGACAGCGTGCAGACTGGAAGGATTACAGTGAGGCATAAAACATGAGTTTGATTCAGGAAGCTCTGAAAGAGCAGGGGATGTGGTGGAGCTCCCCAGTTCTTTGCATGTGCACTTTGCATCTTCAAATTGCAGCAAAGAAAACAAGCAAAGGCAGGTCATGGCAGCAGCGCTTCATGAAGAGCTGCAACCCAGCCAAGGAGTCCAGGAGAGAAGGTCGGTGTCAGGAAAGCAGATCCAGGAGGACTCCATCTTCCGCAGAAGACAGACAGGCAGCACCCTTAAGGCAACACAGCGTCCGTGTGGGCTTGCTCTGCTAGCAAGAAAGTGCTAAATTGCCACCCTCTCACATTGGATGAGATACTGGAAGAGCGCAGAGGATCCTGGCCAAATATGACCTAAATGATGTTCTCTTCACATTTTTCCTCATAAAATTGTGCTTCTAACGCTTTTATCAAGAAAAACAGTTTGTTCAGATAAAACACATTATGCACTCTGGGGAATGGCCAGGGAATCTGGTAAGTGTGGAGGTAATGGACTCAAATGAAGTGTCTCGAAGGTGAGTATCACATGTGCCTGGAAACCCAGACAAAAGTGTAAGTGTCTCAAAAGCTGTGACAGGTTTCCTAGCCAGCTTCAAGGTCAGTTGGTGAGTTAGGATAGACAGAGAAGATACATCCCCTCGGTAGATTCAACTCAGCATCTGTTCAGCACAGAACAGGCAGCAGAGGCACAAATCACGACGCTAGGGGAAAAAAACAACCTTCTTTGTCATGTTCTTGCTTGGATAAGTGGGGGTTACACGTGGAGCACATGGCTGTGTTATGGCTGGCCCAAGTGTACAGTCCATGAAAGAACACCCAGAGCCCTTCCACACCTTTCTCTACGAGAGGCACCTCACAGGAGAGCTGCTCGGAGAGGAATTAATTCACCCCAGGCCCAGCCAGAGCCAAACTTGGTTCTTCTGGAGAGGAAACCCTTAAGAGGTCCATCACCGAGGCAGCTGCAGCTCCAAGGGACCAGTCTGGAGCCATGGAGAGATTCTCCAGCTCTACAGCCACGCAACACTCGCAGCCCCGAGGCTCCCATCCAGCACACAGAAGAGAGGCGAAGGGGCTCAGCATGGTGCCGACTCTGGACATGGCCACTCAAGTTGGCCAGGCCTTCCAGCCGCGACAAGGCAGCCGAACTCTCAGTTCTCTTGATCCCCACATCTAGACACACAGGCAAGGTGTCTCAGCTGCCTCTCTTCCTCCAGCATCACAGGTACCCTAACAGGAGCATTGAATGTGATCCCACCAATGTTGGCTCAAAGCCCGTAGACGCCACCAGGCTTTGCATCAAATTCCGCTTTCACTTACTCCTTGCTAGAAGATGACTTGCCTTTCCCTCAATTTCTTCTCCTGACGCAAAGTCCAGGGCCCTCGGCAGCCCTTCTCACACTGGGAGGGAGCGACTCACTTTCGTAACCCCATCTGCACGCACCCTCATTTCCTTTGGCGCAGCGGCCAGCGCTGCCGAGAAGGGAGTGAGCGCGCCCCGAACGAGCAGAGCCGGGAGGCGGCACAGCCGCGTGGAGGAGGAGGGACACGGTAGAGTCAGTCGCGTGGGTCCACATCCAGGACTTCAAAGGAGCATCAGCAACAGTCAAACAAACACTCTGTCTGCTGACTAAATAATGTCATCTGCAAGTGATTTGTCCTGTCACCACCAGTCTGGATGCTTCGCCCTCGCAGACGATCAAACAGGAGGCCCGCTTCCCAAGATTTGTCATCACCAGAACCCACTGCAGCTGCCTCAACATCTCTTTCCAAGTAGCGCGAGCTGCAAACACTTCATCAACGACTTGCGTCATCCCATCCTAAGTGCTCCAGCATTTCCAGAGGGTGGAATTAACCCTCTGGCTCACAGATTCACACGGTAACTGGTAACATTTGGGCAATTTGGTGGCATTTCTGGCTGCTCGATGCCAACGCACCCCATGGTGCTGGCTGTTCCTTGGTCTCCTCACTGAGGCAGCGAGCAGCGACGGCAAAGCTCAGCCTCGGTGACGGCAGTGGCTGTGTGATGACTCCAGTCTGTCACGTAGGGAATTTCGTGCGCTCCTCACGCAAACCATCACAACAGATGTCAGATGGTCTGTGTGAACTGGGTGTGGATTTCACATCTGGAAACGGAGACAGAGCAGCATCACCACAGCTGGGCTCGAGACAAAGATGAGATGTTAAGTCCAAGACTGTTGGTTCCAATTGATGACTTGGGAATGAAGCAACACTGGGCAGAGGAGCTGGTGGGAGCCTCAGCCTTAACAAGACTCCATGTGCTGGGATGTGGCTACTGAGCTCTGAGGATGTGCCTCACAGTGTCCACATTTCTTAGAACATAAATGGGAAAGGGAGAAGAGGAGAGCCTCCAGCTTTGCTCCAGAGAGTGGAGGATCTCTTAGGAGTTTCCCACCAAAGCTGAACAAGGAGACACGCCTAGGACACTACGCACAGGAGAGAGCCAACAGCTAAATGCTGAGTCTTCCTGACCACCTAGCAGAGGTTTGGAGGACAGAGGAGGTATGCAGAGGACATCCAGTTCTCTGCAGGAAATCCACAAGTGATCATCTGGAGAAGCAGGACTGGAACACAGGTAGTGGCGAGACCAGCAAAAAGAGGCGTGGGGCAGGGGGTAAGGTGAAGGTCATGCATTTCACAGATAGGAGCTGTTGCTGATGTACATTTGAAGTAATTCTGATTTCTGGATGGGCTCAAGGCTCTGGTTCTTTGAAGGCCAGATGCTATGAAACACCACTGCAGCCCACACGATCTCCCAGTCTAGCTTGCTAAACTGACGGGAAACATCCACGTTACTGGGAAACCGTGCAGACAAAAGCAGATGTTGAAGGACATGGGGAGAAGGGAACATCTGGCTGCCTCCACAAGGCCAGGACACAAGGCATCCCATCCCCAGGCTGCGTGAGAAATGGCCCGGAGGAGCCCAGGGAGATGACATGGTGCTCACTCAGACATGAGGAGACTGAGCCAGGAGGAGCTCAGGGCAACCTCCCCGCAAACCTGTTGCGGCAGCTCAGCACTACCCGGGCACCAAAATTATTCATGTTCCTGATATCACCCCACACAACCACAGACATGGATCAAAAGGGAGGGAACACGTGTAATTCAGACCCAACGTCAACCCACTGCCTGCTTTGGACCACAGGTGACAGTGGGCTCAAGGCAAAGAGCCTGACCTTGACACGGCCCAGCACACCTACATGTGTTTGCACGCACCTCACCCAGCAGCTTTCGCAACCAAGCTCTTCTGTGTCACCTTCTCCAGCAGACATGAAGATACAACCACCTTCTTGCACCTTCTTCCTTTGGCCAATGCCAGAGGCCCTTCTCCAGCAACACACTCCAACCACATTCCCTCCTTTCTCACCAGCAACAACCTCCATTCCTCAAAGGTGCATTTTTTTTCCAAGACCTTCTGCCTTTTTGCCTGTGGCAGCAGCTACTGAGGAAAAAGAACCCCTTCCATGGCATGAGACTCAGTTTGGGGCTCAAATGGACAAAGACGACAGGTTGACAATGGTCTGTCGCCTTTCACTTTGTCCTGTGTTCGTGGTCCTTCAATGGAAAAGGCTGGACCCCAAACACTCACAGCGTCCAGCAAAACAGGCACCGCTGAGACTCTAAGCTCTATCACCAAACAAATCAATGAGATCTGCCAGAGAGCCACCTTCCTGGTGACCAACACCTACAAGGGATAAGCACGTTGGTGGGCAGGCCTGCCTGCCTCGCCAATCCAGCTCCCAAGCCTACCTGGGCCCCAGCTCATCTTCACAGCGCCAAGTGAACTCCCCAAAGCTCTCGTAGTGCTGGTTGTAGTGGTAAAGGACTCGATGCAGGCTGGGGGACCCCAGGTCCAGCAGAGTGTTGTAGGCTGTTTGCTGCTCCTTGCCGCTGGTGTAGCCGTTGAAGAGGTTGTAGATCTTGTCTGCTATTTCTGGGCAGAAGGACAGGAGGAATTCAGTGGGGTGCAAGGAAAAGCATGAACAAAGCCTACCAGACTAAAGCTCAGCTCTCGGGAAATCAAGACCGGAGCAAAAGATTTGCCCCTCGAGTTTATGATTTACGTCTTATCAAGACAAGGTCTCCAGTGGAGGAGCAACAGAGTAGACAGCATTCCCCAGACTCGATGCAGGTTACGTTCCCATAGTTTGGGCCAATTAGGAAAAGAAACAGGTGGTGTCATCAGGTACTGTTAGCGAAATACCCTTTATTTAGGAGAAGGCACACAACTGGGGTTCCTTGAGCACAGACCACGCTGTCAGTTGCCTTCTGGGCAGGACAGGCAGGACCTCTTGGGTATTTCTGTACGTTCCAAGTGCTTGCTCCTCCACCCATCCTCCCACCAGCAACAGAATGCCTCTGTGTTTGTTTGCTGAGAGGATGTGTGCCTCCTGCTGCTCTCCACACCAACCCCCAACACCGCCATGGCAGCCCCTGGGCCACCGCGGGTGAAGGAGACGCTACAGCCAGGACACAAGACACTCGTGGGGACACCCTGTTGCTGGCCCCAAGCATCACAGCCCAGCATCTCCCTCCATCTCACCTTGAGCTTTCACATCATCTACCACGGGGCACGGGGTCTTGACCATCACATCACTGGATCTTGAGCGTCTTCCTGTGTTATCGACTCCCCAGAGCGTGAACCTGGCCAAGAAGGAAAGAGGTGACGCTCTGGACCGCAGACACAAGGCAGGAGCACCACGCTCAGGGTGCTGCCACGGGCACGGCACGGGGCAGGCGACTCACATGTAGGTGGTGTCAGGCTCCAGGCAGCGAATGATGAGGGAGATGGTTGAGGAGAGTCTGTCAGGCACTTGGGCCGGCATGGCACAGGGTGACTTGGCCCCGGAGATGATGTCATCCACGAAGCTCAGCACCGTCTCTAGGGAGAGAGGGGAAGACGTACTGCAGGTGATGACACAGGTGTCCCCAGGACACTCGGGGAGAGTCGCTGAGGTCTGTGATGCTACCACGCTGCCTGGGGCTGAAGGCGACCAAGCCTCATGCATGAGGTTGGCACAGAGACGGACCTATTGCTTTTCGTGAAAGGTTCATCAGCGTGGCATGGAGTCATCGCTTCTGCAGCAGGGTGGGCAGGGGGAGGGTTGCTTTCTCTTCACAGGACAAGGGATATGTTGCAGCACCCCCTTGTAAAGAGGGAGACAAGTTCTCCTCTAACGTCTCCATCCCACTCCACTAAGAAAGACCCAGTGGAGTTCCCACTCACCGGTCTCCACCTTGGAGTGGTCCATCCTGTCGGTGACTTTCTCTTGACGGAGGAGGTAGTCGACGATCTGCACCCCAATGGGGGGCTCCGAGTGTTCCCACTCCAGCACCACCAGCGTGCTGCTGGGCTCATGAACAGTGGAGAGACGCAGGCTGCGGGCAATGCCAGACCATCAGCATCTCGGGAGGGCAAGGCCAGCCACACCTACTGCCCACCCACACCCATGCCTTTCACCACCTTATTGCTCCTCTGTGCCATAAAAAAGCAGCAAAACCACCAGGCTGAGGTGTAGGAGAGCTGCTGAGGACAACTCCTCCATCTGGTCCCCGTGGCTGGTGCAGAAGGCAGTATGAGTGTGTCCTACCCACGGCTGCCAGGGTCACTCACTCTGCTGGGCAGGCTACGTGCAAACGCACCAGAAAGGAGATGGTCACTCTAAGGCAGTACCCAGGGACAGTTTTTGCATGACTCTCCCACAGCAAGACGGCTTCAAACCCATCAACCCGTATGAGAGAGCAAGCTCAGGACAGAAGAGCCTTCCCCCCTCCCACCTCTGGGCATGCTGGTCCCAAGGGCTCCTTCCCTGAGGTCGCTCTACCAGGACAGATGCAAAACCAGCTCCCCAGCCCTCACGTGAATTTAGAAAAGGCACCGCTCTGCACCCCCTGCCTGATTTCCAGGTCCCAGATCTGTCCCATAAAGCCACCCCATCCCCAGCACCTTCTGCCACCACGCTGCTGGCCATTGCCACCTCCTCCCATGCCCATGGCACCAAAAGGCCAGGCTGGGCATGTGTAGAGACCTACATGGGGTGCGGAAGAGGTGCGCAGGTGGGCAGCCCGTCCGCCCCAAAGGCACTCGAGTCGCAGCGGCACCAGTCCTCGATGACATCCCCGCTGCCCGAGCACCACAGTGAGCTCATGGTGGCCTCCTGCAAGAGCTAGGGGGGGGAGAAAGGGGTTGGCATCGGGTAAGCGATCTCCCTTCCTGCCACAACTCGAGTCAGTGCTCATCCAGCCCCTGGTGGGTTCAGCGTGGTCCACCCATCCTGGAAAGCAGGGCTGGCCAACGAGCAAGGGCTGCCATGGCTTGATATGGTGTTATCAGTGAAAGCTGCCTAGAAAGACCACCCCGATGCTGTTCTGCCACCCTCCGTGCCCACCCCACCACTCCCAGCCAAGGGCTCCTCACCCGCTGGGTCTGGTTGTTGGTGACCAGCTCATAGATGGGGGCTGCTTTGGTGACCTCCAGCAGGATGGGCTCAGACGGTGCATCAGGACCAGAGGTGATGTGGCAGAGTGGGCAGGAGGAGGGGCAGCGCCCACGGCTCTGGCACTCCATCCGCACGCCGGCTGCCATGCGCTTGGTGCCGGACTCGGAGAGGCTGGCGATGTACTCGGGGAAGGTGAGAACCTTGGGGTCCCGCTCTCGTTCTTCTGACTCGTCCGACGGGGAGTTGCCTGAGGAAGGGGGAAAAGAGGGGCACCAGGGTGGGCTCTGAGCCATGGATAAAGGGATGCAAGGGGGCCAGAGCCCTGCCTTGTGCCCAGGAGACCCCCAGGAGCTCTCCACTTGCTCTGCAGGGATGAAATGTTCACTGGTCTTGAGAGCAGGAATCAGGAGTGGCAAATCTGCCCTGGCCTTTGCCACCACAGGTCCTTTTATCTCCCCGTGCCTCAGATTCCCCAGCCCTTCTCCTGCCACTGGGACAGCCACTCTTGCAGCAGATCCCCACGAGAGGGAGCCTCCTTCCTGCGCTTTGAGGCTCGTGAAGGACACACCTGGGCACCTCCACACCGTGATGATGCCCTGCCAAGCCACTCCACTGCAAAAGCCCTCCTGACTCAAAAATAGATTTCTTCGCTCAGATCCCTTGATTCCCAAGGACCCCAATCGAAGCTGATGTGGCAGAGGATGCTGGAGACCAGAGAAGATGGGTGTCAGACCAGAGTGCAACGGAGTTGACTTGGTGCCCCCTGCCAAAGGTCTGTAGTCAGCAGCACGGAGGAGCTCAGAATGAGCAGGGAAGACTTGCCAGTGCCTCCTCAAGCCCAGAAACCTCCTGAGATGGCTACAGAGCCACCAAACTCCCCTCCAGCCCTTCCACCCCACCTGCACTCCCCACTCAGGAGAAGGGAACTGGCTCAAGCCTGGCTCCTCCTGTCTCTTTACGTTGCCATGGGGGATGATGGAGGTGGGCAAAGCCGCAGCCAGGTGGGGGGATTAATTCTTTCCCTAAAGGCTCACCTTACAGAGCACCACCACAAAGCAAAAGGAAACGGTGACGTGGAAGGAGATACGTTCAGTGGGACCACAGACCCTCAGCCAGACTGTGGCAAAGCTGAAGGCTCATTCAGCTTCCGCCTCGTGCACCCAGGGAATATCTCAGGTCCCACCCTGCCAACCCTCAGGCAACCCTGCAATCCACCAGACTCGGAAAGATCTGCAGCGGGAAAGCGCTGCCATGCGTTACGCTCTGCCCAGCTCTGCACAAAGGTGCCTGGTGCTGCGTCCCCACCGCACGGGGCAGTGAGCCAGACCCTGCCCTTGGTGGGCTTTTCTCCAGCCTTCCCATAGAAGGAGACACTTTGACTCGAAGGGGAAAGCCTTGGCACAGCGGCTGAGAAGGTAGGATCTGCTGTGCCCTGGCTGGCATCGCCCCACCGCTGCAAGCCTCGCTGTGCAGTGGAACGGTGCCTTTCACCCAAAAGGATGTCCCTGGCTCTACACCGAAGAAAGGGGCGCCCAGTGGGACCACGGATGACGGTCAAAGCAAGCTGGCGAGGTTGGAGGAAGCCAAAGGATGTCCAGACAAAGCCTTGGCCCTGGGCAGGATCACAGCTGGCTGCCGTGGGGAACCACGAGAGGGCACGTCCGCTGCTCAACAGGGAGATCTTCCTGCTGTAAAGGGTTCGCTGAGAAATGGGTCAGCGCCGGCCTAATCTGGAGACTCTTGCAAAGAAAACAAGGCTGTTAAACAAAACCCAGGAAAGAAGAGCATTGCTCCACTCCCCCAGCGAGCTGGAAATGGATCGCTTTGGGCTGGCTGTGAATTGCAGCTTAGCAGGCGCCGGGAGAAAGCCGAGGAGCCAGGGAACGATTTGTCTCTTGCAATTTCTCAATCGATATCCAGCTCCTGACGTTTGCAAACAAAAAGCAAAGGAGGGAAAGTGGCAGGTGCCAGAGTGAAACCGAAATGTGATATTGTGGGTGGAAAGAGACTGCCAGACCTGAAAAGCCTCCGAGCAGGAAAATCAAAGAGGAGGAAATTGCAGGGGGTGGGGGTGGGGTTGGGGGGGAAAAAAGTACTCGCAATCAAAAGATGCTACATCTGGAGACAGCCCACAGCAAAACAGCAGCGGGGCTGCTCGGTCGCAGGTGGGCTGGGGAAAAAGTCCAGGCTCCAGGAGATCTGAGCCTGCAGGATCCAGACTCAGGCTCAAAAAGAAGCCTTTCCTACACAAGAGTCCTGGAGAGAAAACAAATGCCTCCACGGCCAGGGCACAGCAAGAGCAGCACCACAGGCTGGTGCCAACACTGAGAATGAGGCAGCTTCAGGATGGCAATGATATGGTGGTTAGGGTAGCTGTGAGCTCCAAGCGCATACTGCCTGCATCCAGGAGCTCCTGGGCAATGGGCAGCAAACCAAGGTGACCTAAAAAGCAGCAGCTCCACTCAGCATCACTCTTCTCTGGGCTCCTGAGGTGGCTCATGCTCGCTGCCTAAGCTTGGGTGGCGCAACCCAACATCCCCAGCACAGAACGCCTGCGGGAAGCTTGGCGAAGGCCAGCACAAGAGGGCCAGGTGTCAGGCTGCCTCTGCTTTGGGAAAGCTCGTATCCAAACCAGCCATCACCTCCCTGCAAAACCCCTTCCACAGGGCAGCCGTCGCCCCTCGCTGCAGCAAGGGCTCTGGAGGGGACGCAGCGGTGCTGGATGTCCTCTGCAATCTGGGGAGCTTCCCAGCTCGTGACTGGGCTCTAGACATTAAAGCACGGTGCTGACAGCCCAGGAGATGAAAATACATTGCAGGGAGAAAAGTCTGGCCGCGGGATGCAAGCGGAAGAGAGCAGATATTGTGGAGACAAAAGGAAGGAACAGGATTAAAGACAAATAACAGTTAAGTCCAGAATCAGGCAGGATGGCTTGGTGGGATTAGTGCATTCGTCTTTCATCTCCCTGGGGATGTGGGTATTTATCTTCCTTTCTGGCCCAGACTAATGCCTGCTGTAGTCCACGGGAGTCCCTCAGCCGCCTTCAAAGGGTGAGAGAGCAGAGTGTAAACCAAAGGACGAGATGGGACACAGCCCTGGCACGGGCTGGGCACTTTCCCTGCTACGCCGAAAGCAAACTCAGCTTCCCACCCCCGCGGGGTGGCTCTGGGGAGCCTTCCTGGTAGATGAGTAGAGGGTCCTACCTTTGCTGATGTCCTCATACTCCAGCCAGAGCTGCCGCTGGACCTGCCTGTTGGGGTACCAGATGGAGCAGGACTGCTCAAAGCCATACACCGCCTCCTGGATGTAGTGGTTGCCAAACTGGTCCAGCAGCGCCACAAAATCTCCACGGGACGTGGCTCCATCCAGAGAGTGGAGAGCATTGCTGAAGGCTGGGAAGGAGACAGGAAAAGATGCTCAAATCCCAGGGAACCCTTAACCTCTCCCAACCCTCCAACATGCTTGCAACGGGCAACCAACCTCTGAGCCCACCACCTGCCAGAAGAAGGCTGTATGTCCTCCTGCCACCCCTTTTTTTCTCCCCCCCAGCCCCACACACTTACACTGGGAGATGGTCAGCTGGTTGAGTCGGACATGGTACATGACGGACTGCACCTTCCAGTGCTGCAAGAGGGGGTACCCGGACACCTCGCTGAAGTTCACCATCCCTGCCGGAGAAAGGACACGGGGGCTCGGCACCACTGCCCACAGATGCCTCGCCACGGGGATGGGTGCAGCCCCTTGTGCTGCGCCAGCGGGGTGGGAGGGAGCTGGGTGAAAGGACTGTGCACACACCACAGCTTCCCCCAAGGGAAGGAGGGAGGGAGGCATTCGGAGCTGAGGGTCAGCTGCTCAGCAGCAATTAAAATCATGGCTTTGAAGGAAAACACGTGGGCTCGTTTCATCCTGCTGTCCCAGGCTCTGCATCAGAAGATAACGATGCATCCCCTCCTGCTTCCTTCCCATGTCTGCTCCCAAGACATGCCCAGGTGTGCCAATTATTTCACTAATGAGAGCTGCGCTATTTAACGAGCTGTTTGCTGGCCTGGGAACGGTCACTGTCACGCCACGCGTGCCTGGGTGCAGCCAACCAGGACTGAGCCAAGTGGGAAGTGCGTATGAGGGAAACCACATGCCTGCTGCTCCCCTGGGATGTTATGGCAACACTGGACTGAGCAGGACCTGGGGGTTCTCTCTCTTCAGGCAAAGACTCCTGCCCAGGGATGTGGCTGAGTCCCCATCCCTGGGGGTGTTTAAAAGGCAGGTAGATGAAGTGCTTAGGGATCTGGTTTCGCAGTGGACTGGTACAGTTGGACTTGATCTCAAAGTTCTCTTTCAACCAGGAAATTCTATGATTTTCCAGGCATTTAACTGTGCGTTACAGAAGCCACAAATCTGTGGAGACCAAGGCTGGATGGTCGCTTCGTCCTGCCCAAGGCATGAGCCAAGGCACGTAGCACCTCAGCTTCCATAAGCAGGGGGACAGAGAGGCCACCAAGCCTGGACAAAGCCCCAGAAAGTCACTCTCAGGGTGCTCACGGCTCCGAGTTTGACCGGAGCACCCCTCGTCGTGCAGCAGCAGGGTGCCAAGGCACAGCCCTTGTAGCTCTGCTGCCGCACACGCCTCTGCTCGGCAGCCAAGCGGCAAACTCCGCTGCTAAACAGCCACGCAGCAGGAGTTTGGGAGGATAACAACGGGCATCTCCCTCTCCGTAACAAGAAATGAAGGTGGAGGACAAGATCCTTCGCCTTGCAGTGCCTCTCTCTTGGCTGCTACCAACAGCTTCAAAGCCTTGCTCTTCCCTGCAAAGTGTTTATGCAAAACCAGCCCTTCCTTACTCAGCAGCTCTGCCTCTCGTGTATTCAGAGCAACAGCCAGATCTGCTTACTGACAAGCACAGATTTTACTTCTTCTTTTCCTTTTTCATTTCTTTTTTTTTTTTTTTTTTGCCTTAATCAGCCACAAAGAGCCAGCGGAGCGGTGGGAAATGAATAGGATAATTTACTGGCTTCTGCTTCCCCAGCGTAATTGCCAGCGGACTCCGCGCCCCACCAACCTTGCCACGATGCTGAGGACACAGAGGCACCACCTTCGTTGCAACCATGTCAATGCAGCAGGGAGGACACTGAGAGGCAGGTGACCTCCAGGCAGGGCTGAGCATCCCCATGGCTGCAGGAAAGACGCACTCATGTGGCTCATCAAGGGGTGCTCAGCCCCGCCAGGACCTGCTGGCACCCTGCATCTGCCTGCACGCACCCCTCTCCTGCCTCACACCCCATCAGGGCAGCCAGCACCTAGCGTGGCCCATGGGTGCTCCCCAAAACCCTCCTGGGAGCTCTGCCAAACAGGGTGAAGGCGCAAGGGATTGGATAAGAGCACCCTACGGGCACCTTCCAGAACCTCCCCATCCCTCATTCCGTAGCTGCCTGGTGTCCTTGGCCAGTTCAGCCAGCAGCAACAAGCACCGAGGAAACAAAGGCTATGTAGGGGTGCTGAGAACTTGGTGGAGGACATGGAAATATTTGAAGGTTGTCCAGGAATCCATGCTAATCGGTCATGGATGACGATGCTCTGGTAGGATAAACCGAAACATTTGATTTCGGTTGCAGCAGGTTTTGAGTGCTTCACTGTCCTGGCAAAAGGGTTTCTGATTTGGAAATCAAATGAAAGGTGTTTGGAAACCCTTTTTAACTTGAATTAAAAAAAAAAAAAATCCTTTTTGCAAATATGCTAAATATCCCAAATACCCAATGGACCCTTGAACTTTTATGCCACACAATTAATTTACAGCCTCTCCTTCATTTTGAGTATCTTCCTCCTCCTGCTGCTGCAGGTGAGCGTGGGATGCTAAAGCCAGACTAGATACATCCCATAGCAGATTTATCCCTGGGAGGGGTGGATGCTGAAGCCAGGCACACCGGCAGCTGCGCCGCTGGGAGAGGCACGGGTCCATCTGGGCTCACTCACCAGTGAGGAACTCAGGGTCGGGTGTGGGTTCAGAGAGCTCCTCTTGGCACTGGTTCTCCAGGGGCACCGTGGCCACCACCAGCCCATCCGGCAGCTGCTGCTCCAGGCCCCGGGCAAAGTTGTTCTGCCTGGAAGTTAATTGTAGAGAGGAGGGCAGGGCTGGAGGACAGGAGAACTGCCTGGGGTCATCCCCGCCAGCCTGTGACCCTTCCCATAAAGCTACTCAGCACCAAGCCACTCCTTTGGGCACAACTTATGAGGATGTCTATTCTTGATGGAAAGCTTCAGGTGTGCCCTCCCCATCAGCACCTTGATTCAGTGGGAGGTGTCCCTGCCCATGTCAGGGAGGTTGGAACTGGATGATCTTTAAGGTTCCTTCTGACCCAAACCATTCTATGATTCTATGTGGATGGACTAGGCAGTCTGCTAAGGTCCAGCCCCCTCCTTCTCACAGAGGACAGCAATGCCTGACCCTGCTGGGGCCACCTCTCCACATCCCCAACTCACCTGAATGTCCCTTTGAGCACTTGTCCCGCTGCCACCTCCTTGGAGTGATTGTTGTAACCGTAGAAGAGCTCCCCAAAAAGTGTTTGGTTCATGGGCAGCTCACGGGGCTCGCCGCAGCCCCCCGCCTCAGGGCACGACTCTGAGATGAGTTGGCATGACCGCCCATCTGTGCCCAACTTGTAGTCCTCGATGCACCTGGGAAGCCAGCATGGGGTCCACCATCAGCTGAAGCCACCACCACTGGGGACTAGAGCCACCAGGCCATCCCAGCAGGGACACTGGGAACAGAGGAGACCCTCCCTCCCATCCCTACAAGCTCAAGGTGGCAGCAGCAAGGTACAGCAGCACCTTCGTGGTGGCCTTGTGGCCGGGGTAGCGATGAGGAACTCACCCACAGAACATGAGGATGTTGTAGAGCAGGGGGTCCTCAGGCAGAGGGACCATCTGCTGCAGGCACAGCTGCTCACAGCCCCCGTTGAAGCCATCTGAGCAGTCCACGCCAACGTGACGGTCGTAGCAGCCCGTGCCATCCTTCATGGGGCTCAGTCCTGTTGGGCACTGGTGGGGGGTGGGAAGTGAGAAGCGAAGCCTCTAAAGAACAAATCTGGCCCCGGGGCGGGATGGAGGGGAGGGCTCTGGGGTACCACTCTCCACTGGAAATCACCGCCTGAGCAATGCTCCGGAGCACACCCTACCCCACCTGCAGCAAAGCAGCTGTGCTGGTGACACGGAACACACGTGAGTGACGTGGGACCTCCCAGAGAGCCAGCAAACAGATGGGCTCTACCTCCCTCATGCACGAGGACAGCAAGATCAGGGATGGAGGAGCTACCCCCCAAACCATCTCTTCCTGCTGCAAAACCAACCCCAAAATATCCACCCCGAGGCGATGGGAAAGGAGGAAGGGTGCAGGCTGCCCCTCTCCACCCCCCCCCCTCCCTGTTCCCACTGAAGGACCCACGCACCACACAGCCCGTCGAGTCCAGCTTGCGGTCCGAGATGCAGCGGAAGTTCTTGCTGCAGCCCCCGTTGTCCCGGGAGCAGTCGCGGACAGGGCCGAAGGAGTCAAGGAGGACCTCCAGGCTGTCGAAGGAGGAGGAGGTCATCAGCTCTTCCCTGTGAGGAGGAGGAGGCACGTCACTGCTCTGATGAGACGGAGCGAACACGTGCATGACCGCGCCTGCTACACGGGTCTTCCTGGAGCTCTGGTTTCCCTTGGGCTGACAACAACCTGAACAGCAGCCAAGCTTTTAGAGGAGCACAGGAGCTACTGAGATGTTGAGAGCTACGTCCAAAGGCTCGGCTTTGCAGGCACTTACAGAGGAGCAGGTTAACAGATGTCTGAATCTCCACCTGCAAAATGTGGGGCGAGGGTCCCAGCTCTCACCAACCCCCATGTGCTTTGGGTCGGTCCCCTCACTCCAGGGATGCTCCACCACTATATCTGCCTCCTAAGTGCCCTCACGCCACGGTCACACCTACCTGACCTCCACTGCATCCTCCATCACTGTCATGTCGGTCTTGCACTTGGCCGAGGGGTTGATGGCCAGCTCGGCCGGTGGGATGACGAAGCTCTTGCTCAGTGGCAGCCACATGCCTTCTCCCAGGGTGTAGGTGAACCTGCCAGGCAGAGCGGTGAGGGCTGGCATGGAGGGTAACGCGCAGCCCAGAGGGCTGCTCCTGCCCCAAACCAAGCCCTTGGACCCCCCTTGCTCTGCAAGGATGCCAGCCTGAACAAAGGCAGACGAGCAGGGTACAGTGTGGTGGCCTTTCCGAACGCATCCAAATACCACACATAACTTAGGTAATAAAAAAAAAATAAGAAAGGAACTTCTCTTTCAGCAAAAATACTCCTTCAGAGCTTAAACCTCGCTGTTTCCATGGATGCTGAGGATGAACTGGCTGCTGGGCATCCAGCATGATGGTAGCTGTGGTAGGACCTTCCCAGCCATGCTTGCACGTCCCCAGGAGGTGGCAGAGAACAGCCATGCTCAGACTCTGCCAACTGGGGGGACCAGCCTGCCTGACTGCCCCAAGTCACAGTTTTGAACTCCAAAATATCCTGACCAGGTTGCCTTTATTGCTTACCGAAAAATCTTGTCGGACGGCTGCTCGCCCAGCACCAAGTCAAAGCCGCGCTGGAAGATGGTGTATGGCCACGGCCTGGAAGAGAAACCCAAGAGCATCACACCAGTGTCGCAACCCCACCGCCCCTTACAGCCCAAACCACTTCTCCTGCTTAGCCCCCAGCTCACGGGAAGTGGGGTCTTCAGATAAGACGGCTCAAGCCAAGCCAGGACAAGGTGGTAAAGTAGCCCCAAATCCAAAACAGTAATTGTGGGGTTCCTACAAGATCAGATCCACGCCCCAAACCCAATCTGCCAATGGGTCGGTGGCACATCACATCGTTCCTTTGGCGGGATGACTTGCTCCAGTCCCACCCACCCACCCACCTGGCATCCGCAAGCTTCTGCACACTCGGGTAACACCTGCCCAGCTCCCGTTATAGGAATTTGCGTCACAGCCACTGAGTTGCAAAAAAAAAACCCAAACCACAGCCAAACTCTCTCTCTGCGAGGCTTTCGCAAGGGAGCACCTCAGGTCTGGGGCTGCAGCTTCACCACGTGCCCTATTTCCCTTGGGTATCACCATTTCAGGAGGGGATCTCAGGAAGTCTCAACTCCTGCAGGAATTTGCAAAGGGGTCTGGAAAACAAGTTGGATGTTCGGAGCTGAAGAGTTGATGGTCCCACCTCCCCCCTCTGTGCTGCCATAGATAGCACAGGATGATGTGCAACCACATGGTGGCCGGTGCCCTTTGGTGGGATGCCCATGGCTATGACACCTTGGGACGTGCAACCATCAGAGGCTTTAAATCATACAATCATAGAACGCCCCCAGTTGGAAGGGACCCGCAGGAATCATCGAGTCCAGCTCCTATCCTTGCATAAGACAACACAAACACCACTCCCAACCCGGAAAGCTCTGAATCCCCTTTGAAAGAGCTCAGAGCTGGGAAGAGAACAAGAATTTTCATCTCTGTTAAAATTCAGGGTCAGAGCATCAGGTGCTGCCACCAAGCCCGAGGATTTTCTCCCGAGGCAATTACAGCTCTTGCACACAAGCACTTTAATTTCTAATCTGAAGTTATTTCAGCAAGGACAAAAAAAATACATGTGTATATATATATATATAAAAACTCTGATTGCAGGATTACGGCGCGCCGTCTCATTTCCTCGCCGGGACACAATGCCATTTTCCCGGCCGGTCGGCTGGGAGCGGGGATTACATTCAGCCCGCAGATCGGATTGCCCTGAATGAGGTCAGCTTCGGCCCAAAAGCGATGCGCTCCTTGTGTCTCGCCAGCGCCTTGAATGCTTCACGCCTCCGCCTTCCAGCGCTCCCACAGAAGGGTTTTATTCTTGCTTCTGAGGAGCATGCAGGGCAGGGAACAAAGGCAGAGGCAGGGTATTGTTCCCCATCGGCTCAGGTGGAAAAGAGGTTGTGAAGAGCTGCTCTTGGCTTGCAGCAGAGCTCACCCCCAGGGCAAGGAGCTCGAGGCGGGCTGGCTTCAGGACCTCTGCCAGACAGCACATCTGGCAATCCGGGGATGCCAACACGTTCAGGATGAGCAAACAGTGGGCTTGGACCTGCCTGGGAGATGGAAATCAGTGCCCAGGCCACACGGCATCCACCCAGCATGCGATTTCCAACTGTGGCTAAAATCTGTGTGGTGATGGCTTTGAGCTGGGGAAGAGGTTTCCATGCTCCAGGAAGGGACAATGTGGCATCTCTCCATCCTACCCCACTTTGTCTCTATTTGGGGTCAAAAAAGGTCCACCAAAAGGAAGGTTCAGCCTTTAGCTATGTGCCTGCTTGGCAGGGGACAACCAATGCTGCCAGGCACAGCCGAGTCTGT
The DNA here is from genome assembly GCA_033558235.1 of Neomorphus geoffroyi. NCBI lineage: Eukaryota > Metazoa > Chordata > Aves > Cuculiformes > Neomorphidae > Neomorphus > Neomorphus geoffroyi. The sequence continues at coordinate 6,865,776 of JAUMJM010000074.1, forward strand.
GAGGACACGGTACCTTCTGCAGGGAAGCCCCAGGACGGTCTCCGTACAGGACCTCCAGCTCAACGAGCGGCGCTTATCCACCCTCATCTCCAAGAAGGCTCTTCAGGAGTTGAGCACTGACATTTCCACCCCCACACACTTGCTGATTTGTGCCTACTGCTGCAGAGGATGGGGCGACATCTCCTCCCTGAGGCACATCTCACCTCGTTCAGCACTGCCTTTTGCCTCTACCGCTGTTTTCACTCACTCCTTCTTCTCCTGTGCGCACAAGCGTGTGTCCACGTGGCTGTCTCCATCCCCACTTTACGTGATCACTGGAGGCCCCTCGCTGCTCTGGTTTTTGTTGCTCTTGGCAGGTATTTTGGTTGCATGGTCTTCAGACCTCACAAAAGTAGGTGGGACTGATCAGAAGCAGCTCTGTGCCTCATCAGGTTGGATTAAATGGGCCAGAAATGAGAGCTTTAGGCTCCCCGCAGGCCTTGGCACTCAGGTAGGCGTCCGAAGCAACAAAACTGGGGGTCGTAAGGGCAGCCGAGAACCAACAAACTACTCACCAAGTTCCCATGGCCAAAGGACTGCCAGTGCATCCCAGGGATGATCTTTAGGCCTCTTTGCTTCTTCCAGCTGGACAATCAGCTATGCTTTGCACCAGATCTGGCCTTGAGTGGAAGCTCCTGAAATACCAGCTAAGCCCTCCAGACCTGGTGCTGCTGGTGAGGTTCTGACCCACCCAGCCAGCCAGGACCCCAGCCAACTGCAGTCCCAAAGGGGTGACCTCAGACTGACTTCCAGCACAGAGAACCACACTCCTGCCAGTCCTTGCTCCCCGCAAAGCTCTTCTAGACAAGATGGGTGAGGAATCAAAGCCTGGTGCCCACGGGATGCGGCAGTGAAGAGCTAACCCAGAGCAGCTGGTTTGAGGGGCTGCAGGAGAGGGGATCTGCAGAGGGCACTGAGAAGTGGCTTCACGTGAGCGTGGCTGAAATACCACTCGAGGAGAAGGTGGTTGGCTGTTACACACACAAATAGGTGACTTCACGTCTGGTTCCCTGACCCTCAGTGCTCCTGGGCGTTTCCACCCAGCAAGCGGCACGAGGACGGCCATGACCAACTCTACCACATCAGCTCCAAAGCGCGTGGTGGAAGCAAGGGCAACAAAGGCGATCACCACACCCTCTCACTGGTGGCTCAGGAGTTCAAGCCCAGGGTGAATGGATCAGAAGTGCCCCTGCAGTGCCTACATCCTTCCTGCAGACCCAGGACACGATAAGTGCCAGCTCATGAAGACCCACCCCCACGGGGGGGAGAGCAGAAAGCAGATGTGACACCAGCACCAAGCTGACAACTTCTCCTGCTGGCGATGCCCATCCCGGTTCCTCCTTGATTTTGCTTTGCAGTGGCTTTGCTCGGGCTTCAGCTGCCGATGCCTCTCCCTTTCCCACCTCCTGCCCCCCCCCCCGCCATCCCTTCCAAGCAGCTCTTTATTAAAAATGCTAATGCTGGCACTTTCTCCCTGGGCTGCCTGTAAATCTGTGAGGAGAATAGAGGTGGGAGGAGGAGGCGGATGGGTGGTTTGGTGAAAGGATCTGAAAGAAAGAGGAGCTTTTTATCTGGCTGTCCTTCAAGCTCGCAAAGCCGAGGCACACAGCAGGGGATGGAGCGAGGCAGAGGGGGAAAAAAAAGACAGAAAAAGTGATGGGGGGGAAAAAAAGAGAAAAACAGAGGGGAAAAAAAAGTCTTTAAGCTGGAAAAGTGCTGTCCTTGTCACTTCAGCTCCTCTGTGGGGTGGGGAAGGGATGGTGCACGGGGATGGGAGAGGAGAAGTGGCTGTACAGCCAGCGATGGGAACCACGGGGAGGGGACGGCATGGGCTGCTGCACCGATCTGGGTCCTGTGCTGCGAAAAAAATAAGCTGCAAGGCCACAGCGTGGAGAAAGGGGCAACCTGGCCTGCATGGGAGGGGGGTGCAGTGGTCCCTGCTCGCCAACGGCTGCAAGAGATGACAGCGCCCAGCCAGACATGTTCGCCAAATTACCTTAAAGTGGCCTGAAACCTCCTCGTGCTGGGGTGAAGCCCATTACGCGTTGAAAGGGCACGTTGGCAGAGACCGCTTAAACGCGGGCCGACTTAAATCTCATCGGGGTGTCTGAAAAGGGCACTCAGACAAAAGCAGCACCTGGAGATGGGAAAGCCACGGGCCATTGCATGACAGATCTAACAGCCGAGATGAAGAAGTGCAAATGTGGGCAGGTAACACTTTATTAACTAAAGCCAGAATGAACTGAGTTGACTTTTGGTCTATTGATACCACGAAGCAGCGGCAGGAATTCGGTTTGATGAGCAAAGAGGAGGCAAGGTTGGTTGGATTGCTGGAAACTACATCCTCCCCGAGAAACGTTAGAGTACGAGGTGCAAAGCAGCTAATTAACAATGCATATCAAAGTAGGAAGCCAGACTGCGAACACACAAACAGCAGCAGCCAGATTTGTTTAAAAATAGCTGAAGAGCAGCACAAAAAAACCCCAGTTGATCAAATGTATCTGCTCCCCATGATCAAAAATATCTGATTTTCTGCAAAACTGATGAAGATTTAGGGACCGGATTTGTTGGGTAAAAGATGGACCGTGGCAGCTCGAGTCTCGGCGTGGTACCCAAAATACACCGAGCACACAAAGCCTCGCTGCCGTCGCAGATGAAGTTCAAAGATGAGCTCGCCTTCATGAGTAAAATTAGACGCTGCTGAGTGAACAGACACCAAGTCCACCCGTAATCACTACAAATAAAAACAAACCTACGGCAAACCTGTGTAAAACAAACGGTTGGAATTAGTTTTGAGGTAAAAATGCTACCCTGGAAAAACAAAAGAGGTCATATCCAGACCACATCTCTCCCAAGCGCACGGAGGGATTTGGCAGAGCCCTCGTGTCCTGCTTTGCTCGTCTTCTCCTTGCTAAGAGCAGACGTGGCTTCTCCAGGGATTGACCCTGCACCTGGCTTATGCTACCCATGGCTGCAGCACATCGCTCCAATATTGGAGGGGTTAGGAGCATAGTAGACAAACAACGGTCAGAAATGACTCAGGCACAGTTGATCTCGCCTTAAGATGGGGGGAGAGAGCAGAGGATTTGCAGACATCCCTTCCAGGTGAGCCTGTGGGCATCCTTGCCAGGCTAGAGCTGGCACCAAGCTGAAGAGCGTGACAAAAGACAGCACAGCCCAGCAGCCCAACCTCCACCCCAAAACCCATAAATACAAGTTATTCAGTTAAATGGGTGCCGATGGTTCTGCTGGACCATGGACATGACCCTGTGAAGGCCAAGGAATCACAGGGGGCACCTTGGACAGGTAGAGAAGAGCTCCACCAACACAAGCCCTTGCAAGCAGAGTTGCACTCGGCCATCAGGAACAGAGCTCAGCACAGACAAAAAACCCTATTAAACATCAATCTGGCCTCAGCATCCTGATGCTTAGTGTGGAGATGCTTTCAAGAGCCCCTAAAACCAGTGGAAGCTGCCAGTGTGGTTTCAGCTGCTTCCATTTTCTGAAACAAAACCCCACAAGTTCAAGGAAGAAACACAAAACGACCTTGGTTTCAAGCAGCTCGAGAGAGGAGCTCTCAAAGTGCAGTGACGAAAAAGGCCCAACCCTGCAGCATTGGAGTCTTCTCGAGGGCTCAGAGAAGGACTTTGACAGCGCCGCCATGGTCTAGGGCTGTGCTGCACCTTGGAGAAAAAGAGATCTGCCAGGTTTCTCAACCCCAAACAGAAAGGCTGGAAATGCTGCACATTATTTGTCATGGCCCACTCCGGTTTGTAAGAGGCTCAAGACAACATCTGTACTGGCCAGGTACGAACATTGCTGCAGGGGGAAAGGCAGCGGCTCAAGCCTGAGCATGGGGAAGGTTCCCATGGGGGCATCAGGGCAGAACTTGACTTGAAAAGCATCTCCAAATCCCATGGAGAAACTTAGCAGGTCCCGAGCACCTTTCAGCTTGGCATCGCTAAGACTGAAGCTGCGAGCAGGTCCAGGGGACTGCAGGAATGGATTTGTCCTTCCTGCCCTTGCTTGTTACTATCCATATTTTTCCCCAGTCCACCCATTAGCAGCTTTTTCCTCCCTTTTCCCTTCAGATGATGGAACAGCACGATCAGGAAGAAGCTAGAGAAGAGCAACACATGTGGGAGGAAGGCGTGAAGCTGCAGTCCCACGCCCAAGAGCAACAGAAAAGCAGAGGGGGAAGGAGCAAACGTTCCTCCACCTGTGCTGATCCATTCTAACCACCTGCCTCGATGGCCAAAGTGCTTTGCCCCCTTGCTTTTTGCAAGGTGGTAGGTCCAGCACACTGCTGGTAGCCCTCATCAAGGCACAGGCTGGCACCAAAGCCATGGGTGGTTGTGGGTGGCTGGGAGGTCTTTCCAGCCCACTGCGAGATGCTCCCAAACCCATCACATCCCAGAACAGCCAAGTCCCTGGCACAGGGAATAGCACCTCATATACCCCATTCTCCACCGCTCAGTGCCTTTTGGGCACTGATGGGCGCGGAGGAGCTGGTCCATCCCTGTCAGATTCTTGTCCCATAGGGACAAACAGGGCAGGGAGCTGGATTTCTGCCTCTATTTTCTCACTCTGGCAGCAATACCTCACAGCGGTTCGGGGGACCCTGACCACACCACTCAGCACGCCCCCGGGGCACATGTCATGAGCCCTGCCCCATCCCCAGCCTGGCTCAGGGCACCCACAATGACACCTGCCCTTGTCTGCCACGGCTGGCGTTCTGCACTGGCCTTCATTGCTAAATTACTTATAAAATGAAAAAAAACAAACCCAAAGATAGGAGGCTGGAAATAAAGCAGCAGGGCTCTTCCCAGATCCCAGTTCAAAGGGACACAGCTGGGACTGGTCGGCGCAGGCAGCCCCCCGCAGCTGCCATCCTCTGGGGCAGCGGCACAGCGGGGGTGCCACCAAGCCCAGCCTTTGATGATTTTCTCTTCCCACTGTGAAAACTAATGACTTCAGAGAGGGCGTCCTGCCACGCGCGGGGACGCTGATGTTGTGCATCCAGCTGTGGCACAGCAAGAGGAGAGGAGGGAAAAAGCGGGGGTTGGAGGTGCCAGTGTACACGAGGCCTCTAGTTCTGGGGGTGTCTTGGCTTTCTGCACACTACCTACATGCCTGGAACTCTCTATGCACATCAGAGACCGGTGAGTGTTAAGGGCGGGATGGAGCATCTCCCAAGGGTCACAGAGAGATGGGAATGTTCGGGATCCTCTGCCAAATTGATAATCAGGAAATTTCCCTTTGCACTTTGAATCATAGAATGGTTCATGTTGGAAGGGACCTTCAAGATCATCCAGTTCCAACTAGGGCGTAAAGCTGTGGAGCAGACGGCACCTTCTCTGTTCCCTCAGACCATGGTATCTAATTTGCCTGATTTTCCATGGGGTGTCCCCACCCCGTAGCCCCCCTTCTCTGCTGGGGATTACAGCCTGGCCTTGACCCCCCTCCCGACACCTCGCAAACCCAAACCGAAAGCCCCACGAAGCGCAGGGTGCCAAGGACAGTGCGCACGAGTGGAAGAGGCGCAGCCTCCACCCTCTCCAGGGGGTGTTTACTCTGGAACCAAACATCACCTCTGATTATTTGAAAGAACAGAAACCCCTCGCGTCCCGCAGCCCTGCTGCAGAGCCCGGCTGCGCGCTGACCTTCCGATTCGTGGCGATGCCTCTCACTCTTTGGCCTGAGAGGACTCGCCACGGCCTTGCTGTGCCGCAGCTGAAGCCTGGCAGCTCGTGCAAGGACGGGCCAAGCCTGGGCACGCTGCCACGGGCACACTCACCCCTGGTTCGTTCCCCACTCGTTCCGGATGCAGAGGTGCTTGTGCACAGGGTCCTTCATGTAACCTTCGTAGCAGAGACATTCACCTGCGGAGAGAAGCGGGGACATGAGGCACACGAGGGGACAAAGTTTCCACGTGCATCCTGGCCAAAGGCAGCCTGCGGCCACCCCGCACCTCCCCACCAAAGCCAGGCTGAGCACGCAGAGCTGAGCCCAGCTCCTGCTTAATTAATGTGTAGAAGTGCTCCAGGTTTGAGCTCCTGTTTAAGCTCAAGGGCTGCTGTGGGACGACTCCTGCATTGAGAGCGAAGGATTTATTTAAATGCTCTGCTCCCAAAATGGACTGATGATGCTCGCCGTGATGCTGGCACCGGGCAGCAAGGTGGACGTGGGGGACTTTAATGAAGAGAAGTCAAAACCGACTCACTTTGGTCAAAAGGACAGGAGACCCTAAAACCCACTGGGAAAATACCCTGATCCAGATACCCAGACACTCGCTCCAGGATGCTGAGAGTAGGAAACTGGGGTTCCCAGATACAGATGCCCAGTCCTCAATAAAGGGACGTGGACACCCCAAAAAATGAGCTGTGCTAACAAATCAAAGCTCCCAACCGCACCCAATCCACCCTTCTGCCTACCAGTCTCAGGGTCACATTGGTGCTCGCAGGGGTCAAGGAGGCGCCGGGCACAGAGGTCCAGGGCCCAGGGCCCGCTGGAGTTTTGCTGGGAGAAGAGGATGACCTGCGCCGGGTTCAGCCAGTCGCTGGCATCCAGCTGGCTCCCCTCCAGCAGGATGAACCGGCTCCCTGCCACCGAGAGGGGAGTCAGCAGCGGCAACTCACTGCTGTCCCCTCCATCCCATGATGCTCCCCAGTATTTGATAATGGACTACTCCATCCCATGATGGTCCTCTCCATCCTGTGATGGATCCCTCCATCTCATGATGGTCCCCTCCATCCCATGTCCATCCCCTCCATCCCGAGATGGTACCGTTTGTCCCACAAAGAACCCCTCTGTCCTGTGTCCCCTCTGCCCTGTGATGGCTTCCTCCATCCTATGTCTGTCTTCTCCACCCTGTGACAGTTCTCTCTATCCTGTGCTTGTCCCCTCTGCCCCACAATGGCCACCTTCATCCCACATCCATCCCCTTAGTCCCATACTTGTCCCTTCTGTCCCACAACGATGTCCTCCATCCTGTGAAGGTCCACGCCCTCCCATACCCATCCTCTCTACCCTTTGCCTGCTGACTGCCCCCCACGAAGGCTTCCTTCCTCCTGCTCCCATCCCCTTCATCTCGTGATACCCATTTCTTCCCCTTCTGTCCTGTGCCCACCCCACACCCATCCCCTCTGTCCCGCACCGGTACCCTCGATCCCATCCTTATCCCCTCCATCTCACATCCACCTCCTCTGTCCCACGCCATCTCCATTCCGTGCCTGTCCCCTCCCTGCTGTGCCCTTCCGCCCCTCTGTACCACACTGCTGCCCTCCGCCCCACACCCGTCTGTCCATCCTGCACCCACCCCACAGCTGTCTTCTCCATCACTCCCTCCTCCCCCCCATTACAGCTTCCAGAGCGGGGCAGGGGGAAGGAGCAGGAGCGTGGGATGCTCACCATCAGCGATGAGGTGCTCGGGGACGTGGAGGGTGATCTTGACAACAAGGGGGCAGCTCATATGGGAGGAGCACACCAGGCTGATGACACAGCTCGTCACGCTGATGAGGGTCAGCGTGGTCTTGTTCACAGGGCTCCGGGGGGAGCCCACTGCAAAACACCAAAGCACAGTCAAACCTGAGGTCCAAGGCACCCAGGAAGACCTTGGGGTGCAGCCAGAGGATCCTGGGGTGCAGAGACCCTGCCCAGCTCCCTGTAAATCCAGCATCAAGCCGATCAAGCGGAGTCACTTTGGATTTTCAAGAGTACAAAGCAGCCTCTCTGTCCTGCCTGCTGTGGCCAGGGACTCCCCGAGCCCCCGCAGCCTGGGCTCCCCCACACCCCTGCACCGCCACACGTCAAGACCTTTGAGCAGCCAAACTTTAAAGCAGAGCAAAGATATCGAGGAGGAGAAAGGTAAATGCAATATCCTCTTCTTTTTTTCCCCTCCTTCTTCTCAGCCCTTCTCTTGGGTTAATTTTGCCATGACAACAGCCTCCTGGATGCCTTTGAAAAAGCACCTGAGCGCCCTAACTGCTCAGGGCGTGCAGGTCTTTGACTTTTCACCTCTCAGCTGAAGAAGCTGAGCGGAAAAAAGCGGAGCTATCGCTGGGGAGACAGAGCCTGAATTAGCCTCCAAGCACCCATCATGGGTGCTAGGGGTGAAGAAGGTGTCTCCCAGGCCCGTCACTCCCAGAAAAACAAGGCACTGTGCAAAGAAGGAGAGAAAACAGAAACTCTCCACCCTAGTGGAGGAAACCTCCCAGGGGGATGGTCCTGGGTGAGACTCGGGCCCAGAGACCCAAGCCTGTCTCCATCCTCCATCGCATACGCGTGGTGCCGGAGCAAACCTGCGGCACCGCTGAGCTGAGCAGCAGCACAGGAGCTCACGGGCCAGCCTTTGAAGTGTGTTACTCATTAATACACACCAAAGCCCAGCAGAAGCCTCCAGCAAAAATCAGAATCTATTTCATCCTCTGCTGAGAAACTCCACCGGAGAGCAGCAGCAGCAGCAGCCCGCTGCGGGAGCTGGGACCGGTGCCTGCCCACGGCAGCCCAGATCCTGCCTGCATTTCCATCTTCTGCTGATGGAAAGTCTTCAAACCCGGAGAGGCGACGGCAAACAAGGCAAGAGGGGCCACAGCTCACCACCCGCCTCCACACCCACCTCGGCTGCGCCTCCGGCTCCGCGAGGGGTCCGTGTAAAAGGTCAGCTGGGGATCAGTGTCTGCCTCCGTCCCCGAGTCCCCCTCGGGGTTGAGAAACGCTGAGCCGGCTGCAGGGGACATCGAGTGTGGTCACAGCAGGGCCGGCACCACAGCACCCTGAGTAGCCACATCCTACATCACCCCTTGCCTTGAACACCTGGAGAGCCCCGTCTGCCAGATGCAGCGGGGACAGCATCTTCTCCCCTTCCCACCACACACAGCCGTGCCCCCAGCCACAGCTCCCATGACCTTGCAACGTTTCCCCATGGCCAAGCTGGCATCATAAAATATTTGCCATGGGCAACACCTTCTGCATCCGTGCAACCAAGCCACCCCACATCAGCTGCATCCTCGCAGACACCACCTTTCCATTTACCCCCACCCAGCCCCTCCTCTCCACGCGCTCACCCTGTGGCCCTATTTCTCTCTCCATCCAGGTGAGTGGCTGGAGCCGTGGATGATTGGAAGCCCAGACCACCCCACCTGCCCTGGGGACGCCCCTACCTCGCGCCTTGTTGTTGATGCGCTTGCGTTGGCTGCTGGACGTGTGGGACAGTAGCGTGGCCTGCTGGTGATTCGAGTCAACGGGGCTAGTGGCGATGATGTTGTCCTTGTACTTGTTCATCAGGGACAGCTTGGCGTTGTCGCTCCCTGAGCAGGAAGAATTGAAGGCAACATCTTTCAGGGACAAAGGTTTTTAAAAAGGAAGGAGGTGAGGGAGATTTTCTTGGATTAAGCATCTGCATGAAGCTATCAAGGTGCCACGGGCAACGGGCTGAGCTGCCCTCAATACACCCTTCAAAAGCTCCTCAAAGCCTGAAAGGGACTGGCACCTCCACCAAGCTAGGCAAAACCTGAGATCTAATATTCAGCCTCTCAGGGCACTTCTGCATACCCAGATCTGTAAAGAAAAACTCTGAAGAGCTTTAGGAACCACACCACAGTCTTCCCAAACCATGTCTCAGTTGAGAAGGCTCCAGTTGGGTGGCTCAGTCAGTAATACGGCCAACAAGTATCTGTGCTACAAGCTTCAAAGAATCCCTGCTGGTGATCAGAAGACAGTGTTAACTCCGAATCATAGCCATGGCAAGGGTAATTTTGCTGCTAAAAGAAGCTGAAGAAGAAACCAAAAACCCTGGGATACAGAAGAGAATTTTGGGGGTCACCACAGGGTATCTTGGAAGGGACACTATTCTGGTTCTCCTTCAGGCCATGGGAACCGCAGCCCTTCCCCTCAAAGTTCCACTCTGTGCTGTTGCAGCCACGTCCCACTCAACGGCAGCCACTCTCAAGCAGCTGCAAGGTCTCTGGCAACGGAACTGCCTTCAGAGTGCCACCAACACCTTACGCGCAACAAACCCCCAGAGAAATGGGGAAAATGCTCAAGGGAAAACACGGAATGACGGAGACAAGATGAGGTGGAAAGGATCCTTCTCAGCCTATGCCCCCCCCCCGTCCCATCCTCACCTGGCGTGAGGTCCATGCTGGCCTTCTCATTGCAGCCTTGCAGCGAGTCCAGGGTGCGGGTGACCTGGCTGGCAAAGTCCTCCCCACCGTTCATGCACTCACGCTGGAGATGGTGCCGCAGGTCGGTGATGTCGTACTCGTAGCCGTCCAGGATGGGGGTCTCACGGATGCTGAGCGTCCCGCTGGAGTTGTGGCCCTGCACGCGGGCGTTACGTAGGCTCTCCCGCCCGTGGCCCCCGATCAGCACCGAGGGGATGTAGTGGATCTCGTTGGCTGCCTCGGCGCTGGCGCTCTTCTGGGGCTGCGGCACGCGGCGCCGCTTGCACCACCGCCGGCGGGTGTAGAGGATCATCACCAGGCAGAGGATGGAGAGCAGCAGGGCGATCATCCCTCCCTGTGGGCACAAACGCGAGCAGGGCTCAGCTGGTGACGGGCACCAGCCACCCTGGCGATGCAAACTGCCCAGGGATGCTCCAAGGTGGCCAAAGCAAAGGCGACGGCGATAAGGGGCCGTGCTGATAAGGGGGTGCTGGCACAAGGAGCGCTCAGCGTTGGCCAAGCAGTCCCAGCTGAAGCCTGCTTTGAAGTCACCACTGAGGCACGAAAAAGCAGCATTTAAAGCAGAGTGTGCTTTGCTTCACTCTCCCGCAACACATCTTTGAAAGCAGAGATCAGATTTATTCCAGGCAAACGCTCCTACGGGCAACTTTTTTTGACCCGCTTCCAAGCGGTTTCAGTGCTGTCACTCTCAATCTTGGGGGATTTTCCCAGGGTATCCTGCAGAAATTGCAGCGCAGATTAAAGGAGATGAAGGCTCGAGACAGCCAGATGACCAAAGTGTTGTTTGGGGAACCCCTGAGAGGAAGAGACTGAAAAAGCTCCTGTCCCGGCGGGAAGGACTCTGAAACTGCACCCAGCCCCGCCGCCTCGGCACCATCCCCAGGGTCACCGTGCAGAGACATCGTCACTGCACACAGACAGAGGCGGTGAGATGAAAGCCCCTTTACGCTCTGTCTGCCAATAATAATAATAATAATAATGATAATAATAATAATAACAAAAAGTACACGGAGCCAGCTAAGAGCTCCGTGTCCATCCGTGGCTTTGGTCCTCCTTCTCTTCCCTATGCAATAGGTGATCTTGATAAAATAAAATACTAGTAATAATCTGGTCCATTAGGACAAAACATTAAGTGAATTATTGAATGAGAAGCAGGAGAGGTAGCTGGGAAAGGAGCGCTAATGGCCATTACAGTTTAACTCTCTTTCATTCCCAGGATAATGGAGCTGCGACGCACCCTCTCAGCCTCCTTCCAAGCTTTCTGTAAAGAAGGGGATGAAAAACCAAAGAAACTCCAGTGATGAAGGAGACGAGCAGTCCAGCAGAGGACGGGGGGCTGGCTGGCACACGGTGTCTCTCAGCTCAGGAATCTGCAACTGGAAGGACTGAAAATCTCTCTCTGGGGCTGCAAATTTGCACTGGATTCGCACCTGGCTGTGCTCAAGCTGAGTTTTTCAGTGGTAAAGTCAGGGTCTGATTCTCTACCACCTCCAAATCCCTTTGAGTTCCTCTGATCCATAAATAAGTGGGGGCTATCCCCACCCCCACCAGAGATGGTCTCCCACGTTACGGCTCTCCATCACCCTGGGGAAGGGTCCACCTGCCAATGGGGTCACACGCAGGTGGGAGTAGCGCTGGGGTTTTCCTGGTTTCCTTTGCTGCCCTCTCTCTGCACATGGTATCTCCCAAACCAGCGAGCTCTGCCTGCGCTAGAGAAGGAGGGAGACCAGGCTGGAGCTTGACTCAGCCGGATTCTCATTTGTTTAGGACTTTGGCTGGAGGCTTTCAAAGATCTGTTACTCAATTGCAATTGAATTTCTTCTGCCCAGGTAACCCGAGAGCTCAAAGTACTGAGAGCAGTTTGGCAAACCACGATGGAAAAGGGATCTAAAGCTACTGGAGAGCGTCCAGAGGAGACAGGTGAAGAGTTTAGACGGGAAGCTGTATGAGGAGCAGCCAAAGTCACTGGGTCTGTTCAGCCTGGAGAAGAGGAGACTGAGGAGGGATCTCAGCACGATCTACAACGTCCTCACAAGGGGAGGAGGAGCAGGTGCTGAGCTCTTCTCTGTGGAGAACAAAGACAGAATCTGAGGGAATGGCAGGAAGATGCCAGGGGAGGGTTAGGGTTGGGAAAAGGTTCTTCACCCAGGGTGGTGGAGCACTGGAACAGCTCCCCAGGGAAGCAGTCACAGCCTGACAATATTCCAGAAGCGTTTGACGAGCACCCTCAGATGCACGGTGTGAATGTTGGGGTGTCCTGTACAGGGACAGGAGTTGGAATGGGTACTTCTTGTGGGTTCCTTCCAACTCAGGACATTCTGTGATTCTGTGATCCCTGAGGAAAAGCAGCCTGTGGCCACTCTGAGATTTCAACAGACTCTGAAGGAAGGATGAAAACCAGTACTGGACTCCCTTTCACTCTGTGCTTATTGGAGGGGGTCAGGACAGCACCTCAGAGAACCAGTTCTTCTCCACTGGAGTGGAGAAAACCTGTTCTGCCTTCATCCCTCACCACCTGGCACTTGTACAACAGCTGTGAGAGCAGCCCTGTGCTGGGCGGGCACGGGAGCGCTTCTCGCACAGTCCACGTGCAGACCGCTGTCACGATGGATACAGCCTCTCGCTCACACTTCTTCTCTTGGCAACCACACAGGAAAAGAAAGAAAATCAGCCTTGAAAACTCCACGTGATCCTGACTCCTGGCACAAAAGCCAACCTCTATTTGTCAGGGTGTAAGGATGTCATTGGAGAGGAGCTGAGAGTGATGGGGAAGAGGAGGAAAGGGAAGATTCAATCTGTATTTACACCTTTTGGTACGACAGCAATGAGTTGCAGACACTGTTTTCACCAGCTCGATAATAAGCCTGGTTTCTCACACTCCTGTGTCCATCTTGGTCTTCAGTGGCACCCATGAAAACGAAGACCACGGTGGCAGAGCGGGGCCAGCCTTTCCCGAGTTGATGCACGCTCTCAGGAGCAGATAATAAAAAAAAAAGGAAACAGTCTGAAATGTTTTTTTGTGGGTGGCTTTGCCAGTGATTATTTTTTTTTCCTCGAGACTAATCAAGCACAAATGATGGAGGAGAAACCTGGCCTGGGGCTGCAATCTGGAAGAGCTATTGACGCTCTCATTAGGGTAGGCACCATTAAACAGCCTGTCTGCAGCCCCGGCAACACATTGTCTCCAGCTAATTATCTTCCAGTGGCACAAAAATTGTCAGATTCTTCAGATTTTTTTCCAACATAAGAAAAGAAAACCCCACAACAATCCACAGATCCACCTCCAACACACAGCTCTCTGTCTCACCCTCCTTTCTCTGCCATCAAAACCTTGTTCCCATCTTTCCGCAAGGAGGAGGAGAAGCTGCGCAGCCTCCGCGCATGGGATGCTCTTGCCTTTTGCATGCTGCAACCCCGTGCTGATAAAAGTGGTGGTGACAGTGCCCAGGGGCACCGTCACGCCCACCCCGTGCCAGAGCACTGAGCACCGGGCACCATCCACCAGGCAAAGGGCTCCTGACAAAGTCAATGTGAATTAACCCTGGGTTAAGGTGGTTGAGACCTTCAAAGCCTGGCAGCCCCTGGGCATTAAGGCACCCCCGCAAACATATTTGCGAAGTGATGCAAAGTAAGGGGAAAGTTTCAAGGAGCTCAATGTTAAAGCACCCTGCGTGCAGCGTTGTCCAGAGATGTGCCCAGGGCATCTCAACCAGCCCCCAAAGCTCAGCTGAGCTCCACATCCTAGGGTAGGAGCAGCCAGATAGGGAAATACACAGCTTTTCAAAATCCCCTCTATTTTCTACAGGTTCCCGAACACCCAAACGGGGGCTGCTTTCCCATCACATACCATGACGGAGATGTGGAGGATCCTCAGCTCCTCCTCCGCAGACTCGGTCTGGGGCTCGTCCGTGGGGTCAAAGCCGGGCAGGCTGGGGGCTCCATCCTGGTGGTGGATGTGGAAGAGCAACGTGCCATTCTCCAGCCACTGCTGCCGCCAGCGCACCAGTGGGATGTCGTCCGTGTTGCCCGAGATCTCTGCAAAAGCAAAGTCGGTCACATGGGGAAACGTAGAGGACAGGGGGTGATGGCAGACTGTTGTCTCTTCCCCCCAAATGGGTGGAAGAACCAAGGGACACACACGGCAGGCTCCCTCTGGTCACCTCCTGCCAGCACCAAGGCTGCCCCTACACAACCCACAACCTGACGGGTTGAAACGGAATAAAATCATATTTCTTTGTAAAATCCAGACATGGGCCCCTCTAAAAATCCAGATGTGGTGCAGGGACAGAGCATTTCCTGACAGCAGCTCAGGGCCACAGCTGGGGAACCTTCCAGCCCTGATTTGGACGGGTTTCACCCATGTGCTTCGTGTCAAACACAGCTCCAGCGCGGGGAGCGGAGGATATCAGACAACTTCTGAGCATCACTAATGGGGTCAGTGGGACCACGTCGCAAATTACTGCAGATAGAAAACATTTCCCATTGGAGAAACACGCACGTGGCTGCAATCACACCTGCATCTCTGGCTCTGATTCAGAGAGTTTTGGTCTTCAACCGTTTTTTCAGCTTCCCACAAAGGACTCAGCCCTGAGATCAGCAGATGGACCTGCACCTTCTGCTCAAAGACCCCAGCTTTCCCTAAGGACCTTTAACTTCAGGGATTTGGGGCAGTAGGACAGAAGGACAGAGCTGGGCTGAGGAATGACAGCAGCAAAGGACATGCAAGCAGGAGGAGCGGCTGAAGATAGGGACACCACAGGCACTGCACGACCTTAAATGCCAAATCAAACCAAATTCACCTGACTGACTCCAAAATTTCAGGGACGTCCTATGGCTGGGTCTGAGCAAAAGGGAGGGTGACACCAGCACATCCCTAGCAGAGATGGGTGCTGGTGTAAGGACCACCTCCATCTCAGACCAGATCCCCTTGATCCCAGCTAGCAGCTCGAGCCCGCCATTTGCCCATTAGTTATTTTTCCTGAAAGTATCAGCTTTGATTGCATTTGTTGGAATGACCATTAAAAACGTGATGAGCTTCCCTGCGAGACACAGCTTTCCCTCCTGTTTCTGCCCTGGGGGAACCATCCAGCCAGACCTGTCTGCTCCATCCCATTTGTAGCCGTGTGTTTTGATGGCAACGGCTCTCTTTGCAAATTGTCATCTTTGTTTTGCTTGTTTCATGCTGCCTTCAAACGAAAACTTGAATTCAATTACAGTGCCAAAAAGCAACATTTTAAATTTACTGTTAATTAATTTCATTAAGGCTGCCTTAAGTGAGCGAGCTACCGGGGCAAGGGGGGGCGAAATGCATCAAGAACCAGGTTCGCCCTCCCAAACTGATTCGATTAATCAAAAGAAACGTTAGCTCCAGCAAGCGAACTGGCAGATCGTTTCTGCTCAGCAAGGGCCATATTTCTGGCAGTAAGCAGTGCACTCCGAGTGTCCCAAGCAGAGAGATGCTGAGCTCTCCTGGCTGCCACCGGGAAGCAAAACCAAGAGGAGTTAAAGCACCTAGGAAGCCAGAAGCACTTTTGAAATTCCCTCTAATCACTGAGCTGCGCGTTTAGGCACACGGATCCCCTTTGAAAAGCAGGTCCTAGGAGCCACGAGGGTTTGAAATAGCAGATCTCCTCCTCTCCCACCTGGTCTTTATTCATGGGCTGAAAGGGGAAAACAAGGTTTCCTGCTTCCCCAACTCCCCGTGGCTTCTCAACTTCAAATGAACTTACTCAAATGGAAGAAAATATTCTCCCCGCACCTGCCAGCTAACGTGAAATTACAAGTAATTAAGGCAAGAGCTTTTATGCACAACAGGAACTCAACGTACTGACATTTGGAAAAATGTAAATACCAGCATTTGCTCTATTGTAAAGAGTGAAAATAATAGATACTAAGTATATGACATTGTGACATTTAGAAAGCTAGAGTTAAAGATGTTTTCATCCTGATCTGACATATCATTTAAAAGCAGCACCCTTCAGCTCATTAATATTTGAGGAGGACTCCTTGATGGAAGTTATTTAAATGATTAATAGATTATAGTAAATTTAAGCCTTAAAATAGGTTGTCATAATTTCAAATTTATTTAAACAGGCTTATCCTTAAAATGAAAAATATATTTCAATAAAAAATGGATTCGTGTTATAAAAGAGCGCAATCCAGCCACAGAGCCTGAATGTCTTATCCTCTCCCACCAGACATCACGACGCGACCCCGCGGCTGCATCACTTGCAAGTCCAAAGTGCTAGAAACAAAGGAAAACACCTCAGAAATCAACCACCTTCACACCGAACCTGCAGGCTATGACACCGCGGGACAAGGCTGCTTCATCGCCTCTGTTCCTGCCCTGGGTAAAGGCTCTTGAGGCAGCGCCCAGATGAGAGAGCTTCAGCCTTGGACCTCCTCCTTCTCTCCTCGAAGGGTCTTAGCAACACTCCAGCTGCCTCTATCCCACTCCATATCCATGTGAAAAAGTTATATACAAATGCTTTCCTGCACCCATTAAGTTCTCTTGGAGTTCGGGTCAAGTAAGACCAAGACCAAGATCAAGATAAAGCTTCCTCCCTAACACAGCATCTCTTTGCTCTCTCTTCTCCCAGCCCAACGCATTCCACTTTTATCTTTGTCTCGTTCTCCAAGCAGACATCTCATCACTCCATGGGAGATGTCAAAGTGACCCAAGTAGCCAACCAGGGAACAGTTATGTGGGTGCCAAACCTTCCAGCCAGCTCACACCACGTGGCCAAGGGATCCCAGGGAGGGTGGAAAGGTGGGCAGAAAGCCAAGCAAAAAAAAAAGAAAGGCAGTAGGGAGGGGGATAATGATAATTTCAAGTTCAAAGTTTGAAAGATATTGATGATGGGCCTGGTCCCTGTATGGCTTTCATTAAGGCCTTGGCTGTGAAGTCATTAGCACTAGTATTAACTTCTGTTAAAAAATAGCCTGCCTGAGTCAGGGGTTAATCACAGTAGGAGACCACTAATTAGGCTGTGCTGCATTCACCTGGTATCAAACGTGGCCCAGGTCCTTCCTATCTACAGGAGCAGCAGCCTCCAAAGACCCTGGCTGATGCTTTTCAACGTAACGGCCGTGGCTGCTCCCCTCCCAGCCCATCTGCGAGGGGAAGGAGGGGGAAAGGAAAGGTTGTAGAGAGGCAAAGTGAGGAGAGGAGAAGAGGAAAGTCCAGATGAAGTTGCTGCAGGGGAGTGGATTTACACCTGCTTAATGGTTGATCATCCCAAGGAACCCCATCTCCCCGGGGACAGCTGTCCAACCCAGAGACATGGAGCCAATACCTCTGCATCTCCTCATTTTGGGAGGCAACATCTCCCTTGCAGCCCCATTTTGAGCTGGTTCGACATTGAAACCGCAGCCCCCAAGCTCAACATCAACACGAGCCCATTCCTGCGTCCTCAGCCTCCCACCAGGACCTGGCATCGTGGCAGGAGGGAAAACACACAAAGAGAGCAACTCTCCTTAAAAACACGCCCCAACATTTTGATGGAAAAAAATCCAGAAAAACCATTTTCCTTTCTATTTGGAAGCATTTTGCACTAACAGACGCCTCCGTTAGTCAAATGAACTCTGCCATAACGCCAGTCTCTGCAGACCCATTTCATACAGCAGAGCGCAGATTTTAACTTGGACTTATATTTCCTCGTTAACATCTAAATCTGGCTTATTTTCCACCCGGAGCCTAACTGTGTTTTTATTTAAGCTCTCCATTAGCTAAGGGTTTTGCTCCCTGTCTAAAACTCACGCATCCTTTAAAAGGGCTCTAACTCACCTAACAACCTCTGGCTTTCCGCTCCTCCAGGGTTCTCCAACGTCTCGCGTAATTCAAGACCTTCCCACCATGAGCCACTTGCAGTCTGTGTTGGGACCTCAGGACTTGATTCCCATCAATTCAGATGTCAAAACGCATATCCTGATATTTAACTAGGTTTTACTTCCGAGGTTTTAGTAACACATCTTTCACCGGATAATATTCAAGGTTTTATGGGCCCGTTTAAAAAATTCACACTCATCACTGTCTATATTTTATTCGCATTTTTTTTCCTGTCTCCAACCTCAGGTAGGAAACCCAGCTCGTTCCGTAGGTCATTCTGCCTTTTCAAAACCACCCAGCTTTTCCATAGCAGCAAACACAGACCTCACTTTATCTATTAGGAACCTGATTCACGGGACAGGGCACCTTGGGCAACATTTCCAAAGGACCCATAGACATGGGAGAACCTGAAGGCTCAAGGAAAAGGCACCTGCTGGATCTGGAGCCGCTCTGGTCAGAGGGATCAGCCCACCTGTCTGCACATGGGGCTGGTACACGTGAAGCCGTAAGTTGTCACAGCCAGGCAGCTATCCAGGTTTCTCCTTGAACCGCAGGGTGCCTTTGCTTTTGGGAAGGTCATCAGGGAGTTACGTTTCAAAGCTGCAGCCACACTTCAGTCTTGAACCGGGATTTTTGTCCCGAATACGCCACAGTCCTATTTCGTCCCTTTCTTTAACAACAAACCCCTCCATCACTCTGGGAGTGACATTGTGTTGTGCGGTCATTTGCGGAGCGAAGGACACCGATTCATCACTAATAGGTCTTAGTCCACCGGGTTTGCTCTGCAGCTGCTGACCTTACAATGTGACGTGCCCCGTTGCCCTATCCTCCCTGCGGACCCAGGGACGTGCCCAGCCGCACCTGTGCCGTGTCCCCTCTGAGGTTATTTTTCCACTGCATTTGTCAATTTTGACCAAAAACTGGGAAGAATGTGGCTAATGAATGTGGCTGCAACGAGCAGGGTGGAACGTCTGCTGGAGTTTGATTTTATCTCCTGTTTTGGTCCCATCTGCCATAAGCACGAACTACGGAGGAGATGTGGGAAGAGACAAATCCATGTCCTGGACCAACACATGGTCATATGAAAAAAAAAACCCAAAGCCCCACCCCACGAAAGTGAAGAAAAGCAAAATACAGAGGATGTGCAACAACAATTTATGAGGTGCAAGATTGGTATTTAAATCCCAGAAAGGACCACATTTTTAGCTGATCACAGTATTACAAGGTTGGAAAGGACCTTTGAGATCATCGAGTCCAACCTACAACCCAATACCAACTCATCATCTGAACCCTGGCACTAAGTGCCTCAGCCAATCTCCCTTTAAACACCTCCAGGGACGGTGACTCCATCACCTCCCCGGGCAGCGCATTCCAATGACCAATCACCCTTTCAGGGAGGAATTTTTTCCTAATATCAAGCCTAAACCTCCCCTGAAGAAGCCTGAGACCACATCCTCTTGTTCTGTCAACGGTCACCTGAGATATCCTGATATCCTACTCTGCATCACCTCTTCCAGAAGGAAGCCTAGATCTCCACAGAAAGAGCCCAAATAATGGAGAAGCTCCCAATCAGCCATGGAAAATTACTGCCCTGGCTAAATCACCTCCCAGCAAACTGGTGAGATAGAGAGCACGAACCCCTCAGCACAGATGGTGCTCACCCATGAGCAGCAGAGGAGGACAGCTGCTGAACTCCACCAACACAGCAGCTAGCTCTCAGAAAGCATGAGCAACCATTGGAGCAAAACCTGGCAGAGGAGACCCCAAGCTCTTAAAGACACCTCTTATGCATGGAAATCACAGACCAGTAAGTCCTACTTCTGCCCTGGACAGTTTGTTAGAGGAATCGTTAGGTTCGTGGGTTAATATGGGTCGCTCAAACACTGTAAGTCAGTAGATAAGGGTGATCCAGTTTGATGGACTCGTTTCAAGGAGTCCTTGTCAACCAACATCCAGGCTCAAAGTTTCCCACAGCGCCAAAGTGGGGTTGGGATAAGAGGGAAAGTCCTCTTGAAGCCCACCAGGCGGGGGAGGAATAAGGTTAGTTTTCACAATGAAAGGAGGTTACCAAGAAGCCCCACAGAGATCTTTGTCAGGATCTCGGCTGTTCAGAAACACTCTGGAAGAGGAGGCGAATGACAAAGTTGGTCACCAACGCTAAATTTAGTCTCCACAAAGCTAAAGCTGCGAAGTGCTGGAGAAAAACGGGCAAGGAAGTGGGCAGGTGAAATTCAACTTTGGTGAAAGCAAGTCGATCTCAAATCCCGCAAGCTGTATTCAGGTCAGCCGTCTCATAAAGGAGGAGGCAGAGGTAGGAAAATTTGAAAGAAGGGTACAAGGAAGATGAGATGTCACAAATGGCTTTCTGGAGAGGAGAAACCAACTCTGTTAGGATCCTTTGGCAAGGAAAACAAAAAAATTAAGCAAGGACATGATAAAAGCTTATAAAATGATTAAGCCAATGGAGCAGTTGGGAAAGACAATGATTATTCACTATTTCTCACTTTGCAAGAGTGTAAAAAGTAAAAAAAGGGTCTGTTTCATCTACTACGAAGTATGAAATCGCTGAGAAAGGAACTGAATTCAGAGAAGACCAGCAGCTATCAAGCCAGAGGCAAATCCCATCTTCAGAAGTCCCTGTGGCACAGAGTGCCGCAGTAGAGAAAGGGCCACGCAATATATGCTGTATTTTTCACATGGTTTTTTCTCCCAAGTATCAGCTGGTTGCCATGGCTGGAGATGCCAAGGGACCACAAACCTGCTGTCCCCAGCAATACCCGGAGTCTTGGGGATGGAGGGTGGCTGCAAAGCCTGCTGAGTGTTGCCAAGGCCACCCTTTGAGGATGCTGCATTGGGGCAATCCCAAGCACAAGTACAGGCTGCGTGGAGAAAGGACTGGGAGCAGCCCTGAAGAGAAGGACTTTGGGGTGCTGGTGGCTGAGATGCTTGACATGAGCCAGCAATGTGTGCAGCTCAGAAACCAACCGTGTCCTGGGCTGCATCCAAAGCAGTGGGACCAGTAGGGAGAGGGAGGGGATTCTGCCCCTCTGCTCTGCTCTCGTGAGACCCCACCTGGAGCCCTGTGTCCAGTTCTGGAGTCCTCAGAGCAAGAAGGATACAGACTTTTTGGAGTGAGCCCAGAGGAGGCCATGAAGATGATCAGATGGGTGGAGCACCTTCCGTAAGAGGACAGTCTGGGAGAGTTGAGGTTACTCAGTCTGGAGAAGAGAAGGCTCTGGGGAGACCTTGGAGCAGCCTCCCAGTACTGGAAGGGGCTGCAGGAAAGCTGGGGAGGGGCTCTGGATCAGGGAGTGCAGGGACAGGATGAGATTAAATGGTTTTAAGCTGAAAGAGGGGAAATTCAGATTGGACATTAGGAAGAAATTCTTCATGGTGAGGGTGGTGAGGCCCTGGCCCAGGTTGCCCAGGGACATGGTGGCTGCCCCATCCCTGGAGATGTTCAAGGCCAGGCTGGATGGGGCTTGGAGCCCCCTGATCCAGTGGGAGGTGTCCCTGCCAATGGCACTGGATGGGCTTTGAGGTCCCTTCCAACCCAAACCATTCCAGGATTCTATGATCAACACGTCCCTTCAGGAGCAGGTGAGACCTTTTGCCCCTCCAGGCACTGCCTTGCTGGGTGAAGTGAGACCCCAGGGCAGCTCCCTCCCATTGGGACACCCCCTTGCTCCTCCTCTCCAAACCCCAGCTCTCTGTGCCATCAGACTTTACTGACGCAAGAGGCCGGTCAAGATTACCTTCAGCTTTCCAAGCCAGCCAGCGGTTTTCCCGGGAAGGCAAAGGACTATTTATATCCATTGCGGGCTGGCAGGGAAGGTAATGGTCGGCCACTTCAGCCCATCTGGCAGGCACTTAGCAAGACATTGGAGCATATCGTACAGGTGAGGTCAGGCAGCAGCGGTGGTGGGACAGGCAGGAGAGGCAAGGGGATGCATTATAGCCGTGACATGGACTTCACTTCAAGTGGAAACTTCAGCCCACTCCTTCAGACTAATTTGTTTAAGTGCTCATTTCACCAAGGCCAGCGTTCTCACGCTCGGCACACGAAACAAGCACAGCTTGTCATCGTCTCCTGGGGGGAGAGCCAGGATCCACGTGTCTGGGACATGAGGGAGATGAGGTGGCCCTCTCAGGGGGTGAAACAAGACCAAAATAACCCTGTCCAGTCTCCCGCTAACGGTGGGGCCAAGAGGTTTTCCAGAAGTGGTCCTCCTCTTCCCCCTACCTGTCCTGGAGGGAGCGATGCTGGTCTTGGGGGCAAACAACCTCTCACCTGTGGCTCTATACCAGGATGGAGAAGGTAGGCTTAATGTTTAATCTTCGGTACTTGGGAGCTCTTACCCAGTTTCAAGCTTCTTTTTCAAATTTGTGAAGAGGCTTTGAAAGAGAATAAGGAGAAGGAAAGAAAGAAAAAAAGAAAAAAGAAGGAAGAAAGATGTAGAAGGGGAAAAAGTTGACCGCGCATCTTGAATTTATCACTCTTGAAAGAAGAGCTTGTCAAGAGGGCGGGAGACCAGCCAGTGCGTGGTGATCAATGGGAGGACTTTTGGGTCTAGTCAAGCTTGTTTCAGATTTACGGGAACAGAATAGAGGCATAAATCTGTCGCTGCCTGATGAAAATGGAGGTAATTAAATCTGCAGGTGTATATAATTGTCATATTGATGATCTATATAAATCAGCAGAGCCAGCAGAGGCACGAAACACCGCTTCGAGCATGGAGCCTCCCCGCGAGGAGCTGTTTGCCTCCTTGTCTGGCCAGGGGACAGGACCAGCAGGTACAGGACACAGCCCATCCCACCCGCATGGACCTGCCCATCGCTGCAGCCACCACGACCCTCTCCTTCGCAAGAGAGCTCCTCCACGTTGCCCCCATGGGCACTAAAAGCATCAGGACCTCCCACCGCCGCTTTCAGTGGATGCAATTACCCATGGTCTCCTCCACGCTACTGCCAAATTACCCTTGATTTCAGCAGAATGAAGACGGGACGCCGAGCGTTGAGATGCCCAACCACAGCCACCACGGGAGGTTCTTTGCAGCCACTTTGAAGCTCTGAGCCTGGATGCAAGTGGGGCACTGACTCGATCTTGCAGCAACTCTCCTTTTTTTTTTCATTTATTTTAACCTTTGTTATTTTGGGAACTTTGAAGCCTAAGCTGCTCCGAGGTGGCTGCCTTTGTAGAAAGTGTTGAGCGGGGATTTGAAAGAGGGAGAGAACAGGGAGGGGAAGAAACAGCGCTTCACAGCTGAGGTCTATGGCAGCTCCTTCACCACTTCTCCCACATCCCAGCAAACCCATCCCGGGAGGCACTTAGGGCTCTTTCACCAGCAGCAACGGGAAATCTGGATGCACAACAAACACAGTGTCTTCCGTTTTTCTAACACCGTGACTCAGAGAAACTTCAAAGGCCTTTGCACACCTGCATCCCTTCTCCCACCGCTCAACAGGACTCCCCTCGGTGACCCCTCTACTGCAGAGCATCCTTCCCAGCCACCGCGGCTCAGCCCTGCTCCTGCCACCCATGCTGGTACCACAGGGACACATTTCTTCCCACCGTGCCGGGAGGGACAGCAACGTGAGGGAAGGCTTTCCCATCATTTCTGCCAGCCAGGTCTCTTCGCACGTGCCCAGGGGCCGATCCTGCTTCCCAGGTTGAGCGCTACGGACGTGCAGCAATTGGATAATTAAAAATTAAGCAAGGACTTCTGCATTGCAGTCCAAATTATGTAACGCCGCTCTTCAGTTTCAGCACCCATCAGCTTTAACGTGATCGCACGGCACTACGGCCCTGCCCTGTATTTACCTGCCTGGCTTTGCAGGCAGGGCTCATGCTCTTGGAAGGGAAAAGGAAACTCCAATGTCATAACCACAGGCAGAAAGTTCTCCCGTGCTCGCATGGGGAAAAAAAGGAGAAAAATCTATTTATTTTCTTAGTCTAAGGTAGAAATAAAGGATGGACAGAAAAAATGGGATGGAGCCAGGATGCTCCAGCCCAGCAAAGGGCCGAAGGTCACCACGGTCACACTCAGAGGGTTTCTGAGTGAGGGGCTGCTGCCTCTTGCTCCTCCGGCACCAAAGCAAAGCAGCACCCCTTGTTAGCAGATAAGCAGCATTTCTGTGAGCAAACAAAATCAAATCATGGCAAGGAGAGCTGGACTTTTGGTATCTCAAGAGCAAGGAGCCCTGCCAGACTCTGAGCACTGAGTAGTTGCAAAGTCCTGCATTTACGGCCACATCTTTGCTTTATCCCCACAAGCTCAGGCTGCTGCCAAGCCCAGGGCTCAATGGATCTACCTGTCACCTTCTCCCTTCCTCGGCCAGAAACTCACCAAATACATGGCCACGGCCTCTGCAGCGCTATTCCCAGGACACAGACGCTGCCATCTGGTGTGAAACCAGCCATTAATTTCTGCGGTGATCAGCTCTGAAGGGCACTTTACTGGGCTCCATGCACAGCAGCTTCACGAAGCCACCAGAGATGCTGTGGCTCACACCTGCAGCGAGCAGCTCTGCCAGTACCCTCCACCACTGCTCCTAAGGCCCCTCAGCTTTTCATAGAATCACAAGGTTGGAAGAGACCTCTGAGATCATCGAGTCAAACCGTACCTGTCTCCCCACTAAACCCTGTCCCTAAGGAACTCACCCACCCGTCTTTTAAACCCCTCCAGGGATGGTGGCTCCACCCCCTCCCTGGGCAGCCTGTTTTGCGTGGTCCCTTCAATTATTTTCTACCTCCTGCCATCGTCCCTCTCCTCTCACCTCGTGGTCCTTCCTTTCCTGCCCTCCCTCCACCATCCCGATGCTTTCCCGCTCAGCTGCATTTCACAAACGCGCTGCCTTTCATCCCGTGGCAGGTGAAAAGCCCTTCTTCCCTGATGCTGAGTTTTAATTACACGGAGGTGGCCGGATCCAGCCCACACTGACCATGCCACCACTGTCCCATGGGGAGACGTGTACCACATCCATCTTGGGAGTTTCCACATCCCTCATCCAGCCCCTGGCTGCAGTGCCTGTGGGACATCCCTTCGCCCCAGTTTGTGCCATGAGGGAGATGCTTGTGTTTGAGGGGATGCTTGGGGCTGTGGCTTGAAGGAGTCCTGCAGCTGTTAACCAGTGATGTGCCTTTATCAACAAGCAAGAAAATGGGGAAACATGATGATAAAAAGCTGTGGAAGCAAGCCCAGGTCCAAGGTTCACTAAGCATCATCATCATAGAATGGTTCAGGTTGAAAGAGACCTTAAATCCCATCCAGTTCCATCCCCCCTGGATTCTCCCCTTCTTTCAACATCTTCCACTGGATCAGGTTGTTCACAGCCTCACCCAGCCTGGCCTTGAACACCTCTCCTCCCCGACTCACAGGTGTTCCCACCACCCCCCAGGGAGGCTCCCCTATATCTCCTGCCCACCAAGTCCAGGAGCACAGCACACTTGGGAAGAGAGCAGCTCTCACTGAAAAAACCAATAAAATAGGCTTGATTTTTCCCTGGAAGAATGTTTCGGGCGCTCTCTTGCTTGCAGATGCTTGGACACCCAGCCCAGCCCAGCTAAAGCCTTGACACGAGCTGGGATGAGATCCCTGCAGCTCTTCACTCATCCCTGTGCCTGGGCCAAGTGTTTCAGGTCTGCAAAGACAAACTCCCTTTCTTGTCCCTTTCATGAGCAAGAAAGCCAGCAGCTCCACGGCAGCACAACAGCTCTCTGCTCCTCTCCAAGGCTCTCCCAAAGCGGTAAAAGCCAGAGCCCAGCTATTTCTAGCTGAAAAATAGAGGAAATGTGGGAGAGACACAGCTCTGGGATGTGAAAACAGTTCCACATTGGCATGACAGCCACTGGGAAAGCAGCACCCAGAGGAGCTCGGGGCCAGCCCGGGGCGGTGGGAAGCACGGCAGGCTCTTCGGTCCAAACCTGATGTTTCCAGGAGATTTCACAGTGGCTCTGGACACAGGGGACATCATTAGTAGTGGATGGGCTGAGAGCACTGCAGCAATTTAATGTCTGAGCTGAGCTGGACTTAAAACCCCCGGGACCCTATGGCCACGGCTGCAAAGTAGACCCTTGCAAGAAAATTTAGGAGGCAATGTTTCCTCTGCCAGGCACCTCCCCTGGACCACTGAAGCCAACCAGCTCAATTGATCCCTGCAGGAGCCCCCGTGCCACAACGCTGCCCTTCTTGGCAGGAGAAGGGGTGCAACCCACTGATGAGGAGGCTGAGGGGAGACCTCATCCCAGTCTACAGCTTCCTCACCAGGGGAGGAGGAGGAGCAGGCGCTGAGCTCTTCTCTCTGGTGACCAAGGACAGGACCCCAGGGAATGGCAGGGAGATGCCAGGAGAGGGTTAGGGTGGGCATTAGGGAAAGGTTCTTCACTCAGGGTGGTGGAGCACTGGAACAGCTCCCCAGGGGAGCAGTCACAGCCTGACCATATTCCAGAAGCGTTTGACCACCACCCTCAGACACACGGTGTGAGTGTTGGGGTGTCCTGTGCAGGGACAGGAGTTGGACTCGATGCTCCTTGCGGGTCCCTTCCAACTCGGGGCATTCTGTGATTCTATGAAATCACACCGACCTGCGCTGAGCCACCCGCCCCCACGCTGCGCTCTACCCTGGAGTCGTTCCTCATATCCTCACTCCTCCTTGCAGCACCCTAAACCCTTCGCTCACACCAACTCCTTCCAGAAACCTCTGCCTACAGAGCTAGGAAGGGGGTTTTTATGCCTTAAGCCACCTCTTCTAACGTAACACCCTGCTTCTTCCTCTGTGTTGGAGAAACCCCATTACAGGGGGGCATTTGGTGGCTGTGGGGCAGCGGCACTGGGAAGTACTGGGAGCCCACCAGCCTAGCCAGCAGGTTCCCAGCACCGTGCCCTCCCTCTCTCACTCCCCTTGGGATGCTGCGATTAATTGCCTTGTCTACTGGAGCTTTTAGCTGGAGCAAATAGAAGAAAAAAAGGGGGGTTGCCAAAACCCATAATAAGGTCTACAGTTCCTCGGAGCTACAAGGGCTGCTTTAAATTTCAGGGTTTTTTCTTTTCTTTTTTTTTTTTTTATTTGAAGGAGGTTTCCATGGTAACTGTCTCCCATCACACAAGAGCCTGTCCCTGGGATATTTTGAGGTTGCTAATATCTGCTTTCCCAGGCAGCCACTGTGTTGTGACGGTGACAACACGGTCGAGTGTTCTGGCAGGGGAGGAAGGTAGGGGTGCAGAAGAGAGGAACAGGAGGTGCCGCTCCCAAGACCCAAGGGCAAGGTCCTGCCTGCACCTGTTTTCCCCTCCCCATCAGGCAGAGCTCTGTCCCAAAGGGCTCACAGCCAGGTGACGGTTTCACTCGGACCACAGACCCGATTCGGGAGCGCTCCCGAGGCAACACGATCCTTGTGGCCACAAGTAGAAGTGATGTGTCCACATGAGGGCAAGGGCAGGGTCTCCCTGACATCTCTTGCCTCCTCCTCCAATGGTTCTCCAACTTCTTTCCTCCACTAGGTTAGCTCTCAGCTAGACCAGCTCCCTGTGGAAGCAAAGCCAGCTCTCTGTGTTCCCGTGCGCTCGTTACCATCCTAATTACTGAAACGCCTCAGAGCCAGCCAGGAACGGGACACCTCTTCCAGCTGCAGACCCCAAACTTCCGTGACCGATGCGCCACCACCAGCCAAAGGGCTTCTCAAGGACCGCTCTTCCATTATAAACGGTGAAAGAACCCCGTGCCCGTTCCCGAGCAGCTCTCAGGCTCTGCAGACAGGACACGGCGGAGGGGATGGGCTCAGCGCTCTGCCCGCACCCATCACCAGCAAACGAGGCCCTGGAGCAAAGTCCAAACCAGAGCCCAAAGAGCCCAGCGCCAGCACTGCAGGATGAGCACCCATCCCGAGCATCCCTCGGCCGCAGGGCAGCAAACCGGGATCAGAAACACCAACACGCGTGCGGGAGCAGAGGATGCTCCTCTCTGCGGGCTTTCTCAGTGTTAAGCTGTAGCGGGGTGATCAAAAATCTTGCCTTATCTAGACAAATCCCCCAGCCTCCAGAGCGCTGCTGCTCGGGGTGAGCTGCTGGCCACAGCCAGGCTGGCTGCAGAGAAGCCAGAGCCCCACAAATCGCAAGTAAAAGCACAACCAGTCTTAAAATGACAGAGCCATCACCATCCAAATGCTGCCTTAATCCCACCAGGAAAAAATTCCTTCATTTGAAGGACTGCTCTGCAGCAGAACTCTGAGACAGATGTGTTCAGAGCCTCCATTTAGCTGGCTAAGTAACCTAAAAAACTAAAATTAAAATAAATTAAATTAAAATAAAATAAAATAAAATAAAATAAAACAAAACAAAATAAAATAAAATAAAGAAAGTAAAATAAAATAAAATAAAATACAAAATGAAACAAGGAGTAAATGCTGCTGGTGTGGGGAGGGAAGGATAGAGGTGAGATAGCAGCATCAGAGAGGTGTGTGGCTGCCAGAAGGTCAACTCCACAACTGGGACCAGAGCCAATTCCAGGAGGATTAAACATGCCACAAAGCTTTAGGGGTCTTTCAGAAGCAGTTTGTTCCCCAAAACTGGGACAGGTCTCGAGCGGGTGTGGGAGTGAGCCCGAGCATCCCTGCCTGGACCGTGCTCTGAGAAAGGAAGGCTGTGAGCAATCAAACGGAGACAGCAGCATCGCTCTGCATGTCCAGCCAAAACAGGGGGCCACGACCCCTGCAGCCACCTCAGCTCAGCACCAGCCCCCTGCCCGCTCTGCCAGACCCTGATACCCACGGTGAAACACCAAGTGGCCCCACCGCCCGCTCCCCCCACTGTTTCTGGGTCAGCGAGATCCCCTCCCGCCCCGCTGCCGCTGGAGCCAGCTGGATGCATGGTTGCTGTGGCAACGGGTTCCCAGAGATGAAATCCCTATTTCTTCTTTTTTTTTTTTCTCCTTGGTTAAGAAAAAACATAGAAGAGGCCCTCTACATCGAAACCTCCGCTCCCAGTAAGAGAGCGGGTCAGCGATGGGAACAACACCAGGACAAGGTGTCTATAAGGCTGGGGATGTGCTCTCTGTGCCTCCCTCCTAAGCCTCGGTCACCCTTGGCTTGGCCGTGGGGAACCCCATGCTCCTCTCAGGGATGCTGCCCACTTCCCCGCAGCATTTTCCACTCCAGCCACTGGGTTTTAAAGGCTGCCCCTGCTCACAGCTGAGGCTGGTGCTGGGCTCCATCGCCTGCAGAAGGTGTGTGACCAGGCATGGAGACGCGCTCTGAGCAGGTCACCTCGCCCACTCCAGCCCCATCCTTCAGCTGGAAAAGGGATACAGAGAAGTGAGGTTTCCATTGCATGGCCAAGAGCAAGGGCAGGAATGGGGTCCCACCGGTAGTTTGCACTCAAACCCTATTAGATAGAATCATAGAATCATAAGGTTGGAAGAGACCTCTGAGATCATCGAGTCCAACCGTGCCTGTCCCCTTACTAAATCATGTCCCCGAGAAACTCATCTACCGGTCTTTTAAACCCCTCCAGGGATGGCGACTGCACCCCCTCCCTGGGCAGCTGTGCCAATCCCTGACCACCCTTTCAGGGAAGAAATTCTTCCCAATGTCCAGTCTAAAACTCCGCTGGTGCGGAGTTTGGCCACTCCAACTTGTGGCCATTTCCTCTCATCCCATCGCTGTCACTTGCCAGAAGAGCCCAGCACCCACCTCCCTACAACCTCCTTTCAGGCAGCTGTAGACAGTGATGAGCCTGTTGTGTCCCACCAGGTGCCACAGAGTAGGTCCAGGACAGGACACATCCCCTCTGCTTTGCTGGAACCTTTGCAATCCCCAAGCCTTGGTGCCAAGCACCTCTCACAGCAGAGCAGGCAGGCGGCAGCACTCTGGATGCTACGGACAACTTCCCACCACCAGCAGCAACCACTCCAGGAGGACACAGTTAGAACGTGGCACTCCTGGATTTGCAGGAGGTGTAAACTCCAAAGCATTCATCTCAAATTGCCCCCTGTGGTGATGGGAACTGGGGTTACGACTCCGGCCAGGCAATCAGCTCCTGGCAGCAGACAGGAATTAAGCACATCCCACTGCCAGGGTGGGTTTTGCCAAGGGGGAGGAAGGCTGCCAAGATGGGGCATTTTGGGGTCCTTTCCCCACCGCAGGTCCTGTTGTGAGTGGGT
Organism: Neomorphus geoffroyi; assembly: GCA_033558235.1. Lineage (NCBI taxonomy): Eukaryota > Metazoa > Chordata > Aves > Cuculiformes > Neomorphidae > Neomorphus > Neomorphus geoffroyi. Next base: position 6,895,983 of record JAUMJM010000074.1, read on the forward strand.
TGGGACCCCACCCCCCTCTCCCCAGCAATCCCTCTGGCTGTTTTCCAAGCCACCGAGCAGGGAGATGCCAGTGGCCGCCCCCTCAGCTGGGCACGCGGGACCATAGATCATACCACCGGGTTTCAGTGGATGCGACAGTGTCCAGGATCAAAGCCAAGTTCAATTAATGGCTCGCAATCTTATTAGAGAAATTATTTCAGGATCTTGAGTAAAAGTCCGATATATCCACTCCATTCCATTAGTCGGGCTCATTTAGTAATTCAATCAATCTAAGCAAGGCAATTGAGCTCCTCTGGTATAATTTAACTCAGTTATTCTCTAGGTACTTAAGAATTTCTTAATATTTGCTCCATTATTTCACTATTACACCTATTTCCAGGTGCAAGGTTCGCACCAGAGCGATGCTGTGGGTCCCGTGGTGGGACCGGTCTCACGACGGCTCTCTGCCTTGTGGGATGGGATGGGGATCCAGCAGCGATGTCGGAGTGCCGTCACCTTCCCTGGAAATTAAATCAAGCCACAGACTGGCGCCACAACACCTCGAGACCTGCTTTCCCCCCACGGAGAGCCAAGACTGAAGAGCTGCCCTCTGTGCCACCAGCTTTGGGACCCACAACCAGCACCCAGATCCAGGTGAGAGGAGCAAGGCCAAGCAACCCCCAACCAAAACCCAATGGGATGCTCTTCTCCCCTGATGTGGAGGTGAAAAAAAAAGAGACAATGCAACCCTGCAGCCCCTCGGCTCCTGCTTCCCCCCTCCAGGGCCATTTAGGAGCGGGGGGTCGAGGGCAGACAGCGGGGAAACACCAACTCCCGCCGTCTGCAGCAGCGGGGAGACACAAGGGATGAGGATGAGAGCCGACGGGTGTCACATCTCGCTGCCTCCCCGCGCAGCCTGGAAGGAGAGCTGGGGCAGGCAGGCGCGCCGGCCGCCCGTCACCACGATTAGCGGCATCCTGCATCCCCTCGGCGGTCCATCTCGCATCCCCACAACACCTTCCTCCTTATCCCTCCCATTATTAGCCCAGGGAAGTCACGGCCAGAGCATCCACCAGCACAGCCAAGAGCTTGGCTGAGATTTAAAAAGAAAAAATTGATTAGATATTTTGGGGAGATATTCAAGAGCAGTTAAATATGCCCAACTCATCGGTGCCTTTGAAAAATCTCACCCCTCTAAAAAATTGGAATTGATTTTGTATTTAAAAAGGAATATATTTAATTTAAAAGTAAGATAATTTGAAATCATGACAGCTTGTATTAAGGCCTGAGTTTATGATAATCTATTAAAGTCATTGAAGTTAAGAACCTTCTCTCATCCTCTGCTGCTGAGGCTCCTGCGGGGGCGATGGGGGAGCGGAGGAAGTCGGGGGGATGAGGGGCTGCACTGGCCCCGTTTCAGGGCACGGCAGCTGGGCTGAAAACCGGGGAGGCAGGGAAAGCTCCTTCATCTCCTCCACACTCAGGAAAAGAGAAGCAAGACATGAGAAGCTGCCCAGTATTTCAAGATCTTGATTTATCCAGTGCCCAGAAAGCATGGGCTCAACCCTTCAGCTCCGCTTTCTCATTCCTCCTCAGTTTTCCACACCAAAATGCATTTCAAGACTTCACTTTTCAAACATCTAGTGCATTACTAGGGCGAAGGAGTCAAAGAGGCCGCCTTTCGCACAGTCTTTAATTGCATCGCAAATCTCTGCCGAGCCCAAGGGGCCACGGGAAGCGAGGATGCTAATAAATACCTTGCTCGCTGGTTTATAACCTGCAAAGGATGGGGCCCCCAAAAATTAGCAGCCCGCAGGAGTGTGAATCCAGTTAATGACATATCAAATGCTGCTGGATGCTGCCGAGCCAAGCAGCAAGGAAGAAGGGAGTGTGAAGGTTAGTAGACAGGGAATATTGAACTGCTAATTAGCATTTCTTAATGGCCACCGACCAAGACTCAGCCTCCCTCCAGGAAAAAACACAACTAATGCAACAAACACAAACGAGATGAAAGGCGAACATTTCAAATGGAGCTTTTCTTGATTTAAAGCAGGATGAAACCGGGTGCTTTTAAATGCAGGGAGCCCCATCCCTGCTCCCACGCCCTCGTTGCTTCCTGAAAATTCAGGAGGTGGGAAAAAACCCAGCAGCAAAATGGGGGGAGATGATGTTGGGGTCCCTTTGAGGACACGTATGTAAAACCGTGTGGGTTTTTATCGGTACGAGCGTGAAAGGCAACGCATGTGGGGACCACGAGCACCAAGCTGCTCCGGAGCAAACAGGGCAGCGAGGCAGTACGTGCACAAGAAGGCAGCCAGCACAATTAAAACATGCTCTGTTCGTTAGCAAAGGTGTTGAAAGCCCTGCCCAAGTGCCCCCTCTCACAATAAACCAGGGGTAATAAGCCCAGGAACTATCCCTCTGCTTTTGGAGGGAGAGCAGCCACGGGACCAGCAGGTTTGGGATGGCTGAGCATCGACACACTCTACACACCTGGCTCTGGCACTGGGATGACCACGATGGGGGATAAGACCCAAAAGTGGTGCAAGCAGAGCAGGTAGCAGGCAGTGCCCTACCCTCTCGGGGAAAGACAAATATAAAGCTAAAGCCGCAGGGCAGTGGATGCCGGTCCCCATGCGTCGCTCTTCCCACTGCCTCCCGCAGACCCCACGGCTGCGCAGGTGGACCCCAGGTTCCCATCGTCCCTGCTAGCACACACGAGCCCCAGCAGAGTTTGGCTTGCGGGGGATCCATCAAAGTCCCTGCCACACCACTCACCAGCAGGAGGGGATGCCCACAGCCTTCCCACTCCTTGTTAAGTTATAGAATCAGAATGGTTTGGGTTGGAAGGGACCTTAAAGCCCACCCAGTTCCAACACCTCCCACTGGATCGGGGGCTCCAAGCCCCATCCAACCTGGCCTTGAACACCTCCAGGGATGGGGCAGCCACCACTGCTCTGGGCAACCTGGGCCAGCGCCTCCTCACCCTCACAAAAAAACATTTTTCCCTAAGATCCCATCTCAATCTCCCCTCTTTCAGCTTAAAACCATTCCCCCCCATCCTATCCCTGCTCTGCCCGGTAAAGAGCCCCTCCCCAGCTTTCCTGCAGCCCTTTCAGTACTGGAGGCTGCTCTAAGGTTTCCCCAAAGCCTTCTCTTCTCCAGGCTGAACAACCCCAACCCAGCCTGTCCTCACAGCTGAGGGGCTCCAGCCCTCAGACCATCTTCATGGCCTCCTCTGGACTTGCTCCAGCAGATCCAGGTCCTTCCTGCTCTGAGGACTCCAGAACTGGACACAGGACTCCAGGTGGGGTCTCATGAGAGCAGAACAGAGGGGCAGAATCCCCTCCCTCTCCCTGCTGGTCCCACTGCTTTGAGTGCAACCCAGGACACGGGTGGTTTCTGGGCTGCACACATTGCCAGCTCGTGTTGAGCTTCTCACCCAGCATCACTCCAAGTCTCCCCTCAGGGCCGCTCCCAATCCATTCTCCTCCCAGGCTGGATTCATGCTTGGAATTACCCCAACCCAACAGGACCTTGCGCTTGGCCTTATTGACTTTCATGAGGTTTGCAAACCCCCACCTCTCCAGCCTGTCCATGTCCCTCTGGATGACATCCCTTCCCTGCAGCGTGTCAACTGCACCACACAGCCTGGTGCCACTGGCAAACTCGCTGGGGGTGCCCTCAATCCCACTGTCCCTGTTAAACACCATCAGTCCCAATACTGATCCCTGCGGAACGCCACTCGTCACCAGTCTCCAGTTGGACACTGAGCTCTTGATCGTAGCTCTTTGAGTGCCACCATCCAGCCAATTCCTTATTCACCTGATGGTCCATCCATCAAATTCTTGTCTCGCCAATTAGAGCCAAGAATGTTGTATAGGACAGTGTCAAATGCGTTGCACAAGTCCCGGTAAATGACGTCACTTCCCTTAAACTGATTCTGGGACTGGAATATCTCATCAGAGTTGGGGAGTGACAGCCACTTTTGGGGTGTCCAGGTCAAGACACACCCCCAGCACCCTAATTTTAGCAAGGAACATACGTGGCTCTCCAAAACCCCAGCATATCGCCATCTGGGGGAGAAACCTTGAACCACGTGCCCACTGGTGGAATGCCCAGCTCTGCCACCACAGCAGGGAGGTGGCACCAAGGCAGGGGAAACTGCACATTGCTTTCCACAAAGCATTTGAATTATTTAGGGGGGTTTTGAGCAGAGAGCCAGGACTGGAGGGTGATGACATCCAACCACCTTTGTGCTGCCTGATCCTGACGCTTTCCTGGCTGTCCCTGTCACCCCTTCCCCTGCCACTGCCACCTCCCTGCACACCTCCTGCCATCTTCATGGGGAAACGGAGACACAGCCACCTCAAGGGAGTTGCTGGAGAGCCCACGTGGCAGAGCCAAGGTGACTGACTACCCCTGCCAGGAGCACACACGCAGCACCACCTACACTTCATGGCGCTCCGAACCCAAACCCGAGCCCTCCCTAGTCCAGGGGTAGCAGCCTGGGGTCCAGTCCAAGCCCCTGCCAGCTGGTGGGGCAGATCCCCTTGGGGGTCCCTTCCCTGTACATGGACCCTGGATCTGAAAGCCACCAAGGGGAGAAGGAGCAGTCCACTAGCTCCTTCCCCAGTAGAGATACTCCAAAGCAGACGTGGCTCACAGGCACGCGGGTGGGTGTGGGCATCATCCACCACTCCGACACATTATTGTGTGTTCACACGCGACAGGGTGGGCACAATCAATGGGTCTGGGGTTTGCTAGGGATGGTGCAATCAGCACTGGGTGAAGCCAGGTTCCTGGAAAGATGCTCAAACACACCCTCCATCCTTGCACAAGGGTTTGAGGAAACACAAACACCCACTGACACCAGTTCCATGCATTGACCTGCTGTGGTCATGCCCCCAACGGAGTGCACAGTGCCAGCAATGATGCCCTCTGCCCCATGGGTTTCTTGGGTTGGGGGCTCTCTGGCTCCAGGGGACACCGCCTTTGAGGTACCAAGCTTGGGTCCTGCAATACTTCAACACACTTCAGGGCTTCTGCCATGCAAAACCATTGCCCAGGATCATAACAATAATCACAATAATAACGATGATGATAATATCAATAATAATAACAACAATAATAACACCAGCAACACCCACACATGGCAAAACAGCCAAACAACAACAATAACAATACCCACACATGGCAGAGAGACCATGCCAGCTTCAAGCACGCCCTTCTCTTACAGCCGATAGGGAACCACAGCGTGGCATTTCCCAGGAGTCACCAAGCCCAAACCCTGGCAAACAGGGACCCTGCGAGGTGCCCTGTTCTCCCAGCCCAGCACCAACATCCCAGGCAGGGAGACCTGTGCTGGGACCACCTCTGTATCCTCACAGCCCAAATCCTGATGTGTCAGGGGCCACCACAGCCCAGTGCACCCATAGTCTCTCAGGGGACTGACGTCCTGGTCAGTAATGCCCAGAGGGGCACCAGTGGGGCATCAGGGTGCATTGGCACAGGGCCAGACACCTTTGCATTTGCTCAGCGGTGGCAAGCAGGAAGAGGTGAAAGAAAAACCCTTACCCAGCAGTGAAAGCCCTGGGTGCGGTGGGGGCTGTCAGGGTGGGTGTGACCTTTCCTGTGCTGCCCAGCATGTGGCACCTCATGGATTTCAAAAATCCCAGATTTCCCTCCTGGAAACTCCCAAAGTAGCAGCCAGGTGTCATTCCCTGGGACCTCCAACCTGATCAAAGCCATTCATCCCCACCCAGACGCTCCTCGCTGGCAGCATCCCGGCCGCCGGAGCCCATCGGGGTCCAGCTCCTCGGTAGCAGCTCCACGGAGGGCAGGGGACAAGCGCTCAGGACGCATGTGGGGTGTGAAGGTGACGCGGGGCTGGCGGCCATGCCTGAGCATCCCCCTGCATCCGACATGCTGCCGCCCCGTTGCCACAGCAACGCTCTCCGGCCTCCGCCGCAGCATCCCGCAGCACAGGGCTTGGACCAGGGACCGGGGTGCAGCACAACCCGCTGTCCCCTCCCCACACAGCCCCTGCCCTTGAGAAAATTGTCCCTGGGTGTCCCCAAACAAGCTCCCTCCATGGCATCAACAGACCCCCCCACCTGCCTCTGCCTTTCTCACTGGAGAAGGGGATGCCCACACAGCAGAGAACTCTGCCCCGAGCCCACACAGCACCCAGGACCCGGGGCTTTCTCTGCACAACAAGAAGGTGATGGGGAGGAAACCCCCCTGCTATGTTCTGCCCGCGCACAAGGGTGGCACTGAGGGGCAACACCGCCTCATTTTCAGGCCAACATCCAGACAAGGGGGGGAATTTAAAAACTTCACAGGGCACCTAAGCTGCTGCCAGAGCAGCAAGGGACGGACAAGGTTTGCAGGAGGTGTGTACGGCCCCGCGGAGCTGCTGGGGGAGCCACGGCGGCATCTGCCCAGGGCGGGGGCATTACACGCGGGCAGTGGTGGGAAACTTGTCTTCTGCCCCAATGGCACTAAAAATTAAAAATCTCGGTAACTTGTTCCAGGTGCTGAGGAGGGAGGTGGGTTTCCTGCACACAAGCACAGAGGCCTCGCTCTGATCCCGACGGAGGGAACTGTTTGGCTTTTTTTGGTGGAAGAAAACTGAAGAAGCCCATCAGACCTGGGCAGCGGGCGATACGCAAAGGCCTGGCCAGAGAAGGTGAGACCCACCTGGACCACGTGAGCACACCAAAGTCTTAAACCTAGGGCAGGAGTACTGGAGGCAACACACCCAGGTGAGATGGGAAATGTTGGGCACCCAAGTTATTTTTCCACCTGGCTGCAGGAAAGGTGACTCTGCTCGGGGGAAGACAAAGCAGAAACCCTCACCTCCCGCCAGCCACGCTGGAAGCGGGCTGTGGGCCTCCTGCCAGCACAAGCTGCTGGTGACCACGCACCAAGCAGGAGACCAGCCCCACGGATGAAAACCCAGGGATGCACCAAGCACACCAGGCCTGCAGCATCGCCACAGCATCCAGCCTGGTGCTGCAGCTGATGCAGGGATGCTGCGGTGGGGTGAAGCAGAACCAGGGCAGGGCTGCTGCGGTGGGGTGAATTGGCAAGGAGGTAGAGATGCTGCATGGGGTGAACCGGCACCGGGGTAGGGATGCTGTGTGAGGAGAACCGGCATCAGGGAAGAGATGGAGTGAACAAGCACCAAGGCAGAGCTGCTGCAGTGATGTGATCAGCACCAGGGCAGGGATGCTGTGCAGGATGAACCAGCACTGAGACAGAGATGCTGAGAGGAACTGGCCCCAGGGCAGGGATGCTGTGCTGAGTGAACTGGTACCGGGGCAGGGATGCTGTGCTGGGTAAACTGGCCCCAGGGTAGGGATGCTGTGCTGGGTGAACTGGCCCCAGGGCAGGGATGCTGTGCTGGGTGAACTGGCACCGGGGCAGGAATGCTGTGGTGGGGGAAACGGACCTAAGGAAGGGATGCTGTGCCGGGTGAAGCAGCACCTGCGCAGAGATGCTGCGTGGGGTGAACCAGCACGGGTGCAGCTGGGTGAACCAGCCCCGGGGCAGGGATGCTGTGCGGAGGGAACCAGCCCCGGGGCAGGGATGCTGTGCGGGGGGAACCGGCCCCGGGGCAGGGATGGTGTGCGGGGGGAACCGGCCCCGGGGCAGGAATGCTGCAGGGTCCCCGCACGCCGGTGCCGCAGGGAGGAGCCCCGCGGCCGGGGATGCTGGGGGCGCGCCGCCAGGAGGGAAAGGGACCCTCCAGTTCCCCCGGGAAGGCTCACCCAGCACGAAGTACGGCAGCTCGGTGTTCTCTAGGTCATCCACCACCACCATCTCTCCGGGGAAGTCGTTGCGCACGGAGAAGAGCAGCTTGGGCTCGGCGGCCGAGGGGCCGTGCATGATGCTGAGGTCGTTCTCGCGCAGGAAGGGCAGCGCCGACACCGTGATGCTCTTCAGCTTGCACTCCAGCTCCTTGCCCGCCGCCTCGGGCTCGGCGGGGCCGCCGCCCGCCGCCGCGCAGCACCCGGCCAGCAGCGCGCAGAGCGCGGCCCAGGCCATCTTGCACCGCGCTGCCGGCGCGGGGGGCGGGGGGCGGGCACGGCCGCGGCGCCTCCCCGCGCGGCGCCGGCGGGCACGGAGCGGGGGCTCGGAGCGAGCGGGGCGGCACGGCGGGGCGAGGCGCGGGGACGCTGGGAGCGGCTCGCCCCAGCTCGGCTCTGCACGCCTCAGCTCGGCTTGAGGAGGCTGGGCTGGGCTGGGCTAGGATGGGCTGGGCTGAGTTCGGCTCGGCTCGGCTCGGCTCGGCTCGGCTCGGCTCGAGGAGGCTCGGCTTGGCTCTGCACAACCGCTTGGCTCAGCCCAACATTGCACGACGCAGCTCGGCTCAGCTCGAGAAGGCTCAGCTTGGCTCTGCATAACCCCTTGGCTCAGCCCAGCACTGCACAACTCAGCTTGGCTCAGCTCAGCTGGGCTTGGCTTAGTTTGAGGAGGCTTGGCTTGGATCAGCACAACTTAGTTTGGCACGGCTCAGGTTGGCTGGGCTGTGCTCAGAATGGCTCGGCTTGGAACAGAACAACAGCTCAGCTTGGCTGGGCTCGGCTCACCGTGACTCGATTCGGCTCCACTACACTTGGCTCAGAATGGTAAGCTCAGCTTGGATTGGCATGGCTCGGGATGCTCAGGAGGGCTCAGCATGACACCTTGTCTCTGCTCAGCTGTGCTCAGAATGGCTCAACTTGGATCAGCTCAGCTCAGAACAGCTTGGCTGTGCTCAGAACGGCTCAACTCAGAACGTCTCAGCTCAGCTTGGAACCACAGCTTGCCTTGACTGGGCTTGGCTCAGAACAACTTGATTCAGGTCAATTCGGCTCAGCTCCGCTTGGCTCAGAACAGCTCAGCTCAGCTTGGATTGGCATGGCACAACCTGGCTTGGCTCAGCTCAGCTCGGCCTGGGTTGGCTGGGCTGTGCTCAGAACGGCTCATCTCGAAACGGAACAACAGCTCAGCTTGGCTGGGCTCGGATCAGAACGACTCGATTTGGCTCAACTCAGCTCAGCCCCACTTGGCTCAGAACAGCTCAGCTCATTTTGGATTGGCACAGCTCGGCTGGTTCAGGAGTGCTCAGAATGGCTCAGCATGACATCATGCCTTGGCACAGCTCGGAGAGGCTCGGCATGGCACAGCTCAGCTTGGTGTGGCACAGTTTCCCGCCTCCTGCCTCCCTCTCTTCCCCCTGCATCCCTGGAATCCCAGGAGGGCTGTGGAGCAGAGCGGTGCTGCCTGGCCCAGCACAGCTGCCTTTGCCTTCTTCCACACTGAGAATAATTTACAGGTACCCTCTCGGGAGAAATCATGGACCTCCAAAGTCCCAAACCTCCAAAAGTCCAGCCGAAGTCATAGACCTTCAAAATCCCAGGAGAAGCCATGGACCTCCAAAGCTCCAGAAGTCCTAGACCTTCAAAATCCCAAAAGCCATAGAACTCTAAAGCCCCAAAAGTCACAGACCTTCAAAATCCCAGGAGAAGTCCCAGACCTCCAGAATCCCAGGAGAAGTCACGGACCTGCAAAGCTCCAGGAGGAGTCACGGACCTGCAAAGCCCCAGGAGAAGTCACAAACCGCCAAAATCCCAGTGGAAGTCACAGACCTTCAAAATCCCAGGAGAGGTCATGGACCATATAAGTCCCAGAAGAAGTCCCAAACCTCTAAATTCCCAGAACTAACATACCTTGAAAACCCTAGACCTCCAAAGCCCCCACACCTGTATGTTTTGTAAAAAAAAGAAAACATATTGGGAGCGTAAGGGCCAGCCCCAAACCTGCTGGTTCTTTTGGCGCCGGATGCTTTTTGGTTTCACTCGCAGTGAGCTCAAAGCAGCACTGATGGCTTGCCCGGCCACCAGACCTTCCTGCAGACACCCATGGCTCTGCAGCCAAAATGCTGTGTTGGTCAATGTTCTCCTCTTCCAGCATGGGTCAAAAGGCCCGGGCGCCACCCTGGTGGGGCACCAGGAATGCACAGCCACGTTGGTTTGGCGTTCCCTCTGGAAGCTCCTGCCCGCTGACACCTGTGGAGCAGAGAGAGGTGCAGCAACATCGCTACCCTGGAAGTGGAGCTCAAACCCCTTCATCACCTCCTTCTGTGGGTCATGGCTCCATCCCACCTGGTGCCTCCAAAGAAAATCATACGTAGCAGATCTGTATTACTTTAAAAGAATCATGCAATTTGGGGGGGGGGGGGGCGGGGTGGGTTGCAAAGATTTCCCCCTCCCCTTACAGCAACTGCAGAGATTTCCCCATATTTCCCCCCTGCTGGTGAGGCTTAATGTGTCCCCAGTGTGGGCATCGCAAGGGGACACCACTGTACCCCGAACATGCTGAGCAGAACAGCTGCAGTGGAAGCTTTTCCTCAGATCAGCGTCTGATTTGTAATAACCCTCTCATCACATTTTGGGGAGGAAATGCCATGCTTACCAGAAATAACCCATTTTCAAAGCCAGCCTTGTTAGCAATCAGAGCCGAGCACTGCGCTAAACATACGACAATGAGGGTGGTTTCAGGAGTCAGCTGGTCAGGGTTTCTGCAGCACCACCATCCCCACCCCCTCCCCAGCAGTGGTCGGTGCAGCTGCCAGCAGCAACAATGAAAAAAAAAAATGGGAAAAATCAGGGAAAATGAGCAGTGGTGTTTTGTAGGATGGGGCATGGCCCCCCCTTTGTGGGGGAAAGGGAAATCCCTTTGGGGGCAACAGGGAAGTCCCTTTGGAGGGTCTCTGCCAGGCTCTTTCGCTGCTCTTCTTTCACCGGGGGACACAAACTCATTAAAAAGAGGAGGTGAAAAAAAGAAAAGAAGGTGAAATTGCGTTGTTCGCAAGGGGTTGCCAAAAGGGTCCTTTCGCCCTGTTTGGAAACAGAGTGCACCCCGAGAGCGGTGCTGCTGTAACGGTTAACGCCGCGTGCAGAGGAGCAGGCAAGGGGCTGGGTAGGAGGTGTGAATGATGCACACAGAGACACAGAACGTTGAAAAGGAAGACGGCAGAGAACCATAGAATCGCCTGGTTGGAAAAGGTACGGGAGATATCGAGTCCAACCATACCTGTCCCCTACTAAACTGTATCTCTGAGTACCCCATCTACCCATCTTTTAGATACTCCAGCGATGGCGACTCCACCACCTCCCTGGGCGCCTGATAACCCTTTTGGTGAAGAGATATTTCCTCATATCCAGTCTGAACCTCCCCTGGCACAACTTGAGGCCATTTCCTCTCATCCTACCACTTGTTCCTTGGGAGAAGAGACCAGCAAACACCTCACTACAACCTTCTTCCAGGGAGTTGTAGGCAGTGATAAGGTCTCCCCAAGCCTCCTTTTCTCCAGGCTACACGGCGTCACTGACAGCATCGTCCTGCTGGATGCTGGTGGCACCTCCCACACGACGTCTTGTGCCCCGTTAATCGTTGGCAGTGTCATTCGGCACAGCCAGGATTCCTTGAAGTCCAGTGATCACTGGGGCCTCGCAGCAGCGGCCCCTCCCTGGCACTGGCAGCATGAGTGGCTCCATGCTTCCTCACCAGGGGAGGAGGAGGCGCAGACGCTGAGCTCTTCTCTCTGGTGACCAAGGACAGGACCCAAGGGAATGGCAGGGAGATGCCAGGAGAGGGTTAGGGTGGGCATTAGGGAAAGGCTCTTCCCCCAGAGGGTGGTGGAGCACTGGAACAGCTCCCCAGGGGAGCAGTCACAGCCTGACAATATTCCAGACGCGTTTGACCAGCGCCCTCAGCCCCACGGTGTGAATGTCGGGGTGCCCTGTGCGGGGACAGCAGCCTCACTCCACGCTCCCCGTGCGCCCCTTCCCACACAGGCCTCTCTGTGACTCCGCCCCCCGCCCCGCCCCTCGAGCGTTGCAGCCAATGGGAAGGCACGAGGCGGCGGGCGGCTCCGCTGATTGGCTGCGGCCCCTGCAGATATCACCGCGCGGCGGCGGCGCCCGCGCAGCGCGGTGGCTCCGGTACCGGCAGAGCATCCCGAGCGACGCCACCGGGCGCGGCGGTGCCGCCTGCCCGCCCGCCCATGGGGCGGGCTGGGGCGGCCGGGAGGCGACGGCGGGGCCGCGACTGGGGTCGCTGAGGCGGAGCGGGAGTTTGGGGTGAGTCTGCGGGCACCGGGGGAGGTGAAGCCCCGGGACCTTCGGAGGACCGGGAGGGATGATGCCCCGGGATCTTGGGGGACCGGGAGGGATGATACCCCGGGATCTTGAGGGACCGGGAGGGATGATGCCCTGGGACCGGCGGGGTCCAGGAGGGATGATGCCCCGGCATCGGGCGGCGGGGGACCGCGGGAGGTGATGCTCCGGCACCGGGCGGAGAGGCGACCGGGAGGGATAATGTTCCAGCACCGGAGGGGGCATACACGGGACCGGGAGACGCGATGCGCCGGCACCGGAGGGGGCATACACGCGACCGGGGGACGCGATGCTCCGGCACCGGGCGGGGGGGACACGGGACCGGGGGAGGCGATGCCCTGGCACCGGCCAAGTGGGGAACTAGACCGGGGGAGGCGATTCCTCGGCACCGGGGGACGTCAGGACCGGGGAAGGCGATTCCCTGGCACCGGGGTCGGAGGGAAGGGACCCGAGGGAGGCGATGCCCGAGATGCTCAAACGCGTACTTTACTGTTGGGCATAAATAAATCATCAGGCGATGTCGCGTCCCCCGTGGGACCCGCGGGCCGCGGCGAGGAGCGGGTCACCTGGCAGAAGGTGTTTGCTCATCCCCGAGGCTGCCCGGGGTCCCAGCGCGGTGTGGGTGACAGCAGCCTCCAGGAGAGTGGCAGCCACCTTCCCTAGCAGAGAAAACTCAAAGCACCGAGCTTGAGAGCATCACCCCAGCGCGGTGACGTCCACCCACCCTGTCCTGCCCTTTGCTGCGGGGGACCCGCCTGCTGCCCTGGAGCGGGGCTGGTGGGGACCAGGCTGTCCCCGCTGTGGTTTCGCGGCTGGGTGGGACCTGCCAGCAGATGTCAGTGTCCCCTCTCTTGTCAGCAGCCAGGAGAGTCCGTACAGACCCTGAGATGCTGCAGGAAGCCCCCTGTACTTCTTTCCAAGCAGAGCTGGCTTTGGCAGTTCAGTGTCGGGTTTGAGACCTGGGATGCTGAGAAAAGGGGTGGCCCCACTCCGGCACCCCACATCTCCTGGTTCTCCACCCAACACCAGCCACGCACCGGCTTATTTACCTCGTGCAGCTCACACCGCACCGCTGCTGTGCAGCACTGCCCACCCGTGACACTTGTCACGCGTGAGAAGCTGAGAAGGGAGCCATTCCCACCTTGCACTGCCTCCAGCTCCTGCGTGAGGCTCCTGCTTGTGGGGTGCACTGGGGGGGAAGGAGCCGTCTTCTCCAGGGAGGGGGCTGAAGGGATGCTCCTCTTTGGCTCCTGGGTGCGGGGATGCTCTTCCCCGGCCTCAGGGATGTTTGGGGCTGAGAGCTCGGCACAAGGCAGGGAAAGCCAGCGCTGCTGCCATCACCGTGCTGGGGGGGAGAGGGATTTTGCACATTGCTCTTTTAAGAAGGCTTTTTGCCTGTGGGTGTGAAAGTCTCGGGTGAGCAAAGCCAGAGGGCAGAACACATGGCACTGGTGTGACACAGAGCACACAGCTGCTGTCTCCCCTGATGGCAGCCCAGGCTTCATCCCATTTGATGTCTTATGCAAATCCTTAGCTCCCCGGGTCCTGGGATTTTCTGCTCTTTTCCTTTACTCTCATCTTCAAGTGTCTTGCTCTTAAGGATGTGAAGAAAAGCTAATGAAAGGAACCCAATTCATCGAGTGTTGCAGGTTTTTAAGCCAGTCGTGTGAGCTGGGGCTGGGGGGGAAAGGCAGTGATTTAAAGTTGCTTTGCAATAGCGACTGAACAGGCTGTGGAGGGGTTGAGGTGGTGATTGAGTCCCTATCCCTGGAAGTGCCCAAAAGATGGGTAGATGAAATGCCTAGGGATCTGGTTTAGTAGCAGACAGGTATGGTTGGACTTGATCTCAAAGGTCTTTTCCACCCAAGCGATTCTATGGTTTGCAGGAGCTTTGTGAGGATCTCTTTGCAGCCACCGCTGATCTTTAACATTGCTGCTCAGGCAGGGATGGAAGGCTTCGAGGTGGCTGTCCTCATTCTCGCTGCCCAGAGCCCTGTCTCGGCAGGCTGGATGCCAGGCGGCTGACAGCACCCCGCCGTGCCCACTTTGCCAGCGATTACTGTGCTGCTGTCGCTCCGGCAGTGCCTGGCTCGCTTTCTTAATTACCCCAGCAGATCAATGAGGCCCCGGTGCTTCCTTGGAGGCGTGCAGATACGAGTCCAGCGCGATGCGCCGTGCTGAGAGCTCCTCATTGCAAACCACGACAGAGCAGGGAGGGAGAGGAGTCAGCAGCAGGGCTGGGGGAAAGGGAGCTGGGTCTCACAGAGCCCCAAGCAAGGCTGGTGGCTCCAGAGCAAGGGGCTGAGCATCCTGCGGGATTGAGCCCTTTGGGATTGTACGGAGGGAGGGCAAGCGGCACAGCAAGAGGTGCCCTGAGCGCCTGTGTGAATTCACACAAGCACGGCTCAGCTGAGTCAATCCACTTCAGAAACTAAGCTGCACTTAGCCTCTGCCCAGACTCTTTTAAGTGGCCTTAATTTGATAAAGCTTTCCCATGTTTAATGAGGAGGTGACTCAGTCCCCACGTTTGACGTTCATTCCCACTAAAAGGCATCCACAGGGAGCTCGAGACCCCCATCGCCGTCGCTCCCTGCTCCTGCCTGGATGCGCCTTTGCTCCTGCTGTGCCCCAGGGACAAGCGCCCCATGGCCTGGCATGTCCCACAGCTTTGCCACCAACGTGTGTCAGACATCAGGTGCTGCTTTTGCTCTGGGCTTTGGCTCAGCATTTATGGGGGGAGTGCCAGAGTCCTGTGCTCCCCCATGGTGCCCAGCAAATACCACCACAGCCTCTCCCCCCCACACACTTTGCGGCTTATGTATCTCTAGATCCGCTCCTGCAGCATGAAAGGGCAGAAATCAATGTTAATGTCCCTGACAATTAGCTAACGTCTTAATTGTCGAACTTGGCCTGATTAGTGGTGGAGCGCGTGGCTCCGGAGATGCCGTCGGCATGGAAGCAAGCAGGACCTCAGCACAGGTTCTGCAGGATGTTGCTGCTGTCACCATCAGCTGGGTGACAGAGAATGGCTTCTGCGGCTCACCCAAGCTGCTCAGTGGGCACTTCGGTGCCTCCATCCACACCTCGCACCATCCTGCCTCAGTCTCTCGAGCCATTTTTGGATGAAAACATCCAGCACAAGCAATAGCGTTGCTGTCTCAAGGGTGGCAGCGCACCTCTAGAAACTGCAAGAAACCGTTTTTAAGATGCAGCTCCTGATGAGCGTTGGTCCTCGTTGTGCATTGGCCATCACGTAGGGACACCAGGGCATTCTGCTGCAAGCAGTGGGGACACAGAGGGCTGCAACAAGATCAGGAAGACTTGGCCAGGAAAGAGGTTGTGGTCCTGGGAAAGTTTGCCAAGAATATTTGCATTGGCACTCTTCTTCCTTTGCTTTAAGGTTTTTATAGAAGGGGGAAGGAAAAAAAAATATTAACCAGCTGGAAGTTTTCCAACTTTTGTGATGCAAAACCCTAAATAAAAAAAATGAGTAGTCAGATGCTTCTCATCAAATCTTCATTCTTTTGGATCAAGGAGAAGTGATTAGAAAAGTTATTTCCAGCTCTGGTAGTAAGGTCAAGGGGGTGATTCGTTTCCAAAGAGCTTTGCTCTCCCTGGCATCCCAGGAGGATGCTGGGGTGAGTGGGTGGAGATGCACCCTGGTAGGCATTGCCCCCAACCCTGTGGAGCAGTGGCAGCAGCCCCCCAGCAAGACTAGAGCTCCCCCACATGCAGCTGCGTGGACTAAGGACTGGATGGCGCTGTAGCAATTTCTACACGTACTTATTTCCTGTAACCCCCAATGGATACGAGAAATAAATTAGCCCAGCTAACGATGGTGCAGGAAAGCTGCTCCTTGGGGATAAACTCAGTGCATGACACGGAGCAGCCCCCGTGCAGGCTCTCCTGCCCGTGGTGGTTTGCCCCTTTCTGCCTGGCTTGGGGCTTCAAGTTACTGTTGGCAAGGATGCTCGCGTGCGTCAACGCCGTCCCCAAGCAAGAGCGTGGCCCAGAGGTGCCAGCGCACACGCTGTAAATAAGAAACAGATGTAGATAAGAGCTTGTTTAGCAAGGCTGAAAAGTTTGTGGCTTTGAGGGACTTGGAACACCAAGAAGGGACCTTTGCTGGATTTGCACCAGCCAAGCGCTGGAAATAACCAATTCTGAGTATTTTTGTTGCTCTGCAGTAAAACATGAGATGGCCACAAGGAAACATCCTATGCTCAGCCTTGACTCTCAGAACAAGCTCCCTGGGGAAGCAGAGCTGGCTGAGATGGTTTCAGCTGGTCTGGGGACTGCAGCCCAAGGGAAGAGGTGGCCCAAGGTGGCTCCATCTCTAATATCTGTCCAATATGGTCTCCGTGATGGTCATCCAGAAGAGGTTTGCTGCCTTGAGAAGTGGGAGGGGAGGTGGGAGAAGGGGTTTGGAGGGGGAGGGTAGCCACAGGGAGACCCTTTTGGGGAAGGCACGCGATGGTGGAGACAAGGGGCTGGACCATGCTGGCGGAAAGCTGATAGCACCCAGCATGGGTTGCTGGAAGAGACTTGCACAGTGCTTTTGGAAAAGCATCTCCTGGGCTGTACAGACAGAGGGAGAGTGGAAGTGACCAGGAGCCACCTAAAAGCCACAGACACTGATAGAGGCCAAGGAGATTGGCAGTGCTGAGCCCATCCCTGCTGCAACAGGCAGGCTGCTAGTGCACCGGCTATTTAAGCAAGGTGTTTTGCTGGCACAGCCATATTTAATGCTACAAGCAGAGCATTTCCATAAGCAGAAAGGTCTAGAAAGATGCTGCTCAAAGGAGCACACTCGCCTCCTGAGTTTTCCTCCTTGTCACGGAGCGTTTAGCCCATGGTCAGCACCTAAACCACCCACACAGTTTGCTTCCATCCTGGGCATGGCAGCTTGTCCTGGGTCACCCCATACACCACAGCAGCAGGACCCACGGGCTGCAGGGGGCTGGGAAGGATTAATCCTGAGCCTTGAGTGCCCCTTCAGTCCCCAGGCCAACTCAATTTTAATTGCATCTGCAGATATTCCTGGAGAGGAGAGCAAGGTGCTTGCCTGCTTCGGACAGCTGTGGCATCCTGGCTGCCTGCTTCCCCCCCGGCCCAGTGTTGGTTGCAGATGGGGAAGCAGGAGGGAGGATTTCAGAGCAGCTCAAGTGCTGTGGCTGCTCAGCCATCACCCACACAGCTCCGCGAGCAGCCGGTGTTGGGTCCTGCCACGTTTTGGGGTGGGAAGCCTCCTCCAGCCCTTGAGGTGTGAAGCAAGGAAACCAGCCTGATGTTGCTGATCCCAATCCCTCTCTCTGCACACCCCGGCATGGGGACCCATTTGTTCAGGCCAGGATTTGGCCACGGGGTATCCACGTGCCAGCAGGAAGAGGCAACAACCAGGGTGTTATGCAGCTGTCTGCAAGGCTGGGCAAAAATTAGGGTGATATGCAGGAAGACAGTGCGTGGGGGGACAGAAAAAACCCTGCCTGCTGCTCCTGCCCGCCCCTACCCGCCCCACTGCCCCAGCACCCCTGAGCTGGTGATGTGAAAATCACAGCTTTTGTTTAAAATTAACAGGGTCCCAGCCTCGAGGGCTGAGCAAGAAGCTGAGAAAGAGTAATCAAAGTGCAGCCTTAAGGGTTTAAAAATAGAAGAGAGGGAGAAAAAAAAAAAAAAAAAGAAAAAATAATAATACATGTTAAAGCACGATGATTCATCTGGCAAAGCCCTGTCAGGGGCAAGCGTTTGGGCTCCTGGCCCCTGCCAGCCACCTTCCCCACAGCCTGGGGAAATAAAACTACCTCACCTGGAGGTGTTGCAGTGATGGGGTCCCTGGTTTTAGACAAAAGCAGGACACCTCTCCTTGCCCCAGCACTGCCAGACCTTGCCGCTCCCTTGCATCCCCCACCTTCACTTGCAAATTCAGGCTCTGGCTGCGGTGCCGCGGCTCCGAGCAAAGCTCCTTCTGTGCTTCCACGGGCAGTGCTGCACTGGGCTGAGACCAGAAAGGTCTTGTCTTGAGCTAAATGCTGACTGCATTCAAAACACCACTGTGATCAGCCCAGCCAGCCTTGGGGTGGACATCTATCCATCATCCATCCATCCATCCGTCCGTCCATCCATCCATCCATCATCTCAGCCACCAGCAGGATGCAAAGCAAAGTCTAACATCAACAGCTGTGGTTCAACCCATACCTATAAAAAAGCTCATTTTTTCCAGTTCCCAATGCTTATTATTTTTTAGCCCCCCTACAACAAGCTGAATGTGCTCATGATGGGCATCCCCAGAGCACAGGGTGCAGAGGCAGCCCATCCCCACCGCATGAGCACCTTGTAGCAGCAAGCTTGGCTTGCTGGGCTGATGCACAGCGGAGAAAAACCGAAATAGCCAGAAATGTCTCGAAGTGGCCAGGAGTGCATTTATAGAATCACAAGGTTGGAAGAGACCTCTGAGATCATTGAGTCCAACCGTGCCTGTCTTCCCACTAAACCCTGTCCCTAAGGAACTCACCCACCCGTCTTTTAAACACCTCCAGGGATGGCGACTCCACCCCCTCCCTGGGCAGCTGTGCCAATCCCTGACCACCCTTTCGGTGAAGAAATTCAGTCCAGTCTAAACCTCCTCTGGTGCAACTTGTGGCCATTTCCTTCATCCACAGCCAGTAACCGTAACCCCATAAACTGTGACCTCCCCACGGCACAACCAATCTGCTCCGCTGCTCTCCCAGGAGCATGGCTTTCCCTTCACCAGCAGCCCAGCAGCCTCCCCAGGGCAAAGCCCCCTTCCCTTTGTGGTTGCACCTGGTTTGTATGGTGCCATCAGCCTCACGGGCTCCCCTCTTCACACGGTGTCGTTGCAGGGCAGGGCTGTCCCGGAGGATCGCCGCGGGGTGAGAGAATGAAGAAGCCAGCCGTGTGGCAGCAGGATGGGGCAGCAGGACCTCCCGCGCTCTGACGGGTCCTCGCCGATGCTCCCGTGGCCGCTGGCCCTCCTGGCCCTGAGTACGTGCTGCTGCTGGGGGGTGGCCAGTGGGGCAAGTGGCACGGTGCCCCAGCAGCATGCTGCCCCTGCGACGCCTTCCTCTTCCTCCTCCTCCTCCTCTTCCTCTGGCCGAGCACCCCTCGACTGGCTCCTCACCGACCGGGGACCCTTCTACCGAGCCCAGGAGTACGTGGACTTCATGGAGCGCTACCGGCAGGGTTTCACCACCAGGTACAGGATCTACAGGTGAGAGGCAGCACTGGAGGCCAGCCCTTCAGCGGGCACCCCAGAAGGGGGCTATGATGTGGGGAGCCGTGGGGGGGCAAGGTGGAATGGAGATGGACCTGTTTTAATCCACTTGAGCAGACCCTGTGTGTGGGAGGAAGCTGCCCATTGGGAGGGACACTGGGTGGATGCACGCGAGATGCTGCTTTCCCAGGGAGTTTCAGTGGCAGCCCGTAACATGCTCATGGCATGGGCAGGATGGGCCCCAGGCAGCAGGGTTTGAATGACCCCCCTGGCACGTCCCCAGTGCTGCCACCCCACGGACCGCAGCGGTGGGATGCTGCACGCATGGGGGTGATGCCCGAGGGGTTTTCTTGCCGATGGAGAACCAAGGTCAGTAGCTGTGGGGTTCACTGACCCCAGCAAAGGGCCACCCTCTGACAGCCAGCATGGGAGACCCTCTCCACCACCTCCCAGCGCTAACTGGGGCTGTCGCCTCCTGTTAACGAGCTCTTTTCCCTTCCTCTCCTTGCTGATGCCGAGCCCCGGGGGTTTCCAGCAGCCGAGCAAACCCTGCTGCTGCTTCCCAGGAGAGCTGACGTGGATGCCTTGTTATGCAGTCCAGCACCCCCAGAGAGCTTCTCTACCCCCTTGCCCCTTTTCCTACACGCTGATGCTGCCATGCTGAGGGACCCACGTCCTCCAGGGATGCTGCTGGTGACGGTGGCGGGATGGGAAGGAGCAACCAGAGGGACAACAGCTGGCTTGCGCCTTCTCCAAGGCAGAGAGCCCGCTGGCAGCCTTCAGGGCTTGCTCTGTCTGTGGGATGGGGTGGGGTACCCAGCACAGGACTCCTGGTCCCCCCAGCCCCATGGAACTTGTGTGCAAGAAAAGAGCAGCATCCCCTCTGCCTCATCCCCAGCTCCAGTCCTGGCCCCAGTATCCTGCTTTCTGGCCCCCAAAATCGTGGTGAAAGGCAACCCAGCATCTGCTGAGCCTCTCAGCTACTTTGCACCCATTCACCACTCCTTCCTCTCCTTCCTTTCCCCACCAGCCCTAATTAAACTGTCTGAAAGCCGCTGCCTGGTTTTAATTAGAGCAAAATGCTGAAGATTAGGCTGAAATTGGCCACTGGTTGTTTACGAGGCCGTTGGTATTTTGAGGTGGCAGCAGGCTGGTGGCCTCCCCCCAGGGCTGGGTGACGATGGAGGGGCAACGGGGGGGGGGGGACGGACATGTCCACAGCCTCCGAGGAGACTCACCACAACCCCCACACACATCCCAACGTCTCAAACTGCCTTCAAAATGCTGCCAATACTTAAAACCATGAGACCCCCAGATGTCAGATTTTCACCCGAGCCGTAGGGATGGATGAGGCCCATCCAGTTCAGTGAGCTGGAAAAGGCTCTGGCCCTGTCCTGGGCTGTGATTAATGCCCACTGGAGGTGCCTGATTAATCAACATCAAGCGTCTCCGCTGCTTGTAGCTCGTTATTGCCATGGATGGCTTGAGGAGGGAGGACACTTTTGGCCCAGCTGGATCTATAGCTGATGTATATACGTTATATATATGTGTAGTGCGTCCAGCGGGTCCTTCACCACCGCCCTGGTGATGGGAACATAGAGATGGTCGGGAGTTTCTCCACCCACTGAACCCCTGCTTCAGGGTGGGCACTGGGGACAGCGTGGCACAGTCAGCCCGGCTTTGAACCCTCTCCCCACTGCCCTTCTCCTCCCGCAGAGAGTTTGCTCGCTGGAAGGTGAACAATTTGGCCTTGGAGAGGAAAGACTTCTTCAGCCTGCCGCTTCCCCTGGCCCCCGAATTCATCCGCAACATCCGACTGCTGGGACGCCGGCCCAGCCCCCAGCAGATCACCGACAGCCTCATCAAAAAGTATGGGACCCACTTCTTGCTCGCTGCCACGCTGGGAGGTGAGTGCTGGGCTTTGCCTGCGCCCTGCTCGCTTCCCTGGCACAAAAGCAGCGGGCAGAGAAGGGAGGGTGGGAAAATAAACACCACAGGAGAAATGCGGCCAAGAAGGGGAACCCAACAGCCCCATGAAAGCGTTGCGTGTCCCGCCAGGAGAGGAGTCCCTGACCATTTTTGTGGACAAGCGCAAGCTGAGCCGGAAGGCAGAGCCCACGGGAGGGGCTGGCAACAGCTCGGGGGTCTCGCTGGAGACCCTGCACCAGCTGGCAGCCTCCTACTTCATCGACCGGGAGAGCACGCTGCGCCGGCTCCACCACATCCAGATTGCCACGGCTGCCATCAAGGTAGGTGAGGGAGAGGGCAGAGTGTGGGGAAACGGCAGCTCCTCGGAGCTGGTGGAGCCCCTGGAGCGGCGTCACATCTGGGGAGGGCAGGAGGGGGAGAGCAAGCAAAGCTGGCAGATCCACATTATTTATGGGAAATTGGGCACGCTAATCAGGCACATTTTTCAGCGGGCTGCAGGCAGGGCTGCCGCCTGTCAACAAGCCAATTAGCAGGCAATTAGTTCTTCTCTCCAAGCTTTGCCTTGATACAGGAGAGCGGGCACACAGCAAGCCTGGCCAGGGGTTATTTACAGCACTTTTGGTGGGGTGACACACGCCCCAGGTCACCTCCTGCATCCCTGACCACCTGTGGGTCCCCTGTTTAGGTGACCGAAACGCGGACGGGGCCGCTCGGCTGCAGCAATTACGACAACCTGGACTCGGTGAGCTCGGTCCTGGTGCAGAGCCCCGAGAACAAAGTGCAGCTCCAAGGTAGGACCGGGCAGGTGGGGATGTGATGACGGCTGAGTGCCACCGCGGGCACGCAGCGGGCACACAGCAGGCCACAGGGGAGGATGCTGGCTTGAGATGCCGCTTTTAATTTAGGGGCCGAGGAGGATGGGGGATGAAAATAATCAAAGCTGGGCAGGATGAGGTTCTTGCGCACCTGCCAAGAGGAGCTGAGATCGATGCAGAGCCCAGACAAGCGGCTCCACAGCAAATTGATATGAAACTCACGCGAGCGCGGAGCCCGGGGAGGGGGAAGGCTCTCTCGCTCCTTGCCCAGGTGGTGGTTTTGAGGGGGTTTGTGCGTGCCCTGATGCTCTTGGGGTTGCCTCCTGCCTGCAGGGCTTCAGACGGTGCTCCCTTCCTACCTACGGGAGCGGTTTGTGGCGGCCGCCCTCAGCTACATCGCCTGCAGCTCGGCCGGGGAGCTGGTGTGCCACTGGAACGACTGCCGCTGCCAGTGCCAGCCCGCCTTCCCCCGCTGCAACTGCCCCGAGGCCGACGTCCAGGCGCTGGAGAACAGCCTGGCCCAGCTCCAGAGAGCCTGGGAGAGCCACCACAGCCAGTTTGAGGAGTCAGGTGACGCTGGGGAGACACCACCAAGCACCCCCCTTCCTGGAACCCCTCCTTTGGGAGCAGCCTGGGCTGAGCGGTGGGGCTCTAAGGCAGGATCCAGGGTGGTCATCTCACACCGAAGACTCGAGAGCCTAACGGGAGGGAGGTTTCAGTTGGGCATTAGGAAAGGTTCTTCACCCAGAGGGTGGTGGAGCACTGGAACAGCTCCCCAGGGAAGCAGTGATGGCTCCAAGCCTGGCAATATTGCAGAAGCATTTGGCCAACACCCTCAGACACACAGTGTGAATGTTGCCGCTGTCCTGTGCAGGGACAGGAGTTGGACTTGATGATCCTTGTGGGTCCCTTCCAGCTCAGGTCATTTTGTCATTCTGTGAGGTTCACTCCAGCCCTCTTTTCGGTGCTCACCCCCCTGGTTCTGCTGATGCCATCTCTCTCCTCTGCAGAGGAGTTTCAGGCTCTGGTGAAGCGGCTCCCTGGGGACCGTTTCCTGAACAGGACGGCCATCTCCCACTTCTGGGCCATGGACCTGGATGTCCAGCATCGCTACCAGCAGCTGGGCACCAGCCTGAAGCTGCTTTCCAGGAAAACGTACCGACTCATCCGGCGGCTCTTCAACCTCAGCAAACTCTGCCAGCGGCAGCCTCGCTTCAAACTGCCAAAGGAGAGGTAGGATGCCACAGCATCCCCATCCCGTGCTGGGGACACTGCTCAGAGCCCGGAGGGGGGCTCAGACTCACAGCCCACCTCCCTGTGGCTGGCACTCGAGGAGCTCCTGCCTGGCTGGAGGATGCCCGAGGGTGAGCAGGCAAGTTGGGGCAGCCATGCCACCCTGGGCTGTGGCCTTGAGAGGCTGGGTCCAAGCCTGGAGATGGAAAGTGGGGCTCAGTTCATGAAGGGCCACCAGCAGTGCAGAAAAATGAATGCAAGGTGGGCAGCTCTTCCATCTCTCAGGGAAATTGGTGCCACCCTGAAAGATGCCACGTGAGCATCTCTCCTCCTGTGTCTATTCTCCACCAGGTCCCTCCCTTACTGGTGGAGCCGTGCGCAGTCGCTCCTGTACTGCAGTGAGACCACCGTGCCTGGGACCTTCCTGGAAGAAAGCCACAGCTGCACGTGTCCCTCTGACCAGCCCTCCTGCCAGGGGTCCATACCATGTGCCTTGGGCGAGGGACCAGCCTGCGCCAGCTGTGCCGAGGACAACAGCACCCGCTGCGGGACCTGCAACCACGGCTACGTGCTCACCCAGGGCTTCTGCCGCCCCGAGGTGGCTGACTCGCTGGAGCACTACCTGGGGTTGGAGACGGACCTGCAGGACTTGGAGCTCAAGTACCTCTTGCAGAAACGGGACAGCCGCATCGAGGTCCACTCCATCTTCATCAGCAACGACATGCGCCTGGGGAGCTGGTTTGACCCCTCCTGGAGGAAACGGATGCTCTTGACCTTGAAGAGCAACAAGTACAAGCCCGGGCTTGTTCACGTGATGTTGGCCCTCTCCCTGCAAATCTGCCTCACCAAGAACAGCACGTTGGAGCCCGTCATGGCCATCTACGTCAACCCCTTTGGGGGAAGCCACTCGGAGAGTTGGTTCATGCCCGTCAATGAGGGCAGCTTCCCAGATTGGGAAAGGACTAACGTAGATGCCTCTGCCCAGTGCCAAAACTGGACGCTCACCCTGGGCAACAAGTGGAAGACCTTCTTTGAAACGGTTCATGTCTACTTGCGGAGCCGCATCAAGTCTCTGGATGACAGTTCCAATGAGACCATCTACTACGAACCCTTGGAGATGACAGATCCCTCCAAGAACCTGGGGTACATGAAAATCAACAGCTTGCAAGTGTTTGGCTACAGCCTGCCCTTTGAACCGGACTCTATTCGTGACCTGATCCTTCAGCTGGACTACCCCTACACCCAGGGCTCCCAGGACTCGGCCATGCTCCAGCTGTTGGAGATCAGGGACCGGGTGAACAGGTTGTCACCCCCTGGCAAAACCCGCCTTGACCTCTTCACTTGTTTGCTCCGCCACAGGCTCAAGTTGGCCAACAACGAGGTGACGAGGATCCAGTCCTCCTTGAGGGCCTTCAACGCCAAGCTGCCCAACGCAGTAGAGCAGGAGACAGGCAAGCTGTGCAGCTAATGGCTGGGGCTGCTCAGATCTTGGAGCGAGGGGGTGGGATAAAGGAATCCATGGGGAGGAGGGAAAATAACCACCCTAAAAAATGAAATCAAGGCCTTACCTTAGTGCCAACCGCGTGCTTCCATGGTACACCCAGCGAGTGGCCAAAGAGACTCAGGGCTCAAGCAGACAGAGGACAGCAGCAGGACTACGGAGGAGGAATGGCTCACACAGCACAGACTGGCTTCAAGTGCAGGGACGATGCCAGCGCAGCTGCCCCGTGGCACGGCTTTTGCTCGAGTGCCGGTGGCTGGGAGACAAGCCAAGGGCTCAGGAGCTCAGCCAGAGCCAGCTGCTGGCCCCGTTGGAGCAGATGCTGAACCCACCATGAGGTTCCTCCATTGGTGGTCTCCTTGGCGCCCCAACTTTTGTAGGCTTTTTAAAGAGAGGTTTTACCGGCGCCTTTGCTTTCGCATCTCCCGTGACCCTTCCTGTGGCCGTGCCCTCACACATGGCGTGGAGAGGAACCGTGCCATAGGCTTCCGAGATGCAGCACATCTCCTCTAGGGCCTCTCTGTGAGCATCTCGTGCCCACTGCGTTTTCAAGGCATCATCACCCCTTGCGTGGGCAAGGACCTGGTGCCTGCCCCGTGGATGCTGCTGTCACGGGCACCGGTGGAGACCTCTGGGCCACAATTCCCAAAAAAAAAGAAGAAGAAACCTTAAGCAAAAGAAAAAAAGGAAAATGTAAAAATGTTTTATTTATGTACTTATTTATTTGTTTTGTTTGAGAGGGGTTTTTTTAAGCCTATTTATTTGGGGAAGGTCATTTCTTGTTGGTGGCTCCAGCCAAGAGACGTCTTAGTAAAATGTATCTGTTTAATATATTTTTAAAAAATGCCTTTTTTTGAACAAAAGAGCTCCCAAAAACAACTGAGAGGAAAAAAACAGACAACATTACTGTCATCTCTGGCCCTGGATTTTCCCTTGCTATATGGCAGGAGGGGATGAGGAGGAGGTTCCTGCTCATGCCTGGCTGCTGTGTCCCCCCCCTTTTTCTCTGCACTGCCCTGCTCCTTGGATTTTAGAGGCCACCACATGGGCTGACCACCTGTCTCCTGTCCATGTCTTTATTAAATTGGAGATATGGTCCAGTAAGACCATGAGATGTGCCTGGAGGTGGGGAGGGATCTTGCCCACACCTGGAGCTGGCAACTCCTGCCTGCTCCTACAGCTCTTACCTTTGCTCCCAATGAGGTGCCTGGAGCAGATGCTCCCCGAGCTGTTGGGAAGGACCTGCATGGCATCAGCCACATCTCATGTCAAGCCTCCTCCTGGTCCCATGCAAACATCTGCTATGCCGCAGGGTGAGCGGTGCTGGAGCTCTGTTGCCTGCTGTGGCACGTACAACCTCTTTGGGCATGTCAAGTGTGGCCCTTGGGAGCTTCACTTGGTGACTCTGGTATGGAAGGGATGGGGGATATCTGGCCCCCAGCCACCCTTTTTAGCCAGTTGCAATTGTACAGACGTCCATGAGAGTCCTGTCCCTGTCCTAGCTCCGGTGCTTGGTCTGTATATGTAGGTTGCTCCATACTTCTGGTTGACCTCCTCAAGGCCTTCCCATTCATCACCCTCTTAGATACGGTTCCAAACCAGGTGCAACCCATCCTGGATGTGTCCCACTGCTACACCCAGTGCAGATACCAAGGGGCACTGGGTTTCCCTGAGGCCAGCATCTCCAGCAGCCCCACCACCAGGCAGCCAGCGACATCTCCAGCACCCACTGAGCTCAGCCCGGTGAGCCGGGGCAAAGAGCCGGGCAGCAGAAGCTGGCAGCTGATGGGTCAGCAGAGCCTGGCCCCCTCCCTCCTTCCCTGGTGCTGCTGCAGCTGCGCTTGGTGCCTGACTGGAATATCAAGCAGCGGCGCTGCCTGGCTGTCGGGTGGAAACGCTGGGTATCAAGACAAGCGGAGCTCACTGCCTTGGCGGCCGCCCTGATTTCTTGGCCAAGGACAGCCTAGAGAGAGGAAGGGGCTGATGCTCCAACCTGCAGCATCCTCAAAGTGGGCAGTGCTGGCAGAGGGGATGGGCAGGGTGCACAGAAAAGGAGGCAGAGGTTAAAAAAAGAGAAAAATTGTATTGTTGTGCAGCTCTGATTCTGCTTCCTAATCCTTCCTGGCTGGCAAAACTCGTGTGCTTGGATGCTGCAAAAGCACTGGGAACCCAAACTCATCCATCCTGCTTCTGTCACCCGCTTGTTCCCCCCTCTCCTCCATCCTTGGGTTGGACAGATAGAGAGATAAGCAGGAGGAAAATAACACTGGGAGAGATAAAGAGATAAGTGAGAGGAAAATAAAATGGGGGTAGATAAACCATGCTTGCTATTTATATTCCCTGTCTAATCTATCAATCCATCAGGCTGGCTATTGTGGTTATAGCATCCCTCAATCTGTCACCTGGACTTCTCCATACATCTGTCTTCCTTTGCCCACATCCCCTCCCTTGTCTCTACCCGTCCTAAAGGGAAAAAAAATCAGGCAATTAAACACACCAGGAGGAAACAAGAAGTCAAAGCCATCATCTCAGCTCCCCGGGGGAAGCCGTCAGACAGACCAGGGATGAGGAGAGCGTGGGCGGGAGGGCCGGCAGTGCTGCTGCTCCTGAGCAGGCACCGCTCTTGAGAGGCTTCCCAGCTAGAAAGACCATTTCAGCTCCTGCCACACATCTTTCTGCGCCGTCACATCACTTCTTCCCCGCGTCACGCAAACCAGGCGTTGGGCTTAGAATATTCCTCAGCTCCATCCTCTGTCTCCTCCAAACAGGGCATTTCCTACCGTGTTTTTCAGCACCCTTAACCAGTCACACACCCTAAAGCCACCCGAACATGAACGCAACCGCTGTCCGGGTGGCTGGCGTTGTCTCGAGGCGCTGCTGGCCGAGACACGGCGGGGCTGCTTCCACCCAGCGGGGAAATGAGCCTTGGCTTCACCTCGGCGCTGGCTGCAGGGGCAGGCAACTGATACCCTGAGGGTAACAGCCCCGTGTGCAGGGATGGAGGCACATGAAGGTTGTTTACTTTTAATTTAATACAAAAAAAAAAAAAAAGGCAAAAATGGTCAGGCAGGCAGCTGGAGGGATGAGCCACCGGCTCTTTGCATCCTCGGCAGTTGCTCCCCGGGTTGGCAGGCAGAGCAGCGCTGTAGCCGGGGAGTCCCTGCAGTCCCTGACAAGATTTCATTGTGGGTTGCCCAGAATCACTGAGTTTGGCCCAAATCACAGTTTCCCATCAGGAATGAGGCTGTGCACAGCATTCCCAGCCTGGAAGGTAGCACAGCACTTCCTCAGCAAAGCACCCCATCAGGCAGACAAGGAGCGACAGCGATGCTGAAGCCACCCCTGGCCGCCAGCCCCGCGCCGTGGGGCTGCACCACCTCTCAACTGGGTGGAGGAATAGATGGGAGCAGTTCCCTGGATTTCGCTGATAAATTGCTGTGTTTGGGGAGAGAACCACTTCCACTTTTGGGGGGTAAGTGGGGTGAGTTGAAGGAACAGCAGCAGAGCGTCTCCACTGGA
This sequence comes from Neomorphus geoffroyi, assembly GCA_033558235.1. NCBI lineage: Eukaryota > Metazoa > Chordata > Aves > Cuculiformes > Neomorphidae > Neomorphus > Neomorphus geoffroyi. Next base: position 6,924,360 of record JAUMJM010000074.1, read on the forward strand.
GACAACTGCCAGGTCCTCCCATCCCTGCTCAGCAATTAAGGCGCTGGATGGAGGTGATGAAGAAGATGAGGTTAATAACTGAAGGTCAGCATTTGATCACCTGGCAGCACTTTCTCCTGCAAAGAACAACACTGACACCAGTGGGGCTGGCGGGAGAGACACTGCTGCTGCCAGGAGCTGGCCTCTGGGTGCAAAGAGGCAGCGTGCCACCTGATCCAGGAATCCAGAGTCAAACCCATTAGCTTTTAAAAACTGGCACGTTTGGGGTTATCCTTACCTGTGCTCTAGTTTGCAAGCACTTGCATTTATGTGATATTCTCTGCAGCATGAAAGCCAGAGAGCTGCCTCTTAAAGAAGGAGCTGAGCTCCTCGCTGGCTTGATTGCAGACACTCCAGTTCCCTCCAGACACATTTGTTTAGCAGCTCTGCCAGGGAAAAGGAGGCTCAGGAAAGACTGGGCTGTTTCACCCTCAGCCCCAGCAGCAGGTTGGGATTATTCCCAGCACTGTCCCCCAGCTGGAGCTCATGGCTCCCAGGTGTGGTTTGGTCCCACCTCCACCTCCACCTCCAGCCCAGAGACAGCCGTGATGGGCTGTGACCGGCTACACCTGAACCGAAGAGCTCACAGCTGCAGCTAACATTTTATTTTCCTGTATTTTCAGCCCTTTTCCACAGCCCCAGCTGAGCCCCAAGCCCTGTGTGCTATGAGATGATGCCTCACGGCCAAGAGCATCCGCGTGTCAGGCTGTGCCGAAACAGGAAGGACGGTTTTGCCATGAAGAGCCGGGATGGAAAGAGGCCATGGGGCATCCTTACCTGTGTCCCTGCTCCAGCCTGCCTCTGCTTTCCCATTCGCAGCTCCCAGCTGATGCTGTGTCAGCCCAGGAGGAGAGCACAGGATGCACAGGGGGCAAAACATCCCCGGGAGGGCTGGGGAGGCTGCCGGTAACACACTTTGCTGGCAGATATTCTCTTTCTTTGCATGCAAACAGCCCACTGGTGCAGATTTTGCTTGAAATTCATCCCCACGGTTTCTGCTGTCTTGGTTTGGGCTGCAGGGCAGGCAAGAAGTGGAAATCAGATGTTTCACTTGGTGGGAGGCTTCTTACCGAGCATTTTGCTCAGGGCTCCTCTGGCTTCGTTAGCTGCATGTAAGGACCAGGCAGCTGCCCAGCAGCGCTGGTTTGCTGTTTGACAGCGTTTCTGGGGGATGCAGGCAATGGCAAGCTGCCTGCAGACCTCTCCACCCCGGCATGGGGCTGCTCTGGCAACACAATTTCACCACAAATACCAGAGATGCTCCTGGGCACGCGCGGGAACGCTTTACTCTCCTCCCTAACCAAGCAGACCGTGGGATGCCGTCCCCGGGAAACCAGGATCCCCAGGTCAGGTAATGCTGTGACCTGGACCTGTTCTCTCTCCACAGAGACTTCTCATCATACCCTTCCCACTCCAGAGCTGGGGACGAAGGGGGGGTCACCACCCACCTCCCTTGCTTCCCAAAGCCCAGCAACATCTGCGTAGCCAAGAAGCCTCACCATCTCTTTGTTAGCCTCATGTTTCCCCCGCCCCTTCCTTCTTTTGACAAGCTCAGAAGTGCAGTCAAGGTGGCAAATTAGCACCAGAGCCTCGTTAATTGGCAGGCAGGAGCCGGCTCCTGCTGTTTGGGTTGTCATCAGCTGCTTCAGCACATTTTCAGTTTCTCTCTGTTTGGGGCTGTTTTCTCTCTTTCCTAAGGTGGCCTGGGTTTTTCCTCCTTTCTCCATCTCTCTAGCATCTCTTTCAAAGCCATGGAGGGCTCTCATGCTCCCATGCCAAGCTCCCTGGGGTTCCCTCTCCAGAGAGGATTTACAGGGCCTGCAGTAAATGGCCACTTCTTGGAGAGCATGGGTGGACGATTAACAGGCTCTTGAAATGATGATGACCTTGGCTTCCTCCCTCCTCCTCCTCACCCTCCTGCTGGCCTCTGGAGAAGGCAGGAGAGGCTGCAAAGGGCAGGCAAGGGGGAGGTAGGAGGAGGTTGCTGCCAGCCTAGGTGTTCACCAGAAGTGCCAGCCACCCCCACATGTACCCCCAGGAGCTTAGTGAGGACCTGACATCCCTCAGGCTGGTGGAGACTTCGGGAGGCTTCAGTTCTTCAGCTCCCCTCTTCCTTCCCCGCTGACTCCTCCATAAGCAAAGATGGAAAACCATATCCTTGCCTACCCATTAGTACCCACCCAACCCCACCAGCCCTTGGCATCCTCCCTGCATGCCCCCCAGCTTCTTCCAGCTCTCAAGAACCTGAAGACCTCTCCAGATGCCATCAAATAACACATCTTCACAGCATCCCATTCTGCAAACAGGGAAACTCACTGGGGACTGTGGATGCTGATGGCAAATTGCTTTCTCTTCCCTGATGCCAGGGCTGGGAGCTGCTGCTGCTGACAGTGGTAACCCCATCCATTAAATCCAGGTGCCCTGTCCCAGGGTGCCACCACAGCCAGTGCAAATCAGCAGTGCCAGGGCCAGGGGCATCGCTGATTCATGGCCAGGAGCCCTGCTGGAGGACTTGCCTCGTCGGGCCAGAGCCTGACCCCTCTGCCCTCAGGATTGTGCTCCTGGGGAACCTCTTGGCTCTGCTCCTGGGCTGGGGATTTCGATGGTTCATGAACTTTGGACTCAGATCTGTAGCCAGAAACCAGAGCTTTTCCTCTTGCCATGTGTGCCGGGAGCGGAGCCCAGCTGGATGGAAAGAAAGAAGGAGAGACATCAGTCAAAGCATTTGTAAAAGTGCCTTCCCAGCCCACAGGCAGCTTCTGCTCCGTTTGAGGACATGCAAGCCCTCCCAGCCAATCTGCCTCAAAATCAGCAGTGGTCACTACATCAGTCACCACCTTCCAGCTTTTCCTTTAATACGATTCCCTGTGACAGTTCCTTGCCCCTGGCGTTACTGATTCACGCAGGGAGATGGGAATTGAAGGAGAAAAGGGGTCTCAGGGACCTATTTCTCCACCTGTAGCGCATTTAATCCCTGGGAGAGCCCATGCCAGCGAGGATTTATCTTCCACATTGTTTTCCCAAACTAGTTTCTATGGTTGTTTCATTGACATAACAGTAAAAGAACACAGCATATAAACCACCCCAAATAGTGTCCAGGGATGTGAAACGCTATAAATCCCAGGAGGCTGCTGGGAGAAGAGGGATGCTGAGATGGCATCTGCTTCATCCAGGCCATCTCCTCATTGGCCATAAATCAAGGGGCTTCCCTAAAGCCCATGAAACTCAGTTAGGAAGAGATTTCCTTCTCTCCTGAGCCTCAGCGGTGGTGTTGGGAGCAGTGCTCTCAGAAAGGCTCCTGGGGAAACAGAATCACAGATTACCCAAATTAGTTTCTAATAGCTTTTATCTCCTAATTTCTGCTTTGTCAAGTGCTGAAATCCATTAATAATCAAGAGACTATGTGGAAAAACATTTAACATCTCAGCTGCCAAGAGTTCCAACCCTATTACACTCTACCAAAGTTAAGGGAGAGGGGGGGAAAAAAGGGTTATTATTGTTAAATATTAAACCCAGCTCTCCAGTTACAGCATCACCAAATCCACGCACAAAGCTGTAGATGCTGCACCTCCCATCCTGCTCCTCTCCAGGCCTTGCCAGATAAAGGTTCCCCACGCAGACCCATCCCCGTGTTGGCTCTTTTAGAAGGGACCAAAAACTGGTGGCCAAGGCTTGTGCACCCATGGTCCTGCCTAAACCTGGTGGCTCCTTTCTAAATGAAGGCAGGATGCTGCCCTGCATGGGATGCACACAAGTTGGGTTGGACCATTTCCATGGTTTAATAAGCTTCTAATAAAATATTGCATTTCTAAAGCCTCCCCTGATGGAATAAATCCATCCAGCATCCCCAGCAGCAGCCGGAGGGATGCACACAACTGCTGTAAAGCATCACCCATGGCTTTCCCTCTGTGTCTGGGCTGCTTCCCCAGCAGCAGCATCCTGGAGAGAGGAGGGAAATAAAACCCTCCATCCAACCCAGAGGTTGTTGCCTGAGCAACAGCAGAGGTGGGCGCAGGGATCGAGGCGGCACAGCCAGAGGTGAGCTTCAGATGCGATTGCCAGAGGGCTCAGGGCACCCTCTGGGAAAAAAGCAGGAGGAAGGAATCCAGGTGTTGCAGCTTGAATTGGTGGCTGCGGTACCTGCTGGGAACTGGGGGAGGAGTGGGCAGGTAGAATAGGGGTCAGTGGCTGCAGCATCCTGCATCCCAGCTGGGCTGCTGCGGGGGTTTTGCTAGGTGGGCACATCCCCTGTATCAGGGTGGATATGGGACAACCACATTTAAAGAACTCTCTTGTCCCACATGCCCTGGCTTCACCGCACATTTCTCCCTTCCTTTCTTGCAGAGGGGATGGTGGTCTGATGAAGGGGGCTGAGATTTTTAACTTTGCAGTTTAACCGTAGCCCCGAGACAGGATGCTAATGTCCTAGCACAGCAAACCCAGTATCCCCAGTGAACCAGTAAGTCCTCATCCCCGCAGAACTGGGAGTCATCCTGTCCAAGGCTAGGTGCTCACATGCAAACCCTGTCCTGAGCTCCTGCAGCTCGAACCAGCACTGGTGAAGCTGCTGACCTCAGAGCAACGAGTGAGCAGCTGTGTGGTGGCCCAGGACTGCGGTGACCACCTCAGGCCAGACCATTGCTAGACAGGATTCGGGCTTCATTAAGACTTCAGTCCCTTAGTGACCATGCATCAACACCACCACATTTAATTCCACCCTCTCTCCCACCTCAGTGAGATCCGAAGTCTGCTTATGGATTTGTTTGTGTTTTGCTGTTGGCTTGAGCATCATTAAAAAGCTGCTGTGATGTGGGCTTGGGAGCCACAGGCTTCAGGCGCTCACAAGACATAAATTGACAGATGCGCTGGGTGCAAATCCATATGCAGGGTTAATGGACACGGAGACTGGGCACCATGGCAATCCCTGCCCCCAGGGATGTGACAGGCGGGTGTGCCTAGGGATGCTCAGCATCATCCCAAAGCCGACCCCTGCCCAGGGTGTACCTAGGGATGCTCAGCATCATCCCAAAACCGACCCCTGCCCAGGGTGTGCCTAGGGATGCTCAGCATCATCCCAAAGCCAACCCCTGCCCAGGGTGTGCCTAGGAATGCTCAGCATCATCCCAAAGCCAACCCCTGCCCAGGGTGTGCCTAGGGATGCTCAGCATCATCCCCAAACCAGCCCCTGCCCAGGGTGTGCCTAGGGATGCTCAGCATCATCCCAAAGCCAACCCCTGCCCAGGGTGTGCCTAGGGATGCTCAGCATCATCCCAAAGCCAACCCCTACCCAGGGTGTGCCTAGGGGTGCTCAGCATCATCCCAAAGCCAACCCCTACCCAGGGTGTGCCTAGGGATGCTCAGCATCATCCCAAAACCAACCCCTGCCCAAGGTGTGCCTAGGGATGCTCAGCATCATCCCAAAACCGACCCCTGCCCAGGGTGTACCTAGGGATGCTCAGCATCATCCCAAAACCAACCCCTGCCCAGGGTGTACCTAGGGATGCTGAGCATCATCCCAAAGCCAACCCCTGCCCAGGCTCCCCGCAGCCCCTTGCGAAGCGCCCACTGCCCATTGAGGGTCCGGGGCTGACACATCATCGATGTCACCTCCCGATCGCAGGGAGAGGAGACGCTGGGGTGGGATGTGATGCTGTAGATGCTTTCCAAGGGTTTGCCCCCTAACCAAGAGAGATTCAGTCGCTGGGAGGAGTGGGGTGTAAGTAAGGTCACAAACTGAAATGCATGCAGACACATCCAGTACATAAAACTACAGTCTGTTTCCCCTCTAATTGGTAATAAATGTAAATGTTTAGTTATGCCTGGCTTGGGAGCTATGAAAAACACATCTGGCTGGCTGGTTTTTCTGCCTACCATCTGTAGCTGAAACGAAAGGCAAGAAAGCGTGTGTGCACCTGAGGAAGGCGACAGCAGGAGAAGAGGGAGTGGTAGCAGGAACAGAGTGGAGGGAGGATGGCTGGAGCGGGGAAGGTCAGTGCTGGAGGGTGATTGTTGGCCAGAGCTTTTTCCCTGCACGTGAGGACCTTCAGGTTCCGCATCTGTGCTCAGTCCTTGCTCTCCTCCTGGGTAACGCAGCTCGCAGAGGAAAGGCCTGTGCCTGCCTGAGCTGCTGTGGTCACCCGTGGAGGAAACAAGGTCCTTGAGCCCCTGGAGGTCTCCTCCTGGCCATTAATTACCATTAACGAGAAGCTCTGACCTAATCAAACCCAGAGCTGGGTCTATGCATTCCTTCATCCATCAAAAAGAGCTTGTGAATGAACCATGGCTTGAAAGGAAGGAATGCTGTGAAAACCCCTTTGCTGCTGTCCCAGAGCTGGGCTCACATCCTTAACACCCAACCTGCAGCACCACCCCCCGCCAGTTAAAGACTGGGAGGAAACCACTGACCCAAGAAAGGAAATACAGTCTCTTCTCGGCTCAGAAAACTTTGTTGACCCCGGGCTGGGGGAGGAGCGAGAGCCAGAAAGCCAACATAGAGAGAAAATCAGACTGGCAGCAGAATGCAGGGTAGGAGGAGGCGTATTTCTGCCTCCTCACCGTACCTGCCCAGCCATGGCTTTCTGCCCTCGCCCAGCAGCAACTCCAACATCCCCACAGCAATGCCAGCATCACCGTCCCCGCCGGACGCACGCCTGGCCCAACCCAGCTGGGGTCCTGGAAACCCAGCAGCCTTCGTCCTTCTCCTCCTCTACCCACCTGGTTCTCTCTTATTCTGACAGCGCCGCCTCTTACTTTGAAGCAGGTTTTTCTTGGAGAATGAGCTTTGTTTTCTAGACCATCCCCAAAGAGCCTTCCAGTACTCCTGCTCATCCCTCCCCCTGCCTTGATCAAGGCTGAAGGCTGAAATCCAGGTGTGTTGATCAAAGTGGTTTCTTCGCGTGAGGTTTACTAGCAAGGAAAAGCAACAGTTGTTGAGGAGCTGGTCCAAGAGACGGGCAGTTCCTCACTGGGAAAAAGAGAACAGCTGCGGGAGGAGGTGTGAAGGACTTCACAGCGCCCGTGGCAGCGAAACAAAGGGATTTTCACCGATCGGTGAGGTTGTAGGCTGCTCCCCAAACGTTTGGGATTGAGTAGCAGCCAGGTGTCCTAATTCTGAGCTCTCAGGTGTGGCTTTACCTAGGACTGGGGCAGAGATCAGCAGTGCCTGGGTACAGCACGCTGTGCCCAAGGTCTCGTGCCTTGAGACAAAAGCCTCCTGTTCCTAGAGGGCAGCTTTAATCCAGCCCAGGATTCACAAACCCCTTGAAGAGCCGTGGGCTGGCAAGCCCAGACAGCAGCCCCCTGGCTTGGTGCTGAGCGGTGGGGCTGGGTGCCAGCTACTCCTGCCAAGGTGAAAGCAGAGAAATCAGGCAGCCAGATGGCATCCTCCCACAAAAATAACCACCAACAGCTCATCTGCTGTTGAGGACTAAAGCTGGGCCTTGAGGCAGGTGGGGGCTGCCCCGAGGGGGCACACGTTGCTGCCCAAGAGGGGAGAGAAGGGGGATGTGGGCAAGGAGCCGATGCCATTGCTGGTGTTTTTCAAGAGCATCCAGAGTCTGGCTGGCTTCATTTTTAAGTGTGAGCTGTGCCCTTAACGGGTGGCTTGTGACTGCCTAGCGCACACAGCCTGAGAAAGAGAGCAATAAAAAGGGGGGGAAGGCAGGCAAGTGGGGGTGACAGGAGGAGAAAGCTGTTTCTTACGTGACAGATGACGGTCAGGATTGTTGATGGTGGTGAGATGACCAGAGAAACCAACACGAAGAGGAAATCCCTCTTAGTTAGGCTGAGTCTGGCTCAGCCCTGGGCAGCTCCTGTGTCCATTTTGCTGTGACAGAGGTGACAAAACACCCCGTGCCACGCACTGTCTCTGCCCTCAGATGGGCACAGGCAAAGCCAGCTCACTCCTGCCTGCACTGCCGTGTCCTTTGTACCCAAGTCCCTGATGTCCAGCCCGTGCTACCTGCCTGCTTCTCACCTCTCACAGCTCAAGAGCCCGGATGTCCAAAGTGGGGCCATCAGCTGGTGCAGCTCCTCAGCCACCTCCAGGAGATCTTCACCAGCTGCGAGGTCCACTTGTCCCATGGAACAGGTCAGATGCAGCCGGTGCAGGAGGAAGGGCCAGCAGTGACATTTGCACGCGGCTTCTGGCAGCCTCCAAGCAGCCGCAGCAGCTGCCTTTGAGCACTTTTCATCTAATTCAATGAAAATGAGATGTTCAAGTGAATGAAGATAATTTAATAATGAATAGCTTCAACTTATTGGAGGAGCTCTTCATCCCTGTCTCACAGTCGTTGCCTCTAAGTGCAGTTTAATAAGAGAATCACCATCACTCAGCCCCGTGGTAGGAAATCAACACTTTGCTACGCGGAGGAAAGGCTCTGCACCTTCCTAAGAGCTGACGCAGTTTCTCAAGGAGTCTAAGATCTGCTGGCCTTTAAAAGAGAAAAGAGGGGAGGAAGCCACCAGCAAAGCAGCTGCTCTTCGGAGGTAAAATATAATTAAAAATAAAAGCCAGCTTGAAGAAGACCAGGTCATCACAAGCAGCAGCCAAAGCTGCGTGCGAAAGCAATGCTGGCTGAGCCTGCGAATGGGAGCGCAGGGGGTCCCAAGACCGCAGAGGGCCAGGAGGACACCTCAGCAAGACATTTCAATGCACCAAGGTGCTGCTCGCTGCCAGCCAGGGCTGGGGCAGCTCTGCCGCGCGCCGACATCCCTGGCCCTGAGGCCTCGGTCCTTTGCTGGGACAGGGCCTCCTCACGCCATCGCCTGCAGCCCAGCCACCCTGGTCACCCCTGCAGCGGCTGTGCCAGCCCCAAGGAGGGACGCTCATGGCCTTCGGTGCTGCAGAGAAGCGCCGCTCAGCTGTTTCCCCCCAAAGTCACTCTGTCTGCACAGCAAGGACAGAAAATGCCCACAGAACATCCTTGGCAGGGATTGATGGAGTTGGGAAGTGCCACTGAAATGCAGGGAGCACCCAGCCTTCACGCCGCTGCCCTCAGCCCCCGCAGCAGGCAGCCCTCACCCCCCCTCTGGAAATGCCACCAGCGAGCTATTTCTTCAAGGCATGAATCTGCATCCTACCCAGTATTGATCCAGGCAGCGAAGGGCAGAGGGAGGTGTCGACGCGGGGGATACCAGGCCCCACAGATTCCTGCTGACACCTGCCAGCGTCGAGCGCTTAATTATTAATTACATTTCCAGTAGCAACTGTTGCTTGTGCCGATGGAGTTGGACTAGATATCAAGACCAATTAGCAGAACCCTCCGCTGATGTTCGGTCGGTACCTGCTTAACGCTCTGCTCACATCCTCCTCAGGTTGCTGCAGAGGGAAAGAAGAACATATTTACATCTCTTCTGCTTGTAGCCCACCACTCACGGGAACTCCTGCACCGCTAAGCCGGCACGTGGTGTCCACGAGGAGACGTGGCCACTGACCAGGGACCAGCCCTGCCGTGACGCTGGCATTGTCCCCTTCTGTGGCCACGTGGCAGATGCAGACATCAGAGAATCACAGAATGGTTTCGGTCAGAAGGGACCTGAAAGATCATCCAATACCAACCCTCCTGCCATGGCAGGGTCATCAGATACCGCGCGTTGTCGTGCCAGCCCTTGGATGCACTGGGGTCTCAGACAGGGCTCCTGGGCAAGCAAAGCCAAGAGCAGAAGCTGTTGGAGCTGCAGCAGAAGAGACAGCCCCAAGCTGGATTCCAAGCAGAGCTATCTCAGGGCCAAGGATCTACTCGGCCACAGCTCAGGTGTTCAACCAAATTAATTTTTATCATAACCAAAGTGATTGGTCAGTGGAATCCAAACGGACTTTTCCTAGTCATTGAGACCGTTTCATAGCGAGAGCAATTTTGGGAGCTTATTTTCCACTTCATTGAGTGCCATGTTACCGCAAATGAATATATTCCTTGGTTGGTGTGATGGAAAATACAGCTGTAAATGCTTTCTGCTTCATTTGGGTAAAGAGCTCCAGATAGGACTAAATATAAAGAGAATTTAAATGCTCTACTTCATTAAAAAAGTTGTTTCCCATTCTCTTTCTTCCTGAAAGTACAAGATTGCTAGCAGAGAGAGCAAAAGAAGGATTAAAATTTACATCAGTGCCATGCTAACCCAGCTGATCACTCCCCACCCATGACTGGTGGTAGATGTCTGCCAGCAGCTTGCTCTCCAGAGGTCCGGAGTGGTGGGAAGCTGAAGCCAGTGGATGGGATGCTCAAACCCAGAGCCATGGCACGTCCATCTGTTTACCTCTGTGTCAGTGTACATAACCACCTCCAGCTGGTGGTTCAGCCTTGGAGGCAGCAGGACACGTTAGCAAAGGCATGAAGCCCCAAAACCTAATTCTTTTGGCTGAGCTGGCCCCACTCTAGAGTCTCCTAGAGACCCATCCCACCATTTCCACCTGGCCTTGACGATGGGGTCAGAGATCCCTACCTGCTTACGTAGCCACCAGCGACAGAGAGGCCTGAGGACCTGGAAGGTGGTTTGGCTGCCCTCTAAACAAGCTTGGTGGCCAGCCAGCCAGCTGCATCCAAGAATCAATTACTGCCTCATTTTCTTCTGCCACAGACTAGAGACTTGTACAGCTAATGGGCGTGCAGCACTTCATACTGACCTCTGGAGTGAAGTGCTACCTCATCCCACCGCCGTACGGAGCTCTCCTGGCTTGTTGTCTCTCCTGGTTTACCCTTTTCAGGAGGGCAGTGACCCACCCAGGTCAGAGTCTCATTTCCTGATCCAGTTCCCAGCAAGGACATGGAGATCCTTATTGACTTCATGGTGGTTGGAATCATGTCCACACTCCGACATCAGCTCCAAGTCAGCAAGAGCAAGACCCAGCCTTGGTGGAGTGCTGCTCTGAACAACTCATCGTAGCTTCCTGGAGAAGACTAAAATCCCATATTTGAACGGCAGGGAACAACTAGGTTGTGTTGTCACGTCCTCCTGGGCCTCCTTCTTAACATTCCAGCGTCACAGCCGTCTCTACATAGCACCAGGTGGTACCACACAGCTCCCTCTCCTCCACAGGTGTTCAGGAGAGGTGGGATCCCTCTATGAGCTACCCCGCAGCTCTGGCTGGGACTGGCAACCAAAGCCACTCAGAGCAATCCCATTTCACGCAAAACCTGGACCGATACCTTTGCTAGAAAGAAAGGGCCACTCCAGCTCAGGGAGACACCTCAACAAGTCTTCGGAGTCTTTAGCCTTACAAATCCCGTTGGACCAGGGTGGCAGGTTGTGCTCTGCTCTTACTTGTTACAAACAAAGTGAGGGGAAGTTTTCACCTCTGCTAAATCCAATTATAGGGTGGGAAGCCACATGTTCTAAACTCACCAGGCTTAGGGATAAACAAATCATCCAGCAGGGCTATGGCAGAGCGGGATGGGATGAGTGACAGGCAGTGGGCTTGCATCTGACTGGAGGATAAACAGAGCTCACTCAACTTACAAAATAAAAGAATACCCCACTTATTGCAATTTTGCTAAATTTTAAATTGCAATTTTCTCTCCCCCCCCTAAAGATTTAAGTGCTGTTGATAGGAGTGAGTTCCATGTAAAATATAAGCTTCATAGAAATAACTCAAGTTAATTCAGCCTTACATTTTGAGTAGAGGATCTAGGAGCAAGGTGGCATCCGTGGCTTTGTCCCTTACCTGCAGCACCTTGGCCAACAAACTGCTTTTCATAGATGGGGCAAACCAGAGGGGTCGGCATCCAATCATACCATGAATATGAAGAATAAGCCACTTCAGCCTCATTCTAAAGCCTTCCCTTCCCTTTCTCCTCCTCTGAGTCCAAAGTCTCATGAAGGTCTTCACTCAGTTTACCAGCGAAACTCAAGGCACTTTATGAAGGTGCTAAGTGACACCATCTCAACCTCCAACGCATGGGGACAACCCAGATGTGCAAGAGTAGGACAGGGGACCTCCCACCCATCACCCAGCCCCAGAAAGAGTCACTGATTCACACATGGCCACGAAGGTCATCCAGCAGAGAACAGGTGGCAGAGAGTTGTCCCAGCTCCCACCTCCTCACAACCCTATGTCCTCTCCCCTTTTATCAGACCATCCTAGCGGAGAAGCTGGAGGAGCTCCGGTGTGGCCTGCGAACAGTGCTCTGACTGGGACTAGCGCAACGGCAAAGAGCAGTGACAAAGCTTCCTCAGGGAGTCAGCACAGGTATCCCACATCCAGCGCTTTACCCCGCTGGGATCTCATCACCCACAACGCCATAATCCTTCCCTTGCATCTCCTCTCCCTTAAATTGTTAGCAGCGGGTGTGAACAATTACCACAAAATCTGGATCAAGGAAAACGTCGTGTAATTATTACCTCAACGGCATTTCAAGACTACCACCACTGGCTAGAAGTAAAACTTCTGTTGAGCGAGTTTAATAAGCATATCATCTAATACAATATCCGCACAGAGGGGCAGGGTGGCTTTGGGAAGGATTACGGTAGCTTTGCAGCTTTGCGTAGCTTTACACGGGGTATTCCACATGCAACAGATAAGGCAGGATGAGCCTGCGATAGCTGAAAGCCCAGATAGCAGCAGCAGCAACGGGTAATGCTACCTCCCATCCTCTGTTAAGTAGGAGATTACAAGCTTACCTCACACACGGAGACCCCGCGGCGCTGGATTGGTGCTCTGCTTGCCTCCACCATGACCTCTATGGTGCCAGAAACCAACAGGGTCCTCACCCTCAAGGTCTTACTGATGGCCATTTCCCAAGTGGCCAGCTGAGACCTGACGAAGGCATCACACCAGTGCATCACACCAGACACCTATTGCACACGTCTGACTCTCCACAAGCTCACAGCGGGCTCCAGACCTGCCTGGGCAAAGCCCCATGGGAGCAGATTCCACCTCCTTGGAAATGGTCCCCGCACCCTTGCCCACACTGCAGAAGCTGGGCAGGAGCAAGCCCCAGAGAGGCCTGGGACTGGTTAACTGGGCTCAGAGGAGCCCAGACCCATGTGCACCAGCTCCACCCAGCATGGTGAGTCCATATTTCCTCTGCTTGATGCACTCCCCAGCCCAGGAACCTTCACAGGCTCTGACCAAAGGGCGTGCACCCCCAAAAACAATTGTTTATCTCCAGGTTTCTGTTTCCGTCCCACGTGAGTTACTGACAAGGGAGCTGTGGGTAAGGAGTCACCTGGGATTTTCAGCCAACCCTGCTGGTTCATGTACCCACGGGGACGTAGATCAAAGCAAAGGGAGGGCGGGCGACCGCACAACAGCTCAAGGGATATATTGCACATGTCTAACTCCTGAAACTCTCTGCCACACGGCACCAGGAATGTTAAATGGGGAGGTTTTTTTCAGATTTAGAGACGTCCCCAAGCCTAACAGATATCCAAAATTCTTCTTTATGAAGGACTGAAAAACAGACGAGAGCTCTGCAAGAGAAAGAGTTGTGTGTCCTCTCAAATTCCAGCAGGGTTGTCCAATGCAGACCGTGCCAGCCAGCAACCGAGACCCCAGAGTGCCCTCTGCCCCAGCCAGCCCACCGGGTTTTAGGTGATGTCCTACATAAAGCCCCTGCATCTGCACGATGCCCTGGTGAGCATCTCAGAAGCTCTGCCTCGCTGCCTAATATATGCGGTGGGTTTTGCTCAGCTTTTGAACCATCAGGTCGCCTTGCTGTTAATTAATGCATCACTAAAATTATGTTTGGGGGCTACTAAGGTTTATTGGGTAGAAAATTATTTCAAATACAGAGAGCAGGCAGTAAAGATTGGAAATATGTTTTCATGTACAAAGCTAATTGCTACAGGGAATCCCTTTGGGATCCATTTGGAGCCTTTGGTTTTTCCTTTCCATCCTCCGTTAATGACCCAGCCAAGGTTTGTAAAACAGCAAATGCACAACCGCATGCTGCCGATGCGACGCCCTGCACGGTGGCAGCTGACACAAGGTGGGATCCCCTAAGTCTCCGTGGTGATGGTGGCTGGAGTGGTCCTCAGCCACGTGCCCTGCCACAGCGGAGCGGGGCAGTGGTGGTGACCACATGGTGTCCAGCTCTGGTCTCAGCCGTGGGGTTGCTCACCGTCCTTCTGCTGTCTGTAGGAGTTCTCTGCGCCGAAGGAGAAGCTCATCTAACCCTCAGCCTCCTGCCAGTGTGGGTGTTTTGGAGAGGCACATCAAGAGAGGACTCTGCTGCTCCCAGGAGAGCCTCACGTGGATCCCACAGCCACACTAACATTGGCAGCTGGGCTTGAGGTCTCCATGGGTGCAGCAGCAAAACTGTACAGGTGCAGCCTTGAAAGGGAGACTGGCTTAGGGTTGGTCCTGTGACTGGAGGACTTTGCTTTTACATATCAGCAACCTCCAAGTACCTGTTTGTCTGAGAAAAGCTGTCCTGCCTCAGGGTGACATCCTGCCGGCTTCCAGTCATCCTGGTAGGAAGGAGCAAGTCACAGTATCACAGTATCACAAGGTTGGAAAAGACCTCTGAGATCATCAAGTCCAACCTATGACCCAACACCTACACCTACTCCTACTGGTCAATTACACCATGGCACTAAGAGCCTCATCCAATCTCTCCGTAAACACCTCCAGGGACGGTGACTCCACCACCTCCCCGCGCAGCGCATTCCAATGGCCAATCACCCTCTCAGTGAAGAACTTCTTTTCCAGGAAGGTTTCAATGTCTCCCAGGCGCGGTCACTTAGTTAAGGAACAAAAATAAAAGTATAGTAACTTTGCAGCCCAGGCTCAGCCACCATCAAAGGAGGAATCAGCGGGAGGGGGTTACCTTGCTGAGGATCTCACGAGGATGCTGCGAAGCCAGGAGCCAAGAGCATGGTCCTCCCTAGCTCCTCTCCATGATGCCTGGCTCCCCACGTCAACATCAAAGCCCCTGCTGACCTGCCCGGGGCAGGGATGCCACACGCTGCTGCCCGGGGATGCGTTTGCACACGCTTAAGTGCTTTTCTGGACCACAGCCCAAGTGAACCGAGCTGCTCCGAGCCGCACAGATGGGATTTTTCATCTTTCTTTTTTTGTTTTTCTTTTTTTTTTTTTTTTCCCCTGACGGTGCCCTCTGAGAGGTAAAGAACTGCACACCAGTGACCCAGGCAGGTGGCTGACCTGGACAAACACAGAACAGTTTTATTCCTAAAACCCATCCTTGCTTCCCACTCAGTTTGGTGAAGGCGGGCGGGGGGGGGGGGGGCAACATTAGGCTGTCATTTTTTCTGTGTCCAGCTGCTGCCTTGCTCTATTTCATTTTGCTTCCTAGAGGAAGCATCTCCCCCTAGAACTGTCTCTCCTTCCAGCTCCTTTGAGGCACACAGGTTTTCAACACAAGCCGGGCATCAGGATCCTGTTCCCAGTTTCGGCTCAGAGGGTCTGGATGTCAGCAGGGCTGCCATGGAACACAGAGGGCTGCTTATCCATCGCTCGGGGACATCCGTGAACCGAGCGTGTCACGACTCCGTGCCAGGCAGGGCGGGCTGGAGTCACTCAGAAATAGGGATTTGCTGATGCTCCTTCTTCCCTCAACAAAACAATTGCCCTGGGAGCGTGACGGCAGCCAGCAGTGCTGGGGAGGAGATGTTCCATCTCCCACCGAGTTGGCCAACACAGAGAAATGAAAACTGTGCGGTACTGCCTGAAACCACCCACCCTCTAGAATTTCTCCTTCCAGAAAACACCACCAAAACCCCAGAATTCACAGCCAAAACCAACCCCATTTTTTTTAAAAGGCCGTATGCAGTGAAGGAGGCCACCTTGTCCAGCTACCGTGGCCAGGCTGGAGCTCTGGTTGTGTCCAGTCATTCCCAACTCAATCCCTGCTATAATTGGCAGAGAAAAGAAGATCATTCCATTACCTCTGGATGTTCTTTCACCTCCTACTCCTATAGCTGCCTCTCCTGCCCGGACCAAAGGCTTTTTAAGGTGGGACCTGCCTCTCCCTGCGAGGATCTCCTAGTGCTGGCATGGCCAGCCCCAATTCCACAGCAGGGACGCTCCTGTCATTAGTGGCCGGGTGAGGGGCCACGTGCACTCAAAAGCAAAGCCTGGTTTCAAGACATCTTCATCTGACACAGCCCGTGTTGAGCACGGCCGTGCCCAGCAGGCACCACCTCCGAGGCTCAGCACTGTTTAATTAGCGCAGGGTTATAAAGCTTTCCTTTAACCATGCCCTGAACGTGGAGCTGGCGGTTACGGGCTCCCAGAGACCGTAGTTCAAACAGCTTCTCTTCTCAGGCAGGCAGGCGTGCTCGTCTGCTCCCCGCACGGTTACAGACACCAGGCTCTTTGAAATGCAGATCCTGCCCTGCTTTGTTCCCCGCATCTTTGTAGGTGCCAGATTTACAACACCCGCGTGTCTTGATCACTGGCCTTACACCAAGGCCGGCTGTACCGTTAGCTCTTGTTAGCATTCGGCACCGCGCAAACCCCAGGTGCCTTTTACCACCCTCGGCTTCTCTTGACAGATGCTCAGGCAGGGAGACACGGTGGTGCCAAGCCCAGGGTCAGCAGCAACCAGCCGGATCACAGGATGCTTTTCAAGATCAAGTCCTTGCTTCAGAAAGCTGCTCGGAGCAGCAGTTCCTCACATGTCTGTCCTGGTGCCAGCGAGGGGGAGATCACTAATGAGAGCAAATTGCTGCTCACGCAACAGCAGCTGGAGACACCAGTCCCCCTCTGGGCATGGACAACCCCTGTGCAACGGAGAGCTGCGTCCAGAGAGTTTCAGATGGAGGTGGATCTGGGATCTCTGTGACGCTCAGGCTGCTCACTGTGGATCTGGGATCCCTGTGGTGCTCAGGCTGCTCTCTGGATCTGGGATCCCTGTGATGCTCAGGCTGCTCACTGTGGATCTGGGATCCCTGTGATGCTGAGGCTGCTCATCATGGGTCTGGGATCCCTGTGATACTCAGGCTGCTCACCGTGGATGTGAGATCCCTGTGATACTCAGGCTGCTCACTGTTGATCTGGGATCCCTGTGGTGCTGATGCTGCTCACTGTGGATCTGGGATCCCTGTGGTGCTCAGGCTGCTCACTGTGGATCTGGGATCCCTGTGGTGCTCAGGCTGCTCTCTGGATCTGGGATCCCTGTGGTGCTCAGGCTGCTCACTGTGGATCTGGGATCCCTGTTTTGCTCAGGCTGCTCTCTGGATCTGGGATCCCTGTGGTGCTCAGGCTGCTCACTGTGGATCTGGGATCTCTGTGGTGCTCAGGCTGCTCTCTGGATCTGGGATCTCTGTGATGCTCAGGCTGCTCACTGTGGATCTGGGATCCCTGTTTTGCTCAGGCTGCTCTCTGGATCTGGGATCCCTGTGGTGCTCAGGCTGCTCTCTGGATCTGGGATCTCTGTGATGCTCAGGCTGCTCACTGTGGATCTGGGATCCCTGTGGTGCTCAGGCTGCTCACTGTGGATCTGGGATCTCTGTGATGCTCAGGCTGCTCACCGTGGATCTGGGATCCCTGTGGTGCTCAGGTTGCTCACTGTGGACCTGGGATCCCTGTGGTGCTGATGCTGCTCACTGTGGATCTGGGATCCCTGTGGTGCTCAGGCTGCTCACTGTGGATCTGGGATCCCTGTGGTGCTCAGGCTGCTCACCGTGGATCTGGGATCTCTGTGATGCTCAGGCTGCTCTCGGGAACTGGGATCCCTGTGGTGCTCAGGCTGCTCACCGTGGGTCTGGGATCTCTGTGATGCTCAGGCTGCTCTCTGGATCTGGGATCCCTGTGATGCTCAGGCTGCTCGCTCCGGTGTCCACCCCAGCCTGTCTCCCCTGTCCTCCACCAGCAAGCTCAAGCTGCCAAGGGGAACGTGGCTCGCAGTCTGCTGGCAGACACCCCATCCTTTTCAATTACGCGCAGTCCAATTCCCATCACGGGGAGACGAGCCAGGAGGAAATGCCACCGAAGTCAGCAGAGTCGTGCTGCATAGTCTGGAGCGAGCAGGAGAAAATACTAAGCCTGGCCTACACACATCATCTGGGCTTCTTACCCCTGCCTTGTGCTGGCTCAATCCTCATTTAAATTTATGGCATCCATTCCCAAACTGGCAGGACGCGTTTACAATTAATAAGAGGGACATGGGGAGATGTGTCATTTTTTTTTGTTAAAGCAAACATCAGACACCGTTCCAGCCTCTGTTCCCTGCGATGGAAAGCCTGCTCTGACACCTGGTCCCCAGCTGCCGGCCTAAAAGCCAAACCACACAGCCCTGACCCCAGCAAACATCACCCATTAAAACACACAGCTCTAGTTTAAACCTTTCCCAGAGCCTTAACGATTGCCGGGCTTTGAGCCCTCAGTCCAGCTCAGCTCGCTCACCAGGGATGCACCGCAGAACTGGCCACCAGCACTGACATCCTCTGGGGTGCAGCCAACGTACCCCAAACCATGGAATGAATGCTGCGGGGCTGCTCCTACCGGCCCAGCTCCCAGGAGAGAGGAGCAAGCCCCCTTTTTACTGCCTGCCCTCTCTCCAGGCTTGGAAGGGCGGCTCAGGACACCCAGGAGCTGCCCAGGATCTCCATCCCAGAGCTCCCGTTACACCAAAGGTCTGGAGATGTGGCCATGCCCCAAGCTGCAGGACCAGCCCAAGGGAAGTCCCCAAACCACCATTAATATGTGGCACGGGAAGCAAATGAGGAAGATTGGTGACTCCATGAATTTCCTAGGGCCTTATGGCACCAGAGGAAGTATTTCAGAAATTGTAAGGTCTGAGGAAGACAAATAAAGTCCTGTGCTCCGTGTTGAATGACCAGGGAAATTGTGGCCACTCTCCACCACCTCAGAGACAGAGAGGACCACCAAATCCAGGAGCCAAATTAGGCATCAGCAGAGACGAGGATTCCTCCCTGGACCCCGTGGAGGACAGCAGACACCCTGAGTCACGGTATCAATAGAAGCTAAAGACAGCATGAACAAAGGTCAATCCGGTCTCACTTCAACACATCAGATGCACAAGGACTCTCCCCCCCGGAAAGGCTCTGAATGGATAATCTGCCCCATGAATATTGAGAGCTATCTTGAAACAGTGGCCGTCCCTTCGCACCCACCATCCCGTTTGAAGGCCACTCCAGAGTGATCTCTTTCAAGCCTCAGAAATTGCTTCTAAAATCCCACCTAAATTCATTTATAACCAGCTTACCACCCAGGGACACATTTTTCTCAACCAGAGTCCTTACAAAAGGCACCGCATTAACAACCGTATGTCTTTTAAACCCTACCAGGAGTTAAATCTAATCCCACTCACTATAGAAGGTCTGGGATGCAGCCAAACTATTAGTCTTGTCCTGAGGCAGGGACCCTTGGTGGGACCCTTGGTGGGACCCTCAGCCCTTTCCTTCCTCCATCCTCTTGGGAGAAGCAGGGAGGGAGGATGATGGAACTTCTTAAAGTCTGGTCCGGTGCCCCAAAAGATGTATTTATAGACTCTGTGGCTGGAATGCCATAAAGTTTTATTTCACCTCCACAAGGGCTATTCTGAGCTCGTCTGCCACGGAGACCAGGCCAGCTGCAAGCAGAACGTCGTGCAGCAGCTGATACCAAGCAAGGAGAAACGTACCCATCCCGACACCTGGGGTGGGAGGAGGTCCCACTTACCTGCAGGGCTACGTGGCAGCCTTTCCAGCTCATGTGACGGGGGCTAAGGCAGTTCTTCAGAATCCTTGCTGCTTTGTAAGGGATTTCTGCCTCCCATGTCCCACCTGGAAGGACCATTATGTTTCTGAGACCTTCTGGAAAACTTAAAGAGTCAGGGACTACCAAGAAATTTACAGCCGTGAGAGCCGGCGGTGGAGGGAAATGCATCCATCTCCAGGAGCAGATGCTGAGGGCCTGAAAACTGGTGTCCAGGACCTCCTGGAGATACTGTGAGTGCCAGGGCTGGCTGGGGACCTGGCCTCCAGTGGAACGTTGTAGACAAACAGTACCCCTGGACCATCTTTTATAAGGCCATGGAGATTCAGAGGGTCCTTCAACCTCAGTAAAAATTTGAGATTTAGATGCTCAGTGATACGATTGGAACAATTTCCTCCATCTTTTGTAATGCTGGTAAATAATTTATTGGGACAGCCATTTTAAAAAATCCCATAAAAGACCCATAAAACATATTTATCACACAAAAACCCCTGCTCCTCAGCTCCAACCAACAAGCTGAAAACTTATTTGTATACTTCACTGCACATAAACTAACCACTGCCTGGTGACAGCTTTAAGCTTTTTAACAGCTCTCTCCCTGCTGCTCTTTATTTCCATTTTCCTCTACGTGACTTCAGAAGGAAAAATAAAAGAAGACGCACCGCAACAGGAGAGGGGTTTGGTTTTGGACAGATATTGGCACCCGGGAACTGCCCCATGGTTCTCCTGATACCCAGTAACTTTAGCAAATGATGCTCCTTTTGCCTGAAAAGTACAAGTCTGGTTATTCATAGCACGCTGGGACAGCGGGGCTGGCAGCCGCACGCAGAGGGATGGATGGCTGTGTGGCAAAGTCATCAAGTCACCTCTTTGTGCCTTGCCCTCCCTTCCGAGATCAGGATCACCCATAAAGCACTACTGTCTTATCCTGCTGGCAGAGGGCAGGTTCCTTTCTTTGCCCAAGACCTGAATATACGGAGAATCTAAAAAGAAGGCTGAGGAATGTGTTTTCCCACCCAAACATGTACGAGCCGTATGCACCAAAGCTTGTTGGCGCTCCCGTGGACACCACAGGACCAGGCTGGTTGACACCTGGCCACGAGGATGAGATATCAGCTTCCTGCCAAAGAACAAAACCAGAAGCCAAACCGCATTTATTGCTGCAAGTTGGATGCCTGGTGCCAGGCAGTCGCACAGCTTCCAAAAGCAGACCAACCCACATCCCTCTGCACTGTGCCCGCAAACCCAGACCTCATCAAGGACAGCTTTGCCCAGCAAAATATCAACATATGCAGCTGACCTGGCTTAGGGCAACCGACCTTCACACCTGGGGATGGGCTGAGTTGTGCTGGAGTATTGTGCCCAGTTCTGGAATCCCAAACAGAAGAAGGATGTGGAATTGTTGGAGCGGGTCCAGAGGAGGCTACGAAGATGATCCAAGAGTTGGAACCCCTCTGCTTTGAGCACAGGCTGAGAGAGTTGGGGTTGTTCAGCCTGGAGAAGGCTCTGGGGAGGCCTTAGAGCAGCCTCCCAGTACTGAAAGGGCTCCAGGAAAGCTGGGGAGGGGCTTTTCCCAGGAGCCTGGTTTGGTAGGATGAGGGGGAACGGCTTTAAATTGGAAGGGGGGAGCTTTAGATTAGATGTTAGGAAGGAATTCTTGATGATGAGGGTGGGGAGGCCCTGGCCCAGGCTGCCCAGGGAAGCTGTGGCTGCCCCATCCCTGGAGGTGTTCCAGGCCAGGTTGGATGGGGCTCGGAGCCCCCTGATCCAGTGGGAGGTGTCCCGGCTCATGGCAGGGGGTGGCACTGGGTGGGCTTTGAGGTCCCTTCCAACACAAAGCATTGTTTGATTCTCCTCTTCCCAGTAGCAAGGGGAGGTGTGGAAGCAGCCATGAGGCTGAATTATGTCTGGAGCCCCTCTGCCTTGATGCAGAGCTGATCTTCCAACCATGCCAGAGAAGCACTCTGAGGAGGGAAAGCACAGTCCTCCCACGCTGGGTCAGCAGAGCTGGCCATCAGAGGGCTGCCAAAGCACGCAGTCCCCCGGGCGAGCGCAAAGCCTGCTCCAGATGGCATCTGTCAGAGGGAGCCAGGAGCTGTCTGGGTCAGAGAACTCCCCATACATAATTTGGCTCTTCCCCATCCCCAGACGTCTCCAAAACCCCTCATCCCATTCCTGGTTCCCACACAGGAGTGATGCAATCCAGTAAAATGCCTTTTCAGGACACAGTCAACACTCCTGCTGTGCCCCTCACTTCACTCAGCTTCCCAAAGCCCACACGACAAACCTGAGCTGCAGATGCTTTCGTACCCACGTGAGCCAAAACGTTGCTGTTCACATAACGGCTGCTCTCTGCCTCCGCTGCTTGTTCTGCAGAGACATCGGAAGGTCAGCGCACACTCGAGTGGCCAGCATGGCCATTTGATGAAGAACAAACTATGGAAAGAAAGTCAGTAGTCAAATTAAGCTGGGCATGGGGTCTCTGCATGCTGGGCATCACTTCTGCCCAGCTTCAGTGCCCCTCCTTGCTGTGGGTACCCTTCAGGGCACATGAGCTCCCCCAGTCCAGCAGACGTAGCCCAGCTGTGCTGTAAGCCAGCCCAGTAGCCCACTGCAAGCCAGCCTGCCAGCAGGCTGAAACCTCGCAGAGCATCGTGGGGGCTGGGAGGGAGAGGGTGGGTGCAGGGGCAGGGAGTGCCTGTCTTTATAGAATCATAGAATCGTAGAATCAGTCATAAGGTTGGAAGAGACCTCTGAGATCACCGAGTCCAGCCGTGCCTGTCTCCCCACTAAACCCTGTCCCTAAGGAACTCACCCACCCGTCTTTTAAACCCCTCCAGGGATGGCGACTCCACCCCCTCCCTGGGCAGCTGTGCCAATCCCTGACCACCCTTTCAGTGAAGAAAGTCTCCCTAATGCCCAGTCTGAACCTCCCCAGCCCCACTGTCGTGACTTCTCTCTCTCACCTCACTCCCTTCTGCAACTGCTCCCCTTGGTATTTCTTCCTAATATCTCGTCCCACTCCCGTGACCACCTCCCCGTAGCTCCAGCAAGACCACTGAGGAGCCCGGTTGGTCTGGACAACCCTCATGCCCAATGTGCCAACGCACCTCAGCCCTGACCCCAGCAGCACACGCTGTCCTGGGTGGAGGCCAGCAAGGACTCACAGTAGCAGGCAGGGTCATCGGGTTCCCCTTCCTCCTCAGGAGAGCTTCATCATTGCCGTGGAAGGAAGGAAGCAAAGCAGACCCTACGGGCTGCAGCATGGATTAGGTGTCCTTGGGCAGAGACACAGCCCAGAGCTACAGACCTGACCACATCTTTACAGCCTGGGAACAGAAGAAGCTGTGGGCAGCCCAGAAGGGTCTGGGACTGCAGGCTCAACACTGGGGCCTCTCCCCCTTTCACCGAGTCCCGCAGCTCCTTCAGCTGCCGCTTCCCAACCGATGAGCACCGTGGCAGTTAACTCCATTTGCAGATCTAAAAGTCAAACCCTGCCACAGGAAATTAAAAGATAATGCAAGGAATTATTTAAAAAATTAATTTTTATTACTCTCCACTCCCAAGCCGCTAATAAAAAAATGTGTTCCTTATGCAGTCTCTATAAAAACAGGTTATAAAGCAGAGGAAGAGAGGAAAGCAGATGCTTTAAAAACCCATCTTTCATCCCTCTGCCCTGCCTGCCTGTCGTAGCTGTTCATCTGCACCTGCGTGGCAGCTCCCAGCAGTTTCCAATCCAGTCAGCCCCTTCAGCTCTGCTAGGTAATTATTCCCCATTTCAATCTCATCCCTCTTGTCCTCCCCATTTTACATCTCCAAGAGTTCAGCAACCCCGGTCCAGAGAGCAGCCGAGAAGGTGGTTTAATGGCACATCTTCCTTGCTCCAGGTATCTCTGAGCACTGTATAAACCAGGATGAATTATGGCTTCGTTACAGAAAGGGCAGGCATTTGGGAAGTAAACAAAGCAGTGATTGTGGAAGCCAGCAATAGCTCCACAACGCCGGAGCAGGGTCGACACATGCAGGAAACCATGCCCGAAAGAGAGGTCAAGGATCCCAGGTAGTTCTGAGAAGCCAATTTAAGAGGCTGAGAGGCAGGTGGCGATTGCACAGGTTTATTCAGAAGATGCTTCTGTTGAGGGCTGTGCTCGAGCAAGAAGCGCGGTTCCTGGTTCTAGCTGGTGCTTGAACCCATGGAGCCAGAAATGGGACTGCAAACCACGGTGTGAGGACAGTTCCATCAGCAAGCCAGGCTTTGGGAGGTCCAAGAGCCGAGCAAGAGCACCCAACCCAGCACTAGAGAGACGGAGAAGCAAGAGCCGTCAAACCCACCAGCTGTGTCCACGTTGCAGCAGAAGAAACAGCCACAAGCACAGCTCTGTGTCCCACAGCCTTGTGGCCACCTTAGGGGTGCATCTGGCCTGGGCCTGCTGGGGAGGACACCCACCAACAGTGCTCCTGCCTAAAAGGTGCCCCTGGATCTGGGGGAAACACAGCCAGGCCTGGAAGAATCTGAGAACTTCACAAAAGCAGAAACCTAGAGCTGCTGCATCACAGCACCCGCCCAGCATGGAAGAGAGTTGGGGTTGTTCGCTCTGGAGAAGACGAGGCTCCGGGGAGACCACACAGTGGCCTCCCAGTACTGAAAGGGGTGCAGGAAAGTTGGGGAGGAGATTTTTCTAAGGGTCTGGAGTGACAGGACGAGGGGGAACGGCTTTAAACTGGAAGGGGGAAGATTTAGATTGGATGTTAGGAAGAAATTCTTCCTGATGAGGGTGGGGAGGCCCTGGCCCAGGTTGCCCAGGGAAGCTGTGGCTGCCCCATCCCTGGAGGTGTTCAAGGCCAGGTTGGATGGGGCTTGGAGCCCCCTGATCCAGTGGGAGGTGTCCCTGCCCATGGCAGGGGGTGGAATTGGATGATTTTTAAGGTCCCTTCCAACCCAAACCATCGTGTGATTCTACGGTTCCATGAAACACATTTCCACCAGCTGCTCCATGCCCAGAGCTGAGGCTGAAGTTAAGGAACCAGCAATTCCCAGAACATGCCCCGATAGCCACCACTGCAGCAGGAGTTTCAAGGGAGCTGGAAAGTCCAACCTCCCCAACCCCAGATGAGCACTACAGGCACAAAACCCGCCCCATCCCTCCTCCAGACAGCAGGCAAGGGCTGTTACCCCACAACAAGTGGCTCCACACCTTATCCTGGTTGGGGATGACAGGAGTATTTGGCCTTTTCTGACTCCAGAAAGGGGAGATGCAGTCTGGAAGCAAAGCACTGGTGAGGAACGCGTTCTGGGGGTGGAGGAAGGAGAGAGGCAGGAACACAAGCGGGCTCTAACATGATTAAAGAAGAATCTCCCCGAGAGAAAACGTGCCTGCAGGTGCTGCTGGCCGGGCCACCAGTGGTCCCCAACTGGGGGCAGAAGCGGTGGTGGGACGCCGCAGTAGAGCGAGGCAGGAGGTGGCTTTCCAAGGGGAGGTTGACTATGATTGATGGTGCCGCGCTGTGTTCTCACTGATGTAGAAAATTAGAGCGAGATCGCTTCAGATACTGGCCCACCCGAGACACTCGTTGTGTCCATCTCCCGCACGCAGGCGGCTCTCCCGGGAGCTCTCCCTCCAGCTTGTGGGCTCATTATTCAGAGTGCTCAACTGGGAAAAGCAACGCTATTTTTTTATTATATTTTCTCTTACATTATTGCAATTATTCTCAAGAATGCAGAAGGCGCTGATTTCCTCGCTCAGCTACCTGAGGGAAAGTTTGTTTGGTTCTCCTCCACTAGGAAAACATAGCCCTTCCCTGAAGAGGCTCTAGGAAAGATTTTATTCATTTTTTTCAGATGGAAATAACTCCTTAAAAACACTGAGTCATTCTCTGCCCCGGGGCAGATCTGATAGTTGGGAACCACAGCAGGCAATGTTGCTGTGCTAATGTAACCCTGTGTTAACGTCCTCCTGCCAGGATGGTCCTCTCCCAGCTTCCCACCCCTTTGCAGCAGTTACTGCTCTCTTTATCAGGGCTGCTTTGTCCCTCCCCTTGCCTCTCTGTTAGATGGCAAAATGGTTTTAAAGTGCCCCTTAAGCAGTCTTAAAAATCCATGTAGTCTTCCATGTGAAAGGATGAAGCCAGCGTTCTCGGGTGCTGCTTTGCCTGGGGTACAGTTAACATTTCCCGTAGTAGCTGGCATGGAGCTGTGTTTTGGAGTTGTGCTGGGAACAGTGTTGGGAACAGAGGGATGCTGTCATCATTGCCGAGCAGTGCTTAAACAGAGCCCAGCTCCTCACCCCACCCCACCAGTGAGCAGGCAGAGGGTGCACAAGAAGCTGAGAGGAAACACAACCGGGGCAGCTGACACCAGCTGACCAAAGGGATATTCCACAACACATGGTGTCACAGCGTGTAAAACTGCGGAAAGAAGAAGGAAGGGAGAGAAGTTTGGAGTGATGACATTTATCTTCCAAAGCAACTGTTAAGTGCGATGGAACCCTGCTTTCCTAAGGATGGCTGAACATCTGACAGCTGGTGGGAAGTCACGAATTAATTCCACATTTTGCTTTGCTTGGGTGAGCAGCTTCTGTTTTACCCATTAAACTGTCTTTATCTCAACCCACGAGTTTTCTCACTTCTCCAATTCTCTCCTACATCTCAAGGGAGGGGGGAAGGGGGTGATGAGGAAGCAGCTGAGTGGGGCTTCATTGCTATCTGGGGTTAAACCACGACATCTAGATAAGCAGAGGCTGGTGATTCTTCAGGAGCTGAGTCACACCAAGGACCAGGAGATCACTGAGCCCTTGCCTTAAAACAATGCCACTCCTCAGTAGCAGACAACCAGTTTCTCCACAGTCAGGCACCGCATTCAAGCTCAGGTCCTTTTGGTCCCAAGGTTTCCAAGAAGGTCTAGGAATGGTAGAGAAACCTCTCTGACTGCTGCCAACACAATCTCAAACAGGCCCTACAATTCTCCTATAATGTCACCTCTCTTCAGACTCCCCAGGAGCTTCCAGGCAGCTTCCTCAGCCTGAGGAGCAGCACGAGCTCTTCCACTTGCTAAGCACAGCTCAAGGAGAATGATCAAGAGGTTGGATGTGGGAACTCTCACCTCTGGAAAGCGCAGGGAAATGGTTCACTTTCTTTCATGACTCCAAACTCAGCCAGTGCTTTCTCCTCCCAGCTCTCCAGCTTGGGGCAGCTGAGCTTGTCCCCGTGGTAAACGGTTGAGTTTCATTTTTTGCTCTTGAGTATCTCAAGAATGGCTTCAAACTTTTCCTGCTTTGAAGCCCATCACCCAGCTCGGATGTCCCAGACCCTTAACTGGGGAGCTCATCATAAAAAGACCAAACTCTAAACCCAATCATGCTGGCTCCTTTGTTGAAAGGCCAACCATGCCACCAGCTGCAGCCATGCCCGGGCTCTGAGCATCCCCATGGTCACAGTGCACTGAGGGCTGGTGACACACAGCAAACACCAGATTCAAGCCTTGAAAAGCCTTGAAAAATCCCTACAGGAAGACAACTTGGAACAAAGCATCCCTCTCTCTCCCTCCCATGTCCACCAGAGACTGACCCCGGTGCCTACCACCAGTTTTCCCAGTGGTGGTTAATCATCTGCCCTCTGGAAGTTCCTTCCGGTGCAGAACAATCCCCTTCTCCATCTGCTAAGGGGTTCCCTCCACCCAGGCTGAGCATCCCCCAGCAGGATATTAGCATTAAAATGATAGTTTGTTATTAGCGTTGCCTCAGCTCCCTATCACGCTCTGGGAACAGCAAATGACAGGTTGTGATTTCCCTGCCGCGATGCAGGGAAGAGGGAGCGATGACAACCAGAAGTGCTAAAGTTACCCAAGGAAAGTTTGAGGCTCATCTCTCCCACCCTGGCATCCCCTTCCCTTCGCCATCCCCGTCGTGCTCATCCACCGCACAGGCAAATCCTACAAACAGATGGCACCTGGGCAGGAAAGCAGACAAATTGGCTCCCACCTGCAGGAGCACTAAGAGCTTTCAAAGCAGACGCGCGCACGCTCGCCAAGAGCCCTGCGGTGTGGAGACACCAGAGGAATCTGCCATCGCTCGCCTTCCTCCCTCCTCACTGCTCAACGGCTCCCGCTGCATCCCTGCCTGGCTGCAAGCACGCAGCTGGCTCCTCCTGGGAGTCTCTGGCAGGAGGGGATGGAGGCTGCTTCCTGAGTCGGGCGTCTGAATGAGGTAATTCAGGCTGAGCATCAATGGAGCGATGTTTTTTTGTGTCAGCACAACGCTTTGGTTTGAAGGGCTTGCAGTTAGCCTGAAGCAAGAGGGTTTTCTCGGGCCCCCGCTGAACATCCATCTGCTTGTCAAAAAAACCAGCTCAGCTCAAGCTGCCTACTCTCTCCTCCTGCCAAAGTGGGGGGCAGCTCTCCCAGAAACTTCTCCTCCTTGACCAGATAGCTGTGGCAAGAGCATGGAGAGACTCGTTTCATTTTCTGCCTGCCTGCTCCTCTGAGCCCACCTGGCTGACAGCTTCTTAGAACGTTGAGGCCAGAGAAGCAGCTCGGGTACCAGATTGTGGGAAACCAAGGGGCAAGGAGGAGGTGAGCAAATCCATGGGTCTCAAGGCAGGTTGTCATCTCCTTTTGGTTACCTGGGGGAACCCTGCAGAGTTACGGTTCCTGAGCGTCTCATAGCTTGCGCGTTCCTCCTGGCAGAGTCCTGCCGTGCTGGTCACCCACAGCAGCAAAAGGGGACGCGCTGAGATGTGTAGGAGCACTAGGGTGCTTTCAGTATGTGGAGTCCTGCACACCACAGCTGAAAGCCTCATTCAAAACTACATTTTAATCCGCTCGAGTCAGGTCAGACAATGCCCTCTCTTCTACCTCATCCTTACCTCTCTCAAAAAGTACCTGGACCAGCAAGAGAAGTCAGGTATCCTCAAACCCCAGCCTGGCAATCGGCTACTCATGGCCCTGGAAGGTGAAATACAAAAGGGAGAGGAAAAAAAGTTGGTATCAAAAAGCAGAGTAAAACGGTTACCCCTTCCCTGGCATTGCCGTCCCCAGCTGAGAGGTGTGAGGGAGGAGAGGACTTGCCTGATGATGGATGGCAGAGAACTGAACCTTGGCAAGGCGGAACAAGAGCAGAAGGAAACACTGCTCCCGAAGGCGACTCTCACACCTCCTTGGGATAAGAAAAACAACCATCAGCGGCAGCAGCAGCGAAGGAAGGGAACACAGCCTTCTCCCTGCACGTGTGGTGTTCATCTCCGGTCTGTCAGAGGGGGCCACGATCCAACCGCATATTTGTGTATTCACCGAGCTGCACGCCCGCCTCGGCGGACTCCTGGCAGATGCAGATGGCAAAGCCATTTTTCATAAGGTGAGGGAAGAAGGGAAAAAGAATAAAAACCAACAAAGCAAAAAGAGGCTCAGGCATCAGCTGGAAAAGAGGCGAGGCAGGATCGGGGCTGATGGAGAACCAGAATCAGATTAAACCCTTGGATCTATGAGTGCACAGAGACTTGTCCTCTGCCTCTTCTCTAGCAGGGCCTGGCAGCAGCAGCTACTTTCGTTCTCTCCTCTGTAACCAGCTGGAAAATGAAAGCTGGACCCAGAAGAGCACTAGGGCTTCACTCAACTGGCCCTGCAGGACAGGAAGCTGGCAGTGGTTGCTGGAGCAGTTTGGGCACCAGCACTCTTCTATGAGATTAACTCCAATTTAGAGGAGGCGAGAGACAGCCAGTGGAGACCGTTAACCGCTAACACATGTTTGTCTGCCCCTCAGACCCTGACTTAGCTCAGGCCTGGCCCCCAAAAAACCGTGGGTGGCCCCCAGGTTACTGGAAGGACATCCCTGGCAGATGTCCTGCTGGTACGAGGCTGCCAGCACGGCAAAGGCGCGCTCCATGAAATGCCCCCCATGATGGCAACCTCGGCAGCTCCCAATGGCCCCGATTTGTCTCAGACGGTGACAAAGGTTTACCCTCTGCCCTAGGTCACCCACACAGAGAAGAGACGGCAGCAACGCAGAGCTGCTTACAGACACAGCAAGAAAAGTGATGCTCGGCACAGTATACATCGTCCCCTGGGCAGCGCGATGCATGCCCTGCTTGGCGCTGGGAGCCAGCGGTTCTTGATGTAAGCTGAGGGGAAGGGAAAGGAAGAAGTACCCTCACGGAGGGAAAGATTTCACCTCTGCCAATGACATTCTGCTATTGTCACCGCCAGCCATAACATCAACCTCTTGATGTGAAATCGAAGTTGACAGTGATACATGAAAGGAGTGGAGAGGGCAGCAAACTCTGCCCAGCCCTCTTCGTAACCTGAAATCTCTGCTGGCTTCCAGCCTCTGCATGAAGCAGAACCAGGACTTCATCACCGCGTTACTGAGCAAGTAGACCTTTCTTTTCCAGGGCCACGGGGTAACCTTTTCTTGCAGTTATCCATCCTTCTGGGCAACTCCGAGGAGGATTTTATTTTCACCTCTGTTGCATCCCCTTAATTTCTGAACTGAGACACACGTACACGAGCCAGCTCCCCCCCTTGAAAAGCTACACATGCAACCATAAGCTGAAGTCACCTGAAGAGTTTCTGGTGCTGAAGTCCCCGTGCTTTCAGACTCATCAGATGTGCATCAGCCCTGCTGCCTGTGGCATTTCCAGCTGACATTCACTCCGCTTGCTCTGGGACCAGGCGGGCGCAGGACTGGGCAGTGAGGCTTGGTGAAGGTTACTGCCGGGACCTGATAGAAATGTCATCCAGTAACACACACTTCAAGAAAGATTCATTCCCAAGCAGCCTGGCTCCATAATAAAAGTGTCAGAGCAGCTGACTTGCCTCCCCCCAATCTCATTGCCTCCAGATTTATCCTGTCTCAGGTCTCTCTCCCTCCGTAAACCAGCACGTGCCTTTCCTTTCAATAGGCTGGCACTGAAACTCAGCCAGCTGAGATTGTAGGAGAAAAAGGAAAACAAAGCAGGTGAAGGGGGGGTGTGTGGGAATCTCAAAAGCCAGGTTTTCCTCAAATTTTGGCTGTTCTCAGTTCAGTGAGGGAGAAGGGGGAAGCAATAGACAACACAAGGGCACTCCAAAACCAGCGCCACCTGATTGTGTGTCCTAAAGCAGTGCCCTAGCTGCCTGGCTTCACTCAGGAAGCTCAAATCACATTCCTAATAAAACTCATCCTAAAAACAGGAACATCTCTCAGCCTGTCACCCTCCTGCCCAAAGAGCCTCTTCTCAGAGGGCTGTGCATGTGGTGGGCCCGTAGAGAGCAAGGAGAGGAGATGAGGCTCCCTGTGACCCCGAGTCTCGGGGAGCGCTGAGCTTACCTTCACCATGGAGATGTGCTGTTAACGCAGCATCGCAGGCAGCCCCGAAGAGCGAATGGTCTTCAGGGAGTTAAAAAAAAAGAGAGAGAAAGAGATGTTAACAGTGTTTTGCAAAGAGCTAAAAATACCCAGAATGGCCAGAGTTTCTGTTGGTGCTTTTTTTCTCTTTTCCCTCCTCCCCTCCAAACCCTTTCGCCAAAGGAATGTGCCACACAAATTAAAACAATTTCCCTCCAACCTGCCAGCGAGGACCAGGCGAGGCAGCCTTCAACTGTGAGTGAAAGGGATGGAGCCTGCCTTTGGCAGGAGCACGGCAGCCCCAGGGAGACGAGGTGGGGGACGGCAGACACTGACTGCAGGGATGCTGCCGGATAATTCCCAGTAACCAGGACAGACAGGTCTGTGCCAGGCGCCCAGCCGGGATGCGGGGTGTGTTTCTTCAACACAATCGATAGCAGAAGTGAATCCTGTCCGTCTCCACCGCCCTGGGGGATGCAGACTGAGAGCAGATGCCTTTGATAGTGGGCTGTGTGTTGTGGAACAGCTTGCCACGGAGCAGAGAAACCCTCCACTATGTCAAAGGCAGTCGACACAGGCAGCAAGAGGCAGAGCCCTTGATACATCGTGGACCTATGGACATTATCACCCAAGGACACCTTTTTCCAGTCCACGCTAGGGTGCCCGTTGAGGCGTGTGGCTCACACCCTGGCACCCATTTCCTCCGTTCAATTGCCAGCATGGAGAATCGGAGAATCTCTCGTTGGAAAATCATCAAGTCAAATAGCCTGTCCACTCCCGAACCGCATCCCTAAGTGCTTCATTTACCCACCTTTTAAACACCTCCAGGGATGGTGACTCAACCACCTCCCCTGGCAGCCTCTTCCAGCGCTGGACAAAGCAGGCCAGCTTGCTTCCAGTAGTGGGTGCTCCTTGCTAGGCAGGAGAAAACCCAAATCCACCCCCATCAGGCTCTCAAAGCGCTGCTTTGCTGTGTCACAGCTGTTTCTCACATCTGGATGCAGGCAGCACTTGAAGCCTTGCAGCTGGCACCCGCTCTTCAGTTAGCAATTCCTTGTCCCGTTAACGCCAGGCAGGGTAGAGGTCCAGCAGAGGAGGTGAAGGGGCACTTCATCTCTGTCAGGTTGCCCCACGCTAATGAAAATGTTTCTCCAGCGTGTCCTCAGGAAGGTTTCCTTCAGCTCCAGCCTCCGTGTGATTGAAGGCTAATCTCTGTTACTCTTGGCTGAGTGGCAGCCCATGAGGAAGGTGATGTATTGTGTTTCCCTTCAACTCGACATTTAATGGTGCTGGCAGAAGGAGAAAAAGCGCCAGATGTTTCCGGATGGTACGTGAACTGCTCCCGGAACGCAGAGGGAGAGCAGGGCAGGGACAGGAGCCTCACGGACTGGGACCAGAGCGCACTCCTAGGAATTCAGCCCACTTGACATGCCAGTGTGTCTCCCTCCCAGAGGCAGCGCAGTCGATCACAGCAGGCACCGTGTCCTTCAGCCGCCCTGTGGGACACGACTGGCCTCCAGGGAGCTACCCAGCACCACTGTGGTCACTGCAGGGGCCTGGGACAAAGACCAAGGTCTGGAGTGCAGGCTGTTTGGAGCCACGGAGGAGAGCACGTGATGGGGGCTCAGCACTCACGTATGGGTGGCCTTGGCTGCTCTGGTTGGCTTTGAACTCATCATTGAAGGCTCAAGATATGAAGTTTTCCTATCTGCAGTCTTAGCTTCCTTTTAAAATACCTGGAGACCTATTGATAAAGAATAGAAAGAAAAACCAGGATTACCATCCTCTTGCTGCTTCCACTCAAAGAGACACCTGACTGCATGACACACCAATCTTTCTCCTGCGCTCCGGAGCCACAGCTCTGCAAACACACTTCAGACCATCCCCACCAACTGTTGCTCTCCTGCTGCTTCCTCATTGGAACAACCCAATTTCCCATCATGGCACTCTCTGCACCCTCCACCTGCAAAGCTTTGCAGCTTTTCTCCTCCTTTTTTGCCCGTACAAAAGCACCAGCATTTGCTGAGGACACTCAAACACAGCACACACTCTCCTGTTTGCTTTCCCTCCTCCTCCCCCTCTCCCTGTCTTCTCCCAGCCCTGCCTGCCGCTGGCACTGCATGCCAGGTGCTTACCATGGACCTTTAACGCTCACCCACTGTGCACCACGCACACGAATCACGCCGGCGGGTGAACATGCAGGCTGGCACAGCACATACTCGCACAGGTGAGCACACGAGGTGTTTGCTGAAGGTATTCCAACCCAT
Organism: Neomorphus geoffroyi; assembly: GCA_033558235.1. NCBI lineage: Eukaryota > Metazoa > Chordata > Aves > Cuculiformes > Neomorphidae > Neomorphus > Neomorphus geoffroyi. The sequence goes on from JAUMJM010000074.1 coordinate 6,957,602, forward strand.
TTGGTCACCTAGTGGGACACAAAGAGCTGTAGCCCAGTCGAATCAGGGACAGTGTTCTTCTCTGCTCTTACGAGCTGTGGCCCAAGCTCTGGGGCAGACGCAAGGGTACTTGCTCAGAGCTGAAGCCCAGCATGGGCAATTGCCCAAGGGATGTCCATGCTCATTCCCAGACCCACCTGGGCTGTTTGTTCTTCCCAGGAAGGATGGTCGCTACAGACATCACCACAGGCTGCCTGTTGACACAGTCGCAGATGATGCAGCTCTTGCTGACAGAGACGCCTTCCCCTCCACGGAAGGACATGCTTTGCTCCCAGCCAGAGGGAAGGAGGAGACACCGCAGTGGAGGAGGCACTCAGCCAGCCGCTAATGCTTCCTACGGTCTTGGAGCACAGGGATGAACTCGCTTTTATTAGCTCTTAGGAAGAGCGCATCGCTCCTGCCCTCTGCTCCTCGCACAAGGCTCACGCACAGACCCGGCTGCGCAGAAACAACTCACCTTGGTGCTGGCAGCCCCAAACTGCTGTTGGGTCTTGTATAAACCTTTTAAATCTTAGACAAGCTGGGAGTTAGGATGGAGGAACCCTCCTGAGGGTGCTGCAGGACCCTCGCTGCCCAGAAGTGCTCTGAAAGAGATGGATGCTCAGCTTTGACATCCAGACCTCTCAGGTGACGCCACACGTGGCCCGAAGGAGGGCATGGTGTCCACACCAGCAAAGCCAGAGCGATTGCACAGTGCCTACTGCTGTCACTCGAACTCAGGGATGTTATCTGGGGGAGAGTTTGTGGTTTCCCACTGAGCGCTGCTGCCGAGTGATGTATTCCTGAGCCCAGCACCCAGCCAGCAGCACGGCTGAGGGATGGTGCTGCTCCAGAGAAGTCTCTCTGAAGTCGCTCTGGGGCTTGTTAGCGGGGTGATAAAGGGGATGAATGGCCTCAGAGAAATGCTCTGTCTCCTGCTGTGGCATTCATTACCCTTTAGCTGGGCAATTCTTCACACCAGCCAGGAGCTCTGGGCTTGCTCATTTATCGTCCCCAGGGGCTGTTTTCCGCAAGAGGCCACACTCTGCACTTGTGCTCACTGCCCCAGGCAGTTCGAACGTGCCTGAAGAGCGCCCAGCACTGCAGCCCACGCAAGACAGCTGGGGGTAGAGCAGTTCTCCTGGGTAGTGTCTGAGCTCGTCACCTTCCTCCCACATAACCAGCTTGTTTTCCCAAAATCACAATTTGGTGATGTGAGCCCCAGCTGCCCCCCTAGATCTGCAGGAAACAGAGCCGGGCACATTTTCAGCCTACTTTCCGAAGAAGAGCAAAGCATATGCAATCCTGCTGCATCAATCTGTCCTCTGCCCACTCCCCAGCAACTTCTGACACCGCAAACAGATTTCAACCTGATGTGACAGAGAGACAGAGGTCTTGGAGACAGTCAGAGTCTATAAATTTCATGGGAACAGACTGTCAAACCGAGGCGAGACATTATTAGCACCTTCCAAACTGTAGTGCATCATCCCTTATTAGACATCAGACAATCTGCGTGGGGGAAAGGGAGATGCTATAAATATCCTGGTAAGGAGAGATGCTCCATTCAGCACAAACAGTTTACTAGACACCAGAGAATCCCAACCCAAGCTATATATGCGCAGGAAAAAGACTTCATTGATCCCACTACACACAATACTAATGGGAGAAGGTTTCAAGCCTGCTTGGCTGACAGCAGAGCCAATGAGCTAAGATGGCACATTAGCCTTTAGAAAACCTCTGGAAACAGGCTGTGTGCTCTTCTCTTGCCGTTCCTCCAGCGACAAAGCCGAGGTCACGCTGCACTTTCAGCTTGAATTGCCGTCCCAGCCACACGGATGAGTGCAGAAGCTCCCTGAAATGAAAGAGATATTCCCAGCTCCAACGGGGACCATTGATGGGCAGAGCAGCTCCCTTGCTCCCGCAACCCTCCGGTTGCCTCCCTGCCACGGGGACAGAGAGTTCACCTTCCAGCAGGGTGTTTCATCCACAGGCTGCTGCCAGCAAATGCCAGGAAGGCAGAGCAGAGTCGGAGCAGCCGCCTGGGGAGCTCACAGCGGTGTCACTTACACATTGAGCTACCCATTATCAGGATGACTGATTAGTGGCACTCGTTATTGAGAGCAAGAGGGAGACTGTCCCTCTACACACAGATTGTTACTGCACACCAGACCCAGGCACCAGCCAGTGCCAGAGCTGGCAGGCAGCAGTGTGGGTGCAAAGCAAGACAAAGGGAGCCCCAGGAACCCTCCTTTCTCCTACAAGCTGAAAGGGTCCCAGCAGCCTCTTAGTTCTCCTTTAAAGTCAATTAAACAGCTTGCCCATGGCGCAGTGCGATACAGCCTTCGGAGAACACCACCAAGAAGCCATTTATGAGAGCTGCTGGCTGCCTTCCTTGCTCACCTCCTTTCAGTGACCCAATTAGCAGATTAGGCTGTTTCAGGGTGGGACCTGGCGTCACTCTTGCTGGGAACTCCCGTCACTCATCACCGCTCTCCAGTACGGGAACGATTAGCAGCAAGCGTACGGTACATGGCAAGGCAGGGAAGGTGACCGGAGCTTGCTGAGGCTCAGCCCAGCATCTCAGCGCTGTCTGACCTCTCTGGAAGAAAGACAAACCCCATACAAAGTTGGAGGACAGGGCAAAAGCCAAACCCCATATGAAGTTTGGGGACAGGGTGAAAGTCAAACCCCCTATGAAGTTTGGGACAGGTCAAAAGTCAAACCTCATATGAAGTTTAGGAAGAGGGAAAAAGTCAAACCCCATATGAAGTTCGGGACAGGGTGAAAGTCGAACCCCATATGAAGCTGGGACAAGGCAAAAGTCAGACCCCATATGAGCTCTGGGGACAGGGTGGAGCAATCCCTGTGCTCATTTAGAGTCTGTGCAGACCCAGTTGTTATCTGTTCACTGTGTCATTTCCAGCCTCAGGCACCTCTGGAAGTAACTGAGAAGTGGGAAACAGCCTTTTTCTCTCCAGCTCGTGTGTGACCACGGCTCAGCTGCTCAGATGCATTTTGAGACTTCTCCGATTCACCTGGTAAAGGTCAAGTCCCAGGAGGTGCCGTCAGCCCGGTGGATCACGTATCACACGTACCTGTGGGCCTTCAACTCCACAAAAAGAGAATTTAAACACGTGCTACAGCACATCCTTTACTCGACAAAAAGGATTTACACTTTAGGGGTGCTTGACTCCCTGTTCAGCCCAACAAAAGGAGTGATGGGGATCGAATCCAGTCTCGTGTTTGTTAAAAAAATGGAAAATTCAGAAATCCGGTCTCTCTGTCCTAATTGTTCTGATCCAACCCTTCACAGCATTGCATTGAGCTAAAGGGCCGCACCTGAAAGCATGCCAAGAGCGGCATGAAATGTTAATGTTGCAATTAAAACAATATGAATATTGCAGCACCGCTCTGCTGCTCCCCATCCACCGAACAATTCTCACTCAATGGAAGTCAAGTTACATTCGAGGAAATAATGAGGTCTGCTAATTAAGTCTGGCCTAGGAAGGCAGCAGTCTTAAAAGGAAAAAAAAAAATTCAGATCTCCCCCAAACGCGTACGTTTGCTGCTTATTACCTGCAAAGGGAAATCATTAATGCTGTGCTATGCCAGGATCACAGGTCGGTGCCATTGTCTTATTGCACACATCTAGAGGAAATTATCTTTTTAATGATAAAACGCATAAGTCATGACCTGCTTTGTCCCCAGGAACTGAGCGGGAAACGCCGGGCTCACACTTCCCATGAATGCAGAAATCAGGCACCTGGCAGTGAATGTCAAATCCAGGCTGGGCTAGCGAGAGGCAGGCAGGGGCTCCAAGGGGCTGAAGGCAGCGGTTTGTACTCATCCAACACAAAACGGACCCCAGACTGCACACAGGGAAGGGATTTGGCCTCCCCAGCCACTGTAACAGCCGAGTGACGGTGACACTGAACAGAGACCACTGAGTCAGTTCAGGGGAGGGAGAGACTGTTTGGGCACCTCTGCTATGGGGACAGGCTGAGAGAGTTGGGGTTGCTCAGCCTGGAGAAGAGAAGGCTCTGGGGAGACCTTGGAGCAGCCTCCCAGGACTGAAAGGGCTGCAGGAAAGCTGGGGAGGGGCTCTTGGTCAGGGAGAGCAGGGATAGGACAATGGGGAACAGTTTTAAGCTGAAAGAGGGGAGGCTGAGGTGAGACCTTAGGAAGAAATGTTTCCCTGTGAGGGTGGGGAGGCCCTGGCCCAGGTTGCCCAGGGAAGCTGTGGCTGCCCCATCCCTGGAGGTGTCCAAGGCCAGGCTGGATGGGGCTTGGAGCCCCCTGATCCCGTGGGAGGTGTCCCTGCCCATGGCAGGGGGTGGCACTGGATGGGCTTTGAGGTCCCTTCCAACCCAAGCCATTCCATGATTCTGTGATGTGTTTTAACTCTAACAAGGTGCAACAGAGGAAAGATTCCCTTCCTGCTCTTTGCATCCATCAGCTGCTGCCCCAGGACACAAACACAGGTTGCAATAATGTGAGGACAAAGCAATAGCTTAGCAAACAGAAACAGCAGGTCCAAAGGTCCCGGCGCAATTCTGTAACAACAAACTGCACCCTTAGTTTCCTCATCTTCTTGTCTTCCATCACCTTCCCAAATTTCTCTATGCGGAGGCGGCAGCTGGGGCTGCCACTGTGTGGTCTCCCCAGCCCAGATAACTACAGAGGGAGGCTGGGGCAGGGAGGGTCTGGCACGGTGCATATTTCGTGGGAAGATCAGAAGGCTGGGAACAGGCAACCCATGTCTTCTTGTTGATTTGGCTGCCTTTTCTCTACGTCAGAGTTTCGGGAGCAGATGAGTTCTCCTCATCCTCAACTTTGCTATTAGACCCAATCCAACCAACCAGTGTGGAGCTGTCTGGGGGCCACAGAGCAGCTTATGCCTAAAAAGCAGGATATGGCAACTCAAACCTCTCCTGCCTGCTGAAGCAACTCTGTTCCCTAACCTACTTCCAAATTCTCTAGAAGAAAATTCATCCAATGGAGGGGTGAGGGAGGGCACTGAAGTCCTGCTTCACTCCTTGACCACAGCTGACACACTGAACTTGAACCTGTCTTTAATACAGACAGCCTCCCTGGTAACATCCAGGCAGAGACTGAGCCACACTGGCCAGACTTGGAAACGCAAAGATCCAAATGAGGGGGAGCTCAAACCACCAGGAAGGAAGCACTTCACCTGAAAGAGGAGAAAAATCCAGATGAAAAGATCAGAAAGGACCTTCCAGGTCCTAGATTGTCCTAAGGGACTCAGTTACCATTTCTAACGATCTGTGGCTTCCTGGAGAGGAAAGAGAAACAAATCTGTTTGGTCAACAAGGTCCATCCAGGAGGATTTCTCCACCACCACCAGCTTTGTGGACGAGTAGGTGGTCTCCTCTCTCCAGCTCGCTGCTCACTGTATTTCCAGATGCACCAGTGCTTGCTGCTACCAAGTGTCTGTTCTGCAATAAAGAGCAATAAACATGCCAGAGTAATTAATGTCTTAACAACTTATTACAATCCTCAGATAATTAATCACAAAAGCTAAACACGCTGTCTCACCCTCCTAATGTGTTAATGCTCTAATTATTACGCCTCAATTAAGGGGAAGTCAGCGCTCCTTGCTTAGAAGTGCGTGTTTAATAAGGGATCTTGAATGCAGGCAAGTTGAAGTGGGGAGGGAGTGGGCGATAAGGGTTAAGGAAGAGGACACCATTTTTAATGAGGTTTCACATGTGGTTCGAGGCAAGGAATTGACAGCCCCTATCTGGGATCTCACACACGACTGCGTGTGGAACTGGGGGCCATCTGCGGTGGCTCTGTGCTCCGCTTCCCACTGGGTTATTTATAGGAGAAGCAGCACGTGGAGCACGGAGAAGGCAGGGACTGGAGATGAGCAGTTACAGTGTGGATCTGGCCAAGGCTAGACAGCAGAGCTGGCAGCTCACAGAGCGGTCAGCGACAGGAGTAGGTGGCCTCCTCTATCCAGCCCACTCCTTGGTGGATTTCCAGACACGCTTGCCGTTGCTCCTGCCCCACACGAAGCATCCCCATTGCCCAGGTCTCTCCAGCACGGTCCTGCTTCCATGATGCAGATTGCTTCCAGGCAGGCCAGCTCTGGGACATCCCATGGAGATGATAGCAACAGCCTCCAAAGCCCAGGATTGCTCTTGGGATGTGACAGATCACATCATCTGATTTCAGCCATTGCCTGGGGGTTTTCCGTGTCTCCATGTTGCATGAGGGAACAGAAAGCCGTGTTTGAAGACCGCACAATTACAACACGCTTGTTTTATACATGGGCTAACTGAAGGCCAAAGAGAGAGATTCTGCAGGGGACTTTGTGGTGGTTGCTACCATGGAATTTGCCTTTCTGCTGCCTGGCTCTGAACCTCACTGGATATCGGGAAACCTCAGTAAGAGGTTCTTGGTGGTGAGGAGCTTGAGTAGACTATAATGATGAATATGAGATCTGGACCTCTCTCTGTGAGATAGCAGGAGGTCCCTGCTGCACTCAAGACACAGCTCTGCACCCCAAATGATCCTTGGTCTTAGGGAAGACTTTTGGTACAAGGTAGAGTCAAAGCAAAGAGACCATCACCTCTATCCCACCCTGCAGAAGTGGTGAGCAAAGGGCTCAAGACAGGACTTGATGAGCGGAGGCACAGTTCTGCGATGCAGCAGGCACGGGAAGCTGGAACTGGGGTGGCCAGACTCCAGATCTTGGTACCATACAACAAGAGAAGAGTGGCTGGAGCCCAAGTCTCTCAAACAAAGCCTATATAATTTTCTTTTTCCAATAAAAAGCTTTTGAAAGAACTCCCCCGCTCAAGTAGGTCTTCAAACAGAAGAAAGCTTCCCCTGAACCAGCCTGGTTTCTGTTCCATCCTAGCTTTTTTAAACTTCTCAGACAAATGAATCACCAGGAGCATTTCCAGCCCTAGGTTCGAATGGAAAACGATTGCATTTCCTCAAGAAATAACACACTGTGTAGGTTTGGATGGTTCCCTCTGAGGAATAAGGGAGAGGGAATAAGAAACAAAACAAAACAAAGCAACCCGGAGGGGACATGAATTTTAAAACCCATGAACAGTTCTAGTTTTTAAATAATCAAAACGAAAAAATATTTCACATCGTCACTTGCACAAAAATAATTCTGTTACTCTGATTCTTTGCTGTTGTCTCACAAAAAACAAACCCAAGCTCTCCACCTCGCTTACGGTACCTCTGAGGCAGCAGCTTCTGGCGTTTTGACTGGAGAAAAGGGGCTGATGTCTCCCCATCCAGGCAGCCTGCGCCTTCCTCCAAAGGAAGGCTTGTCCATTTGACCTCCTTTTATGCTGCTCTCCATTCCAGCGTCGGTCTTGACCTGCCCAGACCTTCCCATCATCTCTTTCATAATGATTATGACTTCAAACACCCAGCTTTAGCTCCCTGTGCTCAGCTGGAAACATCTAGCACACAGCACACCATCTCAGCAGCTTCACTCCACTTGGTGAGGTGCTGCACGGAGACTCCACCGGGAGCCAACCTGTCCTGCAACACCTCGCCATCCAGGATAGGGTCATCGAAATGACTGAAATCCAGGCAAACACAGTCTCACTGGGGACGTACAAGGTCTGAGTAACCAAAGGATCTTTCTGCTGCTCTTTGCACAGACTGGCAGGCTGGGGGCTTTTCTACAGCTGTTTAAGTAGATGTTCCTGTAGGTGGCTGTGCTCAGAGATGAAACCATTGCCTTCTTTCTTTTCACAGAATCAGAATGTTGGAAAAGACCTCTGAGATCACCAAGTCCAGCCGTGCCTGTCTTCCCACTAAACCCTGTCCCTAAGGAACTCATCCACCCGTCTTTTAAACCCCTCCAGGGATGGTGACTCCACCCCCTCCCTGGGCAGCTGTGCCAAACCCTGACCACCCTTTCAGGGAAGAAATTCTTCCCCGTGTCCAGTCTAAACCTCCCCTGGTGCAACTTGTGGCCATTTCCTCTCGTCCCATCGCTGTCACTTGGGAGAAGAGCCCAGCCCCCACCCCGTCACAGCCTCCTTTCAGGCAGTTGCAGACAGGGATGAGGTCTCCCCTCAGCCTCCTCTTCTCCAGGCTAAACACCCCCAGGTCCCTCAGTCTCTCCTCGCAGGACTTGTTCTCCAGCCCCTCCCCAGCCCTCATATCTCAATCCCCTCACTCATATTTCAAACACAGCATCCGTGTCCCTCAGGCACTGCAAGAGAGAGACTGACTGCTTTTGTAGCTCTCCTTTCCCACCACCACCATCCAATCAGTAGTCACTTGAAAATACGGGCCGTTGCTTCAGCTCTGGGGCTGGGCATTTTGGCTCGGTTACGTGAGATTCACTCTATTTCAAAGCATTGAGGCAGTTGAATATCTGGTGCCAGGACTTTTGGAGAAGCTGGTTGGCTTAGATTAGTGTGCTGTGGGGTGGGAAAAAGCTGTTTACCTACAAGAGTACAGTAACTCACATCTTCCACGTGTGTATTTTCCTTGAGGGTGCTCTGCTTAGCCTGTACCCACCACCAAGATGAGACACGGCATCAAACCTGAGCCTTCCTCCCAGTGCACTGGACCCATGTCCCCAGTTACCATAAAACCATAAAACCATAGAATGCCCCGAGTTGGAAGGGACCCACTAGGAGCATCGAGTCCAACTCCTGTCCCTGCACAGGACACCCCAACATTCACACCGTGTGTCTGATGGCGCTGGCCAAACGCTTCTGGAATATTGATTGTCAGGCTGTGACTGCTCCCCTGGGAAGCTGTTCCAGTGCTCCACCACCATCTGGGGGAAAAACCTTTCCCTAATGTCCAACCTCACCCTTCCCTGGCGCATCTTCCTGCCATTCCCTGGGGTCCTGTCCTTGGTCACCAGAGAGAAGAGCTCAGCACCTGCTCCTCCTCTTCCCCTGGTGAGGAAGCTGCAGACCACAATGAGATGTCCCCTCACTCTACCTTTTTCGAGGCCAACCAGACCAAGAGACTTCAGCTGTTCCTCACACAGCTTCCCCTCTAAACCCTTCACCAGCTTCCTGGCCTCCTCTGGACTCTCTCCAGTAGCTTCAGATCCCTTTTACCTTGTGGTACCCAAAACTGCACCCAGTGGTCAAGGTGGGGCAGCACCAGCGCGGAGCAGAGTGGGACGATGCCCTCCCTCACCTGGCTGGCACTCACGCTCGCCCTGCCCAGCCTGAGCACGCTCCCAGGCACTGTTGCCCCTTTGCACCTTTCCCAGCTGAACTACGGATGAGCTTCTCGGAGCAAGTCACCGCCCCAACAGCCTGCGAGCTGCTCCCAGACGCGCTCACACCGCGTGCAGGCGAGTTCGCAGAGCTCGAGAGCTGCCTGGGTCCTGAGGGCAGCCCCCGGAGGCGAGCAGATAACCATTGCGTGGATAAATAGGAGGTGTAAGGATCATCAGACAACACGGCATCAGTGCTTCCCACAAAAAGACAGCGGCCCAAGTGGATTAAAGTGCTGGACCATGAAGCTGGTACTGCTGGAGCTGAGATGCCCCCATCCTAACCTCACAGCCCTCTCCAACAAGAGCTTTCTGAGCTCTGCTTTCTCCCTCCCTCTGCCTGCTGCCTCTAGGACAGCGTGCAGCACGACAGCTGGGAAACCCAATCTGGTCCAAATTTTGTTACAACCATGCTGTTCTTTATCCTTGTTTACCAGCATTAATTTTAATGGCTTTCCCTACATTAACTTTGTCCTGAACTGGTTGGAGGAAAATTCCTGTTCACTTGCCTTCTGGAGAGCAGCCTGGGTAATTTTCCCTTGTCACATAACGGCCCGCCAGGGCTCCTCAGAAGTGACAGCCACGCCGTGTACTTTGTTGAGGACAATAAACTTCCCGAAGCTGGGGGAGGAGAATTTACACATCTGTTCTTTGTTCACTTCGGGTCTTGGCTTGTGCTGGTCCAACGGGTGGAAACATCTTCCTCCTCTTCAGCACGGAAGGGAACTGTAGAGCCTGCACCAAGGAAATATAATGCTTCCTGGCAAAGTGGCAACCTCCTCAAGTCTGGGCAGCTTTGGGCTGGGTTCATCACCAGCAATCCACATTTCAGTTTCCCCTGGAATCATTAAAAATTCTTCACTGTGAGGGTGTTGAGGCCCTGGCCCAGGTTGCCCAGGGAAGCTGTGGCTGTCCCATCCCTGGAGGTGTTCAAGGCCAGGTTGGATGGGGCTCGGAGCCCCCTGATCCAGTGGGAGGTGTCCCTGCCCATGGCAGGGGGTGGCACTGGGTGGGCTTTGAGGTCCCTTCCAACCCAAACCATTCCAGGATTCTATAATCCTATGAAAATGCCCATAGATAAGGTCCTGGAAAAGATAATGGTACTAGAACGTGCATGGAGAATGTTTCAGAGGGGTGGGGAGCGAGAATAGGGGACACCTTGTCTTCCATACCAGCCCTGTGCTCTGCAATGCCCGACTCTGCCCACACTAGCAGAACCGGGCATCACCCAACAGGCAGCGCCTCATTTGTGAGTTCCCCTGTGTCCCACACACGTGTATTCACAGCAGGGAGCAGAGGTGAGGACGATGCAATGCTCGAGCCACTCTTCTCTCTCCCGTTCACTCTCCCTCTTCTCACCTCCAGCTCCTTTCAGCCACCATCCTGGCTTCCTGAAGGAGACATCCCAGCTTCCTCCAGGCTGGGCTCTGCAGGAGAGAAAAAGATTGTTCTTCCCTTTGCTCACCTGGTGCCATGAGCTGTGGTCCTTCTCCTTTCTCCACCTGACAGAAAGGTGTGACAACTCAGGCCATGGGAAGGAAGAGAAACGCTCAGGACTCTGTCAGCACCTTCCTCTCCCTGTTAAAAAACCAGGGCAACAGCTCTTTCCACCGAAGGGATGCAAGGGTTCAAAGCAGGCGTCTTTCCAAAGTTTTCTGTCTCTGACAGCATAAAAAAGGAATATGGGTACAAGCAAGGGAAGCTATTTCGTGTATCACACGATGCCTATATTTTAAAAGTACACATGTTCCCTCCATGCTCCAAGGGGCAATTTGGAAGACAGAGGGCTCAAAAACCCCCACTATATCCAACCACAAGCACCTGGGCTGCTGCACAGAGAGTGTTGCCATGGAAAGATGAGGGAGGCTGGAGCATTCCTACCAATCAACACCAAGAATTTTGACTGCTCTGCTGTGTTTCCTGCAAGAGCCTAGCAACCACCTCAAAAGTGTCATTCACACATCTGAGAAGTGTTTAGCAGGGTCACTTGCCTGGTAAGCTGTGCCAGAAAGGAGGGACAGGGCTCAAGACAAGGGCCCTTGAGCATGGGCACACAACATGCGCGCAGCTTGGGCACCTCACACACGGCTCCCGCGCATGTTGCGGGCAGCCAAGGGGAGGGGGTGACACACACGAGGCAGAGCCACAGCTGCAGGGAGAAGAAGACCTGAAGGAGGAAGTAAATGTCCTACCTTCACGGGGCAAAACAGGGCAGCTTGTCATTGCTCCGTTCAGAGGTCCTGGCTGGAGAATCCCAGCACTGGCAACTCCTTCTGCCTACAAGCAAACTCACAGCCTGCTGCACGGGTTCACTTCAACTGGACCGTTTCCCACAGAGACTCCTGCTACTCTGCCCTGATAAAACAGAAGAAGAAACAAGACCTCCAAAACACTTTGCAACATCTCTACCAGGCACCAAAGATTGAGTGACGCAGAGGCCGCAGCACCCTACTTTCTTCCACCCTCCTGAAGTAAAGGCAGATGCTCTGCATGTGCCAGTCTAGCCTCTTCCACAAAAAGGGCACAACAAACTGACAAAGAACAGCTTCTGCCCATTCATTAAGTTCTTGGCATTAATTGATTTCTCTCCAACCGAGCCATAAAACCCAAAGCTGCATGCAAGCAGCATCCTAAAATATCCTTGTAAATCTCAGCCACCACATTCATTAATTACAACCCAGTGATAGTTCAGGCCATTAGTTCTGGATGGTAACTTCATTTATTCCCACGTTAATGCTCGATGTCAGTGGTTATCTCATTACCACTCTATTACTTACCTACTTAATCCATCATTGCAACCCGGGCCAGAAAGGAGGAGCAGAGTTTGCCCTGCGTCTGTAGGAAGACGAGGCATCAAGTGTAGAGCACCTAGGAATCACAAACAAAACACTTCTCTAATCTGCAGCTGAGGTTATATCTATTAAGAGGAGGAAATGGCTCAGACGAGTGTTCTTAGGAACACAAACACATCGAAACATTGAAAAATCGTGGATATTGAGGATTAAGTTTCCTATTAAATCAGAACCAAAAGAATGGAGATGCATATTAGTAATCACACAGAAAAATGACCTTAACTCTGCCCTCCTCCTCCTCGGACCCTCCTTCCTCCAGAGCCCAGGTTAGATTCAAGCAGTTTCTGCCCTTTGCGTGCTAAACGCTCTGAAAAGGAAGGTCACTGAGTGGGCACTGGGAGCTGCTGCCTGCTGAATGCTCCACACAGCACAGAGGCAGCACTGCAGATACCACAAGCCCTGAGTGCAAGTGAAAACACACCTAAAGCCACGTAACGATACAACGGTTATTGATCTTTCAGCGCACACTCAGCTGGAGTTCCTCTTGCCTGGTGAGCAGACACCTCTGCAAATGTGCTTTATCGCACCTGCCACACTCCTGCCTGTCCCAGGACTTACTCCACTTGCTGATCCAGCCCCATGGGTCTGATCTGGGTGTTTCAACACAGCTTTCCCGGCTTCCTTCCCTCCTCCTTCCCTCGAACAGGCAGGTGTTCTTACGAGTAAGCAAAGTGTCCCCCTCTACCCTCGTGTAATGCCCACACAATAGGGCAAGTGACTGTGGTTTTGACTTCTAAGCAACGTAGAATCATGGAATTCTTTGGGTTGGAAGGACCTCAAAGTCCATCCCCCTGCCATGGGCAGGGACACCTCCCACTGGGTCAGGGGACTCAAAGCCCCATCCAACCTGGCCTTGAACACCTCCAGGGACGGGGCAGTCACCATGTCCCTGGGCACCCTGGGCCAGGGCCTCCCCACCTTCACAGGAAAAATTTTCTTCCTGAGATGCCACCTAAATCTCCCCTCTTTCAGCTCAAAACCGTCCCCCCTCATCCCATCCCTGCACTCCCTGATCAAGACCCCCTCCCCAGTTTCCTGCAGCCCCTTTCAGTACTGGGGGGGTGCTCTAAGGTCTCCCTTCTCTTCTCGGGGCTAAACAAGCCCAACGTGATATGGAAGGATTGAAGTCCCCTGATGCAGCAGAAGCTGACGTCACCAAGGCAGAGTAGAGAGAGAAGATACGCCCCGAGATGATGTCAGGTGTCGAATATCAATGCTTTCCTCTACGACCAAGTGGGCTCTAAATGGGGCTGTGCTGGAATAACTGGCAGGGTAAGCTTGCAAGATGCCACAATCAGATGTAATTAAAGTACCTTTGCTGCTGTGTTCTCTGTCCCTTCGGCAATGAAATCCATTACAGGGTGTGGAAAGAAAATTGTTTAAAATGTCCCTGAAGCTGGATTGTTGACACCAGCGTAAACAGATGGATTCTGATACACCCTTGATTAAACAGCTTTCTGCAGAAGGCAAAGGGGGCAGGAAAGGAGGTGGGTGATGAGCTAGAGGACCATCCTAGAAACAGCGGCTTTTGCCCAGGGAGAGCAAGTGCTGCTGCAGGAGAAAGCTTGCCCTGTCAACCAGACAGAGGCCAAAAAAGCCTCATCCCTCTGGGAAGCCGGCTGCAACGCTCTGCTCTAGACCCAGTCTGCCACCCCCGAGCTCTCTGCTCCGACTCAACACCACACACATCGCTGCTCCCAGCCTCTAACGGAAGGCTGCCAGGAAAGAAAGCAACAGAAAGCCCCCCACAGTGCTCATCCAGCAGCAGAACCAGCAACACTTCCATTTAGAGTTCCATGTCACGGGGAGGATGCTCCAGGATGCAGTAGGATATCGGCTCCAGGCGCGGTTTTCCCCGTAGTCATTCATAACATCTCTCTCCTCCTCGCTCTCACACACAGATGCTCTTGGACTGATAAGGCTTGAACTCCCTTAGCAGAGAGGGGCAAAGATAAGTCTTCTATCCCTGGCCATCTATTTATATCAAGCTGGTAGGAACTTCTTATCTTTAAGATCTCAAGCACGCAAAGCTGCAACCAGCAACCAGGCTGGAAAGTTGTCAGGGGTGGGCAAAAAGAAGCCCAAACTACACTAATTCTGTTTTCTCAGGGAAACAAGCAAAAGCAAGAAGAAGGAAGCTTGATGTGGGCAGCTGACCTGTCCAACTCAGAGATCTCAAAAAGAAGAAACCCAGGTAGGACAGATGGCCAAGCGTAGCCCAGGAGCTCAGAGCACAGCACGAAGCCACTGCACTGAGGTTAAACACCTCGAGGTTGCACACGGCTCTGCAAGCCAGGGTGCCGCAGGCATAGGTAGGGGTCACGGCGCTCTACAAACTGGTGACCACCGCTTACCGTTCCTGTGCCTCTGTAATTCTGGCCTATTCGGGTGGCCAAGAGCACTGCAGTTGCTGTTCCACAGCAGAGAAGGCTCGCAGGAATGTCCCACAAGGAAAGGGGCTTTCCCATCAAATAGTCCTCAGGCTTTGTGTACGAAGACATTTAATAGAAGACTCCAGATTAGGAAGGAATTATAAATCAGAAAGTATAAGATATGCAGCATCGCCAGCTCCTGCAGTAGGAAAGCCCCTGGTTTTGCACAACACTCATCTTTCATAGCTAATCTATTTCAGGTGGTTCAGAGGCTTAAAAATGTTATTAATAATTCACCCTGCCCCTTCCCATGGTCTAAAAAACTGAAGCAAGCAGCAAGAACCCCACACCTAGCTTCCTCCTTATTATTTGCCTTGGATTTGCCTGTGAGTATCCCTATGCAAACCCAACACTTGGGAACCCTCAGCTGCTTGGTTTTACATGCTTTGAGGCTGAGGTGGCTTTTGGTCCCAGCTCTGCTCAGTGTCTGGTCCCGGTTCATCACCACAGTCACATGGTGTGAATGCTGGGAGTGTCCTGTGTAGGGACAGGAGTTGGGCTCGATGATCCTTTTGGTTCCCTTCCAGCTGGGGTAATTCTATGACGCTATGATCTTCAGATCTGCAAATAGCTGAGGGGCAGCCGAGCTCCTTTCTGAGTCATCAGAAACCTAGCCCTGTGCTAACAAATGAACGGCCCAGCCAGGCGCAGAGCGCGCCACGGCTCTGCCTTCCCTGCGGCGGTTTAGCCTGGGGAGGTAGAATCACGTCCCCAACAGGAAAGCAGGTGTTTTTAAAACATGTTCACCAACGCATTTCAATTAACAATGTTTTTTTAACAGCGTTTTACACCCAGCCCATATGAAAATACAACCGCATCCCATACAGAGAAGAGTGCCCTTCCATGGCCACTTGTAGCCCCCACATTTGCACCTGGGAAAGGATTAGCAGAGGAGGAGCGCCTTTATCCTAAGGCTGCCTTAAGCAAAAGTCTCACATCCTTTAACACAGGGCAAGAAGGTCACATTTACTGCTTAGCAAGTTTTCTTTCTCAAAAAGTCATCACCCAAAACTTACCACGGCCGTGTGTACGTGCACACCTGCTCACGAAGACAAAAGAGTGGATGGTCTTTGCCTTGGTCTCACAGTCCATGCGGAAGCTGACATTTGAGTATTTCATCCCCCCTGCAAACCAAACACATCGGTTGAGCACTCCCAGGGAAGTAGCAGGACCAGAGCAAACTCCCAGAAAAAGCCTTGGCAGCGTTCCCTCTGCTCTGTGGCTCCGAGCGAGACGGAGTAAGAGAGCGCGACACATGGAGCAACAGAAGCTGCACGATGCACATGTTACTGCAAGGAAAATTAACAATATTGCAGGGGAGGGGGAAGGGAAAGCACTCGCTAACAAATACTTATTAAAACACCATCTTATCCTCATGTGACCGTAACTCCGATTAAAGAAAACCGGAGAGACTGGCACTGCTGCTGGGGCATTCAGGCAATACCGCTGACCAGCCATGTACGTAATCGCCCAGGAGGTCCCACAACAACCCCCTCACCTTTCCTCTGGCAATCTCAGACGTGTCAGTTCAAGTTACCAGTGTTCTCAAGGCCACTCAGCCCCACTCTCCAGGCCTCCAGAGTCCTTGACGTAGTCAAAGCATCTTCCAGTCCCTCTAGAGAGAGCAGTTAGCTCACCGTGCATCTTCTCAACGGTTGCCTGCCTTGGACACAAAAGCACACTGTAGTCACAGGTCCTACAACCCCCGTAGATCTCCTTCCACTTGTCTTGAACAAAGATCACCAAGGGATGTTCTTCCCAATAAAGCAAGCCTATTGATCAAACTGCTGGGCTCCGTAAGGAGGAGAGAGAAATCTACTGCCCCTAATGGGCTTGGGGGCTTCAACACGACCCAAGTCTGCCTGTCCTACCAGTAGCTGCACTACTACGGCACAGGAGCACAGGGCAGGCCAGACTGTATCGACTTTAGGGAACACATGCGTAAGAAATACTGGGAAAGCCAGACAAGCGCTGAGTGGTGTGACAGACTCATGAAAGAAGCCAGCTCTGCAGAGCACCCAGCAAGCAAAGGGCTGGGTGCAGCGTCCCTGTCAGTCACTGGCCATCAAACCTAATCATTTCATTATCATATTCCTTAAATAAATTTTACATTTAAAAAAGAACGAAGAACCAGGGGGAAAATATGCTGCAAGTCAAGGGGAGAGCTGAAGTTCAACCAGTGCAAAGAACCCTAAAGACAAACGTACATCTCACGCTTTGAAATCCGTAAGAGAGTTGATTTTCTGTTCCTCAGCTTCAATCGCCTCTTTGCTAGTGAGATTTGGCACTAGATCAGGTCTCCAGAGAAAGCAGAGGCAAGGATTTTCCAAAGGATTTGTCACCCACATCTCCTCCCGCAACGTTTCCTTGGGGATTTTCTAACGAGCAAGATTCTCCTTTGAAAAAAATTCTGCTTTTAAGAGACTGGGCCATTGCCAGGAGAAACCCAAGAGCAATATTTGTACCTCAGACCAAGCACCAAGCCCAGTGTTCACCTGCAAGCCCCGCTGCCCTCCACCTCTTTAAGTAGGATGTTTTCATTAGCGTTCCATTTGCAAGGAGTTTAGCTTCAAGTCCTTCATTGGATTATTTTTTGTATTTAATGTCCTCTCCTCTCCTCCTCTTCTTTTTATAGACTGGTAATCCAAGTCCCTTGGTAAGGCTGAGAAATCTTGATCAGATTTTAATCAAAGCAAGCCAGATCCTCAGCTGCCAGTATTGATGCATCTGCCTTTAAATATTTGAACGATGCCGATTTACCACGGCAAGGTGCTGGCCTCATCCATTCAGAAAATTTAAATTCCTTCCTATGCATCAAGCTAAAACAACAAGACAGAACTAGAGACCTGCTGCAAAGGGGCTTTAGTTTATAAAACCAATACCCAGGATTTTCAGAACTAAATGAAAATCTGAGATAATCCCCTCCCAAATCCAGCCTGGGAAAAACACTCCGGACAGATCAGTATCAAATAACTTCTTAAAACACACTTTTTCCTCTTGTGAAATCTCCCATCAAGGTAGAGTCAAAGGGAAATTACCCATAATGCCTCACTCCTTGACACGACCCAGAGAAATCATGTATCGAAAAATGCATATTTTACCCATGCAGGCTTCTCCAGGATGGACTTGCTTCTGCTGTGTTCAGCAGCAGCTCTTGTGTCACTGCCAAGCCCCAGCATCCAAAATCAGCGTATTAGTTGGAAAATAATGAGATTTCTGGAATACAAAATGCTGGCTCCATTTTCCTTACCTTTAAGGATATTATCTGTCAGCTTCCCTCCACAGATCAAAAAGATTAAAAAAAAGCACTTGGAGGGAAAGTCAGTCTCATCTAATCACCTGGCTCCAGGGCACAAGTTTGAGGTGGAGATGGGGGCTGTCCCCCAGAACTTGCCAGCATTTGGACTGCAAACACTGCCCAAATAAAGCCAGACACGGGTGATCGCCTACAAGACGTCGGTAAAGGCAAGACAAGCCGGTTACACTGATTTGCTTCCAAAGTTGGGTGTAAACTCCTGAGAAACACCAGGGATTTGGAAGGTTCTATAGGGGCATTTCTACTGAAACAGAGGTTAAATCAAAGGCAGCGCAGCTGGTACTTACGCAAGCATCACGTGGGGAGTTGCACCAGCACCTCGCAGTAAATCTGCATTTCATAGAATCACAGAATGGTTTGGGTTGGAAGGGACCTTAAAGTCCACCCAGCTCTACCCCCCTGCCATGGGCAGGGACACCTCCCACTGGATCAGGGAGCTCCAAGTCCCATCCAGCCTGGCCTTGAACACCTCCAGGGATGGGGCTTGGAGCAACTTGACCCAGTGGGATCCATGACTTCTCTGGGCAACCTGGGCCACGGCCTCTTCACCCTTAGAACAAAACATTTCTTCCTAAGATCTCATCTCAATCTCCCCTCTTCCAGTTTAAAACTGTTTCCTCTCATCCCATCCCTGCACTCCCTGACCAAGAGCCCCTCCCCCGCTTTCCTGCAGCCCTTTCAGTACTGGGAGGCTGCTTTAAGGTCTCCCCAGAGTCTTCTCTTCTCCAGGCTGAACAACTCCAACTCTCTCAGCCTGTGCTCATAGCAGAGGTGCCCCCAGTCCTCAGATCATCTCCGTGGCCTCCTCTGGACCCACCCCAACATCTCCAGGTCCGTCCTGTCCTGAGGACTCCAGAGCTGGACACAGGGCTCCAGTTGAGGTCTCATGAGACCAGAGTAGAAAGCAGACTGACTTCCCTTGACCTGCTGGTCACACTTCTGATGCAGCCCAGGCTTTCTGGACTGCAGGCACATGTTTTCATCCTTACTGCTAGGAGGTCGTAAGATCCTCAGGGTTTGTCAGAACTGTGTTCTAGTTCATGGCCAGTCCTGACAAATAGAACAACTTTGTTCCCTCGGAAGGCTAAGGTTTCTACTCACCTTTTTCAGTTGGTGGCTGGACCTGCCACCTCCAGCTGGGTTAGCTAATGAGCCAACAGGCTGGGATCAAATCCTCTCCTGCTCATGACTCTTACTGCCATCCCTCTCCGCAATTAGATGTCTTGGTTTTGCTCTCCACACCCCAAAGCCAAGCTGGGGCGAGTATCACCAGCCTCTTGCACCCAAGACATGTCCCAGCCCCTGAACTGCACTTGGATCTGTATAATGTCCTTCATATAAGTCCAGTAAAACCTGTGACCCACATAACTGAGCAAATAATACAGGATTAGATGCTGCCCTGCCAGGGACAAAGCTCTGGGAGTGTCATTAAGGTGTTGCTACTCAGTAAGAGGACCAAAGCAGGGCTGGGCTTAAACCTCTGTGAGTCAGTTCATGGTTGTAAGGAGAAATTACAAACAGGTCAGAGCTAGGGATGAGGGAAAAGCAAGGACTTGACTCTTTCCCTGTGGCTCCTCCACAGCCCTGGGTGTAGAAGAGTATTCCAGTGGACACAACCCCACCGATTCCTTCCCACATGGAAGGAACACTAAACGGGCACAAAGCCCTAGTGTCATGCCCATGGACTGACCCCAAACCCTGCAGGTCCGAGGGGTTGTCCAGGCAGAGCTTGCAAACAACTCTTCCCACTCACTGCCACCCCAGGATTCATTTCTGGGAAAGCACGGATATGCAGTCAGCCTCTTTCACTTGGGAAGAGTCAAAGGCCATCAGCAGGCACAGAGCTGGCTGTACGGAGCCTGCAGGAGCGAAGAAAGCAGGAGGGAAGCAAGGATGAGGGACCACCAGTCGATTCTCTTAGCCCTAGCAATAAGGAAGAGACACCAATGCACTCCGTGACAAGGGTTAAATCCAAGTCACTGGTGGCTCTTCCAGGCTCTAGACTTGCCAGACAAGCAACACACATGGCATCAATCCAGCTGCAAGCAGATACCTGGGAAAGCTATGGCAAATCAGCGAAGGCAAGACTCAACACAGGTTTGCACATTAATGGGCATCGCATGCATATTAAACCACGCCGTGAGCAGTCTCACGAAGAGACCTATGCGAAGAGCATCTGCAGGGGGGTTAACGAGCTTCACCGCCTGCAAAGAGCCTGCATCTCTTGTCCTTTCCTATTAGCTCAGCTAAGCATCCCCGATTCAAGACACAGGCTCCTACAACAGATGGTATTATCAGGGTCCGTGTGTAGTGACAGGGAGACAACAACAGGTGGCCCAGACAAGCAACTAAAACACTTCACCCCACTTGCCCCAAATCAGGTTCAAGATCATGCCAAGGGCAACCAGCATCAAAGCAGAAAAAGCTGTCACACGTAAATTATCCTCACGTGCTTTGTTCACTGCTAAGATCTCAGCTGGAACATGTTATCCGGTTTGGGATGCTGATCTCCAGGATGGTTTGAACAGCTGGAGACAGTCCAAAGGAGACAGACAACAGCAACTGGAAATCTATAGGAGATTGTTGGCAAGAAGACACGGAAAGCATTTGTGATGCTCAGTCTAGAGAGGATGGAGACAGTACAGCCTTCAGACAAGCAAAAAGACAAAGCAAAATGGAAGGGGGAGGAACAACCCTGTTCCCAGCTCTGTTGAGTAAAGGGCAAGAAATCCTGAGCTTAATTTAAAACAAGGGACCTTTCAGTCAAACATTAGGAAAAGCTTTTCAAGTGTATGGACAGCAAAAGCACTAGACAGTTGTCAGATCTCCACTGCTTTCTTCAGAACATCCACAGTTAAATTAAACCCTTTGGGCTACGCTACAGAAGACCCCATAACTCAGCCAGGAGGCAGTGGAGAGAGTTACGAGCTCATTCTGCACTGTGACGTGGGGAACAGATCGTCCAACGGCAGTGAAAAGGGAATTAATTTCCAACTCATCATAAAAAACACCAAAAAAACAAACAGCCACACAGCAGCTGCTGCTCAGAGGGATCTTTAAAAACCCTTCCAGTGTGAAAAGGCCAGCAGGGGAGGGAGCGCGTACGTGCTTTGAGAGCTGCCAGGAGCCAGGGGAATGGGGAGGAAAAAGCCCCGGGAAGGCTAGACCTGCCAGGGTTGTGGCTAACAGATCAAACCCAGCAGAGCAGCCATGCCCACCGGTCGAAGGAAAGCTCCACTCTGCTCAAGAGGATGCTCCAAGAGCATTCAGAGCTGTAGTCTGAGCGACTCCCCCACCACACACTGCTCAGCTGTGCCATGGACAAGAGAGGCCTCGTGCCCTTGCAGGGCTTCCGTGGAGTCTCGGGTGCTTGCTCCTCCGGCACATGCAAGCCTTGCTCTTAGCTGGTGGCTCCATCGTCCACCTGTGCTTCAGTGAGGTCATTTCCATGTCAAAACTCCAGACAGAGACCCCAGGCTGACTCTAGTGCTTCCATGGGTGCCAATGCATGGCAGGGGCACACAGCTGGGCACTCTCACCAGCCAGAGGAGAAGGAGCCTTGAGATCATAGAATCACAGAATGCACTGAGCATGAAGGGATCCACAAGGATCATCAAGTCCAACTCTTTTCCCTGCACACAACAACTCCAACACTTACACCATGTGTCTGAGGGAGTTGGTCAAACGCTTCTGGAATATTGTCAGGCTGTGACTGCTCCCCTGGGGAGCTGTTCCAGTGCTCCACCGCCCTCTGGGGGAAGAGCCTTTCCCTAATGTCCACCCTAACCCTCCCCTGGCATCTTCCTGCCTTTCCCTCTGGTCCAGAGAGAAGAGATCAGTGCCTGCTCCTCCTCCTCCTTCCCTTGTGAGGAAGCTGTAACTGCGATGAGGTCCCTTCTCAGTCTCCTCCAGGTTGAACAGACCAAGTGGCTTCAGCCACTCCTCATGCAGCCAAATAAAACAATACATATGTTTATACACAGCCAACCAAATTAAATCCATATTTTTATATATCCAACCAAATAAATCATAAGTACAGAGGTTGTTCAAGCCTAAGGAAAGCCTGGGTGCCCTCAAACTCTTCTAAACTTTGCTTTCCTTGGAATATGGGCAAGATCCCAGCATTTTCACCATCCTCCTTGGGGTTTTTTCCTGGGCTCCTGCTTGAACTCTTGTGTGAGTAAAAAACACCGTCGTTTTGTGGGTGCCTCGTCACGGCCCTGCCCTATTCCAGTTCCAGTGGCTGAAGCTAATTCCTGCATCATAACTTCAAATTCGTTCAAGTCAAAACTTCTTCTTGTGCTCTGTGGATCCAAGCTCTTCATGTATTTTTGGCTGGATCTGGAGATCAGGGAGCTGAGAGATGCTTAGAGAAACCAAACTCTGCCTCTTTGCCTTGGTATTCATTGGAAAACACAGCTTGATACAGATCCACGATAAAGCCTAACCATCGGATGGAGAGGCCCCTAGTGATGCAGGCAAGGTTTGCAGCGCATTTCACTCCAAATGTTGCCATTCCTGCGTGCCAGACCTAAACTTTAAGCCCAGAAATATTCCTCCGGAGCTTGTCCTCCCACGTTGACTTGTGTTTGCGCCAGGCTTGGCTCGGACTATCACGCTCTCTGTATTCGCAAGATTAAGCGCAGTCAAAGTCCGCTCACCTGAGAAGAAACTCCTTAGCTCCTTCCACCTTTCCTTTCCCTGCCTGCATCAGAGAAACCACGAGACGTGACTGCAGTGAACCATTATCCTCTGCGCTCTGCCTCCTGCTTTGTTTATAGAGAGTTTAGGGAGATTTGTGGGCCTGGTGATGAATTATAGGGAAGAAGACAAACATATTTTGCTGTTCCGGGCAAGGAGTGCTGGAATCCCGTGGACATCTGGAGGAATTATTTGCAGAAAATTAACATTGTTTGTCATTTGCATGATTAACTTGTGGATCTCAAAGGAATGATGGGAAGAAAGCGGTGGGAGATGTCAATTATCCCCCATGGAGTGAAGCCCCTCGACGTGATGCTAAGGTCGCCGTGATCTACGGACCTGCTGACTGACAGCTCCGAGTGCTCTGGAATTGAACACACAATATAACTGGGGGTGTAAGGGAGCTGCCACATTAAATGCCAAGGTGTTAATAACTGTTGCTTGTCTCTGCTGGAGCCTCAGATGCACTTGTTCCGGCTGTCTCACAGGGCACGCATGTTAACTCCTTCCTGAGTAATTCAGAGGACACAAAACTCAGTTGTGGGCACCTGCAGGCATCCAGGCAGCCTCATAGATTAAAACTTCCAGGCTTTTTGGTTTATTTCTTCATGTGCCTTTTGGGAACGTGCTCTCAGCAGCTCCCTGACACAGATTCCCCTCCTCGGCCTCAGCAGCAGTTACAGATCCCAGGCAGCAGCAGATGATGTGCCTTCACCAGCCCTACAAGGGAGTCGCTCAAACCCACTGAGGGCAGAGAAGCCTTCAAAGTTTTCCCAGTCCCGCAGTGCGGCACATCTCGGTCCGCTGCATGTTCGTGTTTGCCACCTGGGAGCTAACTTCAGGGTTTTTGCTTGCGGCTCTAACACGTACAGATGCTCCAGAGCTGGGAGCACCGCTGGCTGCCGGGCAGGGTGGGAGACACCCAGACCTGGGTCTGAGAGACATCGTCTTGGGTACGACATGGCTTTTTTTTCTCAGCATCTCGGTTTCTTCCTTTGAAAAGCTGAAATATTCTTTGATTTCCCTCTGAATTGTCGCTCCTAAGTCTCCTCTGTCGGTGTTTCCCGAACTGGGGGGAGAAGTCCCCTCTCTTCCCAAGGAAAGAGGCACTGTTGGGTGCAGAAGGGAGGTGAGGGCTCTCCGGGGCGGTGCGGGTGCATCAGCTGTGGTGGCCTTATTAGCGAGGGAGGCAAGAAAAGCAGAGGGCACCTGGGCCTGGGTTGAATTTACTTACAGAAGCACTGCCTCAAGTGCTTTAGCTCCTCTAAATTAATTTCCCAGTGCTTTCAGCCCCCTACATCTAAGCAGTGCGTGCAGCACTCCCCTTCCTTCCAGGGCTGCTGGGAAGACAAATTCACAAACATTTCTTAGGCGAGAAAGCAGGAGAATGCTGAAAAATGTAATGAAATCCCCAAATATTTTGGTCACCAGCACCACCCCAGCATCCCCACACGATGAGGAAAGCAAGGGAAGTCCTCTGCTGTGGATGGCGGCAGCCTCGCTGGGAGCACCAGGGGGTAGAGATCTAAGGAGAGATAATTACACTGACAGTATTCTCTGTGCAAAGGCACTGCAAAAATATGCTGACACCTTTTCTTATATCAAACGAAGCTCTGCAATGATTAACATGGGCAGAAAAATTCAGCCCTTGCCTTTCCGAAACATCTCGAGGCTGTGAGGCGCTGAACCGAGCGGACGGGGCAATGCAGTTGCATTTCGCCTGGGAGACGGGGGATGAGAGCACCCTATAGATTGGGGGCAGGGCTGGGGAGCCAGCAGTGCTCTGTGAACACCTGCAGCTCAGGGGGTGGTTCCACTCCAAGCTCTGTCTCACCTCGCCGGGACCAGGAGCTGAGACAGGGAATTAAAAAGAGCATCTGGAAGTCCGTATGAATAAGTTAACGGCGCGGGGCTGTCACTCATGGGCTCATACCCTCAGCTAGAGAAACATATTGATCCTGATCGCCTGGAATTGCACTTGAAAAGGGCTGGGTGACATTTCCAAGGAGACACGAGCTATTTTCAAGTCAATTAGTGGCACTGGAGG
The DNA here is from genome assembly GCA_033558235.1 of Neomorphus geoffroyi. Taxonomy (NCBI): domain Eukaryota; kingdom Metazoa; phylum Chordata; class Aves; order Cuculiformes; family Neomorphidae; genus Neomorphus; species Neomorphus geoffroyi. The sequence continues at coordinate 6,982,212 of JAUMJM010000074.1, forward strand.
ATTCATGCTGAGGGGACGCACTCACCTCCGAGGAATGCCAGGAGAGAACAAGAATTGGATTAAGCCTTTTCATACACCGAGAAACAAATCTTTTAATGGCCTGTAACAGCTGACGGGACACCCAGGGTCGCCAAAAGCAGCTGGCAGCAGCTGAGGGAAGAAGCTGAGGACTGCAGAGCAGGTGAATCCTTGCTTAGGGCCCAGGAGGGCACGCGGCGCTGCACCGTGTAATCCTCTAGATAAGGGAGCAGAGGGAAGCAAAGTTTAAGTTTCATGTCAATAACGCATTTAAAGCTTCGTTTCTCTCCAGGTACCTGACCTCTCTTGGGGCTTAACAGGAACACCACGGCCAGCAGCATCTCACCTATGACTGAGCAGCACGCGACCCTTGTAGAACAGGCATTTTGATCAGGACTTTTGTTCGCTGCCTTTCCCAGAAAATGCCTTCCTCACATGGATCCCAAAGACTCCCTCGGAGCCCAGGGTCCCCGGCAGGTTTGAAACCAGCACAGCAAATCCAAAAGCAGGGAAATTAGGGTAACTCTGCAATCCCTCTGATTTTTTTACTTGCAAGAGTTCTGACCCATATTTAGTTTCCATGGTTCCTTTTATGTTCTGATAAACACGAGGCTTGTACCTGAATTCAAGGCTTTCTGGACAGCTTTACAGAGATGATTTCCTGCTCTCTCACAGCAACTGCAGTCATTCTGTCTCACAAGCCAAGGAGCACAACGCTTCGATCCCTGTGCAGGAGGGTGAGGAGCTCCAGTGAAAAGCCTTTCAATCTGTTCTACAAGGTGAAAGTGACCCCACCAGCTGCAGAGTGACTGAGAAGCCTCAGACACGAACAAGTATCTGAATCATCCTGACTATGGCACAGGAGAAGAAAAAAAAACAAACAACTGAAACCAGAAGCCAGCCCACCTGTTTTCTCCAGCCTCAGCTCTGCAAACTCTCAGGAACTGTGGGTTTCCTTGTGAAAGCACCTCCCAGTCAGTAGCCCCAAGCCACCTTCAACATACGGCTGACTTTTGGATGCCCCAAAATGCCAGCAAATTCTTCTGAGTGCTGCAACCCAGGGAAAGCTGCCCCTTGCCCCCCAAATTCCAAAGCCAAGTAGTTCAGCCAAAGCCTAAGAGGCAGATCACATCCTCAGCCCCTTCCTCACCCACTCACCTACTCCAAGGATGCTGCAGCAAAAGCTCTAAAAGGGCTGATCCTTCTGGCAGGGAAGAGCCACTGCAGCAGCACAAGTTTCACAGGGCGTGCAGCCATGAGATTTGCTCCCCATCCTCATCTCAAAACCTTCTCAGTGCTCTCCTGGCTTTCCCCCCTCCCCTCCTCTCCCCGCTGCTACAGTCCAGAATGGAGGAATATTGCCAGCCAGCTCCAGTCCCAAAGGAAATCAAATAGAAGTTGTTCCTTTCAACTCAGCTGAAGAAAAGAGCTCGTGTTTATAAACCTGCAGGCTTCGAGCGGAATAAATGAATCTCCTAATAGCCCCTGCAGACAGGAGGACACTTGGGAAATGGAGTCCCCCGTGGGTTCACCACCAAGTGTCCCTCAGAGTTTTTAACCGAGCATTTTCTCACTGGAGATTCTCACACAGCCAGTGATTTTCCAGAGCAGAAAATGAAAGCAGGATTCCGCACGCATCCGACAAATCCTGCAGAGCCAGAGCCCCCTTTCTTTCAGTGACAGAGATTACGCACACCTCGGACCACAAAGGTACCTTTCCAAAGCACAGCCAAAGAGCTTAAGAACACATTTTCACTGGAACAACACAGCGCCGGGTGTCAGGCTCATTTTGCAAGCGCTGGTAGGAGCCTGGGTCTCAGTTAAAGCCCGCCAGGCTCAGAATAGCTTTTTGCAGTATTTGCAGACTGTAGCAGAAAGAATGGGTGACATCACGGAAAGCACCCGAGAAACACAAGCGTCTGAGGCTCAGCTTCAAAGTGACCCCTGTTTCAATGCCTGCATATTTTCCTCTGTGGATGGAACAGGGTTAATCGTGACATACGACTACTATTTATTAGTAAAGAAGCCGGCCAGAGCACACCGGTGCAGACAGGGGCTACGTTTACACACTGAGAGCAGATGCACAGAAGTGACTTTTCCCAGGCTACAGAGCAAATCCAAAGCACGACAGAGACTTAACCCCAGGTCTTCCAAACTCCTCCTTTTCTCCCAATCTGCTGCACTTTTCTTTCTGCTTACTACTGAAAGCCAGCTGAAGGGGTACAGCGTGGCTGCACGGGCACGCTCAGCAACCAGTCCTGTAGTGAGGAGCACAACCGAGGGAGAGAGAATCCAATCCCTTTGTGAGATGGGAAGAAAGTGGAGGGGAACAGCAGGGTGCTCCTGACAAGATGGGAAAGGAAGCAGAGAGGTTTTATTTTTTGCCTTCACAGTGAAGGGATGCCTGCATTTCCCTTATTAACAGCAAGGTTCAGCCTTAGCTGGAGAACAGCAGGAGAGGCTAAAAAATGGGGTCTTTTCAAAGCATCATTTCTCTGTAAGTATCAAGCACGAGCCCACAAGAGCAGGCCATTACATTCCCAGGGTTCTCTTACTTAGCCATGCAGGAGGCCAAACCAGTTGACTTAATGACCCTTTCTGGGTTTCAAACAAAGCTGCATCATCCTCCCAACCATCAGCCGCCCAGAAGGGCCCGCTAAGGTATTATTAAGCCAGCGTAAAACACAGGACAGAGTCAACTTTGATCATCCCGGCGTCTATAGGGACAGAGGGGAGAGTCTGGCACACTTCCAGTTCTGAGGGACCATCAATTAATGTGTGGAGATGCCACCATATGTGCTGGCTTGTTTTACCACTCTTCAATGAATAGGGAAGTAGTTCCCTCTGCTACAGAGCACCATGCGCAGACGGAGCCAACCCAACTGCCCCTGGCTCCAGAAAGGGGTCTGCCACGATGCCGATAGGGTCACGGATGCCGTTGGAAAGGCATGGGGACAGACGGAGGCCCCCGAGGTGGATGTGCTTAACAGGCCAGGTGATGAGCCGCTGGGTTAATTGTGGGTGGAAGGGGAGCAAGCAGGTGTCTGGGAAAGCTGGAGGCATGGGAGAGGGGGAAGACCTGCACTGAGTTCCAAAGCTGTTTGCTCTGGCCCTGGTTGCCCTAGTTGCCATTATGAATTTCTTCTACTCTTGGCAACAAAGATGGCAAAACCAACCTAGTGTGAAGTTCGAGGACTCGGGTCATTTTTTTTTTTCCACAGCCAGCTTCAATTCTCTTCAAACCTCATTTCATCCCAGCAATCCCCTTTGCCGTGGCCTCAGAGAATCCAGAGACCCCAGGATTCCACATCCCCGCACCAGGAAAGCGCTTAAAGACGCGCACACAGACCCTGGGGGGAGATCTTCCCTCTACCTTCTCATATCTAGACCTGAGGGCTCAGCTGTGTCTTCTCACATAGATATTTTTATGGAGGCAGGGGAATTAAAGTCTTATTAAAATAAGGGCTGTGATTCTCTCTGCCACATGCTCCTGTGACACGGCAGTTCAACATGACATGTATCACCAGGAGGGCTACCAGTAAAATTGCAAAAACTAGCAACCAGAAGACCTAGGTTCAGACCAGAAGCTGAAAAGACACAACGTGACAAAGGGCTGAACATCTTGTATTGCTCTCACATGTGTCCTCACATCAGGTGTGGGGCAGAGACAGTGAGGCAAGGCGGCAATGAAACAGTGCTGATCGTGTTTCCCTTGCCCTGTGCCATTCATACTCCAAGGCTGTTACAGCTGCAGCCACGTGTTCCCCACACAGCTCCAGACAGAGGGGTTTATTTTCTCTCTAAATCTAAATCTCTAATCCAAAAAGCTATGGGTAAAAACTAGGGTTGGGAAATGAAACCATGTCCAGCTTTCACCACCCAAGAACTGGTTGTGCGACAGCCCGGGTGCGCACAAGATAGAGACGACAATACTGAAGGGGATAGAATCAATTGTTCTGTAAGAGCTTTCTGAGACCATCGGTTAATTGAGCTGTCAACAGATAAAGGCCTGCATGAAAAGTTCTGATCACCTTTAGCACCCAGATTAAAGGTAGGAGCAGGTTTTGGTGTCCACTCCCTGCCTACCTGCAAAACGCTTCTTTCTCTGCTTGTTCTCTACTTTCACAGAGCAGGAAGAGTTAAAAACAAATTCATGCTCCTTCAGCAAAAGCAAAGGCACTGCCAAGCACATGAACACCAGGGAGAAGGCAAGCACAAGCCCGCGGCTTGCAAGCTGCCCAGCTTTATTATTTCCTGAAACACAGACGTCACTTAATGCAAAGATTTTTCAAGAGGTGCAAAGGATGCAATACGTGTGATAAGCCCCTTCCAGATCCATCCTCCTCTTGGGAGCATCGCTTGGAAGATGACAAGCAGCTGTTTGCTTTGTACATTCTCATCCCACCAGCAGCCGCATCCCAGCTTTCCTCATTGATGCCCAAATGACCTCATTGTCACGCAAGGAACAGTGGACCTACCACATCCACGCTGTGCTCCAGGGCCCTCCGCAGCGATAAATCCAGGCAGGGTCTTTCTAAAGAGTGGTCCTTCCACAGGGGGAGCTGAAAAGGAGAAAGGGACTTGGAAACCCAAGAACAGATGGGAACAAAGAGGCACTGTTCTCTAAAGACCTTCAGTTACAGGGCATTCTCATGAAAACCTACGAGTGCCATGAGGTCTCAGCAAACAGGAAAGCCAAGGACGGCAATTTACGTTTTTAAACACCCTCGAAGACGCTACAGGACTAAGCAGCGCTCTTCTCAAGCCTTGCCTTTCCAAAAGCGATGTTTTCCCAGTGTACCTTTAACCCACCGGTGGCCCACAGAGTCCTTGTAACCACATTCCCACCCTTACGTTTAATTCAGACTCAGGAGCAGAAGCCAGAAGTTAAGTGGTTTACACACTTCTGCTGAGATGAGTAGCATCATTTTCTCCTGGCTCCCCACGTGAATTACAGCCCCCTCTGGGCAGTGCAGAATTGCTTTTGAAGAGCAGCTAGAAACACTTCAGCACTTTCTGAACAGATAAAAGGAGAACTGTCGAATCCAGTACATTCTGGGGAAGAGAGATTTTGCTTCCTGACGGCTGTTTACAGCGCTAGGACAGCCCCTGGCTGGGATAGCATTAACCACCATCGTGCTCCGGCAAAGTTCCCGTTACCACCCCACACTCATCTTTGCCACAGGACAGAGCAGAACGTTACTCCAATGGCCTCTGGTTAACACATAAATCCCAGCAAACTCATGCACTCCCTGCTGCCATTCAGGTTTTCTGAGGCTCTCGCTCCCGACGCGCTCAAGTCTGAGCCCATCACCGTTTTTATAGGTAGTTGGAGGGCAGAAGCTGGAAAGGCTGAAAGAAGAGCTCCGGGGGGGGCGAAACAGGCACATCCCAGATCTTCTCTGAAACACAGCAGTGGGATGGGCTCTGGGTACATCACAACAGCACGGCACGGGCACAGAGCACTGCACCCCTGGCAGCGTGACCCCGACAGTGCCCGCGGCGCCCCAAAACCAGCAATGAAACCATGGGGTTACGCAGTATCCTTTTACCCCTCCTCCCTCTGCATCTTGTTTATCCCAATCTCACAAGGCCTTCCAGCAACGCACAGCTCAGGAACATCTCTCATTACTTTCTTAAAACACTTTCCAAACCAATTTAATCTTTAGCATCCCCAGTATCCCGTAGCAATGAGTTCCGCGGTTTGCCTATGCGCCGCGGCGAGCAATTGCTCCTTTTGAAGCATCCACCAAGTCATTTCAGTGCAGATGCAGAACGAGATGAAAAAGCAGGAGGCAGTCCGGCGGAGAAGAAATAAAGGTGTCACAGCTTTAGGAAGAAGAACTGGCAAAGAAAGGTTAAATGAACTAAGTTCATTCAGCCTAGGAAAAAAAAAAAAAGAGAAGACTAAGGCACGGAGGCATAACAATCTTCCAGTAGCTAGCAGGTTATTAAGACAGCAGTCGATTGTTCTCTGTGTTCACAGCGGCAGGAGAAGAAATAATTTAACTTGGAGCAAAGAAAGCTTAAGTTCAGACATTAAAAAAAACTTCCTCACCAGAACAGATAGCGGGGAAGTTTCAGAATTTTTCACCAGAGACGTCTACAGAAAGGTTAAACAAACACCTGTGCGAGGGGAAAGGTGTAATTGATCTTGCCTGAATGCCAACACACGGAGTCAGTTATCTGCCGAGGCTCATTCCACCCTCTGCTCTGCTACCAACAACCAACTTTCAAAATGCTTTCTTCATGCATTTTTAATTGCATTTAATTTTTGTCCTTGTATAGCTGGAGACAAGTGTGAGAAAAGAAGCTGTGTCTAATAAATCAGAAATTACATGTTTTCCATTTTTCCAATGTAATAAAAGGACGTAAAAGTTCCGAATCAGAATAGATATATGTTAAGCTATACAGTCATGCCAATAAATATGTATGGGTCCCGCATCCCCTTCTGCTTTTCCAAAAATAGTACCAAATTATGCCAACCAATGAGAAACTGCGTTTCATTAGGAAATGAACTTTAAAATACGAGATTAAACGTGTTTTTTTAAATCAAGATTTCCTGCTTGTTGATTTAAACCATGATTAAAATGGGTGCTTTAAATCAACCATCCTGAACACAACACGCATCTTCCTCAAGTCTTTAGGGCGGAGAAGGCAGCGGTGCCTTGAAGATCAGTCAGATAATTCTAGTTTCTACTGCTCTGCTCTTTCTCCAGCTAAGCAGTCCTACCACGTTCATCTTCTCAGAAGAAAAAAGCAATTTCCATAGCCAAGCCTGACACCCCAGTCCCTTTCATTACCCTTCTGTAGGCATGGTGCCTGCACAGTTCTGCCCTAAGACTGAAATTTCAAGCTGACACAGAATCAGTCTCAAACAAACTTCCCTGCGACAATTATAATCAGATCCTCCCTGGATGCAAATAGTGTTTCTGAGCGTGGGCTCCAATCACGGCTCGTGAATAATTACGACAGGATTTCAAAAGCCGCCCTCAAGAACAAGAGGAACGTGGAATCAACATGCTTTCGCACGGGGCTGGAAGTGCACAGACAAGAAAGGAATTGCCTGCCAGCAAGATGCAGGCAAAGAGCCCCAAAGACCTTGTTACAACGGATACTTGATGTCTCTTTGCAGAGATGGGCCTGTGGCTGCGTCAGGGATGCACCGCATCTTCGCCAGACCCCAGTCACCTCCAGCATGACACCCCATCCCTGGAGGTGCTCAAGGCCAGGCTGGATGAGCCCCCTGATCCAGTGGGAGGTGTACCTGCCCATGGAGGTTGGAACTGGCTGGCTTTAAGGTCCCTATAACTCAAACCATTCTATGATTCCATGATTTCAAGCAGAGGTGGTTGAGTGTCTTGTCCAAGCCTTCTGTCTCCTTGCTCTCCTTCCCTGAGCCGCCCTCTTTGCTGCTCAATGGACAGGGCAGCTGGACACCTGTCAGACAGAGTGGAGTTGCTGGAAGTGAACTTCAGCCTGTGCCTAAAGGAGCCATGAGGTTTATGGGCTGGGGTCAGTCTGGAAGTCCCGCTGGAGCTGCATCCATACCTCCCACACGGGGGTGGCACACTGCCAACGGCAATCCCTGGCTCCAGGAACAGACACAGACAGGTGCTTTCAGCCCCATGAAGCAAAAGGAGAGTCACGGTCAAGCACAGCAAAAGAGCGTCACCAGACATCACCGTCCTCAACCACAGCCCAGAGCACCAGGGTGCCACAAGAGATTGTGGCTCCACTCCTCAGCAGACCATTCTGGTCCAGGGATCTCCAAGGTCACGCCACAGGCTCACCTCGAAGCTCTAAAGAGAGCTCCAGACTTCCAAGACCCTTTGATTTTCAGAGTACTCTGCCAAGACCACCAATAGAGGTGCAAAATGCTGGTGTTTCGGCGTGCACCTGCCTATCAGAACTAGGCTGAACATCAGTTCATTTCCCTGGGCCCATGGACACAGAAAGGAGAGAGATAGAAAGCAAAGCCCAAGGAATTTCACCACCACCACCAAAAAGTGTAATTCGCTCTGGTTTGGCTTTTAAGAGTCAAAAATCAAGGAACTGTCAAGTTTTTGAATGCTCCTTCCTCCCTCCCTCCCTTCTTCTTACTCCTGCCATTAAATGAAAGAGAAAGAATGGCCCTCAAACAGGATTCACCTGCCTTTCCCTTCCCACTTATTCCAACTTGCCAAGTCTTCCTTCTTTTTTCAACAAACCATAAGGAGACGGTGAAAGGAAAACCTAACTGATGTTAAAAAAAAAGCCAAGGAGTCTTTGAATACAAGTACGGAACAGAAACAAAAGACAACAAAACCATTACTAAAAATAAGCTTCACGCTTCTCATTAAGAAAAGTCCTTCTCCTGTTCAGTACAGTGGAACTCTTGGAGATTTTTTTTTTCTTTAAATTGATTGCTGTCTTGTTTTGTTTGGAGTTTTTCAGCAGTTTAATGTTTTCCCCCTGCATTAAGTTGAACAGCACAGTTGGGCACTGGGCAAGTCAGGCTCAAGATTTCCAGCTTTGGCTCAACCCCCAAAATCTGTTGTTCTCCTGGGTAGAGAGAGGCTTTAAAAACAAATTCAATGCCTTCCACAGACGGAGAGGCCTCTCTTCCCGTCTGTCATCCCAACCGATTCCCTTGCAGCACGAGGAGCAGACCAACACCTGAGCACATTTTACAGATGTTCCTGTGATTTTTGCAGACTCACCTTATGAGGAGAGCAAGCGGCAGCGAGCTACGGTCTAGTCTGCCTTTCCTTCTGCCAGCAAGCAAACCCACTGCCTGGCCCTGGATTCCGTCGTTAGAGTCAGGAGTCGTTAAGAATTCATGCCCGCTGCCAACGCTGCATTTTTCAGAGAGGTCCTGCACTCAGGCAGAACTAATGAGCAGGCAAAGCGAGAGACCGGCAGTTAGAGCAGAAAACACACAAATAGAGGCAAAATGAGAATGCAGACTGCTCTGTAGGTCTTCTCCCCTCCGAGGTACTTCAGCACCGTCGCATAATGAAATATTTACCCGGGGGAAAGGGTGATCGTCATACCTGTTACACGGATGGGGAGGCTGAGGTAGGAAGGATCTAACTGTACCTAGGCGTGCCGGAGGGTTGTGTTCAGACTGGGGGTGGGTTTGAAAGGACCGATCCTGACACGTTCATTCAGCCGAGGAGATCACGAGGGGAAGACAACACCATTGCCTGGGTGGCTCTGAAGGCTGCAAATTCTCAGCTGTAAAAATAGGCCAGATAATACCTGTCTGAAGGGGATTTACCCTGCTGCACTTGCAAAACACTTTGCAGTCATTGGACAAAGGATTTTATCAAAATACAGCCAGAGGCTGGACTAGATATTAACCTCGCTCTCTTCCAGCTCTTGCAAAAAAATCCCGCTGGTTTCTGGGAGCAGAAGGCAGCGCTTCTTCCTGCATTTCTGCGCGTAACAGCCATCCCGTGGAGCACGTGCTTACTGCTAACACGGACCCAAACGGCAACGGAAAACCAGAGAACTTAATCACGTCTAGAAATAGGACATGCAGAGAAAGGATTCACGGAGGGACGGGCTCCCTTTGTGCCCATGGAGTAGTTTATATAACGAAGGATGCTCTTCAACGTATACAGTTCCATGTAGAGCTTTACTTTGCGGTTGCTGAAGAATTAGAACTAAAGCATCTCTGACTCGCACATGCTTACATCGTAGGCTGTAACGCTACAGCAGCATTTATTCCTCCTTCTCTTTCTCTTCTCCTGCCTGCTTTTTCCCCCGAGCATCCAATTTTTTAGGCCTATAACCCTGAAAATGATGAAAGTCTCCCATTGATTTCAATTGGCTTTTGTTTAAGGGCTTGATAGCAAAGAGAAAAAAATTGAATGATCATTCACTGAATGAGACAGATTTGGCCCAGTTCCCCAGCTGGTGTAAATCAGCACGAGCCCTCGGAGCTCAGAGGCTCCCTGCTCTCTGCTGATGACTTAGCCCACTTTTGTGCACGCAAAGAATGCTAATGATGCTGCCCTGCCTTCACGGCACATGGACCCAGCGTGCAGCTTTTGAGACTGCTCAGCTGCTCCAGCTCAGGACCGTGCAGGCTCCACCTCATTCACCTTCAGGGCGTCCCATGCCACTGGCTGGAAAAGAGCTCTGAGGCTGTCAGGGTCCTTCTCTGGAGCACAAACCTTTCCGAGTGTACTGGATCTTCACTTCTAGGAGAAGGCGGAGCGCCTTGCCAGTGCCAGAGTTCAAACCAGGCTGCCCTAGGTGCCTTGTGCCGATGCTCTGGGCTGCGGCGTACGAGAAGTGAGGGACGAGGACCTATTTATGTATTTATTTTGCCTCCCTGCCTCTCCCTACTCCCCAGAGGGAATTAATCCAGCTGGGGCCGAGAGGGGAGGCAGCTCGCTGGCAGCGTAGTACAAGGCTTGGGGAGGATTTGCAGCAGCACGCGCCCGAGGCAAGACAAGAAGCACCCCAATCACAGCCCCTAAGCCATGCGCTGCTGGCAGTCCCCTGGAATTATCTCGTGAGGCAGGTATTCCTTCCCTCCATAGCTCACCTGTAGGCCTGTCCCACCTGAGCAAAGTGCTCCTGAGAGGGACAGGAGGGGACCAGGAGAGGGCATGGCACACGGCAGCACTGCCACCTCAGCCTAGCAGTAGGTGTGGGGGCTGAACTGGAGCAAGGGGACGGGAGCCGGGGTCAAAGGTAGTCAAACCTCTGCCGGAATGTATTTTTCCATGAGTTTTCCCTTACCTGATCAGGGACCACCCTACAAAAGGCAGTCTGGAGGAGCAAGAATCGTTTGTCTAGAGCCTCCAGCGCTGATCAGCTGGATCTTTCTTCCCCCCCAGAGGAGACTGCTGTAGTAGTGCAGGAGAAGGAGGGAAAAGCCAAAGCAAAGACACGATCGCGCTAACAAGAGGAAAATCTCCTCTGGCTGGCATGTCTCTTGCTCACCTCGATTAGCTGAGCGGGATATAGACATAAAATTACAATTGCTTCCTCCGTTCCCCCTTGCCCCCACTTTGTGTGGGGAAGATGTTAAAAACGTCAGGCTTGATTTACCCTGACGCTGAGTGACTCATGACAGCTACAAATCCTCCCCACCAAACACAATCTCCTCTTTACCTGCTGCACAGCTGCAGATGGCAGGGGGAGGAGGAGGTGGGGAAACGCGGTCCCCCCCCTCTCGCTGTGCACATCAAGCCCAATAACAACTTCTTTCACCCGCCTCGAGAGAGGAAAACAGGCAGCTTTTGTTCAGGTTGCTCACGCTTTTGCGCGAGTGCGTTTTAAACGAGGCCATGTAATATCTCTTTCGCTTTGCTGCTGTCCGGGTTCATTTTTATTGATGCAAGAATCTGAGTAGGTGCTACAGCACGCACGTTCGGCTCAATCTGACCACTGCCAACTGCATTACAGCTCAATTTCACCAGGGTGATAAGCTCCAAGAGGAGAAAGGGGGGGAAAAATGCCGACGCCAGCCTATCCTTGTGCAAACTCTCAAGCAAGAGAAGCACAGAAGACAACAGCTAAAGTGTGTTTTGGATGGAATAGCAATAGAAAGCTTTAGCCAGGAGGGAAGGAAAAGGGATGGATAAAAGAAGAGAGGGAAAGATCTAACAGGAGAAGCGGATGCAGTGCAATCTGGGATACAGCTCTGGCACATCTCCAGAGGCCGAAGCAGTTCCTACAGAAGGGAGGTTTTCTTTTAAAAATACTAATGGGCTGATTCGCAGAGCTGCCTGGCTCCCAGGTCTCCCACAGAAACCGCTCCTCAAACATCATTAACATGTGTGCACTGCTGAGGAAGCCTCGCAAACACGACCCCGCAGCCACGCTGCCTGCCTGCCGCAGCGACTCAAACGGTACCCAAGCGAGAGATGCAAAGGATCTGCCTTCCCCTGCCCAGCCACCACGTGCCATCCTCCCACACCAGTCTTTGTTGTGGCACTGCCGTGTCTCATAGGTGGGATGGGATTCACACGTTGGGCTGCCACCTCCCGAGCCTACTGCCAGGCCTCACTCTCCTAAGTTTGTGGTGTTCTCCTTCTCTCTGAGCCCAGATGTCTCTGGAGAGGACCACGACGTAGCCCAGCAGCACCACAGCACTTATTCATCACCTGCCCTCTGCTTCCTCATCCAGAACACAAAGTCTCGCACGGCGGGAGAAGACTCTGAGAAGAATCCATCCTGCAGGAGGGAAAGCACTGGCAAACTGCAGCAGCTGCATCCTCCGACACGCAGCCCATGAGCCCGTTTCAAGAGGAGAGCAAGCAGCAGGCGGAAGAACATGGTCACAGCCTTGCCAAGGGGAAGAGGGAGGAAGTAAATAAGTGATGAAATAGCTATGGCCCTCTTCTTGTTGCAAACCCTTCAGTTATGTTCAGCATCCCCTTGGGCCCTGCCTTCCATGATGATCTAGTCCCACTCCACATCTATTCTCCTCTTTCAGACCTTGCAGCAGCAATGAAATACATGTGTAATTATGCACTTCAGAAAAATGGACTTCCCTTCATTATCTTTAATCCTTCTGCTTAATGAGTTCACCGGGTCAGAACTTGACTCACAAGACACTGCAAACAACTATCTGTGCCTTCTTTGCACACCACTCTGGACTGTACGTGGTTCAATCACAGCACCCTCTGAAAGAGTGGTGAAACATCGGAAGAGGCTGTCCAGAGAAGTGGTGGAGTCACCATCCCTGGAGGGGGGTCAAAAATTGAGGAAACATGGTACTTTGGGACACAGTTTAGTAGGCACAGTGGGGTTGGGTTGACAATGATCTTAGAGGTCTTTTCCAACCTTAATGATTCTATGATTCTCTCAGCTACCTCTTTACTCAACCAACACACCTCAATCTTAATGTCTCCTTGCAAGGAAGCTCCCCTCTACCTTTGATCACAGCCTGTATCTTTTGGAGCTTTCCTCTGTTCTTCCCAAGAGAAGGTGCTCACAGCGGCGGTGGTGGCAATTTTAGAGAGCGAGCTTAATTCTCACCCTCCTGAGACAACACATCTATTCCAGTTTTGCCCACCACTGAGCAGGGGTGAGACATCCAAACCCCACGCCCACGTTGGCAGAGAGCTGGCCACCATGCAGAGTTATTGATGGAGCCCAGCATCCCCTTGCCACGAGTGTTCCAGATATTGAAGGATCAACAAAATCATTCACGTTGTACTTTCAGGAGGTTGCTGGAAGGATACTTTGTCAAATTACTGCAGGGACCAACAAGACATATTCTGGAGCTTGGGGGTAGTTGTATTTACTAGCAGAACCACTACCGAGTTTATATCTTATCTACAAAAACAAACCCAGAAACCTCGTCATCCCAAGAGGGAGAAGACACCATTTGCACAGTGTAATCCAACACAACAGTTCTCGGTGACATTGGCACGCTGAGCTCCCTTTTGCAATCTCCTGGTTAAGAAAATTTCCTAAGAAATGTGCGTTGTGCGATAAACAAAAGCAGCACAGCTGGAACTCCTGTGATACAGAAGCCTGTTTCTCTGTAGTTATTTATAAATTCTGCTTTCCAATAGTCGGTAGCTTCATAAACTAGAGCAGATCAATACACCTGAAAAGTTAGAGGCAGATCAGAGGGAATTAGACAACACTGGTGTACCTTTGGAAATTGGAAAAGAAATGCTGATGTGTAGGTCAAAAAAGCCTCTTTTTTTCCCGATCAGGTATTTTCTCCATTTCTGTTTTTCTAGGTGTTTTACATGAAAAAAAAAAAAAGCCTATTTTATATTTTTTTCTCTCCCTAACCCCAAGTCATTTCTGATCTTTCCCACTGAAAAACACCAGAAATGCAATTTATCACGGTTTTGGGAAAGGGGGCCAGGAAAAATCTGGGTTATTTTACCTCGAGTCTTGTTTTCACTAATTTTTCACTCAAAACCAGTCACCACTTTTTTAAAAAAAAAAAAAAAAGAAAAGAAAAGGCATTCTTTTCTCAGTGGAAGCACTGCAGCTTCTGGACAGACACAGTTATTCTTCATGTGCAAAAAACTCAGAGGCTCCAGGCTGCTGAGACGGCCCAGAGATCTCCCCCAGCCACGGGACCGCGAACACAGCGTCAAGGTTTCTCTTCTGCGAAGCCAGAAACCGAATCCAACTCTCCAAGTTGTCTCCGAGTCGCTTCCCGGGGCTGTCTGCAATCCAAATCAAATCACATCTGACTTCAGGCCAAGCTCAGGAAACTCGATTATCTTTCTCCCCTTGTCCGATGGGAGACGGCAGGTTGAGAGGAAGGAGAAGGGAGGAGTGAAAAATTAACACGAGCACTTAAGATGTTATGAAACTGCAATATGCATCTCTAGCCTGCCCCCTGGTCCTCCAGCCCATACATTATTTAACAGAAAAGAAAGCATAAATGAGCCAGAACAATAGCTAGAGGGAGGGAGAGGAATATATATATATTTAATTCCTTAAACCGTGCCCATTAGTTTTGTTTCTTATTTAGGATACGGCATTAATCATGCTAATATTTTACAGCCGGGCTGTACACTTTAGCCATTACTTTAATCAAACCCATCAGCGTACCCAAGAACACGCTACCAGGTGGGAATAGCTGCTACCGCTTGCTGTTAATTACTTTGCATTTTACAGCAATCAGCAGCAGGGGCTGAGATCATAATAAATTCATGACTTATGGGTCCATAAAATCATTACCATAGGAAAATATGTTTTATCAGGCATTCGTCGGGCTGCTGCTCAGAGAGAGATTTCTTGAAGGAAATGACACCCATGAAATTAAACCAATCCTTGCAGTCAGCAGAAATGCTAATGTGGGCACGAACGGAGCCGAGGCTTGTGAGGAGCAGAGGGGTGGGGGAGCAGAGGGAGTGGAAGGTGGAGAAGGACCAGGCTGGAAGGCAGGGAAGCACCGGGATAAGGCAGCTTCCTCCCAGACGAGCGGGATGGGAGGAGGACAGGGCACCAGGGGGAGAGAAGAACCAAGAGCAGGACGCAGGGCTGTCTAGAGGTTTCAGCACCATCAGCGTCAGCCTGAACCTGCAAGAACATTGCTCCATGGAGTGTCTAAGCACAGGGACACACAGAATCATGGAATGCTTTGGGCTGGAAGGGACCTCAGAGCCCATCCAGTTCCAACCCCTCCCACCGGATCAGGGTGCTCAGAGCACCCATCCAGCCTGGCCTTGAACACCTCCAGGGATGGGGCAGCCACCACTTCTCTGGGCAACCACCTGCCTCACCACCCTCACAGGAAAACACTTCTTTCTAAGATCTCACCTCAATCTCCCTTCTTTCAGCTTAAAACAATCCCCCTCATCCTGTCCCTGCACTCCCTGATCCAGAGCCCCTCCCCAGCTTTCCTGGAGCCCCTTTCAGTACTGGGGGCTGCTCTAAGGTCACCCCAGAGCCTTCTCTTGGATAACTCCAGGTGTCTCAGCCTGAAGAAGGAAAAGTTCCTCTCGATGTTCTAAAAGGAGGGATTCTGCCAGCTGAAGATGCGTTGATGAGCCGACATGCAGCAGCTTCAAGAACCCAGGCTATATTTGCTCTCCAATGGCAGCTTTCCAGAAGGGAACACAATACATTCATGACTAATCACAAAATCTCTTCAGTATAATGATACGCCTGTGGCTTTGCACATAGGTAATGTCAGATCAACCTGAACTTCTTATCCCCAGATAGGGTCACCTGAATCCAAAAGCTTTAATTGAATCACCTAAAAGCTCCCGCGGCTTCCGTGGATGTTACCGATGTGATCCGTGCAGGACGCGCTGCGCATCGAGCACGGCAATGCCTTCGCAGAAAAATCGAGAGCGACAGCGAAATCAAGCAGTGTCAAATTGACATAAAGCAGCAATAAAGAAGCCTCGGGATTTGAGAAGCATGAAAGGAGCCTAAATGAACTTGCTGAGTATTTTCTAAGTCTTTTCTGCACTTGCATAAAATCCCATGGCATTTCCAGAGTCATTAGCCCTGCCAGTTCCCAAAAAGCAAATAAGTTCACTTTCAACTTTTTTTTCCTCCCATCTAAGACCAAGAGAGTTTTCTTTGGCAAGAAGCCACTGGCTGTTTAAAGCTCTTGTGTTCCTCGGCCTGTGAAAATGAAGAAGTGGAATGCCAACTAGAAAATACCCCCAAAGTGTTAAATTGGCCAAGCCCTTGTTTTTTACTGTTTGTTTCAGTTCGAAAACACTAAGGAAGCTCAGCCATAGCTGGACTGTTTGCTTTATTCACCTCTTCCAATTACACTGTGCAAACAGGGAATGTTATTTAAGCATGAAATTATAACAGATCATTTTAAATATCAAGGTCCTAAAAATAAATCTTTCTATCAAGGCAGAACGGGTCTAGATCTACTAGCTTGTTAGCATCCACCAGGGTGGGCAGATGGCAGGAAAACCACGGTGGCGAACTCGCCGCCTACAAGATTTGTTGCTTTCATTTCCAGGGGATTGTGAGAAGCTGGGCGGCTCGGCTCTAGGAATGCACTGCTGGGGAGGGCACCAGGAGGAACTGGGAAGCAGAGCCGACAGCGTGCTCAGAGCAAGCCCAGTGCTCTCCAGAACATCATCCCACACAGTGCCTTGGGCTCTTCCACTTCTACACAGCCCAGAGGAGCAACATCAGTCAAAAGTCAAAGATCTTCCTGGGTCTCAGCTCCATGAGATGTTGTCTCTAAGAGGATGTTTGTTATTGCTTCACACCAGGAGGTTCTCCTACAGGAAAGCTCTGCTTGCAGCACCATAGCTGTCTCAAGATGTGGCTAAACCAGAGGAACAGTCTGAGCCGATGAAAGCGTTGTAACTCTGCTATGTGTGGAGACGGTGGCTCACCTAGAACTCGTGCCCAGAATGAAAGGGGTCTTGATTCCCTCACAATGCATTGGCCACCATCCAAGAATCAGTGTAGAGGTAAAGCTTCGGCCACTTCTCTCGTTCAGCAATGTCCAGAGCCAATTGGACAGCTTTGTTTTTTGTAGCTCTAAGGGTTCAACTCACTCCGACCCCCGGCCCCACCCTCTCCGGGGTGTCTACTCGACCATGGCGCTGCCGTCTTTCTCCGCGGTCAGCCCGTAATCGTGCGCTGTGCATACTCGAACCGGAATCCGATGGGCTCTAGGGAGCTGTTTAATCTCTTCTGTCTCTACAGCAGCTATTCCAAATGAATGTCTGTGGGGTACCTACACCCCCATTCCATGGAAAACGAGGGTCCGCACACCCTTACAATTAAAAAACAGGACTCTTGGCCAGATCACACCACACATTGCACCTGGATTTCTTAAAAATCTAGTGAAACATGGGAAAACACAAAGAGATTGGTCTGTGCTGGCCAAAAGAAGAAGCCAAGGACCTACACCACAGGAGATGCTGCCAGGTCTAGCTCACTCATCAGACATTTCCACACTACAGTCCAAGGAGGCAAAACAACACAGAAATAACAGGAGCACTGGTGGATCAGAAATGATGTGCAAACAAGAACTCTTTGGGTAGGACAAGATGTGGGTAAGAGCTGGTTGTGGCAGAGCTCTGCTGTCCCCAGCCACTCTGGTTTTTTCTTTGTAAGCTGTCTTTCACTTAAGAAACCCCAATCACTCTAATTCCTGGGAGTAAACAGTTCCAACAACAGCCCAGACAGCTGCTCGCTCACTGCTCAGCATCACTGGCCTGGCTTCAGCTCTGGATGACAGGGAGCAAGGAGAAACCAAGATCTGCAGCCAGATGCTCCATCAGCCCCTCAGGAGCTCCTAACCACCCAGGGTAAGCAAGTGACAGCCTCTCTGTGTGATAAGCTATTTTTCTTTGGGTTTGGCATCTCTAGTTAACCTCATCCCTGCCTCCCCAAGGGACAGGATGATCCAGACCACACTTCAAGGTCTCTCTCTATCAGCACTCCCCAAGATTCACATGGGCAACAAAGCACAGCGAGTCGTAAGGGGATCATTCACCCAGAAAATACCACGCTCTGGGGCCAAGCCTGCCTTCAGCCCCAAGGAATTAAGCCAAATTACTTGGGCTAGATCCACCTGCATGGACCAGGACTGGACCCTCACCTTTTTGCTTACCTGTAGTGGGTTCCAGGTTGGCTGCCACTATCGGGGCCTTAAGTAACCTCATCTGACAGGTACTGCAGCCCGGAGATTTCCCCGTTATGGTCCTACCAGGCTATAAATATCCCTGTCTTCTTCGGGGAAAGAGCATCTGACCCAAAGTGTATGAAGCTTCTTGACAGGCTGGGAAAAGAGAATAGAAGAGGTTTAAATGTCAGCTAAAACAATCTTCATTTCCTTCTCTAAATTTGCAAAGCTCCCCGAGTCACTGGAGTGAGGCGTTTGGCTGTTTGAAGTTCAGCCTGAAAATCCTTTTGCAAAATATTTGCTGAAACACAATAATGTTGGAATTGGAGGGGATTAAAACGGCTTCTGTTACCCCATCCCCCCGAAGCCCCTCTTTAAGAGGGCTTCTGTAGAGACAGGGACTTAGGTCTCCATGTCTTGGAGGCGCAATACGAAAGAGAGAAGGGAAGAAATAAAAACGTAAAGCTCCTAACATCACTATTATTGAAACGCCTCATTTGACATTTTGACTGTTTCAATTAGCTAACAAGGAACGCTCCACTTAATCCACCCTCACATGCTGAAAGAAACCAAGTCTTTCCCTCCCCCCATCCCAGTAGCCTGGCAGCTACTTCCCAGCCCCCAGAGAAATCCCAGTCAGGGTGACGGCTCCTGCCCTGGAGGAGCCAGCCAGCCAGAGCCTACTCAACTCAACGCCAGTTGACATCTGGGAACATCCATCCCCCAAACCCTATGTGCCTGCAGACACGACATCAGAAAGTCTGGGGAGGAAGCAAAGAGCACCCCAAAAAAACCAGCCGGTGCCCTCTCTTACCATCTGAGGAAACACAACAATAACGTGGTGGTGTTAGACCGTCAAAAACCTGGCCTCTCTCCTTCATCAGGAGCGATCCACAAGGACCTCTTGCTTGTTTGAGCTGCGGCAAGCTGAAAATGACCCACAACGATGTGGTACCCGCGAGAGGGGATGAAACAACGCAAAAACATTCCTCACCTCCTGCACATGGTCCTGGGGTAGTTTGAACGGGTTTGTTTTAGTTCTCCAGGATTTACCCACCACTGCGATGTTATGCGAGGGAAGCTCTGGCACACGCAACGGCTGGAGTTTTCCTCCGCAAAGCGTTTTACCACCATTAAACACGCGTAGAGATAACGTTCTCCATCCCTCGTGTCAGCTGCTTTCTGGCTGCAGGGGACGCGTGGCCATTACAGGGGAAACACTACACACACCATAAAGTCGGGGCGGCCGCCTGCAGCTGGGGGGGGCTCGCAGGGAGATTGATGGTCCTTCCGGGAGTGCTTTGCTTGCCTTGGGCAGAAAAGCAATTCACCAGCTCTTCCGTGGCCTGACTTTCACAGACAGCTCTCCAGGCACCACCAAGAGTTTGGAGGAGGAGGAGGATGCAAGGAAGGAATATGATGCAATGCTATGAAAAAGGTGTTTGATGTCCACAGAACAGCATCTCACCCCAAAATTTGGGGTGTTGGAAGCAGGAAGCTCTTACAGACATCGGTCAGGGGATATTGTGCATATTTTGCACCTATTTGAAGAGGTCAAGAGGCTCAGAATAAGAAGTGTTGAAGGTATGGAGAACCACTACTGTGTCTGCTCTAACTACAAGGACTTCCAGGGGTCCAAACTGGAAAGCCTGAAGTCTGGCAGAGAGGGGCAGGAGCTGCCTATCAAGCCAAGCCTTGACAGACAGCAGAGCGAGGTAGGGGCAAGGTGTCAAGAGCCAGTACCCTCACTATTCTTTTGTCATTAAGAACCAGGCTTCTCCCACCCTGCCCATAAAGTGATGGGACAAGTGGTGGGACAGATCCTGCCCATTTCATACCAACCATGACCTCAACCTCTTTATCCTATCCCAACCAAGGGCAATACTCTCCATGGGAGGAGAGCAAAACCATATCCATTTAGAGTAGCCTCTTTCATTGCTACTTTATTAACTCCTGTCACCCCTGCTTGCCACAGCTACGTCAGCAAGAGATGCAATTTGCTCTAACCTGGAGGAAACATCCAAACAAATACAGCTGTTTCCAGGATCACCTTTCCCAGTACAGCCCTCCTTTCTCACAGAAACCATTGTAAGAGCTGTGCCGGATGCTCCCAGCTCCTAAATACAAACTTAACTTCCATCACGTGGCTGTCCTCAGCAAAAAGCTTCTGCCACAGTCAAGGAAAACATCTGCGTGCCAGGCAGCACTTAACTGAGTGCAACTCTGTGCGCTGGGGAAACAAATAGCTTATAGAGGTCCAGAAAGGCTTTGTGAGAAACTAACCCTAATCCTCTTCTGAAATATCTTGGCTACCTTTGAGCTCCTAAACCCAATAAAAGGCACACAGACTGTCACAAATAAGAATAGCAAGAAACCCCACATCCTTGTATCCAGCCTCTAAGCAGTGCTGGAGTTATATTAAATAGTTGCTCCTGCTCAGCTTTGCTTTAAGCCAGTCCTGGTGTTTCCTTGCTCCATGAACAGCGGAAGGGACCAGCACCTCCCTGCTCTAGCACAGAGGAGCCTTCCACTTGTCACCAGCCTCCTAAGCTCACAGCCAGCCCATAACTAACTGTCCTTGTGCCAACATTGGCTTACTCTAAATAGTTCTCCCTACAAACTGTTTCTGCTCAGATATATATGCAGCGCATCACCTCTTAGTTTTGATTTTGCAAAGCCAAACTCTAAGCACGATGGGATCCTCACCCTTCTGAATTTCTCTGTGAGGTCCTTCATACCTGCTTCCATTTGACTTCATTGGTCTTCGGAAAGAGTGGCCAGAGCATCCCGATCATTCCTGATGTGGTCTCACCAAACTAGCTGACAGCAGCGTTAATATTTCCCCCAGCCCACCACTGGTGCAGCCCATTTACTCCCACCTTGGCTGCATCTCATCATCCTGGTGCCTCATACTCTTTCAGAAAAAGAAAGTTATGAAGGTCCTGGGATGAGCTCGTCCTGGAAGGAAACCAAGAATATGTAAAAAAGCCTAGAAACTGGGTCTGGAGCCCCTGCCCTCCCTC
This sequence comes from Neomorphus geoffroyi, assembly GCA_033558235.1. NCBI lineage: Eukaryota > Metazoa > Chordata > Aves > Cuculiformes > Neomorphidae > Neomorphus > Neomorphus geoffroyi. The sequence continues at coordinate 7,003,293 of JAUMJM010000074.1, forward strand.
ACTACAGCTTTGAGACATAGGATATTTACTCTGTCCTTCAGCTCTGTTGGCCAGATGAAGCGAGGAAGCGTGTGCTGGAGAGCTGGGCGGGATAACCAAAGCCTTTCCAGAGCAGGACCTTGGAGTGGCCCTGTGAAGACAGCAGATTAAACTTCCCACATCCCCCTGAAATGGATTATCCCTCCAGGGCAGCTCTTCTCATTCCCTCAGCACCGTGACTCTCCTGCACCTGAGACATGAATTTCCCTCAGCTCTTGGCCAGCAGGGAAATTACCAAGTTCATTTGGACAGGGTTGCCTCAGCCTAGCTTTTCTTCTCTGCATTCCCACCACGGAAAGGCACGGTAGAGAGCTGGAAAGGTCCTTGATTTTTTGGAAGGGCATGTGAAGTCCCAGCAGCTCAGCCCAGTGCCAGGGAGCTACTGTACCCACAATCAGAGCTGTCCCTTCGTGAAGAAAGCATCGCTGAGCCTGCAGAAGGGACCTGGCAACAGCTTCTCCCTCCTAGACAATTGCCCAGATGACCCACGGGCACAAAATACCTGGTGCATTCCAACCAGAGGCACCTCTATTAATCACAGCCCTCGGCAGTTAAAGTTATTTAATTCAGAGGTGAGAGAAGCTGCTCAGCTGTTTATGTCCAAGGGTTAAACTTGCCCCAGCCACACACTAAACACATTTTTTACAATCTGGCAGTGATCCTTGCCTATTAAGCATCCCTGCCTTCAGAGAAGAGGTATTGATTTATCTCACTTTTATGGCTGGAGGTATTTATTCCTATTTGCTTTCTCGCTTCTTCACCCCAGTTTGGGTGGAGGGGATGAGAAGGAGGAAAAAAAAAACCTACGAGGCTGTTGGAGCCAAGAGGTGACGACTCATGGCTCTCTGATGGAGGGCAGAAGGTTGGGACAAGGGAGGTGGGGACCAGCTGCTGGGCTACGCCAGGCTTTGTCACGGCTTTTATTTTTGTAATGAGAAGAAGCAAATACGTGGCTGGAAGAAAAGGAAAACACAGCGAGCTTCTGAGAGAAGGTTCCTATCGAAGTTGCGTCCCCATAGGGTTAAGAGTTTGATTGATTTGTACCACCTAAGGACCTCAGCAAATCTCTCCTGTGGGAAGAAAGTCAACGCTTTCCTGTATCTTAAAGCCAATCTGGAAGATAAAACCATGCTGCCGCAAGAGACGAACCTGGACTAAAAAGCCTGACTTTAGCCCATTCCCCAGACGACCGCAGACACCCATTCCCAGGCAAGACTCCTGGATGGGGCCCCCACTTCAATTTCTAACGTCATATTTCAATCTCCTCTTGCTGTAACTGATTTTGGAAGCCCGTTGGCTTTGTTCTGCGGCGGCGATACAAACACAGAACTGTATCTGCACCCTTCCAGATGCTTCTCTGCACACAGGTGATGTGCCATGAGACACCTGGGGATGTGATGCAAGCAACAGACCCCTTCGAGGCAGCAGGTGCTCTGGCTCATCGTATGAACCCCATCCCACGTACCCAGCTTGTTCTGCTTCCTACCTGGGGATTTGCTTCTCAAAGATGCCAGAGTCACCCACTATTAAAAAAACCAACCCAAACACATTTGATTTTTAGCAGCATCCTGTGTCAACACCTCAGCCTTAAGCTCTGCCACAGAAACCTTTGGCAACACAGGACCAGATATGAAGAGTCCTGCTCCCCTGTGACTGCCTGGCCTATGGTGGTAGAAGGGCAGTTTGTGGAGAGTGAGATTTTCTCTCCTGTACGGATGTAATGCAGATGCAACACAGGAGCCTGTGGTCTGTAGGCACCACCTTAGCATTTCTGGAAACACAGTTTGTATCTTGGTTTCTGAAATCCCACAGCACAGAGTATGATCACAGATACCGAGCAAGAGTCTGGTTGAAGGTTGAATTTTGGGAGAAGAAAGGGAGGAAATTGTCAGGAGCTGTGGGGGAGAAAAGCAGGGGCACCTAGATAAGTAGAGATGGAGGTCTTGCTCTTGCAAGGAGAGCTGCAAGGGATTTGATGAAGGTGGGAGGTCTGTTTTGGAAGGATGGTGAGTTCGGAGCCACGTACAGAGCAGCAGCAGCTCTGGAGCACCCCAAGTGAGGGCCTGAGGTCAAGGACTGGAAAAAAATCAGTAAGGATTTCTGGGCAGAATTAGGAGCTGCTCAAAAACTGCTTCTTTGCACCCCACAACCTGCAAAACCCAGAGTCTCCAAGCCAACCCCAAGGTCCAAAAACTGTAAATCCCCCCGGGTACCTTGCACATCCTCCGACATGTAGCCTAGCCCAGGGCAGGGAGAATCTGAGCTCCCACTCTACCTGCTTGTTTCCCATCCCTCCTGCTTCAAAGAGAAGCCCACATTTCCACTCATCAAACACAACATGCAAACACAGAAAGAATGAAAGGAAGAAGTGGGCAGGCTGGTGGCAGATAGCACAGGAGCTGCCACCGAGCGCAGCCGGTTCACGCTTCATTAGCATCCTCTCTCACCAAGCTGCGCGCACAGCCTTTCAGTCTGGCTCCACACAGACAGAGAGGGAGGGAAAGATGCACATTTTCCATTTGGAGCTCGTTTCTCCCCTTCCAAAACCCGGCTAACCCCTGCTGCGGCTTCCTTGGGCTCGAAGGTGCACACTTCTGCTCCAGCGTCTCCCGCACCAGTTAAATATACCTTCAGGCAAACGTCAGGAGTGAGCCCAGTTTGAAACTTATTGTGTTGTCAAGATGACAAGTGCTCTGCCAGGCTGTTAGTCTCTGCTGCCCTTCCCGTGTCTGTTCCCCCTCCCTTTCTGCTCATTAGAAGCTCCCTTGATAAGCCAAGGCTGCGTGGTTTTTTTTTTAATCATTTAAATGTTTTCTCAACTTCAAAACACCAACAGCTGCAGGACAGAAACAAGAAGGAGGATGCTTTCCCCTCTGATACAGACGGAGATTCAGCCCGCTGCGACACGGCGGGGTGGGCTGGTGGGCAGAGAGAGCCCAGGCACGTCGTAGTCGCATGGCAGGAGGTAGGAGCCAGCCTTTGCCTCCCCCAGCCCTCCCCATTCTCACCTCCAACGTGATCCTCGAAGCTCCTGGCTTTTGTCCTCCATGTGATGGTCTTCATGGGCAACTCCAACCTGGGTTTGCGTGAGGCTGGAGCCAAGGACGGGTCCTGAGGCTGGACAACGCTCACAAGCATCAACAGCACAAAGCAAAAAGCCCTGACAAAGGCAGGAATCATAGAAACATTTAGGTTGGAAAAGACATTTAAGATCACTGAGTCCAAGTGTTAACCTAACACTGCCAAGTTCACCAGACTTTCAGGAACACAGGCAGGACCAGGCTGAAAGTCAGACATCTGGAAGTCCAAAACAGAGGGCAAGGGCAGAGCCCAGCAGCTCTGTCATCACTGATCCCAGCACGGGTCTGCAGCGACCCACAGGACAATTTGTCTCGACCCACAGGACAATTTGTCTCGACCCACAGGACAATTTGTCTCGCCATCCCTAATGCCTCCCACCTAAATCTACTTTCAGTAAAGTCTGCCTGGGGCACATTCCTATCTCCATGACCCTGCCAAACCTCAGGGCAAGGGAAGCCAAACGCTTTGTCCAGTGACGGTGTGGGGTGTCCCTTGCTGGGAGAGGCCTTGAGGGTTGACATTGGTCTTGGCTCTCTGCAGGACAGAAGCAACTGGCACACGGCTTTCTCATTCCTGGTGTGCTTCTTAGTCCCTGTGCCTTCGTGTCCTTGGGTTCCTGCTCCCAACTGCTGGATCCTTTAAGGCTGTTGGTTAAGGACACAGTTTTCTGGTTCTGAGAAGCACAAACCAAGCTCCCTTTGAAAACAAACCGGTGCACTGAACCTTCCTACAGGCTTTTTTTAGTGCATCCTCCTGCCCGAGTTCCTCACGGCAATAAAATAATGACTCTTTTGCCCCGTTAGATGTGCCGGAAAGCATCTTGACTAGCAGCCCGAGCCCCTGGAAGAGCTTGCTTTAATTCATAGCCAAGCCGTTGTATGAAAACGGCTTGAGAGGGGAGATGAATCAAGCATTCTCCTCTTCGCTGCTGCCAAAGGCCTGGGGGTTAGGGACAGAGACGGTGTGAAACAGACGGAACCCACGGGACTGTCACATACGCCTTTTGCCACAATTTACTTTTCCCATCAGAGATAAAGCTTTCAGTCCTCACCTGTACCCTGGCTTCCTCAGGGAAAGAGGTTTATGCAGTCACGCAATGTGCCTGCCCTCCTGTCTGCCCAGCACCCGCTCCCCAGTAACTCTGGAACCAGTTGAGGAAGACAGAGATAGTGCAGCCAGGAGGGGGAGTGGTCAGAGCAGAGGTTCTGCCTACCTTGCCTGGGCTCTCCCTGCATGGTCAATCCACGCTGCCATTCCTTCCGGGAGCACACAGCATCTGACACAACGGGTCTCCAGCCTGAGCAGGGGCTTCTCGCTACCACTGACAAATAAATAACGGTGATTATCTCCTCCGAATGAGCATTCCCATCTTCTAATAAACATCGTAAAAAAGGAGAAAAGAGACTTAATTCACTTTTATTGTCACAACTGACACGTTGCAAGGTCTTAATTGGACTCAAAGAGTTTTCAGTAAGGAGATGCTGTTTAACTAACTCATTAGCAGCAGCTTGACAGAGACAGATGCTCCAGTTCTAGAAGGAGGTGAAATAAAGGAAAACGGAACCCACCTCATCCCCACCTGGCTGTGCCCCCAGACACAGCACATCCCCAGGAAGGGACTCAGCATTGAAGGGCCTCCTCTTTAATCCAGCCAGTGTAGCTCTCACCCATTCAAACGTCTGCCTCATGTTCCCTTCCGCCAATCTGCATCCGTCAACAACAGCCTCAAAAAGGGAGCTGTGGGCAGCAAGGCTCAAACTGAAAATACCTGAGGCCTTCACAATGCCCACTCCTCTGCACTACCTACAGGATATTCAGATGTCCCTGAGCAGAAGGACTCTTTGCAGGCTGTGCTTCAACCTCTTCTCCAGCACTGTTTCCACACTGGAATCCTTACAAGGTCTTGGGAAGGAAGGCAAGGAGTGCAGCTCCTCACCTGTCTCCCAGAAAGCAGAGGGATGGCTTTGCCTCACACATAAAAACATACATCAACCCCAAGACCGAGTCAGAAAACACCAAAATCACCCCCACAAGGCAAACTTTTCAGTACATTCTGAAATCCAGAGGCCGGAATGGAAAACGCAGCGTAGCTGTCACTGCCACCCCAGCATCAGCAGCCCCTGAGCATCTCAGACGTGGACAGACAGACAGTTCTGTGGCAGTTGCTCTACCCGGCAGATCTGGAGCAGCGCCTGGCTGGTTTACTCCAGCTCTCTGTCCCAATGCAGATAAATTTAGTTTTCTGCTCTCGCTGCCCGGGGAAGAGCAGGGAGGGGGAGCTGACATCTTTCAAACGAGACCTTCAAAATAAGCTGTCTGCATGTCTGGACGTTGAAGAATCCCAGGCTGAGCTTTGCCTGGATAAAAGAGCTTGCTCCAGCACCCTTAACCAGTCTGTACCCCGAGCAGACTGCCACGCTCCCAGAACCGGCTGCGCTTCAGTAGCGTAACAATCCTGGTTTGTAGCACGATTGTCATGCCCAGCATTTCTTGCTGTGCCAGGGACGCTCCTGGAGTGCCACCATGCTCTGTGCTGCATGCACACGCAGAGACAGACCCTGCTCTTCATTTCTTAAGGTCTTCACAGAGATCTGGAAGACAAAGGGTCAGGACAGAGCCAGGGGGAAAGGTCCACATCACCCACCTCCCATAACCGTGACCCACGCCAGTCACCAGCCCAGCTTCTTTTCCAGAGAGGTGCGATTTCCCTGGGGCTGAAAGCTGCCCTGTAAAGACAAGTAAGCACTCGATAAAGAAAATAAGAGGATGAATAAACCCAAGTGTTTGTACAAGAAAGCTTTTGCTCTGATCTTCAGCGCTGCAGTATGTTTTGACCTACTATTGCAAGACCCAGCTACATCTTCCCTCCCTCCATATGTGACAGAAGGCAAAAAGGAAGCCGCGGCCGATGCCGCAGAGCCCTGTGCTGGGATTCCAGCTGACAAACAGCATCGGCAGGGCTGCCCACACGCACACGGATTAAAACCCACACCCTCGGCTCTCCCGTCACCTGCAGGAGGAACTGTGCGCATCCATCCATCCACCCATCCATCCACACACACGGACCTGATTCTTCGCTCAGGAACTTGGTGAAATACCAGCAGCCTCCAACAGGTTTGGACGCGAGGAGAAACACACCCACGAGATATATTTCTAATGAGGGCTGACATTTACCAGCTACCACAGATCCTACGATACCAAGAATAAAACTTACAGGCAGAACCGTCTCTGCTTGGACAGGACTGGTTTTCTGGTGCCGCGCTGTCAGGATGGAGGTGGGCACAGGCTCCCGACAGTCGCTACAGGCGATGGTGTGCAGAAAATGTAGGGACCACACATCTCCTGACGCATATGAAGACCCGAGGCTGGTTTTGCAAGTGGCATCTGCTCTAGTGCGGCGTCCAAGGGGAGGATCAACAACTCTAAGTGGCCTTCCTTGTACAGCCTCTCCAGGCCGTCTGGCTACCACACCGCCCTGTTGGCTTGCCAGCTCTGTGTTGATACAGAGGGAAGAGAGCCACTTAGCGCCGCCATCAAAGGCCCACAGGGTGACGAAGACCCCTCCAAAAGCACTAACCAACTGCTGGGATCTCACCCAGGATGGGATTTCAACTCAGAGGTTCGTTCCAGAGAGCTTTAGCGCCAGCTCCTCTCCAGCACGGACAAGACCTGCGCCACACACAAACTGAAGTGCATTTTGCGACTGACTCCAAACCCCCTCGCTGGCCGTGCCACATCTGATTTACCATTGCTGCCGAGGAAGGTGGATTTATTTCCAAATTGAGCAGCCAACAAATCATTGTGAGAGTGTTCCCATGGGGATTTGCCATAAGCTTGTGTGAAGCCAGGGCAGGACGTGCACACTGAACAGCCCTTCCCTCAAGAGGCACCGAGCCCACAGCGTGGTTTGCTCGTAAGGTATCTCACTCCTGGCTAAATCCAGAGGTGATTCTGTTCAGACCTGGTCACCCACCTTTCACAGATGACACAGTGACAGAAAACAAGGAGCTGATAAGGACAAGAGGTCAGTGCTCCAGATTGTTCTTCTAAACTTCAACCCCAGCTTGGCATGCAGGGTGTGTGGCGGCGGGTTTATTTTTTCAGCAAACAAGTTTTCTTTCTTCCAATCAACTCAGAAGCAATAAGAGGTGGGTTTCAACGTGGCATAAATCTGCCAGCGGCGTATCAAGGCTTTTGAATAGCAAGGGCACAGACAATTGTCCGGTGGAAAAGGAAAAAAAAGGGTCAGAGCAGTAACTCTTGCAGTATTTGTTCCACAAACAGAGAAGGTTTACACAGCTTTTCTGGGCAATTATTGGGCAGGAAATAAATCTTAACAGAAACTCATCACCTTCTCCCGCTTTGCCGCTGAATCTCGTTGCCTCACGCCCCAAGCAATGTCCCCAAAATGCTTTGCAACAAGATGCCAGTTACACAACCCAAGGCTGTGCCCCAAGAGCCAGTGGAGAACGGAATTAAATTTAATAGCATTGCTCCAGGTAATCTACGACTGCTTATAATCAATTGTCCATGCCCACTGCAGCATGACTATAGCCATCTTCCAGGGCTGCAGGTGCAGGACTGGCAGAGGAAGCTTCTGCGTAGGCTGGAGAGAAGAGCGAGCTCTCGCACCGCTTTGAGTGCTCGGAGGGGCTGGGAGGCAGCCAGCTCACTCCTGCTGCCACACTCCTGGAGAGCCAGGGTTCAGGGTCTCTCCCTGGATTGGAGAGCCCCGGCACGAGCACGCTAACACCAAAGAGACCGTTATCCATGCCAGGGGAAAAACAGCAAGGAGGGGCCAGTCTCTCCCCTTTGGCACCAATTCAACAAGGCAAGAAAAGGATCCCTCTCTCTGTTTATGCAGAAGGAAACGATGCATAGGGAAATGGGAAGGATTTTGCCTCTGCTGCAGCAAAGCGGGGGAACAATCAGCATCTCCTGAAGCCTCTGACACCCTGTACCCACTCCGCAGCACCAGCCTCGTTGCGCTGCTCAGGGCCAGATCCAGGCTCCTTCACAGAGTGGGCAAAGAGAAGCACGAGCAGCCCCAAGTGAGGGGCCAGGACTGGGAGAGCCACACTGCACAGGTAGAGGGAAGGGATGGAGAGCAATGGGATTGCTTCAGGAGAAGGTCTGGAGACTCCTAGCCTTGCCACACAGGAAACACCGTCACACACACCTCAGTGCTTCCCTTGGTGGAAGCAGAAGGAATTAGCTCAAACCACCAGGAAAAGCTGAAGAACCTCAGATCTCTGCTCGGCTATCAACATACCAGAGGAGTGGAAGCAAGCTCTGGGTCTAGTCTCTATTTCTGGACCACAAAACAGACCTAGTTCTCCCAAGATGAGGGTATGCCTGGATCCATAAAGCTCTGAGAAGCCACAACGTGTACGGATGGGTCTCCTGATCTCTTACTCAGACCTCTGCTGAATATGGTGCTTGTCTTCCACCCTGCTCACCTCTCCTGGGGACCTGGACAAGGGGCTGTATTTTCTTGCCAGCTCCCAGGAAGGAAGAATTACAGGACCCCAGCCTACACGTGCTGTACTTCATAGAACCCAGAGGCAGGACAACATCCTCAGCTCTCCAGATCTTCCTCTCCTCAGTCACAAGCAGGCTGAGATTCTCCCCCTTTGCTCCGCTCGTGTGAGACTCCACCTGGAGTGTTGCGTCCAGTTCTGGAACCCCCAGCGTAAGGACTGTTGGAAGGGGTCCAGAGGAGGCTACAAAGAAGATGCGAGGGCTGGAGCACCTCTGCTGTGAGGGCAAACTGAGAGGATTGGTGTTGTTCAGCCTGGAGAAGAGAAGGCTCTGAAGGGAACTTAGAGCAGCCTGCAGTACTGAAAGGGCTGCAGGAAAGCTGGGGAGGGGCTCTTTCCAAGGGCCTGGAGGGATAGGATGGGGGGGGAACAGCTTTAAACTGGAAGGGGGAGGATTTAGATCAGATATTAGGAAGAAATCCTTCAGGATGAGGGTGGGGAGGCCCTGGCCCAGGCTGCCCAGGGAAGCTGTGGCTGCCCCATCCCTGGAGGTGCTCAAGGCCAGGTTGGATGGGGCTTGGAGCCCCCTGATCCAGTGGGAGGTGTCCCTGCCCATGGCAGGGGGTGGAGCTGGATGGGCTTTAAGGCCTCTTCCAACCCCAACCATTCTGTGATTCTGTGATAAAACACAGTCAGGAGAAGCCAAGTGAGCCTGGTCCCTCTGGGAGCTGCAGGACTCCGGGGAGAGGCCAGAGCCTCGCGGCAGCCGGCCCCTCAGGTAAGCCCATCACCCAGCCTGCACTCGGGGGCCCTGCAGTGTGAGCAAGGAAGATTTTGCTTGGATCAAAGCTATCTGTGCTGCAGGTGAGGGACAGCAGCCTTCTGACAGGCCTCCAAGCCCTCCCCCATCCTTTCTCCTTTGACACTGATGGACAAAGAAAGTACCTGTCACTGGCATCCAGGAGAGGCGATAAACACCAGCGCAGCCTCTGAGATGTGGTCTCCAACCAGCGACACGGCATAAGCCCAGGGAAAGGCAGAGGGTACTGAGCTCAGCGTGCCCATCCCTCAGGCACAGAGCAGAGGTAGGCGCGGGGAGAAGGCAGCAAGTGATGGCTCTAAGCGTGCAGGACGAATTACAGTCCTCTCTCCAGCCCCGTTCTCCTTCCCTAACCTCCCAGCTCCCCTTCAGACCTATTTCAACCTATTTCCACACACACCCTCCACGCACACCGAGCGCATCGCAGGGAGCAGCCTCCTCTGTCTGCACCCTCAAGCACCCATGGGATGCAAGCTGAGCACCAACAACTCCAAGCCTTTAACAGCAGCTCCCAGTCATAGGGGGTCCCAGCATCCCCAAAAATCCTGACCAGTGTCAGCTGTCTGAGCGATGAAGCCCGAGCCAAATCCATCACGTGGAGGGGAAGGACAGCCAAGCACACCGCTGTCCAGGCTGCTAAAACCGCCGGTCCCCTGAGGTCGCAAAATCCAAGCCACTTCCACTGAGGAAGCGATAAGAGACAGCAGGGTGCTAAGCTGCCCACTTCAGCCCAGCGTAAAACTCAGAGCTTCTCCAAAGCTCGGCAAGAAAGGGAACAGCGCAGCTTGCCCCAAAAAGCAGCTGCTGGCCTCCTGAACAGAAACATTGCCATCTAGAGGGCCCTTGCTTTGTTTATGGAAAGGCTTAGGAAAAGTTGGGAGGAATTTCCATCCTCCCCAGGAAGCTGTGTGGAAGAAAAAAGCTGTTTGCAGGGACGGGGAACACGAGGTTTAGGAGTGCAGCGCGGGGCAGACTCCAAGAGATTTCAATCAACATTGTACAGAGAGCTTTAAGAGAAGTTGCAACTTGGGTCTTTCTTTTCTCCTTGGTCAGAGCTGAGGTAACTGTTCCTCCTGCTTTGGTGCGTTCCATGGCTTGCCTTGCCCTCAACAAGGCCATGAGAGTGGTCATGCAGGCTGTGAGAGCAACAAGCCAGCAAGCACACAGAGGATGCTCCCTCTCTAGCCATGAAGGGAGCTGAAATAAATCCAAGGAAGAGGGAGAGCACGGCAAGCTCTGACCTTTCCAACGACACATTAGCCAGGAGCCAAGTCCCTGCATTGCTCCTGCAGCTGAGATGGTGGCCCTAACAGCAAGGGCAAGGAGGGTATGAAGCCGGGGGTCAGCAAGGCAAGGACAGAGCACGGGGAGAGAGGATGTGCCAGGGAATTCAGCTGAGGTCAAAGGTATCATCCTCATCTGGGGAAAACTGAGGCTGGCCCATTGAAATCAGCAGCTGTAGGCTGGCTTGCACCAGCGAAGGACGGGAGCTAGAGCACGTAGGCTCCAAGCTAAAGAAACCTCTTGGCCCTACAGAGCAGCCTGCAAGCGAGATGGGAATTTCTGCAGGGTGGCCCTTCAGCATCTGGTCTCACCCTCCAAAAACCCCAACAAGAGCAAGGGGTGCGCTGCTACACAGGCACTGTCATGCCCAGAGAGTGGCCTAAACACCTTTAACTCTGTCCCACAGCAAGTAGACAGCTCGCTGTGATCTACCTGACCCACCACGCAGTGCTGGGACACATCCTGGTGCTGTCTCCACCTTTTCAAATTCATCTGGGAGTGCCCTTCTCGTGCACGGTCTGTAACTTCAAGTACATCCTCAAATCCAGACCAGTGCTTAGTTGAGAAGCTTTTGTCAGCAAAGATTAATTTCTGCAGTTTGCAGCTTTCTACCTGAGCTACCTCAGAGCTTGAGCTGTCTGGGGAGGAAGAGAAAAGATAATAAAATCCCCTGAATGTGGTGATCAGAAAGAAAGCCTGGTTGGGTGTCCTGCAGTCTTCTCACATTTTTAAACTGGTGAATCACTGGAAAGAAAAGAAAAGAAAAGAAAAACGCACACCCTGAGCCTCAGAAATCTCATCTGGGAAGGTGAGAGACTAGAAAAACGCATTTGAGTGTGGGTTTTGAAAAGAATCCGCTCTTCGGTCTTTAATTAGGGCTGGTCCAGGCCAGGCAGCCATTAAGGTGGTGGCGCAGGGAGCCGTGGTGAGAGCCCACTAATGGATGAGTAAGAAGACACCCCAAGATTAAAGCTACTGGCGCCTCCGAGGACTGATGGAGGGGAAGCTTCCTGGCAGCTTTTTCTTCCTCTCCTCCGCGGTCAGCAGGCCGGTGATGGATGGCTGAGTGCCAGCCCTCCTCTCCCGCAGCACATCATTCGATTTGCGGCAGACGCGGGGCTGGGAGGTCCCCGGCAGCGCTCGGTGAGCCAGGAGAGGTCACCGTCTCTTTGAATAATGTCCTCTTGGAGTGCCAAGAAGTGACATCAAGCTTTGCCCCTTGCCACCCCCTTGGCATCACAAGGACTCCAGTCAGAGTAGGGGTTACAGGAGGCGCGTTCCCTGCCATCTCTGGCTGCTCATGCATGATTTATACCTGCTGGGTCAGACGGACATTGCCGTGATGGCACATGCTGCCTCCCAGCAGCGGTGGCACAGCTTGCAGAGATGGGTGGGAAGACTGGTCTGCACCATGCCAGCTCAAGACCTTCTCCTTCCCCCCTCCACGGAGGAGAGCTAATCCCCCACACCCTGCCGGCGATGCTAGGCTTGCCTGGCACAGATTACTGTTTGCATGCAGGAGATGTTTTCATAGAATCATCAGGTTTGGAAAAGACCTCTAAGATCATCAAGTCCAACTGTAAAAAGGTTTGTAACAGTAGACTATGTCCTGGGATGCTGCTCTGCAAGGGACAACCTGAATCTCTTGAAAGATTCGCTGCTGAGATGCTAAGCCGACGTGAGAGCCAGCAACACCCCGGCACAACGGACAGAGCTGGGAGGCAGAGCACATAGAAGCCACTTGCATCCCGACATCCCTTTCCCAACCTTCCCTCCTCGCCCCAGCACAGGCTCGCAAGCCTGCTTGCTGCCCTCTGACCTCACTTTGACAGGCACAGCTGTTCCACGGAGCAGCAGAACAGACAAACAAGCAATGACACATGGCTCACAGAGCCAGAGGAACAGCCGAAACACAAGACCCAGCCACAAGGAGAGCGCAAAGGGAACCGGCACCGCAAACCAGGGCAGCTCTGCAGAGCAAGGGCCTCCGACCATCCCAGGCTGTAGCTGGGAAACTCCTCTTCTCCTGGCATTTGCAGTTTCAAGTCACTAAATGGTCTCACTTTAAAACAACCCTGAACATCTCATAACGTGAGAGGGTCTACGACTGTGTTTTCTCCTTCTTCGGCTCCAAATCCCACCTTCGCTGCTGCTCACCAGCCCAGACACGAACACGTGGAAGCAGCCGCCTACAAACATCACCGACCGCTCTGGAGAGAGTTAGTATTTATGGTGGCATCTTTGCCACCCTCTCTACGTGGCAGGACCCAGGGATAACGGAAAGGTTGAGGGCATCACAGCAAGGCACTTGGCCTGAAATGACAAACATCGTCCCACCCCTGGGTCACTCACTACACGATTTTCCATCACCGTGGCCAGCTGGGAGCCTTGGTAATTTCCAGCATTCAGACAGGGCTGGTGCTGCTCTCCCAGCCACCAACTGTATATTAAAAAAACAAAACCACCGACAGGGAAGCACCGGAGGGGTGGAAAGGGGGAAGATGTTCATTTGTCCTTGGCAGAAGAGCAGCGTAGCACCAGCAAACGCTCGGCTTTGAGGGCAGAGGAAAGCACTGGCAGCTACAAATTACTAATCAATGTCGGGTAACAACAACAGCAGCTAATAATGAAGGGCTGATCAGCTTACTGTGGCAGTAATTACTCCTGACACCAGCCCTCAGAAGGAGCATCCAGGCTTAGCGCGCTGTCTACCATGATGATAACCCAAGATAACTAGAGAAATTTTGTGCTGGAGGAAAGGAGGGGGGAGAGAAAAACCCCTCAGCAATTAGCAAGACTTGTGGTGCTAATTGCACTGCGAACGGTGTGCAGGCTTTGTCAGAGCTAACTTGAGCCTTCCCCGCGATGCCAGGGAGGGGTGCGAAGCGCCAGCACACCTTTCACAAAGCGGCAGTGACAAACAGCTTTGGCACCTGGTTGTTTTCGAGAACAACACAACTTGGTGCTGCCAACACCAAACTCAGCACCATCCCTTTGCCATCACGATTGCCAGCAGAAAAGCTTCTCACCCCCACAGCGTAGAAACCATTGGGCTTCTCTTCACATCTCTGGGTGGTACTGAGCTCACCTGAGCTGGGTGCAGGACCAGCTGAGGCTGAGAGGCTTTTAGGACAAAACCCAGTCAGTGTAAAATTAATCTTAATTTACCAATGTGTTTGAGAGTTGTATGTTCAAAAGACACTGCTTTCACCCCCAGCCACTCAGGATGCCGAGGCAAGGATGCTCTGCCGTGCTGCATCAACCCACATCTAAAGATCCCCAGCACTTCCAGCACAACTACTGGTCCTCCCTGCTGAAGAAAAGTTTCCCACAGCATCTGTTCACCAGCAGAGAAAGAACTATTGCACCCAGCAGGGGTAGCAGCGTGAACGTGTGAACACGCGTGCGCTTCCCCTGTGCACTTCTTCCTGCGAGAACAGGTGAGAAAAAGACCTCACAGCCCCAAAGGCTTGTGATCGCACGTGCCTCCTCACTCACTTCTCTCCAAAGCAGGTGTAATTAAGTGTATCTTTTCCTCGCACCCTTCATTCGGGACACTGCCAAATCGCTCTCTCAGCAACGGTGCTTTATAAACGTGAGCGTCGCAGGAGGGCGGCTGCTTCGGGGCGCAGGTCACTGCGGAAGCTGGCACACGGCATCGTACGTCCTGCAGGTCCGGAGATGAATGAGAGGTTGCAGTATTTCTCCACGCAGATCAATGCCGTTACAGCAGCAGCAAGAGCACACTGGCCCTGGATCAGATCCCATCCTTCCAGGCTCTTCCCTCTCCTCCAAGGCTGCCAGGCTTTGGCACGTTACAGGGAATGGGGGCTCTTTGCAAAGAGCCCTCCAAACCACCGGGGATATGAACCAGACCTTTCGCCAGCCTGGCAGGATCCAGTGATCTGAGAGACATTGGAGGTGCCTGCAAAACTTCCCAGCACATCCTGAACGCACGTCCTTACCCCTCATCCTGCCCACAAGGGTGCCCTGCGCCAACCCAACCACCCCAGCCCTCTGGCAATGCTGCGACACAGCCCACAATCCTATTACAGGGCAGCATCAGGGGGATGCGGCTACCAGCCCTTGCACAAACAAAACCCTGTTACAACAGAGATCCCGATCCCAGCCTTTATTTACAGAAATTATTATTACAAGGGACCCTGAGGGAAATCACAGTTCTGGGCTTTATATGCTGAATTCATCATTGCTGGGGAAGAAGCCTTGTAACGCTTTGAGACACACTGAGATGCAAAGTACCTCCGAGTTATGTGTCATGGAGTAGGGAGGAGAAGGGAAGAAAACCAAACACAGACTACGCCGTCACGGGAGGAGAGAAGGGGAACGGCACGCGTATTTCTTTTGTCCAGCCCAAGGCAATTTCCATCTGCAAGGTGCACTAAATCCTTTGTACCACTCGATTAAATTATGGCTGACCTAAGCACAAATTGTTGTTCTGCCAAAGACAAAAAAAAAAAGCAGTCCAGCCTCAGCATCCTCCGCAGGGGGAAGGGTAAAAGCCCTGTACCAGCACGTGGGCAGCCCAGGGAGGGCTGGGAAGGGAAGGATGAGGAGGGAGATGCTGCAGGTTCAGGGCTGCTACCGTATGTGATAGCGCAAGCAGCGCCAGAACCGACACGGAATGCTGGGCTGAAGCATCTGCTTTGGGGTGAGAGAATACACATAAGGGAGGGGAGCAAAGTCCAGTTGCATCCTCTTGAGATGCCACATGTGGACGTGCAGGGAAAGTCGAGATGCTGAGCACCCTGGGGCATTCTCCTGCCCACAACTCACGCGTAGCCCAGCAACACTAAAGCACCACCACAGCCCAGTGGTCAGAGAGGTCCCCTGTGCACATCTTGACTGGTTGACACGAGCATTTTGATGTCCAATAGGGAAGAGACAAGAGGTCAACTTGGGGCAGATCAACCTGTCAGCTGCAAGCAAGGAGGAGAAGGACGACGAGGAGGCATTTGATCTTCTGTGAATCTAGGAGTGGTCGCTACAATTGGTCAGTGCAAAGCAAGAGACACATCAGAGAAGCAGAGATGGTCTGCACAGTGAGGTCCCATGACACTGCAGCGCGGGTACTGTAGCACCATCAGGTCTATAAATTAAAGAGCTGGCACCAGACTGACTGTAAGGACCGCACTAGACACCAGCAGAGTGACGTAGATCTGCTACAGAGAGATCTTCTCCAGTAGAAATGTCTCCCTCACCCTGCAGATGCTTGGAATAAACAACCCATCACCTCTTTGCTGGTATAGAGTGAGAGATTTTGACCTCAGTGCCATAGTTACACACGCCAAGGATGCTCTGACCTGCACACGTTTTCAAAAGATGCATCTTAAGGTGTTCCCATTCACCGGGAAATCTGGCACTCCACTTGAAAGCATCTCCTCACGGTGAAGGGCCCGGGGAGGTGTCCAGCACGTCACAGCATCAAAGGAAAGCAAATTCTGACAGATCACAGGAAGGTCCCACCAGCTGACACCAACGGGTGACCACGAAAGCTCTCCAGGAGAGAACCAGGAGAAATGGTGTTGCTCAGGGACAGCCCAGGCATGAGTGGTGCCTCACAGAAGGGCCATCAACACAGAGTGCAATCTCAAACGCTGAACCAGACTTCCAGAAATTGAGGCTGGAACCAAACTTTTCCTCCTTTGTGTCCTCAGATAACTCTTATCTCCTACTCACGTCTCCACCAAGAAGGGCGTCCATGGACTTCCCCACCTCTACGGCCAACGCAGCAGCCCTGATGATGCAGAGTAACGGGGGTGCTGGCCCCTGCAAAGCTGTTCACCAGCTTTTCAAGGTGAATCTGATGATGCAACTGCTTTTTCTTACTGTTAAGAACATGCTTCACTCCAGCTTTTCGTCTCAAGCTGCACGCAGCACCAAGGGCAGCTTGCCAAAAGCAAAAATCACATGCAGGACGAAAAGCATCACCCCTGGGAAATCTGCATCCGAGGAAGGCTGGAAACCTCCCCTCCAAAACTGACAGAAGAACAAGGTTATTTGAATCCCTCCCCTGCTGAGATGGTCTCTTTCAATTTGTTCCGTGGGCGCATTTCATGTCTCACCTGCAGAGTTTCCAGAAGAAGGAGGAACCATGGAGAAGTTTAAGCACAGCAGAAAGCCAAACGTGGATCGTGGCTCTTGGGTTTTACCGCTTTTCCCCCACTGAGGCACCCGAGGCGTGAGATTTGAGGGACTGGCAGCATTGTTAGTGTCAGAGCCACAAGACAGCAGCCCTAAGCTGGAAGCAACAGAGCCCTCTTCATGAACCTGTCCTGCTTATTCTCTTTTCAGAGCACAATTGGAGGCTAAACTCGCACTCCAATAACCGCGCTGAGGATGAGTCACCCTCGCCGCTGTCAGCTGGAATGAGAGAGATGAAATTGCATCTCTTATCAGCAACGAGCCAGCAGGGAGGTGGCTGCAGGACCCACGAGAGGGGGTGAGGTTTGCATTTTAGGAAATGGGGCCCAAAACAGGCACCTTCTCAAAAGCCCCAACCTTTTGCCCCATTCGTATGCAAACTCAGCATTGCTTCAAAAGCTAAAATCAAGTTAAGCATCTGCTTGCAGAGACAGCAACTGCCTCTTGCACCTGCCTACCCAGGAGAAAGCTTTGGAGGGGCTCAATGATAATTTTAGCACCAAATCATGGCAAGTTCTTAATGTTTTCAAGCTGGGAGTCCCACAGGGTCGATGGAGGTGGACGCGCAGATCATAACGGCTCTGACTAATCACACCCAGCCCTTGGCTGTCTGCCTGGTTAAAGACCTGGATTGCTCCAATGGGAAGCTGACCCTGATTTAAAGTCAAGCTCATATTTTACAGCTTCACATCGCAGCTGCTAGGCTTTACCTCACATACTTGCTTTTTGACATAGCCATTTCCCATCCCTCTTTCGACCTGCTGCCAAGAAGCAGGACCATTGGCAGGGTCTCACAACTGACAGGTCTAAGAAAGCAACTTCCAGCCAGCGAACCCGTCTGACACATTAAACAGCTGAGCAACTAAAACCACTGGTTAAAATTACTTGCAGCAGAACACCAGTCCTTTGGGCAGGTCTCCCTAAGCCAGCCCACGTTATTTATTAACACTAATATCACAGTATCATAAGGTTGGAAAAGACCTTTGAGATCATCGAGTCCAACCTAAATACCTAATAATATTAATACCTTTCCACTCGCACACTTTGCCCTCAGGGTGGAAGAGCAGGAAGCCCATTGCAGAGAAGAAGCCACTCAACGTATGGGAGAAGATATTTCAAGAGCACCTCCCCAGCTCCAAAAGCAGCCCTCGATGTAGCCCTTGCCTGGCAAGACAGGTGTCCACGCTGCGTGGCGTGTTTAACGTGGAAAAGTCATGACTCACCAGCATCTTCCTTCTGTAATTTGTAACGTAACAAGCTGTGTAATGGCCAGCTCAGGCTCAGCGATTCACGATGCAGTGGGTACACGAGAGCTCACCTCTTACCCAAATATATATAATTTTGGCTGACAGCTATAATGGACATTAGAGCCCCGCTCTCCATGTGAGATTCAACCAGAGATCAACTCCGTGGGATCAGCTGTCTGACTGGAATATAAAGGCAGCTGCTGGCATCAAGATTGGTGCTTCAGGGACCGAGAGCTGAACAAGGCAGCTGCCTTCCCAAATAGCAAAGTAAAGCAGATAAGGGAGCTGTAGGCTTATCTGATGATTTAATCAATACAATAATTATATTAATTCAATCGTTTGATACAAAGCCACTTCCTTTCTGTTTGATTTAACTGCGCTTCAGAATTTTCATGGCTTAGTTGATCAAATACATAAAATTGAAAATTTATGCTAATTAATTGACCAGATGTATTTTCCTTAACTGTGAATTGCAAGAGGCCCAGAGGCAGCGAGTGCACTCACCCAGTGACCGTGTAACAGCAGTCTACAGACTCGCATCTACAGCCATCACGTGCAACGCTTTAACGGTGCCAGAATCCATCTCAAAGGCTGGACAACCGTACCATTAAGGAACCTGGCAGAGAACAGAGATGTCAGTGCATCCACATCCTCTAAGCGTGTGCATCCACGTTCAATACAGAAGGGTTCGACCACTTCTGGCAATGGAGAAAAGAAGGAGTAGCGTTGGGTATGTAGTTGTTTTCTATTTACAGGGAACAGGAGTGAAGCATCTTCCTTCAGGGGGGTGGAAGAGTCTAGGGGAGAAATTTTCAGCCTTGCATCCTAAGGAAATGCCAGGTAGAGAAGCCAGTCAGCACCACCACCCTGCCCAAAGGCACTGTTACACGGTGAGCCCCGTCCCTAGTATTAATGCCCCAGACAACAACTGTAAGAGGCTGAAAAGCTGCAGTAGGAACCCCTACCTTGTCAGACTGCAGGGAAGCCCTGCCCGAGGCAGGGAGCAGGTATCGATCGGTAGCCTCCTCGCACACGTACTCCTCATGTTGCTGGGCAGCCACCTTTGGAGAAGAGCATCCTCCTGAGCTGGGGAGACTGGTGCTGTCGGCAGCAATCCTCAGTTGTTTTGCCTTTCCCCAGGAAGGACAAAACCCACGCAGCCCTGCTTGCAACTATAGCCATACAGTAATTCCCAGGGTTACCACCACCTGCTTTCAGGCTAATTCTCTCTTTTTCCTCCCCCTTTCTCCACCTGAAAATTAGCCAACTCCTGACACAGCCAGAAGAGAAGGAGTAAAGGTGATCACAGGTCAGCCTGCTTTAAACAAACCCAGGGTCTTCTTGCCAGGTTCCTCTCCAGGTAACAGCATCCCTCCAGCAAAAAAAGAAAAGCCTCTAAATTAAAAAGACCTGGACAGCAATCCACCAGCTCCCACTCCTACCCTGATCAATGAAGCTTGCTAATTAAAAGCAGCTGACCTGAGCAAGGAATGGCTTGGAGGAGATTAGCCCAGGGGAGACAAGATTTAAGAATTAAATTACTTGACTGGTCTGTTTTATTTTATTTTATGACCTTGTGTTTTCCTCCTCCCATGTGCAGGTAAGTGGTGGCTTTGAGGACTCAGTCCCAATTTGTAAGCGCAAAGGAGCAGAGAACACAGTCCTGTTGCTTAATTCACTGTCAAACACCACCACCTGACTGCTTGGGGCTGTCAGAGCTGACGGCCAGGTGACAACTGAAAAACAGCCAGGTGGCACCTAATTTCTCCAGTTTGATTAACTAGTCCTTCGCACTCTGCCACATCAACCGCACTACGAACAAACACGCCAGCAATGCCTCACACGCTCACTCTGACTCCCCAGCCAGGGTCTCACTGATGTATTTATCTCTGCTTGTAACCCCTGGGAAATTTATGCCCAGCAATCCAAGGGAGATAACCTCCCCCCAAAAGCAATAGTGCTCAGGTCACACCCCCATCATCTGGCCTGATCGGCAACTCATCGGTTTGAGTTTCCCACCACACCGGGCTATAAAGCAGACAGGAGGTTCTGTGCCAAGCTGGCACATAGCAAACACATCGGGTGTCACGTCTGGGGTCTGGCAGGATGCACTGGAAGAACAAGCAAGCAGAGGGCTGGGCTCGCTGGAGAGCTCTCGTGTCTCTAGCGAGGTGCGTGTTGGTCTGTCCTCCCAAGGGACAGGCGAGAGGACAGGTGTTAATGGCCTCAAGTTGTGCCAAGGGAGGTTCAGATTAGACATCAGGAAAAATTTCTTCACGGAGAGGTTGGTCAGGCACTGGCACAGCTGCCCAGGGGGGTGGTGGAGTCCCCATCCCTAGGGATATTCAAAAGGTAGATGAGAAGCACTTAGGGATATGGCTTAGTAGTGGACAGGGATGGTTGGACTCAGTGATCTCAAAGGTCTTTTCCACCCAAGTGATTCTATAATTCTATACTTTTCAGAGTTGCTTTGCCCTGCTCGTGTCAGTGGGAACCACAGGAGCTCAGCACCTCTAGAAACCCTGTTGATAGGAAGCAAAGGAGAGGAATGTAACACCTCCTCGCTTCAGGAGAATCGTCTGGAAACATGGTTTTTTCCTCTAAAATAGCAGAAATTCCAGTGCAAACATGAAATACATTCTCCTTCTAACACCACTGTTTGAGTGCCTTCACCACGAAGTAGCTTTAAGGGGATTTGTACAGAAAGAAAGACTATTCTTGGGAGAACAGAGCAGCTTCCTAACAAAACACTTGGGATTTTGTGTATGATCCACACACAGTCTTGGCATTCTTTTTCTTTTAAAAATCACTGTCTTGGAGCTGAGGGGGATGAGACCGAGAACAGGAGGCAGGGCAATCCGGTTTGTATAACTTATTCATCCTCTGTGCTTTTTTCTCCTGCATCCCTTTTCTCTTCCTCGTTCAGGTGCTGCAGACCCAACCTGACTGGCTGGGGAGACCTCGCATTCCCGGGCCACTGGAGGTCGACACATCTCAAGTTGCTTTTGCTGGGTGGCAAAGGAGGCTGCAGGCTGTGCAGGCAGCTGGGAGCAGGGAGCCCCAGGTGGTTGCACACCTCATCTCCCAGACTTGTTTCCGCCCTTCAGAGATTCCTTTTCTGGCCACCACGCCTTCTTCTTGCTTCTCATGGAGAACAGCTCCTGCAGAAAAGGCCACGCGTCTGACGGAAAAGCTTTGCCCACACACAAGGAAAGGGAATGGCCCGCTAAAATACTCATCCCAGACAAAGCATACACCTGGAAAAGAGCCACCATAGACCTGGCCACTCCTTGCACCGGCCCCTCAGCAGGGTACAAGCTCTCTATTGCGTCCCCGCTTCAGCGGCTCCTCTGGAGGTTGGAAGATAGGGCCCTCTACCTGATCCAAAGGCTTTCTGTGTCCAGCAAGACCTGCAGGGAGAATTAAATGGTGCGGCAGACCAAGGCAGCTGCCAGCTGAGGCAGCACAGCCAGCTGCAGGCACATGTCCCCAACCCCTCATGGCATTCGTGGTCACCAGGCACAGGCACATTCCAAGAGCTGGCAAAGGGGGCTGCTTTGGTCCTTGGCGTGCTGCCGCAGCAAGCCAACTCTCTTCCAGCTTCCACCTGCTCAGGGGACTCCAGCCAAGAGCCAGTAGAGCGCAGTGACCAGCTTCTTCCTCTGTGGCTGAAGAGATTGCTTCAGGATGAACTGCCTTGGGGATCTCTAGTGACAAAGCGAGTGGTTGGCGATGCATCTGGTCCCGTCCCTGGAGGTGTTTAAGGAGAGATTGGATGAGGCTCTTAGTGCCATGGTGTAGTTGATGAGTAGAAGTAGGTGTAGGTTGGGTCATAGGTTGGACTCGATGATCTCAAAGGTCTTTTCCAACCTCATGATACTGTGATACTGTGTGTGTGATATTGTTCTCTCTCACTTCAGTTCTAGCAAGGCTGCAGGGCCCAAAGAGTCCCCCCACACCCCCGGCCTTTGATATCAGATCTTCAGAGTCATCTCGGCTTTCGCTGTCCATGGTTTTGCTCTCTTCTTTTCACCTTCATGCAGCCTGCAACATCTTGCCTACCATTTGCCAACCAGCTTAGCCTGGACATGCCTGATACCGGATCATCAGAGCAAGGCACTTTCTCTTCTTTCCATTCCATTTCTATTGTACTTGCAATTCCCAAACTAAAATAAAGCTCTATTGCTTCCTCCAGTCGCCTTGAACTGATGGTAGGGTGTGGAAGAAGTGACTGCATAGCACCCAGCAAGAGGAGCTGGGTGTGAATTAGGACCCTAAAGCACTACCACCAGGAAAAAAACCCAAACCAATACCTCCTGGCCAGCCAAAGTAAAAATAACTGAGCACCTGAAATCCAAGCATAGCCAAGCTTCATCACCGCAAGTCAGTAATTCCCTCTTCAGTATCCCTCTTGAACAAAGTGACTCATAAGCACGTAGCAATGGCCAAGGAATCAAACACACACCACAACACCAGACATAGCTCTCAGAGGCACCTACGAAGGCCACACAGCTTCTAGGGCTCACCAAGCCTACGGGGACATTGTGGCTCATGCACTGTTTAAGCTGCATAAACAAAGCTGTTATAATACACTGTTACTCAGCCCTGATTCCCCAGCCACTCTCCCCGAAGTAACCCCATCCTTTTTATTATCAAGAGGGAGACAATTGCAAACCCAACCACTTTTCCTTCTGAAGGGAAGAAATCTCATCACAGATGCAGCAAAACACCCTCATCTGACTTGTGAAGGAAGAGATTTCTTTAAAGAAAGCTCCTCTCCGCAGCGACACCTCCCTCCTGCCCAAAGGCGAGAGAGGTACAGGAAGGCGTGAAGAGAAGCAGTGCTGGGTAGTCCACGAGAGGAGGGTGCTGAGATACAGTCCCTTTCCAGCTACCTGGCTGAAATTCAAATGCTGGATTAGTGTCCCTGGCACACTGTTAACAGGAGGCAAAGGGGAGAAATGTAATGCTTCCTTCCGGCCTTTCAGATCTACAAACCTCTCCTGGGTAGCAGACAGTCTGGTTCATCAAAGGGAGATGAGAATCAAAAATGAGACCCATTTGTCATATAAAATTCCCTGGTTTGAGGAACCACGCTGAATTTGTATCAGGCAGAGGTGCTGTACTAACACAGTAGCAGCTGTGAACTCCAATCAGGTAAAGGTCAGGGCTGCTTGACACCCATCACAGTCATGGACCTCTCAGAACACCTAAAAAGAGTGAAGGACGAACACTTCCCTTGGCAAGCTCGCTCCCGTCCCGCTGGATGCGACGGGCTTTGAAGGCTGGAAACTCAGCAGGGTTGGCTGCAGTGAAACAGGGCAGAAATGGAGATATGGAAGAAGAAAACAGTTAATCTTCAAAACCAAAGTGTTTTCATTCATCTTCTCTTTGGTCACCAAGGTAGCTCCAGCTGTGACTTGTGATGTGGGACTGAAAGGAGAATGCTAGCTGGAGCTCTTGGGAATTGAAGTCACTTTACGCCTGCCTCCTCTTTGCGCTGAGTTACAGCTCACATAAAAATGAGGGTGGCAAGCCCTGAAGGTGCCCTTTAGCCACATAAAGGGAAAAATGCTGCAAAACACAGACCCTGATAAAACATCATCCACATGAGGACACATTCAGCATCCCTTGGGGCACGTGACAGCTGTGCAGACCATCATCTGAACAGCTACAGGCTGGTTTGGGGCACTGGCTTCTGCCCAGCTCCGTTCACTGGGTAAGAACACGAGCAAGCAACGGCAATGTGTTGCACTCAGATTTGGATATGTCCTATTTCCCTCATCAAATCTCTGCAAAAGCAGCAGTTTTCCACCCCCTGCCTTGGACATCCACAAGAATCAGCAGCTGGAAGCCACTTGCCACCACCAGTCCCAGCAGCCAAGGACCCACCATCTGCGTTGCCGCCTGCCTTTTGTACTGTTACGTTTTCGCCCTGATTGCACGCCTCGGGCGGGCGACACTTGCTTTGTGCAGGGCTTGGAGGAAGGAAGTTTTACAGCTTGGCTGCTGCCAACGCACAGATGTTACAGGCTGGGTCACGGCAAGGTGCTAAAGGCCTTCAGAAATGCTGTAAAGCATTAATCGCGTTCCCGCATCTGTTCTTTAACCCTCGCACACGTCTCCTTTCTTCCAGGGGCCGCCAGAATGACAACTGTGAACGGGAAATCAAAGCAGGAGGCTTTGAAAGGAAGCAAAGCAGAGACTTTAAAGGTTAAAAGAAACAGAACTCTACAAACATAGGGTTGGGGTTTTTTAAGCTGCCTGTCCCTGCCGTTCGCTTGAATGCCTCCTCTTCTCCCACTTGGTGCAGCACTGAACTCCAACAGCACCCAAAGAGTGACGGGAGAGGTCACTCAAATCCTGACGTATCATGGAGCACATCTCAGCCAGGAGCTTCATCCATAGGCTTGGAAGTGCTTTTTCTCACAAGGTTGGAGGGAATGGTTTGTGAGGTGGGGTTAACCAACCCTCTCACCTGGGCAGATCCAGAGATGAGATAGGAAAGGGGTTTCCCTGGCTAGAGACGCCCCATTATGCCCCAGCTGGGCCAGAGCTGTACTGAACCGGAGAGGAAACCTCTCAGACACAACACTGAGCAAACCAATCTGCTGAACCCAAGTTCAGAGCTTTTCCCATCCCTGCTCACGACGCCAGGGAACACCAAGCATCAAAACAGCGTTGAAGCAGGCTTACCTGGAACAGTGCTAGGAGACATAGGGACCCACCACCTTCCTGACCCCGCCTGAGGTGATTCAGCACCCTGGGCAGGCAGCGCGCCTCCCGGGGTCCCTGCAGAGGCAATCTCAACAGGATCTACGCACACTTTGCTGGACAACGGGGGCATCGAAAGACCTGAAGCTACAGCCGAGAAAGCAGGTCCGTCCCTACGGCACGATGCCATTCAGAGCTGCCACTGTGGGAAAGCAGAACTGCTTTGTTAAGGAGGTCTGCATCCAGATTTTGGAGCCCTGCTGGACGTCAGGATTAACAAGTGCCCACACAACACCAGCAGCTGTTCCCGTGCCAAAGCCGCAGCCTACCTGGGGAGGCATCTCCATGCCCTGCAAGCCAGGGCTTCCCGCAGGGAAAGTCTGCCCATCATAATCTACACACCAGCTGCAAATCAAAGCCCCAGCTCTACACAAGCAGCCACTAACATATCTGCACAGGCTGGGCTGCAGCTGTGCCACAGGACCAGCAGTGGTCTGATAACACCCACCAGGCTCCTGAACGGCTTCTCACGCCCCCATTCCCCACGCTTTAAGCTGCAGGCAAACAGAACATAGCTCCTTTTAAGACTCGCAGATGTTGTGTTTCTGAATCATCTGGCCACGCAGCTTACGCTGTCGAGAGGAAACAAGATTGTCTCTGGAATCCTTTGTGCTGCAGCTCTCCGTGCACAATAAGCTCCCGCGCCGTCGCGGGCTAAATAACTTTTTATGCTAGAAATTAAATGGAGGGGAGGCGGAAATACAGGCACAACCAGAGCAAACAAACAAGCAGACAGTGAGGTGATGGAAAAGCAGGCAGAAAAGGCTGCGCTGTTGTGCCTGGACACACAGCCCAAACAACAGCATCTCCCAGCAGCTTCCACATTTGAAAAGGCAGAAAGCAATAAAGACTAGGTTTTGCCTGACATCTCCAGGACGCGCCTTCAGTCGGGGATCGTTAGGACGCAGCGTGCTGGCCAGGACTTGAACTTCTTCATAATGGCCCCAGACAGCTCCCAGTAACCTCAACAGCTGCTGGCACAAACATTGGCTCCATTGCAGCCTTAGGAGCTGTGATAACTAAAAAAAGACCCAATTATAGGCCTTGAAAGAGGATCCACAACAGCATTGAGCACTCTGAGCCCCAGGGCCATGGACGCCCGATCGAGCTCAGCGGACAGCCAGAGGTGAAGGAGCTTTATCCAGGCAGCCCAGGACCTTTAAATTAGAAGGGAGACAATTTAGATTGGACATTAGGAAGAAATTCTTCATGATGAGGATAGTGAAACACTGGCCCAGGTTGCCCAGGGAAGCTGTGGCTGCCCCATCCCTGGAGGTGTTCAAGGCCAGGTTGGATGGGGCTTGGAGCCCCCTGATCCAGTGGGAGGTGTCCCTGCCCATGGCAGGGGGTGGAACTGGGTGGGCTTTAAGGTCCCTTCCAACCCAACCCGTGCTGTGATTCTATGATTCTCTGACCCTAATTCCAGGATCCAGAGAGGAGGCGAGCCCACCCACCCCAAAGCACAGGGTGATAGCTTCCCTCCCCTGCAGGGACACCCCGTGGGGTGCCATGGGGGGATGCCTCTCCCTGGGCACGCAGCCATTTCAAGCAGGAACCAGGGCTCAGCAGTGTCACCCCAACTCAAGCTCGCAGCACTCCCCCAGTCCTTATGGGCCAGGCTTGGGCTTGCCTTCCTTGGCCAGCTGTCCCAGGGTGGCCTGACAGCAAATTCCCACCAGAAGAGACCAAGATGAGATTAAAGGCTTTGTGGGAGCCTTGTCTGTGTTAGACATTTCTAGAAACCCCCATTATGCTTAAAAATCATGCAAGGAGATGATGTTTTTATCTACTTAATAGAGCTCTTCCAACCACATGCAACCACGTGGTCTGGGCTGGCTATTTTAAAACATTCAGCTGAGACTTTTGTTTCCAACAGAACAATTTCACACCCCGCTCCCGCAGAGTCCTTTCACCTCCAGATATCAAAGCAGTTCAGGAAGGCTATGATGATGTTACAAACCTGGCAGGGGAAATACAGCAACATAACTGACATCACCTGCGATCCCAGAGGAGCAGAAACTCCTACCTGCATAAAACAGCCCCCAGCAGGGCTTCTCCTCTCCCAGACAGCAGCTTTTCTCTTTCTCCTTCTTCATCCAGGACTCTTATTTTATTTTATTTTTTTTATGTCCTGACTCCAAGTTCAAGTTACTTAAATTTCACAGAAGGGCTGACATCTCCTAATGAAGATGATCCCATCGGTGTTATTGTCTGGCTGCCAGCTCCTTGGGAAGCAGGCGAGGCACGAGGGCGGTTGCCGTTTTTAACCGGAGGCCGCGTCTCACTCGCGCATTAGGGGAGTTAATGAGCACTGTGTAGTGGGAGGGAGGGCTGGGAGAAAGCAAACAGAGAAAGCTTTATTTTTATATTTCATTATTTTTATAAGAAAAATAAGCCAGAAATCTTGAGAGAGGCACAAAGGGGATTTTTTTTGATTTATTTTTTTTTTTTTAATGGAATTGCAGCTGGAAGAGCCTGCCAGGACATTCTGCACCCAGGGGTGAATAGAAGGGAGGTACCTGGGTCTCTGGGCAGGACACCACCTTGTCTTCTAGGTCTCAAGAAGGTCTGGAAGGGAGACTTTCCTCACAGACTACAGCAGTGGGTCCTGGTAGGGATGCAGCTGCAATCACGGTCAGACAGGGAAAGGTTTGGTGGTCTGTGACAGGATCAGATGTGATCCTGACATTCTCCCCACTTCATCTTCTGGAAATAGAGACCTGCACCAGTTTGCAGGATATCAGGAAAAGACCACACTGTCCATCCCTGCTGAAACGGACGCCAAGATATTCATGTACGCACGCTCTACAACCTTAGAGGAGAAGCCTCTGTGGTTCATCTAGTTCACCAACCCTGTCCCAGATACAGGGTGGGTCTGCATGACGGACCCTCTCTTGGGGGTTACAGTGCCTGGGCTGCCCCAAGGAGTCCAGGCATCCTGGGAGCTCCCCCCACCAGCTCTGAGGAGGGCTCAGGCCACTCAGTGGGTTCTCAGCACCAGGCAGGTGGAAGCCGAACACAGTCTCTCTAGAAAAGATGGGCTGGGTCAGCCAGCCTCATGTTATTCCCCTTAAAGTGGCAGGGAAAAGGTTAAAAGAGAAGATTTATGGGCATATATCTCTGCCAGAACCACCAGGTGATCATGTGTACACATTTCTCAGCACTAAGACCTAATTTTCCACCATTTCCCTTGATTTGCTGTTCCTTTTCTCCCATTTCCTTGATTTAGGGCCCAATTATTTCTTGTTCTTTTGCCAGTGAAACAAAATATTTCATAAGCACTCCTGCCGCCTCTCCCCACTCCCTCCCTCCTTTGGATGCTGGTTTCAATGCCTGACTCATGCCTCATGTTCTGCAAAATTTAGAGTATTTTAGTGAACACCTAACAATGATTTTACCATTTTTCACAGTGATGCAAATGGGATTTGGCACCAACGAGCTCGCTGCTGGAATTTAAGTGAGTCTGTGGCCCCCGCAGCTCTGTCACGTCTTTGCAAAGCAGTCCCTGGGGATCGTCACCTGGGCAGGATTGCCTTCTGATGAGACCGTGTCCTTCACTGGCGACAAGCCACCGAGCCCTGGGCTGGTGGTGGCACCGTGCTGGGGCAGGGAGAAGGGCAGACAAGTCAGCTCCATAGCTCGTCTGGTTCCTGAAGAACACAGATGTGTAAGCGATGCCCTGCTCCGTCAGCGACAGCAGGACTGTGCTGACACAAGGCAACTCCTTGGCTGGACCACATCACCCCTCAAGGGGCTGTGTGCTCGTGGAAGAGCTGAGGAGCACCATCCCTACACAAACACATCTAGGGTCTGGTCCTTCTCCTTAATGACATAGGCAACAAATTCTGCCCTGATTAGAAAGAAATGTAAAGAGTAAGAAAAAAAGAAAGGACAACACCTCTCGTGAGCCTCCAGTCTGAATGTCCAAGCAGAATCATAGAATCATAGAATCAGAAGGTTGGAAGAGACCTCTGAGATGGAGTCCAACTGTTCCTGTCTCCCCACTAAACCCTGTCCCTAAGGAACTCATCCACCCGTCTGTTAAACCCCTCCAGGGATGGCGACTTCACCACCTCATTGGACAGCCTGTTCCAATGTGACCAAAACCAAATCTTTCTGACGGTTCACCACAGCTGGACACCTGGGACCCACTCCAGAAGTGCAGCAGGACTTTGGTCAGCACGCTGAGCTCCAACAGACCCAGGCAAACAGTTTTCTCTCCCTATGGAGAAATCCATCCTGCTCCCTCCCCCCTGCCCGATCACAGCACACAGCATTTCAATAGCATCCTCCTACTGGTTCCCATAATCACATCCAAACCTGTCACAATACCACACAACCGCAAAAAAGACAGTTCAAGGTGCTATTTCAATACTGCTAACCTTTTCCAGGGGGATGCATGCATAAAGCTAGGTGAGGAAGATTAGGGGTCCAACGGCACAGCTCAAAGCCGAGGTTCCCTCAGCTGTGGGCAGGGAGAAAAAGCTAAAGTTTGCTCTGAACCAAATGGAGAAAGGAGTCAAAATTGTGTCCTCTGTTCTGAACTCACGTCTTGGACACCAGTGACCTCTAACTTCCATGACCATCAACTGCTTCCCTCTACCTGCACAACACATTTCCCTTAGCTATTTATTTTTTTACCTCTAAAAAAGAAGACAACTCCCTGGATATGAAGCCTTTACACCCAAGCACCACCCTGAAAACTTCAGACCCTTGGACGCTGCAGCAAAATGGGGCTGTGCTCACCAGCCGGCGTTGCTCTCCAGAAGAGCAGAACTGCTGCTCGCGTCGGCAAGCTCCCTGTTCCTGTATCACCTCACCTGTCGTAACAGCGGACGTGAAACTCCAGCTCTCTGGTGAGCGCCGCAGCTGTACCTGGGTTATAAACAGAGGGCAGCCGAGCCAGCTCAGCTGGGGCTGGTGAACTCCACAGCTTTTCCTAAAGCCAGTGCCTCTTCTCTGCACACATGTCCAGTGAAGGGCATTCCAGTGGCTGACGGTAACAAGGAGGAGGGACCTTAAGCATCTGGAAAAGAGGATCAGGAGGAAGGGATATGGAGAGGTACTCTTCTGGTTATTTCAAGCTATATCCACTCTCTTCACCCAAGCAGATGTCTGGCAATGTGTCCCATCCTGACTCCATGCTCAGCCATCACTGATGGGCTCAAGCAGGCAAGAGAGCTGGGCACAAGCTGGGAGATGCAGAGCCCTGTCAGAAACCAGGCCCTAAAGCATTGCAATTAGAAGCCCTGTGAAGGTTCAAGCAATATTTACACACCTCAAAGCGGGCAGCAGGATCTGGCTTTCACACTCACCCTAGCTGTGGTAGGCTGTTCCCACGTTTCACACAGCCTGGAGGACAGGTTGAGCAGGGGGACACTATTTAGCCACACTAGGCTTGGCTGTTCTGTTATGGGTTGGGCAGCTTCACTCCAAAAGCTCTGCAAATAATTGACCACCAGATGCCACCAGAGTGGGATGGCTTTGGTAACACGAAAAAGGACTGAGGCTGGTCAGAGGGGCTCTTTGTCTGAACTTCAGAACTCTTTATCTTGACTTAAGGAGTTAGAAAGGGCAAATAAGAAGGGAAAAACAAATTAGGAGGAAACCTGAGAAAGGCTCTGCAGATTGCCATGTGCAAAGGCATCTCCTCTTCACCACAGGGGCTACGAAAGTCCTGACCCCTCTATTTTGAGTGTGCTCTGGGAAAAGGTTCTGTGACTCTACCTGCCACCCTGTGGGACATCAGACCTGCTCTGGGCTCTCTCTGAGGATCAGCACAGCTGAAATCCACCTGCAGCTTGGGGAGGTTTGGGGACTGGTAACCCCCAAATCCACGAGATCCAGAGCCCTTAGAAGATGGTAACCAGACTAACTTCCTTCCTCTTCATAACTTGGTCCGATCAGCACTGCTAACCATGCTGGCCTAAGGTTCGCTGGATTAATGTCACTTTTAATTCATCACGTGGTTGTGGCTCCTGGAAGCGTCACCTCCAGGGGAAGCTCACTCACCCTGAGCACACTGTTTTCCACAGGGCCAGCAAAGTCCTGCCCAGCGGATCAGCAACCCTTCAAGCTGCCTGTCAATGTAGCAGAGGCTGGACAGTCCCCTAAAGCTAACGCACCACGGTTCATATTCCCAGCAAGTACCATTGCAGGGCTTAACTCCCCTGAACAGCATTGGAAACAGTAAAAACTGGCCATTAGGGCAGTTTTATATTGGATAGAGATATTCTACGTTGTAAAACGTGTTTGAAAGGACCATTACGCTCCCTCCCTTGTCCTTCCTCAGAGGGAAGAAGATAAATGTCTAGCTGGTTGTTCATAGCTCAGGGCAAGAGAAATACAACATTCTACGTAACAGCCACGAGAAGTACGGGAGAGCAGAGACACGCAGGGATTCCGCTCACAGACGGCACGGCTGGCTCACCCAGGGCTGCACCAGTGCACTATCAAACCCAAACCACCTCTGGGCAAGCCCTCTCCAGAGCCCTGGTACCACTCTCCCCACAGCCCAGGTGTTGAGATGTCAAGGAAAGAGGTGCTCGTTAGTGGAGCCCCGACCCTGAACACAACAGCAGCGTCTGGTAACGAGGCTCCAGCACGCAAGCAGCACAGAGCCTCTGCTGCCTAAAGAAACCTCTTCATTTGGCCATTACACAAGCACAGGGAGAAACTGTGTTCAGTCTCCAGAGAGCTCACCAAGTCAGTATTTCTGTAGGAAATGGGTGCTTGTGCACCAGAGTCTAAATATAGCTTTAAAAAATAAATTCAGCCTCTGCTCCATCCGATCAAGGGAGAAGTCTTTGGAGGGTAAACCAAGACAGGATTGCTTGCTCAGATTTGTGGGGAGGCAGAATAACAACTCAGAGAAGCCTGAACCGCATCCATCCCTTGAGTGGAAGTCTAACTACATAAACATGAAGTCCAGCTACAGTTTCCTCTACTGGCTGGCAAAATCCCCGCAGGTAGAGAGGAGGGAAGGGCCCTTGATGACCTTCATCAGTGATTTCGAGGACAGGACACGGCACACCATCAGCAATCTTGCAGATGATACGAAACAGAGAGGAAGGAGTGATAGACCAGATGGTTGCCATGAAGATGATTAAAGGCTTGGAGCATCCAACATGCAAGGAGAGGCTGAGAGAGCTGGGACTGTTCAGTCCAGAGAAGACAAGGCTCAGGCAGATCTTTATCCATGTGCATAAATACCTCATAGGAGGGAGTAAAGGCAACAAAGCCAGCTTCTTCTCAGTGGTAACAGGTATAAATCAAAACACAAGAAATTCCATTTATACCCAAGTCTTTTTTTACTGTAAGGGCAATCTAACACCACAGCAGGTTGCCCAGAGAGGCATCCATCCTTGAAGGTATTCAAATACTGACTGGATGTGGCCTGGGCAGCCTGCCTGGAGCCGGTGGGCAAGCATAGGCAATCTCCAGAGGTCCCTCCAACCTCAGCTACTCCATGTTTCCATCGGATGCAGGATTCAGGGTACTCTATTCCGATATTGGCAGGAGGAGGAATGTGGTTAGGGCCACAGCAGATCTATCCCTTGTCTCACCTCTTCTGATTTTTAACAAAGGTTTGGATTCAAAGAGCTCCAGCACTTTCCTCAAAAAAAAGAGCTGTCAAACATTTCAGCGCTGGAAGAGCAGACGTCCACCCGAGGTCAGCTTTTCCATTCAATGGATCAGATCAAAAAAGCAGGGACAACACAAACTCTAAAATACCTAGGTCTTCAAATGCTAGAACATTTCCCAGCCCTTTCTTTGCTAGACTGGGGCAAAAGAAAAAAAAAGGCAGCACAGAAGAAAAATGAAACTTGGTTTACTGGACCCTCCTAATCGAGCTCTAGTGCCTAGGATCAAAGATTAGCTGATTAAAATCCAATTTCAAAGCTTATTAACTTTTGAATGAGAAATGCTGCTATGGTGAGCTTACTCCGGCGGGCTATTTCTGGCCTGGCAGAGTGGCTGGCAGGGAAAAACAGCTCTTTGCTTATTAGCACCCAGCCTAGAACCCAGATGAGGCAGCGGAATTTCACCTCCACGGACCAATTTGAACAAAGACTAAATAAACAAAGGGACTTCCCTTAAGCCAGCTATTAAAGCCAGCTGGGCATTTCCCCTTCATGTCACCACAGCTCATTTGAAAGCCACGCAGAGCCACTGCGTTGCGTTTCTAAGCTACCCAATATTCACTTCACTGCAAGATATTCTGGTCAGGCTGACAACTGCCAGCTGTCACGAACTCTCTGGGTGTCTTCATCCCACGTCCTCCTTGCCCTAGCGCAGCAAAGAACAGGCACAACTCTAACACAGAGGCCTCTCTCTGTTCAGTGAAGAATTTCTTCCCTGAAAGGGTGGTCAGGGATTGTCACAGCTGCCCAGGGAGGGGGTGCAGTCGCCATCCCTGGAGGGGTTTAAAAGATGGGTTTCTTTGGGACAGGGTTTAGTGGGGAGACAGGCACAGTTGGACTCGGTGATCTCAGAGATCTCTTCCAACCTTATGATTCTGTGATTCTAGCACAGCTGCACCACCACACACAGCCGTGCGTACACAAGGGGCGAGATACCCTGGCCCCGCTGGCCAAGGGAAATGACCACCCTTTCCTCTTCATCTCCTTTCCTTTTCTGTTTTATACCCAGGGATAGAAATCCCACTCCTAACCTGAGACCCCTCCAAGTCCTTCATGTCTGTTTTAAAGCAAGCAAGATACAGGATGGACCTGTGTCCTGGAACTCCAGGGTTGACAATGTTCTTTATGCAAGGACAAACGGAGGGTTAAGCAGTGCCCTTTGGAGAGCCAGTCCATGCCCTCCCCTCCTGTTTAAGCTGTACCTCACTCTTGCAGAGTTTCCCAGCTTCTCCCTTCTTTCCTGGGCACAGCAAGCGTAAAGACGCAAACCGCAACACACAATTCCATGGCAAACTGGTTCAGATGCTACGGGCCCATTTTTCTCTCAGGTATACTCTTTTTCAGAACATCTCTCATGGAGGGATACAGTACTCAAGGCCATCTGCGCCCAAACAAGGGGCCTCCCCTCTTGTGCTGAAGTTCCGTTTATCAGCAGAGAGCAGCAGTTGTCTGCAGCAGCCATTGATGGGACTGGAGTGCGGTACCAAGGGTGGCAGCCGTGAAGCACCAAGGTCTGGGTCTGACTCTTGTCCTGCTCACGGTGAAACGCATGACGGGTCCTCAAAAAGCGTCAGAACAAGCAGATGTCAACGCCAAAGCAGAGGGAGGAAAGGCACATTAAAGAGAGAAGGCAGCAGGTAGTCTGGGTGACCAAGTTCACACTGAAGAGTGGCTGGTGACAGCTACTTGGCAAACACCTCGGAAGCACCTTGGTGTCTTCTTTCCTCTCAGCTATTGTGCTCCAGTTATACAGAAGGGCACGAAGCAGGTAGAAGCCATTCTGGCTTCTGGAGGAGGAACAGCTGTGGGGTTTGCTGCCAGTTGAGGGTCTGAAGTAACCTCCGTGCATGTTTATGTGAGCCCTTCAGAAGGATTCCTGCTCTAGCAGGTCAGACCCAGATTTTCAGAAGAAAATTGATTTTTTCCATTCATCCTGTTACAACAAAGAGCCAGGAACCCAAGGGCTCATTCCCACTATGCGTAGTGCAGACCGGACAGCAGAAACCAAAGGCTTCCCCCATCCCAGCCAACGGAACAGAGTGCATGATGATGAAGAGAGGAAAGGGGATAGCAGCACACTTCACGTGCACACGGGCACCCAGCAGGGCACAGCCGGGATCTGAGATCGAGCCCATAGAGAATTCTGAATATACAGAAGAATATTGGTACAAAAATACAGTAGCAAGAAACCTCCCTGCTGGTGGTGAGGCAGCTGTTTCTTGGGGAAAGAGCACGTGTTTCTCCCCTTAGGAGAGGCCAGGACAGAAAGAAAGCTGTTTCTATAAACAACAGGTTTTCCCTTACACCGATTACCTCTGCCAGCAGGGTCCAGCTCTCCTATTTTGCAGCCTATGCCACCACAAGGGGTAAAGGTCCCCACGTGGCCTGGGACAGGGCCAGAAAGGCAGTACAGGTTTTGCCAGTGCCACCTTGGAGCTCCAGCTGCACATTCCCAAGACCAGTAACCCTGCTCTCTTGCAAACCACGCCGTGTTGCCTACTCCAGCAGCAAGCTACAGCTGAGCTGTGAAACAACACTCAGAAGTGGAGACAACCCCAGATCACCCAGGCAAATGCTGAGGAGAGGTGACAGTAACAAGGAAGGTTATGTTTAGCCTCACATCTGTGCTGTTTGGAGGCTCTCTTCAGGGGAGGAGAAAAAACATCCTAAGAATAAATCTTTTACTTGGAAAACATCCAACCTGGGAATTAAAAAAAAAAATACAACAAACAAACAGTAAGAGAACAGGTAATTTGATGGGGACGGATTGCTGAATGGAAGAGGTCATGGGATGCGGGGAGCACGCAGGCAGGACCACCAGCATAGGGAAGATGTGGGGCAAGCAGCCACCTTCGGGGTGGACAGGTGTGCTCCTTCTCCCCCCGCCTGGCTGTCTCACCAGGATCATCTTGCAGGGGCAGGAAGGAAGCCCTGTACCACCTCTGTTTCTCACAGCCTCTCCTCCTATGGCAGGGGAACTAGCTGCATTCTTCCCAGAGCCCTTCCATCCCAAAGCCTGGCAGAAAACCAGATGCCAGGCATGAACTGGGAGCTATTGGTGAAGGTAGCCCACTGTGGAGGACATGCAAAGTCACCGAATCTGGGCCTCATGCAGGAACCAGCTGCTTCATACAGCAGCCTAACATCACAGAGCCCTCCTGCATCTCCTCTGAAAAGCACTGGTATTTCTTCCCCTAACCTCAAACAGCCCCACCACACCTCCTTCTGGATCACATCCTACTGCAACAGCAAGCGCCAGCAGAGGCGTACAAAGGCACATGCCGCTTCCTCAGGACCAACTCAGTCTCATGTGACAGCAAGCTTATTCCCACCTAGTCTTTCAGTGTCCCAGCATCCGCCAGGAGCCAGCACACCATGGCAGCAATAGGGTCCCTCCCTGCCCAACACACCCCAGTACCAAGAAAGCAGCATCGTGCTCCGTCTGACCAGTTGCAACTGGCAAACAGACCACCT
Organism: Neomorphus geoffroyi; assembly: GCA_033558235.1. Lineage (NCBI taxonomy): Eukaryota > Metazoa > Chordata > Aves > Cuculiformes > Neomorphidae > Neomorphus > Neomorphus geoffroyi. The sequence continues at coordinate 7,039,297 of JAUMJM010000074.1, forward strand.
GGGTCACCAAATCCAGACTCGCTAGGGACATCTCCCCATTACTGGTGACAGATCTGAGCCTCATTGCATTACAGGAGGCTGAAAATCTCATCTCCTCCCCTAAAAACCAGGCATGTTTCCATCTGCCTTGACCCCCCTGCACCCTGCCCAAGGATGGAGCCGCTGGCAGCTCAAACCTCCCTAAGCATTAATCCAGGTTCAAATCAGAAACCCAAATCTCTAATTTGTTTCATCCTGAAGTCACCTAAATGTAAGCAACACTCCGGGTCCTACGTCTGTATTTATTTTTACGGTTGTGGGTATTGTAATTGTTGTGCTAAGGGTGCTTTAGCTGCGATTACAAATGTACAAACTCACATGCCTATATATATGCAGGTATGCGTCCACACTCGCTCACTCTTCTACCTCTTGAGAAATGGGTCCGTTCCGCTTTCTTCTGCTACTGATAAAATATTGATTAGGGAATTTGAAAATTTGAAATGATTTAGGAGTCCCTGGATGGGAAACGTAATGTACTGTGCCAGTCGCATTATGAGCCATCCATCACCTGTCAGCAGGCAGCAAGGAAGTGACAGAATCAATACAAACGTGTCTGAAGATGGGTTTAACTCATTTCCCTTCCCCCTCGGGCAATAGTTGGAGCATCCCTGCTGGAGGAGAAGAGCAGCTTGGTTGTGAACACCAGGCCAAGCTCAATCCACCCAAAGTGCAAAGGGGTTAACTCCTTCCTCGGGAATCCAACCACACCAAGGTGAGTGACACCAGCCGTGCTCCCAGGGGACTGCAGCCAGCCCAGAAAGCCAGGAATTCACAGAATCCTGGAATGGTTTGGGTTGGAAGGGACCTTAAAGATACTCCAGTTCCACCGCCCTGCCATGGGCAGGGACATCTCCCACTGGGTCAGGGGTCTCAACGCCCCACCCAACCTGGCCTTGAACACCTCCAGGGATGGGGCAGCCACAGCTTCCCTGGGCAACCTGTTTCCTCCTAACATCCAATCTAAATCTTCCCCCTTCCAGTTTAAAGCCATTCCCCCTCGTCCTGTCACTCCAGGCCCTTGTAAAAAGCCCCTCCCCAGCTTTCCTGCACCCCTTTCAGTACTGGGAGGCTGCCCTAAGCTCTCCCCAGAGCCTTCTCTTCTCCAGACTGAACAACCCCAACTCTCTCAGCTTGTCCTCGCATGGGAGGTGCCCCAGCTCTCAGATGATCTTTGTGGCCTCCTCTGGACCTGTTCCAGCAGTTCCACATTCTTCTTATGTTGGGGATTCCATATGGGTCACAACATCTGCATGCTTCCTATTGAGGCTGCTTCCACCAACCTATCTGACCCTAAACTCTCTCACAGCTGGTGAACATCTTCCACTCCTGCTTCTCCCAGCACACTTTACCCCACGCCACACTCCCAGAGACTCATATAACATCACTCTGCTTTCAGAGGGACGGGGCTGGGCAGCAGCACAGTATGAATCCCTGCCTTGCTTCCCTACCTATTGCTTCCATGAACATCCTGAGCATCCACTTCCCTTCTGCATCACCCACCTTCAATCAGCACTGCCTGGTCCAACTCCTCGTTCCACCTCAGAGCTTGATCCTGAAGGATCCGTTGTTCTTACTGGGATCAAGAGATTCGAAAGAAAAAAAGGTGGGGTGCAATCCATCTACAGGGTGATAATAATATATTGTCCTCCCACACTTTGCAGATGGATTCAATTGGCCTGTGATCCTATTTCGTGGATTCCCTTAGAGCACTGTAATTCATCCTGCAAAGCATTTCAAATGAGAGCGGACAGAGCACCGGAGAAATGAGAGGAGCAGAGCGCCCTGCCTCGCTCCCGGGAGTGGGCAGGGTGACCAGGCAGGCAATCGCTCATGTGTTATTAGAGTTAATTATTCCGAGGGCAGAGCGCAGCAGGCGATGGCAGCACAAAGGCAGCTCGAATCAGGTGAACAGAGCAGCCCAGGCTCAGAGAGGCTGTTCCCAAAAGCTGCTCCTCAACTCAAGCCTGCCCACTGTGGGGGACATCTGGGAGCAGCATTCAGACTGGCTGCACGGGATGAGGGGTGAAGCAAGGGTGCTCCACAGCACGATGTCTTTTGACCTACCAGCTGTGGGGTTCAAGACCCAAAACCCACTTGGGTAGGAGCAGCAAATCTCAGCACCTGACTGGCTCTTCTCTGCTGTGACAGACACCCCACCCTGGCATCTTTCAAGGATCTAGAGGAGCAGCAGTAGCCAACGGATACAGCAGCAAGCACTCATCTTCTGGGCCGCTCTTTTCTTCTGTCCTTTCTATAAGGATGAAGCTTCAGCCTTTAGGCAGAGTCAGGCCACTGCGTGTCATGGTTTATCCCCAGCCAGCATCTAAGCAACCGCGGTGCTGCTCACTTGCTCCACTTACAGCAGGATAGGTAAGAGAATCAGTAGAGTAAGAGTGAAGAGAAAACTCTTCCGTTAAGACAAAAACAGTTTAATAATTGAAATTAATAATAGTAAATTGTAATGAAAAGGAAAATAACAGAGAGAAATAAAACCCAAGAAATAAAAATAACACAAATGAAAACAACTGCTCACCACCAACCGACCAACACCTGGCCAGTCCCCAAGCAGTGGCCACCCCGCCAACATCCCCCCCAGTTTTACTGCTGAGCATGATGCCATGTGGAGTGGAACATCCCTTCGGTCAGTTGGGGTCAGCTGTCCTGACTGGGTCCTCTCTCAGCCCACTCACTGGTGGGGTGAGAAGTAGAAATAGCCTGGACTTTGTGTAAGCGCTGCTCAGCAGTAACAAAAATCTAAAACACAACCCCATACCAGCTACTAATAACGAAAATTATCTGTATCTCAGCCAAACCCAGCACAGCACATTGGCTTTAGGAGGTCTGGCCGTTCTGTAGGCAGCACTAGAAGCCAGAAGGGTGCCACAGCCCAGCTGTGCTGCATCTGCTGCTGAAGCTGTTGCAGGTAAAGCTGCTTGGACAAAACTTTCTCATTTATTTTGCTTTTAATTCCATTATTTAATAGACTGCAAAGCCCTTAATGTGGGAGTTTCAACTATTGCGTCTGTGCAATTCACTCTGGATACGTCCCCACTACCTGACCATCCCTAATAGACTCTATAAATGGTTTCCAAAGCCAGCAGAAGTGGTCTATTTGCTGCCTAGTATACCATGTAATCTTTCGCAGAGGTGGTATTGATCTTATTAAACCTGCAGCCATCGAGTCCTCAGATGTGTCTCAGCATTTGCTTTCCTGCAGCCAAGCAAAGCACCTCTTCCAACCCCACAGCAGCACAAGGGTGACAACACCAGCCTACGCCGACCTGGAGACAAGGCGATCACGGCACTTCTGAGAACAATTTAATAGTCAGTAGAGCCATGGCTGTAGGGTACTTAGTCAGAAGCAATACCCCATCTCAAAGAGAAATGTGAGTCATTTCAACTGTAAGGGATGGAAATTAGGGACTAATTCAGCCCGTAACAGGTACTGAATGCTGAGCCCAGAAGCAGCTCTGCTCGTGGCTAATGGATTTTGCACAGTGAGACTGGCTCAGGGCTCTCTGCTCACCGCTCCAAGACGCTCACAAGACTCATTTGCAGCAGCCTTGCCGAATTTTCCTCACCCGTCTACAAAAGAAGAAACTCCTGTGATTATTTACACAGTCCTTTCCAAACAACCAAGCCATTCCACAGCAGATAAACTGGCTCCAGGCAAGAGAGGAGAGACACGCCGTGCTAAGGCTGCAGGAGCCCACACAAGGGAAGAGGCGTTCAGTCATAAAGCACAAAGCTGGAGCTCTTGAGAAAAAGAAAATATACACATACCCACCTATATGTGCAGATACACGAAGCAGCTCACCTTTCTGGAGGGAATACAGCACCACAGCATGTCGGAAAGGTAGAGGTGCAGAGCACGGTCTAACCAGATGCTTACGTGGCATCACCGCTGCGTTATGTTCCCAGGCTGCCCTGGCAGCAGCATCCAAGGAGAGGACAGATGGCAGCTCCGCAGAGCAGCGTTAGGACCATGACTAGTGTCTGTCTTCTAGATGAGGTTCTCATGCCGCCAGCTTACAGCAGTCACTGAAGGACCTGGTGATAGTTCTGCCCCAGAGGTGCTGGGGTGCCAAGCAGAGGGGAAGATAGATGCGGCTTCCACCTCTTCAACATTGGCACTGACCCAGTTGTGTCAGCCCTGCTTGTCAGCACATCTGTCACCGTGCCGGCTCTTGCCGGGGCCTCAGCACCTGAGAAGGTGGCTGCATACATTGGACTATTTGTCTTCTCTGGTTGTTGGGACAAGGGGTCTGACAGCCCTATTAGTTATCCCACAAAGCAGAGCCCAAACACCCTCAAAAATGGGGACAGGGAATAATCCCAGGGAATAGGGGAACACCAGAAGCCACACAGCTCACAGCTCCCCGAGCCTCATCAGGGAAAGGCAAACCAGCAGCACAGCCTGAGCACCAAAATCCTTGCAAGAAGTACATGGGGAAGAGCCCTGGAAGCTGAAGATCCCTGGAAGGTGAAGCTTTCACTTACTTGCCATCTTTCCTTAGCCGAGAGTAAGTCACCACTGTTAACGGGCAGGGATCATCCCCACTTTTGAAGATGACGTTTCAGGCTCTGTCCTGGAATGTGCCCCAAGAGGGACACCAACATTGTAAAACTACACACTGCAGCCCCAGAGCTCTTCCTGGAGGAAGCACAGGCCCAACACTGATTTGAGCTCAGAACAAGACAACGCTGTGCCTTTGCTGGTATCATGGAGAGCTAGATTACTGCTGCACCAGCTCCAGCTAATCCTGCAGTCTCCAAGGCAGCACATCATTGCTCTGGGAACCAGGCACACACACACACACACACACACACTGCCTGTGAAGAGGAATAAATATTGCTCTGACAGCCTTAAGGAGAAAGTCATCCATACCTACATGATGTCCACACATCCTGGGAGCAGCAGTTCAGGACATGCACCTCTCTCTGCCCCAGAGGAACCAGGATGTGTGCAACAGCTCATCAAGGCACTGAAAGAACCAGGTACTGCAGCTGGGTGACTAGGAAAAAGCATCCTACAAGTCCTCAGGACACATCATGAAGGGTTGCTTCAGTAAGACAGCAAAAGAAGTGCCCTGCTCCCAAACTGAGAGCTCCTCCAACCATTCCAAGTATTTCCAAGTGACACATAAACACCCAGGCCACACATCAAGGCAGCTCCTGACTCCCTACATCTGTGCTGGCTTTTGGGTAGGGATCTCCACCTGAGCAATTACAACCCAGCTACTCACCATCATAGAATCATCGAATCCTAAGGTTTGAAGAGACCTCTGAGATCATCAAGTGCAACAGTATCTGTCTCCCCACTAAAGCATATCCCTAAGGAACTCATCCACTCATGTTTTAAACACCTCCAGGGATGGCGACTCCACCACCTCCCTGGGGAAGCTGTTCCAATCACACCCAAGGCTGTCCACCTGCTCTCCCAACACCTCCAACAGAGTAGGAACCCAGCCAGCACCAGGTCCAGGATCCAGCCCAGGAGCTCAGGATGCAGCCAGGAGACTAAGCAAAGGCTCAGTCAAACGGAACGTGTTGTAGGTGGGGAGGAGGGGAGGCAGCTCTTTAAGTCATTTCAATTGTCTTGAGAAAACAGGTTATTAAAATGATAGAAATAAATGGGTTGTTTGAGCAGCCTCAGAAATGCTTTCAGAGAAAGCTTCCAGGTAGGAACATTGATTGCAAATACTTATTAACTGCTCCTTCATTATCAAAGAGATGTGATACCTATGTTTACATATTTTGATACATTTTCATTAATCCTACTTACTATTTAATTCCCTAAACCTGCCCAGAAGAGCTGTCACGAAGCAACCCACTAAACACAGCCTCAACTTCTGCACAGGCAGGCGTGGGCACTGCAGGAGTCACACAAGCTTCTGCCTGTACTGATGAACACCTGTTCCAAGTGTTAGACCTGAAACAGCTCTTTTGATCACAGCCTCCCAAAAAGGCAGTGCGTGGTAGGGTCATTCACCCACCTCTGTCCCCTTGTCAGCCAAGACAACGGACGTCCCTCTAATTCAGCCTCCTGTCTCCAACAGCAACCAAGCTTCATGTTAACGGAAAGAGCTGAACAGAAGGTGAAATGTGGAGGTGTTTTCCCAGGACATTTCTCCACCTCCTAGCAGCCCAGCGCTCACAAACTCCCAAGCTGTAAATCCTTCCAGGGCTGTGTTTAGGCCCATCATCAAGAGTTATCTGCCATGAAATTGCCAAATTCCTTTTTAAAGGTTCGTTGATACTTTGCAGCCTCCACAACATCCCAGGACAGGTTTCCAGGGGTGAATTATCTTCCCCACATACATGGCATGTAATGCAACGCAGCCTGCTATTTTCATTGGGGAGCCCTGGCTTCTTGCCCTGCAGGAAACAACAAAAAATTCCCCCCCCCAACTATGAGTTTGGGTGATTTTATAGGTGTCTCAAACCCTCCTCACTCCCATCACTGCCAAGCTGGTGAATCCTAATCTAGGCTCTCCTCAGATGGGAGCTGCAACACCATTGAGTTACATAAAGCACAGCATCTTCTCCAGAAGCAACGGCAGCGCGAGCGATGCACTGTGCTGGGACAAGGGTTCTCCTCCAGGGCTCCTCACCAGAGCTGCTCTTTTGATGGAGAACCTGAAGGTCTGTTTATTTTAAGCAGGGCAGACAGGCAGGAGTGATGCAGAGGATGGGTGAGGAGAATCCCTGTCCCTGCATGACCACACAGCCTGCCACAGGCCACTGCTTCAACATGAGACAAGATTTTCCCCGCAGCACGCCTGTGCTGGAGGGATGCACAGATTGTCACCCCCTGGCTACCTGGGCAGGGGCTTCTGTCCAAAGCAGAAGCATCACGCTGACGGCCAGATCCCTGCAGGCTTCCACAGGCAGCCCTCCTTCCAGCAATCCTGCCCAGGGACTGCAATGTCCCAGCTAGAACTGCCCTCTGAACACACGAAAAGCACAGTAACATCACTACGGTCTGCAAACTCCACCTGCCACGGAGATCACACTCAGTCCACGGACGCATTTTGTTTTCAAAAGGAGTAAAGTACTGCTGAAAACCCCGGTGTGCTGCCGAGCCATGGATTCTTCATCGTTAGCAGCTTGCCTTAAGACTGCACACAGCACGGCTGGTGTTTGCAAAAGAAACTGGGAAATATCCTCTCTGCATAGGGCTGTTACAAAACGCTTCATCGGAAGGGTAAACCCAGCAGGGCCCAAAGCAGATAGGCTCGCGGGTACAAATTGAGAGGCACGGCATATCTGATGGCCTTCATTCCCTAGCAAATCTCTCCTATCAGCTCAAACATTAAAAAAAGCAGTTGCAGCTTTCTATATACGGCAAGAACATTGCCTTGGTGTTGCAATTCTTGTACCGTCAGAGCAAAGATGCTGGGTCACAGCAATCAGATGTGTTTTGGCATCGAGCTGCAGGTCCCAAAATGGATCCAAACTATTTGTCATAAAAGCCAGTCCTCGGAGTCACCAGTGGACGAAACCCAGGTTCACTTCCCAGCCACACACCCTCGGCAGACACCTCTGCCAGCACATTAGTCCCAGAACACCATACTGTCTGGTGTTTAAAAGACAGGTGGATGAGTTCCTTAGGGACAGGGTTTAGTGGGGAGACAGGCACGGTTGGACTCGATGATCTCAGAGATCTCTTCCAACTTTACGATTCTATGATTCTGTGATTCTCTGTTTCGCTTGCAAAGCCCACTGAGAAGTGTAACAAAGCATTTGTGAGAGCTGGTGAAAGCCAGCATCGAAGCACTCCCCGCACACCCGATGCCTCAGGTCCGTGCAGTATTGCCACAGCAGAGAGGCAACAGCAGCAGGACTTTCCACACACACAGAACTTATTCCTCCCTCGCTGCAACTGTGCGGTCCCCAGGGCCTCAATTAACCAGCACGCATTCTCGCAGGGAGCTGCTCCATGGGAACATTTACATGTTCAGTTCCTTTGGACAAGTTCAGAGGCAGGCGGCTAATCCTCTCCCAGGTCTCAATGTCGTATCAATTTCCTGTTCGAAGCTGAGCTCTCTCCATCAGGGTTTTTAAACTAATGAGATGCACCAAGGCCTTCAGCTCTGGGAATATCAGATGCAGTGGGATTCGATTTCACTTGATTTTCATGTGGTTTTCCCTTTGTAATTAACACCAGACAGTATGCAACTTCTCTTCATCCCACCACTAGATACAACCTCTGCTCCAGACAAACATGTCACGAAAGCCGATGCTTTCACCCTACGCTGCCAAAGGCTTCTAGCATTTATTTTTTTCCACTTTTTTCCCCTCCATGAGTATAATCCACATCCTCGAGGTGATATTCAGAACATTAAATTAAAGCAGTGGCATAGGTCCCTGAGGGCCCGCAGGTGCAGCAGCCCCCGCTGCTTCTTACTCACGTGGATTACACCGCCGAAACACTGGTCCAGACAGGATTCTGTGGGTCCGTCTTTCCTACCCTCCTTGGGGCTAAGGACCTCCGGCGTGTCTGGGCACCAACAGGGAGGTAGGAAACCACCCTGCATCCTTCCCAAAGGCAGCCCGTTGGTCTTCCTGCCACAGCAAATGTCCCTTTCCTTATCATTTCTGCCACAACACTCCCAAGCCCCTGAACCAATGACCTGCTCCCTGGGCACATGATGTTCCCACACCAGCCAAGGTCTTCCACAAGCTTTTGGGGAGCTGAACGGAAGAATCACCTTTCTGATCTGCTCGTACCTCGCTTACTGCCAGAGGAAGCCAGTTAGACTGGGTTGGCTGGACACTGTGATAACAATAAAACAGAGCCACGGGCTCCCACCTTTGCATTTCATCCCTGGGTGTTAAATGAAGGAGTTGAGCAACTTCACAGCATCCAAAGCTGGGCCCTGAAGGCCTTCTACGCCACTAAGATGTGACAGCCTGCCATGGGCACAGCTCAGAGACAACACTCACCATTTTTTGAAACCTGAATGGTCTCTGCTGTGCCATAACTGGCAGGACCTGCAGGAAAGGTAACGCTCCTTTGGGAGATCAGAGGAGTCTGGGACAGTCCCTCTGTGTACCAAAGGGCTGCACAGCAAACCAGCACAGTGTAAAAGCCTGGTCAGCAAGGGGGGATTCCTGCAGGCACTGGTGTAAGAGGTTTTCAGGGACAATGTGTGTATTTTAATGTTCGTTACTACCACCAGCAGACACTGCCAAAATCCTACAGCCCTGATTCCAAAATCCCTGCAGAGGCCTGTGCAGTCTCTATAACCAGCGAACACCTCGGGGGGGAGAGGAAGATCCATCTCTAAGCGAAAGCAGAGCAAGTCAGGTCTGCATTCCTCCAGGAGTGCAGCAGATTCTTCTCCACAAATAAGAAAAAACAATCACCAACCATCTACAGCTTGGCCTTGGGCTCCCATTTCAGGAGCCACATAAGGGTTCCGAGCAAGATCTGAGGTTCTTTCTCTAAGTTAATCTTTTAGGGAGCAGTTTTGCTGCCATTCAAGCACAGATATTAAACATACCTTTTGTAAAGGCGCAGTGCACTGCGTAATATATTCCAGATTAGTATGTAAAAAGACTCATTTTTCCAAAGACAACTGTTTTTTATTTACAAGACCTCAGTTGTTACCCCAGTTTTTCCATGCAGGGTAGCAGTAACTGGAAGGGACTGGCTTGGATTAATCCAGCAAATGTGTTTTGCACAGATTCAAAATTAAGGTCTTTTTTTGTATACATATAAAAGCCACCATCCCGTTCCTTAGTGATTCCCAGCTGGTACCAGCAGCTAAAAAAGGCTGTCTTAATAGTTGTTGCCTTGCATCCTCCCTCACCCCAATCCCAACTCAGAGCCTGAGAGGATATTACATTCCATTAACCAGATCATTTGCCACCTGGAGTTGCCACCAACCTCTCTCATACCCAAAACATCCCCGTGAGTCTCTCTCCTGCCACTGCTCAGGCTGCTGCGCAAGAGCTTGTGGCAGGACACACCAAGCCAGCCTCATGGAGCTGTGCCAGAAGCCTGCAAGTTCACAGTCCTGAGCAGCACCTCAGAGCAGAGTTCACAAACACTTTATTATCGCTCCATCACGGAGTCCCCCGCACTGCCCAGCAGCTCTAAATGAGCCCTCCACGGCCATGACAGTCAGCACCACAGGACCACCGAGGTTTCATTAATATTCATATCCCATTGACACTCAAGCAAGCAATGAAAGCTCGCTTTCTGCAGCAGATCATTAAGTGAGGGGAAATGAGTGACCTCTTAAGACCTGCTGCGTCACAGATGTCACCAGGAGCTGAAGGGACAGAGACGGGGTCATCGCCCAGCACTTCACTTAATAAATAACAGCTCTAAATGACTGTGGCCTTGCCATGCCCAGTGGGACCCACACGAGACAAAGCATCTGGGAAGTGGATGCCTGAACCACAAGCTGGGCAGTGCCTCCGCTCAGCAGCCCTGCTCGGCAGAAGCCGGGCAGGAAGCGAAGAAGCAATGTCTCACCATCAGATCAGGTGCCTAATTCTGAAGCAAATCATGGTGTTCCAGGCACAGTTAGCCCAGCTCTGTGAGAACACCCTCACCCTGCAGAGTCTGGATGCACTCACCTCCTTCTAACAAGCCAGTCGTATTTAGGAGCATCCTAATACTTACTTCCTCGAAGCATCCCAGCTGGGGGTGTTCAGCAGAGCTCCCCCAGGCAGCACTCACAACACTCCACATAGCAGAGACTCCATCTCAGATTACAGACCCTAATTGCCACTGTCAGTCAGAGCAAGAATTCACATCAGGTTAATGCATTTCCAGCTCGCTCAGGAGAGAACGGGGAAGGAAAAGGGAGTCTTAGTCCCAGTTTACCTCGAGTTCATTGAGAGGCCACAAGAAAGCAACTCACAAACAAGCTTCCCAGGCACCAAGTTTCCCCAGGACATTTACCATCTCTGAATCACCCTGAGCAGCACATGGAAAACCCAGGCTCCTCCTGCCCTCTTAGTCCAGGCAGACGGCTGCCCTACTTCCACATTTCCACAGAAAGAAGCTAATGGAAGATCACACCTCGTGCAAAACGAGCCAGCCTCCCCACTGCGAGAAGCCACCACCATCACCCACTGCTTCTGCTTTTTTTAGCTCCTTCACTGAAGCCTGACACCCAACTCGTGCATCGGATTTGCACCACACAAGGCAGTTTCAGCCTTTTAACTTTTCCGAGGCTCTGGATGTCCATATCCTCACAGTACCAAGACCATAGCCATAGAAGCATAGAATTGCTTGGTTGGAAAAGACCCTTGGGATCATCGAGTCCAATCGTACCTGTGCTGCATATGAACAGTGCAACAGGCCACACGCAGCAGGGAAAATCCTGTACCCCCACCATGCATGGCTGTGCATGGAGCTCACACTACTTCAGAAACTTTGACATCTGATCCCTTACAAACTAAGGGGGATCAAGAGGTCAGAAAGTAAAAGTCATCCTAAATCCACAAGATTTGTTTCTAAAAGTATTTACCAGACCTGCAAGCATATAGAATCACAGACACATCGAATGCCCTGAGCTGGAAACAACCCACAAGGATTGTCCAGTCCAACTCCTGCCCCTGCACAGGACAACCCCAAGACTCACACCATGGTGCTGAGGGTGGTGGTCAAATGCTTCTGGAATATTGTCAGGCTGTGACTGCTCCCCTGGGGAGCTGTTCCAGTGCTCCAACACCCTCTGGGGGAAGAGCCTTTCCCTAATGCCCACCCTAACCCTCTCCTGGCATCTCCCTGCCATTCCCTGGGGTCCTGTCCTTGGTCACCAGAGAGAAGAGCTCAGCGCCTGCTCCTCCTCCTCCCCTGGTGAGGAAGCTGTAAACGGCTACGTGGTCCCCCTCACTCTCCCTGAGTACTCTCTGTAAGTAAGGAGTCCCCTGTGTGCATCATTTTCCTCCCCAAAACAGGAGCCGGAGGACCAGGACGGACCAGGTTCTAACTCAGAAAAGTTTAAGGCCCAAGACGAGAAGGCTCCCAGCCCTGGCGGGAGGCAGAGCCCGGTGTCCTGCGTGTCGAGTGCTTCTCTGTGGGGTCTGCCCTGCCCCACAGCCCAATCCCAGCCCCACAGCCTGCCTCGAGTGGGCCCCAGCCCCACAGCCTGATCCCAGCCCCACAGCCTGTCTCGAGTGGCTCCCAGCCCCACAGCCAGCAGATCCCAGCCTCACAGCCTGTCTCGAGTGGGGCCCAGCCCCACAGCCTGCAGATCCCAGCCCCACAGCCTGTCTCGAGTGGGGCCCAGCCCCACAGCCAGCAGATCCCAGCCCCACAGCCTGTCTCGAGTGGGGCCCAGCCCCACAGCCTGCAGATCCCAGCCCCACAGCCTGTCTCGAGTGGGGCCCAGCCCCACAGCCTGCAGATCCCAGCCCCACAGCCTGTCTCGAGTGGCTCCCAGCCCCACAGCCAGCAGATCCCAGCCTCACAGCCTGTCTCGAGTGGGTCCCAGCCCCACAGCCAGCAGATCCCAGCCCCACAGCCTGTCTCGCGTGGGGCCCAGCCCCACAGCCTGCAGATCCCAGCCCCACAGCCTGTCTCGAGTGGGTCCCAGCCCCACAGCCAGCAGATCCCAGCCCCACAGCCTGTCTCGAGTGGGGCCCAGCCCCACAGCCTGCAGATCCCAGCCCCACAGCCTGTCTCGAGTGGGTCCCACCCCCACGGCCTGCAGATCCCAGCCCCACGGCCTGCAGACCCCAGCCCCACAGCCTGTCTAGAGTGGATCCCAGCCCCACTCCCAACGCGCGCTTTACCTCCCTCCCGCGCAGGGCTGGAACACCCCAACCCCGCCCCCTCGCGGAGGGGGCGGAGCTAAATTAGCATACGGCGCAGTGCACGCCGGGTGGCGCCGGCGCTCACCCTGACCTAGGAAGCGGCAGGGAGACAGTCCCTATATAGCGCTGCGGAGGCGCTGAGGTGCGTCCGGGGGAAGCTCACCGCCGAGGCCACGCACGGGGTGCGCGTCACCCAGGCCCCGCCTCGGGGAAGGTCTGAGGGAAGGGCCGCCCGCGGCTCCAGCAGAGCCCCGCCCGCGAGGGGCGGGTGAGCCACCAGCAAGGGGGGGCGCCGCGGCGGTCGCTCCCGGGCAGGAGAAGCCGTGGGGGCGCCCAGAGCGGGACCCCCCGGCGGATGCTCGTGGCCCCGCGGCGCTTTGAGACAGACTCACGGCCGGCAGCGCTGAGTCCAATGGGTGAGGTGGGGCACCGCCCTACAACCCAATTCAGACTACTCTCCCCCGGACACCTTTTACCCTGCACGTTTGGGTTGTTTAATCCTTTTTACATTTTCACCCTTCTCACTTTTACGACCCTAAAACCCTCCACAAAAACTGCACACCCTTTCTACACCCCATCCCTCTCCCTTTTACGACCCTGAACCCCCTTTTTATTTTATGACTCTAAAACCCCACAAAACCAGTAGCAAGGCCCCCCCATACCCTTCTTATCCTCCACCCCCCTCCTTTTTATGACCCTAAAACCCCCAAGATTCCACAAAACTGGTGGCAGAGTCTGGGCCTCCAGGCATCCTTTTCACACCCCACTCCTTTCTATTTTATGACCCTAAAACCCCACAAAACCAACAGCAAAGGTCCCCAACATCCTTTTTACACCCCACCCCTCTCCCTTTTATGACTCTGAACCCCCTTTTTATTTTATGAACCACAAAACCAGTGGCAGGGACCGGGCCCCAGATATCCTTTTAATCCTCCACTCCCCTTTCTATTTTATGACCCTAAAACCCCGCAAAACTAACGGCAAAGGCTGGGTCCCCAACATCCTTTTTACACCACCCACCCCCCCATCTATTTTGTTACCCTAAAACCTCCAAGCCTCTACACAAAACCGGTGTGGTGGCCCCCAGACACCCTTTCTAAACCCACCCCTCTCTATTTTATGACCCTGAACCCCCACAAAACCAGTGGCAGGGGCTGGGTAACCTTGGACCTCCCAATATCCACGAAATGCTGGTGGGTGAGAAGCTCCACGTGAGCCAGCAATGTGTGCAGCACAGAGACCAACCGTGCCCTGGCTGCATCCAGAGCAGTGGGACCAGCAGGGAGGGGATTCTGCCCCTCTGCTCCACCATCGTGAGACCCCACCTGGAGCCCTGTGTCCAGTTCTGGAGTTCCCAGGGTAATAATGACACAGACTTCTTAGAGCGAGGCCAGAGGAGGGCACGGAGATGATCCGAGGGCTGGAGCTCCTCCGATACAAGGCCAGGCTGAGAGAGTTGGGGTTGTTCAGGCTGGAGAGGAGAAGGCTGCGGGGAGACCTTAGAGCAGCTCCCAGTACTGAAAGGGGCTGCAAGAAAGCTGGGGAGAGGCTCTGGATTGGGGAGGGCAGGGATAGGATGAGGGGGAATTGTTTTAAGCTGAAAAAGGGGAGATTGAGATGGGATCTCAGGAAGAAATGTTTTGCTGTGAGGGTGGGGAGGCCCTGGCCCAGGTTGCCCAGAGCAGTGGTGGCTGCCCCATCCCTGGAGGTGTTCCAGGCCAGGTTGGATGGGGCTTGGAGCCCACTGACCCAGTGGGAGGTGTCCCTGCCCATGGCAGGGGGTGGCACTGGATGGGATTTGAGGTCCCTTCCAACCCCAACCACTTTAATGATTCTATGTTTCTAAAACCAGAGGCAGAGGCTGGGCCGGCAGTCCCAGATGATCACGACCCAACATTCACAAAACTGGTGACCCTAAAGCCACACAAAACCAGTGGCAGGGGCTGGGCCCCCAGGCATCCTTTTTCCCTCCACTGGTGGAGGCTTGGGGGCTTTAGGGTCATAAAAGAGAGGCTGGGCCCAACCTCTCCCACTCCCTTCAAAATAACCAAACCACACAACTTTGGATAAAAACTTTCACCATTGTTGGTTTCCACCACCCCCTTCCAGCCCTCGGCTCACAGCGGGTTGGGGTAGCGGTGCTGGGAAAGCAGCCTGGGTTGGTTGGGTCGAGAGGCAACAGCCAGCTGGAAAGCAGAGAGAGATGCTGTAAGGCAGGGTTGTCCACCAATATGTGAGACTGTTATCCTCGGGATGCAGCCAACACCACTTCCCTTCTCCGTGACACTCCCCCCATCACTGTGCTCCTCCACTTTATGTTCATGAGCACCCAGGGCTGGTGTCCCCTACAGCCCCCTGCAGATTGTGAGCAATCTGGCATCACCCCAAAAACCAGAAGCCACCTCCATCCCTATCTAGCACCAACCTAGGAGGATGCTCACCTGAGACACCTGGGCAGGGTTGAAGAGGGGGATTGTCCCCACTGGTGGAGGAGACTCATGGGAACCAGGCTGGAAGAGGTGAGGAGAGAAATTTAACAGCCACCCCCTAGTTTCAGCCCCCTGTATCACACACAAATACGCCTCCCACTTCCTCACCTGCTCTCCTGCTGACTCCCTGTCTGCACCCCAGGAGCCTTTCATCTCAATGGACACTGGAGTAACAGGGAAGGTATTTTCACCTTGCACTTCTCCTGGGCCATGCAACCAAAAATGATAAAACACCTTAAAATTAAGAGGAGCGGCTTCTAAAAGACTGACAAGGAGGGGGATGAGGGGATCCATGCTGCACTTACCGGGGCTTCTGGGTGGAAGCTGAGCAAAAGGGCTTGTGCCAGCTGCAAGAGGGGCATCAGGGAGGGATGGCAACATCTGTTCCTGAAACCACATCCACTCATTTAGATCAGAAGGTCCCTGCATGGTGAGAAGACCTCTGCACCAGACAGCACACTGCTCTTTGGGGGTGCCACTCTGCACTCATCCCGATGGACGTACCCCAAGAGCTACAGGCAGCCGAGCTAAGGGGCAGCTGCAGAGTCAGGGCAAGCAACCCTCACAAAGCTGAACCACCCAGAGAGCTCAAAATTAGGCAGGAGGCTGGAGGACAAGCTTGAGTACAGTGCAAGGGGCCACCAGTGTCCATGGGTGCCACATTGTTCCTCATCTCCTGATAGTTTCAGAAGAATATTCTAAAATCTCTTGCTGTGGAACTACAGGTCGCTCTCAACCAGGAGAAAACTTCCAGAGGAGGATCTCACTCCAATATTTGCCTCCAAGCCCACCATCTGGCTGCAGCTGGGGATGTGACACCCAAGGATTTGGCCAGGACTGAGGTAACCATGCATGGCTGCTTCTCTCTCTCTGCTGCTCTCCAGTCAATGGTTTTCCTTCCCTTCAGCTCCTAAAACCTGCTGGAGCGGTGCCACTCACAGCTGCTGCTTTCCGCTCCAGTGGAGGGCAAGCAATCTCCGCAGAGTTTGCTGAGCACTCAGAGGACCTCCCAGATCAAAGAGCCTTTATAAATTTACAATTATTGTTAATCAAGGATTCACTGCCAGGCTAAAAGGGCTCGCGGTCCTGCTCTGTCCTGGCACAGACAGCGGACACGAAGAGCTGTGCGATGGCACAGCCCAGCCACCCGCACAACAGTGGAGGAAGAAATAGCAGGTGGTGGGGAAGATGTGTCACCCATCTCATAGCTGCACCGTGGTTGTCACCCAGGGACAGGACAGACTTTTGTGCCCTACCTGTTGGTCCAGCGTGGGGGAGTCTGGGTCTGTGTCGGATGCAGCTTTGGGAGAAGTTTCCTTGGTGGGCTTTGACCGAAACCAGCCAAACCACCTGAATCCAGAGCTCTGGGAAGTGGAGGTTGTCACAAAGGAAAACGGTGGAAATGGATTGAGAAGGGAGGATGCCATGGCCAGCCAGATGCTCGCTGGGAGCAGGCATTGTTCTGCCAGGGGCAGGGCAGGCGCCTCAATCATCGGGGACAGACAAGCCCAGAGCATAAGGCTTCACATCAGCTCTGATGCTCACCTTGTTCTCATCCAGCTTCTCGTCCTCTGCCGATGCCAGCTCCTCAGCAGAGTCATCAGCCACGCTCTCCGAGGAAGGCCGGCTGTTATCTCCCAAGGAGATGGTGGAGCTCTCTGAGACAGTCCGAGCCCTTGCCTTTAACCCCTCCTGGCATCAGAGATCAGAGTTGCCCTGTGGTATTTCCAGAGGAGCCGCCCCTGGCGTGATCAGGGCAGTCAGGACTCCTCCATGCTAAGCTTCACAGCATCCTGGGGACGCCCTCACGTCCCTTCCAGTGCAGGTGGGGAGGAGCAGCACCCACAGCAGGGTGAAGCAGGAAGGCTGAGGGAGGCTGGAGAAGGCTACCCTGACCCATCATGTCCCCAAGGGGACAACTGACACCATGATGGGGGGTTTCTGTGCAAGTTAAGTGTGTGGAAGGATGAGCCATCAAGTCCCAATCTCCCCAGTGGAAAGGTCTCCCTGACCCCTGTGTCTCACCTGCTCTGCTGGGAGGGAGGGCTGCACCCCCTCAGGGGACAGCGGAGCACCCCAGTGTTCCTCAGCATCTCCTGTGGAGCAGAGGGAAGGACACAGTCAGGGTTTGGCTCTCACCAAGTCCATCAGAGGTGTTTTCAGTTCTTCTGTCATCCCACCCCAGAGCAAGGCCACGTGACCAAGATGTCCTGCTAAGAGACACAAAAGGCCATTCTGGTCCATGTCTCTGTCCATGCTGGCACCGGGGAAGGAGTAGGGCACAAGGCTGCACCGGTGCATCCCAAAAACCCACCTTGTGTTGCTGGACAAGGAGCTGGTTTTCTCATCTGGCAGGGAAGGGGAGCATCGCCACCAGTCCACACCTACCCTCCCTCGCTCCTTTGGGAAAGGTCTTCCAAAAATGAAGACCCACCCACCCAGAGCAGCCAACACTGGTGGACACTGCATGCACGGCACCGGGGCAAGTGCAGCTCCACACCTGGGGCAAGGTTAGAGGGAAGCTCTGGGTGAAGGCAGTGATGGAAACACCCCACACGCCCGATGGACTCCTCATCCCACTGCTGCTGCCTGGGGACAGGTGCTTTTGCACACAAGCAAGGATGGAGCACTTACCTGCTGGCGGCACCGGCTGCGGAGAGGGATCAGCAAAAACCATCCCGGGGCTGGGCGTGGGGGGCTGCAGCTCTTGCCCAGCGCTGAGCAGCGGTGATGCTGCAACGTGAGCAGACGCTGGAGACCAGAGGGTCACATCCTGGTGGGAGTTAGGTCCCTGGGGTGCTGTGGGCTGGTACCACCGGTCACCTTCACTCTGTGGAAACTCATGGCCAGGCTCTCCATCTGCAAAAACAACCCCAGCACACCTCAGGAGTTTAACCCCAGCGCTTATTTCACCTGGCTGCTGTGCAGAATTCTGCCTTTTTCCATTATACATCAATAGGAGCCTGGGGGATGAGGAGGGATGGGGACAGGAGAGGGAGGAGTAGGGCATGGTGTGGCAGTGGGGACCTTTTAGAGGCTTCAAGGAACTTGGACTGTGAAAGACAGAGGGGGGAAACTTCTGGGAATGTGCTTGAAGTTGCAAACAAACTCTGAAGGTGAATGCTGTGGAAGCAGAGACCAAGCACAAGCAGCACATGCCCAGCAGTTCAAAGGAACCCAGGGCCTCCAGCCTTTTCTTCCACTCCTGCTGCACCTCCTGAGCAGGAAAGAGAATTCCCAGGGAGCCTTCATTCCTGCTCCACAGGAGCAGCCATGGATGAGTTTCTTGCTTTAGACAGATTTATTCAGGGTTGTTTTTTTCTGTTGGAAAGGCAGGTTGAGTGGGGTTTGCTTTATTTCATGCACACACGTTACTCTGATGTGAGCCACGGTGCTGCTGGTCCCAGGTGTGTGTCCTGCTTGCTCCAGCTCTACAGCCTCTGGCCAGAAATGTGCTGGGCACTGGGATGTTTCTCTCCTATCACCATGAGACAGACGGGCAGGACCCAGACCCCATAGGTGTGGCACCTGTGGCACCTCTTGAATGCTGTGCTACAAAACCCTTTGCCTTGCCTGCGGGCATTGCCTCCAGACAGTTCAGGGCTGGCTTCACACTCTCCAGCAGCTCTCGTGCAACCTGGAGATGGCTCAAGATCCACAGGGAGGAGGATGGATGCTCAACTCCATGCTGCCCGGCAAGCTCAGGCAGAAGAAGTCAGGGAAGACAGCCCAGGCAGTGAGGATGGAGAGGAAAGTTGCTGTGACCATGTGGATCGCAGACTGGCACCTCGATTCAGGCTTTATCTTTCCAAGACAGAAGAACTCAGCACTGAGCCAGCTTCCTCTGCAGGCAGGTCTCTCACATGGTGACTCCAGAGGGCCTTCTCAGTGAACAAAAGGGCCAAGCACGAGGAAAGCAAACTGCAGAGACCACACGGAGCAGACCTTGCCACTCAGAGAAGCCATCCTGCCATACCTGCGGCTTTTTTTCCTGGGAAGGATGATCATTGCCTCAGCCCTGAGAGCGGCAGAAGGCCATCAGGATTGATGATCCTTTTTACTGCCTGGGAGAGCTCTTTGAAAAGGAATTTGGCAGCAGCAGAGAAAGCTGATAGGAAGAAATGGCTTGGGGGAATTTGTCATGTTTTATCCTGTCTGCACCAGCCTTTATTCTCTCCCCCTCGGTGCCAGCGATCCCAGCAGAAAGCTGGATGTGAGCAGGAGTGAGGAGCAGCGGGCTGTGCTGGGGCGTCCTGCTGATGGAGGGGGCTGTGAAGCAATGCTGATGGGTCACCAGCCCCTGACTTCTCCTTGGTGGGACATCCCAATGGACAAACTGCCCGGCCAGGGAGAGGAAGCTCTCCAGCCCTTCCCTTGACAGCTCCCCACTGGAAGCTCACGTCACTCATCTTGACGTGTCCTGACCCTCTGGCTGGACCAGCACGGGCAAAGACTGCTGGAGTCCCCAAGAGAAAAAGCAAAGGGATGAAAGAAGCAGCGGGGCTTCATCAACAGGCGTGCTGCAGCCTGGCATGCAGAGGAACCCGCTCCCTCCTGAATCTTCCGCTCTGCAAGTGTGAAATCCCCTTAGTTCAGCTCCAATTTGCATCCTCATGGGGCTGCCTGGGAACAGGGCCATCTCCCCCGAGGCTCAGCCAAGAGGCTCGTGTCTGGTCGCCCAGTCCTGGCCCCCCGTCTCCTTCTGCAGCACCCATGGGGACTCCTGAAGCTGCAGTAATTAGGCCCAATTACTCTGACTTCGTATGGAGGGCACAAGCATCAGCTGCTCGGCTCGGGGCCCATCCTGGCAGTCCCATGCCAGAGGGATGCATCCAGGCAGAAGGAAAGCTTGGAGCTCTAGTGGGGGCAAGGAGCAAGGAGCCGTTGCTAAGAAATACGGCAGGGAGCTGCCTCCCTGCACCTGGCAGCACAGCTCCAGGTGTGGAGAAGCCCACTGCAGCCACCGCAACCTGCTGCTTCGTGTTCTTTACCTGCCATCGACGCAGCAGCCCAGGAGAGCCCTGGCTGAACGGGTGCCACCTCCGGAGGAAGGTCGTCTTCCACCTGCTGCAAGGAGTCACAGGGACAATGTGATCAAACAGAAGGGGAAAAAGGATGGCCCAGGGCAAAGACTAAGGAAACCGTGAAGCCAATATAAAGGAAAGCATAGTGCTCAGGAATCTGGGGCTTCAAAACCCACGCTGTGCCGTGGGGGCCCAGGCTTCAGGTGAGACCCATGCCAGCACCATCACAGCTCTTTCCCAGCAAGCGGAGCGGCTGCAGCACCACTGCCCTGCTGAGCAGGCAGGAGGGGAAACCAGAGGCAGAAAAGGGCACAAAACAAAAAGCAGGCATGAAACCTGAGCATTAACCCAAGGACCGATTCACGGTTAAGGGACTCAAGAGAACATGTCTGCAAGGTGATGCCCTGCAGGTGTCCTCTGCAATATCCTCACGGTAAGAGGAGATCATCATTCACCCATCAGCCCCTGACTGCCTTCCTTGAGCTGAGAAAAGGAGCCTTTTGCCCTGCAGGAAGCTCTGCCACCCTCACTGCTCACACACCCTCAGGTGCTGCATCCACCTTGCTCCTCCTGAAGGTCCAATAGCAGAGACCACATCTGAGCTCACAAGCCAAGGAGAAAGGCACTCGGGTAACAATGACCTTCAGACCTCCGTACTTGTCCCCTTGGATTCAGGGCAGAGGAGGAAGATGCTTCTGCAGACAAACTACGATGCAGACAAGTGGCCCTGAGCATCCCAGCTCCTCCTTACCTCCCACTCCTGGCAGCAGGCTCGGAGCTGTACCAGCCAGTCGGGCTCCAGCGTCTGGTCCTGGTCCGGCATCTCCAGGAGCAGCAGGTCAGAGAGCTTCAGCCGCTCGGCTAGCTGCAGAGCCGCGAGGGCAACGGGGTTTGTCACACGCCTCAGCTCCACGGGGAAGAGACCAACCCTTGCAGCAACAGCCCATGGCCAAGCACACAGGCCCAGGGGAAAATAGAACCAGAGCTGCACTCCTCCATAATACGGGTGTAAAAGCAACACCGGCCTCTTGTGTGAGATTTACACCCTCTCCTGCATCGCTGCAGAGAGGTGCTGGCCCATCCCACGCTCCACAGAGCCTCCCAGCAGAGCTGTCTCAGCCCTCTCTGCAGAGATGTCAAAGTGCCAATGTCACAGATGCTCTTCCCATCAGACAGGCAGGTAACCATTACTGTCCTCTTCTCCACCGACGTAAGTGGGCACCTTTCACCCCACTTGACAGCCAGCCTTGGGCAGCAGTGGGTTTGCAGGGTACCCCAGCAGGAGCTCTGGGAACAGCTCAACTCCCAGGGCTGTCTGCCATCCCCGTATCCCCCCAACGAGAATGGATGGGAGCCGGTGGGGTTTGAACTAAGGGCTTGCTTGGCCGTTTCCTTGCCTGGCTTTGCAGCAAACATTACCATCACTAAAAAGCACACAGAAAACAAATACAGGGCTGAGAGGGACTTTCTCAGGTTACCTGATCCATCTGCCAAAGCTCAAGAAAATCCTGTGTGCCCACACCAGCCGGTGTTTGTCTGATGTGCACTTTCAAATCTCCCAGGAGAAGATTTCACAGCCTCCCAGGCCTGTCCTGATGCTTAATGTCCTTAAAGCTAAAGAGTTTTTTCTTAATATCTGAGTGAAATCTTCCCTGCAGTGAACTAAGCCTCTCGATTCCTGCTCCTCTGGAAGCCGCAGACAGTCAGGCAGCAGCCCCTGAGCAGCAGCCTCCTGCGTGCCAGAGGGCCGTTATCACATGCCCCATACCCCTGCCTCCCCCACCATATCTTGCCTGCAAAAAATAACCCTAAGGCCTTCTTCAGAGGTCATTTTCCCCTCAATCTCTTATCATCCCTGCTCTTCCCTTCTGCACTTGCTTCCAATTTGGCCCCAGCTCCTAGTGCAGCATCCCGAACAGGGCGCAGTGCCCCAGCCAAGACCCCCGAGCCCCGAGCACGGGGGGATTATCACCTCCTTGTCTCACACGTTCCGTTCTTGCTCTCACAGCCCAGAATAATGTTATACAATTGGTGCTTCTTTTTCCTTTTTTTTTTTTTTTTTGCAACAGCATCCTGGTTTGCTGCTGCTTGGTATTTTTTCCATGCTTCACTATCTCCCCCAGGTCCCTCTCTGCAGTATTGCTGCTGCATGTTTAATTTCTCTGGCAAGAGAGAGGTCCGTGCTGCTCTGTCTGCAGCCATCCCCATCAACGGAGCAAGAGGCTCTTCTAGGGCGACCCATCCCACCAGCCCACGGTGAGATGGAGGGCTCCCTGCAGAGCTAAATCCCACTCTGCAGAAATTGCTTAGACCAGGGTCTAGTTTGAAAACAGCTGGATGAGAGGAGATGACACTCAAAGCACTGCTCCTCATCTGACTCTTTACTGAATTCTCTCTTACCGATATCGACCCACTTCTTGGGGATTTATCAGCCTCCCTCCCAGCTCCTTCATGCTCGTTTATCTTCTACTCTTTGCTACGAAGCTGCCACGTTGAGGGCCACCAAAACCCATCCAGAGGTGACTTTGCAGCTCAGCCGCACAGGTCTCAGTTATTCCATCCACACAAGTCCCTATCAGCCATTTCTTCCTATTCCCAAAGTTTTGAAAATCAAAGTCCAAACCAGCACAAAACACACTTCCCAACTCCAGGAGGTTGCAGCAAGACTGTACCCGTGCAGCCAGAGCCCAGCCTGGGACAGGGACTGGCCACGGAGAGCAGACCCAGCACCAGGAGCTTGCACTACCTACAGACCCACTGTCCCATCTCTTTGCAAACACACTTGTGTTCATCCTAAATCAATTGCAGGAAAGAGGAAATTATAAGCATGATTACTCCTAAACAGGGGGGAATGTTTAATCCAAAAGCTAATGTGCACTTTGATCCAATATTAATGAACCAGCACCTGGTTGTGTATCGTCCCCAGCTTCAAAAGAGGGGAAGTCTTAATCAAACACTAATGTGTATCATAATTTGTAACACAGTCTAAAACATCAAAGACAAGAGCGTCTACGAATGCGCTAGTTTTTCAGATGAAAGTGTTTTCTCCCAGGAGAAGCATTATCCCCAGCAGAACGGCGGATCTGAAAGGCTATTAGACAGTAAATAGGCTTCGACGACGGAGTGGAGGGGCTGCACGAGACAGCTTTTGGGCAATTTGTGCAGCGTCTGCTTCAGACAGGCAGCCTTGCTGCCCCTCATCTCGCAGCACTGCGGCTTTCGCACCCTTCTCAGTGGAGGAAGGCTTTGAGCAGCCCTGACGATGTGCATGGAGTGAGCAGACCCGCTCTCCTGAGAGCACAACCTGCCTGGGGCACCTGGGACACGTTTCTTCACCCCTCCTTGCCCCAGCAACCTGCTCGTGAGGCAGAAGAGCTGGGCTCAGTGGTACAAACCGGAACACACTCCTATTCACTGTCACACCAAAAGAGCCCCTGGCAGGTAAATGCAACCGTGGGATGATGTGCTGGAGGAAAAATGTCAAGCACTCGCACTTCAGCTTAAGTCTGTGCCATTTAGAAGTTCAAAAAGCCTCTCCAGAATGAAAAACATCCTTTGCTTCCAAATCACTCTGTTCCTACTTGGCAGTCAACACAATTCCTTTGTTTTCTACCCTAAATCCATCAGTATTAGAGACTCCATGGGGGTGTTGGCTTTGCTGTACGCAGCACACACCAAACAGCAAACCCTGCGGGGCTGCCAGAGCTGCCAAGCACCCCCAGCCGTGAGAAACCCTGAGGATGTTTCCCACCGTGCTGGGTCCTGGGTGGGTATCGCACCCTGCTGAGGATGCAGGGAGGTACAAGACTCACCTTCATCACTTGCTGGGCCAGGACGGGGTGGCTGGCCGGATCCTGGCGCAGGAGCGCGGTGGCGATCTGCTCACAGTATTGCAGGGCCTGGGCTGGGAGCCCGTAGTCGGCCAAGCGGGAGGCGTAGAGGAGCTTGTACACCTCAGGAGAGGGAAGCAGAGCGGACACAGGTGAGCAAGGAGATGCTGATGCCTGCGGGTCCCCTCTGCCATAGCACATCATCCCAGCTCGACTCACAGCACCCCAAATCAATCACAGGTCTCATCACCCAGAGGTCACTGCAACTTGGCCATGGCCCCACCAGCCCCCAAGGGACCATCTGGCCTTGTTCCCCAAACCACAGCACCGTCACAAAGCCAGACCAGCCCCAGCCAGCAGATGGGCCGGGGGGAGAGCCCTCCAGCCCACCGTCTTCATTTATCCACCAAGTGTCCAAGGCAGCGGCGACTGGGTGTTTATTTGAAATATAAAAAGTCTATCTGTTACCCAGAGAGCAGAAAGACAACCAGACCTGGGCAAGCACTGATCACACACACTGGGCCCCAAAATCTGCTCAAAATCCTGCCCTGGAAAAGCCCCTTTGGCCCAGGCAGCTTCTCAATCACTTCCAAAGCCCAGTGAGGGGTTAAGCCTTGGAGGACAGCCAGATCCCTGGCTTCATGGGGGTGGATGCTGTTTTGGGGCAGGTCTGCTGCACCACATGTGCTTTTGCATTTCTGCTACCTGGAAGGGGAGCAGGAAGGATTCCGGCTGTCGTAGCTGCTGGCAGTACTCAAAGATTTCCATCTGCTGGATGGCCTCTGTCCTGGCAAACTGGGCAAACGCCTGTCTGTGGAGGAGAGGGGTAGGATCCGTGAGCATTAGCAGGGTTCTCCCCCAACACAGCCCCAGCCATAGATTCACAGCTCCACCGCTGTGCCAGCCTGCAACTGGAGATGCCCAGAGCAAAGCTCACATTAAGAGCAGTTAAAACCCACAAACAGGGATTGCTTTGGCATAGGGTGAGAACTTTGAGCTGGAGAGAAGGTGGGACATCACCCTGGCACGAGCACCACCTGCCTGGGCTCACTCACCGGTGGCTGCTGCCCAGAAGAACCATGCGGTCTGCTTTCACCCCAAAGTAACCGAAAGGGATATCTGCCATCACGTAGCAGAAATGAGCTGCTTCAACTGCTCCCTTGCCAGCTGGATGGGAGGGGAAAAGGACAAACATTTAGTCCTGAGTGAGAGGTGACTGTGTGGTCAGCATTGCTTTGGAGGCCCCCAGGCTCACCTCGAATGGATGTGTCCAAATCTGACGGCTCTAGGGTTAGGGGTGCATTCACCGCATTTCAACACTGACACGCATCCGTGCCAGTGTGGACATGCACAGTGGCATTGCAGGTGCCCACCCAAGTGTTACGGGAGAGCAGGAACATAACTGCTCGGAATGGCCTCACTCACCCAAAGTGTCTCCCATGGTGACGATGGCCCGCTGGTTCAGCTCCATGTCTCCAGCCTTGTTGGACAACATCACAGCCAGGTGGGGCCTCCAGTCTCCCCATGTGGCATCCCCACAGCACTGGAGGGAGGCACAAGGAGAGGGAAGGTGAGCAGAGATGGTGACCACAAGGTGGGTGTCACAGGCAGGTGACAGCATAGGGGCACGTGTTTTGCTCACGGACCAGCGCTGCCTGGGGGATCCTTCCCGACATGAGCTGGAAGAGGGTCTGCAGGGGGTCGTTGGTGGCCAGCGTGCTGGTGAACCTGTGAGGAGACAGCACAGATGGGGCTGCCACGCCGGGCCCCCAAACCTTGATTCACCTCCAAGGGCACTTCCCAAATGGCCCAGGAATGCAGTGTCCAGAGGGGCTTCCCGGAGAAGGCACAAAGTAGCATCAGCACCACCCAGCTGATGATCTGCGTTACTTCCAGAGCAGGCAAGTCTCCAGGACAACGCTGGATAAAACCTCCTTAAAAGGATTCAGGTTGCACAAGACAGAAAATTTACACTTAACTCTCCCCGAAGGGATCAACCCAATCCAGACTAAGTACGTTAATTCCACCAGAAAACATTCATATGAGTGGGATGAACAGCTGAGACCAGGCTGGATCGTAATGAAGATGGAGCAGCTCCCTGCCCTGGCGGCTGCCTTGGCGAGGGCAGCAAGGGCAAAGCCAAAGATTCAGGACAAATCCACCCCCACATCCCCAGGGAATGGCTTTCTTTCTGCTTTCCAGCCCCCACTGGGTTTCTCATGTCCATCAGGAAGCCCGAAGGACTCAGGCCCATCCAGGTGGATGATCCCCTTTCCCACCTCTGAAACGGTCCAGCTGAAATCAGTGCTCTTGCTTTTCCACGGGGCTGAGGACACCCAAAGGGGTAACAGGCTGGGCAAAGCCAGCCACAGAGCATCTTACCTTGCTTTAACCGCTCCAACTTACCCGGTGAGCACCCAGCTGTAGGTCCGAGGGTCCATCTTGCTGGAGAGGAAGAGAGCATGGCCCCAGAGCTGGTTTCTCATGGCCCAGACCAGAGCGTCCTGCAGCCGAGGTGGAGAAGAAGCAGGGTTTGCACTAACTCCACCTCCATGCTCTCCTCTTCTGCCAGGGGAGCCTCGGCTCACCCAGCTCAGGGAAGAGCTCTGATGACTGCTCTGGCTTTAACAAATGCCCTCTAAACCCCTCGTCTGCATTCACAAAGGTCCTTTTCTCTTTCTAGCTTACACCATTACATGAGCTGGCACCTTCACAGCGATACTGTCACCCCTGAATTTCCAATCTCTGCTGCCCGTTAGCTCTCGATGCCATCATTGTAGGATCCCACCCTGGGCACCCAAGCTTCACTGTATCCAACCCTCTGGTCCCCTGTGCCTTTGGTATCCCTTGAGATCACCGCTGCAACTAAACCAGCAGGGCTGGCAAAAGCCTCTGCACCTTGCCCTCACTCAGAACCCCATCCCAATGGTGGGGAAACACTGCCATAAGCACTGTTGTACAAACACCACTTGACCCTACAACCACGGGGCACCCCTTGACCACTCTTCCCTCCAACACCTGCCTGAAGAGGCCAAGAAAAAAGTCAGCCCTGTGTCCTGGATCCCTCTCACCACTTACTTTCTTCCTGCCATAGTAGAGGAGCTTGGTGAATTTCTCCACTATCTGTGCTTGCGTCTCCACGACAGGAGGGACCTCCCCCGTAATGAGGTCCAGCGTCCCAGGCTGACGCAACATCCACTCGTCATCTGTCAGGCCGATCAGGTTTGATGCGGGGCTCTGCCTCTTGTACTTCTCCAGGCGCCTGCAGTCTTGCATCAGCAGCTCAGCCGTGTCTGAGCCCATCATGGACTATGAAAGGGAAAGGGAGGAGCAAGCCCCATGGAAGCCACCTCGTGAGCAAAGGCTGACAGCCCTCCCAGTGCGACACCCTTACACTTTTATCCTCATCCGAGCACATTTCCCCAACAAGACCAGCACACAGTTTTGAAAGGCAAAGGATTCATAGAATCATAGAATTGTTTGTTTGGAAAAGACCTTTGAGATCATCAAGTCCAACCATACCTGTCCACCTCTGAACCAGATCCCTGAGCACTTCATCTACCTGTCTTTTAAACATCTCCAGGGATGGGGACCCCCCCACCTCCCTGGGCAGCCTCTGCCAATGCCTGCTTACTCTGAAGTTCTTCTTGTTCCTCTGCTTCCAACAAGCAGCCACAAATTAGATTGGGTGGATTTCACTGGGTTAAGGGAATAATTCCCTTTTAAACATAAATGCTGGCTCCACAATGAAGGAGGCACCAGTGCCTTTTGCAGCTGCGTTGGGTTGTTGTAGTTCACAAGAATGAAAAGCAATCACAGAGAAGAGTTTGCTTCAAATATCCAGGCAGCAAACTGATTGATAGCACCATGGGAACGGGATGCTTTTGAGGTATAAGCCCCTGTAAACAGCAACTGGATCAAGAGGCACCTTAGGGGCACATAACTCGTCTCACTTCTAAGATCAAAAGGGTCAACCCCCTCCCACGGGACACCTACCCCATTCTGCCGGCAGAGGAGGACCAGGAGTTTCCAGAGAAGAGCTGAATCTCTGCCTCTCTGTGTCGAGAGATCACAGCTCGTGGCTATCTTCTGCTGGCAAAATGTCAGCACGTCCACCTTGTGCAAGTCTTCCCTACAGCAGCAAAGAAAGGCATCAAAAGAAAGCCAAGGCAAGGAAATCTAGGACATCATTCAGGTCCCCAGGTTCACTGGTGGGGTTGCCAAAGACTCAAAAGAGAGGTGGAGGATGGAGGATCCCCAGTGCCAATGGCCACACCAAGCTCAAAAATGTTTAAATTTTATCGTTACTATGACTCTCTGAGATTTCTGTGTCTCAGCGATGCAGAGTGCATCTCAAACCCTCTCTCTGCTCTCCTGATAATATTTTCATCCATCCATCTGCAAAGAACCTTTAGTTTTGCTCTGCTGTGCTGCTGTTACAGCCGTGGATGTCTGAGGCCGCAGGAGCAGGCACGCATATAGGCAGCATCTTTTATTTAACTGACAGAGTGCAGGGAGAAAGACACGCTTGTGACCACACAAACCCTTTGGGTCTGAAACAGAAGCAGAAATCTTTAAGCTACGTGCAAGCCAGGCAGAACCGCTGTCTTTGAGTAAAATAATCAGACAGTTGGAAAGAAAGGGTGGCTGAGACACAAGATCAGCCAAGGGAGAGGCGCTGGGGATGCAGATGCTGATCCTGACTCAATAACATATGGAGATTCCCAATGTCCCCCTCAGCACAAGTGGTAACTGCAAGGTCTTCCACCCAGCTTCGGGGCATACAAAGCTCTTTTGCTTCAGTAAATGGCTTTCCTCCTTCTGCACGCTCCTTTTCTCTCCCCACTTTGGTTATGAGTGAGCAGAACCTGATGCAACACACTGTGACTCATCCCCAGGCTCACACAGGATGAAGGTGCACGCTGGGTCTGACCCTGCCCTGCTCAGCAGTCTCAAGGATCAAAAGCCTTAGGAAAAGCTAAACCAGAGGCTGAACCTGGGCTTCAGACATCCAAACAGATCTCCCAGAAATCAGTTTTCCAAGACATTAGTATAAAATCAGGTCATACGTACGAACCACACTAAACCCACACCCTATGAATATTCAAAACAAACATTTTTCCCCCAGTTCAAACCAGCCTAGGCTGCAACAAACGGGCTGGGCTCCTAATCTGAACCTAAACGTGGCCTTTGTAGGTAGCTCAAACCCATGGGCACCCTAAAGTCTGCCTTGAGCTCGTATCTCCTCCCAAAGGAGAGGTGTTCCCAGCCCAGCCATGCCAGCACAGCCTGGAGAACACAGCTCCTGGACCTGGCGGCGCAGCATACCTGGCCAGGGGCCCCGGGAAGGCCTGTAGCTCCTCCAGCTCTTTCGTGTCACGAAGGATTACCTAAAAACCAAGAGCAAACTCAGCAGCTGGACTCCAGCAATGAGGCCAACCCCTGCTGAGCTGGCTCAAAGTGGGTGTCTTGGCCAAGGGTTGGTGAACCCGTTCTCTGTGCTGTCTGAAGGTAACCCCCAAAGCACACATCCTAAACCACCACATGGACCCCAAAGCGAAGGTCCAGGAAGGAAATGCCTGTTGAGATGGCATCTGCCTCCTCTGAGAGGCAAAACAGGATACTGAAACACTGTGGTAGGCTCAGGGGTGGATACAGCCTCTGTACTGGGGCACCTCAGAAAGCAGAGCAGGGTTATCCGTCAGAGAGGTATGGATCACATCCGTCCCTGTCAGAAAGGATCACTGGTCACACACGACAAGGACTGTGGAGCTGGAAGACCAGGATGGGGGCCCAATGGCTGAAAGCAATCCCCAGGCTGACACGATGAGGACTTGAGAGTCCACGTGGGCTGGAGATAAGAAGGCAGCAGGGGACAGGAAGGCTCCTAAGGAGGCTGTTTGGGTGACACACGGTGTTTGCATCCCTTGGGGCAGAAGGGGCTGCTCCACAAAGGGAACCGAGGGCAGTTTGGGGTACCTCCAGGCTGTGTAGCTCCACATGGGCCAGCTGCCCCTCGGCAGGGCGGTGGGGACACACCAACACCAGTTGTCCTCCAGCTCCAAAGCACACCACCACGTGTGGCAGCGGGAACTTGTGGGGTACCACCGGCGCTGGAGTGGATGCTGAAGGCTCCCCTGCAACAACACATGGGCCAGCCTGAGTCCCCTCATCCAGACACCACACCAGCTCCACTATGGAGGAGGTGAACGTGGTCCAATCTGCCCCCTGATTTAAGTAGCCCTCCACTGACTGCCATTCTCCATGCAAGAACCATCCCCTAAAGCAAAAGGCAACCACATGACAGCTCCTGCACCCACCACGGCAGAGCTACCAGACCATGCACCCCCTCCCCAGCCCCAGGTCATGTTTACTGCCCGTACGACCTCCTTCAGGAAAGAACCAAGCTGCCAGACAGCAAATCACCTAAGGTTGACCATTTATTTCCTTGCTTCCCCCTCATCAGAACTTCCCACCAGGCTCCATCACACCCCACCTGCTTGTGCGGGGCTCCAGGTCCCTGGAAGCATGGGATCATAGTGGTCAGCACCGTCAGGGATGTACTGGCTGAGCTCGTAGGTGCTGGAGCTGAGCCCCGACTCGCGGTACTGCAGGAGCAGGCTGGGCTGCGTCGGGGGCTGCAAGGAAGGGAGGAAACCCAAACCTGGCTGAGCACGTTCAGAGGAGGCAACCAAGCTGGTGAGGGGCGGGAGAACAAACCTTATGAGGAGCAGCTGAGGGACCTGGGGCTGTTTAGCCTGGAGAAGAGGAGGCTGAGGTGAGACCTCATCGCTCTCTACAACTCCCTGGAAGGAGGCTGTGGTGAGGTGGGTGCTGGGCTCTCCCAAGTAACAAGTGATGGGATGAGAGGAAATGGCCTCAAGTTGTGCCAGGGGAGGTTTAGATTGGATATCAGGAAAAATTTCTTTACTGAAAGAGTGGTGAAGCCCTGGCAGAGGCTGCCCAGGGCAGTGGTGGAGTCTCCATCCCTGGAGAGGTTCAAAAATGTGCAGTCGTGGTGCTTCAGGACATGGTTTAGTGGGCATGGTGGGGCTGGGTTGACAGTTGGGCTTGATGATCTTAGACATCTTTTCCAACCTTAATGATTTTATGAAACTAGGGACGTGCCACTGTTTTTCTGCTCCCAGGGCAATGGGACAGGCTCTGCTGCTCCATGAAAGTGCCCAGCAGGAGCAGCACAGCAGCTGGTTCTCGTCTGAGCAGCTCACACCCTTTAAGCATCTTAGTTTCATCATGGCACAACCCTGGTCATACTCAACGGCTTTTAAAATAATTTACATCAGCCACCAGTCTAGCCCAACAGCTTTCGAGGCCCCAACACAGACTCCCCAATACAGTCAGCAGATGGTGCTTGGGAATCCAAAACAAGGCTCTGCCCAGGAGCAAAACCAACAGAGCAGCTTTGATTTGATATTTTAATTTGCTGTTTAGCAAAACACAGTGATAAGGACACGGGTGTGATGGAGCAGACCTTGGTGGACAGAGCTGAAAATGACACAGCTTTTGGCCACTTGGGGATCATGTAGGAGAGCACTCCACCTAGCCTGGATTTCTGTCCCACTCTTGGTCCCATCCAAGAGCAGTTTACAGACCTGGGGCATGACAGCCCAGTAGATGGAGAGTTTATAAATACTAACAACCCACTCTCATAATTCCCAGAGATTAAGCATTGAGTTCAATGTAGCTAAGCCGGCTTTTTCTCCTCAGCCTGCTTCCCAGTTGGAGGAGAGACATGCATTGCTCCCAAAATCACTCGGAGACCCCCAAGCCTTTTGCCCTCCACCCTTGAAGTTACCTCTTGGAGTTGGCCACTGGCCTCCCCTGAACTGCTGCCAAGGGTTCCTCCTTCTGCCCGTTCAGGCCAGACGGCTGAGGCGTATCTCTCCTTGTAGGAGTCATAGGTCTGTGTCCTATAGAAGGGAGCAAAAGGAGATGCCTCGAAGGTGAGAGATTTTGGGGATCAGCCACAAACACACTAATTTTGTAGTAGATGCTTGCACCAGCTGATGCTCGGCCCCCCTACCCTTACCTGTCCTGCCCCGAGGGGGTGGCAGCCAGGTTGGGGTGGTAACCCCTGTAGTAGTGCTGGTCCCGGTAACTGGTACTCTTGCCGTAAGGCTCTCCCTGTCTCCGATCTAGAAGGATAATCAAGGCTTAGTGTTGCCCCTCCATAGCAAGAAGCTATAATGAAGTGGTGAAGGGAAAGCAGAGAGTCAGGAGATTTGCCATGCACACCCTGTTTGCTTCCCAATTAGCCCGGCTTGCTGGAGGTGTGATGAAGCCCTGCACACATTTGCTGACACATCACTGATGTCCTTTCCTCCCTCCCCTTTGTTCAGCCCAGGAACTCCAGAAACAGCAAAAATGAGGCCCCAGCCGCCCAGATCACACAGCACCGTTGGGATCAAGTTCAGCCTGTAACCAGCAGTGACACAGGTTTTTAGCCATGGAGATCAGGATCAAACATTCCCTTGGGTCCACCAAGCTCCTGCTCACACTTCCCAGATGCAAACCAAAAGTAGTGCTGCAGAGGGAGAACAGCATCAGCAACCCAGGCGTGCGGGCAGGAGAAGGCCGTGGAGGTGTGCAAGCTCCGGGAGAACCTCCCACCCTGGAGAAAGCATTGCTTCTTCTCCTGCAAGCGAGTTGCCTTCATCCCCAGACCCAAAGGATAAGCCCGTACCTCTGTCATCTTGCCAGGCCATCGGCTGCCGTTGGTGGCTTTGGTAGGTGTAGTCATCCCTGTAGCTGGGTGCTGGGTGCAGCCAGTGAGGGGCTTCATATCCTTGCCTGAAACAAACCACAACACAACACGCTTAATGTGAGACAGAACAGGCACTGCTACAGGTTCTGGACCACATCTGGACTCATGTCCTGGATGGGACCTTCAGAGGCATCCAGGTCCCATCCAGGACATGAGTCCAGATGGCAATGGAAATAAAGCCAGGACACCTGCACAGGTGAAAAAGAAACCGATCCAGCATCACACCTGAAGGACCAGCAGGAGGTGTGGATACTTTCCCATCCCTTCATATGACAAAGCTATGCACTGCAGTTTCAGGAGATCCCGGCTGCAGCTCAGTGATGTGGACTTGTAATGGGGATCAACTTTCACCCGTCTTTTAGGAGAGGTCGTCCAAAAGCACCTTCTCCAACAAGCTCTGGACCTGCTGTGTTCATTGCACAGGTCCACAGGTCTGCCCTTGCTCCATCCCCAGCCAAAGCCACCCCACGCCCAGCACTCACATACTTGAACCCCTCACAGTTTACACCTTGATTTGGTCAGCCCCATGGAACACCCCCCTTCCCGGTGCGAGCATCGCGCAACCTCAGCACAAATCCCTGCGTACCCACATCATAACTCGCAGAGGGCAATAACTCAGGCAAATCAACCCAAATTTGCTGGTGCACTCAAAGCTCTTTCTCAGCACCGCGAGCATCCTCGAGCCCACATTTTATCCTTCCACCCTTCGCTGTTTCAGCAGCTGAGCTTGCAAGCTTCCCTTTTGCTCCTATATTACCGTTTGTATTTTTATTGTTCACCTTGCACTTGGTAAAAAAGAACTGCATTTAATCAAACCTTCAAGAAAAATGTACCTTGGGACTGAGCCGAAACCTGTAAAATGGCAACTGCAGAAGTCACGGCTGTGAGAAGGAATTAGAGCTGCAACTGCTATGCAGCCTTAAATATAGAAGTCACCGGCTGCTTTAATAGCTGGACATCTTCTAATCATGTGTGGCCTCCTCGAGGCTGCTCATTGCTTCCCCTACGCAGTTACAAGGGCGGGACCCACGTCACAAGCCCACGAGAGCCATGAAATGGTCAAATTCTATTTTAGGAAGGTTTACAAGGAGGGGCTCAGCAGGAGCATTGCAGGGTTGGGCAGCTCTCACCTGGAGAAGGGCCTGTTGGGGTAGCTGCTTCCATGGTACTCAGCCCGGGAAGACGGTCTGGGGACATCCCTGCGGGGGTGGTGGCCCTCATCCCAGGGGTGGCCGGGGAGGTGGCCCCCATCCCAGGAGCCGGGTCTATGTCCTGTGTGGAGAAGGTGCCATCTGGGCTGTGGTGGGGGTCCATGGTGAGCCTCTCCCCATGCCCCCCGGGTCTCCTGCCTCTCCCAGGGCTGGGGTGGCCAGGCAGGGGCCCAGGGCTCCATCACACGCTTGACAGCAAAATCCTTTCTTGTTTTGGGGAGGGAGAGGGTGTTTAGTCCCAAATAGCTTTAATGGCCTGCAAGCAATGAGATAAATTACAGTGTGTTTGACCAGCGGCTTTCCCTGCCCTCAAAGCCCCCCATGATGCCCATTGCCACCTACTCTCTGCTTTTGGGAGCCTGCTGGAAACCCCCCATCCTCTACAAAATAACCAAAGGCAGGGAAAAGCTACCTCCCGCCCCGTTTGCTTAAACCCGAAGGTCCCCTTGAAACACGGGGATGAAATGGACCAATGGTCCCAGAGCAAGAGGCAGCACCCAGGTAGCTCTGCAAAGCACCAGCACTCACAGCCACCCCCAGGAGGTGACAAATCAGCTTTACCTGCGTGACACGGAGGTGAAACCTCATTTTGTACATGGTAGGGGAAGGAATATTGGCAAAGCTACAAGCAGGACAAGGAGAGTTGTTCTTAAAGCGATGACAGAGGCAAGGGGAAATGGAGATTTGCTCGTGTGAGCTACGAGATGGGGTGGAAAGAGGGATTTCCTCCTGCCTGTCAGCTCCAGCAAGAATATAGCAGGTCAAGCAGACACTACTTTTAATGGTAACAGCTCCATGCAGAAAAGGGAGCCCAGAGGAACACACGGGTAAAGCCTCAGCTGCCGGGGGGATGTCACCTTCGAGCCCCCGTGTCTCCTCTTTGCAGCATGGGAGCCCAAACTGTCCCCACAAAGGCTCACGAGCCTCCCCGACATAGGCAGATGACCAAATGTTGTCTGAACCCCTTGTTACCCCTCTCAGTTTCAAGTTTAAGTTATTTTGGGGTATTTTCAGGTCTTGGGGGGGAGACACTCAGGTCTGAACAGTGGCAGCTCCGTTGGTGCTGCTTGGGTGGAAGTGGTTTTAATCCTTGCCCTAAACATTCCCCAGGCACAAGCATCCCGACACCCATCACTTCAGTCCCACCAAGAGCCCCCTGATTTTTGGCCAGGGGGTTCCCACCGCCACACAGACCTGCTCGGAGGCCACTGGAGCCCTTCTTCCGCTCCGCAGGCGCCGCTGCCAAAGTCCACGGCCACATGGGCCGCCGGCCGCCGCGGGGCAAAGGGCAGCCTCCTCTCCTCCACCCCAACCGACCTGCTCACCCGGCTCCCAGGGAGATTTGCACTGCGGTTTGCATCCCTGAGGGCCACCTTCCCCATCGCTCGGGTCTCCTCTCAGCCAAGAGATGGAGCACACAGTCCTCCAAGCTCAAAAAAAAGCCAGATATTTCTTCTGCAGGATTTTTAATGCCATGAGATGATTATCTTCCTCTTTACGTCCTCCCTTTAAAGCTGCATAGCAGTTGCAGCTCCAATTTCTTCTTACAGTGAAGAAGAAAGCGTCCCTGCCCATGGCAGAGAGGTTGGAACCGGATTATATTTAAGATCACTTCCAACCCAAACCATGCTGTGATTTCCTTAAAAATAAAAACAAATAAAACCTGCTGGATGAGTTATTTGGTTGATCCAGACCCAGCCATGGCTCTAGCAAATCACATCCATCCCACGGGCTGCTGCCCAGGACAGGATTTGGGCAGGATGGAGCCAGGGTCCACCCCAGCGCTGCCACATCGAAGTCCTTATTGTGGAATAACGGCCTCTTTCTATAAGTAATTGTGGATTCCTGCCTGGAGATCCTCTCCCAAAATCCCCCAAGCACCTTAAAAACTGAAAAAAAAAAAAGAGTAAATTAGGGTAAATGGCATCACAGAAAAATGCAGTAAAATTAGATATAAGAGCAAGCATCTTCAACCCAGCTGCCTAGTGACGTGTCATCTTCTCCCACTTCGCCAGGGAAAACGTGCCCGGCTTCCCAACCCCTGAAGCCTCCGTTTGCTGAGTAGGAGCAGCCAGATTTCAGCCCGAGGGCAGCACAAAGGAATATGGGATGACTGGCAGAAAAAGAGCTTTTTTCCCATCTTTTCTCCCTTTTTTCACACCCTCCCAGTCCCAGCTTTCCTTGGCCTCGCATGAGCGCCTCCAAATTACCTCCGCCGTGACACCGCAACACCGATTGATTTGGGATTCACAAGCAGCATCGCATTCTTTGCATCGCATTGTCAGAAAAGCCCTATTTTAATGATGTTGGGAGACCACATATATTATAGTTTCAGAGCTTGAAATTTCCACCCTGCTGGGAGAGGAAGAGATTTTCCCTGGTGATGCTAAGAAATAAGCACTGGGTCTCTACAGAATTCAAGGCTTCAAATAAAAAATATCCCTAGCACTCAGCCGTACCGAGAGCCCAATGGAAGAAACAGAAAGCAGGGGAGCGCTGTCTTCGTGCTGCCGCGTTGCTTTGGCAGAGCAGAATTAAGCATCTCCTATCCATTTCACAGCTGCCCTTCAAAACTTTGGGAGGCTTTGGACAAAGTGGAAGGTCTGTTATGGGCAAGTCAGACCACAAAGGATCCCTAGAGACCACAAGCATTCCACTTTTTTAATATATAAATATATTTCATGCTTCCACTTGGCTACTGGTCAAGGGAGGGGATTCTGTCCCTCTGCTCTGCCCTCGTGAGACCCCACCCAGAGCCCTGTGTTTGGTTCTGCGATCCTCAGCACAGGAAGGACCTGGAGCTGTTGGAGCCAGTCCAGAAGAAGCCACGGAGATGATCCGAGGGCTGGAGCACCTCCAATACGAGGACAGGCTGAGTTGGGGTTGTTCAGGCTGGAGAGGAGAAGGCTCCGGGGAGACCTTAGAGCAGCCTCCAGTGCTGAAAGGGCTGCAGAAAAGCTGGGGAGGGGCTCTGGATCAGGGACTGCAGGGATGGGATGAGGGGGAATTGTTTTTAAGCTGCAAGAGGGGAGACTGAGATGAGATCTTAGGAAGAAATGTTTTGCTGTGAGGGTGGGGAGGCCCTGGCCCAGGGTGCCCAGAGCAGCGGTGGCTGTCCCATCCCTGGAGGTGTTCAAGGCCAGGTTGGATGGGGCTTTGAGCCCCCTGATCCAGTGAGAGGTGTCCCTGCCCATGGCAGGGGGTTGGAACTGGATGGGCTTTGAGGTCCCTTCCAACCCACACCAGTCTATGATTCTGTGAATAATTTCAGGCTTGTAGCCAAGATGTGACTGCTGGGTGTTTCCAACCTGTTTTCTAGCAACCACAGAAGTTTGTAGTCGTACCTTGCAAGGGTTCAACCACCATCAAATGAAGAGGCTGAGAGCAGCTCATCTCCTCAGGCTGCTGTTTCCAGCCTAACCTGAGGGATTTGGCTTGCAAGGAAGACTTGACTTGCATAAAAGCAGCTGTGACTCGTGATGGTTGTGTTTAAGATGAGTGGAAATGCTGTACCACTCCATGCTAGGGAAGGAGATGCGAGAAACACTACCACTAACATCAATCTTGGAGCAAAAGTAGCTTAAAATGGACAGCTAGGGAACACCAATTTAAAAGAAAAAGCAGAAAAGAGTGTTGGAAGAGGAGAGAGCCAGGGGAAGGAGCTGGGAAATGAGAAGTGAAGGGAGAAAAAACAGAGATAAAAGGACCAGATGGGCTAGAGAGAGCGAAAGAAAAGGGTAACCCTTTAACTGCATTGCATCTCACCAAGAAATTTCTATTTCAAAAAGATTCATAGCTTTCTTGGAAAGCCAAGCTCTGTGCCACAGGACTGCCATCGAGTGCACAGGACTATTTTGCGACGCAGGCAGCACGCGCTACAGAAAGCATTTGTCAGAGAGCTGGAGGGATAGTAATATCTCTTTAAAAAATCATATTTTTCCACTTTAAAAGGTTTCACTGCTGTTGTCACAGTAACAAGATTAGGTGGAAAATGTTTTTCTTCATGCCCTCCGGGTGCCTGCACGGTGCGTTGGGGCTCCGCTCCCAGCCAGCCCCAGATGCTCGGGCCAGTTCTCCCCCTGCAAACCCAACAGGTGAGACTAATTAGCCAAGCCTCATCAGAAATCTTTGTAACCTAAGACAAGAAATCCAGGTGGCTTCAGTACCTGAAGCTATTTTTAGGTGATTTATGTTGTTTCTAATTGGTTCTGAGATGGTTTTTTTTTTTTTAATGGCATCAATAGGAAGCTTTGCTCGTCTCCGAGCTTCAGTGCCCAAGTGTGAGATAAATACATACACACACTTTTTTGTGGACATGTCTTCAGCACAGGGGAGTTTGAAAAGGTTGGTGCCAGTCAAGAGAAAATTTGAAACCAGCTCATCTCTCATCACGTCTGCGGGGCGGAAACGCAAGTGGTAAATGAGCTACATAAAACATGAAAACTCATCTTAAATATTCTTTAGAATGAAAATACCAGCCCTGAAAATGCTGCCAGCGTTGGAGACATTTGATGGAGTGTGGCATGTCACGCACAGACCACGAAAACCTCCCAGCAAACCCGCAGGCTCAGGTTTCCAGGCAGGCTGAGCACCTGCACAGCAGCACGGGGAGAGCCCTCACTCTCTATCAGTCTCAGTGGCAGCAAATTAACTAATTAGCTTGATCGCTCCTGCCAGGCTTACAGAGAAGGAG
Source organism: Neomorphus geoffroyi (assembly GCA_033558235.1). NCBI lineage: Eukaryota > Metazoa > Chordata > Aves > Cuculiformes > Neomorphidae > Neomorphus > Neomorphus geoffroyi. The sequence continues at coordinate 7,078,151 of JAUMJM010000074.1, forward strand.
CAGTAAGACCCCCTGCTCCAGCTCAGAGGGCATGTGGGTCCTTCCCAGGCTGGGGACCCCCCCGTGGGTGGAGGGTGGTGGCTCCTAAAGCAGCTGAGATATCTGCTCCCCCCTGCAGCCGCTGCATTAGCACCATCGTGTGGATTTGATCCGGCCCGCGTGGCACCACTGCACATTTCCCCACAGCCAGGCTGTGTGCTTAACTTTTATTCAGTGGTTTTGCACCTTTCTTCCCCACCTTAGGTTCTCTGAGCCATCCCCCACCACCACTCCCCCTCCCCAGACACATTTAGCAACATCCAGACGTGCCGCATCCCCAAGACATTCAGCACCCAGCAAATTAAGAAGAAGCATTTTATACCTCACGTCGTACCCAATGAAGGAGCAGAGCTGCCAAAAAAGCTATGATTTGTGGAAATCAAAGCACTGTGCAAAGTGCCCTACAAGTCCCCAGTCTGGCTGAGACAGAAAAGGACGCGCAGCCTTCTGCATGCGCTCCCACTACAAAGCAAACCTCAAAAATGTTTAAAATCTTTGCCTTACTTCATTCCCGCTTCAGCAAAACCTCTTAACTCTTGGCTGTGAATACTAAATCTTTGCTATTGCGTTCGCCACCCCTAAAGGGAAGGCTGTGCTGCTCCTGCATCCCATCGTGGCAGGCTCTGCCACGGCATCTCACCTGGCTCGACCCACCGCTGGCGAAGATTGGGCTGCACGAGGGGCAACGGAGACACAACAGCGAAACCCAACTGCGTTGAGGAGGTCAGAGGGTTTTCAGTATTCAGGTCCTCTCCTTTTCCTGTGCAACACCCTTTATGTTTTCCCAGCCATAAAATTGATGTTTATCTCGCTGCTAACTGCCTTACAGAGATCATTACACATTGCCAATTCAACCATTTGCAGATAAAACAAGCACGAGCAGCCTGGAAGCTGTCACACCGCCCCTGTTGCCTTGCCACACCGCAACGCATTACAACCTTTAAGCTGAAAATTAACATCTAAAACCAAGAGGCCTGGAAATATTCACCAGACAAATGATGAAAACCACGCAGAGGTAATTCCTCCACCCACCTCACACCACCCCCTGCTCAACCATGAAGAATTCATTTTTAAGTGAGACAAATTCAGAAGCTATTCTTGTGGCATTAAGCTAAAAATATGAGACAAAGTTATTCTTCCTTGTCTAAAATCTCCTCGCTATACGAAATGTCCCTTGGGATCTGTGTCTGTTGGGAAATACAGGGGAGCCAGAAGGCAAAGAGGTGGATGTAGATGTCAAAACAAGCCCCGAAAAGAAACACCACCAGCTACAGCTGCTGCATCTTGTGGCTTCGGGGCCACAAAGGAGCAGGGGAGGGGTGCTGAGCTCGTGTCTGCATAGGACAATGTGGCAGGAGCCACCAGCCTTACTTCTGCTGATGCCCTCACCCCACACACCTTCAGGCTCCGTAGTTGCTGGGCTACAGAGAGAGCGAGCCGGATGGTCTCCAAGCAGTGCCAGAGCAGAGGGAGCTGACAGCTTGGAAATCGTTAGCCCTGAGGTGTTCTGGGGTGTCCTTTTGAAAAGATTGCCACCTTGTGTCATTTCACACACTCGAACCTTCGTTGCCTTCATATTTGAGACCACGGGTCTCGTTCAGGAGCTTTATTACACACAATCATGGACAATAAAGACCCTTGACAGTTACAGATGGTTTTGCTGTGTCCTGTTCTTAGTGCTACCTTGTAAAGTTGGACAGCAATGTTTCCCTCATTTTTTTTTCATCTCAATTTATGACTCCTCTACCATGAAAAGCCACTTATGCCCTCCACAGTTCCATACACCACAGCCTTCAAGGCCAGTAAATCATGGTCTCAAGTCATGTCAAATTTTGCAAAATAAACTAAATTGCAGCTGTTCTCTAAAGCAAGAAGCAGCAAAACTGAAAGAGAACGAGCTCTGTTTGAAGCCAGAAAACTGGCCGGCAGCATCTCGTGATGTGCAGGGACAAGGATCACAAGAAGTCTCCAAGTGAAAGAAAGGTCTGATACAAGGGGGCCCAGGGGACCCGTTGCCACCCCAAGGGTCTCATGGCATGAATTAAAACCGTTCCAAGCTCTCAGGATGACTATAAACTGAGCCTCCAGCTCCTTGCAGCCAGGATGCAGAAGCCTGGGAGCAGGACACAGCTGGGCTCCAGCAGGGTCTATTCATTGACGCTTGGTCCCTAGGCTACATCTGGGCTTGGAAAGAAAACTAAGGACCTAGTGGGATCATAACTTCTTGTTTTAATGGGTTTTTGTGCAGACAAATTTAGAGAAGTACTAACACAGCAGAGTTTCACTCAGCTGAGCCCATCTGGGTTCACTCAAAGTGCTGGGCACCTCACAAGGGGCTGGGGAAACTGAGGACAAAGACAGAGCACAAAAAAATCACTGACCCCAAACCTACCCTTTACATTTTTCAGGGGCACAGTGACTTGTCTTTTCCCTTCTGCAGCAGAGTTAAACTTTCATGATAACTGAATTGACTTGGAGGAGAGCCAGAGCCAGAGAGCAGCACGCTAGAACAAGCGCAAGGAAGACCTGTACCACTCCTGTCCTGGCCAATTCCCCTCCCCACATCCCACACAGCTAATTTGCAGGGGGCTCGAACCGCTCCACGTGTGGCAGATTCGCCAGGATACCAGGGCACAGCACTCAGCCTGGCACAGACACCAGGGCAACTCTTTCACCCCATGCAACCATCTCTCTGCAAACCCCTTGTGATAAGCACTGCTAAAAGTTTGTGCCGTGGTCGAAGCTCAGGAGGCTTCTTCACTTCGCAAGGTGACCTCACGCCACGTCACACGAGCCCAGAGCGTGAATGAGGGGCAAGCTCTCCACGGGAAAAACACCCGAGAAGCAGGAAAGATCCAACCCACCACAAAATAAAAGAGAAAAACTACAAGCAGCCATGACAGAGACAAGGAAAAATGCAAAGCACCTCATTCCAGATCCTTAGCTGATAAAAACCCAACGTGCATAACATACAGCTTGGGGCTGGGATACATTTACCCATCTCTGAATGTTTAATGGGAGCGCATGCATCGGTTAATCAGCAGCGCGAGACACAAAGTAGTTTGTACCTCCTCTCCACGTGTCGTGCAATTAAAAGGCTTCGCATTCAGGCACAGAGAGAAAAGTCAAGGGACTTCGGCTGTGAAGCATCCATTATTCAAAAGTGTATCCATTATTCAAAGTTTTGCTTAAAATCCTATTGTCAGCTTGAAAGGAAAAAGAAAATGAGTTTTTGAAAGCTGTGCTCCGTTGACATTCCACTCCAATTTTTGCTGATTTTAAGTATTAAAACTCCAGACATTTTGAAGAGCTGAAGAAATCTTTCATTGTTACCGAGAAAGACAACACCCTATAAGTAGTTACACTTTTTCCCTCCTCGCTTAACTTTCCCTAGCAGGGTGTGGGATAACCCTGGCTGACGGCATTCTCCTTTCCCAAGTTTGTCAGCTACCCCAGCACGAAGCTGATGAGCCTCCGTTAAGCAAGCAGCAGCAGATCCCACCATTCTGCCTGGGCAACTTATCGACACCCGTAAACTCATCTCAGCTGAAGGAAGTCTGTAGGATACACAACCTTCTCACAGCTCCTGGGAGCTTCAGTGTGGGGTGACAGGGCTCGGCTATGGAAGGTCTCGCAGGAGAAGAGTCCACTGAAAGCCATTAGCAGGTGTTTGTGGAGAAGCGGATGATGATGAGAAGGAGGAGCTCGAGTGAAGCAGTTGTGGAAGCCCAGCATCAGGTTAAGAAGCAGAGCCCAAAGCCTGAAATGTATTTGACAACCATAAAATTAAAGAATATATTTATTGCTTTGTCTAAAATAACTATTTGTGAACAAAAAAAATAGAAGTACTTGAAGGGTTTCTACATCCTTGAAGACATAAGGCTGCAAGGAGGGGAGGTCTCTGTAGGCCTGAAGGCTCTTCTATTTGGGAAAAAGAAGATCAAGAAAAGTTGTGGCAGAGGTAAGCAGTGCTTGGTAGCATGGGACTTCCTTCTTCAGGGCTTGTTGTGACAGGAATAATACGAAAAACCTCGTCAGATAGACTTAAACTCAGTTTGTTTAGGTTTTTTATAACTAAATTGTGGACCTCCCTTTGGGGTGACCTGAAGGCACCAAAGATGCTCTTTCAACAAAGTAAATTGATAGAAGGATGATGACTGAAGTCTAATAAATGCAGTATTGTAGGTGTAATGTATGACTTAAACACTGCTGCAAGCTCGGTGGGTGTAACAGGGTAAGAGTCCTGCTCTTCCACCATCAGACAACTAACTTTAGGCGTGTTCAATAATTTAGAGAACAGCTTGAACATATGAAATGAAACCATTGTTCGGTGGTCTTTGCTGATTGCTATCTTTAAGCAGCACATTTACCTAAAGCACAACAGTGCTCTGATAGTGGATACTCACAGAGTGCTTCCAGGACACTCAAACGAGCTGGATATTATCTGCAGGGCAGCTACAGCTCACAGCTTATTTGGATAAATTCTTTGCTGCAATAGACCATTTTCTGCTATTACCAGTGAAATAAGCTAAAAAATCACTCCTTTTCTTCTGCAATGAGAAGCTGTGCATAACATGATGAATTTGCAAAGCTTTTTAAAAGCTGGATGAGAGTTAAATAACTTCCTCCAGGGTCTAAGGCACTGCAAAGCAGGACCGGAGTTGCTGCCACAATAAAGGCTCACTAAGAAAGCCTGGAGTGTTATTGCAGCAGAGGAAGCACTTTGTAATTGGAGACAACGCCAAAGCAGCTTGCGAAGCCGGGCTCTGTGCAGTGCTGGAAGCTGGAACAGCAGGGCACAGCACAGACAAATTTAAGTATTGTCAGATGAAATGGTTTGACTATCGCGTCTCCACAGTCTATTGTCATTCAAGTCTCCCTCCTTAGGCTTCAAAGAGTATAGCCAGCTTGTTACTGGAGTTTCACGTTCCTTTTGTTTGCAGTGATGTTTAGGAAGGTAAAGGTACCTGTGTTAGCCCCTCCTGGGACCAAGCTGGAATGGCACAGGGTCAAGAGCACTGTCCTGCTGGGGCAGAAACACCTAGGGATGTGGAGTGTGGCAGGATAAGGTCTCCCATCCTTTGTGGTCACTGCTGGAGGCAGGATGGACCAGTGACTTCATCCCCTGTTCAAAACCTATTCACAAACCTTTATCTCCCAACCCATGTCCTCATTTTATTCCTCCTTTCAGTCTGGACCTTTCTGTGGAGCTGCTCATTGGGTGCCTTTGGGGCACTGCTTGGGTGTGCTGTGGCAGTGGCTCCCAAAGCAGGGTTGCTGACCCCCCTGTTACCCTCAGTTGTTCTTTGCACAGCTCAAACTCCGCGAAAGAAGCTGGGAGCAAGCTATTTTCCTCTGCTCTCCTAATGGATAACCACAGCCAACCCAGGATGTTACGGCTTCGCCAATAAGGGATGGTTGGCCCACACTGATGGGGCTGGGCAAGCTGTGTAAGAAATCAGCTCACATCTGGGCTCTGCATGTGACCCTCTGCCACGGGGTCAGATTTTGAACACTCTGTACATTTATTCAAGATGTTGGGAGGCCAGGCAACCCAGTCAAAACTATTGTTGCTGTAGCTGTGGTGATACAGGGCATTCTCGAGGCACTCTTGGTGCTGAGAGAGCCTCTGAATTGCTGTAGAACACACAAATCCAGGCGCGCAGCGAATCTCTGGCAGCGTGTAAGGTTCTTCTGGGCTATGTGAAGGTGTGAAGCAAAGCATCAGCCTCGCAACTGAGCAGCAGTTGTGAAGGTTCCCCCTCTTGCTTGGGCTGCAGAGCTCTAAGTCGTGGCAGGAGCCTTTCCAGGTGGTGGTGAAGCCGAGCAAGGGGACCGGCTAACAGCACACGGCCATGGGCAACCACCCCGTCCTACTGACACGCAGCAACTTCTTAAGGCACCAGAACCAAGTCGCGTCCCTGACTCATTTGGCTTTTCCACTGTTGGGGTGGGAGCTTGGAGAGTCTCCTTCTCTGGCTGAGTCCTGGGGAAAGAGTGAATTTACTTCATGGAGATGATGACTTTGGCTGGCACTTCTGCTACAGAAAGTTTACCTGCAGACACAACCCCTGGGTATCTATGGTGATGGCCATCAGGGCAGGGCTTTGCAAGGAAGGGAGGAGCAGAATGAGAGAGGGTTCAGAATGTCCTGAGTTGGAAGGGACCGACAAAGCTCATGAAGTCCTACTCCTGTTTGGGCTTTCCATCCCTAGGATCCACTGCTGGGATTGAAATAACTCAGGATCAGACCAGCTCCTGGGTATTCCTCTGCCTTACATCCCTGAATGTGCCAGATGGTGGCTGCATAAATAATTCTTGGGAGCTGAAACATTATTTAAGGATTAAAATACCATCAAATGAGGAAAAAAAGTGTTTTGAGCACTTTCAGAGATGCTTGGGGGGAGAATGCAAATGAAGGCACATCAGGATCCACTAATCCACTTCTAAAATATTATCTCAACACATTATTCTCTAAGAACACAAACTCTTTGGTATGGAAGTGAGCAGTTTTTATATGACTTTGCCATTGAGCACATCACAATTCCGGCCTTGCCATGCCGAACTGGGAGTTAACGACTCCCTGGCTCAAACACAATGAAAGAAAATTAAAAAGGGTGAGGGGAAAATGGGATTTCTTGATTTAATATTTTTGTTTCTTAGAGAAGCAGGACTCTGGAGGCTTCTGTGCCAGGGGCCTAACTGCACACAAAAGCACATTTCGAGCTACAGAAAAAGAGCTTTGCTAAAACAATCCTGAGGAATTTTGTTCCATGCTTACCTCTTCCACTTGAAAGAGTCCTTCAACAGAGACCAATATTTTCCTCCTGGCTATACTGGGAGTAGAGTTAAAAATGGGGAAATCTTCCTGATACCAGCTCCGTACGCTCCCCTGGCAGGCATAGTCTGCAGAAGCAGCAGGTTGGAGAATTGAGGGGATTTTTCTTCTGACAAAACCCTTCCCCACAATCCTTCCCTCTCAAGCCAACCTGGGAGGCAGGGAAGATGACAGTGGAGATCCTGCACCTCATCTTGAGGCAGCACTTGCATGCTGAGAAGGGCTGAAGAGCTGCAGATACTGAACATTCAGGTATGAAAAGCTCTGGTCTGGGCTGTTGTACTTGAGTGCCAGTTTTCAGAGAACATACTGACCACATTTAAAGTGCAACAAGCCAAGATCCTGTCCCACCCACACCTCCTCTGCATGCACCACATTGCTCCCGGGAGGTGGTCAGCTGCATTTGGAGCCTGAAGTAACTCAGCTGCATCTGTGCAAATGGAGCCCAACAGGTGGGCTCAACCTCCTCCCGTAAGGCAATAAAAGTTTCAAAGAGGTCAACAGCATCGCCTGTGCTTGCAGGGGTTTTATCTCAGTGCACCTTTGCAGAGCTGCCTTGAGGATGGCCCTGCTGACAACTCTGACGGCCACGATGACCCCTCTGCTGCTTGTGAGCTTCTTCACCTCCTCTGTCTCCTCCAGCCCTAGCTTGTGCTGCTCTTCAGAGCCAGCTCATATCTGGGAGACTTCCAGCTGCCAGTGTCACCTGAGACCACGCCGCGCAAAAGTTGCTCTGCTCAGAAAAGCACAAACACTCTCAGGCTGGAGATATGGTTTGGGGTTTTTTTTTACCTTATCTATAGCAAATGGGTAGTTGGAGCAAGTGACCCAACTCTTTATATGTTTAAAATGCATATATGGCACAGCAGAAAAATGTCACGACGTGTTTCCAAGCCACAAGAATGTCCCCTGCCACCGGGGATGTGCTGAGTACCACAGCTCTGCAAGGGGGGCCTCTGGAAAGGAGGTCTGTCTCCTCCCTGGGCTCAGCTGAACCCAAGGCACGGGCTCTGCCCCAACACAAAGCTTTGGTGTTGCAAAGTGAAATGATCTGCTAAGCAAGGATCGGCGTTTGCCAGCTGACTGTACAAGCAGAAGTACATTAACTCTAGGCTGTAGAGAAAATGTCACTCCTGTACCGTTCAGACAGACCGTGTAATTACCTCCGCTGCGGGGCTGGGGGAGGAGGATTGCATGAATCAAGGTGTAGACATGATTCCTGCAGGCTGTCCCCACCTCTGCTGTTGTCTCTCTGTGTGAGCATCAGGGTTGGCTTCATCTCTAAGGCTTTGTCTAGTGATGTTTTCATATTTCAGAGAAGTGGAAAACTCAGCATTTCAGCTGCTACAGCTCCCTCCCAAGGCAGAGCAGCACAACCCTGCTCCTCCAAAGCAGAGCAGCTGCCCTAGAGCCCATCAGGAGAGCTGCACCTGCACAGCAAGCTTTTTGGCGAGACAGTCCTGCAACGTCACCTGCCTGGGACGCTTTCCAGCAAGAGGAATGGGGAATTAATTCCCCACTCCATCTGGCCTGTGGTTTATGAAGTGTCTTAGCACTGAACAGGTTCACCAGGAACATCAAGTTCTTTCAATAAAGTTCACATAGAACGATTTTAAAGCTTGTGCTGCATCTGTGTAGGTTCAGTTCATAAGAGCTGCTTTTCTTGCAGGCCCTTACAACTCAATACTGTTGAATCTCAACAGGTTGCGGCTGCTGACTGTGCCTCTCACTGGATACATCCCACCTGGATGCTGTGCAATCTTAACCTCCACGGGGTCTGTGTGCTTCCTCTCTTAGAGGGAAAATCAAAGGCAAATCTGAAATACAGCTTAGACAGCTGTATGCAGAGGAGACAAGATGCCACAACATTTCTGACAGCTTCAACACCCAGGTTTGGGGCTACACGTCGTGTGCTGCCCTCTGAGCTGCTGCTGCTGCCACTCACCCTGGCTGAAGCAATTGACAACAAATGAGATGAGTTCCTTAGGGACAGGGTTTAGTGGGGAGACAGGCACGGTTGGACTCGGTGATCTCAGAGGTCTCTTCCAACCTTATGATTCTGTGATTCTAGGCTGAGGCACAGATGATCAGCAATGCCATTGCACCCTTGTGTGGTGCCTTCAGGGATCTGCCACAGCACCTGCATACAAACACCTGCAGCACCAGCAATCACAAGGAGGGATCCACCTCTGCTGAACTGATCCCATGAAAGGCGTCGTGGCGGAATGCTGTGTGAAAAGGTTTGTCATAACAGTTTTTACAGCTTTCACCAGCCCACTGTTCGGTAAAACTCCTGTGAGCATCCCACTCTGCCAGCGGTGCCAAGGGAAAGGGAAAAAGTAATCGGAGGATTGCAAGGCAGTGGCTCTGGCAGAACTAAAGCCCTGAAGAGAGACACAAATCTCCTGCAGTTTTGGAAAACAAATGCTCTGTATCCTTACTTTCTGATCAACAACACACTCTGCTGCCACAGCTTTACTGCCAGTCACACCAATTCTCTGCTTCCCTGCCAAAAAGACCTTACTGGATGGATGTCAGGAGAGGAATCGCGTAGTCCTGCTGCTCTCTCTGAATGAAGCATTTGATTTTCCTGTGTTTATGGGAAGAACCGTGAGCGGCTCAAGCTGTGTCTAATAACAGTCCACTTAGCAGTGGCAGTGACTGCATGTATTTACCACCTTCATCTTTAGAATTTGATGCCTCACGTAGAGCGTATCCTTCTCCTTCAGCCTGCAGAGCTCAGCATTGCTCCCCCACACCCACAAGGCTGCAAAGGCTTGAAGGGGACAACCCCTACGAGACACCCCTGGCTCTCCATCCACCGTTCCCCGATGAGGGACGGTGAGGCCATGCCTAAATTTCTACATTCCTGCCTTGTTCTCTCCTTTACCTTGCACACGGGGCAGGTCCCTGGGCTGGGCAAGTCCTCAGCAGCAGAGCACCAGGTGGGCAGAAGATGGCAGCATCAGCCCAGCAAACAGAGGCTGTTTCCTTCACTAGGTAGGGCTGGCATTTCTTTGGGAATACTTACGTGTTTTTGCAGGGGAAAGGAGGCATTTTCACGCTCTTAGACTTCAGAATTGTGATCAAGGCACCAAAAAAAATAAGTGCTCCTGGACTGACAAAGCCCAAGGAGATGGCTCAGCCTCAACAGGCTTGGTGTGAGAAGGACTGTGAAAGCGTCCTGTGTGCATGGAAAGATGCAGGGGCTGAGGCCAGAAGGGCTTTGTGCAAAGGGAGAGGATGCGTCTTCAGAAGGGGAATGCACTGTCCATGCCAGGCTGCAGGGTACTGCCGTGGCCTGACTGCCCAAGGCCAGGCTGGCACATCCACTAGCGATGCCAGGCTTGTGTGAATCAGTGCAGCACTAAGCAGATCTGAGCTTAGGACAGAAGTACCCAGCCCTGCCCAAAACCTCTCAGCTTTGGTTTTCTTAGCTCTCAGGCACGCTTAATACTTGCTGTATCTCTATTCTTTTCCCTTCCCTTCTTTTCCCTTCCCCAGACTAGCACAAGTGCTTTTTGCAGGCTACCTTGAAAATGAAAAAGATGTTACATTTCAGTATTTTCCAAGAGGATGTTAAATTGTGGTGGTCTTGTCGACTCTAGGAAGATGCCCTAAGTGAGCCTCCGCATCCCCTGCAGTGGCTTTCATTTCACCGGGCTGCTCCTCTGCTCCTAACTTAATGGGAATTCAATGCTTCAGCTCCTTAGTCACTCTACACATTCTGCACAGATCAGTCACCACCTCACCAGGAATGGAGGGAAGCGCATGGTTTTCCTGATAAATCTCTGGCAGGCTATGATACCAGAAAAATTCAACTTGCAGTAGTGGAAACTCACAGGGACCTGAAAGAGAGAAAGGGACAAACGTCACTCCCCCCCATCCACAGCAGCAGGAGAGTTTCAAACAGAGATATTGCCCTCACTCTGCAGCGCAGTCTGGAAAACCAAATCCTGCTCTCCCCAGTTGCCACGCTGACCACTGTGCTGTCCCACCTCTCAGATGACACTGGTGCTCTCTAAAGCACAGGGTCACAGCCTCAGGAAGCAGAACCTGGGGACAGTGCCCGGTTTTGCTCTGGCTGTGTGGCTTCTCCCTTGGGATGTTGTCCCATGGGACCTGGTGGAAAATTGCCAGCATACACAGAGGTGCAGTTCTTGTGCTGGGACAGTTTTGTGCTGTGCTTCAATTTGGGATCTTTATTCTTCAGCATGTGTTGATCATTACAGAAGAGTTTAATGGATTTTTCTTCCTGGTGCAGGTACAGGAGGCCCTGTGGATCTTAAGTTTGTCTTCTCCTTTCCCCAGTGCAAAGAACTGGGGGAAAAAAACACTTCTGCAGAGCTCTGCTCATTCAAGGAAACGGCAAACACAGAAGACCCCACCACCATGGTGGAGTTGTACAATGGGATGGGCTGGCAGGTGCTGGAAGTGCCGGGGAAGGGGGGGAAGGGGGGCAGGCAAGAACTGAACGCCATGCTGCGTTGGTTTTAACCTTCTTCTCTGCCTTTTGCAGCCCTCATTTAACCTTTGTCTGTTTGTACGTCCTGTTCTTAGGCAACTTCACTGTGATGGGGCTTAGGAGATCTTCCAGCTCTGCTGCTGTTCTGCCTGGAGACATTGCACAAGTCATTTGTGTTAAGTTCAGTGTTCACACTTGTAAAAGGGAAGCAAAGACTCTTTCCTCCGTGAAGATAACTATATTTTTCTTGCTAACATAGCATTTTGGGGGCTGATTTGAAAACAGGGCTTACACTGTTATGAGATGTTGCCCAAACACTACAAAAAGAGGCAACCTTTCATGTTGTGGAGAGTTTTGGGGTAAACGGACAAGGCAGAGCAAGCAGAAATGGGGCTGAGGGTGCTGTCAAATTCCCAGAGCAAGGCTTTCTCCAGTGTAGGAAGCTGCAGAGCGCTTCCCTCACAATGAACCCAGGCAGTGGCAGCAGTGTTTGCAGAGGGGACAGGACATCAGGAGAGCTCCAAAGAGGATGCTGAAGTGGGAGATAATTGGAGCTGAAAGATGGGAGTAGAGGGAGGACAGATCCTGGAGACAAGAGCAGACCAGGCAGGGCAAGTACAAAGTCCCCCTGAGGAACACATTGAGATACCTTTCCCTGGTTTAAGTGCATTAAAATATTCTTGGCCACAATATCCAAATGCCACAAGGCTTTGCAGTGATTGGTGTACCTGGTGGGGCTGCAGGGGAGGGGCTGGAACATCGTGCAGGACCAGGGGCTTTGCCAACTCAGGAGCCCCAACCACCTCCTCGCCAGCAGTCTTGTCTCAGGATGTCCATCCTGAAACGCAGGCACCATCATGAGGCAGAACTGTACCATCGTCTTGCCAGGGCAGTGTTTCATAAAGCCATCCCAGATAAAGCCAAGAAGGATCTTTGAGATGCTTCAGGAAGGCTGTGTTGGAGCAAAGATCTTCAGCACTGGGCTTGGGGGGAAGTGATGGAAGCCTTGCCCAGGGGCTGAGCTGCAGGCAGGCCTGGGGGAGACACTGAGAGCTGAAGGAATGGGTGGAGAAAAGGAGATTTGAGAAAAAGAAAGGTTGCGTCAGGGTCTTTTAGGTGGCTTGGGAGGCAGCAGGGTTGCTGCTGTCACAGCCTGGCCCTGCAGCACAGCTCCCTGAGGCACCGCCACAGCAAATTCCTCATCCCCAGGGGACCAGGCACCAGCGCTGACTGACACTTTCAGTAGTGGGTAAACATTTAAATGCTGAGTAAATATTTGAATATCCAAGTAGATCTTTGCAGCTCTGGTGAACCACACCGGCAGAAAACCTTGCAGAGAAGCAGTTTCCTTCCTGAAGGTCCAATTTTTTGCAGTGAGAGAGGGTGCCTGTGCCGGAGCACATGGTGGTTCCTGGCAGCTATAAAGGGCTGCCCCGCAGTCACAATGTGTCATCCCACCGGTTTTCCAGATGGGGAAACTGAACACGGATGAACCATGCAGGGGCCACAGGGTGAGTCAAAGCTCGCAGAGCCAGGAGATGAGAAACCCCAGTCTGCTGACTCTCCATCCCATGGTTTAACCGCAAGCTCATCCTTAACCCCCGGGGGATTTCCCACTCTGAATCTGCATTGCTCTTTTCTTATGATTTTTCAGAGAAAAGTATTTTGAGATAAAATAATGTGCTGCTTGGGCTGAAACATCTTACAATAACTTTCTGTCCAGAAGGCAGATGGGAATGCGTGTGGGGGAGGGAGTATGAAACAACAAATCTGGGTTTGGAGAAATCAGTGTAACTATTTGTTACAGCTGTGACCCTAAGAGAAAGACCACGGTACGTCCAGCAGTTACCGGCCCTCGTAGCCGTTACCCTGTGAAGGCACAGGGCTGGGCTGGCCACCCCCTGTTCTGCCAAAAGTACCCCTTGGCACAGGCTACACTCTGCTGGCTAATTGTATTGGAAGCAGCTCCTGCTTTTCACCAGCAATCACACCACCTGCACGTCCTTGTCTTTATCTTCAAGTGAAGCAGCCTGTTTGCGTGTCACCACCCTTTTGTTTGGCACTGGGGATGAGGAACGCAGGTGGTTTCTTCTTCTAATAAAATCCTGAGAGAGCTCTAAAGACCAAAGCGTCAGTGATAAGATTGACAAGTGGGATCTGTGCAGGGTTCCATGCCCTGATCAGAGGTCCAGCAGACTGCACAATGCAGAATGCCCCACATCTGAACAGATGTGGTATTTTTCTATATCTCCCCATTTTTCCTTCTAGGATTAGCTCCAATAAATGGTATTCCATTAGCTTAGGGAGAAAATGCCTTTCCTGCTGGGGTTATGACCACCAGCCTTGGTGTGGTATGGTGACACGAAGGAGAAGGGAGCAGGCTCAAGCTGAACACTCGCACCATTTTCAGATATGTTGGGGCACGTTGTTACAAGATGTCATACACAGCCTGGGCTGGAGCCCTGCAAAAAGATCACTCACTGGCTCTTCCCTGGGGTGAATGGATTTTAAAATATCAGACGTGATTTTAGAAGATGCAGTGCTGAGACTACACTCACCCACAGAAAATACAGAGAGGGGAAGAAAAATATCCCATCTCTCTCCCAGATGCTCAGTATTTCTCAGGCAAAAATTTGCACTCCTGCACAGGGCGCCCTAAACATTTTGGATTGTACCTGCAGAGACGACTGGGCATTGCTCTTCTGGAGAGCAGACGCTTTGCAGGAGAATTAGCTGCAGTCTGGGAATTCAGGCTCCTGAAATTAAAGCTGTATATCTGCAGGGGAGTCGTCGTGGGCTCTCTCCATACATGTTGTCCTTCACAGCTGCCCTTCCCAGGCACCAGTCCTACCTGCGAGATGAAGCGGATGACTTGAAAAGCTGCTTGGCTGCAATTTGCCAAGAGGACTCTGTCATCTCATTTCATCCATCAAATAAGCGCATGTGTGGCGCTAATCACTTCTTGTCCCTCCTGTCAGGGTCTGGTTAAAAAACAGGGGCGCAGCCATGAGGTGTTATTGTCGTAGTATTATGTGGCCAGAAAAACAATCGCTGCTTCCCTCCCACAAGCGACAGAAGGTCTCGCATCAATGTACCTGCTGTAAAGCAGATGCAATCAAAACGTGCCCTTGCCCAGGATCACTGTCTGGGGAACAAACCAGTGTTTCTTGGCTGGCAGTGGAGGAAAGAAGACAGTCAGAGCTGCATTTTTCCTCCTTGAAGCAGTTCAGATGCAATTCAAATGAATGCCTTGTGGAACCCTCCTGGCTTCTGCTGAACTACGACACAGATGGGTCTCGCTCATTGTATGCAGCAAAAGCCGCTTAATTAGAGCAGCAGCTCAATTTATTTGTTTTGGATCATTTTTATTAGCCATCACTTAAGCTTGTAATTAAGGGCAGAATAGGGACTGTAAAAACGGTACCATCCTGCTGCTTGCCTGCTCCTGTGCTGCCCCTGCTGAGTGTTGCTTCTGCACACTTAATAAAATCAGAAGTCTCTCCCCTCTCGTATGGATGGCACCGTTGTGATCTGTACTCAAAATGCTTGTTTTATTCCTGGCAAAGCAGGAAGGAAATGACAATATTTTTATCCTGGGACAACTTTAATTGACTGAGGTAGAACACCTGATGCCCCACATGCCAGGCAAGCACAGCAGGAGCAGCAGGTACGACTCCTGGAGTGATGTTGCAGCCCATCTCTTAAAATAAATACCCAAGTGCTAACTCCCCATGGAAAAGAGCACCAAAATCCTCACAGGGACTCTAGCAGGCAAAGTGGAGGCAGAGGGACTGAGATTTGAGGCTCGCACGGCAACCAAGGAAGCCTACACCTTCCTCCCAGGAGAGAACGCTGCTCAGGAAGGCAAAGCTGCATTGCTGCTCTGATTGTGGCTGTTGCCACTGTCGTGTGGTTAAAACCTCGTGTTCAGTGAAGGCTTTTCTGTTCAGGTGTTTCTTTTGAAGTGCCTGAGCTGGTTTTTATGGTTTTCGATCTGCCTCTGTGCCACTCCAACATCCTGAATCTCCTCCTTGCAACCCTAAATCCTGGTTGCACTCTCTGGGCTGAAGGGCTGCTGTGACCAGCGCCACACAACTGTTTTCCACCACAAGGCAATTCTTACTCTGAGACTCCGTTTTCTTTTGGATGACCCAACTCTGAGATTCCTACATTTTATTTTAAATGCAGCTTGAACCAGGACAAGCACGGGCATGTACCTTCATTAATCTCTGCATTTTTGACAGGGACTGAGTCTCCAACTATGCTGGTATCTTACATCACCATAATGCCTAGTGCTGGAAGAGCAGCCTCCTCAGCCATCAGCCCTGTGGGGTGGGTTTGCTCATAGGGGGTTTGCAGGTGACAGCTGGGGGTCTATCTCCACCCCAGTATCTTTGCAGCAGAGTTGCAGGTGCCCTCTCCGTGGGAGGCAGAGCTGGACTTGGCTCTGAAAGCTGGCAGCTACAGCCACCACTGTGGTTCACAAGGAAATCCCCCAAACTGGAATCCAGCTCCTGCAAAACTGCAAGCAGCTACTGTTCATGTTGCAAGGTAATGTGTATCAGCTGTCTGGGGCTGCTCACAGGACAGGGGAGGAAGCTAGACGTTTTATTTACACATATGAGCTGTTCTGAGGGAGCTGGCTTGTGCTCCAGAGCAGTGTTTTCTCCTTTACTTGTTCAAACACCTAAAGGAACAATAGGAACAAAGGTTGGAGAGCTTATATATTTTGCTCCTCCTCTCTTCTCACATGTCAGCATCTTACAGCATTCTTGATCAGTTCTGCTTTGGTGGATGTGCCACTGTTGCTGCATCCATATCCGACAATTAACATTGAAGGGCAGTGTGAGGGAACCCACAGCAGCATTTTTAATGAAGTGCATCTCCAGGCTACGCCAAATGAGGCTATTTGTGTCCTGGTACAGCCTTTGTTTGCAAACAACAGCCTCTCCAGGTAACCACACAACCAAGTACAAGTGACTATTTATTTGCCTCTGTCTTCGCTCACAATAGCAAAGGAAAGGAACCCATCTGTTTGGGCAATGCAGAACAAAACTATAGCAGAGAGGATAGATAAACTAATAATACAGGCAGCCCACAAAAAGAAGCCCAGGTTCCAAGAGATGCAGATAAATCTAGTGATTATTCTTTCCTCAAAGTTTAAGCTGAGTCATCTAACCTGGAGTCTGACAAGAAAAATAGAGACAAATAAATCATTCCTTCCTTGTTGGCCCCATTTCTTGCCCAAAGATAAAACCCAAACCTTTTTGGCTGAGCACAGCCCAGTAAACGTACCCTTTTGCTGACCCCCACTTCCATCCCACGGCCTCCTCTGCACTAACTCATCACAGCATCTGCTGTCATCACCCCCCCGACAACCCAGGAACCAACTTTATCACAAAAAAAAAGGACTGGTTCAAAGGCTTTGTTTTTAAATGCCAGTCCTGTGCTTCCTGAAGATCCAATCCATGGAGAAAAAGCCAGCAGGTTTGTCACAGTCTTGCCTTTGCTTGTTAGAGCCAGTTGGAGAGTTTTACAGATCTGTTCTGAAGGTTGCTGCAGGCTGGTTATTTTGTTTTGAAGCAAGGGCAGCAGCGTTCCTCCAGACAGGCAGGCACTGCTGAAAGGAGAAATTAAATTAAAAAAATAAAAAATAAAATATTTGGGCTTTAAAGCCAGCTGACTGGTTTCTACAAGCTGAAGAGTTTTTTGCACTTGGATATTCTTTCCCTTAGAGCAGCCTCCCAGTACTGAAAGGGGTTCCAGGAAAGCTGGGGAGGGGCTCTTGATCAGGGAGTGCAGGGATGGGATGAGGGGGAACGGTTTGAAGCTGAAAGAGGGGAGATTTAAATGAGGTCTTAGAAAGAAATGGTTAGCTGTGAGGGTGGTGAGGCTCTGGCACAGGTTGCCCAGGGAAGTCATGGAGGTATTCAAGGCCAGGTTGGATGGGGCTTGGAGCCCCCTGATCCAGTGGGAGGTGTCCCTGCCCATGGCAGGGGGGTGGAACTGGATGGGCTTTTTCCCTTCCAGCCCAAACCATTCTATGATGATGAAGCGAAGGGATGTGTTGCTACAGCAGAGGATTTGCACATCTCCAGCTGTAAGAGGGGAACCTCCATCTTCTTTACCAGATTCCTGCATAAATCTGTGAGTGCTTCTGCTCAGACTTTGGGTGCCCCAGTACAGCCACATCTATGAGTCCATTCCTGGAGCTTTTTGTCCAACTTCCACACCCCAGGACCCAAAGAAAAGATGTCCAAAATCTGAACTTCATTTTCCCATTCCTCTCCTCCTCAAATCCCACCAGAAGGGAAAATAATCAGTGCTGCACATGCCTTCACCTTTGCTTTTGATGAAGCGGATGGGATGAAGACAGATTTCACTGTTAGAGCATCCTGTTGGCAGGATAAGGTGCTGTTTTATCAGGCTGCTTCTTTAGTCTCCTTTGGGTAGTTTTGCTCAGGGTGAAGGAACATTTCTCAGCAATTAGACAGAAACTGGCTGGTTTGGCGCACTTGTGATGCATTTTGCAAAGACACTCAATGTGCTGCAAAGGGGTGGATTAAATGAACATAAAAAATGTTTCTCAAACAGAAGAGTCATGGACAAGCCTATGGGTATACAAACCTGGAAGGGAAGACCTCACAAGGGCTCAAATGATCACTCCTCCACCCCAAAGTGTCCACAGAATCACCAGGGTTTATATTTGGGCCATGTTCTCCCAAGACGGAGTCACATTTCCTTCCTCAAAGATTCTCCTAAAGGGTGCTGTTTCGGGAAGGATGCACATTTCTGCCTGGTTCATGCAACACACAGGAGGGGCCTTTTCTGTTGCATTCTTATAGGTCCCTTCCAACTTGAGATATTCTATGATTCAGATGGACTTGGATCACCAAGCACACATGAAAATTAGACCTGAGCTGAGTAAACAAATATTGATCCACCCAACCTCGGGTCACTGCTGAGAACAGCATTTTGCAGAGGTATATTGAAGGGGCAGGATCCCATCAGATGGTACAAACGCAGAGTGAATTTCAATCCTGCTCCAGGGAGCGTGCAACCTCAGTACAATCAATTGTAGCATCTGAAAATGCTGCTCTCATTTGGGTGACAAAAATCTGTATGTCTGTGTGGCCCCTCCTCTTGTAGCTGTGTATTGGAAAATAATGAATAAACAGTCAGGGTTTCCTGAAATAAGGAGAGGGAGTGAAGCTGTGTTTTGGGACCATGCAGGGCTAGAAGTGGATCGGGATGGGAGGAGAAGAACAGCCCATTTGAGGGAAAAGCAGGGCAGTGGGGTAAACCTTCTTGAGATGATTAATGCTGACCCACACACCATCATCATTCAGAAGACGAGTGTTCATTTTCTACAGCAACTTGCGCTGCTGAACATGCGGTCTGGTAATTTTCCAGTACTTGGTTGTTTGACTTGAGGGGTTTTAAAACATGCTGAATGAGATGTGATGTCTTGTGAGCGCTGGAGAAGAGGGAGCAGAGCGGATTTTTCCCACCGTGGTGAATTAAGTAGGACACTGCCTTCCCAAGCAGAGTCTCCAGCTCTCTTGTGTCTCTGCAGGGTCACAGCTTATTTGTTAACACCTTGTAGAGAAAAGCTGGGGCCAGCTGGTCTCTTCTCAATGGTCTGAACTTTTCTCTGAAATCCACGTTGTGATTTAAGGAAAATTCAGCCGATTCGAGGTCGGCTCATTGCAGGTCTGATCCCTGACCAACAAAATCTCTGAGCAAATTGCTCTTATTTTCTGCATTGGGCAGATTTTCCCCATTTTCTTTCCACCAAGATGGAAAGGCAGGCGTGACCCCATCCATCGAGGCACATTGTCACCAGCCGAGCAGACAGCGAGCGCCAAGTGTTGAGAGGACAAGTTCTTACAAGTTTTGGGGGCTGGGTTCTGTTTCAGGTCGCAGCGGGCTAGCCTCGACCCCGTCGCCTCCCAGGCTGAGTGGGACACAGTGGCTTGAAAGGGGCTGTCGTGTGAAGAACAGCTGAGAGCTACAATGGTCCTGGCATGTGTATAAATAGAGACAGAGCTGCTATCCTGATGAAACGGGACCAGATGTTTCTCTGAAATCCCTCTTCTCTGCTAGTGAAAATTATAGTTTAGTTACAGCAGGGCTAAGCAGGCAGCAAAGTATTTTAGACCTATTAATGCTGAGAAGTCAAAGGGAACAGCAGAGGAGCCAAATGCCTTGCTGGGTCAGGGGGTGCAGGGTTAGCCCCGCTGCGATGCTGCAGAGATGGATGGGACACAGTTGGAGTGGGTGAGAGACAGAGGAGCCCCTCGCTGCCTTTGTTCTGTTCTTCTCCTTCCTATCCCGGCATTAATGTCCTGAGTTTAAAGCCCATGCTGTGGCCACTTTTGCGAGGTAGAAATTCAGTGTCAGCATATGTATCCTGGAGGCAGCTGGCATGAGATGAAGGAAGGACGGCAGCAGCAGTTAAAACTGGGCTTTGGCTCTTTAATATTTAACTTTCCTCAGTGCCAGGTTTTTTTTAATCAGTTTGTGCATTATCTGCCATCCCTTTTCAAAGAGGGGTTTAGCACAGAGATTTCAGTGCTTAATCCCAGGGGCAGGGAAAGCGGAAGAGACTCTCTGAAGGTTTCAGGGCTCAATCTGGCCTCAATTACACCAGCCTAAATCAGCACAGAGTGGCCACGATGGACTTTGCAGGGAACGCGTCCGGCTGGACATAACAAAATCAAGGCTTGGTCCTGTCTCTGGCCAGGAGACGCCTCTGGTCCCTAAGGCTCCATCCACAGGGAGGTACCAGGAGGATGTAAGCATTGCTGGGCTGGCTTAGGATAAACCTTCAGCTTGGGCAATAACCAGTGCTTGGCCATGGCCAGCTGCAGATGCTTAGGAAGGGATATCGGAAGAGGGAGAGTATAAAGTGATCCTTCCTGTGGCATACCCTCCCGGCTCCCGGTAATCACCAGTTGAGAGACTTCCTGAGCCGGAGGTTGCATGAATTTGTCTAATCCTTTTTTTTTTTTTTTTTGAATTCATTTATACTTTTGGCCTCCATGACATCCTGTAGCAATAAGTTCCACAATGTAATTACGTGTTGTGTGAAAAAGTACTTCCTTTTGCCTGCTTTAGACCCAGCTCCTGAACATTTCTCTCCATGCTCCTTCATGCTTGTGTTATGAGGAATTATTATTCCAGGTCCACACCAAACCCCTTCAGACTTCTCTGCCTTCACTGTGTTGTGAGGAACCAGGAAAAATAATTCTGGGTCCAAATCAGACATCTCTGACCTCTTTAGACTTCTCTGTCTTCACTTGCGCCAAGGTTTTGTTCTACCAAACTGGAGTCTCTTCATTTTTCTAGTCTTTCTTTCTCAATATGGTATCTATCCCATCACTTCCACTGTCCTTACTGCCCTTATCCATTCCTCTTCTCATTTTATTATTGCCTTTTTTTGAGATAAGTTCAGTTAAGTGAGACTTGTTCACTCCTGAAAACGTAAATTCATTCTCCTGGAAGAAGGTCAGCTCAAAAGGTTTATTTTCCCAAGTCAGACTGGTGTAGTTCAGTTTCTACTAAAACACACAGACTTTGGCTGAACAGAAGTATGTATGCAGCTCTCTTCAAACGCTTTGATTTAAACTATTCTGAGTAAACCTCCAGCCCTAATTTAACAAGAGTCTGTGGGTTAATGTGACAGCCACGAGTAGATCAACTAATGGGGCTGGTTTACACAAAGGGAATTTCAGGCACGTGCTTGTATTACTGCTCGTTTATGCCTGCACAAATTCCCTCTGTTCTACTGGTGGAAAGAGACCCGCAGCCAGAACAGCTGAGCTGATGAACATGAAACTCAGGAGTCTCTGATTTCCAGCACATCTTTATTTATAAAATATGTCTATTTTTGCTACTGTCATGCCCGCAAGCCCAGCCTTCCTATACTAGTCATTCCTGCTCTTTATTATTGTTTATATTGCCCAAACCTCACAAATAAGGGCAGAGGAATGGATTTTGTTTCCTGCTACAGTGTGAACTGCAGAAGCCTCACTATCCAGTTGATCCAGACCTCGCTGTTAGGATGGCTTGATCATACTTGCAGATACAACCGGTCCTCACTTGATGGGAACCAGTTGCTGGTGTCTTTCGCCGCTCCTGCATAATTGTTGTCCCAGGATTGTGGAGCAGCTTTTTAAAACTCCACTATTCCCCTTTTGGCAGTAGCTCAGCGGCCACATCCTTCCCTTGCTACACGCCAGCTCCTCTTCTCTTCCTCAAAGCCGCTTCATCCCCCCGTTTCCCCGCAGCTGCTCGTGCAAGCTCCCTGCAGCTGCAGCAAGTAAAGACCCCAGAGCTGTGTGAGGGACGGAGAAGTCTCTGGAAGGCTGATGGCAAGAAGAGAGCTGCAGGGAGAGTAGAAGGGGAAAACCTTGAAGAGTTTATTGGATTGTGGCCATTAAATGATAAACTTGGAGAAAATGTGTGTTGTCATATTATCAGCAGGAAAGAGAATAAGCTGGAGTAGAGGGAATGTAGGAGGGAAAAGTAATTTTTCCTACTGCTTTATGCTATTACTCTTACAGCAATTTATGCTGATGTCTGCTCTGGAAAGAGCAGCCTTAACGCCCTCCACTCCCAGTCCTTTGGAAACTGTGACACTGAGCATGTTTTGGTGTGGGAAGGAGCCAGGAGAGGTTACTGGCGGGTCCCAGCTGTGCTACTTGTGTGCAGACCTGTGCAGAATCGCCATGTGCTTGACACAGTGGTGGAGGGGTGAATCTTCACCAGATTTCAGCCTGGTTTAACTCTTCTTGGTTATAGGGGTAGTTTTGAAATCCTTATTTACCAAAGAATTGAGGTTAACACCACCAAGCCCAGAGGATCTCTCTTTTCCCCAATCCTGTGTCTTACCTCCTACAACCTCAGGAAGCGTTAAACTCACTGGTCTGTTTCAAACAAAATAAACAGAGGGATAAAGGTCCAAGAGCTAATTAAATCCCTGCAGGAATAATGAAAACTGGCAGCAAGGTAAAGCAGGGAGATTCTAGAAGGCTCTGAGGGTGCCTACCCTTCGCTAAGTACCAGGGGATCTATGCCGAGACATAAATCCATAGGAAACCAAGCTGCACCAGTGCTGCCATCACGAAACAACCAAACATTTTGAAGGTTCCTTTGTTTTCAAACTCAACTTGGAAATCACAGCAGGGTGCACATTCCCATCATACAATGGAAAAATTGCAGCGTGAACTCAGAATACAGGGCTCCCAACCGGTTAGAGAATGACCCAATTGTAGGGCGAGATTCAGGTCAGGCTCTCAGTCAAGCATGAGACAGAAACTCACAAGAAATGAGGTTTCATCAATTAATCATAGTGCAAGCGGGACTTTTCTTCCTCCATTGAAATAGTTTTGCATCCTTCATCATGGATGCAACGACACCAGTATAAGGGTACTCCAATCCAGCTGGATCAGACGGGCACTGTTCGCTGCCCCTTTGCAAGTCCTCAGCTCCCCAGAGGAACTTTTGGGAAGTTCTAAAACAAACCTTCAGGTCTGGGCAGCCAAGCACCACCTGACAAGCTGCAGAGTTATGGCCCTCTCAGAGGGAAGTTACTGGTCTTCAACAGAGCTGCAGTAACTCGCCGTGTGAACCCGCTTATTCTGCTGTAGTGCGAAATAAAACAAGGTGACATAAAGCACAGCTATAAACTGGAGGAGCTGTATCTATCTTAGAGCAGCTTTATGGCAGTGTAACTGCTATAGGTCCACGCTAATTCAACAGCTATTTCAATAAAGGAAAAATTGTCAGCCTCTTTGTACCACAGCAGAAGTTGTACACAGAAATGAGCCCTTACACAGAGCCCATGCTACGCTTTATGTTTCGGTGAGAAAAGTAGTAGAGATGGCTGATTTGCTAAATCCTCTATGCACCATGGAGATAATCGCTGAATCTATGCGCTTGGATGAATTTACCCGGTTCGTATTGACAATGGACAGGCACGAACGCAGACCAAGGGATTCCAAGCAAGGAAGCTGAAGCAAACTGAATCCCTTTGCCCATGCTTTTCAAAAATACAAGCTACTGTGACTTAAAAGACACTGTGGGATGAGTGCTATTTTCAGATATTTTATTCTGGATTTTTAAAGAACATGTACCTTAAGCACCAGGAACTTCCTCGCAAAAATAAAATGGAAAATTAAACCCTGCTGTATCACAGAGGTCAGTAACAGCCATTCGCAACAAACCAACATGTAAATCCCCTAGATGAAACAAACTTAATCAAGCCAGTGCTCCTCCTTTCCTTCCAGCATATCTCCTTCCCATCTACCTGACAGAAACCAACCCTGCAGTCCATGGAAGCTTTAACAGTTTGAAAGGGCGAGGTGAAAGCTGACAGAAGCTCTGAACCCAGGAAACCCCACCTCGCACTGCGTTTTGAGACCAAACCCACCACCTTCACATTCCTGCCATGTTCCTAGTGGGTTGGAAAAGGGGCCACTGGGAGATCCACGTGGTATATTTTTCACCATGAGAACAGTTAAACATTGGACTAATCTCCCCGGGGAAGCGGTAGATTCCTCTGGACACGTTTAAGGCTCAGCTTGACAGGGTGCTGGGCTATTTCATTTAAACTATAGATCACCTAAAAGCTTGGAGCACAGAATCATAGAATGCTTTGGGTTCAAAGGAGCCTTAAAGCCCATTCAGTGCCACCCCCTGCCGTGGGCAGGGACGCCTCCCACTGGATCAGGGGGCTCCAAGCCCCATCCAGCCTGGCCTTGAGCACCTCCAGGGATGGGGCAGCCCCAGCTTCCCTGGGCAACCTGGGCCAGGGCCTCCCCACCCGCATGGTGAAGAATTTCTTCCTAATGTCTAGTCTAAATCGTCCTCCTTTCAATGTAAATCCATTCCCCCCTCATTCTGCCGCTCCAGGCCCTTGCAGAGAGCCCCTGCCCAGCTTTCCTGCAGCCCTTTCAGCGCTGGAGGCCGCTGTCAGGTCTCCCCAGAGCCTTCCCTGCAGGCTGCCCAAGCCCAGCTCACAGCAGAGCTGCTCCAGCCCTCCCCTCATGCGCTTGCTTTCTAAAACTCCAGAACGAGAGCCTTAGGATAGTTTATTTGCCGGCATTTTCGGTGTCACACAGGGAGGGGCAGCAGGAGGAGGGGCTGCCCCCGGCCCAGCGCCGCCTCCACCTCCCCCCGCGGGGCAGGGGCGGGGGGTCGCGGCTCGCGGCCTCGGCTGGCGATTGCTCGCGCCTGGCCGCGCCCCGCGTGTGCGCGCTCGGCCCGCGGCTGCTCGCGCCTGCCCGCCCGGCCGCCAGCGCTTGCCGGCGCCGCCGGGGCTTGGAGCGCGGGCAGCGCCGCCGCCTCCCTCCTCCCGCGCTGACGGAGCCGGGGGGGAGGATGGAGCCGCGGCGCGCGCGCTGAGCCTCGGCTCCTCTCGGCTGGATTCGGCTCGGCTCGGCTCCGCTCGGCTGAGTTCGGCTCCACTCATCTCTGCTCGGTTCGGTTCGGCTCGGCTGCGGCGCCCCACGAGGATGGAAGCCCCGGGCGAGCCGGCGAGCTGGGCGGCGGAGGCGTTCGCGGAGCCCGAGCTGGGCTCGGAGGAGCTGGAGGCGGGCGGCGCGCTGGACCGCGTCCTGCTGGAGTCCGTGTGCCAGCAGCAGGGCTGGGCCCGCGTCTACGGTAAGGGCGGCTCGCACCGGGGGTACCGGAGCGGGGGTGCCCCCGCCTTTGTGAGACCGGGGGTTGCGGAGCCGGCTGTCGTTAGCTCTAATGAGGGGCTGCAGCCCGGGGGGGGTGGGGCTGGCACCGCTGTGATTTGGTAAGGGCGGTGCGGGCAGCCTCGGTTCCCGGTGGTGTCCCGGGCTCTCCCCGGAGCTCCCGGTGGTTTCAGGCTCTCCCCGCAGCTCCCGGGCTCTCCCTGGTATGTGACCGCTTAAAACGAGCTTCATGTGTGTGCCCGGGCTCGGGTTTGATCAGGCTCCCAGTGCAGTCGGGCTCAATCTCTCCACCAGCACCTGAACGGTGGAAACGCTGGTTTAGCTCTTCCTTGCCTTTCTCCCGTTTGTCTTGGCAGTTGCTCCCACGTTGCAGAGCAGAGATGTGCACAGTACCTTGGTTTCCCTCCTGTAACGAATTCCACGGTCCATCCCTGAAAAGTCACCGGTAGCGCCGTGTGCCTGTGTGGGTCCTGCGTTACCACAGCCCAATATTATGTAGAACCTGCAAAACTGCTTTCATTTATCGGTGCTTTTCTGCCTCAGACCCTGTCAGGCTGCTGGCTGTCCCCATCTTCTTCCTCCCCTGCTCTGAACCCCAAAGTGATTCTCCTGGTCTGTAAAACTAGAAGCAAATGCTCTCTGTTATCCGTATCGTTGAGCTGGTTGCGTTATTCCCGAAACACTAAAATGACATAAATAAGTCATCTACACAAACTCCGCTGGATTTCTTGGCTGAGGGCAGTTAATTTTTATGAGTACCACCAGCCTCAGCCTCTGCACGGATCAGGTGAGGAGGATCAGGCTGCAGGTTTTCTGGAGAGCACAGCCTGTTCAAAGACCTTTGTGTTTATTTTGGAAGCTTGAAAAGCTGGTGCAGTGGGATGGGGTTGTCTGTCTGGTGCATCAGTGAGCAAAGTTATACTTAGTGCAATTAATTGTGTTAGAAGTTCTTAGTTTCCACTGTGTCAAGCTTGCTGCTTCTCGTGAGGCTTTTGTTACTCTCGCCGGAATGCTGAGACTCTAAAATACAGCCTTCTATAAAAAGCCCTCTCTGCTGTTGTCAGGGGCAGCTCGGAAGACGGCAGATTGCCTTCAGGTTGTTTGTTTAGAATACTTTCCAAAGGTAAAACGAGAATGTGCTTAAGGAGAGGATGTCTGGCACCAGCCTATCTGGTTGTTTCCCAAGGTTGTATCGTGTGCGAGTGGAAGGAGGAATGCGGTTTCAAAATTAGCCACAGCGAAAAACATTGCTCGTTGATAAAGTCACATCATGCGTTGTGATGTGTCTGTAGCCTGACACTAACGTGTAGATAAATGGGGAAAATTCCCGGTGACAGAGCGGCTGGCTAGCTCACAGGCTATAAAAATCAGCATAGACTTCAAGCTTGTAAAAATACATCTCGTAGCCCAAGGACAATAAGTAATTATTCCTAGTCTGTGTTTAAAAAACAGCTCATTATCTCTCTCCCTCATAAATAATCTGATGTGGTAGTGCCTTCTCTCCTTCCCTATAAAACTGCAGTCGGATTAGCTAGTATTTGTTTATTTCCTCCTGCTTATTAGCCTTTTCTTCTTGCGTGAACACATCTGGAGAAGCTTGCGGACAGTGAATCAAGTTGAAACTGTGCCATGTTTGTGCACAACTAAATATGGGTTACAAACCTATGAGTGACAAGTGTTATTTATAGGATTAAAAGGAAAGCCTTGCGCAGTTGTTTGAGGAACCACAGCAGCAATGGGAAAGAAAACAGGAGCAGAAAGCTTAGCCTTATTATCTGTATTGTCTGATAAACAATGAGGACACTAACATTAATTATCTCACCATGAGTGACCGGGGAAGGAAAGGAATATCTAGCATATGAGAAGTGGAGAAGCATTTTCTAGCATGATAGGTTTTGATGTCATAGCATTTCTTCTTCATATGTTGTACTGCTGCACTGGGGAGTGGTGCCGGATGAAAGGTGACTGTCAGAAAAGTGGCTCAAGTAGCAGAAATGCTTATTTTAAAGAAAAGGAATTCAGGAGCTGCTTAAAGATGACCCTTAATTTCTGTACATCTTCTGCAATGGTGTGCTGTTCGCTTTGTCTCTGTCCAAGGAGGTAATTACGGGCATGAAGGGAGCTGGTCTGGTTGCAGAGCCTGTAAAACTTCGTCTGTAGGCAGAAGAGAAAAGAATGTAGTAGTAAAGTACCATCATTACTGGTCTCTGTGGCTTGCCAGCAGTGTGACAGTGATGTGAGTACAGTAGGACTTCACCATCTCTGGGATGTGATTTCAGTGTGACGCTGAGGTCTTGTCTGACTTCACTCTGAGATCTAAATCATAGTCTGGCTGTTTTTGCATTTCCTGCGTTAGCTGAGTAGTTAAAGTGTAGCTTTTTCATTCCGTGTTCTGGGGGTTCAACAGCTTCTGGTTAAGTGAGTTAGCAAGGATGTTACCGAAGCACAGGATTACAGTGAAGGACAGAGCTTGTAATGTAAGTAGCTTCCTCTAACCTGATGTTTGAGTAGTGAACAGGAACAGCAGATTTGCCTGTCAGAGCGATAGTTTTAATTGCTCGTGAAACACAAATCATGTGAGTGTTGTTAGATGATGTTTCCAAGAACTAGTTTTGACACACAACTAATGTTTCTGTAAAATATGTATCAACATGTGTTCTGCATGATGGCTTCCGTTCAGCCTCGTGGCATGCGTGTAATGGGTAGGGAGGGAAGAGGTTATCTTGCTTGGATTAATGCTGTGACTTATTTTTTTTCCTCTGTGAAAGGGATAACTGACTTTTGAAAGCATCCTCCAGTGTTTCAAGGGCTTTTTCTCCACTCTTTGAAACAGATTTTTGGGGGAGGAGGCAGGGAAATAACTGAATTTACGGCTTTCTCTGTGCTAACTGTGAAAACAGAGCAATTGTATTGCCTGGTGTGGCTGGCTGAACATCCATGGATTTTGTAGCAACGAATTATAAAGCTAGCATTGCATTGGTGTTAAATGTTGCATGTGATGGGGGTGGGATCGGGTTTTGCCTGACTTACAATCTGTGTCTAAACAGGTTTTAAACTTCTGTAACATTGGATGTCAAATTGGTTTCTGGTGTGCCGTCTCTCAGCTCACAGCAAATGCTCAGTCAAATGATTGATTTCAAAGTAGGAGTGGCTGAAATACATAGAAATAGCCCAGGGAAGAGGATGTTCATTCTTGAATGTTCATCCTATGCATTGATATTGCTGCTCTGGGACCTTATCTGGACTAGGAAATGTCTTTCTCTTTTAGCAGTGGTGCTAAAAGAGGACAGTGCAAGCTCTGGCGCAGATCGGACATGGACGTTTTCATCACCTTATCCTCTAATCCAGCGAGCAGTCTGGAGACATTCCTCACGGCCATAATAAGCCTCACCCCCTTTCTCCTGGCAGAAAGAAAAGGCTTTTCAAACACGGACTTGAGGGTCTCCGTGGATTTTCATGGATGTTGATCTGTAGACAGAGCTTCACTGGCTCTGGCTGCAGAAAAAGCCCTAGACCCCCTGCAGCCGGACAGAAATAACTCCTGGCTGTCTCAGACCTGTGTTCTAGGCTTTTAAGTATTTGCCCTCAGAAAATACCAGGCTCATGCGCAGAGCTGAAGCCGTGCTAATGCATGTACTGTCATGTGGAGATTTAAAATTGGCTGTGGCTTGAGCACTGCACAGAAACATCTCCTAATCCTGTGAAGTTCTGTACAGAAGCCCATTTTCTCTGAGTTACTCATTCCAGAAATCCGTTGACTACCTTGTTCAGCTCTTCTATCAATGACTTCAGCTCTGTTCTCCGAGTTTGCTGCTTCTTTACAGCCTGCCTTGCTTTGGCTTTGTAGGTAGCTTGATACCTGCCTTTTATTTTTTCCTTTTTCTCTGTTTCTCCCACTGGTTGTGCTCGTTCTTATAAATGCAGGGATTATCCATTTTCAAACCACTGAATCACAGAACGGTTTGGGTTGGGAGAGATCTTAAAGCACATACAGTTCTACCCCCCTGCCATGGGCAGGGACACCTCCACCAGCCCAGGCTGCTCAAGGCCCCATCCAACCTGTGCTTGAACACCTCCAGGGATGGGGCAGCCACAGCTTCCCTGGGCAACCTGGGCCAGGGGCGCCCCACCCTCACAGGAAAACACCTCAACCTCCCCACTCACCTAAACCTCCCCACTTTCAGCTTAAAACTGTTCTCCCTCATCCCATCCCTGCACTCCCTGATCAAGAGCCCCTTCCCAGCTTTCCTGCAGCCCCTT
Organism: Neomorphus geoffroyi; assembly: GCA_033558235.1. Taxonomy (NCBI): domain Eukaryota; kingdom Metazoa; phylum Chordata; class Aves; order Cuculiformes; family Neomorphidae; genus Neomorphus; species Neomorphus geoffroyi. The sequence goes on from JAUMJM010000074.1 coordinate 7,107,459, forward strand.
TCAGTACTGGAGGCTGCTCTAAGGTCTCCCCAGAACCTTCTCTTCTCCCGGCTGAACGACCCCAACTCTCTCAGCCTGTCCTCGTATTGGAGGTGCTTCAGCCCTCACATCATCTTTGTTGCCTTCTCTGGACCTGCTCTAACAGATCCTTTTCTTTACTGTACTGAGGACTCCGGAACAGAAGGCGAAGCTCCAGGTGAGGTCTCAGGAAAGAATCCCATCCCTTGCCTTGCTGGTCACACTGCTTTGGGTGCATCCCAGGATGTCTCTTTGGATGAGCACCAACAGGCTTTGGTAATGAATAGCATTTCCTCATTGCCAGCAAATCCTCTCCTGGCGGCTCTGCTCGTTCTGCTGGCCAGCTTTTTCCAAAATGTCCTTGCGAGGGTGGGAGTCAGTCTCTCCTCCCGGGGGTCCCATTTGTTGTCCACTACCTCCACCTAGGCCGGTGGAAATCCCACCAGGTGGCGGCATCTTCATTGTGGTGGTGCAGGAGTTGCTGAAGGACACCCGAAGCTGCCCAAAACAGGCTGGGGAATAGCGTCCTCTCCACCTCTGAGCCTTATTGCTCATCTCCAGAAGCTCAATTAAACCTTAATCTGGAGGCTGTACCACGAGGGGTGGGTAGGAAGAGTGTATTTAATGTAAAAAAACCAAATAAACCCTTATAACAAAACCAAGCGGCAAGGCAGTCTGATAGTTGAGAGACCGCTGTTGCAGCTGTAGAAGGCTTTCTTCTTCTTGAGATGTGTGCAGATAGCTTAGCTGGGCTCGGGTTTGTATACTGCTGTGTTTCCAGGTGTGTATGGGGCTGTAATGCACTGCTGGAGGTTGTTTGCTCTTCTGAAGGACTTGATGTGCGACAGGTTGAAGGTACGGGTGAGCTTGGAAAGATGAGGATGTCTGTGCGGGCAGTCTTGTGTTGGAAAGAAGAGTGGCTCACTGTTCATGAGCATTTCTTTCCCTTCTGATCAATAGGCTTATTTTTAACTCGCTTAGAAAGTTGGTGCGGAAGAAGATAAACCTCGTTGGGCCGGGAAGTGTCATTTCCTGTGTATTTGGACAATGCCTGCTGGAGCGATATCTGACCTTATTGTGGCCTTCAGGTGCCGCTGCAGCGCATTAGGTAAAAACATTGAATAATGAAGGCACGAAACCTTTTTTCTTTTTGTTGAGATGATCAATGACCGTGATTTCTAGTTGGTGCCCCACTGTGAAAGATGGAGCTTAATCAAAACCAAGGTTTTGTCTGCATTTGCTATAGATTAAAAATGGACAAGCGTGCTGTGGGCAGAGACACCACAGCAGGAAGTATCAAAAGATGTGACTGGAGTGCTCGTAGAGGTAATCCACTCGTACCTGCCATGTGATAGCTCCTCTGACGCCTATTTTTGACTGCAAGGAATTCTTACAAATGTGCAGGGGGGGAATTTTGGGTCCTCTGTGCTACCGCAACCATCGAATCTCTGCTCACTTTCTTGTGTGTTTGCAGGGGAGATCTGAAGTGCAGCTGAGGGCTGGGTATACCCTGGGTTTTTTTCTAGTTGCTTTGCTCCCAAACTTCATTGCAAAATTAGCCCTTTGATGTTAAAACTGTTTGCCCTTCACTCTTTTTTAGGAAAGTCGATTTATACATGAAATGGGTTTTTTGAAGGAGTTTTTAGTTGGGCTCTTTCAGCTGGCTATGTTGTTGCAAACGTTGCCTAGGTTACTAATTTATTAGGTCACTTAAATATTTGGAGGCATCAACAATACTAGAGTGTGTGTGTGGGGAAGATGAGGATGACATTATTTTAAAACACCAGTTTCCTGACTCCTGTATTTCAGTCACACGATTTATCTTTGGCTGAACATTTTCATGTGGTGCTGTTTCCTATTTTTAAACAATAGGAAAAAAAGAGAAGATAAGAGGAGCGTAACTGTGACCCGTTGACTTGTTATGAGATCATGGGTTCCTTTTGACTGATATTTATAGATTTTTATAGAAAATAGCTGAGATTTCAGCATTTTCTGGCATATATGCCTTCTTAGCCCCGAGGCCATGCAGTTAAGCTCTCCTCTGAATTCTTTCGAAATCCTCTAAAGGCACATAGTAATCATGGGAATACAATTTGTATCTGCAAGGAAAGAAACACAGTGGAAAACAAAACGATTGCATTTTAGTTTGTAAACTTCTCACAAAGTCCTCTGTGTGTTTGGACACCCCTCTATCTCAGAATGCCTTTATAAAAGTCATCAGGAGGGAATAACATTTGTTAATTCTCTTTAATGGGTTTTCAGAAGGTCACAAAACTGTGGAAAGGCTCTTCTCCAAGAATCAGATTTATTTTTAATTATAAAGCAAGTTGGTGTAGTGCGAAGTAATGAGCTCTTGGATGTGAAGGGGGTCTTTGCACTTAAGTGAATATAAAACCAAGTCCTGGATTTAGATCCCTTATTATTTAAAAAGATTTTTTTTTTTTTTTACAGCTGGGAATACCCCGTTAAAAATTAGCTCTTACACTGGAAGCACTGGCAGGCACTTAGTAAAACGCATTAATTCTGCAAACTGTGGGAAAGGACACCCATTTCAGCAGATGTGCAGTGTGCCTGGTGTGGATTTGCATAAGAATGCATATGCTTCTCTGTTAGTTTCTGGCTTGATGAAAACTTGCAGACACCTTTTTCTTTCCTGTGATGCTGCGGCTGCGTTCTTGGATATTAGTGCTTTAATTGAAAATACCCTGTTTTCTTCTGTGTTAAGATAATTCATTTTATTTGCGCACTACTGCCCTGTAGATGCGCTTGGTGTTTTACAGACAGAGGCTGCTTTGCTTGCCTTTTGGAATTTGTGGCCTGGACCAGAAAAGAAAGGAAACAGCAAAGATGAAAAATGGCAAATGTGTTTGGAAGTGGAGGATGGAGGATTACACGGTAGATTATCATGAGGTGAGGCAGGGATTGTGTGCATCGAGTCCTTGCTTCCAAGGAGATGTGGGAATGGAAATCGGGACTGTGGTGAGAGGAAGAGAGGAGTTTAGGAACCTGTGGCTAAAAATGGTCACCTGTCTTTAGACTTAATCCCTCCCAGTGTTAGGTTGTCACGTGACAGTCTGAAGGATTCAGCAGAACCTCTTCACCTTGTTTCTGCTCCCCGTCCGGATGGCGTGAAAAAAAGCACAGAAAAGCCTTTCAGGTAGACTGTAGATAGCACAGCATTCATTCTGAGGGAGCTTTCTGACCTCGGGGTAGCAGGGAATTTGGAAAGGAGGATGAGAATTTGGATTTTGACATTAAGTTCCTGACAAGGAGAGAGGAAGTAATTAGGAAGCAATGTTTTACATAGATGTTATCCACATATGACAAATGTTGGATGCCCACCACCATGATCCAGGGCTTTGGGAGAGGAAGCTTTGTGTTGGGACTGGTTTTAGGGTTTTTTTGGCATGAAGGCACATAAGACAGTTCAGCAGTGTTCTAGACAAAGCTTAATGCTTGAAGAATGCAGGTCTGGAGCTGCACTGCCCTGTCTGTTGCTGGCGATGGTTTTCCCTAGCCCTGGTAGCCAGCAGAGCACTTTTGGGTTGCCCGGTATGGGAGGGAGCGTTATCTCACTGGATGAGAAGTGGCTAGCATTGCCTGCGTGCGGCACCTCTAGCTTTGTCATTTTATCAGTCGCAAGGACTGTAGTGGTGTGGAAGTGAGGAGGAAGGAAGGAAATGCTCATAGCAGGCAGCAGGGGCTGCGGGACTGCGAGCTGGCGCGGGACGGCAGTGAGCCAACTCGCACCCTTAACAGCGTCAGGCTTTCTTGCGAGAGGACTGATGTTCCCCAGATCTAGATTAGCAGTGTTTATGTTCAGGCTGAATAAGATGGAAAGCCTAGAAATTCATGTCACATCCATTTTTGGGGATATCCTTCATGGAAGAACTTAAAGTGAGTACACGGAGTATAACAGCCTAACTACTGTTTTTGTCTTAGGAAACACATCTCCTTTGGCCAGTGAGGGTTTGCAAGAAATACGCATGGGGTTGGTTCTTCCAGAGGGATTTATTTTCCGTGATTGCTACTTGTATGGCAGGTATAGTGAAAAACCTGCTTGCTTTCTTCAGGTTCTCGTTACTTGAGTCAGTGGATAGGCTTGAGATAAGCAGAGGTAACTCACACCCTCATTTAGCTGGCTCTGAGTGCTCTGACTCCCATCTTGACAAGGTAGGATACGGACGCTGCTCTAGTCGGCACTATGTGTGCTATGAGGGATTTCAGGTTTGAGGAGAATAAGTGGAAAGTTGCAGTGGCTGGGAGGGCAAAATCCAGTCTTTGCCTTTCTTTAGGGAATTAAATGATCACTTTGCTTCAGTTTTGCGTACAATTTTGTCACGGCAAACGGTGACCGCTTTGTTAGCAATTCCTGTGCTGCCCTTTGGGATAAAAGAAAGAAGGATTGGTTTCACGCCTTGCACCATTCGTTGCCTTGCCGTGCACGTGCATCCAAAGCATTAACTGCTTCGTTTGAGAGCGCAGCTGTGAGCCGCGAAGGTGAAGGAAGAAGGCACAAGTAGGTCAGATAACTTGCCCAAGGCCATAAAAGAAACTTGGCAACGGAAGTCAGATCTCCTGAGATCTCTGCAGTGCTTTGCTTGCATACTTTTGAGTTGCGCTGCTTTGCATTTGGGATACCTTTAAGCTTGCTACTTTACTTGGATCCTCCTGTGACTATTAATAATCCTCTCAAATACCCTGTTAGCTGTCAGATCTGTAGGTCAGCAGGGCAAGATGCTCTCTGAGGGGAAACAATTTCATTCAGGTGGTTTAGTCTGATTGCTCCCTTTTTTTTGAAAAAAGGAAGCCACCATGCAAAAAAACAAGGATAGAGTTTTGTTGACCTTCAAAATGTAGTGAACTCGTCTTCTTGCAAGCTGGACTGCTGATCTGAAGGAGTTTGGATCACTGGCACCGATTAAGTTCTCTTAATTTGTGGACAGGGCCACGTGTTTGACTGAGTCGTTGTTTCCAAGTAGGTAACTCTTCACTGTAGGCTGTAGGAGGAAAGCGTATCACAGATTGAGACTGTAGAGCCATGGAGCAATTATTAAACCACCTGAAGTTCTAACATCCTTTCCATGGCATTCTGAGATCCTGTGCCACTGGGTAACGCATTTTGTTGACTGCCTCAGGAGAGTTGACTGATCCATAGTAGTTTTTCATATTAGTTGGGTATTTTATCTTGAAGCGCAGGAGTACAATGCAGAACAAGTACTATGAAAGGAGACAAAAAGCTTCCTGAAAACACGCTTGTTTACATTATGAGGTTGTACCTCGGGCTGTACAGACAAGCTGCTACCTTTATTGGCTTTCCTAGCTTGCTGGAGTCTACTGGAACACACACTCCATACAACAAAAGCACAGTGTACTGATGCTTGCAGGGAAATCATTAGCTTTCTCACCAAGTAATACTGAGCATTTGCTATTTTAGGTACATTTCTGTACATACTTTCCATCTTTTTGTTCAGGATGGTGGGTGGTTGATAGGTCTCTCGGAAAATAAGAAATGGGGAAAAATGAAGTGGTGTCACCAAAACAGCAGTAGAGAGATATGGCAAAAGTATACGGTGTTTAAATAATAATAAAGAAACCAACATTCTTTTAAAACTGGTTTGAGAAGATTTATCTTTTAGATAGCATAGACTTATGGAGTCTGTTTCTCTCTTGCTCTCTGGCAGCACTGGCGCAGAATGTCGGTGAGGGATGGGGTGATTGATGACCCCGCTCAATGGATTTCATGGGGTTCTTCCTTAACTCCTTCCATTAGCTAAGACCTTGCTCACTACAGTTTTCAAATAGCCTGAACTCCTTGGACGTAATGAGTTTTATATCCCACGTAGTAAAGTTGCAATGGTCTGGCCATAAATATTTACATCAGTTTTCTTTCACGTGCCCTCAGCTGGCGACTCCTCTGCTTAAAGAAGCTGCCGTGGTTGTTTGCGTCCAGGTCTGTAAGAAGTGGGAGAGCTCTGTGAACCAAGGCCATTTGAAACTCAACCATCCTCATTTTGATTCCAGTGATTCCTAATTTCTCAATTTATAACCATTAAATTAAGGAAGAAAAGCCTCTTTTTTTTTTTTATGGTAGCCTAGGCAAGCTTTATAGATAGAAGTTAGGCATTTTCCGCTCTAATTTCCTCTTTTTTTTTTTTTCAGACTTACTAATAGAGAAGACAGGAATGTGAAGTAAACAGCCTCTGTTTGCCAAAATGATGCGTAGGAGAAAGGAAGGATGATAAGAAGGAAACCAGTATTTTTGATTCCTGCTCAGTGCTGGAAAGGGGGAGTATGCATGCTGTAAAAATTAAAATACGTCTGTAACTTTGGTTGGGAAAAAAAATTTGAGAGGAATGCAGTAATAATGGTTAAACAGCTAAGTGGTATGAAAAGGCATTAATCTTCCCTATGCTGGCAGAACTTGCTTTCTGCTATTTCTTTGTCAGAACACGCTTGCTTTTTCTGTATTAAAAAAAAGAATTGAAAACTGCCTGAAAATGCAGTGTGGCTGTCAGTGGTAAACATACAATTAGTTTAGGAGCAGCATTCACCCGAAGCCTGGTGTCTCAAAGTTGTCTGGATCCTGGCCTCACTGATCGCAAGTCGTGCGGTTTAGGTAATTTGGGTTTAATAGCTCTCTCTGCACCTCTGACCTGGTGCTCGGAAGGAGGAGGCAGCCCGAGTTTTCCACGGATGAGCCACTAAGTAACAGTCAGTTATCCATAAGCAACTAGGAGGAGGTTATTTCCTTGGTCCTGTGTTCTGATTTAGACATTTAAAAAAAAAAAAATATGATAAACCCTGCCTATGTGAGGAATGTGGGATGCAGTAGCTGTTACTACCAAGAGACAGTAACTGCTTTCCTTGCAGTGCTCTCACTCTTCCCAGAGTGGGTTTGGACCACATCGTCCCAGGACACAGCAGGCGCTCTGGGGTGAGTTAAGGTCGTTTCCCCCTATGAGTAGGTAGCTGTTCCCATAAACAGGTGCCAAGAATTAAATTGACCTCCTTCTTGCAGAAACTACTTGTTGTGGCTGTGGGTGACATCAGCTTTGATGTTTCACTGGCAGTTTAGGAACAGAGGTGAGCGTGGACTGAAGGATCCCGGCTTTGCATGCATTCAGGCTTGGTGATCCGGCATAGTGGGCTTGCCGGCTGTGTAGGATTAGCTGAGGTTTCTGCTAGCCTGCTGTGCAGGCCATGAGGTCTCTTGGCTGCCGTGCCCGTTCGGTTGTAGAACATAACCACCACATCTGTTTGCAGGGCAGTTTGTACCAAAATAGCTCTGAGAGAGCTTGGGATGAATCTTATATTAAAACGGTGGTGAGAGAGGAGTGGTGGAGGGATGGTGTCCAGTGACATAAACCTTTGCTGTCAAGATTACTCTTGTTGTTGGTGGAGTTTAGGAAGGTTATCGTGGGATTGGTGTAAAAAGCATACAATTATCTTTAAAACTATAGTACCTTTGCAGGAGCCTTGCAAAGGAAAAGCTGTACCGTATCACTCCCTGTGTACTTATGTTTCATCCATTAAATGGCTTTCCAGTCAAAATGCTGTAGCTGTACTTTTGATGTCCATTTATAATAACCACTCAGTTCTATAGGTGACACAATATCCCTCCCTGTTTTGTTTCCAGACTTTATTGATGTGGCTTCTTGGTGACCTACTTTGTGTTCACTGCTTTAAGGTTGCTTTTTTTTCGTTCCCTTCCAAAAGGAAGTGCCTTCCATGAGCAATGCTGGAAGCTCTCTAGCCGGTTTTTGATATAGGTAGATGGAAGCTTGTACATGACTGACCTTTGGCTTACACCCAGGACAGATGATGCAGCTGGCTCTTAGGTACTTTCCTTGCTAAGCTTTGTTGCTATCGTTGCGAGACCCTGGAAGTGGGTGTTTGGAGAATTAGGGAAGGAAATGCCTGTGTTTCCTTGGAGCTCTCGTTACTCATGTGTGAATTGGTAGCCCTGTGACTCCTACGGCATTGCTTTTGCCTCTCATCCTTGCAAGGGGCCAGCGGTCTGTCATGTGCTTGTTACTTAAGCACTTGCACAGCTGGGGGAAGGAACATCCCAGTTCTTACTCTTTTTACTCAGTCTTGGGTGTTCTTGCTTTGCATTGCTCCTTGTGGAGTTTTTCTGTGATTTCCATTAGTGGTGACTCAGTTCAAGGCTCGCTTCAATTAGCGATGCTTTTCCTTTTTATCTGGGATGTGAGGTATACGCTTACTTAATTGTGGGCACACTTAAAACCCGGTTAATGTGATGCAGATGTGCAGTTTTTCAGCAGATACAGAGCATTTAGCTAAGTCTTATGAAGGGATTGATACCTCAAGTTACGACACATCGTTGAAAAAGAATAATTCACTTCTGTAATTTCACAGAGAGGATGTAGCTTGCCATTTGTAATTATCTTTTAAGACTTTCTGCTTTCCATTTCCATTCAGGTGTCGTGTTAGTATAAACACTGGTTACCCTAAAGGGAAAAATCCACACCAGTCCTTTTACCGGAAGCTTGATGGCTGTTTGGTTTCCAGCAAGGAGTAGCCAGATCTTTTGTGTGTGTCTTTTATTAATTGTAGCAGTGCAATTTTTGCTTGGAAGAGCAAAGAAAACTGTGAGGAAAAGAGTGTGTGTGTGTGTGTGCATGTGTGTAAATGTCAAAGGAATTCCAACAAAGGTGACGTCCAGCTGCCATGAGGATCTGGAGATGAGCTTGCCTTTTCTCCATCATGCTGGGTATGCGGAGCCTGTATCCCTACTAAGAAAACCCTTAGCAGAAGATGAATAAAAAACTTAAACTAGCCAGAGAGGCTCACCAGTGGTGCAGGGAGCAAGGCATTGGAGGAGAAAGTTCTTGTAACCTGCTGTTATAAATAATAATCCTCACTTCCATCCTTGCTGCCTTGTGCCATATTCAGCTGGACACGGGGATGCGTGCTGGTATAACCCGGAGGTGGAGGTGTTCTTGTAAAAGGAGTGCTGCAAGAGCCGGTGGGCCTAAATCTAAAGCTAAAAGTAGCTGTCTTTGGGTTGCTTGCCTTGAAAGGGCAGCCTCGGGCAGTGGAGTGAGCCCTGCCAGGGCTCTGAGGTTAAATGAACTGTGTTTGATTGGTGAGAAAATGAAGAATTTGGCGAACGCTGTGAGTGCCAGGTGCGGCGCGGAGGCAAGCTGCGTTACCCGGTAGGTTCCTGGATAGACCAGCTATTTCTCCACGTTTCTTGCCAGCAGAGTATTGGGTGGAAGGGGGGTGCTGCTGTTTTTGTTGGAAGCAGGCTTAGTGGTACGGAGGCTGTGCTGGTCCAGAGGCACGGCATGAGAAAGATTTTAGTGGTCTGCAGTTCTCTGAGGATGGGTTTTTTCCTGGTTGAAGTATCCAGCAAGGCGGGTGAAACATTGGCACCGGTGAGGGAAAGCTGCTGAGTTTTATACTTTGGGTTTTTTTTTAATCTTACCCTTTATCAGCAGATAGGAAACAATGAATGCAAATCTATTCCCCAACACGTGCAGATGCATTTTGTTGCTTGGAAGCTGAGCAGGAGCTCTGATGAATTATCAGCATCTGATTCCAGAGCTCTGACAATCTGCAGTCTCCTTAATATTCTGATGAGCCATCGTGGCTATTATTCCTCTGCATTTTTTCCCCTTTTGTATTCTTCAAACCCATATTGCAATCTGAGCGTCATTGGCTTAGGATTGAAAGAGATGCTGTCTGGCTCTGTGCTTTGCTCAGTTTTCCTTTGACAACAGAAGGGGAGAGAGCGGATGGTACGAGTCTTCTCCCTTGCCTTGATAGTGCAAATGCAGCCTGAATTAGAAGCAACTTCGAAAACTGAAGAGTTATCTCCTGCTCTGTTCATAATTATATCTCTCTAATACTGAGACTATAAAGGCACATAAATTATTCATGCCAAGAAGAAATCCTCAATAAACTGAAAAAATCGCAGCATTTCCAGGGAAAAAAACTTTTTGCCTCTAAACACTTTGAGCAGCTCTGCTCCGGGTTCTCTGGCAAGAGTATTATTTCAGAGACAGCTTATCTTTAGAAATAACTGCAGATTAATTTACATGTGTGTATTAAAATGTAGCTTGCTTACCCAGATGGCAATTAGATTCAAGTTAATGGCAGTGTAAACCAGCAGGATCTAGAGTAGCTCTCCAGCCTAAGGGCTGACCATTTTTACCATCCAGCTGTTTTCCAAATGATTTACTTCATTTTCCCACTTAGTTTCTTTGCCTCACCCCTTTGTTTCAGCCTTGCTGCTCACAGTACGGTGTGGGTGGCAAGGCAGGGGAAGAACAGCTGCACTTAGCAGCTCCAATAAATGACTTTATTAGAATTAGAGTTGTGTCTGCGTTCCAGTGATAGCAAAAGTCTTAACTCATCTTGTAGCTTCTAAACCAGTTTGTCATCATTTCCACCCTGCCCGCTTGCAGTGTGGAAAGACATCCCTGACTCAGCCCCCTGGATAAATGAGGATACAGTGAGCTGCGTGCCGTTGGCTGGCGATTTCTTCAGGCTTTGTCAGCGGCCAGACATGCTCGTGCCTTTTTCTCTACTTCTTGTATGTTGAGTGTAACACACAGGAGGAAGGACATGCTCTCACACAGCTCAGAAAGAAGTATGAAATGGTGTAAAAATGTCCTTATGCTGTGATTCCAACTTGAGGATTTAATGTGGGAATTTAGAGGGATGGTAGAAATGTTGTCTTAGAACATACCAAACCCAGTGCTAATCCTCCATCTCAAACCTGCAAGCTCTTCGGCGTTCCTTACTGAGAGAGAAAATAAGATGCAAACCCTTATGCTTTCCAGGTTTTCTGATGAAGAACAGGCTCGTGAGGAGGGAGTTGTGTGTTTGTTGTGAAGTAGCTCGTGTTTTGTGTGGCGAGATGAAAAACAGTTCTTTGAGCTGTGTGGAAGTTGGTGTGTGTGCGAGATGCAGGAGTGTTGCGTGCAGTCCCGGGGAAGCCATACCTGCAGTGTCCTGGAGATGGAGGAGAACAAGCCTTGGAGGCCAAACTCAACTCCAGGAAGCACCTTGCTACTCCAAATTCCATATGAAAGGTCTGGAGGAGGAGGTGGTGCTCAGGCTCACTTGCTCAGTAGGAGTATTGAATTTGAAACGCTGCCTCTGGGCTTCACTTTAAAGCCTCTCATCTTTTCGTATGTGGTGGTTAAATGTGAGCTGCCGTTTGCATTTGTCTGGTCTTTGGAACAAGAACACTGGAAGCTTGAGGCAGAGCACTGGGGACTCCTTGTTGGAGAAGCACTGTGCCCAAGGGGTGTTACTTCTGAGGAGAGCTGGAATAACCATTTCCTCTTCTGTATTTTCTCATTTCTTCTGTATTTGATCTGTAGCTAGTTACTTTTCCAAATTAGTCTCTGTCTGAAGTACACCTGCACGGCCTCATAAGCACAATTTCATAGAATCACAGAATGGTTTGTGTTGGAAGGGACCTCAAAGCCCATCCAGTTCCAACCCCTGCCACGGGCAGGGACACCTCCCACTGGATCAGGGGGCTCCGAGCCCCATCCAACCTGGCCTGGAACACCTCCAGGGATGGGGCAGCCACAGCTTCTCTGGGCAACCCGGGCCAGGGCCTCCCCACCCTAAATCATAGAATCATAAGTATGGAAGAGACCTCTCTGATTGCCGAGTCTCCCTACTAAACCAAACAACCTTCACGTGATTTAGAATTACAAGCGAAACAACATAGTGACATCATTCTAGTTTATTTAGTGAAGGAAGGGCTAAAAAGGGAGTGATTCGCGTGAGATGTCTTGTCAACCTTATTTAACTTCAGTACTTAAGAATTTCACTGGAACATTTCCACCTTTGTTTTAAGTAAATGGAGGGGGTTATGGCTGGTAGGCACAAGGTATGCACTTCTGTTCACACGTCTGTGCCATCTTTTTCCCCCCTCACTTCAAATACCAGTTGTTTCTTTTGAAAAACTTGTAGTGGCAACCTGAGTGGGTAAAAGAAAAGGGATTTAATTTCATCTTTCTTAAGGTGTGTCCCTGTCATCAAGAAAAGAGAAGTTGGAATTTATAAGCAAAATGATGTGTTTTCAAATTCAGTGTGTGGTTTGGGTGTTTTAAGTGTCCTGCTTTTAACTGGTATTCTGTGGGTGAGGTACTAGAATAAAACCCAGCAGCTGGGTGCTCTACGCCCACATCAATGATAAAGCAGAAAGAAAAATAACCAAGAAAGCTGGGGAAATGGGCAGCAGCCCTAAAAACCTAAACTGCTCCTAATCCCTGCCTTATTCTCTGGTGTTACTGCACTCTCAGGAGTTCACAGGCAGCCTGAAAGCAGAGACCAAAGTACTTCAAGGGAGATTTGACAAATCCACCTGTCATTGTCACCAGACAGCTGATTTATCATCTCTGACAAGGAGAAAATTGCTTTGACTTGTCTGTGGGAAAAGTAAAATTCAGTAATAGTGATGGGGTATTTTAAAAATTGTCATAATCATGTAAATCCTGTTATCTCTGTAACCCAACACAAGCAGTATGAACTGTAAAATGACATTAAATTGGGGAGGGGGGAGAAGTCTAGTATGAACAGATATCTGGATGTTTCCCCCCCTCAATTAATTTTTAAATCCTCTTGCCTTTCGAAGGCTGACACTTCTGTCACGTAGCCCCATTTCCCCGGTAATAGAATATTGAAGGAGGTGTCTTTGAAAGAAAAAGAAATAGCATGTAGCTACATCACTTCATAAAATACAAAGGAAACAAAGTACTCTTAATCTGACAGAGCATCAGTGTTCAGGCTGTAAGCTCATTATAAGGCTTGTGTAGTCGGAGCTGATTTTTTCAAATTAATTTCTATGTATTACCATAATAAACATTTTAATAATATCCTTAATAATACCCTTTTCCTTCCCTCATATCCCCAGCAGCTGAATACTTCAGTAAGTTATCTGGTCTTTCATAGCAGCCTTTATCACCATCATCCATGCATGATGTGTTTACAAGAATGCTTATAGGTATTTCCAGTTTAGTTTAATATTCCAGGTTATACTGCTTCAGCAGTTTCTCTTGAAGCGTTTATGCCAGCATTTGGGATGTTTCCATTGAATACTTGGGGAAAATTATCATAGAATCATAGAATGGTTTGAGTTGGAAGGGAAATTAATGCCCATCCAGTGCCACCCCCTACCATGGGCAGGGACACCTCCCACTGGATCAGGGGGCTCCAAGCCCCATCCAACCTGGCCTTGAGCACCTCCAGGGATGGGGCAGCCACAGCTTCCCTGGGCAACCTGGGCCAGGGCCTCCCCACCCTCACTGAGAAGAATTTCTTCCTAATGTCTGATCTAAATCTCCCCTCCTTTGGCTGAAAACTGTTCTCCCTCATCCCATCCCTGCACTCCCTGATCAAGAGCCCCTCCCCAGCTTTCCTGCAGCCCTTTCAGCACTGGGAGATGCTCTAAGGTCTCCCCAGAGCCTTCTCTTCTCCAGACTGTGTAACCCCAACTTTCCCAGCCGGTGCTCACAGCAGAGGGGCTCCAGCCCTCACATCATCTTCACGGTCTCCTCTGGACTCTCTCCAGCAGATCCTTCTAACAAATATTGAGACGTACTTTTTTATTTCTGATTTTATTTGATAATAAATGAGAAAAATATCCCATCTCTTTCTGTTTAAATCTTTCTGCCTGAAACATAACTTGCTCTAACTGGCATCCAGCACCTTGAAAAACAGGGCTTGCACCGTGTAGGGTTTCGTTTGGTATGTTTGTTACTTGCCTACAATAACAAGGACAGCCTATTGTTTTGCTGACTGCTGCAGCTGAGAGGTTGGGGGAATCTGTAAAGTAGAAGTAGGACACTGTTAAAGTGCAGAAATTTATAGGGATTGAGGATCTGCTGAGAACCCAAACCAGCTTCCAGCTTCTTAGATGCTGATGGAGTTTCAGGTTGCCATAGCACTTAGGTTTAACCTTGCTGCTCAGTATTCTGCTGTAGCTTTTGTTCCCTCACTGAGCAACTCTGTGGAAATGTCCCCAAAATACCGCACTGATCCAGGCATCCGCTGGGATCCTTCACTGCATCCAAACCTCGCCTTCATTACTAGCTCAGCTTTCCACAGCAACCTCTCGTTCCATTTGTCTTCCACGCTTACCCCATCTCTTCCAGCACCTCTGCTTCCTGAGGTTCTTTCCCGTCAGTAGATTTGGATATTTATCGTCTTGCCCTGAGTGTCTTTTTTGCGTCTCAGCAGTAGCAGAGGTGCAGTTGGTTGCAGACCTAGAAACCTCTGTACGAGAAGGCTGGATGAACATTTGAAATCAAATGAAAATCTCCCAGGAAAATATTGGCTTAATCATGAATTCTAGTATGTAAACTGATTTTTCCAGCCTGTCTCTTTTCCACTTTCAGCTCCCCCTCAGCTCCCACCCTTCCTTTGACCTTTCTGTTGCTGGCTGTTGGGGCTTGGGGACACAGACACCTGTATTAAAGCAGGATGCATTGAGAGCGGTAGCTAAACGTAGTGACCTAAGAATAATACACAAGAAGGATTTAATAATTGTCAAAATCCCTATCAAAACCTCTGTAAGAGAAATAAAGAGAAATAAATCAAATATGACACTTTTGCAGTGATTGTATCCATTAGTACGGAGGATAGACTGCAAAATCCAGGTATGCTTTTGATTCCTCTTTTTTCTCTTCTTGTTTTTGAAGATTCTACTCAGCTGCTGGTAAGTGACAGCAATACTGCTGTCCTCAGGCTTTACAGTGGCAGCTTGTTAAGAAATTATTTATTCCCAGAACTGCACTATTTTAAAAAGGGGATGGGGTGGAGGATTGTGTGCAAATGGGGAAGTAAACAAAACGACTTTGGAATTCCAGTGCAGTGCAAAGAGGAACAGGTTCCTTGCTGCAGGAAGAAATTGTTTCAAAGTTCTAAAGAAACTTTTGATAAATAGGAAGAAAAATAGCAACCCTCAAGCCTGTGACCTGATACACACTGTAGAAGTGTTTCAGCGTCAACATGGATACAAGCAATAAAGAGTGAAGACCGGAGTTAAAAGCGCCTCTAACAAAAATACAGATAAGACCAGAAGAAACAGGTTTTGCTGTAGAGATGGAATGTTTCTTGCACTTGCATTTTAAGCAACCTTCTGTTCTTTTAAAAGCTTTTATGAGGAAAACAAAGATAAAGTAATAGGAGATCTGGTAATTACATGAGCAGCTCCTTTATTTCTGGCATGTCACACCAACCAGGAAGAGTCAAGAGATGTGATGAAAGCACATTTAGAATGATTGCCTGGCTAAACTTGAGAAGCTTTTGTTTTTCTGTTTTATTTTGGTTGTAATTTTGCCATATAAAATCACTGAAGGCATAAATACTTACAAGTATTGCAGCCTTTTAAACTTGCCCTCTTCGCTAATGACTGGTGCAGGAATCGAAGGCTGCCCATTGACTCTGTGCCTCTGGATGGTGTCCGTGCATCCTTAGCTGTCCTGTGGAGCTGAGAAGGCTTTAAAAAGTGACTTCTTGGAATGCCATAATAATATGGGGGTTTTCCCCAATCTCAAATATTAAGTTGGTGATTTTGGTGGGTTTGACCCTCATTTCCTGTCAGAATGAGATGTGGTTTGTTTTTTTCCTGATGTGGAGAAATACCAGTGGTCAATGAAGAAAAAAACCGCTTGGATTTGAAAACTGACCATCAGGAAGCAACATATTTTGCTTATTTTAAGCTATACAGCACATATTCATTCCATGCTTTTTCTGTCCTCAGTTCCAACTTGCTATATATCAGCTTCCTCCTCGTTTATTCCAAATATATCCACATATGGGAAAAAATGGGTTGCCTTTTCTCTTGCAGAGGATAAGCCTTTAGTAACACTGATGCTGTTGTCATCACCAGGTTGAAGTTTGCAGGGTGATACTTAAGTGAGAAATAGGCAGAATGTAAAGGATTACTTTGTTATTTTGCTCAAAGCTTTTTCTCAAGTGGGAAAATAAAATGCCCTGTTAGGAGTTCAGTGAGAATCAGATCACCGATGACTGTTTTTAAAGATGCATAATTAGAGAGCAGACTGACAGTGTGACAGAAAGAAGATGCACAGCATCTGCTGCTGTGCCTGAAACAGTGCAAGTTGTGTTCAGTAAACTTGGTTACTTGGGTTACGCTTTACCACAGTTTTCTTTGTCCAGTTAAATGTTTTAAATAAGTTTTGGCAGCTGCCTTAGTTAATATATGCATCATTGGTTTCTTCATGTCTTCATTCCTGCCCTGCAGCCTGGTTAATCTGATCCTTCTTTCAGACAGCATCGTTAAAGTACGCGGGCTCGTTGGAAAAGTGCCAATTTTGTAATGTCTTCTTAACACAGCCTGTGTGCACCCACTTTCTGTAGTGGCACTGTGTGCAAGCTCGCCTTTTCTCCTTTCTCGCCCTCCCGCAGCGCATTGTCAGCTGTGGGAGATGAACCAAGGGTAGGGACCCTGCAGTTGGGTGCTGGGGCGCAAGCCTTCAGCAGTGACTTATCTGGAGCCTTGCCTGGGTAATGGCTTTGTCAACATTTGCTGAAGTGGGTGATGTTGCCTCCTCGGTCACAGGGTACCAGGCCTGTTTTTCTGCTAACACCTTGACTCTGCTGGCTAGAAAATCCAAATGTAAGTTCCCTCTTCAGTAACCTGTAGCTGTGTTAAAGACAGAGCTATGTGTTTTAGTTGTGCCTTTATTTGAACACTGTTTGATTATATGAGATGGAAAAGTTTTAATTGCTCTGTGCCTGCTTGGTGTAGGTGGGTCACAGCCACTCTGTATTGCTGTTAATATGCAAAAGAACAATATTCTTCAAATTTAACTTGGGATAATTTTTCCTTTCTCTTGTGAACTGAGAGAATGGGGTGTTTTCTCTCCCAGTCTCCTCCGCAGGATCTCATTGTTTCTCAACGCCGAGAAAAACTGATTTGGGGTTTCCGTGCGTTGTCCCCCAGGAGTCTGTGACTGGTGCTTTGTAGAGCCATCACCTGGAGATGAGCGTGCTGTCTTTCAGGACTGATCCGCTACCTCCAGACTGTTCTGGCTCACTGACCTTGAATAGTGTATTTGTAGAGCAGTCGCCTTCTTTATGAAGCAAATGCAAATCTACCAGACCCCACATTTCCCAGCAAGAGGCTTTCTGTCACTCTAATTCCCTTATCGTAAGCACAGCAACTTTAGTTGTCCCTGAATCCTGGCCCATCTGTCTCGGATTTACTAGAATAGTATCATGGTTTAAATAACGTTCTCTCCATCTGGGGAAGCAAACATTTATTGTTTTATCTGCGGGAGGAATTGATGAATATTAGTATTTGCAAAGATAAGCAGTGTTTTATCATGGACTCGTACCAATAGTCCACCCGGCTGTGCCTGCTGTTTGAGACACAGTGCAGGGAACAAGTTGATTTACAGGCTCAGAGGACTTGTTTATAATTGCTTTTTTTCTTAATTTGACATGTCTGTTTCCATTTTGTGTTTTATTTTTGTGATCAAATGCTTATCCCAACTCCTTTCCTCTCTTTTCTCACGGATGCGGTGCTGCATTCCATAGAAACACTATCACTTTATTACCCCTCTCTTCAAGGAACGAGGCAAAGCTGCGGCGCTTGTGAAGATGAACGAAAGGAAAACGGGATGAAGGTGTGACCAACAGTCAAACCCAAGATTACTCACAAAGACACTGTTTCCTGCTATTTCTTTGTGTATGTGTTTGGGGTTTCTTTGTAAGAAGAAGAGAACTGCACACAGCTCGGATGTGTCTCTGGCAGTGTGATACTGCCTGAGCAGCGAGGAGTCAGCAACTTTCCACACAGCTGGCACTAGGGATTCCACAGACTGTGCTCCTTTTGTTGCCAGAGCTGAAGGACATCAAATATTTCTCTCATTTGACCAGCACATGGTGCTCTAGCCTCCTTACGTTTTATGCAGTCTAAGCTTTCAGTCTGAAATAGAGAGGAAGTTTTTTAAAACTTGTATTTTTATAATTCTAGAGGAGACTGAAGGATGAAGCCGTACTCCACCATGGTAACAACCCAAAATGATTGCTCTGACAAGATGTTAGCTTTCTAAAATCTTTTATCATTGGGTTTGTAGTGAAGCAGGATATTTGAATTATAAATCGGTTTTTTTCAGTTGTTCATTTTTCAGATTTGCTCCGAAGGAAAACACAGAGAAGGCAGAGAAGCTACACAAGAGCACATGTGAAAGAGCAGATATGAAAGTAGTTCATGACAGGTCTTAAAGGGAACCCTTTTTGTTTCCCACACTGAGCAATGCTGATTGTAAACAAACCTATAAAATTAATAGAGAAAAATGTTGCTATACAGTGTCAAGCGTTCCTCTGTGCAGCCTGCGGTCAGCGAGAGATCCACCGGGCTGTGCTCAGACACCCCAATGCACCATGGCCACTGGAAGAACCCTGTAGCGCTCCACTCCTTTGCATTCTCAGGGGGAAAAGCCACCCTAAAATCACTCCCTTTCAAATACACTCGATCTCAGCTGGTGTTTTGAGAATCACAGAATCATAGAATGGTTTGGGTTGGAGGGACCTCAAACCCCATCCAGTGCCACCCCCTACCATGGGCAGGGACACCTCCCACAGGATCAGGGGGCTCCAAGCCCCATCCAGCCTGGCCTTGACCACCTCCAGGGATGGGGCAGCCACAGCTTCCCTGGGCAACCTGGGTCAGGGCCTCCCCACCCTCACAGGAAAACATTTCTTCCTGAGATCTCTTTCAGCTTAAAACTGTTCCGCCTCGTCCTATCCCTGCACTCCTTGAGGTGGTGGAGTCACCATCCATGGAGGTGTTTAAAAGATGGGTGGATGAGTTCCTTAGGGACAGGGTTTAGTGGGGAGACAGGCACGGTTGGACTCGATGATCTCAGAGGTCTCTTCCAACCTTAGAACTCTATGATTCTAAGAGCCCCTCCCAGCTTTCCTGGAGCCCCTTTCGGTACTGAGAAGCTGCTCTAAGTTCTTCCTGGAGTCTTCTGTTCTCCAGGCTGAAGAACCCCAACTCTCTCAGACTGTCATATGATCATATGAATATTTTTATTAAGCAAGGAAAATTAAATCCAGTATGCAGGAGACCCTCTTGTCTAGTTTGCTCTTTAGGCACTAAATCCAGGCTGGGCTTAGTGTATAAGACTAAATCCTATTCGGCATCGCATTGACACAGTGCATAAGGAAAATCCTGGCTCAAAAACTAAAAATTAAATTCAAGATAGTTGTCAACATGAACATAAAACAGTGAGGAGGAGGAAGAGAAGTTAGTCTTTCTCTGAAGTCAGATATTGAGTCAACTGTCTAGGGAGCCTCTGCTTCGGTGAAACCCCTCCTCAGTGCAGAGAACTCCTCAAAGCTAAGCTACCACTCACTGAAATTCTTCAATTAAATTGGAGCAGATACTTCGAAATGAGCTTCAACTTATAGAAACTAGCCCTGAAGGCTGATGGTAGCATTTAGATCATTTAGATTTATTTAGATCATCAACAAAATAATAAAACTGGAGAAAAGGTGGCAAGAGCAGCACAAATATCCTGCCTTTAAAAAACTCCCCAAACCCACACTTTAGCCTTCAGAAGTCATCTTTGCTGCCTGCCCCGAAACAATAGGACTCTGTTCCCTTTGTACTCCTGACATGTTTTATTTCCACCACCACACCCAGTTCTGGGAAGGGCACTGTGATAGCCACTGATGTGTTTGCAAGATGGTGCAAGGTGAAGTCAAAGTTAATGATCCCGTATCCTGTTTAATTTAGTAATTTTTTTTTAATTCCACTCTAATAAACGTGGTGATAAAAGTCACTCATACGTGTGCTAAAAGGAAAGGAGTGAAAGCGGTAAGAAGTGATCCCATACTAGCCCTTGATTAAAAAACAACACCGAAATGGAGTGTAGCAGAGCTCATGAATAGCAAGGAGCAGCTGCAGGCAAAAGAGAGAGCAGAGTCCCCTGGGACCCGTGTGTGCTCTGAGTGAGCAGGACACAGGCTGTGGCAGCCCAGGAACCACTGCAGCGGAGCTCCCACCGCGCCATCTCACCCCCACAACTCAGCCTTAACTGGCACAAGCTTCAAAGCAAGGAAAAAATAGTTCCTCCTTACGTTTGAGCCCCAACCTTAGGAAAATCTAAGTGAAAAATCAGATTTGCTTTACATAGCTCAGGCGGTTGCTGGGCATAATACCCTGAGCTGATTTTCACTGATGACCTAGATATGATAGACAAATTATGTTGGTGCAAATCCAGACTAAATCAGAATAAAGCAGTGTATAATGCATCTTTTCAGGTGTACATCACAAGGTACAGCAGGTCCTACACCTAGACCAAGGACCTGAAGAGGACAAGTAAGATACCTTTTAAGAAGTCCGTTGTGTGTTATGATTGCCAAGCTGGCCGCTCGGCTGGAACAATAAAGGGATTTCAGCCAAGCGAGCATTACTTCCTCCAGACCGTCCTTTAAAAATTAAACTCTGTTAAGATAACAACAGTCATGTTCAGAGCTATTTATAGCAGAAACGTTGTAGAGGCTAAAAATGCTAAAAAGAAGTGGTGGGAAAGGAAGGAAGGAAGATAGCTTAGAAGAAAAAAACCCCAAACCCAAGGAATGGCATACCTGTCCTGGGTGTGCCGTGCTTAGGCTTCACGGAGCACTCACAGAGAGACGGAAGACAACTAAAGTCTGAGAAGCAGCCAAAGACAGACCCCACAAATGCTGCGAGACGCCCAAGGCCAACAGAATCATAGAATCATCGAATGGTTTGGATTGGAAGGGACCATGAAAGTCATCTAGTCCAAAGCCCGGCAATAAGCAGGGACATCTTCAACTCGATCAGGTGGCTCAGAGCCCCATCCAACCTGACCTGGAATGTCTCCAGGGATGGGGCATCCACCACCTCTCTGGGCAACCTGGGCCAATGTTTCGCCACCCTCAGCGTGAAAAATTTCTTCTAATATCTCGTCTTCTCTTGGTTTAAAGAAGTCTGAGCAATATGCAGATTAAGTGGCAAAACTCAGGAAAGCTTCTCACCCTGCTTTTTACCCCAGCTGAGAGGGCAACGGGAGAACTGTCCTGCTCCCACACTTGTGCCCGAATTGCCAAAGCCCAGCTGGGACTCAGGACAGGTACCAGGACTTTTCAGTTGAGGCTAAAGGAGAAGGCTGCCCTGAGCAGCCTGTTGAGCTTCTAGCTGAGCAACAGAAGCAAATAAATTACAAATCTGGAGCCATCCCAAAGCCAGCAAGCCCTGGGAGGAGCGGGAGAGCGTGCTGCCAGGCTCCTGGAGTCGCTGCTGTTTGAAGCAGCTGAGGAAGAATCTCATTTTCATGTGTAATCTGCACTTGTGTTTCCTCGTCTTATGATTTTCTTTCGAACCCTGTAATCAGATGTGTGGCTGCTGCTTTGACAGCACACATACTACTTTTCCCTTTTATTCCTAAACTTTGGCTGGTTAACAGGTAATCCACCCAGGGCAGGCTATTCATTTCCTTGGGAGTGGCAGATTGGGGAATGGAGTAACCGTTCACGGCACCCTTTGCCCAGCTCTAACCCCAGGGACAGCACCTTTCCTCCCAGCAGGACCGGCTGTGCCAGGGAGGTATCTTTGGGGAACCATCTCCTCCCAGGATGGGCAAGCGACAGAAGGGATGCGAGAGCAGTCCCTGGCTCAGAAAGCTTCCCAGCACCTGCCTGGTGCCTGGTGGCTGCGCACAGCTGTCTCACCATCCAGAGGAAAACATGAAAAGCCTCTAATCAAGCTTTTCAACGCACATGCATAAAATCTGACTTACAGTGGTGACCTACAGCCTTCTCCGGATGACCAGAGCACCCAGCGCAGGCTGGGCTGTTCAGGAGAGCAGCGCTGGCCCCTACCTGGAGGATGCAGAGAAATCCAGCAGTGTGAAATGACTGAGGCAAGGACTGATCCCCCCCCAAAACAGCTTTTTTTTTTTTCTGCACGTACAAGAATTAATAACTTCGCAAATCCCCCCCACTAACAACTGTCCTTATTTTAACGATTCCTCACAGTTTCTACAAGCCAGCAATAAAGTAGATACAAAAGTATTGCACAAATCACTGTAACAAGAAAAACCACCAGCAGAAAAGATACTGGAAAGCTACAAAAAAGCTTTCATGCTTTTTCATGTTACGCAGTAGAATGAGTCTTCCTGTAGTATTTGCAAAATCAGCTTGTAAAATTGGAAAGTAAAGTTTCACCATCCATGAAATCAGCACAGATATCAAGGACACGTTAATCTTTCCCAGGCTGAAATGAAGCTCAGGTCTGTGCCAGCTAGGATGCCTTCCTCATGTTCGCTCTTTGACTTCTTGGTCTCTGCTACGTGCGAAGAACCCTCTTCCTTCTTAAAGGGCTTTTCCCGTGTGTCGAAGCGCATGCTGGAGATACAGCTCCTGATAGGTGCTTTTTTCTTTCTCCCTGTTGTAGTGGGGAGAGGTGAGTGATGGAGAAGAGTTTCCTTTTTTCTAACCAATGTTAGAAAACCAGAGCGATCTCTAACATGTTTTGGATGCTCTTTGTAAAAGACAAGTGTGTTGTGCCATACAGGGGTGGTAGCCATGCACGGATTTGATGAGATCTATGTACTGGCTATTCATAAAATAAGAAAGTGTGATATTCTTTAGAAAAGTTAAACCAGATTTCTTTTATCCAGAATCCTGCTCTTTAAGTGTAGGACCAAAATAAAATTCAATTAGTCTGAAGTTGTAGAAAATGTGCAAACGTTTTGTGTGACTGATTTTGGTAGCCTCGACCTGAGAATATAAATATCTGTTTCATGGTGTCACTCACACATGAAGACAGTGAGAAAAATGTGTTTCTTTGAAGGATGACTTTTTTTAGGCTACCACAGAAATTTATTAGGTGGCTCTTGGGATCGGTTTGCTCTACAGCTGCGGTGCGCTCCAACAGTAATTCTCCTTGTGTGGAGGAGGATCGGAGGGCAGGGTTAACTGTCAAAAGGCTGGTGGTCTGATTAGTTCCCTGACGCATCTTCCTTATCCAGAGAAAGCTGCCTTCTGAAGGCAGAACCATTGTCACAACAACAAAACTTGTTAAGAAGTGCAGCGCTGTGATTTTTACTTCCCTAATGCAGTTGGGAAACCCTTCGATTTAGATGCGAGCTGAGAATTTCTATTGCTGGTCTGCGGCAGCAAGGCAAATTAGAGTTAACTGATGGATTTCTAAATGCAGCCTGGGTGAAATGGAATTCTTTGTAGTATAATTTTATTTTTTTTAAATAGCATGATTTATTACTCCATAAGTAGGTAATTTCTCATTGTTGATAACCACATGGCTAGTCCTCCCTTCTGCCACCGCAGTTCCCTTGCAATAGCAGCGTTTCCTTTCGGAATGCCACTGATTGAGTTGTAGCCCCTTGGGGGGCTGTATTTAGACTGTCTGTTAATAGATCAGTTCGTTCCTGTAATTACCGAGCTCCGGCAGAGCAGCTTCTGTAGCTCCGTGCACGTTATCACTTTACATTTGCTCTCTGCAAATCACAGGACGACCCTTCACGCTTGGTGAGCAGTTTACGGCTCTAGAAAACAAAGAAACCGTTTTGCAGCTCCCAACAGACCTTTTAATACATTTTTGCGAGTTCCGTTTATCCGTGAGATAGTAGGAAAATATTTTCCTGTCTGATTCTGCATCATGACTTCATTGGCTTGAAATGACACGTCCTGGTGTGAGCTGCAGCGCCTCTCCTGCGGGGCTGCGTGCCTTCCTGGCTTTGGCACCTGGAATAAGGAGGTAACTCCCACCTGCGTCAGGAACGGGCTTTAATGACAGTCCTTGGTGCAGGATCACACGTGAAGCTGTGCCTGATTTTGCAGACAGGGGCTTTTTTTGCTGTGGTTTTTTCTATGGTTTTAGTTCTATTTCAGCAAAACAGAGCTGCATGAATTAGATGGTGTGGAGACTGAGAGAGAGGCTTTGTGGTTTTTATTAGCAATAACTGTGCAAGCAAACTTAATTTGGCGTTCTTAAGTCCGCTGGTGATTTTCCAACTTTACCCCTCAGCTGTTGCTAACTGCATTGCAGAGGACGGCGCGATCTAGCAATTTCTCATTGTCTCCAGTCCCTGCCATTTATAAGTGGGGATTCAGATTGCACAGCAGATGAAGTGAACATTCCCTTTTATTTTTAATACGAATATTCCATCAGGTCCTTGGAAAAATATATCAGACATTTACTAGCCTGAGGATACATGCTTTTCAGCTGAGGTGAAAAATACCTGTATGATCTTGTCCCATATGGTTTTATAAGAAAGAAACAGTTATATACACTTCATTTATTCCACTTCCTGTATTTCATCTCTTCTCCCAACCCCCAGAACAATCAGTCTGGCTTTATTCTTTCTCGTCTTGCTCCTCTCTTGTTTCCTTCTTGTATAATTCATGGTATATAGTTCATCCTGTCTCTTTCACCTGTGTTCTTCCCTCCCTTACCGCTGCCCCACATGGAACAGTGTGCCAACTTGCTGATTTTTTACATCAAAATTCATATCCTTTTTGATAGTGATGTTATTTAGACATCTTTTACCTGTGTTCTTTTTCAGTCTGTGGCAGAATTAAAAATGTTTGCAGCAGCTGCCACTAAGAGGCCAAGCCTTCTCCGCTTTCTTTGCCACAGGAACCATCTCTACTGTCCCCTCACTCGACTTCCAAGTTAGCACTTGGGAGAATAAATGTATGGGAGGATATGTGGGTTTCACTCACTCTGACCCTGCTCCCATAAAACAGTAATTTTACAGAAAACCATTTTGCACAAATTATTCTAGCTGGTTATTGACACATCGGCGGGGAATTAGCAGTATCTGGGGGTCCGAAGTGCCTTTTACCTTTTGTGAAAATGGTGTCCCAGGGCTGTTTTACACTGGTAGGGAAGGCTTCTCTCTCAGTAAGTACATTTTTGGCTGCATATCGCTTCCAGTGGTCGCGGTCCAACGTCCTGTCAAATGTCTGACTTACCCTCTCTTAGAAAAAATTGAGCAACTCTGGCATAACATTCAGCGACACCCAGAAGCTTTTCAGCCGGCTCTTGACTTGGTTACACTCTCAAGAAAGCAATGAGTAGTCAAGTCAACTCTGCTTCAGTGACTGATGTAACTGGTTACTCATCACGCATAAAGATATTCCTCATTCCTTCAGCAGAGTGAGCATCTTTTTCCTAAGTGCTACCCTTACTTCGTGCTGTCGCCCTCTCCAGACAAACTTTTGAAGAGGAGGAAAGAAAGGAATGTCACTATAGAATCATAGAATTGCTTGGTTGGAAAAGACCTTCGAGATTGTCGAATCCAACGATACCTGTCCACTACTAAACCAGATCCCTAAGTACCTCATTTACCCATCTTTTAAATCCCTCCAGGAATGGTGACTCAGTCACCTGAGAACCCTTTCAGTGAAGAAAGTTTTCCTCATGTCTAATCTGAACCTCCCCTGGAGCAACTTCTTGCTGGGTTTTCTTCTTGCTGCGTAGCCACTCATTGTAATTCAAGCAAAATCCCAGGACTACAAGCACACAGGAGGGGAAAATCACTAATTCTCATTTAGCAACACAGCTGGAATCTGGTGCGAAGGTGTGATTTTCTTTTTTGAGGCTCACAATATCTTGTAGCTTATTTTTTCATCTCACCTATGCTAATATTCAAGCACCTGCCCCGTGGCAGGGGCGTGTGTGTGCTCACATAAAGCTCTCTTTGGGGAAGCAGAGGAGGAAGAGTTGTGCAAAACAATCGAACACAACTGCCTTTCTGTTCCACTGAGGGAAAAACAGTGGCTTCATTAAACTACGCATTCCGACTTTCACAGAGCCAACGTATAAATCTGTGATTTTTAAAAGCTGGCAGTTGTGATTCCCGTGGTGACACAGGACTGAAATGCTTATTTGAGGTTTTGTGAGGGAAAATACGTTCCTTTGCACGTGGATCACCATGAGCTTTTAGGGTTGTTTCAGAGAGCAAATTACAAGATTCTCATGTGGTTCTGAGCTCTTCAATTTTCCTTACAAATGCACTCAAGTTTAGGGATTAGGAGTGGGTTTCTGGCAGCTGGCAGCCAACTGCAGAAGCGGACGATCTCGCATGTAGACACAGCAATTAAAAGTGTCTGGTCTGCGCTGGGGGAGAGGGAGGTCCCACGAGGGGGGGAAAGGCAGAGACCAGCCGGTTTCCCTGCTGTGCTGGGGCAGGACCCAACTAGCCCAGGGTCTCTCACACTGCCAAGTTCCTGGTGGAGGGATTGCTCCAGGTGGAAGGTGGCTCCAACCATCCTCTCCTGCAAATGCATCGTCCTTTTGGGCACCACATCCTGAGCATGGTTCTGATTATTGCACGCTACACCCCACCTGGAGCCCTGTGTCCACTTCTGGAATCCCCAACATAAGAAGGACGTGGAACTGCTGGAACGTGTCCAGAGGAGGCTGCGAAGGTGATCTGAGGGCTGGAGCCCCTCTGCTGTGAGCCCAGGCTGGGAGAGTTGGGGCTGTTCAGCCTGGAGAAGAGAAGGCTCTGAGGGGACCCCATAGCGTTCCAGTGCTGAAAGGGGTGCGGGAAAGCTGGGGAGGGGCTTTTTCCAAGGGCCTGGAGTGACAGGACGAGGGGGAATCACTTTAAATTGGAAAGGGGAAGATTTAGATTGGACATTAGGAAGAAATTCTTCTCAGTGAGGGTGCTGAGACCCTGGCCCAGGTTGCCCAGGGAAGCTGTGGCTGCCCCATCCCTGGAGGTGTTCAAGGCCAGGTTGGATGGGGCTTTGAGCAGCCTGGTCTGGTGGGAGGTGTCCCTGCCCATGGCAAGGGGTGGCACTGGATGGGCTTTAAGGTCCCTTCCAACCCCAACCATTCCATGATTCTATGTTTCATAATATACCTAAACCGATACCACAGCTGCCTGGCACCAGAATTTCCCCCTTCTCCCCCTAACACTGGCTCCAGAGCTCAGTAGTCCCTTTTAGAGAAGATTTGGGGATGGAGGGATGCTCTGACACTGAGTCAGACGGTGGGGTGCGTGGAGAATAGGACTTTCTCCTTTTGGAGGAATAAGCTGCTCGGTGGCTGTGAGCCGTTTCAAGGGTGCAGTCACCTGGAAAGCTGACAGGCGTGGGAGCTGGGGAGGCAAAAGGGCTTGTCTCTTTTATTTTTAGAACTTCACCTTGAGATTCATGGAATATTTTAATATTGTAAAAGCTGTGAGAATTATTTTAAACAGGTGAGAGGGAGACAAATTGTCATCTGTTGAGAATTATTGTTAAAAAATGGTTGCTTTGGTTGGCTGAGCTTCTTGGTAAAGAAAACCTTTAAAGATTAATGTCTGCATCCTGCTTTTAAGATACTGATACCTGCAGTAAACCTGTTCAGAATTCAGGAGTTATCAATAAAGCTGCAAACGAGTAAGCCTGATAACAGTGAGAGATCACTGAGAATAAGGGAGATGGATACCTTTGAGTCCCTTCTACCTTGCAGAGCAGACAAAGCTCCAATTACCGTCAGTTACTTTCATTAACTGCTTTTTAAAATTGTTTTATAAAGATACGGTAATTTATTAATAGTAGTAGCACTATTTTGTAATTTCAACTTGGCAATATCCTACAATTAAATAGGTAATTTATTAGCATACTGGTGAATTATCTTCATGATGAGGGTGGGGAGGCCCTGGCCCAGGTTGCCCAGGGAAGCTGTGGCTGCCCCATCCCTGGAGGTGTTCAAGGCCAGGTTGGATGGGGCTTGGAGCCCCCTGATCCAGTGGGAGGTGTCCCTGCCCACGGCAGGGGGTGGCACTGGATGGGCTTTGAGGTCCCTTCCAATCCCAACCATTCTGTGATTCTATGATGCAGAGCACCAGTCAGAGAACTGTGTGAGGCAGCTCTTGTGTTGTCTTTTTAGCATCCTTTGGCTGGAGCTCCTCCTCTGAAACGAGGGGCGCAGGGCAAGACGAGGTCTGACACATTTTTCTCTGCACTGGTGCTGACAGCAAAATCGTTCATCTCGACTCCCAGCAGAGCCAGTGGTGAGAACTGGGAACAGTCCTGTGGTAGCAGCGATCAAGAGTGAGATGGATGTTCTGCAGGTGCAGACAGCACCTCCTACGTGTGCTGAGCACAGGGCTGTAGAAATACACTTCCATCTCCTGTACGCACCCCAGAGTTGTTTTCCTAGAGAGATGCCAGGTCCACTTCTCGCTGTGCACATCTGTTTGCCCTGGGCTAAGGGCTGCTGGGAGGACCTGGAGAGTGTGCAAAGGCAAAAGTCTAAGTGTGCATTTCTTCCATTTTCTCCCCATTTTTTAATCCGTTGTAGAAATCCTTTTTTAACTTCCAGTCCTGTCTCCCTGACTTCCCCCTTCCCTTCTGTCCTCCCTTGCGTCTTTTAAATGGGTGGTTTGATAAGGAAGCTGTAATTTCTTTATCATTCGTTTCAGTTGCAAACACCTTACCCTGCAGAATGAACAGGCTGTTTCTTGTTTGGTTTCCAATAAATTTCCTGTCTGTCTGGATTCTGGATTCTTCACTCCACAGCGAACAGAGGCAATCAGGCCACTGCAAACTCCTTGCCGCCGGGATGTGCCAGGCTGGCACACATGGCTGTGTCAGCCACAAAGGCTTTCCCCCTTCACCGGCAATGGCATCATTTGTGCAGTTCTGCCGTTTCAGATTTCCCATCTTCTGAATTTAGCTTCTTCTCTTTCTTTTTCTTTTTCTTTTCTTCTATCTGGCTCAAATTGCAGCTCAAAGCAATCTTTAGCATGGCTTTCCTTATGTGTTTATCCAAAAAATTGTCTGGTGGGGGCAGAGAGGGCCGAGAACAACTTGCAAATCGTTCCTTATCAAAACCTTTTGGCGAAGGAATTTAAAACCTCACTCTCCTCTATAGACTTTGTATTTAGTGCACCTTAAAATACGAGAGAAGTTCCTGCAAAGCTTATTTGTTCATCAAGGATGTTGTGCTAGAGGTAAGAAAATCTTGTCAGAGTGAAGCTTATACATTGAGGGGAGCTTTTCGCCTTATCCTTGCGGGCTTTGTGTGTGGGCAGAACAGGCATTTGTGTGCAGTAGCGACTGCCTCTTTCGGTTTGTGAGCACCTGTAGGTGCTGACATTGCCCTGCAGATCCCAACAACTCCATCGCTAAGGGCTGGCACGAGGTACCCTCTTCTAGACTCGCTGAACTTGACCTCTGCCAACAGACTTGGCTTCGCCTTCCTGCCCTCTTCTTTTTCTCTTCTTCTTCTATGAAGTGTCCAGGCACGGCTAAGGGAGAAGCTGCAGGAGGACACTTCTTCCAGAGGAGGTGGGTTGCTGGGAGAGAAAGGGAGACCTGTTTTGGGGATGGAGCCTGAGGCTTGAAAAAGTGAAGACAAGACAGCTCTTGGAAACCTCAGCGAGGTCTGTGTCCCACGCATTCAGACCTTCACAGCCATGGAGAACTTAAC
The DNA here is from genome assembly GCA_033558235.1 of Neomorphus geoffroyi. Lineage (NCBI taxonomy): Eukaryota > Metazoa > Chordata > Aves > Cuculiformes > Neomorphidae > Neomorphus > Neomorphus geoffroyi. The sequence continues at coordinate 7,136,929 of JAUMJM010000074.1, forward strand.
TGCTGAGGGCAAGGTGAACCTCAGCCTCGTACTGACAAGTTGCTGAGCTGCTGGTGCAAAGTTTGACTTTGCAGACAGTAAAATGTAAATAAAATAATGAGCTATGTTTTAGAGCTTTCATGCTGCATGCAGAAAAGTTTGCAACTTTACAGTGTTTTTTTGTCCTATCAAGAGTTCTTCGAGACATTTGGTTTTGACATCTTGGATTCAAGAAGACAATATGTGGCTTTATCCGCACATTTCTGGGAGTGTGCATGGTTCTCCACACACACGAATGCTCTTGCTGTAGGTGTCTTGTAAAGCATTATTGTGGTATCTGTCACAGTGGCATTAATAATCCCTGCCGTTACTGATAATTTCCCCGTGTTTCAAATTTTTTTAAAGCAAACGAGAGACGTGGAGCTGCTATTGGCATTTGGATGTAGAAAATAAATGTACTCTGCTCCCAAATAAAGACCATCCATGGAGGTAAATTCATAGTGATCTCTCGTGTAGTCTCATGCTCTTTTCCATGGCTGTCTTGATTCCTAGTTAACGTGCAGAGAGATGTGGTACTGAAGAGGCTTGAAAGTTGAATTTTTCAACTAGATGACTTTTTCCAGCTTGGATATAATTTACAAGGTGGGAGTTGGGAAATTGGTGAGTATCTGTAAACTTTAAAGAAATGAACATGAGTGTGGTGTTTTTTTTTTTAATAATCCAGCAGTTCTTTAATTACAGAATGGTTTGGGTTGAAAGGGACCTTAAAGCCCATCCAGTTCCAACCCCGCTGCCAGGGGCAGGGACACCTCCCACCAGCCCAGGCTGCTCATGGCCCCATCCTTGGGTGTTGTTTTTTTTTTTAAAGAAAGGCTTTGAATGCAGACTGTGTAAATACTTTGAGAATGATCAAAACTATTAATGCATCATTGATTTCTTCCATAGACTTGTCCGTTAGATATTTAATCTCTCCTTTTTTAAAAACGTGTAGTTTTCTGTTTCAAAAGCAGCCTCCCACTGTCCTTTCCCTAGTGGGAAGCATGTCCTGCTGGCTCTGTCATTCTGCCAGCCTTGAGACTTTGCTTTCAAGGGCAGTTGAGCGCTTTGGGCTTTTCCTCTCCCTCTGCTGGAGCAGAGTTGGGGTGCAGAGTCCCCCATTGCACGCTCAGCTTGGTGCCTGGCTGAGCCAATTTAGTCTGCCCTGCCTGAACCGTGCGTGCTCTGATCCCACGGCTGCTTTGCCAAACCCATGGCAGGACCTCTCTGAAAGGACTCGCAGCAGCCTCCTGGATGCTCCCTGTCCTGCGTGTGTTTTTCTGTGCCGCCTTTCTCTTTACTTACGCCCGTTGTCATAATGTTTTTTACGTGGTCGCTGGTGTTGAGGTTTTTTCAGAGTAGCGGCTGTTCTAAAGAATTGCCTGAACTGCATCTGTTTCACAGAGCTCTGTAATCATTCTGCTTCTAAGAATACATTTCCCTTAAAAAAATGAAATTATTCACAAATGAGAAATGATCAGCTGTCCCAAAGCCTGCACAGGGACTGTGGGTTTGAACTTCTGCAACAACTGGTTAAGTTGGAAGCCTGAGAAACAAAGTGATTTGACTCATTGCTTATATTTAGTATCATTACCTACTGCGTATTAGGTTCTGTTTTCTTCTGAACATTAGTGTTTCTGGTCAGGAAGGTTAACAGGGAAAACGCCCAGCAGAAGGCATTTCTGTGCTTATCGGGGGGCAAATGCATGGAAAACATCAGGTCACTGTGCTGGGTGTCAGCTTTTTGCTTTTTTCTTTTTTATTTTTAAGAGTCTGTGGAAGGAGGGGTGCTCAGGGGTGGGGAGAGGATATCCTTCCTTTCCACTCAAGCCCGTAGAATTGGAGGTGCTGGTGGATCCTTAGGACAAATGCGACCTGAAATCACAACACGCTCTTTATGTCTTGATCCAGATTCATGTATCATAAATGTAGGAGATCCCAAACTTAAACTATCTCCTAGGATTCTATCTACCCAAAGTTACAGTTTCTCTAGTTTTGAGAATATTTGTTATTGAAGCAAAAATTCCAAGTACTGGTTTTATATCTAATAGTAAAAATGTGGTTGGTCTTATATTTTTCTTAGGCACAAGCTTTTGCTTCATCTTCCCATAATCCACATGGCAAGCAAAGGGAAGATGCCCAGTTTTAAGGTGCTGCTTCTGAGGCTTTAGACTAAAGCATGAAACCTTTGAAAAGCTTTTCAAAGTCCTAGATGCCCAAAGAGCCATAGACTTGGACAGGCTTAGCTTGGGAAGCTTGCATTTCTGGAACCAAGTGAGGAGCTGTGATGGTCTCACACCATACAGGTAGGAAATAGGCCATTAAATTTGGTGCATGTCAGGTGACAGCCCCTAACACCCGGAAAGTGGAGCTGAAAACGAAGTGAGGGGAAGAGTTTGAGCGTGGTTTTGCTGGTCTGAAGCCTCCATATTGCTCTTCATTCTCTCCATTCTTGTGTCTGTATGTTACAGGGTTGTTTATCCTAGAAAATCTCTTCAAGGGGCTAATTGACCAGGTACCTCTTTTTATGAGACCTTAAACAGATACCACACTTGAGACAATTTTTCTTCTTTATGGGTGTGAGAATCAGCAGAGCTGCTGCTGCGTTTTCCCTTACTGAAAAGGTGAGGGCTGTGACTCCTCAGAGTGCAGGTGCTGGAAACAGCAATGTTTTCTTTCCCTCGCTCCCAAGTGGTCTCATCCTGCGGCTCGTTATTTTTATTACATGGAACCCCCTCCGTACCCAGGCTGAGGAACCTCAGCCGCCTCAAGTAATCGCTCTTTAAATTGATACAAATTTGAGGCATTGTGCGGAGTCTCGCAGCGTCTCCTGAGATTCTCTGTGATAATCACAACATCCTACCGAGGAACCCCTGTTAATATTCATGCAGTAATTGTGTCGGTACTTGGCAGGGACGAGGGCGTTAATGTGAAGCCTTCTCTGGTTGATGCATATTAAAGAAATGATTTGTGTTTTGTGCTGTAGCAGTGATTTCATTACACTTGAACACTGAAATCCTGGCTGCCTTTCGGTAGACGTGCCCATAAACACTTGTATTAAGGCAGTCAGCTGACTACATAGAATCGTAGAATCACAGAATCATGAGATTGGAAGAGACCTCTGAGATCATCGAGTCCAACCGTACCTATCTCCCCACTAAACCCTGTCCCTAAGGAACTCACCCACCCGTCTTTTAAACACCTCCAGGGATGGTGACTCCACCCCCCCCCCGGGCTTGACCCTTGCATTACCTGGTGTACAGACCTGTTTCCCAAACAGGATTCAAGGTGAGCTTCCTGAGCTCTCAAGGGCCACCCAAGAGACTGGGAACAGTCCCTGGCTGCACTTACGATTTTACATGCATGTGTGTACCCAGACACAGTGCTGACAGCATGGGATGCACGTGTGTGGCTGGGCACTCTTAAGCCTGGTTGGCTTGGACTCACATTTTGTTGTTGGATACAGGTAATGTTTTGGTTTGGTTTTTTCTTGAATCATCACGTTATAGATAGAGGGTGATCACAGGGCCCAGCTGAAAGATTAGCAGGGAAGAGTTTGCCAGAATAACAACTCGCATGACCAACTCCCTGCCTGTATCTCTTTAAGCTGTCAGAAGAGGAGAGTGAGAGGTGAGCCAGCATCTGGATGAAGACTTATGGCGGGGTGCGAGCCGGCTGTAGCACACAGGGTGGCTGCCACTGGTCAGGTGAGGGGAAGCAAGCATGGAGGGACACTTCCTCAGTCATAGAATGGTTTGGTTCAGAAGGGACATTAAAGATCCAGCCCTTTAAGGAGAGACTGAGGGACCTGGGGGTGTTTAGCCTGGAGAAGAGGAGGCTGAGGGGAGACCTCATCCCTGTCTGCAACTGCCTGAAAGGAGGCTGTGACAGGGTGGGTACTGGGCTCTGCTCACAAGTGACAACCATAGGATGAGAGGAAATGGCCACAAGTTGTGCCAGGGGAGGGTCAGACTGGATATTAAGGAAGAATTTCTTCACTGAAAGGGTGGTCAGGGATTGGCACAGCTGCCCAGGGAGGGGGTGCAGTCGCCATCCCTGGAGGGGTTTAAAAGACGGGTGGGTGAGTTCCTTAGGGACAGGGTTTAGTGGGGAGACAGGCACGGCTGGACTCAATGATCTCGGAGGTCTCTTCCAAACTTATGCTTCTGTGATTCTATGATTCAATCCCTGCACTCTCTCATAAAGAACCCCTCCTTAGTTTTCCTGTAGGCCTAGTTAAATGGAAATGAAGGTTTGAAACTCTTTGTTTCCATAGCGAAGTGTCGCTTTTTAAGCTTGGATGGTGGAAAAAGGAGAAGAAGCATTTGGCAGAAGACTGATGGGCTTGCGCACTGCTTGCCCTGTGCTCCCCTGCTTCTCTGTAACTGTACTTCTCATTCGTGGAGACCTTTTGTGAACCTTGTCCCATGTACCCATGGAAGATTCAAGTGAAGTCTCTGAATTTAAGAGCAGCTCTGTCTCTTTCTTTACCCCAACCCCTTGACCTTACAGTTAGATGCCTTAAGCGTTAGCAGGAATTCAATTTTTCTTTACTTTTATGAGAACTTGGTGTCTTGAAAGACAGGGTGGAAAGAGGAGGGGAAGAGATGGGCTGTGGAATCTGGTGGTGCCATATTAAGAGTAAGAAAAAATGGGGGATCTTTTAGTAGCCAACTTTGCAAGATGTTATTAAAAAGGACATTTCTTGAATGGTCACAGATCTTTCAGTGATTCAGCTTAGATGTAATAGAGCTCTTTCGGGAGATAAGTGGTCTTTGATAGAGAGATAAATAACATGCATCTGTCTGAAAAGGCATAAGATGGCAGCTTTTTCAGACAGGCACTTCTTATCATCATGGGGCGAAGCGTTGCCAAGCTGGCAGCTTCCCTTCACTCAGCCCTTTGTGCTGGCCACTGCGCTACTTCGTCTGAGAAACCACACGGTGGGCAGGCACTGTTTCATTAGTGTTATCAGTAAAGATAGCGACTGCCGAAGATCTCAGACCAGCAGCTACTCTTAATTCTGGCATACTTTCAGAGACAAGGAAAGATTTGTGGTGCTGCAGAGCCACATGGATCTCAGCCTTTCCGGCCATAGGCATTGGGGAGAAGTCCACCAGACTTGTGTTTTCCAGCATCCAGGCTGCTCCAAGCAGAAAGGCTGCTACGGCTGTGTCCTGGTCAAGAGTGACAATGGTCACCGTTTGGTCCTTGGTGATGGACAAAAGCTGCCCTGTCCATCCTCCCCTTTCTCTTCTTCTAAGCATGCTTGGATGCAGCAGACCTCCCTGATGCCAGCAGACTTGCAGCACTGGAGGGCTGCAGCCTTTTGCAACAGGGGAGGATGTGTCTGTCTCGGTGCCTTCACAGACCAGGTGGGGATGCTCTGCAGAGCCACCCACCTTGGCACGGACTGCAGCAGGACATCTGTGAGAGCAGTGGTGGGCAGAAGCCACTGCTGCTGTCTCTCATGGGCTCTGCTTGCCCTTGCTCATCCTGTCTGCCAAGCACAGTGGCCTGCTGGAGACACACTGGAGTGGTCAGAGCCATTGTTGTCTTCTGTTGGGTCAGGAAACCTTGACTTGCCTTCTCTTATCCATCAAGAGAGCATTTGTTGCCAGCAGTGGGGAAATATTAGAGCCCTCTGGGTCTGTGCGAGAGAGTTTGGTGACATGGCTGAAGCACTGGTGGTGGCTCGAGTTAAAAGCTGTGAGTTTAATGCCTCAAGATGGTGAAGAAAACCCCTGGAAGTCTAAAAGTTCCTGAAGCTGTGTGGGGTGAGATGGAGGTATCTCAAAACACAAGCGGGTCGTTTATGGAACACGGTCCGAGAGGATGCAGTTGACTCCTGCCTACACGCCCTCCTGCCAGGCTGACTTGTTCCCGAGGGCTGGTGGCTGGCTTGTGGGACAGGACTGATAGCCCTGGCCACGCGGTCTGGCCCAGACACCAGCTCAGCATCCCTCCCCTACTTGGTCTTGGCACTCGCGTTGCAAGGGGCAGCAGTTGTAGCTTGTAGTGCCTCTTCTGGGGCTTCTGTCTGCATCTGCCTTCCCCTTCTTTGCCTTCTCTCCCTGGAATGACACCAACACTTCTCCAATCTTTCATCCAGGCACTTGGAAATCTTACGGGATGCTTCATACTGGAAATCCAGGAGACCTCTCCAGAGGAGGAAACAGCGTCTCCTGTTTGTCCTGAGTTATTCTGTCACAACAATGGCTTCAGAATTTGCCTAATTTAAAAGCTAGTTTTAATCTGATGGGAAGATGTTTGTGTATTTAAAATAGTTATTCCTTGCTGGAGCCACTCCCTTCTTTTGTCCTTCTCTGCTGGACTTTTCGGCTTGGCTTAGCTAATATGCGGCGCTTGTTTACAGCAGAGATACTGGAGCATGAAGGAGGAAGTCGGTACGTCTAACACTGGTTCGCTTCCAAGCTTCCTGTGCGTGTGTGTGCACGCGCGTGTGTGTGCGCCTCTGTGTTTGCAGCCTTGTTCATCCAGACACTGTGCAGCCTCAGGACAAAAAGCCAAGGGGCCAGCGGAGATGCAGGGACTGGATGCAGGCGGGGGGGTTTAATTCTTCCACCCGGTTTGGTCCTGAGCAGGTTTAGACAACGCAGGTGAAAATTCCAGAATGGCAAGCCTGGTGAGGAAGGTGCTAGTGCAGACAAAGCCGTGGAGTGGTGAGTATGAGAAACATCTTGCCTGATGGGAAAGATAACTGATCAGAAGGTGTTGGTTTAGGTGCCTGGGAGGAGAAACGGGGTAGCGGGCAGGGACCTGTTGAGTATTGTTGTTGTTTTCATCTTCCATTTCCAAGTGTGAGGTGGCAACCTGGAAAAGCCAAAACCTTTGTCTATGGGGAAGATGGTTGTCAGAGGAACGCACTAGCTGTGGGGCATTGTCACTTCTAAGGTCTGCTCCTCAGCCAGCTCTGGTTGGATAAGTAGGATGGCTTTCCATTGAGGGGAGCGGCGACCTGGCTGAAGACAGGCATCTTGGGAACATATAAACTGTTCCGTGAGTTGTTACTCTGCCAAAATATGTGCTTGAGAAGAAAACAATGCTAATAAGCTGTAGGAGAAGCAATTTTATTGCTTTGGTTTTATTCTTCTGGTTTGGTGGTCAGTACCTGACTGCATTTCAGCAAGGTGCTGTTGTGTGGCAGGGGTTAAAGAGATCTTCAGTGGCAACATTGGATATTTTGGATTTTAAAATATTCCAGTAGCAGCACCAGCCTGTGCCTGGGGTTGTTAATTTAAATTTATGGTGTTTATTCAGCTCTTAATTGTGCAAATTAGAATAATTACGGTGTGTGATTATATGTGTACCCGATGAGTGTTTTGAAGGGGCTGTCTTGAATTTCAGGAATTTATTTTATTAGCCTTGTGTCTTTCTGGTGCAAGCGTCCTTTCTTCGTGCCGCTGCTCTGCAAAGCAAACATCATAAATTGCCACAGCAGGAAACCCTTTTTGCAGCAGCATATCTGAATGAATCAATCTTTAATAGGGCAGAAGGCTCGTCAGTAACTCTGGCTAATTAGGACTGATGGCTGAGATAACGGAGTCTGGAACAACCCTCCCCAAGCGGAGCAGCTTCTCTCTGCGCCAGGGTTTGATAAGGACAGGAGGGCACAGTGTGAGCTGCGTGTGCTCTAGGCTGTGCAAGTGGCAATTTTATGCATGTGTAAACCTTAATGAAAGGTTGTTCCTGGAAAACAGGGCTTTTTGCGTGAGTTCCTGGCTGCTGCTGATCTCGTCCAGGGCTGCAGCTGAGGCTGTGTTTGTTGTGGGGACAGTTGAGACACAGATGTAAGCAGGGTCTCCCGTAGAAGTTACAGACTGGATTTGCAAAGGGGAAAGAGATCTTGGGGGCAAATGGGGTTCCCTTCTGCCCAAACTCACTGGTCTGTCTTCATTCACTCAAGGCTTCTTTGAAACCACGAAGGTCTGCCTTCAGGAAAAACGGAGATATCACTTGAAAGGGAGTCACCTCCTTGATGACACTGTGACAGCCGTGGTGTGACACGTGAGAACCTGAGGAGATCTCCCTGATCTCTCTGTGAAAAACTTGGGAAGGTGGGCAAAGCAACTGGTCTTGAGACTGAGTGAAAAGAAAGAAATAAGTAGATTTCGTTGTTTCAGAGGTGGGGAGTTTGGAACGGTTCTGGTTGAAATTTCACTGGGAAAAATGGCAATCTGAGAATTAATGGAGAGAGGGTTTTTGTAGTCCCGCAAATGCCTAGAGCCTGTATTTACCTTGCTTTGATCTCTTCAGAGAAGCTTTAGCCCATCGCTGTTTGAAAGCACCATTCTTTGATGAGGGAAACACGGCCAGCAGGGAAATGTTTAATAATCATCGGCTTGATGACTTTCAGCAGGATTTCAGAATCTCTGAAGAGGCTTTTTCAGACGTAAATCTCATTGCTTACGCTGTGGGGATGTGTGTTAAATGTGTTTCTTAAACACCTGTGGGGTGTTAGGAAGTTCTGGGTGCTAAGAGAGTGGTATGAGATGCAGCTGGTGGAAGGGCGGCACTAGAGGAGGCAGGCCCTGTGAAAAACGGTTTGGGAGGGCTGTATAAACACAAGCACTCATTCTGCCCCATGGAAAGCATGTGCTTGGAGCTGCTCTGGCTTCTTCATTTGAGGAAACGGGGTGCTGTGACCTCAGTTCTACAGCCTGCTGCCCGGAGCTTTGTATGAGCGCGTGGGCACAGCAGGGAGCGCTCAGATGGAAAAAGAAATAGCACAGGAAGGAAATGTAAGGAAGCGTAAAGGATACTTACAAGCCTTATTTTCCTGTGTTTAAAGTATGGGGAGCAGCAACAATATGGATCTACATCTTCTTCTGTCTTGTCACGTGGAAGTCTGGCAGAAGAAAAGTCTGCAGCAGACCAGGCTGGTGAGCGCCAAGGCTTTGCTGTGGGTCTGTGTCTGACTGCCACTCCTTAACTCTTCTCGTGCCGTTCAAAAAGTCTTTTCTTTCCTTCTTAGTTCCCAGTGAGAGGTTTACTTACGGGATACGTTAAAGTGATCTTGGGTTTGCATGTTCCAAATTTATGCATTTGCTTCGCCACCAACAGCTGGCAGCGGCTTGTGGAGACCTCAGATTTAATGAACGCAGTGAAAGAACATCAGTCTTCAGAAGGGACTTCTGAGTGGTGCCTTCCCGATAAGAACAGGCATGGTCAGAGGCTGTTTCAGCAGGAGTTACATTCCGCGTACTTTGAGACAGTTGTTTTCTAATGATCCCTCTGTAGAAATATGTTTAAGGTTGGTTATGAACTTGTAGACACTTCATGAAGCAGTGGTGAAACTGAACATCCCAAGGTTTTGATCTTTATTTATGACAAAAAGGTTATAAAAAGTTCAAGTAGGCAAATGGTGTTTTTCCAGCATAACAAATGCCGTTGTATTTCTCTGTCCTCTCCGGAGATCCTTTTTACCTTAACATACTGTTTAATTTGCCTGTCTGTTGATCTACAACTGCAGGAGAAGCTGTAAATCATGTTTTAGTTTTGAGATAAACTGAAATCCATGCCCTGGCTGGAGAGAATTTAACTGAAACTGGGTGTTCTTGAACGTCATTGTTTGTCTTATAAAATATAAAAATACAAACTGTATGGAAAACCCAATGTATTGAAGAACAGCAAAGTAGTAAAGCTGTATAAAGGACTTAGCTGAGCAGTATCCTTTGTTTTCTTAGATGTTTATAAGCTGCCTTTCCTTTTAGTTAACACTAGAAATGAACACCCATTATTTCAGCTGCATCGCCCCAAACGGTGCTGCCGTATCATCTCAAGCTTGTGCAAGACCAGGCTAGATGCAAGAAGCTGTTAAATAAAAGTTAAAAGTTGTCACATCAAAGCTGTCAAATAGCAGAGAAGTAGCAGCCTTTTTGTCAGGTAAATAATGGCAATTGAACCACTACCTTGGAGGATTTTTTTAAGCGTGAGGAATATCTTAATAGCCGAGACTACTGAGGGTGGTGTGCTGGGGGGGGACCTTACAGTAAATAACCACACGTGAAACAGTGCAGATTTTAAAGGTGGTAGACACCAAGCTGGGATATGAGAACACTGTGGCTGAGGGAGCTTTGGTATTAGTTTAATCACTGGAGTGCAGAGGTGTTGATGCTGCTGGTTCAAGCGTTCCAGAACAGCTTCACTAACGAAAGCATCACGCTTAATGCAAATATTCTGGCGTAGGGGTCGGGAAATATTTCAAGTCTGGATTGGTAGCATTGCTGTCTTCCTCTGTCATGGAATCCCATCTTCAGAAAGTCTTCTAATAAAGAGAAACCTGTTCATAATGTGGCATTATCTCCTGTTTTGGTTGTTCTCAGACCTCCAGCTACGCGTGGCGTGGTGTGTGGTGTTCCCTCTGCAGGAGAGGAACCTGAGCAGTGTCAGGTACAAAGTCACTAACAGCGTGTTTAGTGCCTCTGTCTGTTTACTGAGAGCTTAATGTGTCTTTTCTTTGTCATTTTTTGAAATAATGAAAATATTTCAGCCTCTAAAAAGCAAAGTTGTCGTTAGTAATAAATCACTTAATATTGTCTCTGAAGATAACATGTGTTCCTGCTCTGTCTTCACTCCAAATTACCTCTTAACTGCAGATCACCAAGGGGCTGCAGCGAGGCCCCTTCTCTTGTCCCACAGTCGCCTTTCTTTCTGGAAGTAAATTTGCAGTCCCTTTCTGATGTGACAAAACAGGATATTTCTTTATTTCCAGCGTGCAAGCCGTGTTTTCTGACCATTCTGCCGGCCAGGCTTTCCTTTTTATATCTCTGCAGTAGATTCAGCCTTAGATCCTCCACAAGGTACTCGGGCTCCACGTTGTAGTCTTTCCAGCTTCAAAACCAGGACTAATAATACTCTTTAATATCCATTCTGTGTTTTGCTTTGGGAGTTCAATAAACAGAGTGCGCTGTCAAGGGTGTTTGTAAGTTCTGGAGATCCCTGTGCTTGGAGATACCTCGACTGTTTCAGGACAGGCTTTTTAGTGACAGAATTTTCCCAAGGAATTAATTCCCAACTGAATTAAGCCATACCAGAGGAAACCCAGTAATTCTGAATGGGGGAGATTTTGTAAATGTTTTGTGTTAAATTATCTTAATTGCTGAACATAATCAGGTTTAAAAAATCTGCAGAAGGTGTTTGCGATATCAGCTGTGACATCAATCTACTTTGCCTTCTGTTAACCAGCTCTCCACTCCTGCCACTGTGTAAATAAATGCCAATTATTGCTGCTGGTGTAAACACTTCAAGCATTCACTTGTCAGTATTCTCTGCTCTTATCATGATTAAATTTGCAATCCTGAGAGTTATCAGATAACTAAGGGGGAGAATTTGCTTGAAAATGGGATTTCCAGTCTTAGTAGGACCTGAGAGGAGGTAACAAATGAGGTGATAGTTTAGGTAGAAGGAAGAGTGGATTTAAACTTTGAGGTCAGATATACTGAAAGTTGTTTGGGGGCTGAAATAGAATAGTCAGAAAAAGCACAAACACTAATTTCCTGCTTGTGTCGGTAGATTTTAGAGCTTTAAAAGTCCCTGCACGAATCTTTGGACATCGCCAGTTTCTTTCTAGGACAATCACGGGCAGCAAGTAGTTCTCCAAGCTAAATTCAGCTCTTTTTTTCCTGGGTAAGTGCTCAAAAATAACTACCATTGTTAAATTACAGTATTCTAGCTGTTGGATAGCAAGGGCTCTGCATCCATCAAATTTGTGCAGCCTTAGGCCTACGTGTGTCACAGAAGCTGCGAGGGAATTTCTTTGCTGTTTCTTTACTCCTGGAATCTCTGAAGTTAAGATCATGAGATAATGGATACATGTTTCTTCCTTCTCTTCCCTTCTTCTTTCTGTCCTGTTTCCCCTCATATTCCTGGCTCTAAATTTCTGAGCTTTAACTACGCATTTATTCCTTGTTTTTCCTTAGTGAGAAATTGTCTTGTGTGTCACAAATCTCTCTTGGATTGCTGCATTGGGTTTTTCATTCTGCTTTATTTTCCCAGTAATGTGGTTTGTGGTGATTGGCTTCAGTAATTTTACTAGGAATCCTTGCATTTAATTATATTGCATTTAATAATAGGAAAAGAATGTGAAAGCAGTGATTTCCCCATGTCTTGGCCAGCTTGTGTGACATTACTGAGAAATTGCCACCTTCTGGTTTATTCAGAAATTCTAGTGCAAAATTTAGAGATCTTAATGGTAAAGGAGCTGAAGCTCCCATTTTAATATTTCTCTCATTGCCAAGTTTAAAAAGTACTGAAAATAGAAAATTTAAATTAGTGTTGGAATAGATATTGCGTTGTTAAATTTATTGAACTGGTGATTTGTTTCATAGCTGAGACTTGTGATTATAGGAAGGATTTTCAGACATGGACTAAAAGCAGAGGTGCAGGTGGGTGAACTCTCCCATTAACTTCAGTGAGATGCGATCCCTTCAAATCCCCATGGATTGGAATGGAAGGGTTGTGGACTGTTCAGCTGTGCAAATTACAGTGAATACAACTGAAAGCTTGTGTGATCTAATCCTCTCTTGTTTGTGTTTGATAGTTGTCGTGGGAAGAGCAGAGAGGAGAGAGAGTGGAAAAAATAGCTGAAAAAACCCAGTAGGGCAGAAGAAGGAAAGAGAGGAATAAACCCAGCTGGTTTTCCAGTGATTGTGACACAGAGATTCTGAATAAGGAACTGATGTGCAATCACCTCTGCATCAATCTTGCACTGTTACTGGAAATCTTTGTAGACTTGCAGTTCCACCACAGACTGATGTCAGGGGCGAGGTCAGGTTAAGAGCCATTTGTGTGTGTCCTCCCACCTTTGCTACAGGTGCCTTGTGAGTGCCGCCTCAAACTGTGGAGCTGTAAACCCACAGTGACTGCAGTGAAAGGGTTTTAACAGCTCAGAACAACAAACCCCTCCCCTTGTAGCTGGAGCTTCTGCAGGGGAACCACAGCAGCCTGATGTGGGCGATGAGTTTGGGATTTGCTTAGGTTTGCTTGTGCTTCTGCGCTCTGGGATGCACAAGTAAATGTCACATTGGTTCTCTATGGACTTGACAGGCTTACCCATCCTCCTGTCAAGCTGACCGTTGCATCTTTGCAAACTCAACCTCTATGTACCTGAGTTTCCACCCAAACCACTAGGACATGCTAAATTGAGTGTGCGCTCGGAGATGTGAGCGTGGTTTTAGTGGTTTGGCAGGAAATGTAAATTTTTGTTCTCTTGCAAAGAAAACCGCTTAACTTAGGCACTCTAAAAATTTGTAAAACGGTTGGGGTTTGGGAAAAAGTGAGAGATCTTACACCCTGTCTTGTGACTCGACAGTGAATCATGGTATCTGCTCTGGGAACAGAGCGTTCCACTTCTCGGCTGGTCGGGGAACATCTTTCTGTGTGTGGAACAGAGCGAGTAAGGAAACGCAGAAAAAAGAGCTCATGCCTTCTGTGCATGGAAACGGAGCCTGTAGCTGAACTTTCCTGACCCAGAAAGGAGAGACAAGGAAACCCAAAAGAAAGCTTGTTAAAATAATTTGTATTTCTCAAGGGTGTGGAAGACTTATTGTAAATAGAAACCCGTCTTTAAGTGTAAAAGCAATGGTATATTTACTGTAGGATGATAAATGTCTGTGGCATTATCAGCTCTTTCCAAGCACTTTGATATCAAGACTTTCTTGTTGATCTGTGAGAACCTGACTCAAACAGTTGGATCGCAGGATACTCGGCTTCCCACGGTGGCATTGCTGGGTCCAGTAGATGGATGTGTCGTGTTCTAGTGAAGCTCGGGGAAGTTATGAATGCTATTAGGTGAGAGCTGAGACTTCTTGCTACTTTAAGAATTAAATATTCTGAACCTCTTTATTAAAAAAAATACCATCTCTGGTGCCGTGCACGCTTTCTGTTGTGGCTGCCGTGTCCATCAGTAGAGAAGGCTTCAAAAGTAGGTTTGCCAAGTCAGTAAAAACACCGATACGATCCCCAAAACAAGCCGCAACTAAGAAAACTCTTAAGGTGATTTGTTAAGGATTATCTTGAGGATTGTCTTTTTATATTTAATTGCGACAAATTATATTCCTCGAGGGGTTTATATTTTAAGAAGATAAACTCTGATTTATCCCTCTTTTTTTTTTTTTTCCTCTATTCCAGTTTATTCAAGAGTTTTCTTCTGCCAGATTTTTAGACAATCAGCCTGATAAAAGGAGGACTTGATAGCTTGTCGGCATTTCAGGAAGGAGAGGCTTAGGTTTGTTGTGGTTGCAGTTGTCCTCATGTCCCTACATGTAGATCTGTACAGGGAGCTGATTTTTCGCCTCGGTTGTTGGAAATCGTGCCGGCTGCGTGGTAGTAAAACCACACGACTTCTCTCCAAGTCTCAAAATCATGTGTTAATCCTGTGCCATCAGCACCTCTTAGTGTGGAGCTACTTGTACCTCACTCTGCTGCTGGGGTATGGGAGGGCACAGCCGCTCCCAAGTGGAGCCCAAGCTATGGGTTGGAAAGGAGATGTCTAAGTGCACTCCACCACCTTTCCTACTTTTCGGTGTTTGGTGGGAGTTGGGAGCATTGTGAGCTGTGTCGCCGTCTCTCTCGCGCTCTACGCAGAGCTCCACTGGGGAGGGAGTTGGTTTGGGGTCTTTTTCCATTCCTTTCCATTTAGCCATCTCGACCCCAAAATGCTGCTGGCTGGTGATGGTAAGAGGAGAGGCTCGCTGGCTTTCACAGAAATCCTGGCTGGGTAATCTTTGTTTTAGGAGTGTAAGAGGAGCTTCACTGACCCTAACACCTGATCTGGGTTTTCATAGTTAAAAAAATGAACACTTTTTAGTATGGGATGAGAAGTCGCATGTCACCCAACCGAAGACGATAACCCCAGGCTTGTGCAGGGTTGGCCTGTGGGGCTTGTCCTGTGAGACCTGACATGGGCATTGTCCTGCTTCATCCTTGCTTGCTGTGAACTGAGGAGGGAACAGGAAGCCAAGGCCCCGTATTTCATCTAAAGTGGTGGTGTTGGGAATGCCGAATTGGGAGGATTTCCTGGCCTTTTTTGTTTTTTTGGAAAGAAGAAAACAAGACATTAAGACCAAAAAAAAAAAAAAAATCCTTGTTCTGTCTGCCTCTTCCCTCGCCACTCCCCAGCACTTCTGCCTCGCACATCGCCAGCCTGGGCGGAATGTTTCCAGACTCCTGTTTGAAGATATTTATAAATAATTGGGCTCCATGTGTTTGTTTTTTCCCCCGATGATTTCTTTACTGTAAGTCATTGTATTTCTGTGTCATTGATCCATGCGTGGCAACTCGCATCGAGGGCGGGAAGTGGCAAGTGGGTTTGGCCTGTTCTGCGCGAGCGTGGAGAAAGGAAATAAAAGAATAGGCTGACAACGACCCTAGCACTGACAGCTGGGGAGAGAAACTTGTTTTAAAATACAGGTTAATTTTATCTTGGTTTGAAACAATAAGAATAAATGTGTAACTGTTCTGAACTCAAACAGAGCGAGGAACAGCCCGCCCAGCAAAATCGAGCTTTGCTTTTATAAATATCAATAGATCAAAAGGCAAAGGCACTGTAAGTCGTGAGTATTTTTAGCAAGAAGGAAAAGCCCCTCAGTCGTGTTCCTTCCCATACGCTGTGGTTACAAATCGCATTACATTGGTGCGCTTCAAAACTCATTAGGATTTCGTGTTCGGTGTCCTCAGTGTGCAGATGCTGTTTCCCAAACCAAATTCAACTTGTTCCTGTGTGGTTTGGGGAGAGAGGGAAGGCATGGCTGGAAGGATGCTACAGCCAGGGATAGCCGTGGTGGAAAACTATCATCCGGGGGGGGGGGCAAATGCCCTGCCATGTGCCATGTAAGAGGATTAGGTTAATACTGCGGCACGGGCTTAGCGAAAATTAGAAAGGATAATGCCGCATTAGCTCACACAGGTCTAGTTTGTGTAGCCCGGTGACAAAACAGAACGGGTAATAGTCTAAAAATATAACCCTGAAGAAAAGAACTTTCTCCTCCTCCTTTATCCCTCGTCCCCCCTCCTCCCATCATTTCCTGCTTGGGCACCCAAAGTTGGAAACTCAGAATGGGTTTTGAATGGGATGGATATTTTTTTCTCCTCCCCCTCCCCATGCCTTCATTTAAAAAAAAAAAACCCAAACCCCTTAAAGTGAAGCTAAATCCCTGTTGCTGTAGCTGTGACTCAGTGTGCGGTGCCTATCGGCTGGTGTCAGGCCGGGGGCTGTCTGGGGGAAGCAGAGCACACGCATACCCGAACCGTGAGGCAAGCTTTGAAACGGCACCAAGGGCGCTCGTAGCATCGAATGTGCCGGATCACGCTGCGCTTCCAGTAACAGGCAGAGCTCTCTTGGCTCCGAGTGGGAAAGCGGTCATGCAGGCTGAAAAGGGGAGAGAGGACAAATTGCACATTCATTTGGATAATTAAGTAAACAGTAAATATGAGAAGTCTGTCTCCTACTCAAACTCCATTGTTTTTTCCTTAAAGGCTATTTTTAGTTCTGGCAGCCAGAGTTATCACAGTAATTGGTGCATTGTTTAAACAAGGTCACTGATGTGTGTGCGTGTTTATCTCTACTTCACTGAATTGCTTATTTGAAGTAGAAATACCTCAAAAATACGACGCAGACCTCTTGAAAACTTGTGTACTCGACTCCTGAGGCACATGGTCTTTATTAGAAAATAGTTGCAATGATTCACGTTTGGTTTTGCAGCTCGAAGCCCCGAGGGATTTGTACATAAAACTGTGGAGATTTGATTACATCCTGATTTTATGTCTCACTGGTATATGAGTGTTTCATATGTGTAAAACCTTTTTATAAGGCATAGATTACAATAAGTCACTAACTAAAGCCATATGAGAGCCGTCCTGTCTATTGGCATTGGAATACACGTGTTCGTTAATTTAGTTTAGCTTTGGTGGTTGCTTATGTATTTATAAAATCCAACGTGGCTTTGTGTTTTCTATTTAGAGCAAATAGTTTGGGTTTGATGGCAGGTTGGTTTGAGACTTCAAGCCAGGGTTTCAAAGCCAGGCTTTGTTGTTCTCGGCAGTTCTGCACCCCTGGTTGAGGATGGAGCGCGGTTGCTGACAGCAAGGTAGCAACAGCAAATAACAGCTCGCTTTCCCTCTTACTGGTGAAGGGAGTAAACACGAAGGCCTTGAGGAGGGATGTTTTCATCAAGGAACTTTTTGGATCATAGCTGCACGTCAGGAGAGGCCAGGACAGAGATCTGGTTACTGAAACTGCTGCATCCCATCACCTTGGCCGCAGCAGAGTCCTGGCAGGGCATTTTGCAGCCTGGCAGTAGTTTGTTTTGTGGACAATCAGTGACTTCTCTCTGAAAGCTGATTCTTTGAGGGTGCGATGCCTTTAGCCTCCCAAAAGAGATTTGTGCAAAACTATCTGAAGGTTTAATTAAAAAGCATTTAAGAAATGTCAACTGGAGAGGATTTTTCTCCCAAGTAAGAGCATGGAGTTTAGGGCTTGTTCTTTTGTGGGTTTTTTTTTTCATGGAATCGTAAGGTTGGAAGAGACCTGTGAGATCATTGAGTCCAGCCGTGCCTGTCTCCCTGCTAAACCCTGTCCCTAAGGAACTCATCCACCCGTCTTTTAAACACCTCCAGGGATGGCGACTCCACCCCCTCCCTGGGCAGCTGTGCCAATCCCTGACCACCCTTTCAGTGAAGAAATTCTTCCCAATGTCCAGTCTGACCCTCCCCTGGCACAACTTGTGGCCGTTTCCTCTCATCCTATGGTTGTCACTTGTGAGCAGAGCCCAGCCCCCACCCCGTCACAGCCTCCTTTCAGGCAGTTGCAGACAGGGATGAGGTCTCCCCTCAGCCTCCTCTTCTCCAGGCTGAACACCCCCAGGTCCCCCAGTCTCTCCTCATAGGCCATTTTCTCCAGCCATTCTCCTTATTCCCTGATCTTGTTAAACCTTTTGGCTAAAATTTCCTTTTTTGCAATGGAAATAACTGAGACTATTTTTTTTTTTTTTTTTTAAAGAGATTGCTGAACAATGGCTGGAACTGCCAGTTGTGCAGATGTACAAATGGGACTTTGCATGCTCAATTTGGAAATGATTGACCTCAGAAACAGGTGGTTGTGTCAGCCGGTAAGCCTGCGTTAACACCTAATGAAACAAAACCAAAGTAATTTTGAAACTTGAAAGAGAAGTAGTCTCTGGTACCGTAGTAATGAATGGAAAGACACAGAAGAAATTAGATGCTTGTGTCCTGGGCACGGCTCTCTGCTGCCTGTAGTTGTTGGAGGTCTGGGCTTCAGCCTCCCTGCCCAACGGCACAGCCAGCAGCCCTCGGAAGAGCAGTGTTGGCTGCTGGGGACTCTGCCTGGGATGCAGCGACTCGCGCTTTGTGCAAATCCTTTTTCATGACGTCCAATTCCTTTTTTTTTGTCCTGTAGTGAGAAGGTGTGTGGAGATGTCACAAATCTGTTCCCCTAAACAGCCTCTTGACAGAGCAATTCTCATCTTCCCTCTCTCCCGCCCTCCTCCCTCTCTCTTCAAAAGCTGAAATTATTCCGTATCTTGTTTTTTCAGAGCACCTCTTCTGTACATGCTATGATCAGACACATTTTACTATTAACTTTCAAGGGGTTTCATTTACATTCTCGGTTCAGGCTCAGTGTTAGGATGTACATGTTCATCTCTCAGAAGTCTTAGGGCGTTATCACAGGTAGCGTCCTACACTGGACATCTTTAATCATTCTTTAAATTACAAACGTGGATAGATTTAATAGAGGGTGTGCTCCGTTCTTTCTGCTAGTCTTGTGTTGTTTTGGTGCCTGCAGGTCACCTTGTTTCATCTTTTGGCTCTGCACACCTTTGCCAGTTGTGAAATGTGCCCCAGCCCTGGCACCGGGCTCTCAGCTGGCTCAGACTGGCAGAAGGTGCGTCTTCGTTTCAGCACTTCATCACTGTCCCTGGCTTCTGGCATTTGCACTGATCAGGAGTGTTCCTGACAGACAACATGTGGAGAAAGAACTCCTCTGGTTAGAAGGTCATTTAAATTTAATAACTACTCTTTTTTTTTCTCCCCTTCATCTCTTTTTCCATCTCTTTTGGTGATTTCTTTTACTGCTTTCTTTAGGCACTGAGTGGTATTTGGTGCTACAGCAATTAGACTTTTACATAGACCCTCTCTCTGAGCTGATACTAAATGTCTTATTTTCAAACTTGTGACATTTTGAAGTACTGGTATGTTTCATCCTTCCTCCCTGTGATCCGTTTCTCCATTTAGATGAAGGTTTAGCACCAAACTCCTACGTATCACTGATTCATCGACAATTTTGCGCTTTAATTTGCTGATATCAATGCAACATTCTCCAGGGGCTGGGACGTGCGTGTTAGGCCACTTCTCATACAGCTCAAGGAATTCCCCTGCCTAAATTCAGAGCCTGAAATAATTCTGGGTTTGTGAATTCTTCCTCCTGGTTGGTCGTATGCCCCGTTCCCAGTGCCCATCTCCATGGCTAACGCTTTAACGCCGTCATGTATGCAGGTTCTCAAACCATTGCTGTTTGCGCTCCAACCTAGCGGGCAGGAACGCCGCTGGATATCAAATCTGTCAGGAACCCCTGTGCAGATCGGATGTTTTAGCGTTCATAAAACATGTACACATCGCACTTCAGGGCATGGTTTGGTCGGCACGGTGGTGTTGGGCTGACGGTTGGACTGGATGAGCTCTGAGGTCTTTTCCAACCTTAATGATTCTGTGATTGTATAAAACTAACCAGCAACTCAAGTGTGTCTTTGGTGATTTAAAAACCTAACTCTGTCGTGTTCCTTGAGTTCACACACAGGTTCCACATGTGTCAAACACCCTAGGCGTCAGACACTTTAGAAGTGTGTTTTGGTTTATGTAAGCTTGTTGTTCACTTTCTTGTTATGGTCTGGGCTGGTTTGCCCATGGAAACCCCCACATCTGCCTGTTGGTGTTTTGGAGCAGTAAACCAGACTCCAGAACAGGTACGTACTTGGCACAGGGCAGCGGGAAAACTTCTCTGCTGATGTCCTGTTCCTACCAATCTTTTCACCCGAGCTACCACAAAGTCTTGCTACTGAACGCCAAGGCAGGGTTAGAGTCATGACAGCAGGCTGAGTGTTTCTATTACGTGTGGTGTTTACACAGTAAATACAAGAATCGTAATTATGGCTGTTGCTGAACTTTGTTCTTTATTTACGCTGCAAGAGTACACTGATACCCAATGATTTTGGAGAGCACTGCCAATTAGTTGGTGATTGTCTTTTGCAGGTGGTGGCTTTACGGTGGGATTTCCAGTGTTTGTGAAGCTACATTTTAAAACCTATTTACAA
Organism: Neomorphus geoffroyi; assembly: GCA_033558235.1. Lineage (NCBI taxonomy): Eukaryota > Metazoa > Chordata > Aves > Cuculiformes > Neomorphidae > Neomorphus > Neomorphus geoffroyi. Next base: position 7,157,292 of record JAUMJM010000074.1, read on the forward strand.
AGCTAGTATTGTTGAAATAAAAATAGTTTATTCCCTCTGTCGTAGGGCAGAGCAAGACAAAATAAGGCCAGCAGTTAATTTTTAAAATAATGGACTTATAATTTCACTCTGTACAATTCCTACTGTCCTTGGTGAAGACTCCAATTGGGGGATCTTATTTTGCTGGCACTGAAGATGTGCTCCTGTACAGTTACATGAAAATAAAGGCTGGAAAGTTTGGATATGTGCACCTGCTGTTTGGGCATGGTGACCGAGGCCATTCTTGAGATGTTTATCAGTGAACATGCTGGTTTTCCTCTCTGTGATGTTTAACCTGGCAGTTGGTTTGATGCACGCGGGAATCACATCTAGCGATTGAACTGTGTCTGCTTGCAAATCCATGCTTTAAGATTGCAGGAATAATGCTTTTTTTATTTCTCCCCTCCACAAAAATCCAAAGCACTTCAATTGGAAAATGAGGGAGGTGATGGAAAGGTAATTTTGCCTGTTGAAAACCAACATAATTAAAATCCTAAACCCGTAGCTTGCATATGATATTTCAGATGGCACCAAGGCCAACTCGTCATCATGAAGAAATGGATGTCGGAGTGGGGATGAACACTTAGAATCACAGAATCATGGAGTGGTTTGGGTTGGAAGGGTCCTTAAAGCCCATCCAGTTCCAACCCCCCTGTCATGGGCAGGGACACCTCCCACTGGATCAGGGAGCTGAAAGCCCCATCCAGCCTGGCCTTGAGAACCTCCAGGGATGGGGCAGCCACCACTGCTCTGGGTTTTTTTGTTTATGCAGTTGAAGGACAGTCTTGCAGAAGTTGTCAGTGCAGATGGTCAGTGCACTTGGCTGTGTTCAGGGGCTGAAGCTGGGGGCACCTGGCTCCAGGGGGTTTCCTTTCAGCTTGAGTCCCTGTACATGTCAATGACTTCACAGCTCGGCATGGTGGGAAGCCCGCGGAGGAGCGGGGTGTGTGGGAACAGCTGGGCCAAGCTGAGGGCTCGCCTGCCTTGCCAGAACCTGTAGATCTCCACACCTTTGAGGCAAGTGCCGCCACTCACTACAGCCGGGTCTTTTTACTGTTACGGCTTTCCATGCTACAAAGTCATTGCCAGAGTGTTTACCTCCAGGTTATGCATTTGTTTATTTGCACCAGTGCATGTTGCGAAAAGACTTGGCTGTCTCGGGGTGGCGTTGTTCGCAGCTGTGTGTGGGCTCGCTCAGCCGCCGCGCGCTTGGCTGGCTTCTGCACGTACGTTTTTATGGCCCTTGAAACTTGGCATGAGCTGTGTTTTGTCGACAACAACAACGAAAGATTGCTAGTGAAATTAAAATCTGGCATCGTTACTCTACAGGTTTATTCGCAATGTATTGAAATGGGATTTTCTTGCTAACTTTTCCTGGCATCCATCCAAAACCCAGCATCTCATAAATTTATATTATCTCTCCCTGCTCTGCTCATTTGACAGGGCTGTGGCAGCTTCTCATGCAGATCACGGGAACAGCGTGGAAAAATGAAGCCAGGAGACATTCAAGTGGGGAGTTTTTATCGGTGGAGAAATTGCTGGTTTGCCACGGAATTGAAGGGCAGAAATTGGGAAGAATTGTTCGTTACCTGCCTTCAGAAAGCAAACGAATGCAGAGCTGATTTATCTGCATCAGCGCACTTTGGCTGTAGGGAAAGGTAAAGGGCTTGGATGCGCAGCGCGCTGGCAGTACAAGTGTCACAGCGTGCCTGGGCATGGAAATTTCAGATCAGGAAAACGAGGTGCTGTCTGGCATTTAAATGTGCCGGTATCACCATTTAGCTTGTTCATTGATGCGTTTCATTCTCTGCATAGTGACAGTGAGAACAGCATCCCTTGCTGATTTTTCTGGGAGAGGTGAGCTGGCTGTTGGGTCACTGTGACGCCGGACGCCGTGCCAGCACAAAGCTTGGCAGACACACGGGTGACAGTTTTGCTCTCAGGAACTCTGATCTGGGCTTGCTAAGTTATCTGTGTTCCAGCAGTGCATTTCCAAACTCCAGCAAGCCTATTTTTCCTGTCCTTCTACTCCCAAATGCAACAGTTTTTAAGGTGCTGTTTCATTTGTCCTCTGCATAACTTCGAGCACTAAATATTAAGTGGTCAAGTCAGTCAGGCAGTTGTAGACAGTGGTGAGGTCTCCCCTCAGCCTCCTCTTCTCTAAGCTAAGTCAGGTGCACTGGGCTGTGCTGGGCCGAGGAGAAGTGATATCCACCTGCAGGAAACGTTGCAGGGGGAAACAGATGCATCTTGGTGATAGGAGATGGGAAGTGGATGTTAGGTCATTAATTACTTGGCCTTGCATAAACAAAACTTAATATTTTGAAAAGTCTGTAATTTAAAGGGAAGGAACAATCTTTCATCCTCTGTGCTGTTTAGCTCCATGTCGAGTCCATTGGAAGAGTTCTGTGGTGGATTCTGCTCTATGTATCCATTAGTGGGCTGTCCCAGTGTGGCGAGTGTTGGATGAGTTTTGAAGGGGAAGGGAGCTAAGGGAGCTTCTCTACCTGTTAAAGAACCGATTTGATGGCTGCTACCTGGGGACTGAGCCTGGGATCTTCTCAGAAGCGGTGTTTCTTAACCTGCTGTCTTTATGATTCAGAGGAGAGGACTTAGTTGCAAACCCAAACGTGGTGAATAAATGCTCAGGGTTTCTCCTGGTTTCTGGTGGTTGTGTGGGGTTTGGAGTTTTGGGGTTTGTTTGGTGTTTTTTTAGCTTTCTACTCTTTTCCCCCTCCCCCTCCATGTCTTGGCATATGCGTTAAAAATAAGCTGGTGAGGTTGTGCTTGCTCCGAAACTTTGGGAGGTGGTGGAGTCCCCATCCCTGGAGGTGTTTAAAAAACAGGTGGATGAGTTCCTTAGGGACAGGGCTTAGTAGGGAGACAGGTACGGTTGGACTCGATGATCTCAGAGGTCTCTTTCAACCTTCTGATTCTATGAAGTTAATGTAAAATGGAGCAGTTCAGTCATGGGAGGTTTCAGTTCATTTTTTTTCTTGATACCAACTATGCTAAAAATGAACCAAAATGTTACACATTGTAGCGCCTTTACTCCAGCCCCAGACAGCTTTCAGAGAGTGAGTAAGCATTAAACATTAATTTCTATCATCAGAGACAGGCTCTCCCCCCAGCTGCTTGGCAGTGATGCGTTTGGATTTTGTGGTGTTGCTTTTTATTTCAATTGGTTGGTAGTTTTTATTAAACAACAGATATGGTGAGCAATTTCTGCAGCTTCGTGCAGCAGAGCTGGGTAGCTTTTTGGAAGGCTGAATGGTGGAGAGCAAACTGCTCCCACGGGAGGCTGCTGTCAAAGAATTGTCTTGGTCTGCTCAGCGAAAATGAAATGCTGCTTGTGTACATCTCCTGTGAAATGTTGTTATAAAGTTAAGATTGTTTTCCCAATATAACCCTAAAGCTGAAATACAGTTACGTTCCAACATGGCAAATCTGCATTTTGTGCATAAATTACTCGAATATGTCAGGGTGGTGAATATATGCTGTTAAACATGTCAAGTTGGATGATTAAATGACTGGATTGTTAGGAAGAAAATAGTAATTTTCTGAAAAAGCTAAATGAGTGATTTGGCACAACGAGCTGCAAACAGTACCAAAAAAAAGCCGCCTTCTGAGGAACACGTGCCAGCGGAGGATCATGTTTTTATGCAGGAGGTATTAGTGACAATATTCCAGATTTTCTCCACTTAATTGACAGGCTCCTTTCTTCCACTGGAATGACTTTACCTGCTGGGAGCTGAGTGGGTGGCTCCGCCGTGGGGATCTTGCGGCACCAGCGTTCGCAGTCGCTGCTGCAAGGTGATTCCTGTGTGACAGCGAGATCCTGGGAATGCTTCCCCACGTAAACGGGTGCTGCGAAAGGGCTTGAGTTTGCACACCAGTGTCTGGGCTGCGGAGCAGGGAGAAAGTTCCACTACAAGAATCACTTTCTTGGGTTTATGGCACAAAAAATGCTGGAGCCAAGCGAGACCAGTTTTGACTGGTGGCACTGGATTAGTACAGACGAAGGGTTTGTCTGGGCAGTATCTTTGCTACCCATGATATCTCTAAGGAAGAGAAAGTCTAGTTTGACTCAAAGCCTGGGTTAAAATATTTGAGCTAGCAATTTAAAAGAATGTTGTTATTTGTAGACTAAGCAAACTCGTGTATCAGAGATGGTGTGTCAGTAAACATGTAAGCCTGGGGTGCCTTTTTTGGAAGCACTTTGAGAAAGACCGTTTTACCCTCTGCAGTGTTCGGTGGGATGGCAGCTAAGCGAAGGCAGCTGAGTAGCTGTTTGCTTTGACTGCCCAGTGCATTTGTCTCAGCAGTGGTAATGTGAATCACAAGTGAAATCAGAAGTCAAACTAAAGACCCTTCCTAACATTGTTGAAACGAACTAAACTGTGACTTTGATGTTCATCGGCTTCATGTTGTGTGCTTTTTGGAGCTTGTCTTTTTCTGTACTGATAGTTCTGTCCAGAACTGTGCTCCAGTCCCTGACCACACCAATAAAAATATTTTTGAGTAGAAGTTACCCCATTACTGGTTTTGCACGTTGGTTCATGCTGTAACTTGAGATGTGGTTAATATTTCTGTGCGTTCCCTTGCTGAAACGGGTGGTGGGGGAGGTCGGCGACTGATGTAAAGCTGATGCACTGGGGAGGAGATGAAATGATCTTTCCGTACAGTCTGGTGTCCACAGGATGGTGGTGAAAAAGGGAACTAGGATGAGATCAGTCCTGGTCATCATCTCTGTCCTCATGCAAAGACCAGTGTCTCGCCTAAAGTTTCATTCTGTCCAAAGTGCTGTTGTGCTAAATCCCTGCTTTAGAATAATGTTGACGCAGCTGGTGTCATATTATCCAAGTTGAGTCATTCCTGCTGGTCATACAGAGCCCTCTGATACGGGAGATAAGTGCTTTCAAAATGCTTTCTCAAAACGCGGTTCAGGTGAGTCCTCAGTCTGGTTGTTAGGTTTCCGCAAGAGTAAGAAACTGCTAGAAACCTACAGCAGGGAGAACCCAGGAGACTTCAGCTGCTGCACTGTCTGTTTGCTGTCTTCTCCTGCCCTTCTGTGCTTCCAAACCAAAAGCAGATGTAGATGTGCTAGCGGAAACTTGTACCAGCAAGGCTTGCAGAGCTGACCAGAAACCTACCTCACGTTCTCAGTTTTCTCTGCCGACTGTGGCTTGTGCCGTTAGACTGAACCACATCATCCTCTGTCGTATGTGTCTGTACTGATTTCTGAAGTTCCATAAAGCCCACTTTACTAGACTGGCTAATTGAAAGCATTTGTTAAACACAGCACTGCCACAGTAGTGGTAAATGGCTCAAGAAGGAGAAAGAGGACCCATTACTGAAAGGAGTGGGTGATCCAGTTACAGCAGACCCTGGTGAGGTTGAGATGCTCAGTGCTGTGTTTGCCTCAGCCTTCAAAAACAAGGACTCCCATGCAAGTCCATGGGATCAGGTAGGCTGCACCAAAAGGTGAGCAGCAACTCCTGTGATGAAGAAATGGAAGATGATGTGAGGGCTGGAGCACCTCCCTTACAAGGACAGACTGAGAGAGCTGGGCTTGTTCACCCTGGAGAAGAGAAGGCTCTGGGGAGATCTTAGAGCAGCCTCCAGTACTGAAAGGGATTCCGGGAAAGCTGGGGAGGGGCTCTTGGTCAGGGCGTGCAGGGATAGAACGAAGGGGAAAGGGTTCAAGATGAAAGAGGAGAGATTTGGATGAGATCTTAGAAGAAATGTTCTCCTGTGATGGTGGGGAGGCCCTGGCCCGGGTTGCCCAGGGAAGCTGTGGCTGCCCCATCCCTGGAGGTGTTCAAGGCCAGGTTGGATGGGGCTTGGAGCCCCCTGATCCAGTGGGAGGTGTCCCTGCCCATGGCATGGGGTTGGAACTGGATGGGCTTTAAGGTCCCTCCCAACTCCAACCATTCTGTGAATTCTATACTTTTCACAATGGGAGTACTTGCATCTGCATTGTTCACTGCTCCTCGTGCCTCCTTGGGACCATTGCTCTGGATGGGAATTGTGGCAGAGTTCTCATTTAGATATGTTTTACATTTAAGCTTCATTCTGTGAGCAACAGGGCCTCCTACGGAGCACGAGAGCCAGCATCATTGGTTTTGATGCACAATGTGCATTGCGCTCTCTGAGCTGCTCCTGCATCTGAGCTCATTTGTTGTAGCTTCTTGAGGGTGGCAACTTCAGACACTGCTTCGTTTCTCATTGAAGAAGGTAACTTGCTACTGAATCAGGAAATGATTTCTCTGCGTGATGGGGATCTTTGGGTGACTCCCTCTCTGTTCCAGGGAGCAGTGGCACCCTTTTCCATATATACACATAAATAAAGTAGTTTCTGCATCTCCAACTATCAGGAATGTACTTTGGCTGACAAATGCAGCCCAGCTTAAAGGCGAGATCCCATAGTGGGTCGGTTAGGCTTTATTGGTCTGCCAGACCAGATTATCATTGTATTTAACCAGAGAAAGAGTTTTCATTGTCACTTGATTGCCAAGGGTCTGTCAGCATTTCCATTATAAACCCCCTATTTTCAGGGATTTGTGTAGACTTGAGATTTAAGTGTTCTGGTCTAAAACTTGGCAAGCATGATCTGAGTTCACCAGTGGATATTTTCTTTATGAGATTTTAAAATAGTCAGCTGTTTCTTAAATTGTAGAGAAGGCAAGGGTTTTTTTTTTCCTCTTGGTTACACAGATAGGACTATTTTTTCCATCTCTCTTATTCCAGCTAGGTTTATAAAAGTAAAGCCCTGTGCTGTTGTTTAAGAAAAAAAAAAAAAGGAGAGAGAGAGGAGAAAAAGGAAAAACTGCCTGCTGCCGTGTTCTGTTTGCCAGAGGATCACGCCTCAGAACCTTCTCTGTGCTCTGGTCTGTGTTTGGTGAAGTCCCACCCACCCTCTTGGTCCTTTTTCTCCTCCCCTTCACTTATTTCCCTTCGGTGTATTCACACTCTCACTACATTAAGTTGCAGCGTTTCTTCTCGTTACTCCTTTCCTCCCCGTTGCCTTCATCTCTGAGGCTTCAGCTCTTGCTTCTGATGAATCTGCCTATTTTGCTGTTCCCTGAAAGGCAGCTCTGAGGTGTTCTTGAGTGATATGAGCTACCTGTGGTAAATACGAACTCTAAGAATTGTCTTTATGTTGTATATTATTTTATACTTAACTCTCTTTATAGTCATGTACTTTACTACTTAACTGAAGAACATCGTGTGCGTGACTCAGTTGAGTATTGCGATTTTTAAGGCTTTTCTGAGACTGCTGTAACTCCACAGTGAAGTACTTTTGCATTCTCTTTTTTTTTTTTACCAAATCTTTAATGTAGACTGAAAAAAGTGAAGTGTGATTGGCCCAGAGCACCACTGTGGGTTTTCATGGCTGGGCTCTTTTAGTCATTTCCTGAAAGCCTGGTGCAGAAATGTGACAGCGCAGGAAGCAGCAGCAAGCTTAGCAAGGCTTCATGTGCCGTTAGAAGTCGGCTTGCTAGAGGTGAGGGCATGTTTCTTCTTGCTGAGATGTAGAAATACCTGGTTCTGGGATTGATGCTCAAGCTCTTCGGGAAGAACCTCTGCTGTCGTGCAGCCACAGCGGTGAATAAAATGACTGGGGCAATAAAATGGTGAGTGAGGAACTACAGCTCTGTGATTCTTAAGCAACAAGGGATGCATGCAAAGAGGTGAAATTCAAGGGCTAGAAAATGAGTGCTTTCAAAAAGCACTACAGCCTCTCTCCCAGGACCTTCAGGAGATCTTTGTCGGAACAGGATGCTGGCACTGCTGCATTGAAGGACTATCATTGGTACCACCAAATGAAAGGCAAGAAGGTGAATAAACAAATGAGTTCTGAGCCAGAGAAAGCTCTTGAAATGTACAGGTGGCAGGCACATCCTCGGCTTCCCTGGAGGATAAGTAAAAGGGAGCGCTTGTGCAGCCTAAAAGGAGAATGCGATGATCCAGGTCTTGCCAAGAGTTCTGCAAGCATGGATGCTACCTGTGCTGAGAATCTCCATGAAGACCCAACGGAGATGTTTTTCCAGGCAAGGACTAGACCGTTCCGGGTTCCGTTCAACCGCTCTCTGTCTGAACCCGTGCCACACGTTGGGAATAGGAGTGCAAGGCCATTTCTGCAAGCCGTGCATTCAGTGGACTCCGAACATCAGGGCTACTTCATCCGTGGCATTTTCTCGTCTCTCTCAAGTGGCTTTTCAAAGATAATGAGTCGGAAAGGGGAGCCTGGCAGTGAGTCAGTAAATGAAGGGAAGACAGACGATGATCACATTGATTTGAGTACAGGTAATGAACTTGTTTTGTTCTACTTCTGTTTGTGTAACAGGTGAGTGTAGCGAGACATTCTTTGGGGCATACGATGGTTGTTTTAATTGGTTTGTAACTTTTATTAACATGAAATGCACAACACTCTGATATTCTGTCTTAATTTAAAATAAGTGACTGGAAAAAAAAAGGGCCTTTCCTGGTTAAGGAAGTGGTGTGAGATGTTTTGATGTGTTAAAAATCTTCGAGGACCCTTTAAAACAAGGATCTGATTGAAGCAGTGGGATTTTGCTCTGGGATGCACCCTGCGTGTGTGGTGGATGCAGTCCTGCAAGCTCCGTAGCCTCTGCAGTGTTGTAGTGCCCTGCCTGAGATATCAAGCCTGCTACTGTAAATGAAGTACGAAGAGGAGGGAGAGAGAAATAAAGCTGTCTTTAAACAGCGTTCAAGGCAGTGAAACGGATTTGGTTCCTCAGACCAAGCTACCCAGTTGTGTAATCACACAGCTACGTTGATGTCGGCTCTCGGGGAGATGCCAAGGACAGCAGTGCTGCGGGGTTTTAGCCAGCAGGGATTGAGGTCAGCAAGATGCCAGTCTGAGATTTCATTTAAATCTGCCCTGCTGAGAGCAACGCTCGTAACACGGGGAGGGGGGGAAGGGGAAAAGGGGAAAAATTTGCCTTCTGTTCTCTCAGTCTTTCCTGTAACTTCTAGTGGGCTGCCCAGCCTGAACTAAATAACTGATGCAGCTTTGGAAAAAGCTCAACGTTTAGATTTCTATTAAAACCAAAAAAACAAGCCTTCGTTTTCCCTAAAACCTCAGCTTGTTCCGGAGCCCTCCAGGTTATCATATTAAAAGCCTGACAACTTCAGGATTCGGTTGAGACTGCGGGACGAGTCATCAGTATTCAAAAAGGCTCAGCTTGGTAGTAATAGTGGTAAAAAAAGAAGGTACTCTGTCTATGGGTGTCTCTGTCACAGTGGAATGTCCCTGACAGGCTTCTCTTTGCTGTGGGAAGCAGTCACGTTGCTTGAAAACAAAAACAAATGGTCAAAAAGAAGAAATAACTAGGAAGGACTGTATCCCTTGTACAGCCCCTGATTTGTGTCGCTCCTAGACCTTTCTCAGTTGGAGTCCGGCTTGATGGTGCTTGTTAAATTGAGTAGAATATGTGGAAAAAAATAAAGGGATAGGACTTTTTTTTTTTTCCCTGTTGAAAATTTGTTTAGGGGGTTGGTTTGGGTTGGGTTTTTTTTTTCCTGTCCTCTAATAATTCATACTAGAAACAAAGATTTCTGCTGCAGGCTCCCACTGTTGCTGGGACCTCCTGGGAGCCTGAACTGCTCTTGCAGGCTGCCTGGGACAGTTTTGCTGTTTGAGCTCTTCTGATATACGTCAGCAGGCTGGACTGGGGAGCTATTCTGTGGGATACAAGGACTGTAGATCAAAATCTGGCAGTGTGTGAGAGGCAGAGTGTGCTGTAGTTCCTTCTTTTTGTCTATTCTGATGCACTTTGATACTGAATGGCCCTGTCATAATTCCCAAGTCCACTCGACGATGCGGTTATTGGGATGCTTTGCTTTTAGTAGCATGAAAAGTAAACAGAGGAAGAGGATTCTTTGTGAGAAGCCACCACTTGGTAAATAGTGCATGTCAGTTATGCAACAGTGACAGTCTTTTGGCTCTTTGGGGTCGGATAAACCTCTGCCAAAATTGGTTCTGCAAAGAGAGTCACCGTTCAGGAACTGAGAGAAAAACAACGGGGCTCCAGATTAAAAGTCAAACTCTCTTGAAGGAAGAAGTCATAGCTGGGAAGAGGTTTGGGGAAACAAGCCTGGAGAAGAGGAGGCTCAGGGGAGACCTTATAGCTCTCTACAACTGCCTGAAAGGAGGCTGTAGTCAGGCAGGGGTTGGTCTCTTCTCTCAGGTGACCGGTGACAGAACAAGAGGACACGGTCTCAAGCTTCACCAGGGGAGGTTTAGGCTTGACATTAGGAAGAAGCTCTTTACTGAGAGGGTGATTGGCCATTGGAATGCGCTGCCCGGGGAGATGGTGGAGTCACCGTCCCTGGAGGTGTTTAAGGAGAGATTGGATGAGGCTCTTAGTGCCAGGGTTTAGGTGACGAGTAGATGTTGGTGTTGGGTCACAGGTTGGACTCGATGATCTCAAAGGTCTTTTCCAGCCTTGTGATACTGTGATGCAGTCACCCACCCACAAAATCACCTAAAGAGCCACCTCCTTCTTGGGCTGCTCTTGCAGGACCACAGAGTTTTGTTCAGACTTTGCCTTCTCAAAGGTTCAGCCTCTGATCTTCAAGTGGACACAGCTGAGGTTGAACAGAGCTAGGTCCCACCATAAGACATGCTGCCATGTGACACTTACAGCCATAGGACACCTGACTCTTTGTTTTGTCTTAAAGAAGAGCCAACCAGAGTTAGCTGAAGCTGCTGGGTGGAGTCTCCTGCCCCACACAGTGCTGCAGGCTGAGACCTCATAAAGCAGTGGCAGCCCTTGTGATCCACTTGCATTTAGATCTTGGGTCTGAGGGAGGTGTCTTAGAGACAAAAGTGGTGAGAGAAATACTCCCAAGTTTGTTGTGTTCTTCAGCCGCAGTCTAGATGCTCAGAAGTGGTCACATTTCCTGTTCTCCTTCCAAATACTGCGTGAGCTGGGTTTGGTGGGGGTCACTGAATTGTCCACTAACAGTTTTGGGTCTTGGGAGGGCAGAAGGTATCTTGTCACCATGTGACTGAGGGCATTGTCCAAATGCTTCTTGAATGCTGGCAGACTCGGTGCCATGACTGCTTCCCTGGGCAGCTGTTCCAGTGCTCCACCACCCGCTGGGTGAAGAACCTCTTCCTAATATCCAATCTGACCCTCCCCTGGCCCATCTTCCTGCTATTCCCTTGGGTCCTATCATAGATTGCAAGAGAGAAGAGCTCAGCACCTATTTCACCTCCCTTCCTTGTGAGAAGTCCTGTCTGCTGATCAAGGAAAGATCCAAGCAAATGGATTCTGTTTTTCTCTCCAAGAAAGGCAGGATTTGGGAGTCCCCAGGCAACTGAAGTCTGTGGTAAAAGAGCTCAGACACTTGACTAGCCCAGAGATGGTATGAGACATGGGGCTTCTTCAAAGTATACAAACTTCGAAAAGCTTGATCAAGAGTCTCCTAGGAAGCATCTGTTTGGACAGAAATGCTTGTTACTGTGACCCAAACCCAAGAGGACCTTTTCTGTGCTTTGGCGTTCAGCCAGGAGAACCTGGAGGCACACTTTCTCTTTTGTTTCCGTCTCAGGGGCCAAGCCCTTTACTTCCACAAGCTCACTTCATTAGAAGTATTTCCACTTTCGTCTCAAATACTTCTAATTAAATTTAAAAAGATGATCTTCCTTCCAGCACTTGCCTGGCCTCTTGTGTTTTGCCTATCCTCTGCTATCCCCTCTGGAATTGAAGAGGCTGAGTTGTCTGCGTGGGTTTGTGTAGTGGCTGGAGTTTGCTGCTGGTCTTTGTCAGCCTAGGGAAGAGCAGTTCCCTTCTTCAGGAACTGGTTACCTCGCAAAAGAGGTTTGGTTGGGTTTGGGGCAACTTGAAAAGGGAAGTGGGATTTAAAAAGAAAAGGAAAATAATGAAGAAAAACAATTAAAAAAAATGTGGATAAAGATTTTCCAGTTGATGTCAGGGTCATGGAGCACTTCAGAGGCTGCTTCGTCGGCTCCTGGCTGTAAAAATCCTACTGGATTGACTCTTCCCTGAGGAAAGGATGCTGAACCTCGAGAGACTGGGCTCTGCCCCGCGCTTTGGCGAGCTGCAGGGGCTCCCCGGTGCGGGTGGCGTGGTTTCTGCACTACCCTGCAGCGTGGGCTGGAGGAGGATGAGGACAAGACGGGGCGGGTGGTGGGTGCGAGGGGTAGAGCTCGGTCCCTGGGCGCTGCGGGGTCTTCACAGGAGCAGCCTGGACCGGGCTGGGGTGTGAGGGAAGTGCTCTGGGTGCACATCTGCTTGGCTTGGAAGCACTGCTGGAGCCGGGGCACTGGGAACCAGTCTTTGAATTGGCACACACAAAGCCTGAAGGGAAAAGGATTTACACCCATTGTGGAGTTGTTATTTATAGCTTGAGAAATGTAAAAACATTTTAATTTCTAGCAAAGCTGTCAGCTCGAGGACGGAGAAGCGTCGTTCTGATGACCTTGTTGAACATGCTAGGATTTCGGTAGGAAGAAGATGAGGAAGGAGTTCTGCAGACAAAGCCTGGGCTCCGAGGGCTGTCCTGAGCTGCTGCACCTTTCTCCTTGTTTCTGAGTGTCGGCAGTGACCCCCTAACACCCCTGAGAATGGGTTTCTGAGGGAGAGCTCACATAACGTTTATTTCACTGTTCCTTCTTATCTGGATCTCAGGGCAGTGCAAGTTTAATTGTAGATTGATGACAAAATAATTCTTCAGTAGAGTCGGTTACCTTTGCCTTCCGTGGGTGTCTCTGCTGTGGTTTGGGGCAGGGAGGGAGGAACAGTGATTTCTTTGACTTAGCATGCATTTGGCTTTCGTAGTCGCTCTCTTGTTACAATTTTTATGAAGACAGTTCTTCAGAGTTATTTCCTTCTCTTTCCTCACCTGGATAGAGATGTGTTCCTTCAATCTTTTAATTTTGATGTCATGCTTTAATTCATTTCATAGAGGGGGTTTTGTGCCTAGAGCTAAAGAGAATATTTAATATCCTTGCTTATCTGGAATTGATTTTGGTTTGTTTTAATAATTAACTGAAGTTATTCAAATCTTTTGCTCTTTTTACTATCTTTACAGTTTAGGTTGTTTCAATTCTATTTTTTATCTTTCCATATAAACTTATTTAGAGATTCGTATTTTCACATTTATAACTCAATTTAAAGCTGAAGTAGTTCCACATTCGATTTCTTTCAGTGATTCCCAAAATACAATCCTATCTCTTCCTGTCTGAGATGGGAATTCAGTACTTATTACTCATTGGAGCAGCTTTTCTATTTTCATGGTTTTAAAACCACTTTCTCATTTTAAAAGTCCTTCTACTGACTCACGTTCCTCCACCCCCAAATCTCCTTTGCTCCTAAGTAGTTTATTTTTGGTGGGGTTTTTATTAGGGAACTTTGACACAGTTGAGCTCATTCTGTGTTCCATTTAAGTGCTGTGCAAATGTCAGTTTACGTGCCTTCTGCTGCAACCCCCTGTTTTGTTGCAAGGTGTACCCTTAATATTGAAACTCATTCACCTTTAATTGTCAGAACAGATCTGAGATTGCTGCTTACACCTGACTCCTCTGTTGCATTAAAATACTTGTAGATTTTTTTTGTGGAGTTACAGCTATGGAAAGAACACGTTGTGGTCCAGTATCGGTCTCTTTGTGGCGGTAAGCACTGTGTTACGTGGTGTATGTTGGAAATTACAGCAGGATGGGGACGCACAGGGGAGCGTTTCTGGCACTTGACAGCTTTGAATATCACTTAAACATCCCCAACACCACCCTGCACCCCCAAGTGTTTCCTTCTGCTGGTCAACCGTGCCTGCTTCATCCCAAGCATTCTCACGTTCCATGCGTGTAACAGATTAGTGCTGTTCAGGTGAGTGTTTATGAACACAATACAAAATAATTAGCTGTAATATCTGAAACTAATAAAACTCTGCTTATCTGGGTTTAATTACACTTAACGAATGGTGTCTCTAAGCAGTCAGTTGTCCTCATTTCAGCATTGACTGTTGATTTTCATTTATTTAATCCCCAGACCATTTTGTTCAAAAATTAGCACCCAGTGGGATGAATGAGGACATTTACATTTGTAAGAGCTGTTTTCTGAGTCGTGAAATCATGGCAAGTGAGTGGCAGACTCTTGCATTCCAAGTTACTTTTCCTTGGGTTTGTGGTCCCTATGCATGGGGCTGTTGGGATGTTGTACTTCGTGCTGCTTGTGCAGAGGAGGCTGACAGCTGGTGCTTGCAGGAATCTGATCTGTGATGACCTTGATCATGAGAAATTATTGCATGGGGAATTATCTAAGGAGAGGGTGACTGTGTCCTGGAGACGTCTCGTCTCGTCTCCTGTATTTTCTTTGCAGGGAGATAGGGGTTTGAAGAGATGCAGCTTTCTTAGAGACAACCAAAAAGTGAAAGTGTTGGGATTAGGAGAAAGGGCTCCCGGTGAAGTAAAGATTTGGGGTTTTGGTGGGAGAAGTTTTTTCCCTTGATAACAGGCCAGACAGGGTCGAAAGGAAGTTGCTGGAGGAGGAAAATCAGGCTTTGCTTTCCAGAGGAGGAGCTATGTCTGGAGCAGTTGGATTTGGAGTCTTTGGCAAAGCTTCATGTTTTGACTGTTGAGTCTCCGGAAAGAGAAAGTTCAGCTGCGAGACCCAGCGGGGCAGGACCCCCGGCAGGGCAGTGGGGACATGCCCATGGTCTTGGGGGTGTCTGTGACATGTTGGCACCTGCCCCCCAGCCCAGGAGGCCAGCTGGTCTGTGCCATCTCCCTGGAGGGGTAAGCAAGCCCAAATTAGGGAGCAGGAAAAGAAACTGCGTTAGAGTTGTCTCCAAATGCTGAATTCTTAAAGATAGACCTAAAGCGCAGGACCTGGAGCGTGCACGAAGGGGAGCCGTACCCATGGTTCAGCTATCCGGGAAGGCTCAGGCGCTGCTAAGCTTGTTTGACACAGGAAACGGGAACCTTAACTCTTGTAGACGTGTACGTTTAGAGCCTGTAGCGAGAGGGTAAGTTCTGCCTTGGTAAAATGTTCTTCAGGCAAAGCTCCCTGGTTTGCGTTTCCACAAGCACTGCCCATAATGGGGCTTGGCGCGGGATGAGAATTGCCCGCACGCTCACACAGCGAGCGCTTCCTAGGCACGTTGACCCTTTTTTCCTTAAAATAACAACCCCAAAAGAAAGTATTTGGGGTTTGGATCTTTGGGGGTTTTTTTCCAAATAATAAGTGGTGTAGGTTTGTAATGTGATTTAGAACTCAAAGCAGCGGCATCGTAGAATAAACAAACATGCGCGTAATTGTCTCTGTGCCCTTATTTGTACCATTGCTCTGCTGCAGAGTTACTTGATCTTCAACTATTAACTTGTTTTATCTTGAGCCCTGTGCTTTCTGTGGTGACTCTCTTCTCTGTGGTAGTTACTCAAGAAATTCTTTGGACCTTTCTGAAATAAATAACTTTGTAATCCTGTAAAAACATTGCTTTTTAAAGGAAGCTGTTTGTGTAAACAGCAGGCTAAAGCATGAAACTCTTGACATGTTAACATTGAAACCAACTGTCCCCTCCGTGGTTTTGTTCTGACTGTGAGGAAGGCTGAAGCTAGACATCTGGTCTTCTGTGGGCGAGAGAGATCTTTACAAGTTACAGGACCGCTTGTTCAAGTGGAGTTAAAAAATATTTTGTGCAGAGAAGGTGAAAAGAAGACTGAAATAGGTGGCTTCTCCAAGAAGCTTGTGTTTAGAGAGCAGGCGGTCGCTGTCTTTATGGGAAATGTGCTGGTCATTTTAATGTGAGCATTTGTGACAGGAGCATCCTTCTCAAAAAACCACTGTCTGCAAACTGATGCAGAGAGGAGCCAGGTTATTGACAGCGGCGCATGAGTACAGGTAGTGAGCAAATATGCTTTTCCGGCTCAGATGCGTGGATTTTGGTCAGCTATTGCTTCACATCACTGCTGATGCTGTCTGTAGGTTTGAGACTTAGGTGATCAGAGTTATCATAGAACCATAGAATGGTTTAGGTTGGAAGGGACCTCAAAGTCCATCCAGTGCCACCCCCTGCCATGGGCAGGGACACCTCCCACTGGATTAGGGGGCTCCAAGCCCCATCCAACCTGGCCTGGAACACCTCCAGGGATGGGGCAGCCACAGCTTCCCTGGGCAACCTGGGCCAGGGCCTCCCCACCCTCACAGCAAAACATTTCTTCGTAAGATCTCATCTCAGTCTCCCCTCTTTCAGCTTAAAACAATTCCCCCTCATTCTATCCCTGCCCTCCCTGATGAAGAGCCCCTCCCCAGCTTTCCTGCAGCCCCCTTTAAGTATGTTACTTAAAGAGATGTTATGTGTTGATTTAATAGTTCTGTGCCTTTGCATGAGGTTTGAATTCCAGTTCTTGAGATGTGTTTAATTTGCAAAGCTCCCCGGTTCTCCTCATCCTCCCTCTCCCAGGGGTCACAGACAAATCCCTCTGTCTAAAGAGCGAAATGCAACACACTGCCAAGCCCACCGGCATGTTGTAAGCAGCCTGTGTCTGACTTTAGCTGCTTTTGCAGGTTTTATAGGGACAGAAGCATTTTCCTGCATCCCATACTCTGACTACCCCTGAGTAAAATCTTAACCTAGTTCTGAGGGGATGGGATGGTCAGACTTCTAGCGGCATCTCACTCATCCTCAGCGGAGCTGCTGTAGATTTTCTTCTACTTATGTCCACGAGTTTACAATGCATTTTTAAAGAAAAAATGGAAGTCCTTTTAGTAGAAATCGTCTTAATGTGGTCGCTTTTAAGAGCAATTTTCCTCTAAAGTCATTTAGTGATGCAGATGCTTTAATAAGCAGCTTTGATAAGTTCTTGCACTTTAAATTCTTCATATTTTCTGGCTCCTCTTAGCTCTGGCTGCACTTGCACACGAGAAGAGGCTTTGTCAGTGACACCGCTCCAGGTAGAGCTGCTGAATGAGCTGCGTCTGCAGGGAGGAAGATAAATAGCTTCTGGTTGCCTACAGTCATCTCCACTCAAGCAAAGCTTTTATACAGTACCGATCGAGTCTATTGGCTTTGTCCTGTGTTATTGGCTTGTCTTAATAAAGCTCGCAGAAGGACTGGTTACTAAGCAATGAAGGCTTGTGTGCTTAATATATAACGCGAAGATGCTGGTGTGGTTCTTCTGGCTGCAGTGTGATTGGCTTCCTGTCAGCCCTCCTGTAGCTTTATAAACCCAGTATGGTTGAAGCCACTGATATCTTGAAATGACAGTCCTTTCCTTTGCTGAGGTGGCAGTAGCTGATGCTGAGGCTTTAATAGAAACAGAATGAAGTTTTGGAAAGGAATGGGAGAGGACGGGTTGATCATTCTGAGTCTGCAGTGACAAAGCTGAATTGTTTGTCTCGATGCTGGTTTTCATGGTTTGTGACCGTGACTTCCACCCTGACTCGCACGTGTCACTGCCACATGAAGATCTGACTCGTATTTAGCGCGTCTTGCTGGTAGAGAAGAACCTGTGTCA
The DNA here is from genome assembly GCA_033558235.1 of Neomorphus geoffroyi. Lineage (NCBI taxonomy): Eukaryota > Metazoa > Chordata > Aves > Cuculiformes > Neomorphidae > Neomorphus > Neomorphus geoffroyi. The sequence goes on from JAUMJM010000074.1 coordinate 7,174,819, forward strand.
GTAAAAGCCTTTGAATCCAGAAGACTTGTAGAAAGCAGGGGACACCTAGGAAAGCATTGAGTGCTCTGGTAGGGTGGGACGTGAGGCCCTTGTGACTCGTGGGGTCAGACCTTGGCAGGTTTGTGTGTCTTTCACTGTTAAAACGTAATTGAAGGGACGACGCTGAGCTGCTCGCTGTGGTGCTTCAGAGCCTGAAGTCAGTGGGGTAGCAGTGTGCCTCAATAATAAGGCAAGAGCAAACTGGTGCGTGCCAGTGAAAGACAGGGCAATGATTTCTTTGTCTTGGTGCTGTAGAGACAAATCCTGTACGTGTCCAGAATCGGGCTGGAGCTCCTGTGTGCTCGGTGAGTGCAAGTCAGGGCTGGGTAGCCAAGGGAGAGCTGAGACAGGCAGCCCTGTGCTGCCAATAGCCTGGCACCTCCACTGGGGCACTGCCCTGTGCGGCTCCCAGGCTGGGCTGGGTGTACCCATCTGTGCTACAGTGCTGCTTGGGGCTTTCTGTTCCCCTCCCTGTGCAGATCTGGGACTGCTGCAGCCTCTGCTTTAGCTGTGCTAACAAGGGAGTTTGGAGCTGGCTTCTCTGCAACAGCAGGGAGCTCACCACACGGTGCCACAAAACCTGTCTGAGGAGCTTGTTACAATGACAGATCCGTAGCTCCTGCTTGGATATACCCTAACAGCTCCAAAAGGGGAAAACTTCTTTCCAGGAAATACATTTTGCTTTCTTCATTGTGGAGCTCCTTCAGAGCTTTCTGTGAATACTGCGCGTCTATAAACAGAAGCGAAAGCCCTGAAATGTAATTGCAGAATGCCAATTGATGTGCCGCGGGGGAACTACTTGCGTAGAGCAGGAGTTTTGAGTTGCTTGAACAAAAAACATGAGTGGCTCAAATGTACTAATTGAGAAAATTGTGTTTGCGCAAAAACCAGAGCAATTTATTGTGTGCGTGTGTAGCATCTTGGATCTGGTGGATGTTGGCTCTCCGGCAGCCTCACTGCGCTGTGCAGCACGAGTGCCCAGACTCCTGACACCTCCCCACTGTTACTGTGGAAACTATAATTCCTAACTCCAGGCTTGTATGTCCCTGGAAAGGGGTATTTTTTCTGCTAAGGCAAAAGGGGATAAATGAGATAAGGAAGAAATACTTCTGTGCAGCGTGAACACAGCCTGAATTTGATTTACATGGTTGAACTTGATGGGGAATCGCTTGTTCCGATGGATGTAGATGTATTTATTTTCATAGTGAAACTCTAGGTAGGTGCAGTAGGTGTGAACGTAGACATATGGCTCTAAGGGACCTATGCTGAGAAAGGGAAGCTATAGAATTGCAGGAGAAAGAAAAACATCCTTACTGAGTCATCTATATCTGAATCGTCAAGGACAGGGAGGGAGAAAAGTGACAGCGTAGAGCTCCATCGGGCTCCCTCCCTGCCCCCCATAGGCCTGGGCTGAATGGAAATCACATCCAGCAATTTGCTTTCTGAATAACTTATGCATGGCTATATCATTTCAAAGAGAAATGCTTTCAGGGTGATGATAGGTTTTGTCTACATCTGTAATGTCTCATTTGTCTTTGGGTACCCAACAGCCTTCGCTTTGTTTATTCAGAGATGAGCAAACATGAAACTGAATGTACTTTTCAATGATGGGTGTAAGTCAACCTGAGAAATGGGGATCATTATAAAGTACATGCACATATGTATATTTAGCAAGGTTTACTGGATTGATTGTTCCTAAAGCTGGAGCCTCTTATGTGCAGAGAATTCACAGAGAGACGGTTGTAGCCCAGGGACAGTGAAGTGTGGTCACTGATGGGTAAAATAAAATTCAAGTCTCTTTGCATTTTAATGGATTTTAACCACATGGGAGTCTGGGAAAGTAAAAATAGATTTTTATTTTTTTTCATCGTCGTGTCTAATTTCTTCAGGGGTAGCAAAACTGGTCCCGGGTACTGCGATAACATTTTCAGTTCTTGTACTGTTAAAGGAGGCTTTTACAAAGACAAGGGACGTGCAGCCCATCATTAGTCACTGTGAGCAGAATAAGTAGTACTGCTCTGGAGCTGTGGCAAGGGAAACGGAGCTGGAAGTTTTTGGCAGACTTAAGTAGCGAGGAGGAAATGAACAAGATGCCATGCATGGTTTTTTGTCACCAGAGATTTACGAAAATAGGTTTGACATCCGTCAGGGGCTGGGGGTAGGGTACCAGCCAGCTGTAACGAACTAAAACTCTTGAAGAAAGGAACTTGTTCCTTAATCTTTCACTCTTTGGTGCTGCATCTCATCTGTTTGTCGTTTCTGCTGTCTGTGACAAGATCTTCATACATATTTTAAAAGTTCCTGCGCTGTGCTGCTGTCGTGGGCTCTGCCTGGTTCACCCCTCCCTCCTGCTGCCTCCGCTGTGCAGCCCGGTTCCCGCTTTACCGGCTCCTGCTCCTTTCATCTGAATTCCCCGTGCAGTAATATTTGCTGAAACTTATCCCTCAACTCCCAGGAATCATTTTTGTTCATGAACACCATTGCAAAGACAGCTGAGCGTGGTATTTTGTGAGAATACTGCCACTTAGAAAAGGGAGGCGGGAGCAGAGGGTGTTTAAAAGGCCGAGATATTTCACAGCAGGCAGAAAATAGAGAAGCTCAAGCTTTTTGCCCTGTATTTTCTTTTGTTATATCACTAAGTGGGTGTTTGTGTCTGTTTATACTATGGTTCCGTGTGTGTTTTGAAACCTCATTGTACTCGGTGGTGGAAAATTGGCTGCTTAAGTAAAGGCATGTTAAGGACAGCTATCTACAGTAGCTGGAAGGAAATGCTTCTCAAATGTATTGTCCAAGTTGGTTCTAGTTAATAGTCTCTGGGGTACGTGAACTTTCCTTACCTTCTCCACCCATCTTCTGACAGCAAACAGGATTCCTAGTACTTCGATTTGAAAATAAATTAATTAACCCGAATCTGTGCTGCCCCTGTAAATCGTTTCCCCATAGGAGTGAAATGAATTTCAGTAACTACTCATAAAATCACTTCTGTGGGTTGATGATTCCTAGTGGGGGGGGGAACCCCTCAAAATATTACATAAAGCAAATCTCTTCAAACTGAATGAAAATTATTATATTTATATAAAGCTTCTCCTCTCTCTCTCCTCCCGGTCTGGTTGGATTTGCTGTTACAAAATGCGGTTGCGCAGCGGGACTGCTAATGAGATGTTATCAGACCCGCTTCTGCGAGGCTGTGACCTATCAGCTTCTGGTTAGCGTTGCTGTAGGAAAGACATTTTTTCTCCCCTGGTTATTTAACCTTATGGGATTCATTTTTTTCCCTTAGGATTTTGGAGATGAGCACCTGTGGCTTTACCATTCTGGTAGAGGGGAATTCGGGGGCTGGGGTGGGGGGGAGCTTCACGATGTCAGTTTGCAAAACATGGGGCAAGGATTTGGGGACAAACGTGTGTTTGCGATGAGGGCATTTGTGGCATCACCCCTGAGCATCAGACAAGTCGGATAAAAAAGCAATGTAGTGAATAATGAAAGGTTTAGTCCTCACGAGCTTTATATTTTGCAGATTTGGGGGAGTGGAGCTGGAGGAAGGAGGAAGAACTAAGGCGTGGGCTCCAGGCTGGAGGGCGTTTGGGGTGAGGATGTGGGGTTGCCTTTATTCTTCATAGCCGAGCTTATTGGGGAGAGAAGGAAACATTTTTAGTAGGGCAAACCCAGCTGGAGAACACCTGAAATGCTGCACCCTGGCTACAGGTCCTTTTAATTAGCTAGCCCATTATCAAAGGAGACATTAATCATTGCTTAGCTTTGCCACAAGCTTAGTAAACCTGCTCCACCTGTTCCAGTGGGATCTCAGGAGCTTGGTCTGGGCATGAGAATGATGTCCAAAACCGAGCTGGCCTAGACGAGTGAATTTCCCTGACAGGGTGTTCGCGCAGCACTTGCAGAGCCTCTGCCCTGGCACAGTTGTTTCTTCCCGTGTTGCCTCTTAATTTCGCAGTTATTTTCCCTCAGCACCACACGGAGTAGGCAAGGAGAAATAAATCATCTGCTGTATTCTGAAATTTCGGAACAAAATCAGGCTTTGTTTTGAAAACGTTTAGGTCGTGGCAGTACGGAGACTAAAGCGCTCTGCGCTGGGAGGCTCCGGAGCCTTTGTCTGCGCCGGCAGCTCAGTGTCCTGCCTTGACCAGGTTGGTGGTGACTTCCTTACGCTTAACCAAAGTGGATTTCTGTCCTGAAGCCAGCTTTCCCTCCCTAAAACCAGGTACCACGGCCGGGCTAGATTACAAAGGGAAAGTAACCTTGTATAACCTCTAACTACAGAGAGCTGATAAAAGAGGCGTTGCAGGTCATTACCGCGCGGTGCTGCATTAAATGCAGGATTCAGGGTATTTGCAGTAAGACATCTCTTTGCATAAATCTAAATATGGCTCAGGATCCCAATTGCATTTGGGTGAGATCTGGTCTCATTCCTCTAAAGTTTTGTGTCTGAACCATCTTTAAAGGCTGAAGAAAGCCCAGTCCTTTGTGTATTAGCATTGCGTTACTGAAATGCACGAAGGCTTTTCAGACGTTAGGGAGAAAAATAATGACGAGCGTTCTAGTGCTTTTGTGTGGGTTTTGTTTGTAAGTAGGTCAGATCACCGAATCAGGGTGTAACAGCTGGCCCCAGGTTCTTCTGAAGACGTTTTGAAAATTCCAGGAGGAAGAAGAGTGGGACTTTTTAAATAGCGTGGGGAGTACTGGAGGGCTTCCTTTACATTATACGTGAATCCCTTGAGGTGGTCCCTTATGAAGTCATTTGTTTTAAGTGGCTGAAATAAGAAAGCTGAGTTCAGCCTGTGCAGCTGAGTGACCTGGATAATATGCAAAAAACCTGAATGTGGTTGTAGTAGCTTTGACTGTCCTGTGAACTGTCCCTTTGACAAGGGGAATAAACTCATCTGAGACATCGGCGGTGGTCAGATCGCCTGTTGTCTCTTTTCCCACAAGCCTGTTGAAGCAGAAGTACCAACCCAAAGGCAGCCCCCAACCGCTCGTGTGTTCTCAGGCTTCAAGAAACGTTCAGGTTGCAAATAGCTGAGTGAGTCTGGCAGCGCCAGGCTGTGCAGTGATGGCAGGGTGACTGAGTGCTTAAAAGCCCTGGGTGGGAAAGCCCACCCAGACAGCTTTGCAATTTATTTTTCATTTCTTTAATTCTTTATTTTTCCTTTCTTCTCTCTCACCACGAAACCCAGCACACCCAGGGAGGGGGGGTTTTTTTTTGAAACCACAGAAGCCATGTTTTTGTAGACAGGTTGAAGGGGAGGGGAATTCATAGAATCCTAGAATGACCTGAGTTGGAAGGGACCCACAGGGCCATCGTGTCCAACTCCTTTCCCTGCACAGGACACCCCAACATTCACACCGTGGGTCTGAGGGCATTTTTCAAATCCTTCTTGAATATTGGCAGGCTGTGACTGCTCCCCTGGGGAGCTGTTCCAGTGCTCCACCACCCTCTGGCTGAAGAACCTATTCCTAATTCAGCAACCCTGCCATTGCTCCGACAAGTTAAGTGTATGGGCTGAGATTGTTCAGATCACTGAGAACAAACACATCAGGTTTCTTGAAGGAAAGCTGAAAACATCTATAAGCAACGGCCTTCATGGTGTGATTCAAACTGCACCTCAAAGCCTGAAAGACAGCGTGTTTGTTTTTTCGTTGTTCAACTTGACCTTGTTGTAGTCAGTGCCTCATCACCCTGTCCGTTTCTGTGGCTCACTGTTGTCTCCATATTTCTATGGTGCAGATGATTGCATGAGCTGAGGTTGCTGGCACCGATCCACTCAGGAAGGTGCTGATGTCTGACAGACCCATCGTTCAATTCCCTACCTTTCCTCTTCCCAGACCTTCCTGACAGAAGGTGGCAAAAGGGTCTTCATTTCTTGAAAGGGACCTGGGACAGATAAATGTCAGCTGGTTGGTGCCTCGTTGGCAAGGGCAGGGGACAAAGCTGTCCGCGGAGGCAGAACCTTCAGTGACGGTGCTTCTGCCAGGCTCCGTGCCCTTCGTGTGGTACACGTATATTTAGCTTTGACCGCAAGTACACTGGTACATTTTTGTGCAGGAACTGAGCAGAGTTTGCTTTCAAATTGTTGGTTGTTTTGGGTTTTTTCACAGCTGCCCTGGGCCAAGGTCCTTTTTTTATGTTCGGGATACTTTTCCTCTAGTTTTCTTCCTGCGCTGCTGCAACAATAAAGAATGAAGAGGGAACAGCCCATTCTGTGAGCCCGGGGCTGAAGAGGCTGTGAGAGGAAGAGTAGGGGTCCCTGCAAGCATTACAGAGAATAGAGCGGGGGGGGGGGGTACAGAGCTGGGTAAGAAAAGGACTGTGCATAAATTAAGGGGAAGATCTGCAGGCTTTTTCCTCCCACTAATAATTAACTTTTCTGTTCTCTCTTTTCTCTGTTCTCTAAACCTCTCACGAAAACTTCCCCTTGCTTTGGGGAGAAGTGTCACTTGAGAATCTTCTCAGAACTTGGCAGCTGTGTAATAGGGGCATGTAATCTCTTATAATCCTCTCTACAGGTTTGTAATAACCATTTCTGTTTTGAGATTCCAAAGCATTTTGTAGCCCAAGTGGGAATGTAACTGTGAGAGAAAAATGTACTTAATATTCAGGAGCAAAGATGAGTGGTCCTGGGCAGAGAACAAGAAGGGCATGAGAAGGAGGGAAAAATTCTTTAGTATTGTAGGAAGGCTCACGTGATGGCAACTGCGGGTTATTTGAAATCCCAGCTATCTTAGGAACCTAATTGGTTTTTACACAGCAGCTTCTTCTCTGGTGATGTCATGAGATGTACAAGGCTGCACAATGAGGTTCTTGTTTGCAGACGCGCACAGGAGGCCGGGCTGAGCACCAAGTGCACCTGTGTGGTTCGTAAGGTCCCTCACCTTGGTTGGGTTGTGTTTTCTGGTTCCACTCGTTGAGCTACAAAGCGTGCAGATGATTGCATGAGCTGAGGTTGCTGGCACCGATCCACTCAGGAAGGTGCTGATGTCTGACAGACCCATCCTTCACGCTCTCTCTCCAACCCTGGCTGGTTGCAGACCATGAGAACAGGGACAGAGAGGCGCAGTCGCGGAAGTGGGGATCAATTACCTTTTGTAAGTTTAGCAATCGGCTGTGTGGCACCTAAGAAGCTTAGAGGAGCTCAGCACTGTTCAAGCTAATTGGCAGCTTTAAAGTGCTATTAAGAGCTCCCACACCTTTTGCTCAGAGAAGCTGCCTGGTGACCGTGAGCGGGTGCAACTTTCTGCTTTCTAATCAGAATTATCCTGCCAGGCCAATTTTAGCTTCCTGCCTAATTTTTGCTTCTGCTGCTCGCTCCTAAGCTCTCATTTTTTTAGGGCTTTGCAGGAAAGCTCAAGACTGTTGGCACACTCAGCATCTGCTCGCTAAACTACTCGTAAGATTTTAAGACTTGCGGTTTCTTTTTTGGAATGACTCCATGATTTTTTCCTTTTGAAAATAAAACCTCGGTGAAACTGCTTGCATGGCTGTGGCCAAACTGAATTTGTGCTCTCAGGCTTCCGTGGAGGGCTTGGGTACCAGGGAACACTGAGCCCTTTTTAGCGAGTGTTGGGAGCTGAGGGTGGTAAATATATTAGCGCAGGGCTTGCGAAAGGTTTGGATTTTGAATTGCATGCATTACAGGGAAATGAGAGGGGAAATCTTGGCTGGTCTCTGCTGTAGTCTCAGCCTTGGTGTGAAAACTACTGAGCTTTTGATAGGCAAAGTGGTGACGTTGCAAGAACAGGGCAGATGTACTGACTGGGGACCGGGTTGAATTGGCAGAGCTGCCTGGGAGCCCAGCTGGAGGAGTCCTGCTCATCGCCGGCCGTCGCTTGTATGAACAAGTCGAATCTCTCCTAGCGAAGGAATAAAGGGGTGGGAATGATGTCAGCAATGGAGGGGAGAGGCAACAAGAGCTCATCCTGCTGGGAGATGCCAGGTTTGTTGAACAGTAGCATTCTGTATCTTGTCTCCTGCTGGCTGCCGAGGAGACAGCCCTTGGCTGGCTGTTGGGTATTCTCTCCTCTCATGGCTCAGCCCCACGCCCAAAAAATAGCTCCTTACATAACCTGTAGGAAAGTCAAGAATCTGGCTGGAGCTCTGGCTTTGTGGCTAAAACGTTGATGCCCACAATTCCAACTTTAAAGATTGGTCCTGTTTTCTCACTGCTGCACATGAGAAATTCGGAGCAGAAAGGTGACTCTTCTCCCACCCTATCATGGATCCTGACAAAACTTACCAGCAACTGCTGGACAAAAGCTGTGCCCTATTTGCAGACAATGTGCACAGTCCTTGTTCAGAGGAGGGGAAAAGCCTCCAAGTCTTGCCCGTAAGCAGATACCTTCAGACTTGTCATCTCTGCATCCTTCAGCCAGAGCTGGCACACTGATGGTTGGCGAAATGGAAGAGCACACACCGTAAGTGTAAAGATTGCCACAGCTTTTATGTGATTCAGGTCTGGGGTTTATGAGGTTCTCCTCTAGGGTAACGGAAAACCAGCTTTTAGACTGTGCCTGCTCACTGCCACTCAATAAAGGAGTAGTGGGAAGTTAATAGGTCAGACTGGCAAGATTGGACTATCCTAGAAAAATTAAATGTCTCATGAAGAGCTTGCGTTGCAGTGCCAAATGCGCTGGAATCTGAGAAAGTCATGGTGCTGGTCATGGCTTCTGCCAGCTTCCAAAACACCATTTTCACCTACTTAAACCTTTTATGGCTTCATTCGGTGCAGAATGGATTTTCCAAGTAGTGTTTTGGCTGTAACCAGCTGGTTTAAGAGTTTTTGAGATCACTGAAATCTGATGTTTTCACTAAGCTGCCTTTACCTCCCAGCGCCGGTGTTAGGTTTCCATACAAGAACTTGGTTCTCGTTGCAGGCAGCTGCTGGAGGACAGCAACTGGATTCAGCTGCAACTGGTCGTTGCACACGTAGTGAAGTCTGAGTGCGGCTATTAAATGCGAAAGAAAGAATTCACAGTAGATACCTCTGTAATAACATCCACCACAAATAGCGTGCCTTTCATCCCGAGGGATCTGCTCGTGCTTTCTACACTTAAAATAACACCTCCTTCCCCAGGGAGGTCTGTTGCTGACCACGAAAATGTAGGTACCTCTTAACTGAAATGGAGTTGTGCCACGCAGATTTAGGAGGGCAAGTGAGCCAGCTCTATCTCACAGTAGATGCAAGCAGCTTCCCAGAATACCTGCAGTCATTGCCCGCATTGTGGTTTGAAATCAAGATTAATGGGGTTATTTCTACAATGTGTACTGGTCCTATCTCCAAGTGTGCTGTGATTCGGAGAATTAATCAACCCAAAGAGTGTTACGTTGTCTCACATGTAGCATATGAGTCTGTGTTACCACAGCGTGCGCTGAATTTTCCTTATCACATTATACTATTTAGAGTGTGATATATATTATAGTGTATACATGTAGAATATATTTATACTATGCAATAGGGTGGGTGCTGGGCTCTTCTCACAAGTGACAGCAACAGGACAAGAGGAAATGGCCTCAAGTTGTGCCAGGGAAGGTTTAGATTGGACATTAGGAAGCATTTCTTCACTGAAAGGGTGGTCAGGGATTGGCACAGCTGCCCAGGGAGGGGGTGCAGTCGCCATCCCTGGAGGGGTTTAAAAGACAGGTGGATGAGTTCCTTAAGGACAGGGTTTAGTGGGGAGACAGGTACGGCTGGACTCGATCTCAGAGGTCTCTTCTAACCTTCTGATTCTATGATTCTATGAACCCAAACTATTCTGTGATTCTATACAATTAGTCATGAGCATTGTATGTTCTGTGTCAGGTTGTTGTGGTGGTTGTCTGTACAAACTTGGACGAGTGTCCCTTCCTTCTCCCAAGAGAATTTGTGCATCCTGAGAGGCTTTCTTTGAACAGTTGTTTCCAATCGCACCTTTCTGCAGACCTGCTTCAACCAGAAAGCACCACGTACTGCTGGGAGTTGGTTTGAGAAATAAGGAATGCAAACAACTTGCACTTTCTCTCGTACTGATATGTATAGCTTTTATCTTGATTGTGCTTTTCGTAGCAGACCCTCAGCATCTGACCTCTGTCGTCATCTGCTCCGTGTAAATGCTGGGCAGTTGTCTCTCCTTCACAGAGCCGGGGTTACTCCAACGCCTGTGCCTGCTCTCAGGGCAGCAGTGCTTGAATTCTCTTCTGTTTTCCATCCAAGTCCTGCAGATCTTCATCTGAGCAGCGCACAGCTGGCTGAAACAGTTGCATATTCACACACAGCTGTGTCAGAGAACTCTGCTATTGCTGTTTATTTTCACTCGCATTAGCGACTTCTTTTGCGGAAATCCTGCCTTGTTACAAGATGCAGGTTTAAGGGAAGGAGACGTGTTGAGGCGCAGTGTACCTCCCTTTCTGCCATGTCTTTCTCTTGAATCATGAACCTCATCAGCTTTTAGAGGTGGTGTAAGTTTAGTGAAGGAATTTAATTGCTGTTTGTCTTTGAGGCTTCATGGCAACAATAAGGCTTGTTTCAGCTTCTCTTCGGCTGCTTGACCAAGGTTCACACTGATGACTGTTGGAACGGGGCTGCGTGCTCCTGCACTGCTGGGTAGGCTGGGGTCCTGACAGGCTCTCAGATGACAGCACTTACCTAAAGCTCTCCGAGTCCTGTCTCTATGGCAAGTACATAAACCACCATGGAAACATTGACTTGGGGCAAGTAGGCTCGTTGTCAAAAGGTGTTAGGGCTCCTACTAATCTCTCTTCAGAGAGGGGGAAAAAAAGTCCTCCCTCCATGCAAACTTGGCCACTATATTAGTTACTCAGCTGCTTGGCAGCTCCGTACTGGAAATAGTAAGAACAGAATACGGACCCTAATAAAGTCAATGAAAATTTGGCAAGTACTTCAGTAAGTGCTTGATTTCACCATAGGAAGAGTGTGGTTCCAAACCGGAGCTTTGACACATGCCAGGGGTGCTCTTGTCATCACCAGGGTGGAGGTTTAATATTTTGTTTTTATTGATGGTAGGTAGAGAGTGCTTCTTGGCAAAGAAACTGAAGGCATGGATTTACCTTAATGTAATTTTGTTGGCCTGATTTCTGCTAATTTTGTACTTCGCACTAGATTGCAAAAGGAGAGGAGATATCCTTCTTGTTGTAGAAGAGCTGTTGAGGACTAAATGACGCTGGAGTGCTTGTCATCTCTTGGAAATAACTTTCTGCTTCTGCCCATTGCCTGCTTTTTGGAAAGTATCCTCTGCTTGCCAATGCATTTGGAATTGTAAAAAAGAATTGTTGCATGCTTGCAATGGAAGATTCAGAAACGTTCCCATCTGATAGCACCAGTATCCCTAAATACTACTAAACTGCTGTCAGTTTTCATAAAATGTTTTACTATTTCTGTAGGGATTGGCTTGGCACTGGCTGCTTCTTTCCTTGTTCCCTTGCCCTGCACCATTCAATACTTTTTTTTGTTGTAATGGCGTTATGGCATAACTGTTCTTATCCTCCCCTCTCCCCCTTTTTTAAATAAGCTCTGTAGTTAAAGAATAATAAGATACAAGTTGTCATCTGACTGAGAGAAAGGGAGCTTTGTGGGTATTTATAACATGCCTAACGGCATTTCAGAGCTCCGAGGAAAAACAACGCAGCTTCAAGTCTTCAGCTGCGTCGGGTGTTGCAGGCAGTGATGCTCTTCTTGGTTCGGCAGGGGAGGATGTACCGAGAAGGAGATTTTTTCCAAGCTGTTACTTAACTGATATTAGCATTTGAAGGCACATAAGGCATGACCTTTAATCCTGTGTGTAGACTAACTGATCTGCTTGCTTGAATGCCTCATTGTAATGGTGCAGAATGGAAAGGATTGCATCAGACCAGAGAAAGAAATCTTCTGTCACCAGAACTTACATATTGAGGTGTGTGGCTGCATGAGCCCATCCCACACGTAACATCTGCAGTGTCAGAGCTTTCAGATGCATCTCCTTGATCGCTCCCCCAGGTCCTGGCCAAAAATGGCGTTCATCAGGGAGTTACCCTCCAAAGGGTCCCTGCTTACTGCGGGGGGCTGGACTAGTTGACCTTCAGGGTCCCTTCCAACCCAAACCATTCTGTGAAAGCACAAGTCTTCCAGTGTGAGCTGATAGAGAGCAGCCCCAGAGTGAGAAAGGACAGCCCTGACTCACAGTCTTTCCCAGAAGTGGTCCTGCTTACACATGGACTTTTTGCCGCTCGCTTCCATAGCGATTCAAAGCAGTGGTTCATTTCTTTTGTGGAAGTGGTCGGTGGGTTTTAGTACATTCATGTGAAAAGTTGGAGCCAAGAATGCAAAATGAAAACTGAAGATGAAGAATACCAGAAAGCAGAACGGGGTTTGTGAAGTGGCCAATTGTATGCGTGATCCTGTGTAAAGTCCCAAAGAGTCTTCAGTCTAACCTGGTATCGTGCTTCAGAATCAGTTTTGAAGTTACAGCTGCTGCAGGAGGCTCGCAATAGGTCACCCATGCAGGAGAAGCAATTTAAATAGGTGGGACAAACGCACCAAAGCTATGCTGTGAGTTCTGTTGCGAGTTTTCTTGCAACGTGTATTCAGCATCCGTCTGGTTCACAAGATGGGCTTGCAGCACCAGCCCCTAGGAGGACTGGAGTTGTGGGACCCAGTACATCGGAAAATCAGCTTGCAGCTGCTCCTCTTTGTTGAGGAGAGTGCTTGGTCAGCCCACAGGGGTGGTGGGGCTGTGTCCCGACATGTTCAAAAGGGTACCAGCACAAATGCCAAATATTAATGCTGTTTTCTCGTGGTGACTGACGGCTCCCGGCACCGAGATGGCACGTTCCTCTGCCAGCAGCCTGTGGAAAGCTGTTCTGACGTAGCCACCCCACTTGGCAGCAAAGCTGGGGCTGGCCCACAGTGTCTGATGACTCAGTGAAGTCGTGGAGTTGTTATTGCAGTGGAAGAAGTCATTCTGTTCTTTAATCCCTTTGTGCAGCCATAGATCAGTTGGATGGGATCCTGCCAAGCCCCGTAGTCAGTAGGAATTAAAATGCGGAAGTCTTTTGGGGCTGGGTGAGTCGTGACTCTGGATTCTGCGTTGGAGCTAATGGTCCGGAAGGGTTTTCTTTTGCCGAGAGGAACTCTAACAGCAGTTCAAAATAGAGTTTACTCCATTATCACCCAGCGTGGCAGCTGGAGGCTCTCTCTCGCTGCTAGCCCACCCACATGAGCAGGATGGGGCGTGCTTCATCCCTTTTCCCCTTTGGTGACTTGTCATGTGCTTTCATTACCCAAAAGGCTGGATCCCCAGAGCACTGGTCTTCAGGTTTCTGTTGCACGCTCACCCATGGCTTCATCCTTCTCGATCACCTTCCCTCTGTCAGCCTGCTGCTCAGAGGTTTGCCCTGTGTGTGGGTAGGGTTTGTGAGCTGCTGTTCGGAAAACCAAAGTCTAAGAGCAGCAGTGGTTTTATTTTGCATCTGGTTAGGTTTTTGGTTGGATGCCATGGTGAGCGTGAGTTGAAGTTGCGCCAAAAACTATGTGGAGGGTTGATGTCGAGATGGACAAATATGTAACTTGTGATAGTGCCCGTTGTGCCTCAGGAGTCTGCACAAAGGTGCATCTGCTTCGTGGAGATTGTGGTGGTTTCCCTAAATTACGCTTACGTCTAAGTAGAGTTTGGGGCGGTCTCGAGATGTGCAGCAGTGCTTGTCTGTTGGAAACTGAGCTTCATTAGGAGAAGTAACAGTGCGGAGCCCGATTCTGAATCTCAGCTTCTTCTTGCTTAAAGGTATCAGGTTGCCTGTTTCAAGCATTCTTCAATGACCACAAGAATCCTAAGGCAATAAGGGGCTGAACTAGGTGCTGAAAGCCATCTTTCAAGCTAGTCCTCCAGCTTTAGAAGCTTCAGGAAAAGAGCATGAACATGTTGCAGGTGTTTTAATGCTGAGGTGGGATTTGGCATACAGAGGGTCTGCAAGGAGTGCAGTCAGCTGGAGGGGCTCCTCACTCCACGGTTAACGTTTGCCTTCGGACTCGCAAGGCTGCTTTGCAGCTGAGAAATGCGGGGTGTTTGAGGATTCGCTGGCCTCTAGTGGTGTAGCTGGGTAGGAGCTCCAGGAAGCCTCTGCAAGCACTGGGTCAGTGTGTGTGCGCTGAAAGGAGGCGAGCGTTGCAAAACACGGTGGTTCTCAACACTCATTTTGCCTAAAGGGCTCCTCCGATAGTTGAAGCAGGTCTTGGACTCCTGATTTTTGCAGCATCTGTTTTAAAACTCTTAAGAGGCAGTTCAGGGACTTTGGGAATCTATAGAATACACATCGAGAACGGCTGAGTTTTAGATCCGTGCAGGTAAAACTGTGTCAATCTAGAGTGCAAGATGAAACTGAAACTAAATATTGCAAAGCAACCACAACTTTATCTCAAAACTTTAGAAAGAGGTGACTTGAACTTGTTTTCTAGGTTGGATACATGGCTCTGCACACATCCCCTTTGCTGTTATTCATATAGCATTGCTGTCTCCTGTAGAGAGATTTTTAGTAGTTGACTGCACACTTGAGTTCCTAGAGTGGCACCCAGTCTGTTCAGAGCACCGACAGCACTGCCTTGCCGCTCCACGGCTTTCTCTGCTTTTCAGCTGGGCTGCTTGGCAGTGAAGTCAGTCTGTCTGCTGTGCTGCTGCGTGTGCTTTCCTTCCCCAGCCTTGAAGGACGCTTCTTAGTGAGAGACACGGTGTGATAGGTAGCTCAAGCCTGAGAGACTTAAGGGAAATTGGTTTTAAAATCAATTTTAAAAAATCGCTACTGGGACCCAAACAGGCTGGATTTTATTTTGGGTAGTTTTTTCTTTTGTTCGGTTTTTGGGGTTTTGGTGGGGTTTTCTTGAGATGTTGCCACTATAGTGCCTGTGGCTAAAATGAAAATGCTGGAAGATTCCTGTCTGTCATGCTTTAATTAAATAGCTTCCCTACTAAAAGATGTTAGTAAGCCCTTCACAATTAAATGCCCACCCCTTAGAAGTTCTCCTTCCCTTCTTCAAACCTGCCTTCCTTGATCCCCACCTTCCTCCCTGTGTTTCTCTTTAGTCTCAAATAACCTAGTTTATTAAGGTTTAGGGTACAGGATCTTACCCTTTTAACCACATTTTTGAGAAAGGAGTGGAAGGAAGATGAAGTTTGTGTGAGAGCTCTTTGTCAAAGACCAAAATGCAATCAAAAGAAGAGATCGAGACGTTTCTATTCATCTCTGGTATTGCCATTTTTGTAAGTCATGCTATAGATAGATAAGTATTCATAGTGTACCTTCCGTGGCGTTCCAGACGGGTGCCAGGATTAGCACAGTGTCTTGAATACGCTGGAAGTGGCACCGCTGAGCACGGATCGCACTTCTGGATCACATCTGGCTGCGAAGCTGCGCAGGCAAAGGTGGTGGTTAACGACACGTGCTAACGCTTCTGGTGTTGTGGTTTTCTGTTGGCAGATGTGAAAGGACCACCTACACACAGACTGTCCTGCGGGCAGTCCCCCTATACAGAGACGACAACATGGGAGAGGAAATACTGCATCCTGACCGACAGCCAGCTGGTGCTGCTCAACAGGGAGAAAGAGGTGAGAGAAGTTCGTGTTTGCCAACGGGTTTATCTTCTGGCCTTTGGTAAAATCAGAAGGTGGCATTTTTTATCTCCCCTTTATTTTGGTCACGAGTCTACTGAGATGTGTGAAGGGGGGAGAAGGAGAGCTGACCTGTTCCGTGTACGCATGGCGTAGAGCACATTTCTCATCGGGCTGGCTCAGATGCCACTTGCATGGAAGAGGTGACGGCAAATTGTGTGCATCCAGAACTCCCTGTTGGACTTTACAGCCTGTGTTTTAAGTCTGCCACTACATCTTCCTGTGTTATTGCTGCTTTCAGTGGTTGTTAAAGCCACCACAGGTGTGTAGAGCTACCTCCTCACATCAGTGCAGACATGAAGGAGGGGAGGAGTGCAGTAAGTGAAGGAAAAAAGGGAGTTGTTTGTGTCTGTGATGGAGTGCTGGGCAGAGAAGTGCCTCCCTGCAGAGCCCTGCTGCCGTCACAAGGGAAACCGATGGAAGCAAAGGGTTGCTAAATGCAGTGAGGAAGGCTGGGTGCCCCTTGGCATGGATATTCAAAGCTATTGCAACCATCTTTGCTGTAATTACATTATAAAATTACTGTGTGTGCGTATAGCGTGTAGCACTTGGCAGGGTGCCTTGGCATCGGGGTAGAGCCAGTACAGTTAAAGAACAGGCACGTTTTAGTTGATTGAACCACTGAACAAACTAATGCTGATGAGTCCCCTCTCCTAGACTACGCCATGGTATGTCTTTTCTTGTGATATGTGATGTTTACAGGTGAATACATGAGCTTCAGAAGCATTTAATGATGCTCCTGGGTTTCCCTGTTTGATGAATTATTCTGCTGTAGATTTACCCTATCTAAAAATAAATATTGCTGAAGGAGCTGTGAAATAGGAATGTTTTCAAATTGCTGAATTAGATTTTATTACATATAGATGCTCGTGAATTTGAGTTTAATGCCGTGGCTTCCTGCACTTGAAAATTACTGGAATTTTCATTTTTTTTCATTGTTCCCTGTGCGTGTCTTTGGACAAACTGAGAGTATGAGACCCGTTTCTGATGTAGCACTGCATGTTATTCATCTTCAGCTATGATCCGCTTTATTTACAAGAGCTGAAACATTTCCTTGCATAGGGAGAGTAGGAGGAAATGGTTTAGAGAAGGACTTGAGTTATTAGAAAGGAACATCAATGCTGATGCGTAGGAGAGGTGATCAAACCCAGGAAAAATGGAAGGCCCACATCATAGTGTTTACCATGTAGTTCTTTTTCTAGTCTGACAGGGCTATCACTTAAGGAATTAAAGTAGATACTGAAGAAACTTAAGGACATCTGAGAGTTATTCCTAGAACTGTACCATCCCAGCACAGCTGCGCTGAAAGGATGCATCTCATTTAAGAAATGTAATTGAAAACAACACTTGGCTCATATCACAAATCATCATCTGAAGGTGGTGATCATGCACTTATGATTCTCTTAATTTCTTAATTTCTCCTACCACATACAGTTAAAAGCATTTTGCTGGGAGTAAGACAAGTGTTTTGCTTAGAAGTTTTGCTGGGAAGTAAATATGGGAAGTCTGTATCAGGGGTGTATTAAGTCATATGCCATGTTTAAATACACTCTGATTTTTGTCAGAAGCTGGAGAAATTCCGTATCAGGCTATACAGAGCCTGGGGTTTATGTATAGCAGTTACCCCAAAAATGGAGCAACAGAGTAAATCATAGCAGTGTGCTCACAAAGGAGCCTGCCCACACTGCTGCAATGAGAAATAACTTGTTTTGGGAAATGCAGTGTGCAGGTGGGCTGAGCAGACGTGCCTTCGGTGCAGGTGTGACTCCTCACGCTGATACTGTCATCGCTTTCAGAAGCTGATAGCTCGAGTCAGATCTGCCATTCTGATTTTCAGGTAACTTGGGACTGCTTTAAGTGAAAGGAAAAAGGGAGTCCATGAAGTGCCCTGTTGGAAAATAAAAGGTCATTTTAATCTATTACAGCTTCTGGTGCTGTTCCCATGGCAGTGTACGCAGGAGCCCCAAGGAAACACACAGAGCTGCTGGTTAAGAGGGAGACACAGAGCTGATGCTCTGGATAAGCAGAAGTAGCCCTTCTAGCTTCTGCGAGAAAGAAAAAGGAGGCAACTCAGTTACATTTTACTTGGCAAGTCGTTTGGAGTTGAAAGAAGCTCTCTGAAATGAGATTTAGAAGTACAAGCAAAGGCCTGAGGCAGCAGCGGGGGAGATGCTTGGGGAGAGCCTAAGGACTGAGAAGGAGGCAGGTGGGGAATTGAAAGAAGCCCTTGTGGGGACCACAGGTACTGAGAGCCTAAGGAAAAGACCAGGTGATTGAGGGAGGTTATTTAAAGAAGAAAACTGAAGATTATGTTTACAGCAAAATTGTTGGAAAGGTGATGCTGGAGGAGGTTTTATATTAACCTGAAATGTGGAGAGACAGACAACAGGAAGCCTGAAGATGCAGGGGTTCCTGCTCTGAACATGGAAACTGCTGCGAGAGTGGGTGGGTCAGAATTTCTCTAGGCTATTGAAGAGGATTTAGGAACCAAATATGAGGGAGAGAATCCTCCCATCACTAAGGGGGTGGAGAGGGGGGAGAAGGAAGGTATGTTAACAGCAGAGTGAAAGGAGCACTCATGTCACCTCAAGGCTGGTGTCATTTGAAAACTGTAAGTCTGAAACATCTAATTTTAGTCTCTGTGCATCTGCTTTGTTACTTCATGGGATCAAAGTCCAAGAAGCTTCACCTGTGTGAAACAAAGGGAAAAGAAAGGTTTGATATTTGTAATACTTTGTGCAATCGTTATGCAAGTGTGTATGCCAAGCCAAAAAAGTAGGAAAACGCACACAAAATGCCAACAGGTAAATGAAAGATGTCTTAATTGTTGCTGGTATAGTGCTATGTTTGGTTTATTTCAATTAAATCTATTAAAATACAGCATTATGAATTGCACAGCTTTTCAATACTTAAGGAACAGTGCAGAAATGAAGAGAGTAGTAAGAAAACTCTGGTCTTATAATACCCCACTAGTATGGCTTTATGGGCAAGGCAGTTTGGAAAGAGTCATGTGAGAGAGATTTTGAGCTGTGCAAGCACAAGAGTAGGGTGGAAATTAGGAAATTTGATTCAAAAATAACTGTAATTACTTAAGAGTCTGACGGCATCACCTTGTGCAGTGTAGAAAAGTATTAATTACTTGACGCCTTGTCGACTCTATAAAATAAAAATACATGAGACTGAAGAATTAATGAAGGGAAGAGATTGATGCCCAAAAACTGAGTAGAAAGAAAAGGAATTCTTGTAGGGACATGAAAGATAACTTAACAAATAAGGAGTCATGAGTGACA
This sequence comes from Neomorphus geoffroyi, assembly GCA_033558235.1. Lineage (NCBI taxonomy): Eukaryota > Metazoa > Chordata > Aves > Cuculiformes > Neomorphidae > Neomorphus > Neomorphus geoffroyi. Next base: position 7,193,790 of record JAUMJM010000074.1, read on the forward strand.
GATGTGCAATTACTACAACATATCATGCTGTGGTGATACCTCCCAGCCCCTTCCATCACTGGGAGAACAGGTCTGGAGTGAGTCACTTCCAAAGCAGGGTTTTTCTATGAGGAGGACCGTCTCCCTCTGTCAGGAAGGTGTGGGTATTTTCATCGCTTGTGAATCCTGTTCCATAGGGTGAGAGCTGTGAAGGCACGGTAAAAGTGTCTGCAAAATCAGTGCCATTTAACCAGGGAAAGGGAATGGCCTGGTGTTTGAAGTGTGGTTTCAGACAGATAATGCAGCACACAGCACTTTTGTGAGGAATGTGGCTGGTTTGGGGCTGCATTTTAGTTGTCTGTAACTTGGCTGCTGTCCCACAGAATCTTTTAATTGTGTGTTGAGTTGGAAATGAAGAGGAAGAACACTTTTCACTGTGTTACTCTTCCTTTTTTCTTCCTGCAACCAAAACCTCATCAGATTGAGAGGCATTTCTAACCAAGGGCAAAGGATAGCAAAGACCTCCATTCACTGTGACAAGATGTGCTACTTATCGCTGCTGGTGACAGAGCCCAGCAGCAAGACACCTCTGATGTATTTTCCTGCTCTTCCATCTCCCGTGACTGACACCGGCAGTGGAGCAGCAGCGATGATCCCAAGAGAAAAGAGCCAGAGCAGACAGGGATGCATTGGCCCAGGGTGTTTCAGAAACACCCGCTGCCCTTCTCAAAAGACTTGTGTTGGTATCTCACAGCAAAGCTGTTTTGACAACAGAAGGTCGTTAAAGCTGAACCCAGTGGTAAGAAAAGATTTGCTTCAATTCCCAAATGAGTTTAATTATTTATTTTCCAAAAGCTCAAAGCAATGTTTGTCAACATTTTGAAGTGGATTTTTGTGTCAAAATTTTAGCCAGCTTCTAGCTTTCTCGAGGAAAGTAAGATTTAAAATTAATGATTTAACTGTTTTGTTGACATGATTCCAAACTTCCTGTTAGTCCAGAAGAGGCTGCAAGTTCTCAGGTTTTTTGTCTTGAATCACTCTTTCTGATCTTGAACAGACTGCAGTGAAGAGACTTTTTTTCCCATTTTTTTTTTTTATAAGGAGCCTAACTCAGTTTGCCTTTAAGAGGCATTAAATGCTGGTCGATCTCTTGTTCCTGTTTCTTCTGAAATCTCTTCATCGTCAAACTATTAATATATACTAATAAAATATATCATATGTACAATATACAATATTATATATAACATTATATATAATATATATTAATATATAACTACCCAAACACAGGGGAAGGGGTTGTATTTAAGAAGTCTGTTCAGTGACAAGTGAGCTGTGAAAGCTATTAAAGAGCTGAGAGTCTGAACTCTGAACCTGGCCTTGTTAAAATTGTGAAATTTGCCAGTGAAACATGGCCTTGCATTAAAATTGACAAGATTGCCAAAACTGTGAGCATTTGGACTGTGCCTACATCCCTCCTCATCGCAGAAGTCCAGCCCTGACCCAGCAGCTTCAGCACATCAGCTCAGGGACAGGAGATTCCCAGGTTGGTGAAGTCCCAACAGGACAAAGAACAGGATGACAAAGCTGGGTGGAAAAAATATAACTTGAAGCCAAAATTGCCATTAAAGTTCTGATTCTGCAAGACTTTGTCATTGCCTTTAATCCTTCGCTGATCTGCCTACTGGAATGGCAGGGGCTGGAGGAGGGTCGGGAGGGTTGCGCGTGTCTGGCTTGGTGTTTACCGGTATGAAGTGGTGCGATTTGCTTGTGTTTTGGTGCCACCCGCCCTGTGAATCCGTCTGAGATGCCCCAGAGTGATTTGTGTACCTGATTAAGAACCTGTCCAGCCCAGAGACGTGCAGAGCTGCTGACCAAGGTCATTTTGCATACTCATGAAGCTGTGTTTTTACGAGCAGGCTGATCTTATGCTAAGCAATAAATACTGGTCCTGCAGTCTTGGGGTCAATACGGAGTGACATGGTGGTTTGGAGGAGTGTTACTTAAAATAACACCGCTCTTTTGAGTCAGGCTTCAGGGAGGGGATTTTTTTTTTGGCTATTTTGCTGCTTTAATCCTCTGCATGAAATTGTGGGATGTTTGTACATTCTCTAGTGTGGATCAAGCTATGTAGCATTAATATGCTCTTCCTGATAAAGCGCATAGAATTGCTGAGTGAAATAAACAGCATCAGTTTTTTCTCAAGCCATTTTAAATACGATAACAAACGCAGTCTGTTGTGGGTGTGGACTGGGCTGCATTAGATGGACGGGGCTGCACCCAGGAACCTTTCTTAGGGTGCAGCCTAGCCGTGTTTTCCTGGTCTGGGCTAATGGTAAAGTACAAACAGTGACCCCCAACGAGGACCTGAGCTCTCAGGCTTCCTGCTAACGGCTCACTGCCTCTGAAGATAATTCCCATCTCTGGTATGCAGAAGTAGATTTGGTTTTGTCACCGACTCCGATGTGCTGCAGGGTGTGCAGAGGTTCTCGTATAAATTCGTAAAGCGTTCGACTTCTCGTCCTTATCCTTCAAACCCGTTTGTCCGTTCCTGGGGGGCTGGGCGAGAGGCTCGTGTACCTCTCGCGCTGAGGTGGGTGCTGTCGCACGGCGACACCGCATCGCGGCCGCTCCGGGGAGCTCATGGCTGCTCCGCAAATGCCCCGCAGCTGCAGTGACTGGAGGAGGACGATTTGCAACTCTTTTGGATTCCTTTTCTCTAGCGTGAGCACCTCTTTAGCAAATCGTAGGCATCCGGGCGGGTGTTTGAAGGCGAGGGTAGCAGGGAGCAAGCCCTGAAGGGTCAAGTTCTGCCAGAATTTCAGTAGATATAAACGAGATCTTTACACGTTCAGTTCTTTTAAAGAGAATTAGCATACGGAATTTTATTACTGTGAAGCACTGAGGACACCAAGCCTTTCTTAAGTCCTTCTGAGGTCACACCTTTAGGATGAATTTGACTTAATCCTAGAAGGCATTCCCCTTGCTTTGAGTCCAGCCAGATGTCTGTTTTTCTCTGACGTAGCTGATCACTGGGGGCTTGCTGAGGCTCCAACAATGCTTTAGTAACCTCAAAGCCATCTGAGCAGCAGCCTCTGCCTGACACTCCCAGCGTGGAAGCAGGCAAGGCTGGGCAGCAGTGGGTCTGGCTTTGGAGAACCAGTTTCAAACGGCAGAGGGACTGGAACTGGGTGATCTTTAAGGTCCCTTCCAACTCAAACCATTCTATGATTCTGTGACTGCCTTGGAGAGGCAGATGGGTAGGCTGTGTTGTGACTTGGTACCTCTGGAGCACCAGGTGCTGCACCTTGACACACACCAGTGCTCCTCACCACTGCAGTGCCTTCCTGGTGAGCTCTCAGGAATTTTGTGTAAGACCAGGCATGTCAAACTGCACCTGGAAGTTATTACCAGATGAGTAGAAAATTAAGTTCTTATCAAGATGGCATATTAACAGCGTGGCCTGGTGGCAAATTAACAGCTCTGTGCATCTCTTTTGTGCAGGTGTCCTTCGATGGCGTCCAGGAGCCATCAGTGGATGCTACCAAAGGGCGCTGCCTGCGCCGGACAGTTAGTGTCCCCTCAGAGGGCCAGTTCCCCGAGTACACACCAGAAGGTGCCTCCAAACTGGGTAAGTCCAAACCTGGGCTATGACAATTGATTTTCCTGTCATTTATAGCTGGAAGCTTCCCAGGCAGCATCCTTGCCAAGGAGCTTGCTGTGATGGGTGGTGTCCCAGCTTGGTGCTGGTGGAGGTCCTGCACCCGTGGCACTGGTTGTAAACGCCTGCCAGCAAAGTGACTTCCAGACACCAGGATTTATGCAAGCATCGGTGAGGTTATTATGGGGTACCAAAGAAGTTGGGCTGTTGCTGCACATGGGAAGGTGTGGAGCTGGAAGGTTCCTAGAGAGCCCTGGGATTTACAGCTGAGAGCTGCTGAGTGCAGCAGCTTTTGCAGATAGCTGTGAGCAGTTCCTCCTAGTTTTTAGAACTGTTATGTGGTTGTGTTTTACCTCACCTTGAGTCTCTCTGAAATTTCCTTTGCTTCATATTTTCATAACAAGCACCGGATGACAGGTTTTTCTGTGACTTACCTTGTGCCTGCCCAGGGTGCAGTTCCTAAAAAAACCCAGCCAACTGTGTGCTGCTGTTGGCTATAATTATCCATGTTGAAATCTAAGGAAAGCAAAAAAAGAGGCAGATAGAAAAAAATGACAGGCAAAAGCACTGTTACAGTGGTTTCCAAAGTCCAGATTTGGCACAGTTCCCCCTTTTTGTTCCACCCTACCTTTGGCTGCATAAAAAGCATCATTCCCACTCTTTCCAGAAGAAAGGAAGAGTAAAGGGAGGAAGGAGCCGCAGTTAAGTGAACTCATCTTTATTTTCCCAGCCTGTGCAAGAAGCTTTCTTTGGCATAGGCTGATAGGAGCTAGGAGCAATTCTTCCTTAGTTCAGCTGTAAAAACTATCAATCCTGTGAGAGAACGAACTAAGGGGAAAAAAGTATCGTGCCTCTCTAAGTAGTAAAGCAGCCTTGATAAGGTTGTTGTCAAAGGTGAAGAACAGGTAAGGCATTTCTCATTTCACAGGCTCAGCTGTTTTATATGCTAAAGAATGTTATTCTGTGAGTACATTGCACACAAGTCATTGAAATCCCACTCTCCTAGGTAGTTAATGAACTCTTTGCAGCTGTGGTGCTTTTTTGTACATGCCAATAGCACTGCTTAACTCTTCCTTATTTGAGGAAGGCAGATAGGTTCTTTGTATTTGGTATTTGGTTGATTCCTGGATTAGAAGTCTGGAAAGAAATGGAGCAAGTTGGAGATTTAAGAGGGGAAAAATGCAAAATACTTGGGGATGAGTGACTTAAACAGAATCTCTATTGTGCTTGCTTGTGGCATTTCAAACGCAGCTCTAAATGATCACCTTGTTTTGCCATAAGAGCAAACATTCATTCTTGTTCAGAACTAAACCCAGCGTTAAGCATGTTTACACAGTGTTATGGGTGCTTACTCCAGGTGTGTGGCTAGTGAGATGAATGAAGAATCGTATTGCAGCCAATCTGTGCTAGACAATGACTATTATTTGCAGCTTCGCAAGGCAGAAAAACCTTTAAAATCTAGGAATTAAATGCCCTTGCTTTCTATGCTATGTGCAAAAAAACATGTTAAAGAATTTCTAGACTTCACTGAGCATCTGAATAGCTGGATGTCCCAGTGTTATGGTTTTAGACATAAACAAGGTAACCTTAATTTTTCCTGAATTGCCATACAGAATAGATGAATGTGCTGCTTGGGTACATGCCTTGCTATGTATTTTGCTACAGTTTTAGATGCGTGTGGCATCTTTTAGCACAACTACTTCATATGCTCCTGATGAGAATATATTGAAAGCACAAGAGAAAGTCATATCCACGTGGTCTTTTCCATATGAGAGCTGCAACTGTAGTGAATATTGACGTCAAAAAGTGTGTAGCAAAAGGAAGCGGGGATGCAGTGGGAGAGGAATAAGAAAGGCGTGAGTTGGAGAAAGGTAGAGCAACACTCATACTGTGAGGAAGGAGGAGGGTGAGTGGGAGGGAAGGTTATATATAATCTCTGATTGCAGCACCCTAGGTAGTTCCCTTGTTTTCACATACTGGTTAGAAATGTCTCTTATCATGATTACAGAATTCCTGCTAATGGCAAAATGTGGGTTGGTAGAGAGCAGTGGGAATAGCTTTGTGTCGAGATGTTGAGCCAGAGGACAAAGCAGTGTAGGAAACTATTGAACATCTTTATAAAGAGAAAAGAAGGGGCGGTGGCAGCCAGAATGTATCACCAGCAATACAGATAACAAATGGACTAAAATAGCTTTGGAATGGTCACCAAAAGCTGAAAAGCACAGCAGAGGCAGCTAAAATACCAGGTAGAGAAATTGCTATGCAGAACTGAGAAGAGTATCTGGCTTGTCCTAGAGAAGCCTGTGCGTAACACGGCAACAGCAGGCGTTGCATCTTATGCTGATATCTGAAATTGCTACTTGCGGAAGAGCTCTTAGGGCTGGCTGTAGTGCAGGGGTTAAGGCATAGCAATGGCATTTGCTTTTGTCCCCAAGTAAAGTTGCCACGCTTCTCTTGTGGTTTATTAATAGATTGATTTTTTAAAAAAGGGAAAATCACGTGATGGCCCTTGTTTTTTTCTCTGTAGCACTAGAGTTACACCTTGTATGAAACGTCATGAGTATCGTATGAGGTTAATCTTTCCGTTAATGGAGCAGCTGGAACAGTGCATGTTCTGCAGGGGCTCTGCATAATCTGCAGTAGTAGCCATTCTACACATTTTTGTGGCATTCTTTGAAGTGTTGTGCACAGATCCTTGTAGCACCATTCCTAGGAAGTGTGTGGGAGATAAACTACCCACAGTACAGCCGAGATGTTGAAGCATGAGCTGTGTAACTTGCCAAAGGTCAACATTAAGCCAAGTGTGCTTTCCCCAAGGGCTGTTGTAGCCATTCCTGCCGTCTCTGTCATTTTTACCCTTGCTGCAGGGTTGGCTCAGCTGTTCATGAGGCAGCTGCTGCACCACCGTGGTTTACAGCCCCGTGTACTAAGATAGACACCGATTTCCACATACTTCAGTACAGTAAGCTGTAATTTGTGATGGTTCAGCAGCTGCTGGAGGCGCAGCTGAGCCGTCCCTTCTGCAGGCAGAAACTACTGGTCACCCTCGAACGAGAGCTGGAGGGGCGGACATAAAGATAAAGCATGACACAGAAAGTGACTTGTTTAAACAGTGAAAATGAATAAAATCATTTAAAAACTATGACTCTAGAGCACACTTGCCATCTACTACTTGCTTAGGAGCTTGCCTTCTGCTTGTGGGCAGGTGGAGAGGTTGTTCCTAATGCTGAAATTCATAATTCCCATCTGTACGTTGGGCACAGAGTGGTGTCAGCAAGCCATCCATTCAATAGATGCCATGAAATTCCCATGGTACTTAATTGGTATCGGTATCATTCTTTGAGGGAATAGGCACACTCTAAATATGTTATTTACTTGCTAGGATTTCAGGTTGGTAGCACTTATTCAGAGGTGTTTTCATTCAGGGAAGCTGAAAATGTCGCTGCAATTTCTCCCTAAGTCCAGCTTGAGAACCTCTGCCCTTTTTCTCTCAAACGTTGCTCTCAATGGGTTGATCCTGTTATCCAGTGCGGTGTGGGCCTTGGAGACCAGCACTTGGGTGTTGTAGGGGGAGATGAGGTGAAGAAAACTCAGGCTGGTCCATCCCTTCTTCTTGCCTCCATTCCTGCTTCCGGTCCTGCTCCCTTTCTGTCAGGTGTGGTTTTGTCTGTAAAGGACAAAACCTCTGTAAAGGAGCAGTGTTTATAACAGCATATTGGAGTTAACCATTCATGCAGAAAAAGCCTGATTCAGGTTCCACCATTCACACTCTCCAACAGACTAGTAACAGTTACCACTTCCTTCCTCAAAATAATCCTTTTCTCCTACTCAGCTTCCTTCTCGCCACCTGCTCACACTGAGTGAGAGTTGTGAAGCAGAATACGTAGCGCACGTTTATTCTGGCATCTGGGTGCATCTTTGTGGCATTAATAAGAGATTTTTTGCCTGCATGTGTGAAAATACCATGAGGGATTGAAAGTAAGGAAATTGTTTTTGGGTTTTTTTATTCTTTATTTTTAAATTATCGGAAAAAAGCATCATCGGGGACAGAGTTTTTTGAGATTCTCTGGTCCTTAGAAAGGCTCATGTTGATGCAAATTGATTTTCCTTTTATATTTGGAGATGAAATCATCTGAGAAGAAAATAAAAGACTGTTTCACTTGTTGAAATACGCTAACCTGTTTTTTCTCAGTCACATCTCTGACTGTTGAATATGAAGGCTCTTGAGAAAGGATTGCTGAAAGCAGGTCAGAGGTGAAGATGCTCTTTGCACATTTTCATGTTGTCCACGCCTTGAGTCACTAGCATTGAGAAATTCTGGTTTGCACCCAGTCACTTGGTCTAATCAATGGGAAAACACAGTCTGTACCCTCTACCTAAATGCTAGCGTGCTTGCTGCCCACTGATCTCATTGTCCTAAGCAATATGAGCATGGCAGGTAGGCAAGGAGCTCTGATGGGATGGTTCTACAACACAAAAAAGCAACCAGAGAGGAGAGGATGAGGGGACTCCTTCATCTACCATTGTTGATGACAAAAGTGTCTGGAACCACACAACTAAAGCAGCTTTTTATTTTCATTTCTTTTTTATTTCTTTTTTCTTTTTTTTTTTTCTGTTTTTCTTTCTTTTTTTTCTTCTTTTCTGTTTTTCTTTCTTTTTTTCTTCTTTTCTGTTTTTCTTTCTTTTTTTCTTCTTTTCTGTTTTTCTTTGGTTTTTTCTTCTTTCCTGTTTTTCTTTCTGATAGTCTATGGCTGCTTGAAAGAGAGTTGGCGGTGATGGAGCCAAACCCATCTCAACAGTGGTAGATGATAAAACCTTTATTTAAGATCTCTAAACAACCTCGGGAGTGTACTTTAGAGCTAGGGAATAAAACCTGCCTTCTGCACTGTGGTGAACTACATGTGCAGCTTTGAAATTTGGGAAGAAGTGATAAAAGTGGAGCACCAATCTGTGTTGGTGCCAGATCCATACTGCGCTGCTATCAGGTGACCAGGTAGCTGTGCAGAACTCCTGCCTCCGTGCTGTTCGAAAAGATTGTGTCCAGAGGCTTGGAAAAGGAGTGAGCAACAGAGGCTTTGTGAAACAGCGCCTGGTTTGGTTGCTGCCTGCTATGCACCTCTTACAGCAGTTCCTGCAAGCGGCTGCGCAGCCCTCCTACGCGGGGATGATTGCACCGAGAAAACACACAGCCCGTGCTCGTCCTTCAGGTACAAACCTGGCAGGGGAGAACAGACATTAGCTAAAAAGATTTCTAGGGTTATTTCAATAAGTTCTAGTTTTAAGACAAGCTTGTTTGCAAGTAAAGCAGTCAAAGCCGAGCTTTGCTTTCTGTGTGTTCCGGTTGGAAGGAGTACTTGGTAATGAAAGAATAAACAAGTTTACTCTGTGCTCACCACATAATTACGATCCTCGCTCGCCAGGGTTTAGGATGAATACCTGAAAAGAGCTTACGGCTTCAGGCAGGGGGGGAGAGGGAGGCAAGTTGTTCTGGAAGAAAAGAGTTTGGTTGTGACCTGGTCAGTGCAAAAATCTGCAATGCACCAATCTTTGCATATTCAGGAAATATTTACATAGGGAAGGTGCAGGAATTAGAAATAATGGACTTTCTGTAACTTGTAACTAAGCTGAGTGTTGGCAAGAGGGCTGTCCCTTCGCCTACCACCACTCAGCTTTGCCTGGAAAGGATACCTACTAGAAGGTGAGGGTGAAAAATGCAGTTTGCAGCTCCCTGTCTCAGCTGTAGGGATTTCTGATGTGGCTTGATGAAATAATTTTCTCAATAGCACTGTCTGCTTTCTTACTGTGTTGCTGTGTACAAAATAACCATCCCGTGACAGCTGTTATGCATGGCAGGGATGCAAAAGAAGGCTTTGGGTTTAGCCCTCAAATTGAGGGGGTGTGTTGTGTAGCAGTATCTCTGGCAGAAAGGTGAATTCAGATGTGCTGACTTGACTTGCTTGTAGCTCTTTGGGTTTGCCTGATCTGGGCTTGCACGAGCGTGTTTGTGTATACATGCACAAATGCATTTGGGAGAGAGATTCCCGTCCTGCTTTATGCAGACCTGGGAGTCTAAAGGACCAGATATGTTCCCATCCATTGTCTTTTTTTTGTTTAAATTAGCAACCCTCCAGGAGTGGTTTGGGAATTGCTTTTTTTCTTTGACCTGGAAGTGCTTTGTACCAAAAATCTAAATTGAGAGGTCCCCAAGAGCTGGAAGGTGCTACTTTACTGAGATCAGCACAGAAAGCACCATCCCACCCTCGGGTGGTTGGAGGCTGCTCAGTGGTGGCCAGAGAACTGTCTGGGGGGGGCACCGTTCATGGCTGCACGGCTGTGCTCTTCACTGCCCTGACCTGGCAGAGCTGCCAGAACCCATGCATGGGGGAGCCTTTTGTGAGCTGAGATCTGAAGGCTTTGGTTCACCTAATAGAACAAACGAGGGTTTGCTAAGGACTTCGTGCCTTTTCTGCTTCGCTGTCTCGACAGAGTGCATTGATCACAGGTTCGTAGCGCTCAGACTGTTGGGTATGGTTAGTAGGAATTGGAGCTACGCTGAGATCAATTGAAATTCTAAACTTTTAACTGTCTTTAGATGACTTTGTTTACCCATCATGTTCTATCCCAGTCTGCAAATATGTGCAAACCATGAGTTGCATTTTTAAAACTCTCCTGTGAAATACAGCTGCTTTGGGGCCTCGTTAAGAGAGCCAACAGGCTATGCAGGGCAACACCTACTGTGGGAGAAGTGTCCTGCTGTCTTCTGCATCCACAAAGGAGGTCAGGAAGCCCTGAAGTAAGCTGAAATTTGGACTATGTACAGGGCAATTTGCTTGCCTTGGAAGGATGAAGAATTTGGGCAGCTCTGCTGGAAATTAAAACTGACTCCAGGGAAGCAAGATGTAGCGAACAGGATGGCTGGATCTCAGTGACATTCCCCCTGGGCAATTGGAGTTATTTCTATACAGAAAATTGCCAAGCTGCTCTTTTTCTTCTCCTACAACGCAAGCAAAGCCAGAGGACTTTGTTTTGTTGTGGAGGCTGCTGAAACTTCATTCCGTTGAACACAGATCCTGTGCTGAAAGCCAGGTTTCATCATGAAGCAAATTTTATCTGTTTAGATCTTAAACCTTTTTAGAGCAGATTTAAAGCAGTCAGAACACATAATCTTAACTTTCTAGTAGTGACACATAATCCATTAGGGCTTTTTTTTCCCCTTGGAAATGTATTATCCCATCCCTGCCCACTATTTCCCGCACACACGAAAAAAATCACTAGAGATTAAAAAGTTTTGCTGTCTGAGCATAAAGAGCATTTTATAAGTGGAACGTCTTGTGCAATGTAGTAATTGCTAAAAACTGGTAGCTCTTGGACCATCTGGGGCAGGTGCGTCGGCTGTGTTCTAGCCAACCCTCAGTTTATTATGAAGGAAGCTGTCATTTTCCTTAGTTTTCTCAACAACAACAATAAAATGTTATTTATGAAATTCTTCAGAGAAATCTACCTTAAATCGTGCATGAGCTTACTGTGGATTGTTAAATTTCCTATGATGTCTTTTGTAGTTGTTTGATCTTGTGGCAAAAACTAATTACACTTCACCCAACCATGTATCATTGCTTTTTTTCCTTCAGTAACGACCAGTTTAGCAGTTAACGGAAAATTAACCTTCCTTCATTCCTACAGCCTGAATTTCCTTATTCTAAGTCTTGTCTGGAGCTAATTTGAACTCTTGAACTAAATTTTTAATCATTGACATAATTAAAGCTCATTCAGACTTCAGTATTAGTTGTGGTATCAGTTGCTGATAAGGTTATTGCTTTAGCATGAATTGATACTCAACAATGCAGATATTTATCAAATGGGATTAAGTGCATCTAGTTTGAAGTTTATATGAAATTAAATATACAAAGTTCTCTCCACACAACTCCCTGTGAGGAGGTTGTAGCGAGGTGGGTGTTGGTTTCTTCGCCCAAGTGGCAGGTGGTAAGACCAGAGGAAACGGCCTCAAGTTGCACCAGGACAGGTTCAGATTAGACATCAGGAAAAATGTATTCACCGAAGGGCTCTCAGGCACTGGCACAGCTGCCCAGGGAGGTGGTGGAGTCCCCATCCCTGGAGGGATTCAAAAGATGGTAGATGAAGTGCTCAGGGATCTGGTTTAGTAGTGCATAGGTATGGTTGGAGTTGATCTCAAAAGTATTTTCCAACCAAGTGATTCTATGGTTCTGTGACTTCACACAAGGAAATTCTGCTCACATACATGTTGTGTTGATGGCTTAGCTTTGAATCTGACCTGGGAGATGTTCCCAGAAACCCTGCAGCCATGCGGTGACTCCAACACCAGGGAGATGGTGGGAACGTGTTCCTTTAGGACAGCAGGAGAGCCAAACTTGCCACATCTGGGCTCACCCCTCCTGGCAGCCTGGAGTTGTAGTGGCTTGGCTGGAATATGAAGCTGCTCTCTGCATTAGCTTTGATCTAGCCTGTGCACTTAGAGTAGCAGAGATTTACACAAGGGTTGGGCAAGATTTTCAGAGGAGCTTGTGTTACTGCCCACTTCACCACTGCCGAAGTCCACACTCCCACATTCTTACAGCTCCTGTTACTCGAACCACTTTTGGTACGCCCGTATGTGTTGCAGCTGGGGCTCCTGCCTCGCTTCTGACAACTATTTCATTAGGGCTGCACATTTTTCTGTCCTTAGGTTCCCTATCTCATGCTAGCCATGCATACATTGTCTTACAGGAGCAACTGCTCCTGTGTTTCTGTTATCTTTTTACACTCCAAACTTGGAAACAAGAAAAATACAGACACAGGATGTGATGGACAAGCCTGTACGAATAGTGGAAAAAGCAGAGAGTCCTTCTGGAGGACCTCTCAACTCATGCTTCCAGGGACTTCATTTAAAACAAATCTGTTTCTTTAAGCACGCTGTGCTGAGTAGCAAAACCATTGCAATTTTTATTTTAGTGAAGGTTGGAAAGTGAAACTGCCTCTTTTTTCTCCTGGTGCTGTGTTGTTTCTAGGAGGTCTGACCCAGTCTTCCCCTCACTTCTAACTCCTTCCCTCAGCGAACTGTCTCCACGTCCTTGTATGTTGGATGTTCTCATAGCAAGCGAATACGGACAAGGAGGGCTGGCTGCCATGGTGCTGTAATCATGGGTGAAATGCCCTCCAGAGTGCTGAAAACCTGTGAATCCCTGTGATTTTGTTTGGTGTTAGGGATTGGCGTTGTAGCTTTCGGCAGGTGTCCATCCATGAGCCACCTGCACTGAATGTCTCTGAAGGTATTCTGTGTAAAAAGTGCTGAAGAACTTTTTGTCGTTGCCGCTCTCAGATCCAAAGTTTGGGGGGATTTTCTACATCATAATTAGTTCTGGTTGAGGGTGGCCAAACTTGCTAAGAGAGCTATAATGGAGCACGAAATCCATTGTCAGGTATTAGGTTTTGCCATGCAAGACCTCGGGAGATTTGTTGTAATATTCTTACATCTTCAAAACAGTCTATGAACGTGAGCTAATTAATCTCCCTGCTACCTCTGGGAAGCAGACAAGTAGAGGTTTTAAAAAAATTAATAAAAGAAGCAGAGTTTTTGGCATTGCCTGTGCCATCTTGTGATATTTACACTTTGCTGGGGCAGCGTCACACCTCCTGTGGGTGAGCTACTTCTTATCGATGCCTGGATTAAAAGGTTCAGAATTTATGAGGTGGCTTGGGTATTAAATCAGACTTATCCAAGCATGCACTGCCTATTTTGCTAACCTGCTGCCCCTTCTGTGAGTGATCACTCTTTCATAGCACAAGGGGAGGAAAGAATTACAACTGTGATTTTTATCTGCAAAACAGACAAAAATGTTTCAGCAGCGCAGCAGAGAGGTAATTTACTTTAAAAAAATAATAATAAAGCCACAGAGGAAAATTGGGCTATTGAACTACACTGGAGTTCATCAGAACCTCTTCTAACAGGCACTTCTGTGTCGCAAGCAAATCCCTGATTCCCAAAAGAAGCCCTGGAGATGGAGGGGATGACGTTCTAGCAGTGATTAGTGCCCATTAAGATTCAACTCGGTGTCCAGTAAAGTGCTTTTGGCTACAAGCTAATAATTTGTGATGCATATTTGAGGCTGCTTTATCTTGTGCATTACCCAGGCAGAAAATCCCCTCAGTTCTTTTTTTTTTTTTTTCCCATCTCGGATGGAACTGCAAATATTTCCTTGACTAGTGACCTTTTTTCAGTGAGCTAAAGCGATTTAGGTGAGGATCTGGCCATTGAAAACGCCGTTCATTTCACTCTTTCCTCACCAATGGACTTTCCCACTGGTTTGTGGTGTGTATGGATTGAAAAGGTAGCAGGTAAGTCTAGAGCAGTGGTCACCAAACTTGCTGACCCAAAGACACCAATGGTGTGCAAATAACAAGTGTTTTGCTTTTGCAGTGAACTTCATTTCTCTTTAGCTGTCAGTGGTGTTGGAAACTGCTGGTCTAAAGGCTGGGAAATTCTGCTGGAGCCTCCAGAGGTTGTTTGCTTTTGATTGTCGTTGGATTAGTGCTCCGGTCTTGCTTTGACAGCGAGTGTCAGGTGTGAACCGTTCCACCCGGGAACAAACAGGAAGGATCTATGGAGTGGTTTTTGTTGGATTTCAGAGACTCTAAACTTGGAAGAGAAGTTTTATTCTTGTTCCTGGTGAGGTACGTGGTGGTGAGTTGACCTTGGCCAGCTACTGGCTGCCCTCCTAGTTGCTCTCACCCCCCTCCTCAACAGGATGGGGAGAAAATAAGATGGATAAGCTTGTGGGTTGAGAGAACGACAGGGAAACCACTTCTCAATCACTGTGATGGGCAAACCAGGTTTGACTTGGGCAGAATGAATTTAATTTATTGCCAAGTCAAATAAGTTTGGAGGAACAAAACTTAAAACATCACCTTTCTTCCACCCTTTTGCCAATTCAACACCTTCATTCCCAACCCTTCAACCACCCTGCACTGGGGTCTGCTGGCAGTGGTGGAAATTTGTGCGGGGCAGCCGTGGCACAGAGAGCCCCGGGCTGCCAGCGCCGTGCCACCAGCACCCAGCAGAGGCACCCTGGGCAAGCTGTAAGAATACGAATTCATTCAGATTATCAGAGCTCTGTGATATTAGAAAACCTATTGATGTTTCTCAGTTTTTAAATTAATGTCTGAGTCCTTTACATCCAACCTGGTAATGGGAGCTTTGCTGAATACAGGTAACAGGTTTTTTGGGTAAATTAATCTGGAATATGCTGGATATATAAAGAGAATGTTTATCAAAACATTCTTCTAGTAGCTTCTCTTTGCGTAATTTGGCATTCTAGAAATCTCCTGCTAGCTGGCGAACACTCAGCTTAGTGTTCCCATATGTATTTCTCATTTTAAGTAGTTCAGATGGATCATAGAAAGATAGACCTTAAGCACACTTCTCGCCTTTAGCTGTAAATGATTTATACTAAAAGAAATGGGTTTGCATTTAAAATTTAGACTGCAAAAAAATAATCCAATTCTTAGGTATTTTCTTTTTATCTCTCCTGCTGTGGTGTTTCTGCTCTGCTAACAGGTGGCTTCAGCAGCCACCTCGGTGGCAGAAGCCATAAAGGTGCCTGCTCTGACCTGAGGCAGCAGCGCTGGCCAGGAACAGGTGAATTCATTGCATGGACCTTTCCTTGAGGTATTGGGTGGAAACCTCCTGTCCTTCCAATTCCAGAGGCCTTTTTTGTGAGAAGTCATTAAAATGGCTTCTTCGGAAGAAACAGGCAGATTGTGGCCTTTTTTCAAGCTGGATCTGAAGTTTTAACCCCTCTGGTTGAACCTGATTTAAAATTAGAGGATTCCTAAACAATGTGCAAAGAAAAAGCAAAACATGGAGTCAAAACCCAGAAATGTAATCAAACTTTTTTTTAAAAAAGGCAAGAAAAAGACAAATTTGCTCCTAAAAGCAGCAGAACTCTTTGAAGAGCATACAGACTAGCTTTAATGTCCCAGTCCTTACTTTTTCCATCTTTTCTATCGTGCCCTGTGGTGTACGTGGCTTGTCTGATGTTGCTCCACCCTCAGGAGATGCTATTCTGTGGTGCTACAAATGCAGTTGGTGCTGGGCTCTGGAATGAAGCGTTCTGTATAATTACCAGAGCACTTATGGTTTTGCAGAGCAAGGGTGGTGAGAGAGAGGAGATTGCAATCGTTTACAAGCTGGAACTGCTTTTTTACAGCATCTCACTGTGCTGTGATCCTGAGACCGTTTTGCCCTACTGTGTCCAGTAATGAGGCATTTCCGAGCAGCAGGTCAAACCCATTTGGCTTTTGGAGGGACTGTTGATTTGGCTCTGCTGTTAAGTACAAGGTTTTGGGGGGTGGCTCTTCTTTGAGTTCTTGTTCTGTCCCAGGGCTAACCCTGGTGTGAAATCCCTGGGTGTAGGTTAGCAATTGGCTTTCTAGGGAGCAATTATAATTTTCTATTATTTATTTTACAGTCAGTATTGTTTAAGCATGCATTCAACAACTTTCTTTCCCAAGGGCTACGCTGTGCTGTTCACGCAGATTTCTCACGTGAGCCTTGGCAGGGGGTAGGGTGACCAAAGCTGTTGTTTCTTCCAGGGGAAACACCATGAGGGTGTGCAAGGCTATTGCTTAAGAGACTGTACAGCAGCTCATCTTAAGTAATCCAGTGAGAAAAAAAGGAGATGGATAGCATGAGAGGAAAAAGGAGATTATTGTTGCAAACCAGTGGCAAAATTAAACAGGTACATTCAACATCCCCCCCACCCCCCAAGTCTACAGAAGGTAGGAGGGAGCGTGCAGGCTTCTTCTGTCTTCGGGAGCACTTTTAGGCTGTTCAGCAATGGGCTGGACAGCTTTGCATTCCCCTGGTGTGCCTGCTTGTCTGCTCTGGTCTCCGACTGGCAGGTGGGATCTGCTGGGAATCAAACCCTGGACTTTTAAACTGATCCAGCTTGCCGTGCTTTTCTCAGCAGGGGCGTTGTAATGTCTGAGGGATGTTACGATGGCAGCAGCAATCAAAACGTGTAGGTTTTTGCTTCTGCATCTTAAAAGAGCAGCTTTTGTCTTGGTAGTTAGGGCAATGCTATACCTGGAAGTTCAGCCCTCAGCACTTGTAAAACAAAAAAAAGCAGAGCTCAGGAAACTGTATCGGACTTCACCATTTCACTTTCAAAGGCACAGATCTTAGACTGAATTTAAAGGGGGGAAAAAAAGTGCAGGAAACAAAAGAGGGGGGGAGTTAATTGTTTAAGTGACTCTCCAGGGCGGGTTTTTTTGGGTACTGCCTATTTCTTAAGCTGTAGAAGTATTTGAAGTGGGAAAACATCTCCAAATACCATGCAGTTTTGTCAGACACAGGCGCAGTTCCGTGTTGGGCTGACAAACCCGTGTTCCTCTCGCCTGCCTCCTTGCCCCCGGACCGTGCACGCAGCGATATCAGCCTCTGTAGTTTCCCTGTAGCTCATTTTAGACTCGGAGTCAGCTGCTTGAAACCCCGCACTTCTCTCAGCATCAGACGTGTTTTTGCTTCGCAGGAGTCTCCTCCTGCCCACACCCCTTCCACCCCACCCCAAGTGCTTGCGTTGCCTCTTGGCTCCCCCACCCTCCCTTGGCACAAGAAAAATGAAGGCTGTCCCCATGCCAGGTAGCCCGGGTCGCTGTTCGCAGGGAGGACAGCGGACATCCCATACTCCGAGAGGGAAGGCGAGCGACCGAAGGGCGCCTGTTGTTCAACTCGAGCCAAGGAGCTGAACAGAGCTTGGGCTTGACAGGCTTGGGCTCTGGCTTTTCTGCATTCCAAAGCGTCTGAGGCAGCGAAAACAGCGCGAGGAGAGGAGTGCGCAGAGGCTACGCTGACTGTGAGGTTGGCATGGTGGCAGGACCATGGTAGAGCTATTAGGATTACCGCAGAATGCAGTTCCCAGGTGAGAGATCCCTCCCGACTCGGGCCATGCAAATCCGGGGCTGTGCTGCAGTATTGCCAGCGAGGCGCGATTGGGTTGGAGGCACATCGGTGTTTGGCTGGAAGTTTAAATTGGCTCGACTTGAAACAAAACTTTAAGGCATTTTTTTGTGTTGAATGTATATATCGACATTTTTCTTCAATATTGCAGTTTTGTACACAGGTTTTTTTAAGGAGATATTTACATGGGTATAGTGTGATGAATGAAAAAGTGTATTATTGGGACTTTTCTGCTCACTAGTACAGAAACTATATTTTACTATTCAAACACCATATAGATATGAAGAAACAAATTTTTGTACTGGTTTTCAACTAAAAAAATGTAGTTTATTGCTGCTTAAATCAGTAGGCTTACTTTCCTCCCTCTCCCTGAAAGCCTTTACGTACCTAACCTAAATCAGTGCATTTTTATATGACATTGGATTTCTGGATGAGGCCAGATGTGGTTCTTCAAGGGCATACTGTGGGGATATTTGTCAGTGATTACTTGTGGCTGGCATTGCATGATGTTTTCAGCATATGATATTGCCAGCCTTGCTTCCTGTCCTCCAGCAAGTGATGGGAAATCAAAGCAATTCAGGGAATCCTACAGGTTACTCATAAAAACAAGAGGATTTGTTTTCTTTTCAAGATAAAGGGCACTGCATTAGTAATGCTGCTTGTTTTTCTGGCAGCTTTTGTCTTAAAATGTATTGTTAAGTGATAGCAAGGAAAGCATTTAAATTTCATGCCTTTTTGATATAGTAAAATATTTTTCACTGGCTGCAAAAGCAATAAATGTTGGCTAAGGAAACCAAGAATGGAATCTTCAGAGATAATTTTTTTCTACCTTGGAAGCATCCTTTAATAGGTACTGATTATGAAGTCCTCCTTAGTCATTTTCCTCCTCATCTGTAGAGCAAGGAGAATACTAATTTGCTAGCTTGGAGAGGCTGTTTTTGTTAACCTGGACCAATGGGGTGGTTTTGCAGCTGCTTTTGAATTACATGATCAGAAAATGAAACCCTTCTGCCTTCACTTTTTCTGACAAATGTGTTTCTTTCAAAAACAAACTTTTAGCAAACTAATCAGAAATGCTTAAGACAATGCAATCCCAGTCCCTTCCAAGTCTCATTTAGGTGATTTGGGGGTGGTTACCAGGAGGTACCCTGTAGAATTTCCTGTCCCTTTTGGGGACTCTTTCATATGATTAACATGTTAATAGGGCAGTGAATTAAAAACACAATAGAGTTGTGGAGGGCAGACGTGAGCAGCAACTTACATTCCTGCAAATTTTTCATGTTGAGCCTAGCTTTATTGGATACCCTTTGGGTGCTCCCCCCCTTTCTCTCACTTAAATCCATGGGGATGGGAAAACAGTGTAATTGTAACAAATACATGAGATGACTTCTGTCAGAAAGGTCTGTCATGGCTCTTTAAAGCTCCTGGGAACAAATCAGCTTCATTGGTGAATAAGCGGGAGGATGAGGCGTTCTGGTACGCTGAGGCTTGGGCTGCTCCTTGCTGGTTGCTGATATCTGGGAGTGATACTGGAATTATGTGATGCAGCAAAATACAGAGTATGGGTGGGATTTGTAAATGGCTTGTTGGCATCAAGAGACAGACCCATTTTCCAGCCTGCAGAGGTGTGTACCTTTTCAAAGCTGTAGTTCTCCACAAAGGGAATACTTCCTTTTATCTAGATTTCTTGGCTAATTGGCATCAGACAGCACAAATGATTTTTAGGAGAGCTGTTAATGGTGGAATTTGAAACTGGACCAATGGCAGAAGAGAGACCTAATGATCCCCTTCCATTTAATTTTCTATGTACATGGGTGACTGCTTCTAGTAAGGGACATGAGCACAAGAAGTGAGCAGGCAAACGATGCAGCTACGGTCAGTGCTTGCAGTTATAACAGTGCCTCTTCCACGTACTAACTGGTCAACCCCCTGCAACTATACAGGTTATGGATTTAGTGGGAAATGGGGTCAAAATTGTAAATGTAACGGCAAAAGTTCTGGTTGTGGAAGCTGTGGAACAGCTGGGTGCCTGAGCAGGTGATGGAAACTACGAACGGCTGCCGTGAGTCTGTACAGAGTTTGCTCCATTGCTGCTCCTCAGGCAGGCAGGGGCTCTGCCGTGGTGAGGCGCAACGCTGCGTTTTTCTCCTCCTCCACGTGCAGCCGCTCGGCAGGGACTGCGGGAGGGCGGTGGGCGCCTGCCAGGGAGGTGAAATGGCTCCACTGCTGCCTCTGCTTAGAGTAGGCCCCAGGGCAGCCTTCAAAAGGGGCACCAGCCGCAAGCCTTCAGAGAGGCAAGTCTGGCTTAGAAAAGAGGAGGTTGGAAATATTTTTTTCAATTATTCATTTTCCTGCTTGTTTTGATCGTTTTTGGAGTAGGCTCCAGACTTTTAAGCGCAGTCGCACTGGGACTGGGAGGGCCAGGCCCTTTTTATAGAATAGAGGCTGGAATTGGCTCCGCAGGTGTTGGATTCCAGGGGTAATGACTCCAGTAAAACCACCAAATATACACAATACAGCATAATTCTAATGCCAGCTTGCACCACATCCGTGATCATAAAGCCCTGTCCTGATATGTTCTAAGGTCACTCTAAAATGTTGAGTGTATTCGCCAGAGGAACTCTCGCCAGTGTCCAGGAAGAATCTTTAAGGTACTGCATCAGTCAGAAATTAAGCCTATGTCCACAAGATGGAGGACTTGGTATGTCCTTGTAAAAATTCCCTGAGCTGTACTGTCTCTTACCTCGCTGTATTTCTTGGCTTCACCATTAAATTTGGTCCCTAATTTGGAAACAAATTTAAAAAAACCCCTCCATGCACTGCCTTTCTTGTACTGATCTCTCATGTTTGGAAAGGCCTTGGGCTGCTGCAGTTGCCTTTATTTTGATGCTTACACAGAGATTAACATATTATTCCTATAAACACAGGTGGAACTGAGTAGTGAGAGGGAGGGAGGCCACATGATTCGTGGGCAGGGGTAGGAAATCACAGAGCTGGTCCCAACTACACGTTGTCCAGAATGCTCCTGCTTTTCTGCTGGGTACCTAGTAAGTGCCAGCTGCACGCTTTCAGGCTGCTAGATACAAAGAGGGTTTTGTTGGTGGTTTTCTGTCTCATTGTCTGGTGTTAGAAATGCAAGTTATTGTGAATTAGTCTCTTTTTTGCCTGTGCCAGTCGAGAGTTCAACTCCCACCTGATGATGTCGGCAAAGCTGCGGTTTCTTGACATATAAAGGGAGCAAGCAGTGACCTCAGGGTGGAGTAAAACTCCCTCTTGGCACAGCACCATCAACCCTGCTCTGCAAGAATTGCTGGTATTTCATTTGTACTGAAAACAAGCAAGTTGAACTCGTTGTGGGAGTGCTACATAAAGCTGTTACCTTGTGCTCACCCTTGTAGGAAGAGGGTAAATTGTTCTGAAATTGGCGTGGAAATTTCTATGTGATCTGACCAGACGCTTAAGAAGTTGTATGGTTGGTAGGAGACCATGTATTGATCCTGTTGAATCACTTCCCAAAGTACTTCGAAGCCATCTGTGTGAATCTTATGCATTCTGATGGCACCAGAATGTTGCAGACTGAATGATAGGACATTTGGTTCTCTCTCATCTGAAACTGTTTTTCTCAAAATTGCATCTCTCTCTTGTCATGTCCAGTCATTGAAGACAAGGAACATCCGCACCAGCCACCACCCAAACCCTAGCCCTCCCTGAGTTGTTCTTTCCTTTGTTTGCTTGTTGGAGATGTCATCCTGATAATTTAGTCTAAATAAGAAAAGTTGTTCCTGCCTGTTTCTCTGCTCCTGTTGAGAGTATATGCCCAAGGTAAAATAGAGGCTGAAAAGTAATAGCAGAGACCACCAGGAGCGATGGTAGCATTCCAGCAAAACTGCCTTAATCAATTATTTTCACTTGGAGTTTTTTGTGAATTTGGGCAAAATTCAGCACTTGTGAAGACGAGTTGTGCAAACTATGTGGCCTGCAGGGTGAGCAAGAAAAATTGTTTTCCTTTTCCCTGCCTGACGGCAGCGTTCATGGAGAAGTGCTTTGCTGTCCCAAAAGGACTTGGAGGACAGCTTCATGCAAGGTGTCCCCTTTCCCCTAAAATCAATCTGTCTGTTTCTCAAGCAGTTGAGTCCTTGAGGACAGTAATAACCCATCAGATTGTTCACTCTTTGCACTATTTACAACATTACAAACACTGGGAATAATTATTAAAAGATAATTTTTCCATGGTGTTCCAACATAATTTCTGATAAATCCATCATATGTTAAGTGCCTCTGCTTGTCTTTCTAATAATTCCTTTATAATTATTTAGAACAGATGAAAACTGAAAAGCCTTTAAGATGCTCTGTAGAACAGCAGTGGGGCTGTACCTGAACTGCTTAAACAAGGTAGAGGCAGGGAGCAGCAACTGCCTCAGCTCACTGCCTGCCTGTGGTGCACTTTCTGGGCAGTTACTACTTTTTCTTCTTAATACCTGGGAGACTTGGAAATACAGCCAGCAAAGTTTCCTGGCTTTGAAAAGTTGTCTTTTCTAGGACTACAACGAAGTAATGCAGGTCTGAGAGACAGAAGTAAAGAAGCTGTGCTGGGTTTGGTGGTCACTAAATATTTCTAAGGGGTTTTTTTCTGTTTTCCTTCCAGTAGCTCTACAAATATAATGTTCTTTCCTGTTAACTTTTGTCTTGGTCATATTTAAGCTGTGCTTGTTGTCTGGAGTTTGCATTTCTTGGAAGTTCTTGTTCAGAAAAACAGTATGATGCTGATATCGCTTGAGACACTGGTGATTTCAGTCCTCGCAGTATCAGAGTTCAAAAAATCACGTTCCCTTCCTCTTTCATACTATGCTTTAAAAGATGGAAGAGCTCTTGGATTTCTGGGCTGGCTCTCCAGAAGTGTGAAGCAGGTGATATAACTGGGTTCAGTGGGCTCAGACCCCAACTGTTGAGGGGGAAAGGTTTTATGCTGAAAGAGGGGAGATTTAGATGAGATCTTAAGAAGAAATGTTTTCCTGTGAGGGTGGGGAGGCCCTGGCCCAGGTTGCCCAGGGAAGCTGTGGCTGCCCCATCCCTGGAGGTGTTCAAGGCCAGGTTGGATGGGGCTTGGAGCCCCCTGATCCAGTGGGAGATGTCCCTGCCCATGGCAGGGGGTTAGAACTGAATGGTCTTTAAGGTCCCTTCAGACCCAAACCATTCTGTGATTCTTATGAACATTTCTAGGAAAGCCGCTAGCTCAGAAATCCTTTTTCAAATTGAAATGCTTGAGCCTCGGTTGGTTTCAAGCTGTCACTTTACAGTGTTACTAAGCAAGGGCTTCCATATCAATCCTTGTGCTTGCAAATCTGGGAAAGCATGGGGCTTGTTTCGGTTTTGAAGCTCCATATTTTTTAGGACATTTTCAGTCTGCCTTTTTTTTTTTTTAAACATCTAATGTTTTTGCTTGGAGAGAAAGAATAGAGAAGATATTCTTCATGAACACATTCTTGGGAAACAAGTCATCTCTTGAATACCAGCACCAGGAATTAAGTAGTATTTATATGCTGCTCGTTAAATATATAGCTGAGTGTATTCATACTTTAATACAAGCCGTCTGTTTACATGAGGCATATGGAAGTTTGGAAAAGCACTTCAGAATGGATGACTCTGCAAATAATGTCTTAGCCCTAATTTGGAATTAAATTAGCTTAATGTTTTTTGAGTGGTCATTAATAGATACTTATAAACTACCATCCTGCTAGCAGCATAACTTAGCCGAATCCCTTGGCTATGCCGAGGATACCTGAAGTTGAACTGAGTACAAAAATGTAATTAGGTTGGTGTGGAAATGGGAAAAAAACCTGTGGTTGCTTCATCAGTGGAGTTCTGAAAATCTGGCAGTTCTCCCCAGAAGCAACTCTTATGTCACAGCTCTTTGTGCTTCTGGTTAGGTCACTGTTCTGTGATGTTGGCAAAGTTTTCTTCCATGGGGAGGTGGACAACGATAACAGAACAGTTTGATCTACAGTAGTGAAACTTTCCTAGTTCTTCTGATATTTTGGAACTGACTTAACTAGGGTTAACACGCTCAAGAACCAAAATCAGTTATTTGCCTATTCTTCGATTACAGTGATTTGTTAAAGATCACTTAAGACTGCTTCTTCCTTGCTGTACATGAGAAGCACGATGTTCCTTCTGTGCTTACTTCCTTGGCCTCTAGATAGAGCCAAATTTCTTCCCTTATACAGTGCTTGCTGGGTGTTCTCTGGTGTGAGTGCAGGTCTGTGCCTCGTTCACTCTTCACCT
The DNA here is from genome assembly GCA_033558235.1 of Neomorphus geoffroyi. Lineage (NCBI taxonomy): Eukaryota > Metazoa > Chordata > Aves > Cuculiformes > Neomorphidae > Neomorphus > Neomorphus geoffroyi. Next base: position 7,217,681 of record JAUMJM010000074.1, read on the forward strand.
GATGGTTTGAATCCCAGAGTTCCTGCTCACCTCAAGCATCTGTTTATTAATACATTTGGGGGGGGGGGGGGAAGTACATGCGTGTACAGTGTTGGACTCGGCAAAATTTCATGTTGTGGGCAGGTACAGTCAGCAGCAAGGAGAATTCATCTCCAGCCTCTACAACGTTACAGTCTTGCATCAGTTTTGCCAGGAAAACACAATACTGGGATCTAGGGGGATAATTGGGGCAGATGTCCTTCTAAAAAAAGCCACTTTGTTTATGTTGTTAGAATATTCAGGAGGGGGAGCTATCATGGAAAAATTGAAGATGTGTTTTAAAAGGAGTTGTAAATTCAGCTCCTTAGCAAGAAGGTTTTTGGGCTTCTGACAGCTATTTTTCTTCAACCTGAAAAGCATGTCTGTATTTCTAAGATGTTGTATAAACTCAAGATAGTTCCTGTGCACCAAGGAACCACAGTGTAATGGGAGGTCTCTTAAGACATAGCTTGCTGTTATGGAAAATATTTTGAAGCATTGATTAGATCCATGGAAGCAGTTAGATGTATCTTTATATTTCAAGGAAAGTAAAATCCAGCTTTGATGCTGGAGAGTGTTGTTCTTTGAAGTGTGTGTGGTAGGGACTCGCCGCTCAGTTTCCATGCGGATGAAATATGAATAGCCAGGCAAAAAGGCAGTGGATTTTGCTAGGGAGGCTCAATGGGCTTGGAAGGGCTTTCTGAAGGCTAACTGTTCAGGTTTAGGTTCAATTTTCATTTCAGTTCCTGGTGGGTTTGTCTCCAATGCCCTGTCAAAGCTAAGTGTCGCAATAGCTTCCTGGCGTTATTTAAAATGTCACTTGTAGAAGGGACGTCTTGCCTGTACTATTATATACGGGAGAACTTCAAGGTTTGTTGTTTTTCTCGCCTTCATTTGAGCCTTTCTGTCCCTATTTATCTTCACAGGCTGTCAGCAGGCACAGCTTTCACTGCCCCTGGGCTCCTCACTGCTCCAGCAATTGTTATTTAGGAAATTCTTTGCTCTGCCTTCCCTCCTGAGTAACCACTCATCTCATCTCAGCTGGGTTTGGAAGGATATTGGTGTTCACTCTGGAAAGCAAGGGGAACTGTTACCCTGGTAAAAGATAATATTGCATCAGTGCTGTGGCACGTAGAGGTTGTCATCTTCAGCTGGATGAGAGCTGTTGAGAGTGCTAAAGATCACCGACTGTGCTAAAATCACTTCATTAAGCAATCTGACAGGATAAAATGCTAGACAATAATGTGTACGTGTGGGCTGGTACTTCATCAGCGTGGTTTCACTTTCCACAACAGAGTGGACTGGCTTAAAGAGACACCTGAGTGTCCATCAGATTTTTTTCTGATGCAAAGGGCTTTCTGTGTACTTTGCTGTGCTCCAATGGGACTATCAACATCTCATGTCTGACGTAAGTCTGCTATTGATTTACATTGCGAGAGCATTATTCTGTTCAGGTGCTCATAGCTTGTTCATCGGGTTGTGTCACGGTATTACACACTGCTTTTGCTGATGTAGCTTAAGCCAAAAAGTTATCCATGTCACAAAATAATTGTCAATCCTTTCACCATGGTTCCATAATACACAATGATTTACCCAGCCTCATCCATCCACATGCTCTTCAACCAGATTATAGCAAGGTTAGAAGGCTGTCATGTTGTAATACTGCTTCTCAAAGCAAAATGACATTCGTTATAAGTAGGCATTTAAAATGATTTAATGCAGGAAACAGCCTTTTGCATCTAGAATTGTCATTTTTAGATGTCTGGAAAACTTATTTTCAAGCTAGCTTGCTTGTTCTGTGCTGTGGCACTGAATAGGATGGGAAAGTTATACTGCTTGGCGTTCTTCTGGGGCAAACTGACTCAAATAGCTTTTCCTGTTTCCTAATGGACAAGTGTAGAGATGAGCAGTGTTGTCTGGTATGTAGGACATGGGATCCAGGAGCTGGAGAGGCAGATCTTTATTGTTTCTTGTGGAGTCACTAGTGCTGCAGCCTCAGCGAGCTGTTCCATGTGTCTCTGCTTGCCTGCTTCTTGTGAAAAAATTTGCCCTCTTCTAGTTGTGGAGGTAGCATTTAATTTTCCAAGTGCACCAATACCCTGTCTTTATTCACTCCTAAATTAACTGTAAAACATTTTAATAAGAATGGCTTGGGTGTACAGTGTCTGATAAGTATTGCTGTGAAGACATCGTGTCCTGACTATAGCAATATCCATCAATCAGTCCATCAAAGTCTGTCCCTGCTGCAAGTACCATCCATTTTTCCTCTCCTTCTAAGTGCCTCATGCAGAGAACATTAATACATTATGATTTATAATACTACTGCGACTTTGTGCTTACAAAGCATCTGCATCAGAAAGCATCTGTGCTCCATTTTTTACGTATATTATGAATTATCATTTACTAAAATTCACATAGAAAAATCTGAGCACTCCTGCTTCTGTGTAGTTTCACTTAGCAACAATGCTAATTTTTAAATCCATGAGATGGCAAAGCTGCTTAGCTTCATAGGTTTCAGAATCATGACTGAAGGGAGGGTGATGATTTTGACAACTGCAGAGTGGGGCAGAAGTGCGGTCGCTGATGGTAAAGCAAAGGATTACCAGTTGGGGGTGTATACAAGTTTTAAACAATTTGTGTGGACAGGTGGATCCAAAATGTGAGGGCTTCAAGGGCTTGGTTTCATTTTCAGCCTTGTGGATGAGAGCTTTTGGAACTCAGGAGTGAGGGAGGTGAACCCCAACACTATGAAGGAGTTTTCTAATGTTTTTACCTGCTATTCTGTATGGCTCTCAGGGCTAATTCTGGAAAACAACAGTCTCTTAAGGGAGGGATTACCTACTGCTCATTTCTGGGTTTGGGAGTTTTTTATTACCACTTTCCTGATCTCTCCCACCCTTCTATATCCTTGTCGTACAGCCTGTTTTCACTATTTGCATCCTTCCACTCTGGCCGATAGAGCAATATTTGTCTGTATTTGCATTGATTCAACACACTTTTTTTTCAAGTGTAGGTAAGTCTCGCAGCGGGAAAATCTTAGTCGTGTTTTGAATATTCCTCTCCTGCTTATTTGTAGCTCATCTCAAAAACTGGCTGCCCTGGCATGGTGTTGTTGGGCTGATGGTTAGACTCAAAGGTTTTTTCCAACCTTAATGATTTTATGATTATTGAAAGCTTTTGGTGAGCTCTAGAGCACAAGATCTTCTTTAGGATGGAGAAAGACAAATGAAAGAAGCTGTTTGCAATGTTTCTTCTGTGTGCAGCAAGCTCTAGTGGGAGATCAGGACTACATCCCTTCTACAGTTGTGGGGCAAGTTCAGCCTCTGCTTTTCGTGCCCTAAAAAACTAAAATCAATGCTACAGAGGAGATTCAAGGTATTTTTGAAGTGATTGTTTGTTTGGAACTAGGTATTCACAGGATGTAAACAGGGAGGATACCAGAATTTGATAATGGAGGGTATCAAAGCATGCAGATATCAACTGGTGCTCAGTGGCTGGGAGATAATGCTGGATAAATTCATTCTCGGAACTAAGGAGTTAACCCTTAACTAAGTGGAGTTAACCCTTGGAGCACCTTATCAAGGGAACAGACCAGCTCTTTGTCTTTGCAGTGTCTGTTCACAATCAGATGCCACTTTTTTCTGGAAGACGTGTCTTTGTTCAACTAGAGATAATGCAATGAGTGGATGAATCACTGGGTGGCGTTCTGAAGATGTTTCAGGTCAGGTTAGATAATTGTCATCGTTACCCCTGCTTTTGAATTTGATGGATTTGGTGTCTCTAAGTGTCAGTGGGTTTTTTACATCTATCTATCACTTTAGATTTCCTAGATTTCTGATGGGGTGTGTTTGGAACTTAATTTCTTAATTTTGGGGGAAGAATGGCTGGAGAGCTGCCTGGCAGAAAAGACCCCAGGGGTGTTGGTTGGCAGTGGCCCAGGTGGCCAAGAGGTCCAGTGGCATCTTGGCCTGTGTCAGATCCAGCATGGCCAGCAGGAGCAGGGAGGGGATTGTGCCCCTGTGCTCAGCACTGGTGAGGGCACACCTCGAGTGCTGAGGCCAGTTCTGGCCCCTCACTCCAAGAAGGACATTGAGGGGCTGGAGCGCGTCCAGAGAAGGGAACGAGGCTGGGGAGGGGCTGGAGAACAAGTCCTGTGAGGAGACACTGAGGGACCTGGGGGTGTTCAGCCTGGAGAAGAGGAGGCTGAGGGGGAACCTCATCACTGTCTGCAACTGCCTGAAAGGAGGCTGTGACGGGGTGGGGGCTGGGCTCTGCTCAGAGGTGACAGTGACAGGATGAGAGGAAATGGCTGCAAGTTGCACCAGGGGAGGTTTAGACTGGACATTAGGGAGAATTTTTTCATTGAAGGGGTGGTCAGGGATTGGAACAGCCGCTCAAGGTGGTGGTGGAGTTGCAATCTCTGGAGGTGTTTAAAAGACAGGTGGATGAGTTCCTTAGGGACAGGGTTTAGTGGGGAGACAGGCACTATTGGACTCGGTGATCTCGGAGGTCTTTTCCAACCTTCTGATTCTATTATTCTTAAAAGGACTCTTCAGTTCATGCTTTTGTTCTGATGTGCACCTCCACCTCGTGACTGTCCATTTCGACAGGCTCCCTGCGTGATACTGTGAGCTGTTAAACCACATGAAAAGGAGATAAATATTAGGGAAGGATTCATGCAGGTTTGTTCCTCCCCGTGTGTTGCCCCAGGAATGTTAATGCACAGGAGAAGTCTGCATATGAAAAACTTTAATGCCCTTTCAGTTCCTAGTTACATCCTCCCCACTGAAGTCTTTCCCAGTTCTGTTTTCATTGTTTACAAAGTTTTTAATGTTCCCGTATTATAAAATACTCCAAAAAGGCAATTTCCTATTAGATGCTTAATATACTTCCCCCTTTATCATGAACATTTGCAAAACATTGAAAGGGGTGAATAAAACTAAATTATGATACAAGATGAGGCAGCCAGGGAGGAAAACAGGATATGCACACAATCTGTAGTCCTTGAAAGGATGCAGAATTGGTAAGTGTTCATGGGAAATCAATACTCTTAACTTTGTTTTCTCTCAAACCTGTTATTTACGGAGCTGATAGTTAATATTGCAAATTAAACCAGTTTTTAGTGAGAGGACAGTCAGGTGGTTGTGGGCACAGTATTTATTTCACAGAAAACTATCGTAGAAGGAAGGAGGTGACATTTGTTTCATATTCACTAACCAAATAAAAAACAGGTATCTAAGCCTTTCTCTAAACTTCTTTAATTCCATTTTTATTGCAAGTAGATTCATGTCATCACTTTGCACAGTTTTAAAGAAAATTCTACTCATAGAAGTTTGGCAAAATGCAGTAAAATTTGTTGGAAAAGCTCAATTTGTCCAAAGAATCGGCTATTTTTTGCATAGATGGGAAAATATAGCTGATGTCTCTCTATCTCTGGATTTTATATTATGTAGGAAATGTTTCTGGGTTCCATCCCTCTGTTGATATCAAGGCATGTACTTTCTCAGTGTGAAGAGGAGGACTGCTTGGCTAAGTCTCCTGTGCTGCTGTGGTACCTCACTCCGGAACCGTCTGTCCCGTCTTCCCTCATTAATTGTGAATTCTGTACAGCTTCTGCTCTGCTGGGCAGGTGTTTTATGGAAATATCTGTCCTGCACAAGCAGTGCTTGCTACAGTTTGTCTTAGTAATTGGAATGGTCTTCCCTGCTGGGACTTGATAGCTCTTTTTTTTCTCCGTTGGTTGGTTGGTATCTAATTCTACACTTTGCTGATCTAATGGCTTTTTGTTGTCACTGTTTGGCCTTGGGTTTTAGTCAGTGGTCAGCAAGTGCCCTAGTTTATAATAGGGCTTGGCAAGTGTATAAATTATTTAAAATAAAGACAGGTTCAGAAAATGGTGAACAAAAGGCGGCTGTCTCTTTAAAGAGAGCAGTTTGATCAGAGCACCAGCACCATCCCCTGAGGACAAAGGCAATTTTGATTTGTGGGGCCCAGGAGTCCCTCACTTACCGGGATTCATCTCTGCTCATGCATGTGTAAACCTGTAAAATGCTCTTTTGTGTCGAATAAATCATATGCTATAAATCCTGTACAATTAAATGTGACCCTCCGTAAAGTCACAATGACAAGGCTTCGTTGCGGAGCTGTGCAAAGCAAGCTCACTGTCTCGACACAGCAGAATGATTTCCCATCTATCTTTTATTTTTTTTTTAAGTAAATAACTGACCGTTGGCTTCTTCGAACCCCAAGAACGCTTCTCTCTCCTTACCTCTCTCTCCTTGCCCTGTTGCCGCCGAGGCTGAAGCCCAGCGGAGCTGTGCCCGCTGCTCAGCGCTGATGAAGAGGAGCAGCTCCGTCTCTAATGCTGCTGCTGGCAGTCAGAGGCAGATTCCATTATTGCCGATCAATGCCGCCGCCATGCAGGAGGAGGGGAGAGGGAGGGGTGGGAGCTTCCTATTCACAGATTGATCAACCAACCTGCCATTGCATGAACAAATTCATTGTAAGAAAGGCTGGGATGCTGCTCTAATAGCTGGGGCAGGAAAGGGCTTGTAAATAGGGGAAGGCAGGCTCTTCAGTAATGGGGAGGGCATTTAAATTGCCACTAAGCTTGCTGCTTTTTCTTTTTGCATAAAGCATAATACGTGAGCCTTCAAACAAAGCCAGCCCTTTAAGGAAGGATAGAGATATATTACACTTAGCTGATGAGCTATTGTGCTGACTTATTGAGCTTCTTCAGCACTGAGACCTATTTCTTTTTTTCACTTAAACTGGTTCTGTCAGAACCTGCTACCTCTTTTGGATTTTAATACCTCAGTTTCCCCTGCTCCCCTTTTTTTGCCTTCTTTATGTTCTTTATTGAACTGACACAAAGGGACAACAAGTACGGATCCCACTTACTGCTCCTACCCATGCCTGCTTGGTCAGTAGGGCTGAGAGGACAGGGCAGGATCAGGCTCTCATGTTGTCAGGGTAGACAATAACTGGAGTTCTGGAATCCCAAGAGCATCAGCTCCTCCCTACCCTTCCTGCCCTGCTTCGTTCACTTACTGTTTTCTGTATGGAAAAGTTTTCTGGCTGGAGAATGAGTCTTCTTTCTCCTGGCGATGTGGCCGAATGGCTGGATAGCAGCACAGAAGATGAGAAAAGCCTTCTCTCGTTTCTCGGTACGGTAGGGTACTAACTGTATTTTTATTTTTTATAACACTTTACTGGGAAGCCTTTACTGCTTTCACTGGGGCTTACTTTCTCCATTCCTTCAGTTCTCTGACCTTATTTCTTTTTAAAAGCTTTTAAGTGGCATGCAATTGGTAATTAAACTTGGTTACGGTCTATTTGAAAGAGTTGCAAAACACACTGGGCAAAGGTCAAGTTATAAATGGGCATGTGCCATGCAGAAAGTACTTTCTGGACTAAACTGTTACTGGTCTGGTTTTCTTCTCAGTGCCATTTGACCAGCTGATCACTGTGTTCAGTCTCCTTTCGCTCATTTCTGACAGCTTGCCTACAGCTTAACTTCTTGGCTGTGTGATGGTAGGAAGATAAATCAGAGGGGACTGCTCAAAGTTTTGCTTCTCAAATGAAATGCTTGGATGGATTGAGAGTAAAAATTTCAGCCAAGGGATCGAGTACTTCTCTAGCCTAGAAATTAAATCTAGGAAACACAAACAGTCCTGTACTCTGTTTCTGGATGCTTACACACTAGTTTAATAGTTTAATTTAGGTAGATAAATGAAGCTGTTCTTTTATTTATAGTCCGGTGTAAATACCATGAGGAGGCTGAAACTGTTTTAAACAGATTTCACACATTGATGCTGATTATTGATTCATCTTTCCCTTTGAGTTATTACTGCTGTTGTTATGTCAGACTTGTTACTTGGTTTTGTTCTTTTAATCCCATCTCCACAAATCATTGCATCTCTCACCTTAATGGTTTCTGTTGTTCTCAGGATGCACTCTGTTTTCTTTCTAGTTTGATAATTTCCAGGTACTGAGTTGTTCAGAAGGGCTGCTTGATCTGTGTGTCCCTTTGCCTTTCCATAGACTGTTTAAAATGTTTGTTATACTATCTGCTGTAATATCTTCCTCCCCAGGATAGAGCAGGCACCATTCTGGATCTTTGGCGTGCAGTCCATTAGGTGACAGCCAATCCAGATTCTGGTTTTCCCCAGTTTTGTTGCCTCCACCCAGAGCAGCGGCAGGCGCCTGGTGTGGCCGTGCTCTGTCAGTACAGTTCACACCAGTCCCCTGTGGTATGCGCTTCTCTTACTGAGGAGGTCCAAAAGAGTGCAGAATGTGGGAGCAAAGCAAGGGGCTCCCACAGAGTTTGTTTCAGTTTGCAGGCGCTTCGTGGCTGTGTGCTGGGGCCGCCTTTGGCAGTATCGCACCGGATGGGAACAGGGATGTGGGTATGCAAGGGCTGGGTACCACTGCTGTGCTTCCAGAGGCTGCTGTTTTCACCCCTTGCACCTGTGCCTCCATTCACACTTTGTTCCAAACCAGGAGGCCCTCAAGGTGTCTCCTAAATCCCACCCCAGGAACTCCAGGAGGTTTTTATTCAGGCTGGAATCTGAAAGGCTTCGTAAAGCTGAGCTATGGAAGGTGGCATTTTTTGCCTCCAAGTACTTATTAATTAATTTTCTTTTTCTCTTTTTTCTTAAAAAGATATCGGTTCCCAAATGGTGGGACCATATTTAGGGTTCAGTGATGTCCATCAGATGTCTGCAGTACATTGGGACTTCTTGTGTGTCCATAACCATAATTCTTATTTCCCAGGGGCAAAACCCTGCCATAATGAGCAAGAGGTGCAGAAGCTTGGAGCAGCCTTCTGGCCTGCTGAGAGGGACAGGGAAAAGCTGTTGAGCTTTGGTGTGTCTCAAGAGCCAGTCACCTGTGAGAATATCCCAATACCCAGAGCAAAGGATTGCTTTTTAAGGAATGCTTCAATTCACAGCCCTTTTGCGGAGAGTAAAAACATTGGCTTTGAAAGCCGTGGCTCAAGGCTGTTTTTTAATAAGGATGATAATAAATATTGATATCATACTAATGTGTGTCTGTCATAAGCCTCTAAACAAATTACATTGCAGGAACGAGTTACCATGCATCAGCTGATCTGTGTTAATTATCTGTGTGCAATCTCTCTGCAGCAAACACAAGGTAATTTGAATTAGTAGAGGCGGCCCAAGATCATTAGGAACTAACGAGGACATCAGCATCTCCAGGTCATGTGGAATAGCTCCTTGCCTCTGCTTCTGTCTTGGCACATGTTCAGGCAATTTGTGTTGCAGTGGCGAGTCAGCTGTTAAAGGAGGCTTTAGAGACTGATGGAGGAGGTTGAAAGGTTTAGAAGAGGTTAGAAAGGGGCAAACCTTCCAAATTTTGTGTGGCCACCACGCACCCCAGGCAGAGGATACTTGGAGCAGTTTCAGGATGTGTATCTGTTTCATTTCTGACTGGCGTTTGCAGAGCTGGCGTTCAGTCCTCCACCTCAAAGCGAGTGCATGAGCCGAAGAACAGCTGATGTTGTACTTGCTGTTTCCTCAGAACATTCTGCAAAAAGAAATTGTGAGAGTCAGGACTCGAAAGCCAAAAATTATCATCTCCTGTGATATTCTTGCCCTTTCTGCCAGCCTCCTCCACTTATTCGTCTGCTTTGCATGTTAGGTCTTGTCTTTCAGACTGTAAAGTCCTTTAAGAATCAATGACATAAATGTCTTTAAGTGACTTAATCTGTCACTTAGGTTGCTTGCTATGCACCTTCTGAACTGGGCACTAATTCGATTGCACTTTTTCTGTATGCCAGCACAATACAAGCGTCTCACACCATCAGAATTACTTGGCTGTAAATTAAAAATCTTTGGTAGTCACCTGGATCATTTGGCAAGATTTCTCTGATCAACTCCATCCCTGGTAATACACAGTATCTTCTTTTAAAATCCCTGCTAATGGGCTAGGAGAGGGTTTGTTTGTAATTGTTATCTAGCAGTTGTTTGATGATGGAGTTCTGTAGCCAGTGAGCTTTGCAGAGTTTCCTTTGTATTGCCCTTTCCAGGCTCGGTAGCTTTTGTGTGCTTTAGTGTACTGTGACTTGGTTGTGTTCTCTCTGATGTGTCTTCTTCTGGCTTCCCCCCCTGTCTAGTTGTCTTGATAAATGTGGAAAAGCTATGACTGCAAATTTTGGCTTTCTCCTTTCAGTAATACCTTGTAGAATTTACATACTGTATTTTAGTCAGAACATGAACTTGGACTTCAGGACTTAAACAGATCAAGTTTGCTTTTACCCTAAGCTTCTTACATAGACATTTAGTTCAGTTTTTATGACAGTCTGTGAATTGGGCCCAAGTCTGATTTCTTCCCAAGTGAGCAAACTGAGAGAAGGTGTACGCCAAGGTAAAGCATTAGCATTTTTATTTATTTTTATATGAGGCTTCCTGTTTCACAGGTAATACTTTGCTATTTCACTTGGTAATACTTGCCCGAAAGGTGCTGTTTGGGCATTTGTTGTTTTTCCTATTCCTCCTTATACATCTCCTGACACTTCCGATCTTTCTGCTTTTTATGACTGTCTCTATTTTGTCAGCTGGTACGTATTTTCACCAGGCTAGAAGAAACTGTAAGTAAATTCTGAAAACTGCACCCAACCAGTTCATCTTCTCATTAGTGCTGTCCCATGAGCACTCTGAAACAGCCTTAAAGAGACAGAGAGACAAGCCCAGGCTCTTCTGCTTTATCAAAATTGTGAATGCGGTCTTGTTACCGAATGTATGTGTTCTACTGATATACCATAAACTGCCTTGGAGCACATTGAGGTTTTGTACCTGTTGAAACACTTATTTGTGTTTAAAAGAATGTGTCTTAAGAATGAGTTAGATGCTCCCTTTTTAGTAGCCTTAGCATAGTGGTTTATTTGGAATGAAAATACTGGAATTAGCAGCCCAGCTGAATATTCCTGCTTGATGAACATTGTCATGCTCATAAAACAATGATTTTAAAATTACATATATGTGTGCATTGAGTTTTAATTTTTTTAAAATATATGCATATAGGAGGAGACCAAACCACCAGGGTCAAACAAGCACCTTGGTTCTTTATGCGCTGTGGTAGGCAATCAGCAACTTCCAACAAAAATCATTGATCAAAATGTAGCCAAGCAGAAAGGTGGTCTCTCTGCTTTGATTTCCTGCCTTACAAGCTACAAGTTTTACTGTACTGTCTAGGTTAAGTAAGTAACCAGCTCTGTCCTTCCTGTTATCTGTGGAACGAATACTGAATCTCTGTAGTAAACCACTCTATTGATGGTTGCATCTATAACTTCTTCCACGACCAGCTGCCAGCTGGAGTGCTCCAGCTCTTCCAAGCTTAGATTTGAGGGCTTTATTTCTTTAAGTTCGTTTGTAAAAGAAATACTAAGTCACAAAAGTCAAGCGCTGCAGTCTTTTTGTTCTGTATTTCTTTCTAGTTAATCCGTAAGGTTAATTGGCCTTTTGACAGAGCTGAAAAGAGTGTTCAAGGGGGCCTTGAAATCCTTTAGTCCTGTCCCTTCCCACATCCCCAGGAGTGTCTCTTCTGCCTGTCCTCTTCCAGAGAGTCACTTGTCTTTCCCATTCGTACAAATCTTCAATAACTGACATTTCTTTTTACCAAATCTTTTCTCCAGATGCTCTTATTTTCACCCCTAGGATTCGGTTATTTATCTGAGGATAATTACTAAAAGTTTAAGGCCTCTGGGTAGTGATTTATTTTTAAAATAAAGGGTAACTCACTTAATTTGCACATATTGTTTTCTTCACGTACATCTTCCCTCCTGCCTCTCATGTAGGGTTTATCCCCTGCAAACCATGGGGCAGGAGCAGTGGCTGAGTGTTCAGTGCAGCCATGCTGCGTCCCGGCAAGAGGCCTGGAAGGCATGACCGTGTGTGAAATGCGTGATCACCTGTCCAGGTAGATGGGTGTGTAAAATGGCACAGCTGAAAGGTAAATATTTACATTGTTTGTCCACTAAATAAGTCACTAGAGCTGCAGGAGTGCTACCACACTTAAAACAACAAATTTTGCTTTACAAAAGGGGCGTAGTATGTATCAAAAGCAGTGGGACCAGCAGGGGGAGGGAGGGAATTCTGGCCCTCTGCTCTGTCCTCGTGAGACCCCACCTGGAGCCCTGTGTCCAGCCTTGGAGTTGTCAGCACAGGAGGGACCTGGAGCTGTTGGAATGGGACGAGAGGAGGCCACGGAGATGATGCAAGGGCTGGAGCACCTCCCGTGTGAGGACAGGCTGAGTTGGGGTTGTTCAGCCTGGAGAAGAGAAGGCTGCCAGGAGACCTTAGAGCAGCCTCCAGTACTGAAAGGTGTGCAAGAAAGCTGGGGAGGGGCTCTGGATCAGGGAGTGCAGGGATGGGATGAAGGAGAATGTTTTTAAGCTGAAAGAGGGGAGATTGAGATGAGAAATTAGGAAGAAGGGTTTTGCTGTGAGGGTGGGGAGGCCCTGGCCCAGGTTACCCAGGGAAGCTGTGGCTGCCCCATCCCTGGAGGTGTTCAAGGCCAGGTTGGATGGGGCTTGGAGCCCCCTGATCCTGTGGGAGGTGTCCCGGCCGGTGTTGGAACTGGATGATTTTTAGGTCCCTTCAATCCAAACCATAGTATGATTCTATGCTGGCTGGTTGAGCCTTCCTTCAGCTGAGAGGCTGACAGCAGGCTGCTCCGATCGGTTGTTCCGGAACTGCTCTGTGCCGCAGGGATTCCCCTTCTCTCCTGGGGAGTGTCGAGGTAGCAACAGGGAGGGGGTGAAATTATTTGGATGGGGTTTGGTTTTATTTCAGCTGGGGACATTTTGATACAAGTGCACCTAGGGGGCAGCCTGGGAAGGTGTGGTTCTGGGGAGGTGACTGGTGGTATTGAACTGGCTCTGTGCTTTTCTGATGGTTGTAATTAAGCAAGGCTTGAGAGACAGAGTGAATTGATTCTTTTTATGAATCATATTCTCTGTCCCCTCCAGTCGCAGACCAATCACATCAGGATGTGCACAGACAAAACAAAAGGAAATCCCAAGCCCTGAAATCTCATTATCTCAGTCCGCCCCCTTCCTAGTAAAGACAACACAAAGATATCTGGAGAACCAATTTGAGGATAGACTTTTTTTTTTTTTTTATCAGTAGATTCTATGTCGTTGAAAAGAAAGAAGTAATTTTTTTCAGTAGGACAATTTATTTTTCAGTGGATGGAAAACATAGCCCTGCAGAGATCCAAATCCTTCTTGCACATCAGAGCAAAGGATGTTTTAGCTGGTACCTGGGCTGTGCTACGCCATGCGTTATTATCAACTGCTAACAGTGACTTATTGATTAGGACTTTTGATTCATTGGTTATTATGAGCAGCTACAAGTCACAATTGATAAAAGGCTGGTGTGTGGAACGTGAGCAGGCTGAGAACATTATCATAGAACTTCATCATAGAAACATAAGGTGGTCTGATCCATTGCTGACTGCGTCGGAGACCTGTACCAGCCTGTACGGGTGATGACAGACAAGAGCTATGCTTGCCAGTGTGCTCACCCCTTTTTGCATCTCCAGGTAGCTCCTTGGGACTGCTTAAGAGTCGCCTCCTGCACTTCTTAAAGAGGAGCTCAGATCCGGAGCTGTTGTTGCTGGTCCTGGGAGGACACCAGCCCGGTCTGGCAGGTGCCACAGCGTTGACACGAGTGCAACTGCACTGTGGTTTCATTGCATTGCCTTTGCAAAGTCACAAACACCCCTCTAATCTTTGTTTCTGTGGCCTTATTTGCAAGTTCAGAACCTTAATTCTTTTCACTCTAACCCCTGAGGATGTTTCTTTGTTCCTGATTGTTTTTCCTGCCCTTCTCCAATCCCTTTCTACTTTAGAGAGATGGAGATAGAGTAATAAGCACTGTCCTGCAAAGCTGAGAGCTTTGTTTCATCTCTGCTTCTCCCACCCTGAGAAAAAGCTCTTCACAGTGCAATACAAATTCCCACAACAGCAAGGTTTCAGGTTTCAGTGGGGAGAGCACCCAGCAGTGGGAAACTCAGGTCAAGGCCAAGAGCCGCATCCTGACTGGAGGTCGTTGCGGCTCCACTGCTGTGGCCAGGAGGGCAGTCATCACCACTGCTCGCAAGAGTGACTGGCACCTGCCTTGCACAAACCTGCCTCTGGCCAGCAAACCAGGCTTTGGTGTGGCAGAGGGTAGAGAGTGGCACAATGTGGTGATGTGGAGAGCCCTGCCGTCCTCATATCCTTGGGCAGGTCCACATCTGCCATTGCTGGGTAATTGGCTCAGCTAATTTCTATGTAGTGTTGAATATTTATTAGCATAAATCGTTATTTACATAAATATTGCTGCATCTCACCCATATATGAGATAGTAAATTAAAAGTGTCCCATGGGGATGTTTACACCTTGGTTTTCTGTGGATTATTTTTTAAAGGTTGAAAAGAGGAAGATGTCTACTTTTCTTTCTTTTTCTTTCATTCTCAAAAATTAAGAGTGGATGAAAAGGTTTTCAGATTGTTTATCTGTAGTAACAATGTGATTTATCTGTAGTCTTGGTCCCTGCAAGTGAACAATGCAGAGAGCAGTTGTAATTTAATACTAAGCTGAAGAGAGGTGCATTGATTTTTCCAGCAGGTGAGGATTATGCAAGAGCAGCCTCTGGCATCACTTGGGAAGCAGGGGAGGGAACTGTCTAATTTTGTGCCGAGTGGTGACAGTATAGACTTTTTTAACTCGACTCAGCAAAAAACGCTGTTCTGCGGGCATCATAGCAGGTGACTTAGCTTTTCATTTCCAGTTAATATATCTCGACAATTTTGCTATATCTAGGTCTTCTTTTTCCTGAGGAGTGAGCATGTTTTTATTTGCTCTTGTTTTATGGAAAGAAGGAGAGGGAAAGGTAGTTTTATTTTTAGTTTCTTGCAGACACCTTGTCAATATTTCATTTTCCCTTCCTCATTTTGTACACTTTCATGGTGGTCAAAGAATGGAAGAAACTCATTTTACCGATGGAATCTCTGTGTTTTATTAGTGGAGAACTTGAATTACTGCTGAATTGATGGGGGGGAAGAGGGATGACAAGGAGAGCCAGGTGTGTTCCTTGTTGTAGCTTTTCAACTCCATTTGGTTTAAACTTTTTCCTAAACTGCCTCTCCTGCAGAACCTATTGTTGAAATAGTGGGGAGTTCAGGCTCCTGGTTTCATTTATGACTCAGCAAAGTTAACAGACTGTGTTAAATTACTGAGGCAGCTTTGATGTGATTTCCTGTGTGTGAGAAGCAGAGAGAGCCCGACCTATTACGTTACGCATTGCTATTTGATGTAAAATAGAAGGTGCTCGCTTTAGTCCCCAGTTCCAAGGGAATATATCGCTTCCACTTGCTTTGATGCCGTTTACAGAACCAACTGCTGAAATCCTACATGCTACGGCTCTCCTTGGGTGAGCGATACTTACGGGGGCTGCAGGAGATAAGTTTCCCTTGGCATAGGCAGGGGGAGGAGGCTGGCGGTGTGAGAGAGTGCATCTTCAGATCAAACCAGCAACCCCTGCAGAGGCTCCTGAACTGCAACCACTGACCGTCATTCAGACCCCTTGGCCGGCTCTGGCCCTGCTCCAAGCACTTTGTTCTCCAAAGGTGCCCTGATGGGGATGTACCTTCCAGCACTGGGACGGGCGATGCCTCCTGAGCTGTTCGAGGAAGCACCCAATGCTGCTCATCAGTCACAGGAGAAACCTCCCCGAGAGTGGCATTGCTCCGTCACGGTCACTGCGAGCTTGGACAGACCCTGATGGACTTGGTCGGTGCGAGCAGAGCTTGTGCATCATCCTCATGGTCGGCAGCAAGCGGCTCTGCCCTGCACGTTTTCGTGTGTGTGTTGGACTTTGTCCAGTTTAGGAGGATGTGCTCCCTCGTGGCAGCTCGTTCCCCATCGATGGTTACAAGCAGAATGAGAGGCTGAATGGTGCCGGTTTGGTTTTTTAAGAGATAAATATCTACACTCTACTGCAGGGTCCGGATTTCTCAGCCTCTCGTTCAGTGTGCTCCATTTTGTCGTTCCTCAAGCATCCATGTAGTAGAACTGTGGTGAAATCAAAATCCGGTGTGCAGAGACACCACCAGTAACGTTATCCCTGAAGAAGGCTTTTTTTTTTTTTTTTTTTTTTCTCGTTTTCTCTCCGGTTGTTTTGAGGAAAACACTGCTCCCGTGGCTCCAGCAGGCTGCCTATCTCCACAAACCTTTTTTTGCTGCTGTGAATCAGGATGCACAGGGAAATTTTCTGGAGCGGAGGGAAGCCGGCAGTTGGGCGTCTGTTAATAGCCTGAAAGTAACTAATGAGGATGTGCAGTCGGAGCGATTGATTGAATAGCTGCAGTCCTGTGCTGCTCCTTCGCTCGCCGGCTTGTCTTCTGCAAGCTGTGGGGAGGAGGAGGGGGAACGGAGAGCCCCGGCTTTCTCTCAAGTGGAAGTAGCACGGATCCCCAGGGCCAGGCGGCCAGGAATGGAAGTTTAAGCTGCATCTTTCTCTCGAAAACGGCATTGAGTCGAGATGTCACTGTCTGGATTCACGGCTTACTCCTTTTCTTTAAGATTCAGAAGATAACAATGGACTTTCTGCTAGGAAGAGATTTTTGCCCTCCCCGTGTCGGGGGGTGTTTTGTGAAGCCGGATTTCTTTAAGTCTGGCAATTGAGCTGGAGATGGGCAGCAGTTGTGATAAAGGTATCAGTGTGTGGATGTGTGTGTATCTGGCTATATATAAAAATGCATATATGTACAGGATGTGCTGTGCAGAGATTTTTAACAATATATACTTTATTGTGCTATTATTCTAGTATTTATACTAGAAAAATATATAACTGAGTCTTTTATGAGTCTTTGTGCTTGACAGATCAGCCTGCATGGATTTAAGATGCCGAAGTCGTATCTTAGTAAGGTCATATTGCCAGAATGAAGGGAAGTTGACCTATTTTTTTTATCTGCAGAGATATATATGTCGTATTACCTGGGCAGGTGTGAGTTTTGCTGGTTGCATGGTTTGAGCAAGTAGTGGGATTGTGTATGACTGAACTTTGACCTTTGTCAAATTGTGTTCAACTGTGACTAAAATTGAGTCTCTGTGTCTTGATTTTAGTTACCTGCTAATTACTGCACTGATTACGTAAAAATAAATAAATAAATGAAATAAAAGTTCTGTGTATGCCATCTCACAAACAGTGATAGAATACTAAATAAGTTTAGGTATTGATCTTTACCAGCATTTTTTATTTTAATTGTCTGTTGCCTACAATTAAGTTAGATTCACAACCTTGAATTGGTCGGTGGAAATGCCGTTGTATTTTAGTAAGTAAATAAGATACAGAAAAATAGGTGAATAATTCACCTATTCACAGTTTAGTACTGCACGTGAAACTTCGCTATCCTGTAGACCATAAAACCCGACTGTTCCCCACCCTCCAGCACCCAGTCACCTTTTTTTTTTTTTTTCTTCTCTTCCATAGAGGTCCCAGCAGAGAGATCTCCTCGCAGACGGAGCATCTCCGGGACCAGCACCTCTGAGAAAACCAACTCTATGGATGCATCGAATACGTCTCCTTTCAAAGTGCCAGTAAGTGTGCCTTTCCTGCAAAGGGGGAATTCTCCTCATTGAATAGGAGGAGGAGATTAAAACGTCACATTGTACAACAAAGCTCTGACAATAAGAAAAACTGAGTATGTAGTTAATATTTTCAGTTGACTAAGAGGTATTGCTATCAACAGTCGTGTATTAGCAGTGAGAGTTCTGGTAGATCCGTAATTTGCTTATTTTCATTGCCTTCATCTAAAGTTGCAAATAGCGAAACATCAGTGTTAACGTGGGCAGTGACCTATATAAATACTTTTGAAGTCACAGCTGGGGATTGCATTACATATTCAATTTTGACTAAGAAAAAAGTTCCTTTAGGTTGCTAATAGCATGTTATTTTTCCCTCATGCCAGTGAAGTAGAGAGAAAATTGCAATGGCTTTGTAGTTTATTTAGATGCTGCTGAAATTTCTGCAGGTGTGTTCATTGCTCTCTAGCTCTCTGGGTTTTCTCAGGCTATAATCTGCATGAAACTTTTTTCAGCTAGAGTCTGGCTTTCCTTGCTTGTGTCAGTCTTGAGTCAGTGTATCCAAAATCACAGAGGCCTTTTGATTATTAGACTGAAGGCAAATGCTTCAAGTTAAAATGAGATGCTCGATAACTTTTTAACAATATTTGTTCATGTTTTAAAATAATTAACTTGAATATTGCAGATATTTATAGCCCTCTTCACTTTTGGCAAGCAATTTGCGTATTTTAAAACCTGAGGGGGGAAAAAGGAGATGTATCTTGGGGGGTTTTATATATTCTCTATGGACGTGAGTACCATTTCTGTACCTTAGTGTATATGTTCTTGTTCTGTGTTAGGTAGCACTTACCCCTTTTAAGCTTGCTTCCTAGCTCAGTTCACATCCAAATGCATATGAAATTTAGAGGTTGATTCAATTCTACATTGTGTCATTGTAAAAATAAATTTTAAGAACAGCCAAGGATTTCAGGAGAGCTATTTAGATTATAAAAGGATTAAGTTTGGTCAGAGTGTTTAGAATATACAGTGTTTAAAGCAACCTGTAAAGTGGTCACAGAATCACAGAATGACCTGAGTTGGAAGGGACCCACAGGGATCATAGAGTCCAACTCCTATCCCTGCATAGAACAATCCCAGCGTTCACACCGTGTATCTGAGGGTGTTGTGAATTACTGGAATTGAAAAACGACCAAGGAAGCAATGAATGTAGCGGGCATCCATCCTTGGTCCATTTTCAGAGTCCTAGAATAATACAGATTGGAAGTGACCTCTGGAAGTCTCTGATCTACCTCACCTGGGATAGCTGGACCAACTTGTGTCAGGTTGCTCTGGGCATTCTTCAGTCAGGTGCTGCAAACCTCCAAGGACGCAGATGGCACAGCCTTGCTGGACAACCTGCTCTCATGTTTGACTGTCCTCATTGCGAAGAATATTTACTTTGTAAAGGCTTTCTTGTCAGAACAGAATTTGAACTTCTAATGTCTACTGAAAGACCATAAATCACATTTTCCTCTAGTTCAAAAATATCTGGAGTAGCCGTTAAGGCGGAATATATTGCTTAGCCTTGAGAAGGGAAAGCGCAGAGGGAAATCTTAGCAGTGTGTATGGAATATTCCCTTCCCTGATGGAAGAGGATGCAGCCAGGCTCTTTGGGCAGGAGGCAGTAAGCACAAATTGAAATATAAGAAGTTCCATTTAAACATAAGAAAAGTCTCTTGTTGCTGTGCAGGTGATCAAACAATGGAATGAGTTGCTTGCAGAAGCTGCTGACTCTCCGTCCTTGGAGGTATATTCAAAAGCATACTGGACACAAGGTCCTGATCATCTTGCTGTGGTTTACCCTGCAGTGAGCAGGGGCTTGGTCGATCTCCAGAGGTGCCTTCCCACCTCAGCTGTTCTGTAATCATATGGACAATCCTTGGTCACTTCAGTGACCTCTTTTCTGAGTGGTTCCTGGGGAAACAAGGGTCTTGGTCTGCTTACACGTGAAGTTGTCACAAGAATATCCTATTATGTCAGAGTCTGGGATTTTTATGCTGAGCCTACGTTCCACACAGTTCCAGGAGGATTTCTGAGAGCCTTCCAAAGTCCTAGCTATTCTCATCATTGTTTGTAAGAAATTCTCTGTCTTCTTTGTCTTCATCTATAAGTAATTGCCCTGGCCTTTGGATGTATAAGTGCATTGTTTTAGTCTTTGTCTAACAACTGCAAGCTATGTATCCAAAGCGTTTGATTGCTATCTGTATTTTATTTTGTATGCCTCCTTTTCTCTTTGTTCCTCATTTTTGTACAATTTTTTTTTAATGTTAACCTTGTCTTTTAAGTAATGTTTTCATCTTTCAGTAATTCTTCTCTAATAGTCCTCTAATGCTTCTTAGCTCCCACTCTCTTCCAAAACAAGAACCTTGCAGAATGTTTCTCATTTCCCCTGGCAGCGTATTGGGCTTTTAGGACTCTGGCAAATAGGCTCAGGAAGCGGGACATGGCTGCCTTGCTTGGGCACAAACCAGCAAGGAAGCCTGGAAGCTATTTGTGCCACGTGTGGCTGGTATTGTGCTTCTTTGTCTGCCTGGCCACCTGCGTACCCAGGAGCACAATGCACCCTCCCACCTTTCTCACAGGGACAAAGCTTCTGGCTTTGTAGTTTTTGCCCTTAATAACTCGTTCCTGTGCTGTTGCTCCTCAGCAGGTTGCAGCGCAGGTGGGGGCTGAGATCACCCCGGTTTGAAACATGCCAACTTCTGATCTGCTTAAAACAGCAAGCTGCAATTAGAAATCAGATTGCTTGAGAATACAGATGAGCTCAAGCTAAAAGTACTGGAATAAAATACCCCCTTAACTTTGTGGATTGGCATGCAACTAATAGGTGGAGGAGAAGATAAGGAGGAATCCTGTTTCTCCCTTTGATTTATATTAAATATTTCCCGGCTTTCAGGCGGTTGGGCACCTCACGGAAGACTCAGGTCAGTGGTCTGAGAGAGCTCCCATGTGAAAGATGGAAGGGATGCTGCAAAGGCTTTAAATTAGTGTGTGAGGTCATCTTCATTTGGCAGGGATTTATTGTGCATATAAAGGGGATTAAATAATAAAAATAACGTGCGTTTTTGTTCTTCTCAACGTTGACACCGACGGCAGAGGTGTGAGGGCCATAGGCAGCTGCAGGGTAGTGCTGCCTCAGTTATCTTTCCATGGACCTGACTCTGTGCCATCCCTCTTCTCCTCACCGCTTGGATCTCTAACGGAAAGCAGCTTAAGGCAGGGGACAGCTTAACCTTCTTTCATACTGATGGAGAATTATGCTGAGACTTTCATAATAAGTTGCTTTTACAGCTTTTTAACTTTGCCTCTCAGAACAGCTATTTAAAAGCTGTCTTCTCAATAGGACGGTGGCTTCCAGCATGTTCTGCACAGTTTTTTCCCTTTCAAACACCAGGCAGTGGTACTCGCTCGGAGCAAGGCATCTGTTTTTTTAATACTGCTAATTGGCATTTGTTTAGCATCTGGAATTTTGTTTCATAACAGCATAATGGCCTTTAAGTGAACATTTCCTTGACAAGGCATTTTTTAAGTAGTCTCTTCAGTGGCAGTGGTCAATGAAGAATTTATTTTCAAGGGCTGATGTGTAAAGTTCAGGAAGTTTGACTTCCAGACAAATGTTTAAATTTACTGTCGTGTGAAAAGTAACATTTCAGTACTTATAATTCTCAGGACTAACCACTATGTGGACCAGCACGTGCAGTGTGATTATATCCCACCAAGGGGAATGAAGCGGGCTCTGCTGATGCTGACACTGCACAGCACAAGGCATACAGAGATAAGAGCTCTCGGGGATCCTCCTTTCCTTTTCTTCCTCATTGCCCCAAATATTCTTATCTGCAGTCCCCATCTAAGTTCAGTTGTGTTAGTTGCCTTCTGACAATTTCCAGGTGTATCTGAGAGGAATATTGAGAAAGAACGGAAGGGCACGAAAGGGAGGAAAACTGAGATGAGGAAGTGCATAAGTGTGTCTTCTCACATACAGACAGATGTGTGCAGTTTATAGATACTCATAGATAGCAGAAGTCATATTTTTAATAATGAATATTATTTGACTGAACAAATAGGAAGGCAGACGGAACTGGCTAGAAGTAGGCATCGTGACGCATGGGTGGGCGAGAAACCAGCTTTTCCCTTCCCACACACACAATGTCCTGGCAGAGCATCTCTGTCTCAGTGCATCCCGTTCCCTACTGTTGCACTGTCGAGCCCCGGCAGCGCTGCGGCAAGCGACCATATCCTCTCATTGCTCTGCCGTTGGAACTGAGAGACCAGGCTAAATATGAGGTTATCAGAATGGTCAGACCTCCTGCAGAGGCAGGGCAGAGAGGAAGGAATTGCTAAATCGCTCTGCAGACTCTCATTGCACCCTCCAATTTTTACTTCTTTGAGGTAGGGTTGTTAGTGAGTCGTTACTACAAATGATCTGTGATTCATCCAGGTCTGCTGGCTACACAAAAAGTAAAGACTTGAAAGAGTGCAAAGAAACAAGTGTCTTTGAAATAAATGAACTTATTTTTATAGGAACTCTGTGTGGATTTGATGGGAAGACTGATACTTCCACGTCACCTTCCTTGGTTTGTTTCTAGTCGTGGGTATAATTGGATCTATAGAAACACTGCCTGCCTGTCTGCTCTTTAAGAGTACTGTTAAATGGAACAGAAGACAATGCAGCCAGCCTAAGTGAAGGTCAAAGCTTGATGAGATCTCGCGGCTGCCCAGCCTCATCTTTTATGCAGTCAGCAAGATTGTGGCTTCTCCAGAGCACTGCTCCGCTACCGTCATGCTGCCAGGTTAGGACAAGTCTGATCTCTTCTGGCCGTGTGACCTAAGGGCGTACAAGCACACATTTTTAATTCTGCGACAGCGCCAATGCAGAGATGGAGCTGTTGATTTACTTTGGTGTGAGGCATCGCAGCATCCTTCATGAAAAACTGGCTGTGCTCAAACCTGTACTCCCTATTGGAAGATTAACATTTCCCTTCCACTTTCCACTCTTTTCTTACCGTAACGCATTTGTTTGAATCTGCTTTGAATTTTTTTTGTCATTTGCCTGTGATGTGAGCGCTGTTAATCCAAGGGGTTTGTGTCGGAAGGCATGAATGGGTGATCAGCTGTCTCCAGGATGCTCACCAAGCTTTATTCTGGGGTGACACTGTCCGTAGGCTCTGTAACCTTCACAGTATCTTTTTGCCAGAGTGGATTTGTTGATTACATCAAGCTTTGGCGTTGAGTCAGATTATGGGTATGTCCAGTCTGTGACACCGTCTGGGGGACCTCAGCAGCAGCAGCAGCATTTTGCTCAAGTTCAGGGTAAACTTGACTTTATCCCCTGCAATTAACATAGGGGAACTATGAATGTGTAGAGCGTTAAACATGGGTCACGTTCCAGTCGTCCTTGATTTAATAGCATTTAAATGTGTACCAACTCATTGTATTCCTTACCTCCAAATCATGGCTTGTCAGGTGCTGCCTTAATTAATGTGCCCTCTGCAAATCAGTCCTTCTGCTCCTTTTATCACTTTTCTTTCTCCTGTTTTTAACTCCCTTCAATTGATTCTCCAAGTTCTGGTACTAAAGTTCACGGGAATGTCTGTTATCAGTTTCTAATTGCTCACAACCCTTTGTGTTATTTCTCTGTCCTCCCTGGCTCTCCCATCACCTCCTAATTTAATATAGCACAGTGTAATTAATGTGCTATTTAACTTTTCTTCCAGATCATTAACAAAGACGTTAAACAGAAGCAGGCATGCCACTAGCCCCACCACATCCCATTGGACCCTCTCTTCTACCTTGATACCTTATCACTTGTTGTAATTACTCTCTTCAGCTATTCCTGCAGCCAGTTCTCAGGTTTGGGTTACCAGCTTTGACAAAGCTCATTCCCATTAATTTTTCTAATTAGGGTGCTTGTATTATCAAAAGGTACTCTGCCTGTTGGGCTGCTTGCTGGCTGTGTGCCAGGGGACTGAAGAGCCAGGGTCACGAAAGTGATTGCCCCCTTCCTGACGGGAGGGAAAGACAGCAAGGCAGGCGCTTGAATCATGGCGGGGTGGGCTGGAGGCCATCGCTTCACATACTGCACCGGCTTGCTGGCAAACTGTTGTTTGATTAAACACTCTGATAGACTCTGGTGACCTGTTTCTCATGATATTTATGGTTTATAGACATTGTTTTGTTCTCTAGTCAGACTTCTGACCTTTGTTCCTTAATGCCTGGACAGGGGTTTTAAGGAGTCACCATCCCTGGAGGTGTTTAAAAGATGGATAGATGAGTTCCTTAGGGACAGGGTTTAGTAAGGGGACAGGTACGGTTGGACTTGATGATCTCGGAGGTCTCTTCCAGCCTCAGGATTCTGTGGTTCTTATGCTGCCTGGTGTGGGCAGCTCCCACAAAGGCAGCCCAGCTCAGCTCAGCTCCTGGGCACATCTATGCTAAACACCCGGCTGAACTGGGATCTCAAAAGCTGAAGTAGCTCTCCCTGGCTGTTGGGTAGCTCTTGTTTCTTAAGAATTCATGATGAACGTATGATTCTCAGTGACTTGGAAGTGGGATTCCTTTAGTACCTTGGACTGCGTATCATGCAGAGTATCTGCAATCTTATGACACGTTTTATTAACAGTTGCATTAGCAGTATATTCCTCTTGTGTTATCCTCTCCATTTCCCTGCTTTTCTCATTGCTGTTCTTAAACTTACTCATCCTATCCTGCATCCCTTCTGTGGCAGCAGACAATTTTTCATTGGGAAGTTGGAATTGTTATCTGGCCAAATCTGCAGTGCTGTCCCACCAGGGGAAAAATATCTTCCTGATCCTTGCTGTTGATCAGCTTGTGTCCTGGAGCATGATAATTGCTCACTCTTGTTATTTTTAAACCTGACTAATGCAGCTACATATGTTATTCTTCCTTATATAAACACATAATCCCTTTTTAATCTTGCTGAAAAAAAATGTGTATAATATCTTGCAGTAGAGAATTCTCCGGGCTGATTTATAGCTGGCATTGGAAAAGGGCTTCTGACAATCAGTGAAATGTGCTGCCTCTCACGGTAAATTGCCCCTTGGTTTTCTTATGTAAAAGGGCACATGAGGAGCTTAGGTAATTTCCATTCTATTTGTTTGATACAGCTATAATCCCTTCTTGCTTTTGTTTCTAAAATAAATAGTCAGTCTTTAAAATATATCATTTGTAAATCCCCCTCTTGTCTGCCTTTAATCAGTTTATACTTCTGGAGTTCGTTTCTGTTCTCATTTTCTTGCTGAGATGAGAAGATCAGAAAAGAGTGATGCATTAGGGTGAAAGCTCAGGCAGATTTACGTAATACCACTTCACTTTTATTGTGCTTTATCCTTTGTTCATGCATTCAAACATGGTTTTTATTGTTCTCTCCCCGTGCACAAACCATCCCCATTGCTAATATTTTAATAATGAGTGTTACTGTTCTCATAAGCAAACTGTCCAACTCCTTGCTAGGTGTGGTGGTGGTTTGTGGTTCTGCAGGGGGTAGTGATCTTCACGATGTTTGCTCCTAATCCCTGGCATATTCTGCTAGTTTTCTCTTTCCATTTTATGCCCTGCCTATCTTCCCCTGCCTCTTTGCTTCCCATAGCTTTACACTGGCAGAGGAGAGCGTTTTCATTTGGCTGCCATGGGTTTTTTCTTGATAGCTGCTTGTGAGCAACCTAAGAATGAAAATGCTTGCTGTGCTAAGAAGCACAGTGGTTGGGAGGCCGTTCTGCCGTTGTCCACAGCCACTTGAGTGTTATCTTTGTACCCATCCAGTCCTTCCCCTCAGAAGAAGCAAGTCTCATCACTCTGTAAATGAAGTTACCCACCTGCTGCTATTAATAATGCAGTAGTGCTCCTCATCGAGAATTAAACACGTTCAATATGCCTTGCAAGCCTCCAAAAGGCGGTGTGTTTGCCCCCAGAAATACCTAATGTAGGGAACAGTGCTGCAAACCACGGCTTTGAATATCAGATGGACAATCATTGTCCCCTGTTTTACCCTGGCTTTTATGCTTTGAAACTTCCACTGCGTTTCATCGACGGATACTTCATGTTGCAGTTACATATTTAGTTTTATTAGTTCATGACTGGATTAACATTTCACTTTCAAAACACGACAATCACTATTTATTATGCATGGGCTGCTCTCCAACGTGAAGAATCGGGGCGTCCGTAGGGAGCAGCAGGCACAGAGTTGAGTGGTTCTCACTTGGGCTGCCCTGGGATTCGTTGGGTGGGTCGTGTGCTGCTCCGCTGAGATTAAGAGAAGACAGACAGTTGGCGTCTTTGGCACAAAGTGAGCATTTGCAAAAGCCAAAGCTGCCCTAAACAACAGCCATCCCTGACTTTAAAAGACTTGGGAGTCTGAGTTTCTGTGCCTTCCCTGCACAGCTATGGAGGGACGTACAAACCCTGCTGAATTTATCGCCGCTCCTGTGGCGATTTTTCTTGGCAGAGTGAGAGAGACGAGTGGCTTAGTTTCCAAATGGCAGGAGTGGAATTCTCAGCGGGATTGCCTTTTTTTAGATTTATTGTTGGGATTTCATACCCCAGTGTGTGCTTTTGGCCAGCATGATGAACCTGCCCTGAACCTGTTCCACACCCTTACTTGAGCCTGTGCTTGTGCACTCTCTCCCTTTCTTTTTTTTCTATCCCTGTTCCCCTAAACCTGTGGTTCTGAGGCAGTTTTGCACTGAACTTTGTCCCATTAGCTGTGGACCATCAAATTTGTCTCTTGAAGGACAAAGGCACAGTTCTTATGTAGTTATTCTCTCTCTGGACTCCTCTTAAAATACTGTGTTTACACAGTATTGATCTTTTCAGATTGCGTCCTTGTGAATTTATCCTACCAAATATTCTGCACTTTTTTTCACTAAGAACGTGGTCTCATAATTTCTGCCAGTTTGGGTGATGAGTTTACATCTTTTTGTCTGAATGTGTTTGGTTAAGCAGGAAGATTCCCACTGTTTTTAAAAATGTTCCGTGATTATTCCTAAAGCTCAGACACTTTGTTACATGTTACATAAGAACCAAACAGCCGTGTATTTTGTGTAGAAATAAGTATTTAAGAGAAATACTTAGATGATAAGAAAAGAAATAGGGATGGGTTTGTCTTTTTAATGGTACAAGCTACAGTTATTAGCATGGGCAGGGATTTCTTCGCTGTGTAAGGAAATAAAACTTTCAGTTAGATAGGTTTGTTGCAGATAGAAGTTTATTTTTAATCACTACATCATTTTTATATCTGCATTCAGTATTTAAAAGCATTTCCTTTGGCAAATGGAAGTCGAAAAGCTCTGCTCAGTTCTGGCACCTGTGAATTTTTCATGCTGCTCTCAGGTTGTCCATCTGCAAGTACTGGCTTTGCATGAACTGCCAGCAAGGGGCAGAGAGCAAGTATTGCAAATGAGAATGACCAATAAGTACAGTCTTTGTTTGAATAATTTTTATCCTTAAGTATGTTTTTACCCTAAATTTGTTTTGCTTTTTTTTCTGGTATAGTTAACTCTGGATAGCCTTATTCAACCCCAGACAGCATATTTATTTCATTAGGGAATAGATTATGTTCAATTAAGCCAAGAATGTTTCATTAACATTAAAGAAATGCCAATTTAAAAATGTGCATGCACACAAAAATGAATATTCACAGTTCCTCTCTGAGTGGGATTTGGAGTGATTCAATTTAAATACTTCTGAATGCCTGCTGAATTGGGTCAGGTTTGTCTTATTTGCCCTTAAGGGGAGAAAAACATGTTAGTTCATGTTTGTAATTTGAGTAGCCAGAGAGGTACTGGAACAAAGCCAGGGTCCACCAGATCTGAATCCCTGTAGCTGGGTTTGTTCCCTTTTATGCTGAGAGGTCAGAGTAGATGAAGGTGCCTTTGAAAGGGCTGTGCATCCTGGACTTGAATTCCAGCAGTGGCCCCAGGAGAAGCCCAAGAGCATCTATTGATGACGGGGGTTTTTTCAAAGGCACTTTTTGAGTCCCAAAACCAAGATAAGCGCAGGAGCTTGAGAACAGTTTGAGTGACACAGCTGAAAACACTTCTTCCTTTTTGACAGTACCTTTTTTTCCCAGCAAGCTGTGTAGATTTGTGGAGGAGGTTTGCAGTCTCTAGGTATCAGGGCTTTTCTTTTCCATTTTATTTCCTGTTTTCAGGAGAGTACAACAGCTTTCACCCCTGAGGATCCAGCTGGCTGACAAGCCTCAGTATCTAAAGGGCAGCCTCAATGTCTTCAACTTGACTAAATGTGGGCTTTGCTGTTTGGAAGCAACTTCTTTTCCAACAGTTAACCTGGTATCACTGATGAGAGGGTGACAATCCTTTCCTTTGAATGTTGTAGAATACAGGTAGATGCTGTACCTAAAGATAGAGCAGCCCGGGTTGGAAGTGGCCACAAAAGATCACCTGGTCCAACCTTTTGTGGGAAAGGGAGATGAAATTATGCAGCACCCTGCTCAATTGTGGATACACCTCATTTTCTTCCTGAAGAGTTGAAAGGCATGCGAGATTACAGATAAATTTGTCTTTTGTTGTGACAGCCTAATTCTTGTGCGTCTAAGAGATAGAGATGAACAAGTCTCATACTGCAGCCTGACTGAGTCACCTGGAGCCAGTTGTACACTTGTTTTGTTGGTGTTGTGCGCAGGAAAGAACAGCAGAGCTTCTTTGTCTCCAGTTTGCTGAGTCCTGTATTACAGGAGGCAGCTGTAGGCAACATCTGTCACCTGCCCCAAACACACCTTGTGGAGGCTTGCCTTGCAAACCTGTTCCAAATTAGCTGTACTGGGCTTCTATCCTAGGAAAACACAGATGATGGGAGCGAGGGCTGGCGCAGGTGGCTGTCACTGTCACTAGCCCTTCACTAGAGTAAGGCTGTAGATCTGCTGGTTCAATCCACACCAAAGGAACGTACACTTTGAGGGAATTCTACCACCCTGTAATATTCTTCACAACTGCGGAGTCTCTGGGGTGTGTGATTAAGTCTCTGGAGAGCAGCACAGCGGGTATGGTGGCTCTGTGCGACGGAGCAGAACAGATTCAGCCAGGAAAATATTGCTTAATCCTGTTGGATTAAGACCTTCAGTGTTTGCTTTGATCATGCTAAAGAATGTATGTGCAGGTCTGTCTGGAAGCCCTGGAAGTGCTTTCACACAATATGGTTTATTTTAAGTGTGTGTTATGCTCAGAGACGTTTGAACGGCCGTAGGAGAAAACGAAACGTGCAGGTATTGAAGTTTTCTGTGCTCTCCCCACCCATACAGACGCACAGACCCCGTTGTGTAGCAGTGGTCAGAGGTACCCCTGTTGCACTGCTGGTGATGCAGCTGTAGCTCTTGATGATGTTTATGAGGAGAAAACTACGAGGAGAGACTGAGGGCTTATTTGTCTGAGAAAGAAAGGGCTAAGGGGGGATATAAGGCAGCCAACTGCGACGGAGAGGGGAATTACAAGGCTGGTGGAGCCAAACTTCTCCCTGTAGTGTCAGACGCTGTAGTGAGGCAGCAGCTGCAGATTGCTGCTTGGGAGGCTTTTGCTGAACACAAGGAAGGGTAATGCAGCCCTGGGTGGAGTTGCCCAGAGAGATGGTAACGTTGGTCTACTCTGCCCTCGTGAGACCTCGCATGCTGCATTCAGTCCTGTAGCCCTCAGCACAGGGAGGCCACGGAGATGGTCCGAGGGCCGGAGCGCCTCCGATATGAGCACAGGCTGAGAGAGCTGGGCTTGTTGGGCCTGGAGAGGAGAGGGATGCAGGGAGACCTTAGAGCAGCCTTCAAGTATTGAAAGGGACCACAGGAAAGCTGGGGAGGGGTCTTTATTAGGGAGTGCAGGGATAGGATGAGGGGGAATGGATTTAAGCATTTAAAGAGGGGAGATCTGGATGAGATCTTAGGAAGAAATGTTTTGGTGTGAGGGTGGGGAGGCCCTGGCCCAGGTTGCCCAGGGAAGCTGGGGCTGCCCCATCCCTGGAGGTGCTCAAGGCCAGGCTGGATGGGGCTTGGAGCCCCCTGACCCAGTGGGAGGTGTCCCTGCCCATGGCAGGGGGTGGAACTGGATGGGGTTTAAGGTCTGTGATTCTGTGATTCTATCATTCTATGACTGTATGGTTCTATAACATCTCCATCACCAGAGGTTTTCAAGGCTTGGCCAGACGAAGGCGGAGTGATGCTGAGCTAGTGCTGGCAGCACAACGCATCGAGGGGAGGCAGGCTGGCTGCTCCCCAGGGGGCTCCACAAATGACCAGTCTGGGATCTGCTGATGTCAGGGGAACAGCTGTAGTTCAGGAAATGTTACTTGAAGATTCAGCATTTTTAGATTGCTGGTAGATTTTGGAGTTGAGTTTTGCTTCAAAGCAGTACCAGGACTGGTATCTGAAGTCACTGGTATATGAAATCTCTTCAGATTTTCAATTCTGGCTAGTGAGACTATTGACATTACAACAAATTCTTGTCAGACTTACCTGCTGTATCTAAATTAAAAAGGACAACCTTGCTCCAACTGTGGGTGCAATAGGAGGTCATAATAAAAGACATCTTATGCTCTTAATCTGACCAAGAATTAAAAACTTACCTAGTAAAGGGGAAGTAGGAACAAATACTGATATCTAAGACTGCTCCTTAAATGATAATTGTGGGGTTTGGGGTCTCTTATATGATAGTTTGAATTCTTCGAAGAGCACCTGTAATGTGAGTAATGCTAATTATTGCAATTCAGAGCCATCACATACTGGAACTGTCATTCACAATCCAGCTCTGCCTTTCTTCCCGCTCAGAGGATTCCCAGTACAGCACGTTCTGTAATCAGCCAGTGGGAATCACTGCTGAGTTTGGACTCAGTGGCAGAGATTGATTGATTTATTACTGGCATCAGTTTCCCTGTTTGACTCCTGCAACTTCTCATTTTAGGGCTTCTTCAGTAAACGTCTGAAGGGGTCAATCAAGAGGACAAAGAGTCAATCGAAACTGGACAGGAACACAAGTTTTCGTCTCCCATCTCTCCGCAATGCTGATGACAGGTAAGGTTCAGTGCATCTCCTCATCCGGAGGCATTTGCACAATCTGCATGCAGCGTGTGTATGCACTCACGGAACGAGAGCGAGGAAGGGAATTTATCATGTAATGGGCAGATGGATGAGTTTTTGGGTTGACTCCAGTGCGTTAGAAGTTATTTAGTGTACAACGTGCTGCTGACACAGCCCTGAAAACTTTTATTGCTCTTAACAGCTGACAAAAAGCTCAGGTTAAGCTTATGGACTCAAATACCATTTTTTTGCATCTGTTACAAATAAACTGCAGACTTTTATGATACAAAACCATTGGATTGTTCAGCTTTAGTGAAGCTTGCCTGGATGCGTGCAGTGCTTCTCCACAGATGAATGCAGTAGCCAGTGTGAGGAGCTGTGCTGGTGTGAGGAACTGTGCTGGTGCAAGCAGGTCAGTTCAGCTTGCATTGGCAGAGCCCAGAAGTGTGTGGTGCAGCTCAGGTAAATTAAGAATCCTTGCTAATGTCAGCAAACCTTTTAGGTACTGCAGCATTACTGCAATGAACAGACGGTCTTGTTTTTCACGAGACTGGAAAACTCAGTAACTTCTGCCCAACTTAGTGCTCCATTTGGTTTGTTCTTGCTTGTTTAGTTTTTGGCTGGTGATTCGGGCTGGGAATGGATCGTATATGAGGCAAGCGAAAGCTGTCACACACAGTTCTTCCTGACAAGCCTCTTGATTGTTTTTATTAAACATTACTCTGTGTTGCATTCCATGGTAGCCTAGCAGGAGAACAGACTGAGTAAAAAATAGGTGTCCTGGTACTTAAGGCCACGGCGAGCTGCTGTGATTCTGCATTGTTTAGTGTGTCTTCCCTTCTCCTTTAGCTGAGTTGAATTCATTAGTTGCATCTGTCGTGCTGTGCTGCTTCAATCAATGGTGCTATCTTCTCCATCAGAGAGGCAGCACCATAAAATCATGGAGATAGCAAGGCTTTGGATGTTGGAGGTCTCGTTAGCTTCATGAGTTACAGAAGAGGCTGCTGCTTACTGAGTGTGACTAATGATGGGGATGGGGTTGCTCCTATAGTCATGTCCACCCACTCTGGTTTGGATCCAGTTCTGCTATAAATCCCTGTTTCCAGGTAGTTCCAATGTGGCTATAAAAATCAAGTCAGTGAGCATAAGCATGTTAAATAATGCCACCATGTGATAAAGTACCTGTTATTTTTACCGTTTGTAACCGGCTTTGCTTGGAGTTTTGTAATGTGAAAAATCTCTTTGCCATAAATAATGGATTTGTCTTTCCTTAACTTAGTACTCATGGTGAGTGTGGACTGCTGATACTTCCTTTTGCAGTGTAAGGGAAATGCTATCGTTCTGGGAAAGCCAATAAATGTAGCTATAATTATTCCCTACAACTTTGGTTTTAAGACGTATTATAAGTAGCAAAGCTGTCTTCTCTTTCAAACCAGATCCCCCTCTGCTCCCCACCACTGTCAGCTACACCTGAATGAAACATGGATTTTCTCTAATTGCTTGCAAAGCATAAAAACCAGTGCATGTGGTGATGCCATTAAGCTTAGCCAGTCTGTTCTGTCCTTTCTGTTCTGTCCTCTCAAGGCTTTATGGCGTGGATTTAAAAAGGAGAATCCAGGGGCAAATGAGATGTTCCAGTGGCAGAGTGTATGCAGAGGCTTTGGGGACAGAGACCAGGAAAGCCAGTCACGTGCAGGGCGTTAGGCTGGGAGAAGCCAGCGGTTGCTCCTTACTTTCCATCCAATCAGTCTCCTTCTCCACTAGCTTTATGGCCATGCATCTTGTGTCTGAAGGGCAAGAGATGGGACAGTGTTGTGAGGGATTTGGGACTTGAGACGGTCGCTTGCTACTAATGGAACAAAGCATTTTTGGTAACTAGTCCGTGTGATCAGCCTCCTCTAAGAGGTCCATCTGCAGAAATGAACAGAGGGCACAGGTTGAGGCAAGGGAGATCATTTGAGAGTAGCCACGCTCTGTGGAAAGCAAGCTGAGATTCAGTTTATTTGGAGATAAATCTCTGCACAAAAGAGTATTTCTGTTCAGGAGCGTGAGCCTCATGTCAAGCTCCGTTTGAGACCTCACGCCACAGGTGGGGGTCACAAATTGCAAATACGTTTGGTTTTTTGAAAGAAGGCCCAACAGCACTGCTCAACCTTGTAGTTACCTTTTCTTGGAGAGACTGAAGGTTTAATGGAGTTCTCTTTGCATTTGTGGTCTGATTGGACACTGCAGCAACTGAATATACAAACTTTGAGAGTTTATGGTTAGAGCTGTTGCTTTTCTGATGATATTGGGTAGATAAAATCAGAAAGGAAATTCAGTTCCACTGTTAAGTGAAACTTGCCAATGATTTCTCCCTTCCCTCCCATATGTTTCACTCTGTATCTGAGCCTGCCTGAAAAATGCAGTTGGTGGGTAGGACAGCAGGAAAAACCACTCAGAAACCATGTGGGAATGGAGCAGTGAAGATGAGGAACAGATTAGTATAATGGGAGGAGATAGGCTGGAGGAAAGAGGAGCCTGAAAAGACTGATTCGTGTTTAGAATTGTGCTGTTGGTTGGGATTTTTTCCAATGGGACAAATAAGTGACAACCGGTTCTGTGTGAAAGAAGATAACACATAGCATCTGGCTCTGATTCGGGAGAGGGAATTGCCATTCTCTCACCTTCTGCTCTCCTGACTTTCTATATGAGCCTCAATATATTACAGTACAAACTCTCCTGTCCTGCCCCAGTGAGTCAGCCTTTTCCCATTTTAAACAGGTGCTGCTAGGTGATGTCAGTGTTACACAGGTTTTCGAGGCCAGGTTGACTGATAGCATCTACCTTTTCTTGCTCTGACAAATACAAGAGCCCTGCCTTCAAAAAAAGTATTTGTACAGCTTTATAGATTAAAACCCTGCAAGGATTAGAAGGAAATAGAGGCTGTTTTCATGTTGCTTTCTCATGCTTTTTGAGATGTTTGGGTCCCGTTAAGAAACAGGAGATGCTTATAGATAAATACCTATAAAATCTGAAGTAAGGAGGATTAGTTATCCTGGTACACATCAAGAGTTGGGGTAGTGTAACACTGCGTGCCACGCTGGGTGATGACAGAGGATGGATGCTGCCTGTTCAGAGTTGATTTAAAATAGAAAGGATTCAAGAATGCTGGGGGAAGGAGTGATGGAGATAAGATGCAGATTTTTTTTGTTATCCCATTTTCTGTTTCAGTGGAAAGCAATTGGACAACCTATTTTTCATGGCTTTTAACTTTGTTTCAGTGTGACTGGGTTAGTGGATGAGGAGAGGGGAGAGCTGTAGTGCCTCTACAGAAATGAGCCCAGCGTGGGTCAGCATCCAGGTGTCCTGTAGAAATCCACAGCCTCTCAGTCTGTAACTCGCATCACTTCCATTGCTCCAGGTTCAGGCTGTTTGCTGGGTGGTCTCTTGTGCTTGAAAACTCATGTTTTGTCTTTACAAAGCACTAACATGAGACAACTTTGACTCAGCTCAGCTGTGACCCACGCCAGATGTGAATGAAGCTCTTCAGCGGGTGGCCAGCACGGCATCTCACCGGGTTATCGACAGCCCTCGCCGTGAGGCTGTCTGGCACCACGTTACCCTATCATCTTTCACAGCTTTTCTAGCCTCTTTCCCACTGCATTCTTTGAGCTTTTCAACCCACACATTTTCTCAGTGTCATGTAAAAAACCATGAGAAAAGACTTAAGGAAAATTACATTTGAAAGGAGAGACCAAATTAATATTTTCAGTTTGCGGCCGGGGATTTGAGAGCAGACCAACAGTTCTCGCCTCAGTTTTGTTTATGGTGAGGCAGCAAAGACGGTTGAGACTGGCTGCATATGGTCTCAGCGACTGCAATAAAGCTCTGCAGACAGCTGGGAGGGGTTTGCCCTGTTGGGATTTACTGCCACGTGGGAATCCTCCTGCTTTACTAAAAGTCATTTTATGGCATTATGAGATGGTGGTGGACGAGCGCAGGATCCGTTGTGTGCTTGCTCAGGATGGGGTCCAGCAGGTTGCAGGGAAGTGGGTAACCATGGCTCTGGGCTTCATGGTGAAACGCTATCGCTACCCAAACGACAGCTTTTTCTACTTTCGGTAAGTTCTCGCTCCTCCCTCCTGGTTTCTTTGCAGTATGAAAATAGCACAGGTGATATAAAAGATGCAAATCTTGCCGTGCTTTTTGAATTCATTTGTTCTAATTTGATGCTGGTTTTAAAAAAAAAAAAAAAAAAAAAAGGTGGATGATTTTTATCCTGATTTAGACGTAAGGATGAAAATCCATGTTACACAATGTGTTATTTAAGGCTTGACTCACTCAGAGCTCGTATTCATTCAGCATATCTGTTTCTGTCTGCACACTGAAGTGTGGGGAATGTGGAGGAGTGGTTTGTTTCCGGAGAGACGTCTCACTCCTGGTTTGGTGGATGTGTTTCTTTCAGCCAGTTTTTTCAATCCTCATGCGGTTGTTCGGGTTTTTTCAGTGAAAACTGAACAAAATCTCACTGTTAAGCCTCTTGTCCCAAACCTTCCCCTTGGTGTTAGGCTGCCCTGTCCCACCTGCAGACTCACTGGAGCCCTTTGTAAAAATATACGGAACAACTGGAGCTTTTCTGCAAACCTAAGGCTCCTCCATGCAAGGTTCATGTCTAAATCACTTAGCAGTGAAATGAAACTGGATCAGTTCAGCTCTTCTGGTCCAGCAAAACAAAAGGATTTGTAAGTCTGATAGCAGAGACCAGGTTTACAGCAGAGTGAGGAGAACACTAATAGCGTGGGATGCAGCAGCCTCTTCGGCTGCACCTTGTGAAGTGCCTGTTGGACATGAGGTGTCTGTTGGACAATCTCTGATCTATAGGGAAGGGCTTTGCAAATCCAGGGCTCAAACAATGAGGCTTTGGGTAGGGCCTTGCCAGAAAAGACCAGAATCTCCGTGGAAAGCTCAGTATGCTCAGGAAGAGCCAGTGGTTAATTGCAGCTTGGTCGGGCGTACATCTAAATAAGTTACCCCATATTTGTGATTTTTTTTTTTTTTTTAAATATTAATAATGAAACTGGTTAGACTTGTAGAATTGTTGACCAAGTAATAGGATGTTCTGCTAATTGGCAGTTGGAAAATGAAGTGGGGTGTGGTGCCTCCAGAATGAAGGCTTGCATGGGGAAAGCTGCTGCAGCAGCACTGGTGGAGCCCGCCCGTGCTGCAGATGATGCTGCCGACATTAGGGTCCAATTCAGCAGGGCTGGGATTTTGAATAGCAGCGCTGAGCAGAAAGTTCACTGCATTATAGTCCAAGCTGTCTCCTGTGACTTTGCAAGTGGCTAAGTATTGAATTCTACTTTCTTATCTCGGGGAGTGTCTCTAAACACAAGGGTATTGTGCTGGAATTATGGGAAGCATGCAGATGTGGAGTTTCACATAAGGCCAGTGGAGACATGGCTTTAGCGGGGTGGTTGGGCTGGACTAAAATCTTCTTTCAGAATTCTTTGCCTTCACACCAGTTTGGTAAAGGAAATGGATTATAGATTCTGTTCCTTGGTAGTTAATTTCTATACATTTTTCTTTATCTTTTGGATTATTGATGACCACGGGCTTGTTTCCCAAGCAATGTAGTGCTCTCCCTGGTAAGCTCAGTAATTGAAAGTCTTTTGTGCTTTGTAGGTTGCCTTTTAAATAGGTCAAAATCAGCAGGAGAGCTTCATACCCAGAGCAATTAGGATTTTAACCCTTTATGCTCTATGCCTTGTACACAGTAGACTATAATAGAGGTTGACTAATAGGCTGCTGTGTGCCATGGGTGGCCACTGAAAGCCCGAGGTTTCCAGTTCCCGGCTTAAAACCCAGATCTTCCTGTAGTGGAAAATTACTGAATTATGGTGTGCAAGAAGAGAGGGTCAGCATGGGGTTGGACCGGCAAGATGGTGGGGCTGGAGAGATCTTTTCCAGTAGCAGTCACTTGCTGCTGCCAGGTCGGTGGTTTGGGGCACTGGCTGGTCTCTGATTTAGAAGAAAGTGATTCAGCTCGGAAGACCAGTACTCCTAAACATGTGAAAAGAGGTGAGAAGTTTAAAATGTTCCTGATATGCTCCTTCTCCACCTGCTTTTCCTATTGGAAAGAAATGATGGAGAATACCTCTGTAAGAACCCTTTGGTGCTGTTGGTAACTGCTCTGAGTTCCTATGTCTGATGCTTTGCAGTCTTTTTGTTGTGTGCAGTAGTAGATAGAAAGAGCAGCAGGCAAGAAGTTGTTCATCGGAGGTGAATTGTAATTTAAAACAGGATTTGTGTTGTTAATGGAACTGTTTAACAGAAGCAGATTTGTACAAACAACCCTTCCCCCACCTTTTGCCTGTGCGATCTTCCTGTTTACAGTAATCTCCTTCCCTGGGATTACCCTGCTTGCTCAGAGCAGAGACTCTCCTCAGCAATATTCATTGTACCAGGACCTTCCCACCTAATCCAGGAAAGACCCTGTTAACCCAGCCCCTTTGCTGCACCTTGGGAAGTAAGTTAGTGGCATCTCTGCAGAAGGGAAGCCAGCAAGTCTTTTTCTTTCGTTGTTACTTACAGCTTCAGAATATCAGATGAGGCTTTACAGCAGCAGAGAACTATTATTTCTGTGTAATTATTCCTATATTGATTGGGATGCTGCTGGTTTGGGCACAAGTCAATGATTTGCTTTGCAGATCTATCAATAGATGAAATATACCCCATGGTGCTTGCAAATGCAGGAGCTTGTGTTTGTAAATGCATGTGGCTGCATCTAACCAACAACGTTATGACACTGCTGGGGTGTTTATGGAAGATAAAGTGCCAATTCTAAGCCACTTAATCAGTTTATTGAGCTGTTTTAAATATGGTAACTTTGAGGGATCGCTGGAACAGATAGATGTTCCTGACCATGCTCCAGCTGATCTAACGCAAGAGTTCAACGTGAGCGAGATAGACAAGCAGTGAAGAGAGTGGATGCTGCTAAAAGGTTTAACGTGCAAGGTGGGATGAGGAAGCACAGAGTACTTGCTGTGTGTACCTGCCTTGCCTTTGCCCTTGCCCTGTCCTCAAAGGCTGTTTGGAGGCATTCTTGGGGGATGCCTCACCCTCTCCTGCTGTCTTTAACTGCCTGGGTCTTGTAGGAAAGGGAGACACTTCTTTCTGTCTGGGAAGGTCACCTTTGCCGCGTCTGCCAGTAGCATCCCCGCTCCTGATGCCTCTCTCGGCTGCTGGCCCTCCCTAATCTCCTTACAGAAGCCTCACCATGGCAACCCACACCCGGGAGCCTCCTGTGTCACCGTGGGGCCGGGTGGGAGCACTGCCCGCAAGGAGAGAGATTTCTGTACCAGGGCAGTTTTTTCCTTCTTGCCCCAGCATGTTTGCCTGGCGTGATGCTCGTCTGAAATCTGTAACCTAAGGCTCAAGGAAGAAGTACTCTTGGATTTTTGTGCTTTTCTTCCTCTCGCATCAGGATTTATTATCTGAGATGTAGCCCAGAGATTGAAGTTTGAACAGAAGGGCTGCGAGATGTGGCACCGCTATGATTTGGGGATGCCCTGCTCAGTGGCTGTACAATTGTTTCATGTAGGTGGGCTTGATTTGTCTTTCTGCATGTGCAGCCTCTGCCTGTGATTTGTAAAATCTTTTTCCTTCTCCTCTATTTGGTGATTTATTCTTTTATTCCCCCTCCTCTTCCACCTCTGTGTGACCACTCCACACTTTTTCTGTTACAAGGAGCTGGGGCAGGAGTTGGCTCCAGGCATCGCACACCAAAGTACTTTCTTAGGACTGGAATTGCTGAGAGTTTGGGATAGGGACGGAAGCCAAGTGACCTCAGCAGTGCTTTCTTGAGAGGAGAAATTAGAGAGGATTTTGCAGAGTTGAAATTCAAGTGGTGTATTGTGGTGGGTTTATTTTAGACTTGCCCTACCTTAACGGTAGCGAGCGTTCAATTATACGTGGCTGAGGTTTAGGTTTGCGTTGGTACAGCTGCTGCTCTAACCTGTTCTAACAAAGCATGCACAGCGCAGCCAACGCCGTTGTACCAGCGCTGCTGTTTTGCATTTGAAATCAGTGTCTTTGTAATATTCCTCTGATGAAAGGTTTTTGCTGCCTGCACTTAGGTCATTCAATATATTAAATGGGAACAAAGTTCTTCCTTACTGTTTAATAAATCTTATCATGCAAGAATCTACTAGAAAACCTTCAGTGTTTCATTAGGTATAAAAGAGCTTTCAGATGAACTGGGCTTGTTGCTTTACATGTGTCCTTCGTGCTACTCAAGTGTTTCTTAGGCAGCCTTAGAAGAAACTGAAGATGCCTCTTCCAAATGTGTTTGGGTTTTGCTTTCCTTTTTGTTTCCCTGTAGGATTCCTTAAGGGTAGAAGGAATTTGATTTTGCTGAGGTTACAAAATATGAGGGGTTTTTGGTATAAGATGTGTGAAGAAAGTATATAAAAACTACCTTTTCTTCACAGTTAAGGTAGATGTGCTTTCACTCCTCCATAAATACATTTATGTAAACATTTTCCATTTGATACTGAGCCTTGAAACTGGGAATTGAATAAAAGAGGAAATATTGTAAGCACAAACACAGGTGGGAAGGCATTGCTTCAGAGCAATGTAGAGACACCAACGTAGAGACAACCAACGCCTTCCTACTTTCACATCTGTTTCTTGTGGTCGGTCACACTTGCTGGATGTGCAGCCGTATTTATGGATCACTGAGCAGGCACAGGGACCAGCATGAGCTTCGATATCTTAACAACATCCACCAGGAAAGCAACTTCTTCTCTCCTAAGATGGGACTCGGTGTTCTTCCTCCTTGTTGGTTACCTGTGAAGGCTTTGACTGAGTTTCAGCTAGAGGAAAAATGTATTTGCACATCATGTTTGGGGTTTTTTTGTGCTTGGAGTATCATCTGACTTTATTGCAGAAGCTTATAGTGCAGGTGTCAGCCTGGAGTTAGAAGGAGTGCAGGTGAAGGCACTGTCACCTCTAAATGGAGCGTGTTTTACAGAGCTGTTTGACGGCAGAACTCCCTACTGCACACAAATGTCACCTTACATCGAATCAGGAGAATGAAGAAAGTGTTCAAGCTCATTTTATAATGTTGCTGCTGGTTTCAAAAAGCTACAGCAAAGTGGAGGGAGAGATATGTCTTTGAGAAGTATTGGAGAACTGGTGGGGACAAAGAGAAGAATGGTGTGTTAGAAAGGTGGTGTGGATTTGGGAGAGGCCAGTGCTGGTAGAACAGGTCACTGTAAGAGAAGCAGTGTGTGTTACTGAGGGCAAGTTAAACAAGAATGGAGGCATCAGAAAAAGTGGAAACCTAAAACTGGAAGAAAATGCAAAATAGAAATGTAGGTAACTGACTTGAGCATTGTGAAGTGGGAAATAATTTGCTGTTTGACTTTAGCTTACAGGCTTTTGTGTGTTAAGAAAAATCAAATGTATGCTGTCATTCTGCACTGGTTTAGGGATCTAGAAATGGGTGTGCTTTTTGTTGCTAATACATAACATTTACCTCATAATCCAGACAGCAGTAAATGCTGTCAGTAGTGTGTCCAAACCTGCCTGTGGGGTTTCTTCACATTTCGGTAGTGAAGTTCAGAAATTCTTGTTTTGCTCTTCTTTCACTGATGGCTCAGCACCGACAATTTCTAGGTCAGTGGGAATGGACTTCCCGGGCTTGTGTAGGAGGATATTTCCTTAGGAGTCTGGGATTACTGGCCTAATGTTATTTTCATAAGGTTGACAGACTAATTGTAGAAGCTGTTCTGAATAAAGCCCAAGTTGCAGCGTTCTCTGGGATCTTGCCAGCTCTTTCGGCAATGGTGAGAAAAATAATGTTTCCTTCCCTCCTTGTTCTCCTGCAGGTCACGTGGGCTGCCGAAGCTGAAAGAGTCCCGTTCCCATGAGTCTCTCCTGAGCCCGGGCAGCGCCGTGGAGGCCCTGGATCTCGGGTCAGAAGAGAACGTCTTTATCAAACCACTTCACAGCAGTATCCTTGGACAAGACTTCTGCTTTGAGGTAAAGAACGCTCTCCAAACATGCAGCCGATTATACGCTGTTGGTCGGTCCAAACCCTTGCAGTACGCTCCTCTGACTTTGTAATCGGAGAAGAGATCGGCAGCCGCTGCTGCGCTGAGGTTTGGGTGGGGGCTGTCTAACCAGCATGCAGTTTTAAAATCCTTGAGGCTAATGGCATCAATCACTCAATGGAGAGAAATCTTTTCCAATTACCACATCTTCTAATTGAAAAATCTCTTCAATTTAATAACTATCTAGGCGTTTTGTAGTTTGCATGCATTCGTAAGCTGTGTATTCATCCTCTCTAGCTTCATCTAAGATTAAATTTAGAAAAGATACTGTAACTGAGAAATGTGATTTCCAGTCAGAGCACCCTTCCATTAGCTCAGCCCATTTGCCAGTTGCTGAAGGAGAAGCTTAGTAGCTGTGAACGTGTCCGTTGCACCGTGGAGCGGGATGCAAAGATAGATGCTCCTGCCGTTCCAGCGCAGGCGGCAGCACAGCACACGTGGCTCCGAGCAGGCTGCCTGTGTGAGAACAGTCCTTGCCTTGCAGGACCGACAGCGTATCCGTGTGTGCTGTGTGGATGTGTCTAAGGCCATCGCCATCTATCGTGGCAGGGGCGGGTGGCAGTCTGCCTTCGGCACCGTTAGTCAGATGTGTCTGAACTCCTGGAACAAAGATCCGTTTACAACCTGGAAAAGTGCTCTGGCAGAAAACCAGTGGATCAGGCCCTTCTCCCTCGGGATATCCAGGAACTGTTCCTGTTCGCCTCACTCTCACTCTTCTGATTGGAAGCACTTTCAAGCTTGCTTCGGTTTGGGGAGTTGAGTGAAAAAACTGGCAACAACTTAGCTCTGAGGCTGTTGCCTCCAACTGCTTTTTAATTGTGTGCACAAATGAATGGAAAGAGTAAATGAAGTTTGTCGGGCCATGGGAAAGGGAAAGGTGGTTCTCTTGCGCGTGATAGTGCGGTTGTGTATGGCATCGAGTGTCAGGACTGGGCTAGGGCACAGATCCTATGGTTTGTTTTAGGCCGTTAATGTATATGTGGACCCTTGGAAATGTTTTGTGTTTACTGAAGACACCGTTTCCAGTGTGTTTTGCCTGATGTAAATACATTGTTAGTTCTGTCTGTCCCTACGCTGGTAGTAACCAAATTATCTGCCTCTGGGACTTAATAGGGAAAACTGCAAGCATTTAATAGCTCTGGATCAATTAACAAGTGTTATACAAAAAAGAAATTAACTGGTTGATTAAAGCATTGTTTAAAAGCCTTTAAGAGGAGCCTCTGGTGTTCTTCATACATTTCTTTAGTTTTAATTTAATTTGAACTGAGGGGTTTTTCCTCTACATTTTGTGGGTCTTTTAACCTCTCTGCTTTTTAGACTCCTATGTGGTTTTCCTGCCTTTTTCATATTTCCTTTGTTCCTCAAACACTGCTTATCTTCTTTGCTTTTTGCATCCTCTCACATGTCTCAGGCTTGCCTGAACTCAGCCTGTCGTTTATGTGTTCCAGGTAACCTACTCCAGCGGCAGTAAATGCTTCAGTTGTTCCTCTGCAGCAGAGAGGGACAGGTGGATGGAAAACCTACGCAGAACAGTGCACCCAACTAAGGTGAGAGGAACTGCGGAAATAAGATTACCGGGGGAATGGAGGTGGTATGATTGGATTTTAGTCCCGTGGTTGTATGATTGGATTTTAGACGGGTGCCCCAGGGACTCCACAGATGCAGGTGGAGTTAATGTAGTCCGGGGAGAAGTCCACTAAAAAACACCACTCTGTACTGTTCTGGTGCGTGCAAGAGGTCAGACCTTCAATGGGTAAATACATGTCAGCATGTGTTTCCTGATCCCTGCCCCAGTGCCTGCTTGGGATGTTTCAAACTGGTTTCTGATGCCACGCGCCTCAGAAGAACAGGACATGGCTACCTCGGTTTCATGTTTTGTTGTGGGGTACAGTGGGGGGGAAAAAAGCACAAAAGGAATTTGAGCTGGAGTGAAAAGAGGGGGTCAGGGTGGAAATGTCTGATCAGTCACCTCCATAGCTGGCATACCAGCTCTGAGGGACAGGTTAGCAATGCTGCTGGAGTCATTCCCAAGAGTAGATAATGCAGTGTGCCATGCCAGTCTAGCGGCTTTTGAGTGGCTCCTCTACAGTGTGTCTGCATTTTAAACCATTTCAAATACAGCTTTTGTAGAAGAGAAGTGCTCTAGTCCCTGCTTTAGACATACAAAGACAGCCCTTTGCCTCTGCTTTAGAAAATAACAGTTTTCTAGAGATTCTGATCCTGAAGATCAGCGAATCTGATTCTGTCCCTGCCTTGGATACCAAACGCAGCCCTTTGCTGCTGTTTTAGAAGACAAAGCATTCAGTTTTTAGGAATTCTGAATCGGAACCGATCTCTTTCTTCTGCACAGGACAATTGCCGTCGAGCTGAGAATGTGCTCTGGCTCTGGATCATTGAGGCAAAGGAGCTGGCCCCCAAGAAGAAATACTTCTGTGAGCTGTGCCTTGATGACACTCTCTTTGCCCGCACCACCAGCAAAGTTAATGCAGATAGCATTTTCTGGGGAGAGCATTTTGAGTTCTACACTCTCCCACCTATTCATAGCATCACAGTTCACATCTACAAAGATGTGGAGAAGAAGAAGAAAAAGGACAAGAACAATTATATAGGCCTGGTCAACATTCCCGTGACCAGCATAACTGGACGCCAATTTGTGGAAAAATGGTACCCAGTCAGCACACCCACACCCAACAAAGGGAAATCCGGGGGACCTTCCATTCGGATAAAGTCCCGTTACCAGACCATCACCATCTTGCCCACGGAGCAGTACAAAGAATTTGCTGAATTTGTTACCAACAACTACGCTATGCTGTGCTCCGTGCTGGAGCCGGTGATCAGTGTGAGGAATAAGGAAGAAATGGCTTGCGCCTTGGTGCACATTCTTCAGAGCACTGGGAGAGCTAAGGTAAGAACAAGCAGTTCTTGTCAAAATGACTCTGTCTCACTGCTGATAGGGGATATCTGTTCAACTAGAAACTAGGAAGCCTGGGCTGGCATGACCATCAGAAGGTGCCTGATGGGGTCAAGCTGAGAAAAGGGTCTCAGAAGTATTTGAAAAGACTTGGGCAGTTGTGTCTACCTGGAGGCCATGCAGATGGGTGTAGTACCAACAGTGATTAAGAGCTGATGCTAAGGTCAAAGCTCCTGTGTACAAAGTATAAGCAGGAGGACCTTCTAACCTCATGTTATTCTGAAAAGATAAGGCCTGCGCTTGAGTGTTCAGGAGCCTTGTCTGTATTTCTAAAATTGTTTTACAGGACAAGAGATAAATAAGCAAGAAATTAGTAAATCGGAGAATGACTTCTATAAATAAAATCTCTGACAGAGTGAACAGCCGGGTGCCACTCTTGATTCAGTGCTAAGTCAGCTAATCAATGCTAACATCGATTTGGTCAGCATTTGAGCGACTATTTGGAGAATCTGCACTTGGTGAATGGTGATCCCACCTGCCCCAAGAATTTCGTTAGGACTTCTGGGTGCACACTGATGGTTCTCTGTGATACAGCAATTGGAACAAGCCTCGGTTTCTTCGGATAGATTGTGGGAGAATATGCTATAGGTCTCAGGAAATTCTGGGAAGCGTTGAAAAGCATTGATTTATCTGGATGCTGCCTGCCAAGAGAGTGTGAGCAGTACCAAGCCGTAGCCAGCTTCTTCCAGTAATGCCAGCTAGAGCAAGTTATGCGTGACCAAACACAAGTTGGAGGGTCAGAGATGTGGAAGGATGGCCGTAAGCCTAATTTAGCTGCTCCAAATAGGTCCTTTTACGTTTGCATAATTATATGCCACTCTACTATTCCCCCTGTGACGTGTGTTTCAAAAAGGCTGGTGCTTTGTGACAGTGTGTGGTAGGAACTCGTTCCTTACCAAGTTGTTTGTCTGATCAAGAGAAGCTGGTAGCTGGGATGGCTCCCGTAGGGTTGTGTTGGAATCCTGCTGGAAAGCAGGCTCTGGATTCCTGCAGTGCTAGCTGCAACAGGCAGATAAATTA
Source organism: Neomorphus geoffroyi (assembly GCA_033558235.1). Taxonomy (NCBI): domain Eukaryota; kingdom Metazoa; phylum Chordata; class Aves; order Cuculiformes; family Neomorphidae; genus Neomorphus; species Neomorphus geoffroyi. The sequence continues at coordinate 7,262,449 of JAUMJM010000074.1, forward strand.
CTGTTATAACTTTGCCTTCCTGGTGCCTGAACGTTTGAACCTGTGTTTATTGGAAGCATTGAGAAGCCAAGGCTGCCTTGACCTGAAGCTGCAAAGAGAGTACGTTGCCAGCTCACACCGCGGTGGTGGGTGATGCAGCTGGATGTTCCTGGCTTGTGCCAGGTGAAAATGATTCTCTCAGATTTTGCTAGAAAGAAGCAGCAATAATGGATTGACATTTGAGAGTACTAAATGTATTTTTAATCTATATTTATCACATATAGTTTGTTCTGTGTGTTTTGCGCTCATGCTAGCAGTGAAGTATGGCTTCCTTAGCTAATGGGGTTGTGAAACCTCATGCAGCTGTCCTTGAACTGTTTGGAGGATGCTGTTTGCAGAAGAACCAGCCAGTCACAGTTATCACTCAGCCTTGTTATCTTGAGTTATCACTCAAGAGGGTTCTTTTTTAAAAAAAAAAAATTATGAACGAGAAATACACTTCCTCTCTTGGAGAACTTTGCAGTGGCTGAACGTGGAGCCTGCAAAATACAGAGTATTTCTTGTGAAATGCTGAGTGTCCTTGACTCACGCAAAGTTGTCACTTGAGGGAGTAAGTATTACTGTAGAATTAGAGCCTATAGCAAGAGGTTTATTCACTGCATCAAGACTTGCTGATAGTTCCTGCCCGGATATTTGAATGCAGTTCAAGCTAAGATGGAGTTTAGATCTGTAGCAAGTATGTTAATTTTTTGCCAGATCCCGAACCACTTTGGGTTTGTGAATTTAAATTATGTAAGCCATTCTTATTTAAATTTCACCAAGCTGTAAGAACTTGTGCCTAACGTCCATCTTGGATTTTTAAATCCAAATTTTTATGTAATATCCAGTATTAAAATATAGTATCACAGTTTCTTTCAGCAGACAAATCCACTGATAAACTGTTTACGGTTTCTGTTCAGGTTCTAAACTGAAACACAGGCTTGGCTGTGAAGGTTTATTTTAAAGGCTTTTGCTTCTCCCTTTATAATGTGTGATCTGTATTATTTTATAAGTATAATGAACCCAAGAGGAGCCCTAACTATTGCCTTGGCCCTTACTACATGTAGCATCTGCACTCCTTGTCCTAAGCTGGGCAATTATTCCAGCCATCCTCTGTTATCCTTTGCTCCTGGCTTCTGCAGCCAGCCTGACGTGACTGAGTCTGGTTAAAATAACCTCTTGCCATTTGGCCTTTTTCTTCAGGAATTTTTGACCGACTTGGTGATGTCTGAGATAGATCGTTGCGGAGAGCACGATGTCTTGATCTTCAGGGAGAACACACTTGCTACCAAAGCCACTGAGGAATACCTCAAGTTGGTAGGGCAGAAATACCTTCATGATGCACTAGGTAAGGAAGTGCTTTTTGCAACCTGTTCACATTGCAAAGGGCTAACCCCGAGCTGTCCGCAGCACGACTGAAGCCTCGTGCACCTAGAAACATGGGATGGGAGGGAACTGTTTCAGCACTGAGCCCAGGTGTTTGATAACCAGACTGCAGAATACCTGCTGTCTTACTCTTGGTACTCCAGACACAGGAGGATGCTCCTTGGTGCTTGCAGGGATAGCTCCCAAGGAAACGCAAACTTGATTTGGTACAACAATTTGAGTCCCTTTAAAGTCTGTGTCACCACATTGTGTTTCTCTGTGTAACCTTTCATGTCCCTAGTTGTGATGAAGAGCTGTTAATGCTGTGGTGGATTTGTGGGCAATGGTGATTTTTCTGTCTGCTCTACAATCAGGCTTAAAAAAAGGGATTTTGACACAGTTGAAGTTTAGCAGAGGAAACTGAGCCCAATACCTTGGGTTGTGGTGCCAGGAGTGAGTCTGGTATCACGTGCAATACAATTGGGTGGAGATTTCAGAAAAGGTGATACGTGTGAAAGCATATCTTTTGCTGATCTCCTCTGATGTTGAAAAAGCTCTGCAAACACTTTAGGCCCAAGTGCAACCACCTTAGGCGTTAGATGTACTCCGGGTTATGTGGCTGACAACCCAGCTTCCCATCCACAAGTGCCCGTTGCTGGGGTTTCTCCAGTTGGCCTCCTTCCCTTGCTGTCACAGCGAACAGCAAATATCAGCTAGGGTGTTACCCAATGTGGGGTGGGAGATGCCCTCCCTCGCACTTGGGTCGAATGCAGGTAGTGCAAGAAAACTCATTTGCAGATGCTTTAGTTGCATGTGTTGGTAATGCTGGCACGGTCTGGAGTGACCCTTGCACTTACTCAGCCCTTACGTTTGCCGCGGAGCAATTAATTCATAAACATTCGTATTAACTCTTTAAACTGGAATCTTGCCCCAACAAAAGATAAACATGGGCAGAGAGAGTGGGGCTGCAGGGCTACTGGATAGCACGGGGCAGGAGACCAAGATGCAGACTGTCTCAGGAGCCTCCTGCCTGTGTTTATCCAAAGGGTTCTTTATGCACCACCTCATTCAAACTGCCTGGCCAACCTGTGATGTCCTACTCCATTCCCTTGATGGGTTCTTAATGTCCGTGGTTGCGTGCCAGGGTGGATTCTGATAACCGTGCTATTGTCCCCTCCCTACCGAAAGGTTCTACTTTAGTCATAAGCCGCTGCCTTGGGAATTAGTGCCCACGCAACTAATACTGCAATAAAGAGGACTGAAACGTGCATAGTCGTCTTCAAAGAAATGCCCAGGCTCGCTACAGTTAGCTTTTCCCAGCTGTGCACAACCTTTGTTATCCATGATTGCACAATGACCCACCCATCCCCCCGCTGTTCCTTGGACCAAGAGAGCTTTGGAAATTGATACATAAGAAACAAGATCAGGCCAAAGCCAAGTCCCATACCACATCCTTTCAGAAATGGGAAAAAAAAAACCCACCAGCTTGCTTTCCCAGCAGTCTCGCTTGTCCTCAGCAGTCCCAGACGCTGGCAAGTCATCAAGGAGATAGTTGGCTAAATTAGTGCTCCAAGGGTCAGTGTAGTCAGCTCTGTGATTATGTGCATTTTGGCCATTTCTTAAGTGTAATGAGCCTGTCCTGGTAGTTTTATTCTCCTGGGTGGAACCACTGAGTACAAGTCACAGTCCCAGGCTCCTGCTTGGTATGGAGGAATGAGCAGAATATCACTCTGTACAGTGCTTTTCAGCAGACTGAAGGATCAGCCGTGGGACCAGTATATTACAGTTGACTGCAAGCCCCTTAATGTGCAGTAATTACATAAAAATATTTTAAAATTAATGACTTTGATACATCATTTAAAGCCCTGGTGCTGAGTGATAAGTTGTAAATCATAGACGTGAGAGATGGAAAATCCCCTAAGGTCATCCGGCTTGTCTGTAGCTTGGGGCGAGATTGTTCATGACAATACACTCATCTAATTCTTTGTTGAGTTTTAGATGTCATTTTGCTCAGATATCATGTGCTTTGAAAGGATTAACAACATTACACTTAGTGTTAGCTATTTAGTACAGCTATAAGAACATCTTAATATATGATTAAGGCAGGGTCTTGTGGGCCACAGGATAAGGTTCAAGTGTATTCAAGGGGGAAAAAAATAGCCAGTAAACAATAATTAAACCAGAACTGGCTCAACAGAAGCGAGGCCGAGAGCTTTGCAAAAAATCATCTAGATGCCAATGCCCTCAGCAGAAAATTTTTGGACCCCAACAAAAAAAAAAAAGCTTAAGAAAATATATGTTGCCTGCTTTGCTTGCAAGAACACTGCTGACTTGAGATCTGGGGAGAGGGTTGGGACATGTGTAAGGGTTTTCATGAAAACCGAGACAAAAAAACAAAGCCCTTTTTGCACAAACAAGCCTTGTGGCTTAGCTCAGAGCCAGCGAGATCATCTGAGGAGGTGAACTTAAAAGACATTGAATCATTAAACGAGTGAATAAAGAGTTTTTCCTAGTGAAATACAACAGTTTAAAAATCACTTGGCATGCTGCTATATATGGGAGGAAAAGTAGTGAGTAGTCCATTCCAATGTGTCAATCAAAGGAAACTTCATCTTGTTTTGTATGTGTCCGGTTTCTGTTGTGATGCTGCAAGCTTAGGATGACAGGAATGCAAAGGATTTTGAAAGATGCAGGCCATAAAAATGTTGTCAGGTGTTGCTAAAAGGCATTGGGAAAATTAGCAATGTCTACCTAGCACTCGGGTATTAAAGGCATTCAAAAGCATGGTGACACTTTTTAAAATTTAAAAAAAGGGTATATTTAGAAATAATACAAATAAATAGCATTGTCCAGTGTATTTCCTGGGGAATTATGAAGACAGATAGCACAGCTTTGTTTCTAAGACTGTGCGTAATTTTATAGTTGAGAATACAATTTGAAAACAAAGCCAAATCCTATTCCTTAGGCTACAAGTGAGGTGTGTGCAGGGGCTGTAGGCAAAGCTGTCCTGTTATTGCACCTATGTTTGGGGGCAGCGAGGACATGGGAGGCTGAAGCACCAGAGCACCAGCTGCCTCATCTGGCACGGCAAGTGCTCTGCTCTGCAAGAGCTGGGAGGAGTCGTGTCCCCAACATCTGGTGTCTGGAGGCCCCCTTTTGCAGACAGAGGGAGCAGAAGAGGCAGTTGCCAAGGGAAGACATAAGCAGGATTTAAAGGTGTGTCAAGGAGGCTTGTCTGTAACTACCCTGGTTTGTCATCCTCTTCCCTTTGTCCAGGGGAGTTTATCAAGGCTTTGTATGAGTCAGATGAAAACTGTGAAGTGGATCCCAGCAAATGTTCATCCAATGAATTAACAGATCATCAGAGCAACCTGAAAATGTGTTGTGAGCTGGCCTTCTGCAAGATTATCAATTCCTACTGGTGAGGCGTCTCCCCTCCCCTTCTCCCCCGTGAGGTCACTTGCTTAAAGGGTGCCCATTCCTCCTCCGAAGAGAAGAAACCAGCAGTTGTACAGGGAAATAGCGTAGACCCAGCTACCTTTTGAAACTGCCTTCGTTTCCTTTCCTCACTCCCTTCCTACACGTGACACCACATTGCAGGGGGAGCGTGTGCCCAGAGTGAGGGTTCCAGGCACTGTACCTGCCAGGAGCTGCTGCTGGCAGACTTTGCCAAGGGAACGCATACTGAGCTGTGGCTGAGTAAAGTGAGAAGATAACAGCTTAGCTTGAATAAAAAGTTTTGATGTCTACAGAAAACTTTCAGACCCTTTAGATGTAGAGAATCAAACAGGAAATCACAGGGAGGAAATTTGGCAGAGGGATTTCTGTTAATCTCTGTTTTTGAATAGTAGTGAAAGAAGGGCCCGTCTGCTTCAGGATTAAGCGCATCCAAACTATAGAGAGAGCTTAACAAGCAAAATAAGAATTTCAGTTATGGAGATGAGTTTCAGTTTGGTTCAGTTTGTTTTTAGTATTCCAACACCCTGTTTGCTCCAGGGTAGCAATGGATAAGTAGTTCTTAGGTCACCAATCAGCGTGTCTGAAAACGGCTTCACTTAACATATATGAACAAGGGATGCCTTAAAGCCTACTTAAGTACCACCAGATTAAAGGGGATCTAAGAATAGATGTCTAATGATATCTCCTAACCTGCCAAGAGAAAAGGAAAAAAGAAAAAGAGCCAACGATGTTTTCTGACAGTGACTGATCACCCGTTCAACTTGTTGCATCTCATTGCCCACGCGGTTTTATTTCCTGCTTTGTTCTTTTTCAGTGTGTTCCCTCGTGAGCTGAAGGAGGTGTTTGCATCGTGGAAGCAGCATTGCCTGAGCCGGGGCAAGCAGGACATCAGTGAACGGCTGATCAGTGCCTCCCTGTTCCTCCGCTTCCTCTGCCCTGCTATCATGTCCCCCAGCCTCTTCAACCTCATGCAGGAGTATCCTGACGACCGGACTTCTCGCACACTTACTCTGATTGCTAAAGTCATTCAGAACCTCGCCAACTTTACCAAGTAGGTGGTGACAGTAAAACTGAAGTCTGAGTCTCTAGGGGTGCGAGTCGGTGCAGGTCAAGGGAGCCCTGCTTGGTAGTTGTGTTTGCGGGCAGCTGCTTCTCTGTCAAATTGGATTCAGCCTGAGAAAAAGAGGGAGATTCTCACTTACATGTGAACGCTCTTCCCCTGAGACACCTCAGTGCTGAGCTAGATACGTCCTCCTTTTCACGTGCAGATTTGGGCTGTGTCGAATTCAGTAGAGGGGGCACGGTGTAAAATCAAGAAGAGCTATGCATTGCCATGTCAGTGCGTACGCTATTTCGAAAGAAACACTGTTCCCACCAAGGATCACATTTTACCTCCTTTCTGCCTCCAAAATTCCCAGCTGAACGATACAAAGGGCATGGCATGGCGTGTCTCCTACGGGGGAGGAGATGCAGAGAAGGGGAGAAGAGGAAAAAAAGGTGTCTGTGGGAGGGAGGAGGGAGAGATACGTTGAGCCCTTGGTCATAACATGAACAGTGAATCACTGGTATTTAAAAAGTCCAAGAAAGCAGCAAATCTCTTAAATTGTCCATTTTTTTGTCCCAGATGAAATCTTCTGAGTAAGGACTTGTGCTCTGTGTTTTGGGTGGAGGTGATTCACTGGGTTTCCCCCTTTCTCACAGGTTTGGTAATAAGGAAGAGTACATGGCCTTCATGAATGAATTTTTGGAACACGAATGGGGAGGAATGAAGCGATTTCTGATGGAGATCTCTAATCCAGATACAATCCCAAGCATGCCTGGATTTGACGGCTACATCGACTTGGGAAGAGAGCTCTCAGTTTTGCACTCGCTCTTATGGGAGGTTGTGTCCCAGCTTGATAAGGTAAAGCAGGCTGGAGGCCCCGGAGGGTGAATCCAGGGATTGTATCGTAGCAACCGTAAACACTAAGAAACATCAAGGGAGCAGCTGAAGCCTGCTATCGGGAGAACTTATTCAACAGCGTTTGAGAGGAATGTTTGGTAGTGGTATTTCACAATGCTTGCTGTGAGTTCAGAGCAGGCCCTAAGCAAGGGCGTGTGAAGTGGTCGGGCGTCAGCAGTAGTGCAAACACTTTGCACACCCTGAAGTAAGGATGGGTGTTCAGTGGTGGAAAGGGCAGCCCTTAAAAGTAGGCTTGTAATTCCCTGAGCAGCTGATATTTTCTTGTGAGTGAGCTGGAAAAAAAAGGAGGGTGTTCGGGCAGAAAATCAAAATGTGTCAGTGCCCGTTTTGGCGCTAACAGAGGTGCTTTGCTGCACACCAGGCTCTGTCTTGCCCAGCTGTGGTGGAGCAATGTGTTGGCCAGGCAGAACTGTTCTCATTAAAGACCTGATCCAAAGCCTGCTGAGATGTCCTCGTTTCTCTTGTCTTTGGATTAGTTTCTAGTATACAAGAGGATGCCATGTAAAAGCCTGGTTCTGCTGTCAGTGTCATCCTGTAAAAAAGCAAGGCGCTTTCTGGCGTGTGTCATGCTGGGGTCGTACACGTTGCCCAGATTCTGTTCTGCTGATTGCAATAGACATCACCAACAATAATCCTTGCTTCCCTTTAGCTATAGAAGCAGAAAATACAGTAATTTGCTCTTCCTTAGCTGTGTGACTTTGCAGGATCCAAAATCATTAAAACCTTGACAGCAAAGTTGGTTGGTGAGACCCAAAAAAGCTGAGCTGTGAGTCCTATGGTTTTTGTTTGTTTTTTGCAAGTGCACTGTTCCATGTTTCAGCTTTTAGAGGTGCATTATTTTGTCCACATTCAGTTTATATTAGTCTTTCTTTTGAAAATGGAGAGGTGAGGTGAATTGCAGTACACTCTTAATACGTCCTTTACATCAAGGTTTGCCAAAATAGTTATTTGTTTGAGTTTCTGTTTTCTCACAGTACATTATTTAAAACAGAAAACAAAAAACTGAGCTTGTTGCATCAGAGTAAATTGCAATGTCCTTGACTCAAAAAGGTGATATGTATTAATCTCAGTTAATCATAATCTTCTAACAATTTATGGTCTTGTTTTTCCCATCTCCCTCCCGCATGCACACAGTGGACAGCCAGCGATAAAGCTGGTTCAGCAGCCACTGGAGAACAGGCAAAGGGAGGATTGAAAGAGCAGATCCTGCATTTCCACAAACTGGGGTAAACCCACCAGTGCAGGGAACACTGCCATCTCTCTCCAGCTGGTCAGGCATTAGGTCAGGAGAAAGCCAGCTCCTGTCTGTAGAACTGCAAATGGATCTTTGGACTTGGTGTGAGTCCTGTGAGCTGCTCTCTGAATGCAACAGTCATAAATGTCTTGGGCAGCGAGGAAAGGGAGGAGCCAGACCCAGATAAACTGTCAAAGCAGGTCTGCTTTGCCCTTTCTGTAGGTTAGATGCATGAATCTATCCTGGCAGGCCCGTGGCAGCTGGTATATTGGTTTGCTAAAAAGGGAACTAAGGGGTAGAGTTACATTGCAATACTCCTGGGAAATGATGAGGGAAGTCACCTCAGAGATTTTAATGGACACAGAAGGGCTCTACAAAAGTGTCTGTAAAGAAATCTTTCTCTGGAGCCAACCTGACCAAATACCTGCTTACAGGAAAAATAAGGATATATTTGGAAAGAACATTGTCTTTTTAGCAGAGTTTTACTTCCAGCACTTTCACCTTCTTCCTTCAGTCCCAAGGGCCAGAAGGTGCCCTGTAGGTGATCTAACCAGCAGGGACAAAGATAATGAGTCTGAACGTGCAGCCTTCCTTGCTGGCAGGGCAGCTGCTCTTGTCCTGGGCCTGGCCAACACTGAGCTGACACCTAATTTAATCCCAGGTTGATGTGGTAATGCTGGGATGAGGATCACTGGTGTTGTCATGCTGTTATTTTTCACTTTTAGGTAGGGAAGAATGCCTTTATTATTTCTAACAGGGTGCTATAGAGGATGTCATCAGTGTAGGATGCTAAAAGCAAAAGGCTTATGAAATGAAACCATCCTTTTCCCGCATCTCCCTCAACCCTTGCGATTCTCTCATGATCCCCCTGAATGCCACATCCCCTTGTCTGTTGGCATGCATCTCCTTCACCACATGACATCCTTTGTCTGGAGAGTTCCCCCTCTAGCCGAATCTGTAGTCTTTGAATGCCATTTAATGAGTAGAAGCCATAGTTTTCACTTTGACCTCACCTACCTTGGACTTAGTTTGCTTTGCATGATAGTTTTGCATTGGAATGGCAACAGTTTTGTTTAATTGAGCATGATTTTTATTTTGGGGGGTCAATCCTAATTTCTTTTCTATTTCCTTTTCTTTCCTCAATGTCTGCTGCACCCCGTTTCGTCTTCTCCATCCATCTCGTCGCCGTGGTTATGCTGCTCCGTAACCCTGCATTACGGTCCTGGCACACCCGCACACAACCACCCACCCTCCTTCCTTCCACCTCCACCCCTCCACATCTGTGCATCGTTATCAAAAAAAACCCGGCGGATGTCGCGGTGCTTGTTGTCCAATTAGGGTGAAAATTCCTTCCTACAGGCGACTGTGGCAAAACTGGGACCTCTTCCACGTATTCTTGCTGATATCACCAAATCAGTGACCAACCCCACACCGATACAGCAGCAGCTGAGACGTTTCACTGAACACAGCTCTAGTCCCAACGTCAGTGGCAGCCTCTCCTCAGGGCTTCAGAAGATATTTGAGGACCCCACTGATGGGTATGTAACAGCCCAGAGCTCGAGGGAAGGTGTGGGATAAGGTGGTTGTTAAGCCTGTTAAGAATTGAGTGTTTCATCACCTGAACTGTCCGCCCAGGCCACCTGAAGGAGTGGGGAGTTTGGGCCTCTCTTGTGGGGAATTCTTAGAATCATAGAATCATAAGGTTGGAAGAGACCTGCGAGATCATTGAGTCCAACCGTGCCTGTCTCCCCACTAAACCCTGTCCCTAAGGAACTCATCCACCCGTCTTCTAAACACCTCCAGGGATGGCGACTCCACCCCCTCCCTGGGCAGCTGTGCCAGTCCCTGACCACCCTTTCAGGGAAGAAATTCTTCCCAATGTCCAGTCTAAACCTCCCCTGGCACAACTTGTGGCCGTTTCCTCTCGTCCCATCGCTGTCACTTGTGAGCAGAGCCCAGCCCCCACCCCGTCACAGCCTCCTTTCAGGCAGTTGTAGACAGTGATGAGGTCTCCCCTCAGCCTCCTCTTCTTCAGGCTAAACACCCCCAGGTCCCTCAGTCTCTCCTCACAGGACTTGTTCTCCAGTCCCTCCCCAGCCTCGCTGAGGGTTGGGCTTGTTCAGCCTGGAGAAGGCTCCAGGGAGACCTTGGAGCAGTCTCCCCGTACTGAAAGGGGCTGCTGGGGCCAATTTTGACAGCTAAAACCAAGCAGTTGGGCTCCCGGTTCCCGTCTTCCCCCACCCCTAAGGAAAGGGAAATAAGAGGCTCGCAGGTTGGAAACTAAAACTACAGTTTTAATGAAATAGTAATAATAATGATAAAAATAATGATGAAAATAACAAGAAAGTAATAAAATACATACAAATATGTGAAGTCCTGTCCCCACCATTCGATGACTGTACATCGCCACAAATGCTGGAGAGCTGACACCAGGGAAAGGGTCCCGGGCTAGGAGGGAGTTGGGCTCAGGAACTGGATTCAGGAACACACAGATCCAGGATCAGGGGCAAAAAGACAGACATGGTCCTCACTGGACATCAGCCATCGAAGAAGAGAGATTGACCATTATGATCCCTCAGCTTTATCCTAAGTATGACTTGTATGGGATGGAGTCCTCTGTTGGTCAGTTTGGAGTCACCTCTCCTGTCCACCCCTCCCTGCAGGTGTCACCCTTTTCTGCCCCTTTCACTCACGGCTCCACCAGCTCGAGGATGCCTTGGTGTCTCTAGGATAAGTGTAAGCACTGGCCTTTCTGCATCCCAGTGCCCCGTGGTGTCACTGCTGGAGAGAAACGCTGCTGAAAAACAAGCAGTTAACTTTCAGAAAATTAAGTTACTCAGACAAGACTTAGCTGAAGGTAGAAAACTGACTCTCATTTAGTTCAAACCATAACCATATAAGGAAAAAAATTTTGATGCCGAGCTTGGTGAAGCACTGGCCTGGGTTGCCCAGACAGGTAGTGGAGGCCTCGTCCCTGGAAACATTCGTGTTGGACTGGGCTCTGAGCAACTTGATTGAATTAAAGGTGTCCCTGATCATTGCAGAAAGGTTGGACTGAATGACCTTGGAGCTTACATCTAGATTTACAGGAGCCCTCAAACAACTCCTTTTGAGTCCTCACTCATCCACAATCCATAATGCTGGTGAGGGGTGAGGTGGGAACTGAACCACTCTGAAGTTCTGCTGGAGACAAAAGCGTCTGAGGGGAGAGAATTGGGTGCCAATGAACACAAAGAGCTCATAAAAGGAAATCTGGTTCCTTGAAGCTTTTAGTCGGGGAGGAGGTTAAATGAGATTGAAAGACTTTGCTGGGACAGATTTCTCAGGGTCTTGGCTGGCTGCTTAAAAATTAACCAAGTTCTTTTCCACTCCACAGTGACTTGCACAAGCTGAAGTCTCCAACCCAGGACAATGGAGATGGATATTTCAGGGACAAGACCCTGCTGTTGGTTCAGCAGGCATCTACCCAGAGCATGACTTACTCGGACAAGGAAGAAAGGGAAAACATTCTGCCCAATGGACGTAGCATCTCTCTCATGGACCTCCAGGATCCTCACATGGCTCACGGCGACCACACTTCTGTTATGCACGATGTGCCTTTGCGCCTGGTCGGCAGCCAGCTCTCTATCACACAGGTGGCAAACATCAAACAGCTGTGGGAAACCCAGAGCACACCACAGAGCGCTCCCCAGGTGAGGCGGCCTCTGCACCTGGCTGTGAACCAACAGGGCAACCTCCAGCCTCTGTCGTTCCAAAACCCAGTTTACCTTCTTAACAACCCGATCCCGCCGATGCTGAAGGCCTCGGTGGACTCCAGCCTGGAGAACCTGAGCACTGCCAGCTCCCAGAGCCGGAGCAACAGCGAAGACTTCAAACTTAGCGGACCCAGCAACAGCAGCATGGAGGACTTAACCAAGCGCAGCACGCAGAGCGAGGACTTCTCCCGGCGCCACGTGGTCCCCGACAAGCACGTCCCCATCGCGCTGCCCCGCCAGAACAGCAGCAGCCAGGCACAGATCCGCAAAATGGACCAAGCTGGGCTGAGCACCAGGGCCAAAGCACCACAGTCCCTGCCGCACAGCGCGTCCCTGCGCAGCACGGGCAGCATGTCAGCAGTGTCGGGGGCCATGGTGCCTGAGCCTGTTCAGAATGGGAACCGATCCCGGCAGCAGTCCTCATCATCCAGAGAGAGCCCTGTCCCGAAGGTGAGGGCAATTCAGAGGCAACAAACACAGCAGGTAAGGAAACCTTTTTCCCGGCGCTTTCTGCTTTGATGTTCAGCCAGTCGCTGCATTGACCTTCAGAGCTTTTTGACCTTTGAGTTGAATTGAGTTGAATGAAGAGTCCTGGCACTTAAGCCAGGTGGCCAGCACAGTGTCAGGAATAGTCGTGCTTGTTACCCTTACAAGCTTGGCAAAGCTTAACTTGCCAATTTTTTTTTTGATACTTTTGTACTAAATTTAAAAAAAAACAAACAAACAAACAAAAAAAACCCAAACATTTTTAAGTAATCTTTCCAGCAAACTTGATGGAAGAAATAAAACTTGAAAATTTCCCTGAATTAAAAGAAAAATACAAAAAAACAGAAGCAGCTTTGTTCCAAATCGTGGTTCAGGTTGCCACATGAGAATGCGTTTGCCCTGTGGTGCTAATTTAGAGGCGTAGCTACCTAAAAACAGAGCAATAAACAAAGATAAAATATCACAGAGTATACTGCTGCCAAAATAATAAATAAGTACAGGTTTCTTAAGTGCAGAGGAACCTCTCTTTCACCACGATGCATCAATCTATTGCTCGTTCCCTAGTAAATACTGCTTTTTCATTAATCATCCCAAACTACGAATAATGCAAACAGTTTCTGGAAAGGAATGCTTATAGGTGTCACCTCCTAATGCACTTCAGCAGTTGTTCATAGGCGACTGTAAATCAAGACTTTGCTGTCAAAAAGCCAACATTCCTCTACCTGAAAAATAAAAGAAGAAAAAAAAGAAAAGAAGAAATCCTGTTGGGATTTGCTATGTAGGAAAATACTTTCCTAAATCAGTGTAATGTTAAAGAGAAATTAAGTATTTAAATGCTTGGCGCTACAGAAAAGGTAGAAAATGTTTCAGCCTGCAGGTTGGAGGGAAAGAGGTGGCTTTTCAGAATGTTCTATAAGTGCCTATGGGCTGGTCAGCTGCGCAGGGGAGGCTCTTGAAGGCAGCACCTGGACCGTTCCTTGGGGTTAAGTGTTTTCTTCTGTGGTCACTGTGAGGGTGAACATGGTAATCATGTTTTATGTACCTTGCCTAGTATTGAAGGGAGTTTTTTGAGCTCCTGTATTGCACAAGACCTTCTAGGAAGGTTGCTTCTCTGCACAGACATGAGTGAGGGATTTCACTCCAGAAAATTGCTGCCCCTAAGGCTGAGACTGCCCCGTGCTGCCCGTGAAGCTACAGCCACAAGGGGCAGGAGGTTGGGGTCCTCCTTGTAGCCCTGCTGGCAAAAGCGCTGGTGAGGACGTCGTGCAGGGCGAAGGCTTTGGTTTGTAATGTGAAGCTGGCAGAAGAACTCAGTTGCCAGCGTGAGCTCCTGCTCTGCCAAAGGTTTTACGGGTATCCCTGTTGGTGTAGCTTTCTTGGCAAAGTCCTGCACATTACAGTCGAAAGGAGGAAAATCTGGATGATGCCTGAGAACCCAGGAGCAATCAGGGCTTCAAAACTGCTTTGGTACCTCCAGTTCATTAAAGAACAAGGGGATCATAAACACTGAATCACAAAGCAAAGCTTAATATGCCAAGTTAGCAACACCAAAAAAAGTAATTGCATGTTATTTGAAGTGCATATGGTTGTGTCCTCCTTTGGAGCATGTGTTTTGCATTTGGACATAGCAGTGTTGGTACGTAAAGTGTCCTGAATACAGGCAAGCCTAGTGTGAAGATGGCGGGAAATTTTTAGGCCAGTAACAAGGATAAATTTGAGGCATAAACTACCTTTGCAGTTCCCAGGCATCCACTGTGACCCTGAATTGTACGATCTGCTGAGTTTTATTGCGTGGCACTGAGCAGTGTCCTAGCCAACATCCCTAGGGAGATGGTGCCTCTCCTCAGGGCTTGTCACAGGAAGCACCTACGCAAATAGGTGGAGAAGGCTTTACTCTGAAGGTGGTAGGATGAGGAGGAGAAGGTACAGGTGGTGTATCTCCAGCCTTTGGCCATTCACCTTAGCAATTGGCTTCTGCGCTGTCGGTGTTCATAAGAAACGTTCAGTTTTCTTCTTGCCAGCTCCTGGGTCTTCTCATTTTCAGCTGCTGACTACCCGACTGCCCCAAGTACATCGGTTACCTTTGCTTGTTTAGCATCAAAAGGACATCTCAAACTTTCCTCCTCTCCAGTTATTTTTTTCCGTTCAGCTTCATAGATGCCTGTGACTATAACTGGATTTAGGGCAGTCTCTTTCCCCTTTCTTGTAGGCGATGAGCATCTAATTTTTGCCTTCTACTTTCCATACTAATTGTTTCCACTGGATTAATTAGAGTACTTGCTCGCACTTTATTCAGAGAAATCAATTTGTTCTATCCTTCCCACACCCTTGAGAAACATCTTGAAGTGTGCCAAAGCGAGTGGCCAAAATTTTTTTGACGCAGATTCCATTGCATCCTTTTAATTGCAAATCGTGTTGTGGAATTCTGTTCTTATTTTTAAGAAAAGAGAAGTTGGGTACGTTCTTTCTTGGCCTGTTCTTTCTAGGCATGCTTTGTGGGCGTTATAATTATTGGACTCTGTTCTCTACAAGTCCCATTTGTTTCTGAATATAGAGCTGGGCCCTTTGTTTGCTGGGAGAGGTCACTTTTTGCCTTCCATTTCCATTTAGAAGGTAGGTGGGAACAGAAATGTCAATGTGTTCCTCTGGAAGAGAGGCAAAGAAGGGAATTAATACATGTTCCTAGCAGGCTTTTTCTTTTTTCCCCTTTACGAGAGTATAACTCGTAACCCATTAGCATGTGAAGCGCTTGTCATCCACTTGGTCTTTGTAGGCTTTGAGTTTGGCTGCTGAAAATATCCTGTCCTACAGCTCGGAAGGTTGTTTGGCCAGGCTGGCTGGGGCCAAGCGGTCTGTTACAAGGCTGCTGGTGTGGTTTATAGTCACCCTTCTGCTGTCTTAGTCCTCCATAACCCCAGTGAACAGTAGCACTGTTCAGCCATAGCTGTTCCCAGTTCCTCCAGCAATTTCACAGAACCATAGAATTGTCTGTTTGGAAAAGACCTTTGAGATCATCAAGTCCAACCATACCTGCTCCCTTACTAAACCCTGTCCCTAAGAAACTCATCTACCTGTATTTTAAACACCTCCAGGGATGGTGACTCAACCACCTCCCTGGGCGGCTGTGCCAATACCTGACCATTTCTGGGGTTGTTTGTAGAGATTTTTCCCCAAGGTGACACCACTGACAGCAAGATTTTTCAGATGTGCCCAGGTGGCCTTTGGGTTGCCATCCCACGCAGGTCACAGGGAATTCTGGTATAAGGTCATTCCTAGAGCCAAAGTATTCCCCTCGGAGAGAAGCCCGCTGGTGGCAGAGCCATGCACAGTTCACCTCTCCCTTGCCGAGGCTGCCTCACAGCAAATACCCTCGAAACACCCGGCTAAGGAGCCGTGCTGAGCTGTGCCGCTGCACCAAAAGGGGCTGTCAGCCCTCCTTCTAGCAAAAAGGCCCTGCCTCAATTCAGGGGGTTTTGCCTAATTCCTGCTCATTCCCTTTGCCTTGCTGAGACTTCTTCCAGTGCTGGAGTCTTCGTGGCTGCTCAGGATGGCCGAGCCGTTGCGGGCAGACCAGAGCTGGCACAAGGACGTGTGCAGCACACACCAACCCTGTCCTCATGAACAAGAGGAACAGAAATGGTTGTCCTTCACCTGACTTGTGTAAAGAAACTATCGCTCCCCCATAAAGAGTTTCTGGCTGAAACTTGGACTTCAGCATCCCCCTGTCAGAGAGCACGTTTCGCTCTGGTGCAAGATTGAACCAGGCCAGAGAGCTGGAGAGCCACTGGAGCACCAAACAAATCTACAGCTGGGGTGGGAGGAGGTTTGCATTTTGAGAAATGCGAAAGATCAAGACAGTGTCGGTCCTTCAGGGGTAATTATGCTAATTCGTGTGCTTATAAACTTGTCTTTGTCCATGAAAATTGCTTGGAATTTGTAGCAAGCCATGTTTTCCCCAGCCAGGCAGAGAGTTTCTTGTTTCTTTTCTTGGCTCCTCTTCAGACTCCCTTAAAGAAGAAAGCCTCTGATGATGTTTTATAGTTCTAGTAAGCTCTGCTGGCCCTGACTTCCTTGCACAGCCTTGTCTGGGTGTAGGTGCTACGAGAGAGCATATAAATCCGATAGGCACTGCAGTGATGATGTTACACCTCTTTGCCACTCTTAAGCCCTGCCTGGTGTCCAAGTCAGGTGTCCCATCCTCCAGTGCAAAGCCTGGCTGAGAAAGCTGCGCCCAAGTTGAGCTCCTCGGTGCTCCCCCAACGTGAACAGGCTGCAAGCAAGGCTTTGTTGTCCTGGGTTTTTTGTGAGAAAAATCCCAGGTTGAGAAAGCCTTACTGAAAATCTGGCAATGGGGAAAGGTGGATGGGAACAGGATTTGGAAACAGGAACATTTCCAGAGAAAACTCACTTAGAGAGGAAGAAAAAGTTCTCGAGCACACATTAGTTTTGGAGAGACTCAGTAAGTGCTGTGGGTGCAAGGTCAAGGAAGGATGAAGTATCCGTGTAAGAGAGCTCTTGGGGATCCTGACAGGTTCACAGTCATTTTTCTCCTCCAAATAAACTAGATTCTAGGGCTGATTTGCGTGTAGTTTCTCTGAAGAACACTTACAGGTATCTCTGCTGCAGGTTCAGTCGCCCGTGGACTCTGCCACGATGTCACCAGTGGAAAGGACGGCTGCCTGGGTTCTCAACAATGGACAGTATGAAGAAGTTGAAGATGACACAGAACAGAACCCGGATGAAGTCAAAAATGCTGAGAAGGTAGATTTCATTCTCTATGCAGCCAGCTCGAGGACTGAGAGCAAGTCCTGCCCAGCCACAACCGAGTTCCAAATAGGTTTCAGTGCTGCTGTGACAGTCATGCTCTCAAACACAGGATATACTGGCACAGCTTCCTGCTGCCCATGCTGTCACACCCATCTGTAGTAGTGTCCCACACTGTACATTAACCCACGTACAGGCTGTAGCACACCAAGTGGGTGCACACAGACATAGCTGAGGCTTTGTATGTTACAGCCTGGTGTTTGGCACTTTTTTGCATCATGAGTCACTGCCTAAGTGTATTAGATCCTGCTCATGTCACTATTTTTTATGACAACACTATAGCTACAGCATACTGCCGTTCTTCTATGGCTGCAAAGCTTTTTAGTGATCATTAAGCTCCATCAAAAAAAAAATCATGATTGTTAACCCAACCAAGTATAGCTTACGATATGCTGAGTGATGGTACCAGGCTCTAAATGCAGTTCAGTCTTCATTAGTACTTGCGTTGAAAGAAATCTTGGGCTTCACCTGAGGTAAATGCCCATCATATGGGTAGTGCGGTGTTTCTGGGCTACACAGAAACATCCACGGTCTTTTTTTTTTTTTTAAGTATATTTGTTTTCAGGAGTAGATACCATTTTTCCAAAACTAGGTACATCTATACGCTGCTACAGCGATGAAGTTTACTAAGAGGCTTGGTGGTTTGAGAAGGCAGAGAGCGAGAAAGATAATTTGTGGTGGTGAAGAAGCAGGAACATAGGAGAAGTGAAAGAACACAAACCAAAGTGAAATGTGTTGAGATTCACTGCACTCTCGCGGAAGAGTTTTTTTCTTCTACTAAGTAGCCAAGTAGACTTAAAGACTCTGCTCTGTAGTCAGTGATTTGCTGTCTTCACACGTGGTTTTGTGCCTTGATTAAGTCCTGAAAATGCATGATTTGGGTCTCATACTGATCTGGTTTTGTAAGTTGGGTCACCCATTACAGATGAGCACTATGAGCAACTTTTGTCTGGGAGCTCCTTGAGTCTGGAGGAACTGGAGATGGGATGTTACTGGTCAGGACTGAGGAGCTACATCAGAGCCTTCTGAATGCTTAAACTGTGCTACAGAATGACATCCTGCAGTGTGGGAGTAGCTTAATCTCAATGGGAGCCTACGTGCTCCTTGGCTGTGGTTGCCCACAGATGTTTGCTTGTCATTTCCATTACTTCTATCAACTAATTTTTCATGGAAAAAAACCAGTTCCCTTCTCTGACGAGCAGCAGAAGAGTCTAATGAGCTGCTCTTTTCCTTTTTCCTTTGCATCTGATTCTTTCCTTCTTCCCTTCTGCGTGTAGTATGAACAAGAGATAGCGAAGCTGAAGGAGCGCCTGAAGGTGTCGAGTCGCCGGCTGGAGGAGTATGAGCGGCGGCTCCTGGCACAAGAGCAGCAAATGCAAAAGCTACTGATGGAGTACAGGTCCAGACTTAATGACAGTGAGGAAAGACTGCGCAAGCAACAGGAAGAAAAGGACAGCCAGATGAAAAGTATCATCAGCAGGTGAGGCTCTGGAAAGTCTGGAAGGGACTATGTAGGACGAGAAGCTCACCTGTGTCATGTGTTCTCTTCAACACTAAAGGTAGTTGCATTGGCTTCTTGACATCTCTAGGCTGCTACTTATCCTGCCTTAGAGATGAAGAAACAGAGATGCAGGTGTAGGGATTCGTCTCAGATCGCTAGGAGAGTAAAGGAAAAGATTGGGAATTTTTAACCCCAGTCTTAGCTCTGCAGGTAGCTGGTCTCTTTGCTTTGTTCGGAGTCTGTACTCAAAGCGGTAAGGTTTTAGAGCAGCTGCGTTTTTGGCAATGCCTATTTTGAGAATGACAAGGCGAGGCAATTGGGAGTGTCAAGTAGCTAGATAAGCTTTTCTGAGTGCAGCAGAATCCTACTCTTGCAGAGCCAGGACAATCAGGGAAGTCAAACCAACGGGCCAGGACACCTGAAACACACTGTCCTGATTTGTACCTCTTTTTTGCTCCTCAGACTCATGGCAGTTGAAGAGGAACTGAAGAAGGATCATACAGAGATGCAGGCTGTCATTGATGCGAAGCAAAAAATTATTGATGCACAGGTAAGGAGCTCAGGATCACCAAGAACCAACTGTTCTGTGTATAGACCCCATATTTTCCCCTGTCCTCCTGCCCCAGCATTGTTATCTAGCCCCAGAGCCACCATTGGCCCATGGTGTTGCACATGTGACTTACTGCCTTCTCAGGGAGAACTGGCTCTTTAGTAAAGACTGTACTGACTGTCACTAGGCTTTGGGAAAGCCTGACAACAAATCACAGGACTGATCACATCTCCAAAACTTCTTCTACTTCGCGAGATCACAAGGGGGTAAAGGAATATAGCGATTCATTGTGTAGACATTGTTCTGAGTGTGGGCTTGAGAGCTCTGGAAGAGCCGTGCCTCGTGCCAGCGTAGTTTAATTGCCATGTGCATGCATCTCAGCTATGCAAGCTAAAAGCACGGCTTTGAATATTCGAGTCAAGAGAAGAGAATGCTTGCAATGAAGCATAGCCCTGTATAATGTCATATGTGGCATTTCACCCTGTCCGACTGTCCACGTCAGTCCTGGAGAAATGCCCACTTTGCCACAAAACTGCAGCATTTGCCTCGGTCAACACAAGTTTGCCATGGAAAGCAGGAGCTCGTGGGCAATGCATGTGGGTGTACTGTGTGGGATCGTTCCAGCTTTTCTTCTGTGTCTGTGCTGATCCCAGAGAGCAAAGCTTGTACCACAGAACCCGAGATGGGTTTGGTATCTGCCTGCCGTGTTATGTTTGTGGTATTTGCATTTGGAGGACATCTTCCCTACTTCTGGGCTTTTTTGGTACTTCTAACTGTAAACTTTCTTGAAGGGGTAATCTTGAGCTGACCTGTTTCAGGAATAACCCAAGGGATTTCTAAAAGTTGTTTCCCTACGCTCAAGGGAGAGGAGGGAAAAGCCTCAGTTGAAGGCTCTTAAAGGTGGAACTGGTATATTAAAATATGGCCATAGGTGAGCGCAAAAGGGCATATGCTGGCCTTTTTTCCTTTTGAATGGCCAGCAATGATAGAAACGTTTGATCTCCCATGATGGAACTGCAGGGAAAATATAAAATAGAAAAAAAAGCTGTGTTTTGGAAAGCCTGCAAACACTAGGAGTGTATTTATAGCAGATTTCTTTTTGATAATTTAAGAAGTTCTGTTTTTTTCTACTGCCTCTGCCCATTTTCCCTCAGTTCTGCAGGAGGGCTGTTCAGGAAAGCTGGATTTTTGGATCTGTGCTATCTAATCTGAATAAATCACTTGTGTACGATAATATGGCACTTGTGTTACCTGGCCTTGCAGAGTAAAAAGATGATCCTTTTAGAGTGACACCATAGGTGGTTCCTAGCTATTGTGCAAGGTGCTCTACATGGAGACACCAGGATGGTCACCCTTGGTAGACACAGCTCAAGATTAAATCCTTTCTGTGAGGACTTGCACTCAAAATGTGCAGTGGGAGAGTGCAGTGCTGGAGAGTGAAAAGGAATGCAGTCAGCCACCGTGGGTTTTTATTTTCTTGGTGGTGAGGGAACAGTGCAGCAGCCTTCAGTCTGTTCAAGGAGTCTGGCAAGTGGCAGCTGGAGTAGAAGGTGAGCGTGGTGGGATGTTTTCCAGAGACAGGCACAGTGAGGGCGTCTGGCTGTTACACACTGATGGAACGGCAGCTCGTCCGAACAGCAGCCTGGTTTTTGGAGGAGGTGGTGCCTTTTCCATCTGCTTTCAGAAGGTGAAAAGGGCACTGAGGAAACTCATCAAAAGTGATTTTTGGAGGAGAGGATTTGAGAGGTTGTGGCTGAATAGGAAACTTTCCCTCCCCTTTGTTACCTGTCTGTGCCGGTAGGCTTTCCACCTCGGTGCGGGGTTATGGACTAGCAGGGCAGGCAGGGGACCAGTCTAATCCCTCTGTGTCAGCAGCTGGCAGAGGGGATTGCTGCTGACTTGTAAAACCTTCAGACCTCAGGGCTGGAGAAGTGTGGTCTTCAATCACACTTGATCAAATCATTGATCACCTGCAGTGGAAACTGTTGGGAAAAAAAAAAAAAAAGAGAGTAGAAAAACAGTAGCATTAATGATTCCTATTTTTTAATCAGACAGATTTTTGTTCTGAAGTGCTGTTAGCTGCTTGGGCATCAGCAAACCTTAACTGCTTCAGTGTCAGCCAGTTCATGGGGGGAGAAGTTTGGATGTCTTTGCCCTTTCTTGGGTATCTGAGCAGGAGAGGAGACTGATGACATTCAGAACAGAGACACCAGAGGGGCCCAAGGGTGCGCTGGGTTCTGTAGCAAACCTGCTAAGTTGCACTTGGGAGATTTCTTTTACTCTGTGATTCATTGGCAAAGGGATACAGCAGAGGCTAGAAAATTAAAGGTCTTTTTAACATGAGATTACGGAGCAGAGTTGGAACCTGGCTTATCACTCCTGTCTGAAGAGTTAAAGGCTGCTGGGGAATAGCGGTAACCTGAGCTTCTTGTGCTTAGCTCCATCACCACGAGATGCTTTTCAGGATCTGCTCTTTTGCCTTGTGGTCGGGTGCAGCGCCCAGTCCTGCACCGAGGGACAAGGACAGCCTTGTTCTCAGCACAGGCGCTGTTGGCCCTGGCTCTGGGCAGCGCCCCGTGTGCCCTGTGGTTCTGGCACTGGCTCTGGGCCTCCTGCCCTGACTGAGCAGGGGCCAGGTCTGGCTAAACTCTGTCCTCGGAGCAGCAGAGCTGCAAAGAGTGCTGGCCCAGTTGCTATTGCAAGTGACATCTGCGCTGTGTTAAATTACAGGTCATAAATGGGGATGAGATAATTCAAACAGGCAAGTAAACCCGATCAGTTCTCTAGCTGAGCAGCACCCAGTCCCGGCCCAGTGCGCTGACCTCCTACCCATTCCAGCTCCTCACACTCCTTGTGCCCAATTCGTGTGTTAGACATGTTTCTGAGGTTGCATTTTCCTTTGAGTTAGAAGATGCCTCTACTGTCCAAGCTTATGCTTTTAAAATTGATTTTCCAAGTGTAGATTTCCAGCTGTTTGCAAACTGGCACGGCGAGCACTCCCCCGAGCCCAAAAGAACCATCTGTAACTCCTTGGAAAGCTCTATTCTTTGGAAAGAAGTTTTTATTCTAAATTATAAATGCCAGCTGAAATTTAATCCGAGGAGGAGGAGCTTTGACTTGCCAAGGAGCACGTTTCTGCCCAGGCAGTTGTGTTCTGCAGGATGTGTTTCAGCACGAGAGGAAAGGCTTTAACTCCTCCATCGGTGTTTTCCTTGCTCGCCTTGACTGCATCAGCACAAGTGCCAGGGCAGGCTGTAGCCTGCTTTCCTGCTTGATTTCTCCTGCCTCCTCCTCCGTTTGCTGTGCTGTACAGAGCTTGGTCTCTTCAGGGCTGTCATGCAAGCAGCACTTAAGTTCTGCTTGCTTTTGCACCGTGACACTTCCCCCTGTGGGGAAGCCCACTGAGAAAAGCCAGCGTTACCTGGTTACTGACGCACCACACAGGTGATGCGCTGGGACCAAACCCTCCAGGAACTGCTGTAGCACTTGGGTTCCTGAGCAGTGTGTCGGAACTACCCCTTAATGTTTGTGCCTTCTGTGCATCGTTTTTTTCTTCCATTTTTTTTTCCCCAATGGGCCAGACTGGGAAGAGAGATCCTGCATGCAGCTTTTTTTTCATTCAAGTAAATTAGAAGGTTTTTCCTTCTTAAAGAAAAAAAAGCCACTCAGCTGGCAGCAGGGAGAGCGTATTTACCTGTCGCCATCTCTGTTGCTGCTTTGTGTGGCTGCATTTTTTCATTTTTTTGAGGGAAGATGAAAATTACCGTTTCCAGTTGTGCCCCCAGGTCCTTGGCTTGACTCTCCAGGGCTGTGTCCCCACTGCAGATAATCTAGCTGGTGGTAGGCTGGGGTCTGTTGATGTGTTTCTAATTTTGATAAATTCAGTCCGCATCCCTTAGCTTTCTGACTCCTGCTAGAAGCGGAGGTGCCAGAAGAATCAGACACCAGGATGTGGGAACCCTGGATTCGACAGAGCCCGGGAGCCCCTCTGAGCTGGAATGGGTCTAGGAGCAGTGTTGTTCAGTGTTTGTTCTTTGTGTTCTGTCGATGGCATCTCCCCTTCCACCCACACCGCCCTTTCCCCCTTCACCTCAAGTAACCCTTAGTTTTAGCTTTTGGCTGCTTCTCTGTGTTGCTGTTGCACCCCCACTCTTGCTGGTGACTGCAGGCTGCCATTATCTGCTTTTTTTTATTTATTTCAAGCATACCATGAGTTTATTCTGAGCACACTTCATCCAAAGTACAGAGACAATGTTAGATATCACTTGCACTTTTCTCTGCTAGATGAAACCTCCACCACTTTTGTTTTCTGCTGCCTGTTTCTGTTTTTCTAACATATTTAAAAAAAAAAATGAATTGGCTATTGTTGTTACTAACACCCTTCCCCTCCTCCCATGGCAAAACATTGCTTTTCCATCTGCCTCGGCCAGAGGCTGCCTGGATAAAGCCACCGTGAGTGGATCTGGTCACCAGTGTAAGCTTGACTCACCTTCCATCACACAAAAAGGCCAGGAGGGCCAGAGCAGCCTGTGAAACGCCCGTGGCACGCAGGGGCCACGTTACCCCAATAAAACAGAAAGAGGCAGACATCCCATCCTACGGAGAACGTTAGCCGAGCTGCCTCCGCCTAGAAACCGCCCGGAGGCACTGTCACAGCCCGGGGTCCCCGTAACGCAGGCTGGTGGGGCCAAGGCGTTCCCTTCGCGAAGGAGCTCTGACGTTGTGGGGTCTTTGTTGCAGGAGAAGCGGATTGTCTCGCTGAACTCTGCCAACACGCGGCTGATGCGTACCCTGACGCAGGTGAAGGAGCACTACAGCATGCAAGTCCGCAATGGCATCTCTCCCACCAATCCCACCAAGCTTTCCATCACGGAGAATGGTGAATTCAAGAACAGCAGCTTCTGACGGGGCGGATGTTGTCAACCATCTCTCTGGAGAAGGGCAAGAGGGAGCAGACTCAAGAAACCTTCAAAATAGCCCCCTTCTCCCCCGACAAGTTTACATAATGCTGCTAATAAAGTGGGAAAGAGAATTTAAAACTCTGACAGGTGGACTTGAATTCCCCACTTAAGGCCAGGAGAACTGGGCTCCTGAGAACAAGTCCTTCCATATCACTGTGTAAATAGAGGGAGCTCTTGGGTCATGTACAGAAAACGCGGGTGTAATATACCAAAAGGAAGTGAATACTGTAGATTTTTTTAATTATTGCTATTTTTATTATTATTATTTTTTTCTCTTGTTGAAAGCACTGCAGTCCTTGGAGGAGGAAGAGAGGAGTGTGAGTGCACGTGTGTTGTGGGTGAGAGTGAGCCGAGCGGTGGGTTAGATTGGACAGCAGCTGTTCATATCAGCCTGGCTGATACATGTACATGAGTGGAGTGAAATAGTAATGAAATGAATTCTATAAGAAAACACATCTGCTGGTTTTATTCCTCTCTTCTCTACCTGTTCTTTAACTGAATGCAAACTCGATAGCAAACGTTTTAGCAAGAAAATTGGCTCTCGCTGGATCCTCTGCCTGCCTTCGGTAGGACTGGCAAAAAAAAGACTCAGTCCCTTTGAACAAGGTAAAAACTTGGCGCAGCAGCTTGTTTCCTTGCATTTGCACACAGCCAGGCTTCCCACCAAGCAGACAGAAGGAATCTGCAGTTTTCAAAGGTAGGATTCTTTCTTTTTTACCCCAGTTCTAAGGCAGTTTTATATTTTGTTTTGAGAATTTACAGACCTGTAAATACTTTTTTTTAAAAAAAAAAAAAAAAATTCCTCTCCAGTCCCCGCGCTCCGCACTGTGGCACCCAGAATTCATCTCTGCGCTCCGTCAGACCAGCGGGTTAATGCTCCGAGGAAAGGGCTAACCGAGGGGTGCCCGTGCCCAGCGAGGCAGCTGCCATATGCACAATTCCCTTTTTCCTAGAGGATTTCTCTATTTTAACTCCCATTCAGTTTCACCGTTTGAGCCACCAGCTTAGCAGCTCTTGTTCCAGTGAACAGTGCTCCATTTCCATTGAAATTTGCCTTTCCCTGGGTACTTTAAAGGGGGTTTTTTTGAAGTTCTGTACACGCTAGTGTTTTCTTAAGGAGCTTTGACTGAGCTTTCATCTCCAGTTACTTTCAGTTGCGTTTCATTGAAGCACACTTACAGGCTGTATGTGACTGCGTATGTGATTACAAAGTGACCTTCTTGTAGAAGACGATGACATTCGCAAACGGTGAAAGATTAACAAGAAATGATACAGTATTGTCAATTCTCGTGTTTTCAACAAACGCCACAATATTTAGTCTGAGGGTTTGTTTTTTTAAATCCCTGAAATCTGGACTCAAGTAATAATGCATAAATCTTCACTTTCGCTTCTTGGTATACATTTCTAGCCCTCAGACTCTCAAATAAAACTGGCAACTGAAATTTTGAATTGCAGACATACACTAATGTTATGGAGATTAAAAATCAGAAAAGTTGAGTTTAAAACAAGACAAAATCTCAAGAGGGTGCCTTGGTGTGGGCTGGTTTTAGCAAATAGTTCAGGCTGCAACTAGGAACAAGTAAATTGTCCAGCCTGTGATGTGGAGAGGGTCAGAGGTGGTTATCCTTCCTGGCCTCAGATCCTGAGTCTCTAAAATGATACAACATTAAAAATGTAAGCATTTCTAAGCCAATTTATTGACATCCTGACAGTGACCCATGGTGCATTGAACACGAAGAACTGGCAATACTGCAGACTCATATTCAGTGTCTGTTGTCAGGTTTGTTCTTCGGAAGTGAATTAATCTTGCCTCAGTGGGTAACTGCTGCTTGTGACCAGTATGTTGACTCTTCTGCCTGATTGTTGTGTTACGATACTTCTTTAAATGTCCTCACGCGAGGGTGTTCCATTCACTAACTATGCATAAATACAGAGACCTCCCTCTCCTGCACTGTAGGACACGTAAGAAAAATGTCTACAAATCTCTGCTACCAAGGCCTTGGCTGTTAATTCACTTTGAGAGGAAACTTGTCTGCAGCGAGTTGGGATTTATATTTAATGCTTAGTCCTTTCAGATCAAAGCTGCTCTGGCTGCTGGAATGTGACTTGGTGCCGTCAGCCGAGGAGCATCCCTGTCTTGTTCTTGGTGTCTGGTAGCTGAGTGAGCCCTGTCTGACACACCTGGCCCTGTGCTCTGCATTTCCTCAGCAGTGATTTCCTTTCCATACTTTCCAAACCGTCTTCCAGCTCAGGGTCATTGCTGATCTCTGATATGTTCTTCCTCAAACTGTGCCTTTAAGTTCCTCCTCCTTTCCTCTTTCCTTCACGCATCGCAGCCGTAGGCAGTCTATCAAGTTTGTATTAATCTGTCTTGTAGCTCTCTTTTACGAGAAACCTTTGCAAAGCCCTTTTGACTGAGTATTTCTGTGTGATCGACATCTCCCCTTTGCTAGGTACTGTAATTCCACAGCTGCGTCGTGGGAAATTTGTTCCCAAAAGGATGGGCATGGGCATTGCTGACTTACCACGTGGTGCAGATAGGGCTGGGCGTTCTGAGGCTGAGAGCAAGTGGCCGTCGAGACTAGAACAGGGAAGAAGCAGATAGGTCACTCTGGTAGCGTTTAGCGTGGTGGTAATTTGGGAAACTCATTTCACTGGAGCTCCTCAGGTTGTTGGTCACTGGCTGAGCTGCGTGGTTTGTGCTGGAGGCTCTGAGGTGTCCGCTTGGGTTTCTGCAGAGAAAACACAATAGGGGAAACGTTTCAGCCCTGATTTTCAGAGGGGAAATAACGCCCGCCCAAGGCTGATACGTTTTGCTGAGGTCTTCAGTAACGTGTCATTGTGAATAACGTACCTTCTCCTGTGCATTCTTAAGCTTATAGAAAGCTTGTAGGAAGAAGCTGCTGTTCCAAGTCTGACCCATCAGTATCACCCTCCCAGCTTCTTGCTGGGCTTGGTTGTTTCTCTCCTGTTTGAGTTTCTGCCCTGCAGTGCAAAGCACACTCCTCTGCCTCCCGCTGCACAGGAGAAGCCGCCTGTTCATCCAAGAGGGGGTGAAGGCTGCAGACTCGCAGTGCTGCACGACTTGGATCGATGAGCTGCAGCACGGAACGCCGTGCTCCCAGGCTCTGCAGGCAGCTCGCTCTCCTCGTTTGCTACCAGGCAGCTTTCTAGAGACATTTTAAGCCACTTCGAGCCGACAATACGTGAAAATGCCAGCTTTTATTTTATCCAGTCTGATAAAATTCAAGTGGCGCCGAACCACGTGGCAGCCAAAAGGTCTGACTGTCTGGGAGAGGGGCCCGATCACACTTGGTTTGAGACTTGTAGCCCTCGAATTTCTGCAGCAGAGAGGAGGAGTAAATAGTGCGAAGTGTGAGAATCACAGACAGGAGGGTTTGGTCCATGCTTGGAGCAAGTGCAGCGGGCTGTGTCCAACACTGTTGCAAGGAGCTGCTCCCGCATTTGAAAACAGCTGAAGCAGTGCAGGAGGAATTTAACAGCCTGCGGGAGTAACACTCGTGGGTTCATGGGTGAGACAGGAAAGTTGTCCCATCCTGGCATCTCAGTCCTTGCTGGCCACGCTCCTGTTCTGGGATGGTTCTTCCCGAGGCACAAAGCCGGTCCAGGTTCTGAGTAGGAGCTCACAGCCAGGCACAGGGGTTGGCAGCGCTGTGGCTTTTGCCACGTGCTGTGCGGTGTCTGCAGAGCGGGTGAGGAACAGAGGTGACCAGGGGGAAGAGGAGAGGGAGCACAGCCTAGGAGTGGCATCCTGCAAATGCCCATTCTTTGCAACACTAGGAATTCAGACCCTTTTTTTTTAAGGGAAAAAGATTTCATGTCCAGGAATTACCAACCGTTATTTCCCTGGTGTGTTAGAAATGGGCAGCTGTGTGTAAAAGCAGACCCTTACAGCTGCACACTTTGCAACATTCCTCTGGTGGAATAACTCTAAGCAGGGAATCCAGAAGAGCATGGAAAGGGAAGCATGTATTTTCTAGCTAGAGAATTCGAGGTGTATCCAGTAATGAATTCTGTATCCACCTAATAAGTCATCCAAAAAATTGTTTTTATTGTATGTTTTATGCAATTGCTTTGGGTTGACTTAGGCATTTATTTTTTTTTACATGAGATATTCATTTCATGTTTTAATGCTTGCTTAAACCCACCAGCTTTTAACCTCATCTGAAAACTCAGTGATTGCTGTCGGTCAGTTTTGCAGCAGTGCCCGTTGGGATGTTGGCAATATTTCTTTGCTAAGGTCACCGTGTGTGTATGGATTCTGTTTGTGTTCCGCAAAGATGTCTGTGTCGTTCCTGGAGTGCAGCTCCTGCCCGAGTTGACCCTTCAAATGTAATTCCATCAGTGACTGGTGTGGTCAGCCCCAAGCCTTCTGCTGAGGGGGACAGAGCAAAAGGGGTTAAATTTCAGCTGTTGCTTTTAGGTGTTTCCTTCTCCACAGTAAGTTAACTCCCGGGAGCTGAGCATGTCATTGCAGGTCATGCCTACCTGGGATCCTACCTGTACAAATAGATTTTCTGTCTCAAGGGCCTTAATGAGAGCGTTGCTACGCAGAACTGTTTTACAGTGATAGCTCTAAATAATTTATTTTTTATTTCAACAAAGTACACGTTAAAAAGTAATAAACTTGTTTTTCAAGCCGTATTTTTATGCGAGTAGCACTGGACTGTTTGGTCTCCGAGATCCATTTCTGCATTTCATTGCCTGGGTTTATTCTAAAGAAGATTTATTTTTGTTCTGTGAATAATTTTTGAAGGTTCTTGTAATATGTACAGATATAGATACATTTGAGGTCTTTTATTGATATTCCTACAAAGAATACAAATAAACTTTAACTTTAAACAGTCTGGGCTCCGTAAACCTGTGCTGATTTAAAACCCGACTCTCCCTGCTCGTGGTTTCTGTACAAACATCAGAGAGTGGTGAGAAATGGGAAACCTGGGCTGCGTAAATTTATGTTTGGGACCGAGCAGCTCCCATTCGGCACCCGGAGCTGCCCGGGCAAGCCGAGGTGGAGCAGAGCAGAATTAAACCCTCTCGTGGATCTCTGGGGTCGGGTGTTTCGCTGGGGTGGCCAGCGCAGGGCCCAGATCCCCTGCCCACTGCTGCTCTCTGAAGCCTTCCCTCTGCCTGCTGGGATTGGCCGCGTTGTGGAGTGGGAGAGCGACAAGCTGTGGAGACACGGAGAATTGCTCCCTGCTGCTCTTGGGCATGGGATTTTGTGGATGATAACACGTTCAGTTGCCTCGTACTCAGTGTGTTTGTCCCTCGTGTGCCGGAGCAGCGAGTGTGAGCAGCCCGGTTTTCCTGTTCAGTCGGTCCCTCCTTTACAGGTTCCCACGCAGCAGCCAGCAGCTGCAGAGTTTGAGGCACGGACGTGCAGAGGAATGAATGTTTATTTACAGGTTCACATAAATTGCTGGGATCTAAGGAATTTATATTTATTTTTCATTTGTGGATGAAATCTTGTACATAATGAGCAGGCAAACCTTTGGCGTTGAACTCACTGCATGTAGAATCCGTACTCGAGGGGGTGTTTTGCTAAAAGTCTTTATTTTCATTTCACGTGTTTTCTTTTTCCATAGCTTTGAAGCCTGCAAGATAGAAGGAGCAAACCTTTCCCTGCCGCTGCCTTGCCTCCACCCTGGCCCTGCACTTTGTTCTGCTCAAGCCCCCTGCGTGTTCTGCCTTGTTCTTGCTTAGGCTGTGAGTTTTCCATGCCAAGAGTTTTCCTCCTGCGTGTTCGTGCAGAACCCAGTGCCTGATGCTTCTGAGCACGAGGGCAGCGCCAACAGCATCTCTGAAGGAGCCAGTTCCCACTCCTGTGTCCTGCCTGTTCCCAGTGCTCACCCAGTGGAGTCACCCACTCCTCAGCGGTGCTGAGCGCTGCCCAGGGCAAACCCAGCTGCGAATGAGCAAGGCAGAAGCAGGGGGAAGAGGGATGGGATGGGATGGGATGGGATGGGATGTAGATGGGATGTGGATGGGATGGGATGTAGATGGGATGTAGACCCAACAGGGAAAGTGATCTTGATATCATGTTTGCTCTTGTGGTTTGGGGAAAGGGAATGGGATGAGTGAGGGAAAGCAGAGGTGGGAAGAAGGCAGCCGGAGGTGTGCTGAGCAGAGCACGGGGAGGAAAGTGAGCAAGAGCAGGAGGACTGCGCAAACACCAGTTGAGATGGCACTGGGATAGTGCAATTAAAACTGGGGGAAGCCTGGGCTGTTCTGTGACTGTCCCAGAGCAGCTGAATCTCCAGTGTTCTGTCCTGCTCAGAATGCTGAATTCCACTTCACCTTGGACGTGCTCCTTATTTCCACTGTGTAAAAGTCCTGTGTGTGACTGTGCAAATTCCTCTCCCATTTTTAGCTGTTCTGGACAAAACCCACGGGGCTCTGGAGCCTCTCCTCATCGCGCTTGCCATTCACCCAGTCCAGCTGGGAAATTCCTTTGGAGATGCTCCCTCCAAGAGTCCTGCCCAGAGGATGCAAGCGTAAAGCCTTTAATCATTTCCTCTGTGCGAGTGCGTGCTGCTGCTTTAAGTGAGCCACAGCTGCTGCTTAAACCCAGCAGCCGCTGGAATACCAATTTGCTTACACTGAGATCTCAGTCTCATGAGAAGAGCGTCCTTGCTGTTACTGGAACCCAGCTCACGTTGCTGTCCTTCACCTGTCTCCTGGTCTCGCAGATTAAATATCCTCATGTCTCCAGAAGATGTATTAAATTCCTGCTTTTTGCTGTGAGAGGTAGATCAAGTATCTTGGTTGTAGGCATGAAACCTGGCTGCCCATCGGGTTTTTTTCCTGCAGTGAGTACGAGTGCCTTGTCCTTACTCAGCTCCATGGGAACGCGTAATCCTGCTGACACGACTGGAAATGTGAGTTCTGTGGAGCTGAACCCACTTCTCAGCAGACGCCCTTGGCCCAGCTCAGAACCTGAGCAGCCTTGGCTGAAACAGAAGAATTATTGGCAGTGTTGCAGACTTGAGGGCACCTGCCCAGGGCAGGGCGCTTGGGATGGACGTTCCTGCACCCTCCAGGTCCTGGCACCTTTCACACCAAAGTAGGACCCTGAGGGCAGTTGTGTTATTCCTGAGAAGGGGATCTTGAGGGACAAATGGTGTGGACAGCAGGAGTGAGGGAGGATACAGTGATGATGGAAACCAGCACAGAAGGGAATATGATCTGCATTGACATGAATGACGTTTCTCAGCCCCTTTTCTCCACTGTCCAGGCTCCTGTCCGCAGCAGGATGCAGAATTTGGGAGCAGTTCCTGTTTTGCTTGGCAAGGGGGAAGTCCTGCAGGCTGTGCAGGAGGAAGAGCTACAGCTAACTTGCAGGCTGCGTGTATTCCTTCCTACCCTTTGTTGCTTCCTTCCCTTCCCTTAGCTCACGTAAGCCACACAGCATGCAGGTGCCACGGTGGACCCCACCGCAGAGTAAAAAGGACATAAAGCTACTGGAGAGTGTCCAGAGGAGGCCACCAAGCTGGTGAAGGGTTTAGAGGGGAAATCATATGAGGAGAGGCTGAAGCCACTTGGTCTGTTCAGCCTGGAGAAGAGGAGACTGAGGGGGGACCTCATCCCAGTCTACGACTTCCTCACAAGGGAAGGAGGAGGAGGAGCAGGCACTGATCTCTTCTCTCTGGACCTGAGGGAATGGCAGGAAGATGCCAGGGGAGGGTTACCTCGGACCTCAGGAAAAGGTTCACCCAGTGGAGCAGTCATGGCGCCAAGCCTGACAATATTCCAACTCCTGTTCACAGTGTGAACGTTGGGGTGTCCTGTGCAGGGACAGGAGCTGGACTGGATGCTCCTTGTGGATCCCTTCCAATTCAGGGCATTCTATGATTCTGTGAAACTATTTATGAATTATTGCTGTAAGAGTGGCCGCTCTGTTGATGGGAGCTACACCACATTTCCCAAGAGTTAACGACTGTTTTATATTCTCCTGGTCTTCAGAGTGACATCAGATAAAATCCATTTTCAGAAGGATGGGCCCAGTTCATTTACAAGCAGATACAAATACTAATGAACATGGACAAAGAGAAGCAGGGGGCCATGCAAGCAAGTGCTATCGTGTGGGGTTGGTCCCTGCTGGGAGTGTGTGCAATGCCGTCACTCGAAGGCTCACAGTCAGAGCAGAAGTGTTGGCTTTGCGTTACAGGAGCAAAGCAGCCTTGTTGGGGAAGGATGCGGAACGCAGTAACGCTGTGGCGGGTTCCTGCCTGGCAGCTGTTGCCTTGAAACAGCCTGGCACCCATGCAAACTCCTGTCGGGAGGCACCGCATGAGTGCTGCCGATGTGTTCCACCCCTTCTGTGCAGTGGCCACGGCGGGAGGAAAGGTTCCTCTCATCGGGAGATGCACAACAAGAGGAGGCTGAAAAGGCCCCGTGTGCGAGAGCGCAGTGTGGGCAGCGCCGTGGCAAGAGCTCATTAAAGGTTAAGACCCTTCTGTGAGCCCCGGGCAGCACAACGGGCTTTCCCTGCCCAGGAAGCAGCAGCAGCCGTTCCCGTCTGGAGAAGCTGGGTTTGTGTCTATGAAAAGGTCTGTGCGGCAGTGACGCGGCTGGGCATTTGGGTCAGCCTCTCCTCAGCTGGGCCCTGGCATTTGGAGGGAGGGAAGAGCCATTCGCTGGCTGCTGGTTTCAGGCAAGCCTTCCCTGCGGAGCCATGGGCGCGTTCCCTGCTCCGGCAGGTGGCCTCGCTGCCATCCCGTGCCTGGGCACGGTTCGGTGCTGGGCAGAAAGCATTTTTGCAGAGCCAGCATGGATTCTGTAAGGAGGAATTGTCCCTACTGGGGACACTAACTAGGAGTGTCCTGTAGAAACCTACTTCGTAAAGGCCTTGAGAAGTGCTGAGTGGGTTTCGGATCTCTTCCCAGTCTGGGAGTTACCTTCAGGCTCCACAGGAGCTGGAACGCGTGGGAGCATCCATCCCCCTGGACACAGGGCTTTGCCCTTCAGCTGGGACCCAAAGCCCCTCTTCCCCTTCACCTCAGGCGTGGTGACACCGGCTGTGCTGTGTTCAGAGCTTTGCTCTCCAGTAACGTCTCAGTGTGTGCTCGTGCCTTCAGCGCTTCCAAAGGACTTGTGACTTCTCCGGTGGGAAGGCAATAAACGAGGGGTCTGAATTCCCTTTCCCTGTCGGTACCAGATACCGCTGCAAAATTTTTATTTATATTGTTGGATGGTTTTTAAGGTCAAGAATCACTGAAAAAGTTAGACCAGCTCAAGGCTGTCGTGACTGGGATTAAGTGGAGCAATGCTACTGGATTTTTCTCCCTCACTGGGAAGCTGTAAATGGCAGCGCCCTTAGTGCCCGCATCTGTGCTCTACTGGGGTGCAGCAAGTCAAGGCTGCAGCAACCAACGAGGCTGAAAAAGCTGATGAAATACATAGCATCTCCTCTGGCGTTGACTGAAGGGCAGAGAGATTGCTGCTCCCTCAGTGATGTTTTTCTTGTCGTGTTTTTTGGCTGCCCCTGTGGGCAGATTCCAGGTTGTGCTTTTGGCAAAATACGGAGCTTAAAAAGGAAAGTCCATCTGCCTCAACTGCTGATGTGACAACTGTGGTGCTGTGCCAAGAGAAGGATGGAGAGACCTAGGAGGTGGTGTGCTCGGTCCCCCTCGCCGTTCATGCTTGCCTGTGCAGGAATGCTCCGTTCAGTCGCCACTGATGTGGCTTTGTGAGACGCCTGCCGATGCGTTGGTGGCCTAAGAGCTGCTGGGAAATTTTCCTGAAGGGCTAGGCTGGGGTTTTCTCTGCAGTGACTGTCGTCTAGAGAGTCAGCGTAACATCACGGGCACTAATGCTCCCACCTGGACGCAAAGCATTTCCTGTTGTGGCTGGGGACGGAAGCTGAGCGTTAGCTGGGATGCCTCTGTGCTGCTGAAACGTGTCCACCCCAGAGGAGGCTCTGAGGAGCGAGCATCAGCGGTCTCAGCGATCAGAAATCTTGGGTAAAGAGAGACATTTACAGTTGCAGTGCTGACAGTGGCTTTTCAAGTGCTATTCGAAATGACTAAAATCATCGCACCGGCTGCTGGGACCCTGCACGCAGGCTGAGCTGGGTGGCTGTCCCAGACTTGTCCTGGTCAGATGTCCATGTCGTGACGCACAACCACAAGAACAAGCGCTCTCTGCCCACTGAGCCCAGGTGAGGAGCTGCTGCCGTGCTGTGGGTCAGGATGGAGCTGGCAGAGCAGGGTGCAAATCAGCAGCCTCTCCAGCCTGGAGAAGAAAAGGCTCCAGAGGGACCTTAGAGCAGTCTACCAGTACTGAAAGGGGCTCCAGGAAAGCTGGGGAGGGGCTTTTCACAAGGGCCTGGAGTGTCAGGATGACGGGGAACGGCTTCAAACTGGAAGGTGAGAGATTTAGATTAGACATTAGGAAGAAATTCTTTCTCATGAGCGTGGGGAGGCCCTGGCCCAGGTTGCCCAGGGAAGCTGTGGCTGCCCCATCCCTGGAGGTGTTCAAGGCCAGGTTGGATGGGGCTTTGAGCCCCCTGATCCAGTGGGAGGTGTCCCTGCCCATGGCAGGGGTGGAACTGGATGGGCTTTGAGGTCCCTTCCAACCCAAACCATTCCATGATTCTCTCTGCCAGATCCCACGCTCTCCAGCTGCTCACAGCTGCACCAGGCAGTCACAGAGATGCTGAGAGGAAGAGCTGGGTGAGGGAGGAAGGGCAGTTTGTGGCTGCCCCGAACAGAAATGAGCTGACAGGAACACCACGTATGCTGCATCATTTGGGGACCTTCGTGGTCTGCTTGGCCCAGGCAGCAGCTCTTGTTTTTAAAGACAAAAGATCAGGAATGAGACCGTGCCTGTGAGATTCACCCCCTGGGTAAGGAGCTTGGCTGGTCTTTGGTTTGAAATACTTGGGCACCTGATCTCAGCTGGATTTAAGTATCTTTAGGATCTGAGTACTTGGCCGGTTTCAGTCTCGCTGTTCTGGAGACCAAGACTTGGGCGGGTGTTTCCCTGTCCGTTTTGCTCTGTGCAGCGTTCCTGCACGCACACCTTTCCGTGCAGTTTGCCCAGGTGCAGGACTATGCTGGTATGGATTTCTTCTCTCTGACTGGGACAGGCCTGTGGTTCGTACGTCGTGCTCCTGCTCCCCAGCGATCCACACGCTTCTCAGCTGGGGAAATTAGTGCTCACCTAGCCTCTACCTGACCCGGAACAGCAGGAGCAGCTTTCGCTCTGGATGTGCCCATTACACTGTTTGGCAGAAGGTAAAAGGGCTTTTGTTGACCCAAAGTCTCTGGGGCATCAGCAAATCCGTACTTTGGGAACGGACCCCACAAAGCAGGATGCAATTAAATGGTTTGAGAATTTATATTGACAAGGATGGTTTTATACCTTCCAGTACAACACTTGCAGTTGACTTTGGTCAAAGATGAGATGTGTGTTGTCATCAAGAGCCCATTCTGGTGGACTCATCAGAAGAGCAGCTCAAAGGTCCTGTGTCAGCTGGAAATGAACTTGGAGGAAACCAACAGCGTGGATTCTGCTCAACTTACAACTCGCCCCAGCCCAGTTTGTGGCACGCCGGCTGCCTTCCCCATGGGAAAGGTCACCCCAGCAGTTGCAGAGAGAAACTTTGGTGAGTCAGGAGTCCCGGAGATACCATTTCACCCCAGCTGTGGTTCCTCCATGTGGGCATTTTCATTGTTGAGACTCATCGTGTAACTTGGAAGTTCTTAATTTCGCTTTGGCCTCTGCAATGTGTGTGTAAGCGGCTGTCTGAGTACACCCCGTGCCGGCACCAGGCTGTACAGCCATTCTTTTCTCAGTTCTCCACGTTCCCACTGCACGTTTTTGCTCACAAGGGCCACAGCTATCGTGGCCTCTGCTGGGGCGAGTCTGGAGCGGATTTGATAAGTGAATCCTACGCATGCGTCGCACGAACACACTTACTACTACGCGTGTTTCTTTAACCACCGCTCCCTTATCAGCATGAAAACCAAGTATGTGGAGTATCTTGGGCAAATGGGCTTGTGCAGATGCTACAAGAGCTCCGAGCGTTATCAGCAAACTGCCTCACGCATAACATTTGCAATTCCCTGCGCTGTGAACTGCTCTCAGTAGAATGTTCCTCTTCCCTGAAAGCCTTCGGCCGTCCCCAACTCGCTCCTGTCCCCGCTGACACCACATCAAGATCTGTCCCTGTGACAAAGCCCACTTAGGCTTCCCACACGCGTTGCCCTCCAACTGATGTCCTGCTGAAGCACTAGGGATGTAAAAAGGACAAAGCGGATGCTGAGTAGCTGAACAGCAAATCTCTCTTTCCCACCCACAGACCGATCTGAAATATTTCTCTCGTACAGAACTGATATTTATTGTGAAAGAACAGCTACTGATGAATAGCTGTGCAATAACGCACGGATGCTGGGAATAAACAGCTGAAAACGAGGAGTGCGCGCACAGCAATAGCAACAGGCTCTCCTCTGTCAGCGCGGATGAGCTGGACAAACCATGCTGAGCATTAAAGCACATTTCAATCCTTGCGCTTAGAGCGCCAAACGTCCCGTGGCAGCAGCAGGCCCTTGCGTAGGGGAAGTCCCTCTGGTTGGAACCGTGGTGAAGGATTGCTCTCAAGCTGTCAAACAGTGACCACGTCATGTGTGGCTTCCGGTAACTCTGGACGTGGGCTCGTTAGGAGTCAATAGATACCTGACATTCACACTGGCCTCCCTTTGCTCACACCTTGCCTCCTGCTTGACTTCTCCTTAGCTCTAGTGATGTTTGAGGAGACATCCTACAAATAAGGACAAATGGAAGAACTTGAACAGGACCAGTATGAAACTGGTAGGGAAGAAGATCCAAAGAAACAGAGCTTCCCAGCAGAGCATCTCCACAAAGAATTAACCTGTTACCAGATCTCCTAGAGAAGCAAGAACAAACCTGTTACTGGATCTCCTAGAGAAGCTGCACACAGTGGGTACAGTAGAGAGAAAGGTTTTCCTGCTGTTGCGAGACAAGGGAAAGTGACACTTGCAGATGATCTTCCCAGTCCCCAAGTCCAGAATCCAAGCACAGTAAAACACCACACCGCTGCAGAGAAGGCAGCAGCAATCTATAGTCTCTGCTTCGTACCACTGGGGAGGAATTTTGAGTGGGCTTGAAAATGTCTGTGCAGATGGAGTCCAGGATGGCCCGGCGCCTCCCAGGCACGCTGGCTGGGCGGGAGAGCCCATGAGTGTCACCGCACGGCTTCCCTGCCTGCTTCATGTACCCTTTTCTTGCTGACACCGCAGAAGCTGCACTGCCCTGGGAAGGTGTTTGCCACGATCCCACTGTGATCCTGCAGGCTCGGGAAGGGGCTGCTGCTGCCTTCCACGAGGAGGCACCTTGTGTGAGCAGGCAGCTGCTCTGCCTGACCCTTGACTCCTCACGCCTCGCACCCTCTCGCAGGTGTAATATAAAACATCAGGGTTTGCTTCACACGAGCAGCGTTGCGTTTCTACGACGCCCTGCAAATTCTGGGCTACACAGGGGGTTTTCTTCATTAACTCTTGGCCCACATTGACTTCTCTTGCTTTGACAGACTTTAATTAAACCAAGAGTGCAGATCTGAGCAACTGAGATAATAATGTGAAGCTTCCACATTAACAAACTAGCGATGAATCCCAACTGTTCTTCTTTGGGAAAGCCTGCCTCGTCTGCTTGGAACCTTGAGCCATCCCTCTGGAACCTGGGAAAAGGATTGAAGAACCAAGAGGGGAAAAGACGTGACAATATTTGTGTCTGCAGCCTTGACCCACCACATTTCTGAAGGTTCTTCGCCACGTAACCCGTTTCCCCGTGACAAATTTTCAACCCAACAGGCAAGCTGGGATCAAATGTCAAGATTGTGAATGAAGACCCCTGTGTTTCTGTGGCTGAGGGGTGGTTGTATCGCTTGTCAGGAAGCTGGGGGTCTTCCCCAGCAGGGATACGCAGCACATCCAGCTACCTGAGCCTTGGACACGTATTGAATAACACAGGGAAAGCTGTTGCCTAGAATGGAGATTAGAGGATTACTACCAGTCTGGAAGGTGAGGAAGAACCTGTCCAAAAAGGAGGGCAGTAAATTGTGCTGAAGTTCCAAGATCTTGTTGAGCATTTATTTCTACCACAGGACGCAGAGCGCAGATGTGCCAACAAGGCTGCTTAGGATGCAAATTTGTTAACACCTTAAAACGTGGAAGGACCCGAATATCTTCCAAAATCAAGTAAATGGCCTTGTGGGCTGGGATAAAAACAGGGGGTTGGGTAGGGGAAGAGGAAAACATTGAACTGAGATGCAGTGAGGCAAAAGTGCTGCTGTGGTTTGGGTGTTAAAATTCAGGCTTCACTGTGCAGAAATGCGCGATGGAATCCTCGCTGGCCAATCAGCCAGCCCAACAGTGAGCACAGCAAGGCTGTTTGCACGCAGCGGTGCTGAAGCCATGGGAACGCAACACAATCTGCATCTCCTTTGCAGGAACGGGGAGAATTTGTTACCCATATCAGGAATTGTAATTTCTCCCAAGTGCTCCAAATCGACAGAAACCCTGCAGAGAAGGAACGCTGCAGTCCCAGGGGCTGGGTTGTTTCTCACTGGAAATAAGGCTGAGAATAGACTTGGCTTTTGTGCCACCTCAGGCAACATTTGGGAGGGTGCTCCTTGCCACGGGGACACCATCTGCACGTTTCTGTGTGTTATTCACAAGGCAGCATCCTGTGAAGATTGGCCTTTCCAGTTCAGTTCAAACCGTGCGCTGGGCAAGCAGGACAAATCCAGGCCTGAAGGAAGGAAGTTTATCCACATCTGAGGATCTCGGTAGTAAGTTCAGCCTGGAGAAGAGAAGGTCCAGGGAGAGCTCAGAGCAGCCTCCCAGGACTGAAAGGGCTGCAGGAAAGCTGGGGAGGGGCTCTGGATCAGGGAGGGCAGGGATGGGATGAGGGGGAATTGTTTTTAAGCTGAAAGAGGGGAGATTGAGATGGGATCTTAGGAAGAAATGTTTTGCTGTGAGGGTGGGGAGGCCCTGGCCCAGGTTGCCCAGAGCAGTGGTGGCCGCCCCATCCCTGGAGGTGTTCAAGGCCAGGTTGGATGGGGCTTGGAGCCCCCTGACCCAGTGGGAGGTGTTGGCAGGGGGTTGGAACTGGGTGGGCATTAAGGTCCCTTCCAACCCAAACCGTTCTGTGATTCTATGAATTGCACACTGCGGGCTGTGAAGGTGAGAAATTCAGTCAGGTGCATCTTCCTGCTGGTGCCTCTCTTGTCAAGCACAGATCCCTGGAGCCCAAAGAGCCTCCTGCAGAGTTGAAGGCAGCCAAGAATAGTGCTATAAAATCCCCTGAGCCCAGCTCTGACTGAAGCATTAGTGGGTTTACAGCACAATTTTTTCATAGTCGTCAGAGTATGGAGATTTCTGAGATGACATGGGAAAAGTGATACTACCCTATCTGAGCAGCCTCGAAGACACAACTTGAGCAGAAATCCTTTATATTTGGTTCAATGGAGTACTGGAGAAAACTGGGTTTGTGCTGTTATTTCTAAAACACTAAAAGCAGTTCCGTGCACTCACACGGTCTCCCTGTTTCCAGAGTAATCTGTTCACCAGGTAACATGGGAAGCAGCTTCAAAAAGCCACGTTGCTTCTGGTTTCCAGTCTGAGAAACAGAGTCAAGGAGGCAACATGACCTACTCAAGATTGCACAGCAAGTCAGTATTTCCTGACACTGTTATCTGTCCGGTGCTGCATCCGTGTCCTCAGACACCCCAGCTGCAAGCTGAAGTCCTCACGTGTCAGACTTGGCCCAAGGTGTATTTTCAGGGGTGATGCTCCAGTGTCTCCCAGCTGCCCTTGCTCTGAAGCACAGCAACACTGTGGCCTGGCCCTCCTGGCATGTTACAGGCAGTAAATACTATGCAGAGAGCAGTAAATTCCAAATGGAATAGTTGGGCTGCAGCCGATTGGGAAGGAAGGCTCAGCACGTGGTGTCCATCCTTACAGCAGGTTAGAAATCATCAGCACTGGTTAAATGACTGCCCCTTCCCTTCCTGACTCGAACAGTAGGAGAAGCTGGGGAAGAGATGATGCCCCCTAAGTTGTGATTTTTCACTAAGAAGTTTTAGGAGCCACATGTTTGAATAGATTGTGACTCTTAAGCCGCACGGGCCAGGTCAGACATCAAAATGGTTTCAAACATTCAGATTTTAGTGGGGACGGCACAGGTTTCATGTTCCCCCATCCAGCTTATTCCGTTTCAGCAGTGTCTGCTTTCAAAGATTACTGGTCAGGTAATGTCAAACAAGTCACCATCACCTTCGCTGGTATGTGGGAAGTGGCAAAAATCTCCTGTCAGTAACAGCACTTCCATCCCCTACAGCTACGCTTTGTACGCGCTGACCTGTATCCCATTATCTCCCGTATCCCATTATCTCTGCACAGACATCGCTGCTGTTTACCTGCACATTCCAGCCGCAGGCCAGTTTTACAGGAATTCTCCCCAGCAGTGCAGCCTTCAGGTGCCATCTCGGTGCCTGCAGTAATTATGTTTGAAGGTTAATGTTTCATGAAAATATCAAAGCATCGCTGCCCTTCAGCTTTCCTACTGGCTTTGGAAAGCTGGAACTTTTCCCCTTGTTTGTTTGTTGTGGTCTCACAGTAATCTGTTTGCACCCTGGTGCTTGTTTCTACCCTAGGTTTGATCTACCTGGTGGAACTGAAGTGAAATAGGAACAGTGGGTTTTGTCATCCTTGCAAGGTGAGTGGCTACGAATGTCTTTTTCTCCCTGAAAATTCTCCTGAGTGTTACAGGAGTATCTGAGGCCGTGTCACCAGGCTGCCTTTGGCCCAAGATTTAATCACAGGTCAGAAACAAGGAGTGCTGGTGACAGAAGGGGAAAACCAAACCAAAGGGAAGACTGAAATAACAACTGTTGTGACTGTAAAAAGAATCCTCCTTAGCACTCTGAGTGCCGTATCTCTTACAGGTTTTGTTTTCCCTACACAATGTGGAGGGGAAAAACAACCTTTCACCAAAAATAAAAGTCAAATTCCTGTGCTACAGAATTAAATTGACATGAATCTCCTAAAGCACCAATAGCACGACTCAAACGGGAGGGAGATGGGCACAGATTGAGGGAGAAGGAGGTTGCGTTTCACCAGAGATGCTGCTGGCTTTGCTCATGGTACACTCACGGCGTCGGATTACCACGCAGAAAATGACCTGCCTTTATCTCCAGTTGATGGGCAGCTGAAAGGTTAGGGTTAGGGATGCTGCCTCTCTAAACTTTGCAGAAGAGGGCAAAGATGAGTGAGAAAGAGCACGTTTGGCTCCCCCAAGCAACGTCCCAGCAGCCACTTGCCCGGCTCCCTGAGTTTGCTCCGGGACTGGCACTGACACCTGCACGGCTGGATCTTGGTTCAGCTGGGGCAGAGGTTCAAACGAAGATGAGGTGAATTGCCCAGGAGGGGTCCATCACGGGTAATTCCCTTGGCTTTAGCGCACACGGGAATGTGGCTGCTAGGGGGGACAGAAGCTTGTCCAGTGACCTCCTGGATACACCAGGGTGGAAGGCACCGTAACAGCACCGTGTCGCGGAGCAGCGCCTTGAAGTGTGAGCACGTGGGCTGGGGTGGGCTGTTTGGGCACACAAAACGGATTTTTGTGACAACCGAGCGTTATGTCAAAGTGCAGCGTTCCCAGAGTCCCTCGGCATCACAGCTGTGTGATAGGAAGGGGTCAGACTTTGTTTTGATGATTAAAATGCGTGCTGTGTTCAAATCAAGGCAATTCTGCCTCTTCCCTGTAGCGGCCCCGGTGGCAGAACAAAGTGGGAATGGGGCACAGCCGCATCCAGGGCACAACCTTCCCCCAGGAAACCTCCCTTCACCTGTCCTGCCCAACCTACTCTTCTTCCACCCTTGTGCCACCCCATAGATGGGCATTCATACCCGGGCAGAGCCTGTGTGAGTTGGCTACTTCCCCTTCTCCTGTAAAAAACCCCATAATAGTGCCTTACTAAATGCACTGTGCAAGTTATATAAAACTGCCTTGATCTGGCTTTGTCACCA
Source organism: Neomorphus geoffroyi (assembly GCA_033558235.1). Classification (NCBI taxonomy): domain Eukaryota; kingdom Metazoa; phylum Chordata; class Aves; order Cuculiformes; family Neomorphidae; genus Neomorphus; species Neomorphus geoffroyi. The sequence continues at coordinate 7,304,639 of JAUMJM010000074.1, forward strand.
ATGAGCTGAACATTTAAATCGCTGCTATAAAGCATTGTGAAATACTGGTTTTACAAGTTAGATTTTGCGTGGGAGAAGAAAGCCTGGCTGAATTGTTTTCACGTTGTTTGTGTATCATTTTCAAACCTTAATTGATGAATGCGATACGGTTTGATAGCTAAAAATACAGCAGCTCTGTGGTGGAAAATGTAATTCAAATGAAAATAACTACGGGCCTCTGGACAGAGGTGAGAGAGAGTGCAATAGGTTTGGAAGCTTTTCAGACAGGAAAAACTCAGTTTTGCTTACACGCAGCACAGATTGGTTTAAAATATCTTTCAAATTTTGCATATGGTTTAGACTATTTAGGTGAAAATTAGGCACTGTGTCTAATTATAATCTCAAGCCCCCTGAACAAATGCTGCAGGCTCAACGCTTTGAAATGCAAATATAACCAGAGCAATGATCCTCACCTGGGGAAATGGAGAGGTAAAAACGAGACCCACCTTCCAAAGAGTTAAGGTAGAGCACCTGGGGTGATAGGACAGACAGGAACAGGGATGAGAAAGAGAGCACAGTGCAGTTGTACACAGGAGCCGAGTCCCTCTAACCCACAACCACCGGGGGAGTCACAAAATGGTGTTTCAGGGTCACCCAAAAAGCCCAAAGCACCCGGCTCATGGTGGCACTGAGGGGTCGAGGTGGCAGTGCGTGCCCAAGCCTCCCTTGGCACAGATTTCTGCCGTGGAGGCTGAGTTGCTGGGTGTGCTGGAGCATTAAGTAGGTCACAGCTGAACTATTTAATTACTGGCCAATCAACAGAGCCGGAGCAGCCTTTAAGTTTCTCAAAGTCCCTGCCATTCAAACTGTAGCTCATTTAGAGAACCGTTCTGTTCTCCCAAACTCAGGCAAGAAAAACCTTTCTTAAAAGCATCTCCCATTCTTAAAGGAGCTTCAGTTGTGTCAGAACGCGGTGCCTCATCAGGGAAATACAAAAATTGGCAGAAGATAGAAAAGAGAAGTTTCACACCTTCATCACTCCCAAAATAACTGCGGAGAGAGGAGAGGCGATGGTGCTGTGCCCAACCAGCTGATTGTTTGGAAGACGGTGAAGAGAAGCATTCAAAATTTACGAGTGCTGGTGGCTCAGTGGTGGCTGAGATGTGTAACCTCAGCAGAACCACTGCCCCCCGGCCTTTGGGGCACAGGGAAAGCCAGCAGCCAGTCCTGCGACACCTCCAGCTGCGTCCAAGCAGAGGTTTCCAGAGCCTCAGCTTGAAACCAGTAAGTGCTGGGTACCCTGAGCCTGGGCAGGGTGGCTGGGAAACCTTCTCCTTACCACTGGGTGGAGCCGAAGCCCTTTTTGTTCGCGCTGCTCCTGTCCTAACTTCTCATTCGTGGGGAAAAATTGTGAATCGGGTTGTTTAGCGATCGATCTGGAGAGCTCGTTATGCTGATGGCCTCGTTCTTCTGGAAGGGGAGGTCAGAGAATGTATTTCCTGGGGGTGGGGGTTCTCCAACGGGATGCAGTTGTTTAGACCTAAATGTCAGGCACAGCCAGGACCTGGGATGCATTTGCAACCACCGTTGGATACTCATAAAATCCTTGTTGTCTTTAAATGCCCGCAATAAACCAGAAAGCTCTGACCTGAATAAGTGAGGGGAAAACACAGCTGGAAGAAACTCACGAGGGCGAAGAACGTGTGCGTTGGACAATAAGTTTCCTTTGTTTCTCAGCCCGGCTTTTCTGCTCTAAATGATTTTGAGTGACAGCACCAGATCCATAAAGGGCAAGAGGAGAGCCCGGATCAGGACAGACACAAGGAAAATGGGACTTGTTTTGAAAACAAATTCCAAGCAGATGGGCAGGGCAGCAGGAGGGTGAAAGCAGTTGCCCAGATCACTCGGTGCTCGTTACTTGTACTCTGTCCCGTCCCGCTTCCATGAGCTCCAGTTCCCTGTTTTCCACCTGCAACCAGACTCCCCTTATCTCATTCTGATTTATCTTCTCGGTGTTTTGCTGACTGCCCTGTTTTCCCACAGCCGGCCTCTTGAAGCCTGCCCGTTCGTGCCATGGAGTTCAGAGCTTTCTGCCCCAGCCTGGCCCCCCTGCCCCTCTCCTGGAGCCATGCTGATGCCCAGCGTGGTGGGCTGTGTCTGCTCTGCTCCTGCCACGCAGCACTGAGTAGAGGAGCAGCTTGACCCACTGGAAGCTGGGCTTCCTGAGAGGTGAATCCTGGTGGTCAGGAGCTGCGTTTAATGATCCCTGATGGATTTAGCTATGGTGCCTGAACGTCTCCGTGCCTCGGAGCTTTGGGAGCAGAAACATCTTCAGCAGGGACTGTGGCTTCCAGCATTGCAAAGGTCTGCTGGGATAGCTATACCAGGACGATCGTAGAACCATCTGGTTGGAAAAGATCTCTGAGATCATTTAGTCCAACCATACCTGTCCCCTTATTAAACCCTGTCCCTAACAAACTCATCTACCCCTCTTTTAAACACCTCCAGGGAGGGGGACTCAACCACCTCCCTGACCACCCTTTCAGTGAATGTATTTCATGGGGGGTAGGGGTTCTCCAGCGGAACCCAGTGAAGTTACAGGTGCAGATGTGCCACTGCTGACTTGCTTTTGGTGCCTTGATTGACTTGCCCAGGCAATGAAAAGACGTTCACATTGCAAACAGCTGTGACCATGGAAGGCCCTGCTCTTCCTGTGGCTTGTTGTTGCTGCCCTCCTGGAGGCTGCAGCCTCCTTTGCGTGCAGGCAGACTTGTACCCTCGCACACTTCAGGCAAGGTCCATGGAGTGAATTAAACTGCTGATGGTGAGCGCTAACTTATCCAGCTTGGTCCAGAGCATGAGAGAACACTGAGAGAATTTCTTTGGTGGGCCCAGATGCAGATGCTGATGACTGTGAAGAACAACATCTTCAAGCAGCTCTGCCAGAAGGATGTCTGTCATCAGCCTTGGGAGCTGGGACAGCTAATTTGGCAGAAAAGCTGTTCCTGTTGGACAGCCATAGCTTTGGTGGTACAGGTACAGCTCTGTGGTGTGCAAATATCCCTAGTTTTCACTTTGGAAAAGATTCTGAACACTTTCAAGATATCTGAAGTTCTCCTGTTATTCACTAGGTCCCTGAAACACTTCATCACCAGTCTTGCCTCCTCTCTGCTCCTCATTTCTTCTCTTCTTTGTAACCCACACCAGAACAAGCACACACAGTGCATCCCAACAACTGAACGCTTCTGGCACGGCTCTTGGCTACACTAAACAAGTCAGGCATCCCTGATTTTGCTCCAGTATTTCCCCTGTACTTTTTCTGCTCTGCCCTGGGTCTCTTCTGACATATTTAGAGTAGACCAGCATCATAGATCATTAAACCACAACATAAAATGCATGTTGTAACGCAGCTTATTGATTGAAACTGGTAGAGAGATCTTCCAAAATCATAAACATGCTCAGATACGAGGGTGGTGATGTGACTGTAATCTTTGCATCTGTTTCCCTCCATCCTATGTGATGATGAAAAGGGATAATTATTACACTTGTGAATAATTTAGGAAGCCAAGCAACAGCACCTGGAAATTAGGTGTCAATTTTGCAAGGTTTCCACAGAATGAATAAGGGCGAAAAATAGGTCAGGCAAAGTTACGCTTTTGTCACCTTAGAGAGGGGAAAGGAAGTATTTTTAGCAAGAAGAAAATGCTTGCTCTGCCTCGCTGTGTAACACAAGTAGGTACCCGTAACGGACGAGTGCTGTCGCACGTGGTTGCTCTAGGCCTGGCTGATGCTTTGCCCAAGTGGTGTTCGCAGCAGTGTCTGTTGTGCCGTGGGTACCTGTGCTGGCAGTCTGTCTGCTGAGATTTAAAGGGTCCCCTTTACTTTCGCTGCTTGGCTGAGAGGTGGTGTCATTCCACAGGGCTGTGTTCTGGTAGAAGTTTGTTTAGTTTCTGATAGTAATTTTCCAGAGCAAGCATCCTAATCCATTTTTTTTTTCAGAACTTATTTTTCTATGTTTTCAGTACTGAATAAAAGGAAAATACATATATATACTGTGTGACAACAAGGGCAGTGATAGGGTGAAGGGTAACGGTTTGAAGCTGAAAGAGGGGAGATTTAGATTAGATCTTAGGAAGAAATGTTTTCCTGTGAGGGTGGGGAGGCCCTGGCCCAGGTTGCCCGGGGAAGCTGTGGCTGCCCCATCCCTGGAGGTGTTCAAGGTGTTGAATGGGGCTTGGAGCCCCCTGATCCCGTGGAAGGTGTCCCTGCCCATGGCAGGGGGTGGCACTGGATGGGCTTTGAGGTCCCTTCCAACCCAAACCATTCTGTGATTCTGTGTTATCACTGCAGAAAGCCTGTGCTGATGTACAGTTAAACAGGCTGTGACAGACACAGCTCTAGAAACACCCGGAGAGCTGTGCTCTGCGCTGTCCATTCCACTGTAGCTTTTATTACTGGAGTACTTCTCTCTTTCAGGTTGTGATTCTCCCATCTCCCTTTAGGCTGCCAATGTGGATCATGGGTCTTTAAAATTGCTTTCAAGAGAGCGTTGTCACTGTTTTATTTAAGAATACTATTTAAAATTTGAAGCCAAGTTGAAGAGTTGCGACATGGGGTGTGTGTGTGTTTGGCATCTCTCAACACATCTTGTTTAAAGCAAAACTTCTATTTGTAAAAACGTATCATCGCTATTCTAGCCAAGGAAAGACTGCTTTTAAAATTAAACCGCTATGTTCTTAAATCAAACGGCTCAGTTACTTTGTACGGCAGTGCAATATATATATAGCAGCCAATTAATTGCTCGGCCTCATGTGATATTTCTTTTCCTGGACAGCTTGAGGACCTTTGCAACTGTTCCTTCTGAGCTTTGTGGTGAGTGGGGATGTTGTGGTCTGAAAAATAAGCTGTTGAAGCACATATTACCAAACCACTTATTATTGAAATAGAAGCCACATGCCTCCCTCACTCTGCATTCATCTCTACGAGAGCAGCGTGTCCGGCTCTGGCAGAGTCGTTGGGAGGACCTTACGGGACAGAGGAGACTCATCTCTGATCAGCTGTATTAGTGTTGATGGGTCATGGGGTTTTTTCATCCCAAAGCGCCCCAGCAATGTGAAGTTTGTATTTATTTAAGTGCATGCAGGGTGAATATTTGCCAAACAAAGGCTGGTGCTGGGAGTGGTACCAGCACGGTGAGTTTTTATTCTTTAAATAAAAAGAGAATGACACAGTGTTTGTAACTAGAGATGTCGGATGCAAATGGAATCTGCAGACAGGCAGAGTCAAGAAGGAAGACCAGCTCCGATCATCTTTCTCTTACAGGGGAGAGGACAGTTTTCCTGGGGTCAAAAAGCAGAACTTGGAGGGGTTTCCCTCCACGCCGTGGCCTAAACCAGCGCAATCCCTGACTGCATCAGGAATTATTTTCCCAGGCTCTGATAAGCTTGAGTCATTTTATGTCATGTTTGAGTTTGTCGTATCGCTTTTTGTTCCAGAAAGACATAACAGTATGGAGTCATCTTTCTAAAAACACATCTTTACCTGCAGCTTTGGGTTTTTTCCCATGGGGAAGTATTAGAAGCTCCTGTATTTCACAGCTGATATGGGCTTTTGCAGCCTCAGTTCTTCTGAGCAGTAGGAAGTGGTCTTCTATATTCTAAACTCCAGCTTCACAGATGCTGGCGGGCAAGAATCCTGCTGAGTGGTGCCCAGAGTGTGTGCGTGTTTGCATCAATAGGGTTGTTTTTATTTTTTAAACCGCCCTGTTATTTCAGTACCATTGTATGCGAGTTATGATTCTGAGGTGCCTTTTATTTAGGTTTCTAGGAAGTGAGTTCTGAGTGCAACTTTTATAGCTTCTGTGTCCAGACGGATGTCTCAGAATGACTCTTTTTCTGGAAATATCAGTATTCTCAATTGGCTCCATGAAGGAGCACTCAGTGCTGGCTGGTTTTATTGTGGTGGAACTATGAATGCTTTTTGAATATGTTTTATTACAGGAACCAAACAGATAATTCATCCAGTCTCCATACATTGGTACCTGTAATAGTGCAGTATATTGCTTCCTGAATGCATTATAGGCTCTTAAGCACTTAATCAAATTCCTTAGGATTATCTTGTGCATCCTCCTTTGCAGGCAGGTTTGTACACCAGTTGGATCATGTTTATCTGGGGAGTGCTTTTCAACCTGAGCACATATGGGCCTTCTTGTTCTGCTGTGACAAATCCTGTGGAGCTACAGCTGCTCTCAGGAGCATGGCTTGCCACAACGCTAATATTTGAAAGAATATTAGGGCTTCTTTGTTTTAAAGTGGCCCCCTGATAATATTTTTATGCCCCTGATATAATTACTCTGCATTCCATTACAACAGCTATATTTCAGTTCATTCCTGTTCATTTATTTACAGGGTTATAAAGGTCTTTTTTTTTTTTTTTTTTCACTCTTCTACTTTGTAAACGTTTCAGGATACCCAAGAAAAAATGCTGTCTACCATAAATAGAGCATTTTCTGACCGAGTGCTCATGCATTTGTTTTGGTCTTTAAATTCCTTTCCAATCTGTAGTGAGTGCAGTGCATTAGTGTAAATTGCTTGCTTTTGGCTGCCGTGACACTGAACCCTTGCACTGATCCCTTTCCATGCATTAGGATTTTTTTTACTTCCATTGCAAATAGAACTTTTCCCCTCTGTTTAGCTCCCTTGATGTTCTGCCTTCATATTTTGCAGGGTGTTTTTAGCCAGAAAAGCACTATTTTGCTTAGTTTTCCTTAAATCCTTTGTCTGAAATTCCCCTCTCCGCTCTCCTGCACCTCACAGCTCTTGTGCTGAGGCGTCACCTCAGGTTGGCTAAACAAGAGGACTTTGTTCTTGTGCTTTAAAATGTAAAATAAGGAATGACAAATTGTTAATTCCACTTCACATTAGCGAACTGACAATTCCTCTATACAAACACAGACTTTTTTGGCTTACACAACTTTTATCTGCTGCTATTTTTATATCCCATAATCAACAGCCCGGGCGCGGGTGCATGGCAAATACAGAACCAGCCAAGCAAATATCCTTTTTTTGTGAATCAAAAATCCATCTGGTTCCTTGTGTAGCAGCACATCTAAGGCTGTTGGAGACTGGAATTGCACAGCAGAGTTAAAAAGGAGCCAAGAGGAGACTGCCGGGTTAAATCCCTGGTATCGCCCTACAGCTTTAAGACCTAATCTTGCTGTGCTGTGATTCTGTGTTTCCCTTTGCGTGGCTCTGTTCTCCTAAATTTCGTTTAAAATATTTATAGTTTATTTTTCATAAAGGATTTATGCAATGAAAAATTATTGTGCTTCTAAGAGTTAGAGATTATCCACCCTCAGAAGCCATCGCATTCACCACCTGTCATGACTTGGAGCTGAGTTGTCATGGCCCAAACTTCAGAGAAGACCATTTCTGGGTCAGGTTTAGAGATACTTGGTCATTTTCTCTGGTTTTATAGATTCCAGTTATTTGAATCTAAACTTTGTCTTCTATTTTGATTTAAAAATACAGAAGAAATTGGATAAAGGATTTTTTGGTTTCTATTGTCTGTGATTGCACTTGCTTTTCTCTGTAATAAGCAAGCAATCATTGAAATCTGGGTTAATCCAAACTGGAAAACTCATAGGAGTGACCCACATAGTACAAAATCCACTTTATTCTTCCCTCTAAGTTAAATGTGGTGTCGTCCCCATTGTGCGGATTCCTCAAGAACTGAACAGGTCCCAGGAAATCTTTGAGTCAGTTATCTCTGAAACCTGAGCCAGATGGAGCACAGCAACCTGTATGAGGACTCAGAGAGCAAAAGATAAAACCAGTATGAAATTCCTTCCAAATTTGAATTTCTAGCTGTGTTAGCAGTCGGAGTAGGCAAAGGGCACTTGATTTCAAATGGGAACTCACTCGGTAAAACCGCAAGGAGTGGGGGTGCTTACTGATGCATGACTTAAGGGTGTTCGTATTCTGCTTTCCTGATGCCACAGCTATAGCTTCACAAACCAACAGGTGCAAAAGCTGTCAAAGAACGTACTGCCTCCTTCTTCTAGGTAAGACTAAAATAAGAAAGCTGCCAGTATTTTTACTGGGTTTTTTTTTTTGTTCAGTCTTGAATGGCCACATCCTGGCACAAGGCTGGGTGTGCACTAGAGAACTTCAGCCCAGACTCGACACCGGAGCTTGGTGTTCCCACCTCAGCTCGTGCTGAGGAACAAAGGTTTGTCTGCTCTCTTACACACCAGCACAGCGTTTTAGCGCAGGCCTGGGCTGCCATTTCCATGTGGACACAAGCTGAGTCACGCTCCTGTCCAGACCCCAGCAGGCATCCCAGCTTGACTCTTCATCAGCACGTGCAGATGTTTCCCATTTCCAAGCCGCGAGCCAAGGGGAGATGTGGGAAGCGGAGCTCAGCAGGGGGAATCCTGCCCAGAGACCCTCCAAGTATTGCAGGACAGAGCCAAGTGATTCCAAAGCCATTTGGCTGTGGAAGGGTTTCCCAGGTTTGAGGAGAGCCCTGGAAAGGGTACAGCTGTGTAGGCAGCTGGGAATCGCCCTCATTTCTCCTCTGACACAGGAACAGGCAGGCAGTGGAAAGGGCACGGCTGGAGCACTGCTGCATTCTGCACAACCCCTGGAGCCACTGCGGCTAAAAGGACTTTAATTTGCTCCTTGGGTCCCATCTGCTGTCTGGGACAGAAGGAATCAAGCCGTCACTGAGAGGCCTGTCTGCCCTCCAAGGGGCTGGGCTGGGCAGCGTGGCAGGGCTGGGGGATGAGCTGGAGCTGTCTAGACAAGCACGCTGAGCTGCCGCTGGACTTGCTGTGCTCTGATTTTGCTCAGCAGCGAGGCACTGCCGTGCCAAAGTGTTCTGAGGTGGAAAATTCCTCCTCAATGCCCAGCCCGCTCCTCTGAGCAGAGTGAAGTGGGAGGCAGCACGACGGGTTGCCCACCAAAATGCAGCTGCTGGGTCAGATTTGAGACACACCAACTCTGATGGCTGCTTTAACCAACAGGCTCAAAACCTAGCAGCTTTATGGAATTGGAAAATTAATTAGGTCAGCACAAGGATGAATGGTCTGTGAGCCAGTTTTGTTGTTTAGAGTCCAAGCACTGGCTGCATTTATAATTCTTCAGCCTTTATTTGAGTGTTTCAAATATGTCTGCCCCCCCTTATCTGTACCACCAAATCCCTGGCTGAAAATGAAGCTGATAAAACCCAACATGTTGGTGACAGCTTACAGAGTGAGCTGCAAACGCTGATGTGTGACTTGATATTAGGAAAAAATTCTTTACTGAAAGGGTCTTTGGAATGCGGTGCCCAAGGAGGTGGTGGAGTCACCGTCCCTGGAGGTGTTTAAAAGGAGATTGGATGAGGCACTTAATGCCAGGGTTTAGATGATGAGTTGGTGTTGGGTCATAGGATGGACTCGATGATCTCAAAGGTCCTTTCCAACCTTGTAATACTGTGAGACTGTGTGTCCACATGTCTTCCACAAGCGGCACAAAATAGATACCATACCACTGCCATGTACAGGAACGTACTTAGAACGTGTTGAGCGAAAGACGCAACGATTAACATTAGTTTCTGTCTAGAATGGGGAGTATCACAATAAAAAATCAGGTAACTGAAGTGCTAAATATAGCACACTCCAAAACCAAGCACTACTGCACTTGGCGTGTAGTTAAGCGTAACAATCACGCTTGCTGTAATACTCTCCTGCATCCCTTCAAACGCTTTTAACATCAGCTGGGACAAGGAGGCTTCAGGAAAGTGATGCAGAAGTCAGTCTACAGATGTGTTAATGTGTTGAGTACATCAAATGCTCTAAGGTATGCACTTCTGACGGTGGTTTGGTTCTTATTGAAACCTTTCTGAGGCAAATGAAGGGTCTTATTGATGAAAAGAAGCATCATGACAAGTTTCTTCCTTGTTTAAAGATGAGAAATTCTCTATAATTTGGCTTTATTTTTTGATCAGGAGGTATTTATGAACATGTTCTAATGGAATTAGGGTATTGATTTCCAGAGTTATACTCACAATAGTCCTGGTAGTAGGGTTTTTTTTAACTGTTACCATAGCCTCAGCTGAGACACGATAACTAGCCAAGTGCACACATGCACCTTGTTACAAACTTAACTGAAATGGACTAAATTAAACGAGCTTAACTGACTGACTTGTTTTCCTGTACTGATTAATACAGAACTTATAAGTACCAATAACATAGTTTTCCCATGGAAAATCTGTTGGTGCACGTGACATTCATCAGAATAATCGTATTAGAGACAGCTTATTGAGAAAATAAATAAGAATTTATGCACATATTTGGATAATTCCAAAAGAATTAATAGGGAGGAAGATTCCTTCTAATGGAGATTCTTTAGATTTTGGCTTCCTAAAGATTTATCCCCCTTTCCATGTCCTGTTGTAATATACAGTATGTTAGGTACAACGGCAGAACCTATTTCAGACATTATTCTGCTCTGAATGTCAAGATTTGTCTCTTGGTCAGAGATATTTTGTGTCCTGATCACAGTTGATGCTGTTCCTGATGCACAAACGAGCAGAAAATTCACTATTTAATTTGTTCTTTGGGAGGAGTTTTAATGTTTTATTAATGAAAAGTTATGGATCGCGTCTAAGGGTCCTGTACAGAACTTCGTGGGCATTAACTGGATGTTCGCCTCTATTCAATTGTCTGGTGTGTTTGTGGAGCCAGATGTGCTGCAACAGCAAACCCGCTGTGCTTGTGAAATAACAGAGAGGTTTTGGGGACTGCCAAGCTCTTTGGCTCTGAACAGACTCATCTCCTGCTCCAGGTCCATAACCAGTTATAATTTTTAACTCTTTGTGATGCTTTTTTTCCCCATCAGAGTCATTCCATGATTGCCCGGGTTGCCCCATCCCTGGAGGTGTCCAAGGCCAGGCTGGGTGGGGCTTTGAGTCCCCTGATCCAGTGGGAGGTGTCAGGTGTTTAAAAGGAGATTGGATGAGGCACTTAGTGCCGTGGTTTAGACGTCGAGTAGGTGTTGGTGTCGGTGTCGGGTCATAGGTTGGACTCGATGATCTCAAAGGTCTTTCCCAACCTTGTGATACTGTGATACTGTGTCCCTGCCCATGGTAGGGGGTGGAACTGGGTGGGCTTTGAGGTCCCTTCCAACCCAAACCATTCTATGAGTCTATGATTGAACCGGCTCTCGTTTCCATTTTTATACGCAATGCCATCTCTAGATGTGCTGCCTGCAGCAAGATGCACATTTTCAAAAGGTTCTGTGCTTTTGTCTGTTTCCGGTGACAGTTGCATAGGAATGCATAGTCACTTAGAAATGTACATGCAGTGAGACAATTCCGAGTTGTATACACATACAAAATCCCCAAGCTGAGAGTGTATTTATTGATTTTCTTCTTTAGTTGAAAAGTCAGTTGAGAGAAGACCGCTACTTCACTTTGTATGTGTTTTTCTAAAGTCATCTCTTTGGTACGATGTTAAAGCCTGTGGTTCAAAACTCCTGCCCTAAGTGAAAAAGCATTAGCTGTTTTGTCACAGTTACAAATCTCACCGAGATGCTCGTATTCTGGGAATAAAGGACCCTAACACAGATGTGCTGAAAACAGCACGGCGGGTTTTTAAAAGACCTTCATCTGCAAAAATTGTCATTCTTGTGACCTCTGGATCTGGGTGGTAATTACTGACTTCAAGTCAAGGTTTTCCTTGTGTGTTCTTAAGTGGTTTTAATAATACAGGATCTCGGTCTGCACTTTTGTTACTCCTGTTCCACTCGCTGTATTACAACAGAAGTTCTGGTGAATAGAATGCTTGGGAGGGGGAAGCAGTGACCTGCAAGGTGATCGATAGCACGTGAAGGTCACCTGAGGTCCCAGATCCCCTCTGTGATGTGCCGTCACCGATGAGTCTGGCATTGCAGGTTTCCTACTCTGACGCTCTTGAGTCTAAATGTTACTCACCTCATTTAATCACCAAATCACACTACCGAGCTGCTGCTTTGTGGGTAAAGCAAAAGGTTTTTATTTACATGCTGGGTGGTTTTTTCCTACTTTACAGACTCCAGACAGGGAATCACTAACTGGTTTGGAGAAATAAGTTTTAAAATGCCTGTTGGCATTTCGAGGAGCCTGGCATTCATGCTACCCCGATGCTCAGTTTCTACGTAACATAAAGCTTTGTGGAAATACATAGTGACTTCTGCAGTGTAGAAAATCTGCTGTCTAGATAAACCATTAGATTGTTTTCCCTATCGGTGTCATTAGGTGAGCTCACTGGGCCGGACGACACGGAAGGGCAGCTCGGTATTTCCCAAGTGAGGAACCTGACGTAACACGCTGCTCGCAACCGAGACGGCATCAAGGCAAGTATTAAGCAATGAGACATGACAGTGTCTGTAATGCCAGGATATCCCTGCGCAGCGTGAGCGAGTTGCTAGGCAGTGAGCTGACAGCCTGCTATCGCAAGCACCTGACACATGGTGTGTTTCTTGATGTGCTTTCTTAGGATGCCAAAAAAAAAAACCAAAAAAGCTTCACTATAAACAGACAGGAGGAGAGCTTTTTCTAAAAGTTAGTTTCCCAATTGTGATTTAATTTAAATGATTTTTTTTTTTTTTTTTTTTATCACTTGCCTCGCTCTTCAGTAAATTCAGTAAATTCCAAACAGGATAGACGAGAGTAAAAATAATAATAAAAAATCCTGTAGAAAATCCCTTGAGATGGTAAGCGGAGAGAAAAGGTAATGGCAAGATATCTCCCAATTCTAAGACTCCCCTTAAAAGTCTTTCTTTGCAAATGCAGGATCCGTGGGAGCTCTGCAGTTGCAAGGAATGGGGAGTTAAGCGGTAATGCTGTTTAGCATGGTTCTTTTGCACCTTTTAATTGCCAGACATAATTGGGACAGCAGACCCTGCTGCTCAGTGAAGCGTTTCTTCCCCATCTATAGTTTCTCCCCTCTTTGCACGGCTGTGTGTGGGAGGGGGGGATTAGTGCGTGGCCATATGGGAGGGAGCTAACGGCAGAACAGTTTCTCAGCGAGCCGTGCTTCGCGAGTGCTAGAGACAGCAAAGGGAGCAGGAAATGATGGAGGAGGGGAGAGGACTCCAATGGCCGTTAATGGGAGTGAGGCAGAATTCCCCTGAGGAACCGGGGGGCTGAGGACATGAAGGCTGTGACCCTTCCACATGCCCAACAGGCCCCGACTGGAGAGCCACTTTAAGTAATTTATCAATGCAAGCTCCAGAATGTGTTTTTTCTACTCAATGGGATTTTCCACCGGACAAGGAGATGGATGTGCATTACTTAATGGGGAACTGAAATGAAGGTTGTTTGTTTTATATTTCTTTGGTAAATCAGCAGGCTGGAGCATAGCTTTCTGTTCATAATATATTAAAGCAGAGGATCAGCTACTTTTAAAGGCATCGTTCCTCCTCTCCAGGTACCAAGAGCCTGGACACTCCTAAAATGGAAGGTAGGGGAGGGGGTGGCTGTGTGGGAGCAAGCCAGGACTTTATACTGTCCCTGTTTCCTTATTTCAAGATCAAATCCTCTTCTACAATATTTCTGAGGTAGCTGCAGACCAAGTGTGACTCAGCATTCAATCGGTGACCCAGCAGTACTTCTCAGTTGACAAAAGCTGTTGTATCAGTATTCCTCTTTGTGCCCAGGTCTTCCACAGTATGTAAAACCCCTGACACCCAAATCTGCCCCGGCTTTCCATCCATAGAAGGACAGCCCAGCAACGGAATTCTTCAGCTTGTGTCAGATCAACAAGAAGGAGATGTCCCACTGAAATCTGGCAGATCCTCCGGGATCTGTGGGAGTCAAGGACAAGTTCTCCCCAGGCAGGCAGCTCCCGAGCTGCATGGGCTTTCTCTCAGACACTACATGGGAACTATGCAGAAGAGATAATGCAGATCTCTGCCAATTCATTTTTCCTGGCGTATTTCCATGGGTCTGAAGAGCAGAAAACATATGAGGAAGTAGGAGGCAAGATCTGGCCCTGTGAATTTTCCTGAAAAGCTAGCTCTGTTCCACACAGCTGCTGGTGGTTCTCTCCCTTTGTATTTTTCCTAATAAAAACAGGAGTGTAAGGTGAATTATTATTTTTCGTAGGAATGTTTCTTGAGCTATTTTCTGTATTCTGGTAGTGTTTTGCAAGTGTTGCCTGCTTTATCGCACGCAGGCATTTTTGTTCCCTTTATTCGTACTGGCCAATAGACCAGAGAGTGAGTCTAATTGCCCTCATTCTGTTACGCTGCTTTCAACAGATAAGAGCTGTAAACTGGGTAGTATCTTGTCAGCACACTTCAGACCTCCAGTGTTTTAAGCATCCATCCAACCTGCTGCCTTTTCTCATGGCTCATTGTGCAGCAGTTGTAAATATCTGTCTCCAATTACTTAACAGAAAGAGAACAACAGAGGAAATACTGATTGAATTGAAATGGAAAAGTCTTGAAAGACGTTTCCTACCTGTATGAGTCCAAACCATAACCATGTATGTCAAATGGGATCAGAGCATACAAGGATGAGACAGAAGACCTTTTTCTTAAAATCCTTTCTTAATGGTTCTTTTTCCAAATGCATAATGTCACAAATTTCACATGTGCACAGGCTTGTTCCCTCTGCTTCCAAAAAAAATTGGTACAATCTGACTTTTTAATAATATAAGTAGCTGATAATAAAAGAAAGCAAGGAATAGAACTAAGACTGTTAGTGCTGAGGATTTTCTTTACCTTCAACAATAGCCTATATTAAATTCCACAGCAGAAGGCATAATGTACCTGAACTTCATACAAATCATATAAAAAAGAGAAATTTCTCTAGTCAGTGACCAGTTTATGCTGTGAAGCATCACTGACACCAATGCCTGCAGTTCTTCTCCCTGTCAGCGTGTTCTTATTACACAGCTACAAGCCTAATCCTTAAAATACCTTCTAAGCTTTTTGTTTCATTTTCTGAACTATTTGTTCTCTAGCACAGAGTTCCAGAGCCAAAGTAGTACATTGCATAAATATGCACCTAAAGAGGGTTAATGCAAACTCCTACTGTCTCTTCACTTGACAAGGTGTTTCCTCCTTCTTACAGTGTGTGACAGGGTGTAAGATGTGTTTCATTTGCTTCCCAGCTTCAGCTAAGCCTCACTGCTGTGTAACGCTGCAGAGAGGTTTCCTTGGGACTTGCAGAGGGATCTGGACAGGCTGGATCCATGGGCTGAGACCAACGGGATGACGTTCAACAAGGCCAAGGGCAGAGTCCTCCATTTGGGACACAACAACCCTGTGCAGCGTTACAGCCTTGGGGAGGAGTGGCTGGAGAGCTGCCTGGCGGAGAAGGACCTGGGGGTGCTGGTTGGCAATGGCTGAACATGAGCCAGCAGTGGCCCAGGTGGCCAAGAGGGCCAGTGGCATCTGGGCCTGGGTCAGACCCAGCGTGGCCAGCAGGAGCAGGGAGGGGATTGTGCCCCTGTGCTCAGCGCTGGTGAGGTCACACCTCGAGTGCTGGGGTCAGTTCTGGCCCCTCACTCCGAGAAGGACACTGAGGGGCTGGAGTGCGTCCAGAGAAGGGAACAGAGCTGGAACATTCCAACTGGATTTAATTCCATTCCCCACCACACTTTGGGCCGGCCATCCAGCCAGTTTTTAACCCAGCGGAGGCTGTGCCTGTCCATGCCGATGGCAGCCAGTTTCTCCAGCAGAATGCTGTGAGAGATGGTGTCAAAGGCTTTACTGAAGTCCAGGTACAGCACATCCACAGCCCTTCCCTCGTCAATCTGTAAATGACTTCCCGAGTGTATCAGTGAGAAAGGATGATATGCAAATGAAAATTAGCTTATAGAGGTCAGCTTTGGCCACAGAGTGACTCAGACTGCAGCAGAAGTTGAGGTGAACGCTGGCTAAAATACACTCATTGCATTTTCAGAATTTGTTTGCTGAGTGTACTTCGAAGCCTTTCCAGACACACAGGAAAAATGTCTTCAAAATTTCGGAAGTCAGACAGCTGTCGTCAGCTGAGACAAACACTGGACCTTCAGTCCGAGTGCTCCACGTCAGATGATTTTTCTCAAGAAACAGGCCTTGCCTCCATACAGATTGACTTCTTACTTACTAAAAAAAATGTATTTATTGGATTTTTTTTTGATTTTTCATTTAATCAGAAGCTATTCTGATGGAAGTTAATATGATTTTTCAGCATGAATATTAGAAGGCTGTGCAAATATGATTATCTTTTCTGTTTAAAATGAAATTTTGAAAAGTCTCTGTGTTCTCCATAATATTTATATCGGTATGAAAACTGTTCCACAGCTTAAGAGAGAATTTGTATCTAGGAACGTGGATTGATTTCATACGTGGGTTTGTCAGTGCTAGTAGAGAACGCTGAAACCTTATGTAGATGTTTTTCTAAATGTTGTTTTGTCTTTTAATGTAAATTACCTTGAATAGTGTTTGCTAAGTCCGAACATTCAGCATTTTCTAGCTGTCCTGTCTCTGTAACTGAACTCAATCATCCTGATAATACTTGAGATATGCAGCAAAAAATGCAGTACTTGGAAAACATAGGGTACCTGAGACATTATCTCTACATTTTTTGCTCACTGGAAATTGAGTAACTAAAACTATATTATAACTTGGCTTCCTAGTTTTCCTTTAAGCAGGTATGGAGTACTTATTTCATCTGCCTCCAGCTCCTGATAAGCCACTTTACACGCAGTAATGTGATACCAAAGAGATCACCGGCAGATAAGACTTAGAGAACAAGACAACAGACCACAACAGAGGACGGCTTGCTGCTCTGCCTATCCCCAAAGCATTTCCAAGATATTTATGCAAATTATTCTCAAAATAGTGGCTATAAAACTATCCATTTTATCTCTTTTAGTATTTTAAGCAATGGTATTTATTAAATCTACATGTGAACTGGCTGACTACCCACATCCTTCATAGCCAAGCTCTTCAGTAACAGATGGGAGGGCTTTCAATGGAGCTGCACTTATTTATGCTAGTAGACATTATATTCTTCAATTTTCAGACAAGGATTATTAGTTGTGGATGAAAAAGGTCATCATATATTTCCTTTAGTCTGCATTATTTCTGAAAATACTTCATGGTGTTTTACAGACAGTGCAAAAAAGTCTGTTTTCCCACCTTTGTGAAGCATTAGTAGTTACAATTGCAGGGGACAGCGGCAGCATAGTAAACCAGCTCGAAGAGCAAAGGCTAAAAAGCGTAGGTAGTGAGCTCAGTTACCTCCTGTGGAGCTCTGGAGAATGAGGAGGTGAAATTCATAAATTTTTCTACATAGGAGGGAGAAACAACCAAAAAAGATTTTAAGGAAGCTCCTAGAGAAGAGGTGAGGTAAATGGTCAGCATGTGTATGATGGTACTAGCATTGCATTGTACCTCTACCACAAGAAGTGACCAAGGGCTCAGTACATCTCTAATGCCTTCCATGGATTTCAAGGCTCCTGATAAGCGCTAAGACCTGGATCGTGGCTGGCCACTCTGTGACTACAGTAGATGACAGATGCAGAGAAAAGTGCTTCCCTACTTTATATACCCCACGTGAGGACCAGGCAGGCTGTAGGCTTGCCCAGAAGGCAGGCAGCCAGGACCTACGGAACTGCTCTTCTTTAGTTCTCCTCATACAGACGAGAGAGCGAGCTGTGGCTCCGTCCTTCCCCCTTTTCCATGTCTGCACATGGACACAGCACATCTCAAAGCAGTATAACTGGCTTAGCTTCCCATGGTGCAACTAAATAATTCTAGGAAGTGTCCTTCTTTTTGAAGCAGAATGCTTTCTGATTTGCCTGTATGACGTTACCACTTAATGACAATTTGACTGGTTAACTAAGTGGTATTAACTTAATCTGCTCCTAATTTATGACACTCTATAATGAAATATACTGAATCTGTGGGTGCAACATTTCCTGTTGTATGGTCAAATGCAAAGATTCTTGGAAACTTAAGTTGCGTATCTCACTAATAACATTTCATATTACAGAAACAGTGAGAGCCAAGGGGGGGGTGTAGTTATGGATTTTTATCTTTTTTTCCAGTTGTTAAACATTTGGCTCAAAAATTTAAAAATACCTTTCCCCCCCCACCACCTCTTCTCCAAATAGCTGTTTAATCACTGCTTGTGGTTTTAAAAAGTGTGTTGGAGCAGATGGCAAGAACATAGGATTTAAGCAGAGGACAGATGTAACCATATTAGGGAGCCTGGAAGATAAATCTCTTCAAGTCTTGTGGCAGACGTGATCATTACTTTGTCTACGTAGATGAAATATTACTAGTTTCAATTAACAGTTGCTGTTGTCCATATCTGGGATCTTTCCCCTTCAGATAGTCATTAAAACCTGTTGTAAATCATCATGTTTGTGCTACCTCCATACTGTGCATAAATCATGCAGGCATCCCATCATCTCCCTTCTTTATGGAAAATGTGTAGATAGATATTTATACAACATAAAAAATTGTGTTTGCTTTCTTTTAAGCAGTTTACAAGTACAGTCTCTAATGCCGTACAGTCTCCTGTGACGTACGGGGGTACTGGAGAGCAGGAAAGGGAGGACATCTGTATTCAGCCTCTGTGCTGCCAATCTGATCTTTGCCTTTAGCTCCCTCCCCAGTACTGTCAGCACGGCCCCTGTCACAAACGGCTCCTCTTAGGACTCTAAGAATATAAAGCAAGTTTCTGCCTTTCGTACATTTGGAGCGTAGGAAGG
This sequence comes from Neomorphus geoffroyi, assembly GCA_033558235.1. Classification (NCBI taxonomy): domain Eukaryota; kingdom Metazoa; phylum Chordata; class Aves; order Cuculiformes; family Neomorphidae; genus Neomorphus; species Neomorphus geoffroyi. Next base: position 7,323,357 of record JAUMJM010000074.1, read on the forward strand.
CAACACAGTAAAGAACAATATTCTCTTCCTGTGGAAAAAAATGCGTAGGCTGTGTGAGAGACAGTGAGGAAATAACATGTTATCTGAGTGCAGCTTCCTCACTGCTGAGATCTGTGGAAGAACCTTTCTTGACCTTGGAAAAATAATGCTTTGTGGATGTACAAAGGAAGTCATCGTACAGCTGTGCATCGTACAGCACGCGTGCATCGTACAGCGCGTGTGCATCCTACAGCACGTGTGTGTCATACAGCGCGTGCGCATCCTACAGCGCGTGCACATCCTACAGCGCGTGTGCATCCTACAGCGTGTGTACATCCTACAGCGCGTGCATCCTACAGCGTGTGCATCGTACAGCGCGTGCACATCCTACAGTGCATGTGCATCCTACAGTGTGTGCACATCCTACAGCGCGTGTACATCATACAGTGCGTGTGCATCCTACAGCGCGTGCACATCGTACAGTGTACATGCACACACGCTTTATTTACATCTATCTATATATTCAGATGGGTGTTTCAGTGAATTCAGAAGCTGCTGCCTGAATACACTCTTTAAGGAATTGTGATCTTAAAAATATTAAGAAAACCCCAGAACCAGTTCAGACAGCTATTATGTTGTTGTAATTCCACCTCATCCCTTCGCTACTGCTGAGAAACAAGTAGCTCCTCCCTAAGGAGGTGTTCCAGGGTTAATCATGATGCTCCTAGGAGCAAGCGTTAGCACATCAGTTGTACACATTGCATTAGGGCAGCTGTGAAGCGCACATCCACGTTCTTGGTAACATTTTCCTCCTCCAACTGAAAACTCGGAACACGTTGCAGGTCTCTATTTGAACCAATTTCTCCAGTATGGACATTTTTATCCATTAGAATGGTTTTTATGCTCAGTTTCATTTTTAACTGAACCAACTGAAAATTACGTTTTGTTATGATTGGAGGAGGAAGCTCATCCTCTGTATCAAAGCGCTGAAGACAATATGTGTATATCATGTTTTAAGCATAAACATCCTCCAAAAGGGATGAGGATGATGGTGACAATTACAGCAATATCACATTTATCCTGTTCTGGCTCCTTCTTTACCTATAACAAAGGCAAGGATACCACAAAATTAAGGTGCTGGGTACCGCAGACTCTTTTTCAGTCTGTGATGACTTCTTGAGATGTGTTTGCAGCTTCAACAAAAATACATGCAATTGTAAATTTAGCAATCTTTTACATTTCTTTAGCTTCTCTCACCCTGAGGTACAGTGTGAATTAAGTGCAGTAAGGCTCACAGAACAACTTAGTCAAAGATTTATAGAAAATAGCACTTACAGGTCATAGAAATAAAATATTTTCTACTGTAGTCTCATTCTTTAGGGAACTATGTTATTTAGCAGTTATCTGGTTGGGGCATCTCATATCAAACTGATTTTAACTAATGACTTTTTATGATAACTGTTTCTAGTTTCAGGCAATGCTGGAAGAAGTTTGCTTAGTACCAAGTAATTAGTAATTAATGAAGAGCTAACTAGGTGCCAAAAATGCAAGCTATACTCTTTCAAATCATTAGTTACCGCAACAAGATTAAGAAGCGTCTTTTCTGCAGCACTCAGGAAGCTTGGCTGAGAAGCAACAAAATTAATTTGATTTTATACTAATGTATACATTTAATTCCAGAGCTTTGTATGCAACACGATATAATCAGTCATAATCAAACACTATTTCTTTTTTTCCTTAAAATTCTTAGAATAATTTGTGTTGTAAACTATACAAGCAAAGCTGATTACATTAAAGTATCTGGCATTGTAACTTTTTACAATCTAAAATGCTTCTACTGTTGCCTGTTAATGAAAGTACAATAAACAGTGACCGTGCTGGCATTTTTATAGACTTAGATTTTACAATAGCAAGTGCTTCGTATTGCAGTCTCAACATTTCATTGCAGCTGCTCCCACAAATATATTGCAGTTTGTGTATGGAAGCACACGCGGTTTATGTCACCTCATGGGAAAATGGTTTTGATCTGCAAAATTAGAAATGGACAGCTAAATTTCCACCCTCTCAGCTGGTAAATAATGTTGAAGGTGCAAGCTGTTGCTTTCACAAGGAAATGTTATCCCCTATATAGTCTGAGGGGTTTCTATCTGCGGTGAAGCTAGATACGCTCTTGCAGAGAAGTGTGGCTTCTTTGTTGGGCAGTGAATTCTATAAGTAATCGTGGCTAATAAAATTTCAGAGAAGTATGTCTGAGAAATAACTCCTGTGATCCATAGTAAATAATTAGTCAGAAGAATACTTATCTGCTAGACAAATATCGTTTCTAAGTTTGTTCTCCCAGGTGAAAGTGGCAGTGGCAAGTGTGACATCCTGTGGGTCAGGAGGTTTTCAGCCACATTCGTCGCGATTCGCGTCACCGCGCTTGTTCAGGTTTGGCCCTCTGCACCCATGCCCTCCCAGCCTGCCAGTCTCAAGTGACAGCGGTTTCCCGTTACTTTTGACAGCAGCTTTCTGCATTTATAACCAACTGTTTTGCCACATACTTTCATCTAGTCATTTCCTCTCCTTTCAGTGCTTCCTGTGGTTCGAATATTTAGCAGCACAGCTGCGATATTCAGCTAATAATGAATTTTAAATGGAATATTTAGTATAATGGGGAACATCTATATGCATATAGAATGGGCAACTGAATATTGGAATCTTGGAAAATACGTTGGAATCGTAGGGGAAAACCAGTGAAACATGGGGCTGTAGTGTAACATTGTGGCATTTTAGCACTTAAGTGGAACTGGACATTTCAGTTTCACAGTCTCACATATGCTCTCTTTGCAACTCGTTCTTTAAAAAGCTTTTTAAAATAAAATGATGGGAAGACATTCCATATTTTCTGGTATTCTCCATTTCATATCTTCATATGTTGCATGCATGACTGTGTTAATTTGTTAAGGAGAGATTTCTCCTGGGATGCCTGCGTGTTTCTTAAACTAGCACCTTTATTTTAGCCCCCCTGCAATGTACAACCAGCTTTCTTCCCTCCCTTATGTACTGTGTTGTATTGATGACTATCAATATCGAATTTGTCACTATATTGTCTTCCTACATAGCTGGGTCCCTCTGAGCATCTTCACAACCTGTCCCACAACTGTGAGTAATTTTATGTCCTCTACAAATATCTCCTTCTGCACAGCCCTTTGTCTATATTATTTTTAAGAGTATTTACAACAAAACCTTTAAAATACCTGACTTTCTTGGCTTTTCACCATGATTCTGACTGACTATGTATTCTCCTGTTTCATTTCTCTTAGTTTTTGATCCATGACATTGGTTTTTCCTCACAACCCACTACGTAGTTTTTCTGGAAGCATTTAATGAGAAGGTCATAAAACGTCTTTTAAAATTTGTATTACCTAGCCCCCATATCAATCACTTAATTAACGCAGAGAAGCTTGTTTTACGGGACAAAGCAGTTTGTCTCCTGTTTTAGTGAAGGAGAACTGCTTACCATAATTGACCTTTGCTTCCCCTTCCTGAGGTGTCTTTCTTTCCTTTTTAAATTTTATCTTTTCTTCCTATAATCTTTTCTTATTTGTGTGTTAAGAGTTTTTGTGGTCCCACAACTGGTTTTCCATTCACTGACCCACCTGCTGAAAAATGCAGAACAATGGCATTTGGCATTTTATTTTCCTTTACTTTATCCTGGTTCAGAATGAGTTTGCCGCTATGACAGATCACCATGGATAAAATAATAAGAGCAAAGGATGTTCTCTTTGCAAGCCCCAAGTTTTAGTGAGATGGAGAAAACAGCGCTATGCCTAAAGGTAATGCCAGGGCATCTCAAATACGCTCTGGATTCTAGAACCTATATTTTCAGCAGTCTGCATGTCTATTGAAGATCAGGCACTATGCATGGCAGCTGGCTATATATCACACTGAAGATGTGTAGCTGGTTGCTGTATATTGGATGGCAGCAATGGGTTATCTGGGATATGGACAAATGACTGGCTCTGTCTCCCAAGGATGTGGAGGAAGCAGTTATCATCTTCATCCCATGACAGATGAAAGCAAGTCAATTCAGAAGCTGATGAGAGTAGGAATTGTTTGTGAAGCATTCTGAATATATCTAAATGCCAGCTATTAATTATTGTAATGACTTGCTCGATCTGGAGCCTCCTTGGTGGGGTGGGCACATGGAAAGAGGTGCTGCCAAATCCTGTCTCCATGGCAGCAGCATTGCCGACTTGGGTGACTTTATGGCAATTCCTCCAAAATCCGGTGGGTTTCTGAGAGCTTTCACACCTAAAATACCACACAAACACCTTGAAGGACCTTTTTTCTTGCTGTCAGCTACTCATTTCCCAGCGACTCTGGGAACAGAGAGAGATCTAAGAAGTCCTTGCACTGTGTTTCTTCCCAGCGTCTGGATTTCTTTACAAATTAATGTGTGGGGGACAGCGTGAGGAAGGGAATCCTGAGCCTGTTACGTGAAATCAATAAAAGGAAACTCCTGAAGTTCAGAGAGGAGACCTTGCTTTTATTCTGCACAAGGTGCTGGGTGGAAGATCTTGCACAAAGCTAGCACACCTAGGAGATCCCCAAAGGCCTGCTGATACAAACCCAATGCTCCAAATCCCACCTAACGAATACAATTGTTACACCTATCTAATACAGATACCCATTAGGTTGCACAATTCTAATTTAACACATCCTTAGTTGTTCTTCAGGACAATCCTTAAGCGATCACGAATTCTCCCTATCTGATAGCCTTTTCTTTGTTTCATCACGTTTTCAGCCTTGAGTCAATTAACTACCGAGTTAATCATTTTCCTAAGACTCAGTGTCTGCATCCCTGAGCAGAGGCTGGGATGTTTAGAGAAGATATGAAGCATCTGCATCTCAAGGCAGACATTAGGGTGTTTGTAGGAGATATCAAGTGCATCTCAGGGCAGATATTAGGGTGTTTGCAGGCGATATTAAGTGTCCGCATCTCTGGGCAGATGCTAGGATGTTCGTAGATTACACTGGGCATCTGCACGTCTGGGCAGATATTCGGATGTTTTTAGATGATATTCAGTGTCTGCATTTCGGGGCAGATACGATGATGTTTTTCGATGATATTAAGCGCCTGCATCTTTAGGCAGATATTAGGGTGATTGTAGGAAATACCAAGTGGCTGCATCTCCGGGATCAAACACAAACGAGATGGAAACCCACGTTCGCCTTATCGCCCTGACTAACAGGCTGGAGGAGCGGGGCTCTTCCCGCTCCCTCTCGCTCGTTTTCAGCACGGGTGCTACCCGCACCCGGCGGCTGGCACTGCGGCACAAGCGGGAAACCCAGCACACCCTGGAGAGGGGCTGCGCCATTATGACCCCGGCCCCGCAGGGGCGATACGGGAGGGCGGGGCTCCCCTCGGAGGGGGGGCGGGGCTCCCGTCAGAACGCTGCCGCCCCGCGCCCCCCCCAGCGAAGGGGCGGTGCCCGCGCAGCCCCGCCCAGCGCTGGCGGAGGGGGCGGGCTCGGGGGAAGCGGCGCGCATGCGCGGTGGGGCGGTTACCACCCCCCCCACTGCCCCCCTCCCGCTCGCGTGTGTCTGTGTCTGTGTGAGTGCGTGCGGCGGCGCCGCCCCCCGCGCAGCCGGTGCAGCCCCGGCTCCGCCGAAGCGCGCGCGCCGGGCCCGCTCCGCGCGCAGGTGAGGGGGCTGTGGGGCGGAGGGGGCAGCGGCGGCGGAGCGGCTGCCGGGCCCCGCGGGCGGGGATTGGAGGTGCGCGTCCCCTCCCAGATCCGGGGAGGAACCGGCACCCCCGGCGGCTCCGTGCGAAGGGGGGGCGCTGCCCGGCCCCGGCCTCGCCGCAGAGATGGAGCGGGGCGCGGCGAGGCGAGACTCCCGGCGTGTGTTCGCCCCCCGCCGGCGGGAGGGGCCGCGGCGCAGGTTGTGCGGCGGGGGGAGCGGCCGCGGCGCGGGGGAAGAGGCTGGCGCGGGGAGGTCGGCGGCTCCGGGCTGAGGCGGGGCCTCAGGCGGGGTTGTCAGGTACCCCGGGAGGGCAGTGTCTCCGGGGTACTGGGGTTGCCGGGTGTCGGGTCCTGGGCAGCCCCTCCCTGGGTGCTGGGGCCTTCGGGTCCCGGTGTCCAGGCAGCCTCTCCGGGAGGCTGGAACCCAGCCCCTGTGGAGCCTCGATTGCGCCCTGTGTCTGCCCTATAGAGCCTCCTGTGGAGCCCTTATCGCGCCCTGTGACCCCCGTGTGGAGCCCCTATCGCGCCCTGTACCCCCACCACCGAGCACGAATATAGAGCACTCCCGAGGTGCTGGGGCCCTCGGGTCCCGGGGTGCTGGGGCTGTCAGGTCCCATTGTCCGGGCAGACCTTCCCAGGGGTCTGGAACCCGGTCACTCCCAGGGTGCTGAGGCCCTCGGGTCCCGGTGTCCACGCATCCGCTCCGGGAGGCTGGAACTCATCCCCTCCCGGGGTGCTGGGACTGTCAGAGCCCATAGGCAGGGGATGGGAGGCTCCTGGTGTCCCCACACCACGTAGCATTTCATTTTTAGGAGCCCACCTCATTTCAGAGCAGCGAGTGTGCATTGCCGTGGGATCTGCTTTAGAGGGTGGGCAAGCAGATGCTGTTTATTTGACATCAGGAGCGTTTGGCATATTTCTTTCCCGGCAGCAGATGCTGGAAAAGCAATTATATTGATATATTTTAAACCAAGATGAGTGGTGATGGTAGGGATAATTTACGTCAAACTACTACTACCTGTGTTTAATAGTAGTCACTGGCCTGGTGAAATTTTGTGGATGTGTTTATCTCTTCCAGAGAGCCCTGTGGTGGCAAAGAGGTGCCTTTACACAGGTCTTATTTATCCCACCCGTCTTCTGTTCCTCTGCTAAACGAAGGAGCTTTGCTATCCCAGATAGCTAGAAGAGGTGGAGACAGTACCTTTTCCAAATGGGATTGGTGGATAAGCCAGCAATTAAATGTTTTGTAGGCCTGAGTTTTTTTTGAGTTTCTTTCAAGCAAATGTCATAGAATGTGCAAGGATTATTTTCTTTTTTTCTTGTCACTGCCTGCCTCTGCAGCAGATGTGGTTTTAGTAGTGTTGTGGTGTTTAGTTTCTCAACAAAATGGGCTTAACTTTCTGTTTACATCAAGCAGTGGTTTGTGACCTATTGGTTTTTTTAGTCGTTGTACACATGTTTTGTTAATTGAACTTCAGCTCACCAGGTTTTTTTAATCTTTATTAGATTTCACCTGGCCATGCCAAATAACATGTGGGCCAAAGATTGAAACCCACTGACACCACTGATACTTTTGTATTGTCTTTATGCAGACAGTTTGATTTTTGAATTAAAATAACATCAAACACATAACAGTGAGGCGCAGGGAAATACAGTGTTTCCCAGAGCTTTCTCTTGACAACACACACGCATTTTTTCATGTAAGGTTTAATATCTATGATAATATAGCCAGAGGGCTTCCACAGGCACCTCTGCCTGAACTGTACTGGCTTGGGCCCTGCTTCTGTAAATTCATCTGCTCCACACAGGTGCTAAAACTGCTTGAGTGAACTGATACCACCAAATACCACAGTATAGCACAGTACAGAAGTTGGTAATTGCTTGTGATCTTTTACTAGCGGTGTCTCTGGTTACTCTGAAAAATATTTCACATTTCATTGATGTTTGGTGGTGCTACGTTTTTTGAAGGCCATCTCTTGCAGAAGCAAAACTATAATTGCTTTGTGCAGCCTCTGCGCATCCCTGCGTGTAGGCTGTCTGCAGTTTTCCTCAGAAGTTTGGTAAAGCCAGGTCACTGGAGTCGAAAGAGTGCCCTCTGGTGACATCTGTATTGAGAATTCGGACTGCATAGGAAGAGCTCTCCTGATAGTCGAAAAGTAAATATTCCACCCAGAAAGGCTGGAGGTGTAGCTGCTGCCTGAAAGGCTCGTGTGGCGTGGCTGAGGTGGGGACAAGCAGTCGCCTGCAAGCAGGTATATATGGAAGGTGCACTGCAGTCTCTGTCACTTCCCTTTGTAAGTGTCCTACCTTGTAATTCATTTTACTGTATTTTGATGTGCAATGTTTGATTCTTCAGTCTAATGGAGAAAAAAAACCCCAGACTCTCTTAATAGGGTTGTCCTTTTTACTGTGAAGGGGTGGTTTTCCCCCCTCTGAAACCTGCCTTTATGCAGAATTTTTGGAGAGATCTTTCCCCTTCCATGCTTGTATCTTGCTGGTGACTGTGCAGATTGAAAATCCCAGTATTTAGATATTTCATTGACCTTGATGCTGCTCAGCACCAGTGAACAAATATGAAGATAGAGGGCTAACTTTAGCTTCAGTTCCTTATGTAAACTTTGATTTTAATATTGTTTATGTTTGTAATAAATGTGTTTAAGACTTCGGAAAGCTAATGAAGTCTTAGTGTACTCATTTTCTGCTTGACGTGTCTTTTAATATTCAAAAGATTTGAATTGATAAGGACACACCTCCATCTTGAACAGTTTCTTCCCCTATTTTTTGTTGAGATTAGGGATTGATCTTTTCCTCTGAATATGCTTGGAGCTGAGTCATTTGGGCTCCTCCTTTCATTCAATAAATAAAGCTGAGTTGAAAACTTCCTTTAGGGGTGGGGAGTGTAACTGGTTGCATTTTGTCAAAGTATAAGACATCAAAGGCATGGTGTATTTCTGATTTGACTGTTGTTTTACAGCTCTTCTTAGAAAAGATACTTAAAAATGCATTTTCAAAACAAGGAGGAACCATTTCTGATAATAAACTTGAAGTTTAAAGACCTGGAACTGCTGCAGTAGAAGTGATTTTTAATGTTCGTGCATGCATAGTATTTGTTGCACGAACAGAAGCTTTGTGGGCTTTGTGTTTTGTCTATTTATGAGCTGATCACCTTGAAAGACTGCTGAAGCAAGAGAGTCTTGATGTTATAGCTGGGTGTTTCAGATAGGCACTCTGTGTGCTTAGTGCCCTGGTAGATGTCAGGTGTGACTGCAACTCTTGCCTTTACAAAGGTCCCCAAAGGCTTTGAAGGACTCCAGGGAAAATGGCATTGGAATCCTTCTCGTGAGCAAGCTGGTGCTAGGTAGTGTTCTGCTGAGTAGAAAGGCGACATCTGAAATCAGAGCTGGAGCGAGGCAGTGGTGGGTCGTCAGAGGGGGCTTGCAGCTCCTGCGGTTGCTACGGCAGTCTGGTCGCTGGGCTAAGTTGGTGGCAGCAGCTTCGTGCTGTCAGGAGAAGCTGTAAAAGGTAGGGGAAATAAAGGGAGAGAGTGTCCCAAAGTCACAGAAGAGGAGGGTGTATTCAGCAGCGTAGTATGTTCTGAACATCGGAGCTCCTTGCTGTGACTTTCAGAAATCAGCATGGTGTAAATGGTGGTCACTGAACCAGCCTTCTGGCTGAGGAAGGGTAAGACTGTTTCCTGCCTATGTTTCAGTTTATAGGAGATCCTGTCTAGCAAAACTGACCTGTTCACTCGATATTATAGTACAGCAAAGTAAATACTGAGAAAGCTAATAGGCGGGTAGGAACTGTTTTAAAATACGTTTGACATGCATGAAGGGTTAGTGCTTACTCTTGGGCTCACTGGTGTGCTGCTCTCAAGTACGCTCACAGCTGGTCTTTCAAAACTCCCTACAGGATTCCATATGGGTTGTAGACTGTCAAATGGCACATATGGTGGTGTCCTTGAACCTATGGAGATGCCTTGAGAATGCTCCCAGAATCCTTACTATCCCAGCATTATTGCCAGTGTAACTTCTCCTGTGGCTGTAACTTCAGTGCAGGGAAATGACAGTCTCCATGCTTATTGCTTGCCTTTCCATGTGCTGTCTTACAGTGCCAGCTACAAGGAGGACAGTTTAGGTAGAACTGGAGGGCAGTAATGCTGGGGAAAAAGCAGCTGAGTGGCTTGCAGATGCCGGGAGCTTTGCCCTTGTTTCCATAGGGCTGCACCACTCAGGCCATGTTTCAGTTCTTTGTGACTGTGTTGGGTGCACCACCAAGTTCCAGATTCCTACCCTAGGAAATCTCTGGGTGTGCAGCAGAGCACCTCTGCCCGACACCAAGAGGCTCAGGAGCTGCTTGCTCAGAGTATCAAGAAGCACTCTTGTCAGCCCCTTGGATACATCACATTTATGGTTTTAAAACCTGCTTCTTTACTAGTGGTACAGAGCAGCTTCCTTTATTATGATTAAGCATGTAAGTAGCAGTTGATGCTGAATTTGAGGCAGCAGAGCATCTGTTGGTGCTGGAGGGTTCAGTGAAAGCCCTCCCCTTTTTACTCTTGGAGGTGGGTATTGCTTGAAGTCCCCTACAGTAGGATTCATCTTGGTGTAAACTCTTGAGAATGTTTCTTTGAGGTGATGAACTTGTGACCTGTTTGAGAATTTCATGTATAGGTGTACATCCAAATACCTTTCCTAGGCAAGGTAAGCTTTCGATTGCAGGTGAACTGGGAGAGACATGTGCCTCTCTTCTCTGGTCTGTTTGGGGAGACTTTAAGTCTCCCCCAAATATCGCAGGTGTGACCACAACAGTTAATGTAGCTCAGTGCCTCATCAGCATGTAGGTGAGATTTGAACATGGATTAGCTAGAACAAGCTGGCTGAAGTTCAATCCAGGTAAAATATACATGCTGATATGGATGTAATTATCAGCTTTGCTAATTGAAGGGGTGCCTTTGCCATTAGGTGGAAGTGTTAGCGCCCTCTGGTGACTCGAGTTTGAGTAGTTCTTAGAAATCATTTTGAAGTAGTAAAATCAGTTTTTAAAATCTTTAACTGAACTGCGGCCTCCTAACCTGATTAGAGCTGGCTGGCAGTCGTCTCTGCCCCTCCTCCCTTTGGTGTTACACAGTTACAGCAGTTCTGAGTGCAAGTAATGAAATATAACTTGGGGAGAGCCTGTGTCAGTAAAGGGAGATCAACGGCGTGCCAGGGATGAGCAGAAGTGGCAGAGGGAGAGGCTGACCATTAAGGTTGCTGCAGGGTCTTCTGCCGAAAAGTGGTTGGCCCAGTTAAGTAATTTCTTGGAGCTTGTAGATTTAATGTTTCTTACATTGCGTGTCTGGAGGCTGTCTGAGGGCAGGAGTGCTCAGAGTGGCAGAGGAGAAACGCATAGTGGGGGCTGCAGGGGAGAAGCTTGAGATACACGGGTTTTCATGCTGTAACTCCACTTTAAAGTGGTTTGGAGGCAGAGTGTGGTGCAGAAGGTTTTGCTGGCTTTGAAGCCATCCTAGTAGGAGTCAGTGGCAATGATGCTTTGGGATGTATGTGTTACCTCTCTGTCTCTTTAATGGAGCTGTAGTGTTGGCAGCAATCAATTAAGTCTGAAGTGACCTAAGACTGGCTCTCAGCTCTGTGGCCGTTGTTGTATTGTGTGGCATTAAAAGCTATTTGATTTATGCCTCTCTCATAATTCATTAAGGGACAGCTCTGAGATTGTGGAATTTGCTTTCATTGAGGCAGGCTTAGATTGATTGTGCTGGGGAAGAAGAATATTGATCTTTTTTTAAAAGTTGAAGATGTATTTCTTAGATGATAGTGGCCAGATAAAACTGGCAGAGATCCTGAAAAAGTGATCTTAATGCAGTTTGCAAATTGGGTTGCTTTTATCACATTATTAAGGTGCCCAGGGTTTAGGACAATTGTGTAAACTATAGTATTATATTTCCATTTAAATTTAGTGGTATAATGTCACAAAGCGGCTGGAGTTGGACCAGCAAGTGGATAAACAGGACTAATAGAAAGCACATTTTCTGCTGTGATACAGCCTTTTCAGATTAATGTATAGGCGGGCAGAAACCTCCAATGAAAGACTGAAAGTCCCAATTTACTGAATTTTGCTTTAGAAGCTTCACATCTGAATTTGTATCTGAAGAGGCATATGAGCACAGGTGGACTAGTGACTTTTTATTTCCATGTAAAGCTCTAATTTGTAAACTCTTCAGAAGCTCGTGTTTCCAGTCTGCTTGTTTGATTGCCAAGTTGTTGGTTTGATCTTCTCATTGCTGCTAAGATCTGTTACATGCTTGATAACATTGGGGTTCTCCACAGTTGTAACTAATTTTACTTGGTTTGTAATTGAATTAGGTTGTGACCCTAATTAAGAGTGGCAGCTTATTTATTGCCTGCTTGCTTCTCACACTGATTAGGCAGAAATATCAGTAGAGTGAACTGCATCAGGGAAACTACGCAGCTAAGAAATTAAGCTTTCCCCCCCCTTTGCCTTGTTTTTAAGTTTGATAGTTCCCCCAAACTGTTAATTCTTCAGCCATACAACATTTTGTGCTGATATCATGGTAGAGAAAGAAATGGGAAACAAGCACTTGATGGTGGTGATAACTGTCAAGTACAAAATCAGAATTTCCTTAAACCAGATCCCTTAAGTGGATCAGTTGTCCCTCTGGTTGCAGCTGAGCTTGTGGAGTGTTGCTTTTTGGTATTGGAGCACAAGTTCAACTCCCTAGCTGGGTTTGCAAGTCTGGGAACTTGGGAAAAACTTTGTACTTTCAGATTTCATGCAAATATTTGAGGCACTATAGGATCCACGTAGCATTTCTGAAAATTCCTTTGGCAGAGAGCTAAACTTAACAATCGTTGCATCCTTTACAGCAGGCTGGCAGAGTCAGCGGGGCATGATGATGGCATAACTGGAAACTTGGGGGTAGATCTGTTTAACCAAGCCAAATCTAATCCAGAAGTCTGAAGTGTTTTGGGGTCTCCAGAAGCATCTGTGATCACCTCACTTATGTGAAGTGTTAGAATGCTGGTAGCACTGTATAGTTTCCTGAGGGTACATTTTGGATTTCAAAATGCACATAAATAGTTTGAAGTGCTGAATCAGTAGAAGAAAACATGCCCCAAAGATTTGGACTGCTCTCTCCCATTAATGCATCACTGATTTGTGCTGTCACTAATTTGTAACTCCAATATCATGAGGTGCATTGATAAAGCATTTGGTTAATCAATCAGATCACTCACAATCATTGTATTTCTTCTCCTGCTTTGTTCTGTAATTAGCTTTCTCTGTATGGTTAAAGGGCACCTATATTGTGCTGCTGTTGCTAGTAAGTCCAGACCACCCTGCCAACAGCCTTGGTTTTGATTACCAGCCAGTTTTCCCATGTGCTTTGTTGGTAAGTATACCTGAGCAGTGGCAGCTATCGCATTTATTTTTAGAATAATAGTCACATACTTTTAGAATGAGCGGTTTGTTTGGGTGTTAGTTGTCAGGCTTGTCTGGTAAGTACCTTTAAATAATCGTGATATTCTTGATCAGACTTTTATGGGAACATACCAACAGGCATTTTGGGAAAGAACAATGTGTAAGAACAGTAGAATTGATTTCAGTCCTTCCATGCAGTTGAGGTGGTCTTCAGTGATCTTCTGGAGCCAAGTGCGAAATTACCGAAGGCTTGGCAAGATTTCTTCTTAGCTACACAAAATCCCTGTGCTTCTGAAAGTCATGGTGGACAGCAAGCAATCTGAGGCTTGTGATGTTTGTCAGGGCAGATAAAACCGGAGTCTTGCAGTCCTTCCTTAAGTTAGGAGGATAAGCATTACCAAGGCAGAAGTCTTTATTATTATTTACTGTCTAACATGTCATGCATGCATGGTGTCAGGTGTGCAGCTCCTAATGAAACTGCTTTCCATTATAGGAGCAAATGTCCCTCTGCAGCAGAAATGTTTTTGCTGTATCCTGTCTGAGAAGTGCTTGCTTAGCCACCCTGTGCTAGTTGATTGCCCAATTGATTATACGTAATTTCTTCCAATCCTCTTTTGCTTTTTTTTTGTCCTTACATTGTGGGCCTATTTTGGATTTATATTGGACAGAATTTGCCAGATAACTCTTTGATACTAGATTTTGACGGCGTTACTGATATGCCTTGCTAAAAATGCTTTTTTCTTTACTAGTGGACAGTAACTTCCTTTCTGATCCTCTCGTGCATGGCATTTCCAGACATGGTAACAGATAATTTTATTTTTAATGGTACTGTAAACAAGTACATATCGCATTATATTAGACAAGGTCTTCATTATAAATGTACCAAAGGTGGTAGTACCAAATCTAATTGCAGTATGAAACTGTGATTCTTTCGTTATTTTTTATACCCTTGTGTAGATTTAGCTATCCTGACAGAAAGTTATTTTATTGGTGGAAGTTGTTCAGCTCTACTGGCAGTATCTGTTCAAGTGCTCAAAGTGCCCACCCAGAGTACTTCTAAAGGGGATTGTAGATGAAAATTACGTTAGCCAAATTGTTATCAGGAGATCAAACAAACAGGCAAGCTTGATACTGTTTTGACTTGAAGTTGGTGCCAGATGTACAATGTTTTATGAAGTTGAAGGCATATTAAAGTGATATTAAACAAGTCGAAAACTTACTTTTGATGTACAGTATTTCTTTACCTTTGAAGAATGGCAGCTTTTCATAAGAAGATAGCGTGCTTTGGGACCTGCTGACAGATAACGCTCCCTCAATGGCTGCATGTAATGACTTGCCCTTACACTTAATTAATTTGCTGACTTTTTTTTTTTTAATGTGGATAGGGTCGATGTGATGACAGAACTCAAACTGTGTTTCATGCTGTGACTTGTCTTTAATTCTTCTGAAAAGTTAATCTCGACTCTTTTCTGAAACTGTCTTAGTGGTGGAAAGGCTTCTTCACTGGAACAGAGTTCATGTTTCAGATAAGGTAATTTCGCTTCTCAGAAGAAGTATTCTTACAAATCTGTGTTTCAGATAGCATTCAGGGACTTGGGGTTGTTAGATGGCTAAAAATTCTGTTAGAGGCCAGCGACCAGAACTGCTTTAGTTTCTTCTCTTTTCAGTAACCAATGCTATATGACGGGGAGAGGGAAAAGAAGTATCCATGTATTTGTTGTTACATGATCCCAAACTTTGTGTAAGTACGGTGGAAGGTTTTAAAGTGTTTAAGGTGACATTATTGCCAGGGCATCTAGAGAAAGTTACCAAAAATCTTGGGTGTCTTTTTGTCCTGTGAAGTTGTGTGCCTTCCTTATGCAATGTGATTAGCTGACGGGAGAAAACAAAAGGGGTATGAATTCTTAAACCAATTTAGACTTAGGGTAACAAAGGGTATGTGTGCTAATGATTTGAGGCTGATAAAGCTTTGTTGAGGAATAATTCTTGGTGTGAATTTTGTGACTTAGTTATAAAACAATGAAGATATTATTTGAAAGGGTATCGCTGAGACCAAAAAGCCTTCTGAAAAGGATAGCATAGGAAAATGTGAAATCTGTTGTGCAAATCTATATAGTAATACAACTTGGAGGCGTGTCATGTTTGTTATGCTAAGTTAGACATAGAACTGTAGTTAGCCTTTGTTAAGTGATACTGTTAAAAAGGGAAGCTTGTTTGATAAACAATCCAAGTAGCTAACGTGAAAGATGTCTTGCTAAGACTCACAAAATTTTTGAAACCCTAATTTATTTGTAAACAAAGGTATATTGTAGAGAAGTTGAGGGGTTTAAGTAATTATTTATGCAGTGCCTATTTAATTTTGAAAGAGGTAGCTCTTATTTTCATGACATAGAAAAAATCCATAGTTCTACATACTTTTTCTTCCCCTGTCTTTATGAAGTGATAGTCTTAAGCAGAGAACAGAGTCAGGCAGTAATGAAGCTAAAGGACGTGAACAGAAGTGAGATGTCTCCAGGGAACAAGAAAAAAAGACAAACTTCCCTTGGTGTCTTGGGATTCGCTGGAGTTCCTTGTGTTGCTTTTTTGGTGTCAGGTTTCTGTGTGGACTGGTACTGAGCGTCATGGATATCTGCTTGATTTTACTTGTCTGAGGGAGGGAGGGAAGATGAGGGGAAGTGGTGGCTTCAGCAACTGAAATTTTTTGTGGCAGGTCTTTCTCTGGTGTCATCTTTCCCTATTACGTTCCAGGTCATTAATGGAATTGGATATCTTGTTTTCCCCCCAGGGCAATAGGGTGTTTCAATGATTTTATCATTCCACTAGCTGATCGGTGTTTCTTTGCAGTTTTTTGTGTATTTATGATCCTCCTAATGTTGGTAGAAATGCTTTGCTGAAAGGAAGAAAATTGCAGTCTTTTGAAATTCGTCATTGGCATTGTCTCTAGTGCAGAGGAGGCTGACTTTTTTAATGGAACAATCCTCAGAATCAGAAGACTCATCTTGGAAGAGAAAAAGGGGTCTTGCCTACCTGGAAATGTCATTTGCAAATTGTGTTCTTTTTAGGGGCTGAGCTGAGCATGTCGTTGGGTCCTAGAGAGAGCTGATGTCGAGTTCGCTTCCTTGGTCAGTGGGGGAGCTGGCTTATGCAGCAGACTCTGTGGCAGAGCGGCCCCACTGCCTGCTCTCTGGTGGCTTGGTCAGAACTACGGAATCTGATAGCCACACACAACTCAACTGGAAAGCCCTGCTCTGTTGTTTGTGAAAAATATAGATTCTTAGATTGGAAAGATCCTGTAAATCACTATGTGGATATTGGATTTCAATTGGTAGCTGCATTTGCTGGCTTTGCTCCACTTTTGTTTTTCTCTGTTGTTTTGGAGGTAAGATAAGTTTGTGCTAGTCATTAAAATATCTTAGCTTTTAAGTGATAAAGTTGTTTCAAAAGTATACTATCTGCCAAAACCACTGACTGTTGTGGCTAGTGACTTCAGTGGTGTTTCAACAGGAAGATACCAGCACTCTTGGGGATGTGGCTGGCTCTCCTTTTTGTTTAAATAACGTTCATGATCAAAATGAAGCAAGGCTTCTCTGTTTGGTGTGCAGTGTCCACCTACATGTTGATGGGTTTCCTTGTACCTCCAGGACAAGAATGCTTTAATGTCAATAACCATGGAGTGCTATCAAATCCTTGTACCAGTTGTAACTTTGGCTACTGGTTCCAAATGTTTAGAAGCTGTTCCTCAGACCCTTTCAATTCTGTGCGTTAGTCTTGGCTTTTTTCGTGTTTTTCCTCCCATTCAAGGTGAATCTTGTGTGACAGTGAAAATGCTTGTCTTGGCCAAGCTGTGTATTTATTTGGGTGGAATGAATTGCTTTAACTAAAACTCCTAAAGCAACAATGCAGGGCATGACAGAGGCTCAAAGAAGTGTTGGGTTTTCACTTAGATGAGATGAAGAATTAGCTTTCATAGGCTTGTCCAGAATGGCCAATCCCCATTGCTTAAGGGTAAGCCAGTGCTATTGATTAGTCTAGATCAGAAGATCCCTGTTCTTGTAGAGCAGAGGAGAAAAAATGACTTTAGTGCAAGATTTAGGGCAGAACTCCTGCAACATTTCCTGGCAGAAGCCCTCAGAGAACAGAACAGCTTACCTGGCAGGTGTTTTAGAATCTGAGGTCCTTTGCTTTTGTTCTAATTTTGATTTCCCCAAGATTTGCGCTGCTCCTTTGTTTTTGTACTGTGACGGTTTTGGTGATGGTAGAAAGAGAGGGGAAGAGTTTTCTGATCATTGTGCTAAGATTGGGAATTTCAGCTGTTAGTCTTAACAGAAGCAGCAGGAGTTCATAGTGGATTTTTTTTTGGGGGGGGGGGGGGGGAAGGTGCTAGTCTGAGCTTTTTAAAGGTACAGTTCACATTACTGGTCATATAATGGTTTTTGCATTCCTAATTGTGATACCCTGCCATGTCACAGTGTGGACTTTCTTCCACTATAACATTCTATATTTACTTTTTATCAGTTAAGATTAACACAAAGATGAATGTAATTTTCTTTTTAGTTAAATGAACCGTTAAACAGCATGATTTCCTTAAGAAGAAATAGTGTAGATTTGCATTCAAAACACCATTCTCCTCCAAATCTCTACTGAAACTCTATTATGTACAGGCTCTGTCCCTGTCATTGCTCTTTGACCCAAGTTTTCAGCTGCACTTAAGTCAGATTTTTAATGCATGCATCCAGTGATTTGGCAGAAATGGACACAGCTGCATTTCATAAGCTGAAGGATGTGTTTGAGTAATAAGTCATTCACTGAATATCTCAACTATTCAAGCAGAATTTGGGTAGGATGTCACTTGTGGACTTACTGTACTGAGTTCATAGTGCTGGAATAAGCTTAAAAATCCTGCTAGACAAACTGTATGGAAGGCATGCTGAAATCTGAGGGTGGGGGTAGAAGAGCTGCTCCTAAATACTGAAAAGACCAGCAAATGCTGGTACTCTGTCAGCTATTGCCATACTCTTAAAGGCCCATAAAAACTGCAAGATCCCCCATGCTCTTCCTGTGAGATCTGGAAAAAAATGGTTGTCCCTGCTTTGAACATGTCTAGCTGTTCTTGCTTGGCTGAAGTGCCTGCAGCCTTTCTCTGCCTGTCAAACTATGTGGGCGGTCAGCGCTGTGTGTGCACGTGGATCTTGTGCCTGCACTTATTTAATGCCAGTAAACTGTGTCCAGGTTTGTGTTCTTGTCTCCTGGCTTGTTGATCATGTTGCCACTAACTCCAGCATAGAGCAAAAGGACGTGTGCACCTTTTTAGCAGTTCACAGTTGTTGCATTCCTCATTTGAGGCATGGCTCACGAACCACACAGCATGCCTCTACTTCCTTAGGAAGTCATCGGAGACATTAACTTGATTTCCTTGAGCTCTAGTTCCAAGCTCTCACATGTGCTGTGAAGAACTTCATAAGTAATCTTTCCCTTGCAGTTTGGTTTTTTTCCTGTTTTGTAACAAGAATTTGAGGCTTGCCTTTACTGCTGTTAGATGTGCAGAAGTGTTTTAGCGTGGTTGGTTCTTGTGCTGTGCCAGCTTAAGCTCTTCAAATTAGTGCTTGTGCTACATCTCTGTCTTTTTTATGTCTTCTGGAAACTATTGTCTTCTACGTCAGTTATACAAGTTCTACAAGCTCTGTAGATACTTATGTCATTCCTTCTCTAGAGCAGATCCTTTCATCAATAATGTAGGTAAATGGCTTAGAAGTAGCCCCAGCAGAGCTCTCATTTATACTGCCTATTTACCTGAAATCATATTTAGTTTTTCTGGTGATTCAACTGTTGTTAGTGCAGAAGATGGATATACCAGAATTTCAGGCCTTGAAATAAATTCTTGTCTGCCTTGAGTGTCTAAAGAGACGAGATGTCCCTCCAATCTACTGTAAGCTTCTGTTTTGATAACAAGACAGAAGGCTGATAGCATCTTAAAAATATACTATCTACTTTCATGAAGATGTTTGGAGTATTTCAGTTGAAGAGAACATATGCTTGGGGTCTGATTTCAGATGCTTTGACATCTGGCTAGGGCAGCTGACAAATCCTCTGTGGAGTTATCTGGTCATTCTTGAACATTCAAAACAGGGTTCCAACATCCATTTGGTTTGTTGAAGTCCTGTATTTGTGTGAATTAACTTTCTCATTTTCTGTATCATGTTTTGTCAGGCAGACACTTTGTTGGTCAGTGGTCACTGGGTGGTCTTGGGTGAAGAAATGTATTTAATGTTGAACTATAGGTATTTGGGCCTTTGCCTGCTCTCATTGGTTTACCTGATTTATTGAGGTTCTTCTGAAGGCAGTTAAAAATGTGGGAAAGATGTGGATGCTTGGATGGATAAATAACTGATTTGTGCATTGTTTACTTGTAGAAGTTGGGTACTCCGAGCTTGACGCACTTTCCTGAACGAATGCAGGGGAGTGGCATAGGCAGAAAATCCATCTGTCTTCCCCAAATGTCTGTTGTAGTTCCACATAATCTTTGTAATACCAAATATAGACAATTCATGTGCTGTTAGATTTTTTTTCCCTGCTAGCACCATTTCTATAGCAACGGTGCAAACTTCCATATAGATGCATGGTGTTGAAAAAGAATAATTATAGAGAAGATTGCTGAAATGTTGTCAGTGCAGGTGTTATTGGTAGAGGCTGTACTCGTCTCTTTGAAAGCTGAATTTTAAAACAGACTGAGATATTGTGTGTCTTGTTCAAGAAAGATCCTCGTTGTCTATTAATGACTTTACAAAAAATAAGGTGAAGTGTTCTCTTGACAGTATCTTCTTCTTCCTGAATGAGAAAGTCAGGCTTTCAATGTGGGAGGAGTTTTGCCCTCTTTTCCCTAGATGTAAATCTCTCTTGTCTTACTGTACAAAGCAAGTGTGCGGTTGAGGCAGCTGCATGTACCGAGTCTTTAGTTCTGTGGATTTGGAGGCTGTTACTCAGCAACAGTTGGCACTTTGTCATCTCTCATGTGTTAATCTGTCCCCGTATGATTTGATCATCCTGTTTGTGGTTTGGCTGTTCACAGTTTCGACTGTATCACTTAATGCCTGCAGAAGATCATTTGATGAGTTGCATGGATATTTGGGTTTTCTTTACGTCCATGTGTGATGTGTAAGCTTGCAGAGAATATTCAGCCTAGATCCTCAGTCTCGGTGCTTATGGTGTGTGAGTATTGGTGATTGTTGACGAGAGAGTTCCTGTAGGCTGTTGCCAGTAACAAAGCTCATGCTGTCAGGTGTCATCTCTGTTTCACAACTTGCAGCTGTGCAGTTGTACATCAAGTTTTATTTAAATATTTTTTCCAAATCTTTTTCCTGTGCAGTACTTTCTCTATTCTGAGAGTAGGAATGCCACCCACACAGGTCTTTTTGGAGGTTGTTATAATGATTTTCTTCAAGTTTGTCTTCTGCTGGCATTTTTAGTGTTGCCTTATTAAAAATAAATTTAAGAATATAAAAGGCAGCTTCTAGAGACTTCTTACAGTGAGTGTATTGTGATATATTTACTGGGGTGCAGTCTTTAGTAATTCTTCCATATTCCTGTGTTGTTTGCATTATCCAGAAACAAAGCAAAACTGAGGACCTGAGTGCCTCTGAAAAGAGTATTTGGATCCTGAAGGTCACACTGTCAGCATTCAGTGCACCACTGTTGCATGCTCTTAAGTATGATGTCTCTGTTCAGAATATTGTCCATGGATGTATTCTTCCTTTGTTAGTCCCATGGATATCCTGCCTGCGCATCTAGCCGATAGCAAAAGTAGTTTGCAACTGAGCATCAGTTAATCAGCTTGACATTCATCATTGACTGCTCCTCTTGTTTGTAACCAAACTGATGGCTACGTGGCCATGTGGTGGGGGTCTTGGAAGAGCCAATTGTGGGAAGCTTGTCATATTATAGAGTTGCGTAATTAATTAAAGTACCTGCTTCTAGTTTAAATCGTTACTATTTATTTTCTTTACCTTCTTTTTGTTTCTTATTCATGGAAATAAATATCAGTAGTTCCTGTCTTTCAAAAATGACTTCAGGTTATAATTTCTCATGTTTTGTGTTTGGGGTGTTGCTCAATCAGGCTAAACTGTTGGTAGGCTTGAATTCTGGAGAGGGAGGCGAAGGAACCAAAATCTTATTATATCTCATGTACTTTCTGTGCTAACATAATTTGATTCCCTAAAGCTTCCCCTTTTGGTGTGTGGGAGGAAAAACAAACCATACATCGTAACTACAGATGTTCAGTCTGTTCTGACGGCAACTGTACAATAATAGCCAGGTCCAAAGGAATAGAAAGGCCTTCTGTGCAACGTCTTTTCTGAAGAACTGCAAAACAGAATAGAGACTTGTAGGTGATCTCTGAAGAAAGCCGCTCGGGAAACCTGATAATTTTTAAGCAATTTGAGCAGAAACTTCTTCAGTTCTTCTGCAGTTAAGGTATTTACTTAGGGAACTTACATTTTGTCCTCTAACACTCAGGCTCTGCTGGAGAGGCCTTCTGTTAGAAGAAAGCAACCCCAGGCTAAACTTAAATGGCATATACACGTGTGCACATTTTTTGCTTACTCCATTTGTTGCCTGCAATGCTGATTTCCTTCTGCTTGATTTCATGCCTGCATTGTGTGAGGGCCAGGAGCTGCTACTACTTGCAGCTGTGTACCAGGGCTAGTGCTAAAATGTGTTGCCTTGTGCTGCGGTGCCTACCAGTTAACTGTGAATCAGTCCACAGGGTATAGCTGGCCTTCGGATGATAGAAGTTGGAACGGTAAGGATCTCCATCCTAGTTGCGTGTAATTCATTTTAAAAGCCTTCCATTTTGAGTTGAACTTCTTGTTGTTGCAAGTTGATTACAATCAGAAGGCTAATAATTCTGTTTTTGTAGTAGGATTTGATAAACAAGTTGCTTGTGCCCTGAAGAGGGATGTTCTGGACTTTTGAGTTGTTTTTTTTATCTCATGTGAGGAAATGCAAGCTGAGTAGTACCAGTTCTTAGGGTTAAAGAGGAGAGCACTGAGTACTGGAGTAATGCAAAGGTACCTTGATAGCCGGAAACTGAGTAAGACATGAATGAAACACAGCCTTAATATGTGTTACCTTAATGTTACCTTTCTCTTTCTTTTATTCCTGCTGCCCTCTCCCTCTCCCCTCAAGTCAGAGAACAAGATACCTAACAAAATCATCTCATCGCTGCCTGTGTCCAGAATGTAAGTGCACACAGGATGGTGGAAATGCTCTGTGGGTACTGGCTGCTTAAGAATAATAATTTCACTTAATGGTTTGTCTAGGTAAAGTCTTTTCTAGGGTGAGAGAAGATAGTCTAAGGACCATATTTAAATGAAACTATTTTTATTTACAACTTTGTCAAATCTACTAAAACGATTTTTTGCTCTGTTTGTTGCTATTCTGTGGATTCTAATCTTATCTGTCTTTGAGCTCAAACAGCTGATACTACTGTGACTGTTGTGCAACAGATGCTCAGGGAAGGAGTGGATGTGTGACATAACTTGAGTGGTTGAGTTCCACGAGAAGGATACAGAAATGCTTTGAGTCTGCAGCAGGACTAATCAAACCGATGAAGAAAGGAGTCTATGTTACTGGGTTAGCTTTGCCGCTCATGCAGGCACCATATGACACGATTTATTTCAGGAAGGAGTCTGGTATCAACTTAAGCAGTTATTGTTTTTTGCTTTTAATACTGTTTCCTGGAAGCTGTTCAAGAACCTGATTGCTGTATTCTGATTTTGAGCATAAATTTACATTTTATTCATAACCCTGGTTTATCCTCCTGATATTTAAACATGGCAAGTGCATGCTTGTGCAGATTTCAGTTTGTTAGCGTTAGCAAGATAAGGTCTCTTGGTTTCCACTTCTGCAATGGAATCTTCAGTGAGCCTGGAAGCTCTTCTGTGCATATATTTAATTCAAAAATCTTTTGGAAGCCAGCTGGTCAGAACTGTAGAGAGTACAGCATCAAGGTCTCTTGTGAAATGTTTTTGAGGTAGTATTTGTCTGTAACTAATGCAAACATCTTCATCTTACGTGGCTACTTCATGCTTACGGCATCGGTGTCAGTCATTTCCAACTGATGTGCTATGTGATTCATAGCAGGAATTTTACAGGCATGAACCCAGAACATCGTCTAGACTTTGATTTCTTATTCTTCTGTCTGTCAGGTAGTTTCTGTTTGTCCTGTATTATGTTGCTTTCTTGTATTTTCAGTGTTTTTTTCTGATATTTGTACTGGTGTTGCATATTTAATAGCTCTTAGTAATCTCTTCCTACTCAAACATTATGCTCCTCTGTCTCTGTTTTTGCTGTGTCTACCCCATGCATGTTTCCACTCGTGCCTCTTATCTCAATCTTCCCTAGTGGCAGCTTATCAAGGGCTTTGCCAAGATTTGTGCCTTTGATGGAGATTTCATAGTATGTGAAAGTTTAGATCTGGGGTTTGGTTGTCTTCACCGATAAATTTCCTGCGGGATGATGGTGTTTTATTAAGTTGCTTGAGCTCTTATTTCATCTCTGTTGTTGAAGTTTCTGTTTTTATCAGTTTTGCTGTCTTACATTACCTTTTAGCGTTATCCTGCTTACTGTAAACTGAATTAAAGCATGTGTTTAGGTGGCTTTCATTTTTCAGTTTTAATGCTGTGTACACACTATCTTTAGTCTTATAGCACAGTAACCTAATTGGGTGTTTCGGTTTTGGCAGGTAAAGAACAGTGTTTGGAAGTGCACTTCAGTTTGACTTGAGAAAATCTTCTTTCATAGTTGGGTGAACATTCTTCGTCCTGTTGCCTGTTCCTTACTGGCTTTTTGCTTAATTGTGGGGCTTTTGTGAGTGTTTGTTTGCTTTGGTATGGAGTGTCTGTTTCATGTTTCAGTGTGTTTTGGTTTGTAGACTTTTTGCTTTGGATATTTTTTTAACAGTTCTCTACTTTTTGCCTTTTAGACTATAACCTTTAGGCCCACCTTTAGGCATGTTTCTAGCTTTACCTATCTGTATATATCTCCAGTGGACTTTAAGAGGCTCTGGTGGGAAGTAGTTAATAAGAACAGTGGCTTCTGGGGCAAGAGAAGGAGGCCATGTGTTTCTCTATTAGGAGCAATGAAAGCCACAGGCTGCCTTGGATTCTTTCCCGCTGCAGTACTTGTAATGACTGCTGTTACCGATGTGCAGGCTTTTACTGCTTCCTGATTCTTTCCTCTTGCAGAATGGACAACGTACAGCCTGACGAATGACATTTCTGTCGTATTGGATGGTGGGTTCCTTTGCTGACACAATCCTTATGTGCCCAGGTCTTCTAGGCATGTTGAGGTGCTTGGGCACCAAACTGCAGGGAAGAACTGTGAGTGTTACATAACCATAGAATGGTTTGGGTTGGAAGGGACCTTAAAGCCCATCCAATTCCAACCCCCTTGCCAGGTTGCTCAAAGACCCATCCAGCCTGGCCTTGAACACCTCCAGGGACGGGGCATCCACAACTTCTCTGGGCAACCTGTGCCAGGAAGACATTTATTCCTAAGATCTTATCTCAATCTCCCCTCCTTCAGCTTCAAACCATTTCCCCTTATCCTATCCCTGCACTCCCTGATCTAGAGCCCCTCCCCAGCTTTCCTGCAGCCCCTTCCAGTACTGGGAGGCTGCTCTAAGGTCTCCCCAGAGCCTTCTCTTCTCCAAGCTAAACAAGCCCAACTCTCTCAGCCTTGCCCTTGTATGTGATGTGCTCCAACCCTTGGATCATCTTTGTGACCTCCTGGACTCACTCCAACAGATGCACTTCCTTCCTGTGCTGAGGACTCCAGAACTGGACACAGGGCTCCAGGTGGGGTCTCATGAGAGCAGAGCAGAGGGGCAGAATCCCCTCCCTCTCCCTGCTGGTCCCACTGCTTTGAGTGCAACCCAGGACACGGTTGGTTCCTGGGTTGCACACATTTCCAGCTCGTGTTGAGCTTCTCACCCAGCATCACTCCAAGTCTCCCCTCAGGGCCGCTCCCAATCCATTCTCCTCCCAGGCTGGATTCATGCTTGGAATTACCCCAACCCAACAGGACCTTGCGCTTGGCCTTATTGACTTTCATGAGGTTTGCAGACTCCCACCTCTCCAGCCTGTCCAGGTCCCTCTGGATGACATCCCTTCCCTGCAGTGCGTTTGTTGACTGCGCTACACAGCTTGGTGTCATCGGCATACTCACTGGGTGTGCCCTCAATCCCACCGTCCCTGTCTGCGACGAAGATGTTGAACAGCCCTTGCCCTGGTGGCAGGTGGCATGAGTACTTGTATGTGGTGGTGGCTGTAGTGCCTGCATGAAGTGGCACTTTTTCTTCCTTCCTTGGCAACTGCATGCCCCTGGGGCACCGTGCACAGCTTCCAAACTGTTAATGTGGCCGTGTGGCAGGTTGTGTGCGGCGAGAGTCACACAGCACGGCTGGACAGCAGAATGTCTAGAATTCCCACCTACTAACTTGATCCAGAGCAGCAAGAAGTGCACAAAAGCTTGATGATGGCTTCATATTCATATTTGTTCATTAATTCATGCGTGGACTTCTGTTTTTTTTGTGGGGATCTGTGATCAAAACAAATGACATTTTGGAGGGATGTTGTGAATACAACAAAGAGGATCTTGGTCATCGTGACTCCTGAGTCATTCATAAAATTGTGCTGTGGCTGTGTTTCCTCAAATCTTTTGTACTGTTCCAAATGGGAAATTTTTCGTGTAATTTTAGGGTTTTCTTCTAAAGTGCTGTGTGTGCAGTGTATTTGGGGGATAGCGTTTGACCCAAGCTGAGACAAAAATATCCCTGGGTTTTTCTGTGGGAGGGATTCAGGCTTAGGTGAGTCTAATACTCTCTGACCAAGTTCTTTTAGATAATTCCACACATGGAGGATATATTAAATCTAATATTAAGTTTTCTTATCTGAAGATAGTTGATGTTACACAGGATTTCTCAGCGAAGTGTGATACAGAATATACTGAAATCATAATACAAATGCAAGTTATTCTGAGCAAAATGAAGCAATTGCAATATGCTGTTCCAATACAAAACCAGTGTGATTCCTCTTATTGGTGTTCTAAAGTGTGCTCTCTGTCATGTTGTTAGGTGTCTTAGTCGGTGGGAAGGACTACGTGGGTTGAAGCCAGCTCAAGCCTGTTGCTCTCTTGGAAATCCTTTTGTTAGTTGTTTGGTTTTTGTACTCTGAGCTGAGCCATGTACTCACTCTAACTCGGAGACATTCACTTTTGAATGAACTCGGGGAGAGACATTTGCACCGCTGGTTGATTCACTCCAGTGCAATACAGTCAGATGATCTGCTCAACTGACAGAGCTGCTTATCTAAAACAAAGGCTGCCCTCTGGTCCCCTTTGTGCTGAGATAAAGGCAGCTGCTCTGCAACAGCTGCGGTCAGGTCAGTCACACCCAGCATTACTCCGAGCTTCGTGGACGCGTTGCCCTTCTCATCTCCACCGAGCCGCCTTCCTTTTGGGGGTCAGTGACTGTGATGGAGTGATTATCAAATACAGCCTTGGGTGAATCTGCAGAAAATTCAGTCACTGGAGCCAGCAGACCCGGCTTAGTCTAGACGTCTTTGTTCTTTGGCTATGATGAATGTTTTTATCAGTGTTTGCTTTTTGCTGTCCGTGTACATGGCGTGAAGAGGTAGGAAGATACAACATAGTGTGTCTGGGCTTCGGGGTGGCGTAAACGCCTTCTTCAGTATTTTATGCGTCATATGAAATACTTTCAATTCCACATTTAATGCATTTCTGAGCACAAAGGCATTTATTAAATTGAAGAGCAGAAACAGACTGGAAGTTCAAATTACTCAGTGTAATTCAGTTTGTTGTAATCGGATACACAGGGTACGCAGTGAAAACTAAGGTGTGACTCACTCCTGCAGTGTGTCGACAGCCATTCTGCGTAGCCAGCTATGCTGCTGGGAACAGCACTGCTGTTGATCTGCCTGATAGTGCTGTTTACTTCTTACTTCGGTGCTGAGCAGAAGGGTCACATAGCAAGCAAACAATTACTTATTCCAGTGTTAGGATTTGTTCATTATCTGCTTTGAACGATACTCTGGCTGAAGCTGTTGCTGTGACTTTTCCTTGTTATGGGAGTGGTGATGTTCTCCTCCCTAATGCAGCGTTCAAAGGTAAATTTTATATGTTGGGAATTCTGGAACTTTGAAGTTGGTAAATGCTAGTTTATAGCAGTTCAGTGCTGATTCTGTCCCTTACTCTATCTCCACCAAGTGGAGAAAAAGTGTAAATGTGTCCAAACATACTGATGTGATGCGGCAAGGGGTACAAAATCAACATTGTATGGACAGCTTTGTTACGATACAGCCTGCCTGGCGGGTGTTATATTTTGTAATCTCAGTTTCCTTTGCTTGTCAGCATTTTCCAAGTGATTTTATACTTGCTTAAAAAAAAAATTATATCACCTTTTATTTTCTGTGGCTTATGGGAGCCTCTTCGCAGCGTGATGGCCAATTTCAGCCATACTTGACTAAGGGATGGAATTCTCATCGTTCTCATTGCAGTCAGTAACATGGATCTGTGTGCACCTCCACTGCACCCTCCAGGTACAAGTCCTCTGAGGCAGGAGGTGTCACACAGTGTCCTGGCTCAGCGGTCCCTTTTAGCCTGCTGTTAGGTGAATGAGATGTAGGGTGTTCGGATGGCACGGGAATAAGTCTCGATGGCACTTGGAATGAGTGGGCAGATGCAAACAAAACCCTTAGGAAATGGGTAGCAAACTGGAGTTGTTGTGTTAAGGGACTGGGGTAAGACTTGGAATGGTGCATTAGGCAATGGAGGGGAATTGCTAGGGGCTGTCCAGAAGTGTATGGGTTATCTGAGACCAATCATGGGGAAAACGGGCTTTAACCGTGTTGCTTACAGCAGAATTAGTTGGCTTATGTTTATCTGAGGCTGTTCTGCAAACTCTCTTGGCTTCTGTGGTATGCATGATTTCTTTCAATAGCACCATCCAAATCCTTCCATAACAAAACCCCCAAATTTCAGCTTTTACTTTTTCTTGATCAGAAAGAGCTCTCCTGAATTTCTCTTCCATGTCACCCGCCCATTACTAGGGGGAAGGGAAACAATTGAAGTATATGTGAGACAAGGGTCAAATATATAACCTGTACTTGAAGATTGGTTTTGTATGGTACAATTATGGGCCATATAGTATGATGAAATTGGGCAAAGTGTCAGTTTTCAGTATAATTACAGTGGTTAAAAAAAAAAAACAGATTTTTTTTTTTAAAAGGTAGGTTTTTTTCAGCAGACAAGATGATTAACTTGAGACAAGAATACCATTTTGAACACGTGGAGAGCCTGAAACTGGTTTTGGAGGTGTGATACCTCTGTCTTCTACTGTTGATCCATAAATGACAATCAAGACACATCAGCTGGTTCTGTTTCATTGCTTTTCAGTTCAGTAAGTGAAAAGGTTGTAGAAAAGAGGTGTTTGGGAGCTGGCTACTTGGAAATACTCCACGTGACACAATCTGAAGGGTGGTTGGGTTAGGAAGGGGCAGCACAGCAGGGACAGTCTCCAAAGATGAGATAGTTTTACCCTTTGTATGGGCTTTTGGTATAATACCAGCAAAAATCTGAGTGCAGTTAAGTGTATTTTTAGTGAGGAAATACAATCTTAATTGTAGGCTATGGGCTGTGATTGAAATGTGAATGAGACGGTTCCATGGGGTTTTGTTAGAAAACAAAACAGAAGAGTGAATGGCTGTTCTGAATGGCAGAAGTACAGCTCAGCATGGGTCAGGTGGGGACCCCAAAATGTGCATACCTCAAAATACCTAGGAACTGTAGTGTTGAATGCGACTCAGTTGTCCTTCTTGTATGGCATTTGTACAAGGAGACTTTAAAGTTACTGCTTTTTTTTTTTTTTTTTTTTTGAGGCTATTTATATTGCAGTTTATTCCAGGATTTTTTTTTGTCTGACATACCTGGTTTAGGTCCTGTGGAGAAAGATTTTTGGATTATTTTGTTTGTTCCATTGTGCAGAGGTCTTAAATATGAGATGCTGTAGTAGTGTTTTGTCATGTGGCATTACTCAGCTGCTGCATACCTTCTCCATTTATTTGCGGCTGTGTAATAGTCCTGGGTTAAACTACAAACCTAAAGTGAATTTCATAAGTAATAATTTCAGAAACAGTCACACTTGTTATAAAAATATGCTTATGAAAACCGGTTTATAAGCACTTTCACACTAGAGGGCACTAACATCTCATGAAATTTAAGCCTAAACCAATTTGTATTCTCTGTAACACTCAGGTATTGGGTAGTCTTTACTGGTTTTGTAGTGGATGCCAAAGGTTTCCCTTTCTTTGCTGCCTTTTCTCTGTAGAAATGAAAACGAATGGTGTTCTTGCAAGGATGCATTGGGAGTTAGTGTGTGGAGTTTTCCTTGTGTATGGTTTTTGGGGGGTTTTTTGTTGTTTTGTTTTGTTTTTTTTTTTTCCTTACTAATCAATAATTTGGGTAAACTTGTGGAGAGAAGTATAAATTCCACTTGTACTCCTAAATCGCTTTTTATATGGTAATTCTCACTTGAAGCTGATGAATAGATGTATAAGATAGGAAATTATTGAATAACTTCTTATAATAGATGTATATTAGAGTTAATATCTGAATATGCTTCTTCAAGTTGATAATCAAAGGAAAAGAATTATTCATGAACTCATATTGCAGGCCTAATTTTGTTAGGGTTAACACACACATTTAAATGTTGTATATAGAAAATAGTATGGAAAAGAATACTGGCAGTGCAGACTTCTGTAAGTAATGGATCGCAATGGAACCTTCAGTAGTTTGTCTTACAGAGTTTTTAAATAGGTAATTTTAGAATGTGTTTGAATTTAAAGTTTGGGCCCCAACGTGGTGTAGCTGTTTTGGAAGCACTTTATTTTTGTTATAGATTTTTAGATACTGAATATCATGTAAAACGTGAATAAAATGGCTGATGACTTTTTGCTCTTTGTAGGAATGGTTATTCAGTTGCCTTGGAGATGATCCTGCTGCTGTAAATGTAGGGCCGAAGACTGATGGTGTGGGCAGTATGGACCTAATGAACGGACAGTCAAGCAGTGTTAATATTGCGGCTATTGCTTCAGAGGTAAGGACTACAAAACCTCGGGTATTGCAGACTGAAGACCATAAGTACTCAATTTTAGCTAAATGCACTGAAAAGTAGGGGTGTTTGAACTGATCTGCTGCAAGCAGGTTCTTATTTCTTGTGTTGGTTTCATGTGCACCAGTCTAGATATGAATAACTTTGTTCTGACCTTTATATACCAAAATAAAGTATGGGCTACTGTTTATAGCCTTGCCCTAGCCAAAACCACTTTTTTGATGTTCTCCATCACCTCTGGAAAAGGAAGCTTGTCCTTTCAAGCGTTAAGAATAATAGATGCTCTTAGCGTAGTAAGCTGGGCTGGCAAGGCCTGTGGGAAACATTCTCTTCTTCGACAGGTACGTGTGTGTGTGTGTGTGTGTCAGGGTGTTCTGACACAGCAACACTTGAATAAGGGCGTTCCCTTTGTCCCTTGCACCATATTCAGGCACTGGTGTGAGTCCCTTCCTGCCCACCAAAGTTTCTGTCTTCTAGAAGTGAGCAGCTTGTGAGTTAAGAGCCTGTGCCTCAGCCAGGTGATGGAGACCGGCCTCCTGGGCTGCTGCCTCCAAGTTGGAAGTTAACATAGTTCTCCATTTGTCATCTGTTTGTTAAGGAAAAGCTTGAGACTTGTGACAGATTCCTAAATTCTTAGTGATGTTGGAGGTTTGGCAAGACCTGGCTGATTTTTTTTTTTTTGGTGTTATTCCAAAAACTCTTGCAAATTACTCCCTCTTGGAGGTTTTTCTTGGATTGTTTGTTTGGGATCATTTTGTTTTGTTAATACCTTGTAGTACTGGGATGCAGGGAACTGAAAATCCACCTTCGGTGTCTGTTCAGTCATCTTTCCAGATGCACTTTTTTTTTCTGTCTTCTTTAGAGTGACTTGAATATATGCTTTGACTTGTGGAGATGCACAATACTGACCTAAGCTTTCTGCTCAGAGGAGACAGTTACGTTATTGCTGATATGTGTTGTTCTTATTGCTTTTGTTACGGTTTGAAACGTGTTTTTACCATTGTGGATTTCAGTTTGGGTTTTTTTCTTTGGTTCTCTGTTTGTCTTTTGTTTAAAAGACGAAGTACGGAAGAACACTGCAAAGTTAGTAATGATGGGAGCCATGAAGTCCTGGAAACAGTTGCTTCCTTGAATCAATCTTTGTCCCTTACGAAAGGTGTTTTATCTATATATTTACACATGTGCTTTGATAGCAGAGCTGCATGTGCACTATGCGCTCACATCTGTGTATGGAAGAGGAAAGTTGTGCAAACGAGGGGAAAGTAAAACTGGAGTGTTGTCATCAAAAGGAATCAAATAATCTCCAGCATAATTTCACACCTATTGTCAAGATTTAAACAAGGAAGTTGGCATCACTCTCCAAGACTAATATTTGTCTATATACAGATTCTTGTACTTCCCTTATTGCATTATGAATTGTTGGTTGACCATTTGTTGACATGCAACTGACAGATTTGCTTGGAGGAAAGCTCTCTTTTTACCTAACAAGATGGCCTTGAATGTTTATGTAATGTCTGATAACACTGAGTGAAATATATTTTGGGAGGATGGAGGACTTGTAACTGAAATGTTTCTGTAAGTTTGTTGGTTACTGAAAATGCCTGTCTGATTTGCAGTTTTTGATGGTGTTTTCCAAGTTAGGTTTTTCAGAGAGATGGTACTGTGAGAAGAACCTAGCTAAACCCAGACATGATTATTAAAGGAGTATGTACTTTCTTTGTATGTCCTTATAACAGAAGTGCTTAAAAATGGGCAGGAGTTTTTCAGCTGGCTGGATTCTCAAGGAGTTCAAATGTTCCTGTTTCTCTGAGTGGAAAGCTGAAGTCAAACCATATAGTATAGCCTTAAACTATTGCCTTTTTCATTTTTGGGGAGAAGACATTAGCACAGCAGAACTATTTACCAGCATCAGTGACTGTCTGGAATCTTCCCTCCTGCCATGGCATAAGCAGGCACAATGCAGGTGTTACTGACAGTACAGCCTGCTGAAGTTCGGCTTCCCACAGAAGGGAGTTGTCAGAGTGCTCATTCCTCCACGTGTTGTTTTCAAGAACATGGATGTGAGTCGTACACACTTTTAGTATTAGCTGTTCAGAACGTTCCTTCATGATGTGGGCTGAAATCTAATCTTTTCAGCTTTTTAGGAGGTCTCCCCTGTGGTGGTGGTTAGGATAGAATCCTTATGTCTCCAACATAAGACTGGGCAGGTCTTGGTTCATGCTCAGTGGGTTTTGCCACAGCTGAACTGGAGCTCCCAGCAGTGGTAAGAATGAGCTCTCTGCACCAGTCCTAGTTTTCTGTCTCTCCAGTCTCCACAGAGAAGGTATTAGCAAAGCTGTAGTAGGAGCTCTGGTAGCGCTTGCATCAAGGCTCTGCTATAGCTGTACTTGAGGCCAGCCTGCTGTTTGCTGTAGAAGAGGAGTTAAACCTGATACGCTCACTGCCTGTAGTAACCATGGTCCTTCATGCTGGTTTTTTCCATATCTCATTTCTTAGTTTTTAGTTGAGGGTTTGCTTTATGCCAGGTTTCTGAAAGTGATAAGGAACTAAGATATAACTAAGTGATAAGCATAACCTTTGAGGTCTTCAGAGGAGAGCGTGGGGCAGCAAAGACTGCATGTGTCTGAAAGAAGTACGTTTGGGTTCAGATGTGAAGCGTACATCCAGATGGGTCATCCCAGTCTCCATGTTAAAAAAACCCTTTATTTCTTGTAAGGACTGAACAGAATCTAAGTATGTGTCTGTGTGCTAAAGGAAGTGATTACTCATAGTATAATTGTATTGTTTTCATATGAAAGATAATAAAACAATATATGAAACCAATATAGAGTGTTAATTTTATACCAAGTGTTAATTTTTTTTAACCACATTTGTATTTTGCAGGGAAGCTAAATCTTTACATAAAGATTCATAGAATAATATTCTAGGTTCTTGTATTTTTTGCAAATGTGAATTACTCACATTTTTCATTTTCTTTAAATAATTGTTTATACTAAGTGTCTTCAGCAGGAACGCATGTGGCTCACAGTGTAAGTTTTCTAAGTTTTAATGCTGCTAAGCGAAGCAGGAAGAGATTGATATTGTTCTTTGATGTTAACGATTCCTTTGGGACAGAGCTTGTCTTTTTCCTCACAATAGTGGTATTTTTTCTGTTTGATACTCAGTGTGACTCTATTGTTATTAGCTGTCCTGTAAATTAGAATTTAATTACATGTTGAAATGTAAATTGTGTTTTGAGGAACACCTTTGAAATCCATTGAAGTCAGTTGGAGAGTCTCTGATTTTAGAGGCCTTTGGCAGGAGAAAGTCTGTATGGTGACTGACTTTAAAGCCCAATAGAAGAATTCTGTGCTAATGTTTGAGCAGAAATGTTCCTTTTGAGAGTATAAAAACAAAAAACAGAAGAGACAGGAACCCAAATATAACCAGAAGTTGTTTGTTTCTGCAGAAGAGTAGCAGCTCTGAATCCTTGAGTGAGAAAGGTTCAGCTGAACTGAAGAAGAGCTTTGATGCAGTGGTATTTGATGTTCTAAAGGTTACACCAGAAGAATATGCGGTAAGCAATGCAAGTAATTTTTGTTACTTTGTGTGTGAATCTTTGCAGCTTTCCCTCTGCTTCCCCATTTCTGTGTGTTTTTTTGCCTAACATCTGTCATCCAGGGCTTTCAGAAATGGATCTTGCACTATAGTTCTTCATTGTCCTTATTAAGAAACCTTTTACTTCCACGTGTGTTCCAAATGTTACCTACTTAGTAAATCTTGATTAGATAAACATCTTTATTAAAATCCAGTATTTTTATTTTTACTGTTTTCATATTATGCCTCAAAGTGGGCCGAGTTCCACTCAAGCAGGAATTTCGCATTACAATTACAAACCTGTGGTTGTATTTCTGGTTTATACTACCGGGTATAATTCTTTGGTTTTCTCAGTTTCCCAAAAGAAAACATCTTTACTCTTAGCTTTCTCCCTTTTAAAGTACCTAGTTCTTCGTATCAGGTTTTGTTTACTGTAAATTCATCTGAAATGTCTGAATTCTGAACAATTGAGCAAAATTGCTGGCAGTCTTGGACCTTGGGCAAGGATATAATCAATTTCAATTTTTTTTTTAATGTTTCTGTACACAGTTGTACTTCTTCCTTAATGTTTGTTCCATCAGGCAAGTCTATCTGCTTTTCCAGTAGGCCTTGCTTGCTTTGAATGCTGTCTTTTTCTGGTCCTTCTTGCTGAAGGTTGTAGAAATAAGTAAATCTGCCAAAACCCTGGGTACCTTGGAGGAAAAGCACCTTTGACTTACACTTGTTTTTTATTTTATTGGCCATTTCCGTATTCTTCCTGGTTTCAGTCCTAGCAAAACAGAGAAGTATAAAGTCTTCACCTGGATTTCAGTGCTAATGTGAAGACAAGCAGAGAGGGGCTGCAGCCTGGCCAAGCTTGTGAGGATACCAGGACCGATGAGAATGCAGAACTGTGTTATTAGGGTTTTTGTTATAATAGTGGGTATGTACCCATCAGACTGGATAGGGATGTGATACCGATTGCTTTTTCAAAGTATGAGAAGTCTTCTAGCATCGTGATAGCTCTTATAAAACGGATGCAGTGCAGACTACTGACATCCATGACTTAGCGAAGGCTGAATTCTGTTACCAGCTGCAGAGTGAATACTGTTCTTTGAAGTGGTGAACTGAGGAAATGATTTGTGGGCTATGTAAGTACCTTATTCATAGAGAGAAAAGAGAATGTGATAAAGCCAGTAAAACAGCAATGAAAGCAGGTTGGTGCACAAGAGCTACTTGGGAAACCTTGGCTCAAATGAAAAAATTCTAGTACACAGGTAGCATAAAGATGAGGGTTGACTGATAAAGTCAACATTAACATTGGGAAATTGGGAAGTCTTGTCCTGTACGTTATGTCACGTTCTAGTTTGATCAAATGCACAGATGGAACAATTAGAATTATGCTGAAAAGGGAAAATCTGGAAGATAATCAAGTTAAAGAGATACTGGAAACAGGATTCATGCTGATGGTTTCGGTACCAATACAAGACACAGGTGTCTTTTCAGTTTGCACTGTTAGAGGCATTGTTATTTCAAATCTCAATCTCTTTAGACATTCAGTGTGTAGGAGACAGTTGGGCTACAAAAGCTAATCCGGTATCTTCAGTGAGCTGCCTACCAAGCTGAAGTGGAAGCAGTTCTGGTGATGCTATTTCGATGTTCTTCCCTTTGGCAGTCACCTAACGCTATCCTGAATGCACGGTTGCAGTGCTGTTTCACGTAATGCTCCTTTGTTCAGACTTACTGGCTTTCTCACGCAGGTATGCCAGCCCTTCAAGAAGCCTAGTTTGAACAGTAATGGAAATTATTATTCTCATATTGGTGTAATAGTCCTCTTACTCTGTTGTTACCAACTGGGTGTGCTAAGCTCTTTGTCAGATTGAAAGCTGCTTTAGAAAAGGCCAAGTTACCGCTGAAACAGGTGAGATCTTCAGGCATGGCTGCTGCTGTTGCAGATTTGTAGTTTGCTTTATCCCCTGGCAGCTTACACAAAACAGTTTCCTGGGGGTATATTGAATGCCTGCATGTTTCATAAATCTAGGGGAAAAAGAATCCTATTCAATGAATATGAACTCGAACATGGTTCTGTTCTGCTAAAGATTCTACAGACAGCTTTCTAGCTGAGGAGACTGTCTCTGGTTTAAATACCTGCTTTTAGGCTGATCACTGCTCACTTCTTCATTAAACAGCTCAAAGCCACAAAACAAGTTGGTGCCAGGATTCCCCACTGGTGTCTGGCCCTGCCGAGCGAGCCGTTGTGTGTGTACAGGGCAGACACAGTTGCCATGAATGCTGCCTGTTTTCGTGGCAGGGAGAAGTGTGGTTTCGAGTGCACAGGGCACAATTTGTGGGGCAGGGATATGTTCCTGGTGCAGTGGCAGTAGAAAGGGGGGCTGGTGAGACTGGAAGGAAAAGGGAACATGCTTTGAGGACAGGAGCTCCAAATTAAGATGCTGGCGAACCTCAGGTTGGAGAAATATTTATTTTTTGCTTTACAGTAAATTCAGATTCCTTAGACTGCTACTGTTTAATTACTTGACTGTTTTACTTTTTGAACTCACTTTTACATTTTATGCTTCAACTTAGTCACGGCGGTGTAAATATTTGAGGTAGAATTAAGGGAAGCACAGCTGTATAAATCCATTGCTTTTTTTTTTTCCACCTGGTTATCTGAGAAGGATTCTTTATTCTTTTTGTAGTCTCTGGAAATGCTAAAAAGTAAGTTTGTGTTAAGATGTATGTGTGTTTCTTTTTGATTCCAGTTAAGCTTTGTCAAATGGATATTTGGAAAAAAAGAGTATTGCTTAATTTGGAAACAATATACATATAAATTTATTTTAAAATGTTTAGGTGAGAAAAGGAGTTTTTCTCAGAGGCTTCTTAAGACAGTTAAATACCAAGTTATCTATACCTGAAAAAGGGCCATGAGAGCTGTTTTGTAAAGGAAGCAAGTCTCAAGTTGAACTGCTTTGTGTGTGTAATAAGTGAAGAAATAGGTCTTGGTCTGTGGGGTTCAACAAACACAATTTATTCCCCTTTGAACAGAGCAAAAATAACTTGAATTGGTCCTGAGGTTCCCCCCAGGAGAACTTTCTCCTGTGCGGGACTGGCAGATTCACAGTCCCCTCTGCAAGCTCCTGCACAGTGACTGGTGAGAGTTGAGACGTGGTTCCTGGCAGCAGTGTTGGTTTTGGCCTCTCCTGAGCCTGGGTGTCGGTGGACTGGGGATTTTGAGGCAAGTCTGTCTGCTGCATCTGAGAGCAGTTTGGATAAAGTGAAGTCCTAGGTACTACAAGCTCTTGATGAGGGAAAAAAGGCTTCTGCTGGTGTGTGTTCTTGTTAGCCTTATTTTAAAGAAGAATGCTAGAGAGGAAGCCTGCTCCCAGAGAGAGCAAGAAGAAGCAACTTTATTATGGCATGTGGAGGAGCTATTAACGATAGAAGTTCTGGAGCAGACTTTGTGAGAAAACAAATAGAGTTTCAACACAGGAGCTTTACTCCCCCAGCGTTCCTTTTGGACAGCAGAATTATTCTCCTACTGATGCAGTGCTTAACAGAGGCTTAGCTATTTTTTCAGTGATGAAAATCATCCTGGCAGCCCGGAGAGACAGTGCTAAGCCAAGTTGGAAGGCTTAAATATAATTCCTTCTAAAAATTCAGATTAAGGAACAATTTATGAAGTGCTGCTTGAATCAATGTGGCTTCAAGGAAAGTCAGATTATGGCAATGTTCTTCAGTAACCAAAGTGTAGGCATTTCATTTTTGCCTTTCAGACAGAAACGTAGTTTTTCTTTTCACAATGAGAGTCTCTGTCCAGGAGCTCTATGGGAGTTGTGCTGTCCTCACGGTCAGTACATGGCAGGAAGACTGGTAGTACAGCAAGTAGCCTGACGAGGAGTTCGTGTTTGAGAACGGCTGGGGACTAGAAAGGTGGGATTATAGTCCAGGTCAAATGGGAACTTTCATGTAGGGACATGGGGAGGAGCTCGATGCAGTGGCGTTAACTGCAGCTACAAGTTCTGAAGTTTCATGGAAGGAGGGTAATTCGACTGTGTTCTCAGAGAAGAGAGAAAACAGTTGGGGGATATTTTAAAACTTCACTTCATTGAGCTTCTACATATTCCTCAAAGAAGCACAATGAGATGTGGGTCTTAATTTCCAGCCTGACAACCTTGCCTGAGAGAAGTGTGAATCTCTTTAACTGTGCATGAAGCTGCATAATAATAACTTCAGTATTTTGAAGTACTTGTTAACAAGTCCCACATCTCCGCACACAGGGAGGCTAAACTATTTTGTTGGGGACTCTCCCCATGCAAGGTCATTCAACTCCATGCAAAAGCAGCCGTGGCTGTGCAGGGGAATAGAAAGTAACCCTAGTAAATAGTAAACTACTATTCCAGTAGTTTAATTGCAAGATGGTCATCTGTTGTTTGTAAAAGATGATTTTCTCTTGTAGGGTTCTTTGTAATTGAGGACTGGGAAATGTATTAGTTGTACATTAAAAACATACCTCTTCAAACGGTATTCTGAAACTGTTACCCAGGATCTAAAGTAAACATAAACACACAACTTCATTCAGCTCTTTCATTGCCTGAGCAATGAAGAAGTTCTTTAGTACATATAAATGAACTTGAAAGACTTCTGGAAAGGTAGAAGATATCAAGTTCCTTTGTCTTTGTGAAATTGGGTTGCTTGTTTAGATGATGAGCAAGAATAAGTTGAATGGTTTGCATTGCACATAGGCTTTTATTATTTTTAGAATATATGCGGCTGACAACTCGGAGAACAGAGAGGTGATGGTTGGCTTGCTTCAGTTGATATGAATACTTACAATTTTGGGTTTGGATTTTAGAACATTATAACACATTTAGAGGGAGCTATCCAGGAATTTGTGTTGGCGGGGCTAAGGAGTTGGAATGAGAAAAGTTAATGCATTGTATCTCTTGGTGCAGAAACCAGATTAGTGGCTGGTTTATAGGGGTTCAAATTCCCCATGGTTTGGTCATGTTAGAAGTTACTTTTTTGTAAGAGTTGAGCAAAGTCATCTGACATAAATATAAAATTATTTTCTAAGTTTGTCATTTTGGATGCTGTTACTTAGAATGCCAGCCTTTCAGCATGCTTTATTTTGTACTTGGCAGTGAGCACCCATTTAATGGTAAAAATTCAGTTAAGTGTTAATTGATGAGAGTTTTTTGAAAAAAGGTGTTTTTAAACTCTTAAGTGAGGTACACTGTCATAACTACAAACCTACATAGTTAGTTATCTGGCGGTTTGAGCATTCATCTATTGGTCACTTGCCTTTTCTGAATTGTGAACTGTTTTTTAAGTGCTTGGAACCTGTAATGGAAATTGCAAGCTCCCTAGGAGCAGTAAGGGATGTTTCTTGAACACGGGGTAATGAGATTCAGTGGTACTGAAGGTAGATATTGCTCTTAGATAGAAAGCAGCAAGATATCTAAAACAAGTGACAAAATAAGCAAACAAACCCAGCCTAACATCACTGTGATTCTAGAAGAGGTTTCTTAAAATTTACTGGGGTTTTGTTGGTGATTAGAGTTGCTTTTTTATATTATAATGTTCTTAATAGCAATTTAAACTCTTGAACTTTGGCATGTGTAGGGTTTTTTTCCCCCCAATATTAATATACCATTCCATACTTAAAACGTATGCATTTGTTTTGATGTGTGAATTACAGTGTGAAGTTATAATAGCAGTCTGTTTTTCATAAATAGTCGATATTGATCCTGTCTTGAAGTAATAATTGATTTAGAAGACACTACTGAAGCAAATGATGTTCTAGTTTAGCTAAGGCAGCTCAGGCTGTTTAAGATAACAAATTCTGGAGGGCTAGGAAGAAAGACGATGTTTATTTTTGAGCATTAAAACAATGAATAAGTTTTCTGGCTCACTTTTACTGTCCTGTTGTTGTAATCTTGTTTTAGTGAGGAGGATTTGCACTGCAATGTTAACTTTTGAAATGCCTAGGTCTTTTGTAAGGATGTTTTAATATACCCTATAGTCAAATTTTATTGATGCGCACATTTGTTGGTTTCACCTTCCCCACCCCAGCCAATTTTCTCTTTCATTTCTCCTATTGGGAAGCACAGCAATGCGTTGGTTCAGCCACGTATTTACTTACATTTCTGAGAAAACTTGATACATGTCAGCAGGCAAACAAGAGGCTAGAGGTTAAGTTCTGTGGCTGGTGTTTCAGTGCTGGGTTCTTCACTTTGGAAATGAAAAGGAAGCATTAACTCTTGCTGTAAGGCATTGCTGCTCTGTGGTCAGGATTGGATCAGGGAGAGCAGTGACTCCACGCTTTCCTTCTGTCCCGGTGTCTCTTGAGTGTTCTCTTCAGGTAAGCAAGTGAAATTCCTTGGTGCTTGTGCCTGTCCAGCCACAGATACCTGAATTGATGATTTGCAGAACTGGAACAGGTTTGCTTCTTCCTAATGAGTGGGGAGTTTAAAAATAACACACACACAAATATCAGACAAGTTTGTCCTACACAGGGGTACAGGCTGTCTGTGTTTAGAGAAGTGCTGCCCTCGTAGGGAAGCCCATTTCTTAGGGACTCTCAATTTATCATCTTAGACTTCTAAGTAAGATTTAGAAATAAACTTTTGCCTCAGCTCTTCTTAGGGTGAGTGTTTTCTGAATACATGTTGATTATTAGCTTCAAGTCCATTTTAACTCTCAAAGTTAGATAGCCAGATTTTCCCTGTCTCCTTCTTAAAGATCGTGCTTTCAGAGAAAAATCTCATTCCCCCTACTTGTCGGATGTCTTTCCCTGCTCCTGTAAAGACTTGCCTATTTCTTTCCTGAGAAGAGCCTTGTACGTAATCTCTCAAATAAGCAGGCATGCTATTAAATTGTCAAGCTGAAGCCGTATTTGCTTACCCAGGTGCAGCGTAACGTAACCCAGAATGACATCTGACATGTTTAGAAGTTTCTAAAGCTCTCCTGTGTAGGATGTGAAGATCCAGCTGTCGCCCTCACATGCAGTAGGGTGTTGTCAGGCATGTTGTGGCTCTTGGTGAGGTGGAACTCCTGTCAGTGTCCCAGTGTTCTAGTCCTTCTGCTGATAACATGCTCAGGTTATGAAAAGGTGGGAAACAACACAAAGAATCACCAGCATTATCTGTACACACATTCAAAAGCCTTCAAAAGCAAACTTTCCTTAGCCACAGCTGGAATGGTATGTGTTGTCTGGGCATACTTTCACAAACGTGTCCCCTTCCCCTTGCTAGGAATGACTTGCTGCTGTCAGTACTTGTGGCAAGATAAAAATGCCCCTCTTGAAAAAAGGCTTGGTGTGAATATTTCAGCATTTCTGACCTTGGCGAGCTAAAAAAAAAAAAAAATTAACACTTAAAGGATCTTTGATTTTAGGAAGAAACAATTTTTATTCCCTCAAGAATAAGTCATTTTTTCATAGCCTTGATAATAAAAGAACAGAGTGGTTTCAGTTCGCAAGGTTGCTTTCAGTTTGAAAGGCATCTCTTTTTTTTTTTGGTGAAATTTTATTATATATATTTTACTGTAGTTGCTATGGTTGCAAGGGAACAACAAAGTTATGTTGAAGACAGAGATTTTGGCCTCCTGTATTCCTGATTTTCTGGTTTTGGTAATTGCTGCTGCTTAAAACAGGTTTGGGGGGCACGTTTGTCTGATATCCTTGGCTACATTTAAACTTCTAAGGGGATGGTATAATTCATGCTGTCAAGGTAGATGCTGCAGCTGAGGCAGTTGCTTGTTAGACCACATTTAAAAGTGGTAGGTTTGGAGATTATTTAAATGCCATCTTAATAATTAGCTTCTGGATGTTAATGAATAGCAGGTACAAATCATATGCCTGAGACCACATGTGAGTATTTCTGTTACAAGACCAAGAACGTCTTGTTTATGTCAAAGTTCGTACTGTTTCAAATGTGTTCAGACATGCACGTTTTGGAATGTGTGTTGTCTTATTTGTAGTTGGGTGTGTGGATTCATTAGTGATCTGATTTAATCTCGCTCTAGCCCAAGACTAGAAAAACCTAATGTAGCTTTCAACTTCATTGCTTGGAAGAAGGAACAGCCAACTAAAGCAGAGCCCAGGCAAAAAAGTTTCTACAAAGTAGATTGATAAAGGGCTTGTTCCTTCCATGAGGTTGTACTGCACGGTGCCAGCTGATTGTGTCCTGTGTGTTGGTTACAGAGACTGGGGCTGATTTATGTGTGGTTTTTTGTTGTTGTGTTTGATTTGCTAGAATTTCTAAC
The DNA here is from genome assembly GCA_033558235.1 of Neomorphus geoffroyi. Lineage (NCBI taxonomy): Eukaryota > Metazoa > Chordata > Aves > Cuculiformes > Neomorphidae > Neomorphus > Neomorphus geoffroyi. The sequence continues at coordinate 7,365,507 of JAUMJM010000074.1, forward strand.
TAAAAACAGATTCAGAGGTCAAGCAGAATCTACAAAATGTAGAGTTGGTTGTCATTGGCAGAACACATCACTTCTTGTCTCGTTAGGCAGGTACTCATTAGAGCAGGCGCATCTCTGCGTGTGTGTGCTTTCAACTAGAGCATCCTAGTTACAGTATTTCTGCATTCGCAGACTTTATCCAAGAAGATACTGTGCTACACCACAATGGCATTCCATGGAATCTGCAGTTAGGGAGCGTCTTGGAGCTGCCAGCGTGCACCGCAGGGTATAAATGGGGGAACGACTGGTTTTCAGGAAATGGAAATAAAGCTATCCATCTTGATTCTGAGGAAACTGAGTGAGACCCCTGGATGTGTTGTTAAAAGGGTATTTGTGATGGCTAACTCAGAGGGCACTGGGCTACCCATGTGTTCTTTCAAGGAGATGCTCTCTTGGATGCCCAGGGAGACAGCAGTCCTAAATTGTATGCTTAAAGCTCTGTGAATGTGCTTCAAAAAGCAAAGCCTGGTCTTTGAATTTCTCTTTACCCTTCTGAAAGCTAAATGCACGTCCTGGAATGAAAAGGTACTTATTGATTCCGATTGCTGGAAGTGAGATGGCTGTGTTTAGTTTTAACTGTTGAACAACTGCTTAGCCTAGTTACTCAAATGTGGTCCAAGTATCGATTGAAAAATTTTAGGGTTGTTTCAATAGAATTGTGTAACTCCTACGCTTAAGATTTAGAGTTTGAAGAGAAAATGTCCTTGAGTAACTATAGTTCCTTGTATTCCTGGGTAGCTTCTTAAATAGTGTTTCTGAGTTCAAGTTCTGAATTGCATAGGTGAGTGCAGGATTATGCTCCTGAGGGTAATTTCTCACTATTTGTTTATTTTATTAAACATGAAGTTTGAAGCACTTTAACTCTGCTTTACAGGACAGCTCAGTGGTAGGAGCTGAAACCTCTGAAATTAGCTACAAAATGGAAATCGGATAATAAAAGGAAACAGAACAAATACAGTTCTCATATAGCACAGCAACTTATTGGAATGCAAGGTGAACATTGAGCTTAACCTAAGATGTTGTTTGTTTTTTTTTTTATTTCAGGGTCAGATAACGCTGATGGATGTCCCTGTATTTAAAGCAATTCAGCCAGAGGTAAGCAGTTCGTTGGTTTTGTTTTCAAATTGAAATGAAACAAAAGTTATGCCAATGTATAAGTTCTGTAATGGTGAAATGTAACTATGTCAATAAATCTTATTTTTTGTCCTGGTTCACGTGGCTCTGAGCACTTGGTTTTATAACACATAAAGCTTTTAGGAATGAAGTGTTGTTACTTAAATATGTTCACCGAGTGCTAGAGTTGAAGTATCTGGGGTTTAATGTTTCTGAATGATTAACATCTTGTTTGACTATTCTGATCATAATGTTTTAGGCTTTGGCTCCTGATACTTCGTACCATACCTCATCTTGTCCTGTGTTCCCCTAACTTTTTCATATCTTTCTTGGAAAAAGAAAGATGGCTGTGATAACATCTTGTATTCAAGATGGGTGTGATCTGTGGGTGTATTGGGATAGTACATTGATTTGTGTTCTCTGGTTTGTTTGTATGGAATGCCACGTTACTTTCCAATTGCAGTCTGACTTGAACTAATGTTTTCAGAATCTCCACAATGACTATAATAAATGATTAATTTGTTTATCCATTTCTGTATGACAAGCGTTTTCCTATAGGCTTTGTTTTGCACTTTCAAAGGTTTATTTTTCAGTTTATTGTCCACTTTATCAGTAGTGCACAAGGCTCTCAGCTCATCAGTCACCTTGAGACTATTTTAAGATATTTTATTGGTAGCAGGCTTCTGTCACGTTCCTCTCATTGCACATTGAAAGATATTTTGCTTGGAGTAGAGAAACTTGCTGAATCTCTTGGTTGTGGTTGTTGATTTAATCGTTTGTGTACCCACAAATATTTGAAGGCTTGCTTTTGATCTGTACTTGAAAACCGTTGTCATGATTTAGCTTTCATGATTTCAGCAAGCTATTTCCCAACCCCTGTGGGTTTGTGTGGGGTTTTTGGTTGGGGTTTTTTTGTTTGGTTGTTTTTTTAAATCCTTCAAAGTGCCTCCCACTTGATCTCTGGCTTTTTTTTTTTCCTGAGCATCCTTAGAGTCGTCTTGATTGGCAGAATATGTTTATCCTGATCTTCTAATAGGATATCTCTTTTCCAAAACTTGAAAGCATTTTACCCTTTTATCTGCTTCTTTTAAATATTTTCCTCACGTGTGTTTGTGTACTGCTTTTTCTAATGATAAGCGTTACTGCTGGGCAGGGTTCCCCCCATCTCCAAGTGCTAAAGTTGAATAAGCTCTGAGTTCTTTTTTGCAGTGCCTCGCCTCTCGTTGCACTGAACTTCAAAGGATTGGATATGGAAAAATCAAACCACCAATTTAACTAGTTAAGACTTTTCCTGATGGCCTGCTGATAAAAAAAATTCCTCTGCTTGGGTTTGATGGTAGTTTGTTCTTTGCAGTTTGCTTCCAGCACTGCGCAGGGTGAGCAGTCAGCTGTGAAACAACCACAAGGCAACAAGCAAGCAAGTTAGATACAGCAGCACTGATCCAGTATCCACAGCTCATCATTTGTTACTCTTTTAGTGCTGCCTCCTGTGTGTCAGGTTGTGTGAGCAGACCTACGGAAAGAGGCTGGGAGATGAGGAGAAATGTCAGGAAAGCACATTTAATTTTGTTGGCTGTTCTAACTCGTTATTGTAAACCATAAATGGGGAAAGCAGAGTGAAACAATGAAACTTATGTAAAAGAAAAACCATGAGAGAGCCAATGAATATGTCTAGAGAGTAATTCCTTGTAAGAAATATGTGCTGCATAAGAAAAATTCACATGACTTTACTGGAAAATATCCCTCTGAGGAAGGGGAGCTGTTTGACACTTCTCAAGTGTTTGCAGAAAAGCAGTCGATGGCATGGACAGCGTGCAGGTATTATCTGCCCGTCAGTGCTTCTTCACAGGTAGCCAGGCCTGATTCTGATGTGCCTCTAAATGGTGTTAATCCCCTGTGTGAAAGGGGCATACGAATAAACTGTCTAGTCAGAAGAAGCTAAGCACAATTAAAACGCTTTCCTCCTATACTGCAGATGTGGAAAACGGAGGTGGAACACTTAATTTGCCTAAAAGTGTCTCAACAGGAACCTACAGCACTTCATTACTCTGCTGAGGGTTTTTTTTTTTTCAGTATCTACCAGACTGCGTGCCATGTCCATATCTTGATTTGAGTTGTAAGTCTTTGCACATTGCTTGATGTGTACACTCAAACATTAGTGAATTTGTAAATAAAAGACAAGAAGGTGTTGAGCTGATTGCACTTGTGTAAAAGGGCTTTGAAACTGAGGCTTTAACTGAGACTTTAACTGAGTGACTAAAAGGCATTGGTAGAATTTGTTGTTTTTTTTTATATCAGTACCTGTAGATACTTTTATTTCGAATCAGATTTCACAGCTGTCATCTGTATGTGTGGTAGGAGAGAAACAACATCTTTCCTGATGTGCCAAGATTTAAAAATTGGATGATTGTTATAGATTGTTAAAATCACCAAGAAATCTTTGTTATACGGGCTGTGAATCTTCTTCTGCTTCCGAAACTCTGTAGATTGGTGTTGCAATTAATATTTTTAGCCTTTAATATATATTTGTTTCTTATCCCAAATAAAGATTTTGAGATGTATTCCAAGATTCTTAATTGTTACACTTGCGAAATCTCAATTTATAGAAGAAATCATCAGAAAAATGGTAACTGTGTTTGACTTCAATGTATTATTGCTCTGTTAAGTTACTTGGAAACTTTCAAGCTTGGTGACTCCGTGCTCTTGGCTCTGAATGTACGTTATGCACTTATCAAAATAAATAAATAAATTAACTTTCACCGTTGTTCTCCCAGGAGCTGGCAAGCTGTGGCTGGAATAAAAAAGAGAAATACAGTTCTGCACCAAATGCTGTTGCTTTCACCAGAAGATTCAATCATGTGAGTTGGGTTTTTTACAGTGTAATTACATGTACATATTTAAAGTCTGGGGAATTAAGTGTTCTGGCACATTGCTTTTATTCCCGATCACATCTTATTACTTCAAAACTTAAGAGCTCTGCTATAAGGACTCCCTTATCTTCAAGATACACAGCAACATCAAAACAGTACTGATGGAGTAGCTATGGCTTTGTTTTAAACGTTTAACTCTTGTTTAAATCAGTTATTGATGAAACAAGAAAATATGAACTGCTCTTTTCTCCATACATACTGTTTTTCCTTTGCATAAAGACAGAATCATCATTGCAGATTACCATACAGGAGTTCTGGAGTAGTAATTAAGTGTAATTTCTTTCTGTGTTAGCACAGTGTCTTTTTTCACGTGGATGGTTTTGTCCCCAGAAATATGAGCCTTTTGAGAGTGTGGTTACCTTTTTAAGGTGATCCTGGGATAACTTTAAAAATTCCAGATAATTTTACTGCACGAAACTTGTTCTTTAACTCCCTATTTGGCATAATTTTTCAGGTAGTGTGTTTGAGATTTATGGCTTTCTTACATATAAATTTCTCTGTGTAAAGTCAGCTTTTAAAATAAGAGCAGAAGTTTAGCTTTCTCCACAATTAAAGCTGTAGGACTGCAGTTATGTAGTTCTCCAACCAAGTCTCGAAATGGTAATGCTTTTTTAAATGTAATGCCATGTTTTGTATTTCAGATGAAGTAATTCTGTTACCCTCATCTCTCCCCTTGTAAATGTTTCTTAATGGCTGAGGCTTACAAGCTCTGTTCCAGACCTGCCCCCTGTGCCCTGTCTCAAATCTATAGACATATTTGTTAGCCATCTAAAACTTGGACCAAACTAACCTTTCCAGGTTGTTTGGTTTGGGTTTTTTTAATCAATTTTTGGGTACTTTCTCACTTTGCATTATTGCTCATCGTCAGGAAATTACCGAATCTCCTCAGCAACACTTGACTCTCCAATGACCAAAATGCTTGTCTGGCTTTGGACATTGGCGTGGTTGTCCTCTTGACTAAAGAGAAAATGTTACACTTCAAACTTCTTGTGACCGTAGCATCTATTGAAATCCAGGGCTTTGGGGTTGGGATGTTTGTTTGGGGAATATTTGTTGGTTGCATTTAGTTGAAATTTTCCTGATGCGGCTTCTAAAGTTGCTTCTGTATTGGGTTATATATCCAGCCTGAGGCTACTTTTACATGAATGCTTTTTGCGTTAATTTCACTGTTAAGCCAGTGATTCCAGCATTTGTTGTCTTGTTCATTCGTGTAAGTTAATGACTTCAAAGAAATATTTAGTTTTGCTAAATATTCTGAAGCGTTCTTGCAGTAAGTGCCACAATAGGCAGTGAACCTCATCAAGGGTCTTGCTTCTCGTTTGTCTCACTACAGAGCTGCAGACTTGGCTGAACAGAAAGCAATAGTCAGATGTAGTAAAGAATTGATGAAATATACTTAGTAGAAAGAAGGAAGGAGGGGAAGCCTTATCATGGGAATTGCTTATGGGAATAAACAATCAGCTGTCTGCAGACTGACCGTGTGTCATTACAGAACCACTATTTCAAAATATCTAACCTGTAAATAGCTTAAGGACAGAGGGAAGGAAAGTTTTGCCTTGTACAGCTGACCAGAACCAAGAGGAGATACTTGGGGACTTCAAAACTAACTTTTAAAGAGCTTAAATGTTGCTAAAATGCCAGCTTTATTACTAAATACTGTTTAGAAAACTTCTAAATATGCTATTTTTAAGTTAACATAGAGGAATCCTATCATGCTGGCAAATTCCCATTAGTTTGTTTTGTAACCCTAAGTTTTCTGTTCTTACGCATCGTAATGACTTTTTGGTTTTGTGCGTCATTTTAGACTTTAATTTTTAAGGGATGTGTCTGTATTTTACTCTATGGAACACTTACCAAACCTGTTCACTGGATTATTAAATGATGCGTGATAATCGTAGGTTTGTTCAGTATTGGTTTCTATATGAATCCGAACAAAACTGGCCTCGTGTATACAACAAAGACAAGAAGGCGAATGAGATGCTAGAAATAACTGTATCTTAGTAATACACTCCTTAATAATAATTAGTAGTCGTTTCCCTGAAAAGCCTTACTGGCTGCTGAAGAGAACCTGACACGTTTTCATTACCCCAGAGCACACGTTAAGTGGTTGTTGGTAGTCACTGGCTTTTTCATCTGCCTTAATTTCCTTTTTCTGCTCTGCTTCCCTTGTTTCAAGGAACTGTTATGTTTGATTGGAAGACAGATCAATTTGATATAAAACTAGGTGACTCTGAAAGGTTTGTGGTGACTTTGAGTTTGTTCAACACGTTTCAGTGGATTAGAAGACGTGTGTCACTGAGTTTTTTCAGTATGGTAGTGGAGAGCCTTGAATAAAATGCAGCACTTGGACAGCTGCTCAAAGCCGGTCAGTAGAATTTCTTGCTGTTTCTCTCCCAGCTTCTTTCCCTTTGGCTTTTCATCCAAAGGCTTTACGAGAAATCACACAGTCAGAAAGAGACTCTTCCCTTTTGGTAGTTTATTTTTCTGGAATGCCAGAGGAGCAATAAAAATCTAAACAGAATACATTAGTTTTGAGATTGATGCTATGATAGGTGGCTTATGGTTCTCTTTGGATGTCGTTGCATTGGTATACACTAACATAGCTACAGATTTTCTTACCCGAAGGTGGAGGTTTGTAATTAAGCCTCACCCCATTTGTATGCTTTCTCTACAGCCATAAAAGTTGGATGTGCCTCTCTGTCAGCTGACAGGTTCCTTCACTGAGAATATATTTGCTAATGATTTCTTAAGAGCCTCCTTAATGTCTGGAAAATTTTGTTTTCTGTCATCTTTAAGCTCCAGCGAAGACCTATCCTGGCACGATCCCTTCCTGGCTTTCGTTTCCCTACTGAGTCAGACATTGTGTCAGCTGCTACAGAAGACTCCCTTACTTAGGTGCCTCTTCTTGCTGCTTTTAATGTCTAAAGGAAATACATTGCCGGTAATCGGGATTGTCCTTGGGACATCCCTGAAACCAGAATGGGGGTGAAATCCAGAGCGTGTCTCTGCCGTGTCAGTGAGTGTTGTGGTGTCATCACTGCAATGAAGACAGGCCAGTGTGATGCTCTGTTCCACTGATTATCTTTCAAGAAATGAAAAAAGGTCTGTTTTTAACACACAGCCAGTAAGCACTTGAAGCCACTGCAATTCAATATTAAATCACCTGAAACAGGACAAGTAGTGTCTCTTTCTGTTTTTCGCATTGTCGGCACCATGACATTTGGATGCAGCAGTGCTTAGGCTGTCTCTTGGATTGTATTTACAGCCAAAAGATTTGGAGACATTTCTAGGTTTTCTTTCCTACTTCTTTTTTCTTGTTTGTTTCTACTCTTTAAAGAGATGCCATTTGAAAAACAGTGATGGAAGAGTCATAGTAGCCCGTAGGAGAAACTCTGCCTTGAAGAGTGAAAGAATAGGTAATAAAGAGCAAACCAGTCCAGCTGTTTAAAGACTGGTGAGACAGTGGGTTAGTTTGCCCCTAACCAATTTTCTTGGAAGGTGCTGCATGCAGCTTTGGTGGCTGAGGGACACACCATTTGCAAGAAGCTCTTCCAGGGAGTTTACATCAGCCTTTATCCTGGCACCAAGGAAAGTCATCGATCTTACCTTTGTATGGGGGGGAGGCAAGTATTGTTTCACTCCCTCCCAGGTTCCTATTATTCATGTTAGCACCTCAACTTTTGACTTACTTATCCAGAGAGTACTCTGGATAACTTTTGATGTGGTGTGGGCCTGCAGTTCCAAATGTGTCACTGAAGAGTTACTCATTCCAACAGTTATGTCATCTTTGGATTCGCCATCCCTGCAGAAGCAGTGAAACCCAAGAGCTCCTGTGGGATAGCAATTTTCACCTCCTCGCCTGGTTTGCCTTCTCGGAGTTCAGTTCTACCCCATGTACTTGCTTGGCAGAGTGCAGTTCCTGTTGGGCACCTGCCCCACTTACCTGCGGTTTCTAATTCTTAGACCTAACATAAGTAATTACGAAAATCATTGCGACTTTTGGCTTTATCAGGTGTGAATAGATTTCATCAGACTTCTGTTAATCTTTGAAATTTCACTGGGTTTAAATTATACGTTAAGCATCTGTCTCTTACCTTTTCCCCCAACTTGCCAAAAGAAAACCATGAACAGCTCTCACTTTGTAAGTAAAGAGAATATTAAATCACTAACAGCTGCTTCACAGCAAATTGATCTGCTGATAGCGTTTTGGAAACAGTAATGATTATGTGCAGTTGATTGCAGTCCGCTGAGATTGCAGTAGTGTATTTCCAGCATTAGTTATGTGATAATTATATGTGGCGCCTGTAAAAACAGATCAAGTTTAGGGAAATCAGTTGCATTGTTCTGTGCCAGGACTCTGATTCTCAAAGAATACATTGCTACATGGTACTCCGTAGATCTACACATCTGCTATTAAGTATTGGTTTTAAGTATGTAAATTCTTTACAGATGTTTTTAAAACTCCGATCTCTACCTCTTGCAGCTTTCATCTAAAAGTTAGTTGTGTGCTTGCATGCAGCTTGCGACTGGTAAATCCGTCAGTGCAAAATCATCCACTTTGCTTACGCACTAAACTGTTGTTCTCTCTCTCCCTTTTGAAAATGGCATTGATGTGAAAACATTTTCTAGCTTATGAAAAGGTAACTGTTACTCCCTGGTTATAAGATTCTTGGTATTAAAAACCTCTTTCTTAAGATATTTTACTTAAATGGAGGTGGAACTGTGATGCTACAGAGCTTGAAATATTAGAGAAACTTGTTGACTGCATTCAATGAATTGGAACAATTGTAAAGCAAAAGATCCCACCTTTCAGGGAGGCAAATTCAGGCAAATTTTGTTTTACAAACTCTGCAAAACTCTGCTTTTGTTGGGGTTTTTATAAACCAAATGCAAACATTCTGTAGGAGAGGAAGTTTGTCTTTAATATTGTAGTGTTGCTGAGTTGCAGCATAGTGGGATAGTGAAATTTTACAAGGGTTATCAGAAATCAAAAAAGGGAAGGGGAAGAGATTACTGTGCTTCCTTTGGAAATAAACCCAAATAAGACAAGAATTCTACCTTAGCTGTAATGGTGCAAGGGCAGTGCTGTCTGGCTCACGTGATGGTTTTTTTGTGTAGCAAGTCAATGTTTTTAACAGATATTTGGAAGTATGATGCAGAACTCTATTAATAAAGAGACAATCTGGAATTTGCTGTCTACTAATTAGCACAGAAAGCACAATTAGTTTTGAACCAATGACTATGAACCTAGAAGCACCAGTGCAACAAAATTAGTATTTTGGATGTGGCAAACATGGGATAATTTAAAAACTTAAGCTGAGATTCATGAAAAATTACATTCAAAAGTTAAGCATGTTTTTCTGTGTTGACCTTAATAGGAAAGAATATAAATATGCAAATTATGTCAAGTGTTAAAGGCTGCCTTGAACCGGTATTGAAGGTATTGATGCCCAGAAGCTGTGGGTTGGCTGACTGATACTGGTGAAACAGTGTGAGAAATAATAACGTTTGAATGCAGTGAGAGAGAACTTGAAGTAAAATAACCACAAAATATGTATGGAACGAAAGCGTATGACTTGTGTGAAGAACGAACCTGGATAAAATAAAAAGGTAGCTCATGGAAACAAAAGGGTTTACTTTAATTGTTTATCTTTCAATATTTGGAATAAATTAGATGATAGCGCTGTTTGAAGACACCAGTGAATGGAAAATACGAGCAAACAGTGAACGTCAATGCCAGTTAAAAAATCTGAAGAGTAAAAGTGGTTGGAGTGGAAATGATGGTGTTTAATTCTTTATCTCCTGCTTACTCTGTCCCTGAAGGGACTGGGTGGCTCTAAGCTTTGCGCTTTGTTCTGCTTTGTTTTTCCTGCAAGAGCTTGGAATTGTTGAGACTGGGTCTGGCAGTGACTGGGACGGAAACCAGGCTTCCTTGAGTAAACAGGAGTGCTTGTGCTGCACGGCGCTCGTGTCACTGTGATACCCAGGAACTTCAAAAGGAGTGAGGGCCAGCACAGCAATTGGCTTGGCTGCTCATCCTCATGGAAATGATTGAGCACTGCTCTGTGTTTGGAGCAAGTGTTTCATAGTCTGGCCACGAGCAATCTCCTGTTAACTTGAAACTGAAGAGATGTGGGATTTCAAGGCATGTTTCAAGGCATGTACGCCTGTTCTCTCTGCCTGATTTTTTTATGGTATGAAAACCTGATAAAAATTTAAGTTCCCTTGATTTTCAAAGGAAAAGCATTTCCTTAGAAACCTGTTCATCAGTCAGGGGAAATGTTGGTTTCCTCAAGGTATGCAACTATAGCAGATCATCAAACTGAGGCTTAACTTTTCTGGCAATTATGTTTGTATCCAGTACTTAGGTATTTTACAGTAACGCTGTTTGCACAGAACCCTTTTTTATATTTGTCAGCATAACAGTGTGTCTGGAGATACTTTGCTTTTAAAAAAATAAATAAAAGAAAGAAGAAAGAGAGGAAAAAGAAAACTGAGCTCCGTGTCTAATTCTTTCCTAGCTAATTCAGCCTTAGTCCAACAGTGCAAAGGGAAGCAGTTGTTATGCGAGACGTTTGTGGGATTTTCTGTGGGTTTTTTGTAATTCTTCCATTTTCCGGTTCCAAAGCGCTGTTGTGTTTTGACATCCCAGTTCCCATCAGTTCACTGTAACGTCACTTAAAATGTAATTATTTTGGAGGCGTGGATCTTTTCATGCTATCCTGTGTAAAGAACTGGTGTACTGTACAAGGTGAAACATGATAGACAGAATATTTAATTTTTTTAATTGAAATTTTGGGCTGGAACCTGAATACATACACAAAGTTAATTTATAAGGAGCAGTTTAGCATCACTTGTAAAAATCAAAGCAGCATGACAGATTGAAAGATTTTATATATGAGAGCATAAATTTCTTAATGTGCAGTTTTCTAAGTAGCTGTCATGCTGTATCTTGCTAATTGTTCAGTTTTTTTCTAACTTGTAGTCCATTAACAGAAGCTTCCGTGTTTGTTACCACTCAATAATTCTTTTCGCCGGTTTTGTTCCAATTATAAAGATGTTCATTTTCTGTCATTCTTCTTTGTGCTAAATTATTTGAGGACAGAGGGTGTGGGAGGAGCAGAGGAGAGAAAAGAATGGGATTGAAATGTCTTAACAAAACATTTTTAAAGCACAGCTTTTAAGAGGCGTTCGTGTAGCTACAAAATGCAGGAAGCATCCTTCCTCTCACACTGGCTCGGACAGCGGTTTTTGTACAACAGTGAATTTATTCCTAAAAACACCAGTGAGTATGGGATGTGCTGTTCACTAGCCGGGAATCGGCCTAGCCAGCACTGAAAATATAAACTATAAACTCCAGGTTATAGCACAATTGGAAATGTTGGTGAGCTGTACTTGAAGCTGCTCAACTCATCTGAGAGTTGGGTGGTGCAGCTTTGAAGTTGTAGAACAGCAAAACCAAAGGATAAAACTCAAATTTAGTTTTTATATACCTGCTTTTTGTAGACTCTCTTAATAAAATTTCTTCATTATTTTATTTTATTGGAAGAACATTGTTTGAAGTTTGAGAGTTTTGCCATTTGCCTTGAGGCTGTGATGGCTCATCCATAAACTTAGCCTGAAAACAAGTGAGCCTGCATGGATTGTACATATTTGATTCTGCTGAGGGGTTTGAGATATACTGGCAGCAGAAGGGTTTTCGTCTTTAGAAAAACAGTTCCTAACTCACTGATGAGACAGATTTTACAAAGACGAGTTCTAACCACCCACACGCTTCCTGAGAAAAGCAGGCACCGGAACAGGCACTCTGCGACAAAATACTGGAAGGCATGGCTACCAGTTTTGAAATGGGAAAGGTGAGGAGAGTAACAAGACAAAAGATTAAATTCTAAACATAAGTTGGATTTATTAATTTGATTTAAGCAATTGTGTATTAGTAGAAGGTTTCTTGTATAAGAATGAGCAGAATAACCGAGCAAAACATTTTAAAGAAAGGTTATATCGGTTGGGATTTTATAGTTATAAGCATTTGCATCTTCCAATATGTACTCAGCTCACAGATGGAAGTTGAATGCTGTGAGACTTAATATTACTCTGGAAATAAACCATTAGAAGTATATTGTTGAAGCTCTGTATTTTAAAACTGCAATTTTTCTTTTTAGGTAAGCTTCTGGGTTGTTAGAGAGATCCTACATGCACAGACTTTAAAAATAAGAGCTGAGGTTCTGAGCCACTATATTAAAACTGCGAAGGTAAGAATTTGGGTGGGGATGTGGGGGTTGTGGGATTCACCGTGATGAAAGTTCTTGTATTTAAGTTGGTCAGTTAAAAAATACAGATGGGTAAATATTTATCTCATACCTGGTTTAGCTGTGGTTATATCTGTTGACATGAATAGCCGTTTGGCTTATGCATGTAACAAAGTTTTCAGCAATCCGAGAGACCAAAGTCCTAAAATGGAATCCTTCCTCGAAACACCAGCTCAGCTAAGGAAATGCAAAGATGCCTTATTTCACATCCCTGTTATTGGATAATAGAACTTACTGGCTGTGTTTTCTGATGGTGGTTAAACCAAAACACTGTGTGGAATCAGTTCAAACAGCATCACTCAGAACAGAAATAGCTTGTTTGCTTTTATTTTTCAAAGGAAAGGATGTGTTATCTCTTATTCCAATTGTGCCATGAATATTATGAACCTAACAATATCATTCCAAAAATATTCCTGAACCCGGGGAACATTGTAAAGCTTTTGGACTGACATTCAGAGACAAGGGTCAGCAAATGTTGACTTCTGCATAGATAAACCGGAGTCCTGGCCCTTCAAATGGGATGAAATCTCTCCATTGCGGTGTGAAGGGAGGGCTGCTTTGTGTGGGTTTGCTGTCCGAGGTGTCTGGCTGTCGCTAAGTGTCGTGATCACCTGACACTGCTGGTGAAAAAACGCAGCAGTTCTGTTTATTGCCATGGTGTTCATTTTGCAAAGGCATTCTTTGTCTTGATATGCACGCTTTTGATGAAGTACTATTTCACTTCTACAGGATTTGACTATAAATTTTGGGCAAAGCAAGCTGTTCTGTCATATTCCATAGGCTTTGCCCAGTAATTGTGCTGTGGTCAGTGCTGGTTCAGAATGCTTAAAAAATTTAGAAACTTAAAAATTTCTCTTAAATAGGCTTTGATATTTGGTGAGTTAATGTATCTTCAGCTCACATTTTAAAAAATCAATTCTTGTGTTTTGTGCACAGTAAATCTGTGCTGAACAACTGGAAGTTAGTTGAGCTTTTCTTATCTAGGAGTTGTAAAATCACAATTACAAAAAGCAAGAAACTGTATATCGGGTGGGTTTATATCTGTTAATTTCCTTACTGTGTCTGTTACCTTGCTTTTCCTTACGTGTGGTCGCTAATAGGAAGTTACTGCAGGTAGTGCCATTTGAAGGATTTTCTATTCACACCAAAGCCATTATCAAAGCAGCCTGGTGCCAGAGGTCACGCTAATTAACTTCTTTTCAGAGGAGCTGTAAACCCACTCTACAGTGAATTTCTTGTGCTCATGACTGTCTATTGTATAGCTACCAGTCCTCTAATGGTATCTCCTGCTGTATCGCTGGGTGCATGAACTGATTGGACTTCATAGTTACATTCCCCCAAAGTTCCCAGACTATCCTGACTGGTTATGACTTCTGTTTCAATGCTGGCAGCAGCTAGGAAAAGCCTTTTTTCATTTTTAATTAACATAGTGTAGTTCTTTAGGACAGTGAACTTCGTTTGGCGATGTGTGGGGGCAAGAAAACGGTTTTTGTGAGCTGTGGGACAAACACCAGCAGGACTCTTTGGAGGAGCTCTTTTGTTCCACAAAATATTGATTGCCTTTTACACACAGTTACTAAATCCTCCAAAGAGGATGAGGAGAAGAGAACCCTTCTTCAGTGGATGTGGGAAGACATCAGTAGAGGTGGTAGAACAGTAGGGTGCTGGGCACCCAGACTGAAGTTGCTGCTAGAGTGACCTGACAGTAGACCTTAAACTGTGGCATTTCTGAGTAATACCCATAAGGACTTGTTATGTAAAAGGCTGTCAGTTTTCTGGCAATGTGCTAAGTGGAGAGAAAATAATTTGCCCTGCTCCAAAACTATTACCTGGAAACCCATCCTTGCAGTATTGCTTTTGGCCTTCCAAATGTAAAGTCTCCTCTAATATACAGCATTTATTCAGAATCAAGTTTATATATTTTTTTTTCTTGTTACGTCATTAAAGGCCTCCCCATAAAGAAAACTCGAGGAAGCTCAGTTTCAAGGAGGAAGAAGACTTGCACCGTTTCTTGAATAGCAAGGGTTCCTTCCATTGTGTCACTTCTAGCTGGAATCTTAACCTATGTCGGTGGATTTTTCAAGTGGGTTAAACGGGATTTGCAATACTGTGACCGTGTGTCCGTTTATCAGAGTCTTTGTTAGGGGTAAAACTTAAGTTCATGTGCACTGCACTAAAAATCCCTGAATGTCGTTCAGCACTCTGGGTGCTCATAGCTGTCACAATAATTAATATTGCAGAGGAGCCTAAGGAACAGCATTTGCTTCAGGACCATTTTTAAGCTGTTGTGACAGTACTGCCAGCAGTTCATTGGCCAAGGCGGATCGATGAGGTTGGAGACAGAAAAAAAATGAGGAGGGAAATTCCGAATATGTAAGAAAATAGTTATGTGCAGTGTTTTGTAGAGAGTTTTTAAGACAATTCTTTAACCTTGATGTTTTCTGTGTACAATTTTGATTTCATTGTTCCTTTCTGCTAGTTGGTTTTAGTTGTCATACCCCCAAAATTGCCTTTCAGTGAGAGGAGTACTCCAGGTGCGTGGCTTTTGACATTTATCTGCTTGATTTCTTCCTGCCACAATATTTTTGAGTGCTTTGATGTGCGGCTTTGGTAGCTACATAAACCTGCGATGCCAAATGCATTTACAATATTAAATACTGCCACGAGTACATCGTTCACAACTAGGTCGTGCTTTACAGCATGTTAATTCTGAAATTCTGCTGAATGCCGTGAACAGAATTTGTTGGGTTTGAATGTCAAAACTTCTGGCACTTCTGATGTGTATCCCAAGATGTGTGCCCATAGAGACCTATTTCTTTTTTTGGAAGGGTTCTCTTGATGTACCCTAATCCAAACCTGAATAGGTACAGTAATGAGAATTTAGGAGGTGCCGTAACAGCGGTATGGATGCACAGCAGTTCACTGTAACTGACTCTTCATCAGAGAACACACAAGATTTCTTCATTTTGAGGTGGTTATTCATTCTGTATTCATTCTTGACAGCACTTGGAATGTTGTTGATTGTTATTGTATATATTTATGTCCTCAGAAACTGTATGAGCTGAATAATCTGCACGCTCTTATGGCAGTTGTGTCAGGCCTACAGAGTGCTCCAATCTTCAGGCTGACGAAAACGTGGGCGGTAAGTGAGCAGGAGGGCAGTGAAGGGGGCTTCATTTATTCATAGGACAATACAACCTTCTGTAGGTTGTCTTCAAGGGTGCAGTAATTATTACAGATATTTTTAATCTTGTACTGTGTACATAATTCTTCTAGTGCTTTGTAAGTCTAAGGCTTCCTGTTGAGTTTTTTTTCCATTCTGGCATAGAAATATTTTCCTCTGAAAAATAGTTCCCTGCAGATTCTGCTAAACTTCTAATTTGGCCAGAAGGTATTTTGTATTTAGTTGCTGGAAAATTATGAATGCCAAAGTGGGTCATACTTTAATCATTTAGGGGTTTATACTGTTGGAATGTTTTTGCTATGGAGAGCAGATGTCCAGAAACTCTTGATTCACTTTCCATAGAGAGACTTGTAGTTTTTCTGACCGATAACTCAATCTAGCAGTTCTCCTCAGAGTTTGGAGAATTCTTTTCATAGCTATAAGTGCCTTACACTATATATGTGTAGGTTGCACTGTGAGTGCAAGGGCAATTCGTACAGGATCACTTGCTTAGAGATTATTTAAAGAACCTGAAATAACGTATCAGACTTGAACAAGATTGTGCAAATGCGTATGTTTGAGGAAAATACCATTCATTTCATTCGCATCTGAGTTTAGGCCATTACTGTATCTGTTAGCCTTGTCTTGCCTTCCTGTCTGCAAACTACAAAAGCCTTCCAGACACCAAATGACAGCAGAATATTTTGCAATATTATTAAAGGCAGGCTAATCTAGGCTGATTAAACTGGGACCATCTTTAAGGAGATCAGCTTCAAAAGATAAATGTCATATTCTGGTCGTTGCAAAGTCTTTCATGCCTGTCTGCTGTTTCCTTGTCCTGGAATTGGCAGATGTCTGTAGTTTTAATGAGCATGAGGAATGAATATGGGAACCAAAGCTAAAGATGTAAATTAATTGCTGAAATGTCAGAGATCAGTGTCTCTTTGGAAACAATTAACTTGAAAAAGTTACTTTCTTCCGTAAGCCAGTGTTTATTTTGTTGGCATGTTAGCTATCCTGATGAAGACTAGGATATAGGGAACGTGAGTAAAAATGGCAATTATTTCAGCAGTGAATTTACAGCTTTACAGAAGGGACGTTTCACTTCTGTTGTGTGCGCACAGGTTAGCTGAAAGAGAAAAGAGAGTATGCATAAAAATGTAGCCATCTGACCCTTGTAATTTTTGCACCATTGGGTATCTTAAAGGGGAAAAATTGTGACTGGGACCACAGCAGTGAGTCTTCTGCCAAAGCATTCAGTAGGAACATCTTATACCTTTCTTTAAATTCTGGCTCTGAATTGAAATCAAGTCTTTAATGTGGTTTTGCAGCAGTAGTTCAGTTAGATGTTTTAAAAATATCCTAACTTTCTTTCCCAGTCTTGTGAAGAATGCCTGGTTGCTCTTAATGCTGTCAAAGGAAGGGTTGGGGAAAATGAACAATAAGGAGATCCATGACTTCTAGTTTTGTATTCATGTTGGGCATTCCTGTAATACTAAGGGATGGTATAATTGCTAATTGGCTGGCAGCGCAGAGCACAGTGCATGTCCAAGTGCGTAATGCTTTCTGTATAGAAACGTGGGCTAAATCCTCACTGTTTTTCCAGACCTTCATGCATGTGATTTGTGTATATCTGCATGTATTGTTTCTAAAATCAAAGTTCAGTTAAAAATATTTGTCAAGTGGTAATGGTTTTGTTTTATTCTTTGGAAATGGATTTGTTGAGATAGCTCTCAATTCAAGAATGAGAACATACTAAGTATCCTCCAGGACCCCAAAGTTTATACCTGGCTATTTTTTTAAAAGGATATTTTGAATTTAAAAGCCAAAATACTATTCTGTGTAAACTCTCCGAGTACTCGGAGAGTAAATGTTGTAATTTTGAAGCAGTTGTTATTGGTTTGTTTTCAAATACAACAAAAAAAGGAGGAAGAGTGTAGAAATCCATGCTTTTAAGGATAATGGAGAAATCATAATGATCAAACCCTAACACTCATCTGAGTTTGACTTCTTTGTTTTCCTAGTTATTGAGTCGGAAGGATAAAGCCACCTTTGAAAAGCTGGAGTATGTTATGAGTAAAGAAGATAACTACAAAAGGCTTAGAGACTATATCAGCAGCTTGAAGATGACTCCTTGTATTCCCTATTTAGGTAAGCTGAAGTATTTCCAGTAGGAAATACTAATGACAAGCATACTTCTCCAGTAATTACACAAAAACCCGCCTTTTTAAGTCTTCGTGAAACTATTTAATTATTTTGGTAAAGAATCCATAACCATTAGTTGACTCTCTGTATGGCAAGGAATAGCTCCACTGCCTTCAGAAAGAAAATACCTATTGCACTTCACAAACACTTCAGGTTTTACATGCAGTATCGGTTTTCTAGGAAATTATTTTCCCAGATGTTGTATAGATACACTGAGAGACTTCTGGAGAAGTACTTCAACTGCTGTGCCTGCTAGCACTCTTGGAGCTACATGCTTGACTGTTACAGTAATGATGGCATTTAATTTATGAGAGAGTATAAATCGCCAACCTGTGAGATAAATAAATGTAGATCTTAGGGTTTGGAACATGCTAAAATCTGGAGGCAGTGCTGTGTTTAATTATACTGAGGTGATGAGAGAAAATGACAGCTGACTCAGCTGACTCAGTTTTATGGAATAATTGTGTGTAAATTATATTCTCGTGTATCTGAAAACTAGATAAATGTGTTTAATATGTATTGGTTTTGTTGCTGAGCTAATCTGTTGTTGCTTATCATCTCAGTTTAGTTTGTTTGAAGTGACCAATGTGATTTTTTTTTTTCTTTTAATGTGGTTTTCTTCGATATCATAATATGTCAGTAATCACATCAAATTAAGGAAAAGTTTACCCAATCTTTTCCTTTTCCAGAAAAAGCAATTGATATTTTTGCAGATACAAGTTGCTCTTACACATGAATTCGAGATGACTCCCTGTGGTGACTAAGGCTCACTGAACTGCAATATTCAGCTGGGCTACCAACTGTTTCAAGGTTAATGACTTGAGTTATCTCAATGCTGTGATCTATGGGTCCGTCACTTTGCTGTTGCAGTTGCTGCATAGCTTGATGTGAGTGACAGTACAGTCATTGATGTTGGAATCTGGAATGATGCTTCTAAAATGCATATATTCAGGTTATGTGAAGTTGGTTGAATTTTACATACTATATACTTAAATAGAAAAAATATACCCTGTGGAGAACCAGTAATTTTAATGACAAGTAGTCCTACAGAGTTCCTGTTGCATCCCTCCCAGAAATATCCCTCAGTTCCAACATTATCTTAACAGCGGTTGATTTCCTGTGTTTTCAAGTATTCAGATGTTGGTAATTTTGTCCCATGCTGCTCTGTTTGTTGATATTGCTGTTAAAAGGGCAAGAAAGAAGCAAAAGCATAACATGTGATTAAACACGTAATTTTGTAGCTTTCCAATCACGTGTGCGCATGTAGTATAGACACACTGGATATAGTTCAGAAATGCAGTTTCCACCTTTCCAGATGCTTCTTACCCATATGCCATGATTTTCAGTTTTGTTCAGCTACAGATGTTTTCCTCGATACATTAGCAACTTCTTGGCTCACTTCTGCATCGGCGTAAGCTTTGGCTTCACTTGATAGTTTGTTGAAGTGAAACGTCTATTTTCTACCTAGAAAGAAAGAAATGCTCTTTACTGTGACCCGCCATAGTTAAAGAATGTGTTCTGACCTGGTTGCTTACGATACCAATTCTTAGTAACGACACAGAGAATGTCCTCGAGCCTTTTTTAGTTCTCCAAAGGAACAGCATGTGCCCTCTGCACTCCCTCTAAAATTAATTTTGTAAGGTTTAACTAAGAAGCAGAAAGAACAAAATTGCCTTGAGACTTACAGTCCTGATAAATCTGGATCCGTCTTGGAAGACTGGTTGTTGAGTCCAATTTTTGTTATTTGATCAGGGCTTTAATCTCTAGTAAGACCTGAGTAGATTTGCAGGAGTATTATTTCTAAAGTTTCCTTCCTGAGGCATTGTAGCGGATGTAAGAGTCATATGGGACAGAAGTAACTTAAGGTGCTGGGTTGACTTACTGTTGTAAGCTTACCAGCTATGGGTTGTAGTTCTTGAAAGCATCTTTTTCTACTGTTACTTCTGGCATAACATCAGATACAGGAGTAGTGCTGCTCCTGGTTTAAAATGTATAAAAATGTCTACCTAAATTCTGCAGTTGGAAATTGTGATGATGGGGTGTGCTGGGGAGGGGGATTTATCTTAAGGTCCATTTCCTCTCATGGTAAAAGAAGGGGTGGCGTGGGGTTTTCTTCACTGTTGAAGGTCCTACAGTTGCTGTGCTCCCTGAAAATCCTCTTCAAAAGAGTGCAGAAAATCTTAGCCTTAAGGTAAAGCTTAAATGCTTTTTTTGTGTGATCTTTGCAATGGGAATGGACCCATGGATGTACGAGTTGTTTTCTTATTACCACAGCTCGTTCGCTGTGGAAAGATAAATATGTCCTTCCATATTGAACTAGGGTGGGGGAAAATAAAAATATCTTCCAGTTCCTCGCAGCAATAAATGTGATGCGATTCCAGGGTTCTAGAAATGCAGGTGAGAGCAGCTTGTCTTCAGTGCAGACTCAGTGGCTTCAACGTGAATGCTCGGAGCCGTGCAACACCAGTAAAATCCTTCAACATTCGGCCCTCCTTGCGCAATGTGGGACATGTCATTGGTGTCGTATCACCCAGCCAACAGAAGTAGCCAAACCAAATGAGAGCTGTGTATGTGATGTGGTATTTCACCTTAGAATAAAAAAATGATTCTTAAAGTTTGAGTCTTATCACAGAGTTCCAATTAATTTGAGATTACACAATGAAACAATTGAGCCATTTCTTGAGAAGTAAGATTTTTATTTAACTAAGCAGTACTACCTTGTGAAACATTTTTATAGCTGTCTTTCAGGAATTACATCCAGAAACAGAAAAGCTGAAAGTATTGAAGCATTCATCTGATGAATATTCAGCTACTTCAGTGATAATGCTTGCAATAGGCTTTGGAAATACATGTGAAAACCATGTCTCAGGTTTAGTACAGGTTAGACATTTTCAAGGCCTGCTTGGTTAAATTCGGACTGATAGCACAGGAATGGTGAAAGCCGTATCCTTCAGACAAACTGCTTCTGAACGTCCAGTGCAACAAGCTTGAGGGATGCTACAGCCTCCTTTACCCTGCTTAGAAAATTCAACTCAAATACTGAGAACTGATAGTTACAAACTGAGCTTTCCCTCCTCATAGACTTAAATCGGCAACTTTAAGTGTTTCCTTTCAGAGCAATGTCAGAGTTAATGTCATCCTCCAGCTTTAAATTGGGGAAGACTTACTTTTTAGATGCCTAATTTATAAGATTTAATTTAAAGGCTGAGTGCAAGCTAATTTTGCTTAGGGATTTCTGCAAAGTACACCTTTCACTGGTTGCACTGAAAAAACAAACACTGGTTTTGTAGCAAGCCAGAGATTCTTATGGTAAAATAAGATCTCTTCCAAGCTTGAATGGACTAAAGCTGTCAGAAGTGTTCATTAAAGTAATGTTTTGGGGGACACTTTCAGCTTTCAGTACCTGAACTGCTCCTCTATCCAGCTACCATAGGAAAAAAAATAGACTACGGATAGTCTGAATTTTAAGCATTTGCAATTAAAAAGTATTTCAAAAACACTCAATCAATGAGGTCTGTACAATATTCGTAACAAACAAATATTCCTTTTATGAAGAACACTTTCAGAATTGTAATCTTAAACACTGTGTCAGTTAAAATTCTTGGAATTTGGTAATGGAATAAGCTGGAGCTGATTCTCCACCTCCTCACCCACCCCTGCCAACCCTAATTAAATATTGTTGAAACTTGTTGGTTTTGATCTCTGACCAAAGATTTAATTACAGCTCCTGCAGCCAGATATTATCAATGAAGCTTTATCTACTCCAGAGAATGTGTTTTGGAAGCAGAATGCTGTTTTCTCTTCTCTGAATTACAAATGAGGTTTTGCATAGTAATTGATATCGACTAATTTAACGTAACAATAACTTTAGATTATTCTTTTAGCTATTAGAGGGTTTTATGTTAAACGGGGGCAAAGTTCTTTAGTATCCTTAAGGCACATACAAGGTGCCTAACAAATACGTTGGCTACAGTTGAGAACAGCATATATGGGTTTGGTGCAATATCAAGTTAAATTAGGAAAGCTGTGTGGCTAAGTACAATTATTAAATGTTATATAGTAGGAAGAAAGCTTTAGTGTCAGACTGTGCGTCAGACTAAAGCAAACGTTTTGTTGTCTCCCATTTTTGGAAACGTCTTATTTTGATCGAGTTACGTTATATGGCTTCTGTTTCAGGTTGGAGAAGGATTTTCTAATTTCTTAAATTACGTATTAACACTAATGGAAATCTGATTGGTATCTGGAAGGTAGAAAATTTAATATAGGCAGTATCAAAAGTTGTATACATGAAGGGGATGGGATTTGTGTATGTCATGAGAGCAATCCAAGTGTGGGGTGGCAGGGAGAATACCCTGAGCTGATTTCTCTTTCACTCTGTCAGCAGAAAGCTGCGTTGGAGGAAAACTTCCAACATTCAGAGGCTCAGGCCTTCTCTAAATTAGCGTGGTCAGAGCTCACCGCTCCTAGTTGGAGCGGAGGAGGCATTTCCAAGTGTCAAGTCATGGCTTTAATAGCAGGACTTTTCATTTTGCCATCTAAGTTCCAAGTATCGAGAGGTATTTTTGTTTAATTAGGATGTTTGAATACAGAGGTTGGAAAATAAAAAATAGCACTGAGCAGTTTGGTTGCCTTCTGTCAATAATTTCATACAGTTGTGTTTTCTTATGTTAGCGTTTTGCCTCAGTGTTTTAGACAAGGTAGGATATGCAGATATTGTAGAATTCTCTACACCACTACAATTTTGTATTTTATGTTTAATTCACCACTTCATTTTGAAATAATTATTTGTTGCAAAAATTCTCTGCTGGCAAAGCTGTAATGTCTTCAGTTTTTTGTGTAGCTTCATGGAGTAAATCTTAAACAGTAATGTGAAGGCAGATTTTCATTGAAAGCAACCAACATTTTTAAATAAATTGTTAAATAACTAATCAATTTTCACATTAAAGCAAGACAATGTCATTTCACATATTTACATATAAGGGTTGAGCTAACCTGAAAAAGCATCAGCTTTTTTAAGTGAAAAAGCTTTTATCTTGTCATATATCTGGAATTTTTTACCAGCTTTAATGGCTGTTTACATAAAGTATGTTGGACTTGAAAAAAGATAAATATCCTTTGCAAACATCTGCTTTTGTGAATGTGTGTTTAAAAAACACTGTCTGTCACAGTAGAAAATGTTTCTAAAAAAAGGAGAGGAGAACACAACAAGGGGGGTAAAAAAGGACAGGAAAACTGTAGACCTGCTTTTTGCAGGGGCAGGTTGTGCAAAATAATGATTAAAAAGTAATATTTTATTTTTCTGCAACTCAAGCGCTCAGAAGTTTATACACGACCACTTGAGCACTGTGGGTTTCTCCTCAGTCTATGGGTCTGATCATCATTTGAACTGATTTCAAAGAGTAGGACCCTCCCCGGTACTCAGCCCAGAATATCCCATCCTGGTACTTGCTCCGGTAGTGGCCTCCCCTGTACCACACACCGTTGAGGTTGGAGTGGGCACACGCGTTGTACCACCAGCCGCCTTTGTGAAAGTGAGCACAGTTTCCTGTGGAATAGAGAGAAACAGGTGAACTTCAGCGTTACAGAGGAGAAACGGAGGTTAGCAAACGCTTTCTTAGTCTGGCTTAGTTTTAAAGGGAAATCTGAAGAACTTGTACCCTGTTGTGGTCGTATCAAGTGCTGCTTTGGCAGAAATGATAAATTCTGTTGTAGCAGCAGCTGTTGCCTGGAAGGGGTGATTGTTAACAGGGTATTTAATGTGATGCTGAAACTAAGGAGCTCAGCTCTTCCCAGACTACCAGCAGCGTGTCTGTGAGCTAACATTCAAGGAACTCAGATTATGTTCTGTTTAGAAATACTTCAGTGAAAGCAATGTGAGTTGATACAGTCCCAAGCAGCATTCAGGGCACAGTTCCACAAAGACTTGCTTGTAACTTAAATGTTTGCTGTTACAGGCTTGGTTGAGTTTTCAGGATCTGTCCAGCTTTATGGTCATTGACAGCTGAGGAAAAGCAGTTGAAGCATTGCACTCCCCAACCTGTCTTTTACTGCTGAGGCTTTGAGAGGAAAGCTAGAGAAGGAGCATGGAAATGAAGAAGAAAGTGTCCTTTAAGGAGAATGAAACAGCAATCGTGGAATCACAGAATTATTTGGTTTCAAACAGACCTGAAAGCCTATCCAGTTCTGACACCCCTGCCGCGGGCAGGGACACCTCCCACTGGATCAGGGGGCTCCAAGCCCCATCCAACCTGGCCTTGAACACCTCCAGGGATGGGGCAGCCACCACTGCTCTGGGCAACCTGGGCCAGGGCCTCCCCATCCTCATCCTGAAGGATTTCTTCCTGATGTCTAATCCTTGGTACATAACTAAGCCTGGGCACAACTGCAGTTCCTTTCATGTTGTTTAGAGGCTTTAGGTCATGGTGATTATTGTTCTGTGACCACAGCACTACTGAGATGGCTTGCTAAGGTCACTGCAGTCACATGCAAGTGTCATTGAGCTGTCATTGAGCTAAATGTAAAGTTCGCTCAGGTGTGCCTGCAATGAGGGTAATAGAGTGTGAGTTTCTGAACGGTGCAGGGGTTTGAAGGGGGCCCTGTCAATGGGATTTTTATCATTATCGTTTTGAAGCATCTTTCAAAGGGGTTATTTAATCAGAATTTACATGCGTATTTGTATTATATTCTTTTTCAAAAGGTGGTATCAGTAATGGATTGTATTCACTTGTCATATGCATCCTGGTTTACTTACCTGAATACATATCCCTGTCTCTGTCCAGTGTTGTGAACTGCTTTCCATTGTGCCATATCATGGAATCGCCTGCGTTTCCTTGGTACGTTCCTAGGCGCAGCCTGTAGAATTCGCTCTCGGGCTCCAGACGGAAGCTGCTGTATTCTGCATAGACTTTCTTATTGCTCCAGTCCTCCAACTCAATCAATAGTCTGTAATTATCCTGATTAGTGAGCATGTAAATATTTTCTAGTCCCAGCCAGTACTCTCCATCGATGTTTCCAAATCCTTTCTGTACAAAGGAAGATGAGAACATGATGTTAACTTACTACTTCTTCTTTGTCAAAGCATTAATCAGCAGGAATATTATTAACCAGCAGAGCCTGGGCTTTAAGCTTCTGAGTGACTGCTCAGCACATGCACTTAAATGCTTTATTTCATTGCACTTGGCTGTTTGCTCAGCTGGACTGCTGCCGCGTGGGTTATTACCAGTGTCAGTAAAGGTGGCAAAACTGTCGTCCTCTTATTAAGGTAAAGGGAGAGAGAACAGGGAAACAAACAATGTATTTCTTGACAAAGCTGAGTGGTCTGTAAGAATAGTGGCATGTAAGGGAGTATATTTCCAAGTTGGAAGTTGGAAGTTTTCAAGATAAATCAATTTTTGTTGCCTTTTTAATGCACCTGATGGTTTTTTTACTGTCAATCACATAATTGATCTGTGCTCTTTACTAGATTTATTAGAAATGAAATATGAAGACCCTTTTCCTTTCAAATCACAGACTACCAGTCTGTGAAGTGACGTGGTAGCTGTGAAGTGACGTTATGACATCTGCTGTCTCCTGTCCCTGAGTAAACTGGTGGTGTCCATGTTTGGTGTTGCAGCTAGGGCAGGTACATCACCCACTGTAGCTGTTATGCTTCCTAGCTCCTGAGGTCTCCCTGCCCTCTGTCTCACGCCGTTGGTTCTGTAGGACCTACAGGTTATTTCCTGCTTCCCATCACTTTCTGGGGAAGCCTCTCTCCAGCAGATAAACAACGTAGGCTCCTGACTCGAGCTGCATTTTCACAAGTGGTTTAAGTTGGTCTAGAATCATCCTGCTGCCAAAAATGGTAGCAGTGCTTTTCTCCTGGCCCATGGCCACGTTTGAAGCACTTCCCTTGGGTCAGCGTTGTAGCTGTGCAGCCGCACAGATATGGGGAAAGAAGCGGGAATGTGGGCATGGGAGATGTTTCTGTTGTCAGTAGTGCAGCCTTCAGTTTGAAACTGGGCACAGAGGGCACCTTCAGGTGCTTGGTGTTAGGCAATAAGAATACCGTATTCAGCCACTGCCATTTAATGAGAAATCTCCTGGGGGCAAAGTCTTGCCCGAGATCAAGACATTATTAAACACCATTCATACACCCTTCTATATTTCCTTTGCATTATATTCAGAATGTTGATGGTAATTATATGACACTCTGAAAAGACCTTATAAGATGTTTTTAAAACAAACAGATCTTTACTGACAAGACTTTGAATAATGGTTACTAGGGGGATGATTAACATTTGAATGATTAAAATCCAAGAATGCAAGAAGTTAAAATCCCCATAGTAATCTTCTGTCATTTCCTTTGTATCTATGATATTCCTTTTTAGATTACTGTGCAAGTTAATGTTGCTCAATTATTTCCAGATACAATGCACATGGCAATTGTAGATACATTTAAAGTCAGCACACCATCATAGGGAAAAACTATGTCCTGTGTGTAGCAAGACAACACGATTAGTATCTAAAAAACCCAACAAAATGGATTTTCATATTTCCTGTCTAGCATGTAATTCCTCCAAAGCAGCATGCGTTTGTCACCCTATGTGTTACGCCTGCTAGTGCATAATATCACATAATATACAAGAATGTGTTTCCCTTCACCAGCCCTGCATCTTCAGATTTCTAACCTAATTTTAAAGGTAGAAATTATTGCCTTTAATTCATTATTAGGAATGGTTTTAAGTTGAGATCCTGCAAATCTGTTAATGTGCTTAAATGAATAATTCCAGTGCCTGAGCTTGCTTATTTGTAAGGGAGAAAATTAAGCTTTTCAAGTCCTTACTGTGGTTCTCAGTGCGTTAATAGAAATCATGTGTTTAGTTAGGTCTTTCTAATAAATGACTTCCCAGCCATTGTCTAGGATAATGTATCTCCCCCATTGTTGTGTTATGTTGTGCGTTACCAATGCGGGCGGCTTCAGACAATGAGTGAGTTCATTCTGAGTTAATGCGTTGAGTGCAATAGGACATCCCCACTGAAATAAGTTTGCCTGCGAGGCTTGGCCATTCTTTTCAGTTATTTTTGTTTGTAAAATTAATTTTACTCTCTAGCAGCTACCTATTTCCAATTCCTCAGTGTTTATCATTCAGTACAACCATTTGCAGTGAACTGCACTGAAAAAATGTTTGCACTGTCTTGATCACCATAGTTAACATTGCTGCCGCACTGAAATGAAGCAGCTGATTTTCTGCATTCCAGAATTTACCTTGTAGCTGTCCCAGTTCCTGAAAAAGTTGACAGATCCATCTGTCCTCTTCTGAATAACTGCCCAGCCTCCAGGGTCCAGGCTGTTTTCACACCACAGTTGCATTGGCTCATTACTGTTTTCAGGTTTGATCATATAAATCCCACTGTTGGAATGCCCAGCTTCCTTAGCTTGTTGGCAGTCTTTGAATGGACCTTTTTGAAAAGAAATACTGTTGAGCATTCAAGCTTGGCTATGGAGTGCACATTGTTCAGGAATATTTTGTAATGGTAATGGAAAGTCAGTAATTCAATTAAGGCAGAACTACCCTCGAAACAGTGTAAAAAGTTACTGTCTTAGTCAAATTGTGTATATATGAATAAACAAAAACTTCATTTTGCTAAACAAGTAATAGACTTTAGTTACCAACACCCAGTTTTGAACTTCGCTGTGTCAAAGATTTATATGACTCTTGGTATTCGAGAAGTGCATTATCAGTTTCATGACTACTTTCTCCTGTACCACTTTTACAAAAGGAAAAAGGATCCTGGTACGTCGATTTGGAACTGGTGGATGTTTAAAACAAAACAAACCCAAGACACCCAAGCATACAGACACACACGGGTATCCCAATACATCGTTAGAGAGCTGCTGTAAGAAATATTTACTGTCAAAGTCTACAGACATGGAATTTATTGAAAGGGAATTCTTATACTGAATAACTTTTTGCCTTTATGTACTTACCCAGTTCCAGGATCACCTGTTAACTAGAGAGGAGTCTTAAGTTTCATGTGTCATACTGGCGTAATACACGTCTGTGGACGCTGATGAAGAAAACACACACGCACTGGAGAAGGACTTTAGAGCAGCTGAAAGGGCTCACATACTTGTTTTCAAAATACTGTTGCTGTTCACAATGCTGCTGCAATTTAGTATCAGTTACCCACATATGAAAAGCAGCATGTGTTCTGATGGCTGGTTAGTGGTGGATGCCCTCAATGTACTTGAAAACTTATACTCAATAAGTGTGAAAATAAATTAACTTTCCTTTCCTTTTAGAAGACTCATTTTCTCAAATCTACTTGGAAGTTCAGAGAAAACTCTTCAATCATGGAAGAAGCTGATGTGCAAAGTAGCATAGAAGACCCTTGTTGAGGTTATTTAATCAAATGGAAATGGTCAAGGAAAAGTGACCACTGCAGATTAAGGTTGTGTGACAAAAGCAAATTGAAAGTTGCACTATAGATTATAAGTTAGTATTTGCCACTTGGATAGATGTGCAATAAGCAAGAAATCTATGAAACATTCTATATAAATTAGTGCAAAAAGTATGTGTCTCTAATGAAGGTGAGTGGTTGGAGGTTCTGGCTGCAACCCTGAATGTGCCGACATTGAGCCGTAAGTACTGCTGTACACTGTGATGTCGGCATGTGGCGATGCTCTTGTCGTTCTTGCCTTGCATGCAGTGGTAGCTCAGGAAAGGAGCCCTGTCTCTGTGGTATATGAGCACTTCTTCTCTTGTTTACCATTAAAATCTCCACATAGGTTGTGAACGTTGCAGGTTTTCCAGTGAATACATAATTCCTGGGCTAAGCTGGGTCTTGTTCCCTTTCTTTGAACTGTCTAAAGTAAACTTGGGCCCTGTATAACTGAACAGGGAGCTTGTTCTCGAAGTATTCCTGTAAAGCGATTATTCCATTAGAAAAAGTGTTAATAAACAAGCGGTATTTTTGTAATGTTAGTTGAATATTAAGAATAGTTCTGTTAGATCTGCAGTGTGTTATTTCTCATGATTTCTACTGGAGGAAGAATTTTACCGTGAGACCCAAGGAAATTTTTGGAGTGAGTTTAAGTAGTGTTTAAGGCAAACAAAATTGTACTGGTCTGTTTGTAGTGCGCTTGGATTATTCATGGAATTCAGCTGGCATTACGGTCACAGGATGCAATTTGTCTGCTTTTTGATGGTTAGATGTGTCTATGAGCTAATCATTAATATAAGTTAATGTAGTACAGGTAGGAAACTTCTCCCCTTAGTTTAAGGAAATCAAAGAAACCCCATAACTTTTGGTGTAGAGCATTGAATCTTTTTTTGAGAATTAAGTTCTTTGTTATATGTAATTATTTTAAGGTCACAATAGAAAAATCGGATCTATTTCTTGTTCAGTGGAAATGCTGAGACTTGTGGAACAGTATGAGGTTCTCTACAGTGCTGGAGTGAGTGATGGCTCTAGCAAATTTTGTTCTTTAGACTTGTGATTTTAGTACATATTCTATGGTAGATGAGATGTAGTAGAGAAGGAAAGTGATGAAATATTTTAAGATGTAAAATGTTATATTGAGACGACGATAGAGAAGCTGTGCTTGTGTAAGCTTCATATAGAGGATTTTTTTCAACAACAATAGAGGAAAATTCCAAAATAAAATTGGACATGTATTAGAAAAAGAAAAAAACCAAGTTACATTGCTAACAGAGAGGTATTGGCAGCTGAGTGGGTTGTGTGTGTATATTTTTCAAATACTCTGTCTACTTGAAATTACTTTTTGCAACATGGTGGCAGTAAAATCTGGGCACACTGGTTGTTTATCCAGGGATTAAGATAATTGTGAAAGCTGTAATTCCCAGGAACATTATTTTTCCCCAATTTTTAGAGCAATTTTAATGCGAATTAACCAAAATATTCTTCAGAACATAAGATCTCATCCTTCTGTTCCCCATATGTTTGGAATTTTACTCACTACCCACGATATTGGGATGCACATTGATCCTTCAGTAAGCTTCTGCTGCGTGCAAGTATTTGTTAGGTACAACTTCATCAGATAGAGTGGGAGAAAGCTTCTACTTATTTGTCCAGTTTATTCTGCCATAACTAAGTTGCCGATAGGTCTGTTACTAAATGGGACTGTTTGGTTTTCATTGGTCTTTTTTTGACATCTTTATACGTTATAAATAGTCATGGCCTTTCAACTGGAAAGTGCACTTCTCTGTGGCATAGACACTCTTGGTTCTGTGCACCATTAAATAAGCTTACCTTAATTTCAAAACTCAGAGATAATAACTGGGCGTTGTGCTGCAGTTTAGAAGCTTGGGGGTTGATGATTGACACTCTACCAGCAGTAGCAATTCTCAACCCTCCTTTCCCAAGGCACTGCAAGAAATGCTTAAACTCCAAGCTCAAGAATCTATATTAAATAAAGGAAGTTGTATACAGGTAAAATAAATTTCTTAAGATCTGTGTTCCCTTACAAAAATGGATTCAAACTCTGAACTTGTAGGAATAAAGGGTTAGTGAAAACCAGGAAGTCGCTGTTTTTTGGAATTATACTTTTGCTGTCTGACCAAACAGTCATGCGATGCTTTTATATTAGCTGTTTTCTTTGTGTCATGATGTGCAATTTAAATTCTCATGACATCTGGCATTTTAGTTGGGCCTGTGCCTGAATTTTCTGCAGACCTTGAATAAAAATAGTAGTTCTTTACATCAGCAGCTGGTTGTTTGTGATGCTGTAGAACAGTCACAAATAAATGTTTGTCTTCGTCTTAGGAGCCAAGTTGAACTTCCAGCTGTGACTAAAAGCAATTTGAAAGCGAAAAAAGAAAAAAACAAACCCTTTTGCTGTGCAAGGTAACATAAGCCAAGAGCAAGCACTTGAATAAATGGCTGAGAATCAGCCATTTCTGAATCCTTAATATTTTTTTTTAAATCAAAACTGTGTCAAAATGTTAATAAAGTGAGAATCATGATAGATAGGGCAGCTCAGAGGTGATTAATTTTCTTGTCGCTAGTTCTGTTTGAAGTGATAAATGAATGTATCTAATGACCTGAAGAATGTAATGCATGAAGATATGATACAGTCTCCTGAATGTATTTTCATAATATTTATGGTATTAATTTAACTTGCCATTCCCTACTGACCTCACATTACTGGCAATGTAGTTACTAGTTTTAAATTCTCAAAGCTGGGTGCATCTAATCAGATGCAGCCTTGAGTCAATTATGCTTTCAAACTTATCTTACTCTCTTGAATATTTCAAGTAAACTCTTAAAAGACTTATTGCACCACTGTGTTGCTGGATTTAGGTGTTCATTTTAGAGCAGCTCAGAATAGAACGAATAAAATTCTTCTAGTGGGATTAACTTCTGGAAAATATCTGTGTAAGTGTAAAGGACAACTACTTAAAATTACTTCATTTATTTAAGCTTAATTAGCTTCTCTTATTCACCCTTGCTGGTTACTGTAACATGTAGCCAGTAGGCATCTTCAGAGCTAAACACTGGAAAGTATGTGCTAAGACTGAGTTTTCATTCCCATAACTCAAACCCAACTGGAGACAGAAACCCCAATACTTTGTAACTCAAAGGCATAAATTTCAATAGTATCAACTATTTCAACAAATTTGCCTTATGTAGCTATAGCTTGAACAGTAGACTGTTTGGCAAAGTAAAGCTTTCCTTGGTGGGAGAAGGAAAATCAGAAGCAGGAGAAAGGGCAGGCTGTACCAGATACTTGAAATTCTTCATCCTGTTTCTATAGCTCGGACAGTTTTCCTCTGAAATGGAGAAATCTCAAGTTAGGTAAATAGCAATAGGTAACTCACCCTCATTAATTAAAGCCAGTGGTGGTACTCTGAAAGGACTCTTTGTAGGAAAAGTAGCTGGATCAGGTGGTGGCCTTACTTCTCTGTCTCTAGGGTAACCCGGGTCTCGCTGTATCTCGTTGCCTCCCAGAAGAACGGGAGCGTATGGCTGGCTGTTAGGAATGTGCTGTGGCACGACTTGAACAAGAGGTGGAGACCCATGGGGGTCCTGTCGTGAGAAGATTCTCAAGCACTGCTCTTCCAGCAGCGAGATAGTCACAGACTGGTTATTTACAAGATCGGTTAGTGCTGCGTATTTTACTTCAAGCTCCTTGTATTTTGTTGCCATCTTCAGCATTTCTGTTGTAACATTAAGGACTTTGTTTTCCAGTTGGGAGAGCTCAAGTGAGTTATCACGCTTTCGAATTATCTCATGCAAAAGCTGCATGTAGAGTTGGGTGACCCGAGAGTTCATATTACGACTTTCTTTCCTCAGTAATTTCACTTCATTCACAATGTTTCCATCCACGTCCACCACCAACTGCAAAATGTCAATCTCCCGCTTTTGCTTGGACAGCACATCCTTCAAGTTCTCGATGTCCATTCGTGTGACTTCGTCCTTTCTGTTACCAGTACCTGGAACGTTACTATTCACGCAAATTGGCCCTGTGATCTTTTGTTCTGGGACCAAGAATGTGTAACCACATTTCTTCCCTTCCTCTCCACCGTCTGCTGAACGAGGGTGCCTCCGTTGGGATGTCTTACTGGGTGTAGATTGCTCTGTACAGCGCCCGATAGACAACAGCAGGAACAGCAGCACACCCAAAGTCCATTTAAATATCTTCATTTTGAAGCAAGTATAACGACTGTCGAAAGACACTATGGAACAGATAAAAATAATTAAATCAGAGCCATAACTGAGGCTTCCATACTGCTTAACTGCCCAAACCCGTCGATGGGTTTGCCGTGCTTACCTGTGTGTAGACAAGTTTTTGGAATCTGTTACTTGGGATTAGATTCCATTAGATTAACTTCAGAGTATAGCTTTCTGTTTGGAGCAGCAAACCCTAAAATTTAGGGTTTCGATTTAATAAAGAAGTTGTTGCAGTGGATAAACTTTGAGAAACAATGTTCTGCTGAGATTGTGTATTATACTTCCATTATAAATCTGACTGTACTCACTGCAATTGGATGCACAGGGTTATAGAACATGCAGAGTGCTTGCAGAACGTCGGCACAGAGGGGAAGTAGAGGGACAGTGATGGATGATAAAGTTTTTGAAAATGTATATCAGTTTTGGAATTCAGGTTATATAAGCCTTTCTGGTCCTTTTAGCTTTGTGTGTGTATAATTCATTAAATGCTATACACACACCTATTCATATATATGCAGATATAGTAGACTTGAAAATTACGTTTCAAACACTGGCTTTGGACGTTAGTGTTAGGCAGGAGATGAGCATAACTTAGTTGTCTTAAACATTTAAGGTTACTTGAATACATAATTTTCAGTTTGTAAGGAAAGCCTATTACACTCTTTGCTCTGCATTGGTGTCCCTACTTGGTTGCCTTTTGAGATGAACATTTTAAATTGTTCTCACGTTGGTTTTTTATCTTTGAGAACATTTTTGTCCAAATAACCCTGAAGTGTCAAAGTGTCAAGTGTGTTATCAATATAAATATGGTACTGAAGTGTTCCGTTCACTTCTTAAAGAAAATAATTTATTTCTTTTAACTTTGCGAAAAGGATTAAAAGGCAGTGATAAAAATCTAAATGTTTTTAGAGAAGAGAATTAGAGTAGAACCAGAGAAAGTTAATAGTTTTGTGCTGTTCCTGCCAAGTTCAAGTTTAAGTGCATTTGGCAATCCTGAAGGATCTCCCTTAAGGAGAAGCAGACCAGAGCTGCTCCCTTTACGTTCACGTTTATGAATGATAAGGTGACTTTTGTGTCAGGTTACCTAGCCCAGTTCTGTTAATGGCTTTGATATAATTGCTGCGAACAATGCCTGCTCAGCCTTAGAGTAAATGTATCAAGCCTTTATTTTTTGGCTTCACTAAGAGCAGTGGTTACAAACTTCAAACTATGCTGTACATACAGTCAAGAATTATATCTAGGAATGTTGACCGGATGTTCCACTGCTGCCTCAAAACCAACCTTTTGTTTAGCTGACAGTTGTGTTTCAACCTCTGGTCTGAGAGGGGAAGACACTTGCTTTTAACAAATGCTGAAAATCATTTCTTACCCACCATAGATCGGTGGAATACATAAAAGGTTTGGAAAGTTAATATTTTAAAAGGTATTTCTGTATATTCTGATGTTAACACGTAGTAATAAGTATTTTGGTGTGTACTAGTAAATGGTTTTTTCAAAAACAGAATTTGGTTAAAAGTTTTGTTAATATTTCTCTGCTCAAAGCGTAACTTCTGTTTAAAAGAAAAAGTAGGAAAGAGTATCACTTCTCTCCAGAGCTAATTGTGTATTTTTCTTTGGTAATTTCAGACATTTTAAATATTGAGCATTTGAACAGTGCTGAGAGTTGAAAGTTCATTAGGCTAAATTTTCACATGAATCATGGTAAACACATGGGAAACAGATCTGTCCATGGTTTCTGACTTGAAAAGGTCGGGCTGAACTAATTGTGTGAAGTTTGAAACCCCTTCGCGTGTCCTAAATTCTGGTTTGATGCTGTTATGTTCAGTGTTTGCAGATGCCGGGCAAGTGGCTTCATGGCACGTGGTTAAGGATGAAGCCACGGTACAAGCCCACTATTTTACTGATTTTACAGTATATAATAGCTACTTCATAGTCCAGAAAAGTGAATAAAACTTTAGTTCCTGGTAGTTTTTAAAGACTCTGTACAGTTACTTAAATAATGAATGGCTGGAGGTTTTCCCCACAGCAGTACATTTTCCCCTGAAATACATTAAAACTTAATGAATATTTCAAACCCAAACATTTTGCTGTGCAGCCCTCTTTGTGACCGTGTATTGTATTGCAGTCTGCTTTCCGCATTTCTTTAAATATTGTAAGTGTTCATTTTGAACTTTTACACTTCTATGTTCTGTGTCCATGTGCTGTCAGACCATAAAATTAATTAAATATTCTGATACAGCATAGCCAAATGCAACAGCTGCATAATATTATGCCCTAGGACTTTGAAGTGATTCAAGTGTCTTGTCTTAAACGGAGATGTTCATATAAGCAGGGATGAATTCCTTTAGAGAATCTACCTGATGGGGAACATATGTATTTCTATGGAAATTTCATGTTGAAGAAATTAAACGTCTTATGATGTTGCTTGACATGTTTGAGAAGCTTAGTACCTAACTCGTTATTTGAGAATAGGTTCTGAGTAGGGTATTTACCTGGAGTTTTAATCAGCTTAGGAGGAAATGAAATTACTGTTTCAGAAATTTCCTGATGTTCTGGGCAAGCAGCTTAAAAAAATACAAACTGTTTATTCAAAATATCACAGAATGATAACCTAATATGTAAGGCCTAAAAGTGACAAATATTAGAGTTGGGAAATGGTTTTAGGGTTTTAGATCAGTTGCGTTGTGTTACAGATGCCCAGGTTCGGGTGTTCAGGTAGCGTTGTCGCTGTTCGGAGATAAAAGCCATTGAGGCTCAGGAATCAGTTTAGACAGAACCAGTCTCAAACTGGAGTTGCTTGTGGTGAGTAGGGCTCCTGAAATACCTGAAAGTAGACCTTGGAAAATTAGTAAGAGGTGATGATTACTGATACTATTGCTTTAAAATGTTATTTAACTCTTTGTATACAAAGACTGTTGTGTGCTTTAAATTAGACTAAACCGTTGCTTCAGTTGGAGCTGTTTGTTTGACCCGGTTTGGGTCTCAGGTTTCTGTAGAAGTGGCGTTACGTATGTTCTGGCCTGCTGGCCTTCTATTGCTTCTGCAGGAGAAAATGTACAGCGATTCATAGCAACACAAACTTCATCGGCGTCTTGTCAGAAACACGCAGAGCTGTGGGTACAGCTGCAATACCATTTTCCTTTTTATGTCATTCCTTTTCTTCTGGTTTCGTTCTCTCTGCAGGCGAACACCCATGCAAAAAAAACCCTTGTTTCCAAAAGCAGTCTTTAATTTATTACTTTTAGAAGTGCCTAAAGGAACAAAATTTCAATTTAAAAGAGCAAAATAAACCAGTAAGTACTATTTTTAACTTTCACTGAGAAGCTACTGTAACATGAGCTATGCTACTCCCCCAAATATTGTATCACTTACAAATATTACAGTTGCAGGGATGATGAAGTGTGGAAGTTAGCATATATTTGGCGTTTCTTAACTTTCTGCACAGCAAACTATTTTGTTCTTTGTTGTCCTGCTGTGACTCTCACGTTCAGCAGGATGTAGAATGTGGAGATCCACAACACAAGTTAGAATCTGTTCTTTTAGAGCTGACGAAGACGGCTTCTCCCTGGGCAGTGTAGGTTGTTAAAACTGAATGTAAGGGAAGTGTTGCATGTAAATTTTGAATATAGGATTCTCTTTGTTTGGAAAGCGCAGAATCAGTACACATTTTTATTAAGAATATTTATTGAAAGAATATGGTCGTGTGGTGCCCTCTGTATATAAACCTCCATTTCTAAACACAAACCAGGAAGAGAAATGAGGGGGTTTTGAGAAATTAGATGATAATACTGAGAACAAACATCCTCAACATATTTAATCTGAAAGCTCTGCTGTTGATGTTGCGCGTACTCTGTTTTCTGTTAAGCTTCATTGAAGTGGCTAAAAATCAATAAACCCATCTGTATTCCCCTGTATTTAGACAGAATACAGTCTGTGGGTTGGTTTTGCTTGACACTGGGTCCACAACATTAGCATACTGCTGTGAGGAAGACACTCTTATTGTAGGAGATTTTTGACGTCTGTGTACTTCTGTAAGTTCCTTTCCCCTATGTAAACAACTGCTTTTCCTGTAAGTCCCTTTGCTTCAATAACAGGATTACTTTCAATTGTATTGACTGGCATCCAGGAATTCAACATTCTTGTGTTTTGTTAGTCAGACACATGATGTATCGAGTCACAGAATCCCAGATCTCTGACGTTATTGGGTACACGATTGCTTTTCTAAAAGGCAGTCTTAAAATCTGCAGGAGCTTTTGAAGCAGTCATTGAAAAGGTGGCACTTCTAAAAATGATAGATTCTTAGAAGCGCCCTGCAGAAGAGATTTGTAAGTCTTGTCATACAGGATATTATGCAAACACAGCGAAATATTGTAACACTTGCAGGTTTTTTGGTGAAGAGGGGTTTTTTGTTTTGTTTGCAGCCATTGTGTGTTTGCACTGTTTATCAGGCAGGTACAGCGTTTAGAAATGTGTTATTTAAGGGCTCCAGAATTCTTTATAAAACAGCTGCTGAAGATGTGAAGCATCTAGCAGTGTTTGCTGTAACAAGTTTAATTCCATTCACTGGTGTAGAGATTTTAAGGACCAGACCAGTAGGGCATGTTACGAACCACAAACTAAGCCCAGTAAAATAATGAAAACCTGATAGAGCGGTGTATGTGCTGGCAGAAGTTAAAGGTTCAGAATTGCCACTTTTCAAAGTGAATTCCTGTAAATTTTTAAATGACGCATTTTTCCACCGTATCTTTTTGTGGCACAAGCACAATGTTAGTAGTCCATTGTTTAAAATAAGCATTTCAAAAATTTAACTCTGAAGTTGGAAGAAAACAAAAAAGAGAGGGTTAAAACCTTGCACATAGCCAGTTTATTGCTTAAAAATTATTGACTCAGCTGTTTTCATTTGTGAGGGATTTAGAAATTGTTCTAAGCAGTGTAAATCAAAACCTTGGCTAATCATGAATGAATGGAGACTGGTGTCCACAATGCAGGCTTCAGATGGGGGTTTTGTTGTTGTTTAGATTGTTCCCTTTAATATGTAAAGAAGCACAAAGGGATAGTAAGAAAAAGGGCTCAAGAACTTGGAAAGGATCCATCTTTCTTTTTTGTCAAGGCTTCTTCAGACTTTTTTCCCCTCACATAGCTACTAAACCTTAATTAAGTTTGGTTTTTGAAAGACTGTCTCTTCTTTCAGCATCACCCCCTTCATTCTCTTTTAACGTGTCAGACGTCCGAGAGCTTAACACAAACACATAACTTAATCTGGAACAATGGAAAAGAATTTATTTACTGTATTTTAATTTCCAAGTCACCATGAAAAAAGTCAAAAAGTAGAAAATTATGTATTGGCAATTTTTTTTTATCTGTTCTTTCCTCTTCTGTTTGTAAACAGCTGTCTTGTTTTAAGCCTTGGTTTGCAACTGCATCCTTCCTCCTCCCTCACCCCAAAGAACAACTGTAACAAAACCCACTATTTTCCACTTAATGTAGCTTTGCCCTAGTAGTTTGCATTTCATGTTCGTGAAATGAATCTTTATTTAGAAACACACTGCTGCTCAATGGAGGCACAATTAACTTCCCCACAGTTCCACGGAGGGTTACAGGCAGGGATCGTTCCTTGTTGCAATCTCTTTGGGTTTTCAGCTGCACAGTTGTTTGTGCTACAAACTTCATTGTATTCTGAATCGATGTACGACTCGGGTTTCTCGGTCGGTTCTACAGCTCGGGCTACTTCTACTGCTCAGAGCAGTAGAAAATGAAAATTCAGCTGAAGTGATGCACAATGGTGGCTGCTTTACAGATGTGCATTGATTTGCTTGGGGCTTTTTACAGTGGTTTTATTGAGGGATCCATTTTCTTGTCCTCGTAATGCTGGGTCTGTGCTCTGGTGTTGGGTGAAATCCAGCTTCCCTCAAGTCGATAGGATTGTTGGCTTTTGCTTTCTGGTAGGGTCACAATTTCACATGAGTGTGCTCACAATACCCAAATTACATGCTTAGCAAAGAATCTGGGAGTACTAATTTTCTGTAACTGTACGTAACAAGATCTACAGAAGATGTACAGTTAAACAACTGAAACTCGTTCACCCTTACAACTGCAATGAGTTAGTCTCTGCCCTTCTGCAGAGTCCTTTTTAATCCTTTCCAAGTTCCCAAAGTCTACCAAATGCCACAAAAGCAAAGTTTGTATTTTACTTGTCAAACTTTCCTCAGACTCGGAGAATTATTTTTTTTTTCAGAATTGCATTGAGGGAGTTGAATGTAGAATTCACAAATAGCTCAAAATTAAACTTTTGCAAATAAGAATAACTTCAGAACTTACCAAGAAAAAATCTTCCAGCTGTTTTGCGTCTGTGGTAGATGGGAAATCCAGAGGCCAAGTTGCTTTTTCTTCCTATATTACCCGATGCTGTGGATTGTTATTCTACAGCTGGAG
The DNA here is from genome assembly GCA_033558235.1 of Neomorphus geoffroyi. NCBI lineage: Eukaryota > Metazoa > Chordata > Aves > Cuculiformes > Neomorphidae > Neomorphus > Neomorphus geoffroyi. Next base: position 7,404,371 of record JAUMJM010000074.1, read on the forward strand.
TTGAAAACTGCTTTTGTCTTTCTCTGTTAGATCCGAGCTGGATTGAGGAATTGGGTTTCTCCATACGATAACCAAGCTAACTAATCATTTAAAAAAAAAAAAAGTTCCAGTACTTTTTATTCCAGAAGTGAGAGAAATGTTTTTTGAAACTGCAGTGTTTTACTCTCACATGCAGAACTGCACTAACCAGCTACAGCTGACCCAGATTCCATATACATCACTTTTGGACAGTTTTTTTAAACACACGCACACTCGCCTTAGACGTTCAGCCCACCTATGATGTCACCGCGAACACACTGAGAGCAGAAGAAACTCCTCCTTCGGATTTCCTATCCATACCCTCCAGAAAAGGAGGGGGTAGGGAGGCTGAGAAGTTTTGAACAAGGAAAGATTGTTTGCCAGGAGAAGGGAGGGTACCATATGGCAGCAGCCTGTGCAAGAGTTCAGCAGGCAATTACAAATCAAACATTTTTACTATGCTGCCTAAAGATGCCTTTCAAGTTATTACAGTGCTGGGCTTCAGTTAGAAGAAAGATTCTTTCAGGCTGATAAAACTCTATTTGTATTGCTGGGAATAAAAGGGGCAGCCTGGCTGGATACAACAGGAAAAATGAACCTCTTACAGTCTAGGAGAATGTTCAGCAGAATGTCGCGTTCAATTCTTGACGTTCACTTAATAAGAAACAGTTCCAGTTGTTAAACGCATGAAGTCTCCGATACATGTGGAAAATGTTAAAACTGTGTGTGTGAGGGGTTTGGGTAGGTATCACAATATTTGATAACATCTGACTGGTGTTAAAAGTAGCAAAAGCCACAGATTATGCCCTGTGAGGAATGCAGGATCCTGGGTTTAGTTGTGACAATTGTCAGCCAGCGCTTAAGTGCACTCAGTTTGCTTTCATTGATCTTTTGGGGTTCTTCACAAAGGACTTGCCAATTATGTTTGAAAAAGAATTACCATGGTATGCTTTCAAAATTATTTCAGACTTCATAGAAGTGCATTGGATAAGTATAGAGAACAGCTCTATGGAAGAGCTCTTGCTAAAAGAAAGAAAATCCACGCTTAATTGAGCGATTCATTCCAAAGAATAATCCTACCTATAGATTGGTTTATAAAATTGTGCATAAAATTACAGATGCCTGTTCATAATGAATTTCTTTAATTATAATGACTAAGCTTGATTTACTTTCTGTGGAAGACCGAGTGGGTCTGGGATTTTTCAGGCCTGTTTGGACATTGCTTAGCAAAGTTAGGTTCAGGACAGCCAACGTACCCTGGATAGTCATGCCGATAGTGTGATTTATTGGGGTTTTTCTGATTATCTTTTTTAATTTTTATAAATATGTTAATAGAATAGAAAAATTAGACATTTAATAGTATATCAGGTCATGTGTAATATCTTTTTATTCGCTTTTTTTATATGTCACCTTTCAACCACAAGCATTTTAATTTGATTCTCTGTGTGTGCGCACATGCGTGGGTCTGTGTTGATCTTGGAGCGATGCCCAGAGTTTCCCAGCTCACGTTTGAGGACTGTACTGGTGAGGTGCTATACAAACACAACTGCTGTTCTTGTGAGGTTGTATTAATAGCCTTCCACCTGTAAAGCCAAACTTCTTGAGATTCTGGTTATATGAGGCTAAGTGTGAAGCAAAATATAATTTCAGAAATTCCCTATTACTGAAATAAGATTCTTTAAAATATTACATTTGTATTTTTTTCGATGTTTTACGGAAGATGCAGGGGATGAAGAGCAATTCCTTTTAATAGAAGAGTCGGTCAGGATGTGTTTCATTTAGTTTGAGACAAATTATTAGGGTTTGGGAGTAGTTCAAGAAAATGAGTTGAATTTAGAATTAAAATAAGCAGTTTATCTCCAGCATTAGTCTGTAAGAGGGAGGATTTTCCTCTCTGCGTAGCAGGGGGTTGAAAGAGGAATGAGATTCCAATGGTGGGGGGGGAGAAAGCAGGTAGAAGACCTGAGACTTAACTTAAAGCGGTTGGATTTTTGGAGTTGCAATTAATAAGAACTGCAGGGTTCGTACTACATTTCAGTGAGAGTGCTTTTTGCTTAGTTACCTTTTCCTGTGTTGGTGCAAGTTGAATTTGAGTTTCTATTCAGATTGAAGAATTACAGATAATATGATGGAATTTTGATGGTGTATTTTAACAGTGTATGTTTAGCGTGCTTCATATTTGTCAAGGAAATAGTTAATTGGCAGTACAGCAGAGGATGGGTTCATGAGTAGTCGTGCATGTCCTCGTAATTACTTTTAGCTTTGGAAATGACACTGTTAGAGACAAAGTCAGCTATTGTGTGCCTGGTGTGATGCAGGAGGGAAGGGTCCTCTCTGCCTCCCATTGCCGTTTGTCGTACAAAGAATGACAGTTGCACACAGAAACCCAGCTGTGCTCGAACTCTTGGCCTGTGCGAACACCGCTGAGATAAGGGAGACAAAACAGAGGATTAAGTGATTGAGGAGAGTGCAAAGTCAATCCCAGTCAAGGGTGACAGGGTGATGCACTTCCCTGTATGACCAGGCTTTATTACTGTTTTCCTCTGAGGTGTGAAGGGTCTCGGAGATCTTGCTAAAAGATTTCTCAGGTAAAACTAAAATGTGGTTCTCGGGCAATGCTGTTCTCAACCTTCATGCACATTAGTCGACGACAACAAGAATTCTTCAAAGTATTGTTGAAGTCTTTTCTGCTAAATGTGAGACACTAAATAAACAAACTTTCCATTCTAATCTTATTCAGGTATTTATCTGTCAGACTTGACGTATATTGACTCTGCCTACCCATCAACTGGGAGCATTCTGGAAAGCGAGCAAAGAACAAATTTAATGAACAACATTCTTCGAATTATCTCAGATTTACAACAGTCGTGCGAATATGGTAAGCTACTGTGTAAATGTTGTGTTAAAGAGAACTTTAAAAGTTTTAGTATTTTTCTTCTGTAATACCAAGTAAGTAAGGCCCAACCCATTTGAATGCTATTAATACACTTCCTTGCCCTCTCAGCCTGAAACTCTTAAGTTTACTCTAATATTGTTGGTTAAGACAGAGCATCAGCGTGAGGAGACAGAATAATATTGCCCTTTTCTCACATCACACACACTTTTGCAGTAAGTATTTTCTAATGAAAAATGTGGGATATATTGTACTTAACAGTAGTTTTATCATAGAATCATAAGGTTGGAAGAGACCTCTGAGGTCGAGTCCACTCGTCTTTTAAACACCTCCAGGGATAGCGACTCCACCACCTCCCCGGGCAGCTGTGCCAGTCTCTGACCACTCTCTCAGTGAAGAAATTCTTCCTAATGTCCACTCTTTTACTAGCATCTTATAAACTTGTATCCTTATCTTTCATAATTTTATGACTATGAATTCTAAAAATAGTAGGATTGCTTTTGGAGTAGTACTCTTTCTGGAGACAATAAAATATGTTCAGCTTGTCTTTTGGACATTTATAGTTCTTCCCATCAATCGAACAATGTATTTTTTTCTCTTGAAAGATGGCCTCCCTCACAGTCCTCTTCAAGTTTTAGTAAAGTCATCAGGCCGCGTTTGTGATGGTGGAGTGTGATTCAGCATGAGATTGCAGCTTCACTGAAAGCTCAATACAAGGAGAACATAGGCTGTGAAGGAGCCTGATGCAGCCCTCCAGGTTCCAGGGACACTCTCTCACTTTTCCCTGATGCGAGCTCTGATAAGCTTAGCAGCCTTAGGGGTGCACAGACCCGGCTTAAGGGATGCAGGATGTGTCAGCACAACATGTGAGAATTGCTATGGAGGACAAAAAGTTGGGCATTGCTAGGGACTGTAGTTTGTTACCTCTATCCTGTATAAAAAGGCAAGAGATCTGATCCTGTTTGGTTAGTTCCTGGAAAATAACTTTGCTTACTGCTGAATGGTACAGTGATAACGAATGTCATCTCTTCTCCAGATATTCCTCTGTTGCCTCACGTTCAAAAATATCTAAACTCAGTCCAGTACATAGAAGAGCTACAGAAGTTTGTAGAAGATGACAATTACAAGTAAGTGTGAAGTGTCACTTTAAGATTGCACTTGTATCAGGGGATTGTGTGTCTTAGATATACCAGTTGCAAGGTTACAGCAGGGTCCTGTGCTCAAGAAAACTTTCAGTATGCTGGATGGCACCTCCTTCCTTTTCTGTGCACGAAGCCATGGCTTTCAGGTCTATCTGGTCTCTTGAGTTGATCTGCAGACCTCTCGGAGTGTTTGCTGATGACAGCTCCGTAATTGTGGCTCACACGTAACAGTCATCAAGATGGATCCCATGACTGGAGGTAGCTTATGTCATTTCTCGTCTGAATAAAGTCACGTGAGTGTCCAGTCCCTAGTTCTTACTGGGGTGAGTTAAGACTTCCACTTTTGTATGTATTTCACTTTCATTTCGTATTTTTCTCTTTGATTAGGTTATACAGTGTGAGTAAAATGAAAACACTTGATTTTTGAGAGGCAAGATATTGTCCATCTATGTCGCTGCCTATTCCTCCCATAAGAATATTGACTTAAACAGAGGTTTCTACTTCTATAATTAAAAGATTATTACTGTATTATATGATTTGGCATCCAGCAAAACTGGGGAATGGAAATTTCTGGCAAGAGGCAGGAACAAGCCCTAAGGATAGGAAAAAAACCAACAGCAAATCTGTTGCCTATGAAGAAAGTTTTTGTTCATTGACTGATCAGCTTGAGGAGGTTCCCCACCCATTCCCATCCTGCCCGCCCTGGAAGTTTGGCACCTCAGTTGTGTTGAATTGGTCGCTTGTGTAGCAACATCCGAATGGTGGGAGGGGTATCCACACTAGGGGAACAAATACGCTTTACCAGTTAGTAGCTTTAACTTGGCTTTACTAAAAAAACAGCCAATGGGAAGCCTTCAGTTTACATCAAACAGTGACGGAGGGCTCAGACACTTGGCTGCCCTTTGCGTGTTACAGTATAAGATTTGTAAATTGTCCTCTGCGTGTTTGTAGGCAAGCATCTGGCTTTACCTTTTTCCTTCTATAACCTGAATTTGAAAGTATTGCTTGCTTTTCGCTGAGACTAAAGGTCTGTGGTCAAGCATTTCAAGGAGAAGAGAAGCCTGGTTTGTTTGGTTTGTTTAGTTGTGTGTCTGTTAGTGCCAAATCGTCTTCATGAATGCCACGCTCTACCTTGTTCTGCCTTCACTAGTGAGGCTATTGCTGAAGGAGCTACAGTCTCTTCATCCCATTTTTTTGATAGGAGGGAAAAGAATGGAGACAATTGCACATAATGCAGAAACATGGCTTCTGTTCAAAAGTCTGTTTTTACACTGTGGCTTTTGTACATCTTCAAAGTGAATTTTTTTATGGGGGAGGAGTGTATTTTGAAGAACTATTCTTACTATAAGTGACTGTTGCACTTTTTAATCCCCTAAGGTGTCTGCCAAAAGGCTGAAGAAGAGAACAGCCACTGTGGCTTGAATGCATGTGTTCTGTTCCTGAAGGATTTTATTTAATTTTTTAAAATTACATTTTCTATTTGTAATGAATCATTGCTGAAGTGTCTGGGGATGGGAGGGACAGCAGCTGCCAAACTGCAAAACTTTTTCTCCTCCAAATTAAGTAGATGCTTTTCTGACCCTGCTAATTTCGAAGGTCCTAGTTCTGCAAACTGTGTGGACAAGGAATGTTTGATTTTCTTGGATTTCTCTGCTCCTGGAGTCTGCCCTACTTGTGGTGGTGTTTAAAATTACATTAAAAAGTGCCTGTTTCAAAAAAAGGTTGAATTATGGACACAGTCAAGTTGATAAGGTATTTTCCAAAATGTAAACGAAGGATTTTGGCTTTTAGACCAGTGAAGACTTGCTTGGCCTGGCACGGTAGTGCACTTTATTTAAAATGAAGTGCAGTAAGTAGATATTTTAGCACAGGTGAGGACAGTTGGATACTCTTTATTCTAACCAGTTTTTATGCAAGTAGTGGTATTGTCACTGAGTTTCATGGATGTGTACTGGGTCCTGCCTTACGTGTGCCTGCATTTTCTCTGGTGCCAACACAGAGGAGTGGCCTCTTCCCCTGCTCCTTCCACGCTGTGATGTGGCCACCCCTTGTTAACACCTCGCAGAGGGTGAAGGTGGCTGCCAGCGGCTGTGCCCGCTGCCTCAGGCTCCCTGGTGCTGCAGAGCTTGCAGGGCTATGCAGGAGCCAGGGTTCTGCTGTGGAGTCGGCTCCTCCTTCAGCGTGGTATCTCAGACCTGTCCTGATCTGTACGAACTGAGGCAGTAGACTTGTTTATTGTTAGGATGCCCTAGGGGGCATTTTTTGAACCCTAAGGTCCATTGCAGTAGTAGAGGTTTTTTCAACCCAAAAAATAAGATGATGACTGTTTGGAAATAGTGTGTGCTAAAGAGAGCTAGAGCTGGTTTGTATTAACATCACAGTTTCCTTGCAATTGTAGAAACAAGCAGCTTCCAACTAGAAACTTAAAAAATTGCTTTTTCAAAACCTTACTTTTCTGCTTCTGCTTTTTCTGCTTCTGTTTCCTGATAAAGTAATTTGTGATGCTTCTTTAATGCAGACTTTCATTAAAGATCGAACCAGGGACCAGCACCCCGCACTCTGCTGCTTCCAGAGAAGATTTAGTAGGTAAATGCTTAATAAATGTGAGAAGAGTTCAGGTTGTCAAATGCATTATTTTTGAGTTGCGAGCGTTGATGATATTTACTTGAGGCTAATAAAGTGTGAAGTACAAACACTGTGTATTTGTAATAAAAAGTCTCAAGGTGATCTGTAAAGAAATTCAGGGAATTGAGTCAGTTTTTTAGGTTCTTGTATGTATTGTGGCACTAACTCGTTAGTGTCATTTGGGGTGAAGAGCTATTAAATATTCATTCTTTGTTGCATCTAGACAGAAGGGCCTTCATCTGAACTTTTCATGGTATAATATGCTTCCAAAAATGTACATGATTTTTTTTGTCAGTGCCAAAAGTTGTTTAAGGTAGGAGTTTGAAAATGTAGAATCAATGGGACCTGTTCAGTGTCAATGTAGCTAATGCAGGAACCTTTAGGGCTTACAGAATGCTTTTAACTAGAGGGTCTGTTTGAAATAAGTGCGTTTATTTTTAATTCTGGGGGAAAAAAACTGATCTACAGGGCATTTTTAATTATCAATATGAGTAGTATTATGAGTTTTATTACAGGCTGTCTCTTACAAATTGCACTTAGGAACTTTTGTGCAACACTTCCACATTTTTGTCAGAAGTAGCCTGAAGTTATTGAGTTATTGAGTGATGTCTCTTTTGTTCCCAGGCTCTGAAGTCGGAGCATCTCCGCAAAGTGGACGGAAAAATGTTGCAGCTGAAGGGGCCTTGCTGCCACCAACACCCCCTTCGCCTAGGAACCTGATAGCACATGGACATAGGAAGTGTCACAGCCTGGGATACAAGTCAGCATTTTATTTAACTTAAACATCTTAAGCTTTGTTAGGAATCATCTTTCAAAACAAAGACTTTGCTTTTAATAAGTAGCATGGTTGCTGTGCAGTACCTCGCTTGGAGAGCAAGCTCAGAACTGTAGCGGTAGTGTCCTATCCAAAGAGAACTGGTCAAAAAAGGACAATGTGGCTGTTAAAATGCTAAGAGAAGCCAGGGTGCTAGCCAAAATTAGGCTTTCATGCCGGTGTAGTTCTTTCAAATACAAGCTGAAATAATTGCTTTGTTGGTGTTCTTGTGAGACTTCCTCCTTTGTAGTCTTCCATATAACTTTTTATAGTAACGACTGCAGGACTTTTCTTTATAGATGTACTTCTAGTTAATATCTTAATCCCCAATAACTTTGTCATCTTTTAAAAATGCAAGAGTGTAACTCATCATTAATTCATCTCTTAACTTGTATTGATGTCTAAGCTAACTTTTTATGAACTAGAATGAAATTGTATAGTTAAATGTGTTACAGTAATACAAAAATACCTGATGATATTGAAAGCTGTTTTTAAAGTATTCCTTTCTTTGCTCCAAAAGCGCTGTGCAGTTTTAAGAGTAGCAATTCCTATAGATAAAATACCTTGTGCACAATTGCTTCTGACTTGAGCTGTGATTTATTTTCATACTTGGAACATGCTACATGCAATCCTTGGGATGTTAAAGCAACAGCTTTTGAAAGCTAATGTAACAGTTTTTATCCTTGTTCATTTCTAGTTTCATACACAAAATGAACACAGCTGAATTTAAAAGTGCAACATTCCCCAACGCAGGACCAAGGCACCTACTGGATGACAGCGTCATGGAACCTCATGTCCCATCCCGAGGGCAGGCAGAAAGCTCCACCCTTTCTAGTGGAATTTCAATAGGTAGGAACTGTAAACATACCCATGTGGTACACGGTCTTTTAAAAAGATTTTAGCATGATTAGTTGGCAGTTGTGGAAGCAGTGGTACTGTTCTAAAATAAAAATTCGATTTTGGAACAAACGTGAGCAATATAGGTGAAGGGCAGCATAATTTATACAGCATGAACTACATGCCGACAGGTTACAAAAAAACAGGTTGTTTTTTATATCCCCTTTAAAGATACAACCACTGTGATTCCTCTTTCTCCTTCATGGGTGTAGAGGGAAGCTCAGGACACCATTGTCTATTCTCTTTCCCCACCCTCTCCAGTCAATCCAAATTAAAAATGTCTTGTGGGATGATATCTATTCAAAATGCCTTATCAAATTGACTGTGAGAACTGTAAATTGCTGACACTCTGAGAGCATAATTTCTAAATGCTCCTTACCGTTGTCAGGAGTAGATAGCAATTTAACTTTCAGATACTTCTAAATGTCAGAATAAACTTCATTTTGGTAAGTCATGTATATTCAAGTATTTAGGGTATTCTTTTGAGAACTTATACTTCCTGAGTTTCTTGTTTGACAGCAGTTGCTCTTTCTTTGTTGGGCACAGAGGGAAGGGCAGGGCAAGTGCCTTTTGGATTCATCTGACTGCAGCAAGGGTTGAGAAATGGAATCTATCACAGTCGTTTCTCTCAAAATTGTTAGCTTGATAGAATTCAATGGTGTTCAGGTTTTATGCATTTATGGTAATACAGGATTTCTGTAGTGTTATGCATTTCTCTGGATAACTTAATTTTAAAAAACAGTTTTGCTTTTTAGTTTCCATGGAGAGCAGCAAGCTCATGCAGTTTCAAATTATGCTGTTTTCAGGAGCTGTTCGTGTGTTTTCTTGAAGAGAAGGACATATTCTGAGCAAACATTATACATAGTTTTCGTGTGGAAAAATCAAACATCTAGAAACAATAGTTCAAAAAAATTACGTTAATAAGTAAATCTGTGGAATTAGCTTAGACCAAAGCAGCTTGAACTTGTTCACATCAGGCAGCTTCCACTGTTAAATATGAATTGCCCTCCTGTTTTCTACAAGTTCTCTGCTCTGGCCATTTCGGTTTGATCCAGCAGGAATGGTGCTGCTCATCAGCACGCACACAGCTTGCATTCTCAGGGACTGCACAGTGCAGGAGATGAAAGCTCCTCCTTCATCTCCTGTCCTCCAGCCGCAGCCCTCTCAGCAGTATGCTGGATATGGGGTGGGGCAGACCGGGCTTTTGTGACCTTTGTTGAGATGTAGCATTGCCCTTTTCTCGGTGCAGTTTTACTGATGTTTTCTGTCTAAAGAAACTTGCCTGTGTTGATCCTTTTTTCCAGAGTGAATTATTTACCTCCAATAGAGCCTTGCAGGGAAGGTTTGCCAGAGCTGACAGGCAGTTTTTTCATGAGGTGCAATTTAAGAACCAGTAACCATCCAGACGCATTGGAAAATACAAGGGTTTCCTACTTTGTCTCATCTCAGAATTTTTCAGCTCTCTCTTGCTGAGCTCGGACATGAACTTATCAGCTTGATGTAGTCACCCTTAAAAGTTGGAACAAACTTTTATAAATCACTTATATATTTCATGTAAGATCAGCATTCGTGGTTAGAACTTGTCCTCTCCCGCTCTCTTCCACCTCCAGCCTCCCTAGGATACTTCAGTTGTCTCACTCTTTTGACAGTCTAGCATCGTTATGATTTTTACTGCTGCTTGACTATGAAAATCATGGTGACATGAAGATTAGTAGATGTGCTAGAAATATGTATGGAGGAAGAGAGTAAGTTCTGGAGGCTTCCAGTATCTATTACAGAAGAATTCTTGGAAATGTAAGTTGTCTGGCATTCTGTATTGCTGTTTCAGCAGGATTTAAGGAAGTTGATTGAAGCTGCGAAGTTCCTCCATGTTTGAAGTAGTCTGTTTACTCAGTACTTGGAAATAGTACAGTCACTGCAGCAGGGAGGAGGTTTACCGTATTCTACAGCACAGCTTCAAAAGATGGTCAAGAAAACTTCTGAATGTGTGTACTGAAAAGAGTGTTATTCCTCACCTTGCCCATAAATGTGGATTTAAACCTCTTGCTCTAGAAACAGGACTAGCTTTTCTTAGATATAAGCCTATATAGGAATTCAATTTTTGGATAAATGATCCCTCTTTAAACGCGGACAGTGTTTCTGACATGCCAGCAGCTTGAATGTGATCTTAAAGATGACTGTAATACCACTTTAAATCACTCCTCTGTTTTGAGGGCTCAGAGGTGTTCAGACCTTTCCAAGCTTTGCATATTGGAGGATCTGATTCAGTCTGCCTCTACATCAAATATCAAAGAAGCAGCAATTAACGAGTGTCTGTAGGGTTCTTGTGTGCAGCACTGTACTGTTACGATGCTTTATCTAAATTGTTACAGCATGTGAATTCATGTATTTTTTTTTATCGGACCGCGTGTTTGAGATGCCTTTGCTGTTAGCAGATGACTGCCGTCCATTTACTATTCAGTTATTTATACGCTCGTTAAAAAGATTCGTCAGAGTACTCTCTCTTTTTCCACTGGTGAACACACCAACTTCTTGAGATACTCAGGACTCATCCACTTGGATTTCTTCAGTTATCTCTGTGAAAGAAGCTTTTGATCTGTGCTAGAAATCAATTGGAGCATCACGAGGCCTGAGATGCACAGTTGGATGAAGTTTTGTTCTGCATATAAGCATAGGAGTTAATCCAGCAGTGCATGTCTCCGCAGTAAAAACAAACATTCTAGCGGTGATGGACAATTTTGATTATGTAATGCTGGGAAAGACCGATGATTTGTTCTGGGAATGGCATGCCAAAATTTTTACATCAGTGTTATCTTCCAGAGCTGAAGGACACACTAAGTGGTTGGCTTTCTTTGCAATGAATGATTCCTAAAGCAGCAGAAAGCGACCTAGGTGTGGCATTTCCTGACAACAGGCCTATCAGTAAGATGACAGCCATGGTCAGGAATCTTTTTTGGGTTGTTTTTTAGTTTCAGGGTCTGGAGGCTGATTTTGTACCATCAACTCATTCTGCAAATACCTAGAACTCAAAATTAAAGATATGGTCTCTGTTATGTCGATTGATTTTGCTCGGGTCCAAACAGTTCTTGCTCTTAGAACAATGAGGCTGTGTTTAGCAGACAGCTGCATGTTCTGGTAGAGTGAGGGAGATGTGCGTCTGATTCTGTTGCCATTTTACATTATAACGTAGGTGCTTGTTATCTGAACTAAAGTGAGAATCCCTTTCCCAGCAGTGCCAACACTGTCCTAATTAAAGAAGAAACCCTTGACCAGTCTTATATACAATATCAGATGGGAGATGTTCTCTTGAATTCAGGAGTGTAACAAGAGGAAATAGTCTCTCTTGAGTTTTAGATGTTCATGATGTAGGCAGCTGCATTTGAGCTGGTCTTTTGGAGCTCTTTAAATCACAAAGAATTAAGATCTTCAAGGATGTGATTCATCTCATTCCTCGGTAAGTGGCTAAAAAGAGGTTATATGTCTTGTGTCCTTAAAAAACAACTTTATTTCTGTTGACTGCAAAGAGGCTTTTGAGAGATAACACATGAAAATAAGGACTGATGAATACTATGGAAAGTATGTCTGTTTTGTGCAGACAGTCCAGAGTGTCTCCTTTTGGTAAGCTGGGACAGATGCTTTTACTTTGCGGTGAGAGTTCATTGAGAACCCCTGCTACTTGCTATCAGTAGGTCTTAAAGCTACTGTAGTTGTGTTGTGCAGTCCCTCCGTTTTGATGGGGTCACTGTAACAGCCTCTTGCAGAAGAGCGAGTTTGCCCTGCTGAGGTCAAAGCATTGCTCTTGGCTGAGTTGGAGGAACCACCTGCGCACTCGTACCAGCTGTTTCTCCTGGTGTGTTTGCCTGCTGTCACCTCCTCACCTAAAAGTAGGATAAATTAAGATGCTTTAACTCAGATCGTGGTTCAACTCGGAAATAACATGAAGTTTGCTTTTATTCGTAAGATTTTTTTAAGGATACGTAGTTTTTTAGGACTCCCTGATTTTCTTATGTTTTTTAAATATTCCCTTTTTGCTTAAGCTTAATCTTAAATATCTCTGCAGCACATGCCTTCATTCATCTTCTCAGGAGTTTTGGATTTTCACCATTTCTCACCATTTGTCTCTGCACTGCTACATTTCTCTTCAATGGCTAATTGTCCAAATAATTCTGTAGAGGTAAAGCGAAGGTAAAAATAGACCTCTCTTTTCACGTATTGCTTCTATATGGCTTTTCTCCTCTTACACTACCTAATGTATCGGATGCAAAGTAATTTTGCATAGGGGGTATATTTTTAGGGTACAGTGTCCCACGTATAACAGAGATGTGTCCGAGTATGAACACAGAAAATAGCTGAAATGGAGAGTGCAGTTTTAGGTGTTTAAAAATTCAAAGAAAACACATTTATGGATTATGTTTTTAGCAATGTTGGATGTAAATTCTGTTCTAACTTTTGAGCGTTTTCTTTCTCCTTTTCCCCCATACTTTTTCCTGATCTACCATGATACGGATGAAAGCTTGGGAAAAACTAAGGCTCTTGAACATTTGCTTTTGTTTGTGTGTTCTGGTCACTTGAGAATGACTTGAGCTTTTATTCTAATACAGTCAGAGAAATTAATGCTGCAGAGTCAAAGAAAGGTATTTTAAATCAGTGTGAATCAGTATACGGAAGTACCTTTTTAAGAACAGTACGTTTTCGATCCCGAACTGGCATAAAATGCATACAGGAATATCAGCATTTTAATTAATTCCTCTATTAAGTCACCATCTCATAGTACTTGAATTCTACAAGGGGTTCTGTTTCTCACTAAATAAATGAAGTATAGGTGTAGGTGTACAGTGTATGCATTTGTTTTCTGGTTTTTGGCAGCCTATACAGTAGGGAAGAATTCTGCATGGCCTGTGACTTTGATTCTTTACCCTGTGCTGTGCTGTTCAGGTGTTCTGAGCCATCAGCACCCTGCGTCAGAACATCAAAGACTCAGTAGGGTTTCAGGCAAAAACGATTTGTTTGGGGATTAGGTTGGGGTTTTTTAATGTTTCACTTAAACGAGTCTATAGATGGCCCTTCCCTAGATGTGGACAACCCATTTTCTTAGAATCACAGAATGGTTTGGAAGAGACCTTAAAGATCATGCACTTCCAACCCCCCTGCCATGGGCAGGGACACTTCCCACCAGCCCAGGCTGCTCAAGGCCCCACCCAACCTGGCCTTGAACACCTCCAGGGATGGGGCAGCCACAGCTTCCCTGGACAACCTGGGCCAGGGCCTCCCCACACTCGTCGTGAAGAATTTCTTCCTAATGTCCAATCTAAATCTTCCCCCTTCCAGTTTAAAGCTGTTCCCCCCCCCCAGATCCGATCACTCCAAGCCCTTGGAAAAAGCCCCTCCCCAGCTTTCCTGAAGCCCCTTCCAGTACTGGGAGGCCACTGTGAACAACCCCAACTCTCTCAGCCTGTCCTCATAGCAGAGGGGCTCCAGCCCTCAAGATCATCTTCATGGCCTCTTCTGGGCCCATTCCAAGAGTTCAACATCCTTCTTATGTTGGGGATTCCAGAACTGGACACAGGGCTCCAGGTGGGGTTTCACAAGAGAGAAGCAGAGGGGCAGAATCCCCTCCCTCGCCCTGCTGGCCACACTGATTTGAACACAGCCTGGGGCACGGTTGGTTTCTGGGCTGTGAGCACATGTTGCCAGCTCATATCAAACTTCTCATCAATCAGCACCCCAAGTCCCTCTCCACAGGGCTGCTCTCAGTCACATCACATTTTGCTATCGTGAACTATAACTATAGTGATAGGGTAAGTGTAAGAGCTGCGTGATACTTTAAGTTAAAAATGTACATATATATGCCTGGATTTGAGAGGAGGAGAGGGATATACAGGAATTTTAGCACCTCATTTCTCCCCTAGTCCTCATTAGTATTGTTTGGTCCAGAATACACACTCTTGAGATTTTTGTGATTAATGCAGCCATACAAACCTCCTGTGTGTGCTCCATCTTTATCCTTTTGGTTATTTGCCTTTGTTAGGTTTAATGATGAAAGCCATTATCGGTGATGGCATTAGATGTGTGCGTGGTTCTCCGGCAGCGTATCGCATGAGTTGTTTGCCAGTCTTCACAGCATTCCTAGCAAGCCAAAGGTGAACTGTTTAAACTTTATTGTGCAGTAGTTAAATGGTAATGAACTGGTTCAAATAGGCATGAGGATTTTCACTATGGTCATAGACTCAACAAAGCAGAACGTAATTTTCAAGGCGTGAAGTCCGTGTCCATGATGTTAGCTGGGCTGTGCTGTGCTACAGCAATTGCTGTTCAGGTCTCCAGACCAATTTTTTCCTGTTTTCATGTTAGAATTGCAAGCTCTGTCAGGTCAGTCATCAGCTCTAGTGACTAGAGCTCTGGAAACACACTGGAACTGGAGCCAAGAGAGTGTCAGCTGCAGGTTTGAGAAGGGGAAAGAATTTTTAGTCTGAATACTTTTTAAACTCTTTGGGATTGGTTTGTTTATATTAACACCTGTTTAACTGTGAGGACTAACTTCGGGATAAAGGAAGCCTGTGTTAAACACTCAGTATCCTCAGACTTTCAGCAAAGAGTGGATGCTGTGACCGAGGGGGAATTGGGTGTGCGATGGGGTAGGCATTCCCTATCACATAACCAGGAACCTAGCCTCCCGCTGGTTGTTGGCTGTAGCACAGGCGTATGTATATGTGCATCTACAAACATGAGCAGAAAGTCATGTCTGTGTTCAGCGGCGGTACCAGAGCTCTGTGTGCAGTCCTGAAACTTCTCAGATAATCACTAGCATGGTTAGTGGAAAAAACCACATTTTGCCAATTGCTGTTATTCCTAAAATAGGAAAAAGCCTTCATGTTATGTAGTAAAGATAAGCATGACTCTGATCTTGTTTTTTAATCCTGTACAATAAAGTTTTTAATTTTATTAGCAACAGAAAAAAAAAAAAAAAGAAGATAGTGATGTGTGTCAGGCACCTTCTTACATAAAGGCAAAACCTGTGTAGGAACATTACTTATCGGAAAGAATTTGTGCTACCTAGGATTTGTTGTGAAGTTTAACCTAAAGACCTGTTTGAGGTTGTTGAAAAAACTCAAATATTGCATATATACTTGAGAAGAATTTAAGAAAGTGATATATTTTTAAAGTACTGAATGAATGAAATGTTTCCAGTTGAGGGGATAGTCAAATAGTGCACTTCATGTTCAAACAGAATTTGGCTAGGGATCGAACTTTCAGTAAGTTAAAACCAGCTCCTTTCACCTCTGTTTTGTTTTGGAGAGAGGGATGTAATGTATATTCTGCTTTTCAGGAAAGGAGTGTTTTAGTATCAGAACTCTTGTTGTGCAAAAAATCCTCTAAGAGGTTTTTAGAATCTAAAAAAATCTTGTTAGTGACGTTGTATATTGATGTTAAAGAGCTGGTCAAATGCTAAAATTCAACCTATTCCAGGTTTTTGTTACAACTTTTTAAAGCCTGGATAAACATCCATATAAATGTTAAATCAGTAGGTGTGATGTTTGGCCCACTTCTTGCTAAATTAACATTGCTCTTAAAAGTGTAATGGGCAATTTCTGTATAAATTAAACTTCTAAAATGAGACTTTTTGTGTATGAATCCTCCAGAGTTTAACTTTTGTAACAATACTGATTCTGTAACAAGGATTATCACATTCTCAAAGATGACATTTCAGCTCTTTTGCTCTGGATTGTTTTGCATTTCTGAAAAACAGCACTAGCTTTTAAAACTTTCTGTAGAGTACTTAGTACTTAACTTTCTTAGCCCAGTTAAGATGGTTCCCATCAAAATGTCATTTTGGATAAAATTTTATTGTATCAACCTATTGTAAATATTAAAAAAATACCTCATAATGCAGTATTGATAGTGGATTCTAATTACATGAGCCTCCATCAAATAAAGCTATAGTCATATTGAAGTTACATTTCTTATTATGGCATAGATTTAGCTTTATATCAATGAGAAAATGAGTAAGAATTTAATTACCCCTAATAAATTAAGCGTTCACTGGGTGACTAGAGCAAATAGGAATTACCACACCATTTTGCCCAACGTAGTACTCCAAGTAGCAACAAGGAAAATTTTGATTATGTGCAAGGAGAACTTTTTCACATGCAGGTTGTGAAACATGGTAACAAGTTGCTCAGAGAGATTGTAGACACTGTATCCTTGAAGAACCCCACTAGATGAGGCCCTCAGCAATCCAATCACCAAGTTAGGTTTGTTTCGAGTACGGTGTTGGACAAGAGGACCTCCCAAGATTTTGTACATGTTTGATCATAACGATTCTGAGGAGAAACAGACATAGTTGAAATAGTTGGGTTGTAGATGATGAAATAAACTGTCATTTGTTCCTATCTTTTTCAAGGTAGCAGTGATGGTTCTGAACTCAGTGAAGAGACTTCCTGGCCAGCGTTTGAAAGGTAAGAAAAACTACCACTCAGAAACTGCATTTCTCTATTCAGACATTGCTACTACACTCTCTCACTGAGTCCTGAAAATGAAACTTTGTTTTGGAGATCTATATGTAAGAATATTAATAAACTGTATTAAGTTCACTGGATCCGTTCAAGCAGCAGAGAAGTAGTTTCTACTCACTAGTAGTTAGTAGGGCTTTTGTCTAATTGGATGCTCAGTTGTTTCTTCTAAATAGCACGTCCACGGTACCATTAAGCCCTACATGATGTTCTGGTTTTTATATTAGCATACCCAGTGTATGCTATTCAGGGACCTACCTGTTTTCCATTTTCCCTTTTTCCAAGACATTTCATCTGTTCTCGGTCCCTTTGTTCTTGTCACTGACATTGTCACTGCTTTTATGTCTTGCGCCTGCTCTTCATTTCGTTGGCGCTTGCCCACGTTACATGGGTAAGGACAGTAATGCCCCTTGCTAATGTCTGATTTTATGGTTCAGAATCAATATCTTGCTTCTTATCCAAACACCGGGAAATGCTCAGGTGACTTGGACCACTTCAGTCCTTTCCCAAGGTGTATCTGAGAATGTGGAAAAGGACCTACAGCTATAGCTTAATGTAGTAAAAGGTGGAAATTTCATCTTTCCACAGCTCAGTGAGGTGCACCGTACAGAGCATAATTTGCTTCCGTAGCTCAGTTTCAGGTAGTTCAACTTCAGAATTGCTATGTATTTGGTAGAAATTTTTGTCAAAGAACTTTATAGTTGGGAACTGTTTCCACAAACCTTATATTCCACTTCAGTTCATTGAAGCAGTCAAGTGCTGTGTTACTTTTTGGAAGAAATCTGTAAAATTACTTCAGTGCCAAAGGTGAACTCGTTTATCTCATGCTCTAAATATGATTATGCACATGAGGAAACGCCCTTATGATGCCATTAGATAAGAACTAAGGACGTTGCATATGAGCATAGAAAGCAATTTGGGCCAGAAAGAACAGCTGTAATTTATGTGCTCTGAGATGCAACCTGCAACATTCAGAAGGTTTTCTTCTTGCTTTTCCTTCCCTGTTGCATCACTGAATTAATCAAGTTCAGATTATTTCTGAAAGTCGGGAAGTTACATGGGAAAGGCTTAGACAAAGCGCTGAAGGGAGTGCTTTTACCATAAGTAGTATAAGAAACTTCAAAAATTCTAGTAAGGCTCAGGCTTAAGCTCATGTTTTTAGGGAATGGTAACACTCTCCAGAATTGTGTGGACTTCCGAGACAAAGGAAAAGTTTTTTTTTCATCCCTACCCTAATGAGAACTGGCTGGCCCAGCTTCCCCCCAGTGAAGAGGTTTGCTCCGTGTCGAACAGTTAGGTCAGAAGATTCCTTCTCCTCAGTATTTCGCTTTCCCCCTCAGTACTCTCCGCTCTCCTGAGAGCGCTCTTTGGGAACCCGGAAGCTGTGCGTTTTTGAGGGCAAGTTCTCTCGCCTGCTTCCAGGGAGGAGGATTGGGTTCCTTGCTGACATTCAAAACATCATGTGTGAAATTGCTAGACATACGTGGCAGCCTTGTGTCTGTTCCTTGGTTTGTAACATGGTGAAGCATGTTTTGGGATTTAATAGGTCATACACTGAAATGCAAACGTTTAAATTTACGATAACTAGCGAGGGCATCTCTTTACTTTTGGTCTGTACAGTGGGTTTCCACTCTTTTTATGAGTGTTTACGTGGCGGAGAAGCATTAGTTGTGTGGAATTAACAGCCATTTGCAAAACTGGGACACTTCCAGTGTGATTAATGACTACTCCCTACGCAACGCGAGTGGGAGTTCAGTATTCCTGAGTGATTTAGGAACAGGATCTTTGGGTAAGAGGCCTTCAATCTCTATAATGTGCCTAAGAGGAAGTAATTAGATACTCCACAGATTCCCCAGTAACAGAAGGAATTGCTACAAATACTCCTGTTTTTCCTGGCCCTCCTGTTGTTTGTAACTGGGAAACGTGGAAACAATGAGAACTGGAGTCACTGATTGGTTTTAGGTGCAACAGAAACTTAGTTTGAAATTTGAGGAACAGTGCAGCATTGGAGTGTCCCTTGGGGCTAAAGAAAATTGCTTGAAGGACTTTAATTCCAAGTCCTGACAGTTGCATCACATTAAGGGCAGTTTCTAAGTGACACCTCAAGTCTAGTTGGTCATCATCCTGAGTGTCTCTGAATAGACATCCCTCAAATAGCTTGAATGCGAGAGCAATAACCTCCGTGTTACACAAAAAAAACCCGAAGCTTAAAGGTAAGAAGAAAACTTATTTCGTTTGCATACAGAGTATATGTTCACACAAATACACAGCTTATCTATGGTTTTCTTTCATCTTAATTGTTTTGTTTTTTTCTATACATTGTATGTATTTTAAAGCAAAAATACTTGATAAATTCAAAGATACAAGTTATGTTGGAAAAAAAAATGATGGCATGTTCTGAGATTAGTAGATGGTAATTCATTAGTACCTTTTTGATAATTCTTCCCACAGCAATGGCAATAGTTTGAGCTAGTTTAAAAGCAAACCAAAAATAAACAAAAAACATTCTTCTTTAATGCCACTGACCTTTACTGTGTCCCTTCTTTAAAACTGTTTTGTTTGCCTGCTGCTCTTGAGTTCAAACTGAAATATGACAATGTTACCTGTGTAGGTTTCCCATTCTGAGAGATACAGCCCTGTCCAGCTAATACAAAATCCCTCTTGCAGGTGTCAGGTTGTTAGATTTATACTATGTAGGAGACTTTTGCCTGTAAAAT
Source organism: Neomorphus geoffroyi (assembly GCA_033558235.1). Classification (NCBI taxonomy): domain Eukaryota; kingdom Metazoa; phylum Chordata; class Aves; order Cuculiformes; family Neomorphidae; genus Neomorphus; species Neomorphus geoffroyi. The sequence goes on from JAUMJM010000074.1 coordinate 7,423,987, forward strand.
TCTTATAGTCTTGTATTTAACTGTCCATTTCTGCAGAATTAGAGCTGGTGTTCAGTCTTTCTGCACAATACAAGCAACTAGAAAAATGGCTAAAAACCAGGAGGTGCATATGCTTTTATTGACTTAAATGGAATTCCATGAATTGAACTGAAATGTTGCTTAGCTTATTTCAGTTACTTGATACAACAGTATTTTAAGCAGTGTCAGACATTTTGATAGTGGTTCTGATTCCTTTCAGCGCAACAGCTTGTGTGAATACTCCTAGAATTTGAATAATTTTTTAGTAGTCACATCTGTATTCAGAATCTGAAGACATGCAAGTTTTATTAATACGGTTCATTTACACTGATCTAATCTCTAAGAACTGAATGCAGGCTTTGCTCTCAAAAGGTATTGTTCTTCATTGCCAGTAAATGACTTCAGTATTATGAGTACTGACAAAGAGAACATCTAATGAAATAAAAATCATGATGCCCACCCCTGCATGCATTGTTCTAAATAGAATTATCCTGTGTTTCTTGTGTGGAAGAAGTGGCTTTGTCATACGCACACAAATAAAATACTGTGCTGTTTTAGCAATCGTGCTGTTTGTGTGAATAAAAGTATATGTAATACGTACAATTTATAATGGAATCCAACAGGAACAGGTTGTACCATTCTCTCGGTCCGGGGACAAGAGTGTCACGAAATGGCTATCGAGGCCACATGAAGGCCAGCAGGTACAATCCCCACTGCACACAGAGGTGTCAAACTTTCCCTCTGGTGTTGGTGATTTGGTTTGGTTTAATAATTAAGTGGGTGTTTGCTGATGTTATCTTTCTAACTTTAATGTCAAAATAAAGGCAGAGACCTTTTTCTTCAGACTTAAAGCTTTCCTCTTCTCTAACTTAATCTATATCTTCGTAACAGCTTTTGTTCATTCTGATCTGCAAATTCAAATTCAGAACCATTGGATCTTTATGTGAAGGCTTAAAGATGTTTTACGACAGGTAGCTTTTTAAGTGCCCACCACTGTTTTAGCAGTGTTGGTAGTTCTCGTGTGGACAACAAAGCTGCTTCTTGTGCTAATGGATGGCATTTGAGATGTTTTCTTTGCTGGCAGTTTGGTATTGAATTTATTTTCCCTCTTCCCCAAAGTAAGAAATATGGCTAAAATAAGTAACCCATAAAAATTGGCCCCAAATAATTATATATATCATTATTTGCAAGCTAATACGGTAATAGAACCGATTATTCCAATTAATTAAAATACAAATGCTGTCTCCAGCTCTGTGGCGCTGTAGTTGGGAAAGAGATGACCATTAATTGTGAAATGTCAAGAAGCAAGAATTGTCTCACTGAATATAACTCATGTTCACATCTGTCGATGTCCAAACTTGTCTCCATATCATCATCCTCAGTAGGTGCTGCAATGAATGCTGGATTCCCAGTTTCCTTTGAATGCACAGGAATGTTAGGGTGGATCAAACAGCAAATCCTGGCTTACTTCAAAGCGAGTTTCAGGTGCTGTTCAATTGCTTGGCTTTTCTAGAAAGCTGCTGGGGTCAGCAAGTCAGTTCTGTGCTCTGACTGACACTCACATTGTTCCTGTTGTACTGGTTTTGTGATGAAAAATGTTTTGTACGTCAGTCAGCTTTGTAATTTTAATGAAACTAAGTTTTCTTCCCCAGTGCTGTAGCTGGCATTTGGTTTGGCCCATTGCCCTTAGGTGCTACATGGGGTAGATGATTGTAGAGCACCAGATGCATTAAAACACCTTGAAGCTGTGGTTCAGGTTTCTACTCTTACTGTTCCTGCCCACTCTTCTTGCTTTCAGATGTTTTAAAGATTGTGCATGTTTGGGCTTTGGTCTGGGTTTGATGTGCTAATGATTCCAGTGTTTCTAACACAAAAAAATAAACTTTCTTGCAAGTGCCAAAGGAGAGGTTTTAACACATACAGCCACAGTGTGGGTGTACTTCAAACATTTGCTTTTTAAAATTAATTGTTCTTGTATTTCAGTCATGTCTTGAGTTTTAATTTTTTTTAATTGAGAGCTACCTGCTTGGCTAACTAATTTTTGTGATCACTTTTGCTTGTGAGTGTAAATTCCACAACAGCAAATCATTGTAACAGTCAAAGTCTTTTTCCACAATGAAGTCCAATAAATAAAGAGTTGACATTTCTAAATTAAAATACAGCTGGTTGTGTTAGTTTCTGGTAATGATAGGAAAACTACTTTAGGAAAAATATTTTTTCACACAAGTTTTCACGTGCTCCTTTCAGCTCTCTAGAATCTGAAGATTTGGCTGTTCATTTGTATCCAGGAGCAGTTACTATTCAAGGCGTTCTCAGGAGGAAGACTTTGTTGAAAGAAGGCAAAAAACCTACAGTAAGATTTTTAATTTGTTCTCTCACCACCTCCTTTTTATATATACAATAAAATGGCCTTTTGCAGTTAATTCACGGCCGAGATCTCCCCTGCCTTGCTGATTAAGGTTTAGGGTCGCTCTTAGAGTTCACATTCTTATGTTTGGTGGATTTAGTCAGTTTATAAGGCTGTACACATAATTTAGGGAGCAGAAGAGACCTATAAGGCTATATAGAAGTTCTTACAATTATGGATGACTTTAAAAGAAAGGAGCATGCTTTGTCTTCCTGAATAGTAGGTGGATCCTGACAATTTATCTATAGATAATAACCCTTAGCATTTACATTGCAAATGCTTGATTATGGATTCTAAATCGCAATACATGTTCACAACCATAGGAGATTCTTTTCCATTTTATGTGCTGCCAAAAGGTAAGGGACAAACGTACTCTTAACAAAGTTTTCCAGAAGGATTGCAGGAAGTATAGAGTAAAACGCAGAGCACTTTTCTCAGCTTAGGGAGGAAAGGCACGTGCTCTGTCTGCCTTTGAGATGCATTCATAGGCCTGCAGGAATAACTAGAAACAGCAGCTTTGGAACTGTGGCTGATGATTTGGCTGGACAGTTAGTGCTGTCGTGTTCTTGCAGGATGATGCCTGCTATTTTACAGCTCGATATTATGAAACATTTCACTTACGTGTTCCACTTTTTTCTCCCACCTTTTCTCTCTAGGTAGCATCCTGGACAAAATACTGGGTAGCACTGTGTGGAACCCAACTCTTTTACTACGCTGCAAAATCCCTGAAGGCTACAGAGAGGAAACATGTATGTAAAACAGGCGTATTCCAGTATCCCCTGCCAAAATTCAAATGTGATTTCCTGATGTAAACACTGAGAGTAGTTTAGGACTTGCATGATTTCTAGTCAACACTATCCTGTCTTCCAGTCAGTCACCTCATATGGATCTGCCCTAATGGAAATATCATGCATGTTTATATGCTGTACCAAGAATATCTGCTTTGCATATACCATGGGTGTCTTTGAATGTGTTGGTCTATAAGGAAGGGAATTGTGTCATTGGGTCTGTCTGCTTTTCTAAGGCTAAGGTAGAAGTGGTATCTTTTGATGGTCTTGCAGCAGTTTGTTGCTACGCGAAATCCAAACGAGCATTGATGTGGAAAAACAGAGAAGTCGCTACACACTACATTGAACGTGTCCTGATTTCATATATAAAATTAGACTACTGTCTTTTTCTGTTTAATCCTGTAATCCATTAACTACAACAGAGTACAAAACACTTATTGTCTTAGGCAGAGAGCTTTCCTTTTGTTCCATGCAAGTTTATTTGAAAAAAGCTTAAAAATACTTTGCTTAGTTGGGCAAGTAGTATAAGGATTTTCTGTAGGTATTCCAGGGATGCTATGAAGTGCGTAGTTCCTCTTTTCACTGGTTACTTGTAATGGAACACGATGCTGCTAGAGATTCTGTTAAGAAACAAGGTAAAATTTGAGATGCTTGGATCACTGTTCATTCACTACTGAGAAGAGTTACACAGTTGCTTTGGCCAGTGTTTTGGTTTATTTTATGACAACTGTCATTGAAAAACATTTCCTGTGCATAAAGCTTATGAAATTTTACAAACTGAGATGTGCTTCTAGAATCCTTATAAGACGACTACCTTATTTCTTTTTGGTACAAAGTACTGTTTCCTTACCCTAGGATTTTTACATTCAGAGGGCAGAGGTTTGAAGCTTAAGATTTCGGATTAGTAGACTCCTAGATATTTTAATTTTGTGTGCAAAGTTTGTGTACGTTGATGTCTTGATCTACAAAAAAAAATTATTATTTTCCACTTTTAATGAAAGTAGTTCATTAGGAAACAGTATTCTAATATTGAGAATAGTTTAATAATAGCTAATTACTTGTAGAACTGTTTGCATAGTTTCCTTGCCACCGCCATGTGCCCCACCTCTTGCTGAGGTGAAGTTGAAACTTGGGTTACTTAATTTGGCTTCCTAGTGAGGACAGCCCGAGCCCAGACTGAGACCTGTTAGCCAAGCCTGCCATCTCCTCAGTGCCTTTAGAGAAGCGTGTGTGTTGGGTTGCGTTTGCCTCTACTATTAGTGAAAACCTTATGGAATGAATCTCTCTCACTAAAAGGAGGAGATTTGTAAGCTACCATGAGCAGAAATGTGAAGTATTAAAGTAACAGCAAAAGAAGGAGCCAAGAGAGGACTTGTGCTGGCATTATGTCACTAACAGTTCGTTGCTTATTTTTTCTGGAAACGCTGAGAAATGGAAAAGAAATTTTTTGGAATGTCAGACTTTGTGCTCCTGTTACTGATGTGAGCCTTTACGTTTTATGCCAAAATTTTGTTTTCTTTTAAGAATAGAATTTGCATTTGTGAATCTCATGTCAGCTGCCTGTCAAAGTACTGGACTACAGAGGACTTTACCATACCTTGTACCTATTCAGCCAGAAGCTTTTTCAGCATTGTGTATAAATGTTTTAACACAGTCCAGATAACATATGGGTTTAGAGAACTTGGAAAAAATGTATAGCTGGTAATTTTATTGTTTGGAAATTAAGTATATTGAATTCTTATGTGGTTCATTTGCTTACATATTTCCTTCAGAGTAACAGTTTAATCATTTAAATCTTCTTGCCCTTTGTTTATGAAAAGCAAATGAAGTAAAAAGGTAACAAAGGTAAATGTTCAAGTCTTGTATCTGATCTCCTGAGTCTCTGCTTCCTCAAAAGCCTTACTTTTGTCTTGAAATGCTGTCGGATCCATTTACTTTCCAAAAGTTTTCTGAACTTACTGAGTTGACTTTCAGTATTCCCCAAGTAACTGATCTGTTGTGATACCTACAACAACTAAGCTACCAGTGAGCAGAGACTAGTGACTAAGAAGCCAAAATCTGTCTTGCATCCATAGTGCTCGTGTTTATTTGTCCATGGATGTTCCAGCACACCAATAACAAAGTTTGCAGATAGAAGCTAGGCAGCATTCTTCAAGTCCACAGTGCTAACAGGATTACCCATCAGAAGCCTGTCAGCATTGCAGCTCACAAATACTGAGCGGAGTTGAAGCGATGCAATTCCCAGGCAAGGGAGATGGAGGAGCAGGAGTAAAAAGCAATGACTGCTAGAGCAGACTTGTGGGGTTTTTTAACAGTTGGCTCTGTAGAATTGTACTGAACTATCCAGCACAACTTTGGATTTGTCCGTAGGCAGCTGATGGCTTGCTTTTAGTATTGAGAGTAATAACATGTTTTGTCTTGTTTGTGGCCACAAAGCATATTATGAAGCTCAAGTCTCTGATTTTGTTTCTATGGTCAAAATAATCTAATACCAATTAGCTATGATTTGGGCTGACTTTTATTTAAACAAACAGTTCACAGTGAATGCACACATACTTGTGCTCCGAAGATGGTTTTAACACAGATTATAACCTTTGTGCTGGGATTAAGGTGGGAGACTGAGATTGGAGGATTAGAGAGAGAGGCTCCAGTTTATGAAACAGCCTAACAATAGATGCTTAGGAAATGTTCACCCAGTCTAGCTGTGTTGTACTTTTAGCCTTGCTATTGGTGGCTTAGATTTCCATCCATTCCACTACAGGGTTATTGCCCAAATCCCTGGCTTTTGTTCTGAGTCTGTGAAGATGACTTGTTCAGTGTCATGCTCGGGCACGGTTGGACTCGGTGATCTGAGAGGTCTCTTCCAACCTTACGATTCTATGATTCTATACTTCAATACACGTGCGGTTGCGCTTTTGGAAAGAAAGTTAATCGAGAGGATAAGCTGTAGTCAACCATCTGTAGACAGCTTGTGCGTGAGTATATGATCACTGTACAAATGCTGTCTAGTGATGTTCCTGAGAGGTCCATTCTGCAAAATAGAGGTTTGAAGCCAGATCTAGGTTTTTGTTTTGTTGCAGTCCAGATTAAATGGATGAAAGGGATGATGCTGTCTTACTTCGAAGCAGGTTTCTTTTTCAAAGTTTGATACATTTGAGATTTGCATAGGTAAAATATTCCAAGCATCTTCTGGAGCTGTGTTAACATCTGTCTTTTCAGCTTCCTTTCTCAGGGCCTCTGTGACATGGAAAGGAACGCTGGCAGTGAAAAAGCCAGGCTGCTATATAAAGTTTCCTGGCTACAGCTGTCACGGTAAATGTGTCTTGATTACAGGCATGCTTTTGACCGTTCTGCTATTGCTTCAGGCAGCTGAGACCGAGGACTTGGAATGCACCAACACTCAAAGCTCTTCCAGGCTTATAATAGCCAACCTCTTTGGAAAATTACCTCATAAAAATCCCAGTGTAATGCAGCAAAAAGAGCAAGAAATCCCCTCTATTTTGGATGTGGGTAGGCCAGCTCTTCTTCTCGTGGCCTATGGTCAAAGGCCTGCATCCAGTATAGTGAATATTCTAGATGTGAACCTAGCCCAGAGGAAGAGGAGCTGGAGATACCTGCATGTGGCAAATAGTCTTGTGGTCCATCTACTAAGAAAACTACGAAGCTCGTTATATTTAGTAATCTTAAGTAGTGAGCGGGTTTCAGTTATTTCTATGGTAGTGGAAAATTGTCTATAACAAGCATGTGAACTTCAGAGCCCAGGGTTGTGGTAGAGGAGAATCTGAAAGGAATGTGTGTAGAATGTTTAAGGTTTTATCTCATATGCTGAAATGGTACCCACAAACAAGCTTCTGTGATAAAACTGTAGCACTTGTACACCTTTAGGAAAGTACAAATTACAAATAGCCAATTGAATTCTTCCCTTAAGACCAATTTTGCCCTGAAAAATGTAAGTACACCCACATAAACACTGTGTATTGTGATCAGGCTGGAAAAATCTTGCCAATTTCTGTGACAACATAGCATACATGAAAGATTTTTCCATGTTTGTAGGTACTTGGAAAAGCAACAGACACTTTTTGAGCTTTCACGCTCAAGCATGAACTCTTGTTCATTCCAAGCCTTCCCCTGAATATTATATTCAGAATTAGTCTCATTTATTAGCACTCCAGAAAACTTGGTAGTTGTAATTCGGGCGCTTTTACTGAAATATCCTGATAAAGAATGCTGTCATTCTAGGAAGTATGTTCAGACATGGAGAAAATTATTTGATTATTAGAAAGCTGTAAAATCTCAACAGGAGATTTGTAGGAGAAGGAGGTTTGTAGGTGCCAAAAGGTTGGAGTGAAAAGTCTGCTCACAGATTAATTCGTATTTATTGATTCAACGATTTATATATAGATGCCTTTGAGCTCAGAACAACGACAAAAATCAGTGTTGTGGAGCTGAGCACCAGAGCTGTGTAGTTTTTGATGTGTATAAGTGGTGTGTCATTCCCGTGGCTTGCAGAAAAAAAGCAGAGAGGGACCAGGAACATTAAATTACAATGAGGCTTTCATTCCCTTCATGTTAACAAAGCAGACTTGCTGTTAGCAAGGCTCTGTACATCGGTGGAGAATGAAGTGCCCTGGGGGACTACATAAACATGGAATACAAATCCAGCCGCGCACGGGGATGGAAAACTGACATGTGTTTCAAGTGATGACGGATTGATGCTGGCAGGAAACACTTCCCTCGTGTGGAGCTTTTTACTTTTTGGAGAAGTACCGTGATTAACTAGATGTTTTTAATAAAACAAAAACCAAGCAAGCGCTAGCAGTTTTGACTGCACGGTAATTTCACGTACTACCATTATGATATAGAACCAAGATAGGAAAGGGCAAATGTGCTACTTTCATGAAACTCTACGAGTAGTGCAGTTTATGAGGTACGTTGTTGATCTGTAACCTATTAAAACTGCTTTGGGGCTCAAATTTCCACCTCTCTAAAAATCATCTATTACGGCTTTGTAGGGCTACTTGGAAGTTTGCATTTTGCAGGTCTTTTTTAAGTGTAAGTTGTGTCATCTTAGTTTTCAAGGCAATGTCCATAGCAAGTCCTGAACGCGTACTTTCTTTAAGAGCTGTATCCTTATTTTATTCCCTTTCCCTGTCTTTATTCCTTCTTTCAGATAAAATTCCTTAAGGTTTTTCCTTACTGACTGGAATCTCCAAAGAAATTTTAGTTTCTGTTTGGAAAGAAAGTTACATTACCCAGCCCTCGCTGTAATGAAATGTTGTCTGACAGAGCTTCATAATTTACTTCCTCTTCTTATGAGGTGTCACCAAATCTGTCCACCTCCCAAAGGCAGGAGAGTTACTGAGCTTTAATATATGGGGTTCTACAGGTTTTATGAGGAATGGTCTTTTCCCACAGTTTTATCCATAGTAATACCAGAAAAAGAGCATCCATTTTGAAGTCTGGCAGACAGGTCTTTCCTAAGAACTGTCATCATCACTTCTATACTGGAGCTATCGGCACAAACATCCCTTCCAAGTTTCCAGGCTTTTACATTTCCACTGACGTTAACACAAATGTCAGCTGAACATGACTGGTAGGAACTTGTGATGGATGGTTCCTGCGAGGGTAGCTGTAGCAACGTGAAGAGGGCAGCACACAGATGATGCATTGTAAGATACAGAGAGACTGGGCTGACTTTGAACTTGATTAAAATACTTTTTGTTTCAGATATTTGTCTAACATTTGTTCATTTAAAGTTCTAATGTAGTGTAAACTGAGGTTTAGATGTAGCCTGTTGCACAGATCCCAGACAGATAAACTTACCTGGGCATTCCTGTTCAACATCTTTATCGACAATCTCAATGAAGGGATCTAGTGCGCCCTCAGCAAGTTTGCAGGTAACATCAAGCTGGGTGGAAGTGTGGATCTGCTTGAAGGAAGGGAGGCTCTGCAGAGGGATCTGGACAGGCTGGATCCATGGGCTGAGACCAACGGGATGAGGTTCAACAAGGCCAAGGGCAGAGTCCTCCATTTGGGACACAACCAGCCCCATGCAGCCTTACAGGCTTGGGGAGGAGTGGCTGGAGAGCTGCCTGGCAGAGAAGGACCTGGGGGTGTTGGTTGGTAATGGCTGAACACGAGCCAGCAGTGGCCCAGGTGGCCCAGAGGGCCAGTGGCATCTGGGCCTGTGTCAGACCCAGCGTGGCCAGCAGGAGCACGGAGGGGATTGTGCCCCTGTGCTCAGCATCGGTGAGGCCGCACCTCGAGTGCTGAGGTCAGTTCTGGCCCCTCACTCCAAAAAGGACATTGAGGGGCTGGAGCGCGTCCAGAGAAGGGAACGAGGCTGGGGAGGGGCTGGAGAACAAGTCCTACGAGGAGACACTGAGGGACCTGGGGGTGTTCAGCCTGGAGAAGAGGAGGCTGAGGGGAGACCTCATCACTGTCTACAACTGCCTGAAAGGAGGCTGTGACGGGGTGGGGGCTGGGCTCTTCTCATGAGTGACAGCGATGGGACGAGAGGAAATAGCCGCAAGTCGCACCAGGGGAGGTTTAGACTGGACTGAATTTCTTCACTGAGAGAGTGGTCAGGGATTGGCACAGCTGCCCAGGGAGGGGGTGTAGTTGCCATCCCTGGAGGTGTTTAAAAGACGGGTGGATGAGTTCCTTAGGGACAGGGTTTAGTGAGGAGACAAGTACGGTTGGACTCGATGATCTGAGAGGTCTCTTCCAACCTCATGATTCTGTGATTCCCATATAGAGAATATTCATATAAACTCTTACTTTGCTTGTGATACCCTCAAACTTAAGAGCAGTAACTCTTCCTTTTGCTGAAGCGGAGTTCTAGATTTGTCATGGTAAGGCTATGGTTCCAAAACGAAACAAAGGACATTTGATGCTTAATGTTGTAATTCTTCTATGGGACGTTACTATGAAAAATAAAAGTATTCTAGAACTGTAAATTCATTTTAATGACGTGAAACGTCCTTGAGGTTGTTGCAGTTGTATCATGTCTAATGTCATTAGAGCGGTCAAAATAGGTGGTAATGAGAGGTTAGAGTGGGGATTTCACACGACTAGAGGAAGACACATCTGGTAAGGACCAGGAGAGCTGGACCTTCTGGGCAGAGAAGTGAGGTAAAGCGCTGCAGAGGGCAAGAGTGCTAGGATTGATGAGGGAAGTCTATGTGGGAAGTGGAGATCTGACAACTAAAGAGAGAAATAAAATGAATGAGCTATTGGGGAGTGAATGGCACTGCCTGAACAAATAATGGGAGGTGAATTGTGAGGGTCTGCTAATAGATAACGAAGGAGACCAGAGAAGGAAGTTTGTGATTGGGAAATGAGTTGGATTTAATGGAGAAGTAGGCTGGAACCAAGAGGAGAAGCCTGAGAAGCTAGGAATACTAGCCAGGTGATTGAAAAAGGAGAGTGAAGAAGGAGCTGTCAAGAGAGGGACTAGAGTAGGAGGGCAAGATAGTGTGCTTGGAAGAGGCCTCAGTTCTGCATCAGTGTGTGAGCAACACCTCAAACAGGAAAACCCCATCGTTTTTTACACCTTGTCTATAAATTAGCACGTTCTGTTCTGCGCAATTGTATATTGAATCTACACCCTTGTTTGATCCATGTCCTTTGTCAGGTTATAATATTTAATTATATAGGTGTGTTTTCTTGTCCACAGGACTCATGCTATTTGTAACTCCAGGCCACTGTAATAATTAATGCATGTTAGATTTGAATAATTATGGCACAGACAAGTTTAGTTCTTCTGTTTGTTAATAGCAGAGGGATTAGCTGTGCGTTTGTTAATGCATTTTTTCCTGAGCTATGATACCCATGCACATGTTGCAGCGATGTGGCTGGGAATGCTGTTGTATTTGTACAGTGCAGTTTAGGTGGCTGACACGTGTTTGGGGGGATTGTGATATTCCTTTTAATTTGTTTTGAATATCATTCATTGTGGCAAGTTCTATTTTCACTAATTCCATATAACATAATCTTTGAGTTCGTGAAGTGCTGTGCGTCCTTTGCAGTTATTGTGTGTGTTTAACAGTGTCACTGAGTACTGCCCTTTGGAATACTCGTTCTGTGCAGTGCAGCGTGGGGGATGCTTCTTGCTTTCCTTTAGTCTGCATCTCTGCTTGTGTTTTCAGTTCAAATCCACGCCAAGTAAGAACGTGTCAGTGGTGGGCTGGATGGTGATGATGGCAGATGACCCCGAGCACCCAGATCTCTTCTTGTTGACGGATTCTGAGAAGGGTAAGCGATGCTCGCACCAGGAGTGCAGCCAAATAAACATTTGCTTTGCTGAGGTATTCATAAGCAACTAAATAAAAGTGGAAGGATGTTTGTTACCTTTCACTTCACTGTTCTCCAACATGTCATGCTTTGGGAATAGTTGTCTGTGGAGAAACCCTAGAGTCTTCTTTAAGTTCTAAGAATGCTCTGCATTCGTACAAATTCACTTATGATTTTTATGGGAAATACCTCAATTATTTTAAACTGCTTTTAGACCACTCAGAAGTATTTTCACACTTGCTAAAATGTAGTTAACAGTAAAACAATTCTGTATTCAGCTAACACTAGGTGCTTGACCAATCCCCTCTCCTCTCCAAATGAAATACAAACCCCAAACCAAGCCATCTGTTCATTTTAAACTGTGAAGAAATTGTTACTTTTCCATTGCACCTGAAACTACACAAGAAGAGCTTAATTAGGAGTTCTGATAACAGGAGCTTTGTTTGCTTCAAGTCTTAGTACACTTTATTTCTGAGCATCTATTCTAGTCATGTAAATTATGAATGCTTCTCAGCTTAAACTCAGCAGCAGCAACCTGAAATGTTTTTGTAATACTTGGCTTTTCTAAACCCAAGCAAGCACGCTATAACACCAAACACTGAAAATACTGGTCTGGAATGGATCAATATGTTTAGGAACAATCTTGAAATACTTTGGAATATAGCCTTCTAGAGAGCATTTCAGTGCTGTCTTGCACTTAATTAAACATTATGAAATTATATTATAAACAACTGGCAATAATGGCAAAAAAAGCCATTTTTGTTGTATAGTTCTGAGAAACATTTTGTTCTTTCCTAGTTGACACTGGTGTTAGTTAAAATCTAGAATGTTGGAAAGGAAGACAGGCAAGCTGAAACTTAGCTTGCAAATAGGTCAAACAATCAAGTTGCACCTATGCCAAAGTGTTAAGTTATATGAACCTTCTGCTATGAAATCTTTTCATGTTTTAATGTAGAGTTATTTGAATATGGCTAGGATTTAAATACATAGTATTGTTTGTGTTTCTTTATCATTTTTTTCTCTTTCTCACTTAGGAAATTCTTATAAATTTCAAGCTGGAAACAGAATGAATGCAATGCTCTGGTTTAAACACCTGAGTGCTGCCTGCCAAAGCAACAGACAACAGGTGAGAGCAAGACTTTAAAAAGGAATATGAGCTGTTAAGAGCTCCAAACTGACAGGTCTTCGTGATGGCTGAGCTTTCACTGATGGCTTTGTATGAAGAGCAATCTGCCCTGAGCAGCCTGCACTTCGATCTCGCGTGCCTATTGATTCGCCTTAGTTTTCCTGTTTATCTCTTTGCAAACGAGTCCTCAGAGCTTCTCTGGTAATGGAGAAAGATTTGGGAGTATCTTGAGGCTAATTTAAAGCAATTGGAGAAATGGAAGAAATGCTCTTAAAGTACCTGCACAAGCTGCAGTGTTTTGTCATTGCCCATTTTAAAAAGGCTATTTTACAGTTATAGGAGAGGGTGTCAACCACAGCATTCAGTATCAATTCCGGATAACTCTCCTGTCGTGCCATTTTGTTGGGTGTTGGGTACGTGTGTTTTCTGTGGTGTGTATTTCTAAAAGTTATTCAAAACGTAGTTTAGCCCTGGGTAATTTGACAGACTTTGAAAGCAATAGTACAATTTTCCATTATTCAAAAAGGAAGATTACTCCAACCCCTGTCAAATTCTGTTCCCCTATAAATTCTTACTGACCTTTATCATCAGCAAAATCCTTTTTAAGTTACCACTTTATCCTCCTGAAATCTCCCTTTTCTTTTGCACATTTGTTTATGGAGTTCCCAAAGCAAAAGTACTACTGAATTTCAAGGGGGAAGAAGACGACCTTTCCAGGTCCTTCTGTGGTTTCTTGTTCAGCTTTGATTCTGAGAGAAATCTAAGGAGCAAGGAGGGTTGCAGAAGCTCCCTTGAAAGGGTTTAAGTCAGTGCAAAGGAGAGGAGATTGTGTTCTTGGCTGTAGAGAGGGTGGGAATAGTAGCAAATAGAGGCAAAGAGTTTGCAAAAACGTGGTGACTTCCAGGAAAGACTAAAAACTGCCCTCTGAGGACAGCTTTTATTCAATAAGGCTTAACAATACAATTAAATGCAGACTTGTTTAAAGGAATCGGCCCTCGCTTGTCCGAAACACCAGGCTTCAGGATCTTGGCAGGGCCTCTGTGGAAAATATGACAGCAAAATGAAGATAAGTGTTTTAAAAGAAAAAGAGGAGGGGAGGATTAAGGAAAAAAGAAAATAACCTACCACTAAAAGGCCCAACCCCCTTCTCCCGTCATTTGGTGCCTATTTTCTAGCATGTATGGGTTCTTGCAGCATAGTTGCTCCCATAGAAGAAGCGGTGCTTCACACAAACATAGCTTGCAAAGCTGGGTTTGTAATGAGTAAAAATGGAGAGAGGAATCCTATGAAACTTTTCTGATTTCACTCCTGAACGGTGCTGTCCCTAGAGAGATGCCTTATGGTGCTGTTCAAAATGGAAGGTCTTGTTTGCTTGTTAGCAGTGTGGCTGTCTAAGGGTGTTTAAATGTGCTTTCAATAGTGTGTAGGCACCTACCCAGCTGAATAACATCGGGAACTGTTTTAATAGATATTATTTTTAATTTTAACAGTGGAACTTTAGCCCTTTTGATCATTCTTGCTTCTACAGGTAAATCATAAATGCAACGCAAGAAATGTTTTCTTCAAAACTGCCCAAACTGAGTAAATATTTATTGACAGTCATCAGGAATGTGGTGGCTCTTTAATAACCTGAGTAAACATGAGATGTTGCTGTCAGGCAAATTCCTAATGGGGAGAAAATGGAAATATAGACTAATGTAACGCAAGCTAGCTTTAATCTTCATGAAAGGGAGTGATGTCTGCACCAGGCTTTCAGGTTTCCTATGGGAAAAGCCCAGGCGAGTGTTTATGCCTCGTTTTTTCAAATTAGTCTTAAAAATACTAGAGGGCCTACATCAAACTCTGAGCTGCGTGCCAAGAATTCTCTAGTTGAGACTCAGGTGAGAAGGTTCCACTTGTGTAGTTTGGTGCTGAGATTTATCATGGTAAGATTGCATTGCTGACAACTTAAATCTTAAATGTCATCAAAATTAATAAGATCTAAGGCCATATAATAAGATTATAAACCGTGCAGCAGTTTAATATTTTGGTTATACCTGGGTTTTCTACAGCTCTAAGTAACTTGTTTTGCTGAATGACAGTTGCGTTCCTCCTCTCCTTATTTTTGAGACAGAATGAGCATCCATAGTTTGCATTTAAACAGGTGGATACTTGGTGAAACAGTGGAATGTAAGTAGCTACTACCCAACGTAAAGTCGATTCTTATTTATATTTTTGTTTTCAGGTTCCTGCCAACTTGATGACCTTTGAGTAATAGGCTAATGCAAGACAACAAAAGAACACTTTGAACCATCTCATAATTGAGAATGAGGTCCTGATGAAAAAGGTGCCAGCTGTATTCTGTGCCAGAACAGAGCCTGTCCACTTGAACTCTGAACTCTGGAGCCCTGAACAAAACCACTAATGGTTGGGGAGTGGAGTCCCCCAAACTAAACATGGAGTTGCAACATGAATTGCCATGGACCATGCTTCGTTATATTCTCTGAACTGACCTGTGGAAACCACTGCCTTAAAGAGTGAAAGGAAAACCAACATGAAACACCAAATAGTGTGTGTGAAACTTCTGGCGGTGCTGTGCTTGAGTTAAATAGATTGTAGCTAGTTTGAGTTTCTTTTAACTTTATACTAATTTTGAAAATAACTCACCTTTTTAGGTATTCTTAAGAAAACAAGTAAACTGGTATTTAAGAGTTGTATCAAAAGCTATGTATGAACCAGGTAAAAGAGGTACTAGAGATGTTGTTTAAACTACACCAGGAGTGCTCGATGGGAGGTTGTCCCAGGCACACGCAGCCTGGAGAAATGTTATTTCTCTCAGACCTACACATATAAGAAATGTAACAACTGCAGGCTTACGGTAGCAGTAAGCATGCAAACCTTGGTACTGTATGGGAGCCGTATTCCCACCGAGTGGCACCAACTCTGAGCACTTACACACTAAACATCTGGTTTTGGTACATTGTTATCTAATTCCTGGTTAAAAATGTAGTTCACGTGTTTTGGGTGGTCAGTGTGTGTATGGAAGAGACAAAACTGAAAGCACTGTTGGGTCAGAACTGAGTGTTTTCTTCCCATGTGTTTCGACACCCGTCAGTCTCCTGCATACGAAGGCTGAATAACAAAAAACCCAACACCGGGGTATAATTCACTAAGATGTTTTACTTCTCTGGGTATCTGTTAATTATCAGTTAGGGACCACTGTCAGTGTATGGTGTTTCATCATATCACTTAAAAGTTCTACGTTATGCAGAGATAGAGGCACAATTTCAAGCTTTCATATTCTCATTTGGCAATAATGGGGTTTAGTATCTGTCTTGGTCAAAATAGTTGACATTGTGTGGTATTGATAGCATGGCCCAAAGCAGACCTTACATAGAAAAGCTTTTTTTGGTCTTCAGGCAAATAGTTAATTTATTAGAAGGTAGGATAACCTAAGGAGAGAAAAGGTGTGGGACTATCAAAATTCCATCTTTGACAGGAATAACTCTTGGTCACTGAAATTACTCACAGAGAAAAACATTGATTGTAAAAAGGGAGCCATGCTTTATATGTGTGTTTTTTGCTTAAGACTTTGATTCTTGCTTTATTTGGGTTTCCTTGACATCACCTAGATGTAGTTTCCTGGATGATGAATCTTTCTTTAATCTTCGGAAATATGATCTTTGTAAAGCAAGGAAACATTGTCCAAAATATGACTCCAATATCAGAACTTTGAAGTCTGTGAAAAAGTAGTAACTGTTTCATTGCCGTTGTGGTTTAGTGGCCGTAAATACGCTTGCAGAGTCCACCATGAATGCTCCTTTTTAAAAAGAAACAAGCTACCAGTCTGTGGCCGAGTTCTCTGACTGTCTAATAAAGGTTTCTACTAGTAGTGATTATTTTGAAAATGTACAGTTTGTTTATTGCATCCGAGTAGAAGCCTGTAAATCCACTTTTGGGTTTTATCCAGAGTCAAATTAATCTCTGAATGGCAATGATGAATTTCTGATTTATGGGGGGCAAAAAAGAAGGATCATCCAATCTCACAGTAAAAAACCAAACCAAAACACACAAACCCCACCCACTTGGTGTAGAGTAAAGGGTAATGGGCTTGTTTCTGTTTCCAAGAATTGTCCTTGTGAACTGGCTCTTGGTAGAAAGAAAGCAGCAGAAGGGTGTTTCTGTCAGAATTACACCACAAACACCGTGGGGATTTGTGTCCCTTTGCAATTGGTTTTGTGGTTTTGATGGGGAACGAATAGTCTGCTCTAAGCCCAAAGTCCCATATTTTGGGAAGGGGTTGCTGGTGCTGAATCCCTCTGCAATTCTTCCATCTCCCAAGTTTACCCATGTTGGGTGTAAAGAAGGCATATTCATAGCCAGCAGTGTTACTGTTGTAGACTTTGCACAACTTCTGTTTGTTTCATTTTAAAAATGACTTAATGCCTGTGTCTTCTCAACAACTTTGTGGTTTTTATAACAGTTGTGTGCTTTTTTAAGCATTGTGGATTTTGAATTTTTAAATAAGCTATTATAGGTTCATTGCAGCATAACTGTACCTGCCCTTCTTTTAGTGAAAGGGAACGCGCAACTGGGAGCCACAGCCTGGCATCACACAGCTTTGCTAAAGGCAGCCAGGTCAGAAGGTGGTGTTTATTACTGCTTTTTTTTGTATTTTTCCAGCTGTTTTGAGTTAAGATTTTATGGTAGGAAGATGGTGGGGAAAACGGTTCACAAATCATCATTTAGTGAATTGTTGCTGTTACCGACTTTCATTGTTCCTGCCTCCTGCTCTTCCTTGTCTTTCTACCCTCAGATACGCTGATTTGCGTGGGAGGGATTGACTGTTGTGAGAGGAGTTCCTTAAGATGTGTAGCCAGAATAGCTGGAGTGGCTAATGACAACATGGAAAACGTTATTAGCACTTGTTACAGTGAGTAGCTCGGTACTTTCCTATTGTTTATCTCCTGTTCAGCCCCGCGTCCTGCAGGGCAACGCAGAAATACTGCAATGTCACTTACTTACCTTGAGATGAGTGGTGGTCAGAAAGAGCTGGTGGGTTTGTTCCCTGAGGGAAAGGTGCCTCAGCTAAGCTTTGGGAAGACCCAGACAAATCAAATACACTGTTAAGAGACATAGTAATTAAAAAATTAAATTATTAAAGCCAGTGCTGAGAAAACAAGGACAGGAACGAGCTCACGCTATTCAGGTAAGACTGTCATCCTGACTTCTTATGATAGTTGGCAGCTTCTTTTTGATTTCTGTTTTTAAAAGTATTGCTCTAATTCTTTATCCTGTTAATGCCTCTGTAGCGCTCCAGCTAACACCTGTCACTTGATTTCCTAATGTTTTGATTTTGAAACTAAAGATGCCTCTTGCAGTCCCCTGATTTGGAGGGATATGAGTGTTCAGAGTAGATAAGAGCTCACACAGAGATGTTCATCCCTGGCTGACCGCGGTGTTCCTTGGGAACAGTGGAACAGCAGGGACTGCCTGGTTTGTGAAACTGGTGCGATGGAGTAGAAATACAGAGCATTGCACTGGTTGTTAAATACTTCTATCTTTCTAACTTAATCCGTGCTCGTTTTGGCATGGTTTTCCAATCCCCATTTCGATTCCAGTGTTCCTAGAAAGCAAATAAGGAAATTTATTTTTAAAAATTTTGATAATTTAAGTAAACAGACATCCCAGACGTGTATTTCATTTTGCAGACGTTTTGTGCCAGGCCATTATGGCTCGTTAAGTATTTAGGTGCAGGTTATAGGCGTTAAAACTACAAATGCTAAATGAATGCGCATGAATACTTAATGAATGAGAAGTGTGTTGGTGTTAGCTCTTTTATATAACTGTGAGAATCATACCCTGCTTAAGAAGGATCCGAAAGGAGAACACTGGTGGCAGACATGGTGTGCCAGCTCAGTGATTGGCATAGCAGCAGCGTTAGCTCCTGCCTGAGGAACCGATGTCCCTTCTGGGGAATCGGCCGATTCGCTTCCCTCCTCAAAACACAACTGCAGAGCTCTTGCACTTCTCCCAAGAGAAGCGTTTATGGCAGTATGTGCGTTTGGAAACAGACTGGGAGCAAAAGAAAGCCTAAGAAAACACAGCAGAATTTTATTAGCTATGTTTTCCACACTGGAAGTAAATTCATCTAATTTTTCATGCAACTTCAGCCTCTCTATTTGCATTTATACATTTTCAGCATAGTCCTCTCCTATTAGCGACAGACAACAGACGCTGAAAGGAAACGCTTCCCCTCCCAACAGGAGTAACTGCAGTTCCTGTGCTGCCAAGGCACTCGAGGAGGTTGAGGTCCTTTTGGTAAAAGCCAAATTGATCTTGTGGTTTGGGATAACTGTAGCAAATCCTGTCCAAATCAAGATAAGATAAAGCACGGAATGTTTGTTTCTTCTGGCTCTGGCAGTGGCATTTTTCTTCACCCTCTGTGTTTATTTTGGTGTAGGAACTCATCAGCATTAGTAGTCCCAATCTTTTCCATGGCCTGCTGTACTCTGCCGCCTGTTGGAAGCATCAAGACACACCAGGGCTGGTGCTCAGTCACACCCGTTAATGGTTTAGTCTCCCTACAAGGGCAAGTTTGAAAGCTTTTGTCGTTCTTTAAGTATTGTCCTTTTCATTTTTCTCTAGAGGTGGCTTCTGCATGGGGTGATTTCTCTCACTAAAACTGTCATTAGAAGCATCCATCCAAGTGGACAGTTAACTTGTTTATAGGGGTTATCCTTTTTTTAGGCCATCGTTGTAGTTTGCCGTGCATCGAGAGGACGAGTGCTTGGATGTAAGGAGGACTTTGTGTCAGTGCCTTATTATTAACTTCAAGACCAATTCCTTTATTTCCATGCTGAGAGAACCGCAGTGGCAGATTGGCCTGTGGTGTCCTTGACGTACCAAGGGGTGGCATTCCTTACAGTCACTACGTTTCTGCAGGAGTTTGTTGTTTTGGTCAATGTGGAACAGTTCTGGCTTGAGTTGCTTTAGTACTTTTTTTTTCTGTATTTATGTAGCCTCTTAGGGAAAATGCAGAGGTGTTTGGTAGCCTGGGCCTGCGCAGCTTTTATCAGAAGTAGCTGAAACGTCTTCAAAATTGATTTATTTGTATTTTGGTGCGTCTCTGAGTAGATTTAGTAGGGGGGAAAGCTGCAAAGGGTCATCCAAGTCATGGTCTAGACCACATGAACCTCGCATTATTAGAAAGGAATTTGCTTTTCCCCTATTTTGATTTAAACATTGCAGAGCGTTCTCATGAGAAGATTTATTCCTTACAAGTTTTTTGTTGATGTAAAGTAAATACTACGTTAAACTGTTTGGGCAAAGAGAAGGCTTGGATAAATCTTACTTGTAATATCCCGTAAGCTCAGTCTTGCGTGTTGTATTTCTTGTGCGGACACTGTGGAGAGTACTGTCCTCACTGCAACAACTGCTGGAGATTGTTTTAGTGGGAAGACTTTCTAAGCTTTGGAAGGGGAAATGAAAGAATGTGTTGTTCTTAAGCAATTAAGTATTTGTTTTCCTGGAACGCATCCTTATAAAACCAGAGCAGCTTTACTGCAGTGTTTATATATTCATCTGCTGGAAAGGGAAGGATAATTTGAAAAGTAATCTTACGCTTTCTAAGACTCCTCAAAGACAATAGAAGGGTTAGCTCAAAGGAGAGAAGACACATTGCTGGGTTTAGCCGTGCCCGTTGCAGAGCAGAGCTGACAAGTTTCCTTGAAGTTACGTTGCCAAGACACAGGGTGTAATGAAATGCAGGTTCCTGCGGCGCACGCGTGGTTGTGGCTGTTAGCCTGGTCCTGCTCTGGAGTGACTCAAGTGTCCTGAGTATTCTGTTTCCCTTCTGTGTTTGATTAGCTTGTTCTCTGTGTTTGGGCAAGTTCTGGCCTTCACGTATGTTTCCTGAAGGCATTTCTTACCATTCCAAAGCTGTTCACAAATGAAACTGGAAAGCAGCATTTAAACAGATTAATTACGTCTTGAAAGAAAGGATTTGGGGGTGTCTTGTTTGGGGCGCATCTGGTTCCTGCATACAGGGGCACATCTATTCCTGTCCTGCCGTGCTGACTTGTGAAAAGCACCAGGAAATCAGGTGTGTGTTTTACAACAATCCTGTGAGGACCAACCAGCACTAGAAAGGGGGGTGGGCAAGGTTGTCGCGCAGTGAACACAAGCCATTATTAATATTCCCTGCTGGCGTGAGGCGTCACGATGGTAGAGAGCTTGCACTATGATCTCATGGAGTGATGTGCAGTTTGGCCGCCCTCTAGCCTTTGTTCTTCAACTTTTTTAATACTTTCTTCTCTATGTGCGTGTGAAAATTGTGTGTTTGCATAAGCTAGTTTAAATGAATTTAAGTACAGGTTTCAAAACAACTTTCCTACTGAAATAAATTATTTAAAAGATGGCCTGTGTCTGACGTTTTGATTTCTCACTAGAAAACTGCATTGATACTGCAACCAGGTTTTGCAACACTGGCTTTCAGAGTGATGCTGAGGTCAGCTGGGATTTTAGTAGCGTTTCCAATGAGCCTCTGAAAGCAGCGTGTGAGTACCCCACTGTCTGTTGGTGCAAAAGGAATCAAAAAAACTAGCAGCAAAATACAGTTCATTTAAGAAATTAATGTTTGGTCTCAGAGATCGTTCTGTTAAATGATGTGGGCTTTCTCTCCATGGTGGTGTATCGGATTTTTATCTGTTGACTCTGTGCTTACAGATGTGGTAGATCTAAATTCACTGAAAGCAGTCATGGGGCAGATTTGTTCTTAAGGAGCAGCTGCCTGGAAGATAAACTGAAAATGCAGAGCAAATGAAGAGCGCATAAATCCTTGTACTGCATTGGGTTTTTGCTTTGTATTACTTCTTTACCTTTATTCTGTGCCTTTTTTCTCTTCCTTGTGCCTTTCTGTTAACAGGATCACACGCAGCCTGCGGAGTCAGGTTGGGAAATGCTTGTCAGACCGTGAGCACGGCGCTGCTCTTCCTCACCCCCCTCCTCAATGGAACAATTCATAGAATCACAGAGTGGTTTGGGTTGGAAGGGACCTCAAAACCCATCCAGTGCCACTCCCTGCCATGGGCAGGGACACCTCCCACTGCATCAGGGGGCTCAAAGCCCCATCCAACCTGGCCTTGAACACCTCCAGGGATGGGGCAGCCACCACTGCTCTGGGCAACCTGGGCCAGGGCCTCCCCACCCTCACAGCAAAACATTTCTTCCTGAGATCTCATCTCAATCTCCCCTCTTTCAGCTTAAAACCATCCCCCCTCATTCTATCCCTGCACTCCCTGATGAAGAGCCCCTCTCCGGCTTTCCTAGAGCCCCTTTCTGTACTGGGAGGCTGCTCTTCTCCAGACTGAACAACCTTAGCTCTTCCAGCCTGTCCTTACACAGGAGGTGCTCCAGCCCTTGGATCACCTTTATGGCTTCCTCTGGTCTCACTCCAAGAGTTCCATGTCCTTCGCATGCTGAGGGCTCCAGGTGGGGTCTCATAAGAGCAGAGTAGAGGGGCAGAATCCCCTCTTTAGCCCTGCTGGCAACACCTCATATATTTATAAAAAGAGAAGGAATAAACTCTGGGTTTTTTGTACCCCACCTCCTTTTTATTTCCAGATTACTAAGTCTGAGGAAATGCTTTGTGCTCAATAGTGCACAAAGAAACCAGAATTACCTGTTGATTTGTTTCCCTTTTTTGTTTCTTTTCAATGTTCTTTTGGTTACTCATTGGTTTCTGGCAAACATTTTCTGATGAGCTGCTTCGTTAACTCAAATGGTGACTCCGTGTGCTCAGGCAGGAGCCTGAGACTACACCTTGAGAGACGCAGACCAGTGAAGTGGTTCTTGGATTGGATGCCTCTTGTCAGACTCTTCTGTTGGAACTGCACCTGGAGAGGGAGAAGGCAGGTGGGGGAAAGGCACCACCTTGCTTCCCAATGGGAATGACATCCACTGGGGATGTTCATCCTGCTGTCTTTGGTCGGGTGTGTAAGGCAGCAGGTCCATCAACTGAATGCTCCCGGTGAAATGCTGAGAAGTACGAACACTGCTGCCTCGCGTTTGCAACTTCATCTTGGCTCGGGTTTTTCTTTTTGGCACGTGGAGGAACCACAGTGCGGGGAGAACGGGGGCTTCACATCTGTGGGAGGAACAAACCAAGCCACGGGCTCTGGAAACAGCAAGCCGGAAAGAGAGGTGAACTTAACCCTCTTTTGAGTGCTGCTTAGTTTGTGTAAGTGAGAGTGGTGGGTAACAAAAATAGGAGCGGATGATACCCAGATGTGGGCAGGCGATGCCGTTTTGGCAGGCGTTGTCTCCAGCAGTGGGGTTGTAACAGCACACACAGCGAATGCAGCGACAGAATCCAAGCTGCCAACTGGCAAATAATATTCTTTATTAGTTTAAATTTAAATTGAGGATTATTACTGTAATGTACGTGTTTACATAGGTGATATTTATCTTTGCACTGCTATTTGCCTATTTCAGTTCCCCATTTTAGTTTCATTTGGTACTTAAAACACAGATCCAAAGTAAAACCTGCTGCTTGTCCCCCAGAAACTGTACAAGACCCTGTCAGTTGCTGCTG
Organism: Neomorphus geoffroyi; assembly: GCA_033558235.1. Lineage (NCBI taxonomy): Eukaryota > Metazoa > Chordata > Aves > Cuculiformes > Neomorphidae > Neomorphus > Neomorphus geoffroyi. The sequence goes on from JAUMJM010000074.1 coordinate 7,447,194, forward strand.
TGCTAACCCAGCTTTACTGAGTGTCTTTTCCTTGCCCTGTAACAGCAGTGTGTACCTAAAATATTGCATGGTAGAGCATGTCAGGGACCTGGGGAAAACTTCCCGTGTGGAAGATGTTGCAATTTTAATCCTGAAATATTTGAAAGGAGCTGCCCCGAGGAGATCTGCAACGGGAGAAACAGAAGCACATTTTCATTCAGATTAAATAACTGGGAGAGGTTCATGTGTATCAAAACACAAAACGAGTCCAAGCCATTTTTTTAAGCTGAACAGAGACCTCATAAACAGCCAGCAGCAAGTGCTAATATATCATTTATTTTCTTTTCAGGTAGGAAAAAGGTTTCACTTTCATTATGGAAAAGGGATGAGGAGCCGAACTGCTTTAAGGACAAATGATACAGCTAAACGTTTAGGTAATTCATTGCAGGTTGAAGATGCACCTTGCAAGCAAAGGTAAACTGTGGTGGTGCTCCTGCGTGACTCTGCAGAATTCCTTTAATGCTTTAGCACAACCGTCGGGACTATGGAAAGCAGCCCATTCTGTAGGCAACGATGGATGAAAATGCAGGGAGCAAGCGCGAGAAGAGGGAGCTGTTGCCTCATGCAGGAGCAATCCCAAAGCAGAGGCTTAGAGGAAAATTTATGGTATTGTGAGTAGCTCAGCAGAGTTACATGATAGAACTGGGAAAAATGTGTGCAAATTCCGAGCTCCCGATACTGACACAGCATTACGCTCTGTAGTGTGTAAACGTGTGTCTTAAGGTTTATTCAGAACAAGGCAGGGGTGGCCAAGAGGGCCAGTGGCACCTTGGCCTGTGTCAGACCCAGCGTGGGCAGCAGGAGCAGGGAGGGGATTGTGCCCCTGTGCTCAGCACTGGTGAGGGCACACCTCGAGTGCTGGGGCCAGTTCTGACCCCTCACTCCAAGAAGGACATTGAGGGGCTGGAGCGCGTCCAGAGAAGGGAACGAGGCTGGGGAGGGGCTGGAGAACAAGTCCTGTGAGGAGAGACTGAGGGGCCTGGGGGTGTTTAGCCTGGAGAAGAGGAGGCTGAGGGGAGACCTCATCCCTGTCTGCAACTGCCTGAAAGGAGGCTGTGACGGGGTGGGGGCTGGGCTCTTCTCCCAAGTGACAGCGATGGGACGAGAGGAAATGGCCACAAGTTGCACCAGGGGAGGTTTAGACTGGACACGGGGAAGAATTTCTTCCCTGAAAGGGTGGTCAGGGATTGGCACAGCTGCCCAGGGAGGGGGTGGAGTCGCCATCCCTGGAGGTGTTTAAAAGACGGGTGGGTGAGTTCCTTAGGGACAGGGTTTAGCGGGGAGACAGGCACGGTTGGACTCGATGATCTGAGAGGTCTCTTCCAACCTTCTGATTCTGTGATTGTGATCTGTTTTGTTTCATGATTGGGGATATCTGGCAAGCATTTTATGAACTTCTGACTTCTGCTATGTGACCAAAGCACTGTGCGAGGCAGCTCCTGCAGCCGTGTCACTCCCACCTTGGTAATCGAACCGATACCCATCAGTGTGAATCCAGACTGTTGCACCAGTGCTGCGTTTGTTCTAATACCTGTGTCAGAGGCTTCAGAGGAAAGAGTGACCCCACAGAGCACAGATGAGGAGTCGGCTTCTAGCAGGGTCAGTAACGTGTGACACAGTCCCTGGTTTATGTATGGAAAGCTTTGTAGTGTCTTGGGTTTGGTTTCATCCAATATGATTATGGCTGTAATAATGGAAATGGTTTTGGTGATCTCTTTGTTTCCTTGATGTAATCCATCCAAACATTTGTTAATGAAAATTAAATCACTTCTGCTAATAAAAATATTTGAGATCTGTGTTGAAAAGAGTGGTTAGAATAACCTTCCTCCAGAAGCTTGCTTTTTACTGTTGGCTGTTACAGAGCAGGCCCACGGTCAGCACAGGTAAGAGCTGTAAGAACTTCCCAGGTAAGAGTAAATAATAATTTAAAAAGTAACACACATCTATGCTGTTTCTAATCTTATTTTGACCTAGAAGCCTTTGGTTGATGGCACGAGGGGTTACCTGGGAGCTCTCAACAGCCCCACCTTCCACTGCAGAATGAATCTCTCAAAGAGTGGGCAACAATTGAGTGGTTCGAGAATCATTTTGTACCTTCTGGAAAGGCTCCAGCCTTGGCACATTTGTGAGGAGTCAGACATCAAGATACCTCATAGCCATCACGTAGCATGACCTGAAACGTGTTGGGCGTAACGGCTCAGACAGACCATATCCCCAGCGCTTTCGGCGTTCTTTGGTACTGAACCTCTTTGACACTCAGAGAAGTGCCAGACAGAAAACGAGGGTCACATCCTCCATATACTTGTCAGGTTTCATTTAACCCCAAGAATTGTTTCTACTGGTGTCTGAATTCCATAGCTATAGAGCAACGTGAATCCATTCCTGATGTCTCCTGCCTGCGGGAGGCACCACTGAGGCTGCGGGAGGGTTTTGTGACTGTCAGCTGGAAGCAAGGTTGTACACAAAGCCGTATGAAGCTTTCTTTTTCCTAAACCCCAAAATGTTTTGGGGGAGTGAACGGAGGGCGGGGAGATCTGGTGCTCTCGGTCCCTGTTCTAGAAAGAACGGTTTTCAGAAAAGGGCTGAAGCTGTGCATGAAAGACGATGAAGAGCCGAAGCAATGGGGCACAAACGCTGAACTTGGAGCCACTGTGAAATACGCCCCAGGCTTTGTGTTAAATCTTGGTTTTCATCATCTCAGACGCATCTGTATATTATTACTTATTTTTAGGAGTAAAATACTTCATGTAATGTCTACTCATGAGGTTATTGCACACAGCTTTGCATTCAGTTTGTGAGGTGCTGGAATAGGGATACTATTTCAGGATAAATGTATTGGCCACTTGGCTATCTAACAATATCTGCTGGCTACTATGGTATCTAATAAATATTCACTAAACAACATCTTGCTTAAATCAGATTCCTTGCGCTGCTGTTTTTCCAACCGTATTTGGCCAAGTGAGAGCTGTCAAATTAAGTAACGATGATTGTAAGATTGCAGTGGAAGCTGTTCCTCAAGAGTGTGGCAATGCCTCTACTGCCCAATTCTTTGTGTCCGTAAGCAGACAATACATCTGCTCTTGCCAGGGGATTTGTCAGTGCCTTAGAGGAAACTGGTATCAATCGTCCTGTCCTTGTGCTACGGATGGGGAAACTGAGGCACAGCAATGAGTGTTGTGTTTGGTGCCAGCCTGGAGATTAACCCAGCTCTGCTGAGATTGTATCCAGTGCACTTTCCAGTGGCTCACAAAGGCATAAAATAAACAAGTGAGAACTTGTCAAAGCACATCTGCTCCAGTGCTTCTGGCAAGGTATAGTCATTGTCCTGATTTAAATCAGTGTTTGACACTGATGATGTGTGGAGGTAAAGGCATCGGTGGCCTGGCTGTGTCTCTCAGGCAGTCAGACCAAGAAAAATATTGGGCAAGCTAAATCATTTAAATCCTGGTACTGCCAGGGCTGTAGGTGGATGGACATGGAAGTGGAACCCCAGGGACTTGAGTTGGGACTTCAGGCAGGCTGAGCAATCTTTTTCACTCAAAGAAGCTTATAATATCAAAACCATGATTAGAAAATGGTCTCTGGACAAAGCTTGCTGAGCTGAAGGCTTTCCAAGAGCACATCAGGTAATGCTCCCAAAAAGTGGTTTACTGACGATGAATAATGCATTTGGATGACTGTGAGAGAGCCTACTGTTGGGTCGCCTGCCAGTCTCGGAATGGGTGAGCTGCTCGGCCTCTCGCTGTTTTGTTCGCACAGAAGTGGTCAGGGAAAATCCGAGTAAAACAGTCTCTTCAGACCAAAAATATAAGGCCAAACTGACTGATCAGGTCCAAGTACCAAAAGAGAAATACACAAAGCTGTGTATTCACCCCTGTGTTATGGTCCTTTTCAGGAGAGAAAGGAGGTAAGAAAATCCGGCAAGGCTCATACATTTATTATTGTCTGTAACTCAGAGCTTTGTGTTGCCTTTTGATCCTTGAAGGGCTGCTTTTCCAGTGCTGAGTGTAAACGAGCAGATACAGTGGGGTTTTTCCCTCCTGCTGCACTTGTAGGAAGAGCTTCCAAAGGAGGCTTTTGCAAGCCATCAGACTGGTTTACCTTGAGTTCCTCGGGCCCTTCAGTTAAAGTACGAGTTCTTCAACGCATTGCTCTGCCCCTCGGTTCTAGTCAGGTAACGGCATTGGATGCTCTGATCTCAACCTGCTGTTGTTCCTTCAGTGTCAAAGAGAACCAACGGGGATGTAACAGGCAGTTGGTTAAAGTAAAGCTGCTGCTGGTGAGGAAATAACAAATCTAATTAACCCCTCAGTGCTGGTTTGAAGGGTGGTAGCTACAGGAACTTTAATCTCTCATGGTTTGTCCAAAGAGCACTTGGTACTCCGTATACTAAGATAATGTTATTGGTTTGCATCTATGTCCTTGTTCAATTTAGTATTTCAAAAATGTCTAATTCTCACATTGTGAAACTTGAAGAGGCTCTTCAGCCACATCCTGGAACACAACAAATGGAAAGAAACATCTGAAGTAGAAGATTGTTGTTTGAACAAAGGGGTATAAACTGGCTGTAAATGAAAGATAGGTTTCACCTCACCAGGAAGGAAAAGTTCCTGTTGCAGCTTCTCTAAGGACCAGTGGGGAGCAACCCACTGGCTGCAGGGGCAATGCAGAGCTTCACCAGATCACGAGAGAATTGATTCTGCTGCTTGGATGTCTGCAGTGCCAGGAGACTGCACTGAGAGCGGGAGAAAGTCTCGTCGAGGCTGTCAGCTCTTACCACCAGTCTCAGATTGTGAAATATCATCATCTTCTAAAGGTAGTTTTTAAAATACCGTGTTAGTTCTGGTTTGTAAGTAATCGGAGTCAGTTGTGGTGAAGGGACAAGTGTGCCTGGCTAGCGTGGGGCTAGGCTTGATATTAGGAAAGAATTCTTCCCTGAAAGGGTGATTGGCCATTGGAATGCGCTGCCCGGGGAGGTGGTGGAGTCACCATCCCTGGAGGTGTTTAAGAGGAGATCAGACGAGGCACTTAGTGTCAGGATTTAGACAACGAGTAGGTGTTGGTGTTGGGTCATAGGTTGGACTCGATGATCTCAAAGGTCTTTTCCACCCTTGTGATACTGAGAACGCTTACTGAAATCTGCTGCCTTCTAGGAGCTCACAGGTAGCCCAGAATTTCCTTAGTTTCTGCTTTCAATTGAGATTCAAGCGTGTTAGATGAAAATTATCAAGTTATGATCTCAGAACATCAAAGAACTTGAGGTTTCAATTACCTATAAGCTTCTGTTTATCTGAGTTTAAACTGTGGGGGTCTCAGCTACTGATTTAACTGATGCAGCTTCTCCAAAGGTGGACTCTGGTTCCTTTGTTGGCCTTGGAAGATCAATCAGAACAACTGACAAACAGATGTTCTGTACGTAAGTAATTACAAGCTATGCAAAAATGTTCTTTTAATTTTCCCTAAAGGATCAGGCCAAAGATTTGAAGTTGTAACACATTCCTTGCGGTAACCCAAGTTTAAGTCATGTGAATTGAGAACCATAAGTGTTCCATTAGCACACACGGAAAGCGGGATTGCATCTGTGAAAGTATTGACAGAATGGCCTGTTCAAGTATTTTTTAAAAATTAAAAATTAAACAAAACCCTTGAGTAGCTTTACAGTTCGTTGACAGTGCCAGCACCCTTTAATTCCCATTAAAATTGAAGTTGCCACGCTCTTCATTTTAAATGGAAATCATATTCCGCCGATCCCAGCAGTGAGCTTTATTTTCTCCCAGCAAAAATATGTTTGTGTTAGAGTGACTTTCGACAGGAAATCCCTGTGTTTGTCTTGGTGATCTGCTGCTTTAGGAGGCAATCGCTCTAGCAGTCAGCTTGTGGGAGGAGAAATCTTTTTTTTAATTCCATCACTCAAAATCCAATGCACTCTGCTGGGTTTTGGAATAAGCACGGGCTGTTTCTGCTTGGAAGCCTGGTCTGGGAAGAGGTGTCTCGTCCCAGTGCACAAAGGCTGGGTCTCATTTTGTTGAGTTTTAAAGCAACACCTTTCTGATCTGCTGCAACGTGTTCATTAATACCTGTGTATAAACAAAGCTGGGAAATCCTCCCTTGTACCGCAAGCGTCTGCTTCCCTTGTTTCTTCCTCCATCCCTCAAAGAAGTCTCCTGGCCGTGCCAGGCTGCCCTCAGGGCTGCTGCTGGGGATCCCCTCAGTCCCCTCTGATGCTCTGGAGCAGCAGCTGCTGGAGCCGCACACGACCTGCGCTTGGTGTCTATGAGCTTCCCAGCAGCGCGTTGGCCGGGGCGTTCTTACAGCCTGCTGCAAACCCTGCCCCTTCCACCTGCCCCGCTGCAGCTCTGCAGGCAGAGCCCGTCTGGGTGACGGGGAGTAGCCTACCGGCCATTTGTCTGTTGCCGTGAGACTAACCCAACCCTTCATCAACGCGCAGCGGTCCTCAGTGGGACCATGCAGGAAATGTTACCTCTTTCTCCACTGCTCTAAGAAATGTGACTGACCCTAACTGGGGGAAAAAAATCAAGTTTAGCTGATGTAGAGCACATTCTTAGTTGATTCCTCATATTTAACATTTCAGTTGAGTACAACAGTGATTTTTTTTTTTTCCCACCCCTTGATACAGCTTTCATTCAAGAGGGATTGACAACTGCTCTTATAGATCATACAGAAGAAGAGAAATCATTTCTGACACCTATTGGATCAGCAACCAGTTTACCCAGCTCGTACAATACAGAAATTTATTTTGTTAGCATGTTCAAATATTTCTGCTATCAAACAAAAAACACCCTATCCAGTGTAACCTTCCACTTGCCAGGTTTGCCTCTGTTATTGCAATAACGGCCAATGGGGTTTTCATTATTTCAATGGGCACGACTTAGTCACTTGTGTTTATACTGAAAGGTGGTGGTTCCCATGGTGTGTATTTCCATAGCACGGCATCAAAATTCAGGGCCGGTTATTCCTTTATGCCTTTTGGAAGGTGCCTCCCTTGTGAAGGGTTTGGAGGAGAGGCACGTTTGTCAGAAAAGTTTCCCTCAGCCTGGAAGGACTGGGAAGTACAAACTCCAGAATCGCGTTTCCACAAGAGCTGGTTGGTACGTGTGTCTGGGTACAGGTTTAAACCTGTCACACGCACTTCTTCTAGAGCCGCGTTTCTGTAGCAGATGGCAAAATGACCTCCTTTTTCCTTAATTTGAACTCTAGGAGAAGTAGTGACGTACTTCCCAGTGGGGTTTGTGCCAGTGAGATGTGGCTTCTGTGGGATCTGCTGGCTCTTCTCCAGGGGAAAGGCTTTCTTCGCTGCCTGCTGTTTGGTCACCACTGGTGACCGAGCACAGGTCACCACGTGCAGGCGGCCGTAATGGCGAAGTCTCTGAAAACCCAGGCCCAACACAATTCTGTTTATGGATCTTTTATTATTTTTCTGCTTTCTGCTCTCTTCCTTCTTGTCCATTTTTTCCTAGGGCTGGCTTGGTGTCCTATCAGCTCAGATTGACACAATTAAGCAAAATCCCACTCCAGGTTCATGACGATCCCCCCTCTGTTTTGTATTAACACTGAGAATTTGTTTCAGTTTTGTTGGCAATTCAGAGGCTTTTTTTTCCCTGCCCCCTGCCTGAGATTGTTCAAGAAATGCTGAACAGAGCGCTTAATGATTTCCAGTGCTTTCTCTTGACATTTTAGTTTTGGAGAATGAGCAATGCCTCCGCTGGGGACTTCCCTGGCAGATCCACGTCTGAGCAGCCAGGGCTGGCTTCCAAGAACAGTAAATTCCAGCTGCTTTTCCATCCAAGGCAAGGTTAGTTTAGTATCCCCCTTCCTCCCTGTGTCTTTACAGCAGGAGATATTCTAGCCAACGTATTCGTCATGTTTCTGAGCCTCCCTGCTGCTTGATTTATGCAGAGGGGAGTAGAGAGAGAGATTCCAGAGCGGTACGGCGAGGGTGAGCTACCTGCAGGTGCGATAGCCCAGCACGGCTTGGTCTGTACATACGCGGCTGCGCTGGCCGGTCCCGATGCATAGACAGAGCTGAGACTGTACCCCGCACCTTCTAACTCAGCAAGCGTCGGTGCTGTTTCCATCGTGCGGGTGAATCTTGTGAAATGTTGGATGGGAGCAGCACAGAGAGGCTGAGAAGGAGCAAGGGATGCTGAGACAGAGTTAATCCCGGCATCTGATATTGCCTTCCTCACTTACGAAACGCAGCAGCAAAACAGTAGGGGGAAATACTAAGTTAAACTGTAGGTAACTTCAAGAAAATTCACATTATCTCTCCGGGTTGTTGTTTTTCCGTGTTGTCCAGTTTATGCACTACGGGAGCCAAAGCAAGTGACTTATGCCTGGGTTTTTTTAAGACTGGTTATGCATATTTGGTGCCTGGCACAACAGCTGAAGGGACATAATTTTCGGTGGTATAATGGACTGTTTGAGTCTCTCTTGTCAACTGGGAGTTTGAAAAAGCGGCACATTTGGAGATTCTGCCCATCCTGACCTAGCAACTGGCAAAGGAGAAATCCCAGCCTATCAGCTGCTATTGAAACCTGAGGTTTCTGCTTGCCTTTGTCTCGCCTGAGCACGCTAAGACATACCTCGTGCGCTCTCTCCGAGTTGGTTTCACATGTGCAGTCGCATGATGAAAGACACCGCAGTGTTTTCAGAAACCCCAAATGTAGCCAGTCTCCAGCTGGTAAAATTGTCATCATTCACAGCCTGATTGAACTACGGAAATTTACCCACGTAGAGGACCAGGTCCAGTGTACACAGCTGGGAACCACGCTGAGCTCAGTGTCTGTGCTCAGCACTAAGCCCAAGCCAACAAGGCTGCACGCAGATATTTCTCCTAGGTAGCCACACGTGGATCAATGTCCTCTTGTCCCCTCGTATCCACGTTGTCCCCTGTTCTCCTTCCCCTTCTAAGCAAGCGATGCCTTATTGACACCAATGGGGAAAGGCATCACAGATGAAAACTCATCACCTTTGCCTGATGGTTCAGAGGAAAAACCTGCTGCCTTTACCCTTTAACTTCTCCAAAAGTGGTTATAATTTGTTACCAATCTTTTCCTTGTTTGTGAAACAAGTATGAGTTATTCTTGGTACGAGTACAGCAGAGAACAGAAACAGGTATTTAGGGGTGGTCATTGATAGCTCTATTGTAGACAAGAAAACTTAAAGAAGGCTTTGCTTAGGTCTTCTATTTTTCTGTGAGTTAGTGGTCAGAATTTTTCCCAAAGCTTGTCTGCAAATCTGTACTAGAACCCAAACCACTAAAATGCTTTAAAGTCGATCCTTTGCCCCTGTGTATTCAGCCAGTACGGTAAAATGTTTTGTTTTCCTTTTTTTTTCCAGAGCCTATGAGATCATTCAAGTATGGAGACTTGGCAGCTTCTCTCTACGTACAGACGACTGTTTGAATGTCGGGCTGAGTGTCTTTCTGGCTAAGGATAAATTATTTGGTGTGTTAAACAAGGATTTGTTGCTCTATCTGGCATGAATAAGGTACTTTTATTGTCAGTGTCCCATCATGATTTACATTGGGCTGCAATTTTCCATCTTTTGGGGTTTTTCATGTTTTAATATATAAAAGCACAGGTATTTCTAGTAAACATTTTGATAATAGGAAGGATTGCAGTACTGAGTTAATATCGCTGCAAGCCCAGAAAGAGGCACTGCAAAACAGTAAAAAATGTGAGTAAATGCAAAAATAATGCTAGGACTGGAAAAACAAGGTGAATGCTTGAGATTTTACGCAGCGGTCTGTAAGCATTGAACAGTCACTCTAAGTAGTGTAATTTATAAAACAGGTGAACAAGGAGTTTCATAAACATGCAGAATTCCTGGTGAGTCTAGAATTTACAAAAAAAAAGTTAAAGAAGAATTGTTAGTACTTTTTAAATTCATTTTTGGTACCTAAAATGCCTGGTAGCTCTCAATGGAGAGGAAACAAGAACACATGGTCCAATGCCTGGTTGCGTTTTATATACACCAGTGCCTCCTGTTTCGAAAGGACGCTGTGGAAGTCTCTGGCTTGGCTCAAGGAGGAGTCGTTTACAGAGATCCACTGCTTGAAGGGTGTGTGGTTGCCAGGGTCAAGTGTGCCATCTGCACCCTCTGCAGAGGGTGGGCGCTCTGAACTGCCTGGAGTGCAGAAGGGATGGAACAAATGCCTTCATACATATGTGTATATATACATTTCATGATCATTACAACTTGATTTACAACATATGGGTCCATCTCGAAATAGCATTACAAAAAGTAAAACATCTGTTCATACAAGGCAGAAGAGATTAATAGAGGTTTATTTGCTTTGAAATCCTCCAGCACAGATTAACGGCGTACACCAGCTCTCTCTCTTCATTTCTGTTTAAGTTACACAGGCAGTTCGTCCCATCTCTACTGACATTTGTGATGCTATAAAACATAACCGCCCTGGTTTGGACCCCTTTATTTGCACACGGCGCAAATGAGTGTCAGTAGAAATTCACCTACATTTCTTCAACTGGCAAATTGCTTTGTCCTTCATAGACACGGTGCACGTGCCACTCACGTGCAAGTCTGAGGTGGGGGTTAGGGCAGTATTTGAGATCCTAAAAGCACAAGTATACAATGGTGCGTTCCACATGCTGTTTGACTTGTTGCCCAATTCCATTCTTCATGTCAAAAAAGTCAAGAAACCGAGTTATTACTGCTAATCGCAAGATGGGACGCATCGGTATAGTCCTGTGCTTACAGAAGGAAAAGCTGTTCACCCTTTGAATGATGAAAGAGCCTTTGCTGATAGCTCGAGAGACCAGCAGAGCTGACTTCAGGAAAAGGCAGTCAGCTTTCCTGAGCAGAAGAAAAACAAAAGCATCTACCTTAAGGTTAAAAGGGAATATAGCTCATGGGTTTGTGGTCATCGCCGCCTTTTACAGTAAGGGGAAATTGTGGCTTGTTCAACTGAAGGGTCCTGTCTCTGGTTCCTGTTTCGTCTCGCTGTAGCACTTACGCAGGGTAGAATCAAACAGAGATGCTACTGAGCATCCTTGGCTTGAGATCTCTGAGAGCCCTGAAGTTCAAGACCAGGATTTCATTTTCTGTTCGCACAATCAGAGCTGTGATAAAGTGCTGGAGCAGCATCCTGTGTGCGCGTCAGGAGCTTGAGGTGCTGCCTTTTTTCTTTTAACAACTAAAATTCTTCAGTGTTTGTGTGGATTAATTTCCAGTGTAAAGTGTGTTGCAATTTAGTCAATGTTGGAGGCTGTAAGATGAAAGATAAGTGAGTGGGAGGGGAAAGAAAAACAGAGCCATAACCAAGACTGCTGCCAGTAAGAACTGAAGAAACAACACCAAACGGCTGGCAAAGTACCCTGTGGCTTCTTTTGATAGTCTCTCATCACAAGTAATAAAACACCTCTTGAGTTGTTCTTCACCTACTGGTTGTAAATCCTAATGCAAAGCTGCCTGTGTTTCCCAGAGTCCTGGGGACCTCACAAAAGCCTCTGATCTCCCAGAGTCCAGCCTGCCCAGCACATGGAGGAGCTGAAGTGAAGGTGAGAAAAGTGGGAATTGCTGAATTTCTCACTGTCCTTCAGAGGGAAGAAGAGGAGATGCCGGTGTTGTAGTGGGCTTTGAATGTGAAGTCTCTGGGCCATATTTTAAAACAAAACACTAGCACATTCAGGGTTCCTTACTTTTGCTCCAAATCACTGCAGCTGTGGTATGTATGAAGCTGTTACAGTTGTGTCTTTTTTAATGTGTTTTAAAATGTGCCTGGAGGTTTGGGGAATTCCTTATTTCTTTTATTTGTATTTTTTTAATTCCGGCTGAAATGCTCTGCTGTTTATATTTAAGCAAAACCTCCAGCAGGAATGAATAAAATCAAAGAGCATCATAATCTTGAAAGGCAGATCAGAGACTGGCAGATAGGTCTGGCTGAAGGAGCCTTTTCACGAGGGATGGGGTAGGCATGGGGTTCGGGAACAGAGCAGCCCCTTTCCCTTCCTATCTCTCCGTGCACTCCCTTTCCCCGTCATCTCCTGCCCACATCGCTCTCCTCTGCATGAAGCGCACATCAAAGCCAGGGTTTCACCAACAGGGGCAAGTTTCAACTGCATCAAAAAAGTGGGGCTTGTTCAGCCAGACAAGCCCATGCAGCCCCTTGGCTATGGGCTCCCTCGCGCTCTCCAAGAGCAGCGGCGCTGTCTCGCGCTTGGAGAAAACGCTCTTTCTGTTTTCCAGTGGAATATCTGATGAGATTTCAGTTTCCACACTATAATGCTCTTCAATTCGAGTGCAATTTTTAGCAGCCTGTTTTCGCTCGGGAGCACAAGCAAACTCTGAGGGTTTTTTTTTTTTTCCTTTTGTTAAGCTCCCTGCATCAAGTGACCTGGTGTCACAGAGCTGCCCGGGGAATGCTTTTGGCTGCAGGCACCTGGGCTTTGGTAGGAGCTCCTACCTTCATCCGGGAAAGAATCCAACAAAGTGAGGCTCATTTTTCATTATGCCTTCTCCATGCCCTTCATCTCCCAAAGAAACCCCTGCCAGCCCATCTGGGCAGCAGTGCTGCAGCAGGCCAGGCTCGCAACGCGGCTGTGAGGGGAACAGTATGGAATAAGAAGCTTCACCACAAGCAAAAGCAGCCGGCAAAGGCAGAATAATGAGTTTGTGATTTATTCTACTTTCTTGCGTTGTGCAGTGAAGACCCACGTGAATTTTGGCGAGAAGACAACAGAGGAAATGATAGGGCTTTTTTTGTGTGTGTAAGACTCCAGACTTTCTTGTTTTTTTAATGCCAGAAATCCAGCGCCCTGGCTATCTGAGGGAGCTTTGTAGAACTCCCCATCTAACGTTACCCCTGGGTGAGCGGCGTTATTAGCATTAGCAGCGGCAGGGCGTCTGCGCTCAGAGACCATCAGTTTCTGGCACACATTTAACATCTTGTCAAATGGTTTTAACTGATGTAGAAAACCATTGGGAGCTGCTTGGGCCTCGTTTGTTAAGGTCATCTGCTGGTGCTGATCTACCAAGTGCTTTTTGCAGTAGGCGTTTTCTTCTCCACAAATTTACTGTGGTAAATGAGAGATGTGGGTGGTTTAATAACTCAGTCTTTAATTCAGGGACTGGATGTCCCTTCGCTACTTTGGTCTGCAAAGCATAAAACATTTTGTAAGGACAGGGAAAGAAAGAAGTCCTGACAGTCTCACTGGCATGGGTTTAGATGGGGAGACAGCAAAGGGGAGTACAAGCTCGCATACCTTCAGCACACTGCGTTTCTACCATCAGCATGTTTAGGGGCTCTGCTCCTGCCCCAGGTCAGGCTCAAACTATCTATCTGAACTCTTTCATATATGAGCTTTACTTACATGACTCTTTTGGCCAAAGATCAAGCCATTTCCCCAAAGCCTCTCTTCCAGGAATGGCTTAGTGTTGGCTTTCGGGCAGGTGCACAGATGTGTAGCAGCACACATCGTTTTCTGATTTACATCGTCTTCACAAAGCGCCTGCAAAATGGTATTTGGTTGGATTTTGAGCATCTCTTAACGCTAAGAGATTAACCACAGTTGGAATCAGTTCTTTGGATCTTGTCCATCGTAGTTACAGCTGATGCAGAGCTGCTTATAAAAGCACTGAGGATCTATATAGAAATACCTATTTCCCTCATCTTTAAAGGTAACCTTAGCTTGTAGTCTTCTGATAGGTCTTCCAAACTTATTGTTGTTTGTCATATTAGCTCTTCACATTCTTATTTTTAAGGTGGCCTACATGTTGCTACTTCACATTTTTTGAACAGCAAACAAAAAATGCTCCCTTAAAAGAACTGTGTGATCCCAGGGCAGGCAAGAGGACAGGAGGCAGTGACCCAGGGCAGCCTGTCCAGGCCTCCTTCTGTCTGGAGTCGAAGTAAAGAATAACCATTATCCAGATGTCCTGAATTTTTTAAAAAAACCCAAACCTCTGAGCTAGTTTTATTAATATACCATAGGCTGCACTTGGATGCCTGTCTAGGCAAATATTTCAGTTGCTTTTGATACTGGGTTCTGTCTTCCCTTTCTAGACGACTATAACTCTCTTCTAGTTCTCCAGATTAGAAGTGTGCAAATGACAAACTATTTTGTCTTATGTCAGAATGCCTTTTCTCTAAGAATAGTTTGCTCTCTGTATTCCTGGCCATTAGATTAAACAAGATGTGTCCCTTATGCTTCTATTTTTGCCATTAATTTCAAAGGTAAAATATATATATATGAACAGCTGGCTTTACTGGCCTGAAGTTCTAAGCTGCCAAGGAACTTTCCTACTGATTTTAACTCTTGAAATAACTTGTGAGTTTTATTTGGTTGTGATTCAGATAGAAGGGAAAAAAAAAACCACCCTCAGCCCTGGGCCTGGAGTATCCCCCTTAACTTGAGCAGCAACCTCAAGCAGGAATGTCTGGGTTATTTCCGAACTCCGCTAGTGTGGACCTCCCTCATGAAAGAAAGAGAATGAGGTCATGTGCAGCAGTGCAGGAGAGGTTGGGAACACTCTCCTACCCACTCAGCGCACCCCAGGGGTAACATCACGGGTTAATACCCCATAATAAGGCAACGAACTACCTGCTGCTTACTTTTTTGTATGTAAACCTGTGTGTGTGTGTGTGTGTGTGTGTGTATTTGAAGAACTACTTTTACACGCTCCAAGAGTAAAAAGGATTTTTAAAGGGAGTTTGGATTTCTTGTGAATTTCTTTTTTAATCTCTAATGAGTTCCCTTGGTGTTTTGCGGCAGAAGGTGAGGTTTTAGCCACAGGCTTGTTTGGAAGCTTCATACTTGGCTTTACTTTGTATTTCTAGTGTTTCAGTGGATAAAAAAAAAACAAAAGCAGTACCATTTGACCTCCCAAAGCTGGCAGTGTCTTTTTTTTTTATTTCCTCTTTATCCTTGCATTTTCACGGTGAAGAAATAGTGTAAAACATTCAGCATTTGTTTCCAGGTGATCTGTTCTTTTTCACCCTTCTCCTCTCTCTCTTGAGATGAAGGGCCCTGCCATCCTTTGAGATGTCAGGAATTTTAAGAGATTTATGCAGCAGCATAAAAAGGCATTGGACCACGTAGCAAGGTTCAGACGTGGTAGCAATGACTGCACACCCCCAGTAAAGCAGCTCCCCTGCAGGTATTTATATACAATTGGACTCAATGATCTTACAGGTCTTGTCTAACCTACAGCGTTCTAGTTGAACACGTTACCAGAAATCTTTCCTGGGTAGCAAAGTGCTTAAAGACAACACTGTATGTTCTGTGCAAAACATGTATAGGAGCAAACACGTGACTATTTTTCTTACCCAAAATAAGTTAAATACATTTCTCTGTGGAAATGAGATTGAAGTCTTCATTTTCTTTCTACCTTGACTCTAGCTGTTGAGAATAGCAGCTCCTCGGGTCTCTGGTAATGTAGTCTTCACCTCAAATAGAGATTCTAAAGTATTTAAGCATCTCTCTCGTGAGGCTTCTTGTTTCCTATTTGTTTTCTGTTGCTAAGCAATGAATTTATACCCCCTAACTTAAAATTTACAACTCTCAAATTGTCCCTTAGCCTCATTCTCCAAACCTCACATCTGTAATGGGTTTTCCATCTGCCAGTTTTCCCACGTCGCCCCATCCATCCTCAAGTCTGCAGAGGAAAAAGCCTTGTGGTTGAGGGTTTCTTCCCCCTTTTTTTTAGCCTCCATCTGTAATTAATTTCTTGCAAAGCCACATCTGTCTGTTTGGGGCAGGGGAAGTGGGGAAGGGGAGGTAAAAAGTGAAGTCACTCTCTCCCTTTCCCAATAAAATGCAGAATTTGGCAAGTGCAATTGTAGTTCCTCGGGGCATTTCAGCCTCTGCCTTCAGCCCCGCAGCCCTCACCAACCCACTGCCCCAGTGCACAAACCTCTTACAGAAGGGTGAGGAGCTGCTGGAGCTCAGCTGGTCGCTCTCCCGCCTGCGTGGAGCTTGTGGGTTTGGTCTGCGCTGCAGCCCACATCTGACACCGCAGTGTGTTTCTGCTACTGGGGCTGCTGCGAAAGCTGCTGGCATCCTTTGGAAAACTTCCTTCTGTCAATATTTGAATTTTCAAAACCATACTAAATAGCTGCCATGATGTTTCTCTTTTAAAGACTTAAGAAACGGCCACAGTGGTCCCAGTCAATATTCCTTCTCTACCACCATCTACAGCAGCTGTTCTGAAATCTTTTCATGCTCTGCAGACCACCAGGTAGCTTCAAGCAGGAGCAGGGCTTGCTGTGAGGCCGGCAGCCTGCCTGGTGCCCTGCTCTGCTGTGGTAGGGGAGCGCAGAAAGGACCGGCTGTCTGCATCCAGGCAGGACAAACCCGTAGTGCGACGACTGCTCTGGAGTCCTGGGGAAACTCTGCAAGGTGTTCACTCGTTCTGGAGTTTTTTGGGGTGTTCTGGTTTGAGCTGAGGTACAATCAGGTTTCTAACTTTTCAGCTAAGTCTCATCTAAGTAACATCATTTTCTGAGTTAACTGCTTGTTTTTCAGCAGCGTTTCTCTCCAGCAGTGACACCACGGGGCACTGGGATGCAGAAAGGCCAGTGCTTACACTTATCCTAGAGACACCAAGGCATCCTCGAGCTGGTGGAGCCGTGAGTGAAAGGGGCAGAAAAGGGTGACACCTGCAGGGAGGGGTGGACAGGAGAGGTGACCCCAAACTGACCAACAGAGGATTCCATCCCATACAAGTCATACTTAGGATAAAGCTGAGGGGTTGTGAGGGTCAGTCTCTCTTCTTCGATGGGCATCGTCCAGTGAGGACCTCAGCTCTCTTTCTGCCCCTAATCCTGGACCCGTGCTTTCCTGAATCCAGTTTCTGAGCCCAACTCCCTCCTAGGACCCTTTTCCCTGCCTGTTCTGCACCATCAATGGTGACATAGTCATCCAGGTTGGGTGGGGGAAATTCATATATTTGTATATATTTTATTATTTTCTTGTCAAGAGTAGTTTCTCTATTATTAATATTATTTCATTAAAGCTATTTCAGTTTTAGTTTCCAACGCACAAGTCTTTTTACTCTCATTTCCCTGGTGGAGGAGGAAGGGAATTGGGAGTCACAACTACTCATGTTCTGACTGCCAAACTGGGCCAGGCTGGAGCTAAACCGTGACATTGGGGACATGTGGTCTTCCTCGCTTTCCTTCCAAGAACTGCATCTAGAGGAAATATCCTCCTCTGCTGCCCCTGTGCTGGAAATAATTGGCAGAGGTGACAGAGCATGGCGTTCTACCAGGTCACCTGTCCAACGCAAGGTCCTTATCCCCTTGAGTGACCTGTCCCCATCATGTCCCAACTCCTCCAGCTGCTTCAGACTGAAAAAGTAGTCATCGTTTAGTAGAGGTGGTGGTCATCCTATAGCAAGGTCTCTGAAAAGGGCTATAGCTGGGAAGGTTGGCCACTGAGCGGAGGACCCACCGCTCAGCTTCTGACTAACTGGAATCTGGTGAGTGACCGCCTGGGAGATGCTGAGCTTGTGAAGTGAGTACTGAACAGCTGCCTCTTCCCAGCCTCTGGGCTTGTCCGCTTGCAGAGCTTGCGACAGGTTCATCAGAGACACCCAGCTGGCTGCTTGTGCGAGAGGAACACAAAACCCCTGCAATCTGTGAGAAACTGGACCCCTCGGTATTTCATCTCTTTATTCCCTAATGCAGGTCTAAACTAAGGGTATGGATTGAACATCGCTACGGGCAGCAGTGCCAGTTCGAACAGGCAGCACCTCCTTCCCACCCACCCCTCCTCCCACGCGTGTTCTTCATGGCCCAACAACTGCGCAGCCAGTTGGTGAATTAGAGGCCATAATTAACCAGGATTAAATATAATACTTACTTACTTTGTTGCCAGATGATTTTTATCCGAGGTCAATTCTGCAGTTCAGTTCACTGCGTGGCCTCCCAGGCTACCATCCTGGCACTACTGAAGGGTTGGCATAAGGACGGGAGGATAAATAGTGATGAGTTCACCGGGGGAAAACTTGAGTTCATGGTTTCGGTGAAAAACACTGCTGCTTGTCAAACTACTGCCTAATATCTAAGGCAATACATGTATTCTGCAGGGCTGGGCACACAATAGGCTGCCTGTCCCTGTGCAAGCATTTTATACAGTATGGCTTTTGGGGAAAGTTCTTGGGGATGACGTCTTTAATACCGACAAGAAATGGCCCAACTTTAGAATAATATGAGAAATAACTAGAATGCTGAGTAGGTAATAATAGTAGAAGCTTCCTGACTCAGGATTCATCCCTGTTGGACATACAAACTGAGTTCTGCCTCCAGTAACTCTCTCAGATTTACAGTTTAGAGTGGGAGCTACTGTGTGAGTAGTGTTGCAGAAGGAGTGTCGCTGAAGAAAGCCTCTGAGAATGAGAGCACTGGTACGGAGAGCATCCTCGCAGAGCCCTTGCAGAAGAACTGAAGCTGGCTTGTGAGATCACCTGGAGAAGATGGGGTGGTGGGGACACTGTGTCACACCACACATCTGGCAGGGCTGCCAGAGTACAGTGGGACCTTGTTCCAACGCAGCCATATTAGTAACGTGTCTGGAAAAGAATTTTTGGCAAGGGCCAACTGAAACAGCTTTATTCTGCCTCAGAGCTTGGTCTCAAAAGGCTTTTAAACACAGAATGGGTGGGAGAAGTCTTGAAGCGCCCAGAGGTGCTCGTGGTTGTGGCTATGGATCTGTCAAGGAAAGTCCTTGGATCTCTGGATCCCCTTTGGAGAGGTCATCACTCAGCAGGAAGTGGGAATCCAACCAGCAAACCGGCAGCAGATTTGGCACGGTGAACGTCAAACCTTTTTTCAAATCTGAAGTCCTCCTATTGTCCCCAGACAACCATGACTGTGTTTGCCCTCCGTTTCAGTAAATTTCATTCCAGTGCTGGCTCTGAGAGGAAGAGACGAGCGCGGTGACAAACCAGGCTGTGGTGGCAGCAGAGGAGCAGACACACAAAAAAATGATGTGGTGAGAAAATTAGTCTGATTCCAGGGTAAAATGACCCAAATTTGAAATTACACTGACACCCTGTGGAGGAGTATGGAGGGACATTCTGCAGGTCCTGCTGAGCCTTGTTCCTTTCACTATCAGCCAGTAATTAGATTGCTTAGAGGCTTTTGTTAGGTTTTAATTTTTTCCAGTGAAAAGTTTCATCTTTTTCTAAGTCCTATTGAAATTATTATATCTTTTCTGTTAGAAATAATTCATATTTTATTTTAAATCTTGTCACTCAATCCACAAAAGCTCATCTGCCGAAAAAGAAGGATAAAGAATATTCTATAAGACCCGAAGAACGTTTCTGTAATGGGTTGAGTTTCCCAAAGCGCTTCCTTCCACACAGCTTGGACCACTGGAGGGAGATGAAGTCAGGATGCTAATAATTTCCCCTCCAGTCTGGACTACTGTTTAAAAATGCAACAGCAAACTGTTTGTCTGATTTAAAACGTGCACTATCAATATGTAGGGCAACAACTCTGGGTTTTTAGGATTGCGTCTTGAGATCACAGAATAGTTTGTGGTTCAAGGGACATTAAAGCCCATCCAGTTCCACCCCCTGCCACGGGCAGGGACACCTCCCACTGGATCAGGGGGCTCCAAGCCCCATCCAACCTGGCCTGGAACACCTCCAGAGATGGGACAGCCACCACTGCTCTGGGCAACGGCCTCCCCACCCTCGCTGTGAAGAATTTCTTCCTGACATCTAATTTAAGTCTCCCCTCTTTCAGCTTCAAATCATTCCCCCTCATCCTATCCCTTCACTCTCTGATCAAGAGCCCCTCCCCAGGTTTCTTGGAGCCCCTTCCGGTACTTGGAGGCTGCTCTAAGGTCTGCCCAGAGCGTCCCCTGAGGCTGAACAAGCCCAGCTCTCTCAGCCTGTCCTTGAATGGGAGGTGCCCCAGCCCTCAGATCATCTCTTTGGCCTCTCTGGACTCTTTTTAACAGCTCCATCTCCTTTCTATGTTGAGGGCTCCAAAAATGAATGCAGTACTCCAGGTGAGGTCTCATGAGAGCACAGAGGACCAGAATCACCTCCCTCACCCTGCTGGTCACACTTCTTTTGATGCGGGCCACCTCCACAAACAAACCCTGTTCAGTTTTTCCTGAAATAGATTGGGGATTGATGATGGACAAATCTGGTGCAAGTGACTTCATCTGCTGGCAGTGACCAGTGGCCGGAGAGCAGAGTATCTCAGGCTGGATCTGGCAGCAGAGATCTGTTCCTGTCCTCCTCTCTGGACAGGTCCAGGAGAGAGGGACAAGACCTGCCTGGCCTGTCTGCTCCTTAGGTGCTGGTAAACCAACTGTCAACTGATTAGGTGTCCTTGACCAAGTCATCATGTATCACACTTGCTTTTCTTGTTTGCTTTACCCATTGTCCAAAGCCAGGATCCTATCCATCTGATCCTAGTACTACGGATCTGGCCTCTTTGATCATATACCAAGAGACTTTGCCACTTTCTAGTCACAGTGAAAGCTTTCTTGTGGCAGCTTTCCTCCAAACAATGACCTTGTGGCCCTTTCTTTTGCCTAAATGCAGCACCATGAGGAGGATGGAAGGAGGGTGGCCACTGGGATGCATTAACCACCACAGAACCACAGAATGTCCCAAGCTGGAAGGGACCCACAAGGATCATTGAGTCCAACTCCTGCTCCTGAACAGGACAACCCCAACATCCACACCTTGTATCTGAGGGCATTATCCAAATGCTTTTTGAATACTGTCAGGCTGTGACTGCTCCCCTGGGGAGCTGTTCCAGTGCTCCACCTGGGTGAAGAACCTTTTCCTAATGTCCAGCCTAACCCTCCCATGGCATCTTCCTGCCATTACCTTAGGTCCCGTGATGGGATGCAGCCAATCCTGGCAAGATGGAGAAGACGCCATGCCCTGTCCTTCCCCAGGCTCTGTCTCATCTCTGCTGCCCACAAGCATTGAGCCAACCCCACTATTTCAGGTTCTTTCACCATTCCTGTTTCAAAATAGCACAGAATGCCTCTCCACAGGTAAGTCAAGGCATTGATACCTGTTCTCCTCACAACTGCCTGGCAGGGCTAGAGATGTAGAGAGTTGGAGGTAGCACTAATTTAGTTGAAGAGTTTCTCTCTGAGAGGCTGTGCTCGACACCCGACCTCAGCGTTGTCCTTCCTGAAATTATTGCAGCAACTTTAGCTTATTGTTTCCATTGGCACATGGTTTTATTTTACACCGATACCTTTTGCAAAGTGACAATTCACGTGCCTCACGGGGTCTAAGCGGTGTTTTTGACTCAGGAATTTCTTTTGTATTGTACACATCTAATTTCAGTCTGTTGCCAGGATCACACACCTCTTTGAATGGGAAGATCTGTGCAGCATCTGGTGACAGTGTGTGTGTTGATTTAAAGCTTTCCCCTTCCGAGCACGCAGAGATTTTCCTGGAGCAGATACAATTATTTAAAGGCCTCTCTGGCTTCCTTCCCACACCAGCCTCAGCTTTTGAGACGCTCCTTTGACTGCTGTTCCCCAGTCAGACCTTGTTCTCCAGCTTGAGACAGTCCTTGTTCCCTTGACCTACAGATTTCTGTAGGCAGCCCCAGCTCCATCAGCTCTTTTTCTTGATCTTCGCAGAGTCTGTTGTCTCCTTGGCAAGGAATAATGTAGCTTTTCTGCCTGTCGGCTTCAGAATCTGATGGCCTGTGTTGTATCGGGAAGTGCAGGGATAGGATGAGGGGTAATGGTTTTAAGCTGAAAGAGGGAGAGATTGAGATGAGGTCTTGGGAAGAAATGCTTTCCTGTAGGGTTGGGGAGGCCCTGGCACAGATTATTCAGAGAAGTGGTGGCTGCCCATCCATGGAGGTGTTCAAGGCCGGGTTGGATGGAGCTTTGAGCCCCCTGATCCAGTGAAAGACCATGGCAGGGGGGTTGGAAGTGGATGGGCTTTAAGGTCTCTTTCAACCCAAACCATTCTATGATTCTATGACTACCCTGCCTCCTCCTGATCCCTCTGCCACCCATACCCAGCTCTATGGCTTGTCCACAACACAATTCACTTGACTGCTTCTAGCTCATAATGTTTCTGTACATGTAGTCAAATGCTCAACATTTAAATATTAATGTGCTAATTAATAATGAAAACCATAATTGTAGTTAGGTTTAAAATTTTAATTCAGTGAGCAGTTAGCAGAGGTGTACTCTCTATCAATGAAACTGAGCTATTAATATGTATATATTTTTAAGTATCTTTCCCTCTAGCAATACCATTGCACAAGAAATGTATCCTGTGTATGGATGTCTCTGAAGACATTTCCTTGTGACACTTAGAAGCTTGGAGCAGGAAGCCATAAAGTACCAGGTATGCCTTTTTTCAAAGGAGCTTTAAAAAGTCTTTTTAAAAAAGGTTTTTCTTCCAAGGCTTAAAAATGGAGGAGGGAAGGGGAAAATTCCTGGAAAGAAATATATTTATTTTCCAGACAGACCAGTCTGCAAATGCAGTATTTGTTGCAGTCTTAAAGCAGTCAGAGCTATTGCATTCAACTACCTTCATAAAGTCATGGCAAGCCAATGATAACAGAAATCGTGTTGTTAGGATGCACAGTACCGAACAAATCCAGGATGGGCTATGTAGGAAAGGTCAGATCCACGTGCAGGACGACAGGATGAAAAAATACCCACCAAATTCTGTCCATCTCTCTGCAAGGGATTGTTTTCCAGAAGCTTTCTCTGGCTTGGGAAGGAAGTTGGTGAAAGTCAGTTGGATCGCAACATAACCACAGCGTGTTTCTCCATAAGCTTCCCTTCTTCCCTGACAACCAACTCCATGTGTTCCCACCGCACCCAGCAGTGAACACCTTCCTTTCCAGCTCAGCAGAAGAGAGCTGAGGGATACAGCTGTTGCGTAACAGCCTGCTTCCTGCACGATGAACTTCCATGACGGAAATCTTGTACTACTCTCACTGCCTTTGTAACTGAGATCTGGTGCTCCCGTTGCTGATGTGACATTTGGAACTGCTTCCTTCGCCTGTCTCACTCAAGGGTGTGAAAGCAGTTTGTGGAGACCATCTTCCAAGTTGATATGCAAAGGTCTCCTCCCTTTCCCCCACCCAAATAAAGAAAAAAAAACTAATAATGATTAGTCTTGACTGATGATTTGTGCAATAAAAAGTAAGATGCAGTTGAGGGACAACTTGGATGGGGGGCATGGGGTTTCTTGTAGCAAGGTGGGTGTTGGTCTCTTCTCCCAAGTAACAAGTGATAGGATGAGATAAAATGGCTTCAAGTTGCACCAGGGGAAGTTTAGATTGGATGTTAGGAAAATTTTCTTTACTGAAAGAGTGGTGATGCAGTGGAACAGGTAGCCCAGGGAAGGGGTGGAGTCACCAGCCCTAGAGGGGTTCAAAAAATGTGTAGACGTGGCACTTCGGGACATGGTTTAGTAGGCATGGTGGTGTTGTGTGGTAGTTGGACTTGATGACCTGGACGTATTTCCCAACACCTTTATGATTCTAAGAGCTACTGGAGATGCCCTCAAGAGGCCTGAAGAAAGGCAGGGAGTTATCTTCCGTGGTTTGATAGACAGATTCCAGGAATAGGTGCATATAGGGTGGGTAAAAGGGACAAGAACGTGATCAGAAACAGCAAACAGAGCAGGAACGATGGAGGGAAGCGTTCTGGACAGTGAGGAGCCATGGAGGCACTGGGAGTATAGGCTGCGGTCAGAGAATGTGGATAGTTCCTGTGTTGCCAGGGGTGGTGTGTGTGTGAGTGGAATGGCTGTGCCTTGTCATCCCCCTGCTCTGCTGCCTCCCTCACTGTGATATTTTTCTGGGAACATTTCTGTGCTGTTCAGTGGTGACTCCTGCAGAGATGGGTTGAAGCTGCACCAGCGGCGCCTTCGCTGCCAAACTTCGAGTAATGCCTGCTGACTTAAACCGACCCCAGTGTGTTATTTTTAATTGGGAATGTTTTAATTGCAAACATATGGGAAAAATTAAATTACAACATTATTTGGAATAGCATGGGCACAGATATACAAATCCTACTCATGCTATGGGTGAATTTTAAGAGGAAGCATGTTGTTTAGGACCAAATATTGTTCTAATGTATAGAATAACAGGGCTGTATAGTAGAATAATAATAATATATAATACGGTATGATGGGGTTATGCTCAGTGTGAGTGAGCAGCGTGCTGCAGCAGCAAAGGCAGCCAACAGGATGCTGGGGTGCATCAAGAAGGCCGTCGCTAGCAGATATAACCAAGTCATTATCCCACTCTACTCAGCGCTTGCCAGGCTGCACCTGGAGTCCTGCATCCAGTTTTGGTCCCTGCTATACAGAAAAGATGTGGCCAGGCTGGACGAGAGGGCTCAGAGAAGGCCACTACAACAGTCAGAAGACTGGGAAACCTCCCATATGAAGTAGGGCTGAGAGAGCTGGGTTTGTTCAGCCTTGAGAGGAGAGAGCTTAGAGGAGACCTCATTACCCTGTTCCAGTGCATAAAGGGTGTCTTCCAAGAGGAGGGAGACTCTCTTTTTGTGAGGAGCCATATGGAAGGACAAGGGGCAGGGGGTACAAGTTGCTCCTGGGGAGATTCCGACTGGATTTCAGAAGAAAATGTTTCATTATGAGAACAGGGAAACATTGGAATAATCTCCCCAGGGAAGCTGTGGATCCCTCTACACTGGACACATTTAAGGCTCATCTTGACAGGGTGCTGGGCTATTTAATTTAAACTATAGGTCTCCTAAAAGGTTGGACCAGAAGATCCTTAAGGTCCCTTCCAATCTGGCATTCTCTGAGTCTATGAAACCCAACACCTCTGGCTGTTGTCGTGTGGTTGCAGGCAGTCAGAGCTCAGCTCTTCCAAAACAGGTTTAAAATGCCTCTTTCCCCTGTGCCCAGTTCTGGAATCCCCAACATAAGAAGGACGTGGAACTGCTGGAACGTGTCCAGAGGAGGCTGCGAAGGTGATCTGAGGGCTGGAGCCCCTCTGCTGTGAGCCCAGGCTGGGAGAGTTGGGGTTGTTCAGCCTGGAGAAGAGAAGGCTCTGAGGGGACCCCATAGCGTTCCAGTGCTGAAAGGGGTGCGGGAAAGCTGGGGAGGAGCTTTTTCCAAGGGCCTGGAGTGACAGGACGAGGGGGAATCACTTTAAATTGGAAAGGGGAAGGTTTAGATTGGACATTAGGAAGAAATTCTTCTCAGTGAGGGTGCTGAGACCCTGGCCCAGGTTGCCCAGGGAAGCTGTGGCTGCCCCATCCCTGGAGGTGTTCAAGGCCAGGTTGGAAATGGCCTTGAGCGGCCTGGTCTGGTGGGAGGTGTCCCTGCCCATGGCGGGGGGGGGGGTGGATTGGAAGGGTTTGAGGTCCCTTCCAGCCTAAAAGCATTCAATGATTTCACCCCAAAACGCCGGGCAGCCCACGGGCACGAGGGGGTTAACCCCACTCCCGCCCCCTCGGCCGCAGGCTGTGCTCCCCGCCTCTCCTATTGGCTGGGCGCCTGCCTATGGGAGGCTGCGAGCGAGGGGCGGGCCTGCGGTTCATTGGCTGGAAGGCGGGGCGGGAACGCGGGGCGAGCGCCCATTGGCTGCGGGGCGGGGGCGGCCGGGCGGGCGGCACCATGTTGGGGAGGTGGCGTTGGCCGCGGCCATGGAGCGCGGGCGGCGGGTGGGGTGAGTGCGCCGGGGCCGGGGCCGGGGCCGGGGCCGGGGGCGAGCCGGGGCTGGGGCAGGGGCCTGGCGTGGAGGGGTGGCGGTGACCCCGGGCAGGCGGGCGGGAAGCGGGCACAGCCCAGCACGGGCACGGTGCGAGTCTGCCGCCTCCTTCCCCTCCGGTCTCCCCGCCGTCTTCCCGGCGGGGACGGGGCAGGTGCTTGTAGAGTCACGGGATGGTTTGGGTTGGAAGGGACCTCAAAGCCCATCCAGTTCCACCCCCTGCCATGGGCAGGGACACCTCCCACTGCATCAGGGGGCTCAAAGCCCCATCCAACCTGGCCTTGAACACCTCCAGGGAAGGGGCAGCCGCAGCTTCCCTGGGCAACCTGGGTCAGGGCCTCCCCACCCTCATGTGAAGGATTTCTTACTAAATTTCTTTCTGATGTCCAGTCTTACTCGTTCTAGTTATAAGTCATTCCTTGTCATTACTCCAGGCCCTTGTAAGAAGCTCCTCCCCAGCTTTCCTGGAGCCCCTTTCAGTGCTGGGAGGCTGCTCTGAGGTTTCCCCAAGAGCCTTCTCCAGGCTGAACAACCCCAACTCTCCCAGCCTGTCCTCATAACAGAGGGGCTTCAGCCCTCGGATCATCTTTGCAGCCCTCCTCTGGACTCATTCCAAAAGTTCCATATTCTTCCTATGTTGGGGATTCTAGAAGTCAATATGGGACTCCAGGTGAGGTCTCACCAGAGCGGAGCAGAATCCCCTCCCTCACCTTGCTGGTCCCACTGCTTTGGATGCAGCTCAGGACATGATTTGCTTTCTGGGCTGCAGGTGCACATATTGAGCTTCTCCAAGCTCTTCTCCATGGGGCTGCTCCCAGTCATATCTGCAGGGAAGGATCTGGGTGCTGCTGGCTGGCTCAGTCTGTCCAGGCCATGGGTTACACTGACTGGGACAGCCGTGTGCCACCAGCTCCGTTCCAGTGCAGCCAGACACCAGCCGTGCAGCCAGTTTGGTTCGTCCTAGCCAAGGCCCTTGGTCCCACAGCAGCACCAGGTTTGGGGGCTTAGCAAACAGAGCTACGACAGGTAGGTCTGCTCCTGTAGGGAATTCCGTGTGGGTGCACCCTGCCTGGTGCTTATTAAAGGTTAGGATGTTAATACTTCGGTCTTTTTCTTTGCGAATGGCTCCATGGACCCCTTGTGTCCTTCACTCTGACCTATGTGGCTGGGACAAGATTCATTGCCGGTTGCAGTACAAAATCTTTGGAGGGTGAGGTGGATTTTTCCTCACCCATTAACAAAGTGGTCAGCCCAAATCTCTCCTCCCCTGGTTTGTGATCTGCGGCCTCTCCTTTTCTCCAGAAGGGAGATGGATTGGCAGAGATGGATGGATGCACAGAACCTGGTTAAGGTTTTGGTGCCGGTCTTTGCTATGGACCAAATAAATCTAAGAATATCAAGTTGAGAAGGTCCTACAGAATTCTCTCACTGCGTTGCTTTTTCTTCCAAGGTGAACGAGGCTCCCTCAAATGTTTCCAGCTCGCTTTATTGTTGTGTATCTGCCTGCTGTGGGCAGGTGGGACCTCTGTAACGGGGATGGGAGGGGCAGTTATTTCCTTAGTGTTGAGATGGGCCTGGTTTTTGTTGTTTTCTGGCCAGATCACAGCACTGTCAGCTCCTGCCCATACCATTCTGCCTCACAGTACTTTCAGTTCGTTCCCTCTCACATAGTGTTTCCCGCTCCCTCCGTGTACCAGCTGTGCGCACGCTGGTTGCCCAGATGGCCAGGGCCAACAGACAACTGTTGAGCTGACGCTGCAGCCTTTCCCTCAGCGCTCCCCAGCTGCCAGCCTCCAATAAACACACAAACTCCCTCTTCAAAACACGTACTGTTCTCTCAGATGTGTTTGAAATCAGGCAGTGGAGCCAAGAGCTTACCGGTGAAAAGTGCGATTATATAAACTTTGTTTCCATAGGAAACCCTGCTTGGAGGAAGTTTTTCTGTGAGGAGGATTAATGAAACCTGTTTTCCTGAGGACTTGTTTGCTACATCCCACCCTAGTAATTCCTACGTGTCTCCTACCACCCTCGGTCCCTTGGTAGCTGTGACCTGATCTGCCCCATCTTTATATGTGCAACCACTAAGCCAGGCACTCCCGTGTGCCGAGTGCCCAGCCGGCTGCTGGCAGAGATGGAGGATGCTTAGCGGGTTGTTCCTGGATTTCTCAGCCTTCTGTTTTCCATCTGGCCAGTTGTTTTTTTGTAAAGCTCTGACAAATTTGGCAGAAATGTGGGTAATGGATTCTGAAATTACTAATGAGGCAAGGTGGGCAGACAGATGGACACGGTTATTTCATCTCTCGAAAGCGGTGTGAGAATCATATCAGGCAGTTACTGACTTTTGCAGTTGCAGGCATGGATGATGCAAGGGTTAAAATGTGTGGGTTCTTTCATGTTTATCTCTAGTTCTCAACCAGGGATGCAGCTGTGCATGTGGAAAGGAAAGTCTGAGCGTAGACTGTCACAAAGATTTTGCCTGCAGATAACGGTGGGGAACACGACCGTTGTAGAAAAGAGATGGAGGAATAGCAGAGAGGTGAACACGCGTGGAACCTCGAGCACTGGTTTACTAGACTTGTACACAAACCAGGCAGCGCAGTGAGAGCGGCAAAGACAGAATGGGTCCAAAAAACCTCAGCCAGGGTCTGTGGAGCCTGCTTGTGAAACCTGAACTAGTGAGGCTTCCACAGGGAGGGGAAGCCAGAGCCACCAAGGAGCTGGTCGGAGAGGGGAGGAGAGGGAGAAAGATGGATCTGGTGAGAGGGAAGTGCGTTTTGGGAAGAGAGAACAGCACTGTTCTGTATACTGTTTCTTGAGGGCGTTTTCTCAGATATACTGGAGAATTTTTAAACACCTTTTGATAGGAGATCCTGAAAGACATAGTGTGTTTAGGAAGAGAAAAACGTACATTTAAACAGGAATTGGAACATACTTAACTGTGTTTACTTCAGATTGGCATCTGTTTGAGCTATGATTTTTTTGTGTCCTTGTGCTGACACACAAAACTCAGACCCTATTTGTCATTTGGAGCATAACAAAATCATGTCAAATTGTGCACAAGCATTCTTGAGACAGTAGCTTTCTGATATAAAAATAAAATTATATGTGGCATAGCCTTGATCTTATGACTCTAATGAACATGGTTTTCTGGGATATGGCCCTCTGCTGATGCTCTAGGCTGATAACAGTGGCTGTGGCTTTGCTGCTGTTTGCAGCAGGCAAGTTTCCAGCTGCTTTTTGAACTTGGGAGCGATGTGATGTTGGTATTTAATGCCAGTGGGCATGGCTTGTGTGCACGGTGACCCCACCACAGTGTTTAGAATGCGCTGTTATTTGAATATCGTGTCAGAAGACTTGTTCCTTGCTGAGAATACAGACCTGTCTGGAACAAGAGACAAAATCAGTCAGGAGGTATCCTGAAGGGATAGTGCAAAACAGGGACTATTTCTTAGGCAAACCTGACAGTTGACAACACTGTTAAAAATCTGGTGTGGTTGTTTATTTCTTTTTCAGTTAATTAGGGATATGGTAAAATGATAGAGGGGAAAGTGGGATTTTTCATAGAGATGGAATTTTGGTAGTAAAGCAACAAAAGTCTTTGGATTATGTCTTCTTTTCCTTAATCATAGCAGGAGATGATGCTAAGCAGAAGGTCAATAAAAAAGAAAAAGAAATACTCACTTTCAGAGTTGCCAGGCCTTGGTAAGAAATCAGGGGCTGCAGGCTGTCAGCAGGAGGGAATGTCTCGTCCTGGGACTATGGGTTTCCCGGGATTGCTCTGTCACTGTATCATGTTAGCTATGGCTGGGGCTTAAGATGTTTTTGATTTCTTAAAACTTCGTTTGGGTTTTCCTTCTCTGATGCCTTCTGGTTTAAAGAGCATCTGGTGTCATTTTGTGCATCCCATATTCCTCTGACTCTTGTGTAGAAGGAAGCAGCTGCTCTGTCCCATTGCGTGTTTTAGTCAAGGCAAGGATCTCGGTGCTTATCCTTTCGCCCTCACTGGTTTCTGGAGCCATCTCCTCTTTGAGTCTTCTCCTGAGATTATCCCTGTATTCACCCTGTTGCCCTTTGTTCCAGAGTTCTGCTCACAGCTCACCCTGTTTTTCCCTTTTTAAAACTTTGGGAGGTTGTTATTATTTAAGTTGTTTCTGAGGCTGCTTTCCCCATCTCTGTCCTCATTCCAGGACCAGCTTTGTGCTTCCTGAGTTTTCATAATCCTCTTTTCCAGTCCAAATCTTCTCCAAAAACTTGTCCTTTTCTCCCAGTTAACTTCTAAAACTGTGTGAGCATTTTCTTATGTCACCTCGACACTGACATTCTTACCATCCTCAACTGAAAGCAGTGAAGTAAGTTCTGTCTCTCCACGATCCACTTCTCCATGAAGGGGTTCATTTTTGTTGGCTCGTACAGCAAGAAGCATACTGTTGGCATAGAAGGAGTGGTGTGCAGGCTCTGCTGGCAGCCTGTGAAATCGATTGCATAGCAACCTCAGGGTGGTTTACTGTTGGGAGAAAGACAGTGATGACTCACTTGGACAGATGTCAGTAAAAGCCAGAAGCCGACTCACCTGGTTAAAGCTATAAGAGAGCAAAATTGGGGAGTAATTGTGGAACCTGGGGAGGAACATCTGGTGAGGACCAGGTGCGCAGTTAAGCGAGTTACTGAAATGTCTGACAGCAAATGTTTAATTTTTTTCTGTATTCCATCTACATCATTGGAGATTTATAGCCAAAATTAATTTCAAAGCTGTCACAGAAGATAAACTAAGTTAATGATGTTTAATGTAAGTGGTAACTATAGTGATGTTCTGTCTCCCGCCTCCAAGAAGAACACCCCTAAAGAAACTTGGCATTCCTGAAAATCAGTCTGGGAAAATGAGTGCCCAGGTTGAGCTCCAAAGATGTGAAACATTTCTGTCCAGTGTTTTCGTTGGCTGACACTGACATCCTCCACGGATGCTTGTGAAACGACGTTGGAGACGGGATTTGGGGAAAGAAGGACTGAAGCCAGATAATTAATGAATAAAAATGTTGAAACTTTAACACTGATCACATCTTTCACGGAATTCTTTGTGAGAAGGTGGACAGGGGTGGAGAGGGCCTTCCTTTAAGTGACAGTGTTGGCTTGAGCAGCTTGTGGTGCCCCTCTGGTGATAGGTGGGGATTGTAGTCACTCAGTGGATCATCTCCTGCTGTTGGAGCTGCTGTGACACCCTCCCGTATCTTTCTGAGTTGCTCCAGTCATGGTGCATTGCTGTCAAGTGATAAACTCTGCATGGACTCAAAACCTAAGGATAGCAGGGTGTTCACACACAAAGCGGAGGTGATGGTTGAGGTTTGGGTGGGTCTGCAGCTGGACCATTGAACTGGCTGGCAGCTGGGCCATATGAACACCAGCGCTGATGTGTGAGAAGGCAAGAGCACCATGCAGCTGGGAGGTGGGGTGTGTTCGCTGCAGATCTAATCTGAATTTATTTGAGGTGTATGGCTTTACGCCGGTACTCTTACACTGTGCCAGGCCTGGTTCTGCACTGACAACTCGCTGAAAGGATGTGCCCTACAGTCATCTGCGGTTTGCCACGGCTTTGCTCATGGGTGGGGATGTACCTCAGTGATATGCACGGGCCCCTCGGAACCATTGTACCCCTGTCAGCTCCACACAGGTGCTAAAGGTGGCTGCGGTCTGCGTTTGGCCAGCAAGTCGTAGTCTTGTGGTTCCTGCTGGTAAATTAACTTAGCCTGTGCAGCTTCTTTCTCCACTGACATGATTAGTAATGACTGGTTTATACGCTTATTGTTCAATCGCATGAGAAGGCTTTTCTGTATTAGTCCTACTGCAGCTCAGGGTGCCATTTGTGGTTTTCATGATTAGCATGGCTTGTGCAAAGAGAAATCCGCTGGCTCTGAGCCTTTCTCAAATATGTGCCGTAGTATCCCTTTACATTTGGGTTTTGACTTCATTCAACTAATATTCTGAAGATGATTTCTGGCCTCATAACTGAAATATGGTTGGTTATGTGTTATGTGGTCCTCATATGCTGACGCTGTGCTGGCCAAGGCTTGCTGAGGGGCGAGGCATCTTGCAGCCCATTGCAGGTACAGAAACACAGATGTGGCTTCAACTGTGTTGTGGGTGAGGTTTCTGAGAAGAGGCAGTATTAGTATTTGGGGGTTTTCGTGTTAATTTGCTATTGAGATTAGAGATACTTTGTGTATTTCCTGTGGTTATTGGTTTTACAGTTGACTGCAGAAGACACATCACTAACCGCAAGGAAGTAAAGATGTCATCATCCTATGCTTTTTTTTTGAAAGTGGAAAAAAGCTGAGTAAGTGGCAGCAAATGAAAGGCAATAAATAAATTAAGTCTGTTCTGTTCTTCTGTCTTGTACCTTAGGAAACTGGGCTGGGAAGCTGTTCTCACTCATCCGATGTCTGAAAATTTACCTGGGATATTGCTCTTGAGGGATAAATCTGTGGGAAACCAGCAATCATAGGCTCTCTTACTAATGGAAAAGTGTTTGTGAAATTGGAACTGTTGACTTAAACTACAATTCTCAGCAGAAGTTTTGCCCGTAGTAGTTGCAGCTGCTATGATTTCAGCCGTGTAGAGATGCTATCGGGCAATTTCCCAGCTCTTGCAGATCCCTGGAACGCTGCGGAAAGACAGCAAACCCCATGTGTTTCAACAGAAGTGTTTGGGCTTTAGGAGACAAGGGTACCTAAATGCAAACTTATGTCCCAAGAATAAACTTGATGCTGAGTTTGGTGGGATCTGCAGGGATGCAGTTTTGTAAGTTTGTGGTTTGTTTATTTTTAGGGGCACCAGAAGATGCTTCAGCGGTGATACCTCTCTCACAATGCAAGTTATGAACAAAATCCAGTAACTAACATCCCCTTCCTCACCCTGATCTCCAATAGACTTCCTGTAACGTGTGGAAGAAAGAGTCAGGGGAGAAGGGTTGAAGGTCACCATGAAGCTAAAGCAGCGAGTTGTGCTGTTGGCTATCCTCCTTGTCATCTTCATTTTCACAAAAGTTTTCCTCATTGACAACTTGGACACCTCAGCTGCCAACCGGGAGGACCAGCGCGCCTTTCACCGTATGATGGCAAGCCTCCACGTGGAACTGGACCCCCGGCTCGACCACACGCTGCAATCCCCTTGGGAGATAGCAGCCCAGTGGGTGGTGCCCCGGGAGGTGTATCCCGAGGAGACCCCTGAGCTAGGGGCTGTTATGCATGCCATGACAACAAAGAAAATAATAAAAGCTGATGTGGGATACAAAGGGACCCAACTGAAAGCTCTGCTCATACTTGAAGGAGGGCAGAAGGTTGTCTTCAAACCCAAGAGGTAAATAATGCCTTCAGTGACTGAATTAATAACTGCTTGACATCTGTCTATCTATTATTGCCGTGATGTTGCATTACTGTTTAAGTTACACATTTACACATAAATGGAAAGGCCACTCTGTTATTTGTGAGACAGATAGTATAGAGCCTTGCTGGTCCTTTAGTAACATCAGAGTTATTGCTCTGTTATTGTAGAATCATTAAGGTTGGAAAAGACCTCTAAGATCATCTTGTCCAACTGTCAGCCCAACCTCACTATGCCTGCTAAACCATATCCCGAAGTTCCATGTCTACACTTTTTGTACACCCCCAGGGAAGGAGACTCCACCACTTCCCTGGGCTGCTGCTTCCAGTGCTTCACACTCTTTTGGTAAAGAATTTTTTTCTAATATCCAGTCTAAACATCCTCTAGTGCAACTTGAGGCCATTTCCTCTCATGCTACAACTTGTTACTTGGGAGCAGAGACCACCACCCACCTCACTACAACCTCCTTTCAGGGAGCTGTAGAGAGTGATGGAAGTGTCCCCTCCGCCTCCTCCCGGCTAAACAATCAGGTTGCTGTGCCAATTCTCTCAAGACTGTATGGCTTTGATGCTTGAAACAGCCCATCTTTAGGTTAAAAGAATGATCACTTTGTTCAGTCGCAAGGGAATGTTGATTAAACATGATGTTTCGAAGCAATATCTTCCAGCCTGTGGAAGTGCAGGTTCTGGCAGCATCAAGACAAGTCTTGCCTGCCCTTTCTGAGTAAGACTTGCGTCAGAGTGGTGTGAGATAATGCAGGTCAGGAACAGGGAAGGAGTGAAAGGTCTTAAAAGTAGGTCTAGGTGTCTGATACAAGTGCATGAAGACTGTAAAAATGGCTTGGTGGGTCAGAGGGAAAGCCCTGAGATTCCCATCTGCTGACAGAGAATACTGGAGGAGCAATGGAAGAATAGGTGGCTAGTGATACTTCCTTGCTATGGCCTCTTGTTTGCAGTGATCCATAGGGAAATTTGAGTTGATTGAACAATTTTGAAGAGTCTTGTGCGTGTCTGTAAAGCTTTTTGAACTGTTTACCTTCAGGTAAAAGGAGAAGAAAGAAAGATGTAAAAAAGTAAGACAGGTGTGTTTGATGGGTCAGCACTGCTATCATTGTGGAATGAAGCAGATCTCTCCGGAGGATATGGGTGGAGCAAGCCTGATGTTTTTCTGTCACGTTAATGCATTTTTAAAGAGTGAGAAATCTGCCCTCTACTTCATGAAGTCACAGCCTTATTTCTGTGTGGTCAAGTACAGGTCCAGATGGAGCTTCACTGTGGGGCTGGGCTGTGTTTGAACAGTGTGAACCTTTCACATTGAAGTCTCGATGGTACGACAGGCGACTCTTCTAATAAATGCAGTAACAAGACATGGCATTTCTACAGTGCTTTCTGTGTGAGCGAGTGCTGTAAAGCCTTTCACTGAGCATTAAATTACATTCCCATAATGGAACGTCTGTGCAAGCGAACACAGTGACTGTGCTGCATCAAGGCCACGTGCAGCTGGGGATGCTTACAGGAGTGCTGGCCAGTTTACAGGACTGCTAGCCAGGACCACCCTAGCCATAGCGGTAGACCTGCATTCTGTGTGCTGAATAGCTAGGCATTTTGGTGAGGGCCTTGTTCTGTCATTGCAAAATAGTTTTCTTAACCACTTTTGTCCTGAAGGGTGTGTGAAAGTTACTATTAAAAACTGTGTCGAGAGAACTTACTGGCTGGGAAAGAGTGAATTCTCTTGATTTGCCACCTTTACTCTACGCAGGGCTAGATGCCTGCTGTGCATGGAAACAAGAAGCTGGTTGTGTTTTACCAATAAGTCTTAGCTCTGCAGCTTTCAAAATGTGACCATGTTTTCAAAAGCCTGCTGTGAGTACATAGAAAAGACCTGACTTTGAGGACGTGTCCTATGTAGGGATAAGGGTTGGACTTGGTGATCCTTTTGGGTCCCTTCCAACTCAGGTAATTCTATGATTCTGTATTCTGAGAGTTAGCAGTCTCATTTCAAAATTACTTGAAATCCAGCCTACATTAGTGATAATTAACAGTTGCTACCATTGCATGGCAGTGGTGTATGTGAAATAACAGGTTTGTTTGGTGTAAGTTCTGATTTGGCAGGAATCAGGGTTGTCCTCCCAAAAACGCCACACCACCCTGCACTGGTTAGTTCTCTTTTGAGCTGCCTTACAGAGAAGCTAAGGCATTTGCTCAGGCTGATGAAATGGACTGTTATTTTGCCTGAGAGATCTTCTCCAGGAAGGGTTAAAATGTCAAAGTAGAGTGTTGTGGCTTGTCTTACACTGTTGCTGCTACTGCTTGAATAATCCAGTTTACACAATTTGATACATAGATGGAAATGAGAAGACAGGTTATCTAATTTGGCCTTACATTATTTGAAAACGTATTGTGTTTCATCCATTTGCTTGGTATTGATTGTGGCATTTTATGCTTATCAAATGTGAATCTCAGAAATCTGTGTTTACCTTGACTATTTAAGTAACATCTATTTAAAAAAAAAAGAGAAAAAAAGCCCACAAAAAGCTCACAACTTCCACCAAAATGTACTGCTGTTGTTGTAATGAGTGTCTAATTTCTGTTTCTTGCTGTTCATTATGTCTTTTCTCCACCAGAATAAAGGGTCTTTTTATATCCAGTATTGTCCTCAGGTTCACGCTTGCTGGTCTTCTAGCTCCTAAAGACTGCGTTTGGCATTTCTTCCACAATATCGGATTGTATTTTCATGTTAATCTACAATCCATTCTAACCCCAAAATCATTTGTGGAGTTGCTGCTTTCCCGTATAAATAGTCCCCTGTTTTGTAGCTGGATCTGTGCTCTTTGTTCTTAGTTGTGACTCGGCATGTGGTTGAATTAAAACTCATTAGTTTGAATTGGCACCACTTCCCAAGCTCTTGAGACCACTGTACATTGCTGACCTTCCCTCCTTATTTACTACTTCAACAGTTTGTATCCTGTTTAATCTCATTAATAATTTTCCCTCTCCCATTGGCAATTATTTCGAAAGTGACCCAGGGTCTGTTTAACATAGCACTGTTATTGCACTTGTTACTCTGAACAGCAAAAATTGATGGAAATCCTACATGAATCGCTTTATTTGACTTCTTTCAATTACAGATATGCCAGGGATTATGTAGTGGAGGGAGAACCATACGCTGGCTATGACAGACACAACGCAGAAGTGGCAGCCTTTCACTTGGATAGGTATGGAATTACTGCGTTACCTGGTTTATTGTCTCTGGTAAATGCTTTCTCACAATTGAGGGAAGAAAGAGCTCCTTGAAGAGTACAGCTCAGATGTGAGCTATTTGTAGGCTGCCAATCGACCACGTTGAACCCAAAAATAAAAATTAGCTTTTTTGTGAAAATTCATTTCAGAGATCTGTGCAGGATTCTATGATTTAAGATTTTTTGAAAAATTGGAGGAGGATGACAGCTGAAACCACTGATACTATATGGAAGAAATCATCATATTGTGTGATATTATATGGAAGAAGGAGCTTAGCCAAATTCCGTGGAAAAGTCTGAAATGCTGAATGCACGTGCTGAGTTCATGTGCAGTACTCTAAAACATTAATGTCCAATGTCTAGTTTAATCTAGACTAAATATGAATTGGTGCATCCTAGAGGAAAAACAGCTATTCACATACTAATTGGATTTGGGGTACTCAGGTGGTTTTGTGGACCTGAGCTATAGGTGCAATTACCAGAAGAAAAACAAAATGACAGGATATACAAACAATGGGACCGAAAATACCAAACACTCCATGTCCACAGTTAGCAGTGCAGTTTCATCTAGAATAAATGAGTGCAATCCTGTCTCCTTGTTGGTACTTCCGATACGGTTTCCGAAGGTAATTAAAGATCTGAAATATGAAGAGACTTAAAATCTTGGAATAGGAACTAAGGAGGGACAAATATAATCAAGAATAGAATGATTGAACTTAAACTGAGGTTTCTCGGAGCAGAAATAATAATAACAATTCATCTGTCCCAATTCATCTGCGGAACACGTTGCACCGACAATGAAAATTAG
The DNA here is from genome assembly GCA_033558235.1 of Neomorphus geoffroyi. Classification (NCBI taxonomy): domain Eukaryota; kingdom Metazoa; phylum Chordata; class Aves; order Cuculiformes; family Neomorphidae; genus Neomorphus; species Neomorphus geoffroyi. Next base: position 7,484,346 of record JAUMJM010000074.1, read on the forward strand.
TGACTCTAAGTTTGGTGACTGCTACTTGTGTAATAACTATCGCTGCTGTTGCAGTCTGGAGGTGGTGGGCTAAAATCAGGGTATTTTAAGACTAAAAAAGATGATGTAGCCAGATGTCTATTGCCGATTTGTGCTTTCAAGAAACATAGACTTCAGTTTCCCTGTAAAAGCCACAATTAGACATTGTAAAGCAACAATTTAAAGCCTCTCTCCAGTGTCCCCACTTCTTTAGCTCTCCCTTGCTGTCTCTTTGGTTGTGGGTTTGTGCGTGTTTCTCTGGCCTTTCTCCTCTCTTGGAGAGGCATTCTTCAAGAGTACCTACCAGCAGCTTCCTGCCCATGTAACTTTAGTAGGTATGTTTTTTTGAACAGTGACAGCTATGTATTTTATCCAAGGATGCCATTGTTCCAAGAAGGATCTGACCAATCTTGTATGTTTGGGAGGAGGAGAGGGAAGCCGTGCCACCCAGGGTAGTGGTCTTACATCTGTGGGTCTGACAATGCAGGGACAGATTTTCCACATCTGAGCTCTGTACTTTTTTACTGGGAACACGTACATTTTCTCTAACTGTAGGTAACTCTCTGTATTGGCGATGAGTTTTCTCTTTATATTTCCCAGATTTCTTCAGGCAGCCGTTTCGCGTTGCCCTGTCTTAGAGGTGTTTTATACTTATGGAAGGAGGCTAACTTGTTGAATATCTGAACAAACCACCCTGCAGCTGTTAGAGTGACCCTCCCAGTATCTCTATGGATGCAGATTGTCCTTTTTCCAGAAGGGACAGTCCCTTTCTGGTCCCTCTTTCAGAGATGGAGAGATTACCAAGAGAGTGTCAGAAGTGCATTGAGAGAGTTGGGTCTGACGTTGTGCTGATGTCTGTGCTCCTCCTTGAAGCCTTTTTAAAATTCCAGTACAAATACCCAGATCATTTGTGGTCAGAGAGCGAAGACAGTGGCAGATGTGGGAGTGGAACCTGGAACTTGTGACTGCGAGTTTTGTGATTGTTCTTCCCACCTCTCTTTTTTTCCAGACCCTTCAGGCATTCAGTTCTGTTCTACCATTCTCTCTTCCCTTCTCATGCCAAGCAAAATAACTCCTAGATTGTTTACTTTCAAGTATAATTTAATTGGATTTAAACATTTTCATAGATAGTAATTCCTGCAAATTATAAATGAGCTTCCCAGGTTTCCAGCCCAAAAGCCATATGGTTACTGCATCAGCCTGCGCACGAGATGATGGATATTTCTGCTATGAGATCTGATTTCTGAAAGCTGGAGCTTGGTGCATCCTGTGTTGCTCTGCTGCAGATGCTCTAATAAAGGAGCGTCACTGGCCTGTAAAGCAAGTTTAACTCCCAGGCACTTAAGCAAAATTAATTTCCTTACCTTACCTTGGAGAAGAGAGGAGGTTTCTGTGGGGTTCCAGCTTTATTCTTTGGTCTCAGTTGTCGCAGTTCTAGACGGTGGCACAGAGACCGTGGTTGTGTTTTGTTTCATTTTAATTTAGGACTGCTGCCTATGTTGCAGATTCTCACGTCATGCTTTTTCACCCCAAATCAGAATTCTGGGTTTCCGAAGAGCTCCGCTGGTGGTTGGCAGGTTTGTGAATCTGCGTACAGAGATCAAACCAGTAGCCACAGAGCAGCTTCTGGGTACCTTCATGACTGTGGGTAAGTGGATCCCGTGGATTGCACAGCCCAGTAAAGAAAAGCATGTTTAATAGGGAGAAAGAGCTATGAGGATCTGACACAGGTCTAGAACAGTTTACTGTGATGCAGGAAGCTGGTAAGTCTCTTTCTATGCTAAGAGAGATCATAACTCTTGTATAAGCCCATTTGTTGGTGGGGGAGGACTTGATTTTATCCAAGTATTTTTTCCTCTGTAACTTCTCTGTGTTTCCTCATGCTGCTCTTACAAATGGGATTGGTTTTTAAGTACAAATTTTCTCTCTGCTGCCAGAGGTGGTTAGAAAAGTCTATGATTAGACCTGAATGGAAAAAAATGGGATTGTATTTAATGCAAACATGGTGGTGATTTGGGATAATTTATAGAGCTGATGCGTTGGTTGGTGTTAGGTGTTGGTGCTGCATCAGACTTGGCTGAGCATTCATAACTGAATGTGTCAGAACATCCACATGTTGTTTACAGTAATAGTGCTGTGAAGGGCACATAATGGGAATTATTAATGTGAACTTCTACCAAGTGGTCAATAAGCACTGAGAAATTACTTATGCTTCAGCCTCAACTCCTTCAGGCTTTTCATAAAAAATATCCAAGTATTACTCTCCTTTTCTTTTTTTTTTTAATAAGAAGGCTCTAGTGATGTTTGTTCATTACAGCTGATAAATGTGTGTGCCTGTGTATATTTCTGTGACCAGCAGTGTTGGTAGTCTCACCTACTAAGTCTGCCCAACACTTTTAGCTGTAAGGTGCGACTTTCAGATGAGAGTTGCTCTGCCTGGCACTGGAACTCTTTTTGCATTTGGGTTGGGCATCTGCCTCAGGCAGACTTTACTTTTTATAATTTCAGCCAAGATAACTAAGTAGTCCTCTAGCAGAAATACCAGCTTGAAAAGTATGGCTCTGCTACAAGAGCATGCTCCGGAATTTCCTCTGGCATCCCTTGGATTAAGTTCTGCTCTTTTGATACCTCTTCATTATTTTTTAGGTAACAACACTTGCTTCTATGGGAAGTGCTACTATTGCCGGGAAACAGAGCCAGCTTGTGCGGATGGGGACATCATGGAGGGGTCGGTGACCCTGTGGCTGCCAGATGTCTGGCCTCTTCAGAAGCATCGGCACCCATGGGGTAGGACTTACCGTGAAGGCAAACTTGCCAGGTATGAGAACATCATAGGGTTATTCATCATGAATGATAATTTGTACCAGAATTATCCTTGTAATAAAGTAACTAATTAAGGAGCAAGCGTTCACAAAACGTAGAGTTTTGCTGCTAGCTCTCTTGATGTGACACTGGAAGTCAAGAAGTCTAGGATGAGATGTAAATTAAAATGAGCAAGAGAGAAATCTTCATTGTTTTCCACAATATTACGTGCTATCCTTTTTCTGCTTCTTGCCTGGAACAGAACTCACCATACAGTCCCTCCAAGCTCTGAAAATCTTGACTCTTCTCTTGTGCCACTAGACCTGTTTTGGTCACCGTGCCTGTGTGTGGCCCACTGAAATACGGTTGCACCTTGCTGTTTTCTGCCAGACCTGATTTCATGGTCCTTGTAGTTTGTTTCAGAAGTTGTGGAGTTGGTTTAGCAATAGTAGATCGGTACTGCAAAAGTTCTTTGCTTTGAATACCATCAGTGTTTGGCAGCCACACTCGACATCTAAATGATGCTTTCAGAGAAGGACAAACGTGGGATCTAGCAATCCTGTACAGTAGATGTAACTTGCCTGAGTGTTTGGGTTGAAGCTTGGTTTTGCCATGACCAGAGCAGATGGGTTTGAGCTTCATAAATTTTTCAAAATCTGCATCCCAGACAGGAGATCTTTAATCCTTGATGTAAAATATCCATTGATTTCCAATGAAGAGATTGTTCTCAGAAATAATCTCATCCAAAGGCTTCATTGAATTGTTTGAGAGTATTAACTATACAGTTTAATTTTTGAGCAGCAGATGTTACCTACTTTTCAGTAGGTCAAAAGTGGCTGTATTTATTACATGTTAAATTGCAGTAATTAATTGACTGAATTTCTTGGAGGGGTTTCTTTTTTGAGAGACTGCTTTTCATCATAAACTGCCTGCTTATGCAGGATCCTGCCCTGGTACCTATGCTGATTTGATATTTGGTGTATTTGAAACTTAATTGCTTCTGCCTCGTTCAGATGGGGTTGCACGGTTCTGTTGCTTTGCTCCTTGTCATGGTGTGCTTTTCACTGTGAGAACATCAGGAGAATTAAACATTCTAGATGTCATGCTCTCCTTTTTCTGTGTCTGGTAATTAGGGGGAAAAGAACTCTGTAGGAATTTTTTTCCCAATCTGTCTGCTTCTAATCTGTCCTGAGTTGACCCTTTGAACATAATTCATGTAGTCACATTAGTATACATCATTTTTAATGGACAGGCAATGGATAAAATCCCTGACCTTCCAAGTCCTATGCTAATACAATTTAAATTATCAGAAATAAATGTTGGAGAGAGGTCTATTTTGAAAGAGTGAATGAAAAATAGGAAGAGAGAGCATAATATATCCAAAAAATTGTTGCAAGGAGATTAAGTACTGATCTAAAGTAAAATGAGAGGAAGAGAAGCACTTGAGGGGAAGAGGGGTGTAGCGTAAAAGAAAGGTGCCCAGCACAAGAGGGGGTACGTTCTGAGACTTCTGCCTCGTCAGTTTGTGCTGTAAGTTGAATGCGAGTTTGACTTTGGTGCAAAAGGAGAGAATTAGGAACAGCATTTGAGGAGTGCGTGCGACATTAACAAAAACGTTGAGCAGATAAAATTTTGGCCACTCTGATTTGGATAATAGGAAAGATGATATATTGAGTGCCTTTAGAAGATGAGGTGGAGTTTGTGGCGGGTATAGTAGTTAAATTCTGATCTCCTTGCTTTTATGACTCTGCAGTTTTGAGCATGTCAGTGAGTCTGTTGTGTTCCCTCCATTTCTGTTTCCAGTTCACAGATAGCTTAAGGCATTTCTAACTTAACTGCTGTTTTGTGAAGGATCATTTCAGTCCTTGCATGGAAGATGCTGTAGATGTCCTTGTTATTTAGGTTGACAGATGGAAAGGATAGAAACCAGAGATCTGGCTGTTTTGTTGGTCGTGTTCAATAGCTTTGAAAACTGCAGTGAAGAAAATGACAGAATGTTAAATCCTAGATTTGGAGAACTGAGACATGAAATCCGTGTTATAGACCACAAGTACGTGCCTGGGTTATGTGTAAAAGGAGAAAAAGGGAAGCTTGAAATCTTGCCATTAGAGAAGATCAGAGCCTCTGAAAGGGAAGTGAACAGAGCAGAATGAACATATATGAGGCCCTTCTCCTCTGCACAGAGCAGGGAGGTCGTTAGTAACTGTGATGAGGCTACCTGCTTCAGAAAGAAAAAATCAAGAGAATCACTGGAAAGCCAGGGTGATGGAAGCAGATCGAGGCAATAGAAGTAGACACAGTGCTCAAAGTCCTTCATTAGGACATTAAGGGAAATTAAGGGAGGCGAGTCATGATGGTAATTGTGCCGTGGGGCAGCCTGGCCACTGCTGAGCTGTGAGGAGGCAGACTGTGACCTTGGGAGATGATGTGTAACCTTGCACTGAAACAATCCGAGCTTGCTCCATAAGCTAGGGTGTCAATACAGGGTCTGCTCTGCTGCTAAAATATTTATCTAGGTCTGTCTTCTTTATATCACCTTGACTGCTGTGCTCACCTTTGCTTTATGTGCTCATAAGGGAATCAAGGGGCAGCTGCAAATACCATTGGTGTGCAATGGTGGACTGTTCCATGAAGATGTGATTTGTTTTCTCTTTATGGCTCCAGGTGGGAGTACGACGAAAGCTACTGCGATGCTGTGAAGAAGACTTCACCCTATGACTCGGGCCCCCGTCTCCTTGATATCATTGACACCGCTATCTTTGACTATTTGATTGGGAATGCTGACCGGCATCACTACGAGAGTTTCCAGGATGATGAAGGAGCCAGTATGCTCATCCTCTTGGATAATGCCAAAAGGTAAGGAAATCCTGGTGGCCCGGCAGTGAGCCCAAGGGCACGCATTTATTTGCTCTGTATTTCTGTTTTCTCTCACTAATTTTTTCATTAATACCTTTGTGCTAAAAATGCAAAGCTTTTATCAGAAATTGCTTGCCAGATATCAAGGTCCTTCAAAAGGCTGTGATGCTTACTCTATGCTCTAGATACTTGACTGCTTTGGGCAAAATCTTACTCAGACTGCAGAAAAGCCCAAATTAGCACAGTATGACCCTTTTTCCCCCAAGCAACTTTCAAAGGTTTGCTTGTGTTTCTCCTCCTATCCCAGCAAAAGCTCCTTCCTGTATGCTTTTAATTAAGGGAAGATTTAAAAATTATGATTTATTATTTACCAATGAGTATTTAGTGAGTGTTAAAAGTAGATCTTTTCAAAACATCTCTCTGAATAGTTTGGCATTCTCTGCCTGCCCTGGCTTTAATAGGTTAAAGTTTAAAATGGAAATAGAACTTATACTGAGAGCAAAATATGCTGATGTCTTGAGCGTGGACTATTGGAACAAAACTGAAGCATGTGGTAACTGAGAGGAACTGATGAGAAGTCCTCCTTGAGACCAGACTTTGCTGTTTGGAATATGTGTTTAAAATGTGAAATGTTCTTTCTTTGCTGCAGTTTTTGTGTGTTGGCTGGTGTAGTTTGAGTTAAAAACCCTTTTGAAAATAAAAACCATAAAATATTATGTTTAACTCATAATAATTTGCTTAATTTTTCTTTAAAACAAAGGTAACTATTGTACTTTGTCAAGGTTTAGTCCAGAGGCTCCTGAGGTTTTTTTTTCTGGTGGGCACTACATTCTGCAGGGGCAGAGTTTCCCCTCCTGCAAAGGGCTGAGCTGATGGCTGTGCCAGGCTCTGCAGGGGCTGAGACCTCTCATCTAGACAGATCCTTGGAAGGCTTGGAGTTACTCTTTCCTTCCCCATTTACCTTTCCAGTATACAGTGGATTCTTTCTGTCCATCCTTCCTTCTGTCCATCCTTCCATCCTTGTCTGCAGTGCCCAAGTTGGCTGTTTTGTGTTTATGCCTCAGCCTGTTCAGCTGTGCCAGCAGGATGCGTTCCCCGTTGGGACTGCTTGATTACTGCGGCTTTCAGACTGCGTTAGGTCAATTTAGCGAAAGTTGTCTTTCTCTAGCGCTCTGGCAGTGTGCTGGGCAAAAGTTAATGTCTCAGTCATGGACGTGACTGTGATGGTTGAAGGTCACATCAGACCTCTCATTGTTGTACATGCTTGTAATGGTATGGAAACATTTCCGGTGGGGCTTTGCAGGCCCAGAAGCAAATTGTTTGCTTGAAAGTTTAAGAAAAGTTCTTTTCAGCTTTGAGATGAGGGATGTAGGACAGGTTTTTCATAAAATCATAGAAGATCTTAAGTTGGAAAGGACCCATAGGGGTCATCAAGTCCAACTCCCTCCTCCTCGCGAGCCTACCTAAAACTAAACCATGTGAGTAAGAGCATCGTCCAGACACCGTGTGAACTCTGACAGGCTTGGTGCCCTGAGCGCTTCTCTGGGGAGCCTGTTCCAGTTTTAAAGCCACCAATAACAGAATTATTTGAGCAGAGTAATGCCAGGCTCCGAGAGTGAGTTACCTTTACTGAGGGGAAGGTTCTTTGAAAGCAGTTTTATGAGGAGGTGAAACTATAAAAAAAGAAAAGCTTGCTTTTAGATGAAGCTTGAAATACCGTGAAATCCTTTTGGCAGACCTCCCTTAGCAAGTGTGATCATGGAATGGTAAAAGTTTATCACCTTGCTTGTTGAGCTAAGCTTGACCTTCTGAAGCAGCACGTGGCTGCTGTGTCACACAGGCAGAGCTTGCACTCTCCATGTCCAGAAGACCAATTATTCCTTTCCCCAGCTCCACAAGATTTCTAGAACTGGTTGCACTGGTGCAGCTTCTGTCTACCTGGTACATTAGTGGATGCTGTTGAGAGTTACATCTGTAATTAATTGGTCATGGCCTGATTATATTTTAATTTAAATAATTTCATCAGTTGAAGCATGAAATTGCCCAGTATTGGTTTTTTTGAGTTCTTTACTAATCTGTTGATGCTGAGAACAACATTAGGAGTTTAACTGGTTCACTTGGTTTTAATTTTGGTTTTCAGCTTTGGAAACCCTGCCCTGGAAGAAAGAAGCATCTTGGCTCCTCTTTATCAGTGCTGCATGTAAGTGAAACACGGGGGTGCTGTTCGCTTTACTTATGCAATTGCTGTCCTGTAAGTTTGCAATATAATTAAGATTGAAGGTTTTTAGCAACCTGAAAATGTCTTCTCAGGCACATAGTCCTTTACTTTTTGAGGTGTTGTGTTTACTTGATGTATTGTCACTGCCTAAGCTGAGAAATACCTGTTTATGAAGGCAGTAAATCAGTCGGCAGGCTGAAGGAAATAGTCTGGCCTCCAGGTCACTGGTGCAAATCTGTCCTTAGTCAGCATGACAGGCCCTTTGCAACGCGGCTGTCTCCATCCAGCTCCCACCAAATCAAAGTTCACATCACAGTTTGAGTTCTCCCTGACAGAAGCTGAGGACTCAGCGTGTCTGGCAACTTAACTACCTTCATTTCCAAAAGCTCTTTCTAAACGAGGCTGCAGCACTGCTCAGGGTGCTCTCTTCCAAGGGAAGCTGGTAGGTCTTTGCAGGATTTTGTTTCTGCTTTGGCCTTGTGAGCTGTGGGTTTGTTCATTTTATTTTTAGAGGCTGCGACTTGTTGATTTCTTTGGACAAAACTCTCACCAGGCATCGCTGCTTCTCACTGACAAATAGATAAGAGTACCAGGAAGGAAAATACTGATACATCTGTTTTCTGCATCTGATACTTCAACATAACATTAGGTCCTTTAAACTTTCCCAATTAAGCATGTAGTTGAGAGTTCCTCGAGCGTGTCTTCGAAGGGTTCTGTCTCCCAGATTCCTTGGAGCCCGTGAAACCTGCAGAAAGCCAGAGCTCAGGGCATTTTTTCATAAGCAAGGCTCAATGGGTACGACAGTACACCTGGCCTACGTTCTGCAGAATTCTTGCAGAATCCATATGGAGAATAATTGAATTAAATAATTTTCAAATTCTTTATTTTTCCTACATCAATTGTAAATGCATTTTTTTATTTCTTGTTTCATGAGGATCTTTTTACCAGGCAGGTGGCATATAAGGAGATGTGTTATTGTTTTAACTGTAGGTTTGTTACAGCACTTAAAGTGCGGGGTTCTTTGGAGGCCGTCAGGAGCCCAGAGTTGTGGTGTGAAACCACAAAAATCTGGGGAGAATCCTTCACAGAGCCAGACGGTTTAGGTGGGTTGACACAAACAAGTTCAGTGGCCATGGAAGCAGAAAGATGGCTGCAGTGTTCACTTTCTGTGAAGGTTCAGTCGACTGACTTGTGTCCTGTGTGATTAACTGTCAATCGGTAATTCCTGAGGTGACATGAGATTTGGTTTCAAATTAACAGCCAGGTGGTTTATTTCCTTTCCTTTTCAAACTGTGTCCGAAAGGCCCCAGGACTGGAGAACTTCCATGCTAGCAGCTGAAAGCAATCCTGTAAAACAAAGGAGTGACGCCACGGTAGAGTCTTTCTTCTTCACCCTCAGTTTTCCAGTTTCATGTGGATATTGCATGTAATCCAGTTATACCTGGACCCTCCCATGCCCAAACCACGTTTGCAGGACAACTTCTTTCTGTTTCAGGCTCCCTCCAGAGGTTGGCTTTTGGTGTTGCTGATGAGACTTCGGTGTGATGACATCTTTGTTTCTTTCCTTTGCAGTATCCGGGTTTCTACCTGGAACAGACTCAATTACCTGAAGAATGGAGTTCTGAAGTCTGCCTTAAAAACTGCTATGTCGCATGACCCCATCTCTCCAGTGCTTTCTGACCCGCATCTGGACGCCCTAGACCAGCGGCTTCTCAGCATTCTGGCCACGGTGAAGCAGTGCACAGACCAGTTTGGGCCAGATGTTGTGCTGGTGGAAGACAGGATGACGCTGTCTCATTTGTAATTGTAGTGGAACACAGATGAAATTCCTTTTTAAAAAACAAACAAACAAAAAAGTGATAGAAAAACAGCACAATCAGCTCAGAAAGGCTGTGGCCAAGATGGACTGAAATGAGCCAGAGGAGCAGAGGTGACACTGGCTTTTACCTTGGGCTAACAGCAGTGAGAGTTGGGAAGGTGAAGCCTTGGATGGCTCAGTACCCATAACGGCATCGCAGTGGTTGTGGCGTGTCCATTGCCGGCAGTGGACATGGCACTGGATTAAATGGCTCTTGGTGTTGGTGGAAGTGTGTGGAATACAGACGCTAATTTGTGGACTGAGTCTAGAAGGGGACAAATGGAGATGAACAGTACGATCCTCTCCCCTTCTCCTCCCCACGTGTAGTCTTGCGAGCTTTTGTCTGATTCAGGGTTGTACGTAATCAGCTGTGAGCTGGTTCGGTGTTTTACTGCTTCAGAGGAAGAGGAAGCAGTGAATAAAATAATTATTAGACTGAAGAGTTGTGCCACCCCCCCCGGGGGTGGGATGTTCTTCTCAATGCCATTAGGGGTGGGAGAGGGGACCTCTGCTGCTCACTTTTCCTCTATAAAAGGCTGGGAATGGGGTTTGCCTCGTATGTGATACTGCTTCAGTGTTTTCACTGAGGTCCTGTCAAAGATTTATCCACAGGGTTGGAGATTTAGGGGAGGACAGGGTGGTTATACAGCACTTGATAATTAAGGGATTAAAGTAAGTTTCCATGTGTCCTGTCACTGTTTTCCATTTATAGGGAATCTGACAAGCTCCAAGTAGAGATAACATCCTTGCAGCCCGGTGTCCCTGTTAACTAAGTCTTCGTTGTATTGTAGCCGAGGAGGAGGACAGGGTCTGCCCTTGGAAGCAGGCTCCGATTAGCAAGGACGTGCTGCTTGCTCTGCACCCTAGTTAGTGCAGGGGATCGGGCCATGTTGCACTGGCGGAAGGGAGACACATTGCTGGACTGCCCTGCGGACCAGCAGCCATGGGCAAGGCCCTGACGAGTGGGAAGAATCCTGAGCTGTGCTCCCTCCTCATCTCCTGTGGAGAGAGCTTCCTGCTGCTCGGTGTTGCAATCACAGTTCTGTGTTTGCTAGCAGTTTCTCTATCCCACCACCACCTGGCCTGGTTTGTGGCTGAGGTGCGAAGCTGTGGGCACTCCCAGTACGTTTTCTGCCTTCCTGAGCTGCTTTCTGCAGTCCCTACCATCACATTCCGACTGGGACAGTCATCCTGGGATCCTCACTCTCAGTGGGTTTGCCATAGATGGGAGAGAGTTGGTGCAAGCTGGCCTTTCAGGGCAGATGTGTAGCACTCATCTTGTGCCAGTCCTGTCATCCTTGGGCACTGCGTCAGCCTGCACTGCGGATGAGCTCGTGGCTGTAAAACCTGTCACTTGTGGTAGGTCTGACTCCATGGAGGGAAGTGGCTTTGTTGTCACTTTTCCAGATTTAACAGCTTTGCGTTGATTTCCAGTTCAGACAGTGTGGTCCTTTAGGAGTAAGGAAAGAGCACACTCCCCAAAGTGATGATGTATTGTTGGACTTCTGAGCAGCACGATGTCAGTTTAGGGCCTGTTCCTTGTCTGTCAGACTCTCCAGCCCTGCAGTGATGTGACGGGCAGATAAAGAGCTGTGTTCCCTTCGTGCAGCTGCTGCCATGCCTGATCAAAGAGGTGCTGGTAAAAGAGTTTATTTTAAAAATGCAGGTTTATTTGTTGAAGTCTTTTTGTCATCGCCTGAGCAGAGTATCTTGAAAGCAGAATGCAGCTGTTGACCTGAAATTGAATTTTATGTTGTTCTAGATCTCTCTTTGCCACATCACAGCCCTGCACGTGGATGGCACGTGCACAGGATGGCACGTGGATGGCACGTGGATGGCACAGGATGGCACGTGGCGCTATTTATTGGTGGTGTAGTCAGGGCTGTAAGGCACAGCCACAGCGGGCTTTTAGGACACTGCTGTTAAGCTGGTGCCTGTTTATTGCTTTACACATGCTTTAGAAGCTATGGTCCTACAGTGAGGTTAACCCGCTGGCGTGGGTTGTGCCTTGTGGGTTCCCTTAGGGTGTGCTCAGCGGCTGGTGAGCGTGGGGATTGCCCTCTCCCCACCGGCCGAGCCGGCCTGGTGCTTGGCTGGCCAGCAGGGTTCGGTGGCTGAGCCAGACACGGTGAGCAACAGCTCGGTGCTTAGGGAGTGCTTTTATTGTAAAGCACAATGGGTACACAGGAGGCATTTTGACATAAACCGTTTCCCAAGAAGCTGAAGATGATTTACACAAAGGGGAGACAGTGAAGCACATTGTAGGGGCTCTGTACCGTTTTAAAAGCTTATTCTTTCCTAATCATGAGCACTTAATAGTCCAGGAAGGATCTACCAACTTTTGAAGTTTTGGTTTATAAATGATCACTCTTTGATCATCTACGTTCAATTTAATAACGGATTCCAGAAAGTCTTTCTGTCTTCATGAAATTAAATCAGCGTTCAGCTTATGAATTGCTTGTTCACAGGGCTCTAAGTAGAAGCTTTTGCCACCAGATGGAACTCAGAGGGCTAAGTTTTCCCTCAGTACTAATATTACAATTTACAGCACTGTACTGGTTTACTTATAAACAAAGGGCATGGCAGAAGCAGCAAGAGGAAGCAAGTTGGGGTTTTTGTTCTTTTTTGTCATGTTGATAGTTATGGTCACTGTAAACACCACAGGAGCTTGGTGTTCTGCAGCAGGGGAGAAGAATAAAGTCCTCTCTTATCCAAAGTCAGGAAGATCTGATTCAGGCCTTGTGGTGTTTTGGCAGTGATGGTTGTTTTGCTTGAATACAGAACCCTGAGAAATTTTAAAATCTATTGTAACCATTGCAAAGGGAATCAGAAGCAGCACCCACGCGCAAACAGGTCTGCTTGAACCTCTGAGAAGGAGCACCACTTGTGAGGCAGGTGCTGTGCTGTCAATGAGGTTTTCATGACACTTTCTAACTCTTGTTCACTGTGCACGCTGTAATTCGCTGGCTCCAGATGTTGCAGATTGGTTGTGTTGTGGATATTGGAAATATTGGAGCGCTGGAAGCACGGCAATCAAGAACTAATTAAAGAGAGAGTATCATCAGCCATCTGCTATTTATCTCCTCCTTCTGAAGTCAGCAGCCGGGCTGGAGGAGACACTGGAGTCGACTCCTCTTCCAGCAGTTAATGAACTGGAGGGTGTCTTGCCAAACAAACTTCAACCGAAAATTACTAATTTATTAAGAAGGTAATTTATTTGCTGTGGCAGCTGGAGCGAGCTGCTGGAAACAGAGCCCCTCTTGGAGCTGTCAGCCGATTGCCCCTGGGAGCAGCCGCACAAATGGAGGTTGTAATAAGAAAACAGAATGCAATCATGACTTTCTACTTGTATCCCCTGGGGTCAGATTCCACATACAGCAACATTGTGTGAATAAAGATTTTAATAAAGCAACATTGGTGGATTGTTTAAGTCTCTCTCTCTGCCTCCTGACTCTCTCTTGTTTCTGCAGGGGGTGGGCTGAATGTTTAAAGGGTTTTGTCACTGATGTTTCAGTTATTCTTGCACTAATAATTATCAGTGGCTTTTATCCCAGTCATCTGTATCCAAGGATGGGGGCAAACGTGTGGGTTGTTTGGAAGAGCCTTGTTCGTAAGGAAAGTTCTGTTTAAGAAAGACTGTCCCAAAGTGATACAGAACACACCTGGCTGTAAGTCTTCAGAGAACTGTTGAAGGTGCATCCCATGGCCCTGCCTCTGCCAAGCACCGGAGCTGGTTTTTTGGTGGTGTCTCCATAGGTTGGCTGTGCTGTACAGAGCTGGGGGGGGGTCTGTGCTCAGTTGGCAAGAGATGCACGTGCAGTTGGCAGGTGTTTGTGGTTGCCTTTTCTAAGCTTTTATTGAAGCCCTTTCATGAGACAAGGCAAGTAAACAGCCATTGAAATCTGTTCCCATAGAATGCAGGGGCTTAATCTGCCTCTATCGGGGCTTGTTTTCTTAACCCACTGCAGCGAGTGTTACAGAGGTCTGTGATGCTCATGGGTGTCAGTGTCAGCGAAGAAGCCACCAGGAGTGGGTGCAAGCTTCTGAGGACTGCGAGCTGCTGTCAGGCACCATATGGCTCCTGGGGACACGACACCACAAACCACTGAGGTGCTGTACCTCTTCTGGGAATACGGGCGTGATCTTTGACCTGTCCTGTGGCCTGGAGAACAAGTCCTACAAGGAGCAGCTGAGGGATCTGGTGTTGTTTAACCTGGAGAAGAGGAGGCTGAGGGGAGACTTCATCACCGTCTACAACTGCCTGAAAGAAGGTTGAGGCAAGGTGAGTGTTGGTCTCTTCTCCCAAGTGGCAGGTGATGAGAGCAAATGGCCTCAAGTTGCACCGGGGAGGTTCAGATCGGACATCGGGAAAAATTTCTTCACTGAAAGGGTTCTCAGGCACTGGAACAGTTGCCCAGGGAGGGTGTGGAGTCCCCATCCCTGGAGGTTTTTAAGGTTGGGCAGATGAAGCACTCAGGGATCTGGTTTAGCAGAGGACAGATATGGTTGGACTCAATCTCAAAGGTCTTCTCCAACGAAGTGATTCTATAATTCAGTGGTTGGCTGGGTGGTGTGGAAGGACCAAAAGCATCTGCTTTTGTATAAACTAGAGTTTCTCTGTTGAAACTTCGCACTTCAGCATTTCTGAGTTTTGTAAGAACTAGTTTGGGGGCTTATTTTGGAGATTTTTGAGGGGGAAGGATATTCTGGGGATTTCTGGCCTCCTAGCATTGTGTGGTGACAATTTTTCATAGTCTCCATCTCTATTTTTGAGGCGCTGGTTTGTTCAGGGAACAGGACAGGATTCTTGCTTGTGTACAATAATTTGCAGAAACTGCAGATGCTTTTAAGTTTCAAAAGGCTGAAGTTGCTGGGTTTGAGATCTGCTTTTATGAGCACTTTGCTATATCACTGCCGTGTAATTCTGTAGTGCTTGGCCTTACTAACTGGGTGAGAATTCAACCAACTGGAAGATTTTGAAGTGTTCCTGATTATGTAATGAATATAATTTTACAGAAGAACGAGCAGAAACAACTCTGAGCCAATGGAAAACCAAAGGGCTTTGAAAATGTGCATTTTGCCCAAATTTCTTTCAAATTCTCTCCCTGCAAATTTTTATTTATTCTAAAAACTAGAAGTAAGTTCTTGGTTCATACGGCCCATGTGGGGGATTGGTGCTCTGTTGCATTTGCTTTGTGGAGTCTCAATGTTTTTAAGAGACTGGGGATAGGACTTCATAGAGAAAAAATAAAGGAAGGAGGCGGAAAGACTGATCAAAGCCATAGCTGTGTTATACTGAACTGCTGGAGAGAGACTCCTTGTCCTCCTGCCCTCTGTCAGAGCTCATCTGTGGATGTGCAGAAGGAATTGCTGTATGGAAATTGGACAAACCATGAAAGGATGGATGTACGGCCTTTCCCTGTCCAAGAGATCATGGAATCGTAGAATGGTTTGGATTGGAAGGGCTCTTAAAGCCCATCCAGTTCCAATCCTCCCACCAGACCAGGCTGCTCAAAGCCCCATCCAACCTGGCCTTGAACACCTCCAGGGATGGGGCAGCCACAGCTTCCCTGGGCAACCTGGGCCAGGGCCTCCCCACCCTCATTGTGAAGAATTTCTTCCTAATGTCTAATCTAAATCTTCCCCCTTCCAATTTAAAGCCCTTTCACCTCATCCTATCACCCCAGGCCCTTGTAAAAAGCCCATCCCCAGCTTTCCTGGAGCCCCTTTCAGTACTGGACCGCTGCTATGAGGTCCTGTGGAGCCTTCTCTTCTCTAGGCTGAGCAACACCAGCTCTCTCAGCTTGTCTTCATAGCAGAGGGGCTGCAGCCCTCAGATTCATCTCCGTGGCCTCTGGACCTATTCCAACAGTTCCATATCCTTCTTATGTTTGGGATTCCAGCGCTGGACACAACACTCCAGGTGGAGGTCTCATCAGACTGGAGCCAAGGGGCAGAATCCCCTGCTGGTCCCCCTGCTTTGGCTGCAGCCCAGAACACGATTGGTTTCTGGGCTGTGAGCGCACACTGCCAGCTCACGTTGAGCTTCTCAGCAACCAGCACCCCCAAGTCCATCTCTGCAGAGCTGCACTTGCTCATGTCGACCCTCAGCCTGAATTGAAACCAAGGATTGCAGATACAGCCTGTAAAATCCCAGATAGCACGGTTTCCTCCGAGTGTTTGCCTGTACCCGGTTGTGTTGGAGGTGCTGAAGGAGGCAGACACCAACACATTTTCGTGGTGCTGATTTTCCTTTCTTTTTAGCTGAATCCTGCACTGTGAGACCTGACTAGACCCTACATGATGGGTCTTTATTGCGGTGGGTACTGTTCACCAGGATGGCTTTGGAGTAACCAGCCGTGAGATGGGAAGCCCTGTATCCCAGCATCATCTCTGGGGCCACGTGGATTGCTGCAGCTACCTTTTCCCACAAGGCTGGTGAGGAGCAAATACTGTAGTGATTGCTTCAGCAGAGGAAGCAGAAAAAAGTGGGATGTAATCCCAGCAGGCTGTTCTAGGGCAGCACCTGCTGTGCTGCCAGCCCCTGAGTTGGGTGCGAGTCAGTTCTGCTCACTGGCAGCACTGGGATCTCTTCCAGTCTCCTGCAGCTTCCCTTCTAATCTGGCAGGAAAACCTCCTGCCTGAGGCCTTGCAAAGGGAACTGAATTATTCAGGGGGTGGTGATTCCCCCCTTCAGAGCCAGCTCTAAGAGGTGGAGTTGGCAGGTTACTGAGCAACTACTCCTCTGTTCCCCTCTGACTCTTAGGACGTGCCCTGTGTGAGTGAGGCCGATACCCCAGGAATTACGCTGCAGTGCTGTGAAGTCAGTGTGGTGTCAAGTCATTTTCTCTTTCAGGACTTGCTTTTTCCACCTCTTTCCCAATTGGAACAATAGAGGCATCTATTTTTTTTATGAAATCTGTCCCATTTGATGAGCATCTTCAGCTGGAGCACTTACCCTGGGAGGGCAGAGTTGGAATGTTACAGCTCTGAATTTATTTTTTTTTGTATAAATGCTTCAATTCAGATGCTTCAGTTCATTTTCAGGACAGCTGATGGCAGTTTAATTTGTTATAGGAATTTGTTTAGGAAGAAATTCTTCACTGAGAGGGTAATTGTGCATTGGAATGCGTTGCCTAGGGAGGTGGTCGAGTCACCATCCCTGGAGGTGTTCAAAGAGAAACTGGATGAGGCACTTAGTGACGGTGTAGTTGACAAGTAGGAGTCGGTGTAGGTGTTGGGTCATAGGTTGGACTCAATGATCTCAAAGGTCTTTTCCAACCTTACAATACTTTGAATCTGTGATACTGTGATAGATACAGCGAGTTTGGGGTTTAATTGCCTTTTTTAATGCCTACTGGGTTTAGTTCTGTTGAAGTTATTGCGACCGGCGTTCTGGCTTTATGCTCCCTGATTGCTTCTGAAGCTGGAGGGGACGATGATGTTAGTGCAAGGATCTTTAATGCCCATGTGTCATGTATTCAGCCACCTGCAGATGGGGACATGTTCCACTCTGTGCCTTGGCGGAGCTGGATCCCACTGCCCAGCCACCTCAGCGAGGGCATCCCAGGCTGGATGAATTGTATTGAGTGCCCTTCTGGATTTTATATTTCTAAGCATATGGAATAACCTTGAAATTCTTTCCATGTGCAAAGCATCTTGGTGTTGTCTCGGTTAGAATGAGTCACGGGGCGACTTGTCCTGATGCTCAGTAACTCATAGCGGTGTCACCTCTTACCGCAAACCAGCAGTGGGCACAGCTTGAGGTTAAATGCAGGTTTTATGGGGCTTGTCCCCTTCTCATCTCCCCCCACAGCGGAGTTCGTGTGTTTAGCATTGCAGCCCTTACCAGCTGTGCTCTGGGCGGGGCTGAAGTGTTCCTGTTTCCAAACTCAAAGCCAGGCTTTGTGTGGGGTCCTGGAATCTCCTGCCAAAGCACGGGCAGCTGGCCCTAACGGTGGTGCCCGCTGCTTCCTGGGCAGGACAGGTTGGTTTGCAGCTTGTTGGAGGAGCTTGCTGGAGAGCACTGGGTGGTGGTGGTGAGCTTGGTGATGGTGAGCTTGGTGGTGGTGATGAGCTGTACCTCAGTTCTCACATGGGATTCAGGGTGGTTCTGTGCTGATCTGGAAGATTGTTTTATCCCAGCTGCTTGGGGGGAGCCCACCCTGCCTGTGAGTGTTGGGATGGTCTGGCATGTGGAGATGTGAAAGTAAACAGCAACGCTTCTTGGGGTCCGTGAGGGGTGACACACACCCAGTGTCACCCAGCGACACCGTCCCTCAGCCAGCCACGAATCCCTTTCTCCTGGGGCTTTGCTGTAGCGGCTGCACCCAACTCGCAGCAAAGGCGGCAGCGCCCGGTGCTGCCGCCGGGCCTCGTCCTCTGCCTCCTGCTCCCTGCTTTGGGCCGTTATTTTTGTGTCCCCCTTGGATGTGTCCCCAGATGAACAACACCTGCCAGACCCTCTTGCATCTGCAAAACTGCAGCAGAGCCACTGGGCTACTTAAAACCCCAGATCGTTCACGTTCTGAGGGAGCGGGGCCGGGGGCTGCGTTGGGCACCGCTCCAGGGGGGCCGGGAGTGCGGGGGGAGGCCGAGGGCCAAGCTTGGCGCGGAACAGGGAGCGGAGGGGTGCCCGGGGCCTCCTCTGGGACCGGGCTGAGCCGCGGGGGTCTCCGTCCGTGGCAGGGGGGACATGTGGGCACCCTTAGGAAGAATTTCTTCACTGAAAGGGTGATCAGGGATTGGCACAGCTGCCCAGGGAGGGGGTGGAGTCGCCATCCCTGGAGGGGTTTAAAAGTCGGGAGGATGAGTTCCTTAGGGACAGGGTTTAGTGGGGAGACAGGCACGGTTGGACTCTGTGAGCTCAGAGGTCTCTTCCAGCCTTCTGATTCTGTGATTCCATGATTCCATGACTCCATAATTCCGTGGTTCCGTTCCAGGCCGCTCTGGCGGTGGCGCCACCCCCGGCTGCCCCCACTCCAATTGCCGCCAGCCAGGAAGTGAGATCAGGGCTGCGGGGCTTTAAGGGAGCGCGAGGGCTCGGGCCACCCGGCAGAGCTGGAGCAGGGTCCCTTCCCCGCCCCGCGGGGGTCCCAGCGCCATGGGCCCGGGGCTGCGGCGCTGCCTCCTGCTCCTGCTGCTCCTGGGGGCCTCGGTGGGGCAGGGGAGCCGAGGGACGCAGCAGGGAGCCAAGGCGGAGGGGGAGCCGTGGGGCAGGGCGAGGTACGAAGCTGTGAAGAAGCACTTGGGAGCTGTGGGTGCCCTCTCCAAGCAGTACTGGCAGTACCTGGCGTGCAAGGTGTGGCAGGAGGGCTGCGAGGAGGAGGAGGCCAGTGGCAGACCAGGTAAGCACCTTCCTCCTTTCTCTCCCTCTCCCGTGCCGAAGGTCTACACCCCCTGCTCCCCCCTGTCCCAGGATTCTGTGCCCCCAGCCCCTGTGGGCACAGTCCGTCCCTTCCCATCCCCCCACCCCCCGGAGCCTTGTGTCCGCTTCTGGAATAACCAAGGCTGTGGAACTGTTGAAACGGGTCCAGAGGAGGCCACAGAGATGATGTGAGGGCTGGAGCCCCTCTGCTGTGAGGACAGGCTGGGAGAGTTGGGGTTGTTCAGCCTGGAGTAGAGAAGGCTGCGGGGAGACCTTAGAGCAGCTGCAGGAAAGCTGGGAAGGGGCTCTTTAAAAGGGCCTGGAGGGATAGGATGAGGGGGAACGGCTTTAAATTGGAAGGGGGAAGATTTAGATTAGACATTAAAAAGAAATTCTTCATGATGAAGATGGGGAGACCCTGGCCCAGGGAAGCTGTGGCTGCCCCATCCCTGGAGGTATTCAAGCCCAGGTTGGATGGGGCTTGGAGCCCCCTGATCCAGTGGGAGGTGTCCCTGCCCATGGCAGAGGGTTGGAACTGGATGGGCTTTAAGGTCCCTTCCAACCCAAACCATTAAATGATTCTCCAGAGCACCCCTGCCCACACCCAGGTTCCCACAAACACGTCTCTCCATGCCCACTTGAGCCCATTACGTGCTTCCCCCCTTGCCCGCACCCCGGCTGCCAGGCAGGGCAGTGTCTGAGCCCCTGTGTGTGGCAGGAGAGCTGCTGCCAGCCGGCTCCGCTGAGCATCCCCGCAAAAATGCAAAAAAGACTCTGGCTGGCCTGTCTCTGCTCAGACCGCTGCCTTTTCCAGGCTGGAGCTTGCCTCTGGTGGGCCAGGATTACTTGGAGGTCCTCTCTGCCTGGTACTGCAGCTTTGGCAAGTGCTGCAAGACAGGAGACTGCAGGATAATCAACAACATCACAGGTGGGTGCTGTGCTGTGCTGGGGAGACCAGAGCAGCGCTTGTCTCTGCTGTCTCTCCCTGCTCCCTCTCTTATTGGTTGGTTGTGGGCTTTTTTTCTTTTTAAAAAGAAGTGGATTACACATGATGTAAGTGAAGGGCATTTCTGAGCAGGGCGCTGAGCCGATGGGAAGGTGAGGGGCTAAGTCCTCTTTCCCATTATTTATTTGTAGTTCTGAGACTGCGAGAGAGTTTGCTCCTTGCTGTACAGCCTGTCTGCTCTGGTTTGCCACAGCCTCTCCCTTCACCCAGTAGCTCCCAGGCATATCCAGTGGGATCCAAACTGGCCCAGTTTCCAGCAGGTACACGGAAGACCTGTGTGTCAGCCCTGGGCAGGTGTCATTCCTCTTTGCTGGCCCTGAGATTTCTGGTATCCACAGCCTCTGCTGGGAACTTGTGGGGGCTTCAGAGCCCTCTTCAGTCATCAACACCTCCTCTGCTTCCCAAAGGAAAAAGAGAGTCAATGGAAAATCTGTGTCTTTCAGCAGCCAGCGACTGGCACAGGCAGCCTGCCCCGTTCACCCCATGGCTTTAATGCCACTGGGGGCTCTGCTCAGACAGGCAGCCCCACTGGTGGGGCTACGTGAGCTTGGTGCCCTGGCACCTTATCTCCCCTTGTTCCCACCCGCAGCAGTGGCAGCAGCTGGGCTTGCAAGTTAAGGCTAAGCTCTTGCTCTCTCCTTCCTGCAGGGCTGGAAGCAGACCTCAACACGCAGCTCCACGGGCAGCACTTGGCCAAAGGCATCGTCATCCAGGCTCTGCAAGGGTTCCTGCAAAGCCCTCAGCTGCAGAAGGCTCTGGTCCTCTCCTTCCACGGCTGGTCTGGCACAGGCAAGAACTTTGTGGCCCGGCTGCTGGCCAGTCACCTGTACCGGGATGGGCTGAAGAGCGAGTGTGTCAGGGTCTTCATCTCGCTCTTCCACTTCCCTCATCCCAACTACGTGGACTCGTACAAGGTGAGAGCCAACAACACGGTGTTGCCGTGTGGATGGTCCAAGTGTGCTGGGCCTGACTGGGATGGAGATAATTTTCTTCACAGCAGCCCATAGGGTGCTGTGCGGAGGATTTGTGAGAACAACAGTGTTGGTAAGACACTGGTCTCTTCTCCCAAGTAACAAGTGGTAGGATGAGAGGAAATGGCCTGAAGTTGAGCCAGGGGAGGTTTAGTTTGTATATTAGAACAAAATCCTTAACCAAAAGAGTATGAAGCACTGGCAGAGGCTGCCCAAGGCAGGAGTGGAGTCTCCATCCCTGGGGGTGTTCAAAAAACCTGTAGACATGGCACTTGAGGACATGTTAGCAGCCATGGTGGGGTTGGGCTGATGGATAGACTGGATGAGCTTAGGGGTCTTTTCCAGCCTTAATGATTCTACAGTATCACAGCACTGTCAGATATTGCTGAACAGCACTGGCAAAGCCTCAAGGCTTCATTTTTCTCCCACTCCGCCCTTGCAGTCACTGGGTTGGGTGGTGCAAGGAGCCGGGGGACACACAGCAGAGAGCTGCCCTGGACTGACCGAAGGGATATTCCAGGCCATGTAGTGCCATGCCCAGCAATACAAGTACTGAAGGGAGGGGGATTTGGAGCAGGAGGCCGCTGCTCAGACTGGCTGGGCCTCAGTGGTGGGTGTGAGCGATCATCCTTGCATCACTGGCTTTGATTTCTTTCTTCCTCCTCTTTCCCTCGCTCATTAAACAACCTTTATCTTGCCCCACACATTTCCTTGCTTTTGCTCTTCCATGCTCTGCCCTGTCCCGTTGGTGGGAGGGAATGAGCGAGTGGCCGTGGTGCTTGGCTGCCAGCGGGGTCATCCCACCTCCTGCCCGACCTCCTGGTGCTGGTGCCGGCGCCTGGGCCTCTCACGCTCTTCCCTGTTGCTCTGCAGGCCCAGCTGGAGAAGCAGATAAGCGAGACTGTGCAGCTCTGCAAGCAGTCCCTGTTCATCTTTGATGAGGCAGAGAAACTGCATTTCAGCCTCCTGGAGGCCATCAAGCCTTTCATGGCTCCACGTGACACCAAGGGCCAGGTGGATTACCGGAGATCCATCTTCCTCTTTCTCAGGTGATTTCTGGCCTCCAAAGGGATGGGGAGGAACCAAGTGGTGGAATTTATCCCTTGAGGCGTGCGATATGAGGGGCTCAGGCTGCAGAGGAGAAAGAAGTGTCTTGCTCCTCCAGGGGGGCTTGGTGTTTCCATGGATAGGTTGCTCATCAATGCTGGGCATCTTCTGTGGGCACACGGCATTTTCGGGAGGAGCTGAGGTCCAGTTTTAGCTGGGACACCTGAACCAGCATCAAGGCTTTGAGACAATGAACCAGTGAGAGTGGGAGCAAGCATGGTGTCACCCTGGAGAGCTGAGCAGGGAGATCCCAGACTCCAGGGAGCAAAGCCAGGGCTGCAGGTCCTGGTGGGAAGTTCTTGTACAATGCGGCACTGTTCATTGGGAGCGGGAAGTGGGGAGGGGTGGCTGCAGCTGGGGTGCCATCACTCTGCTGTGCTGTGAGGGCTTATCCTGGCACCAGCTCACCCTCCGGTTTAGTGATCGGAGCCTGGTTCCATTCCCATTGAGAGGGAGAAAGGTTTTATGGCACGTGTGTGTCCCTGACCCCGGCCTAGGTGGGATGCCTCTGGGAGGAGAAGGGGACATCTCCAAGCTGAGATGTGGGTAGGCACGTGCCTGAGGCAGCCAGTGAGAAATGCTGAGGAGAGACAAGCATCTTGGGCCCACTTCATTTTAGGATTCACAGCCTTCAGCTTAGCTCTGGGAAGAAGTGTACCCAGAGGCTGGATGAGGGCAGAGCACTTGTTCTCCGTCTCCCACCATCCAGGTGACTGTTCTAAGCTCCAAGCTTGGTGGTTCCCCAGGGAAGTTTCTCTACCCGGGGGAGATATGTACCTGCACCACATGCTTGTGGAGGTGCCTACACTTCAGTCTCACGCGCGTGGTGGAGGGGGCAGCTCTCCCTTGTTGCTCGGGGCAGTGTGGACGTGCTGCCGGCTGTGCTGAGCTGGCCTTGTGTCCAACCTGGCAAGTGATGCAAGGGGGATGTCAGCCCCTTTTTGCCACCAAGCAGAGGGAGCAGGGTGCCTTGAACTGCAGCAGTGTGTAGTGCTGGGGGAGGTTTCATCATACGTGGTGGCAGGGTGACACAGACCTGCTGCAGGGGGGTGTCCCTGCCCCCGGTCTCCTTTGGACACCAGCCTGGTCCTGCAGCTTCAGCCAGGTTTCAGTGGTGGGGATGGGGTGGGACTGGCTGGCTGTCCTCAGTCAAAAGGGGCTGAGGGGAAACAGTGGGAGCTTTTTAATTTTGTCTCCCCTCCGTTTGGGTCCAGAGCTTCTGGCAGAAGAGAAAAGATGGGTGCAGGATCTGTATCTCCCAGTGCCTCTCTGCCTCCCACCACTCAAGCACTGCAGCCAGCTGGTTCCCAGTAGTGCCAGCTCACTGGTGGTGGGCACTCAGGGTTGTTGTCCACAGCTGCTGCAAACCCCCCATCAGCATGCAGGGATTGCTTGGCCTGGAACTGCTTTCCAGGGTGAGAGGCTGTCCTGGAAGCCTTGGTTGACCGTCAGGACCTCACTCACATCCACCTTCCATGGTGGGTGTCTGGAGGAGCCCTTGCATGGGAACTGCACTGCTTTGTCCCTCAGGCAGCAGATGCTTTGCCAAATCCTGTGCTGCCACTTGAATCCCTGTCCTGGACCTTTACTCCTAGTGGGACTCCTGCCATGTGCTCTGCCCTCTGACTTGGACTTCCAGTGGTTGCTTTGTTGTGGAGCCAAGTGTCACCTGCGGGGTTGATGGCCTCCTAGCCAGGATGAGGGACTGCCAGAGGTGGAGGATTGCAGCAGCTCCTGGTCCCACCCTGGGGGAGAAAGCAGCTGCCCTGGGCTCTGGGCTGGCAAGGTGCAAGACAGCTGTATCAATGCCTATAGAAACGGGCTCTTTGGGAAGAAAGCTGGTTCCTCCATGTGTTAGTGTTTCAGATGCTGCTCCTACACAGCGATGCCTGCATTGCTAACAGGATTGCTGAGGTCTGTCTGTCCAGGAGGCTCCTGACAGCTCTTAGCAGTATCTCCAATGGCATGGTTGAATGACTTCTATTCTGTGTCCACAGCAATCTTGGTGGCAACACAATCAATGAGGTAGCCCTGGACTTCTGGCGGGCTGGCCGGGCACGGGAGGAGATCTCCATGGACTTCCTGGAGCAGCGGCTGCAGCTGGAGCTACTGGAGCCTGCAGGTAAGCGCTGAGCTCGCTTGCAGGATGGTGTGGGCAATCTGTCCCCAAACCTGCCCCTCCACACTGACTCGCTCCTCATTACACAGCACAGACACGTGTGGAACAAGCCTTTATCCCAACCCCCATCCCAGGATTATCTGCAGTGTGAACCGCTTCCTTTATCCACATGAGCACAATATTGCTGCAGCAGCGAGCTGCGAGTCCTGCTTGCCTGGAAAATCATAGACTCACAGAATGGTTTGGGTTGGAAGGGACCTTAAAGCCCACCCAGTTCCACGCCCTGCCAAGGGCAGGGACACCTCCCACCAGACCAGGCTGCTCAAGAACCCATCCAGCCTGACCTTGAACATCTCCAGGCAGCCACAACTTTCCTGGGCAACCTGGGCCAGGGTCTCACCAACTCTCATTATGAAGAACTTCTTCCTAATGTCCAATCTAAATCTTCCCCGTTCCAATTTAAAGCCATTCCCCTTCTTCCTATCACTCCAGGCCCTTGTGGAAAGCCCCTCCCCAGCTTTCCTGCAGCCCTTTCAGTACTGGAATGCTGCTGTGAGATCCCTGCAGAGCCTTCTCTTCTCCAGACTGAATAACCCCAACTCTCTCAGCCTGTCCTCACAGCAGAGGTGCCCCAGTCCTCAGATCATCTTTGTGGCCTCCTCTGGACCTGTTCCAACAGTTCCATATCCTTCTTATGTTGGGGATTCCAGAACTGGACACAGGGCTCCAGGTGGGGTTTCACAAGAGAGGAGCAGAGGGGCAGAATCCCCTCCCTCGCCCTGCTGGCTACACTGATTTCGATGCAGCCCAGGACACAGTTGGTTTCTGGGCTGCAAGTGCACATTGCTGGCTCATTTCTCATCAATCAGCACCCCAAGTCCTTCTCAGCAGGGCTGCTTCTGGTTGTGTTGTTCCCCATCCTATATTGAAGCTGCAGATTGCCCAGACCCAGCTGTAGGACCTTGCACTTGGCAAAATGGCCAGGTTGCGAGAGGAAGCCTGACACCACAGCAAAATGTCATAGCTTCTCTGGGTACTTGGGCTTCTGTTGGCTTGAGGTGGCCAAGCCATGGTGATGTTCTATGTTCAGACTAAGTGCTGGCCAGCTCTGTACAAGAGGATGGTGGTCTCTCTCCCACCACATAGGGCTGGATAACCCATGACAGCCCTCACAGGGAGACACAGAGGGATGCCACCTCTCAGGTGAAGCTTCTGACATTTGTTTTGCCTTGCTTTTTGCTACAGAGAATGGTTACGCCCGCAGCCACCTCCTCAAAGAGAACCTCATTGATTTCTTCGTGCCGTTCCTGCCGCTGGAGTACCACCATGTGAAGCTCTGTGCACGGGATGCCTTCCTGGCCCGTGGACTTCTATACACAGAGGCAGCCCTTGATGAGGTAGCCAGGATGATGGTGTTTGTCCCTAAAGAGGAGAAGCTTTTCTCTGCACAGGGCTGTAAATCGGTATCCCAGCGCATCAATTATTTCCTTCCTTGAACACCAGGTGGGACGACACCAGTGGTGAAGGTGGTTCTGCACACCAGAAGCTGCTCTCCTTGCAGGTCAGGGCAGCAGCTTACCCAGCCCTGCATCTGCAGTAACCCCTGGCTACTCTCAGGGCTGTTAGCAGGGAAGGAGGTGTGTCCTGCCCAGCCTAACTTGTGGGACACGGGCACAGCCTGGTGTTTTGAAGCCCGTTCTTTTAGCAGGCAGTGCCTGAGGTGGTGATTTGGTTGTGATGCTTTGTTTCATGTGAACAGGGATGTCCAAGTCCCTAGCTTGTTACCATGTAATGAAGGCTTTGGACAGTCTCGTCCTGTTGAGACGGTCTAGTAGAAGCCGTGCCCTCATCCCTGTCCCGTTTTCTCAGTCATTTTACAAGCTCTCAGATTGCACACAACTGCTTTGCTGGAGGTGAGGTCTTTTCTCTGTTGCTCCCCTGCAACAAGGTGTCTGCCGCTTAGGGAATTGTGTCCCAGGATTGTGGTTTGTGCAGGGAGGCCCTTGCGTAGAGAAAATTGAATAATCTCCTCTGGAGATGTCAAACCCATAGCCTCTTGCTTTGCAGTGTCCCTCTCGTAAGTCTTCCGTTGTATGGAAGCAGCGACGGGGGTGAGATGAACAGCTGAGATGATAACTTTTTAAGCAGGTATGGTAAGGAGCTGGTTTTGCTTCACTGCAAAAGGAAATAGGGGAGACCAGTTCCCCTTTCAGGGGCAAAGAGCGGTCTAGGAAGATGGAGGAACAGGCTGCAACTGAATCTAGGGGTTCAGGGATGCAGTGAGCTTGGGTTTTGGTTTTTTTTTGTCCTTTTCAGAATGTTGCACCCTGTGTATTTTTGGCTGGTATCAGCATTACTTCACCAAGGAGCTGTTTGCTGTCTGGGTACTTGCCAGGTGATAAGTATGTTACAGCAGGACCAAAAAATTCCAACAGTGTTACTGGAATCACTTTGTGACCTCTGGGTCAAAACTCCCTTCCAACACAGCTGTGCTGGAGTGCTGAGGTGAAACAGCACATGCCAAGGACAGGGCTTAGCTCCCCGGACACCCCATGTGCTACCTTGGAGCTATTTTAAGGTTTGAACCTCTCTGTGGTGCCAGTGATGATGCAGTGCAGCATGACCTCTAGGAAAAGATTGACCAGACACACTTACTAGTCCTGCAGACTTTGAGTCCGCGTTTCCCTCCTGGCACAGCAGCTCCGTTACCTAATGAGGCTTCACAGTCCAAGGCATGAAGAAGAACCAGCTGCTTCTTTACTGCTCAAGTGATGCACAGTTAGTTTAAACCTACCTGTTGTCTCCACCTGAACATTAGGGCTCGGTGATCAGAGACTTGATTTAGGGGCCATCTCATACTCATGAGTGTGAAGCCTCAAGCTTCAGCCTGCAAAAGAGCAGAGGGAAACGTGTCCAGGGAAGTCAGCTGGGGAGGGAGGGTGCACAGGGGACAGCTTGGATTCTGCTTTATAACCCGGGCAGGATGTTCGCGTAGTTCATTGATGGTTGGGTGCTTAGAAGGCAGCAAAGGACAGGATAACCTATAGGGTTTAATAAAAGAGAAAAGCAACTTCAGCTGTCCAGGTGAGACTGATGCCTTTTGGAGTGGAAGCGGGTCAACGCTATCGGCTGTTTCACCAGCACAGGCTAGTATGAAGTTGTTGTGTTAAGCAGTTCTTGCTCTGTTACTCATTAAGGAGGTGGCAGTGTTACTAATTAGGGCAACTGTCAAACTGACGATGCAAGACCCTGCACTCTGCCACATCACAGTTGCATGTGTTTAAGTCAGCGTTTGATTGTGCAACGCCAACAGCCAGAACTTCTCTCCGACTGCTCCACAGCAACATTAAGTTTGATTTCAAAGGCATAAAGATATTGCTTTTTTTTGTAATCTGACAGAAGGAAATAATTTGTCTTTTAAAAAAGTTTACAGTAAACTTGTCTCTTCTACCCAAAATAAAAAACTTCAGGTCAGTACTGAGTAGCTTCAAATATTCCTTAAAAAAACCCCAGCCAACTCAGCACACACTCAAGTGCTTTTTTGCCAATAAAATATTGCAACCTTTATTTAAAACAAAATGCAAATTGGCAAAACTTCGTGGAACGACAAGCAGAGAGGCCCTTCAAAGGACCTTATTTACATCAAGTTTAACACTGTTCGCAGTTCACAGTCAGACGATAGTGAGAGAATTAAATTAGAAAAACAACCAAAATATATTACAATAACAATTAAAAACAAAAACAGTTGACAACACTGGCAGAGTGATTGGTGATTAACATGTGTCATTTTAATCCATTCCTGCCCTCAACAAGTTCACTACAGATACAAAAAGCGTGCGGAGCCAATCGGGCTTTACCTCCCATGCACAACAGACGTATTTGGAAGAAATAACCTCCTTTGGTACAGACACTTCTTAGCGTGTAGGTATTACAGATAACTCAGGTGTCCCATCACCTCCGATTTCCTACCACCAGGGAACAGGCTGAAGGTTTTGTTCCACACTACAGGCAACCAGAGTGCAACCCCAGTGCCCGTCTGTGGTCCATGGTGCCACTCACACCAAAGTGGGAGGTTTCTGAGCCTGCCGTAGCCACTACCCTTCGCTTGTCCTGCCAGCTGCTGGCAGGCTGAGTGTTTTAAAAGAGAAGACAGCAACCTGTTATGTTTGGAAAAACAGATCATCTAAATTCTTTAGTGTTTATCACAGCTACTGATGCCCAAGAGCACTGACAAGCAAAACACCGAGTGCCTCAGCAGCTGAGGAAGCCTTAGGTAAGCAGCACAGGCATCAGGGGTCCGGATCTCTTGGACTCGATGATCTCAAAAGGTCTTTTCCAACCAAGTGATTCTACATTTCTATGATTCTATGATTTTCTTTATGACAGCACAGCGTGACCCATCCTCCCTGCCCACACCCCCACTGCCTTTTGGGGAGGGGCTGCTGTTAACACAGCAGTTCTGTGCAGCTATTGCCCCACGCTGTGGGGTTTCATTCCTGCTGCCTGCAGAGCCCTGTGCCATAAAAGTCTTGCATAAGCACACCTGGCGGGATGTCAACACGTGTGTGTTTGGCTGTGTCTCACAAGGCCAGTGGTCAGGAGAAGTCTCCTGTGTGAGGACATGAAGACAGCACCCCCCCTTCCCACTGTGTTCTGCATCAGCAACGCTACTCCACTCAATTCTACTTTCCCAACAGCTAAATTCGGTGCAGTCCCAAGAGCCAGGCTCTTAATTCAGTTTCACCCCTGTCAGCACTAATGAAAAACACGATTAATTCCAAGCGCTGCCAGTCAGACAAAGGGTTTACAGAGAGTGCACAGTGCACGAAGAGAAGAGAATTGTGCCTGTGAGTTGGCCAATTCGCCACAGTAGCTGGGAAGAGAAAGTGCCCCACGTCAGCTCACCCAGGTGAGCGCATGCTTTGTGCTTGGCATTACAAGGCCCTGCGTGACGCCAGCCCCTGGTGCAAAGACAACTACTCTAAATTCTGGCCCATGGTAGTGCAAGTGAGAGCCCAGCTGCAGCTGCATCCTTACCCCACAAGGCCACCTGACAGTGGTGAGGAAGGGAATCACAGCAGGAGCCCATGCCTTGTCCTGACCCTGAAGATTGGAAAAGAAGGAGGACAAATAACAGGGCTCCACCACCTTTAGGCTGCTCTGAACATACTGTGCAAGGCTGCAAGCAGAAAGGCAGCTACAGAAGAGACCTTTAAGGCTGAAGAGAAAGCCAGACCTAACAAAAGGGAGAAGGAATGGCAACAATTTTAGGAGAGTAGCTGTGGAAGGACCAGCTGGATGGTGATTTACAGCAGAACCAGCTTTCCCAGACATCATCCTTTTGCTATCCTGCCAGAGGGTAAGGGAAATTTGAGTTTGGGAATAAAATACAGTTGGGCAGCAGAAGCAGCAGCAATTCCTATTTAGGGGAAAAGCCCCAGTGCCAAGTCAGCACTACCTCTGCCACCATCTACACATCTGATGTGAGTCAGACAATAAGTCAGAGCAGAGAAAACACTCTCCGTAGGAGACACTGTTCTGTGTCTACAGCATTGGAAGATCAGCACAATACGCTTCTTTGTTGGCCACAGAGGTTGTGGGGTCTCCATCCTTGGAGATACTCAAAAGCTGTCTGGACATGCTCCTGGGCAGCCTGCTCTAGGCAGCCCTGCCTGAGCAGAAAAGCTTCCAGATGATGTCCAGAGGTCCCTTCTAGCTGGAGCCATTCTCTGACTCTGCAAAAGCTGTGTTCCTGCCCACCATTCTGGTCCACTGCCCATCACCTCTACCATGGGAAGGAGAAACCAGGCAGCATCTGAAAGGGAGTGAGGATGACCACTGGAGGGGAACCAGTCCTTTGCTTGGGGCATGGTTTCTTTGGAAGGGGCAGAAAGGGCTGAAAGAGGGGAGGTTTAGTAGTTATAAATCTCAGGAATTGCTTGCTCTTCTGCCACTTTTGGTGGAGCTTTTCTGGAAGACTGGCATTCAGGAGAAAAAGGCTTCTTTCAAAATACTTGTCAGAACGGGACTAATAGCTTTAAAATTTTCTGGTTAAAAAAAACCCCTTTCCCCTGAGAATTGCTTCAGTTTCAGTCCATTTGTCCTAGGCTGAGCAGCAGCACAATTATGAAACTACGAGATTGTCTGCAGGGCGAACAGGAGCCACCTTTCTGCCCCAAAGAAAGCTCCCATACCTTTTCAATCCTTTGATTGTTTAAAAGGCCAGGTGAAGCAACACCACATGCCACCTTCCCTTTGCAGGTCACCTTTCCAAAGGCAGTCAGTTTGCTGCACAGTGATGCACACCGTCAATAAAGACGACTGAAAGAGATAAGGTAAACCACAAAAGCCCTCAGCAAAGTCTACAAGATAACGGTTTGGTACTCTGCCTCACAGCTAAGTGTTGCTGCGAAAGAGCTTGTACTCAGTACTGCAAAGTCAGGACTAGTAACCCATGCTGTACTTTCATTTGCCTCCACTTAGGTACCAGCTCACTGGAATAAAACCAACAAAAAGGAATAATTAATTCACTCTTAATGCCTGTCAGTTACAGTGGAAGGGTTGGGTTTGGGGTTTTTTTCTTCACCATCTCACTTACTTGGACAGTGTAGCTCACATGGCCCATTTTACCTCGCATACTGCTTCTCTGGTACGCGTTCATACATCTTGACACAACCTTCTGTATCACGGACCAGTAATAAAATGAGGATTCTCACACACCAGTCCATTTCTGAAGATTTTTAGGCTACTGTCTCGCTATGCTCCATGAAAAAGATGTGCACTGAGACAGCCCAGCATACTCCCAAGCACCAAGGGCAATGGTTCTAGACAGAAATGGAAGTGCCCCTCTCCGAAATTCACACCTGTGCCCCAGCTCAACACTAAATGCTCAAACTAAAAGCAGCACAGTGCCACTTTAAAAACAAGTTGGAAAAGTGTTTTAGCCAAAAATAAAAGATTTAAGGTGCAAAGCAAGCCAGGTCCTCTACCATCATCACCAGTAGTGTGAAGTGAGCAGCAGCATGCATGGTAACGTGTATTTGGAGCCAGGTATCAGGCCTGTTTCTTCCTCTCACAAACCAACAGTTGGTTGACGTCTTCCTACTTGCCAATACATTTACATCTCAGGGAGTTGTGCGTGTATGTCTGGCTCTCTGAGGCCAGAACAAGTCTACAAACAGCACTAGGACCAAGGAAGGAAGCCACAACCACATGACTGCTTTCATTCTGGGATTGGCGGTAGGCATCAGAGACCATAACCCAGTGGGAGCTCTTCAAGCAGAGCCATAATATTTGTTGTCACATCTAAGGCAGAGGAGTGCACAGTTTATGTGCATGTTCCCTGTGCCACAGTGTGAGATTCTGGCCTAGCCTTTAAAATACAGGAATAAATAAAAAACCCCCATGGCTGTGACTCCCTCATGTGCTGACATACCCAGTCACCTTCATACGTAGGGAAGCCAAACTGGTAAGCACGAGACTGGTAAGCAATAGATCAAGTCCCAGGAAGCCACTGGTGTGAAATGCTAGTGTTACACCAAGAGCAGGGACTGGCCTGGGGAATCCTGCAGCGGTGAGGGTGCATGGCAGGCAGGCAAGGATGCACTCTCTGGCTCTCCAGCTGGCCCCGCCACGCTGGGACTGCTAAAGGAATGTAGAGAACAGCCTAGGGTGGCGGAGGCCCTGCCTTACCTACCATGGACCCTCAAGGTGGTGACACTGAACTGGGGAGTCAACCTGGTAACAAGTTAAAAACAATCTAGAGCTGGAAAAAAGAAAAACAACCCACCCACCCAATAACAACACTGGCAAGTTGTGCAAGAGCCCCAAACTACTCACAAAAGACCATCAAGCAGCACCCGTGCTAGACCACTAGAAATAGGTATTGACCGAGTGAAGGCTGTGTGGGGGTATTCCAGTGGTAAGTCTGCCCAGCATCCCTGACACTTCCGATACAATGAAGATGAGAACATGTGGGGGATGAGGTGGACAGGAGGGAAAAGGGATAGTTTCATATATTAACTAATTTTTCAGTTCCCATTACAGCAGCAACAGCGCTGTGGAAGTAAGCCATGTGGGCTAGTGCATCCACCTCCAGCAGCTCTGAATACTGTCAGTGCATTAGACCTTTCCCCCAACCGCACGCAACCTCGCCTTTCAGAGCTACTCCAGCTCAGACTGCTCGGCAGCTGGGACCAAACGGAGCCCCAGTGCCTTTCCTTTGCCTTGTCAGGAGGCCAAAGCATGCGTTAGGGCAGACAGGGGAGGATCTGTACAGCCGAGCAGCCTGCAGCCACTCCAGTACTCCAGCTATCACACATCAAACCATCCTTCCCAGAATGAGAACCCGCCATCGATTCTCCTGCCTCTCCAAGGGAGGAGCAAGGAACTTCCTTCCCTTGCCATACCAAGCAGATCAGACTGACTGAGTAGGGACAAATACTTGACGTTCTGCCCCTTACAGCTTTAACCTACCCTCTCCATCCCCATTTTTTGAGATGAACCTGTAAACGTGAGGAGAACTCAGTGATCTGAGGTACTTCACATACTCAAGTATCAGTCTTTCCTTTTGAAAGCATCAGTACAGAAAAAAAAGTTCCCCCCCCTCCCCGTGTGTATTTCTCTTACCCCGATTGACAGTAGCTACCTTTGCACCACATCGCTGATTTCTTGGACACATGACAATAAGTTATTAAGGACGGGATTTGCCCCAGGGACGCTAGCAGCTGTTGAGGACACCTGCAGTTCCTGCAGGCTGAGTTCCAGTTTGCTCACGGCTTCCCGGAAGGCAAATTTGTTGCGTGTATGCGGGATGCAGTCCACGTAGCCTGAGCAGTAATCCAACAGCTGGTGCCCTGTGTCCACCAGCTGGCTGTTTGGTGTCGGCTCGGCGATGGCACTCGAGAGAAGATCTGCGCACTCCAGCAGGGCTTCCTTGCTGATTTTGTCTGCAGAGATTTTCTCAGCTGCCTGTTTGGTCTTTCTTAGCGCTACCTTTGTGCCAGCCGTGCCATTGGCCATTTTCACTGGGGAAGTGGAAGACGATGACAGAGGCACTTGAGGTGGAGGCATCACAGGCCTCCCAGATTTTCCACCAACAGGTGCTGCTGCTGCTGCCTTCTTACTCCCTTCACTGGATTCTAGTCCATGCTGCGCTCCCGCCACGTTGCTCAGCTCTTCTGCTGCATCTGAGCAGGCAGCTGGCTGTTGTAGGAGCTTCATCACTGGTGGTGGAGGTGGAGCACACTTTGGTTTTACCCGTCTGGGCCGGTCCCTGTCGCCAGAAGAAGTGACCTGATGCTCAGATAAGAGCTTAAATTTATTACCCTGAGAGTCTGTGCCAATGAGCTGCACGTCTGCTGGAGTGTGTTTTAGAGTGGGTGAGATTAGGACTGGCACTTTGTGGTTATGAGTGGTTGGAAGTATTGCTGCAGCCTTTACCGGAGATGACCACCCTGGTCTTTCGCCATCCTCAAGGGCCCCTTGCCGTGGGCCACTGTTTTTCTCTTTGCCCTTAGGAGCTATCACTAGTCCTGGACCCTCCTTTTCTTCCGATCCAGAGAGGGTTCGGAAAGGGAGTGCTGTGGCACCCCTCGGCAAGAGTTTTGCTTTTGGTCTCTCTCTGGTCAAAGCAGGGCCTTCTTCAAACCTTTTGGGAAGCAGGTCATTGGCTCTCCCTGTGATCTCATCAGGCTGAGAGGAGGTGGACACTGTCCGTTCCAGCTGAATTTTTGACCTCTGGGAATTTCGGGGAAGGGTCATTGCCATCCTATCCTGCTCTGGAAGCCCTGAGGACATGGAAGACGTAGAGTTTGACCTTGGAAAAGGCTTTGAAGCTTCTTCATTGCCAGTGGGTTTTCCTGGTCGTAAACCCAGCGTCTTTTTAATCAAGCGTGGTGTAAAGAAACCAGTGATGCCCGACCACCCACCGCCAGTGCTTACACCCCCGCCACTGCTGGTACCAGTGCCATCATCGTTGTAGAAGGTCCTTTGCACAAAGCCCCCACCATAGCACTTGGGCGGTGCCAGGCTTGTGTCCTGCTGCGTGTGAGCAAAAGAGAACCCATCCACATGCTGCAAGGAAGCAACAGAGGAAAAGTTACCCGTTAGCTCATATTTCTTATGGGGCTGATTCTCCATCTCCCGGAAGGAACTGCTGCGCTTGGGAGGTGTGGGAGCATTCCTCTTCTTCATAAAGGAGCTGAAGAAGCCACCTTTTCTGTCCCTGGTGAAAGTGGTCTCTTTGGCATCCTCCAGCAGGCTGCTGGGTGACTTGTCCCTCTGCTTGCGAGGCAGGGCAGGAGACCCACCTGTTGGCTGTGTGCTTCTGATAAAACCTAGACAGAAGAAACAAGTGTGAGTCTGCAAAATCAATTTCCATTCCCACCTCCCTATCCTGCATCTGCTTTAAGGCCTGGTGTATTTAGCTGCCCAGGTTCTGCAGAGAGACTGAGGAACTTAGTACTTTAATTTTTGTGCAAGGCTGGTGTGTTTTCTATTTGTTTTTACTTTTTTCCCTCACTTCCACATGCGTGACTTGTCTGTTGTCTATACTGAGAAGACCACTTAGGAGAGAGTTCAGGAAAAAATGAAGTTGCTCTTTTCTTCCAGTTTCTTATTCCCTTCCTGTAGTTTTTTCCTCCTTCCCCAAACACAGCAAGTATAAAAGAAAATCTCATTGCATTTTCAACTTCAGTTTTGAAGCTGTCATTTAAAAAAAAAGCAGCAAAATTAAATTTAAATGAAAAAATGCAAAGGAATTTGCTTACAGAGCATTACACAAGCTGCATTGTTTTCCATTTGCTGGTAAATAATTGGGATGCTGAGGTGGCCAACAGCTCTAATGACAGAGCAGTGCAAAGCACCTTCCCATATCCCTTTTTTTTTTTTCTTCTGTTTCTCCACCAACTTACACCAGCAGCAAGCCTATCTCAGAACACGTGGCCTCACTGCCCCTGTCCCAGTGCCCATACCTGGCGCTGAGCTGGAAGCTGAGTGCTCTGCAGTATCTTGTGTTCCTTCAATGTTCTCCTTGTTCTCCGCCTGTTTCTTCAGTGTTCTAGTCTTGGAGGGAAGCATGGGTAACCGGGGCAAGTAAGGAACTATGGATGAGGTGGAGGCTGTTCTTCCAAGCTCCTCTGCCACCTCTGTACGGTAAAAAAACCCAAACAATAAAAGGAATAGTTGAAACAGAGACCAGTAGAGGAAGAAGAAAATAAAATCTGGGTCTTTACTGCAAACCCAGACTGGGAAGAAGAGATACATCTCTGAGAAATATATAGTTTACGGATTTAGCTTTTGCTCAAGTTCAGAGGTATTTATTCAGGGTAAGTAAAGTGTTTTTCATAATGCTTTCAAACTCATTTACATTCAGAAAAAAAAAAATGGTAGAATTCGTACAAGGGCTCTTTGCTGGGTTAAGGGCTGCTCAAGAACTAAAGCCAGCACTGAATGCGTTTGCCTCTGTTTTTAATTAAGGTGCCTTCTGTTAATGTTCCTGGGCTCCCCCAAAAGTTGTGTCTTTTCTGGATCTAGATCTAAGCTGCTTTTCTTGAGTGAAAGCACTGTACCTCCCATTAGAAATAAAGACTGCAAGTTTCCTTTCCACCATCAACACAAGGTATGTGACTTGAAAAAAACCCAGAAACCCCCCACAACCCTGGCCACACCCAGGCTGTCACTTTTGTGGGCAACTTGATGTGCCTGTTATAGATCTTCTCTGATAGAATTCAATCTGGTGGGTTTTCTGTAGTATGGGAATGGATGGATCAGCTTCCTATTTAATTTAAAAATTTAGAAGCTGCTCAGACATTTCTGCTTGTCTGCTGTCTAGTATCACACTTCTCACCAGTATTTACTAGTTGATGATCTTTGAGAGTTAAGTTGCACAGATCCGCTCCCAGAAGTAGCTAAGTAGAAAATCCAGAGATTAAGGCACACTTTTAAAGATGAAAGCTGCTAGAATAATATTTAATGACCTACTTGCTGCAGTCAGTAATGGACTGTGATATGCATACACCTTTCCCTGTCTCCCAGCATCGCTCACCACTCCTGTTCTGTTCAGTTTGGGAAGCAAAAGGCTTCCTTTAATGGAGAAGACAATATTCTTCAAACTAATTATTTGGCATTTTGGTGCTCAATGAATTACTGTGCTGTCCCCTGCACTGGTATATGCCTAAAGTTCATTTAGTACTTGCACTCCAATTCAGAGCATATATTCACAGACTTACAGTTTAGAAATCAAGTGAGGGACAAAGCCTCTCGCAATCTTCCCAGCTAGCAGATGAGCCTTAAGAGCCTGTCTGTAAGACCTACCAACCCAGCACTGTTTCAGAAATAAAGCAACAGGGGCTCTCACCCTCCGAGATGCTTGAGTCGTGGAACATTGTTTCGAAGGCCTGGTGGGTCTCAGCAAAGGAAGGTCGGTCTGGTGGGTTCCACTTCCAGCCTGCAATGTGAGAAAGCAGAGTAAGTTTCAGTGCCTGGAACAGGTAGGAGATGAGTTTTTTATTCTGACAAAGGAGACAGAAAATACGTAAGCTTTCCCAACTGCAGCAAAACGCTGACCTCCTACCACTGCACAGGCTTTAGAGTCATTCACAGGTGTTACTATAATTCACAGCATCAGTCAGACATCCTAACATACCTTAACAAAAGGGTCTTGAGAGGAAGGAATCAATTCTAAAAAGCCCAGCTCCCTGCCAATTCCACAGCTTTTTCTGTCTCCTCATCCCTTTTCCTGAACTTTTTCAGCAAAGAAGAATTCCACGCTTGCTACCCTGGCTGTTTGGACTGAACTCATCTAACCCAGCCACGGGTAACTCTGTATGCAAAGCTCCAGGCAACATTCTGCTCACATGCTCTTAACACTGAAATACAGGCAGAGCCTTCCAAAAGGAGAATGTGCGCACCCTGTGGGGAAAAGAAGAGAATGCATTGACCCAAGAAGGAGCTCAGAAAGTTATGGAAGTGATAAAAAGTGTAGTTTCTGTAGTTAGAAATCTGCACTAAGGTCATGTATTCTGGAAGCACTATCTGACAATATCACCATAGGGTCTAGACAGTGACTGGCATCCTGCTCACATTGGGCTGCATTAATACCACATGAATTCTCTGGTTTTGTCAGCTTCCTGAAGGGTTTTCGAAGCAATACGCTTTATCATTACTTAGGTGCTTTGTTTCATAACCAGAGTTCACCCCGACTTTCATTGACATGCTGGGGATGAGGCTTTGCTGCAGACAGGCTGCAGAATGGCCTCTTAAGCCCTGGTTTGTCTGTCTTGTACACTGAGGGACACATAGGCTGCCTGAGTTCGCATCAAGGAGTCTCTTCCCACCCTGGTCACACTGACAGGGTCTCTCTGCCCAGAGCTGCTTCTTTTTTTTAATATTCAGCCTTTGGCCCAATGCATTCTCTGCTCCTGTGGGACTAAAGGAGATCGGCAATACTCTTAAACTCTGTTGCTCTCCTCCTGTAGCGCACTGTGCCTTCTGGCCTTTTATTAGCAGATTTTCAGTTTGTTATGGAGCATTAGGAAGCTTTCCATGGCATGTTTGGAGGATGCTTTTTGTGCAGCCTTGTCAACCATGTGTCTCCTCACAGGTGCTGTGTTCGCAAAGAACTAAATTTCCTTCAGATTTGGTGATTCTGTGGTAAGATTCCTACTGACAAAATATCAGTACAACTTGCCACAAAGTGCTATGTAGCTGTACTCAGAGATGACAGTTTCTGGGAGTGAACTCTTATTCCCTGGACATCATACTCATTTTGCATCAGTAACCAGGTACCTCTCAGGTGACAGGGCCTTCTCCACATCAGCTAACAAAACAGCACACAAGAAGAAAGGACTTCAGAGTTAACTAAAGATTTCTCCCACCTCTCCTAGGCTTTGTCCCTCGAACAAGATACTCACATGCCCTCATCAGTTCATAAACCTTTGGAGGGCACCCCTCGGGTTGTTCCATCCGATAGCCTTTTTCCAGCAGATCATACACCTGAGAGAGGTCAATGCCTGGGTATGGTGACATGCCATAGGTAGCTATTTCCCATAACAGCACTCCAAAGGCTGCAAAAGGAAAAAAGCAAAATTCCTGGTTATAAGTTTGCTCTCTTCTTGTGTTGCTTATTACATGGTAGCCTGTACTGCAGCTTGAGGCAGCATGTCTTTTCCACAGATATTTCAGGCCACTCTAGGTGAAGACATGACACGCTGGCATGTGACTGTCTCCTCTCCAGGGACGAGTTTCTGCCCAAGCCAGAAGGCAAGTTACAGTTTAGCGTGACAAATAAAACCAAAATGAAACAAAACAGATCACTGAAGTTAAGTTTTCTTACCCCATACATCTGATTTGATTGAAAAGGTGTTATAGGCCAGGCTCTCAGGAGCAGTCCATTTGATTGGGAACTTGGCTCCAGCATGAGCTGTGTAGGTATCTCCAGTCATAAGTCGACTTAAGCCAAAGTCAGCCACCTTCACCACGTGATTTTCTCCAACTAAGCAGTTCCGTGCTGCCAGGTCCCTGTATAAAGGAAAAAAAGCACTCTCCTTTACTGCAGCAACAGCAGGGCTTTTGAATACAGTCTTCCAGTTGCATAGCCTGTCCCTCTCTTCCGATTTGGGAAGCACTTTTTAAACAGCAGGTAAAGGCATTGTGTTGACTGAGTGGACTTATTCTTAGAAGCAATAAAGTAAGTCAGCATTAGGGTTCATTCTTTAAATTCTATTAAATTGATAGCTGTTATGACAAGTTTATGTTTCCTAAGACTAGGATGAGATCAGCAGCTCACCACATGCTGGCAACAGCTTTATGTCACTGCTTTATCTGACTGGATCAAAATAGGAGTTGGGGTTGACAAGGTCTTGCACAAAGCGGGTATGTCAGAACAGGACAACAACAACAACTTTCATAGCTCTCAGGCACTAGAATGTAAGTCTGCTACGAAAGTCATGGGGAGAAAGTTTTGCAAGACAGTACTGATATCAAAACAGCCAACAGATAATCCAGTGTGAATGATAACTCTGGAAAAAACCTCTCCAAAAGGAAGAATTCCTGTGCCACCTTGTTGGTGGCCTGTTCATCGTTGCAATCTGAGATTGTACCAGCTCAATGTGACTTCACTCACCTGTGAATGAAGTTCTTCTTCTCCAGGTACTCCATTGCAGAGGAGATCTGGGTGGCCATGTAGAGCAGAACGACAGCAGTCACTTCCTCGCGGTTGCACTCCCGTAAATAGTCCAGCAGGTTCCCATACGGCATGTATTCTGTCACAATGTAGAAGGGTGGCTCCAGGGTACATACACCTAGCAGTGAGGAGGAGGGAGCATGTGAATAAAGCTTCCCTTTCTTCCCTAGCTTACTGCCATTCCTGATCTAATATCCATTTGTTGCATTTTGTACTGATGAATGTTTCGCTGAAAACTGAAGGCTTCCATCTACAAGATCTGGATCAATGCAGCCTAACTTAAAATTCAGCACTTCCATCTATTTATCTGTCCATCCACTTTATGGATAGAGAGAAACGTGTATAAAAGCCCTGCTATTCCTATATAATATAGGTGAAGGCATAGTTCTGTTCTTTGGAGGGTTATAGAATGAAATGACTTATTTTAAGCACATATGATTTGTTTTTCTTCCCCTCTCTTCCTTCATGAAACTAAAGGGCGGCCAACTGGAAGTAGGTACCTGTCAACAGGCAAGATTTCCAGACTGACATGTCACTACTGAGTAATGCAAAGCACTCCCATACGTGCTAGCTGGGTAAACGATCGGCACGGTGGGACCTGCTCCTAAAGCAGCATTCTCACACATTCCTCAGATGACTACTTGCTACAGTCACTGCAATTATGTACAAAGTATGTATTAGCAGAGGAGGAGAGCAATAGGATACTTATGTCAAATCTCTGAACTCCCACTGCAGCCCTGCTAACTGCCTGTTTATACCGTTACACACGCACAGGAGTGAAACACAACTACGCTGTGCATCAGAAAGAGCAAAAATGCCTCTCGCTGATGAGAAATCTTTTAGTCTCTGCTGCTGGAACCAGACAGGGCTGGGCAGACACTTCATCTGTGCCCATTTTTTAAATGGGTACAGAATAGTTGCCATTATTAAAAGCCTTCGCATTCTTCTCATTTCTCCTTTCATCCTAGGCTTGGCTTGACAGCTTTGCTCCTGAAAGCAGCCAAAGTCCAGAGGCAATTAAACACTAGTAAAGGTTTAGAGTGTCTCCATAAGAATCTTTGCACATGTAGAATTAACAGCTATGTAGACTATTTAGTGATCATCATTTCATGCATTTGCCAGTGAGACAAACAGGGTGCAGCCGAGCTGCAAAGCCTGCAGATTTTTCCACTCGTGCTGTTTGATCTGACTTGCATCTCCACTGCCCTTCATCCCTGTACTTATTTGGTCATACACAGCATCCCTTACAACAGCAGTGACTGTGTTGTCTTATGCTCAATTATGGACTCATTTTTCTATTTAGTATAGCTTTTTCTACTAATGTGTCTAATTTGAGAAGCTTGAAGAATGGTATTTGTTTTGCTTCCAATATAATATTTTTCTTTCACTTTGAATTTTCTTATAATTTTGTTCTGTTCTATTAGAAAAATAAGTCATGGGAAATAGTTTTGTAAATCTGATTTAACACAGCAGCAAAGGAATCTGACCCTGATAACTGAACCCTGGAGCATGTCTGAAGCCAAGAACACAAACTAACAGGAGGCTGATACTGCAGACTTTTATATAATGCATAGTCGTGCCTCAACAGCAAAGCTGTCTACTAATGTAAGTGACTATATTTGATGTTTTATTTAAAATTAGTGTCTCTGAGCTACAAAACTACATAAAGGACTAAGCTGTCAAAAACCCCACCCCATAACCTGACCTGATTCAAAAAGTTATATAAGCACAGAAAATCTACCACTGCTTTTAAAAAAAGCCAGATTTCAGTTTGAACAGAAAGAGCAAGGAATTTCACTAACCTAGCAACTGCACTAGATTTGGGTGCTTGATCTCCTTCATCACAGCAGCTTCTTTCAAGAACTCTTCCACCTCCATGGTATCTTCCTAGATAAACAGAGAGGCAAAAGAAGAGGAAAATCAGCTTCATGACCAAGGTCTGCTTTATACCACATATCCAAGCTAAATACAAACAATGTAATCCTAATCTCCCTTCTACTGTTTCGGCTTTTACCAAAGCAAAATATAACATCCCTGAAAAGCTGCCTGGCTGGCCTGCAGCATGGCCAAGTGATGGATCTGCAGGTCCCAGAAAATACTAGGCTTTCTTGTTTGGTAGCTACCATGGCTATTGAAGTAGTTGGGGTTGGTGAGAGGAAGCCTCAGGATCACTGGCTTAGTTCCCCTCTCTTGCTATAAAAATTAAGCTTGAAAGCTCCCTTACTTAGGGGGTACATAGAGCTGTAGCTGTTAATGTTGAAACAAACAGGAGGCTTCAAAAATAGATAAATAGAGAAGCTGAATTTTTCCAGGAGAAGGGAAGAGGCTGTAAAAGATAATTCCAACACCTTTGATTTCTTAAAACTTCCATGGCTCTTTTGAGGGAGGGGAAGTGGACTGGATCACCATTTCTACAGATCTGATACGGACCTGCACTTCCTGCAGGCTCTTGCTGGGCGAAAATTTGAAACTGCTTCTAAGCCACATGCACTGGTGCAAGTTTGATAAGCTTTGTTCTGCTAAATTACTCTCAAACATAGATTTTATGCAGATCAGCACACTCTATTTTCTGATATTCATGTTGTTAGGTGGTATAATTTAGAACGTGACAATGTCCTTACCCTTCTCATAAATGGTGACCAAATGAACAGTACCTGACAATCTGAAAACTCACCTTTAATGTTTTGACAGCGACCGTGAGATTGTATTTCTTCCAGACACCTACATACACCTCACCATACTGCCCTCCCCCAAGTTTGTGCTTCATGGTGATATCAGTTCTCTCCATCTCCCACTTGTCATGGATGGGGGACACTCCGTAGACAGTGGGTTTATTGCACTTGGGTGCTGGGTAATGCAAAGTTGTGACCAGTCCATCTGCTACAGTTGAGTGATGATGCACGAGCTCTGCCAGAGTGCTGAAACGGCTTTCTGCTGTCACATATACCTGTTAGGAACAA
Organism: Neomorphus geoffroyi; assembly: GCA_033558235.1. NCBI lineage: Eukaryota > Metazoa > Chordata > Aves > Cuculiformes > Neomorphidae > Neomorphus > Neomorphus geoffroyi. The sequence continues at coordinate 7,526,812 of JAUMJM010000074.1, forward strand.
ACCAGGAAATTTACTTAAATGAAGGCAGCTGTGAGCCTTCAGTAACACTGGAAAACAGGCACAGTAAAAATATTCTATCATGTTCTTAAAAAAAGAAGGTATCGGAACCAGATTTCAAAGTATTTGTTCTGTGTTGTTGGGCAAATGAATATGAATCTGGAGGATTTTTACCTGCAGAGGGCAGTGAGATATAAGCTATAACTGGAGAGCAGTGCTGTCTGTCTCCTGCCTCGTGCACAACGCCAGTTTCTGCATCACTCACCACTATATTATACTGATATTTGATCACGCTTTCAAAATGCTGATTAAAACTCTTGACCTACCAAAGCTTTGCTTGTTCTAAGTGGATCAATGGAAAGATACCACATCAAACTACAACTGCTTTTCTCCCTAGCTGCTTTCAGCCAGGACAAGTACCATTACCACTTCTCCCAAAAGTGGTGTTCAGTGAGTTATCATCAAACTCTTGGCACACATCATCTGTTTTGATATTAATCAACCAGTGGACCTGTTTCATCTCAGAAGGACCCTTCTGTTAACAGTCTGTAACTTGAGATTCTGTACCACCTCTTAAGTAGTAGCCTTATTTCCTCTCCCCACAGCATTATCCAGAGATCCTTACCTTTCCATCTGAGGTGGTATTGATCCTGTAGTGGTAAACACGTCCTTCGTACCTGAGCGAGATAGATAGCTGCCCTGGGCTGCTCTCGCTTTCACGAACCAGGAAGCTGCCATTGATGAGACTGCTCAACAGATATTCAGCTGCGCTCCGTGACACTGGCCCATGGTACCATGAATGCTTTTCCAGGCTGTTCACTGGTGTGATGTAGTTGCTTGGTACCCAGCCCTGCCCATTCTTCGAACGTACCTCACTCCATTCACCATTCTGGTTGTAACCCAGGACTCGCAACTTCTCACCTACGACCAGAACGAAAAAAGCAAAATAAGCACAGTACAATCTGTTGGGTCTTATCAAGGGAAACACTCGCTATCGGCTGACTAAGCCTGCGTTTGTAGCCTAACAATAAAAATCTGCAGAAGATATAACTCAACTGCTCTATATGAAGTATTTATGAAGCAAAGTTAGGATACAGGATACTGTTCAGTAATTTACTGAAGTGTTACGGATGAACTCAAAAAGCTTCATGTGGTGCAGCTTTTCAAACCAGAAAGACTTTTTTTGCTGGGAGGGATAAGGTTTGTCTCCTTCTTGAAGCCTTAAATGGCATGTGATTTAAAACAGTTCTGCAGCAGGTCATGTTCTCTTACATGTACTGAACAGAAATAGAAAACCTCTGTGCAAGTCTTAATTCTTGATTTTTGCCCCAGTTTAAAGTGCTGAATTCTGTTACCACCAACAATGTAAATGTTTTCCTCTGCTCCTCCCTAAAATAGGTGCCTCACAGAGCCAGTGATCAGTGGAACCTAGAACAGAACAACTGTAGCTGGGCTAGAGTGTTGGGCAGCATCACATGAAGCTGTATAATGGAAAACTGCCCGGCAGGTGTCTCTCCAACACAAGTGAGAGATAGACTGTCTGCTTATAATCATCAGTTTAGAGAATAAACTTCTTTAACTGCACTCATTCCTGTTCCTGTCTGGGGAAGGATGCTGCTTTCTATTTTCCGTTGCTAGTTTTCAACCTAGCAGCTGCTCTGTGCCTTACCTTTGGTGATGCTGAGCGTGTTGTCACCGCTTGCTACAAAATCGTAAAGTGCAACAAAGAGATTGGGATCGCTCTCAGTGGCTCCAAGCAGGTTCTCCTTGGAGCTCCATCTGATGGCTTCATTCAGTGCCTGGGGCTCAACATCGCAACCATAAGGGCGGTGCAGGGCCTCTGAAGAAAGAACAGAAGAGGAAATTACTTTGTCTACAATTGCAAATAGATCAAACCCCAGTGCACAGCCGAGCGAAGCTCCTGCTGCACAATATGCTCTGTATGGAAAGGGAACAACACCGTGTCCGCACATCTTAGGTCAGTGGTTTTCAATCCCCACTTTGCTGACTCTTCATTCTATAGGTGACTTTGAACAGGCACTGGAGAAGGTATTAAATCCCTACACCAGGTAGCAAGCTACGTACATAAAATCATTACATTTTATATACTTCTATTTATACACACCTCTATTGGAAAGTATTTAAGCATTCATAGATAAAAATGGGTGAAAAATTAAGTGCTTTTTTAAATAAGTGAAGTAGTGAAGGAAACCTTCTGATGCTGAAATGTTGTGTGTTACGTCTTTATCGTTTCTGCTGCTGAAGTAGATGGCTGGGATCTGAGACCAACATTACAAACACGGGTGAGACAGCCTGAATTACGCCACACATGAGATCTACAGGTTGGGACTGTCCCTGATGCAGTGTTAGCAGGAATGATGGTGATTTGTGGTACATTTCCAGACTGTGTAAATAAGAGGTGCAAAACTGACAGGGATAGAAAGGAGTAATGGTGATGCCAGATATTTAGCAGCAGTGTTTCTGAACACCCAGGCAGTTCTGGTTTGCTGTTTCAAAGGACAACTGATGAAAACTTGACAGTATAAGGGAGCGGGCGGAGGAATCAGACAGAAAATCCCCAGAGCTCCTGTGATGATGAAAATCAATCTAAATACACAGAGCTGTGGAAAGAACTGTAGTAAAATGCAAAACAGTAGTGCTACGCCAAGACCATCATTGGCTTTCTAGCCCAGAGACAGGTTTTCCAGAAGCATGCAGCAGAGAAAATTTCAAAATTAATACATGAGAAAGAGTGACGATGTGGTTTCATACATGTGGGTTGCTTGAAAAATACGAAGGTGTTAATATAGAAATATTTCCTCTGATAGCACAACTGACGCACGTTACTGATGTAAGTTCCTGTCCCAATATACGTTTTCAAATTCTCTTGTCGAACTTACTTATGGAAATTCATTGTAAAATGACTTAATTAAATGCACCAAAGATAAAAAAAAGTCCTCTTAAAAAGCAGGATGTTTTCTTTCACTTTACAGTCATTGCTTTGGCTCATTTCTGAGAGGCTGAGAAGTCCAGTTCGGGATGTTTTTAAAGCAGAGCAGTGCCAGAGAATGTGTGTGTAATACTCCCCTCCCCACTCTCCTGTGAGGTTTACATTCATGAGCGAGAGCTATTCTATAAGGCACTTTAAAAGAGAACAAAGAGCTCAAATGCAATACAGGACGGGAAAACTGGGAAGTCAGCGAGACACAAAACAGGAAGAGGCTTGTGCCAAGTAACAGGCAAACATATGCCAAAGCTGTGCCACAGGACAGAGCTCAGCCCTGGAAAGTGAGGACGTAGGGGGGGTTCCCAGCGATTTTCCTGTGATTTTCTGACTATTGTAGGTATGTGAGAAAGCAAATAGTTGAGGTTTGTTCCATTTTGTTTTTAAGCACCTAGCTAAGTGGCTTTTGATTGCATTTCTGATGATCATTCAGCGTTATGCTGCTTGCATAACCTGCTCATCTTGCCATTACTGAATAAGCCACCTCCCAAGCCTTGCCAAAGTAGCACCCTACCAAGGTTCTCCCAGCAAGAACAGAAGTGACCAAAGATTAAGCTGCCAAAATGCCACTTCTTTGGTTTCATTATCTGCAGATACAACACTAACATGTCAGCGTGTTCCTAACCATCAACTGCAATTAGTTTTACAATGTACTAACCCATCAGACTGGGTGCTATCACAGAAAAGAGAGAAAACCCCAGTGTCTGCTCAGCATGGCTGCCAATATCCACAGTAATTTTTCAGGGCAAGGTGTGTCCCTGTGCATGTCCAGTTGTTAAGCACCAGGAAAGAACACCAGTTCCTAAATCCAGCTCTCTTTATGGAGTAAATATACATACTTAATTTAATTATTTAATTATTTAATTAAATAATACATTCTTCATACTCCTACACTGACTTGTGTTAGAGACGAGTGTTTGAGTTTGCCTTAAGCAAAGTCACTGAGCTACACAAGAAATCTGACTTGTACACCTCTACTAAGGAGCAAATGCAAAAGTAGGCAGTGTTTCCAAAAAATATCTGACCTTCCAGCTCCAAAAGACCTTGGAGTTGTTAAATAACTTCTTACTTTCAATTATCTGCTCAAATGTGAAAGGCTTTAAATAAAAACACATGCATTTGTTCGAAATCAAAGAAGACTTCAATTCAATCTTCTTTCTCAAGCCACAAAAGCTCACGAATTGAGTATCCAACCCCTACTTAGCAGAGCACGCAGTGTTAAGCATTTCACTGCGCACTCGATGGTAAAGCTGAAGCCACCAGGTATCAGCTCAGCTTCAGAGCTGCTGCAGCATGGCCAGCTAAGCCTGCCCACACCGATCCCGGCAGCGGGCTCTTGAGCCAAGGCAAACCCAGCTGAAATGCCACCTGCTGCTTAGTGCTGAGCAGCTCTGCCCACATGAAACCATTTGTGGTGCTGTGCTGCATTGCCACTGAGGGTTCAAAGCAGATGTGGGACTACCACCACTTCCTCGGGAATGCCTGAGAGGCTGGCACATGTTCTTAACACCCACTTTAAGTACAAAAAAAGCCAGCAGAAGTTAATGTTTGATGAGGCGCTTCAATCACTTAGCTACACTGCGTACCTAAAAATCACATTACCTAAAACTCAAAAGCTTTTAAGAGTTCATGTCTCACTAACTTCCTTCACGTTCATTTTTTGAGTGACTTGGATGCTTAAGTAACCGTAAAGGTTACCCAATATCTACTAAAGGCGACTTTACCAGGACATAAAAGTACCTATTGCAGGATATTATTACACAATAACCCACACTGCTCAGCATGGTGTGGGATCTATACCATCCAATATGCAATATGGAAGGTTATTGATTGCACAGACCTCATGAAGGAAATCAAAATAACCAAAGCATATCACAAATGATACCCCTCCAACTGGGCAGTCTGTAAGCTCCATTCACACCACGAGCAACGAAATGAGCTGGGAAGTTCAGTTTCGTATCAGCTCCTTTTAAAGGCCATCCATAAATCATATGTGACCACTTTCATTTCCTACACAATGGAAAACTTACATCATCATTTAGTGTGCAAGTAATACACGGTCATGCGAGGAAGTTATGCTTCACCCATCTCCTTCCTTTTCTTTATTCCCACAATACAATATTTTTTTTCTCCGGATACAAATGCTTTTCCTATTCAGTCAACACGTAAGGGGTGTTTTGTCCCCCACCCTGTGCTGCCACCACAACAATTACCAGTCTCTTTGGTCCAAGAGCAGGAGGTAGGATACACTAAATCCTAAGTTTCAGAATCCTACGAAGTGATAAAGTTGTCTCTACTTTTCTGTAACTACTTATAAAAACAAATCATTTCAATAACCCTAAAACCTTTATAAAAGCAGGCAATCTCAGCTCTGCCCATGGCTGGTCTCATACTACAAGACAAAGACAGACTTGAAAGGACCCACATCCTCCCAGAAGCACTTGGAGAAATACAGAAAAGGGATAGCACACCATTACATCCCTGAACATCATACCTGTGAAACTCATGCCAGGCTCAGAGGCTCCCTCACCAAGGCAGAACAGCAGCTTGCCCTCTTTGCCATAGCTGCTAGACTGGAAGAGGACCGTCCCCACAATCATGCTGTGCTTCACAGCAAGTGGAAGAGGCTCCTGGACCTGAGAAGTCCTGTGCAGCCACTGCTAGCACAAATGCCACCACGTGCAGAGGATCTCTGCTCACAAGGCTGGCAGCCAAGGAGAAAGCAAGCACTTCACTGAGCGGGCAAACCAGAAACTGGGAAAATCAAGCTGTGGGTTAACATGGTTATTGGCTGGAAGTGAGGGTGGAGCTTCCCAGGGAACACTGAACAAACAGAGGATGTGGGGACTGGACTGCAAGTTGAAACAATTTTGAGATGAGCTATGAAGACAGAGTTTTGTTCCACTGAGAGTTAGGCAACAAAGTGTTTAGGACGAAAGCAAGCAGTTTCCTTGGAGAAATTCCTTGGTACACATTACAAAACAGATCACCCATTAAGGGGACTGCCCAGGTTGATTCATTTTTCCACTCCACATACCACTGCTGGAGCACTATTTACATGAATCAACAGGAAACAATGTTAGTGAAAATACATGTCTAAGAGATACACAAGCACTAAGCAAGTAAATGCATTCCAGGATTTCAGAAAGAAACAGAAAGCAAGAGCAGCACAGTATGCTCAGTCTGAGCCGCATATTTGCTGATATAGCAAGACTCAGGAGAGCTCTCTGAAAGGACACGACAGAATTACCCCTCAAAATACCCTAGATTTGTTTGATGAGTTCTTTAGAAGTCCTAGTTTTCTAGCAAAGGTTGCATGGCTTGTAGCAGGACAGACTCTCTTAACATGTGGACAGGGAAGGGTTAAAGAACAAGCCATCTCTACGGCAATCTCAGGCCTGGAAGGGTGGTGGGCCTGCAGAGGGGTATAAAAGGGAGCAGGGATAAGAGAAGTGGTTTGGCCTCTGCCGGGGGAGAGGGGTTGTTGCAGCCTCTTAAAAAAAAAAAAAAAAAAAAGCAAACAAACAAACAAAAAAAACCCCACCACACAAAAAAACCCCCAAAACACACCTAAAACAATTTCTATAAGCCCTGAACTCCGCTGTTCTGAGGCAAAGGCAGCTGCTGCATGTGATAAGGACTCAGATCAGGCTGAAGGTAAGAAATAAGCAACCTGTCTTACTCTAAATGTTTGTGTTTCGTAAGGTTGTGGATGTGGAAAAACATTATGAAATGGTGTCTGTGCTGTGATGACAAGGTGTTGCTTCTCCCTGTATGGCCTGGGATGTGTTATTTCCCCTGCTGCCATTACCTGATACATGTGGAAAAAATAACCAGGGAAAGAAAATACCTTAGGATATCTGTACACTGTTATTTTCCTGAAGTTTTGAGGAGGGGGTGACCTCTTCCTCCAAAGTCAAGCTCAGTGAATCCTGTAGCATGCTACCCAGTACCTATAGGATGAGATGCTGTTACTTAAGAGCTCCCAGGTTTTATCTCTTTTCCTCTTCAATTGTGCTTTTTGCAGTTTATTGGTTTTTCCTTTCTTATTTGCTCCAAGCACTCTTAATTGCATCAGTATTTGTACTTATCTTGGTGTAGCCTGCATATACAAAGAACTAGCAGAATTTGTAGAGAAATACAGCACGGCCTTGGAACCCCTTGGATGAGCTTTGTGACATCCCCACTTCTCCAGCGGGTCTGAAACGGTACCAGGAACAGCTTCGTATGGATATGTGGCTAAATTAGTCTTGGCTGTAATAGTTAATAACTTCAGCTGAAATAACAAATTAATTGCTAGTTAAAATAAAACGGGTGAGTAATTGGTATCCCGAACAACAGTGGATTAGCAGAAAGTTAGTTAATAACATCACTTGCAAATGTAACTATGGAGTCTCTCTCAGTTTTAGCCTCTGTCAGGAGAGCACTCCTGGCCAGGGCCTCATGGCTGTCTGGTCTGTTAACAAGCTCCTGGTGGGGATCAAGTGGTAGCCAGCACTGGCATTATGGGCGAGTCCCATTTTGGCTGTAAGCTTCGCATAACAGGGCAAGTCTGCCCCTACATGCTTCCAGCCACCCTCACAAAGGCATTTCCTAGTGGGAAGGATGTGGGGTGTCCCTGCATGTTGTGCAGCTGTTGATAAGGTCCTGTCAAACACACAGTGTGGGCAGAGTGAAACTGGGCATCTCTCTGCCATCTAGATAAGTGTATTTCTTTCCCAAATGATTTTCCTAGATAGTTATTTTACACTGTAGGCCATCACCTTGACATCTGCATCCACCACATCTGCATCCTGTTCCCATTCCCTTCACAGTAAGTGCACAATATAAAATCTTAATTCTGGTACATTCAACACTCAACTTCCTCGGTGGAGGACTCCCCCTTTCAGGCACAGCAGCTCTTCCCAGCTCTTTAGACTATTCCCTGTGGTGCCCTTCAAAGCCATTTCCTGAGAGTGGTTACCCTTCCTGTACAACTTAAATGATCCATTTAGAACCATTTCTCTAGTTCCAGAAGTAGGAAAAGCTGAATATAAGGAAATCTTGCTGACTAGGCTGCTTTGAAAAGTACAGTTCAGGAAGCTTCTAAAATTCCTTGTACTCTGAATTTGTGAACCAACTGTCAATTTCTCTTCAACAAACTGATGTGTAAATGGAAATACAGCTCTGAAAAGGATTTGGCAGTGTTGGTGGCAGGCCAAAGTGATTGGTTTGTCAATTGAAAGGAGACAAAGGGTTATAGGGTAAATACTCGTTATTGCATACAGGCTCAATCTGCTATCTTATTTCACACCAAAACCCATAGTGGTATATATTTGTGTGTATATATACACACATGGTGTTCACAAGGTCACCAAGATCCCTGCATCTGCCACATCTTTCACTTTCACTTTGAGTTTCCAAACTAAACACCAATATAAATATCCATAATGCTATTTTACACACAGACTCATTTTATAGGCATTGGTCAACTTAAAGCATAGAAAGCAGACCATCAAGGAACTAATCCCTACTAGTGTAATTGGTATTTTCCACTGCATCTTCAAACCGTACCTCCCTAGACTTCAAGATCTTTACCCAGCTTGTTAGTGGGAGGATTTCTGCCTTAATGAACACAAAGAAATGAAATTGATAACGCAGCAGCAAGTGGGTTTCCTATTTTGCTGACACAATTGGAATAGTATCAAGTTCTACAGTAGCTTTGCTTCTGAAGCCAAGTCTCAGCACTTCCTACCAACTAAAAATACTCAAGGCAAGCTACAGACTTAAAAGCAAACCCATGCTGAACGGGCCAAGTTGCTGCTGTCTAATGTGGTAGCCCAGAAGCCGACCTATCAGCTCTCCTTACCCTATACCAGACTTCAGCCCTCACCTAAATGGACCACCTAGTTTTTCTGCTGACACACATGGCCACGAAAAACACCAGTTGAAAAGGGCCAGACATCTCGCATCTGGCTTTGGTAAAATGCAGGCAACCTAAATAAATGCCATTCCTAGGTGTTCCTCTCCTGCAAGCAACGAGACTCTTAATAACGTGGCTTGCTTGAGCAAAGCATAGATCCATAGTTAGTCTTTGGGCCTCCCACAGAGCAGTGCAGCATTTAAGTGCTGTAAACAATGTGCTGAATGAAGCCAAGAAACACAGCTCCACGCCAAGAAATTGGGATGGGTAGGGAATAGGTTTCTATTTATGATCCTAGGCTGCGAGAGACCGAACGGGAGGAGACTTCGAAGTCAGTGACAAAATTGCATCATGAACAGCTCACATCATATAAAAGGAAATGTTTCAAGCCATGCTGGTAGCACTGTCTTGCCTCACTTATTAATACACAACTGAAGCAGAAATTTATTTTTGGTATCAGAGAGAGAAATATATGGACAAAGCTAAAACCGCTCCATACCCCTCGCCACTTAGGAGCACATTTATTCTGCAACAGGATAAAATCCTACATATGATACACCCCTGCACTTATTTAATGCTTAGTGATGGGTGTTTACCTGAAGATGTTTGGCTAGCTTGATAAAAAAAAAACCAACAAACTTTGGGGTTTTGGTATTACTGAATTTTAACTGGTAGGAGGAGACACACTGATATCAATTGATTTAGTTACACGATGTATGAAGAATTCAAGACATTGCCTGTCTACCTGAATATCACAAGAGATTAGCTGCATTAAGATTTTTAAAAAACCAAACGTACCAGTGTTGAAAGAAAGAGTTGCCTCTGTTCTCTTCCTCTGGTTCTTGTCATCCCCCTCCTTTTGTTACTAATGCTATCAAACAGAGGTGTCCCTCAGCGCCTTTGTTTCCTCAGATGTTAGTGACGCATATGATACTGTTTCTCCCAATTATCAACCTAATGCAGCACTTTTCTAGAAATTAGCTGAGGAAGAACTAGGGAAGAAGTACCTTTTGGTGCAGAATCCAGTATGAAATAAATCAAGCTTAAGCGCCAAATAATTAATTTGCAAATCATTCATTCCTTGTTGAATGCAAGATGTATAATTCTCTTCACAGATTAACCACTGGTTCTTCTACTGAAGCCTTTGGTAGCACTGCTGTTTCAGGAGAATTTCAAAGTAGACCAAGTATTGATGCTAACTCAACAAACTGGTTCTCATTACCTCTCAGATCTTCTGTCCTCCCAGAGCTCTGACAGGAAAGTGACTCTGGGATACATAAGCTAGCAAAAGGACACAATACTTTTGACACACTTAAACACTTCAGGGTGCAAAACTCAGGTCAGCAGAGATGCAAGGAGAGCTGGACCTAACAGTTATTAAATGGTGCCAATGGGTGTTTCCTATCACAGGTACTAAGAATGGCCAGAAGCACCAGAAACCACTCAAAGTACCAATCTGACTTCTTTGAATGTCCCTCTGAGTGAGGAACGAAAACCCAACAGATAGTAAGAAAAATGCTATCCTGCAGTGAGAAAGATTTTAATGCAATTAAAATTATGTACAAAAAGGATTTTAGAATGAAAAGCTACAAGCATAATCTCTCCTCAAAATCCTGAATACTGCTACAAAATATTTGTTACCTTAACTACTAAGGATTTGCTGAGCTCCTATATAGCCAAGCAGTTTTACAGCTGCTGGTATCCAAAACAAGCAGAGAGACCACCAACTTTAAATGCTCTGTATTACATACCTGTTTCCATTGAGTACTGAGGTGATAAAGTTCCAATCTTTGTTCCTCTGAATCCTGCCCACAGTGGACAGTTACTACTCCCACAGTGAAATTTTGAGGGAAAGGAGTGCTATGAAGGGACACCAGGATTTCAAAGGTAACTGGGAAACAGCCCACACATAGATCAAAAGTCTCTCCAACATCCTTGCTGTGTCGTGGTCAGTTCCAGTAAACTTCTCCAGCATGAAGGGTAAGGAGGATTAGGTCACCCAGCCCTTCTCCAGGAAATGTGGGACAGCCAAACACTACGACAGCTTACAGCAAGTCATTTGGCATTTTTTTTAAATCAATACTTTGGGATAGAAGTTGCTTAATGTGGATTACACTTACTCCAACATAATTCCTGAGGAGCTATAATACTGGCCAGATCAAAGTAAAGATATTATCTACCTCTGTGCAAACAAAATTAACACATACTTACTTACACAGTGCTAAGACAAACACCTGCAGTAAGGACCCTTCTGCAAAAAGCATACTTGAAAAATCATGGCCCAACCGACCCTCAAACAAGCCAGAAATATCTACGCTAACAAAGCCTGTGTGGCAAGAGGTTTGTTTTGCAGATGTAATGCACTAACTGATCAGACCTCTGAGTTAAAGTGACATAATTACATTTTATTAGAAGTCCTACAGCATTAGGTGCTCTTCTAGGACTCAGCACTGCACCAATAATCATGTTAAACTGTTTCTCAGCTGGCTTTTTGAAATTTATTTTTAGCCTTCCTAGTTAGAGGAAAAACTTGGAAGAAGGGGGTAGAACCTAACTCACTGACTTGTAATCTCAGGCGCGAAATACATTGTCAAATCTAACAGTCCAAATCTGAGCTGATGTCACAACTTGAGGCCCAAGCAGTTATTTCTGCAAGTGCCTTGGTGAGGCAGCACTGCTTACCTTTTGGAGGGTATTCCGAGGGCAGAGCTCCCCAGGTGAGCTGACACAGCTTCAGTTTCCAGTACATGAGTTTAATTTTTTAATGCAATCCCAAAATGCTTGTTAGCACAGATGCGACTTCTCAGTTCCATCTACCCACACTGAATATGCATCAACTGCCAAAGCTACACAGTACTTCTGTGTTAAATATCCTCTAGCTAAAAATAAATCACAAAACTGTCAGCCTCATTTATCCACAACCAATGTGCTGCTCGAGCCATTGTCCAAAGCCATTTTCTTCTCTTGAACAAAGAAAGGGTTTTCCTTTTTAAAATATTTACTTCATTTGACTAAAATACTCTTGTGATCTTGCCTCCTTTGGAAATATATTTGTCTTAGAAAATAAACCAGTGTTTCGTTTCCTCCAAGAAAAGCTGAGCTTTAGCAGGAATACTTGCCCAAAAATTGCATGCTGTTTTGTTAACTTCAGAATCAGGGAAAACCCTTAATGCGGATGCCTGTCAGGAGATCCCTGGAGTCTGGCACTCAGCTGAGCCCTGGCTGAGTTCTGGTTGCCTTGCTCCTCCTCAGCCCTATGGGCTGATTCACTGTTGTGAGGGGTAGTGTGAGCACGCGTGTATGAAATCAGGGAAACGCATCCATCGCACTAAACTTAGCTACTGGCCACCGAGCTGCTTCCCGTTGGTGAGAGAGACCCAGACACTTGTAATTGGCTGTGCTCACCAGACAAGGGACTCCATTCACCAGTGCAGTTTCCAACAGCTGCTAAACAGCCAGCGTAACACGAACCCGAGCCTCGGCAGCAGGAGAATTCCCAGCTCAGCCCCAACAGCTTTGCAGTTTCAGCCTCTGTCACTCCATTTGCTTTTTCAGATCTAAGACCATTGTTTAGCCCTTGTGTGTCTGACTCCAGTATTAAGACAAAAATGTACTCACTGAAATAACATTTTTGGAAAATCCTTCCTGGCTTATGGTAGAAGTAATACAGCTTTGAAGGAAAAGAAACTAGAGTTAAGACTGAGCAAGTTCAATACACCTATTCTAAAAGTAATCAAAGCTACAAAAATGCCACCGTTGGTCTTGCTTGTGTACTAATAAAATCAGTTTTACTATGAAGAAGGATAACTTATTCATAATCTTTGTCTATTCATTTAAGTGGATCTTGATTGGAAATGCTTATATAATTTAATAGGTTTGGGATGGATATTACCTGTAAATCTGGTATTTTTGGACAGAATAGAAGAAAACCAGTGTTTTAACAATACATAACTGATGATATGTAAGACAGGCAAATATACTCGACAGGAAGGAATTCCGTGAAGCTAAGATCTATAAAATGCGTGTTTGTATGTCTGCTACAGTAGTGGTAGCATCTGCTGTAAAGTTAGGCACTGAGATTGCTTTTTCTCTTTAGGAAGTACAAGTACTTCTTGATAATATCAAAACAATAGAACACTTAAAGGAAGTACAATAGGAAAAATAAGTCCAGCCTCTTGGATTCAGCAGAACACTTAATGTCAAAAGCAACTGTGCTAGCTGACAACTGGGATACTTCAGACATGCAACAACCGTACTGCATCACTTCCAGCCCAGCATCCTGCTGTTAACATTGCCAACAGGAGTTGCCTGGGGAAAGGGGAATGATAATATTCCAGAACACTTGCCAAGCCTCCAACGTGTTGCATCTCAAGGTCTTTCCAAGCCAGAGCTGGTGCTGTTGTCATTAAACTTGCTTGTCATTAAACTTCTTGTCATTAAACTTCTTGTCATTAAACAACATTATTTTGTCTAGTTCCTGTCTGAAGTAATGCAAACTAAACTGATCACGTAAGCAGCACCTTGCTGCAATGTTATTGACGGTGCAACCGCATGTTGTGCAATGTGCTCTTACTACCCTTGAACACAACATGCTGGTTTCATTTAATGTTCCTCAGTCTGTACAGTGGCCAATGCTGAACCATCACTACCTGTTGGTGCTTTCACTTGTGATTTTTCACAGGCCTTTAACCTATTCTACCTCAGCCACCCCTCCTCCAGGCTGAAATGTGTCTCAGGTGTTCTAATGTTCCCACCTCTGGTCACCCTGAAAGAGCCCTCCTTTGAGTTTTGTCTAGCCCTACTATAGACCCCTCCAGACAACCAGATCAGTTACATGCAGAATTCAAAACACAGCTTTGTGCAGTGGCAGAATTACTTTCCTATTGCTAACACTCTCCTGTTTGGACTATAATTCTAAGTGTTGTCTTACTGTCCTAGCTAAAAGGTTTATTTCTATTGTTGAAGTAGTCAGGTCTAAGCTAAATGCCTTGCATGCAAAGCTTGAACCATTTTCCTCTGTGCCACCTTCCATGTTTACACTGAATCTTGTACTTCTTCAATCTGCAACCTCTGGCAATTCTTCAATCAACTTTTGTCTCTAGTGTCTTTAACAACTAAATAAAATTAGCAACCTTATCTTGCTATTTGCTTTCTTCTTCACATCACTTTTCATAGTCTGATAGCAACTTTTAATTAAAAAACAGGTACATGGAAGAAAAGTTAGAAAGTTGAGTAAAAGATATTTTCTTTATTTCTATTTGACAGCTGCTTCATTCCTACTGCCTTCCACTAAACAAAACTATCAATGTGTTCCAGCAAGTTCTATGCTATAATCAGTGCCTGATACAGTGTATGATCTGGTTAAGCCGTCAGATACTGCTATTCTCTAGTGAGGAGCATTTTAGAAAAAGGACAAAAATGACTTTGTAAAGGCAACTGCTGAACTAGGGAACTGGTTAAAGTAGGTATATAGAATTGGCTCTAGGGAGAAATACTCCAGGAGATGGGAAACTTGAATGTTCTTGGATGCAAACAGAGCAAAAACATCCTGTAGATGATGATTTCTTTCTGCTAATTTGTTTTCAGAGCAGTAAAGAAAAGCAAACAAAGTACATGAGTGTGGAAAGTAGTGACTTAATTTCTCAGAAGCATTAGGATGCATCTTTTGACCAGGTTAAAGATTGCCATTTCAAAAACCAGAAACGGCATGAAAAATGCTTAGAGTAACCTTAAACTAGGCAAGCAAGAGGACCAGCCTAGCAAGGACAGACTCTGACCTAAGACAAACATCAGAAAGGAAGTGGCTGCAACTACAGATTTATCTTATAATCTGTCAACAGACAAATCCTCACAAAAGCCAAGATCTGTTGCCAATTTACAATGCTAACTCGAACACTAACAGTTTGGGGTTTTGTAACTCTGCAAACATTCCCTCCTTGTGCTGGGGAAATATAGAAGAGGAAGACAGTTGTATGGATTTATGCAGGATCATAACCGGGTTTGAAGGAATCCTAACTAAATGAATTGCTATTTTATTGAATAGGTACCACAAAACCTTCTATTCACCAGTAATAAGGGGAGACAGACAGTGTAAGCTATATTATAAAAGTAAGGCAGGCTTTTCAAGACTGGATTCTGCACGTTAACCTAAAAGCATGCCAAGATTAAAAATCAGAGGGGAAGGGATGCACACTGCCTTAGCCTCCTCAAAATGTAGATACATTTCTTTTGGACTTTTGGATTGCTTCAGTGATGAAATGCACTAGCGTGCTACTCCTGTTTTTAACCAAATCTATTCTTCTCTTGTTCTGATTTTTCATCTGTTGCTTAGAGGTTTTTTAACAGAAATGCATAATGGCAAGGAAAGTACCTGCTACCTTCTAAAACTGATCCAGCAACTAGAAAAGGCAAAAAATTATTTCATTTTTTCACTTGCTTGGCATACAATTACTTGACTAATTTTTCCTGTTCAGAGGGCAAAACAACAACTCAATGTTGACACAGTCAGCGAATAAGACCACTGGTAGTTATTTAAAGAGCCTTCCTCCCACTTAATATTGGGATAGCTGTCTGAGACATCTCCTGCTGCCTGAGTCTGCGGTGGGATGACTGGGATGTCCAGAGGATTGGTCTGTATATTGTCAGCTGTTAACGAAAGGCTGCATGGGCCTCTGATACTGCCTCTGCTGCTTCGTGTCAACCTTCCCAGTGCTTCATTTACTCAATTTACTATATATATTCTGAGGGAGGAAGGAAGAGGGAAAGAGCTGGAAATTCCCAGTGGGAGGTCTAACACTTCAGCTCACTCAGCAGTTTGTCTCCTTTCCCTCTGTAAAGCGCAGGGCATCCATATAGAATATCTGCTTTTGTGGATTTCACTGTGGATAGAACATGCTTTTCTGCAGAGCCAAGGAGTACAGCGCATCCCAGTTAGGAGGATGCACCAATATTACCTTCCTCTTGTACCATGGATAAGAGCTTTTACATGCCCAGCAATGGTAGCAGTGACTGGTAGAAATGCACAGAAACCGCTACTCAAGAGTTATCACTGATACACAACGTGTGTGAACAAGACAAAAATATGGCTAAGCCATATGAAGCAGATCTATATAGCTCCTAGGAGTACATGCAGCCCACAGGAAGAATGGTGTCTGTACTCTATTGCCATCAATCAAGGAATGGGGAAATTAATGAAGTATAAAATGACTACACCTGAACTAAGAACTCTGACAAAAGACATCAGCTGCATTCAGTCTCATGGCAAGATTTTTGCCAGTTGTGCCACACAGCTTGCTTTAGGGGAGGTATGTGAAACTGCTGCTTAATGGAGGAGTGGCATTCTATGAACTGTGAATTTTGAACTGACATTGAGACCACAGTCTGACTGTGCTATCCAGAAGGCAACTTGTATGCAGCGTCCTCAGTTTCTGGTCTGAAAGGCCAAGAAGGGTCCCTTTATCTTATCAAATTAAGATTTTTTTTTTTTTTAATTTGACTTGAGTTCCACCTCATTCCTTCTTCCTCCCACTCACACAAAAACATTCCCAGTTGTTGCTGGCCTATATAGGTTGTCAGGACAGCTGGCTGCTTGGATTACACAGGGCTATATTGTATCCCTTCAAGAACCAGCCACACTAAGTGCTTCCTTTGGGACCAGGGCTCACTACTGGGCTGTATCAGCACACCAGGTGCCCTCTTGAAGTTGGAAATTCCAAGACAACAGGGAGTGCTACAAATGCCCTCAAAATCATTCTCCCTCTTGAGCCTCTTCAGCACAAACCTCCTTCAAATCAGACATCTGAGTAACCAAAAGATGGTGAACTTTCACTCAGTTCCGACTTAGCCTCTTAGAGCAGAGGGACAGAATGCTGTGTTCTGCCTTTTGGTAGTTTGGGACAGGAGCAATGTAACGGAAGAATCCTATTTACAGCAGTTACCAACGGCAATCCTCTGTTTAAATGTGTTCAGCATAACTGTGGCCCTACTCCACACAGCAGTTAGAAAGCAGACTCTTCTGTACTCCTCATCCCATACAGGTACTGCTTCCAGCCAAGGGCTTCTTTCTCATTGTTACACAAAAATCCTACTTAGCGCTACTCCAAGACAGCCCAATGCTGCCAGCTTCTTGAGATGCCACTGCATTATCAACTTAAACCTCTGCCTTTTAGGACATTTCTCTATTGGATTCTTTGCTGTTTGGACATGTTACTTAACTCCAAAATGTCTTTGAAAAAGTACCCCAAGGTAAACTACAAGATGTGCCTCAGCTAAAGAATTGCAATTGAGAAAGCAACAGAGCACCCAGAAGCAGACACAATTAACTGGACTGAAAGCTGCTGTACCATGTAAGTTTCAAATGGGTCTTTTGGCTTAGAAAGACTTTATAGAATTAGAAGCTAATCAATATTTGAAAGTTATTTGAAGGGTCTATAGGATTAGCAACGTGTTTCCTGCTCATCTACATCACTGCCAGAAAGCCGTTCCATTACTTTCAAGCTATTTAAGCACTTAAGGTCAATGTTAACTCCAGGCTGCTTAGAAGTAACGGCTTCCTGGATAGGTTACAGAACCAAGCAGATGCCAAAACTGTCAGAAACACTGAGGGAAGCGAGGCAAGGAAAGCTGTTTATAAAGACATATTGCTTTGAGATCCAAGTCTCTTACAATCTAAAGAAACCGTACAAGCCTAACAACGTTAAATTTTTATAAAGCCTGCATAGTCAGCTCCTGAAAAACTGAACCAAGAGCTGAAACTTAGAAATCTGGAAGCACCCAACACACCTAAGTGCTTCCAGTGAGAATGCTGAAGCTCCTGCATGAAGGATCAGCAGAGATTTTGGGGGCAAGCATCCCTTAAGGTCATGCTTTCACCAAGAATAGTAGATTGCTTGTGCCCTGAAAAGAGAAAAGACTTTGAAGCACCTGCAAAGATGAACACCACAACTGAAATACAGAGGTGGGAGCCTGGCAAATAACCCAGCAGACCTGCTCAGAGCATGAAATCATCTTTTTCACTAAAAAGACCAGTAAATTAAACATGCGGGGTCACACCTCATGTTCCGAAGCCGGAAAAGCTGAGTAATGGCAAACATCAAATTGTCACGATCAAATACACAAAGCGGAATCAGCCCTCCCCTGACTCATCTGGGGTGGCATGTTCTCTTATTAGTAACATCAAACGTGACTGTTGAGTAAAACTTCTATATTGAGAATTGGGTCTAATTAAAATACAGCAGCAGATTACCAGTGTAAGAATTTAATTCCTAATTACTAGAGAAACAAGATGAACAGATGCATTCACAGAAGTGAGGCTCTTCCGGCAGAAACATTGGTGAAATAATCCATTTGTTTACCCAACTTGAAGTTCACATCTAGTTCAGCTTGAAGGACAGCCAGCCTTTTCCCTTAGCTGTCTGTCTTGCCAACTCAATGACAGCAATCAAGAGCTTCTGTTTGTGAGCACTGGGTTATAACCAGCTTTTCATTCAAGGCATACATGTGTAGTGTGATAGAAAGCCACAAAAAAACCCCTTACCCTTAAACCAGATAAGAGCTGATCCTATTCTTAGAAACTTGGGGAAGTAACCTCTTGTGAAGAGATACTGCCTTTGAGTCTCTCAACATCTGAGTTAAACCATTTCTGAATTTCAAAGATTCTACAAGGACAAATTTCAGGGGCTCATTACAGCACCATTGCTAAAGACACAATGCTAAGTGTATGCATAAAGCCTGATATATTATTTTAAGTAATCCTAAAGGAGGTTCATCAAAGCCCTCCTCCAGGCACAAGAGACAAAGCCACTGAACTATTTTGCTAAGGTTTTGAGGTGCAGACTGCAGTGAACCCAGCAAGCAGCTGCTGACCGATGGGTGGTTGTTTCCCCTGCTCCCAGCCGCCTCCTTTGCTGCTTCCATGTGCTCACACCCGTTTCCACCCGATGGGCAGAAGCTGGGTCAGGAAACAGAACCAGCACTCCAGAATTCTGTCAGTTTAGCTCCTAGGACTGGCTCACGACGGGGCCAGGTGAGAACCAGCACTGGTAAAGGAGCAGAGTGGCAGTGGAGACAAGTGCCTTTTGACAAGCCTTCATCCATTCAGCCTTATCATATTGTTATTCAGATGAGTGAGATTTAAGTCAGCTACACCCTGTAAAAGTTTACTTCAAGACCAGATACTTCCTAGATCAACTTCTAACCCTCTCCACCACAGAAAAAAATTAATGCAAGTATTCTTACCTTGACAATCCCTGGCAAATCTTTTGGAAATTATGTATTGTGAATACTGTAGACAGATTATTTGTAACAGACTTCATACTACTAGTACTGCTACTGTTGGCCCCATTAAGGGGAAATTATATTAGACACAATAAACACACGGTCTCACAGCAGAACTGAAATGAAATGACTCACTTGATTAAAATATATGGAATCTAATGATTTTTACCTCTAAAGAAAGGGCAGGGCTTCCTACATGATGACAGCTACAATATAATTATGGGGAAATTGACAGTCTTGGCTTTGTTCTTACTACATGCAGGTGGCTGCTGTAATCTAAGACAAATACATTAAATGCAGGTTGTTCCTTTAAACTGGGGAGGAAAAATATTCAGGTCTGGGTGTGGAGGTCTCCAACCAGTTTTATCGGGCACTTTGCCAATATTATGAAAGCAGTATATCATGTAAGGGCAGTACCCTACTCCCAAGGCAAAAAATACAACTGGAAAAATCAGCATGCGCAAGAAAAAGCTCCAATCTGGGCAGTGGAAAAGAGGAAGGAGACCTAAGAGCACGCTGGTAGAACATAGGAAAACATTGTCGTCTATATGAGCTATGTTTCTGCTTGGAAAGAGGTGGTATCCACACAAAATCAGACCAGAACTCTATAACGAGGTTAGCATTATCTTGACAACTTCAATGTGGACGTGTAGCCCTTACTACCATCGTTAGACTTATGAAAAGAAACACTTCAAATTACTCCTTACCCTCACTAAGATTCATAAGCTGAGACTTCTGCAGCTGTTGAGGTTCATCTCCTGGTTTTGTCTGGAGATGCGGGATGGAGATCACTGCAGAGAGTGCAGACCCTGGCAGACACGCGTGCTAACTGCGCAGCTGTCCTGGGAGGCATGCTGCTGAAAGAACTCGGCATTCCTCCTCAGACACCAGGCAGGAGATGTGCAGTCATGTTTTTCCAGATTTAAAATTGCATGAATGATGGCACACAAAGCTGAGAGCAAACACAAGTCATCCAGTGATGGGCTGATTCTGTTATACAGGAGGCAGTCGGGAAACATCAGTATGAGTATCTCATCTCAAATAGCAATGTTTCTCTAAGTCTAAAGAATTGCTCTCTGGGGGTTGAATTGTTCTCCAGGCTTGTGACAAGATGCAATGATATTTTTCAAATGAGGATATGAATTCTAGCAAGATTTGTTTCCAGATCCCCTAGTAGGTAACCATCAAGCCTGCTTAGATGTCTGTGGCCTCAAGTTGCACGAGGGGAAGTTCAGATTAGATATCAGAAAAAATTTCTTCATGAAAAGGGTAATCCAGCACTCGCAGAGGCTGTCCAGGGCAGCACTGGAGTCCCCATCCCTGGAGGTGTTTAAAAGATGGGTAGGTGAGGTGCTCAGGGGGACACGGTTCAGTAGTGGACAGGACAGCTGGACTCTACCTCAAAAGGTCTTTTCTAACAAAATGATTCTATGAACTAACAAGAAGATCCACACTCTTTGGTGAAACACTTTCTTAGTAATTTAGGAAGAGAGAAAGATGATATATCAGATCCCAGGCTTCTGCTGAGGCCTTACCGTTTTGTGGGTGACTACCCTCGTTAGTGATAACCATGCTGTACTCTTCTCCAGCAGGAAACACTCTCGCATGCATTAAATTCACAGGCTACAGAACAGTCTCAGTCAGGGTATGCTAATATTATGACTGGAGGCTACATGGGATATTTTTGTAGCAATTGATATCAAGAGTGTCTCACAGTTTTGGTATTTCATTTTCTTGACAGTCCTACAGAGCAGGGCAAAGTTTGTACTATGCAGAAGGTGATCTAAAGCAAAGAAAGTCATTTGCTAAATATCAGACTGGAAGCTAAAGCAGTGCAGGAATCAAACTGCTGTCAATCAGCCATCCTTCCTAAAGCACACACTTGGAGCTTTTATTACTAAATCCTCACAGCCTCTCTGTCGACTGACCAGTAACACTTTCCATCCAAAGATGTACAACACTCTGAAAACAGCTACTGCCTCAACTACTGATGTTCTGTAAACAAAAGCTCCTACGCTTCCTCGCACTTATGATGTAGGATTAAAACACGTAGCTTTAAGTTCAAGCATCAAAAAGGGATGAAAATCTGTCATAGGGCAAAGCATAATAGAAACTGTCTGCAGTCAAACTTGGAAACAAAAGCATGGTCTCATAGAAAGGGCACTACATCAGTGGTTCTGCTAGAGACCTGCTGCGTAAACCATCTTGTGTGCTCGTGCCTCTCACTCATCTGTGTTATAAGTCTTTCTTATATAAACTGCTCTACTGGTGGAAAAAAAGTTAGACTAAATAAATAACTACTACAGAAAACAGCTTTCTTAACTGTAGGGATTTTAACTCATGCCAATACAATTTTAATATATTTTTTAAAACAATGGTACCTTCATGGATAGAAACAATTTTCTTTAATTGCTGTATGTCTGTATTCCCAGTTTTAGAGCTGACACCCTTTGTCTGTCAGCAAAGGCAAGGAATTTGTGAACAACCTATTACCCCAAGAGCAGAGAGAGTCAGCAAAACAGTGTGTATCATCTGTCTCATTTTCAGGACAGATATGTCTCCACACAAAGATACAGGCATATGAATAAGAATATTAAATGCTCATAGGAAAGGAAACAGATGTTCTTCCTAATTTGTCACCAGCACCAAATCCTGGACATCCAATTTGGTTTCCCTTTAAGCCTCAGACAACCTCATTTCACATGGTTTTCACCATGGCAATGACACTTGCTTCTGAACATGCAGGATCATCATCTAACTTTTAAGAGCACAAGAGCAATCCCTGGCAGGGTAACCTTCCACTTGGTGATATGAAGCACCACTGCACCAGAGCAGCTGATTCGATACACTAAAGCTTGCAAACCAAGATGCTGCTTCTATAATAGATTTTATAGTTCCAAACATTAGAAGCCTGCCTCCCTGCAGGCTCAGGGGGTGGAGCACAAGGGGTAACTGTGATGATGAGAGTTTTAATATTTCTGTGAGCAGACCTAGCAGATGGGTGGATGTAACAATGCCAGATGCCAAGGCCTGAAATGCATGTAAGACCTCAACCCCATAACAAATTAGGAAAGTGCGGGGGAGAAGAGGGCAGCTACAGCATGCCTTTGTGTTTACACGACAGCAGGGAAGACAGGAAGTCTGTCTCGGTTGTATTTGAAACAGATTTTCATATCTCCTTTCTAGTAGTCTGTTTTAGGACTGATTAATGTGCTGCTTTTAACATGGCCTTTCACTGCCTAGTATTAAAGGGAATGATAAGTGACTTTTAGAAACACACAAATGCACCCCAACTTAGTGTAACAACTACCCCCACAGCTGAGCAGTCGTTGATGAACCACAGTAGCAACCTCATTTTTTGTTATTAAAAGCCTAAACCCTAAACACTAGGTTTAGGATCTCTCTGCAGAGATCCTCTCTCCCAGTCAAACTTACTCTTTTATTTGCATTGCTGTGCTGCTAAACAATCAAATTGGGTACACTGAAGTCCCCTCTCTGTGCTCACTGCAGCTTCAGCCTCTTTAGTGAAGTTTGATAGACAAAATCCAGCACAGCACTTTGAGCTTCCATTTCAAGTCAAACACCACAAACGCTAACCTCTTTCAGACCTATTATCATGCCCCATGTGTTTTGAAATACAGTCTAGAACCACAACAAACATGTTCCTAACAGTCTACAGGATGAGACAAGAGTGCATGATGAGACAAAAGTGTGTGACTGAGCATTTAGCCTGCAGACAGCTTTTCTGTGTTTATGTACAAGTTAAGTCTAAACATCTCCACAAAATAAGCAAGTACTATTACCATGTTACAGACGGAAGTGCATAGAAGCAACAAGAAGCGACTCTTAATTTGAGGGCTCAGATTACCCAGCAGAAGTATCAGATTTAATGGCTTTTCACGCGTGAAAGGTTGCCTGCATACTTACACATAAACAAGCTGGAAAACCTCTCTTACTGGCAGGTGGAGTTATCTAGGATAAACTAACAGAAATGAAACAACTGAAAAGGAAGCAGTCCAGCTCTTAAAAAGACAAAAGCAAAATAAACATCTATTCCCTTAAATTTCAAAACAGCTATGTCTGTCTTTTAATACGTGGATCTTGCCTGCTTTCATAAACCAGTGGTTACTTAACACTCTTCACTGTAACATAGCAATGTTGAAAAAACTCTCTCACTTTTCCTAACAGAAAAACCTTTTGGCAATGGATAAATTAAGTGAAAGCATTGTAGCCCCCTCTCGTGGTAGGCTGCAAAGTCATGTTCTCCATAAGCAGCTGCGATTGCTCTACCTTCTAACTTTAAAATTCTCGCAGCCTGTTGCACGCTGCCCCAACTTTCAGCCAGTGTGGAAGTTCTACCCTGCTGAGGCTCTGTTCTCTTATACTCACCTGCTCCCACTGACAATGCAGCATGTTTCAAAGCTCAAACAGAGGAAGGTGAGATCTGTGTGGAGAGGGGAAAGTGTAAAGAAAGCAGGAAAGCTGTCAAAGAGGCTTCTCGCGATCAAGCACTGTTCCTGTTTAGGAACAAAACACGTACTGGCAATGCCTCACGCGTTTCAGCTGCAGTGTAGTTCTGTAACAGCTGACCTACAATAGAAAACCCGCTAATAATCAGTACCTGGAGATACCATTCCCCATGGGTACAGGAAGAAAAGGAGCACAGCTCACTCAGTCTAGACAGCCTTTAATTATGTTACCCTAAGGCATGCCAGCGTCCATAGCCTGTGAGCAAGTGAGCCTAACCAGGCTGAGCATTGCTCTAGAGCCAGGCTGCACTCAGAAGCTTTGCCACCAACGCCTAAAATGAGAAAAACAACATTTTACTTAGTAGAAACACTAACAAGGCACACAGAAAGTCACTGCACTTCTGCTATCACGATGCCAGCTTGTGCATTGATGGAAAGACATGTACCAAATATCTTATTCAAATTTAGCTTAACTATTTGACATAAAATAGATGGCAGCTATACAGACTTCCTCAGACCAGAGTAAGAAAGAATTAAAACTTCTGTACAGGCCTATAGCCAAGCTTAGCTTTGAGAACCTTAAGCTGTGGCCTGTTCCAACTTCTCAAAACACATCTCTACTTCTAACTACACTAAAGTGCAGGAACTACCACACAGTCAAATTACTCTACCCCTACAGAAGTTAAATATAATTAATCATTATTACCTAAAAAAAAAAACTTTCTGACCAACCAGACTTAGTACCATTAAGACAAAAGCAAGAATGAAACCTGCTAGACTTCTGTTTCACAGGATAGATAGAGTGGGCTACTGAACCATCCTTTCAGCATCTACTGGTTTTGCACATCAACCCTGAGCCAACTAATGCACCCCTGGGAAGAAAAAATTATGAGAAGTGGGCTAGTTGTTCATATCAGACTCATTACTCAAAGAATTAGTTCTCAGTTTCTTCTAACATCAAAAATCTGCTCCTTCCTCACAGCTACATTGCAAACCTTAATATCCATGTTTTTTTGAGATTCTGAAGGAGAAAACCTAAATATAACTTAAAATACTAAACACTACAGACCATTTTCCTATTTGTTCCAAGGACCCTCTCTAAACAAAGGCTTTTTAATCTGATCAAGTACCTCTGCTTTCTCTGGGGATTTTAAAAAAAAAAAAAAAAACATAAATCAAAATTAAGTAAGCTCAACCAATATCACCCTGAATAACAAACATACAATTTATGATTAGTGAAAAAGTATTTTGACATGCTTCACTGGGTAACTGGGCCAGAGCACAAGTTTCACACTGGTATCAACGACAAAAGCACTGCCTATCCCTCCCCAAGCTGTACAACCCTGCCTTCAAAAGAAGACAAAACTTAACCAAAACCCTATCATCTCCCTATTCAGGAGAACTCAAGAATTCATCAGGGCCTGCAGTGAGCTGGCTCTCACTATTTATATACATTATTGCCACAAATGATAAAGGTCATCATAGCTTACTTGATGCCACATCAGCCAGTAAGAAAGCAGGTTTAAAAACAAAGCAGAACTGAGTGATATTTACCACAGCGTGATCAAAGAAACAACTTTCAGAGCATTTTGGTCAAGGTCTTGCCTATCCCACAGCCTTTACACTTTGGTCAAGGTGCCATTCTAAGAGTAGCTTTGCTTAGACTCAACTCTATTATTATCAATAATATTCTAAAGAGCACATGTAGGACATTCTGCAATTTAAAGCTCAAGTTTGGAGAACCTGCTATTTTAACATTAGTATCTTAAATCTGAGCCTGACAGCTGCCAACTATTAGACCAAAATTTTTTATTTGCCCATTTATAGATTAAAAAAAAATTAATTTCTAGGAGAAAAGTAACCACAAATCAGCACTCAAAGGATGCTGTTTCTCCTTCACCTGTACAGAAGTGAACAATGGACATACAGAAAGCTTTACAATTAAATCCTGTGTTCTAAGAATAAAAAGCATTAAACACAAGCAGTGAGTAGGTCCGTGTTTACGCAGTTCCGCTCGGGCCAGGGTCAGCTTGAGTTCTGCAGTGTTGAGTGACTTAACGGAGGAAGGAAGCCATGCCACTGGCTATTTCAAAACATATTCAAGTTTATTTAGATCTCCAAGAAGAGTCCATTTCACTCTTCCTAGATGACATAACTTGTAACAATTTAAAAAAAGTTTGCATAAACTGACTTTTTCATTGCTAAACAGTCATCATCATTTGATTACTTGGCAAGTTCTGACATATTGGATTGCTGGACCAGAAAAAACACTTTAAAATTATTTCTTTATAAATCCCTTCAAGGCTAATCTAAATAATTTTTCCCATTTTTTTTCTATTATTAAGTAAATTTCAGAGATACTAGTATAGTTGTGTCTTGTCTCTACTTCTGCTCCTGGATTCTGAATAGCAGCAACACAAAATTGATATTCTCATCAGTTGCGCAGCCTCCCACAGGTTTCTGAATAGCAGCAGTAAAACTGAACAGTCTTGTTAACTGCACGACACTGCTGGTTAGCTAAATGAACCCTGAGCAGCAAAGGCTCTGAAATAATCTCAAGAAACCAAGCTGACCCATTAAAGTAAGGAAGACTTCATTATATTAATTTACATGCCAGCTTGGGTTTGAAGGGTCATCATCACAATGCAGGGGCGACAAAATTAGAACGTACAAGTGGTTTTGGTTTTTGTCTAGAAATAAGATCCATGCTCTGTAAGCACCTTTTAGATCCCTGATGTTTAGGGTGAATGTAGGAGGTAATACTAATCTACTTGGATATGACAATATTTAAACAGGCTTCTTGGCTAGGCCACATTGGAGTGTATGCAGATTTGTGATGACAAAGTGTTTCTCCACTTTGCAAATCCCATATATTTTGTTCTTTCTACTATAGAGGTACACTACTCTCTACATTCAACTTCTCCAAAAACTATGGGTCTAATTAAACACAGAATCTCAAAACCACTTTGTAACCTATCGTACATAGTACCACCATAACAGCCAAAATTAGTATCACTTCTTTCAATCAGAAGCAAGCCCGGCACCCGTTTCAATAGTAGCCATGATGCTGAGCACGCTTAACCTGCAACAAAAGTCATCACTGATATCTTATGACAGCCCACCGTAAATCCCACATGTGACCTGCAAACAGTGTATATGTGTGTTCACTATTCTATTGCACTTGATTTTACCTCTGGGAAGTGAACAGGAAGAGACCATCTTGTCAAAGAGTTATTCTTTACCAAAATAAATAGTCCTAAAAATTAATATTTGGTTGCACTCAGGGAGCTCGGAATTCCTTACCTTTATGCCTGGTATCAATCATCAGCTATGTGGGGAAACCCCCACCTGGTATCCTGTCCACTGCAGGGACATCAGTCACTAACCCACTTCTGACTCATCACACATCAGTTCAGAAGGCCCCCTCGTCTCACTCAATCTGTATCAAATACACCCAAGACTCTATTGTAAAACATTATCTCCAAAGCTGAACAGCTGAAATAAGATTTCCAGCATATTGAAATGCGTTATTAGGGAGAAGCTGCGAGGTCATCTTTTATCCTTTTCTCTTTTTCCAGTCTTTGCTCACTCCCATTCTTTCCTCTACAGCATTACCTGTCTTTCTGAAGATACTCTTCTCCATAGCTGTTCATTCTACATATCCTAGTTAAGATAATGACAAACAGGAACAGCAGACATACCTCATACTTTGGTTTTGGCATTATCACAGGAGAAAGGAAGGAGAAATAGACTGGAAAGTGCAGACAGGCACAAAGCCAAAATGTTCTCATCCTCCTATCCTCTGATTCCTAATTTGACCCCAACAGCAGTAGCAGATGGTTCCTATGCCTTTGCATATCTAGCTTATAACAAGAGGTAGCTACTTCAGTTTCACCTTAGTATTAAACAACAACACAACTCCCACAAGACAAACCAGAAGAGAGCTCAAAATCCAAACCAGTAACATTACCAAATTAAAAGATAAGGGGATGCAGAACTCTCCTATGGAAAATGAGTTTTCCTTCATTGAAGAGCTACGTTTTATATGTAATTGTAGTCCAAATTCTCACATCACTACTGTCATAGAATATTTTTAAATCTATGTAGGTGAAGCTCCAAGTTTATTAACACGTAATTATTTTTAATGGAAGTATCATAGTACGATTAAGATACTTAGGACAATATTTGGAAGGGAGGGACAGGAGAAGGGAAAAGGAATATCTTGAAAAAGTTCAATCTTAAAAGAAAGGTGTTTAAATGGCCTTTAAAGAGCACTGTAAGACTGAAATAAAACCAGTTCTTAGTGGAGTATTTCTGTGCATCTTTGTCTCACCCTCATGAAATCCAATGTTAGTTTGGGACTGTTTGTTGGAACTCCTGTGCTGATTTGGCCAATACTGAAAGTCACCTATTAAAAAGTTAACTTATACAGAGCTGCAAATCAGCAATCATATTGGGAGATGCACGTCTTTATAGAAAGGCCACAAAGCACACGAAATGTCCTCAGATATGGGTAATATAACCAAGCTTTGTTGTTGCGGTTTACTCTGTTACCAACAGGAAGCCTCAATGGTTTTGTAAGAGTCACTTATTCTAGAGAGAATGATCTCTATGAATAATACCAAGATCAGCCTTTAAATAAAGTATTTCGTAACCACAAAACCAGAGAAATGTCAGGATGTTGCAGTGACAGTGAGAGAACCATTACAGCAGACATAACAAGGCAACTGTGTCATCCAATTCAGCATAAGCTTCTGTTTCTTTCCTGCCACACTGAGGGAGAGAGAGCTGCTCGTCCAAACAGCCATAAGAAATATTTCTTGACCAGTTAATACCCTTTTGAATGCTGTTAAGAAGGAACCTGTGCACCTGCTTTCACCTGCAAAGCCAGTCAAGGGGCCACCTGCACTACAGCTACCAAGCTTTGCGTCACTGCTTAGGACTTAGAACCATTCGGCAAGCACTGACTTAGGAATTCAGATTCTGAAACAATCACAACGTAGGGAAGGCACTGGGCTGCGATCACCCGTCCCTGGCTTTCTGAAACACAACCAGGAGAAGAAGAACTCAGTAGGTCACTGAGGAGAACCTATTTTACTAGCTTTCACACATATCCCTGTCAGAGCAAGTATAAACCGCTGTTTCTTGTGTTATATTAGTTGGGTTTAACATAGTTTCTTATGACTGTGAACTAGTCAACAGCATTCAAAAGACAGGTTATAGATAACAAGTATACTGGAAACATTATGTTGTGACCATTAAGACAAATGGGCTAGAATAAATCACACTAATGATCATCTGGCTTTATCTGTAAAACAAAGACCTAAGAAGATCTGACTTCAGAAAAAAAAAATGGTCTGCTTTAGGAAGGAACAAACATGACATATGCCGGAGTAAGTGGGGCACAGAACAGGTCACTTCTGCATATCAGAGAAAACATGACTTCAAGTCTGCTGTACCAGAATCTGTAACAAGTACCAGCCATAAAATATTCCTGAAGTCAATCCTGCTACAGCATCTCTAGGAGATAGTCCAGCTACCTTCCTGCTCTAATCATGTGAGCTGTCAGTCTTGCTAGATTAAAAAAGATTATTTAAGCCACTTGTGACAACTTGCTTTTGTGTCCAATAGCTTACACGTTCACTTCCTACCGATTTGTTCCCTTGGCCATGTCCCTATTTCCAAAAAGAAAAAAAAAAACACTTTTTTTTTCAAAACATTGCATTTGCAAGCACTAGCAAGTTTGTGAAATATTGCTAGAACAACTTGTACCACACCATCTGCTGTGAGCAGAGAACTGAGACACCAGAGATCTGCCTGGGCTTTGAGATGGGATGTGTAAGTTAGTTCTGACTGACATCTTTTGAAGTAACTTCATTTCGGTCTTACCTTCTCCAGACTGTGTTCCTGTCTGTGTGAAAAGTACACAGGGAACACATGTACACAGGCAATTATAACAGACTGGTACTCGGGATTACATTGTTCCTTTCATTGAGCTGGGAGAGTCTTCTCATTTGCACAATACAGTACACAAAAATCCCAGCTTAACACAGGGTATAAAAATGAGTCTTGAATGCAACTGAATCTGCAGGAATAAATCATGGAGAACAATGCAACAGAGAACACACCTATAATTTCATTTTCCACAGAAGCTGTTCCTCTAGACACTTAGCTGAACTAGCCTTTATTCCCCAAATAATTAATTAAGAGTTATTTATACATCATGGTCCCACAAGATTTCTGATTTACAGCACAAAGAGTCAGGCACTGAATACAGTGATTATACTCCATCTGCACAGGGCATTTACTGACAGGAAAGTCTGCAGGCAAGCAGCTCTGGCCCAAGTTTGCTGCATTTCACTGGGATGAAAAATAAAGAACATTTTAGGCAGCCCACAAAGTGCAGTTGTTCAACTGACCCTATTTTCTCTCTTTCTTTCCATTTTCCTACATCCAGCACTTCAGTTTCACTGAATTTCAAAGGGATAGCGTTATTTACGCTTCTTCTTATTTTAGGATGTTTTTATCATGTGGCTTAGCACTCCAATTGCCCTAGGGAAGCTTTAATGATAATTTTATTTTTAAAAGTATATGCTTATCTTGTCTGACCTTGATGCACATAGTAAAAGGTTGCTGAACTCCTCCTCTGGAAAGCAAAACAGAGAACAAATGTCCTGTGCCTGCTCAAGTGTGGCAGAGCCCTCAGCTACCCCAAAATATATTACCAAGGCAACTGTAGCAGTACTGCAAACAGGTATCGCAAAGGCTTCCCAGTCAGGATTTAAATAATCTGATTTCCCCGCAGTATGTTTTCTACGACACTCAGCAAGTCTTTTCAGAGATGAAAAGCATGCTAACACCATTCCAAAGGATATCTTGGTACAGTAGGCAGTTATCACTGCTCTTCAGAAAGAAAATTAGAGCCCATCATTGTTCAAAGGTCACACAAGGGGCCAAGTAGAACCCACACAACTTGGAAGCTGTTGGTAGTCGTCAGTCATGCCCCTTCCCTCAAACAAACTAGTGAAAGGATAAGAAGATAACCTACTTCCCTCTTCTCTCCCCTGCTCCTTCTCTGAATGGGAAAGCAAGCTCATCCTGTAAGGGCACCAAGTACTTTTCTTTCCTGTTTGTTCTGAACTGTAAGAACTCGATCATAACTTGTGCTTGCTGCAGCTTCTCCCTCTTGAGTCATCCCTTGGTACCAGTTAATACTGATGCAGGGTACTTGGGAACACTACTGTTTGAATAACCCTTCCATTTACACTCTCTTCTACATTAGTAGCAACCAAAATGTTGGATGATCCATTGCTTGCTTTTACAAGTAACGGAGTATGTGCTAGTAATGCTCACAAAGGGGCGCTTTGCAGAGCTAATGGCAAAAGGCCACAAAATCCACGCCTGTCCTTTGCACCTTGGAGAACCCTTGCTCCACAGCCGACAAATCACACCAGTCTATCAGCTTGTGTAGGACTTTTCTGCTCAACTTCACAGCTGTGCTCACAGAATTGAATAGTCTGGTTAGCTGAAACCCCAAGAGTCTAGGTGTTCATTCTCAAAACAGAACAGTGGGGTCCCACAATACAGACTTCCTTGTTCTTTCCAGAAAGCATCTTCAAATCTCTTGCTCCTTCCAAAAATACCCCCTAAAATAGGTACTGCCTGCATACCTGTAGCACTTCTCCCACACAACTGTAACACAGCAAACATGCTTGGAACAAACTGGTTCAACTCCATCTCTCAACTTTTCAAGGACAACTACACTTCAAGTTAGTTGCGCAAAAATGCTCATCTCAGGTTTTCAGTAGCCTAATATATGACATTTTACACTTTATTGATTTGACACAAGCTGTTCCTCAAAATCCCGTAGCAAAACAGGTCTGAGGCTGAAAATATTGTTTGCTTCCATTCTTTTCATAAACAATCCAGAAGAAGCAACCCCTCAAAATGAACTTTGGCAAAAGCACTTAGTGAGGTTCACATTACTCCTGGCAGGGTATAGCATGAAATCTGCCAACAGGAGCTGAGGCAGGGATTTACACCTGTACGGGTCCAGCATAGTCAACAGGTTGCTTTCTTCATATCAAGAAAATCCAAGGAAACAAGATAATCCAGGCTCATCCTTAGACTAGCGGGTTTAGCCAGTGGTCCAAGAGTGCTAGCCCATAATCCTGTGCTTTTTCCATCACTTTCGTACACTGAAAATACATGTCCTATAGACAGGGGGAAAGGTCAGGTTCAGAAATAAATTACTAGAAAAGAGGAATCTGGCAACCACTGCATCTTAGCCAAAAAAGCATGGTACTTAAAGAAAGCTGGCAGAAAGCCAGGCTAAGTAAATGCGAAGGTGGTGGTCAGTCAATGAAAAATAAGAACAGAAGTTGAGAGAAAAACAATTCCCTCAGACAAGGGGAGTCAGGGTCACAAGAACATAATTCCTCTGAGAAAGGAAGTAAACTTCAGATTCAGGAACATGACAAAAGTCTTTGGTTATTGCCCAAAGCAAGTATTTAAATAGGTGCCCAAATTTGAGTAGCATTTGCTATAGATTATCAATAGCAAGTTGTTCATTCACTTCCAGTAAAACGTGCATAGACTCAGGGAACAATTTAACACGGCTGAGGTATTAACCAGGATGGGATGGGAGTCTGAAGCCTGCCCTGAAACTCTCAAAAACTGGATTGCCAAAAACCCACCCCTTTTACATAATCTAACAGACTGAAAAGCTGTATCTTATATTCAATAAACACATCTACGGTCTGCAAAGAAAACAAAAGAAGTAACAAAAACCTAAGTAACATTACACACCTATTACCTTTCCACTGAAGCCAGTAAGCTATACAATATAAACAGTAGAGAAATAGTTTAAAAATGCGGAGTGCGTTGGCTTTCCAGGCTCATAGTTGTTTCAGTTCTAAGGAAGACAGAGCAGAAGGGCTGGCAAAGCACACGATTTGTCTTCTTGGTATGCATGCATGCTTAAGAAAGCTTTTTCTCTCCATTTCCCTACCAATACATGTAAATAGTTCTCCCTACCTTCTACCTTTAAAAGTCAGTAGAGCAGAGGGAGGACCTAGAAGGACTTGTTCAGGATGCTGAACTAAATTACTACTAAAACACGCAGCAATGACTAAAAAGATGTGCTGGAGTCTGGTCCAACTGTGTTATTCTGAAGTAACTACACGTCCCTACTTGCTGTACCATACTTCCTACAAACGTCCTTTCCGTCCTTGCCTTGCGAGAGCAAGAACTAAGCAGTCCCTCCAGTACCAAAACAGTTTGTCATCAGCAGGAGTGCTCCTGCCTGCTGTCACGGTTTAAGTCACGCTTTGCGGGCTCTACAGCAATTTTGCTCTGCTGCTAAAGAATTCAGCATACCAAAAGAAGCAGAGTATGTGCACAACTTCTGAGATCTGCTCCTACCATTGAGAATTCACAGTATTAGTCTATGTTATAGTAATGTTTTTGCCAAAGTGCCTTTGAAAGCACAAAAATAGAAAGACTACATAGTAAAACATGAATTTGATGACATTATGGTTTAAAGATGCAATAAAAGAGTAATCCTTAGTTTTAATTGTAGCAATAGCAGGTCAGGCATTTTAGCAAGCATGGAGTTCTGTTTCGGTTTTAAAGCTGATACTGCTCCCCGAGCTCAAAAGCTGTGATAACACTGAGATTTTAAGAACCATATTTAGTGCTGCGCTCTTGTTTTGATAGATACTTACGTGTCAGCAGTCACAGCAGATGATATTTACATTTAAACTGCTGGTTGCATGTTCCTTAATTTTTTTGCCTATGCTCATTCTATTGAGCAAAAGAAAACATGTATTGTCAGAAGCAGCCTCGCTGTATAAACACTGACATCTCTCTCCACCCAAAGCCAAAACAGCTAAACTCGCTATCGTGGATCCAGTTCTTTAGGATTGGAGACACATCTGCACACCTATGTGTCAAGGCATACAGGTTTCAGTTGATCGTACCTTCCAAAACCTGTGCATTATATTAAGATGTTGCCAGATAGCTATGTAAAAAAAACATAGTTAAAGTGAAATGTGAAGTTGTGGGGTCCTCCCTAGAGGAATGACAGAAACTAATGTTGCAAACAACATTTCTGGTATCAGTTTACAGTAACAAGAACAGAAGTAGACAGGCAAAGACGTCAGTTGGAAAGCAGAGGGTGGCTGTAATATCCCAGTCAAATCAAAACTGTTTGCTCTGTTGGGAGCTACACAGTATCACAGACTTATGGATCTAGAAGGGCAAATCAGGGGCACCCTATAGATCTAGAAGGGCAAGTCAGGAGCACCTTACTAAACAGAAAGGGACATCACATGCAGCATTTACCTTTGTAAACAAACCCAGAGCTAGGACCCTCTACAGTGACAGCTACCAGCACCGAAAGCTTCGAGTCCTAGTGATCCCGAGCCTCTGTCGTGGGTGGCAGGCAGGCCCTGGACAAGGAAGGGGGGAGGCTCCTCTGGCCTCAAGAAGGCTTACCAGGCCCCGAGAGGAGGCTCCTCTGGCCCCGGGAGGTGGTGAGGAAGGGAAGGCTCCTCTGGTCCCGAGGTGAGGCTTCCCGGGCCCTGGGGGGAGGCTCCTCTGGCCCCCTGGGAATCAGAAGGGGGATGTAATACCCAAACCAAATCAAAACCGTTTGCTCTGTTGGAAGCCACACAGTAACACAGACTTAACAGGTCTAGAAGGGCAGGTCAGGAACTCCTTATAGACCTAAAAGGGCAGGTCATGAGGCTCCCCTGGCCCCAACGGGAGGATCCCCGGCCCCGATCCTTGCCTGTCCCTGGGCCGAGGGCCGCTTCCCCCCACCCTCCGGCCGCTCCTGCCCCGCCGCCCCCACATCCCCGACAACAAAAGGGGGCGGGCAGCGCGGCCGCTCCCCCGTTCCCCGCCGCTCACCGTGCTGGGTGAAGACGTTGAAGCCTCCCTCGGCGCCGCGCCCGGACGGCTCCCGGCGGCGGCCCGGCCTGCCCGCGGCGCTGCCCCGCGGCCCCCGCGGCGGCGGCTGCTGCAGCGCGGCGCCCGGCTCCCCGACGCGGCCCACCTGCTGCCCCATGGCCCTCACATGCCGGCCCGGCCCCCCGCTCCGCCCTCCCCGGCGCGGCCACCGCCTCCTCGCCGCCCCCGCGGCCCCCGCGGCGCTCGGGGCCTGCGGCTCACGGACTCGCCCCCTCAGACCCCGCCGCCATCTTAGAAACCACAGAGAGGCCGGCGGCGCGGGGACAGAGCGGCGCCCGCCCGCGGTCCGCCCGGCCGCGCGCCCCCCGCAGGGACAGGGGGACACGGGGAGACGGGCAGGGGGACGGGCAGGGGCGCACACACACAGGCAGGGACACACATGGACACATGTAGGGACACACAGGAACACAAAGGGTCAGAAGCAGGGTCACACACACGGGGGGACACAGGGTCACACACACGCAGGGTCATACACACACAGGAACACAGGATCAGACACGGAGGGACACGGACACAAATGCAGGGACGTACAGGAACACACCTGGGGTCATACACACGCAAGGAAACACATAGGGGTGCACACAGGGTCATACACAGGGACACCTGCAGGACCACACAGAGGGTCGCACATGGTCATACATATGCAGGGAAACAGGCAGGGACACATGGACATGTGCAGGGACACACACAGGGTCACGAACACACCTGGGGTCATACATATGGACACATGCAGGGACATTCATAGGGACACACACAGAGTCACACACAGGGACAAACAGGCAGGGACATGTGGGGTCACACACATGGACACACACAGGGACACACAAAGGGACACACAAGGTCACGTGCAGGCTCATACATAGGGACACCTTCAGAGCCACGCACAGGAAAGCACACAGGGTCACATGCAGGGACAAATGCAGGGACACATAGGAACACACTTGGGGTCATACGCATGGACACATGCAGGGACACACACTGGGTCACACACATGGACACACGCAGGGACATGAGCAGGGACATGTAGGGACATACAGAGTGTCATACAGCTACATGCAGGGACACACACAGTGTCTTACACACAGCCACATGCAGAAACACACGCAGAGATACAGGGTCACAGGCAGAAACACCCAGGGTCACACGTAGGGCCACAGATAAGGACACGCAGGGTCACAGGCAGGAACACAATCAGGCACTTGCAAAGACACAGGTAGGGACACGCACAGGGACACACTTAGAGTCATACACAGCCAAATGCAGGGACACCCGCAGGGACACAAGATCATACACACAGCCATGCACAGGGACACGCACAGGGTCACACATATGGCCACATGCAGTCGCATGCCAGTCACAGGCAGGGCCACACTGGCAGCATGCTGGTGGCCTAGGGAGGGAGCCTGTCCAGGCATGGAGCGAGGAGCAGGATGTGGGGTCACTGGCTGGGCTGTGCCCTCACAGGGCCTTCCCGTCTTGGCTGGATTTGAGGCCAGGCGCGCAACCCAACCGCAGGCTGTGGCCATGGCCCAGGCTGCCTGGCTGGTGGCGAAGCCGGGCACTGGCCCTGTTGCAGAAGGGAGTGGTCATGGGCTGATCCTGAGCTGGGCACCTCTCCTTCACCTTGGCTCACCAGGCCGACAGGACCTGCTCTCTTCCAGCTTTTGCTCTCCTGGCCAAGGGCGTGGAGGAAGAGGAAGGCACTGCTGTAGGAATAACACCAGGCATATTGGTGGCCAGGCGTGGCTGGTAGCAACATCTTGTCATCCGGTGGCTGAATGCATGCTCTACTCTATGACTAACTGGTAAACTGTCAGCTTTGTGCTTCTGTAATACTCATATGAGGCTCTTCAAAGCAGAAGGGACGAGCTTTCATCCTAAAAAACAGTGTAGAGAACTTGGACGTTTGGATGTATTTCACTCAGTGCTAGCCACTCTCTCAGCAATGCTTTGGCAATGTTCCCTCATGGTGGATAAGCCACAACTTGGCTCATCCCAGATGCCCTCACCACATCACAGAGAACTGCTGTGACAGTGACAAATTGTCTTGGAGACACTCAGAGCCAGCGAGCTTCCAAGAAGCTTCAGCAACCTGTGGCTGGAACGACATTTGTATGGCTGTTCTGGGGTGGGAGATAAGGAGAAGCTCCTCCCTGAGGTCCATGAAAGTCAGCTTTCTTGCATGAAATTCCTAGCAACAGGAATTATAAGGTCGTATTCAGCCTGCATCCAAACCAGTGTAACCATCAGGGCAAGGGAGGGGATTCTGTCCTTTGCCTCTGCTCTTGTGAGACCACACCTGGAGTCCTCAGCACAGGAAGGACATGGATCTGTTACAGCAAGTCCAGAGGAAGGCATGGAAATGATCCCAGGGCTGGAGCACCTCCCATAAAAGGACGGGCTGAGAGAGTCGGGGTTGTTCAGCCTAGAGGAGAGAAGGCTCCGGGGAGATCTTAGAGCAGCCTCGCAGTACTGAAAGAGACCCCAGGAAAGCTGGGGAGGGGCTCTTTATCAGGGAATGCAAGGATACGATGAGGGAGAATGGTTTTAAGCTGAAAGAAGGGAGATTTAGATTTGATATCAGGAAGAAATGTTTTCCTGTGAGCATCGTGAGGCATTGGCACAGGTTGCCCAGAAAAGTTGTGGCTGCCCCATCCCTGGATGCTATCCATGCTGTCAGGTGCAGTCAAACTGCACCTTGCTGCAACCATAATTCTGTCTAAAATATGAGTGGCTCATCCAGCAGGGCTGGTGTGTAGTCTGACACAGGCTGGAATCAACAGAGTGTGAGGAGCACATGGAGCCAGAAATGCTTTAGCTCACGCAATTAATGGACTAAGAACATCGGGGAGATCAGGAATTACAGACAAGCTTGCTAATAACACACAAAAAACCAGCTCTTAAAATAGCACTCGGAACATCTAGGGTGTAGAACGGGATGAGCATTGCCAAGTTGGGACCTCATACAGGCACAGATATGTGAGCAGAGGATGTCACTGTGGAATGGACAGTCTCCAGCAGAACTGGCCTACCTGGTAAACTCTGCAGCACAGATATTTCCTGCTCTCAATTCCAGCTAGAATTTGCAGGGCTTGGCATTTATAAATGGTTTGCCTTGTAAACAAAATATGTGTTCTCTGGACACTGTAGAGACAAAACAACCAGAACTCCCTCGTGCCATTTGCAATAGAACCACTCTTTAAAAATCAACAGAAATAGTACTTTTCTTTCCTAATGTCTTTTACTCCCCGATCCCAAAGAACTATCCAGAGGAAGGCCATCAGCATTTTAAAAGAAGATGCCAGAGTCACAAGACTATTACACATAAGTGCACTATGGAGAATCAGGTTTAAACGCTGTTCTTGTTAATCAGAGCTCGTGAAATCCCTCATTCTCTCTACCAGCAGCTTGTGCATGTATGGCAGCTTGCTGTGGGTTACGTTGCTGTCCGACTGCATGGGACTTGTCTGATGCACAGAAACCTCTTAACTGGGGTTGGAGTCAGCAGCGCCTTCCCTAAAAGGCCTGTTGCAAGGGGAAGAGGGCTGCAGCATGGTTACTATTTGCTGTTGTGCAGCAGTATTTTAAGATTAGGCTGTATCCTGTTAGAAAAGCTCCAAAACCAGTGCCCCAGCTGTTGCTGGTTGAGTGCTAAACAAGCCATACACTCATACTGTACCTGCTTGGTCCTCTCAACAACATCGTTTCTATGGTATCATATAAAGAGAGGATGCTGAGCCCCAATTGGTGACCACTCTTCTAGAGTGCCTGCTGGAAAAACAATGGGGATATAAACAAGGAACTCCCCAAACTGAAAATGACTCTGTGTTATTGAGTCACTGATGACACTGAGCCACACCATGCCTTTTGGTTAAAAAAGGGGCTAATAAGTATTTGCTTACTGTCATGGTTATTCACCGTGGAAAGATTACAAAGTGCTTTGAAGAGGTAAAATCTGTAGCAAAGCTACCTATTATTCTCAGTTGTGAGGCAATCAGCACCATGTAGTATCATGAACAGGTTGTTTCTCAGAAGGTAATTTCTTTTGAAGAGGTCTGGCACCATGCATCAATGAGGCATCAGTAACAGTTACTGTCCTGGCGATCTGGGGCTTCCAGTCAATCTGCGTCTCATGAGCTGTTCGAGTAAGGGATGAAAAGGACCAAGGAACGAAGGCAGCATTGAGGTCACAGTAATGCGCCTGATGAGAAATGCGATATTTCTAGAACCACTTCTGAAGCCACTCTAAGTATGCACCATATATCTACTTCTTGAAGCTTCTTCTAAGCTCCGCGTCCACAGGGTGATCCAAAAATCACACAACTGCTGTCGGAGTGGTCTGATGTGCTTAGTGTTACGTGTCATGAGTGTGCCGCTGTCATTTCACTAAAGTGTGGGTCCTGTGCCAGAAAAAAAATGTGGACAAACTGGAGACTCTTGAGCCTAACGAAGTGTTGAGTCAGCTCGGCAGTTTCTGCTTGTAAATTAGGAAAAATCAACTAGCAGTGCTGTGTCAGTGCCTTGAAAATTAATTCTAGGAGTAATCCTTGTTATTCCAGCTCAAATACCTCCTGTGTATCAAAGTTGCTCAGAGAAATAGACTTGTGTTACATATTTGGCTGATCTTTCGGACCAGGATGGTATTAGTTAAGGTATTTGTTAAGGGACTACAAAAACAGAGGCCTGATCAAAGCATTTGAAGCTTTCTCAAGAGGTGTGCATAACATGTCAGGATTTTTATACTTTTATTGCAGTAAACAGAACAGGTTGCGGAGCTCAGGACAGCTGTAAGTCCCCTGGGATGTCTGCAGAGGCAGTGTGGAATGTCCACTAGGTGGCCCGTGGCATTCCTTCTCGGTGCCCCTCTAACACCCAGGGCTGCACCTGACTGAAAACCAGGTGGCCACCTCTTAGCCTCGACAGAGGGGTTCTGAGGGAAGACGTTAAGAAAACAGAAGGATTTAGCAATCTGATAGAAGCTTTTTGACTCAGGGTTAGTTACCCTGCAGTGAACATGGCTGAGCCATTTCTGAGGAGAATGTCGTTTCTTGGTGCAACACGTACAAGCGCTCACCCTTTTATCTCTGATTGACAGCTCTTAAAATGTACTTTCTGCAAGGATCTTTCATGACACAATAGGTAGGGTTTCAGGGTTGTCTTAAAAGTTATTTTGAATCATTAGTATGATTTAAATTAGAATTTATGTGCAGCGCATGCAAAATAGCTTGGGGTACTTGCATACCTGTTCAATGAGAGCCTATGAACATAAGAGCTTTCTGTGGAAGGATGCTTTTCTAACAGATTTTGCCCAACAGCACGGAAGGGTTCATGTGCAGCCCTTGACACATGAAATTTCCTCTGTCAGTAACTGTTCTTTCTTCCACCATAATTAAAATAAAAACTACACACATACCTTCCCCTAAACGCTGCATGCCACCACCCAACTCAGCGCTTTCCTCAGTACAATCAATCTTTTGTTATCTCTTTGATGCTGCTTCAACATTATCCTTATTCAAACCAGTCTTCTTGGTGCTGCCAGCTACCAGTCTAAACATTGACGCCTACCAGGAGGGTGGGCAAATGAAGGGCTCCGTGCAGAGTGAGGAAAGGGCCTGGGTGTCTGGTATTGTAGCAAAAAAAGGTGTGACTGTGTGCAGAGACAGCCAGCTCACTACAATATGTCAGGCATCCTGATTCTTTATTTAGTCCTGTGGGTTTGCGTTAGGCTTACTGTGTAACTACACCCTCACTGATCATAACTGTGTGGCCGGTCCATGTGTACATACTTACCGACTGTAAGCAGCAACACGTTAACTGTGCTGAGAGCCTGCATGCACTATACCCATCACGGTATATAACCCATAAGCTTTTCACAGCCTCCATCAGAGTAAAGCCAGAGGCAGGGAGACACGAAACACGCAGTTTACAGCTCTTCTTCATTAATTGTTCTCCTGTCTGCTGTCTGTTCTCCTTCTTTCTGTAAGCACTGCAGCTGCACTGCCTTTCCCAAGCATCTGTTTAGCGCGTGAAAGGTTGTAGAAGGGTACACTAATTAAGGACATTAAGAATGTTGGTTGTTTGCCTTTTTCCCTTGAAAATGTTGCCTCTACCAAACAAAAATGATGACAAGACTCTACATCTGCTGGGAATTGCAAATTAGTACTCAGCCTGCACAGTGTGATCACTGTGAAGTACATTTGCTGAGGTAATATGAGGTCCCTCGACAGTGCTGGTGATGATTCAGGCTTTCAGGCATTCATCTGCAGGTGGGTCAATAGGAGTGTTTTGCCTCCAGAGCTTCTCTTAATTCATATTTAGGAGCCTAATCTTTTCGTTCCTAAGTTGACATTTTACTAGCTCATTGGACAGCAAGGGGAGGTCTTTAGTTTGCAGAAGGAAGATTTTCTTCGTGTGTTTTCTGTTTTCTCTCCCTGAGAGATTTGCAGCCAGAGAGCTGACATTTAGATAAGGGATAGCAGTTGCTTCGGAGCACAATGCTTATACTGCAATACCTCCATCAAAGCCTCTGAGACCAACCTCATCCCACCTGAGACTCCTCTGATGACTACTGTATTGTACTTGAATTAGAATAACTCCCATAACAGTCCAAAACATAATAAAGGCTACATTAGCTAGAAACAAAAATATCCTTATCTTCTTTTTCTAAGACGTGCAGCTAAAATAAGACAGAATTAGAATAATAGAATTATTTAGGTTGAAAAACACCATTAAGACTCTGGACTTAACAGCGCCTCCTCTCCATGCTCTTTGCTTCATGTTTTATTTTCCCCTTATACCTCCTTCACCTCCATCTTCTTGCCTCCTCACACTGTCACTCGTGTTCAGAACACTTTGCCAAACGGTTTATTTTCGGCACCTTCACTTCCTTTTTCTAAATCAGACTGAAAATTTTGTTTGCCAAATTCACCCTTGTTACAATAATCAATCTTTCTGTTATCGCACTCCTGCTATTGTTTCAAGTTTTACACACTTCTGAATTTAGTCTTCAATCCTTTAAGGAAGCCTGAGGGTACAACTTTTTGCCAGGGTGAGTGCTCTGTGTTATAAATTTAGGATAGCGGGGATGCAACCTTGGTCTGGACCACTTTGGTAAATGCCCATATACTCTGGCTCTGTATAGTGTCATGCTCTATGCAATGGTCCTTAAATAATTAAATCACTTTTAAAAGCCAGAGTTTGGTCTGAAATATTGTTATTGTTTCATTCTACAAAGTCTGGATAGAGTCTTCCTTGGCAGGCTTTTTTATTTAATTATGCAAGAATTGTAAGTGATTACTTTATCTTTCAAATAACATTGTGTCTCTGCCTCATACAGTTATGTAGTATTAAATATCCATGCTTTTCAGATTGCAGCTTTAACGATATTTCTTTAAGAAATGCTCAGTAGTGTGAAACTACTCTAAAGAAAAGCATAATTATACAACACAAGCAGGAGAAAGCATCGGGGTTTTGTAGATGTTTCAGTGAATGTGTATGTATGTGTGTGCGCACAGAGTAGACTGGAACCCAAGAACACAGCATATACATTTGTAATCAGATCTCACTGAAACGTAAACCTTGTTCCTTCTGTTAAATGTGCAAATATTTCAGTTCTTTTTGCAAATTCTGCCTTTCTACTCATTACCAAACCTTCCAGAAAAGACATAAGCCCAGATCTTCCTCTAATCAGTCTCTTAATGTGTTTTGTGTGGTCTTTATTTAGACTGTAAACTTGCTGAAGTAGGAAACGTCTTATGAAAAAACAACTACTCTGTCTCATTTCACATCCAAATTCTTCTCCCGTACCAGCTGTGTGTGTTTGCCTAGCAGCAAATCTTCTGTTAATGAATGACTTGTTCTCATTAGCTTGTCAGGCTGGGTATGTAGCCTGTAGTTCCCACTCACACAGAGCAGTGCTCCTTCCCTTGTAGCTTCTGGTAAATCAAACAATGAGATATAAAAAGCCTTGTGTCTCTGAGACTGACCTTTGTACTTGTAATCATTAACTAACACAGAATGCCAAAATAAAGTAACCAGCTGCTGGTTAATGTATTTAACATAAACAAAGTCCTACGGACTGCCTGGTGTGAGGATTTTTGCAGGCTTTACCATCGGCTGCCACTTCTAAGCCTTCTTTATAAAAGGGGAAAATCGATTCCTTCACCTGCAGAGCCAAAGGTGTTGCACTTGAGACATTTGTTTTGTGAAGCCGAGGTCCAGAGTAGATTCTCTGCCATCTCAGAAGTTTTCAAAATAAAGCCCTGAACAGCCTGATCTAACTTGGAAGCTGGCAGTGCTTGGAGCAGGAGATTGGACTACATGGGCTCAAGTGATTCCTGCCAACTTAGATTCTTATTCTCATAAAAGTTGGTTTCTTCTGCAGGTTTCCTGCATTCAGACCATTAATTAAGGCTCTGTCCTCTAACTAGGCTGATTTTTTCACAAAATTCACAGGAACTGAATATTTCTGGAACCTCTCTCTCTCCATTTGATTTGCATAAAATTGGCCAGGAGGTTCAAAAGTTACTGGGAGGTAAAAGACTTTTGGGGGCAGACAGACAGACACTCCTTTCCCCTGCACACAGGACAACTGCATAAGCCTTGTTTTCTTAAGGAAACCTTTCTTCCCTTTATGTTTGTGCAGAAAACTTGTCAAGTGTGCATCTAATGAGGCTTGAAGTCATGCTACGTACTCCCAGCTGCAGCCAACCTCAAATAATACCTCCCCAGAGCCAACAAGCGCACTTCACACAGCTGAGGTATTCACTGTGCAATCCGAACTATGCAGAGAAGTTGAGACATCGAGGAGTGAAACCCCGGCATCTTCTTTCTAATAGTCAGAGATGGTATCGTCGTGCTTACGGGAGCGTGTGTTTAAGTCTGCCTGGTGCCTTGCCCATCTCTGCTGGCAGACACAGGAGTACGCCTGTTACCTCTCTGGGTTGTCCTCAACTTTCCCATACCCAAGAGTGACAGAAAGAGGAATTTGACCTCAGCGTGCGAGAGACCGCCTGGCTGTCTGCCTTTCCCTTTTTGTCTGCTCTTTCTTCGGATGCAGTCACACTACAAAATTACCTTGAGTCATCTGCTTTGGAACTGTTTCTCAGGGGCTGCTTGTGACAAAGGGCAGACATACCAGCACGTTAATAATCTGCGCTGCTAGGGGAGGTGCTGATACGGTGTGAATCCACTGTGGATTGTATTGTGCTTCTGAGGTTTCCCTCTACCTGGGCCACATTCATGTCCCTCTCCAGCATCTCTTCTGCAAGGGACCAGTTCTATAGCTTCAGTCCACAAAGCTCACCTGACCAGCTGAGAGACTCCTTTAGCAGCTGTGGCAACAGATTCTTCCATTTCCTTTTCACCCAGTTTGCACAGAACACGCCTATCTTTCTCTGCTTTTGGTAGCCCTAGAAAACATTACTTCTGTGTTCCTAGGAAAGAGCTTCAGAGCATTTCTATTTTCTGCCTCACGGGGAAGCAGAAACTGTGAAATTATCAGCATCCTCTGTTTGTATGTTCCCTGGAGCTGTTATACTGCACAGTCTGAAATAGAGATCTGGCCTCAGGGACTTGCTAATGATGCAGTCAGCCTCAGCATGGCACATGCTCATTCCTGGGGAGTTACTGAGGTAGCATTTATAGTTCTACACTTTTCCTCGGAGCAGATGAAACCCTCTGATTTTCCCTCAGCACTGAGGTCTTGCGTGTTGGATTCTCTCCTCATGACAGCTTACTTGGAATGCCACCAGAAAGCTTTCAGCCTGAAACTTTCCTCCTAAAATCATAGACTACAGGAACATCACACTACTGATTCTTCCATAACTCAGGGCCAGATCAGTAGGCAACAGGAAATGAGGTCTTGTTAGACACATTTTCAAAACTATAAAACAGAGACTTCTGTGCTGAAGGAAAGCGATTGCTATTTTGGGCTCTGGAAGACTTCTGTAACTGGATGAACACGCTCATGAATACAAAGCAGGGAGCAAGCACTGGGTGAGGGAAGCACAAGTGGAAAAGCTGTGGGGAGTGAGCAGTGCTGGTTGCTTTGGTGGTGCTAACGTGGGTCCCTGCTGTAGAGAAATGGCAGCAATGA
Organism: Neomorphus geoffroyi; assembly: GCA_033558235.1. Taxonomy (NCBI): domain Eukaryota; kingdom Metazoa; phylum Chordata; class Aves; order Cuculiformes; family Neomorphidae; genus Neomorphus; species Neomorphus geoffroyi. Next base: position 7,571,529 of record JAUMJM010000074.1, read on the forward strand.
AAGATGAAGTGAATGCACTTGAGGTTTACTCTGTTCTCTGGTTGGTTTGTCAATTCATGTTTCTCCAGCCACTATATGCAATGAGGGAATTTTTTTGTGTGGGTACAGAAACTGTATTTCATATTAACTTGCTAGTGAAGACAAGACCTCTCTTGCATGACCTACACACCTGAACTCAGAATCCCTCTCCTGGGCCTGCCATCTTCAGATTTAAATTCTTAAAATAAGCTCAAGTTTTTATCTCCTCATCCATATTTCCAAAGCATGTAAGCCTCAAGGCACTAGGCCAACAAGAACAGTGCTGAGCACAAAGAGGTTTTTGTAACCACATCAACTCAGCCCAATGCAGATCAAATGCAGCAAACCCTGCAGATTGCTTCACCTCCTGGTGTAGTTCCATTATAACCTCCCATTTTTGCTACTTCTCTGCTGAAGTTAGAGCAAAAGCTTCTCTTTCAGCTTTGTAACTCTGACTCTTTTGGGGTTTTTTCACTTTCAGTGAAAATCTGTTGAGGGCTGCCAGAGGCTCAGCTGTGACATAGATCTATCTGAATTCAAGGTTTTGGAACTGTTCCTTCATGCTTGTCGTCTCCTTCAATAAGCACTGCATTGTACCAAGTCTGTACATTCTTTACTGCTCTACTTGTTGCTATGGCCAGAGGTGCCAAGTTTCAGTCCGATTCTTTTGGGACACTAGACAAAAATTTGTATTTTCTTTCTTCCTGCTTTGTTTATGGTCCTGGCTCCTACTGTGTTCTCCCTTACCATCACTCAAAACTATTTTCCAAGGCAGGAAAGTTGGAAACCACTGCCCTCTCCAGTCCCTCAACTTGTATAACCTCCTTGGACTGAATCATTGCAGAAGAGAAGTGAACACATGGATGGATTTCCTCTCAGGCTAGGTATTGAGCAGAGAAGAGGGAATTTTTTGGCAGGGGAACTACAAACGCATGATGTTGTCGGCCCATAATAAGCTTGGGAAAGGCTCTCACAGAAGGGAGAGCAGCAAGATGCATCACTTCATTGCCGTGGAAACCCACAAAGAGCTGGCTGGGCCAATTTAGAAACGTACCCTGCTTGGGACTACTTTGGTAAACGTCATCTATCTTTGCTGAGATTGAAACAAGATGGGAGAGGAAATGTCCGACATTGAAAGCTTTTCAGTTTTCACGTGATTTCTTTCTTAGTTTACAACGGAGAGTCACTCTTCCATGGCTTTATGAAGAAATTTGTTCTCCTTTGAGAACTAGTCTTGGGTTTGATGGAGTTTATTTTTTCCTGAGTCTTCTTATTTTTCAGGGTCTGCCAGTACAAAGATCATCCACTTCTGGCATTACAATTCTAGCTGCCATTTCGATGCTCCTAAACTTCTCCATGGTGTCCCCTATGCATCTTGCAAGCTACCTGCATGACATTTCTCTGCAAGATCTCTCCTAAGGATTTCATGCTCCCTCAGAAAGGCTGATCTATTCTCATCATAGCACCTCAATGTTTTTTCCTCCACCTTTCAAGCCCAATACATTTCCCACAGCCTGATAATGTTATTTTTGATACATCGCAAAAGACTGCAGAACATATATATATATTAGTGCTTGTGTATGGAAGGCCTGCCCTAAGAAGATGCTGACTGACTCTTTTTCTACAACTAAGGAGAGGAGCAAGCTGTGGAAATCTCCCACATTATAGAAGTGGAAAAGTTGATTATTTCACATGGAAAGTTATTATTCCTCATAACCTGCACTTTGCAAAACACAAAATAGGTAGGACTGTACGACTACCTTCAAACAGCTGTCTTGAAAATCCTTCTAGACTAGACATTCCATAAGCACTAATTCTCTTCCCTGTGCAGTCAGCACATTTAAACTGTAACAAATAAATTGTATAAAATACTAGCTTACACATTTTTCTCCACCTAAGCAGCTACGGGGAAAGCAACCTATTCTGTATTTACTTAGGAAAAAGAGAAAGGATGCACATTTTTATGAAATACATAGAAGAGGAGATTGCTACTACGGAGAAGTAAGCAGTCATTAAAGTAGGTGTAAAATGTCTACTCTTCCACCTGCTGTGCGTGACCTTCACCAGGAAGGGTCCCAGCTGTGTAACACAGCTGGCAATCTCAGAAGTCACAAGGAACACAGACAGTTGCTACTGTAGGAACAGGAAGGAGACACTGGTCAAGTTCAGTGCTGCGTTTCTACAAAAATATTTAGAAAGCCTTTAGATGTGGGAGAGTCAATAATGGTAACTGGAGCCGTTTGTTCTGGACCTAATCTCTCTGAAGTCACTCTTCCAGGGCTGACTGCACATTTAAGGCCACATATTCCTGCTGAAACAACTTCAGAGACCCCCTCATTTAGGCAATTCGATATTTTCATGCAATTTTAATAAGCAGCTGAATATGCTGCAAGATAAATCTGAGGTTGGTTTGAGCTGGGGTCACAAGGAGAATGGCAATAATGTATAATGTGGTTGGGACCCAGGTGAAATTCTTTCCAAGCCTAAGAGAAAGCTGGTATGTCGCAGAAGTAAAGAACAGTTTCAGAAAACACAGTTCTATTTAACAGGGTTAGGCAGTTGTTGTGACAGGGTGGGTGCTGGTCTCTTCTCACAAGTGACAGTGATAGGACGAGAGGAAATGGGCACAAGTTGCTCCAGGGGAGGTTTAGACTGGACATTGGGAAGAATTTCTTCACTGAAAGGGTTGTCAGGGATTGGCACAGCTGCCCAGGGAGGGGGTGGAGTCGCCATCCCTGGAGGTGTTTAGAAGACAGGTGGATGAGTTCCTTAGGGACAGGGTTTAGCGGGGAGACAGGCACGGTTGGACTCGATGATCTCAGAGGTCTCTTCCAACCTTCTGATTCTGTGATTCTATGATGTTTAGTCAGATTAGAAGGATCTTCTTCTTCACTGAAGAAATAACCTCCCCAGTTTAAACAAACAAAACCCCAACTATTACACCAGCCCAGCTAACAAGATTAATTCTATTACTTCAAAATGGTAGGGAAAGGAAAAATTATTTGCTCCTCAAAAAATAATGCAAGTTTCCCTTTTCAGCAATGAAATCACAATTAATTTGGTTGTTGCACATCCTGCATGGTTGTGCAGGGACAGGATGACGGGGACTGGTTTTAAGATGAAAGAGGCAAGATTGAGATGAGATCTTAGGAAGAAATATCTTCCTGTAAGGGTGAGACACTGACACAGATTGCCCAGAGAAGTCATGGCTGCCCCACCCCTGGAGATGTTCAAGGCCAGGTTGGATGGGGCTCTGCATACCCTGATCCAGTGGGAAGTGTCCCTGCCCACAGCAGAGGGGTTGGAACTGGATGGGCTTTGAGGACCCTTCCAACCCAAATCATTCCATGATCCTGATTCTGCATTTCTGAGCTTGGGGAGGCAGCCAGCAGCCTGCTGGCTGGCAGCAGGGCTTCACTTCTTTTTACAAAGGATGATTTCAGTTCAGCAGCAAAAAGTGATGCGATGCCTGAGTGAGGATACCACTGCCCTCTGCTGAGAGAGCTGCAATTGTTTCTTTCCAACTGTTCCACCTGCCAGCAAAACCAGCAAATTCATTGCTTGGAAAGTAACAGTACAAGGAACTGCTCGCTGAAGTCGGAGTTTCATTCCTGCTGCTCTGTCTTTTCTCCAAAGTCTGCTCATCTGAATCTCTTTCACCAAATATTTTGAAAACTCTGCACCTCATGCAACATAAAGAGGAGCAAGGGTAGTTGCACACGAAATCTTGACACAATGATAGCAGGAACTGTGAAAACTTGAAGCGGCGTTTTAAAACAACAGTCTTTATGATTTGTAAGCACTTCAGGCACTCTCAACAATGTGATGTCTGCTGGAGCAAGTTTTTGGTTTTCCTGCCAAAATTCAATCATGTGTTAGCAGATCAGGCTGAAGCCATCTAGTGTCTTAATTATTCTTTTTTTAACTGCAGCACTCGCATGACTGAGTTTTGGCTTCAGTCTTACATCCTCAACATTTTTTCTAGTTATGAAAAAATAGAAGCTCATTTATTGCTACATTTATAACCAGCTTTACATTATAGATCTAACATTACTGTTGTTTTGTTAGGTTTGTTTTAAAAAGGAAAAAAATAAAGTGAAACGTAATGATGTTTTTAACCACGTGAGGGAGCTCTTTCATTTATATATTAGGCTGTTGCTATTGTATATACCTGTTGGGAAATTATAAATCATGAACAGCTTATTATAGGACACACAACACTGAAACATGTGAAAGTATTGAGTCTCTTAGGTTACTGACTTTAAAGCCCAGACAGAAGTTTTCAAGGAATGAATCATTCTGGTTGATAAATGCAGGCATCGGAAACAGCGACAGCTACTTAGTCCCAGGCTGACTGACACCAGGAATCTTAAAATAGAAAGTAAATTACAGTTACAGAGAATTAAAAGTAGGCAGCGTTAATCACATCCATTTTGCAAGTGTGTCTGCAGTCACCAGTACATATTGTGCATCCACAATATGTGGATGTATACTGTAAATCGGTATACAGGCTGCCTGGGGGGGAGGGAATAGAGAGAGAAAGAAAAAGACAAGGGGGATGCAAGCAGTGCTTCATAAATTGAGTTGCTGCCTGGCACTGGGCAGGTGAGAGCAAGTGAAGTTTAAGCAAAAAGTTGGGGTGTCAGGGCCACAAGTTCCCACGCCAGCAAACGACCACGCAGTGATTCAGCAAGGAGTGCTCAGGAATGGCTGTGTTTGGGCAATGGCTGAGCAATCAAGATTTCAAGCACCATGGTGACAAGCAGAGTAAATGATGTAGCTGATGAAACACTGCAGTAATTTGGACCAGCGAAGACAACAGCAGAGCTGTGAGGTGGAAAGGCCTTCTTCCAATTTCTTGTGCAAGGAAGGGAAAAAAGGGAACAAGAAGGGCCGCTTTGATTTTCACCCTTGGTGAGCTGCAGTAAGCAGCCTCCAAATGGAAGGGAAGGTAGGCTGTAAAAGAGCTCTGCTAGGGAGAAACTGAGAGCCCAGGGAGGGAGTTGCTTTGGACTGGGAGGGTGGCACCTCTCCACCACCTCTTCAAGGCAAAATAAGGAAAGCAAACTAACTAGCTCTGAAGGTCAGGTGCGCTTTGTATTAAAGTTATCTCATCTCCTCACCACCCAGAGTTAGGGCTTTACTATTTTTATGAAACAGTCGCATCAACAATTTGTTGAATTTCAGGAAATTTTTGGATGTGGTATTGGCATTTTTTCCTTTTCCACTTGCTCACCAGCTGATGCCGGCACCACAAGACCTTCAGAGCGAGGATCTAGCACAGCAATTTCAGCATGAGGGCACCAGCGATCACGTTCAGCCTGACTTGAGAGTATCTCCAAGCAATATTGTGTTTAAATTGACTTCTTAAGAGCAGGGGAAGAGTTATGTGAAAATTCCCAGTGCTATCACCCATGCAGCTGTTTGCACTTCAGCAATGACAGGATTTTTATCTTTTTCTTTGAATTTTTAGAACAGTTTTCCTATTAAGTATCATGAAAGAGGGGTGGTGGGATAATTGTGTGAATACACATCGCAAACTGAATCCATTACAGACTTTGTCACTCCTTGGCTCTGTACCACATCCCCACAGGTTATTTAGAGCCACTTCGGAATAGTTCCAGCAGAGTTACACATTTAAAACTGTGTCTCAGATATGTGTTGGTCAAAACAAATTGTTTTATTCACAGGTCTGATGAGATGAAATCCAACAGAGATGCTTTAATACCTCACTGCAGCTTCACACCTTGATTTGGGACGCACACATGGGTACATGTGGGGCACAGCACAGTCCTGAAGCCATGAGGAGGAGGAAAGACATGGACTTGCCGGTAGGAAATTAGTGGCTTGGTCCTCCTGACTTTGGAAAACTTTCCTATTTAGGCGGCGAATGCAGCTCCTGAGAGGTTACTAGAGTTTGTTTGCTGGTGACGTGTTCTGGTGACTCACCAACCGTCACGAGCTGGTCTGCCTGGAGAGAGAGAGAAAGCGAGGGTACGAACCCCAGCCTTTCACCCAGTTTTTGTCCCTCTGGAGTACAGGCTGGGAAGGGAATGAGACCTCCCCACAGCCGTCCCCTGCTTGCTACCCCCTCTCCTCAGGAGATGGGGGTGCCACTCCAACCAGCAGGTGCTCCAGTTTGACTCTCCTCTATAAATATTTCCCCTGGCTCTCACAGCACCATTTTTCAGACCCTCCCTGGGGAGAAAACACGTTTGTGGGGGACCTTGGGCACAGTGCTTGTTGAGGAGCCCTTGCATTCCCTCTGAAGGACGAGGACAGATAAGGCTGCTGGGTCCTCCTGGCCTCCCAGCCTTGACTCCTGTGTCATGGAATCACAGCATGGGTTGGGTTGGAAGGGACCTCAAGGCCCATCCAGTGCCACCCCCTGCCATGGGCAGGGACACCTCCCACTGGATCAGGGGGCTCCAAGCCCCACCAACCTGGCCTTGAGCACCTCCAGGGAGGACACTGAACAGGCACTCCCCGTTCCTTGCAGTGAGTTTTCCTTGCATGGGATGGTTTTTCCTTATGCAGGGTGTTGGGATAATCGGGAGGAGAGTGTTCCTCCTGCCCGTGGGTACTGAGCCTGCCTCACTCAGCCCACCTCGGGCTGGGTGGTCACGGCTGTCCCCGGGGGTGAGGCGCACCCTCTCCCTTGGCTTCAGGACCCAGATAAGGTGGCGGGGAGCGACCCCGGCCCACCACGACGCCTGACGGGAAAGCGGAGGCGGGAAACTGAGGTGGGGTAGCGGGAAAGCCGGGAGGAGGCTGAGGGGGGAGCACGGGTTCCTCACACACAGCCACAGCCACAGCCACAGCCACAGCCACAGCCACAGCCTGACCCCGCATCCCGCTCGCCCCCTCCCCGCGCCCCCCACCCACGGACGCGACCCAGGCAATAGGCGGTGCCTCCTCTCCGCCCCCCCACCCAGCGGAACGCCCCTCAGCCAATAGGCGGCGCCGTTTTCACCCCGTGGAACGCCCCCCAGCCAATAGGCGGTGCCGCTGACCCCCCTGCGCAGTGACGCGCGCGGGCCCCGGGAAGAGGCCCTGGCGGGAAGCGGTGGCGTGCGCGGAGGCAGCGGCTCGGTCGCCCGGAGGTGACGGTCCTGGGGTGCGGGGAGGGGAGAGGAAGGGGGGGAGCAGCGGCAGCCGCGGGCGCTTCCCCGGCCCTGGGCCCACCGGAGCGGGGATTGTGCAGCCTGGAGAAGAAGGCGGCTCCGGGGAGACCTTAGTTAGAGCAGCCTTCCCGTGCTGAAAGGGGCTGCAGGAAAGCTGGGGAGGGGCTCTTTACAAGGGCCTGGGGTGATGGGATGAGGGGGAATGGCTTAAACTGGAAGAGTGGGAATTTATCTTAGATATAAAGAAGAAATTCTTCACCTTGAGGGTGGGGAGCCACTGGCACGGGTTGCTCAGGAAAGCTGTGGCTGCCCCTTCCCTGGAGATGTTCAAGGCCAGGTTGGATGGGGCCTTGAGCAGCCTGGGCTGGTGGGAGGTGTCCCTGCCCATGGCAGGAGGGTGGAACTGGGTGGGCTTTGAGGTCCTGTCCGACCCAAACGATTCCATAGTTCTGATTCTGTATTTCTGAGCTTGGAGAGGCAGACAGCAGCTTGCTGACTGGCAACAGGGCTTCACTTCTTTTTTTACAAAGGATGATTTCAGTTCAGTAGCAAAATGTGATGCGATACCTGAGTGAGGAACTGGATGGGCTTTAAGGTTCCTTCCAATCCTAAATGGAGTCAATTATTTCTTTCCCCTTCTGACATTGCGGTGAGCCTTGAAGTGACCTGAGCAGTGTTATGTTGCCTGCCCAGTCAGTGCCGAACTCTGCCCACACGGGGTCAGCTGGTTAGCGCTGTGCCCAGGGGCCGAAGGAAACACTTGGAGACCTGGAAGGCGCTGGGATAAGGTTGTTATTTAGCATAATCGGTGTTGGAAGTAGGTTAGGTGTGCCCTCCCTGGCTCTTAAGCCTTTTGAAATGTAAAGATCTGCTTCCTGTGGGGTGTTGTTTTTCTCCTAAGGCGTGCTTGTGGTTACCGGAGTTATGACAAGGAAAATGGAGAAACTCGAGGTCTCTTCAGATCTTTTACAAGTGCCTTAACGCAATCATGCCTATAAAACCAGAGGGTTTCTGCTGGGAGATCTGATAATGGGACGCCTTTGTGGCTCTGGATGTCCTGCAAAGGTGCCCAGAGTGGGGTGAAAACAGCAACTCTTTTACTAGTTGTGAGGAGTGGTTTCCTTTAGTGAAGGAGGTGGTGAACGTTTTGGACATGTCCTGGTACTGTGTAGTGATTGATGTAGTTCTAGCAGAGATTTGAGGCAAGGTCTGATGCCCTCTTTAGGCACTGATGGGCTGATGGTTGCTGTAATGTTATCTCCCTCCCCTTATGGAAACTACTCTCAGAGAAATGTTTGGTTTTGTAGATTCCCCCTAAAACAGTTATTTCATGTGGAAAAAAGGCATTGTTGTGATCACTTGGCCTATCTGAATTTAATAACGCACAAGTGCTTCAAGGTGGTTTTTTTTTTTTTTCTCCAGCACTATTTTTACTGCCTCTTTCCTGCAACTCTTTATCTCCTTCCTGTTAGTCTTTCAGTCGGATACTGTAACCACTCTACACTGGAGAGGAAGGAGAGCTGTCCTCAGCTCTTGAAGGAGTTGAAAAGCATACTGAGAAGAGAATGAAACTTGTGTCCTCTGTTAGGTGTGAAAAAGCTGTACTTGTAAGGACAGATGTGGCTTACAAGCACGGCTTAAACTGGATCAGAAGGCAGTGGAGAGGTTTGCCAGTGGCCTAGGGAGTAGCTTAGTGCATGAATTCATATGGCAGCTTGATTTAAGACTGAAATGTTTGCCTGTCTGGATCTCCACCTGGTTGTAAACCCCAGGTGAGCAAAAGCGTCCTTTGCTGTCATAGTCATTGTGGCTGTACCTCTACTTGGGAATCTTGGGGGAAAGCTGGGAGGTGGGAAGAGTAATGTCTTCATGATGCTGACTGATTTGTGTTTAAAGAGGAATGTTCAGGAGAATTGTAGCAGTAACTGCGTACAGGGCCAGTAGAAGTGGGTATGTCCTGCCAGCCACCTTTCTATGCTGGTGACCGTGGTTACTGCAGGAAGATTTGCCATATTATTGCTGAGTTCCTTCTTCATATAAATGCTTTTCACATTATGTAAATGTCATAGTGTGAGTTATCAGATTTTATACAAAGCCAGCTGGAAATTTGTGATTTTTATGGTCTTTGTTATATAGCTTGTAGACTTGGCTGTAATCTCCTGAGGCAGAGAGAGCTAGGAGAGGCAGTGCTGTGAGAAATGGGGTTGACGATTGAGTTAGAGGTCTGATTGTTTAGTGTTGCAAAAGAGTTTTTCCCCCTATATGCTGTGATGCCTGAAAGGAGAATGGAAGACCCCCTAGAGGGAGAAACACAGGAAGCAGAGTCCTGAGAATGTCCGATCATGTCTTATTTCCCTTTTGCAGAAGTGCCAGCCTCAGTATTCTGAGGAAATCCACCATTAAATAAGCCTTCTTAGCTTTTCCACAAGTACATGAATTTTCCTTGCCTGTCTGTAACAGCTCATCTGTGCTGGTACATGGATTCTGTTCACTAGCAACAAAACACGTGTCTGCTTAAGAGTTTGTGCCAGGGTGAAAAAATACATCAAAAAGGAGAAGCATTAATTTGAAAATGTGGTTGCATACGTGTCTGTGTGGGTTTCTGGAAGTCCAGTTCTGAAAATTGTCCTTGGTTGTAGCTACATCTCGGAGCTTCTTGAGCTGAATTCTGTGGAGAGTGTGCTGGAATGTCACTTTATGACCAAATTAGAGTCCCCTTTCCCATTTTCATTAATTGTTTGCAGCCTAGCTGGGGTGGTTCAGGTGTTTCCTGCTGGCAGCAGTGACCTTTGTCATTGAACCTGGCATAGTTCACACCTGATTCTCTCTTCCTTCTTTCCTGCTTTCGATGCAGCCTGTTCTGCCCAAACAGAATCTGAGCATCTATCCAGGAAGCTACTCTTTCAGTAGGAACTGAAGGCTTGTCAGGGAGGGGCTTGGCTCAGGTGAAATAATACAGGTGATTCTGCAAAGCAAACCTGCCAGGGCTACCTGCAGGCAAATTGTGCTGTCTGACTGGCTATCGGAAAGCATTTCCAAGGGCTTTTGGATTCTAAAGATTTCAGAAAGGGTTAAGTCAAAGGATTAGAAGTTCTGTGGGGGGGAAAGGAGAGAGCCCTGGGGAGATGTTTTGATCGTGGTGGAGAAACTTGCTTGGTTGCTTTGTTCCTTTACTGCTTGTGGTAAAAGGGAGAGGAAGTGTGATCCACCTAAATGACTATACAAGTGTGTGCTTAATTTCCTACCATTGGTTAGAATTCATAATGCGGGGAAGAAAGCCTGACTTTAGTGTAAAGGAGGCTATGCAAATTTATCCTTGGGTGGTGTAGAGAGTAAATTAGTTTCTTTTGTCATTAATTATCTGCTCTCCTTTTCTGGTCTAGGTAGGCAACAATGGCAGGTGAAGACTGTGTAAGGAAGCGCCAGTCTGGCTCCAGTACAACCTGCAAGACCCCTGAAAATGAAGAAACACAGAGGATACCCGAGAGTGAAAGGTCATTTCAAAACGCAAGCAATGGTGAGATTCTTTCACTTGGGATTAGTTGTATCTCTGGCGTGTGATCTCTAAAGTTTCCTTTCTGGCTCATGGTCTTTGCATCTCTGCTCTTTCAGATTTTCTGCTCCCAAGATGGAGCTCCCTATGTACCATCTGCACTTCTTCAGCAGATTTAGGCTGTTTAGAGTGCTGTCCCACAGAACATTTCCTTGGGGGCTGTGTGCTTACCAGGATCTAGAGTAAAAGTGATTGTCACAGGAGAAATGTGTGTGAGGAGGAGATGCTTTAATGCTGTAAACGGTGCAAATGCATCTTGACAAGAATGTTGAGCAATCCTGTTAAATGATTTTTCTGGGAACTTTATCTTACACACTTAAAAGTTTGTAAAGGAAGCATCTTCCTTAAGATTGAACAAAATGATCTTAAACACACCAAGCAAAGCTGGTGTATCCATCCTGACGGACGGATGGAGGCAGGATGCCACAAGGAATGATTCTCTGCTCCTGTGGGGCTCTGTTAATATTAGTCAGAACAGCTCCCTTCTAGCCAGTTTCAACCTTGGCTGCTGTGAAAGGTGTGGTAGAACAGTAAATAGTTGGCTTATAGCTGTCTTTTTGGAAGGGTTGCTGCTGCGTACGTCCTGTCCGTGGAGTTGCAGAGACATTTGTGTGGCAGCTTGAGTGGTTTTGCCTGTGGACTCTGTGGACACAGTGACTGTCTCTCATTCCTAGGTTATGCAGTACCACATTCCAGCCCAGTGATAAGGAGGTCAGTGATGAAACTGTGGCTTACTTGCTTTCTGTTTGGGAGATGGAATAAGCAAAAGGAAACCTAGTTTATCACAGCGTGCCATGAGAATACAAGTTCCAAAACCTTGGTACCAGTGAGTCAGGGAGATAAATCTTACTTGGTGTGTTTCTGAACAATGTCCCTATTTCACAGTACTTCTTTCAACTGAAGCAGGAGCCATAGCAAATTTAAGTTTAGGACAAAGTCAGATTTCTTATTGCAAAAAATACATCGGAGGATACATCATCCCACAAACTACTTGGAGAACTGGGATTTTAAGCTGTTGGTGATACCATCATTTGAATTGAATCAAATGGGACAGTTCCATTAATGCTCTTTTTAGAAAATTGCAAGAAGTTGATGGCTACTGGAAAACAGTTACGGTGGGTTTAGAAGCAGACTTCTTCCTTTTTATCTGTTGAAACACCTTAACTGTTATGCATGAATTCAAATTCTCACAAGCTTGTGGGTAAAGAATAAATATAGCTGTGATAATTAGCACTTGATAGGTGAGTGTGCCTGTCTTTAAAAGCCTTTCATTTTAATGACTGAAGTGGCACAACATCACTGCGGGTGAGGTGCTGTGCGTGGGTAGCAGGTGAACATTCTGGGGCAGATATGTTGAAAGAATGCTGAGCTTCCATGTGTGTATGTGTTCCTGGTGGGACGGCTTGGAACAATGGAATGGGTTTCAGTGCAGTACAAGCTGCAGCGGAGAACAGCCAGGAAGAATCACGGGTAGTTCAGCGTAGGTGCCTCTTGCCTTCCAGGGTTTAATTCAGCAAAAGTGTCACTAAAACATTTGCCAGTTACCAGTTTCTGCAGATTCTCAGCGCAATGATGGAGACAACAGGAATGCCACAGGGAAGTGAGAGACATGAGTCAGGCTCTGAGATCTGACCACATTGTAGGCCTGGAAAGAAGATGCATCTGTCTGGTCAGGAATTTGTCTGGTCAGGAATTCCTCTGTACGGTGGGATTAGATCAGTATCTCTGTGGCACACGAAGATTTACAGAGTTGAAGTGTTGCGTGTTCTAGGTAGTGGCCTCTTCCTGTAGTCCAGTAAGCTTGTGTAAGTAGGTAGGGCTTTCTGTGAAAGCACTGCTGAGGTGGAAGAATTTCTCAAAAGAAGTAGCCTTAGAGTTCTTTTCTCACTTTTGTTCTAACCATCCACTTCAGAATAGCTCTTTCTAAGGCCTGGGGCCTGCTGTACACAAAGGCAGCCTGAGGCCGCTAAGTCAGTTAAGGGATTCTAGCCAGGTCAAGCCAGTATCTTGTATGCCAGTAACTATGTAGGGTCTTTGTATCAATTTCTTCTGTAGAAAAACTAAATCGCTAATGTGATTTCCCACCCTTGATCCTCCTTGATTAGCAAACACAGTCTACTTTTTAAGTTAAGAGTTAATGTGTCAAGGGCCAATTGACTTGTTTCCAGAAGTGTGTGAACTTTCTGCAGAAATTTCTAGGCCATTATTCCTTTCTTTATTAAAACTCAAACGCCTTGGGTGATCTGAAATTGCTTGGAGGAATAATTTTAATCCATATATTGGCTTTAGAGATACATTAGGTCTGACTCTTCCATTTGTATAGCTTAGGTTATTTTTTCCTTCTCATCAATTCTGAAGAAATCGGTCTCATTGCCTGCCGAGTTCTAAGACTGAATCGTTTATACTCAGGCACCCTCAGATTTATAGCAATGTGGAAATATTTGTTGCTTTAAGATTGCCAGAAGAATTATTCCGTCCCTTGATGTGTTTGTATTTTGTAACAATTCAGCCTATAATTTTACTTTGACAGAGTAGCTGAACTTGTCTCGTATATCACTTCTTCTCCTTGAATTGTCTCCAATGTTGTAATTAAACATCTAATTTGGTCCTGGCATAAAGTCTGCAGGTGATCTAGGGAGCAATAATCCCATGTCAAAAGCTGGGCTTCTTTAATAAGATTAGTCATATATGCTTTCAGCTGGAGATATGTAAATAAATATAAAACTCTTCTGCTTAATGGGATGTTGATATCAAGTAGTACCAACTGCAGAAAAACTTGCCTAGAATGAGTGTGGTAGAAACTGGATGGGCAGCTCTTGAAAGGTTAGAGAGGATATGGGTCTTAAGCATGTGTCAGAGTGCCTCTAAAATACGAAGATTAGGCCATTCAAAACAGTGAACTGATGGTTGTGGAGTCTGCCCTTGTTCCCTCAAAAATCAGAAAAGGATTAGTAGTGTCTCTGGAGACTGATCTGCAGACAAGCTCTGTGGCATCTTTGTCTGGTGTGAGTAAGCCTGTTGGGCAATGTTGGCCTTAGAAAGGGGTTGTTCCCTTCCAATGAAGAGGTTACTATTGATCATTCTCAGTGCAAAGGTTCATGAAGCTACATGAATTGTGTGACTACTGGTAGATGGAGGAAGAAGTAGCTCTAAAGCGGGGAGCAATTTTGAAAGCTTTAGGATTTGCCGTCTGACTCGCAGCAATAAATGTTCATTGTCTCAACAGGCTTTTTCTTACAGATGAATGAGTTTGGGATTAAACTGCTTGAATTGAGTTACTAAAATGTGTTTCATGGATCAAACAGAGCTGTCTTGTCGAGTTAGATGGATTCTGGTAATTCTAGGCACTCTCGTGTTTTGCAGCCTGTGGTTCTGGTGAAGGCAGAGCAGCTTCTTGTGAAGAGCCTGTGGATGTAGTGGCATGACATAGAGAATGCTGGTGTTTCCTTCTGCTGGTGAAGAGGCTGTTTGGGTCCCAGGGCCCTCTAAAAATGGCTTCTTAGCTGGATTCTTTGCCCAGCTGCAGCACAGTGACCTATGGCCTGTGTGTCCTTTAAGCAGATCAGCTGAACTCTGAGCGCAAACTAGTCATAACTTGCATCTGTTTGCTGAGTGGCCAAATAAATTACTGTAAGTCAGAATAAGGCTTATTAGCATCAAATTATTAACACGTGTCGTATTGTACCAGCTATGGAAGACTCTCCCTTTTTATAACAGCCCTGTGCTGGATTGGCTTTAATATTGCTGCCCTTCAGATAACATCTTCAATATTTGTGAAGATGTGTCCTCTGAATCCAAGTATCCAACGGTAATGGGGAATCCTTCTGCCTATGTTGCTTTAGCCTCCTGAGTGGTAAGTTGTCTGATCAAGAAATAATGAAGATGATATTTTTAAACCCTTTTAGGGAAGGGAAGTATTTGGTGCAGTTTATATCTGACTTTTCATGGAGATTCTGAAGCTAAACAGATCTTTGACATCAATTAGGAGAAAAGATTGCTCAAAATCATGTGATGATTCTCTTCACATATGACCTTACGGAACCGAAGTAGCAGCTTGCACAATAGAAAATGAATGATTCAAGAAAATGATGAGTTTGTGTTAATCTAGTATCAGCGTTGTGACGCAACTTTATGACATGATGCAACAGAATTAGTTGGAGTAGGGGTTTTTTCTACAGAAGACACTTTGTTCTGAAAGAGAAGCAACAAGCTTACAGGTGGTTTTACTTTGTTATATGAGATGCACACACTGAAGACATGGAGGTCTTGACTGTGAAGACTTTTTAAAGATGCTGTGTTTCTAGTCTAGTCTGCGCATACACACTGGAGGGCAATTAAAGTGATAGTAGGGGCACTGCATAGAATTTGGCAGTGTCAGCAGACCAGAGACTGGCCTAATTCCCTGTACAACCATGAAAGCTGTATGTTAGGGATCTGTAAAACTGTATCCATTTTAAGGCCTTCTAGGGCAAAAAGGGTGTTTGATTTCCAAAGTGAGCTACTCTGAGTAGTTATAATAGCTGAGGCTTTGAATGCAAGATCTGACAGGAAATATATGGTCAAAGCAGCGGTTCTTTATTTTTAGCTTAGCTTACAAAGGAAATAGTGCAGTCCCTTAAATCTCATGTGTCCTGACCTTTTTGGCCTTGCTGGATGGCTTCAAGCAAACTTTAGTCTTGGAGAGTGGCGGCTGGGTGAGAGAGATGAATTCTTGCTTTTTGGCAGGAAAAGGCTAGTTGTTCTTGGAGCTCTTTGTGCCCTGCCTCCTAGCAGGTAAGCACAAGGGGTTCCTGGCATGGTAGTGATGGGGAAGGGGACTGCAACTATGATTGTGGGGTGGCACAGTTAGAGAGAGGAGCCACTGGGATGATATGAAGAGGATACAGTTCTGCTGCTCGTAGAATGACTTGATGGGGGTTTTTTAATTCATTGGGAGAGAGGGAGGGAAATCCATTTGAGACCAGAAAAGTGCATGAGCTGAGTGGGACAAGCAACTCTCTACTGGTATCTTACACTCTTCTCTCAAATTGTTTTCCAAACTGCTGCTGTTTGGCAAGTGTAATAGCATGATGAGCTTAAGAGCTGAGGTTTTGGGGTTTTTTTATCTTGGAGGTGAGATGCTTAGCAACAGGAATTCTATTTTTGTAAAAATGGATCTTTGCATGCAGCCAAAATTCATGGTGTTAAGCACTTCCCTTGCTTGTTGTCACATTACAAGGCTGCTAAGTAATAGCCTGTTGTTGCTGGTCTGTTCTTAACTGCTGCACAAGCCATAGACTTTTTACAGAAAAAAAGGATCTCCATGCTTCATTGAGGGGGAAGGGGCAATTAATGGTAACAACTGAGCACAGCTTCGTTGAAGATAAAGCTCTGCTTTCTTTTAACTCTTCTCAAATATTGGGATTGGAGCCATCTTTGAGGCAAGCCTACCTAAGCTTCTTACAACTGGTTGGTTGGAAGAGCACCCTCAGACTAGCATGCATCACAGAAGCACTTGCTTCTATTAAAACAACACACTGTGCATTTTGTGTGCATGGGCTGCGCACACACAAGGAAGGCAAGACAAGGATGCTGCATTACAAACTGGTATTGCTATGAATTTATCTTCTTATCACACAGCAGCACAACATTGACACCTCTGCTTCAAATCTGCTAGCTCGTGCTTCACTGGAAATGTTACTTGAGAATCAGTTCAGTTCCCTCTTTTCTAAAAGTAGCAATGTTGTCTTGAAACTGAATGTGAAAGTTGTAATGCCAGGCACATGTTACTGTGCAATGTACTGTTGTAGCAAAGGACATGCACATGGCAAGGTTTGTTGCTGTCTTTTCACCCTGATCAGTGTTTTAGGGAGGTGGATGCTGCTGCTTTAATTTGCTTTCCCTTCATGTGCAAGACTCTGTTTTAAGTAACTTCTGTGTTCTTGTTCTTATTGGAGAAGTGAAACACCAGCTGGCTTGCAAGCATTGCAGACAAACCTTGTCTTAAACCTCAACTAGTCTGAAATGTCTGATTTGCGTATGTTCTGCTTGATGTAATAGAGGCATCTCAGATCTGTATAGTTCTTTATGCAAAAGAAAGGTGCTGTCTAAGGCTTTATGTATGAGCCAGTGGTGTTAGTAATGGCAAAAGTCAGATGATGTTCATGGTACGGTCAGACCTGACTTGGCTTAATCAATGGAGTGTACTGAGGGATAGTCTAGCACTGCTTCTGGGGCAGGAAAGGAGTGACAGCAGCCAGGTTTGAACACAGAATAACCTTTCAACTTGCCATTTACCCTGTCTTGAGGGCTGGTTACTTTATTTTACAGATAGTTGTGAGTTGACTGCCTTTTCTATTGGCAATGTAGGGACATCCAGACAACCTAATCATGGCTAGTTCACTGCATGTAAGATAAAGCTCTGATAAAAGATAAGCACGCTTGGATATGACCTTCTAAGGGTAGTTCTAATTGCTGCTTCAAGGCTGAATATGTTTAGGGACCTTGGGAAGACTCACAGAGTTGCTGATGGAAACCTTTCGAAAATCCAGCATGTTATCAGCTGTTGACTGCCTTAGTTCTGTTATCCTAAATGGCTGTTAAAAATACTGGGTCAAAGCTTATGAATTTCCTGCAGCCTAGGTTTATATTTAGTGGGACCTTATTAGAAGTCAGAAGTGCTAATGACAAATCGGTGACTGAGCTATTTACTGTATGTTGTGCTTTTTGTGTTTTCAGAGGTGCAACTCACTTCACTGAAAATGCAACTGTTAAATGTTTGTTTTCATTTCTTAGGCCGGGTTGATGTCGACCACGTGATAACAAGGAAAATGCAGCTAATAGCAGAAGCTGAGGTGAGTGTGCTCTAATGCTCACTTGTGCGGAGGAGTGGGAGGTTTGACCTTGGATGTGTTTTGAAGAGTCTCTCAACCTGGAACACCAATACCCCTCTGGTCACTGCTTGAGTGCAGTGGCTTTACATGGCCCTCTTTCTCTCCTCCTCTCCTGACTTTGCACGACAGAGGTAGCATTATCACATGTAGCTCTGTCTTACTTGATCCCAGTAGGCTGAAGTCCAAAGATAAGAATGAACTTTGAGACCTGTAAATAAAATGGGACTTCCCTCACCACTAGCTTTTTGCAGTGTGATTATCAGATAGCCTGCTTGCATATTTAGTTTTTAAAATGTCCTGCTATCTATTGAATAAAGGGTAGTGTGCAGCCTGTATCCCACAGCTTCTATTGTCCTGGCTATGGAGATGACCTTCCGGAGCCTAGGTCCCGCCCTCTTTGTCAGTGAGAAATATCCTCAAATAAATTAGCACAGGTATTTCTGTCGTCTGCGTTTGTGTGAGCTGCTATTGTCTTAGCTTATGTTAAGGTGATTTATGCCCACATTAAACAAAGTTAGCTAATAACGAACTTCACCCTCCCTGTTAACCATTGTTCTGTAGCACGCATGTTCTTCAGGGCAAAGCATCCTGCATTCTTGCTTCATTTTATTGCAAATAATCCCATGGTAAGGATGAAGTAATCTGTTTATACCTCCCTGTTTAAAGTCTTTTTTTTTTAACCTCTGTAGGCGATTTGCAATTTATAATGGGTATAACTAAAGGGTATTTAAATGTCTTCTGCAAAGGACATGCTGCTTTTTGTGCTGAAACTCCTGAAATTTCGCATGTGAGTTTTTTGTACATTGTCTTCTCTGATTCTTACTGAGAACGTGACAGAACAAGCCTTGTATCTGTTCTCTGCAGATGAAACAGTCACTGCAAATCACTGTTGGCAACAGATGCTTGCACAAGAAAGCTTTGACTGTTAAGCACATGTAGTTTCAAATTCTAGGGAACATCAGCTGGTTGCAAGGGGTCACCTTGATCTTGGATTTCTTTCTTCAGGAATGCCTCTTGTTTCTAAATATTTTTTCTGGCCACCAACTTTGAGACCCACTAGTTTGTGGGCAAGCCTATTTCTTATCCACCGGGAGAACTGAGGAAAAGTAGCAGGGGCACTGTAGTTACTGAAGCTTCTCTGCAAACACAGTGAGTTCAGACTTTAAACCTTGAGTTAGGCAGCTTGCCTATTTGTTTAACCTGCCTCAAAGCTGGAGGATTAGCTGTAAGACTGACTAAAATCCTTCATTTACTGCAAAATTCCTCAGAATTCATGGAGTGCCTGGCCCCTTTGTGGTGTGAAGCACTGAACAGAGACTTGGGTGGCCATTTACCGTAAAGGTGATAGGTACGTGAGGTCTAGACAGCTGCTTGACTTCTGAAAAGTGCTGGTCACTGACAAATCCCACAGATTTTAACGGGATTTGTGGGTGCCAGGTGTCTTCACACATGGGATGCCTTCATGGATCTGCAGTCCAGTCTGAAAATCCAGTCCTTTGTTCATCCTGCACTGAGCGGAGAACAGTGTGTACTGTCCCTTGGCTGGGGCTGGATGCAGTCATGTTTCAGTGACTGAAATTACTAAAACTATTGGAGTGAATAAAATGCTGGCAACTTATGCAACTTTCTATTTATATTTAAGCTGCAGGGTTACTCCCCTCAACTTTCTCTGACTTCTTATCAATTATTGGCCAGCTTCTGCTTTTTATGTCGTAGCATTCCTTTCATAATTACCCCCCTTTGTGATTTTTGTCATGGTTTGATTCTTTTGTTTAAAAGTCAATGGTGACAGCGAGTGGATCTGCCCCATTCCTTATCTGAGTCTTCAAGTGTACTTTAGGGAACTCTTAAGTGCTCTCTCCACTGGGGAGACCAAGGCCGTGTGTGTATCCGTGCCCTGTCCCTACAGCTGATGGGAGACGCCTTCTCTGAAGTTTCATTTCTTTGGTGACTGGGTGGGATGTGCTTGGCTTGTTGAGCACCAACAATTAACTCTGACAACTGCTCAGGCAGATTGCACTTTGAATGGCAGTAAAAGTGGATAATCATATAGCAAAATACGTGCAGTTTTATTGTATAGAATTACAGTTACTGCTCTGGTTGCATTGTATTTAATCTAATGAGAGAACTCATGCCATGCTCTCCCAGTCCGAGCGCACGCATATGTTATCAACCTGGAGGGTTGTATCTGGAGGAGGCAATCTCAGCAGAGTGCTAACTAAAGGGAAGAGGTAGTTTAAGGAGATCATTTCTGTTAAACTCTTGCTGAGTAGAGATTAGGCTGGAAAAAAAAAAAGGGAGAGACTGGAAAAAAAGGAGGCAGGGTTTTGGTAGGACTGAATAGTACTTTGTTTGGCACAGAAACTTGAGTGCTCCAAGAGGAGCAGGATTTTATATGTTTGACTTTTCTGTTAGTGTGCATGCATGCTGTGAAAGCAGGCTGTACCAGAGAGCACCAGTGTCTTCTGTTACAGGTTGTAGTTCCAAAGAATTCAATATCTGGGATTTTTTTTCTACTGTTTTAAAATGAACAAGTCCACATCTCCCAGAAAAGCAGTATCTAGGATTAGCCAGCTCCTTGGAGCTTCTGTTTCATTAAGCACTGGTGAAGTTTGTGTATTCTGCACTGGCAGCTGCCAAATATGGGGAAGAAGTTTTTATTTAATATCAGTCTGCTCCCTCTCCCACTGCAGATTCTAGTTCGAGTGATCTCCCTGGATATGATCACTGTGAAACAGGAAGAATGTAACGTTCTGATGCATCTTGAATTCAGGGTCTTCTGGTTTTATGATCTCATTTCAGATTGTCCTGTATTTCTTGGCAGAGAGTTAAGCTTGCTGACTTGGCTGCTGTTGCATTAGACAGCAGCATTCCTTAAGAATACATCATCTATTGATATACTTTGTTAGCCTGTGAGTTTTGCTTCTAGAGAGGGCTTTTTATCTTAGGTCTTGGGAGGCTCTATTGTGTAAAATCAATCCAAGCATGCTTGGAAAACAAAGACTATATTATGGATGCTGAGTGTCCATCACTGGAAACTGGGCTTCTTAGCTGTGGTAAAAGGTTTGTATAAGAGACAAACATGTCACTGCATAGCTTAGAGCTAACAGATCCTGTTTGTTACCTGGCTTTTTCTTCTTAGGCTTTGTGCCTGTTCCTTTTTAGCAAAAACAGGTATTCCAGCTTTCCTCAGCATAGTAGTTAGGCATTGAAACATGAACACTTACTGACAAATGAGCTCCAATGCCACAGCGTCATTTTTGTGTAGGGCTTCCAGGTTTTCTTTCCCTTCTTGAAAATGTATTTCTTGGTTTTGTTCCTTTTCAACCCTAAAGATTAGAAAGTAGCCAGCAGTTGGGAATTCTGAAGGCGATAAGGGAAACCTATGTGTTTCTTAAAAGCAGCTGATCGGTAGGAGGACTAGATGAAATAATATGTAGTTATCGTGTAGGAAGACTTGGGCCTTGAATCTGGAGGCAAACTTGAAAAATCACACCCAAAAGGGTGGTCAGAAAAATGTTGCCAATAGACACTTCCATTAAAAAAGAAAACCCCAAAACACAGTGTGTAATTAGATTTTAAGTAACTGATTGAAACCTGTGTCCTGTGCTGCAGATGATGGCTCGCTGACAGTGCATTCTATAGGAAGGCTTCTTGTTCAGGACCTTGGGGGTTTAGCTTTCAGCTGTGCTTCATAACTTGGCTCAAGCATCAGGAAAACCGTTTGGTGTCTGGCATTATGGAACTGAGATCTCAGAAGTCTTATGGATCACTGTCTTCTGAAGTGCCGGAGATCTCAGGATCTTTAGATTCCCAGACATGCTGCCTTATTCTTTCCTTGAGGGGAATTAATTTTGCGTGCATTTTTTTCTAGTCATAAGAATAACGCTTAACACCACTGTGCAAATCTCAGAATCCTCTCTGCATATAAAGGGTAAGAGAATTTGCAGTGCAGCAGAGAGCTTAGGTAGAACTTTCTGCATAAATAAGTAACTTTGAACATTTTGATCATTCGCCTTCTTCTAAATGTATCTAGTTTTAAAAACTCTGCCTAGGGTATGGAAATCAGGTCTTTCAAAGTTCGTGTTGCAAGACTGAATAGCAGATCCAACTACATGGCAGACAAGAAAATACAGGAATGAGTTACATTTGCTGGTCTTCAGGCAAAAAGGATATGAAAACATCTTAGTGTTCTATACTCTGCCTTTTGAAGATGAATTACAGTCCTTGGCTGCATGCCTTAGTATTGGAAGGGCTAAGTAATGTTTTCCTTTCTAGAAAAGAACCTCTGTATCAGGTGAAGCAAGCAGTCTTTGACCAGGGTGGCCTATCGTTTTTCCACAGCTGATCCTCTCCTTTTTTTTTTATTTGCCCTTATGTGCATTTATCCAAAAAGATGGTAGAAAGGTGGGTGATCATCAGTGATTTTTTCATGAACCCTTAGAAATCAAGATCTCTAGTAAACCAGGTGCTTCAGAAGTTGCCTTTGACTAATAAGTGAAAAAAGAAAAATATGAATAGGCTAAAAATGCTGCAACTTTATCACGACTGGCTGTCATGGAGAAGATAACCTATGTAACACTGTCTGAAGAAAAGGGAGCATAGTGGATTCAGCTGGGTTATCTGATCCTCTGGCTTCTTGAAACTTCAGTCTTGCTACCTTCCAGTTTTGTCTCTCTCACTGCTCAGTCTTAATGTTTAGCAATGTTATCCTATTCTATTGCTTCAGTGAAGTTTTTCTGTGCAATGTACAATTTCAGTCGTGCATGAAAGTTTTTGTTCAAACAGTGGTAGCAGTGGAAGGGTAAGTTTGGTCCTTCTTCCTGCACTCACATCATTGGGATTGCTTCTGCCTCGGTGCTTGAGAACATCAATGGTGATTGCATAGCCCCAAGCAAGAAAAGGTCTGTTTTTCACCCAATAACGCTAGATGGGCTAAAAAGTAAATCTTGTTTTGTATGCTAAGGATGTAACTCTGGTGAAAATTGAGAAATGTTTTCTGGGCCTCATGTATTTAAGCTTAGCTCAGCCTTCTTGGCACCATAAAATGTGAAATACCTGTCAGACGTATATGAAGATCAGTGTTTACTTTGCTCCTCTGTGTTGCATCTGCTAGAGAAGACAAACAGCATTCAAAGTCCTCTGGCCTGGGTTGTGTGAACAGACCAGAGTAAACCCCTGATCTTGTCCAACTTGGCTCCAGCTGTTGGCAGATGGTACAGGAATGTTTTCTCAATGCCTTACTCTGTTGTGCTCCAGAATAAAAAGGAATATAAGTATTCTAGGAAAACATATCCAGAGAGTTTAAACATTTTTCTGTTCTGTTTTTACTCTATCAGCAATTGAAGCCAGCTTTCATGAAGGAAGTGGACAGTCACTTCACAGAGTTTGTGAACAGTTTGGTAGCAAAATCAGCACTCCTGGACTCCTCATCTTCAACTTCCTTCTTCCCATCTTCCTGCTCAGAGAAGGAACTGCACAAAGCCAAGTAAGTCAGTCATATGCTCTCACTATACAAGGGCTTATTTCCTGGAAGCCTTGTTTTCTTTCTGATCTCAAATGTTCTTTTTATTTGCAGGACCTTGAGGGCCCCTCCAGAACATGGGAAGATCTTTACTGCCAGAAGGTCCCTCTTGGAGTGAGTAACTTGACATTTTCCATTAAATTGGCTGAAAATACCCTTGACAGCAAACTAACTAGCTTTTGTATTGAGGTCCCACCACCACCTTATGTCCAGAAACCTGTGCACTAATCTGTTTAAGCTGCTCTGTTTCTTTCTGAAACATCTCTACTACAGCTTGCAGGCTTCCTGAATGTAAACCTTAATTACGGTCCGCTCAGTACCACTAAGATAATGGCTAATTATCCTTTGTCTGAGGATAAGCAGAGGAAGTGTCTGTGTAGACTGGCAGTTAACTTAAGTCTTTTGAATTGGGGTGGCAGTGATGTTGTCTTGCCTTACTGTGAAGCACTGAAAGATGACATACTGGAGGTGTGATGTGCTGTTCAAATGGCCTGATAGCATTTGAATCTCTCCCCTAGTGAGCTGTTCGAAGTGAGTCACATCAGGACAATCTACCACATGTTCATCGCTCTTCTCATTGTCTTCATCCTCAGCACGCTTTTAGTGGACTTCATTGATGAAGGAAGGTAAGAATGCTTTGGAAAGACAGGGACCAGGGCTGGGCAATGCTTGCTTCCAAAGCACCAGAGTTACATGAAACTACAGAATGGTGCAGAAAGAAGGGGGAATCCTTCCTTGGGATGTTGTTGGATGCGAGTTTTCAACTTGACATGCTTAAAATAAATGTTGAGAGGATATGGGCCTTTCAAATCGGGTAGCTGGACGTTAGAAAAAACCTACAGATTGGTGTATTTCATGAGAATTATGGCCAGCATGGTTTGGCGTAATGTGCTTAGTTCTTGAAAAGGCTGGCAAAGGGGTCACTGAATGTGGACTGCTCTAGGTAAATGTATTTAATGGAACAGTAGCTTTCAGCTGCTTGTTTTGCTTGAAAGAGGACTGTGTTTAGAAAATCTTTAAACACTTCAGCAGTCCTTGCTCTAAAAAATGACTGTTCTGGACACTGTACTTGTGCTTAAATTAAAAATAGAACTTTGTTTTTTCTGGGGAAGAAATCTCAAGGATACTGACACAGCCTCTGTTAAGGTTGTGCTTTGCAAATAGCCAGTTCTGAACAAGATTGCGAAAGACTGCCTTCCTCACACTTGCTTGTTGCTTACATAGTATCTTTTTGACAAGCTATATCTCGTGTGTACAAGTAGATTTTCATGGTTATCTTGCTGATTATCTGATCTTCAGTGTCCAAAATTAGAGCTCTTTCCATTATAATCATTGTCCCTCTTGTCCAGGTAGAACAACAGGCTTGTGCACTACTGTGTATCACTTAGCTGTTCCTATCTTAATAGTGTGTGCACATTGGGGAAGAATAGGTATTTACCTCTAAAATCAACTAGTAAGGCTGGATTCTCCAATTTAAAAAAAAAAAAAAGTCATTATTGTTCTCTGCCAGATCTGGATCCAGTTTGCAATTGGGCCTCCACATGAGAACAAATAAAATGTGGTGGTGTACTCTGTAGTACCTCTCCTCTGACCTTAGTTTAGAAGAGCTGCTTATGTGTAGAAGTAAGCTCTAATGATTTTGATAGCTGTAGGGTTGAACACCTTTATTTCATTAATCAAACTTAAAATATAAAGACATAAACAAAAAGTACTTGCCGCGCACCATGCTGACGTATTTGCACTGAGCATCTAATCTAATGACATGAAGCCTTTTGGGTGACTTCTAAACTGAATCCATGTGGGATACCTCCAGTTTTCAGAAAGCAGAATTAAACTAGATATGAGTGCTAGATGTTAATATACCAAACACCTATAGAGTTGGGGAAGAAGTCTCTGTTAAACTCCTGGGGAGAACTGATTCTTAATGTAATAGCGATGGTGTCTCGAGTGTTCCCCAGCAGCAGTTTTGGTCCCTGGATCGCGTGGTCAGGTGCTTGTTCTTATCAGGGATGAACTGGAGCATATTCTTAAAGCACGTGCTGATCTTAAAGATGTGCTTAAGCCCTGTGGGATTTCAAGGTAAGCTGTGCCTGGCAGCTTTGATGGCATGAGTCCTTCATCTCATTTTCTGATGAGCGTGTGGCTGGTCACTGAAATCCATTACAGGCAGCCCTCTGTTTCTGAGCTGAAAATTTCCACAATCACTTCTATCTAGACTGTCAGTTATGATCTGGAAGCTTTGCATTTTGTAGCCACTTAGTGGAGTAGAGGTATTCTTAATGACACAACAAACACTGAATATTTTCTCTTTCTTTGTGCCCTCTAGGCTGGTCCTAGGATTTGATCTCTTGGTCTTTGTTTTTGGAAAGTTCCCAGTTGTCTTCTGTACTTGGTTGTGCATGTTCAGCGCCACAGTTATTGTTCCATACAATCTGTTTGTTTGGTGGGCCCAAGGCTACAGCAGTTCCTCCCATCGCACAATCCACTCTTTCTTCTATGGGATGTTGTTCACACTCTTCCAGACAGCTGGGCTTGGATTTGGACCAACCTATATTGCTATATCATATGCCTTGCCTCCAGCTTCCCGTTTTATTGTAATACTGGAACAGGTAGGTCCCTACTCAGAGTCTTTGTATATATTGAATCTTGTTTTCAAAATGAAAAAGGGTCAAGTGTTGGTTATATTCGTTAAATTAAGGCAGTTGTCCTTGACTTGGTCAGACTTACATGTAGTGAGTCTAATGAGAAAAAGTAGATACTAAACTTCATTTTGATCTGGAAATCGCTTGATTTTTTTTAATTTATTTTTTTACCCTGTATTTAAGATTTTATTGTGGGTTTTTTTTTCTGAACGGACTTCAAGGCAGAAGTTCCATTTATTTCTAATTGTTTTGTGGCTGCTAAACACTTAAACCCAATTTTAGGAACCTGTTGTGCCATACTTCACAAGGAAGCTGTAACATTGCTCTAAAAAAAGAAGAGGCAAGTGTGTACTCAACAAGTGGTTCCTGTTTCCCTTTCTGTTCCCAAGAAGCAACTCTTTGTCCCGTAGTCAAAACTTTATTCAAAGCAGAATATTCTTTTTTGGAGGAAGGAGGGGAAGAGTTGCAGGAGTGTGGATGACTGTTGAGACCATCAGGCTAAAACAAGGATGGCCTGACATGACAGTATAGGCTTGGAGAATTAACTTTGGACTAACCCTCTTTTTGGTCCTTCAGGAACTGTGTGGCACTACCTTATTCCCATGTGGTGGTCATTGCTATAGAACACATGACTTTGAGGAGTCAGTTTCAGGACTCTGAACCATACTGCCCTATTGAAATGTATGGGGTTTATATTTTGCTTTAATTTTAAGTTACTTTTATTTGATTAGTGACTTACTGCTGCGATTCAGAGTCCTTGCTGTGTGCTGTGGACCTGTGAGTGTCTGAGATGTATTTTGACTCTCCTGAGTCGCGGTTACTGCATGTTTCGCCTTGCAGTGCTTTGAATTTATGTCAGTTAAACAGGCTTGTAGGCAGGGAAAGCAACCCTTTCCTTCTAAAGGGGATAAATTGGAGAGAAACCAAGATGTTGATGTTGCCGTAAAATGCTTGATCCAGTCTTTATGGGGAAGTTGAGAAAGTGAGAGTATTAAACTGTGTTCTCGGTTTTACAGGTTCGTCTTGTTATGAAGGCTCATTCTTTTGTGCGGGAGAACGTGCCCAGAGTCCTGTCTTCTGTAAAGGACAAGTCCAGTGAGTAACTTGCTCTACTTTTTTTTGACAGCAGTGTTATAACCAGCTCCTGCTTTCCCTCCATTGCTTTCAGCTGCACTCACCCCTTAACTGAAGAAGTAGCATTTGAGTAGGGGACTTTGGCTGGGCAGCCTGAACCTTTTCATTGGGTAATAAGCAATGAGCTAGACTGTTGTTCAGGTGGAAGTTATCTCTGTCTTAAGTCTTGCTTCAATGGGACTCCTTATTTCTGCTTTTAGGAGACAAGGTGTGTAGAGGCTACCTGCACACCCCCAGTCCAATGCTCTAGTTGAAATGGCAGTGATTGTAGAAGTGCAGAAACTCTTTCAGCAAGGCCTGCCAGAGCTGAACATGAACCCACGAGCTGATACAGGCTTTACAACTTCATTTTCCCTAGGAGGAAGGGAAATATGATATCAAGGTGTTTAGCACTGCACTGCCCCTTAGTCCCCCTCACTTTTTAACTGTGCTTCGTGGGGGGCAAATCCATCTGACCAGTCTAGTTTGTTCTGTTCTCTGCAAATCCCGTACCTTTAGTTGCAGGGGTGGTAGGGGTTGTATGTTGTGAAAGGACACTGGGGAAACCAAACCTTCAGTAAGCAGAAAGATTGCAGAGTTGTCTTTTTTTATCTCCCCCTCTTCCAGGTGCAGTACCTATTCCCAGAATTTCTCAATACCTGTACTTCCTCTTTGCTCCCACCCTCATCTACAGAGACAGCTATCCCAGGTAATGTGAGCAACACCAATAGAACATTAAAGTGGTCTAAAAACTGAAGCCAACATGAAGCATCCCTGAATATGATTTTATTCAATTTGAATTGGAGCTTTTAAAGACACAGTTAAGTCAGTAACTTGGCAAGAGCAGGACTTGGTCATGAAAACTCAGTCTGTTGCTGATGCTATTTTGACTTCACAGTTCTGGGTTTGTTTTTTTGGGAAGCACACTTGAAGTGAAACAGTTTAAGACCTTGCTACTGAGTAGTGATGCGCAGCTCACGCAGTAGGCTTGTGTGTTTCATGTGGTGCTGGTGAGCAGCCCTGTCTCCTGCGTGTGAGGAGGTAGGATTGAAGTCTTCAAAACTGGGAACTCCAAAACTTTCCTGTGCTTTGCTGGGTTGCACTTTGACAGTGTCAAGTCAGCAGTCCTTTACGTAACTATCAGGCAGATCACCACCATTATGCGTAATTGCATAACGCTCTGCTCCGGATACTTTTCCATTTATGGAATTGCCACAGTTGTCCTCCTGTAGTTCAGGTTGAGGAACTAGCGATCTGGGCAGACATCTCTTGGATGTCAGGAGACTAAGAACTCTGGAATTGAAAAAACACTTTTTTTTAAGAGTATAGATCAGTGAAATCCATATCTGAAGGGAGAGTTTTGCTGCTTTGAAGTCTTACTAGGTATGATGTCATGTGTTCTTTTTCCTAGGAATCCCTCGATAAGATGGGGCTATGTGGCTACCAAATTTGCACAGGTGAGTGAAGAATGCACTTTCAGAGGTTATCTAAACTGTCTTAGTAATCCCTTTAGCATTAAATCACTGTTTACTTGACATGGGCTTACCAAAAAGAATGCCTTTTGGTGACTAAAACCAGAAACAGGAATCTTGCTGCAGTAATGGTTATGTCCAAATGGAAAAAATAGTAAATCCTTGCTTAAACCAGCCTTTCAATTCTATTCCATACAAACAAAAGCTCTGTGTGTGTGTGTGTGTGTGTGTGTAGCAATACCCATGCTGTGGCCCTCTGTCTTTACACTGATGTTGTGTTGTACTGCACTTGCACAGCTGCCAGTCTGCAGATATTCAGACCAATTTTGAAATAAGGAGGCCTGGAGTCCAAGTCTGCAGTGCTTGACCTGATCTTCACATTTCTGGACGTGAATGAAACCTTTATTGTCACACAATGCTTTCATGTTTTTAAAAAGCAAAGCCATTTGAAAAAGAAAACACAAAGCCTGAAAAGGCCTTTGGCTGCTTGCTCTTTGACAAAAGAAGGTGCCAAACCACACACCTGGCTTCAAGCAGTCAAGAGTATTTAGAGCAGTGGCTTGCATTTTGACCTCAACTTCCAGAACACGGATTCATGAACCAGAGGAGGGCTGAGGTGGTTTGGCCCATAAATATCTCCTTTGGGATAAACAAGAACTAAGCTTTAATATTAGATTTAACAACAGTAAGTATCTTTCAGTTATTTCTGTAGTTGGACCTAGATCACAGGGTACTCTCCCCACTTACTTTGACATGGGCATATGTCTTTCCTGTCATAACTTCTGAGTTGGTAGGACTAGGAGAAACTTAGAGCTGCTGTAGCAGAAAAGACAAGTTGATATTTGCTCTTGGCTATCAACATGCTACAAAGGTGGCTGTGTCTTACTTTGTGCCTGGGTCTTTAGGGAAGTTTCTTAGCAGCAATGTAAAATTATTTTGACTTGTGTTGGCAGCTGCTGTTCCTCTCCTTGAGCTGTCAAATTATGATACATAAAGTATGCATTTCTCTTATGGAATCTGACTTTTGGGTTTTGTTCCAGGTACTTGGTTCACTTTTCTATGCCTACTATATCTTTGTGAGACTCTGCATTCCTCAGCTTCCCACCAGTAGTCAAGAAGCCTTCAATCTTCGAGGGCTGGTCCTCTGCATCTTCAATTCCATTCTGCCAGGTAAGATCTAGATTCATGAGTGACTACATTGATGGAGAAGGCAGATGGGAGGGAATGTGCTTGATGCGAGGTGCATTCATGACAGGCAAAGATCGGCAAAGGAGGTCTTGTGGGCAGACTTCAGTGTTACAGTGCTAAACTTCAACCAGCAGCACAAAATAAAAGCTTGGGTTTGAATTTGACTGTCTTGAAAGTCAAGTTCTTGGCTCTGTGCAGCCTTGCCCTCTGGGGTGAGTATTACCTGGTGAGGTGAGAAACCAAAGTACTTTTAAGTGTAGGTAGCTCAAAGCTCGTCTGTGTCAGTGCTTATAAGAACAGTCTTGACTGGGTTACATATTCTTATATCTGAGAGAAAACACTACAAAACCCATCTGAATCTACCTTGTTTTTCTAGGTGTACTGATTTTTTTCCTGGTTTTCTTTGCGTTCCTTCACTGTTGGCTCAATGCATTTGCTGAGATGCTGCGCTTTGCAGATAGGATGTTCTACAAGGTAAGAAGCAGGTGTTATAGTTTATAAAGCAAGCTTTATCAAGTCTCTAAAACTGATTTTATTAATGAAAAGGAAAGAGGAAACAGAAAATTGTTTTACCAAACAAAGCATGAAGGGTTTTGCTTGGTTTATGCTGTTAGGGCTTAAGTTTGTTGCTGTGCTGTAGAAGAAAATCTGCTTCCTACTTGGCAGTCTGAATTGTTTTTAAGGTAATATATGCGGCGCACAAACAGAACCAGTCACCAGACCTACCCAACAGCTCTGCTAGCACGCTTTTTATTCTTTTATCATCTTGGTCACTGCAGTTTAGGATAAAACCAAGCTTTGATATGCAGAGTAGCATGTTGAAAGTGCAACACAGCATAACTTATTATATTGGGTTCACATTATTCTGGTTATGTTTTTCAACTTGATATCCCAGAGAAGACAGAATGTTTTATGCTTGGTTTTGTATTTATAATCTTTCAACTGTGCTTTCAGGACTGGTGGAACTCAACGTCCTATGCAAATTACTACCGAACCTGGAACGTGGTAGTACATGACTGGCTCTATTACTACGCCTACAGGGACTTCCTCTGGGTGTGTAACAAGCAGATGCATTCTTTTTGTTAATTAAACATTTAAACACCAAGCAAGACAGTACATTTTATCAAGATGCAGCATCACTGTCCATTGAGAGACATTTTTGTGTCAGCAAACCAGCCTTAGCTGTTACAGGGAGCCTCTGTGCACTTGAGAGATCTGTTGCTCATTTCCAGGTCCTCACTCTACAAATGTGGGTCTGAGATGTAGCAGTGTAAGGATTGACTCAACAGCCTCAACCCACGTTGCCCTATTTTGTTGAGCTCTGGGAGATGTTTCATGAGTGCGCTCAACCTGAGCAATTATTCAGCAGACCAGAAACATGCCTAAAGAAAACCACTTAAAATCTAAGGTTCTCTGTAAAACACGTAGCATTTCATGTGTGCGTCTTGGCTGGAGCAGGCGCTTCTTAGCTCAGGGAAAACAAACAAAACAAAACAAAAAAGTAACAGTGTTAAACCAACCAAACCAAACCTATAGCAGAGTAGCTTATAATACTTGATATTCTTCTCTCTTCCAGTTTTTTGGTAAGAAGTCCAAAGCAGCAGCTATGCTATCTGTCTTCACAATATCAGCTGCTGTGCATGAGTATGTTTTGAGCATCTGCTTCGGCTTCTTCTATCCAGTTCTCTTTAGCCTGTTTATGTGCTTTGGAAGTAAGTTTCCAGGGAGAGAATGGGAGTGGGTTGTGGGGTTTGTCATTTCTTTGTTGGTGGTTTTGGTTTTTTTTCTTTTTTTAAAACAAGCATGCTTTTGCTCTTCTGATGCCAGTTATCCTTAGGCACTAACACACACAACTGTTTCTTATCCAAGAGTTGCAATTGTGGGTCCAAACTTTGTGAATGGACTTTTGCTGCCAAGTAGCTCAAATACATGTAGGCACACAGTGGGTTTGCGTGCCTGGGACTTGGATGAGCAAGTTAGGGGTTGGGAGGAAGAGAGGGAGAGACTGTTGTTCATGTGACACTGTACATATTGTAATAGCGCTGCTTTCTCTTTGCCAAGCCTTAGTTGAATTGCGGCATGTCAGCAGGCTGGAAGTCTTCCTCTTTAAAGTCACAGTGTAAGACAAGTATTACTTGACTGCTGCAGCAAGGAATAGAGCCTATTTAGAAGTTGGAGGGCTGTAATAAACTCTAGGCCACCTCTGCCAGCATGTTTGCCACCAGCTTAACACAAACAGTATGGGTCCCCAGAGGCGTACAGCTGGGCCAGGTTGTTGGCAAGCTTATTGGAAGAAAATGTCATAATCAACGCATAGTATTTGCTCTATACTGCCAAGCATAATCAGATTTTCTTATGTTGTATTGACCTCACAAGCAGCATTGTTGCTCTGGAGGTGAGGTGAAGGGAGGGAATGATCCAGTGAAATCTCTTGGTCTTTTGATTCTTTAATCCTGAGTTTTTCTGAACGATGCTTCTCATTTCACCTCTTTCCAGTGGTCTTCAACTTCATCCTTAATGACCGTCGGAAAGGGCCCATCTGGAACGTGATCATGTGGACGTCCCTCTTCCTAGGCCAAGGTGTCATCATTTGCCTCTATAGCCAGGAGTGGTACGCCCGGCAGTCCTGCCCTGCGGAAAAGGTGAGTGACTGACCTTTTCTTTGGGATAACTCACCATGCAAGTGACTTGTCCTTTATTGCTGCGGGGACAGGGCAGAAGTTAAATGGCACGAGCCTTTCTGGCAGTGTGCTGCATCAGCTCATTAGGAGTTACTTAGTCTAGAAACTGTAGAGAATCTAGGAAAGCTTTTTCTTGCGAAAGCATTTTCATTGGAACTCTTTCTATACTGATAGTGTTTTGCTACTTGAAACCAAAGGTGTTTTTCCCACGTTTCTGAGGACGTACACCACTACTTGAGAATACACTAGGCCAGTCAGGCTGGGTGAATGGAACTGCAGCACTTGGCCAATAAAGCCAGGAGGAACTTTCCTTGGAGGCCCACAAAAACTGAGCCTGTTGTGCCTCTCCCAGGCTAGAGTGGCTGGCACTGACAATTGGCTGCGTATAAACGGTCAGTTTAGGCTTTTGTTGGTGTTACTTTTCCTGACTTAGAACTCATTTTCTTGGTACCAGATTCTACATAAAGCTCCTGGCTGTCCTAGTTGATTTCAGTTTTAACCAAAGGTACCTTCACACAAACTCTGTTTTAAGTTCAATTCTCCTTAGTTAAAAGAGTTTGCCACTGTAAATAACTGGCTTCTTGATATAATATGCTACTAGACACAGCATTTACCTGATGTAAATGGGGGTAAGGTGGGTGACAGGCAGACAGCTTTTGGCTGTAGCTATGCTTCCACACACTATTTAGTGAGGGTAAGAATAGGGTTGCAGGATGCAAAAATGCAGTTTGATCTTTCCTGTTAAGGAAGTTTGACTTCGGCAGACCACAGCACAGCTGGTGCTGTTTGCCTGTGACTAACTTACTGCCTCTTATGTTTTGCAGCCCATGTTCGTGGACTACTTAAAACCACGCTCGTGGTCGTGTCATGTGAAGATGTAAAGATGGTGTGCTCGGGCCATGTCATCACAGAAAATCAGAGTTGTCCTCAGAATACTTGGACCAATGACCTAACTCACTATGGACTTTTTCTAAGGGAAGTTGTGCCTCCTGATTATTGGGGAGAAACTGTAATTTTTTTAAACATTACTGAGGCAAACCAGTTGACCTGGATTGCAGCAGGCTTCATAGGCAGCACCTACTGTGCTGTCCCCCTTTGAGCCATTTCCAGTAAAACATTGAGCTGAAGGTGGACTCTACTGGAATCCTTCTCATCCGGGGGTCCCTCCAGGTTGCTGCTTTTCTGAACAGTAGATAGTCTGGTCAGATTTGCTCCCAGCTCATTGCTGGCATCCGTCCATCTTTCTTGGCCAGCCCTTGGCAATTTTTTTCTCTTTTTTTTTTTTTTTTTTGGTAATGGGATGTCTGCTTCGGCTTTTTGTGATCCTGTCTGCCGCTGCAACGCAATCAAGTGGCAGAGCAACAAGGTGTTTTCTTCTTTTCTCTTAAAATAGCTGAAGTGTTCCTGGATGGCTTTGAATTGTATTCCATGTATGTTAACTGCCTACAGATCTACGATGGGCAGAGGAAGAAGTGATTGTCAGTTTACTTGTGGCTGCGTTGGAGAAACAGGTTCGGAAGCAGAGTACTCTGTGTGTAGTCTTTATAAGTTCTCACACTGAAAATTTGTTTTCTCTGTATTCATGAAGTTCCAAGCTGACGTATAGCATTTTTGTTCTCTGAAGGCCTTTGCAACTTGAGGAATAGTTTTTCTTCTAGCTCTTGTTTCTCTTGCTCCAGATAATCAATTCTTTTATACACAGTTAACTTGTAAAAGAGCTTTTGCTTTCATTTGGCAGGTACTTTGAGATATACAAGCTGTTAAGGCTTTCTTTAGTGCACAAGACTTGAAATACTATGACCCAACTATAACGAAATGCAATCAACTTAATAGGTACAGGGTGCGTTCTCATCTGAAATTGCGCCATCCAGTTCAACATACCAGCACGTCTTAGTGCCTCTCACCAACCTGCATTGCAGCAGCTTCTGACACTGTGGGTGGGAAAGGAGGGTGGACCTGGTAGCTGGAGTCAGAGCTGCTTTTTCATCTGCCTGTATCTGCTTTTAAGTCAGTGGGCACTTTAGGTGAAGATCAGTTTTCTAGGTGTTGCCCTCCTATTTCTGAAGAGGTAGGAGATCCTCCCATACATGCTGTGAAAGGGAGAAGCATTATGTGAATTTGGTGTTTCAATATCTGTTAATCAGAGTCCTTTCAGCTTTCTCCTTCTGTCAGATGCTAAGCACAAAAAGGACCTTACATAGTATCTGGGTACATGTCTCTCCAACTGCAGCTCCCATTGCTGGAGAGGGAGAGTAACCTGATGGAGGCAGTTGATACCAGCAAGACAAGTTGATGGACTTGTCTCCCAATCCAGTTAAGACTGTCTTTTGGGCTTATCTTTTTACTAACTCAAGTCAAAAGTAATTTCCCCAAAGCTAGGTGATACTTAAACTCTTCCAGGTTTTCATTTTCCTGTCAGAAGGAAACTCACCCTTCAGAAAGGACGTTGTGTCGGGTCAAATTTGCCAAATACAGCAATTGCATATGTGGCTCTCCTCTAAAATATCTCCTACTGGAATCTGTTTGAAACAGTTGGGTTTATTTCAGAGGAAGGAGTTCCTGTATATACTGAATCTTGGCAGTATTATTAGATAAAATCCCAAGGAAATGGGTTATGTTCTCCTCATTCAGTTTGATTAATCCAAATCTTTCACCCTGCCTTTTGCGGGAGGAAGCGATAGAACTGCTCAAGCAAGTAAGCTTCTGTGTTTAAAAGAAACTAACAAAAGCACTCATCCTTTGGCCAAATAGCTCTGTCACCTCTTTAGTATAGGATGAAAGTCAGTCCAGTACTTCTTGGCTGTGGTGCTCAAAACACTTGTGTACGGCTGTAATTGCACTCAGCGTGTGATGGGTCAGGGACTTGATTTGTCTTCTCAGTGCCTGTGTCAGGTCTTGCTGCTGTCTCTGTTCTCAAAAGGAGATCAAATCATGGCACTTTACACCAAATGTTGGTGTTTCCCTCACAGCTGGCACTGATGCATTCCTCAAATATCATCATTTACTGTGTCAGCAGCCTGGGTGTGTGAAGCCAGGGGGCTTGAGCATCTGGCAAGCAAAAGGGGAACCAGAAAGATGCTCAGCTGCTGGAACTCATCTTAGTTTTTTCACAGGTTGATATTTTAAGCCTTGTAGATCAAGGCATCTGGCAACCATGCTGTCAGGGCATTAACAATTGGGATTGCTTTCAATTTGTGGGGGTTTTTTAATTGCTTTTGAATGTGGGCTTATTTTCATTATTCTCAAGAGTACTGGAGGGGAAATACTAAGTCTTTTGCACATTGCTTGTTTAATTAGAGTCAATTATGCCATGTTTGTTTGAGTGTTCTTAGGCTGTGAGTGCCAGAGCTGGCAGTATGGCATTCTGGTCAATAATGAGGGTGCTGAGGTTCACAATCTGCCCTTTACAAGTTCTTAATAATAGTGTATGCTGTTTTATGTGGTTCTTTCCAACACAGGAATTGTCCAGCTTGCTTCTGTGGTAACTCCCTCAGTTTTGAGGTGGGAAGCTTCCAGTTTTGGAATGTCAGATAGTACAGCTGCAGCTCCTTGCTCAATAACATCACAAAAATCAGTATTACTATAGTGAAATTTGGCTTCCAGCCTCCAGAGGTGAAGCAGACCTGTGTGCTATCCTGTGACAGTCGCCCAAGTGAGGCACGTCCTCTGTGCTGTGGTGAGAGAGGGGGAAACCCTGCTGTGTTTTTGCCATATGAACTGGCACAGTTGATGTGAATCAGTCCAACTGCTAAAATAAATCAACTCTGTGAGCTCCTGCCTCCTGAATGTAGACGGGCTGGAAGGACAGCAGCCCAGCTGAGTGTGAGCAAGCCTAGGACCTCTGAGCCAGCTGAGTGCAGCCTTGTCTCTTCTGCCTGTGTGTGCAGCCAGGGCGGAGAAGCCACTGCTGTCCTTTTCCCTTGGTGGCAGGGGCAGAGGGTGGCCTGGCAGCTGCCACCTTCTGCTCTGGGCCCAGGCGCCCCGTACACAACCTGTACCGTGTTCTGTCATGCGGAAAAGCTGTTTATAATCTACTGTATTACAGCAGTTGAAATATATTTTGCTATTAGGAGAGAAAAAAATATTGCCTTGGCCTGTTTCTTCTGCGGCTCCTTGGGGAGGGGATTGCAAGAGGGCAAGGAGTGGAAAAGATGTGGGTCAGAGCTTTGTGGGGCTGGGAAGGGAGGGCAGGGCATCTTCCAGAACATAAAATTGTGGAATGGTTTGGGTTGGAAGGAACCTCAAAGCCCATCCAGTTCCACCCCCTGCCATGGGCAGGGACACCTCCCACTGGGTCAGGGGGCTCCAAGCCCCATCCAACCTGAACATGTCCAGGGATGGGACAGCCCCAGCTTCCCTGGGCAACCTGGGCCAGGGTCTCCCCACCCTCATGTGAAGAATTTCTTCCTAATGTCTAATCTAAATCTTCCCCCTTCCAGTTTAAAGCTGTTCCCCCTCACCCTGTCACTCCAGGCCCTTGGAAAAAGCCCCTCCCCAGCTTTCCGGCAGCCCTGTCAGTACTGGGAGGCTGCTTTGAGGTCTCCCCAGAGCCTTCTCTTCTCCAGGCTGAAGAACCCCAACTGCCTCAGCCTGTCCTCACAGCAGAGGTGCTCCAAGCCCTTGGATCATCTTCATGGACTCCTCTGGATCCACTCCAACAGTTCCATATTCTTCTTCTGCTGAGGATTCCAGAACTGGACGCAGGGCTCCGTTTGGGAAGAGCCCTGTGTTTCCATGGCCGTGGAGCCAGGGAGGAGCTGCCCAGCACGTACGGGGGTCCCTGTGCTGCTCCCTGTGTGGGGAGGAGGGGGCTGGGAGCTGCCAGTGCCTGCAGGTCTGGGCGGTCCCTGCACTGCCACCTCCCAGCCCTCCTGATGGGGCTTTCCCAGGTCAGGAAGGGGAGATGGGATAGAGGCAGCCATCCTGTGGCAGAGCCAAGCCTGGTGGTATCACACCAAGACCGCTGGCTGGTGGGGAGGAGATCTTGGTGGCTGGGTATGTAGGAGGAAACTTGTACACAGCCCTTCTTCAGGTCTTAAAAAGCAGCAGGAGCCGTGGGGGTGGATAAGCTGCTGACCAGCTGCTGCGTCTCTGCAAGAGGAGGGGGCGTCCTTGGAAGCGCTAGAGAGGAGCATGGGAAGGATCTGATAGCTCTTGGAACAGACCTGAATTTCCAACCTCTCCTGATTTAATACACATGGAGTTGGAGCACTCACCCAATGTCCATCACACTGGGAATTTCTGCTTTTATTTGGGGCCCAAAAAGAGTCTGTGTGCCAAGAACTCGTCGTGATATTATCCAGCTGTGTGTACTACATGCTCTGGAGTCCAGGGCTGTCTGTGTCCTTGAACTGCAGCTGCTACAGAAATGTTATTAATCTTCCTGGCAGGAATGCTGTGTGCTGCCAGGCCAGGCAGAGCTGCGAGCGCAGGGAAAAAAGTTCTCTTCCGTCAGAAGTTTCAAGCAATTTTTTTGTATTTTCTTTCCAAGAAATCGTTTACCCAGGAAGACAAGAAAGTACCTGGCAGGGTTGCTCCTCGATTGTACCTACCGGTGCGTACCTGAAGGCAAAGGGATGCAGTTAACCCTCTTAGAAACTGCTGTAGGGAACTCAGAAAGCTTTCATACCAAGAGCATTTATAAAGAACCGTATCTGTTGGCAAGGCCGGGGGTGTAAAGGCTTCCAGAAGGGAACGCGTGGAGATTACAAAACTAAGGGAAATGTTTTTCTGTTAATGATGAAGACATTGCTAAGAAGCAAGCGTGGCAAATTTAAGATTTGTGGACAAATATTGTATCTCTGGCCCCGCTGGATGTAGAAAAGCAGTGGTTGTTCTTAAGGCAGTTTGTAGCTGGAAAACCAAGCATCTGTATAGAGCAGGTGCCAAAGCACTAGGGGCTCCTTCCTAACCACTTCCTGGGGGGAATCACAGTAAATAACAAAAAAAACCCCTGTTAACCCTGTGAGGGACAAATCTGGGTTTAGGTTTTTGTCTAGACCATTCAATACTGCAAATATCCTTGGCTACGCAGTGGGTCTCTTCTTCCAAGTGACAAGTGATGGGATGAGAGGAAATGGCCTCAAGATGTGCCAGAGGAGGATTAGATTGGATATTAGGAAAAAATTCTTTACCGAAAGAGTGGTGAAGCATTTCAAGGGGCTGCCCAGGGAGGTGGTTGAGTCTCCATCCGTGGAGGTGTTCAGAAAATGTGTAGATGTGGACATGGTTTTGTAGGCACGGCAGCACTGAGCTGCCAGTTGTACTGGTTGATCTCAGGGGTCTTTTCCAACCTTAGTCATTTTATGATTCTATAAAATAAACCTTCCCCGTGCCCATATCTGCAGTGCCAGCTCCTGGTCCCAAAGGCGATGGAGGGAAAGGGGGCAGTGCCCCGTGGGCAGGCTCGCTCAGCAAGAGCAGGCAGGTAGGGCTGGGCTGGAGGCTGTGGGAGCCGTACGCCAGCCTCGCTGTCCTCCCAGCTGCCCCTTACCAACAGCGTGCGCATCTGCATCGGGTTTGGCCTTTCGTTAGGCATTTGCTGGTGTTTCAGGGTGGTAACATCCCTCAGAAAGCTGGCTGCCAGCCATCCACAAGAAGGGAAATGGCTTTACAGATGCACACAGACTTTAGCTCTTCACAGCATCCCTTGGTGTCCGCACACCTGAGGGCCTGGCACAGTTGTGCGACCAGTGCTTCGTCTGCCATCGGTTGAAGGTGACTTGTTCTGGGCTTCACTGGAGATCTAACAACTGCTACAAACAGGATTAGCTGCCTGTGTTTTGGATCCTGCTTTGGGGTATGGGAGCAGGCCTTTTGTGGTTTTCTCAGCCCTGTGTTTTAGCATCAGTTTTGCTTTCTCGCCCACCAGCAGGATTGATGCTGTGGAAATGCTCTTTTTTTTCCAGAGACCCCTGAGCTGAGGAGTACTGCGAGGATGCTTGGCCACGTCAGGCCTGTTTCTTCCTCCCCTGGAGCACAGTTTTGTTCCAGCAGAGGTTTTCCAAAGCCTGAGCTGTGCCAGCAGTTCTCTCTACAGCCCAGAGTGTTTACAGTCCCTGCAAACCAACAAAATCCCAACAGGCTTCTGGGTCATAGAATCATAGAATCACATGGTCAGAAAAGACCTTTAAGATCGAGTCCAGCCATCTCTGTCCACGACTAAACCAGATCCCTGAGCACCACATCTACCGGTCTTCTAAACCCCTCCAGGGGACTCCACCCCCTCTCTGGGCAGCTGTGCCAGTGCCTGAGAACACTTTTGGTGAAGAAGTTTTTCCTGATGTCTAATCAGACCCTCCCCAGGCACAACTTAAGGCTGTTTCTTCTTGTCTTATCGCTGTCACTTGTGAGAAGAGACCAATACCCACCTCGGTACAACCTCCTTTCAGGGAGCTGTAGACACCTCCAGGCTGAACAACCCAATCGTGTTCCCATATCCTGCCTTTTCCTGTCCAGAATCATCTCTTCAATGGGAGTGTGTGTTCATTCCCTGAGTAAAAGGAAAGCCTGCCAACCTCGTAAGATACATTTATCTTATATTTTATCCCTTTTCTGGACGTGCTGTTTGATGCAGATCCCAAGCGCTGACTTCCAGTCCCTGCAAAACCTGCTTGTGCCCTGCTGCTGCTCTGAAGCCCGCGGGGAGGCTGTTGTGTCCACAGTCCCTTTAGCTCCAAGGCAGAAATCATGACCCTGTGCTTGTTTAGGCAGTCACCCTGACCTCTCCCAATCCTTGGCACTCCTCTCGCTAAGCAGTGCGACAGCCACGTGTGCCCTGTCTGCAGGGCTGCCAGCAACCCCCCGAGCGGCTTTGGCATTATCCTAATCGTCAGAGCAAGTTGAGCCACTTGGCAGCCCCCCTGTCAGTTTGATGGGTGCTGGAAGGTACACAAAGGAAGGATAAGGAGCCGAGGGCGACTGGAAGATGTTAGAGCTGGGAACACAGAGCTAAATGTCTCCCTTGGGCTTTTTTTAATGGTAGGTGGCTGTGCTGCCTAACGTGGGTGCAGGAATGAACCAGCAGCCCTGTCTGAGTTCGGGCTGGAGAGTTTCAAGGGAAAAATGTTTTGGGAATAACACATAAAACAGTTGCTAAATGAGCAATTCTGGGAGCCATCCTTCCAAAGGATGCCTGGCTCACAGGGATGCTCTGATCCACGATTAAGAAAAGAAGCTCTTCTGGCTTTAATGGACTTAGCAGGGAACAGCTTTACCTTTCTTTGTACATAAGCTTAATGGTGCAAGGAAGTGAAAAATGTTTGCTCTTTATCAGATGTTTCAATAAGGTATTGGCAGGAGATGTGACAAATGGTCTTTGGCCAGTGACAGGCGATGTGAGGTTAATCTGCCTAAACCCCATCATCTCATCCATCTTTTTTGGCCCAGGGGAGGGAGTCCTGGCATAAACCTGGCCTCGGGCTGGGCAGAACAAACTCACCCGGGGTCTAGGCCAGCAGTAAGGGACTGGTGGGTTGCCTGCAGGGTGGGTCAGTGAACGAGCTCTTCCCTTCCTTTTCAGGGATGTCTCTTACCCGAGTGCTGTTGTGACTGGCCAAAAAGCTGAGAAGGTAATGACCGGCAGAAGCTCAGGACCAGAGAGGAGCTGTGGTTCAGCCCCACGCACGCCTGCGAGTGCTGCCGTTCGGGTGCTGCTCAGTGTCTGCCACCAGAAGGGAGGTCCCCATACACATATCCTGATGTCACCCTAATCCTAAAAAAAAATGACGTCTCCCTGGTCTGTCAGGAAACCTTCTGGGAGTTTGGGTCATCCAGTGATGGCGGTGATGGGCAGTATGGTGGAAAAAGCTGGAGCAGACAGAGTAAGAGGACCTTCACAGGGGGAGAACTCACTTGTGTCCAACAAGCGAGAAACAACTTCCTATTTCCCCCAGTGCTTGTCTCCACTGTCCTCAAGGTGCCTGCCAGCAGACAGTTTCTGCCCAAGCCAGCTGTCTGTAGGTCCTGTAATAACCAGGGACTTCCTCTCCTGAGCTTCTGTTCCTCTCCACCTGATCCACAAAGAACAAAGGTAATTTGCTGGTGTAGGAAGTTACATTTCTGGCAAACATGCCAGAAAAGAATGCATTTGGCATTGTTAGGGTGGAGGAATGAAGGCAGGAGCTGTCTCATCTCTCTGTTGGGAGACAGGCTGCTGCGGTACAAAATGAGCCACTGGAAATCCTCATGCACCTAAAAAGCAGATGTCAAAACACCTGGACCTTGCATCACCTTGTGTTGTGTTATTCTTGCACAGTGAGGGTGAAGGATTTTTGAAAAACGTAGAGCGTCACCTCAGCAGGAATTCCAGCGGGAGTCAGCGGGCAATCTCCCATGGATGTTGACAGCACAGCAGTCAGGACAGCGCATAACATGTTTGAAAATGAACTTGTGAATGCGTGCAGGATGGCTCTTTCCCTTCCCCATTTATAACAATAGCAGCGTTCTGCCCTCAAAGGGAAACCTCCTTTGGAAGAAACGGGAGATCTGTGCTAACCTCTGTTAAAGCAGGAGGCTGGCCAGGCTCGGCAACGCTGTGGGTTTTCTCACCTGTTTTGCCAGCTGCAGGTTGTGCTGGAGCTGATGAGCAGAACACCTACAGAACTTCATTTTGGAGGCATGGTGAGGTTTCTCCTTTTCTTTCAGATGCTAAGAGACAACCTAGAGCAGGACAGAGGGGACGTGCACAGAGAGTGCAAGTTTTGGGAGTGCTGCCGGTCTGCAGGAGAGCTGGTTGGAGCTGGGACGAACTGCTGAATCGACACATGGACTTGGCTGGAGCGTGGCCTCCACGGCACATGGCCCTGGAAGAAAGAAACCAAAGGGCTTTTGAATCAGCCAGCAATACAAGACAAGTGGGAATAATGGTAAGGCATGACGAGTTTTGGAGTTTAGTCTTTCCTTGGGGATCATGGAATCATGGAATGGTTTGGGTGGAAGGGACACTAAAGCCCATCCAGTTCCACCCCCTGCCATGGGCAGGGACTCCTCCCACTGGATTCGGGAGCCCCAAGCCCCATCCAACCTCGCCTTGAACACCTCCAGGGATGGGGCAGCCACAGCTTCCCTGGGCAACCTGGGCCAGGGCCTCCCCACCCTCACAGGAAAATATTTCTTCCTAAGATTTCACCTAAATCTCTCGTTTGTCAGCTCAAAACTGTTCCCCCTCACTCCCTGACCAAGACCCCCTCCCCAGCTTTCCTGCAGCCCTTCCAGTACTGGGAGGCTGCTCTAAGGTCTCCCCAGAGCGTTCTCTTCTCCTGGTTGAACAACCTCAACTCTCTCAGCCTGTTCTCACATGGGAGGTGCTCCAGCCCTCCGATCATCTTTGTAGCCTCCTCTGGACTTGCTCCAGCAGCTCCAGGTCCTTCCTGTGCGGGACACCAGGGAAGCAGCAGGTAATAAAGGATTGATTGACATAATCTCTACTGGCTTTTTCTGAAGCTGAAATCTAACTCCCAGAAACGTGCTGGGAATCAAGGGTATTCAATAAATAAAGTCCAAGAAATTTGCCTTGCAGTCACATGTAGAAAGAAAATCTGAAATTTTAAATGTGATGCAGTGCAAAGAACATGGAAGGCAGGTACGACATGGGGAAACCGTGTGTTCTGTTCAGAGGGAGCGTGGGCTTGTGACTATGTAGGTAATGCACGGAAAAGAAAATGAATGTAAAAGGAAAGAATGGATGTTTAAAACGTACAGTAAAACATCACTTTGGAGACGATTATCCAGATAGCTCTGTCTTAGAGAGTAATACTTTTTTATTACTTTACCATTAACACAAAGTTATCTTAATATAGATACTGAATTATCTTGATAACAACGTATGTAAATAAATGTTTTCGTTGCTGATATGAAGTTATCGTGTACTGTGTAGAGAAATCAAACATCTGTTGGGTAATTTGCAACTAACCTTCTCAACCTTTGCCTCTGCCAGACCTTGACTCCTTTCTGATTTCAGAATTCTTTCATCTCTGATGAGTTTTAATCATCTTATTTCCTTTTAGCAGACTAAATCTAAGCAGAACATGTGCTGTCAGGAAAGGCTGCTTGTATTTCATCATAGAATGGTTTGGACTGGAAGACAACTTAAACCCCATCCAGTCCCACCCCTCTGCCATGGGCAGGGACACCTCCCACCAGCCCAGGCTGCTCAAGACCCCATCCAACCTGGCCTTGAACACCTCCATGGATGGGGCAGCCACAGCTTCCCGGGGCAACCTGGGCCAGGGTCTCCCCACCCTCGCTGTGAAGAATTTCTTCCTAATGTCCAATCTAAACCTTCCCCCTTCCAGTTTAAAGCCTTTCCCTTCCTTCTATCACTACAAGCCCTTGTAAAGAGCACCTCCCCAGCTTTTCTTTAGCCCCTCTCAAGTACTGGAACACTGCTATGAGGTCCCCTCAGAGCCTTCTCTTCTCCAGGCTGAACCACCTCAACTCTCTCAGCCTGTCCTCACAGCAGAGGGGCTCCAGACATTTCATCATCTCCACAGCCTCCTCTGGGCCCATTCCAACAGTTCCATATCCTTCTTATGTTGGGAATTCCAGAACTGGACACAGGGCTCCAGGTGGGATCTCACAAGAGCAGAGTAGAGAGCGAGAATCCCCTCCTTTGCCCTGCTGGCCACGCTGCTTTTGGTGCAACCCAGGACACGGTTGGTTTCTGGGCTGTGAGTGCACATTGCTGGCTCATGTCAAGCTTCTCATCGATCAGCACCCCAAGTCCAGCAGGGCTGCTCTCAATCACATTGTCCCCCATCCTGTATTGATACTGAGGGTTGTCTCAACCCAGGTGCAGGAAATGGATTTAGATTTATTGTCTCAAACAATTTGTTTGTGTCAATTCTGAACTAATTCTCCAAGATAAGCGATGTTGTTCATGATTTTGGACACAACCAGTGCTGTAGCTTGGGTGCTGCCACTTTTTTTCTCTGTGCCACATCCTGTGCAAGTAGGTT
This sequence comes from Neomorphus geoffroyi, assembly GCA_033558235.1. NCBI lineage: Eukaryota > Metazoa > Chordata > Aves > Cuculiformes > Neomorphidae > Neomorphus > Neomorphus geoffroyi. The sequence goes on from JAUMJM010000074.1 coordinate 7,615,673, forward strand.
TGCAACTGTGGGTCCTGGCAGGTGCTGGTAGGCATTATCTGACTGAGGACATTGAAGCTACTGCAGTCGTAGTCAAATACGTAGGGCATGACTCCAATGTCCACCTGAAGTCTCTCAAGTCAGACATCCTTTCAGTTACAGGCGCAGAAGTCTCCACCATACCAATGGTTTTGGCCTATTGGCAGATATTTGGGGCTGGATTTTAGCTGTGTACCCAGATTCTGTTATGAGATCCCCTCTAGGAGGGTTATAAGACCCCTCTTTAGGAGGCTGTGACGGGGTGGATGCTGGGCTCTTCTCCCAAGTGACAACGATAGGACAAGATGAAATGGCCGCAGGTTACTCCAGGGGAGGTTCAGACAGGACATTGGGAAGAATTTCTTCACTGAAAGGGTGGTCAGGGATTGGCACAGCTGCCCAGGGAGGGGGTGCAGTCCCCATCCCTGGAGGTGTTTAAAAGACGGGTAGATGAGTTCCTTAGGGACAGGGTTTAGTGGGGAGACAGGCACGGTTGGACTCGATGATCTCAGAGGTCTCTTCCAACCTCATGATTCTATGATTTTGTGATTGATTCTATGATTCTATTTAACACTCATCAGCCCTGCTGGAACAGTGCAAGGTGCTTGTGTTATCCCTGATTCCTCTCTTCTTGCAATTTTAAATAATCATTAGCAGTTAACCACAGCTGCAATTTGTCCTCCTGATCCACGCGTTACTGCCAAGGCCCCAGGACTTCTGTGAGACCAGGAAGGGGTGATGCGTGTGGTCTGAACCAGGACTGTCTTCAGAGACTGTGATGGTGAAAACACTTCGGTGCTGAGCACATGGAAGGACTTCAAGAGAGTTCAGGGAGATCCGACAACAGCAGGGAAACAAGAAGTTCAGGTTGTTTTGGCCTCCTAGAGACCTGTTTTCTCCACTTGCCTTTGGGATGGTGCTCCTTGGGAAAAGTACAGGGCCTGCCTTTTGCAGTCCTTCCCTGGCCAATCAGTCATCCAGAGGGATACAAATTGCGGATCTCTAGCAAACTGCCAATGGAAGGTCCCACTTCCTAAGTGTGCAGCATTGCTGAGAGTGCCTTGCCCTTTGTGCTTTAGAGGTGGGCAGCTAATTCAGGGTGACAGGGGGAGGCAGAGGAGCATTTCTTTATGAACTTTGACTCGTTTGAAATTTGATTCATTGAAATGAATCCCTGGAAATCACAATTACCTTTGAAAGCTTAGAGCAGGAGCCTTTCAACAGGTTCTTTTACAGAAAAATCCCAGTTGTGTTCTTCAGCTGAAGAAAACCAGCGTATGCCTGTTGGAGCCTCTGATGAGCTGCCTTTCTCTTCTCTGAACACTGTTTTGTTGGTTTATCTGCTCCTGGTTGAGCTGCGGCAATCCCCAATCTCTGTAACCCAGTGAATGCACCAGCAACTCCAGGCTATGAGCCAGTGAGACCTTCATGTCAGTCAGAAAAGCATTTTAGTCTATTTTTAACACCAAGATCAGTTCAGTGCCTGAACTAGCCCCTGGTTTTACATGTTTTGCTGGTACTGAGCTCTTGTTTGCGTTGTGGCTGTGCAGAGACACCAGCATCAAACCAGGCACACACTGCAGATGAAATGCAGCGTTGTTGGTTTCACATTCACTTACAGAAGGTTTTGCTGTTCCCAGACAGAGGGAGATGACTGTCACCAAGTCATCACAGAAAGAGTATGAAGCCCTGGCAATGCTGGCACACGTGCAAGTGCAGCTGCTGTGAGCACTGCTCCTGTGCTGGACGCGTCAGCAGGGCAGGATTTCATCCTAGGCAAATTCTGCTCTCTGATAAGGTTCTGCTTCATCCAGTCTCTGTTGGCTTAATTTTGGGTTTCCTTCCCTTCTGATTGCATCAGGCCATTGACTGTGATTTACGTTAGCTGAAGACATGCCCGTGTCAGCTCTCCTCCATCTGTGTGCAGATGCTCTGGGTTTGGGTGCTCGTGAGGTGCATTGCAGAGGTACTCGTGATGGTTCTCTGCAAGACTTCTTAATGCTTCAGGTCCTGGCAGGGTGCTGGGTGAATGCAGCTGAGCGTTTCCAGGGCTGCTAGCGCCCAGAGGCTTGGTAAGTAGAGCCATGAAACGTTGTGTCTGAATGCGGGGAACGGTGAAGAGGCACCCAAGTGGTTCCATGCAGACCCACATTCAGGTTTGTGTTCGGTCATGACTTCTTCCATGCTTAATCAGGCTCGGGCACTCTGAATTACACTTCCTCATACTTCTTTTTTAGTCTGTGAACTTGCATTATCCAGGGTAAGCCCATCTCATCTGCCTTGTTAATAGAATTGACTGTGCTCTCTATTTATCCTTGCACAATGAAGATCAGCGTCTCACCCTTTTTTAAAATAGAGTTTTAAAACTAATTCAATTCGCAGTGTTTACGTAGATGTGCTATGAAGTCCTTCAGAGATCTTTTAACAACGCCCTTCTCTGAAACCATAGATGTGTTTTATAGCATCAGTCAAACCGACTGAATGCTTCAGCTTTCTAAATCTTTCTTTTAGGTATCCTGCCAGCAGCTGCTTAGATTTCGGGTTTCAGCATTATCTTTGCTTTTGCATTTCAGAGAAACAGAGATCCGTGCTTGGAATACAGAGGAGGGATCTGAAGGTCTTGAACAGAAGCTGGAAGAAGTTCTGCAGAGAATCAGAGAGCTAGAGAGTCAACTGGAGAAAGAGGGGAAAGTCATCCCAGAAGCAACACACAAAGAAGGGCAAGGTCAGGTGAATCAATATTCTGAACCCTCTCCCAGACCGAGAGGGAGGCAACATTTGAGGACACCCCATTTACCACCTGTTTTGTCAGGACCCTCTCCTCCTGGGCACATCCTAGGGTTTTGTCTAGACTTTTTGTTAGAGGCCAAGCAAGGAGGCTTTTAACATGATTCTAGCTCAGGGCAGAAATAACTACTGAGCATGGTCTGCTTTTGTGAGAAAGTAATTTTGTTTGATTTTGACATATGACACAGGGTCAATATCTAGGAGATCACTGTAATTGACTTGTTCTTCCTTGTAAGTGAGCTTTCCCTGTTGCAGTCAAGAAGATCTGTTTAGGGTCACTAGTTTCAGGGTAGAGAAGAAATTATCTCCCTTCACTCTTGGAGACCACAGATCATCTCAGAAGTCAGGGCTTGCTCAAGTCCCAAAGGTCCTACCTCTGGCCAGTCTAAGGGATCCAGAAAAAGTGAACATTAAAGAACAGCAATGTCTAAATACTTTCTTAGTGCCCATTCATTCTAGCACTGTACCTCTGGTCCACTGCTGTTACTCCTTACCTACTAACCCAACATCTCTGTGGCATCTCAGCATTTACGCTGCTCTTCTAGCTGTCTCTACCACTTCCATGTCTGTCTTTGCTTGTCCTCAGACTCCTCCCACAGCTCTAATATCTTTACAGCTTGCCTTCCTTGTAAAACCTCTGCTACCTCGGCTTTCTCCTACCCTCATCTCTCCTGCCTGCTTGCCCTCCTCCCCCCTCTTTGCCCTGTGCTTGCCCCATTGCGTTCATCCATCTCTTTCTGTTGCTCTTTCTCATTCAGCCTCATCCTTGTTGGATCATGCAAGATAAGTGGCTTGCACCTCTTCCCTCCCATATCAAGTGATTTTTCCTGAGTGTCAGCATGGCCGGTCGTGTATCTGACAATGGGTACCTCCTCCATCCTCTGGGCTTCAGATGGTCCAGTTACCAGATTAGCGGTCTGGTTAGGAAGAAATTGTACAGAAATTGTACAGAATTGTGTGGACAAATTTTTGTTCACCTTTGAAAGTTTTTTCTGTGGAAGGTTTTGTCCTCCTTTCTGAAGGTATGAAGCAGCCTGAAGCTGTGCATGATCCTAAAGACCTTTCTCAAATCGCTGTCACAGCAGGACTGCCTGCAACCAAGGTCACAAAATGAGACTCCAGACGATGCCAGTTCACCTTCTCAGGGTACTGGGATGGCATTTGAAGGGCACCCTCCATCGTCCTGTGATTTACGTGTCTGGCTCCCCACCCGCAGTAACTCCTACAGCCTCCACAGGCAGGTGGCCACCCAGGACCTCTGCTGAGTCCCCAACCTTAGGAAATCTGTGTAGTTATAAAGCTCTGCAAGGCCAGCAGAGCTGCCTGGGTTCAGTGTGACTCTGCAGATCCATCCACTCTAGGCAGTGAAACTGTCGGGAATCACGTCTGCTCAGACAGCCCTTGTCAAGACCCCCAGAGTAAATACTGATTTGGAAACATCATATATCACCGATCCTGAAGGTCATTTTAAAATGATGTTTTCCTTCTGCAAGATTTGTGAACATAGTATCTTCTCAAGGTAAAATGACAAGTTTCTGCCAGCTCTTGTGAAGCAGAGACAGAAGACCCGGCTGGAGCCAAGAGCACGCTCTTAGGGACCGTGGATGTTCTGAGCTATCATTTGCCTTGTCTGCAGCTGCAGAAAAACTACATGTTTGGGAAAAAACTACGCCTGACTTCTGCAGATGTGAGTGCCATTAGGGTAATGCGTACGCCCTGATGTAGCACTGCACGTGTCTCAACAGTGGTTTCTCAGGCTAAGTGTTGTTCCTCTGAGATTTCATCTGTAGATCTGTTGGTCCTTGATCTGCCAAGGACTCTTGGTCTGGATGGATCATTTTAAATGGAGTTAGAAATGCAGCCAGTGAATTGTTCAGAGAAGGACCATCTGCAGCTCACTCTGTGTAGTATTACAGCCTTTTGCCTGAGTTTGGGAAACAGGGGCCTGTTCCAGCAGAACGAGAAATAAGCAGAACCAGCCCTAGGGAAGTACCTATGCAGCTCATGTCCACCAGTGGCAGATTACAGAGCTCTTGAACTTCCCAGAGCTGGCTTTCCATGAGTGGATCACTACTGAGATCTATTACGGACACACAAGCCAGAGCCCCAACCATTGGGAGAGGGTTACAGTGAGGTACAGATTTGGATGTGAGGTTGCACCTGGAGCTCAGATGCTCATGTGATCAGAGAGGAGGATTTTTCTCACTTCCCAGCCACTTGTAAGGCGGCTGGTTCACCCGGTGGCCTTGCTGTGAAAAAGCTGTCAAACACTGGTAGAATGAATATTATGGGAGCACCGAGTGGTGAGAAGGAGATTCCAGGGAGCTGAAGGGGCTGATTAAATATGTGGCACTCAATGTACATGGGATCCTTGTCCTTTGCCACGGTATTAAGCCAGCACACACAGGCTGTTCTCGTGACACAGCTGTGTTTAAGAGAAGAATGACCAGTGACGCGTGCCAGGAGTGCTACTGGCCAGCAAAGAGAGACTGAACATGAGTGGAAATGCAGGAGAGAGCAACGGGCTGGGTAACCACTGCAGGCACTGCATGATGGCCAGTTACTGCCTGGGCGATTAAGAGAAGGGCCACAAAGTGCCCTCTGTCTTGGCCTCTACAGGCCACCAGCGCCGGAATGCTGGGCATGGGAATGGCTCTGCAGGGGAGGTCTGTTCTGAAGCAAGGGGTGGTGCTGCAGGTGAAGTGAAAGGGCAGGAGCAGAGCTGACATCCACCAGAAGGGCATGGAGATCACAGAGACTGAGTGCAGTGGCATTTCCTTTGACAGTGTTCCATATCTCCCCCAAGGGAAAAGATTGCAGCGTCTACAGGTTCCCCATCGTTTCAAATAGCTTTTGGCAGGAAAGACAGGAGCTTTGAGGACTTTCTCTGTTCCTTTTCGGGGGGGGGGGGAGGGTGGTGTGTTACCAAGGCAGCTGCATCAGGCTAAAGTATCACTGTTCTGGAGGCTCTCAGCTAGCTCTTCTCCAGCGGAGCCCGATTCCCCCTTGTCAGCTCAGTTGGAGATGGTTAAATGATCACCTCTAAAATTTCAGATGCCCACCAGCTCAGATCTTGTCCTGCCTCACCCCCCAGTGGAAGCACGCAGCAGCACAGCCTGCCTTTCCTCTGCACAGCTGATGGGCCTTGCGGGGAAACGCCTAGCCATAAAGGCTGCCCTTTTCTCCTCTTCCTTTTCCTCCTGGCTTAGAACTGTGTGTGTATGTACGTGTGCGCGGGTCGTGACCGAAATCCCATAGCCAGGACTACACCACGGGGCTCAGCTCTTTCTCCTCTCACAGGAGAACCAGGCTGGCAGCAGGTACCAATCTGCCTGTGCGCTGAGCTCCTCCCTGTTCTCCCGTGCACTGCTGGGCTCCCACTCCCACCTGCCCGGATGTTCAGGTGGGGGACAGGGACATTTCAGTCTGTCCTTCCTGCAGAGGTGATGGGGCAGGACGGATCAGAGCCCAGAGGCCAGCCCCTAGGGTGTCAAGGTGCATGCAGCCCTGTGAAGAGGAAGGGACACCACCCCTCTTCCCTCACCCCCTGCTCAAACACACGTGCCACCCTGCTCCTTATGCTCCAGATTTTTCCAAAACAAGCAAAGGCTGCTTCCGTGTACAATCCACTTTATATTACAGGCCTGGGCTACCCTCCCTCCTGCCTCCAGACCAGGACCTGCTGGTGGCTGCCAGTAGACCAGCTCCTCTCTGATTGACCAGGAACAGTGTGGGAACCACTTCTGGGACAGCTCCTAGAGCATAGGTGAGTCCTTCTTGTCTTTCGGGTTTTCTGGGAACTTTGTGGTGTCTGTGAGGAGGCTGCTCACTGCTGGAGGACTGTGGGTAGCCGGAGAGACCAGGTTCACGGATTCCAAAGGCAAAGGCAAGATGAAAGCGGGTGGTTTCTCTGCAGTAAGAGAGTGCAGCGCATGGAGGTAACGGAGTTGAGCAGCAGCAGGGGCACTGGACAGGATCTCAGCTGCCATCCGCAGGGACTCAGAAGCAGCCTTTTCCCCCTCAGCAGCGATCACCTACCGAGCAGGGCAATAAAGAAGGTTTCTGTGAGGCTGGGAGTAAGGGGGCATGGCCTGTTCATTAGAGGGAAGTTGCCACCATGAAATTCTCAGGGCTAGTGTGATTATAAAACTCCTGTTGTCTGAAGATCACAGCATGTACTAGACCTCTTGGTGATCCCAAACCTTTGGGAGCTCATGTCTAACTTGGTTTCACTAAGCCTAACAACTGGGCGCCCTCTGGCTGCAAAAACATGGGAGAGGACAGCCCACAGACTAAGCTTGTGGGAGGGGTGAAGGACACCAACCTTATCCAGGCTTTTGTACAGCTCAGTGCAAGGGATGGAGACCAGCTTGGGATGAGCAAGGTGCAGGGTACATGGCAATGGCGACAGCACTGGGCTCCCAGGGAACACTGAATCCCTGAGGAGGAAGAGATCCCCATGGGGATCACTGTGGGCCTGCCGAGAACCCCAGACCTCTTTGTGTGTCTTTCTGTCCTACCTGTAGGCCAGGTACCAGACCTGGCACTCCACTGGGCTGGCCCAGGCTCTTGCTATACACAGCTCTTGAACAAGAATGAAAGGAGACGTAACTTCCCAGAGCTGTATCCTTGTGTTCCTAGGGAACTCAAACCAGGGCTGGGAAAGGAATAAGGAGCATTTTGGAAGGAGACAAAGTACACAGAGTTGGCATACCCGCACTTTGGCCTGTCTCTGGGCCTCTGCTTCCACAGCCAGGGACTGCCGGACTTCAGCAGGCAGCTGCACGTTGTTGCTGTGGCAGTAAAGGACAGGGATTAGCTTGGGCTCTAGGCTCTCCTGACAGCACAGCATGGTCAGTATGAGGTCTGGAATGGGCTCATCAGTCAGTCTCTGCAAAGCAGTTCACTCATGTTCTTTGCTCCCTGAGTGCCTCTCTTTTTGTATCTCACTTTAGCCTTCAACCTTCATTTCTATTCTTTTCTAACGACAAGGCTTGTATGATCACTAGGCAGCAGAGAGACCTCTTCTCTCTGTGCCTCTGAGGCCCAAAATCTAAGCTCACTCTTTGTGAGAGAGCTGAGAATCCAATTGGAGACTGCTTTCAAAACAGGCCCAGGAACTTCCTTCTGTTCATAGATTGGCTCATTCACCACTTGGCTCTCTCTTCCACAGCCCTCTACATGACGAACCTGTCCCCCCTTTCTGCATGGGCTTCTGAGTGATGAGCTCATCCCAACCAGTGCTAAGACCCTGGGGCTTTTGATCTGGAGTGAAACACAGAGGATTTGGTGCCTGCTGCAACCCTTGGGCTACCAGAACTGGCCGCAAAGTCTGCCTCCAGCAGCAGTGAAATGGGGATGAGGTCCCAGCTAAGGATCCTGCCCTGGATGTCAGTGCAGGTGCAAGCACAGTCTCCACATGTGAAGTTTTACAGGAGGCAGAGGCTGAAGGGGGCAAGGAAAACAGGAAGGTGAGGGGTGAGGCTCTACCTACTGCAGAAGAGCCACAGGGAGAGAGCCAGAGGCACAGCAGGAAGAGGAAGAAGCAGCAGTGAGCAGGGCCAGGGAAGTCCAGCATTTCCTACCTACATTTCTGTTCTCTCCATTTTGATCCCCCAGCAGCCTGTGACTGCGTCCAAAGCCACCTGTGAAGAGGAAGATTTTTAGAGCATGTGGAGAACACCAGCCCTGGCCTAGGCAACTACAGGGAGTAAGGCAGTGCAGGGACATTAATTCAAGGCAGTTAACTGTGGGTCTGTGAGGCAGATTTATTAGGTTTTGTGTGCTACTGTGTGAGACCCCTCAGATATAAAAGTACTTTACTTCTGATTTGTGTTTTTCCCAGGGATTTAGTACGGTTTAACAAGTCCATACTGGTTCAAGTGTGGAGCCAATTCAGTTCCATAGGAAATATTCAGCTCCTGACTGGTGTCATTGTGTACGTGTGTCACAGCTGCAGAGAACCACTGCTGGAGGTCCCGTGTACGCTGAGTTTATAGCAACTCGCTCAGAACACGTCTCTTGTGAGAACTTCCTCTCTGGGGTAAGTACTGAAGCTGGGGTATCACAAAGCTGGTCTAAGTCTTCCTTCATGCCCCTCGCACCATGCTGTCTACTACTCGACAAGGCCATTTGTGGGGCCCACACTATATCCTTCCACTAAAGTGACCTGAGTCAAAAATCAAACAGAAGAAAAAACTACTTTTCTGTGGAGACACATGTTGTTATTGTTCCCTTCTGCAAATCAGCGTCTGTGCTTTTGAGGCACTGATCACCCGAGCTTCTTTTTGGAGCCTCAGTTCGCCTCTTGCTCTGCGGTCTACCCCCGGTGGAAGCACCTTTATCTCCTGGCTGATGCTCTTCCTCTCCAAGAGAAGCTCAGAGAAGGCTCGATGTGCCAGGAGGCGCTTCGTGGTGGTCTGCACCAGCAGCTGGATGGCACTGGAGATGCTGGTCAGGGTGGTGAGGAGAAGAGAGGCATTCTCCAACCGGTAGTAGCAGACAGCATCTATCTCCAATGTAACCATGTCTTTGGTCACCACCTAAGCAGAAGACATTAGAGAAGATAGAGCTGGCTCTGACTAAAGTAGAACAGAAAAGCACACAATGAAGAAGACTAGCTGGATTGTTAAGTCTTCATAGTTTCCACCTCTGCTATCGACTGAACTTGGGCAAACTGTATAACCTCTGGATCCCAGTTGCCAGAGCTGCATCTTTGTGTCTGTATCTTCAGTACCACTGCTGAGCTAAGGATTGTGACCAGGCCGTCACCCTGTACTGTGCTTCCCTGCCTGGTCCACTCCTGTTCTGAGAGCACAGGCTGTGTCCTGAGGTGCGTGCTCCATTATTGCACCTCCAGGTGGATTTGCTGTACCCCATGGGGGTGAGCCTGGACATGTTACCAGACAAGGACAGTCCTCCTGGCAATGCAGTAGCACAGAAAACACAATCCAAAAGAAGAAGAGGAGCTGCGGCTAAAGAGGTGAACGTTCAGTGGTTAGAAGTGAGGGTGTAGGTCTTTTCTTCCTCCCAAGCTTACAGAGCAGAAAAGTACCACCCTTACCTCACTGTAAGATCTCAGTGTGAGCTCCAGTCCTTGCTGCATGCACTCCTCAGTATGGTGGGTAAAAACACCTTGTCCAGTATCTTTGGCCCAGCCATGCCCTGTAGGTGTGTGTTACCACTAACGTATGTGAAACTGAGTGGGATTAAAAGCAGTCATTTTAAAAAAGATGAAAATTCACTATGGTGAAGCTTTGGCTGTCAGTTTTCTGAGGTGTTAGGGTTACTTTAAATTGTTTTTCAGACTTTTCTATGCAGGGATGAAGCCTGGAAGCATAAGATGTAATGTTAAAGATATCCAAAAGATAATATAGAGAGAGGAGGTGTCAGCCATACCTGATGGAAGGGGATCTCTAGCGTTTTGAGGCGCAGGTCTACCTTGTGATACGTGTCCAGACAGGGAAGAAAAAAGAAAAGGCCTGTGGGAAGAAAAGAAAGGGAGCTGGTGATCACCAGAAACACAAAAATTGCCTCTCCTGCTCTGGAGAACAGAGGAGGATTTGTTGTGCAGAACTACAAGGAACATACATAGCTCGAATTTTGAGGCTGCTTCTGTGATGGGAAAAGCTGTTTAGAAGCATTGGCCCTTAGAGGAAGGGAGCAAAGACATTCCATCTCCTGGGTGGGTGTACCTGCTTGGAGGGCACCAGCAGCTGAGCTTTGGTACAGCATGAGGAAAACGAGTGACATGGCTGGGGGAGCTCAGTAACCACCTTACCAGGCCCTCTGGCTTTGCCAGGAAGGAGACGTCCAAGTCGGAAAACAATGGCTCTCTCATACTCCCGCACTACCTGTAGAGGGATACAAAAGCTAGGCTGGAGAGGAAGGTGTAGGACTGCGGAAACGGGACTCGCTACTATGGGAGGATGTCTGCTCTCGGAAAGCCCTCCAAAGGGAGGGTTTCGGCAGGCGTGAGCTAGTGGAGTCCCTTTAATCCCGCAGAGGACCTCTCCCAGAATTGCTGGCTAGCCTTTGTGTGAGCAGCGAATGAGCAGCCACGACACAGCCCAAGGTTTGAGAGAACAGCCCATGTTAGAGCTGCCCAGGGTTTCCTAGGATGAGGCCAGCATTCTGCCTCCTGTATTCTGCCCGACCAGACTAGAACATCCTGAGCTAGAATTTTGCATATTAGTTGTTTGCCTCCAAGGGAACCATGTGCGCATGTGCTCGCACAGGTAAGATCCGAGCCATTATACTGATACTCTTGCTGAGAATTTCCTGAGAAGTGGGAATCAAAATATTGTAGCCATGCTAGAAATCTGAGAAAAGGGCAGGGAATAGGGAGAGACCACTAGTTACTGAGAGATCAATCTCTCTTAAAATTTTAAATTCAAAACCTTTTTACCCTGCTGCTGCAATGCTGCCATCTCTGGTCTTGGTAGGCTGAAGGTTATGTTTGAAAGTGAACAGACCTGCAATTTGTTTAACAAAAGAGAAACCTAAGCCCTTGTCTGCTGATATTGCAGGAGGAGTATCCAATAAGTAGTGATTGGATCCCTGTGCAGCCCTCTGTTGCACCAAAGTATGATGAAGGACAAATCAAAACTAATGATGAGTTGGAGAAGTGTAAATAGGACCTTAGACCAAAAAAAGCTCTATGCTCATGTCTGAGACATGCTGAACCAGTGTTACATCCACTTCAGACATCAACTGCTAAACCTAGAGAGGCCCCATGACTATTCTCACCTTCATGCAGAACCAGACAGAAATGGGGAAGGTCATTATGATGAACAGGAAAGATAAGATGGTCAGAAGCCATTCACAGATGCCCAGACGTGGAGACTTTACACCTAGGGATGAATACAACATGAGACTATTAGGAGAGGTCTGCTCCCACAACACTGATGGCCTGACAAGTGCCTGGGCAGATCACCTTCAGTATTGTCCTTTGCCTACACCTGATGTAGGTGAACCACTTGGCCTTCTCTGGGCCTGGGTTTGGTGGCCAGGAGATGCCAGAATGTCTCTGCTTTACTGTCAGAAATTGAGCCATGCTTCCCCATAGTACCTTAACTAGAGAGTAGCCTTTAGCTTGAAGATCTACAGCTACCAAGCAGTGTCTAAATGTTTGGAATGGGCAATTTGTTGGCTGACCTGGGATCCCAGAAGCTTATCAGGAAAGATAAGCTAATGGCAAAAAAAAGAAGACTGTTAAGTAAGAAGTAGATTTCAACATGCACAGCCCAAAGTGCCCTTCGCTATCAGAGTGTCTCAGGTCCTTTTGCAATAGGATTTTAGTCGCATCCCAGCTCCCTGATGCAGTGGGACTGAGACACTGGTGCCACTGAAATCTCCCAGTGCCCTACAACAGTCATACCAAGATGTGGAGGCTGACTGGGGTGATCACCCCCAGATTAATATTACCTTCCGCATCTCCCCAAAGCAAGTGTGAGTCATCTTCATCTGGCTGCCCTTTGTTGTGAGGGAAAATCTGCAGATATGGCATGGAAATAGATTACTTCTGGGAGTACCTAGACTGAGAGGATGGGTGATGTTTTCCAGCAGTGAAGTTGGCGTTCCTGCATCACTCCCATTTTGGATCCTTTCTAGCTCTTCCCTCCCTGTCCCTTTGCCTTTGGAACTCTCTGCAGAGCCACCAGGTCTGGAGGGAGGTTCGGATTCCAAGTATCTGAGTGATTACTCTAGCTCTACAGCACCACTCACTAGCTGGGATTCCTGTAATTGAGGCAGAAAGAGCCAGTTGTGAAAAATTAGTTCCCAGGGAGACAGGAGTAAGGCTGAACCTTTGTGTCATTCTAGGGCAGCAGATCTGCTGGCACGGAAGCAGGCAAGTGATGCTGCCTCCTGTAATATACATCTGCCATGCCTGTGGTGTTGCTGGGTCCAAGGAGGCCCAGCCATCTTGCCAAAAGACTCCCAGAGCTCCTTCCTACCACGGCGGGAACTCTGCCTAACACATGGCCTGGGGAGGAGTTGCTCTCAAAGGTTATCTGGAAGAGGAGCTACAAGTAAGCACCTTAAGCACAGTTCTTTGGGCTGTGATCTGGCACTGAGGCTGACGCCTGAAGAAGGGCAAGCAAGAAAAGGAAGGGAGTAGAGCATGAACAGAACTGAGGAGCAGTAAGCAGAAGCACAGCAGATCCTGGGGATGTAACTACTTGTTGCAAAGTTCATTGCTTTGCTAGGCAGTACTGATCAGCCTGCAGGACTGACTGCAGAAGCTGGCTGGGAGGCTGGCTAGAGTCTCCCATATCCTATCCTAAGGATAACCACATCTGCGCAAGGTGGGTGGGATGACACCATGCAGAGAGCAGAGTCATACTGTGACCAGACAGAGTCAAAGAGCCCACAGCTTTCCAGCCCCTTTCCTTCCATAACCCATACCTTCCTCTTGCTGCTCGCTGTCCAGCAATGCCATTGCCTCCATTTCTTCATCAGATATCACATCATCCACATCCACCACCGTGGACGTGTGTACCCTACCATCAGTTCCTGTGGTGCTCTTGATCTCCTTTGCTTTCTCCTGCTTTCTGTCTCTCCTTCCTTTGCTGGCTTCTCTGCTGCTCTCCCTTTTCTCTCGTTTGCTCTCTGTAGCTGGGGACTCTCTGCGTCTCCTATGAGACTCCCTGGAAGAGCTCCGAGACCCCTTATCCATCTTCATCTGTGCCAAGGAGTGTGAATTTGTGCTTGAATTTATTGCCACAGGTAGGAAAAACAGGCAGGGGAGGAGAAAAGGGGAGGTGTCAGATCAAGGAGGCTTGTTTCAAGTTTATCACGGGCTTGTCAGACATAATGGACCATAATGAAATGAGCAAGCTGTTTCCCAGCTGCTCTGCTCAACTCGCATGCTACTGTGGAGATGGGAAGGGAGGGTTAGACCTGAGCAGGGTGGACTCCAGGAGGACATTCTGTTTGCATCTTTCTGCCTTTGGGAATAAAATACAACCAAAAGCCCTCAGATAATTTTTAGTAGGTGGTTTCTGTTGAAAAGCAGCCTAAAAGTAGTTGTCAGACATATGGCTTTGAAGACCTCAAGTGGTGAAAGCCACCCAGAGCAATAACCACCAGAGTGAAAAACCTTAACTCAGGAGTGTTCGGAGGGGGTGTTGAAGAGAATAGCTGGGGGAGTAGCATCTCACACCATTCTGCACTCTAGAAACCCTCTGTCTTGCACAGTAGTGCAATGTCAGCAGCAAACTAGAGTCACCTCATGTTTTAGCAGGGAGGAGCTGGTCCCATGTTCAGCCATGAATGTTGCTGAAGGAGTGAGAATTATGGAGGACATTGCAGGATTAGAGCTGTTGAATCTAAATCACAGAAAGAGTTTGTGTCTAAATGCCTTCCTAGTTTTCCACAGTAGGAACATGGCAGAGCAAACATAGGAGATTTTTCTTTTCATGCTGCACAGCCTATGGTGAGAGCTGTGGAAATCTCTGCGAGAAACACTTTTAAAGTCAGTGACCATATTAAAGAAACCAGCACCTGGCTAGAAATAGTTACCACAGCAAGACAAGGCTGGAACACAAAGCGGTAACAGTGCCAAGGTCAGTGCTGAGCTCAGGGATGCCAGGTTTCTGGTGTGGAGGAGCGGGTGGAGGCAGCCAGGAAGCCACTTGGGGAGGTGCTGCTCTTGTTTTTTCATGGATTCCTCTTTTATTGAAGCTTGTGGCTTGTGTGGAGTCAGGATATTGCAGGCAGGGAGAGCAGGAGCATCAGCTCCCTGCTTTCTCTGCTCTGTCGTGCTGGGTGCCTCGTCAGCAGGTCACCAGGGAAACGATGGATGGAGCAGGCTAATGTTAGAGGAGAAAAGTTAGGTGGAAATGAGGCATAATTAATAAATTCATACAGCACCTGCACTGGCTTTGGAAGTGCTCTCGAGAACTTTTTCACTTTGTGTTCATCTCTTGGCCAGCATGGGGCAGGAGAGATGATCTCCAGCTGCTGAGAGGGCAGGGCAGCAGCAGTAAATGGCAGCTCTGGCTTTGGTTCACAGAATCCTAGTATAGCTCAGCTTGGAAAGGACCTTAAAGCCCATCCAGTTCCACCTCCCCCTCCATGGGCAGGGACACCTCCCACTGGATCAGGGTGCTCAAAGCCCCATCCAACCTGGCCCTGAACACCTCCAAGGATGGGGCATCCACAATTCCTCTGGGCAAGTTGTGCCAGTGCCTCACCACCCTCAAAGGAAAACATCTAAATCTCCCCTCTTTCAAGTTAAAACTGTTCCCTCTCATCCTTTCCCTGCACTCCCTGACCAAGAGCCCCTCCCCAGCTTTCCTGTAGCCCCTTTCAGTCCTGGGAAGCAGATCTAAGTTCTCCTCAGAGCTTTTTCTTCTCCAGGCCGGACAGTCCCAACCCTCTCAGCCTGTCCTCATATAGGAGGTGCTCCAGTTCTGGGATCATCTCTGTCCCTTTCTCTGAACTGTCTCCAAGAGATCCATGTCCTTCCCGTGCTGAGGACTCCAGAACTGAATGCAGAGTTCTCTAAGTGAGGTCTCACCAGGGTGGACCAGAATCCCCTCCCTCACCCTGCTAGTCCCACTGCTTTGGATGCAGCCCAGGATTCTATTGGCTTTCTGGGCTGTGAATGCACATTTGCAGGCTCATGTTGAGCTTTTGGGTTGATCTCTTGTCAAAAGCACCACGGGATATTTACCACCTATGAACCTGAAACTTTCTGGGTTTGTCAAGTGTTTCATCCAAGCAGTGGGTCCCCACTCCTCCGTCTCTTTCTGGGGAATATTTCTAGCTGCCACCTCTGAACAGGGAAGGTGCTTCCAGAGCACATCCTGGCAGATTTGCAATCTCTGCCATCCCCAAATCCCCAACTTCATCCCCCCCTTGTCCTATTGAAACACAGTCTTGTGTGGAAATCAGCCACGTATCTCATACGGGACTTAAAAATCATAGAATGATTTGGGTTGGAAGGGACCTCAAAGCCCATCCAGTTCCACACCCTTTCCATGGGTAGGGACACCTCCCACCAGACCAGGCTGCTCAAGGCCCCATCCAGCCTGACCTTGAACACATCCAGGGAGGGGGCAGCCACAGCTTCCCTGGACAACCTGGGCCAGGGCCTCCCCACCCTCACTGTGAAGAATTTCTTCCTAATGTCCAATCTAAATCTTCCCTCTTCCAATTTAAAATCATTCCCCCTCGTCCTATCACTTCAGGCCCTTGTAAAAAGCGTCTCCCTCCCCAGCTTTCCTGCAGCCTCTTCAGGCACTGGAGTCTGCTCTACAGTCTCCCCGGAGCTTTCTCTTCTCCAGGCTGAACAACCCCAACTCTCTCAGCCTTTTCCTCACACGGGAGTTGCTCCAGCCCTCACATCATCTTCATGGCCTCCTCTGGACCCATTCCAACAGTTCCATATCCTTCTTATGTTGGGGATTCCAACTGGACACAGGGCTCCAGGTAGGTTCTCACGAGAGCAGAGCAGAGAGGCAGAATCCCGTCCCTCACTCTGCTGGTCCCACTGGTTTGGCTGTAGCCCAGGATGTATTTGGATTTCTGGGCTGCAACAAGAATACTCGTGCAGAAACCAGCCACGGTGTTGGGTTTATCCAATGACTGCCAACCCTTTAAGCAATGACCATCACAACCCAGTTCTCCTCCTCCTTCGCACTGGAAAAGCCACTACTTAGCATCGCCACTGAAAAATACGAGACTGCTGTTCTTTATGTGGGTGCTCTGTCGCCTTAAGGTCGTTGATGCCTTTTGTCGCTCTGACTCTGCCGGTCAGAAGGGGAGCACTCGGGGCATTTTCACTCAGGCGAAGGCAGGGGCCGCCGGGCCGGTCCCACAGGGAAGGCTCCCCGCCCTCGCGCCGCGGGGAAAGGCGGGAAAGGGCGTGCGCAGGCGCGGTGCGGCGCGGCGAGATGGCGCGGTGCGTGCCGAGAGGGTAGCGGTTGCTCTGCGAGGGGCAGGGAGCGCGCGGGACAGAGCGAGTGGTCACCCGGCCCAGGATTAGGGGTGAAGGAAGCCGATTAGGGGTGTGGGAATTCCTCAGGCCGGGATTTAGGGGTGCGGAGAACTCTGTCAGGGACAGGAGGGGGAATTCCCATGCCCGGGTTTAGGGACATGGAGGTCTCTGTAAGGGACAGGAAGACCATGGGATGTGGGAATCCTCCGGCAGCAGTTTAGGGGTCTGTGTGAGGGGCAGTGACCCTGTGGGGCAGAGCAGGGAATCCCCGGGACTAGGGGTTAGGGGTCTCTGTGAGGGGCAGGGAGCCCAGGGTGGCAGAGGGGGTAATCCTCATGCCTGGGATTGGGGGCATGGGGGACTCTGTGAGGGACAGGCTGGGGAATCCCCATGCCCAGGATTATGGACTCAAGGCCTCTTGTGAGAGGCAGTGAGCCCAGAGGGTGTGGGAATCCTCAGACAGCATTTTAGGGGTGCAGGGATTTCTGTGAGGGGCAGAGGGAAGAATCCCTATGCCTGGGTTTGGGGACACGGGTCTCTCTGAGAGTCAATGAGCCCATGGATAATAGGAATTGTCAGGCAGCAGTTTAGGGGTACAGGGATCTCTGTGGAATGGCAGGGTTTGTAGAGAACAGACCCTAGGGTTGGAGTTTAGAGGTGCACTGAACTCTGGGATGAAATGCTGTCAGTGACCATGATCCCATGGGGCAGGCAGCAGATGCCAGAGGCACCCTGAGCAATGAGTGCTGAAGGGTGGCAGCTACAGGGGTGCAGGCAGGGAAATGTGGGTATTGGTAGGTAGTGGCTGTTGATGAACCTGACTTGCTGCCCTCTCCTCCCACCAGCTTTCGGTTGCTAAGTGGTAAATGTTCTTTTGCCTGTGTTTGAGCAGCTGTGGTACAACTCATTTTGTGCTTGCTTGTGTTTTCCCTTTAGTGCAGACATGTCAAAGCAGGTGCAGCTTATGGAGATGCTGAAGAAGGAGGTGAGGTCGCTGCTAATGGCTGCTCAAGAGGGCTTAACCCCAGCACAGCTGGAGCAGGAATACTTGGCCATGATCGGCAAACCTCTCCCTCTGCATGACTTGGGCTTCCAGTCCACCTTGGAGCTGATGGCAAAAATGCCTGAAGTTGTCAGAATTAGTTCTCATGAGAAAGGCACGTTTATCCTCAAAGGTGAGGTTTCATTTCCTTACAAGAGGAGGAATTGTTTGATATCTCATACTGGTATGAAGTGATGCTCCAAAATCAGAGTGTGCAGGATAGATTCTCATGAGTTCTCAGAGGTTTAGGACACATCTTTCTTACTGTTTTTCTCATACAGCTCTATTTAATTTCTTGTTTCTTCCTTTATCTTGATCTGCCTTTTCATGCTTTTCCACTGTTTCCTCCTGAAAAATAACACAGCTTTCCAGTTATTTTTGTACATTATGCAATCTACACTTACTTTAGAAACTGCAGTAACATTTTTTATGGGTATGCTAGACCTGGTACACTTTGTTTTTCCTCTAAATGCAGACTACAGCAGGAGCCAGACTCAAGGATGGGGCCTCTCAGGAGAGGTTGTGTTTCCCTGCCTGACTCTATGGGAATTTTAGTTTAGAATCTTTTTCATTTTCCCAGCAAAACTTGCAGGGGCTGGATTTCCTATTGTGATCCTGTATCCAAGAATTTGACTCACCTTTCTACCTGGATCTGGATTTGGAGGGATGAGGGTGCAAGTTGGTTGTTGGCTGTTATATCTGGTTCACTCCAGGTTGCAAAGGGGGACGAAAAGTGGTTGCCCTGCTGGATATCAGCCATGATTTAGTGTGATTGCTTTTGAAAGAGACACCTGCTTCTGAAAAGGCTAGGGGGAAGAGGAAGGAAAGGAAAGAAGAGGAGCTTTGCTTTTAGTAGTTTGCTGTCTTGGTAGTCTAATAATTTATTTTTATCTGTTGTAGCCATTGCAGATGAGACCACCACAGCGATTGCGAAACTGATTGCCAGGCAGAAGAGAAATGTTAAGGCACGAAAGGGTGCTTGTGCAAAGGCAGGTGCTGCTTCTCGCTGTAGGAACACACAGACTTTCCCCCGCAGGACCAGTGCTTCTGCCCTGCCAGCAGCTGTGAAGGCTGAGCTGCAGGATCTTTTGAGTTCCTCACCACTGTTGCTTGTGAACTTTGATAAGGCCTATCGCAGACGCTTTGGCCGGGTGTTTCAATACACACAATATGGATTTTTCTCCATGTCTGAAGTCCTCAGAAGCATGTCTGATATCATTGTGGTTGAGCAGACAAGAGCAGGTTCCTTGCTGACCCTGAAGAAGAACCTGACAAATGAGATAGAGAAGGAGGAGGTGCCGCAATGTGGGGCGCAGGAGGAGGTGCCGCAATGTGGGGCGCAGGAGGAGGCGCCGCAAGGTGAGTTAGTGTGTTATTTAACTGAGAATGTGTAGATCTCACAAGTGCTGTGGTCAAGCAACCATGTTTCAAGTGGATGTTGCTATATTTCCAGTAGCTATGGTAGTCCTGGTTTCCCTAGGTTTTAGTGAAGGGCTGTGAGGTCCTGCAGAAGCAGCTGTCACAAGGGAGTTGTCTTGGTAGCAGAGAGCTTAACTGAAAGTTTTCTACAGGTTGCCACTTCTCAGCATGAGGTGAAAGAAGGAATGTTTAGCTTGTTCAGGGTACTGACTTTCTGAATGCATGTGTGGGACTGGAATTTCTAGTCATTCCAGGCAACACATAACAAAACTAGAAGCATTTCCTGAGCATGTGTTCTGTAGGCTGTTAAAGCCTTTCTGATGCACTTTTTGAGGCTGAAGGTTTAACATTAGTCTGAAAGGCATGGCTATATGCTCCGTGAAAGATGGGACTGTAGAAGTCCTCAGTGTTCCCATAACAGCTTTGAGAGAAAGCAGAGGATCACGTGCAGTTCCTGTCAAATTCCTGACTTTTCTGAGGAAAATTCATTTTAGCATCATTCTAGCAATTGTTTTAACCCTCAGCATGTTTGCAAGAACAAGTACGTTTTATTTTGTTGTAATTTATTAGTACAGTGAAGGATGCCTCTCAAGTGAATCCTCATGACTGGTGACTGGGAATGCTGTAAGAGATGAGGAAAATGGCACCAGTACTTACATGCTTTCATTTCTGGTTGTATTCTCTCTCTGCTTAATATGTAAATAAAGAATGACAGCCAAATTGTCTTTACAGCAGCACCTGCAGTTGAGGTGCCTCCTTTGGAACCCATCTGTGAGTCCTTCCACCTGGCAGCAGAAGAGAAATCAGAGCCAGTGAAAACACAAGCTGTAGATCTGGATGATGTCGTCAAACCAGTAAGTGGCAGGATTAGCGATCTGTGGCTTTTTTGTGTCTTAATCCAAGGAGTGATGATTTCTCTTACTACTTTTGTTTCTGTTGGGTTTGTATTGTTGATGCACTGCTGCTTCCAAAATTTTTTGTACCTGTTTTAGATTAGTCTGGAGGTGACCAGAGTCATACTGACCTGGTATATAGCTCTTTATGCCATCCTGACTAGGTCTTCTTCTTGTCTCTTTCCAGCCTTCAGATCTATGTTACAGATCATCCAAGGTCAGTTAAGAATCATCTTGCTCCCTAATAATAGTGATGACACCTTTTTATGCCCTTGGTAGCTTTTTTGTGAGAGTAGCTGTGTGGAATTTCCCCTGCTGTAGTTGCCAGCGTCTAAGGGTGATGTAGCTGTGTGACAAAGCTGAGGAATGGTCCTTGGAGACCTCAGTCCTGTGGTGTGAACTCTGCTGTTTGGTTGGACTTTGAAGTTTTGTTGTTGTTTAGCAATTTATTTTTAGAAAGAAATGGAGAAGTACCGAGGCTCTGAACTGCCAAACTTAGTTGGGAGAATTTTTGTGTGCCCTCTTGCTTTTGAGCATCTTTAGGCCTTCCATTTCTCAGGAAAATCCTCCTGCTCAAAGTTACTTTCTTTGCCAACCTCGTCTGGTTGCTGTACACAGCTGTACGGTTGGAGCACAGGACAAGGAAGCATACACAAGGGTATTACGGTGTGTTCTGTTGTTTATCTTTTTGTAGTTTTGCTACTGTTTTATGAAGATGTTTTAAGTACACGTCTTCTGTATCTTTCAAAGAAGTGTCTGTTATCACTACCAACGTGTGAGCTAGATGACAAAGATTGTGTGTGCCCTTAGCAGTCTGTTTCTTGCAGCAAAACTGTCCCTTGGCAGTACCACTGTTCACAGGCACTTCTTAGAGGAAATCCCTGAAATATAAGTGGCTTTTAGAGGCCATGATGCTGCTCAGGCAAGAATTCCCTCAGTTGTTCTTCAACTCAAAAAAGTTACCTCGCTGTTTAACTCAATGTTTTAGTCAAATTTTTTAACTAAAATAATTCACAGGCGTTATCCATTGCTCAGTCTACAGGAGAGACTAACCTGTTGGTTAGAAGAGCCAGTGTTGTTTTGCAGTTGAATTTAGCTATAAAAGCAACGGAGAGTTTGCTGGAAGACAAATCTGCCATACCCTGCCTGATGTACAACGCAGTGCTAACTTGTAGCATGTTCACAATGAGTAAAATTGAAATAGTTTTGACTTTTGGTCATTGGCAGAGTGTTGTCTGTTGGCACACAAGAAGACTCTTGGGGCAATAAAAGTAGCTGATTAAGGTTCCCATCTACACTAGTTCAAGTGGAATAATGTTTACAGCAGTTAAAGAACTGTGCAAAATTGCAAGCTGTGCTAACCGCTCACTCATACAAATTTGTCTAGAGTGAGACAATTGGTAGGTTTTATATGCTTTTACCCTTGGGAAATAGCTCTACTGTGAGTGTGAGATGCCCCTATGCCTTCTGTCACTTTTGAATCATTTTCAGATAGAGTTTTGCTACTTCAGTCATGTGCTCTTTCATTGTGACAGAACATAGAAATAGCATCTTTTGGATGAAATCCAACAAACAGGTGGGGTTTAGGTTTTTTTGGTGTGGGTTTTGCTTTGGTATTTTTTGAATGGCTATTGCTAAAGAAATATTTTGTCTAAATACATGACATGAATCATAGGATGGTTTGAGTTGGAAGGGACCTTAAAGATCATCTAGTTCCAACCCCCTGCCACGGGCAGGGACACCTCCCACCAGACCAGGCTGCTCAAGACCCCATCCAACCTGGCCTTGAACACCTCCAGGGAGGGGGCAGCCACAGCTTCCCTTGGCCGCCAGGCCTGCACCACCCTTGTTGTGAAGAATTTTTTCCTAATGTCTAATCTGAATCTCCCCTCTTCCAGTTTAAAGCCATTCCCCCTCGTCCTGTCACCCCAGGCCCCTGTAAAAATTCTCTACCCAGCTTTCCTGCAGGTCCCCTTCAGGTACAGAAAGGCCACTATGAGGTCTCCCCAAAGCCTTCTGTTTTCCAGGTGTCCTCATAGCAGAGGTGCTACAGCCCTTGCATCATCTTCATAATGACTTTGGTTCTTCTCCTTTATTACTTGCAGGAGAAGGTGTTTTTGTTGCATCACTCTTTACAATGGAGGGAGGAAAGAAGGATTGAAGACAGTGTGAAAATGAATGCTACTATCACAGGGAAAGTTTTAATCCAAGTTTGCGCAACTTGTTTGGTTTCTCTAATATCAGTAATTCACAGATCCTCAGGAAGGCATAACTATTTGTTACCTTAATGCAGAGGCCAATTATGTGTGTTCAGGGCATAACACGACTTCTGAATGCCACCTTCCTCTTGTCCCTTTGTAGTGTCAAGATTTGAAGTTGTCCCAACTATACAAGTTGGAAATGATTCCAGAAATCCCGCCAGATGCTGTTCAGGACAGAAGACTTTGCAGTTTATCACCACCGGAGAGGGACAGCTTGATGGGAGTCTCTGTGGAATTTATCATCTCTCCTAGCCAGTTCTACATCCATATCTGCGGCACGGAAACATCTGATAAACTCCAGGATATGATGTTTGATATGAGGTGGGAACATGCTATGCTGATTCAGTACTACTACCTGTTGTCTGTGTGTTTGTGCTGAGGGAACAGGGCACCCAGCTGTTTATGGTCACTGTTGGCTTGATTATTTGATACGGAGATGCCATTGGTGTTCTGAAGCATAATTGTCATGCTTACCCATTCCTTTTTACTAGCAAGCAATAAATATGGCTAATAGCAATTCATGGCTGTGTCCTAGACAGTCTTAAATTTTAAAAGCCTGGAAAACTTGTGGAAAGGAACTTTAGGGTTCCTTTGCTCCTCTGTACTGTCTGTGCTGCTGTTGCCAATATACCTGGTTAAAGCTTTTACTTCCATCTCCAGCGCTTGTCAGAAAGCACCAGGTAATAGGCTTTGTCATATCTATATTTGAAAGCAAAACCCCAGCAGTGCGTTTGTTTGTGTCAGCTACATTGTGCATTTGGGATTCTGTTGCACCACAACAGCGCTACAATTGTTGTTAATCGTGGGCCAAAGTAAATGTTTGATGTCTGCGGGGCACATGTAAGGGTGATTACAAGCTGCAGAGAGATACTGTGTGTGTGAGCCAGTACTCCAGAACAGGCTTCATAAGGAGCACTGTGACAAGTCGAGGTAATGTTAGAAATTAATGACTGAATAACTGTATTTAGCCTCTGATTAACTTTCTATTGGACCTCAAGAATATGATTCAAATGTTAAAAGTTTGGGGCTGCATTTTTTGTTGTTCTTTCAGTTTAAGTGTAGTAGAACAGAGATGTAAAGCATCTGTTAAAACAACTGAAAATTCGTGTCATGGGGACTTTGAGAAATCAGGATTCTTCTGAAGCCTGATGTATATTTCTATTTGTTCATCTCCTGCATCCTACCAAGCACAGTTTTTCATTGTGATCTTTTGCAGGCGCTGTTACTCGAGTAAACTTGTTTCTGATCGTTACATCATGCCTGAGTCTTCAGTACAGCCTGGACAGCTTTGCTGTTTAATGGACTCAAAATGGTGGTACCGCGTTATCATCCACCGTGTGATTAATGACCAAGAAGTAGAAGTGTTCTACGCAGATTACGGAAACCTGGGAATTGTCCAGAAGTCTTACCTGAGGTTCCTCAAGTAAGTAAGTGATACATGGGTGACAGAATCCCAGAGTGGTTGAGGTTGGAAGCAACCTCTGGAGGTCATGCTGTCCAGCCTGTCAGGGCCATCAAGAGCAGGTTACCCAGGACCATGTGCAGATGGCTTTTGAACGTCTCCCAGAATGGAGACTCTGTGGTTTCTCTGGGCAACCACTCCCACTGCTTGGTCACCCTCACGGTAAAAGTGCTTCCCAGCTGGTCAGCCCCCAACATGTACTCGTGCATGGTGGTGTCTACGCCAAGGACGGGATTTTGTTGAACTTCATGAGCTTCCTGTCTGCCAATTTCTCTGTCCTGCTGGGGTCCCTCTGAATACCCTGTGGTGTATCAGCTGCTCATCCCAGGTTGAGATCGTCAGCAGACTTGCTGAGGGTAGATTCTCCCTCACGGTTTGGATTGTTAATGAAGATGTTGAGCAGTATTGGACCTGGTATTGGCCCCTGGGGTGCATCACTGGTTCCTGGCCTCCAGCGAGGCTTTGCACCAGTGATCCCCACGCTCTGGGCCTGGCCCAGTTCTCTGTCTACCTCACTGTCTGCACACCCAGTCTGTGCTTCTTTGTGTTCTGTGTGAGGACTTTAGGTGTGCTGATTTCAAGTTATATAAGGAACTAGTAAGGAGGGTAACCTGGGAGATAGTTCTTAAAAGCAAGGGGGTCCAGGAAGGCTGGACGTACTTGAAGAATGAAGTCTTCAAGGCGCAGGAGCAGGCTATCCCGATGTGCTCTAAGATGAGCCGCAGGGGCAGACGGCCGGCTTGGATGAGTAAGGAGCTTCTGAAGGAGCTCAGTGAAAAAAAGAGGGTGTATCGCCTTTGGAAAAAAGGGCAGGTGAGTCAGGTTGTGTTCAAAAAATATTGTCAAGTCCTGTAGGAAGAAAATTAGGGAGGCAAAAGCCCAGCTGAAGCTTAAATTGGCCACTTGTGTTAAGGACAACAAGAAGAGCTTTTTCAAATATATTAAAGGCAGAAAAAAGGGCAGCAACAACCTTCAATCCTTATCGATCACTGAGGGAAATATAGTAACTAAAGATGAGGAAAAGGCTGAGGTGCTTAATGCCTTCTTCACCTCGGTTTTCAACAGTAAGGCAGATTGTTGTCTGGACAACTGGTCTACTGAAGCGGTGGATAGGGGCGGGGTGCAATACAGCCCCCCTGTCATGCAGGAGGAAGAAGTTAGAGACCTGCTGAGCCACTTGGATCCTCATAAGTCTATGGGGTCTGATGGGATCCATCCTAGGGTGATGAGAGAGCTGGTGGACGAGCTTGCAAAGCCGCTTTCCATCATTTATCAGCAGTCCTGGCTCACTGGAGAGGTCCCAGAAGACTGGAAGTTGGCCAACGTGACGCCCATCCACAAGAAGGGCCATAGGGACGATCCAGGTAACTACAGACCTGTCAGCCTGACCTCGGTCCCAGGCAAAATTATGGAATGGATAATCCTGGATGTGATCATGCAGCACCTGCAGAATGAGGGAGAGATCAGGCCCAGCCAGCATGGTTTTAGGAGAGGCAGATCCTGCCTGACCAACCTGATTTCTTTTTACGGCCGTGTGACTCGCCTGGTGGATGAGAGGAAGGCTGTGGATGTGGTGTACCTGGACTTCAGCAAGGCCTTTGACACTGTCTCCCATAGTAGACTACTGGACAAGCTGGCAGCCCGTGACATGGACGGGAATGTTCTGTGCTGGGTTAGGAATTGGTTGGATGGCCGAGCCCAAAGGGTGGTAGTGAATGGTGTCCCATACAGCTGGCAGCCGGTCACTAGTGGTGTCCCTCAGGGTTCGGTGCTGGGCCCGGTCCTGTTTAATATCTTTATTGATGATCTGGATGAGGGGATCGAGTCCTTCATCAGCAAGTTCGCAGATGACACCAAGCTGGGAGGAAGTGTCGATCTGCTAGAGGGTAGGAAGGCCCTACAGAGGGACCTTGACAGGCTGGAGAGATGGGCTGACTCCAATAGCATGAGGTTTAACAAGTCCAAATGCCGGGTCCTACACTTTGGACACAACAACCCCATGCAGAGCTATAGACTGGGTGCAGAGTGGGTGGAGAGTAGTCAGGCGGAAAGGGACTTGGGAGTGCTGGTGGACAGGAAAGTCAACATGAGCCAGCAGTGTGCTCAAGTGGCAAAGAAGGCCAATGGTATCTTGGCCTGCATCAGGAACAGTGTGGCCAGCAGGACTAGAGAGGTCATCATCCCCTTCTCCTCGGCACTGGTCAGGCTGCACCTCGAGTGCTGTGTCCAGTTCTGGGCCCTCAGTTTAAGAAGGATGTGGAGATGCTGGAGTGTGTCCAGAGGAGAGCAACGAGGGTGGTGAAGGGGCTGGAGCACAGGCCCTATGAGGAGCGACTGAGAGAGCTGGGGTTGTTTAGCCTGGAGAAGAGGAGGCTCAGGGGAGACCTTATTGCTCTCTACAACTACCTAAAGGGAGGTTGTGGTGAGGCAGGAGTTGGACTCTTCTCTCAGGCGACCGGCGACAGAACAAGAGGACACGGTCTCAAGCTTCGCCAGGGGAGGTTTAGGATTGACATTAGGAAGAAATTCTTCACTGAGAGGGCAATTGTTCATTGGAATGCGCTACCTAGGGAGGTGGTCGAGTCACCATCCCTGGAGGTGTTCAAAGAGAATTTGGATGAGGCACTTAGTGCCATGGTGTAGTTGACAAGTAGGAGTAGGTGTAGGTGTTGGGTCATAGGTTGGACTCGATGATCTCAAAGGTCTTTTCCAACCTTACGATACTGTGATACAGGACACGGTGTAAAAAGCCTGACAGAAACCAAGGAAAACAATACCCCACCACTCTCCTCTCACCTGCCAGGCCCGTCATTTCATCCTAGAATGTTGGCAAGTTGGTCGAGTGTGACTTGGTGGGTCCATGATGACTACTGCCAGTCACCTTCTTGTCCTTCATTTAACTGGAAATGGTTCCCGGGATTAGCTGTAACATTGCATTCCAAGGGATCAAGGCAAGGCTGATGGGCCTGTCATTCTCCAGGAAGACGTCCCAGCCTGCAGAGCCTGCAGGTTTCCTAGAAAGTATCTAGGTTGGTTTTTTTCCCCAGTAATGATGCCTTGCAGGCACTTCCTTGCTTGCACATTAATGCTTGAGGTGACACTAAGATCTGTGTTGCTGATCACTCCAAGCCCTTTGCTCATCAACCCTGTTCATTGGTCTCTCTCACAGTGCCTTTGGGCTAAATCCTTTCCTGTTTCATTCCGCAGTCTTTTCCTCTTGCCACTTCCTGTCACTTTTGGGCAAGCTCTCTAATCCTCTTCCATGGATTCTGTGAATGGATGTAAACATCCTCCTGAACAGACATCTTCCCCAGTGGGATGCATTTGCGGTGTCAGAGGTACTTGATCTCCTTTCCCATATTTGCTTCTTCCCTCGTATTTGCCTGGCCGTTGGCATTCTGTGGTTCAAAAGTGATTGTTCTCTGTCCATAACTTTCTAATCAAAAGGGAGGATGAGAGGATGCTTGGGCAAGGGAAGGCATAAGGGATCAGTTGTTATTGCTATTTCTGCTGTGCCCATTCTCTGGGTATGAAGTGTTTTCCAAAGCTGCTCTTGGGTTTTACTCATAAGTACAAAATCCAATATGTGCCTCTCTGTTCCTAAGCTGATTTTAAAACCCAGAAGAGGAGGAAGTTCTGCTCTTCTGCCTGGTTTTGTTCTGTTATTGTTGTAATGGTGATGATGGCTTTGTTTTGTATTGTAGGTGGTGCTACTTGAAGCTCCCTGCTCAGGCCTTCCCATGTTCTTTGGCATGCGTAAGACCCGTGGAGGTACGTGTTTACATGCAGTTTTGTTTGATGTATGTATGACAGCCATCAAGTAGAGGTCAGCTTTTCCTGCTGACAAGGGCAAACATTTGGATTAATTCAGGTCCCACTGATGTTTACAGCAGAATTGCTGCTGTTATGTTCAGCAGAGTATGACTGCCTAAATGTCTGTCTTTGCAAGTGGTCGTCCTTCCACTGTTTTCCTTATGATCAGAGTATTCTTGCTCCTGTTGTTGCAGAAACAGCTGCTGTTAAGCAAATGAACAAACTTTTTTCTTCCTGGGCCAGTAGTTCTCCAGGGTCCTTCTGAAGCCTTGATAGCTCCAACCCCCTGTAATAAAAACGTCTTCTGTGATAGAGCTTTGAGTGAGTTGATTTGATGCAATCAGCATAGCCAAAGAATTATAGAGGTTATAAGAAAGTTCCTTTGTGCTGGGAAAACTCTTGATCCAGAAACCTGAGAAACACAGATTCTGAAGGAAAGCCCATGAGCAGAGTTGATTCTTCTGTGTTTTAAAGACAATATTTTAAAGAACTTATTTCCTCTGCTTTTTTGAGGGTTAAAGAATCACAGTTTTCATTGAAATGAAGCTTAGTAGTTTCTTAAACTCTGATACTTTTATTGTTTACAATCACATGATTCCAGAAATTTAAAAAAAACCCCAAATAACAGTGTTTTAGACAGTTGTGATAAAATCAATGGTGAATGCCATTAGGCTGTGTGTGAAATCAGATATTTAGGGAGAAAGGCTACTGGCCTTGGGGTAGTTTGATTTAATTCAGTGCTGGGAAGCATGTCTGCCTGAATTTCCTGTATTTGTCCCTAACCTGACTTGTCTTCACTACCTTTTTGATAAGTACCCACAAGGGCAAATCTCAGGCAGTGGATGTTGATCTGTTTATATTAATTTCACATTTTTTATTTCTTCTTCAGGGTACATGGTCCAGTGATGCAACTCTCCTGTTCAAGCAGCTGTGTGCTTCCAAGCTACTTGTGGGCATAGTAGATAAATACTTGAACGGTGTTTTGTATCTCTTCCTGTGTGACACATCTGCTAAGGAGGATATCTACTTACACTTTGTCTTGAGCAATGGGGGATGTGCTGACATCTGCAGGGAAAGCATTCCTTCCCAGGTCAGGAGGGAGGCGTGTGCTGCTGGAAGGAAGGGCAGGGAAAGGGTCGGTTGGGTGCCTGTAGTGGAAAGGTCTTTACCTTGAAGCAAATAGTTTTGTGAAGGGCAAAACTGGTATTCCCTGCTTTTCTGCAGCTTACGATTTTGGGAGTGCATCCCGTGGTGTCTGTGTCTATGGTGGCAACTTTCTTTTTGGTTAAGGTGGGATCTGATGACACAGCAGAGGTGTTCTGGTTTAGCAGAACAAATTATTTTCATCCTGACTTCTCACAGTAGATGAGAAGGTTTTGGGTTTGGTTTTTAAGTGGTTTAGCTTGTTAATATTGCATATTCATTTGGAGTTGACACACGTCTTGTGTAAATAACACAGAAAAATAAAATGCCTGTAGATGTTCTGAGTATGAGGCCAAACTGGGATGGAATTGAGAGGTTCTTATGTTGGTTATTTCATTATATGTTGCTAATTCCAGCAGGTTGTGTTAGTCATAAATTTTGGCCCCCGAGTCATCCAAACAAAGAGAGCAAGTCGATTAGATTCTATTGTCTGACTCAACATAGCGCTGCATAGTGGCAGGGGCAGCTGAGTGAGGAACAGGATAGTTAAATTATTTTGGCCTTTTCTGCTCTAGGCCCTGAAGTTTGGTTATGCCATTGATCTGAATTATGGAAATGATCTTGGTTTAAAAAGTCTCTTACTTTGCCAGTGAAGTGTTCGGTGTTGGGCAGTTTAACTGTGGTAGGTTGCATGTTGTGCCTTGAGCAGAGATTCAAGTTGTAAGCCAGTGCAGAACACATTTATGATTTAGGCTCAGCAGTGTCATTATCCGAATGTCTCGGCTCAGTTTCAGCAAGAACTGCATGGATATGAAAAATCTTAGAAAGGTGCTGCCACAATTTGGTGTCTCAGCAGAAATTCCAGCTTTACATCAAGCAGTGCTTGTATCTGTTGTTTTATTCAGTAGGTGCAGAATGCGTGTTTTAGCAGGATTAGATCTTAGGATCGTATTTTTGCATCTCTGTCCAGTTTTGCGGGGAAGGAGGCCATTGCTGGGTAATTGGTCACTGGGGAGAGAAGAGTTGATTTTTTGTAGTAAGACACTCTCTACAAGAATTTGGAGCTACCCTTCTGGGTAGTATGCTACTTTGTAAAGCCCATTAGGAGTTGCTGAATTCTTTCTATTCTTTGTGGTAGTTACAACATAGTTCTCTTGACTGTACTGGCGGGTTTTTATTTGTTCCTAGGGATTTGAGGAACTGAATCCTTCAGCCTTGTATATTCAGCCCAGCGAAAAGCAGGAGAATGCTGAACCAACGGAGCCCAACCTTGGCTTGCAGCAGGAATCTGTGGATGCAGATAGCAAAACAGAAAGCTCAAATCTGAATGAAGATGAACTGTGTGACCAGGTGGGAGTTTGGCTGTGGCATAACATTCAGTGAAATCAGCTCCAGGGATCAGTAGATGCGTTGGTTTAGTCCTATGCAGTTTTTTGTGGGGTCTTTTTATTTGCTTTTATAAAAAGCAAGCATAACCGTAAACATAAAAACAATTACACGTGGATCATAAATACATTTCTAGCTGCTTGTTCTCTGATCTCTTTGCAAGATGTGTGCCCAGTGATTTCTCCAGCCTCCATATGCACCATGATTTTTCACTTACAGAGAGAATGGACTCTGAGAACTTAGACCAGTACCAGATTCTTGAGATCAGTTTGACTTAGCACTTTCATGTTTTGCACTCCAGGAGCCAAGAATGATGTGTTTTCCTCTCACATCTCTGGGGTTTGGCAAAGGATGTGTAATAACTCGGGGTATCAATTACACGTAGGAAAAGACCAGAAGAACTAGTGGTGTATTGTTTGCTTTAAAAGTCTTGCTCGTTCTAAACTTAACTGAAAGGAAGTCATTTGCAATCTTGATTGTTACAGCAGGTAAAGTTGTACACAACTACAGTTTCTTTAAAAAAGATAATTCTAAAGGTGAATGCTATCCAGATCTGGATACTGCTGTACACCCTTGATTTCAGAGCAGGTTAAAAAGAGGAGCCCTTTGCTATTTAATGGATGAAGAAACTGATAAACAGAGAGGTTAAGCAGGGATTAAAACCCAGGTCTTGAGTGCAATCCAACACAGTACTGTTAGAAAAAACAGGAACATTTGTCTACAGGTGACTCTCCTTTTCTGTGTTATTTTAAATTATAGTATTTTCATGACACTTTTTACAGCCAAGGCCAAGTAAATGTCAGCTGTTGAAGTGTTCAGCAATCGGCCAGGTACAAGGCTGCTATCCTGACCTTTCTCTGAAATAAAAAAAAGTGAAAGCTAGTGTAATGTTAGTAACTTGTAAAGCAGTCATTTTAGCTAGGTTTTGTTTTAGCTAGCTGTATGTCTGGGCAAGAGAAACTCTGTATAACCTGCACATGTTGGATATCAGTGGCCTTGCATTGTAAAACATCGTCTGAACTGAATGTCCCAAACCAGCATCTTTATGTATTAGAGAGAAATTAAAGTGACTGAGACTGCAAATCTGAGTTTAAGATTTTTATGGTAAAAACTGGTTAACTGCAGCAAGATCCATGTGTGTAAATGTCATACAGCGCTGGCAATTTGGAGACTAGAGGAATGTAAATGCATTCAGGTTTCCTCTTGTCTGAGTTGAATGATCTTAGAATCCTTTTCCAGAAGTTGCAATCCTCTAGATCGCTCTTTGTGTAAGATTTTAAACATTTTCTTCTCTGGTGTTCTGTTTAGTAGCTCAGAATGATTCCTCTCTTCCTTGGTGCATCACCAACATCACCATCTATGTCAGTTATAAAATTGCTTAAAATGTTTTGAACTTGAACAAAATATGTCTAAATATGACTCTTGTTGCTGCTCAGCTTGCATTTTCTGATAACTCCTCTTAAGCAGTGGGGAACTCCCTTCGTGTTATCCAATCTTAGATTTGCCTTGTCAGGATTAACACCATCCCCTCCTCTTTCCTTAAGTGTGAAATGGCTGGACACTGAGTTGTGTCAGCTGTGCTGTGTGAAAACATTTCTCCATGGTAAAATTTCTCAGAAGGCAGCAAGGAATAACCAGAAAAAATTACTCAAAACTGTACTTTCCAAGTGATAAGTTTTACTGTGGAGGCGAGAATAAATTAAAGTGAGTTTAGGAAATAATGTGAACAAGAAACTATCCTTCCTTGTTATTTCTGTCCTTTCCAAGAGCCCAAACTTCTTCGAATAGAAATACCTAAACTTTTGATCAGAAGAGAAAGGCTCCTTTGCATTTCTGTCTTGGGTAATCTCTGATTGGTATCATCTGATTGCTCTGTAATTTGCTCTAGTGTGTCCTGCTTGCTTCTGCCCACACTAGCTGTACCTTTCCTTGCTTTTTGCATCTCCTTAGCCATGGCACCTCTCTGCTGAGGAGGAGATACAAGACGATGTGTGGCCAATTTTGGATGAAGCGAGTGTCCTAAGAACAATAGACCAAGACCCTGAACTTGCACAGGAGGATACAAGCGAAACTCCTGCAGAGCTCATGGCAGTGCTTAAGGTAAAGGCAGTTTTCTCAGCTATTGCTGTTGAGAAGGGTTATTCTTGGGTTTATATTATTTGAATTGCTTTGACTTGTATTGTTTTAAGAGATTGGCAATGAAGTAATGACTGGCTGTTAGCATGGGCTCGAAGCTGTATATTTTCTTCATTGCTTTTGTTTCTGGTACTATTGGTGATCCTCTGGTGCTCCACTGGTGTGTTGAGATGTGGTGGAAAGGGGACTGAGGACTTTGGAGAGAAACCTGGCCCTTCTTCACCACTCTTCTTTCCCCTTCATTTACAGCCCTGAGGGTTACTGGGATTTGTTGCGGGGCTCTTCTGGATGACTCAGCCCTCTTCCTGAGTTAGGAGGATGGGTTTGGGAGGGTGGCCTTTTGGGCTGTGCTTTGAGGCGTTGTGTGGTGCCAGTGATGCATGTGGCTTTGCTTCTTGAGTAGTGGTTAATGCTGAGTAGTTGGTTAATTGGATTCACCTGTCATTCAAATTATTCTGTCTTGGCATCCTGTCAGCACAGCATTTCTGCTGTCCAGTCCTGTAGCTCTTCTTGCTGCTTCAGGAGCACCTCTTGGTCCCCTGTGGGGGCCAATTTAAATTGTTTAAATCTCCTTGTGTAAAGACAGTTGTCTTGTTCTGGGCTAATTCTCTGAACACACTCGTGCGAAAGGGTGAAGGACCTCTGGATGGTGATTCACCACATTTCAAGATGGATGGCTCTTCTCTACTGCCTTGACAACAGAAGAAACCTAGAGAGCAAGCACCTCATTTTTGAACAGCCGTGGTTGGGCAAGGGGAATTGCTGCTTGTCTATTGTTTCGCTATTTTTCTCCTCCATGCTCAATTAACAAATATAAACACTGGCTGTAGTCCCTTTCTGTGGCCGAAAGGTGAGTGATCATCCCTGGAACTTAAGTTTAATTTGTATTCTTAAGCAAAAATGCCAAGGGACTCCTTCTGACTCTGTTCCCACTCCTTGCAGAAACTCCCTCTGTCATTGCTATCATTTGTTCTGCGTGGGACTGCTGAGAGATAAGCCAGCTGTTAATTCTTTGCTAAGACATGGTGATTTGTATCTTGTAATGATCTGTCACTCTTTTCAGCTTGCTGAGCAGAAGTGCTGCCCTTTGGCCAAAGCTGTAACTAGGTATTTTATTTTGTTTTTAAATTATCCAGTTGCTATCCTTCCAGTTGAGCTGATAAAGATTGGAGTAGCTAATGAACCCAGGTGTACTAATCACATCCTCTCCTGAGTTTTTGATATACCTTTGCAGACGCCTCCTTCTCTCGGAGAGTCCTCAATTCCTGTTGTCTTATTCAAGTCAGTGGAAGACATTTATACCTCCTTTATCCACACCAAGCAACCAGCAGAAAGGAGCCAAGATGAACCTGATCAGATAGAAAGATTTTCTAAGAAGGCTGAACTTCATGAAGCTCTGCATCCCTCTGTTCTACTTATGGCAATGCCGTTCATGCTGGACAACCCTAACAGTATGAATAGATTTGTCTGTAAACTTCAATACAGCAGAAAGCTGATAATCTGTTACTGTGCTGTGACTCTTTAAGTCACTGTTAGGACTAGATGCTGGTGCTGCTTCTTTGTTAGAACGGGTGAAATGTTGCTGTTTCTGCAGGATGGAGATGTGACAGTAATAAATGGCTGTATGCATCAGTTTGACCTTTGTGCAGCAAACCAGTTTTCTAAATGTTTAATGGGAACCGATGAACTGAGAATTATTTCTTTCTGTTGATTTTTGTTGTCTTTTCTAGACACTTGGCTGCTTTCAATCTGGTCTGTTTTTCCACTCCATGCCTTAGCTTGTATTTGTTTCATACTGAATCTCCTGACTCCTAACCGTAAGGGGCAAAAGCAGGTTTTTAACTTTTTAAGGTCCCTGTGTGGGTGTTTGTCTTCCATCTTCCAAATGATGAAAGGATTCACAAGTTAGATGAGCTTTGCCCAATTTATGAGGCCACTTGACTTGTCAAAAGCAGTGCCTGTTTGTGCCTTGGAACAAAGCTGTCTGCCCTCTGTCTGGAGTGGAGGCCCAGTTCTCCGGACAGAAGCTCTTCAATTCACATCTGATGTCTCATCTTGGGGAAATGGGTGGGAAATCAGATGTGAATTGAATAGCAGCACTGGCAGGAGAGGGAGAGAGGCTCTGGAATTATACTGTGTCAGGCTTATCAGACGGATGTGCAATAGAAAGCCCTCTTGCTGTGACCTGGTAAGGTCTAGGCAAAAGGGGTATCAATCTAAACTGGAGCTCTTAGGTACTATCTTTCTTGTCTGTGTCCTTCCTTATGTAGATAAAGAGGAAGTGAAGAACAGAGACCTTCTCGGAAGTCTTGAGGATGACCTATGCAGTGCCAAGGGACTGTCTAACCAAAAGCAGTCTCTTAAACTGTTTGTTCCTTCTACCACGCTGGCTGCGGTGTTCACAGCTGCTTACTTAGCCACTTCCAGTGGCTACTTCCAGTGGTTCTCCAGCCTGAGAGAGAACATGTGAGAAGAGGGGAAGAAGGTGGAGCAGTTGCCCAGGAAGGTTGCCTGGAACGACAAAGGCCCTCTGTATGACTGTGCTGTTATTTTCTTTGTTCGGAAATGTTTAATGTTTCAGGAAAATAGTTTGTTTTCGTACTGATTTATTGCTCTTCATTGTAACGCGTTGGGAGAACATGTAAGTATCACGTGTTCTATATCCTCTAAGTTCAGGAGAGAAAAACTGCCACCTGTCCCTCTCTTTCTCAGTTTTGACATTATGTGGAGAGATGTATTTTGTTGCTTGGTTGTTTTTTTTTTTAACTTCATGGATGCTCACGCTCCTTGCTGTTAGGAGAGGTGCTTGTATCCCAGCTCCAACCTCAGTCCGTGGTGATGCAGGGAACTTGCAAAAGGAAATCTCCTTCTCCAAGAGAAAGATGCTCTGAATTGTTGACTAATTAGGATGCCACACATATGAAGCATCAGGAAGTCCCATGCTACAGATAGGGAATGAGATCTATAAAAAAAACAGTGAGAGAAAGCTTGAAGCTTGTTTGCCATATTTATGTAGCTCCTTACCTGTGGCAAGAAATCCTCTTGGGCTTGAGTTTATAAATGCAGAGAAACGTCGTGGAAATAGAAGTGCTCTGACAACGAATGCTGGCATTCAGCTGCTTTGTTGGTGCTTAGACTGTTCCTGAGGGCTTCAGGGACCGCTCTGCCCACCCAGAAAGAGGAACACTTCACAGCCAGCTACCAAGAAAGGCTCAAGATAGGGTTTAACACTAATGTTGAAACAGGTAAAAGCCCAGCATAACCCAGGCAGAGGGAGATGATTCTCCCCTTCTACTCCGCTCTTGTGAGACCCTACCTGGAGTGTTGTGTCCAGTTCTGGGATCTCCAACATAAGGAGGATATGGAACTGTTGGAGCAGGTCCAGAGGAGGGCTATGAAGATGATGCAAGGGCTGTAGCACTTCTGGTATGAGGACAGGCTGAGAGAGTTGGGGTTGTTCAGCCTGGAGAAGAGAAGGCTCTGGAGAGACCTCAAAGCAGCCTTCCAGTACTGAAAGGGGCGGCAGAAAGCTGGGGAGGAGCTTTTTCCAAGGGCCTGGAGTGATAAGGCGAGGGGGAATCGCTTTAAATTGGAAGGGGGAAGATTTAGATTAGACGTTGGGAAGAAATTCTTCAGAATAAGGTTGGGGAGGCCCTGGCAAAGGTTGCCCAGGGAAGCTGTGGCTGCCCCTTCCTTGGCCAGGTTGGATGGGGCCTTGAGCATCCTGGTCTAGTGGGAGGTGTCCCTGCCCATGGCAGGAGGGTGGAAATGGATGGGCTTTAAGGTCCCTTCCAACCCAAACCATTCCATGATTCTGTAAGAAGTTTATTGATTAGACTAGATGATCTTTAAAGCTGTCTTCCAACCCAGACCATTCTATGATATGACTGTTTAACTTCAGCGTTTGGGGTTGGACT
This sequence comes from Neomorphus geoffroyi, assembly GCA_033558235.1. Classification (NCBI taxonomy): domain Eukaryota; kingdom Metazoa; phylum Chordata; class Aves; order Cuculiformes; family Neomorphidae; genus Neomorphus; species Neomorphus geoffroyi. The sequence continues at coordinate 7,651,895 of JAUMJM010000074.1, forward strand.
TGGATGTGGAAGGGCTAAAAAAATACAGAGAGAGACAGAAAATCTGGGGCTCATTAGGAAACAACTGGATGGAAGGCTAATGAAGGAGATGGAAGCAGAGAGATGGGGAGCTGCAGCTTGAACAGGGGCTGTACAATCCTGCAGGGATGTTCAGACTTCAGGCCGGGCGCTTGCATTCACGTTTGTCATCCGGTGTAGGGAGCAGATGAAATGGAGCTGAGCTTGTTTGGAGCAGTCTAGGTGGGGACGTTTGTCACAACAGCACCCTTTCTGCTGCAGCAGTCTCAAGGATGTAAGAACTGGGGCTGGGATGGAGTGTCCCCCATGTCCTCCTGTGTCTGTCCACTGCTGCTGCCAGGTCACTGCTAGGCAGTGGCTGTGGGAGGGCGAGGGAGATGAGGAGCTGAAGGAGACCCTGCGGGCTGGGCAGCAGCTCAGTTTCCAGCTGGGGCTGCCCCTGTCCGTGCTCCCTGCCTGGGACGCAGCAGGTCCTGCAGCTGCCTGGAAGTGTAGCTGGGGGCTTTGGAGGATGAATTCCACCACTGCTTGGCAGGGGATGTCCTGGGAAATTGGAAATGAGGAGGTCCTGTCTGAGTCTGGAAGGCGGAGGCGCCGGGTGCTGCTTCTATGTGTGCAGAACGAGAGCAGGCAAATCGTGGGAGGGAGCCAGCAAGCGTTAAGCAGCGCGAGGGCGTCCCCAGTGGCTTGGGAGCGCCCTGAACTGCCGGTTCGGGGAGGGAAGGAGCGTGTTCCGGGCTGCTGCCGCAGCGCATCAGCCTTGTTGCACGCTCCCCCTGGGTACCTGTTGGAGGCAGGATCGCACAAGGCCTTGCTGCGATCCCGTGTACCTTTTCTGATATTTAACTGGTCAGGATGGGGGATTTTCCTACAAGTTTTTGCCTTTCGTGTGTCTGCAAGTGCTTGATTAGTTTTCCATGCCCTTTCAATCAAGATAAAAGGTGCATGAAGAACTGAGCCTTAAGCCTGAGCATGGCCCTGCTCAGCACCTGAGAGACAGAAACCCCGCTCGGAGCTGCTCGCAGCTCCAGGGTGACCTGGGCTGATCTTCCCAGCTGTTTAGTGGCACCTCCCTTCCCAGAGCAGTTCAGCTCACGTTTCTCATGACTAGCATGTCCTGTTTGTACATTTGTTGCCTAAGGCACCGTAAAAAGAGAGAGATGCCTCAGGGACTGGAAAGTGATGCTGCATTCATGTCTCTGCTTGAGGACATTCCCATACTGGTGCTGAGCAAGCTGCAAAATTTGAAGGGACCCAACCCCCCAGAGTTGTCTGATGAAAAGGAATGAGATGTTCTGCCATACAGCCACCCTGTCCTTTCATCCATCAGGTCCCTGGAAGGATCAGAGCTCCTGACATACTCCTCCGTGGAGCATCTCCAGGGGGAGGTGGGGACACTTTGATGGGAGCACCCAGTGTCAGTGTCCCTTATCCCATGCATGCAATGGAGGCCCGCTTCTCTAAAGGAGAACAGCTTGGTGTGGAGCTGCTATCCTCTCCTTTGCCCACATTTTCCTCCCTCCCCATAGCTATGGGGCAGCCGTGCTGCCAGCAGAGGTCATTGGCTGGGAGTGCCTGGGGGAGAGAACCAAAATGTTTAGAGCAAATTAAAAATTGAAAGACGGTGCAGCTCCGCAGCTCTGCCTAAAAGCCGGGGTTAAGGAAAATGCCAGTGAGGTGTGTGCTCCAGGGACTCACTAATGGACTCGGGCGATGTGTCGGGTCTGGGGTCAGCGCTGCCAGGTGGAGGGAGCCAGGGTAGGCAGCTCTCCTCCCTGCTGGGATGGTGGGAAGCGGGTGCTGGCATTTTGGTGATGGAAATGTGGGCTTCCCTTGGCTGGCGCCACACCTGAGAGCAGAGCCAGACCTGGAGCAAGTCAAGAAGGACCCTGCCGCCCCTTGGGGTGTGCGTTGGTCTGGGAAGGGCAAGAAGTGATGCTCTGGACAGGGATTTAATTTGGGGGGGATGTGGAAGAGTTGCTCATGGTGTCTGTGAGTGGCTGCCTGGCAGTGGCAGTAATCAGGTGCTCTGAGTTTTAAACAGGCTGTCAGGAAGCATTTGGCTGGCAGGGAGGAGGCTGGGAAGTGACAGCTCACTTTGGATGAACAAAGTGCTGTGGAGGCAGCTAAACACCTCCTGCCCAGCACCCCAGCGTGCAGCTGGGTTCAGCGGGAACTGAGGTTGGGATACCCGTGAGGTGTTCCAGGGCCAGCGGGGATCCCGGGATGGCCTGGCAGCAGCAGCAGTCACCTGGGCGCTGCTACCGTGTCTGCTGCTATCTCAGTCTGCCTGAAATTTTCCAGATCGATGCTTCAGCCCATGCCTTCTCCACCCCTCTGCGCTTTTGGGACCTGTGCTTTACAAAGTGGGGTTCAATTCAGCAACTCATTTGGGCTTAAAAGACAAAATTGAGTGCTTGTGACCCCAAACACCTTTTTATTTTTAGATGTTTTTTCAGATGGAAATTTAATCTTTTCCAGGTTTAGAGAGGATAAAAGTGCACTCAACCCTGCATCAGATTGTTTCACATGACCCACGTGTAAATGCTTTTCTTTCCTCTGACCTGGAAGGGTTTCTTTCTCTTTCCATTTGGAAAGAAAAAGGAAAAAGCCAATTCTCAGTACAGGTCACTGCAAAACAAGGTCTGGATCTGGAGCTATCTTTTTGGCCCAAGCACTGTGCCAAAACCCATCAGCTCTTCCCACCACTCGTGAACGCATGCATCGCACTGGCCCCTAGTGTGGCTCCCTTTTTCTTGCATTAAAAAGCTCTGCTTTTCCCTTGGAGCAAACGGCTGCCAGGTGGGAGAGCAGCCTCTGGCTGCCAGGTTTCAGATGAGTAGGGATGGAGACCAGGCTTGTGCCTTGCTGGCTCTTCAGGGAGTGATTTAGTGGCCACCTCCAGGATGGTTTGTGCAAGCTAAACACCACTTCGTCTCTGCAAAAGCCCCTTGGCTTGGGTTTGGGGGAGATGCTGACATATTCCTGCTTGCAAGAAGGAGGATGAAGGAGACCTGAGGAATCAACATTGCTGGAGCATTTCTCCAGTGGGAAATTGGTCAGCATAGCCTTTTAGTTGAACCAGGGCTGTGCTCTGGGATGGAGGGGACTTGGTGTTGGCTGCGAGGGTCTGTGTGCGCCTCATTCCACAAAAACAGGGGTTGTGGGTATCCTGAGCATCCGCTCGCACCCGAGTAAGTCTTGGACGTGGCTGCTTGGGTGTTGTTTCCAGCATTAGTGGCACTGCTCCAAGCACAGCATCCAAGGGAGAGGGAAGAAGGGGTCCTTGTGGATGCTGAATGATGGCTTGAGCTCACAAACAGGGATAGGAAGGGGCGAGCAAGCACATGCTGTGGGCTGCTCTGCATCTGAAGGTTGGGGCAATAGAAGTGCCAACACGTGGGACAAGTTGGAATTGGGGCTGTTGCTGGTGAAACCCTTCACTAGTGCTGTCAGGGCAGGGAGTTTGTCCCCTTTCTAGTGACGATGGGTTGGCAGGGCAAGCGAGGAAAGCTTGGGATGGGCAAGGATTCCCCCAGCCCCTGCCACCCTCACCCTGCGTGTGTGCTCCCAACCCTCCCTGCTGCCAGGAGGTTTGTTTTCTGGTTCAGCTCTTCCAAGGCAAAAGCTGATTGCAGAGGGGTTGCGATCTCACTTGTGCTTTTAATCCCGCTGCTGTCAAGCTCTATTAGGAGGTTTGGCATCATCTCGCTACCTCTGGGGCCGGGCCGCTGCTTGCCCAGCCTGAAATGAGGACAAGCCTGGGCTCTGCTGTAGCAGGCAGGGGCCAGGAAGGCAGGGTGTTTTTAGAGGCCATCGCTATCCCCACTGCCCTCCCTAGCACTCCCAGCCATCTGACGGGCTGCAAGCAGGTGCGGGACCAGCTCATTCTGGTGGCCTTGTCACCGTGGGAGCTGGGGTGGCAGCAAGCGGCATTCCCTAGACATTGAGGATGTTTGGAAACCTCTTGCACTGCAGCCTCAGCCCGTGCTCTTGTCCATGCCAGGAGCATGGCTGCATTTCAGTAACCCGCTCACGACCTCCCCCTGCCCCCATTGCAGCACGTGTGGCTGTGTCTATGCTGCGTGCAGCTGGGCATCTCGCTCTGCTTTGCCGCATGTGGCTCACAGTGCCTCAGCTGGGAAGGCAGCTTGAGAAGGTGGCTGTGGGCAGGTGTTGTGGAAAGGGGAGACAATGGGTCCAGAACTGGGGCTGAGCATCCTTCCCAGCCTGGCAAAATGATCAGTATGGCTTGGCAATGGGAGGGGAAGATGTTGTTGGTCATCCCCACCCCAAACACTGATGTTCCGTCAGCACCACCTGGGATTTTTAGGGTTCCTGAGCTCTGAGCGCACGCACTGTGAGGAGGTTTGCGGCTGCCTTAGGATCAGCCCAGTTCATCATTGCTCTCCAGAGTTTGTTCACAGCAGTTTTGCAGCCCCATTTGCCTGCGGGCTTGCAGCTACCTGAGAAGGAGCTGATACATGATGAGAGCATGACAAAGGGGACAAAGAAAGAGGGGGAAAAAAACCTTCCAGGGGCTGCCACCACAGTAGAGGTCTTCAGCCGTCATGTGCTGGGGTTCAGGGATGCTGGTGGCAGTCGGGTTAGCACCTCTGCCTACCCTGCCCCTCACTGGTGGCTCCTGAGCTTTTCTCTGCCCAGCACATGAACCTGGCTTCATCCCCTGGGGTTTGTTCTGTGTTGCATGGATGGCCTGAGGTGGATCCCTGGGAGGATGCTTTGGCCAAACCACAGAGCTGGCATTACCATGAGCCTGGAGAAGTTGTTGGTGTACATGTGGTAAGATCATACTTGGCTGGAAGAGTTAATTTTCTTTGTCTATCCTTTCTTCCCACACCCCTGAGCATGGGACTCAATCAGGGAGTGCAGGGATAGGATGGGAGGGGTGTGTGTGTACAGTTTTAAGCTGAAAGAGAGGAGATTCAGATTAGATCTTGGGAAGAAATGTTTTCCTGTGAGGGTGGGGAGGCCCTGGCACAGGTTGCCCAGAGAAGTCATGGCTGCCCCATCCCTGCAGGTGTTTAGGGCAGGGCTTAATGGGGCTTTGAGCCCCCTGATCCAATGGGAGGTGTCCCTGCCCATGGCAGGGGGAGTGGAACTGGATGATCTTTAAGGTACCTTTCTACCCAAACGTTTCTATGATCATCCAAACTCCCCTGAGAGCAACAGGCTGCGGTGGGCTTGTCCCCATGCCTGGTGTTGGCCCCACTTGAAGCCAGGCGAACCACAAATCCCACAGGGCATGTTTTCCCTACGAACCCAATGCCGTGCTGTGCCCACAGCAATCAATGAGCCTTTGCCAAGGCAAGCAGGGCTGCGGCTTGGCAGGCAGAGATACCCCTCAGCCGATCGATGCGCCATGCTGCCCAAGGAAGTCTCTGGCTCACACGACAGCTGAGCAGCATCACCTCCCCGCAGCCCCTGTCCCCTAACCAAGGGCTCTTCCATGGGCACTGGGGCAGAGTGAAACCCCCAGGGGCTTATTTTCCTTTCTGGAGAGCCCCGGGATTGCTCACACAGTGCAGCATTTCCTTCCTTTTTCCTCCAGAAAAAGCTGCTTGCCTGCATCAAATATTTAGGCTTCATGTTTGTGGGAGGGCAGAAGGGAAGATGCAGCTCACAGCAGCGCTGCACCCACTGGCGATGGGGAGCGATGGCGCTTTCCCCGTGGAACCCCTGTGTTTGCCAGGGAAAATCCTGCTGCCCCACAGGCACTGCATGAGGGGGGTGAAAATCAATGTGGTTTTTTTTAATTCCTCCAGGTTTTCCATAGCTACTGCCATTCTCAAAGCAGTGCCAGTGGATAGGGGTGGAGGTTTTGCCCTAAATGTTGCCCCTTTTACCCCAAACTTGCCCAAACCGTCTGTGAGGAAGCCTGTCCCATTTGCAAGGCTCACGCTGTGTCTCTGGGGACGATGGATGCGTTCACCCAGCTCAGGGCAAACATCCCTGTTCTTGGCTGAACAGGACAGTGAGAAACTTGGGACAGTTTTACCGTATCTTGGCTACCTTGGGGTAAGGTAAAATGTGTCCACGGCCCCTGGCAGAGCTCAGGAGCACACGGATAAAGCTCCACGTTGTACATTTGCCACTAAACAAGGAAAATAACCAAGACAAATGGGGAGCAGCCAATGGCTCCTTAACTGGGCACTTAAAAATCACTGCACAAGGCAGAAAAATTCTCCCCTGACTGCTCCGAATGTGCCTCATAAATCAGAAAAACAGCCCTGGCCCAGAGCTGGGAGAGCCTCCTGTGCCAATACCGGGCAGGGAGATGCTTGCAGGGTGCCTTGCTCTGCCCGTGCTGCTGCTCCCACTGCCACGGCCCCTTTGCACTGGGTAGGTGTCAGGCTTGTGCACCCCAAAGGTTGCACGAATTTCCCCTTGGTGGCTTCAAGCACTGAATCTCGATCCCCTCAGGCTTCCCACTGCTTCCCATGGACCAAGGATGGGGTTTCTAAGCCAGCTCCAGGAGAGAAGCTCAAGTGGCTCTTGCTCCTGGAGTGATGCTCTGGGAATGCGATAGGTTAATACCACACTGCTGCCTAATTGCAGTCCAAAGCTGTAAACCCCCACCCCAGAATACTGCTGCATCTCTGGATGTAAAATATACAAGGGCTGAGCTTTAATGACATTTATCTTTGCCTGGGAAGGAGGCAGCATAACTCTTGCCTAACCACATTATCCGAGGCTCATTCTGACTCTCCTCCAGGACAGAGGTGATGCCAGCACGCTGGGCAGCCCCATGTGTGTCTCCTGTGTAGCATGGGCAGCCCTGGCCCTTGCCACCCAGGTCAGACCTCCCAGGGGGTCATGTGATGGAGAAGGATCCTTTTTTCGGGGGGAACATGACCTCCCTTGACCAATTCCCAAGGGAAAACTACCATCCACTCCATTGAAGGGGTGCGCGGGTGCTGTGGCAGGTCTCTCCTCCAGCCCATGGCGATGGGAGGGTCTCTGCTGTCTCCTAAACTTATCAGATTTGGGGGTCTGCAGCTGCACAGAGACCTCCTGTGACACCAGGCATGTGTGATCCCTGGGCTGCACCGTGGGTGTATCCCTGGCAGCGGTTGCTCAGATAATGGAGAGAGGTCAGGGCTGCTGGGCAGCTCCTCCTGAATGTTTCTTATGCAAGTGGTTGGGCTCGTTTTCCAGGGCTCCAAGTGTGAATCCACTGCGGTCTGTAACGACTAATCCACATCTGGGGGAACGTGCTGCAGAGGGGAAAGCTGTGCAGTAACTCTGTGCTCCCCAGAGCTCTCCCCAAGGGAGCAGGCAGGCTTGGGGCGTTGCGCTCCCAGGGCCCCACTGGAAGGGAAGAAGATGTAGTGAGGGCATTGCAGCATCGTGTTGAGATGCTGTAGCCAACTCTGTGAATGCTCCTGTCCCCCTAACCAGGAACACAGGAGGACTGAAGGTTGCTCTGGCTGGCTCCCAAGGTCCTTTCCATGGGCCAATGCCCCCATTTACAGCCCAGGAGTGCAGAAGGCAGGGAGATGGCTTCAAACTTGTGAGGGGCAGGCTCAATGTTGGCAGGGACGGCGTTCTCCACTGTCAGGCTTTTTCTGATTGATACAGCCACCTCTGGCTCTGCTAAAAATGAAAATAAAAGCAACATCCAGCATAGAACAAAATAAATTCCCATGCCAGCAGCCACAGGTTCAAGCTACTGAGCATCCTCCAGCATCAGCGTTTTGGGCCAGTGGAAACACTTGCCTGAACAGGAAGGAAATTATTGATGTGCTGAAGTGTAATAATGCAAGGGCACCTGCAAGCACCGGGCTTCTCTGCAGCGTGAGTGTGTGTCTTCGCACAGATGTAGAAGTCTTGCAGGGTTTGCATGTGCAGATGTTGCTGGAGAAGGACCTAAGCCAGGATTTGCTGCATTATTCAGCTAAATGTTCATCCTAATGACTAAAGGAGTGAAGTATCGCTGGGCAGCAGTGAAGTCTGTGGCTTGGATTTTTATAAGAGAAGAAAACCAGAAGGGAGTAAAAGTATTTAGTGGTTTTGTTTTAAGCAATTCAGTAAAATCCTTTTCAGTGCTGGGGAAAAGGAACCTCATAAAATTCACACGAGCTTCCCGAGCCGAGCTGAGTTTAGCTGCAATACTTATGAGCTTTAAAGTACACGTGGGTACTGCGACGTCTGAGGGCTATGGAGGGTGAGATTTTGGCAGGTTTGTGTTCCCTCTGTTGCCAGGGCACCTGTGCCCCGGGGCTGGAGCAGGCTGAGCTGCACACAGTGCCCTGGAGGTGGCACATACGGAGATGCTGGCGAGGCAGGGATGCTTTGCAGGTGCTTTGCGTTTCCTTCATCCCCCAAAGAAACTGAGATAAGAACTTTAAAACTATGATATTTTGGATCAAACCACTGCTCACTTTACCAGCAGTGCTAACCCCAAGCACTCCAAACACGCCAGCTGGGCTTCCCAAACCATATGTTTTATTTAAAACCACATCGACTGAGAAGAACAACTTTGGGTTGAATTTTCTTCCCCGCTGCAGAGCATCTGGTGCTCCCATTTCCAAGCTTTTCCCAGCCACCACCAGGGCAGGAATCCCTCCTTTTGTGTTCTGTTTGGTTGCCTGTGCTAATAAACCGATGATAGGGAACATGGCTTGAGGGGGAAAAAATGACACTGGCAGTGAAATCACGCGAGCTGATAACCCTGCTGTTTCACGTTTGTGTTGTCGTGATCTGCAGTGCCCGCCTGCTTCAAGCTGGAGCCATGGAGGTGATGGAGGAGCTTGATCTGGATCTGGGCAATCTCAGCCTGACATTAGCCAAGTGATTCCTTAATCCCAAAGAAACTCTTTTCCACATCCATCCATGGAAACAGCGACATGTCAGTGCCTGAATTAGCCATAATAATGCCTTCTGTGGCCCTGGCAGTGCTTTCCGAGGGGAGAAGCGGCTTTCCCTGTATCCTGGGCTGTCATCACCTCCTCACATCCTGCCCAGAGCAGCCCAGGAAATTACTTTTGTGCTTCTCCTGACCTCCTCCTCCTCTGTGCTTGCCTGGATGTCTCTGATTCACATCCCTCCAGCAGCTCTGAAGCCCAGCTGAGGGAAAATGCATCTCCAAGACCCTCCGCATTAATACACCGCGTGCTCCATGCTCCATATTTACCAGCTCTCTGATGTGCTGGAGTCAGTAATGTGAATTTCTTTATCGGCAGGGGAATAGGGAGGCTTCCCTGGCAGCCCGGGCTGTGTGCAGGCGTATGTGTACGCCACGCAGCCCTTCGCCCGCAGCTGGCAGGCGTTTCGGTCCTGCGGCACAGAGGGTAAGTGCTGTGACAGGCTCCACTTATCTCGCCTTTGCATTTCATAATTCATCCTGCCCTTTTGCTAAAGGCGCAAAGCCATTTGCATCCAAACGAGTATTTGTTCTCTCCCGGCCTAGCTCTCCTTCTGGATCCTGGGGAGGAATCAGCGGTTTGGGCTCCTGGCACCGGCAGTGAGCAGCTGCGAGGGCTGGGGTAACAAGGAGAGCAATCTGTGGCCAGTGGGATGTCCTAACTGACAGCAAGGATGATGGAGGAGAAGGTGAGTGGTGTTATCTCCCCCGTTTTAGAGTTTGCTCTACAGGGAGGAGAAGTATTGGTGGTGTCCTCTACTTAAAAATGGGGAAACTGAGGCACAGCAGGGTTCAACTGACTTGCTGTAGCATTAATCCCACCAAGCTGTGCCGCCTCGCAGCAGCTTTTGTGCCCCATAGAGACCGAAATCAGAGAGCAACAGGCAAACACATGTTCTCGCAGAGCAACCCTCACGCTCGCAGTGGTCAGCTCACGGTGCAAAGCATGACATTGGATTATCTTTATCGTAGCTGGCAGAGGCGAGCAGCTCTCCATTTCCAAAGGTGATACCAGCTGCAAGCTGCGCCTTCCCCAGCTGAAACTCTTGATTTGGAGCCTCAAATCTTCTCAGCAGCTGAAAACACTTAGTGGGGGCAGCACCTTCCTCTGTGCGTGTGTTCATGCCAGCCCAGTGCCAGCAAGAACTTGGGGCCAGGCAGCGATGCGCCACACTTCCAGCGGAGCCGGCAGTGCTAGGAAGCTGATGTTTGCTTAGGGTTGGCTCTGTTTTGCAGAGACTCGTTGGGAGGAGGGTAACCTTGTTTGAAAAATAGTGGGAAGGCTTGGCATCCTCTGCTCTGCCCTGGTTCATCCACCTCATAGCGGTGTGATGGGTTTTGCCTGTGCTGGAGGCCAGGAGGATGGATCAAGGTGGAGCTGGAGCCTCCGCACCCCTGACATGGGGCTTGGATGGGGAGGTGGCAGCAGGGGAGGGGACACTGATGGGGCTGGGAGTGCTTGGGGGGCTGTATTGGTGGGTTTGGGGTGCTAAGGGATCTGTGAGGGTGGGTTTGGGGTGCTGAGAGGGGCTCCGGGGATGTGTTTGGGGTGTCGAGGAGGGCTGGGATGATGGGTTTGGAGTGCTAAGAGGGGCTACAGGGGTGGTTTTGGGGTACTGAGGGGGCTGTAGGGGTGGGTTTGGGCTGCCGAGGTGGGCTGCAGGACCCAGGCTTGGGGATGCTGCAGGGGATGCCCCGGGGGTACCCGCGAGCTGGGGGCGGTTCGGGGGATGTTGCTCCCCCAGGGAGAGCTGCCGGAGCTGGGCTGCAGGCTGGGAGGGGGGAGCATGGCCCGGTGCCCCCAGCCTGACTCCCCTGAGGAGGAGTTTTGGGAGGCAAACGCGTGTCTGCGAGCCCCCGGCGCTGCGGGGGTAGCAAACTCCTCCCCCGCCGGCCGGACCCGCCTCGGCTCTCCCACTCCTCCGCTCGGGTCATTATTCTTCTCCCTATTAGTATTATCATCTTTACCCTCCTCCTTCCTCCAGCCCTCCCCTTCCTCTCCTCCAGCCGCCGCGCTGCTGCCGGACACGGCTCCTCTCGCTCCTGCGCTCAGGTAGGGTTCGAGCATCCCCCCTTGCCAGGCTTTACAGAGGGGCTGGGACAAGGGGAAGGCTCCCACTGGAATTGGGGGGTGCGGTGGGAAAGGGGAGTCCAGGCGGGGGGGGGGGGGGTGTACCCGGGTGGGTTGCTCCCAGCATCCTGGGGCTGCACTGAGCCCCTGCGCCGCAGCTTCATCCCAACGAAGCTCCTGGGTTGTGGATCCCTGCAAGGTCTTGACTTGTTTTCTCAGGGTGGTGGGGTCCAGCTTTGCGTTGAGCTGGTTTTTTTAAATCACCGTTAACTCTTTAAGATGAGCGGAAACGGCCTCAGGTCACACCGGGGGAGATTTAGATTGGAAATTGGGAAAAATTTCTTTACCAAGAGTGGTGACGCCCTGGCAGAGGCTGCCCAGGGCAGTGGTGGAGTCTCCTTCCCTGGTGGGGTTCAGAAACCGTGTGGTCGTGGCACCTGGGGACAGGGTTTATTCGGCACAGTGGTGTTGGGCTGATGGTTGGACTGGATGAGCTGAGAGGTCTTTTCCAACCGTAATGATTCTTCTGGCTGCTCAGGTGGGTAGGATTGCGTTTGCTGATTCCTAAACCCTGCTTCTCCGCAGCCAAGAGAAGTTTTGTAAGTCCCAAGCCTGGGCTCAGCCTCTTGCTCCCTCGGTGGGAGCCCGAAGCCTTGCCATGCAGCAAGGAAATGCCGGCCCGACAAACCCCCAGCCTCGCTCCCAAACCTCTCCGCAGCAATGGTGGCTGCTTCGCTGGAGGGGAGGAAATCAAATCCTTTTGTTGATTCCGAAGGATCTCTGTTTTATCTCTCACCGTGCTGCGGTAATTGAAGGAGACCTGCGCTCCAGTTCTTCGCCTGGTTTCTGTTTTCTCCTAAGGTTATCCTGGAGGATTTTATTCCCTCCAAAAGGGCATGTGGAAACATTCGGTGTTTTCAGCTGGATTTTGGTTGCGTGCTATTGATTGTCTCTCCAGCAGAGATTTTCTGAGGTGTGGTGGAATATTCCACCCCAACGGAGGCTTGTATTACCTGGGCTCTTTTTTTTGCTTCCTTCCCCCACACTCGTCTGAGTCACTGTTTTGGGGCACTGGGTGTACTGGAGCTACTGGTTGGCATTCGGTGTCACTCCAGGGACCTGATGGGCTCTAACCTGGGCTTTGCCAGGGGTGGGGAGAACAGGCTTTTTCTAGGATGGGCTTTTTCACCTGTTGAAAAGCCAAGAGGGAACAGTGGCAGCAGGCTGCTCTTCACAATATTGTTGGGAATACCAGACCAGGGTCCAATCCCATTCTAAGCACCATCTCTGCTGGAAAGTGAGATCCTTACCTGTGTCTTTCCAAAGTGCTGGATTTCAGCCTGAGGACAGCCAGCTCCTCAGCCCTGCTCAGGTGAGGCAGCTCAGCCCCGCTCCGCTCCAGCCTGAAAGACCATTCACAGGGTGGAAATCAGGTGGGAAGGATTTTCCACTTGGCAAACCCTTCTCTCCAGAGAAGCACCGAGCATCCCCCAGCCATTTTCCATGGGAACATTTTGGATGTTGGAGTGATGGGAGGCCCAGGCAGCTGTCTGGCTGCTGGGAAGCATTGGGATGGGGCATTCGGAAGAGCTCAGCTGCCAGCTGGAGCGGGATCACCGAGCTGTAAACACGAGACGGTGACACAGGAGCTGCCTTCCTTCCTGGGGATGGCTTTGTGGTGATGCCTCAAACCCAGTAGCCCCCAGGGCGAGTGGCAAGCAGAAATAAGGTCAGCCCATGGTGTCCCTGTTATTCCCTGCCCCGGCTGCCTCCCCCTTCTCCCTCTCCAGCCTCTATCCCCACTTCCTCCCATCCCTCCTGGCATCTCTGTCTGCCCAACCTTCCCCGCTGCTGCTTTCCCACCAGGATGAAATATTTATTGAGGCACCGTTACCCTTGTTTTCTGAAAGCACATTTCACACTTAATTTGCAGAAGACATTAAGAGACTTTGGGGTTAGTTTTCCTTCTCACTGGGCGCGTGTGATGGTTTGTGTGTGACTATCCCGGCTGGCCCCACTCCTGCCTGACCAGGCAGCGTGGGCTGGGCAAGGTAGAGCACTTTAAGTGATGGATAAGTCTGTGCCCCCACTGTGTGCTAAATCAGCTAGAAAAAAATAGCTAGTGTGAACCCCAGCAAAGAGTTTAACTCTGCAAAGCCAACCCATATCTGGCTGCATTACTGGCGTGTTGTGGGTAAGAGGAGCATGAGTGGTCCGGTAAAGTAACTATGGGTGAGATTTTCCCATGGATTTATGGTAAAAAGCGATGAGGGTGGGGGGGCCCTGGCCCAGGTTGCCCAGGGAAGCTGTGGCTGCCCCATCCCTGGAGGCGTTTAAGGCCAGGTTGGATGGGGCTTTGAGCAGCCTCATCTGGTGAGAGATGTCCCTGCCCATGGGAGCGGGTTTGGAAATGAGTGGGCTTTATGGTCCCTTCCAACCCAAACAATTCTGTGAGTCTATGAAAATCACTCCTGATCCGGAAGTGTCTCTGCTTGGATTTACTCTGAGAAGCAGGGTTGGAGTCAGGTGGTGTGGCCGTGTGTTGGCCCAGAGCAATGCGTGGCTCCAGCTTTCCCTGGGTCTGTGCAGCTCATGGGCTGCAGTCCAGGATCCTGCCAGATGGGCCTTCCTGGAGGGGTGAATTGGCTTGGAAGGCAGAGCTGCGGCTGGGGGCCCGTACCTGTCTCGTGAGGTGACTGTCCCCAGGTAGGCTGTCCCCAATGGCTCTGGGTTGGTATCATTGTGGGTACCATGGGCATCCAAATTGAAGAGCGGGAAGGGGAACCCATGGCTTTCTTGTGCCTGTATGGGAGAGAAGGTGTCAGTTTGATAAAGACTGATCAATGCTGGCTGTGCGGGTGGGGAAGGGCAGGAGAGGCTTCCCTGCCCAGACTCACTGGTGGGGGAGACGTGCTCGCATAATCCATCCCCATGGCAGGGTTTTACACCCACTCAGTTCAGGGTGAGGAGCGAGGTTGTGAAACCTTTGGAAAAAAAATTCCCTCTGCTAATTGAAGCAATCAACAGGAGGGCTGAGCGCTACCAGGAGCTGTGGGAGCACATGGGGCCAGATCTCTGCTGGCTTCGGTGGAATAATGCCAGGGAGACACAGCGGTTACTGGTGATGCCGTAACCCCCGATGCCTGATGTGGGTCGCAGGGATGAGGATCAATGTGACCCTGCAGGTGACGTGGCTGGCACTGGCTCTGCATCCCACCAGGTACGTGGGCAGAGGCAAGTGGGGCATCCAGAAAAGCAGAGGAGGCAGACTCCAGAGCTCCTCATTTTGGATCAAGTGGCCCAGGGAAGTGATGGAGTCACCAGCCCTGGAGGTATTCAAAAAACATGCAGAGGTGGTGCTTCCGGACATGGTTTAGTAGGCACGGTGGTGTTGGGCTGACGATTGGACTTGGATGAGCTCAGAGGTCTTTTCCAGCCTTAATGATTCTATGATTCTCTGGGTAGTGTCAGCAACAGAGGTACCTGTTTTGAAGGCTGGTTTTGGCTGGTTCCCCTCCAAGCTGGCTGTTTTTTAACATGATCAGCTTGTTCCCCCCTGCCCAGGGTGCTCATGTGTTGGGAGGAAGAGCTCATCTCTTCCCTGTGCCACGTTCGGCTCTGCCGGGGTGGCCTGCAGTGGCTCCAGCACCAATCCCTCCACGCTAAGCTCCCAGCTCCTGCTACAGGGTCCTTAAAAGCACAAGGGAGTTAAAAGCACACACGTCCTTCATGTTAGGAGACGGCCAACTCTGGAAATAGCTGCCAGCCTGAGGCTTGGAGATGGGCGTCCAGGCTCTGAGGCAGCTCGTGTCTCCTCCCAGGAGCTCAGGGATGAGCAGCTGGTGGCAGCGTCGTGTCGGGCAGATGGAGGCAAATGAAGAGAAGAACAGAATCTTTCCCGGGTTGTTTGTTGGATCTCGAGCGCGACACACGCTGCTCCAGAGCCGGCAACCGACGCTGCTGTCTGGCCCCACCGAAAAGAGACAGCCTGTCTGCCGTGTGCTTGCTGGGAGGCTTGGAGAGCCCTCCTGACTGTAGTAGAGCCGCACGTGGGAGGCGCCTCTCTCTGTATTGCTGCCTGAATGCAATTAGGCTTTAATGAGTCATTAAAATAAATCTCTGTTTCTACTCCAAGCGAACATGCCGGGGGTGCTGACAGTTGGAGCAGCAGGCCTTGCATCATGCGCAGGAAGGGGCTGCACTTCCCCGTGCCCTCCTCCCCAGGGCTGGACCACAGCACCCTCCACCTCCCTTTCCCATGAAAATAAAGACATTTCCCGAGTACCAGGCAGGTTCACAGCTACTGCAGGAGTGGGATCAAATTCTAACCAGTCCTACAGTTGCTTTTTGGAGGAGCTGTGGTCTAAGGCTTATCTGCTCCCTGATGCTGAAGGGCTCTTGGCCAGCTAGAAGTGGGTAGAGATGTAACCAGCCCTGGTTTTGGCTCCAGGTTTGAGAAAGATGCTGACGGATGATGGTTGTGCCCTTTTTGACCCGTGTCTGGAAGGCAGCTGGGAGAGATCTCAGCCTGCCCCGTGACTGGAGGGAAGCGAATGTGAGGTGTGCACCGAAACACAGCAGGGAAAGCGTGATGCATCGGTGACAGACATCCATGTGGTTTTCTGAGCTGTAAATGGGGTTTAAAGAGAGCTCACAAGCCAAGAGGGATGCTGGTGGCCCCTTTTCTCCTGGGCAGACACAGGGCTCGTCTTCTCTCACTCCACCCAACTGGTAAACAGCCCAGTTACCCCTAATGATGTCTTTGCTAATTGAATCCCTCCATGGTGGCTATCGCGCTGGCACATTCTCAGGCAGGCAGGAGGGCAGATGCTGGCAGGACACAGAGGGACAACCCCTATGTGTCCCCAGGGAGCAGCATCCCTTGAGCACACGGTCGCTGTTCAACCACCGGCCCCACAGGATGTGTGATCATTTTCCAGGCTGTGGGATGGCGCGAGTTAAAAACAAGGGTTGAGCAGAATTTATTTTATATTTTATTGCAGCAAATCGAATAAATTGGGTGACGTTGAGGCAGGACAGACCCGCCCCGGTGCTACTCGGGCAGCATTACTGGAGCGTGCCGTGCTGGGGGGGCTGAAGCTGGCGGGATAACACAAACTCCCGCCTCAGCCAGAGCTTTTCCCCTGGGATTGGCTTTGGGGAGCAGAGTTTGCTGCTACATGGAAAGATTTTGCACAAGTCGTGTCTCATCCATCAGGCTGGGAGGAATGGGCATGGGACAGTGAGGGCAGATCCAAGTGGGAATCGAGCAGAGGATTTTGACAGGAGTGATAGAAATGAGGTGGAAAGGCTGACAAGGCACCAATGTCCAGGGCAAGGAGGGAGATGAGAAGGTTGGAAAGATCTCAGCCAACACCGAGAGTGGAGAGAAATGAATGTGAGGTGTGCAGCGAAACACAAAAGGGAAAGTGTGGTGCATCAGAGACAGACACCCTGGTTGTCCGGGGGGTTGTTTCAGGGAAAGCAAGTGAGAAACTGGCTTCATGAAAAAATATCTTTAGTGGGAAACTTGCTGCTGTGTTTGGTTGGATCTTGCAGGGATGCTCCAGATTATGTTGCACGGTGCCTCTGCTGGGATTGATCCTCCTCTTCCGATTCATGCTCAGGCTGAAGATGCTGTTTGGTGTCCCTGCATCCCTGGTAGGATTAACCCTTCTGGGGAGCAAAGCACTCACCTTCCTGTGATAGCACAGTGAGAAAAGCGAACTAGGGAGAAGATGGTATCTCCATGGGGTGTGTTTGCAACCCTCGGGGAAAGGAGGGATCCGGCCGAGGTCTCCGTCCCCTTGCCCTGATGGGAAGAGCCCACTGGGTGAAAATACATGGATGGTGAAGAGGTGACGGTTTGTTCTTGGAGCTGGAGAAATGCCCTCCAGGGGCTGGGAATGAGCAGCAGAACATCCTTGAAAGGAGGCTGGCACTGCCACGCTGCCAGGGAGGGTCTCCAGGCTGCGGGATCAGCAGAGTCCTGATCCATCACCTGCACCTTCCTCCACACTGAGACCTCCGTGTGGAATGGCTGGAGGCTGAGAGCTTCTAAAGACGTCCCTGCTGTCCCATTT
This sequence comes from Neomorphus geoffroyi, assembly GCA_033558235.1. NCBI lineage: Eukaryota > Metazoa > Chordata > Aves > Cuculiformes > Neomorphidae > Neomorphus > Neomorphus geoffroyi. The sequence goes on from JAUMJM010000074.1 coordinate 7,668,954, forward strand.
TGCTTTGCTGGTGCCTTCTCACCCTTTCCCGGGCAAGTGCTGGGAAGGCTGGCTGACACGGAGGAAATACGTGTGCTGGGCTGGTGCTTTGCTGGAGCATTAAATCAGTCATGGGATACCTACACCGCTGCAGTGAGTGTGTGTGTACACCAAGGAGGACATCGGGCTGGAAGCAGATAACCCTTCCCGCTCCTTCCCATGCCCACAAGGATCCATCTCTGGTGCTGTACACTCTAAACACCCGGGCGCTGCCGAGGCAGCAGGATTTATGGGCAACATGGTGTGCAAATAAGACCCAAGTCCTTCCTCTCCAGAGCCATCTCCTCCAGGGATCCACGGTACAGCAGGATCCAGCCTGGCCTCTGGCTCTCCACTGGCTGTGGCCATGGGCACAGTCCCGAGCCGTTAGCGCTCCTGTGCGGAGAAATGCTGTGGCTTTTTGCCCAGGGTTGGTCTCACCCAGGGCACTCCCGGCATTCTGGCTGTCCGCAGCCTCACTCTGCTCCTGACACAGCTGCTGCTGCCGCAGCTGCTCATCGTGGGAGATATTTGGGTGCTGGGAGGGATGGTGCCCGCAGAAGGGATGCTGGTCAGGTCCCAGCTGACTCTGGAGAGCCCACAGGGATCTTGCATGGGGAATAATCGCAAAGGTCCTTTTCTATGTGACTTGGCTTAATGCCACCAGTTTTGTCCTGGTTATTTTTGCCCAGGGAGATTGCGGAGTCACCATCCCTGGAGAGATTCAAAAGATGGGTAGATGAGGTGCTCAGGGATCTGGTTTAGTAGTGGGCAGGTGTTCGGGTTGGATTTGATGATCTCAGAGGTCTCTTCCAACCAAGTGATTCTGCTATTTTGGGACTATGGCGGAGCGGCTCCCTGGCACGGGTGCCTGGGCTTGGGCACGGCTTTTGCTGGGAGCAGCCCCAGGGAGGATCCCAGGTACGGCAGCAGGAGATGAGCCTGAGCCGTGTGAGTCAGGCCAGGGACATTTGCATCCTGCATCCCACTGTGGGCTGCCCACATCTGTTGCCTTCCCGTGTATGGGGCTGCCTACCACCCGTTACCAGGGCTTCACCCACCCACCGTGGCTGCTGTGCTGGAGGGGAGACAGCCGAGCAAACACAGTGGGTAGGAGATTCCTGGGAGATGAAGAAGGAGGTGTCATGATCCTGCTCTGAGTTTTAAGCTGTTCTGCGATGAGGATGGGCTGCAAAGGGGTGTAATTATGCAAGGACTTGTCTAGATTCTGGTGTAGCCCTGGCCATGCCATGGGCTTTGTGGTATCACATTGATGGGTGTGCTTGGGGAGGGACACGGTGGGGTGATGGTTCCTTCCATCCCTGCGCGTGGCTCCAGTTAATCCACGTAGACAGGCGAGACAGGATCCGAGTAGTCGCTTAAGGAGATAAAGGGCAGATGAGATGGCCAAGTAATGAGATACTGGCGTAATCCGTGCCTGAGACATCCCAGGCTGCAAAGCCACTCTTCCTCCAAAGTGCTGGGAGATCTCTCTGGGACCAGAATGTGGATGTGCTGGCTGGTCCCAGGATGTCCCAGGACCCTGCACACCCAGCACTGCCACGGCTGCAGATTGGAGGGGGATGCTCAGTCCTACGTGGCTGTGAAGGAAATCGCTGCCAGCAGAGAAGCTTTCCTGGGCTCCCACAGGGCAGGATGAGGCCCAGCATGGGAGGGAGTGGATCTGGATTGTCAAGAATCATAGGATCATCTGGTTGGAAGAGACCTCTAAGATCATCGAGTCCAGCCGTGCCTGTCTCCCCACTAAACCCTGTCCCTAAGGAACTCATCCACCCATCTTTTAAACACCTCCAGGGATGGGGACTCAACCCCCTCCCTGGACAGCTGTTCCAGTGTCTGAGAACACTGCCAGTGAAGAAATTTTTCCTAATGTCCAGTCTGAACTGCCCTGACGCAACTTGTGACCGTTTCATCTCATGCTATCGGCTGTCACTTGCGAGAAGAGACCAGCACCCACCTCGCTACAACCTTGTAGGTTTTGTAGAAGGTGAGCTTTGGCAGCATTTGAGGGCCAGGAGAGGGGATGTCCCATTCTCAGTGGTTTGGGAGCACGGTGTTAGCAGCAGGAGCACAGCCCTTCGCACCCACCCAGGAGCCAGGGTCAGGCTGGCATTTTCCTTGAAGCGGTTTGTGGTTTGTTAATTGCAATTAATATCTTGCCTTTCCCACAAAGGTTTTGCAAGAAAAGAGCTGGTTTCAGTACCTCGGTGTTCCTTCTTTCCCATCCCTCATCTGGGGAGGAGCAGGGCTGGGAGAAGGTGGCAGGGAGCCCTGGGGAGCTGGTGCAGGTAGTGGGGTACCCTTGAGCTGTGGTGGAGGAAAACCAAGGGCAGGCTTGTGGCAGGGCACAGGGTTTTTAGTTTTGATGACTGCCTGTAAATTGCTGGAGCCTCAGCTGGGGGATGGTGTCACCTCTGCGACCTGGCTGTCCTTGCGGTGGCCGGGAGCAAGGAGCAGGGTGCTGCCGGAGGTTTCCCTTGCAAATCTTCTTGTCCAAAGCTCGAGGCACTGAAGGGGTCATGGCACAAAAAAGCCTCGTGTAGGAATGGCTCACACAGAACACCCTTTCTGCTGGGAAAGCCTTCTTTGGTGTTCTCTGCAGCAGGCTGAAATCAAAGTTTTCCCAGCCGCTGCTGTGATTTCTGTCCGCAGGCTGGTCCAGACTCAGTGTAACTCGGGCAGAACCAGCCTTGGAGCCTGGCACTGTTATTGCTGCAGGATGTTGCGGGGCTGCTCCGGTTGCCCAGTGCTATGGGCAGATTTTATGCCTTGAAGATGGTTTTTTCCTCAATATTTATTAACAGTGCATCAAAAATCAGAAGGGGCCCCTCCCTCCACCCAAAATGATGGGGATTAAGCACACCTCTATGCAAGGGTAGATCAAACCAGCAGTTTGTGACTCCTCCAAAAATAAGTGTTGGTGGGGCAGGTGATGGGTTCAGCTCCCTGGTGATCCCCAGGGATCCCCTGGGGTTCTTGCCCAGATCCCAAACGTGAGTGCTGGGGCCAGAAGGGGGCTGCTGGGGGCTATCAGCTGGGTGCAGCCCTCCATATCCCATTGTATCCCACGCTGCCATTGCTCTTTGAGTGAAATTTCACTTGAGCTTGGCTCATCTTGGCGGAGGCTCTCTTTGTTTCTGCTCCCCTACAGCTCAGTTTGTGCCTGCAGCACAGAACGTCTGTGTTGGAGCGAGTCCAGAGGAGGCCACGAAGATGATGTGGGGGCTGGAGCCCCTCTGCGACGAAGACAGGCTGGGAGAGCTGGGGTTGTTCAGCCTGGAGAAGAGAAGGCTCCGGGGAGACCTTAGAGCAGCCTCCAGTACTGAAAGGGCTGCAGGAAAACTGGAGAGGGGCTTTTTACAAGAGCAAATAGTGATAGGACGACAGGGAATGACTTTAAACTGGAAGGAGGAAGCTTTAGATTAGACATTAGGAAGAAATTCTTCACAATGAGGGCAGTGAGGCCTTGGCCCAGGTTGCCCAGGGAAGCTGTGGCTGCCCCATCCCTGGAGGTGCTCAAGACCAGGGTGGATGGGGCTTTGAGTCCCCTGATCCAGTGGGAGGTGTCCCTGCCCGTGGCAGGGGGGTTGGGACTGGATGGGCTTTGAGGTCCCTTCCAACCCAAACCATTCTATGGTTCTCTGATCTGGTGTGCAATGATTTTGCAGACCCTCAGCCCTCCCTGTGCACCCATCCTGCCCCATGGCTGGTGGGGCCGCGCTGCTCCTCTCGCTGAGGTTTGCAGCCATGGGTTAATCTACCTGAATCCTGCTGGGCTGAGCTGCCCTGTTGTTTGCTGCTGTAATCTGTTTTGAAAAGGCAGCCCCTGATGCTGTTTAGCTCCAATTAGACCCTGGCAGATGATTCTGGTAAGACAGCGGCTGAGCTAATTTACCAGGCAGACATTTCATTGAATTAGCCCGTCAGCTGCAGAGCAAAACTGGGAGAGAGGAGCTTGGGCTGGGGCAGGACTGGCTGGTGAGGTTCAGCATGATGCTCACGGCAAATCAAGCCTAAAATCTGCTCCGGAGCTCGCAAGTTCTGTTTGACTCCTGTTGGATGGGGGAACATGAGCTTGGGGCTGGTGGGATGCGCTGGGCAAGGAAAGACAGGAGTTACTCAGCTGGGCTGAGAGCGCTGGCAGCTGGCAGAAACCTCACCATCGACTTGCAAACCGTGCAAATCTGCTATGGACGTCATTGAAGGAGAATAAATATAGAAGCCTGAGATGCCGTTCGTTCCCAGAGTCACTTTTCAGGCCGTAACTTTGCGCTGTGAGGCAACATCAATTAGAGAAAATGTATCTCTGCAGCAAGAGGTTTTGCACGCCTGCCCAGAGGAGTTCGATACGACCAGGGACACCCCCCCCCCCGGGACACCATTGCCTCGCATCTCAGATTGCTTCCTGAAAGCCAGGAAGGGCAACACAACCCCCCTCGTAGAAATCTTGATTTTATTTAGCAATGGTTTGCGCACCAGGGGGTTCCCATGCCCACCCTTGGTCTGCTCAGTGTGGAATATTTAAGTGTTTAAACAAAGCTCAACTCTCTTTTTTTAAGCCAGAAGGAGAAATGGGGCTGCAACCGCGGCAGTTTGGGTTGTGCATCCATCTATGATGCTTTTGCATCCCATCTGGGTGTGGAAGCAGAAGCTGCAGGGCTCGGCTTGACTCACAGTGCAGCCTGAGGCTCTTAGGGGCCCCCTAAAAACAAGTGGCTTTTTGTTGGGGCGGGGTGGTGGGGCCGTGCAGTGCCCAACTCTGGGGAAAGCTGAGCCCAGAATGTAGATTTCCCGATAGATTGGGATGTGCTTGTGGGAATGGATGGAAAATGGAGATGGGCTGAGCCCTGGCGGCAGGGATGCAGCTGCGGGGGCTGTTCCACAGCCTCAGCAAGGGATAGAAAAGGTCTTGTAGTTGTTCTGCCCCTTTCTGGGCATATTTGCCTTGTAATTCCCAAGACCTCAATTATTGCTGAGATTGGGGCTCTTGCTGCTTCCCCAGAGGTGCTACATCCCGTTCTGCATCCCTGCAGAAGAGAGCCGGGGGTTAGAGAAGGCTGCTTGATGGCCACAAACTATTTTATAGGCACAAACTGGGTAAAACAATGAACTGCCAGATTGCAGTGAGCAAGGTGTAGGGGGGAGGAAACCTCCTTCTCTCCAAAAGCATCATCTCCAAAGAGATGAGGAAAGGCAGCGATTCTCTTCTGGTTCATTTTAATTTTTGCCTTTTTAGGTTGTTGGGGTTTTTTTGCATTCTCTGTTTTCATAAAAGGGAGCCTGGCGTCTCAGCAGGACCAGTGAAACGCTGATCCCAGCAGCCCCAGAAATGGGAATGCTGGAGATGGGGTATGTGGAAGCCCAACTACCCGAGGCTGTGCCAATCGGACATGCAGCTCTCGGAGGTGGCCAAAGGGTCCCTAATACTGGTCCCTCCCTGCCCAGGGTTGTTCTTCGAGGCCGTCTGCTCACTCCAAACCTCAGGCTAATTGGATGCTGCTCTCTGAGCTCTAAATCAAATCACAGTTCCCATGAAATGAAGTTTTCTGGATGCAAACGGCCGTCTGCATCATCCATCACCACCTGGCTCGTGGTGCGATCTTCTCAGGGGGCATCAAAGGTCAAGGTTTGCCTCCTCCAGCCAACTCCCATCAGCTTTTCCCCGTTAAGCGTGGCACCTGGGGAGGTGATTGCTGCGTCGAAGGCCCCCCAGTGTGTAACTCCCCCTATCCCAGGTACCCCTCGCTCTTGGCTGTGTTTCAGGGTGCAGGAACTGAGCGTGTTGGTCTCTATTATTAGCTCTGCGTCGGGTCCCCTGATGGATGGAGATATTAGCTGGGTTATGGACCTATTGATTTCGCAGGTTTTTTTCCTTTGTTTTGTGTGCGAGAGCGGCTTGAGGAGGAAATCCAATGCGCGCCTGCCTTTTGGCTTCAGATGGGAACTTTCCAAGAGCTGAAAATCAATTTGCAGCAGGCAGAGGATCCTGCAAATCACTGCAGCAGCGTGAGGAGGGGAGGTGATTTGGAGGGGGGGGATCCCTGCAGTGCCCACTGGCACTTGCGTTGGTGAGGAGAGAGTTGGGCAGGTCTCATCTGGAAGCTGCCACCTCCCTCGGTCAATTGGGGCCACGTGGCGAGCAGGTAATTAGATCTCCTTGGCTGCAACCGGCTGGCACTTGGGCCCTATCAATTAGCCTTGCTCTGGATGAGGCATAGAGGGACACGGGGGCCAGTAATGAAATGCGGTTGAGCCAGGCACCGTCGGATGTTGGGGATGATGGAGGTGATGGGCACACTCACTTCTCGGGCGCAAGTCTCTTGTTTTTGCTGAAATTGCAGGGTTTGGGTGCAGGATCCTGGTGGGTTGGGTTTATCTGTCTTTGTGACACCCACGTTTCCTGCTGGTCTCCCTGAAAAAGCTATTTATTTAACCCCACTCTGGGGACAGAGGTGGCATCAGCAGGGATGGGGACACCGGGTGCCACCTTGTGCAGGGAGGGCAAGCTGACCGCGGTGGGTTTTTCTCCTTGTCTTCCCAGGGCTGCCCGTGTCTCCCTGTGCCCATGCAGCGCTGTCTGCCCTGGCTGGCCACCCCGGGGCCAGCGTGACTGTGACGCCCTGCCTGTCCTTTTCCAGGTAGGTGTCCATGGGGTGGCAGGGGGGACGCTGGGGCTCAACTGCCCAGAGGGGATGGAGGAGAGAGCTGCCTTCCTAGTAGCACATAAAACATCATCCACTTGCAATGATGCATCCGCTTCCTCCATAATTAATTTTAAAGAGGAAAAGGCCAAGTGCTGACTAAGCCAGGCGTTCACCCTGCGAAGCTGTGTGATTCACGAGCCGCTGATATCGCAGTCTTGTCCTGCGGAGTGTTTCTCTGAGCTTGGGAAATGCCTCCTTTCCCTGCTCCAAGTTAAAGAAAATAATAATAACCATTATAATCATAATAATAACTGCTACTACTATTGTTGTTATTATTATCATCATCACCTGCAGGACCCAAAATGCTTTTTGCACCTTGGAGGCTCCAAGGGATGCAGGCACGTGTGGAGCCCCATCCTTGTGGGACATGAAGCTGGGCTTTCTATAGGTCCCAAATCAAGGCCAGTTCTCAGGAAGCAGGGAAATGGGTGCAAGGGGTGCTGATGGTCCACACCTAACATCTCCCTTCACTTCTTTCAGGTCCAACACCTCCATCACTGAACGTAAGTAGCCCCCAGGTCCAGTGGCATGGGGACAGCGCTGATGCTTCTCGGTTCACGCCAAGCCCGTGTTAGAACCTTCGGTGCCCGGCAGGCGGCCGGGGTGTATTTCTTGGGCTCAGACTGCCAGAGTTGTGGAGTTCAAAGGCTCTGCTTTGGCTTTTCTTGGTAGAAACCCAGGTTTGTGTCTGCCTTCTGAAGCAGAAGCTGTGTTTTCTGCTGGGAGGGTGGAAGTCAGCCCTCTTGGCTCAGCAACGTGGGAGGCTCTGCGGGTGGACCACGGGGTGTTTCCCTAAGACCTCCAGCCAGAGGCAGCAGTGGCAGCAAGGGGACACGATGCTGCGTCTCAGGTGCCCCTTGCCATGAGGAGAAGAGTGCTACTAGCTGATAGTTTTCCGGCTGGGGAGGGAGGAGCAGGGATGCCTCATGAATGTCACGTCTGTGATGTGACAACGAGTCCATGGTAGGTGACCTTCGTGTCCCAGGGTGACACACATCCCTGTGGCCCTGCCTTTCAGAGTTTGATGGAGAATCGGTCGGATGACAGCAGGAACTGTTGTTATCACCGGGGGAATCCTAGCGACGGTGATCCTACTGTGCATCATTGCCGTGCTCTGCTACTGTAGGCTACAGGTAAGTGTGTGGCTGTCCCTCATCTTGCCATGAACCCCGGCAGTGTCACTTAACTGAACTTTACAGCAGTTTGGGCCAAAAAAACTGGTGCAGGAGGGGTCTTAGCAGTGGGGTTTTGTCCATGATGGGCAGAGAGTTAAAACCCCCTCTTTTCCCTGGGTGTTGCAAGGTTACATCCTTTCCTCCTCCCAGCATGAGGGGAATTCCCCAAGGCTTTTGAGGATTTGCAGTGCTTGCTTATTTAGGTCTAGGCTTGGCTGGGTTTGCAATACCAGATGGAGACTTTTGTCTTTTTTTTTCTCCTGTAAATTAAACGAGGAGGCTTTCAACAAGAGCTAGCTACAACCTCCTGCTCTTTAAAAGTTAATGTGAAATCTGTGCCATGCAGCAGTGCCCATGTGATGAAAAGCACAGTGGTTACTTGGAGGAGCTTCCAACTGGCACGGTAAAATACCTTCTACCCCTTGCAAACCTCACTGGAGAAGGGATGATTTCCCTGGCAGCTGCAGGATGCTCAGGTCCTGGCCAGGTTTTGTCTGGCTTCTGCTGCTTTGCAGGACCCAGGTACTGATGGAGCCGAGCAGCGAGAGGCCAGAGGAGGGTTCCTTTGGTGGGGGGGAGCAGGGATCTGGCAGGGCTGGGAGTGGAGCAGCTCCCCCTAATACAACCCCTTCCCTCTCCCACAGTACTACTGCTGCAAGAAAGATGACTCTGATGAGGAAGAGGAGGAGGAGGAGGAAGAGGAAGAGCCCGACCTTCCCATGCACTCGCACCTTGGCACGTGCAATGCCTGCAACTCGCGCATGGTGGACAGCCAGGGCAGCCCCGTGCCCCTCCCCAGCAAGCTCAACCAGCACGGGGCTCACAACTACTGCCCGAGCTGCTCTCCCTACGGCTCCCCCTTTTATATCCGGACTGCCGACATGGTGCGCAACGGGGGTGAGAGGGTCACCTACACCCCCGCGTGCTACAAGGAGATGGGGCCGCCCATCAACATGGCCACCCTGCAAAGCTACCCGGTGAGCCGCCACAGCCTCCTCCGCGAGAGCTTCCCGAACCCACGGGCGATCAGCACGGAGGTGTAGTCACCATTGCCACTTGCACAGGGTGTCCCTGGCTGGCGCCCGCTCGAGGGAAGGGCCTTTTCACTTGTCTTTGCGGGGGTTCATGCAGAGAGGACCCCTCAAGCCCAGTCTGCGACCAGCACAGTCCTCCTGCGGAGCAGCCCGGCACAGCTAAGCTCTACGGGCAAGAAGATGAGAGAGACCTCCAAGGGCGACCTTAAACCGGCCGCCTCTGAACCCATCGTAAGTGTCATTATTATTCTACTCTGTCTCCTGAAGGGACTTGTCTAACGAGGGCTATGTACAGTACAACCTAATTTAATTACCCCAGGCTCCCCCGACTCCCTGAGCCCAGAGTGAGGGCTCTGGTGTTCCCACACAGCCACCCGAGGTGACGCCCGCTGCCTCCGGCACACAGAGCGATGCGTGACAACGCGCCACCTCCCACAAACCCTGCTGTGAGCTGGGAATGGCAGCATTCCCCAGCGATGGGAAAGCAAAGAAGGGGAGGATCCGGATCATCGTGCTCCCCTCGTACCGCCTTGGTCGCCGCTAGCAGTTAGTTTTATGTTTGAGTGTAAGATAGGACACCGTCTCCCACCCGCTTCGGCCTTTGCACGTGCTGAAGAAGTTCAAGAAGTGACTTTAGATCACTGCTGGGGGAGGCAAAGTTGCTCACAAACACACTCGCCCACGCGACTGGGCACAGGCTGATCCTTCTGCGGCCAAAGCCCCCACCCCTTCTAGTCCTCACCGGCTTTCTTAGAAGTGATTTTAACTTGGACCCATTTTAATGGCAAGATTTTACTTATGGGAAGAATTGTATTCCTAAATAACTGCAGTTTTGGTCACCTTCAGTATTCGAAGCCCTACCCAACCACCCTGACAGCTCCGGACAGCCAGAGGAAGGTTGGCTTTAGGGTGGATTTTGCTTTCAACAGCAACAGCCAAGACCACTGGGTGAAGTCTCCTCTGTTGTGGGGCCCATGACCTCCCATGGGGAAGTGATGTCCAGGTGGTCAGAGTCTCTTCTCTTTTACTTTGGAAGAAGAGGTTGCAAGACCCAAACCTGGGTTCACCAGCTGATAACAACAGCCAGGGACTCTGCCTTTCTGCCTTTCTGCAAAATCGAATGTGGGGAAGTTCCTTCTTCATCCATAAATCAAATTAGGTGAAAAATTACTAAAAGGACATCTCCATCATTTGCACAGCAACCGGTGCAGGACCGCTCAGCTAAACGCTTCCCATTCACGGCAGGGAGGAGGGACCCCGACGGCAATGATCCCCGCAGCCACGCGGATGCTGTTGGAGACAACGGCAGGAGATGCTTGCCATGCCTTTACCATATGGGATATGACTGCTCAAAAATGCGTGTGGTGGGTTGTTGGTTTTTTTCACCACCACAATTTAGAAATCATTCTGCTGCTCAAAGAAGGATTTGGACTCAACCTCCCCGGTCACGCACAGAAAAAGTAGATCTCAGCATAGAGGTGCACGCTACACAAGCCTGGGATGTCTCCAATATCAGGCAAAAGGCTAATTTACAGTTTGGACCTGCTCATGCCTTGGCACCTCTGCTCAAACGACCTGAAGAAAAGGAGCCAGATGAAGGCCAAATATGATGATCTTTGCAACCAAACACTTTGTCCCAACCACATTTTACACAGCCTTTTGAGCAAACGTTATGCACCATCGCCCCCCCCCCCCCCCCTCTGGCCCAGAAAGATGTTGTATTTCCATTATCCTGGGACTGAGTCTGCATCTCTTTTAGAAAGCCTCCTTCCATTCTCCAAATAGTGACAGCAGGTCTTCAAATGTCCTCTCACATTAAGGGCAGGCAGGAGGGAAAAGCAAGGTTAGCAGCAGCAAAATGCTCTGGATTGCACTGGCTGATACACCATAGCTCCTCCTGCTTCCAGCCAGCCAGTTCTTCTCCCTGAAAACACTCTGCGACTCTTTTTCTTGGCTAACTCACTAAACCCTCAGTCCTTTCCCACTAGAGCACCTGCTCAGCTTGGTCTCCATTCTGCTGGGAGCCATGAGAAGTTACTATGGCCCAGGGAGACCTGCAGGCTGCTGCCCGCACGGCTCTGCCAGATGGCCCTGTGATGCCATTCCTTTGGAGAGCGCAGAGCCAGCTCCTGGCATCCAACTCTACCTCTTGGCATGCAGCAAGGCTTCCCACTGCAATGGCACCACGTGCCAGGCCATGACCACTGGAGGGTGGGAGCAACCCAGGGGGCTTTTGCTTCTGTGGATCACCCTTCTGGTGAAGGGCAGGCAACTGCATCTTCATCACATGCAAATTAAGGGTGACCTGTCACTTGCTAACGAGGTGTCAAGGCTGGCGAGGCAGTTCCAGAGTAGCTGGATGACCAAGATGAGGGTTAGCATCGCAGCCAACACCACACCCTGGCCCGGCACGGCTGTGGAGAAATGGGTGAGTCTGAAAGGGCTGGAAATGTGGGAGATACGACTCTGGGTTTTAAGGTTTTGGGGATGGAAGAACAGGATGGGGTAGGGATCCCAGATTTTTCCCACTTCAGATTCCTCCTGTTATTATTCTGTCTGTGTTGCTCAGCTATGGGTCCAAATTCAATGTCAGAAATAAACAAGGACTGTGAAATACAAACCAGGAGTGGCTGCTGGTTTTTGGCAGGCAACATAAAGTGGGGTTTATCCAGTGCCGCCTGCAAGCTGGACTGGTGCAAGGATTTTTCCTGCTCACCCTTCCTGCTCCTGCTTTCCTTCTTGTGTCCCTCTTTGTCCCTTTCCTCTGGCCTAGGTACATCCATCCCAAAACCAGAGTTTTATAGTTTAGCTTTTTATTGCGGCACAGAATTTTTTGGTGTGCTTGGAAATTGCCTGTGTAGTAGAAGAATCTGCAAGGCAGACCAGAGCAACGGCTGCCGTCATCAGTGCTCTGCTGTGGGCTGGCCTCTGCGTCACACCGCCTCCAACTAGAGCTCTTCGGGGACGACAACAGCAGAGACAGGCTTTCCCAACTCACTTCTCAGTAGCTTTCTAGGAACTGATCATTTGCCTTGTGTAAAATCCTCTTGGTGGAGAGGGAACAGTGTTGACTAAGTCCTAGGAATCCTTCCTTGCTGAGCAGGCTGGTCTACAGGGACTGGGTCCATGGCCAAGCCAAGTGGAGTGGCTTCAAGTGGTAAAGTCTGGCTCGAGGGGTCTCCTACCCCTAAACTTAGAAGGGAAGTTATGGTCTGGCAGCAGTCAGGGTGACTTGAGCCGACACGACCGGCAGCAAGCCTTCCTGTAGTACCAGTGAGAGCACAGCTTCACCTTCAGCACCAGCACGCAGTTGGCCGTCGCTTTGTCTTCACAGTCTTCTTCTGGGGAGCAGAAGCATCCACAGAAGGGGTTAAAAAGGAGATGTGCTTCCCCAGCAGAAAGCTGGGCAGAGTAAAGGGCTCCTAAGGGCTCCTCTCCCTCCCTGCCCTCCAGACTTACCTGGTGCCTCTGTGGGGCACGGCTGGAGCTGGCATGTCTGCCTGGCTTCTGGTTTGGAAGCGGGATCGCAGCCCTGCGCCAGCACTTCCCCTTGGTAACACTTCACCTCACGCAGTCGCACACCAGCACCGCACGTCTTGCTGCACTGTTGGGATGCAGAGTGAGGAAAGGGACCATGAGAGGCATTTTTATTTTCTTTTCTATAGCTCCCAAGTTGTTTCTTCCCAGTGCCTACTTTGGAGACTGTTCTTGAGGAGGTTTGGGTCAAATCCCACACTGATCTCAAACTTACACTCCTCTTTTTTTGCTGGAGGAGAGCCTCTCTGAGCTGGGGCTGGGGCAGGGAGGAGTTTGCTTTCATCTCTTTTATGCAACTTGGAACTGGTTTTACTCTGAGAGCCGATGCTGTGATAGAAGACAGAGCGAACGGCTGCCAGGCTCAGTGTCCCCTGTGCTCCCGTTCCCTAAGGCAGGGCTGTCAAACTCATGCTCCCACTGGTCTCCTGCTCCTGCAGCGTAACGCACGTCTCATGCTGCACGCTTGACCAGTGCTGGCAGGAGTGCAGGGGCAAGGAGCTCAGCACTGCCACCAGGTAGAAACAAGGTGCCAGGCTGGATAAAACAAGGTGGGGGGGGGCTGGATTTGGCCCACGGGCCGCGAGTTTGACACTCTGACCTAAACACCAGTTAAAACCAAGGAGAAGCAGGGAAGGACAGACCATCGACTCCTGGCAGAGCAGGAGGCATGGCTGTGTCCTGTGTGTCTGCAGTCTGGTGCATGCTCTTGCTGGAGCCAATAATCCACACGCTGTAAGGTCTTCTCCAGCTTGCATGTACCAGTCCCTCCACCTGCTGCCCAGTCTGCAGAAGAGCAGAGCTCACGTGCCCATCCAGACCTAACAGAGCCCTTGGCAGAACAGGCTGCTAGAAACCCTCGGTGCAGGTCATGCTCTACCAATCAGGGTAATGAGGCCTCCTCTCCCCCTTCCCCATCACCCTGAGCCCTACCTGGGACCAGGAGGTAGTGAACCACGTTGAACATGGCCTTCTGAAACAGGCAGCTTGTTCCTCAGGTTTCTGAGAGGCTTCACAGTGCTTCTCCGGGTACTCCCTGTACACACCATTCTCCAGGCCTGCGCACAAGACAACCCGGGTCTTCATCCCTCGCCCACAGCTGGCATTGCACTGGGAAAGAGAACGTGACAGCCAGGTAACAAACGATGCTCCTCACTCAGCGGTAGAGCTTCAGGTAACATGGCATCCTGCTTGGAAGCAAAGTGTTTAATGTGTGTGCTAACACCAGTCTAACGGAGCTGGTGCTTCCCAGGTCACAGGAGCAATGGGTGTCTGCAAAGGAGCTGAATTTCTTAGGAAGCGAGGACAGGAGCTGGTAATTAGTGCTTGGCCAGCACTGGGAATGCTGAATTCACCTCGGCTGGCCTTGAGAGCAGCTACCACAAGGGACCTGGAGCAGGTGAGGTAAGACTACAAGAGGCTCTTTCTGTCCTATTTTATGTGTATCTATGTTCTCAAAAGCCATGTAGCAGATTCATGTAGCAACCTACGTTCCAGCGTACTGACGAGCTTTGTGCGGCCCCAAGGGGACCGAAGTGGTGCTCTGCAGGTGACGTGGACGGACAAGTGCTGCTGAGCCCAAAGCTACGTGGCCTAGCTGGGAGGACTCACTGTCTCAGGACCCCACTCTGAGAAGCAGCAGGAGGCAGGATCTGATCCCAGCTCGGCTCTGCTCCCTAATGCCCAGGGAGGCAGCTGACAGCTTGAGATTTCACTGCTTTGAGCCCTTGTTCCCCAGGGCAGGGCCAGCACAGCTGGCTTTCATCCACCCTTAACCATCCTGATCCTGATCCATCACAGGACCACGCAAAGGTGGGGAGCCTGGCTGGTCTTTCCCAGTTTAATAGTCTGAACACAGCTGAAAAGCTGTGCAGCAGCACTGGGTGACCCACACCACAGGCCAGAGCAGGATGGGGTTACGGGACTGCCACGGGGCCCCAGGTTTAACCAGTTTGTGCTGGTTACAGTGCTGGAGGGAGACTCAGCTGAATGTAGCCAACAAAAGGCCTTCCAGTACCTTAAAGGGGCTGCAGGAAAGCTGGGGAGGGACTTCTCACAATGGACTGTAGTGACAGGACAAGGGGGAACGGCTTTAAACTGGAAGGAAGGGGGAAGATTTAGATTGAACATTAGGAAGAAATTCTTTACATTGAGGTGAGGGTGGGGAGGCCCTGGCCGAGGTTGTCCAGGGAAGCTGTGGCTGCCTCATCCCTGGAGGTGTTCAAGGTCAGGTTGGACGGGGTCTTGAACAGCCTGGGCTGGTGGGAGGTGGCCCTGCCCATGGCACGGGGGTGGAAATGGATGGGCTTTGAAGTCCCTTCCAACCCAAACCATTCTGTGATTCTATGAACTATAAAGGGCTGCAAAAGTAGAGCAGATGTTTAGCTATGTTTGAGGAGGGAGGGCTTGGTTTCTTTTCTGGTTCCCTAAAAACCTTCTTCCTCGGTGCTTTCTGAATCTCTCTTTTTTGCTCAAAACCTTAAAGCTAAAGCCCAAACCCCACAGCTGACTCAATGGGTTCTTTCTGAGTGCTCTGGGATTTGGATCAGCTTGTATCGGGAAGCCTAAAGCCTCTGGGCTTTCGACAACATAAAGGCAGTAAGTAAACTGGCAGAGACCAAGTGTTTGGTAGAATGGGGCACCTGGACCGTGTTCACTGGAATCTAAGTCCTGAGGCAAGTACGCAGATGTGGCCTGGATGTCACCTCCAGGGCAGGGAACTGGGCTGTGGTTCAGGGCTACCTCTGGACATTATTTATCGGAGATGAAGCTGGTTTTGTTGTGGCTTTCTCTTTAGTGGTGTGACAAAAGTCTTGAGGGAATGAGTGCATGTTCTGGACAAAGAGCCCTGCTGAGGTGTTTTTAACTGCCAGCTGGGAGCCAGAGGTGGGAGAGAAGTGTGGTTTCCTTAGGTCATTGCTGCCCTCCGATGGAGGTCCCTGGGAAGGCAGCAAACACTAGAAACTTTGGGATGGCCTTTAGGGTATGGGGGAAGACAGACAACCTGATGTATTTATTGCTCCTTCCCTCTCTCTGGAAGGAGCTAGTATGAAGGTACAGAGCTATGGTTGGAGGTCACACCACACAACCTTGCTCCTGCCAAGGGAACCAGGCTCCTACCATCTCCTGTGGGACATGAGGTGGGAAGGAGGGCTGAGGATGCAGTGCTTTACCTGGTCCCACTCCTGCTCTACCCAGTGTGCAGGGCAGTTCTTGTCTCCACACGGATGAACCGCCAAGGGCTTGGTGGCTGGGTCACACTGCGAGTCGGAGATCACTTTGCCCTCCAGGTTGCGACATGCGATGAAGCGGTTCATGCGTCCCTCACCACACGAACCTGAGCACTTGTAGGAATAAAGGGCATTTAGACACATCAGAAAGCAGGAAGGTGGAGGGGACGGGGTCGGTGGTGCCAGGAGCCCCAAGTCCAGAGCCTAGCCCTGCCACAAGGACTGTGGCACTGGATTCCATGGGTCTTTAGCGGTACGTTTGGTCAGGAGCTTCCATTCTCCAGGTGTTGTGAGTCTCCCAGATTACTGAATGGAGCTCAACTCACAGCTAATCAAAACTTACAGCACGGAGAGGCAAAACACAGATTATTCTAGTGTCTCTAGCTTAGCCTCTGCCAGAAGAAAGCCAAAAGAAAGCAGCAGCACAACCACCCACCTGCCACCTCCTGCCAGCCCTGCACCCCTGGCATCAGGTGCAAGAAGAAGATGCTCTGGACTCACCGGGCCCCAGTCCGAAGCGGTCCAGCGGCGGTCGCAGGGCAGGCCTGTGCACGCCTTCTCGCTGCTGGGCTTACGGGACTCGTCACAGAGCGGTGCTTCCACCGAGCAGCGCACCTCCCGCTTCATTGTCCCCTGCGTGCCACACCAGGCTGAACACTGCAACAGCCATACAGTCAGCCCCGGAGCATGGGAGCAGAGAACAGGGGGATGAACAAAGGCAAGGGAGGCAGCTCTGCCCCCTGTCATCTTCCTCCTGCTGCACTAGGGATGAGGGCAGAGCCCCAGCATGGACAGAAAAACATGGGTCCATCTCTGTCTCTGCTGTTGATTACTTTGGGTTTTAGAGCTCTAGCGCTCCAAGATGCTGAGGTCTGGACTGCTGTTCAAAGTCACTGGACAGCCTCACCATCCCAGTTCCAAGCAGGCCGTGGGAAGCCAATCAAAGTGATTTCAACTGGGTTTTAGTTCCTCTTTGTCTCCGTGTTGTTTCCCCACCTGCCCTTAGTTAAATCCTTGGGAAGAGGGAGGCAAAGCCCCTTGCTGAAAGGGCTTCCTTTGGTCAACGTCTTGCTTGAGAAGTGACCTTAGAATGGCCATTTTTTGCTGGGCAGTGCCAGAATAGGGCAGTGGTGGGTAAAGGCAGTCATGGTTTCCTCATGTTGTCTTTGGCCAAAGGTTTCCTCGACACCCAACATCTGCCAGCCACCTCCCTCCAGGCCTCAGCCCAACCCTGGCTGCTTACCTCTGGGAGCAAAGCTCCCCTCCTGCCTACCTCAGACCACTCGGAGAGCTCCCACTGGGGCCCACACGCCTTGTTCTTGCAGACTTTCCTTTCCATGGGCCTGGCCAGCCCAGCTGACTCACAGAGGTCATCATAAACGGAGCTGTCAAAGCCTGGAGCCAGCATCTTCCAGCAGCGCACAGTGCGGTACTGATAGCCCTCCCCACAGGTCCTGGAGCATTCGCTCCACCGGCTGGTCTCCCACCTCCACGAGCAGCCCCAAGGAGAGAAAGCAGAAAGCAAAACCCAGGTAAGGGGCATAAGGGACATGGGGTGGCTGGGGACTTCCCTGCACACCTGGGACTCCCTGATCCAGTAGCTGCTGCTATGAATCTGCTCATCTCATGTGTTTGTTAAAGCAGTGCTGGTCTGGAAAGCCAACTTTGTTTTAGCAGGCAATTTAGGCAGCAAATTCCATCCCTTTTGTTGTTTACAAGGGGACAGGACGGCTTTGCCATGGAAGCGTATCTTCCAGCCTAGAAACAACTGTATACTTTGTGCAGAAAATGATCCTTACAAAGACATGTTGTCCCCAGGGACAGCTGATGTCATTTCCACTCACCTAGGCTGGCAATCTCTCCCTGTGCAAAATTCATGAGTAGGTTCTGGCCGGGTTAGGGCATCGCAGTACGTTTCATCCACTTCCACTCCATCATAACGGACACACATCGCATAGGAGGTGCTGATACCTGCTGGGCAATCAATACCCTCTCTTGGTCAGGCTCTACCAGATCCAAAAGCCTCCTCCCACCATTATTAAATTACTGGAGCACTCACTGCTTCTGAAACTCTCCCTGCCGCTTTGGAAAAATACCAGTATTCTCTCCATCAGCGGTCAAAAAGGACATCATATGACCAGGCATGTGAAGCCAAACCCACCTGAAGTGCACGTGGAGCTGCAAGGAGCGTAAGCTGAGACTTTCCACCGATACATGTCAGCCAAGCTGATGTCGTCATGGCCCACGGGGCTTACATCAAACTCATTGCTGTGGAAAAAAGGAGCCATCATGAGCTAAAAATGAAAACTTGATGCAAACATAAAATATAGTGAGCTTCCTCCTCATTGTCTTTGGAGATGAGAAGAAAACCCAGTGTTTCTGCTGTCCATCTCCCACACCTTGGGCAAAATGGACCACTGATGAACAGAGAGCCTTGATCCGCCTCCTAAATTCTACTTACAAGGCTGTGAAAAGCCATGGGTCATCTTCCGAGAAGAGGCATCATTCACAGTGAGACTTATCTATGTTATGGTCTTTTGAACATATGGGTGCCCTCAGCTCAGTTCATGCCACCACCTTGACAGGTATCATGTTAGGTTTGAAATGGGAGCTCAGGCAAGGTTCTTCTTAACGTGGTGGGAGAGTTCACATGTGGTTCACCAGAAATGGTTACAAGTTGGCTGTTGCCTTCCTGCCAAATGTTTTTGAAGTGACAGAGGCATGTGTGGCCAGAATGGGACAGAAGGGGCATGATGTGCTGGTACATGTGTGCATGTGATGTGCTACAGACTCCTGGCCTGCTTTACCATCCCATTGGTGTTGACCCCCAGGTCCTTCAGAACCCATTTAACTGGATCCCTTAGAGGCGGGGGCAAAACACATTCTGGGAGCTCTGCATCAGGCCAGTTGGCCCAGTCAGTCTTTGGAGGACATGGCAGCTGCATGGATAGACTTTGGAGAATGGGGACATTGATGACAGCAGTGAGACTACCAGAGGATTGGCTTGACCCTCCCTCCCCAGTAATCCCCACTCCTGTTTGGCTCAGGAAATCAAGTGCCACCTTTCAGTGCCAGGGGCTTGCAGAGGCTCTGCCTGGCTGATGTTCGCGGTTGGGCTGGCACCCAGCAGAGGGCTCTCCATCGTGCTGTAGTTGGCTTCTTGCCCCTGACTCCCAGCAAAAGCCTCCATCTTCAAGTCCTCCAATGAGTTCTTACGGCCCGGTGCTTTGTGGAGGCCCTGTGGCCACTGGGCAGCCGTGTCGGACCATAGTCCTGCTGTGGAGTTCCTCGGGACCAGCCTGGCTGCCAGGTGCTGCAGTCCCCTACAGAAGGCAGTGTTGTGTGGGTCTCGGTGACACAAGCGCCTGAAGAGACGAAGCCTGGAGGATGCTATGCGGCTGCTCTCCGAGAGCTCGGATCTCCTCATGCTGTAAGGTACAGCTGTGCTGATGGAAATCTGATTGAACCTGAGAGCTGGGAGGAAAAAACAGGGATGCTACAATTATCTTGGATGACTTATACTTCAGCATGTGGTATCTAACAAGGCAAAAGCAGATGAGTATTCGGCCCCAAAATCATGCCAGCAGGGTGGACCAAGAGGTTTTAATTGCTCTGACCAACATCACAGACACTCTCTGCCTGTTGCTCAGGAGCTTCGTTTAAGCTCAGGCCTGGGCCTTCAGTCCTGGCCTGAGCAATACTGCAGGTGGACTTTGTTCCTGAATTGTTTGGCTTTCCCAGAGTGACATCAGATTGGACTTGTCACTTCGCTTTCACCTGATCATCGCTGGACTGTTGCCAGGACCTGTTGCTGTCACTGCCCTGCCTGCCAAGCTCAGACTGCCTTGCCTGGGAGGGCACTGCCTCATCTGTATCGTGGCCACCCTCCCCCAGCTCCCCTTACCTTACGGAGCTACTGATCCTTGCTGCTCCCTGGCAGACTCCACCCTGCTATTACTCATCTTTCCCTCCTGTCTGCTCTGATGGTAAAGGCACCTTAGATTTCAAGAAGACCGATGTGGGATGTCTGCTTTTACTGAACAGAATGGGAGAGAAAGAAAAACAAAGCAACCAACCCAACTCTGCTTCTCCACCAATTGCTGCTGCTTCGTCCTCCTCCTCTTCTCCTGTGTTTGCATGGTAGACCTGCCTCATCTGGAAGTCATCCTTCTCCTTCTCTGCACCTTGTTCCCAGTCCCAGTCCCCAGTATGACTGGTGGAGTTGGTTTGGAAGAAGTGTGGGTGGCTGAAGCCTAAATCTTCATGACCCTCTCTTAGAGGAAGCTGTTCATTGGTGTCATATGGCGACAGGGAGAGCCACGTGGCATTGAAGTCCTGGGCAGCTCTGGAGTTGGCTGGAATGGGGTGGTTCTGGCTGGTCTCTGGTAGGTGATGATAGAGAGGTCTGTCTACGGCTGGGGCTGCAGTTCGGAGAAGTGGTGCCCGTGGTACAGTGTAGTCATAAGTTATGTGTGGCATTTTCCCATTAAAGTTATAGTACTGGAGGAAACAGGGAAAGAAAACAAAACTGGTTTTATTTTAAGGTCACGTATTTTCCAGAAACCTCTTCTAGCCACATCCATTTTGTGACGGATGTTAAGAAAATACTATCCTCATAAATTCAAGAGGATCTCCCCTGCCCCGACAATATCATAGAACCATAGAATGGTTTGGGTTGGAAGGACCTCAAAGCCCATCCAGTTCCACCCCCTGCCATGGGCAGGGACACCTCCCACTGGATCAGGGGGCTCCAAGCCCCATTCAACCTGGCCTTGAACACCTCCAGGGATGGGGCAGCCACAGCTTCCCTGGGCAACCTGGGCCAGGGTCCCAGCACCCTCATTGGGAAAAATGTCTTCCTAATGTTTAAATATCTGGCTTCCTCAGCCACCTACACACTCAGGTTTGGCTTGGGAACCAGATTAATATTCACATTGTCTGAGGGAGGCTCACATTTTTGGGACAGGTAAGACAGGAAAGCCTACCAGTATCTCCTCACATACCATGGCGTTCAGAGACTGGTTAGTGGGCCCGTGAGCTATGATGTACTCCAGCCCATCTGAGTTCAGGCTCGAGGGCCGCCGGTATTTGAAGATTGTGCCAGCTACCCTGAAGTTCTGAGGGTTGTCAATAGCGGAGTTGCCGTTGAAGAAGAAATGCCCAGACTCATCTGCAAGTGCTTCAAAAAGACAGAAAAGGGATAAATGTGATACTCCGTGCAGAGCACTGGGGCTGTGCTGATGCTGAGGAGAGCAAACAGCTCTTGACCTAGAAAAGCCCGGCAGAAAACAGAGAAACACAGGCCCTCCACCACTCATCTCCTGCGTCAAGTCAGATCAGCAGTGTTCAACACCTGCTTTCATTTGCCTCTCAAACAAGAGCATCAATGTCTTCACAACAGGGACTGTGGTTTGCCAGTGTGCCTCCTGCCCCTGATAGGAATATGCCTTGGTTCATGGAGAGAAGAGGTGCCCTAGAGGAAATGCTCACCTGGATGGGAGTAAATAGAGTCCTCTGCCCCCCTCCCACCTCCCAGGCAGCTGAACTGGGATCTCCACATCCACCCGGTCCCGCTGCTTACCTAGGATGTTCTCTGTTTTCCTGCGCTCAATGATGAGGATGTCCGTGGCACCGGCAGGGATGTTGGTGATAAAGACATAACCTGAGGAACAGGAACAGAACAGAGGGTGAGGACACCCGAGGACAGAAAAAAAAAAAGTCCAAGTAGGAAAAGCAGCTCGTGGGGTAAATGTGTGTGTCGGAGGGCAGTGCTGCCCTTCAGGGGCAGGATGCTAAGGACACAAATGCATGTAGTGTCAGTCTGTAAGCTCTAACCCCAGGTCCCCTCTGAAGCTGCATTACAAGTCTCCAAGGCTCAGTCTGAGCACTGCTGGTTTTGGAGTCAGGAAGGAACTGCAAAGTATGGCAGGCTGGCCTTAGGCGTGTGAATGAACACGCTCCTAAGAGCACAGAAAAAGCTTACTAGTGATCAGGGCTGACACCGAACAGAGGACAGAAAAAAACATTGGTCCCCTCAGCTCCTGACTCAACAGAGTTTGTCTCAAGAGTAGCACAAAAAATGACCTTTAAAAGCAGAGGAAATAAGAAGACTCTTAAATTACGTGGTTTGGCAGCTTGTCTTTCCTGCTAGAAGTGTAGGTCTTGTCTGCTCTGTAAGATTTTATAAGGTTTGGAATGGGAGGCCAAAACTATCTGTACTGCTAGGGTTGGCACTGTTACCCCTGCCCTGGAAAGGAGCCCGAGTGCTTCTCTAGCCTGGGTTCTGTTGAGA
Source organism: Neomorphus geoffroyi (assembly GCA_033558235.1). Classification (NCBI taxonomy): domain Eukaryota; kingdom Metazoa; phylum Chordata; class Aves; order Cuculiformes; family Neomorphidae; genus Neomorphus; species Neomorphus geoffroyi. The sequence goes on from JAUMJM010000074.1 coordinate 7,690,962, forward strand.
GCGAGGCAGACCAGTGGAACAATGTGAAACGGTGTTCCAAAGCATCCTCAAACCACAATTAATTAATTACTAATGAGCACACCACAGCCTATGCCTTCTGTGGGTGGAGAAACAGGCCATGAGGTTGAAAGGGATGAATCTCAGCCCAGTTTCAGAGGTGCCAGAAATAGGACTGGGGAAAGCAGGAGACTAAGTGGAGGCTGAAACAAATGCTGTGACCCTCATCATAGAAGCTTAAGTTTCAAATGAATACGTAGCACAAATAAAAGAAGAGTCATTGATTTCTTCACATTATCTGAGGTGGGCAAGATGCCAAAATCAATAGGAACAAATAGATCCCCAGCTGCTTCCTACCGTAAAGAGATGAAGGGAAACCTTACCAGCCTAATATAAAGCACATCAAACCAATCTCCTCTAATGATTAAGTGAAAAGGACAAAATACAGGCAGTTAAGCAGGGGTAACACTCTTCAGCTCTTTCCACCAAGCAGCTGGGAAACTCCTACCCGCGTTCAAGCCAGTCACCCTTCATGTCAGCTGGTGGTAAGAAGGAGCAGGTGAAGTCTCCAGACTGTGGGAGCAGGGAGTACCTATGTGTGAGATTGCCTTTCGGAAGCTGCCCGAGACACGGTGGCAAGTGCTGCCATCTCCTCCACACACCCTGCATCTGTCCATCGTCTGGGGTGAGTATAGGCTCCCATCGCACCCAACTGGCTGCAAAGAATAGAACAAGAGAAGGTTTCCTGGGGCCAGCGTACCTCCGCAGGTCAGGATCTTTTCAAGGGAATGCTGCCATGGTCTTTTGGTGAGGTTCTGGGGAAGGACATAGGTTAGCTTGGAGTGGAGTATGGAACAAAGCCATCAGCAGCAAAAATTCACCCGTGTGACTTGTGACCATCTATGTTGTGCCCCTGAACCTGGGGCCTGTGAGTATAGGTGAACGGAGTGAGACCCAGGTAAGTTCTTTTGGTTCCTTCTGTCTCTGAATTTAGGCCAATAATGACAAATAACATCACTCTCCAGGAGATACTACATCAAAAGCAGGTTTTTCTGAGGCTGTAAGGCACCTCTCTGTAACGCTGTACACAACCACCCCTCATCCTTGCTGTATGAGGTAAATAGTTGGGGTTTGTTTTGGGTATTTTCAGTTTGTGGGTTTTTTTCCAATTGGATGACTGTGTAAGGAAACTTGCAATTCTTGTCTGCTCTGTGCTGGGAGAAAAGTGCTGTCACTCAGTGGGAACATATACATGTATATAACTCTCTTTCTGTGAACCTCTCTGCTCTTCTGTAACCCACAGGCATTCAAGAGTTTCAGGCCTCAGTTTCAATTCCCTGCTGGGACCTCTGGCTTTGTGATGTCCAGAGGTCCAGTCACGCACTTAAACTACCAGCTGCTGCACGACTACCTCCCAGAGCCTCACCTCACACTTCCCATTGATGCAGACCCCTTGATAGGTCCTGTCCTTGCAGGAGGTGCCATCTTGTGCTCGGGCCATCAGCTGCCTCTCTCCACTCCGGGTGGTGCACTGGAGGTCACAGGGCTTGTTGGAGATACTGGTGTAGTCATCTAAGGGGCAGAGGCAGAAAGTCACCAGGCAGCTCAAGGTGCTCAGAGAGGGACAGCTAGGAAGGGGACTTCTCTCTTATCCATACTGATTGTTTGATGTCACCTTGGACGTTCCTGCTGCCTGAGATGAGACCCCAAGGCTACAGGTATTGTAGCAGTAAAGGGGACATGGTATGAGGCTGCAGCTGGGGACCATGCCTAGCCGAAACACTTCTTGCCGGCAAACTATCTTCCTTTCCATACCGTCTCCCCTTTGCAGTGCCACCCCCTGTGCCGGGCATGAGAATCTGCATCAGCAGAGTCCAGGCCACACATGAACACACAAGAGTAAGCAAGACCTGTAAGAGGGGCACCAACTGTGTGGGGCTGTGGCCAGCTACACCCCATTCAGCTGAGCAACAAAAGCTAGAGGTGGTGTTCTATGTCACCTTGGAAGCTAACGGAAAGAGAAAAATAGGTGGGTCCAGAAAGAGGGTCATTATCTTAGGTGAGCTCCATATGGGCCTCAAGGGCCATCTAGCAACCCATGTGAAGTGATTTGCCTTGCCTGTACAGGAAATAGATGGGCATCCTGCTCAGAACAACCCACCACCAACCCAGTGGGAAGCATGCTGGGTGCCAGAGGCAGCCAAAATGGTAGAAGGCACAAAGAGCGTGAACACCCACTCTGCCAAGATGACTGCTGGTTAGCCAAGACAACTCAGAGAAGCCTGTGTCCTGTCTGCCCACCAGTGCTTGCTGATGTAGGATCCAAAACAGGAGCAATGTGGTGAGAGAGGAGGCCTGGCTGGGTGGAGCGGTTCTGTGAAGAGACAGGGAACGATTTCTCCAAAGCAGGGAGCATAGGGAAGCACTTCCAGACCAGCCAGGAGCATCCATCCCGTGTTCCCTGGGACCTTCCCCTTCTCCCATGTCTGAGAAGATCCTGTGGGTGTTTTCTCACCCTGATCGCTTGTGTGAAGTTGTGAAAACCCACCTGGATAGAGAGGCATCCAGTGGTAGTAGCGTTTCCCAAAGGCTTTGGCATTGAAACTGGAGCACTGCTGCTGTTTGAAGCTTGCTGTGTTGGCTGGGCAGGGCTATGGAGGGAATAAATGTGATCAAAAGCTCCCTATGTCACAGCCATGATTGTGACAGCTGCTTGTCCCTGCTGCATCCTTGGAGGATGAAAATGCCTTGTCCACCCTGGAAGGAACCAGTGTGATTGAGGTGCTGTAAACACAAGTGTAAAGGCCAGGCTTCCATTGCCAAGGGCCCCTCAGACAGCTGTATTTAACAGTCCTGCAAAAATTACTTCCAGCAAAGGGAAAAGCATACTGGAAAAGCTTTGTCCCTTCCCCCACCCCCCAACAAACATGTTTTTATATCCTTTTCCCCGACATATCGGTCCCAGAGAGTAAGGCTCATCTCCAACATCTTCAAAGACACACCACCAGCCTCTCCAGGAGTGGATCACACCCTCTGTCTGCACTCCCCTCACAAACCAGCTGGTGCTCTTGCAGCTTTAAGTGTGAGCCCCTGAGTCCCAGACCTCCCCACAAAGACCAGTCAGTACTGGAAGTGGTTCTCACCTGCTGCTGGCACAGCTGGTAGTGCTTGGCTTGACCCACACACATGGTGCTGTTGGTCCCCTGGGGCATCTGAAGCCTGCAAAGCAGAAAGAAAATGAGCTGTGGGTCTGTGAAGTACTCTAGTATTGAGGATAATGGAGAAGTGAGGTCTGACTTAATGGGGAGAAGCAAAGCTTTCTGGATCTAGGCTAGCCAACATCTCCTCTGAAACATATTTTCAAGTGCTTTGAGGGGGACTGTGATTTTTAGACTACTGTTGTTTTGGAGCAGGTTGAGCAGACAGGGAACTGCAGTATCACCACTCACACCTCTCAGCTCCAAAAGAGCTGTTGGGACCAAACAGCAACAAACCCTGAAGATCAATCACTCCCATGGAAGTACGCGACGAGGGAGTTGATTTCAGGCTTTGCTGAGCAGCAGGCAGAGAGATGGCACCTGCCATAGGGACTGGCTGCCTTAAAACATTAGCAGGAAAGGCTTGGTGCAGACGATGGACCAAAACCATGGGAATTCCTCAACTCTTGATGCTTTAGCTCTAACCAGCAGCAGTTATCCAGGGAGTACTGGAGTCCCTGAGGCAAAGACAAAAACATTCTTGGAAGCTGGGGGGATGTAGTGAGAACGTTGGAGATCACAGATTAGGACAATGTAGACCATGTGTTAATAGTATTGGAAATTTAGGATGCACTATGTAATGAAGAACCCCATGGGCATATTCAAGCTGGACTGGCTAGTGATACTGCAGCTGAATTTCCAGAGCAATGCTTTACACCAGGGGTGTCAACTCATGGACTGCAGGCTGAGTCCTGCCCCCACCTTGTTTTATCCGGCCCAGCACCATGTTTCTACCTGGCGGCAGCATCAAACTCCTTGCCCTGTGCTCCTGCCAGCGCTGGGCATGTGTGCAGCCCATGGGATGCACGTTACGCTGCAGGAGCAGGAGAACGGCAAGACCCGTGAGTTCGACACCCCTGCTTTGTACACAATGTAGGCAAAGCCTAAATTAGCATCAAAAGACTTGAGAACTGCCATCCCTTTCAGCTGAAGCAGAGCAGTGCAGAAATTGCTTTGTGAGCATACTTGGCTCACACTTAATCTGTTCTCCTTAAAGGCACGGAAACCTTTTGGCTGGGTTTTACGTCGAGCATTTTTTTTTTTAAATTCAGACTTGAACCCTGGAGCCAAATGCCAAAGCAAAGCCCTCCCCACCCCAGCTGTGGAGTCAGGGACAGAGCAGACGCCAAATGGAGAGAAAAATCCCTCTTCTGGCTGCAGGCAAAGGGCAGAAGGGCTGCTCTGGCTGCGCAGGGGTGTGGGACAGCCCCAGGCTCCCTCCTGCCCTGTTTCCCACTGCTCTCCCATGCTCATGGTGTGCTGGGGAGGAGAAGCAGCACAGAGACACGGGCAAGCCTGGTTAGCGAAGAGGCCACATCCAGATGGAAGGCGCTGCAGCTCATGGAAACCCTCACCATGCTGCTAACCAGCCCACACAAAAGAAGTTTTTGGCTGCAGGAAGGGCCCGCTGAGCTTTCTCCGCTCCGCAGAAGAGAACGGGGCCAAGCGCCAGGCGGGCAGCCTCTGTGGGCTTGCTGTGCTGCAGGATGCCGGCTCTCCTTAACATCTCCAGAGCCTGCAGCAGCAGTTGGTGAGGTGCCCGAGGAGGAGGAGGAGGGCTTGGTGGCAAGGTGACCCGGAGGGGGCAGCGGGAGCTCAAGCAGCTGAAGCTCCCCAGCTCTCCCCACTCCTACAAATCCTGCCCAGCCGATACCAGGACTGTGGCAGATGTAGGGGACAAATGCAGCCATAGGGGACAAATGGAGATACGGTCAGGTGACACCCAGATAAACAACAGAGGGTAAAAGACTTGCAAGCTCTGCAGGGAATAGAGGGGAAATTGCTGAGACGTGGCTGAACTGGCTGCTGCCAGGAGTAAATCAAGGCCCCATAAGGTGTTTGGGAAATGTACCCACATCCTCAGCACAGGAACCGGCTACAAATCAGGGTCTGGTTGGTCAGAGCAGCCACAGTAAGCTAGGGATGGCAAAAGAGAGGCGAAGAGGAACAGCGCTAGACTTCCCCAGCCCACAGCCCCACCGTCTTCAAGTCTCCCACAGACCTCAAGAGGGAGCAAACCCCTTGCTCCCCATGGGATGAGCCAGACTTCTCTCATCAGCCCTCCCACCACTTGATCCACCCACCCCACACGCAACAGCTGCCATCCTTTCCCAGAAGCTGTAGAAGAGAGGAGATGACCTTGCAAACCCAGGAGGTTTGGCCCCAAAATGCAAGTCAAGGGCACCCCATTTTCCCTCTGCTGCTTGAGGAATGGCCAAGGGTGCAGGCTGGGACACGACTCACCTCTGTCGCAAGCAGTGCCTCTCCCGGGACATCACACCTCCCCCACAGGACCGGGAGCAGGTGGACCAGGAGCTCCACTCTCCCCACCATGTGGTGACTTCTTCATCCCAGGGACCATCTCCATCTGCTGCCTCACTACTGTCCTGACAGAAACAGAACATGGTTAGCTGAAGAACCTGGCTCCTCACTGGGAGCCCTGTGAGACCACATCAGGCTCTCATGTCTCATAAATTAAGATTTCCCTCTAAGACCGAGTTATACATGGGAAGGATGATACCTCCAGGATCTCATGCTATGACACAGGGAAGGGCTGTTGGGCTGGATATGTGTGACAGCTGCTACCTGACCCCATAGCATCGCTCTCAGAACAGATCACAGCTTGGGCTGCCCACCCGACACGTGGTAAGGAGAGCAGAAGAGAAGCTGTAGTGCTTGGCTATGCCTGCAGAGACGCTGGGGGTACCACGTCCATCACTCACTGGAGCTGCATTTCCATAAATAAACTTCTCTTCTTTAAGAAATCAGCTCAGGCCCATGCTCTTCACCCTCCAGCCCTCACAAAAGTCACCAGAACCAGAGCCTCCTGCAGTCGCTATGGTCCCCTCTCACCATCCACCCCACTATGCCCAGGAGGGGATTGCTCTCTCTCCCAATATGCCTTGTTGGGCCTGAGCCTTCAAATTTGGCAAACCTGAGCTCTTCTTGCCCTAACGCGGTCATTGCAGCAGGCTGCTGTCAGCTGTGCCTCTGCAATTCCCAGCAGGTAAGGGTTTCTACATTTTAGCTGGGCTTTTTCCTTTCAAGATCTTCCTATTTAGCATCTGATGGCCTAAAAGCTCCTGGAGACTTTAGCAAATTAGAAGCTGTGCGGAAACTAATTTGCTGTTTACTGAAATACAGCTCTGAGCAGCATTCAATGCAGCAAAGAGTTTAACTCAGGACAGTGATTGGAAGGAATTTATCCAGCTGAAAATACTGACAGCATTCTAGTGTTAGTAGAAGAAAATGAATAATTTATGTGTGTGTGAGGTCTGCTACGCTCAAGTAAGAGCTCAGGGAAGTGGTATGAGTGACAACATGCTGATTTGTGGCAGTGGCTGATAGTCCTGTTGAGAAGAACCAGCGTGCAAAGCATAATTGATGGATGTGAAAGAAAACTCAGCGGGGTTTGCTCATCACTAAATGTTCTTGGTCACAGTTTTGGTTGACTGTCTCGGCTTTTATGGTCTTTCATGGTGTAATAAAGCCAAAGTGTTCTTTGTCTTGTAGTGTAACTCCTGCTTTGAGAACTCTGTGTTTCTGCAGCATCTGCCAACAGAATGCCCTCTGGGCAGAGGAGATGCAGCTGGTTTTATGCAAATGTTTTGAAGTTGTAACTTAGTGTGGTTGAAATGGGGACAATCAGAGCATGCTGAAACTTACCTACTCTGCTGTAAAAAATCACCGCATTACCTGGTGCTTTACTCTCTAGTGATAACAATAGCTGATTGAGAAAACAATACAGCAAAACTCTTTGCTGCACTTAGATGTTCTGCCTGGAGTCTTGTCTGACAGGGACCAAAAGGTGCAGCTAGCAGCTGAGTTGCTCAAGATGCAAAAGAAATATAAAAGAAACAGATATGTTCTTAAAAATACCTTTCTCTCTTCTCCCAAATTAGCATCTCAGCCACTTCACTGAGCAGTTACATGAGGTGCGTGGACTGCCTGGAGGGAAGGCATGGGGAACAAAACTGCAAATATTGACATAGATTTTCCCCAGCTGGCAACAAAAACCTGTGTAGCTGTAACCTGCAGGATAGTCCTGCTCCAGAGACCTTACAAGCCAAATCGGTGAGACAGGGCAGAAGGGAAGCGGGCACTGGGAATGAAGCAGCCTGCTCTACTGACTTACCCCTGGGGGCGAAAAAGCCTTTGTGTATTTGGAGTGGTGGAAAGCTGCAGGCTCCTTCTCTGGGTTAGTGCTCTTGGGCATTTTGCCTGGATGCGAGGAGACTTGGCACATGGTGGCAGAGCTGAGGTCTGGGGAAGATCAGCATCTCTAGCTTTCTGTGCCTCTCTCTTCCAAGTACGACAGGACGTGCCCCTCTCTGTGCTATGGACTTTCAGGAATGACAGTAGCCCAAATGAAGATTTATTGAAGTATGCTAGTCAAAGAGACCTTTTTTTTAATAAAATGCGTTCTCCCGTACCCATAAGCCCTGTTCCTGCTTCCTCTCTGCACTGGAGGCATCAATCACTTTCTAATTCAATTGATTTGGCTCTCAGGTTTTCCATGACCAAGCTCCCTTGCTAGTCCTTGCATAGGAGCATATATTTCCTTATGTAAGCAAGGACAATGCTGAGCTGTCCCCTTGGCCAGCGAGACCTACAGCATGACTGCATCCGAGTCCTACACCTGGTGACATGGAGGGGGAACTTCAGGTACTTAAAGCTGGAGCAGCTGCTTCCAATCCATGACGAATTTATTACATTGTCAGAAATAAACCTGAATTAACCAAGCCACACAGATGGCTCTTGTTTTTAATTAGTGATCCTTGCAGTTTCCAGATTTCCAGATAATAAACTAAGGACTGTGGGACAGACTCCAGATTAGATTAGCTCCTGGCTTTAGATTCCCAGACTCCTCAGCAAATCCCAAGAGCTTCCTTCTAGCCAAGTAAATGCTCCCCCTGCCCCCTCCTCGCAGAAGGAGAAATCAAAGGGGCTTTAGAACAACTCTTTTTGCACCCTTCTGGTTATAGGAGACCTGGAGGTGCTCCAAGTTGCACTCTCCTGCAGAATCACCGCAGCAGGAGATGCACATAGGTCTTTACTACTCTGGCTCTGCCTGGCCATGGGAGAGGGCTCTGCCTAGAGGAGCTAAGAGGGTCAGGTAGATTCTTTAAGTGATGTGGAATATAAGGCTTAGAATTTACATCCCTAGAAAAGACAGACCAAGTTCCAGTTTAGCCAGGTGCTCTCCGCAAGAATTTCCCCTGAGGCGCTTGCGGCTTGGCACGGGTGATTACACAGCTGCACTTCTTCCTCTCTGAGGCCAACCAAGTTTTTTCTGCACCTCTGCCAGAGGCCACACAGCTGAGCCAGTGAGGGCTGTCCCCCTGTCCCCTGGCCAGGGGGACCTGAACCTTGAACCTCGACCTGCAGGGCACGTTTCCAAGATAAAATATCTGTCTCCAGGTTTGCCAATATCAATGACTGAAACGTCAGTCTCCAAGCCAGCACCACTGAAAGCTTTTTCTGTCCAAGAGAAAGCTCGGCAGCTGCTTCCCCTCTCCTCGCTGCCAAACAAAGGCTGCCACAAACAGAAGGCTTCGACCCTGCAGAGGAGGGGGATCTGGACTGACATCCTATCGGATTTCCAGGCGGTCTTTCTGAAGGGCTGAAAGGGATAAAATGACATTCTCTGCTGACTCTCTGTCATGCTCTGGATCAGCTCTGAGCAACGCTGGTTTTCCCAGAAAGCTGGGAATAACTGCAATTACCGTGTCGGTGGTCCAGCCGCTTGGGCTGCTTATTGTTGTGCCTAATCTTGAGATTCATTAGAGCCTGGGTCCTGGAAAAAAAGCTGTCTGGGAAGAGAGACCACAAACATTCCTGTCTAGTTCCCTTAATAGAGGAGCTCTAGGGGAAGGCTCTCTGTGGCAGCCTGGCATGCCTTAAGGGCTGGCCCACCACTGAAGGGCACAAGTAGGCTGTTCTGCTCTACCTTGTCAGAGCTTGCAAGACTACCAGAAACAGCAACTGACAGACCTCTCCTGAGGCCGTGAACTATATGTTCTCCACCAAAAATGTCCATAAGCCCTCTGCTTAAGGGCTTCTCTCCACAGCAAACCACACTTCTTACTGAAATACCAAGTAGCTTCAGATGTCTTAATGCCTGGAACAGACTTCAGATTATTATCTGGAAATGAATGACCATGCTTGCCCTCCCCTGATCTGTGCTTCCCATGTCACGCTCTGACTAAAGCTGTGGCGACAGACTCTACCACAGCCCTGAAAAAAACAACAGCATTTGCAATTGCACCCTGAACTGGTGCTTGCATAAAGCTATTTCTCATGTTGTCTTTGTTTCATCCTATTTGTGTAGACTAGACAGTTTGTATGGGAGATTCAATGTTGGATGCAGAGAAAAAAATCACATTTTGCTCAGAAAAAGTGAAACAAGGTATTTCAGAAGGAGTTTCTGGCCTGTCTCACTGATTTGGACTGCAAGATCTCTGGAGCAGGACTGTCTTGCAGGTTACAACTACACAGATCTTGGTTGCTACCTGGGGAAAAGCTAAGTATGTGCTGTTAACCTCAGGTAAAATGAGCAATGCAGACTAGTTTTGATGGGATCAGGAAGAACACTAAACTGGGGACAAACAGTACTGGGGACAAATGGATACTGCAGCAGGTAAATAACAAAAATGTGGACACATAATGAGGTGCAGATGAGAAACAAATTAGAAAGCTGGTGAACAGAACCCAGAGAACTACCAAGTACTGTTCATAATCCTGCTGTGACACAAAGTTCACAGGCAACCATGTCCATCAGGCCAACTCTCACCACGCAATCCTCGACCAGAGAGCTCTGCAGGGATCTCCTGGAACAAGGGAGTCCTTGGGACCAACCTGGCAACAGTACCAGCATCCTTTTGTCCTGGGGAGAGCTGAGCAGCCCTCCTTCCAGCGCTGGATGCCCTCCTCTGTTGCTGTACAAACACAGCTGCTGGGGGCAGGGAGGACCATGAGCAGCCAGGGCTTGTGTACACACGTTGATGGAGGAGTCCAGCCAGGTCTAAATGAGGGATTTCACATATGTTTAGCTTGACCCAGCTTGCTCTGCCTGAAATTTGGAGCTCTCTGAGTTAGCCCTCCAGCTAAGGGCTAAACACAACAGGCAGCAGATATATGTGAAGGTAAAACCACTGCAAACGAGATGCTTGAGCTGAAGACAAGCCCAGAATAGGAAACCCCGCATGGTCCTCCTGGTGATTCTGGGACCCTCAGGCACCCTAACCCCCCCACACACACCTTTTGTCAGTGTCAGGTGGCATGGGCACAGCACCTGATCCTGAGAGTAAATGTGGGGAAGCCACAACAAACTTCCCTTCCCAAGCACCCCCAGGGCTGAGGGAGGGTGGCCCCCCAAGTCCCAGGAGCCCAAGAGTAAGGGCAAAGGGCTGCACCCCTGAGGCACCCACCTGCTCCCTGCCAGGCGCAGAGGGATGGAGGGGAGGGAGGGAGAGAGGGAATGGAGGAGAGGGAGAGAGGGATGGAGGCGAGGGAGAGAGGGATGGAAGGGAGGGAGAGTGCACAGGATTGGGGGGAGAGAGGGCACAGTAAAGGGATAGAGAGGAGAGACAGGGATAGAAGGGAAAGGGAAGGGAGGGAGAGGGGAAGAGAGGGACCAGGAGGGAGAGAGGGATGGAGGGGAGGAGAGAGGGAACGGGAGGGAAGGGAGAGAGAGATGGAGGAGAGGGAGACGGGGAATGAGAGAAAGAAAGGGGATGGAGGGGAGGGAGAGGAGGAACGGGAGGGAGCGAGGGATGGAGGGGAAGGAGAGAGGGAAGGGGGGAGAGAGAGGGAACCGAAGGGCGCGCGGGGAGGCTCGGCGCTTACCTCGTGGCGGAGGGGGGCGGCGGCGCCGAGCAGGAGGAGGAGCAGGCGGAGGCGGGCGGAGGCGGCCATGCCGCGCTGCTGCGGCCGCGGGGAGGCGGCCCGGCATGGCTGGGCGCCGCGATGGCCCCCGGCCGGGCGGCCCCTCCTCCCGCCCGGCACCGCGGCCTGCGGGGCACCAGCCCTCGCCGAGGGGCTGGGAGCCGGGGAAGGGCCCGGGGCTCACGGGGCGCAGCTCTGGCCCTGCACGGCACAGCCCCGGCCGCGCGCCCTGCCTGAGAGCTGGTGCGAGAGGGACTTACTGCTCCACAAAGGGGAATATTTTGATTTACGCTAAAGTAAAGTTTCATCTGAGTACCCGTATTTTTTGAAAGTTAGACAGAATATCCCTCTGACAGCACATTTTCTTCATAGCGTGTTGGGGTTTTTTCCAACATTATTCTTTGAGAAATGAGAACACCTTGTGTTCAGTATGGTCTGTGCTGAGCAAATGTGTCTTCTCCAATCACCTCTGCTTGCAGCCTTTTCCTATCTAAAATTCAAGGTTTGATAGAGCTGGCTCCAAAAGCTCCAATCAGCAGAGGTTTGGCTGTTGGTGAAGTTCATAATAACATTAAAATTAACCCTTGGAAAAGAACAGAATATCCACAAGATTTCGGAGAAAATTTATACCCACGCATCTAAGTGGGAAATCTGTTGTGTCCCAGCTCCTGTCTCGTTACACATGCTTGATGGAATCGTTCCCTCATGCGCCCAGCGCCGAAATAAAGGATGCTGCTTTCTAAAACTCCAAAATGAGTCTTGGAGAGTTTATTTGCTGGCAGTTTTGGTATCAAGGACATTGGCTAAATGTGTCTTGTATGAGGTTCAACAAAGCCAAGTGCTTCAACAAGGTCCTGCACTTCGGTCACAGCAACCCCATGCAGTGCTCTAGGCTGCAGGAAGACTGGCTGGAGAGCTGCCCAGCGGAAAAGGTCCTGGGGGTGTTGGTTGACAGCAGCTGAACATGAGCCAGCAGTGTGCTCAGGTGGCCACAAAGGCCAGCAGCCTTGTGAGGAAGCTGCAGACCATGATGAGGTCTCCTCTAAGTCTCCTCTGGACTGAACCGACTTCAGCTATTCCTCATATGGCTTCCCCTCTGAACCCTTCAGCAACCTTGTGGCCTCATCTGGACGCTCTCCGGTAGCTTGATATCCTTGTTATACTGTAGCACCCAAAACTGCACCCAGTACTCAAGGTGGGGCCGCACCGATGCAGAGTAGAACAGTATAATCACCTCTCTCCATCGGCTGATAATGCCATGCTTGATGCCCCCCGGGACATGGTTGCACTCTTGGTTGCCAGGGCACTGCTGGCTCGTGTTCAACTTGCCGTCCACCGGAACCCCCAGATCCCTTTCTACAGGGCTGCTCTCCAGGCTCTCACTCCCCAGTATTGACACCTAGGGTTGCCGTGTCCCAGGTGCAAACCCTGGCTCTTGCCCTTGTTAAGCTTCATGTGGCTGGGGACTGCCCGGCTCTCCAGTTTGTCCAGATCCCTCTGCAGGGCCTCTCTACTCTCAAGAATGTCAACAGCTCCCCCCAGTTTTGTTGTCTGCAAACTTTGTTATTAAACCTTCTAGTCCTACATCCAAGTCATTTATGAAGATATTAGAGAGTAAAGAGTACTAGGTGGATCCCCAGCCTGATGTAACCCCACTCACTTTGAGCCCAGCCCCTCAGCTAATTGCTCACCTGTTGTGTTATGTGTTTATCCAGGGAAACCTCCTCTAGGACAGAGAGAGCTGCTCCTGCTGGGATGGCAGATGAGTGGTGAGCAAACCTGATGCCCTGGTTTCTTGCTAAAAGAAAACATCGTTGCCCAGAGGCCCCAGTTCTTAGCCACAGTTTAAGCCAGATACCAAAGCCCAGCTTCAGTGTCACGTGAAAGCTGTTCTCCACCTCCTCAGTTTGTGCGTCCAAAGAGGGACACAGGAACTGCAAAAATGACACTACAAAATCAGACCACTCGGACCCACTCATAGGGGTCTGCTCACTGCCTGAGGCCTTCTTGGAGGATGCAATGGCATCTCAGAAGCCATAAGCTATGTGCCCCCATAAGCTCTCTGAGACATTCCAGGCTAAAGAAATCTGCCCATCCCTGTCTCCAGGTGCTGCTTTCAGGCTGAAATAGTCAACTGTGCAACTTAAAAGGGATGAATTTGCTTGATGGTGCCATCCCCCCCTCCCTTCTGGATCCCATCCTGCTGTGCTTGTGATGGGAAGGCAGCCCTTGGCGAGATGCTGTGGGCCTCCCGGGAGCCGACGGCTCTGAGCCATGGACAAAGGCTGTGCAAAAATGGGATCGGGTGTCCCCAGCCTGGGGCGGGTGTCTGGAGAGCAGCAGTTTCTGTCTGCCAGATGTGCTGTCATGAGTGTGGGAAGGTGTCCGTGCTCCGCAGCTCTTCCCCACCCAGGGTTGCAGCCTCAAGGTAAAAGGAAGGGAGGGGAGTGATGAAGGGGGGTCAGCAGAGAGGATCGACTGGGGAATCCTGATCATAGAATTGTAGATTGTTTAGGTTGGAAAAGACCTTTAAGGGGGGGGGGGGGGGTATCTGCTTCTGACCCATGCTGAGAAAATGAGGGTGAGGAGCACTGACAAATAATGTGGTTGCACCATGAGCTGCCTTCTACAAAGGCAAGAAGGGAAATAGCTTCAGAGTCAATTCTTGGCTTTGCTGCCCTGCTGTAGCCCTGTGTGATGTTCCTCTGGAGCCAGCTCCTGCCCTGCAGACAAGCAAGGCTGAGCGAAGCTGTGGGGAGACACAGAGCTGGGGGAGAGTCTGTGCCCAAGAAGAAAAGGGGGGCTGGCTCCAGCTAAGCAGTGCAGGTCTCGGACGAGTTGTGGTGTGTCTGGTCTTCCTCAGCCCCCCTCAAAACTGGGTAGGAGTCCTGGGAGGCAGAAGCAGGCTGTTGAGTGCTGCTTGGTGCAGGGATTTGAAGAGGGGGGAGCTGCGTGCGAGGAGCTAAGGCAGCACGATGGGGCAAATCCAGGTGGCCTGCGATGCTCTCCCCTCCAGGGCCCCTCTGTGTGCCCTCTCTCCTGACCTTTCTTGCTAGTGCTGCTCTCATCCCACAGGCACAACTCCTGAGCCTCTGCTGGTCACAGGGGTGATACAAATGTGGTGTGGAAGGCAGCAAGACAACGCTAAAATGCTACTTGCCACTTAACAAGCTGAGTTTAAGCACTGTGGTTGTTTTCTTGACGTTAGGAGCAGATTTTAAATGCTTTCACTCACTGTGGGAGCAAGGAGTAGTCTTGAGATCCCCACCCCTCAGGTCTGACTGTGCCATTGAACTAATGAATATAGTTAAAACCTTGCTAACAAAACCATCACCAGCCAAAACAACCAGCTTCCACTCTTGTAATTGTTTGTAATCTGCCTCTCCCAGTTTGTATTTTTTATTCCTTCTGCCTTTATTTAGACCATGAAGTTGCTACTTTCTAACTGGGCCAACTGGTTCTGCTGTGGGCTGTATTACAACACATGAGCAGGCTGAGCAGCCCCTTGTGGTTTTGCATTCAGCCCTGCCATTACAAGGGGCTTTTCCCCTATTGCTTCCCAGTTTCATGTGCCCTGTTAACAAAAAGTAGGTCTGTAATGCCACCAGGGAATTTTTAAAGGGTTGAGAATATCTTCTGTATTAGGTATCCAAGCACCACAGCCATGTGGTTTCATCCTAGTCACTGTCTACAGCTCCCTGGGAGGAGGTTGTAGCAAGGTGGGTGTTGGTCTCCCAAGTGACAAGGTGATAAGGCCTCAAGTTGCACCAGGGGAGGTTCAGATTGCACATCCGGAAAACTTTCTTCACCAAAAAGGTTGTTAATCACTGGAACAACTGCCCAGGGAGGTGGTTTAGTCCCTGGAGGTGTTTACAAGACTGGTAGATGAAGTGCTGAGGGATCTGGTTTAGTAGTGGACAGGTATGGTTGAACCCAATGATCTCAAAGATCTGGCGGTGCTGAGCTGATGGTTGGACTGGATGATCTTAGAGGTCTTTTCCGATCTCAATGACCCCATCATTCTGTTCTCGCCCATCTCAAGAAATCTTTGAGATTCCTTGAGATCCGACCATTGCCTGTCAGGAACACTTGTGAATTTTATGTGCATATTCTCACCAAATCTCAGGAGGAAAATTTTCAGACTAGTCTTTCTCTGTCGTGAACCGTTCTTCTGTAAATAGTTCAAGTAAAGCTGGAGAAAACAATGGCATAATTTGCAAAATGCTGGAAACATGCCTAGAAGCCACCTGTCAGGATGGAAAAAAGTATAAGAGAGAGAAAGTCTGAGAGAGGAAATAAAAGGCAGAAAGACAGCCGAATTAATAGTGTCCCTGCAAAGTGAACAACTGCAAAATCAATTGCAGGAAGAAAAAGAGAAAAGGCAAAAGTTGGAAGAAAAGGTCAATGTTAACTCAAGCTGAAAAAGCCTGCATCATTCAAATTAAAAAACTGATAGTATCTCCTGAGGACTGTAATAGTGATATTTGGAGTGATCCTATGGCTGTGCTGAGGGAAATGACGATCCTTTGTTCCCCTCAGATTCCTCTGGATATGAGGATAATTAAAATGGAAATTTCCATATTAACACAGCACAATGCCGATACACTGGGCATTCAACCTGGATGGCAAAGAATTAAAGTCACTGGAGTGAACAAGTTCTCTCCAGCCCAAGCCACAAAGGTTAATTTATGATTCTGAGTGAGAAACTTATGTCGTCTACTTGCTTTGTATTTTAGATTACCATGTGACCATGAAAACATTTGGGGTTTCAATATTTTGAACGCTTACCAGATGGCAGCACATGGTCCTTTGGTCCAAATGTCGACCTTAATTCTGATAAAAATCAGGAGGCCACAGTGCGAGCTCTCCAGGCGGCACATATACACCCAAATTCAAAAATAACTGATTCCCACTGTGTCTTATTTCTCCTGTGGCACGAGATGAAATATCTGAAGTAATTGCAGTTTTGGAAAAAAAACATGTGCTTCCAAAACCCTCTCCCAGTCCAAAAACCAGATGGGAGATGATGTCTAATAATTGATTATCAGCACTTAACAGCTCTTTTAACACCTGCAACACCTAATATTGATTTATCTTACATCAAAAAAGGGGTACGGCCATTCACCTGTGATTGCTCATGCTGCACTTGCTGAACTTTTACAGCCAGTCTCACTCCCTCAATATGTGAAACCATACCAGTATCTGGATGATATTTCAGTCTGAGGAAACTGCCCTGAAAGGGTGGGAGAAGCAGCAGCAGCAGCAACAGGTACTACTGAGTGCAAAAACCGAGTGGTGTCCCTTGCCAGGGGCTCTGCAGGTGCTGCGCCCACGCCCTGGGGAGCACCCAGGGCACAACGTTTCCGAATAACTCATAGTCTGGGAAGAAGAGGAGAACACGAATCCCTGGCTGAGAGGAACCAGCTGGAGAACCTTGCTGGGGGTCCTGCTGTGTGCCCCCCCGAAGGGGCCCCAGGGCCAGCCCCACCAGCGTGCAGGAGGGAGGGGATGCCATGGACATGCTATGGCTCAGCATGGTGGGTGGGAAGGTCAGCCCTGTGCCTCTGCATTTGCACCTCTTCCTCTTGGGAAAGCACTGCCCAGCTGTTTCAGGGACTCACAGGAGGTTCTTGCTTGGTATGTTAAAGATCCTTTCTCTGAACAGGCTGCAAGTTTAGTCCCAGTGTTTATGGAGAGGCACAGCCACTGCTGAGCGGCCTCTGGGCTCACCTGCTCTGCTTCCCCTGCCTCACTTCAACAGCGGGCACCGTACCCACTCTTGGTTTAGCATGGGTTTGGAGCAGCTGCAAGGATGACAGTGCTGTTTACTAACACAGATCATGGGGAGCACATCATCTTGAGGAAAACCACCAGGGCACCTCTCCGCCCAGAGACACTCACGGAAGTTATTCAGCGATCCCTTTGGACTCACTTTTGAATTCATGTACAAGACTGAAAAAGCAGCCTGGTTTTGGCACCCAGCAATCACTGCACCTGATGACGCTGCATTTTCATCCGAATCTTTGGGCTAGGGCCAAATCTTCTCCTCTCACATCAGACAACAGGAATTGAGTGATGTTTGCTTTTGACAGTCAATCACAGGAACAAGTGTCTGAAAACAGATGCCAGTGTTGGGAGTGTTTGTGTTTCCAGAGCCTGGACAGGGACTGAAGAAAACCCAGAATTAACAGTGCAAATCCTCTGGGTTTTTTCCAGCCTTCTCTCTGTTTAGGCCAGAGCTGGGCAAAATAATTCACCACATACATAAAAATTTGTGTGTGCTGCAGTGGTGTGACAATGGGTGGAACTGGTCTGATCAAGGGGGTTGAAATGAGAAATACTTGCTTTCTGCGTTTCTGAAATATTTCAGTTGTCAGTGGATTTCAGTTTAATTAGTGTCATTAAGTATTATGCAAAGCTGAGTATGTTTCTGCCCAGGTTGAATTCAGCAGCAGTTTGTAGGTTTGTTTTTAGTTTTGCCTTACTTGAAAAAGCTGCGAATGTTGGTCCCAAACAATTGAGAAAAAGGTTATTTGGGTTTTTTTCAGGAAAAGCAAATATTCACTGTGTTTGCACAACTGCTGCCCTGACCTCAATAAAACTTTATCCATTATGATGATCTTTTTTGGTTAATGAACTGAAAATAGCTAGGAAAAAAAGCAGAATACGGCAAGACTCCAGTCTCACTCTTAAGACTTTGCTGGTTTCTTTCACAATCATTTTATTTATTTTTAAATAGAAGTCTTGTTTCAGAAGCAAGCAGATATTTTATCGTTAAAAATGGTCATTAAAATATCTCTAAATTAATACAGCAGGGGTGGATGATGCTTACAGCGATGTGCATGAGCACGGTGAAGTTGTCCTTGGCTATGCATTACAAACACAGTACATAAAACCGAGTTAAAATACAGATTTCCCTCATATTGGTAAAACGTGATTAATGCTCTGCTGGTTCTGACAGCAACACCCATACTGAACCACGCAGAGCAAAACAGTGTTTTCTATTAACAAAGTAGTGTATAGCAAAAGAACAGGAGGTGGGGGGGAAGCAACCCATATCTCATACAAAACCATGCCCCGGGCTGCCCACGTGATGCTGGGCTGCAGTAAGAAATTCTCACATCTAACCCAGTGTTTGTCATGGTTAAAACTCCCGTGTTCCTGTCTTCATCTCCCCAACCAACCAAAAAAAGTCTGTTCATTGGTGACAACACGAACAAATAACTCTCTCCCCTTCGTTCATTTTGTGCCCCCCTCCAGGTTAATGGCCACGCATCTCCAGAGAGGGTCAAGGCACGTGGCAGGAGGAAAGAAGAGACAGACTGTGGGTTTAAGGTGCCATCCCTGGGGCAGATCAGCAAGGCACTGCTGGCAGGAGCCCTGGCCAACACCAGGGCCCAGTTGCTGTAAGAAGCACAAAATGTACTCCTTTTAAAGACACTGTAGTGTTTTGGGGTTGTTTCTCATTTGGATATAGAACAAGGCTGCAATCTGTGGTGCTTATATGGAGATAAGCACTGATTTCCACAGCTGTTCCTTCGCTGGCAGGCGGCACCGAAGGCACAATGGCTGGCACCTGGGGCTGCCTGCTGGGTTACTATAAGTGCTGTCACCTGCAGCTGGCCCTAGGTGTTCCCTGAGCTGGCTGCTCTGCCTCAGAGTGGCTGCAGAAATGCAGTGTGCAGGGGCTCCACTGTGTTTCTAGGACTTGGACTTGTCTTCCAGGGATGCAGAAGACGAGGCACAGTAAGAAACCAGCCTGATTTGTTGTGGATTTTTAGTGCTAATGCCTCTACCAGCTATTCCCAGCCCAGCTCCCAGCTGCTTTAGGACATGCCAGAGCACCAGCTGCCTGGCAGGGAGGCAAATATACCTTTGGAGGGCAAGGAGCTGCTGTGACCCTACGTGGTTTGAAATAAATATCAATATTAACATCTACATTCATCAATAAAAGTTACCTGGGGACAGGTAGGTAGGCAGCTTCCTGCCTTGCAGACAGGTCGGATCTGGATGAAGAGCAATCTACTGTGCAGGACCAAAGCTGATGCACCAGCCCAAAGAGATGGTTGTAGCCTTGTAGTGGTGAATAGATCAAGAGGGGACTCTTTAAAGAGGTAGCATTAAGTTAAACTCTATCACTCATTCTTCTACCTGTGCAGTCCCTGGAAGCTTCACACTATCAAAACCACAGTGAGGTGTTTTCAGTTTCATTGCTCCCCAGTTTTGGAGCTTATTCTCTGGCAAAAGGGGTCCCTTCATGGGGTGTCCCCCCTTTAATCCAGATAATGCACATAAACATATGTGCTGACAACCTAAGTTTCTTGTCATTTATGTTTAAGGGACTTCTGAACTGCAGGTTTGCTTGAACATCCTGTATTCAGGGTCTGGTCTTTGCTGGGTGTCATCACATGTGCAAGTGGGACTCTACCAGGACCGACCAGTCAAACCCTTGACTAGCAAAGTGGTTTTCTTTCTGGCTTTTTGAAGCATACCTTCAAAATATTTAGCTTTTTGGGATTTGACCTTCCTGTGTTCCAGCAGCTCTCTGCAAAGACAGAGAAACCTTCTAGATAAAGTACCTGCTGAGACTGGTGTGCACAACACAGGCAAACTGAGGGACATGGAGAAACGAAGGAGCTACTGATCTGAAGTATCTTTCTGGCCTAATAGTTGTGTACGTTATTGGTGTATTTCCTGATAGAAATGCTATCTGCAAAGTCCTGTATTCTTTCCTGCCTCCCCACACAGCCATGTTCTGTGTAATTAGCAGTCTAAAACATCCATTCTTCCCATCTGCCAGAAGGAAGTGTGTGATCTACCACCTCCAGGACTCAGCTGGCCAAATGGCCTGGACCAATTTGTACCTGTCAAACTCTTCCCAAGGAGGTTTGGTAAAACAAATTGAAGAGCAATAGTACTGGTTGTGCCTCCACCTGCACCAGAATCAGCCAAGAAGATCTTTCCAACCCTTCCCAGGTCCCTGGCAGCCTTTGTCCCTAGGGTTTGGTGTGGACATGGCAGCCCTTCTTCTCGATGGTCTGCACTGGATGGATTGGTAGGACCAGGTGGGAGATGCGGCTCCACAGCCCACTCAGCTTGTCGGAATCCATGTGGTCATGGGAGCTGGGGGTCCTGCTGTTGGTGAACTTGGCCCAGAGGAAGTCATGGACCTTCTCTTCCACCTGCAGGAGGTTGATGTCAGTCTCTAGCGTTTCCTCCTCCAGCAGCACCGTCAGCAGCAGGGCCACATCCTTGAAAGCAGCACTTTCGTGGTCACAGTACTTGTAGAAGATGAGGGTGGACCCTGCTGGCAGCAACTCAAAGTGGTGTATGACCGCAGCACGGCTCCCAGCCTGGAAAGCTGAGCTCAGCTCTAAGTCCACCTCCTGCTTGGCCTGGTCACTGTGGAGCCTGGATTTAGCCATGCCATCGATCTGGACCGTGCTGGCACGCAGGGCAGCTGAGTAGGTGTCAGCCACATGGATACTAAGGCATCTCAGGGTCTGCTTGCCCTTACGAGCAGCTGCGAAGATGATGATGGCCGGCTGCGAGTGGTGGGATGCATTGAGGTGCTTCTGCAGCAACTTGCGCCCGCGAAGCCACAGGTGGGGACTCTGCCCTGGAAACCAGTCCTGCAGCTGGCTGAACTGGGACAGGAACTCCTCCACTGTGGGGTTCTTGGTGGCTGGCTGGGACTTGGAGGTCAGGTTGCCAAAGCACAATATGCAGAAGCAGAACAATACGATGCCCAAGAAAAAAAACCCTGTTCAACAGAGGAGAGACCCAAGATGGGGAACAGAAGTCAGTCCCAAGTGACCTGCAGTGATATGCTGGAAGGTAGCTAGGAGGGCTCTTTTTCCTTCCCCCACTACACTAGAAAAGTGATTCAGGTTGGCATATTCTCTGGGGGCCAGGAATGGTGAAGAGGCTGCTCGCCCCATGGTGTCAGACCCATGGTCCTACACACCTGCTGGGGAGGACCCGCTCCAGGGATGGAGGCAAGGCCACAGCTTTGTTGCAGTGCAAAATTTCCTGATGAAATTGCAGCTGGCCACAAGCTTCTCTTTCCCCCTCCTCTGTATTCTTTAAGGTTTGTGGCCGCTTGAATCATCTGCCTCCACATATGGAGGAGCCTGACCCAGCTAAAATGTGTTCACCGCTTCCCTCCTAACTATGCTGGGTGAACAAAGGCTACCACGCTTCTGCTCAGAAAAAGAGGACAGAGGTCTAGACCCAACTCCTTGTGTCCCTCTCCGTAGCAAAGCAGGGTCTCTTTTTCTACCAGGAGAAATGTGTGGTGCACCTCAACAACACAGTTCATGCTTGAGGCTCCACGACACAGAAGGAGGTTGGGAAGGGGAACCACCAGCGTAGGAGAATATCAGCCCCCCTAGGAATGCTCCTAGCATACTGAACATGATGTGCCCACTTCTGAGGCAGGAGAGCTGGAGGGAAAGCTGCTCAAACTGAGCCTATTTTTAAGGGAATGGTTTTCCCCTCAAACCCTCAGAAAAGACTGTGAAAGGTCCTAAGAGAGAAGAACTAAATGTGCTTCATTACTTGTTCCTGGAGGATCAGTGCCTTCTGGTCGATGAGTAACACTCAAGGAAAGCTTCTTTTCCTCACCTTTCTGCCAGGAGAGCTTTCTGGCCTTCCACTTGTCTTTGTTTTGGGTGGTGACATTCTGCAAGCAGGACCGAGCCTCTGGCTTTGGGGCTGTGTGTCCTGCAGTAAGAGAAAGAAACGTGCCGCTCGCTGTTAAAGGGAACAGGTTAAGTTGTGCTGGAATAAGAAAAGCAACACTGCTGTCAGGAGCTCCCAGGTGAGGGAAAGAGAAGCATTAACTTCTCTCTGGGTTAATACTGCCTTGAGTTTTGGCTTTCAGCTTTTTGGGCAGGGGGAGGAGAAAGATAATGCAGAGTGCAGCATGGTTTCATGCCTTTCAAAGCAGAGCAGAAGCAACAGGAGAGAGAGAAGCCAGTTAATTTCTTATACCTTCTTTTCTGCTCAACTCCAGAAAACTGACAAACAGGCACTAGAGGTGTCACCACAGCATCTTTCTTATGCTTATGCAAAGCGTAGGCATGTGCATGGTGGAAGAGCAGCAGTGTACAGCCACCAGCTCACCTTTGGTCCCATGTCTGTTCCTTAACATGTCTTGGGATCCACTCTCCAGTATTTCTTGCTGCGTGTGCTCTTCCAGCTCCCGTCCTAGGAGAAGGGCACCTGTGCTCCTCTCAGCCAAGAGGCTCTTGGTGGCACCTTCCATGGCTGTCACATCCAAAGAGGTCATCTTACTGTCACAGCTCAGGGACTTGCTTCTTGGTGAAGCATCTTTCTCTGCCATGTCAGTGCTTTCACACTGCCTGCTTGTCACCTGCTCTTCCCATGATTTCTGGTGGACAGGGCTGTCTCCTTTGCTGTCTGTTTTATTGTCGGCCAGCCTGGCTGTAGGAAATACAATTCACAGACCTACACTTAATGTCTTTCCATGCAAGAACCAACAACCCTTTCTCCTGCTCTGCCTCTTCTAAGCAAAGGCCCAGCTTAGCAGCTTTTTGGAAATGCTGTACGCACAGAACAGGAGAGACTCACCTTCATGCGAGTTGTTGTCTTCCTGGGACCTTTCTGAGGTATCATCTCTTCTCTTCCCAGATTCTCCTGGCAATTCTTCAGTTTCCTGCGGAACCTCTTTGTCTACTGGTGGGGCAGCTAAATCTGACAGTGTTGCCTCTCCTCTAGCAGCAGTTGGTGATTTGCGCACCAGGCACAACTCCTCTGGTTTGCAGGAGATCTCAGGCCACCTGCCCATCACTTGGTGCTCAGGAGTTTCTTGGGTGGGCTCTTGGTGCACGGGATGCTCTGCTGTGCTCTCCACCTCACTTTGGGCTGACCCAGCTGTTGGCAGCAGAGTCCCATGTCTGTTCCTTAACATGTCTTGGGATCTGCTCTCCAGCATTTCTTGCTGCGTGTGCTCTTCTGGCTCCTGTCCTAGGAGAAGGGCACCTGTGCTCCTCTCAGCCAAGAGGCTCTTGGTGGCACCTTCCATGGCTGTCACATCCAAAGGGGTCATTTTACTGTCAGAGCTCAGGGACTTGCTTCTTGGTGAAGCATCTTTCTCTGCCATGTCAGTGCTTTCACACTGCCTGCTTGTCACCTGCTCTTCCCATGATTCCCGGTGGACAGGGCTGTCTCCTTTGCTGTCCGTTTTATCGTCGGCCAGCCTGGCTGTAGGGAACAAAATTCACAGACCTACACTTAATGTCTTTCCATGCAAGAACCAACAACCCTTTCTTCTGCTCTGCCTCCTCTAAGCAAAGGCCCAGCTTAGCAGCTTTTTGGAAATGCTGTATGCACAGAACAGGAGAGACTCACCTTCATGCGAGTTGTTGTCTTCCTGGGACCTTTCTGAGGTATCATCTCTTCTCTTCCCAGATTCTTCTGGCAATTCTTCAGTTTCCTGGGGAACCTCTTTGTCTACTGGTGGGGCAGCTAAATCTGACAGTGTTGCCTCTCCTCTAGCAGCAGTTGGTGATTTGCACACCAGAGACTCCTCTGGTTTGCAGGAGATCTCAGGCCACCTGCTCATCACTTGGTGCTCAGATGTTTCTTGGGTGGGCTCTTGGTGCACGGGACGCTCTGCTGTGCTCTCCCTCTCACCTTGGGCTGGCTCAGCTGTTGGGAGCAGAGTTCACAAGCTCAGTGAGCCATACAGGAGGCAAGAATACCCAGAGCTTTACCACCACCCTGTAAAACTCCCAGCGCTTGCATTTCAGAAACACCTACACAAGCTGCACTTCAAAAACACCTGCTCTCAGCAAGACAGGGAATGAACAGGGTGACCAAAAGTAAGGAAACTCATGGGTTCAGATGGAGACGGCTGAATAGGTGAAGCAAAAGGAGAAAACACAAGCGATGCAAAGGCAATTACTAACCTCCTCCCACAAGTGGAAGCCACATACACCCCCCTTCTTTCTGTATCCCAATTTTTATTGCTGACATGATGTTAGACTGTATGGAATATGCCTTTGCCATCCTCAGGTCCCCACTCAGTCTTCTGCCCAATCCAGATTATTTGCTTGGCGGTGGGAAAGTGGGGGAAAAAGAGAAAGCCTTGCTGCTGTGCCAGCACTGTTCAGCAACAGCCAGAACAGTGTGGTGTTACCAACACTTACTATTTTAAACCACAAATCCAAAGCACAGCACTGTATGCTAGGAGGAAAGTCAACTCAATGCTGGCTTAAGTCCTGTGCTGCCCTGTGTAGGGTGGGACAGCAATTCCTTCATTAAGTGGTAGGACACGTTACTACATCTTCCACAGACTGTGGGTTTTCCTAGGCTGATAAATTAAGGATTTGATGCATTTCTGGGGCGGTTGTTGAGTACTGGCCAGAAAAGTTACACCGATGCACTTCAAGCACCCATCTGAATGTAAATGTTAGCTCTGCTTGTGCTCCTGTTCTGGAGCTGCTCTCCCAAACAGCTGTGGTAACGTGTAATTAAAAGTAAATATTGGAGCATAATTCAATAAATTCTGAGGCTGAACAAGAGCATTTGCAACACATTTTGCATCTTACAAAACCAAACAGTGCAGCTGAAATTTCAGGTGTTACTTGTGAAAAATTGCCTATGAATGATCAAGCACTACAATGACATAGAAATGATGATTAGATATGGACTCAGAATAAGGACTCTGATGAAAATGGCAAGGAACTCCCCACTAATTTAAAAGCAGAGAAGAAGCTGTATATGTCACATGTCAGAAGATGCCGTCCTTTGGAGCAGGATTTTTACATTCCTTGTTGCTGAGTATTACAGGAACATTTCTGACTGCTTAGGGCAGATCTGAGCTGGTTATAGCGTCACAATATCACTGAAATACTCGGGGACAGGAGTCACAACAAGGCACCTGGAGAAGGTAAGTACACAGCAGAAACTGAAACATGAGGAACCTGAAGATACCCTGCTGTTCAAGGTGGGCACAAACAGCACTCTGCTCTGCCTCCTCCAGAGGCTTCTGATCCAGCGGGAAACTGGCTTAGTATTAAAATATCTGTATGTTTGTGAGCTCTGCAGGGTTTGAATCCTGATTTGGTATAAAATCTAGTTCACAGGTCCATGGGAGATACCTGTGTTAAACCAAGCCTCCCTCGCCTTGGCTGGAAACCTAAGGGAGTTGCTGTCTACCCCCTTCCACCCTTAACTGTGCAAATGGGAGCTGTGCTACCTGTTCTGGTTTGAGCTGCAGTACCATCAGTTTTCTAACTTCTTAGCTAAGTCTCACCAAAGTAATGTCATTTTCTGAAAGATAACTGCATGTTTTTCAGGCAGTGTTTCTCTCCAGCAGTGATAACACAGAGCACTGGGATGCAGAAATGCCAGTGCTTACACTTAATTCCTATTGCAACCAAGGCCATCCTTGAGCTGGTGGAGTTGTAAGGGAAAGGGGTGGAAAAGGGTTGCGCCCACAGGGAGGAGCAGACAGGAGAGGTGACCCCAAACTGGCCAACAGAGGATTTCATCCTATACTGGTCATACTCAAGATAAAACTTAGTTTTAGCTCCCAATGCACAAGTCTTTTTCCACTCATTTCCCTTTCCCTGGGGGTGGGGGAAGGGAACTGGGAGCCCAACTTCTCATGTTTTAGCTGCTGATCAAGCTGGGCCGAGGCTAAACCATGACGCTACCAGACTGCACTTCCACTTGGCAGCTGGCCTCAGAAGGAGGTGCTGCTCTCTCCACAGCCAGCGTTACAAAGCTGCTTTCCAAAGCTGCACTGGGATGCAGGGAAGAAAGTTCTCCCAGTCTGGAGCTCCATCTTTAGTCTTCCTTGTGCTGCCATCCTGGACATAGTCTGAACCTGTTGCAAGTGGGAATCTGAAACTGAAAGTACCTTGTTAATCATTGATCCTTCAGGAAAAAAATAGTAACTTGCTTTTCTTGGCCTGGAAAAGAGGGGATTCTCTTTTTTAAATTATTTTTATTGTGTTTAGTTTTCCTACATCACTATTGAAATCTTCTTGCAAAGAGGTTTTCCTAGTGGATGCAGTAGGCACAGGATTCACTTACCTCCAGACAGATCCACACTTGGATTCTCTTCCATTTTCTTTCTCCCCTGGAGCTCTGGCTTCTGCATCGTTTATTTCACTTTCTTCTTTGGTCATAAGGAGATGTTACCTCCCTGCTGTTCCAGTGGCTGAACAAGTTCTACCCCCCTCACAGACACCATCCTGTCTTGGCTGCAGGAATTGTGGCTAAACACCCATAAACCTGATAAGCACAAAGAGAGGAACAGTGATTCATGATGGAGAAGGTTTCTGCCTCCGTGGTCCCCAAGGTGGTGTGAAAATGGAGGGATGTCATCAGTAATGGCAAACCCAAGGGCTATCAGCTATTTTGCTTCCCTGCAGGCTACAAGCAGTCCAAGGACTACTGCAAACTGTAGTTGTCTTGGGACAAGCCAGTGAGCCGAGGCACTGGAGTCTCATCCTGAGGGACTGGAATGGACTCGGGCGCGAAGATGATGAGGGGACTGGACCATCTCTCTTATGAGAGGAGGCTGAGAGACCTGGGTCTGTTTAGCCTTGAGAAGAGAAAGCTGAGAGGCGACTTTAGCAATGCTGAGAAAAATCTCGGGGGTGGGGGGCAACATGATTGGGCCAGACTCTTCTCAACAGTGCCCAGTGACAGGACAAGGGGCAACAGGTACAAACTGGAAGTTCCACCTGAATACAAGGAAAAAAACTCTTTCCTGTGAGGGCGATAGTGCACTGGAAGCAGCTGCCCTGGGAGGGTGTGGAGTCTCCTCCGGAGAGATTCAGAACCCCACATGGATGTGTTCTCGTGCAGCCTACTCTATGTGAAACTGCTTTAGAAGAGGAGTTGAACTGGATGAGCCCCAGATGTCCCTTCCAACCCCGATCACTCTGGGATTCTGTGCTCCGAGATGGCGGGCCAGGAGGCTGGGGATTGACATGCTGCCCTGCAGGCTTTCGGGCACTCCATACCTCGCAACCAACTCAAAACAGAGCAACAAGCCTGCTCCACCTTTCCTGCCTCCAACGTGTCAGGTCAGGAAAAGGTGGTCCTGGAAGGCAAAGTCGCTGGCAGAAAGTGCAGCAGCAGTACCCACACTCCACCTTCACAGTATCGTAAGGTTGGAAAAGACCTTTGAGATCGAGTCCAACCTATGACCCAACACCTACACCTACTCCTACTTGTCAACTACACCATGGCACTAAGTGCCTCATCCAAATTCTCTTTGAACACCTCCAGGGATGGTGAGCGCGTTCCAATGAACAATTACCCTCTCAGTGAAGAATTTCTTCCTTGCGCCCATGCCAGGGGGCTGAGCAGTGCCCTGACGGGGTGTTGGGAACCTGGAGCCAGAGCTTGCCCCTCCTGTACCCCCCAGCGATGCTGGGAACCTGGAGCCACAGCTTGCCCCTCCTGCACCCCCCAGCGATACTTGCCCCTGTGCTAAAGCACTTTGGGACTGGACGGCCGTGCAGGACAGAGCTAGGCTTGCTGTTGTAACCTGAGAAAGTTGATGGCTTTTGTGAGCGCAACGCCTGCCCGTGGAGAAAAAATAGGCGGCATGGAAAACTGAGAAACTTTTCCTGCAGGGAAGTGGTTCATGTGGATTTCCATACAAAAATCTCAAAAGCTCTGCCTTCACAGCACCTTTTCTAGCACGGGGGGCACCTTCCCCCACCTGAGCTGTCTCTACAGCTGAGTTTTCTTGCTAAATACAAGTTTTGGAGGGGTGTGTGTGGGTACAATTGCTGCTCTCCGCCACCCAGCTCTCGTCCCTCCCCTGCCTGTGCTGTTCCCGCTCGTGACGCTGTGGCCAAGGAAGGAAACCAGAGGAACAAAGTGGCTCGCAGAGTCGGCTGCTTACCCAGGCTTGGAGGTTTGGAGATGGTCGGGCCACTGAAGTGAAGCAGAGGGGCTGCAAGTGGAGGCCAGCGCTTGCCCTTCCCAGAGGCCCTTTGGCTCTGCTGGTGGCAGGACGGCCCGCGGCCCCAAACACACCCTTAATTCTCCGCTGTCAACGTGACAGTGAACTCTGCCCTTCCACGGGCTCCCGGCAGGCTGCTGGGAGGTGTAGTTTTCCCTCCCTCCTTCTGCCTGCTGGGGCAGCTTTTCCCCAGCGAAGAGCAGGCGTTCTCGGAGCACTGGGCAAACACTAACTTCTTTGGGGGCTGTATTTCTGCAATTGCGGTCACGCAGCGTTTCCTTCAGGCTGACTGCATGACTGGTAGCTTCCTGCGTTAAGTATCGGCGTGGCAGATTTAAACAACGAAACGATGGTGAGGAGGGAACTGTTTTGAGAGCTGATTTATGAAGATGAAAGGTACCACAAGAAAAACAACCTGAACATGTAGCTGGCAAACCACAGACTCTTGCAATGTCCCATTGTGCAAGTGCAGGGAGGCTGGGGAGCTGTGGGCTGTGAAATGGGGTGCCTTTAGCATCAGCATGGAGAGCAAGGGATGGTGACCCACACACACACTCCCCTTCCAGCGTAATCCAGAGACTGCAATAGGGGGGAGGTCAGAGAGAGTGTCTGTAGCTGCTCCTGGCCTCACCTGGGCAATGGATTTCCAAAAAAATTATGCTGTGCCTTGCTGTGCCCACACAGGTGACAGGTATGGTCCAACCCCTTTCCCTGTTTCCCCTGCCCAGAGAGAGGCATCAACACAAGGAGCAGTGGTGCAGAGACTTGAAGGCATCTTGCACCCCGCTTTGAAGGCAGCTTGCAGCCTTTTCACTAGATTTAGGTTGAGATGAGCTCTTGGGAAGAAACGTTTTTCTTTGCGAGTGGGGAGGCTCTGGCTCAGGTTGCCCAGAGCAGTGGTGGCTGCCCCATCCCTGGAGGTGTTCAAGGCCAGGTTGGATGGGACTTTGGGCCCCCTGATCCAGTGGGAGGTGTCCCTGCCCACGGCAGGGTGGTTGGAATTGGATGGGTTTTAAGCTCCCTTCAAACCCAAACCATTCTAAGATTCACTGACATCCCCAGAGCAGCCCAGCAGCAAACAGCACGGGGAAAGACAACTGAAACTGTGCCTGTAGGGAACAGACGCTAAGTGGCTGGGAGGACTCAATTTGGAGAGCGGAACACTGAAGCGTGGGGGATGTGACTGTCATGGAGCTGTTGCTCACCAAATCCCTCAATACTAGGACTTGAGACATCATAAAACAGACACGAGGTTGGGTTCAGGTGGGCAGAGAAAAGTATTTTGTATTTCTTTATGCTGTGTGTAGGAAACTTCTGGACCTTTCTGGCCCAGGGGAATGGAAGCAATGTGTCAGAATGTTCAAAAAAGGGTGAGTCTCTTATGTGGACAGCAGGTCGATAAGCAGTTAGTAGAGGACCAGGACCAGGCAGGGCTGCACCTGGCTGTGGGAGATGATATTTAAGGGAGGTGCATGTTCCCAGCCCAATTCAATGCTCTGCTTTCCTCATGCTCCTGCCACAGCCAAAAGGGGCTGCGTGTGCCACCCTAGGCAGGACAGCCGGAGGAGGCCCTGCTTCCTCTTTGTTTCTCCCATGGCTTCCATGAGCTGCCTCCTGCCCTGTAGCCACCTTTGCATCTGTCACTTGGCCGTATCATCCCTCTGTTGAGACACACGTGTACGTCACGCCACACAAGAGGCGAGTATCACATGCCTAAGTATTACTGTTCATGTTGGTTGTATCAGGAAGGTCAGAAGGTGTGAGGTGTGCGTGGGTGCAGCGCATGTAGCGATTGCAAGCTTCCACTTTCTCTCCAGCAGCACAGAAAGCCAGTGGCTTTCTCCATGACCAGGAGAGCCACCCTGCTGCTGGCAGCCAGGAGGGGACAGAGTCCACCTCTGCTTCAGCATGTTCTTCTATTGTGGCCAACCTCCACCAGGTGCAGCAGAGGCTGTAAAACCAGGGAGAATGGCAAAGCAGGGAGGAATACGTTTGAGTGGCTCATCTGCAGACGCCAAGGTCTCCCTGAGGGCCCCAACTCTTGGTTGACTTCCATCTCACACCCTGGCCAAAGGTGCATTTGACTTTATGTGCTTCTGGCCATAAGTAAGGAACAGCCAAGGCAGTGAAAGCAGACAGGAGCTGCAGGTGTCAAGAGCTCCATGTAAATCAAAATATTTGACACCTTTCTGTCCCTCCAACCAGGTAGTCCCTTCCTTACAGGAGGCGACCAGGAGTGGGCAGAGGGACCACCCTGTCCACAGAAGCACAAACTGTCATAAAATTGGTGGCAGGACTCCAGCTTAGTGAGCGGGTAAGGTGAGAACGTAACAAAATATTGGGGGGTACCTGCAGTCCACATGGGTTCACAACCCAGTTACCAAGAAGCAGCTTGACAGGAGAAGCAACTGGTGGGTCCGGGACATGAAGTCACCCACCGTCACAACTCTTACAAAAAAGGACGTTTAGGTTGCGTAACATTGCATTTCTTCCTGTAGCACTCACAGAGTCACGGGGTATGAGCTGGGGTGTAGAATTGTGACTTAACAAATGTGGCCTTTTTTTAACTCAAATTTGAGAGAGGATTTTATTTAGATAGGAATAACATTTTCTCTCAGTCTGCAGAAGAATCAACAGTGACCGGGTGCTTTAGGAAGGGCAGCCTATGGACATGCAATCATTTAGTAACTTTCTTTGGAGACCTGCACTTAGCGCAATCCTACAGGTCAGGAGTCAGGAGCGGGTCACCGGCAGGTCTTTTCCTACTTGATTTGAACTGCATGGACAGTTCAGCTGTGCTTTGAAACCTCCCGGTGCTGTGTTTGCTACACCATCTTTTATTTTTGCTTTAGAGAATGTTGTTGAACATCTGTGTTCTGAGTTTACATATCAGAAGGACGGCAGTATTTACAGCCAGCACAGGAGGTACAGACCATTTATCTCACAAATACCCGCTTGCTTCTGGATGAACCTGTGAGATTTGTGGTGTGTTGGTACAGCACGGGAAGGTTTTTTGGCTTGAACTGGATGGACAGGCTGGACAGATGCAGAAGCCGAGATGGAATGGCACATCCCTCGCCCACCCTTGTTTGAGTGTGCTGTCACGTTCACCCTGTAACGTAACAGCACGATGTTTGTGACCCTGCTAAATAATGGCATCTATGCTGTCACGTGTGCTGGGGCGCCCCATGGGCCGAGGCACTGCCACCAGGTTTGTCACTCAGTGCCATCCTCCCCTGCCCCTTTCACCATGGAGAAACCCATCAGAACTCATGACAAGACCCCTGCTTGCTCCCAAGTTCCCAAACAGCTCCTGAGCTGTGGGCGGCAGTTGGAACAGAAGCAGCCTGGCCTGGCCTGGCCTCCCCTCAGGCCAGTTACACGTGGTGGCCCCAGGGCTCAGTGCTGGGTCCAGTCCTGTTCAACATCTTTATCAACGATCTGGATGAGGGCATCGAGTGCGCCCTCAGCAAGTCTGCAGACAACGCCAAGCTGGGTGGAAGCGCGGATCTGCTTGAAGGCAGGGAGGTTCTGCAGAGGGATCTGGACAGGCTGAGACCAACAGGATGAGGTTCAACAAGGCCAAGTGCAGAGTCCTCCATTTGGGACACAACAACCCCGTGCAGCGTTACAGGCTTGGGGAGGAGTGGCTGGAGAGCTGCCTGGCGGAGAAGGACCTGGGGGTGCTGGTTGGCAATGGCTGAACATGAGCCAGCAGTGGCCCAGGTGGCCCAGAGGGCCAGTGGCATCTGGGCCTGTGTCAGACCCAGCGTGGCCAGCAGGAGCAGGGAGGGGATTGTGCCCCTGTGCTCAGCGCTGGTGAGGGCACACCTCGAGTGCTGGGGCCAGTTCTGGCCCCTCACTCCAAGAAGGACATTGAGGGGCTGGAGCGCGTCCAGAGAAGGGAACGAGGCTGGGGAGGGGCTGGAGAACAAGTCCTGTGAGGAGACACTGAGGGAGCTGGGGGTGTTTAGCCTGGAGAAGAGGAGGCTGAGGGGAGACCTCATCCCTGTCTACAACTGCCTGAAAGGAGGCTGTGACGGGATGGGGGCTGGGCTCTGCTCACAGGTGACAGCGATGGGACGAGAGGAAACGGCCACAAGTTGCACCACGGGAGGGTAAGATTGGACCATGACACGACTGTACCCTGCACCACATGACGCCGCCGGGCGCCATGATGGAACCGGGCGCGACACCACGTGATCCCGCCGGGAGCCATGGCGGGCCGTGCTTTGTGTCACGTGACGCCATAAAGTGCGGGTCTCTGACTCACGTGACGCCACAGAGTTCCGTGCGTCCGCGTCCACTTGGCGGCGGTGGAAGCAACAGAAGCGGAAGCGACAGGCGCTCAGTTCGCCCTGCGGCCGGAAGTGAGGCCTGCGCAGTCGTCCCCGCCGCGCCGAGGCGGCAACTGCAGTGCCGCGCGGCGCCCTGAGGAGCCGCGGGCCGGGATGGTCGGGGACAGCGACGGGCAGGCGCCGCCGGGCGGCACCGAGCTGAAGCGCAGGCGGAAGAGTCCACGGTTGGCGGCGCAGGCGGCGGAGGTCGAGGCCGAGGCCGAGGCGAAGGCGGAAGGCGAGCCCGGCCCCGCAGGGGCGCTGCAGGGTGAGCGGGCGCTGGATCCGCGGCTGAAGGCGAAAGGGGCGGGATTGGGGAGCGGAGTGGGGATGGGGGCTCTTCCGAGCAGGGTAGCTGGCAACCCCGGGATGGCCCGGTGAGTCCGAAGGGGGTGGGCGGCGCTGCCAGGCCTTAGCGTGCCCCTCACCCGTTTCTTGTTGCAGAAGATGAGTGCGACTTCGGGAGCCCGGACTCTTTGGCGCGACCCCCGATCAGAGCGTTCCGGTCCTCAGGTGGGTTTGGAGCCGCAGGAGCGGCTGCGCGTGCAACTTCCAAAAGCTCTGGAATTCACACGGCCTGGGAAATGGGATTCGCTGGTGTTCAGCTGTTTGGCAGGTCTCGCCGTGGTGCTGGTGAGGAAACCCCGTTGTGGCTTTGAGTACTTGAGAGATGAGGAGCGCTTCCCTGCCTTCCAAAAGGAACCATGCGTGTAAAGCACGCTCTGGCCCTGAGGTGGCTGTTTTACTTTCTGCACTGCTTGGAACAGTATTTTATTGCAGCATGAAAATGGAGAATAACTGATTTTACTAACGGTGTTTGGGGTTTAGAAGGCTGGGTTTAAATAATAGAATCATGGAATGGTTTGGGTTGGAAGAGACCTTTAAAGGCCATCAGCTCCAACCCCCTGCCATTGACAGGGTCACCTCCCACAGGATCTGGTTGTTCAGGGCCCCATCCAACCTGACCTTGAGCACCTCCAGGCCAAATACAGTACTCTGAGCTGCAGAAAGAGATCGCTGTAAGACGGCTCTGTACAGTGAGCCACATCGCTTACAAGCAGATGTGCAATTGGGGCTTGCCTGTCCTTTCTCTGGAGCTCTGAGCCATTGGTACTTGCTCTTGGACACAGGGCTGGACAAACTGTTGTGTTATCACTGACACCTCCTTCTCGCTTTAGCTCATGAAAGCTAGCTCCTTTTTGAAGGTTTAGAGAGATGCTAACTTTGTGTAATTCAGTCATGTGGTTTTAGCCTGTCTTTGCAAGCCAACTGTATTTTCTTCCCTTTTAGTCTGTTGATCTATTTTGAGTTGGACCGTACACATGATTAGTGTGTGGCAAGCCTCAGCTGGATGAGTTGTGCCAGCCTGAAGACTGTTCTCCATTCCCATCTGTATTCTTGCAACAGGGCTGTCAGCAAGTTCTTTTTGCAATGTGTGGCCTTAATGATGTTGCACCGCCCTTAAAAAGAGCAGAACTTCCAGTCTTGTCTTGGTGGAGGAAGAGAAGGGTCATGAGCAGTTCTGTGGGAAAGTACAAAGGTTTATCTGTGGAAAAAAGCTGTGGGAAGCTGTTGCTCACAAGTGAAGGCTGCCAGGGTACTGACATGTTTGCTGGTTTAGACATGGCTGGGCTGCTTTGGGAGGTATAGTTGAGTGGGGTTTTCTTTAACGTAGACCTCTCTAAAAATGAGGCTGGGGGGAAATGCCCTCCCCACACCTCCTTGAGCTCTTAACAGTGGTATTTGATTGTAGTCACAGCAGGCGTAAAAATCGGGTGTTAGTAGATTCTAGTGCTTTATATAGAAGTGAAGGAATAATCCCTCCCTCCTGTAGCTGTGCAGGGTTTTCCAGCAGAGTTCAGGGGAAGGCAGGGTCTGTGAGGCAGCAGGACGAGCAGGGTGGGTTTTTATAAGGATGTTATTTGTCCTGCTCCCCTGAGAGAGGAATGGAAGCAAAACCGCAGCTTGAGAAACTGGTTTCTGGCTTTTGCCAGAAAGGTTTTAGATAAAGATTAGGAAACGTGGCGTGTAGAGCCGAAAAACTTTAAGGGCCTACAAACCTTGCCTCAAATCAGGCTTTTTCTAGGTCAGGGGTGTCAAACTCGCAGCCCACGGGCTGAATCTGCCCCTACACATTGTTTTATCCAGCCCAGGACCTTGTTTCTACGCAGTGGCAGTACCGAGCTCCTTGCCCCTGCGCTCCTGATGGTGCTGGTCACGTGGGCAGCGTGTGGGACACGCGTTACGCTGCAGGAGCAAAAACGATGGGAGCCAGGAGTTTGATGCCCCTTCTCTAGATGAACGAACTAAAGGTCTATGCTAGTGTTCTCTGCTGAAGTTGTCTGAAAACATGCAAGTAGAGCGTGCAGCTGTATGAGTTAAAGGCAGGCGCTGGGAAGGGGTTTGTGCTGCCTGTGGTTCCTGTGGAACGTGGCAGCCTGTGTCCCAGGATCATCTTAGAGCTGAAAAAGATTGAACTCGCAGGGATAGATACGTGCTGGACTTGACAGAGCAAGTTCCTCTTTGTTAAAATAGTGATGTCATATTTCGGTTTATAAACCTGAAGTTTATGAACTTGCAGATTTCTAAGCCCTTTGATTAAACCAATGTGTGAGATGGAGATAGTAAGAAGGTCACTCTTGGCAGGTGAGCAGGCAGTAGGTGACCAGCTAGCAGATCTAAGGTGGGCTGGAAAACCCTCACCAGCTGCCTGGGAGGCAGGAGTGATCCTTTGGGTAGGAGGCTTAAGGCCTTGGAAGGAAAGAATAAGCATGTCTGGACTGGAATTTATATATATTTCTAGGAAAGTTAAACTTGATAAAGGAGGAGTTTACTTTTCTTTGTAGGAGACGAAGCAAAGTAGGAAGAGCTGGTGCTGATCTCTTTTCTCTGGAGACCAATGGCATAAAGATGTGCCAGGGGAGGTTTAGGTTGGACATTAGGAAAAGGTTCTTCACCCAGCACATCGTGGAGCACTGGAACAGCTCCCCAGGGGAGCAGTCACGGTGCCAAGCCTAACAATATTCAAGAAGCATTTGGACAATGTCTTCAGCCCCGCCGTGTGAATGTTGGGGTTGTCCTGTGCACGGACAGGAGCTGGACTTGATGGTCCTCATGGGTCCCTTCCAACTTGGGTCATTCTATGATTCTGTGATTCCACATGTGCTCTCTGCTTGCACTAACACCATCCCTGCTGGTGATACCCTCTACGGAGGTCTGACTCACAAACTCTCTTCCTGTCAGAAATGAAGCTGTGTGTGTTTTAATCTTTCCTTGTTACAACAACTCTTAAGTACGCTTTGAGAGACTTGAAGTACTGATTGATGCAAAGAAGGGGAGAGGAATCAAGAAGTATAGGCTGCACAGGTAGCCCTGTTTAGATTCACAGATCTTTCTGGTCTTATGGTTACCAGCCTCTGCCAATGAGATTTTCCTTGCAAAACCTTAGTAAACAGTGAAATATTATGATGTGTTGTTTGGCATTCCTGAAGATCAAGTAGTTTGGTGGGTATCTTCATTATTAGCTTGATGGGAAGTCGGTCGCTTAACAGCTTTTAAAGGCGGTTTTTAAAATATAGTATACCCCTCACTGTGTGTGAATACTTCACTGTTGCACCTCTGACTTAATATCTCAGCTTAAAACTCAGGTTTTTTTCCCTTGTTTGTGTTTTGGGGATGTTTTTTCCCCCCTCTCCTTCATATGTTTCACATACACTGGCATGTTAAAGCTGCTAGAATGTGTTAGAAAAAAGACTGTATTATCTTTTCTTGAAGTGAAATTAGTAAACACTAGGTGGCAAGCTGTGTGTTGCCTTCATGCTTGTGGTAAAGAGCTATAGAAGCACATTAAACCCCAGGGGAGCTCAGTGCTGTTAAAAGAATAAAAGACCCCATTGTGAGTGTTACAGAGAAGAAGTGTTACCAACTGAATTCTTCCCTTTGCTGTTCCTCTGCATCTGTCCCTCAACTTGGTTGCTGTGGCAGTGTTGCTGTTCCAGAGCTGTACTACAGCTTTCATTCTGTATCTGAGCTTCCCCTACCACCCCCTCCTTGAATCTAGGCACCAACGCGTAGCGTGGTTGCACTTTATCCTTTCAGTCCTTTCCTGGTGTTCTACTTTTGACTGGCTTTCTACCCCTGACCTTTGCTTTGTGATGCCTGTCACTTTGCAGGACTTTATTCCTTCTAGTTAGTTGCATTGACTAAGTTGGGTTGCAGCGTCTGTGTAATTTGGCAAACAACCTAGAGGTGTTGGTTTAGATTCTTCCCAGCTACTTGAGGGGATTGAGTTAGGAGCACAGGTGTCCTAGGTTGCCTTTGTCGTTGATGAGAGACCCAACTAAAGGATGGATTATGTAAAAAGGAGACTTAGAAGCAAGTATAGAGCCTTTTTTCTTCTCTGCCTGATGCTATGGAAGACAGCACAATTACTGTTACTAAGGTGTGTGCCCTAAACTGTGGGAAGAGCTCTCTTTACTCCAGTGCTTGTATAATTACCAGTTTACACTGAATCCCTTAAGTGGAAGGCATTTCTTGGCTCTTAAGCGTTTGGTGTCTTGATGTCTGGGGGTGGGGTTCAAGTATTTTTAAGCCAAGGGCTGACAAAAAGTTAAGTGTGTGGCAGTGGGTATCTGTAGTGAACTCAAATGTATCATAAGATTTTCAAGTCTTAGTTGGTTTGGGTTACTTTTTAAGAAAGGAACTTTTGGGAGATCAGAACTTGAAAATCACTGATCTAGATCGTATGTGTTCTGAAACTGTGTCTTGGTCTGTTTTGTAGTCTTATAAACGTAAGTGATAACTGCATCTATACCAATGTTGTTTATTTTTCTTTTTTGCCTTCTGACAGGCAATTCTTCAATTTCTTTTCTTCAAGAGAGTCCAAAAAAGGAAAAAGCGAAGGTTTATGACAGTAATGAACACAAGAAACCAGCAGGACTTCAGCCACACGTTTATACACTGTTAAAAGGTAATAACATGAATTTTATTAGAACCTTTTCCACAATATAACAAATAACTGCTTAAATGTGCCAAAATTACATTCTTTCAGTTCTACGACAAAAGGGGGAGTTGTTGAGTTGAAATTTGAGTGGATGAAGGAGTTAAAAAAAAAAAAAAAAAAAAAAAAAAGAAATTCAGGGTGTACTCCTGTACATGAGTTAAATTAAAACTGACTGTAGTGTGGGGTGTAAAACCTTCCAAGTTCAAGAAAACATGGTTTTAAAATTAGATAAATGCATAGCTACCTTTTTTTTTAAAAAAAAGCAAAGCAAAAAGATAAGTTATATCATTCATACCTGCTTCAAAAACTCTTACAAGAAGGGATTGTCACGTCCCTCAGGTAAAGCAAAATAAAACTGTTCTTTTCTAAAAATATGAGTTATTTTTGACTTTAGCAGGGGGAAGCTGACTATTCCAAGTGACTTCAAAATGTAGGAGCACTTTTTCTGTTTATTGCTGTGAGATTTTCCTCAATGTGTGTTACAGAAGTGATAGGGAAATACAGTGTTGAAGAAAACGTGGGATACTTTTTAGCCCAGCAGAAGGTAGTGATGTTAGTACAGGTGGTTTGAATATATCAGAATAGACCTACTATGTCAGGGTTTTTTAGTCTGTGTCAGCCTGCTGCTTCCCAGGCGTTTGGCTCGGGCAGCCTGGAACACGTCCGTGTTCCCTGGCAGTGTTGTTAAGGTAGGTGCTTTGCACTGTTTAGTTTTGGTTTTCCTTCGTGCTGAATAGTTGTGGGTTCAGAAGTGACAAATCCAGTGCCCTCCATTAGCAATCAATTAATGCTGCTACTTTCCCATCCTTTGCATTTTATCATTATTGCACCATTACTTTTCTAAAGATAAAATAGGAAGGATAATTTTGTGTCAAACTGGGACATGCAAGGTGAAGTGTCGAATTCATCCTGTTCTGTTAGATAATAGTCACTTTCTCCGTCTACAGAGAAGCCCAAGAGGCTGCCGTGTGACGCAGACTTGGTTTGGCAGTACAGCATATTCCTAATAACTCTTGAAGATCTCACAGAAAGAGCTAAAAGCCTGTGTGACTTGTCTGTCTGATTCTGACCTCTGATGTGATAACCAGGTTCTTTCATTTGTGCTTTGGTTTCAGAAAGAAAGGCTGACTTCCTTGAGAAAAATCAGGAGCACCACTCAACTACATCACAGAGTAAGTTGAAAAATACATACGTAGGCTTTCCCTGTACTTAACTGAAAAGTAGGGAATTCTTTTCCTTTCCTCTGCTTCTCGTCTCTCCTGTGCCCTGGAACACTCTGTGGAAGTGGAAAGGGACGCAGGAGGCAGATCCAAATGGAAACCGGAGAAGGTAGCACACTCCAAAGACAGAGTCCTGTCGAGTTATTCAGCTTGCTGACCACAGAAAATGACCCACTTTTTCCTTTTTTTGCCTGGGTTAAGAAATGGAGTTGACTCGTGAGACAGTAAGTGCAGAGCTTGTACTAACTAGAGAGAGAACAAAACCTGCACCTTTTGGTAGCAGTGAATGTTAGGTTGGTTTGTACTCATCACCTTCCGTTCTAGCCTTTCTCTGAGTAATGGCAGCCTGCTACAATTGAATTGGGTGTCAGACACTCCTGCAGAGGAGCAGCATTGTTCTGGCAAACTCCACTCTGTTCATCTAATGAGCTATTTCTTGTGTTGCTGATTTTTATCTTTGGTTGTTTTTGTGAATTTGTTGGTTTGGGCTTTTTTATTTCCTCTTGGAATTGTATTTGAAAAAAGAGAAAGACAAAACAGTGTTCTGAATTTTTAGTAGCTTTCTGTTCTTAACATCCCAGTGCTTGTTCCTGTCCCGAACAGGTACAGATCAACAAAGTCTTATAAATCAGAATTCAGTCTAGAGAACCTGGGAGGAGAGATGTTTGGGGTCTCTTTTTTTGGACACCACAGTGCCTTCCAGAAGAGAAGCTCATCTTGTGGTGGCTGCACATCTGTGAAAGGCCTTTAAAAAATGAATTGGTGCCGGGAGTTCTCGTTATTCTGGTTCTTTTTCTTTCCTTTGCCAGAGGTAGTTGGTGCTGCAGGAGTGACCTCTTGTGTTTTGTGTGAAGAACTTTAGAAAACCACTTGAAACTCTGGAAGTTCTAAGGTGTCTGCAGAAGTTACACCTTTAGAGTTAGGCAAGACAAATCATTTGCTTGGCCATGGTGCAAGGCAAGGTTCTTAGGATAGGATCTCGTTTTAGACTGTTGTTTGAAATATCTTTTTTCTTTAAGTTATGAATCACCGCTGTCTCATAAGTATGAAACCTAGTCTCTGCAAACAGGGCTATGTTGTAAATTATTATAGAATTGAGGTGATTTTGATCTGCTAACTATCAGAAGACTTGTATAAGCTTAGCCAGTTACAAGCTCTGTGCCTGTGCCCTGTTGGGGCTGGGAGTTGAAATTACAGAACAGGGAAGCTCATTAAGCCAGTTAAGCTCCGGCTTAAACCTGAGCTGCTTTTAGCGCCTTCTATGATTACATTCATACAGAAACAAGGTTATAGAACTGATTGTAGTGTTCTTGGAATAACTACTGCAGGCTGTGTTTGTTCAGTTTATTCTTAGTAGTGCCATTGACAATACCCTGACTTGACTATGTACTAATGAAAGAGCCTTCAGCTTTGAACTGGTTGCTGTAGTTCACCAGGAGCCAGGAATTCTGGTGTCTTAGTTAATTAACTGACTGAGCACAGAAACATGCTGACCAGTAATTGCGCTGTATTTATTCATAGGAGTCTCTTGGGAAAGTTGTTCACAACACTCTTTTATAGCTAATGTTTCTTGTACTTTGCTGTCTGAGCCCGTTTAAGTAAATAGACCAAAAGTATATTTTGAAGTTGAAAGCTTCCATTTTGCTTTGAAATCGCGAGTCATCCCAAGAAACTGACTGCTGGTGAAGCAGACCAAGCTAGGTGGAGAGGGGATATGAGACTATGCCTTTAACATACCAATTTCTTTCACTGCTTGTATCTTGCATTATGTTATTTTTCTGAATGTACGTTAACTGGCTTCCATTTTTGTCTGTCATTCTTGAGCAAAATCAGGAAACTTAATGAGGACATAAGATTTGTGCAGAAAATAACAGGTTGTTAAATCTCTGCTATTTTGTCATCTTGTACTTGAAATGTCTCTTTCTATTTGTGTGACTTTTTGAGACTTAAAAATCTTCCGGGGTGGTTTGTGGTGGGTTGGAACTTGTGCGTTTTGTGCCAGATTGTCAGAGCTGACTTTTGACAAAAAGCATTGATGGAGAGTTGGTCTGCTGGTTGAATGGGACTTTGCAGGCTGGTAACAGTGGTGGACGTGTCATTTTCTGTGTTAAGACTATCCTTGCCTGAGCACAGGAAGGTGAATGACGCAGGAAAGAGCAGGAGGCGCCATAGCAGATACAGCCCAGCCCGGGATGAGGTCCCAGCCTCACCTTTGCTCTGACTTAGCAGGACTGCATTTGCCTCAACAAAGTGTCACGCAAGGGTGCTTTGTTAACCTTCCTGTTAGCTTTGTAGAGTTTTATATGTAAAAGCATAACTAAGAGCATCTTTTTGATGAAAACAATGTGGTTTGATTTCAACTCCCTGCTAAAAACCCCACTGGAAGATGGGTTATAATTGTTGTCTTAATATTTTTCTCATGTTCCTCTTAATCTCCTAACAGGCAGAAGTAAATTTGAAGATCAGCCTAGTGTGGGGAAGCAGTCACAACCTTTGGCCAAAAGTAAGACTTCTGCTTTCACTTCTGTTTCTTACGTATGTTACATTTAACCATTTTCATGCCTGTCCAAGTATTAGATTTCCTGGTGGCTGGTGTTAAACTGAGGGTCCTTGCCAGAGTAGACAACTTGCTTGCGAGAATGTGTGTTTTCAGCACTAGGGAGAGAAGTGTCCTGTACGCTAGGTAACATTTCCACCTGAATTTAAGTTCTTCCATATGTGTTTACAAGATTTGCTGCCAGACTAAAACTGAGGCAGGTCTAGTGGTTTTCTGTTTTAACAGTTGTTGTATTGCTGTCGTGATAAAAATTAAGATATAAAAGCACAGCATAAGGTGTGCCATTCTTTCCTGTTCCAAGGGAGGCTGCTATATTTTCATTAACTTTACTGGGAACAGAATTGAGCTTTATGCTTGTAGTAGGTCAAACAAGTGACAATTTAACTGTTCAAATAAAAACCCAAAGCAAAATATCGGATCCTCTGTATGCTTCCTGTGCACTGTTTGCTATGTGTACTCTTTATGAAGCTGCCTCATCCAAAGACAACAAGCGTTTTCTGATAGTGTTTGTAACCCATGTTTTCAGCAGCAGTATGTGCATCTCAACTATTTTGGTCCTTATGAGGATAAATAACTATGGAGAAATAATATGGAGAAATAACTACACAGAAACCATTCTAGTGGTGCCAGGTTTTGTATAGGCCTATTTCTGCAGAGACTAAATGTAGGAAAAAGACTTGACCTTTAGCAGAACCGTTTTAAGCTCTTAGTTTGGATTTGATTAAATAGAGTGGAGTATTGATGAACTGTCAGAAGAACTCCTTTTTGAGAAGAATGTCCACTTTCTAAGTCAATCTGGAAATGTGTAAAAATGTCCTTTTTTTAATGTTGTCACACCACCAAGTTGCAAAAGAAGTTCAAAGGGTTTTTTTAACTAGAACATATTTATGCTCTTCAGTTACTGTACTTGTACCACTACTGGATGAGAGTGGGATGAACTCATTGAATTCTGCAGTTTCCTCTTATTTTCCTCTTGTTTGTTGTATTTTGAGTCCTTCTAAAACATTGTTTTCTCTTTGTTTGCTCCTCCTTTCTATAGATGATGGGGAATTACAGAGTGGATTTTGCAAGCGCTGGAGTTTACTGTTTGTTGTGTTACTTTGTGTTGTATTGCTTTGCGTCATGTGGAGGAGTGAAGTAACAAGTAGAGACACTCAAATTCTGCAAGCATTTCGGGCTCGGATGAAGAAACTGAAAACTACCTACCAAAGTCAGGACCCTGATCTGTGGAAAAGAACTCACGTGTTCCTTGAGAAACATCTTAATGCTTCCCGTCTGCGTTTGGAGCCGACCATCTTACTCTTCACAGCTGGCCAAGAAGCTGAGAAAGCACTGAGGTGCCTAAGTAACGAAATTGCTGATGCTTTTGCCTTCTCCCAGAATGCTACTACAATCAAAATTAATGGGGCAGATAAAGCCATACTGGATAGTGACATTGTCAAGCTGGAGGTGGACGATGAGCTCAGCTCTGGGTTCAGAGCAGGCAAGAAGGTAGCAGTGGTGCATCGATTTGAGTTACTGCCTGCCGGCTCCACCTTAATCTTTTACAAGTACTGTGACCATGAAAATGCTGCATTTAAGGATGTGGCTCTCCTGCTGACAGTTCTGCTAGATGAGGAGTCACTGAGAAAGAGCCTCACCTTGCAAGAAGTTGAGGAGAAAGTCCGGGATTTCCTCTGGGAGAAGTTTACCAGTTCGGATGTTCCTGGTTCTTACAATAGCATGGATACAGATAAGCTGAGTGGACTGTGGAGCCGTATATCTCATCTTGTGTT
This sequence comes from Neomorphus geoffroyi, assembly GCA_033558235.1. Classification (NCBI taxonomy): domain Eukaryota; kingdom Metazoa; phylum Chordata; class Aves; order Cuculiformes; family Neomorphidae; genus Neomorphus; species Neomorphus geoffroyi. Next base: position 7,733,954 of record JAUMJM010000074.1, read on the forward strand.
GCCTGTTTGGCCTGAAAAGGGCCTCCCTGTGGAGGGATGCACGTAAAAGTTACTGGAGAGGACTCGGGACAGGAAGAAGACAGAAAATGTTTGTTGCAATGGCTGAACAGGGAAGAACTCACTGCAGCTGCTGAGCTCGGGCACCATCCAGCCCTTGTGTGCAAAGAAATTCCTCCAGCTGGCAGGGTTGTTTCTGCTATTGTAACTGGGACTTCTCTAAATCAGCTGCAGAATGTAAGCAAGGAACTTGCTGGTTGTTGGTAACTTCAGTGACTCATTCAGGCTTAGCGTTGTGGACCTGGAAGCATCCACTAGTGCAGAACCACTCTTCTGCTTCTGAAGCTGTCTTGGTGCATGACTGGCTTTGCTATGAGGGCCCTTTTCTGGTGGTGCATAAAGCTGGTATCGCATTTGACAAGATAGTAGGATGCAAAAACATCACCACCTTCATCTGCTAGAATTCTTCTGACGTAAGGCAAAACATAAACTGAAAATGATGATTGAGTCATGTGAGTCTGAGCACAAGCTTTTTCTCAATCCAGCTGATGACAATGTAGATGTTGGCTGGCTCTGGCAGCTTCTAGAAATGACAAAAATTCTTGAAAGATTTGTAATTTGCCTAGAATCTTTCAGCAAGCATTTATTTCTTAAATGAGTCTGCCCCAAACAGCTCTGGCTGAGGTATGAAGGATTGCTCGATGTTAGTAGTACTGATGTCAGTTAAATAATCCCTCTGCACCTCTCTGCCTCGCTGCTTCCAGGGATTCTCTGCCCTTTGTCAAAGTTCTGCAAGTCTTAAAATTTGGGGGGAAATGATAAATTGTCAGCTCTGTCTGTGTGTACTAGAGACCTGTTGCACCTTCTTTCCAAAAAAAGAGTTGAGAAAGGTGTAGGCTATTTCTCATTTTAAGAAGATTATTTTTGCATCAAGAGAGTTTATTTATTTGTGGTACTTGGTATCCTAGAAAAATAGCCTTTCTTCATGTGTCTGCGTATGACCTGCTGTTTGCTCTATAAGCTTCTAGGGGAAAACAGATCAGAAATGCATGTTTTTAAAACTCATTTTTTTAGAGTGTCTCATGCTGAGAATTCTTCACACCAGACTGAAAATGTGGACTCGTTTTTGTTTTAAATATTTTGTGTAAAACGAGAATTGCAGCACTTCCCTGCCGTGGCTGTCAGTGCGTGCTCTTGAACTATTGGTCCCTATGCATTTGGTTTTATTGAGTATGAAGGAACGTGTGAAGACTGGTCTCAAATTAATGGGATGCTTTCTTTTAACAGCTGAGAGATCAGTGGCTCTTGGGCCCATCTTTTATGCACAAATCCCTTGAGCTGTCCTGTTGCAGAAAGTCCTTCTTACTCAGGAAGACCTTTTCGGGTGCTGGAGCCTCTGGCTTCTTTGTGCAAGGAAAGGTTTGGGATGAAATATGGAATAGACCCGAATCACTTTAAGCATATGAAAGAACACAGTTGGAGAGAGCAAACGAGCTGTGGTCACTTAAACCAGAGGTGGATTTATTGTGACCAGCCAGCACCAGCAATGGAGAATGCTTTTTTATTTTGATAGGCAGAAATAGTAAAAAGTCATGGAAGTGCTGCTGTTCTGGATGTTTAGCTTAGGAAAGAAAATATGGCATTAACATTTTGAACATTTCACTGGACAAATGGTTTTTAACAGAAAACAACTGTGACTTATTTCCAAGTGTGTCCTGATATCCTGTTTGTATATTATGTAAACTATTTTAGTAATCATTAAAAATAAATTTACTTGTTTGTTTTATAAGCAGTTTTAAGATTTTCTCATTGAATTCTAAGTGGCTGGACTTTTTTTTTTTTTTTTACATTTAAGATTGTTTCTTTTACTTTTGACCAAATAAAGATACCTAAAATTACAACCTTTTGTAAAATTTTGCACTTCTAAGAAACTTAGTGGGCTGATAGACACTGGGATGCAGATGCATGTATTTGGTAATATCGGGGCTTTTCTCTAAGGGGGCACAATTCAGGAAACTGTAACAGCTCTGAATGTCTTTTACTTGTTCATTCCTCAGTTCTGATTTCAGCTGGAATTAATGATAAGGTATGGTTCACTTGTTTCATTAGTCTGATAAAAGAGCCAGCAGCTGACAGAAGGGATGACTTCACTCCTGTTTCACTCCTAGCTGCATGTTCTGTGCCTCTGCTGTTCCAAACTGGTGCACCGTGAACTGACTGGAAGGACAATCTCACTGAAAACTAGCTTAGAAAAAAAGTAGATATTTAGCAGAACTGGCAACCACAAAAAATAAAGATTAAGTTTTGACATGAAGGCAGGAAATTCCTTGCTCTTCTACAAATAAAACATATGTGATCCAGTTAATTTCCTGTTTCTAAAACTGCTTCCCCCCCCACCCCTCCCCAGATTATGGGGTATTGAAGAGCTATGTTGCCCTGTCTCAATACCATAGAGGAAGGTGCCTGGAAAATAAAGACTTAATGTTCTACTTCTCTGTCTGGCACAACGTTATCAGGTTTTTTGTTAATTATAGGCAAAGTGAGGTGTATTTCCAAATAAAAGGTGTGCTGCTTAATCTGGAAAAATACATCAAAAGCAAGAAGCTGAATACAGTAGCCCCTTCTGGAGGATGGGGAGGCTCAGGATGAGAAGACTGTTCCTGCTCTTGAGGTAGCAGGTCCTTTTTGTAGCTGTTTGTGGCGTTGTCCTTTGAAGGCTCTCATTAAATATCCACAAGTACTTAATGCAGATCTCATTAGGTAACAACTCCTCAGCCAGTGGTGAAAGGTAATGTCTGTGTTGCTCATAGGCAGCTGGTTGCTGTCCTCCTGTAATTAGTCCATTGCCTGCAGCAGACAGCCATTTGATGTTTTCCAAACTGTAAAATACTCTGGCTGCTTCTAGAGAAATCTCACTTCTGAAGTCGAACTGTCCCTGACTGTTAGCGGCACACCAAATTAAACAGTCTGTGACAACAAAAATGTGCTTACACGGAGCAAAGACACCAGGTCTGGCCTTGGCACTTGGAAGAGGACGTTTCTTGCTCCGAGCACGCAGACTTGGGGCAGAACATGGTTTTGGGGAGCAGAACCAGCTTATGCACCAATTTGCAAACAAAATTTCTGGTACTTTGCAAACCAGATGCTGTGAAGCTGTTTCTTGGGTTGTGAGCAGAGGACTTCTCACAGCTGGGGAGAGCGCCCTTGGAGGGAGCCAGCCTGGATGGACAGCAGTGTGGCCGCCTCGTCTGCTGCTTGTGCTGTCACCTTTCAGCACCTGGAAGATGGCAATTCCCAGATTGCCTTCTGCACTGGGTGTTGTCAAAGGGACAGCACAACACAGAGAGCCCTGTCTGTTGTTACCTTGTGTCTCACACCCTGCTCTGAGTCACATCATGCTGAGCAGTGCAGTTTTGAGCATGCTAAGCAGGTTCTTTAAAAAGGCCTAAATTTTCCCCCTTTTTTCCACACCAACAAAAGCATTTGCTCATTTTCCACAAATCAAAAAAAAAAAAGGAAAAAAAGTCATGGTTTTCATATACTGCTTTTGAAAAATGTTTTGAACTAATAATGACCTTGGCTCAAACCAAAAGCAGAAGGGAAGGTGAGCTCCACGTTAAGGTAAGCATAGAAACAGGCGTATTTGCTGTACAGATGATAAGCAGCACCTGCAGTGCACTCGCCAGCATTCCATATTTAGGACAAAAGAACTGGTTTTGGAGGTGTGCGATGATACACAAATGACTTGGCAGATTTGTGCTAAGGCCCTCCAGCACAGCTGGAACACCATGAGAACCAATCTGAAGTGGTCCCTTCTATTTTATAAGCCCAAATTATGCAGGGAACAATTTTTCATGCATTGTTTCTGCTGTAAGGCAAACTGCAGAGTTGTAGGAGTACGGAGAAGGTGTGGGGGGTGTAGTCCTCACAGCTGTCCTGTGTCCTGTTTTATTGTCAGCTCCTGACAGTCGGATTTATAATTGAATGCCTGGACGGCCTCATTCCACGTCCAACAGGTGGAAGCACCCTTCCCCAAATTCCTTCACGGCTCTTGGGAGCCAGTGAGTCAAGGGAAGGGGGGAGGGAGTCTGGGGGGCTTGAGCCAAGCTTTTGGCTGCAATAGCCAGCTGCCCCTTTCTAATTTTAGAAGGGGTGTGCAGCAGTAGTATGGAGTGGAAAACTTTCCAAACCTCTCTCTTAAAGCTGCAATAACCAAGTTAGCGTAAGATGAGAGTGTGGGTCTTTGCGTTTAACTTACTCTGTCTCCATGCACAACTTTAAGTCCTTGGGCAGCGTTTGCTGCAGTTATCTACGCTGCTTTGCAGTTTCGTGAGCAATTTATCAAACTGGAGTGTGTCGAGTTCCTTGTCTCTCAGCTGTGGCTGTTGGCAGGTAAACGGCTTCTTTATTTCTAATCTTAAAGAATTTCAGAAGATGACTGCATTTTCCATAAGAATGTCTTTCTCTCTTCTCGTGTGATGTTTGCCTGTCGGCTTTATGCCCATTGGTGGGGAATTTTTGAAAAAGTAAGCTTAAGTTTCACAATTAAATTCCACAGACATATAAAGAGGATAAATAGTAGCCATGTAGAAGCAAAAATAGTAATTTAATTTTAATTTTATTTGACTGACTGAAACCAAATGATTTTCATATTTGAGAAAATCCTAATGTGATGCCTTGTTTGCCTGAAGATGAAAAGGAGGAGCATAAAACTAGATGAACTGCTTCCAAGCAGAAAAGAGAAACTGTGTTTAAAAGCATAATTAAAGAGGTAGTGCATTACAAAAGTGCTGAATAATTTAAATAGGCTGCCAATCCAACAATATTACACAGTGAATTTAGGCAAACACTAGGTGCTGATGAGGAATGTAATAATTTAATTTGCCCTAGTCTGTGATCAGGGCTCCCATACACTGTAGAAATACTGTTTTCATTGACTGAAATTGTCATTGTTATTACTTACAGTCTTCTCCTGCATTTGGGAGGAGCAGGTTTGCTTTATAGGACTCAGGAGGGAATGAGGCATCACTTACCACTTTCCCCCATTGGAGCTGTGCTTATCCTTTGGTGCTCATGTATTTTTTCCTTCATCTGGCAAAACAAAATTGTTTCCAAAGGTTTAACCACTGACAACTCACGCTTACCTCATGTTTCAAAGGAGTTATGCTTACGCTGGAAAATATGCTCTGTAATTAGTCTGTGTATGTAAACCAGCCAAATTAAAGTTAAATGGGTATCCTGTAATTGTGACATGATTAAGTTCTGCCATTGCCTAAGCTTCACAGATCTAATGGTCTCCCCATCTTTAAGGCTGTGCTCCTATACTGGAATAATTCATGTGCAAAACGTTGACCGTTCACAAGAGAAGAGGCTATGTAAAAATGAGTTTAATCATTTTTGGTTAAGGAAAAAAGGAGAGGGGGAAGCTCCAGTAGCTTTAGTGATCCTTTAGTGCTTGGGGTAGATAACTCTCCATCTCCACACTCCCCCAAGACATTTGGCATCTTTAGTCAAACAACCACACTAATGACTGAGAACCAGACTCTGGTGAAGTTGCAGACAAGCCCTGAAGGAGACAGTCCCAAAATAACTGTAGGAAGGGTTTCTTTTTTTCCTATTCTAATGACTCCTTCTTCAGTGGAAATGATTTTGTTATAGCTGGATAACATCTTAGACCTGGTTTTGAAACGTGGGTGGTTTTAATGCATCTGCGTGGCCAGCAGGAGCAGGGAGGGGATTGTGCCCCTGTGCTCAGCACTGGTGAGGCCACACCTCGAGTGCTGGGGTCAGTTCTGGCCCCTCACTCCAAGAAGGACACTGAGGGGCTGGAGCGCGTCCAGAGAAGGGAATGAGGCTGGGGAGGGGCTGGAGAACAAGTCCTGTGAGGAGACACTGAGGGACCTGGGGGTGTTTAGCCTGGAGAAGAGGAGGCTGAGAGGAGACCTCATCACTGTCTACAACTGCCTCAAGCTGTCTACAACTGTGGCGAGGTGGGTGTTTGTCTCTTCTCCTAAGTGACTGGCGACAGCAAATGGCCTCAAGTTGCACCACAGCAGGTTCAGATTGGACATCAGGAAAAACTTCACTGAAAGGGTTCTCAGGCACTGGAACAGCTGCCCAGGGAGGTGGTTCAGTCGCCATCCCTGGAGGTGTTTAAAAGATGGTTAGATGAGATTCTCAGGGATGGTTTAGTAGTAGGCAGCTACGGTTCCACTTAATGATCTCAAAGGTCTTTTCCATCAGAAGGTGGTACAACATCAAACTCTTCAGGGTGCATAATGACTGTTAGAAGCGCAATTAAGCCAGTGGCACTGCGAGCTCTGTGAAGTTTTGCAAATGCTGCTTATTTAAATTGAAATTTGGCAGGGGAGGAGGGTCTGTAATCAGAGCCGCTTTAACCGTGTGAAAACGAAAAACTACATTACTTTTATTGGAGACGCTTCAGCTGGGAACAGGGATGCCAGGGCAGCGGTGCCCCAGTTTCGGCTGGCGTTGCCTCAGGAATGCTGGCACCAGGAATGCTGGCACCGCGCACAGCCCTGCTCTCACCCCCCCGGCCCCGCAGAGCTGCATTTTCACATCCTTTGCAGCCCCTGCCCGCACAGCCGCGGGGCCGAAACCCGCAGCTCTGAGGGAGAGCGGCGCTTTGTGAGGTGAGGGCGGGCCTGGGGACGAGGGGGTGGCGGCCCTGCCCGCGGGGGGACATGCGGCCTCGGCTGGGCCTGCCGCCGCTGCATGCGCTTCCTGGGCAGCTCGAACAGTGCAGCCCGGCAACGGGACCCGCTCCGAACGCCGGGACCGGCCCCCACCCTGGCTGCGGCCCCGCCGAACGGCGGGGAGGGCGGGCAGGCCGCGCCGCGCCCAACACGGCCGCCGCGGGGGAGGTAGTGAGGCAGAGATGCCGCGCCCAACACAGCCGCCGCGGGGGGAGTGAGGCGGGGGACGCCACCATGTTGGGAAGGTCGGGGGAAGGGGGCAATTCTCGCGAGAGGTGACGGTCGCTCCCGGCGTGCCGCGCGCCGCCCCCGCCGGTGGCTCAGTGTCGGCCGCGGCCGGTGATGGCGACGGGCGGATGTCGGTGAGCGCCGCGAGCAGCGCAGCCGGGACCGGGCTTAGGGTGTCGCCGGTCCCCGCCTCCCCTTTTATTGCGTTTGCAGGATGCGCTGGGACCCGCCCCTGGGCCGGTGGCTGCGAGTGCTGCCGTGACCAGGTAAGGAGGCACCGCGAGCAGTCCGCGACCGCCGCCCCAGGCCGCGTTCGGCCCGGAGCCGCCGGCGGCTATGGCCCCGTCAGGGCTTAGAGCCGGGACTGGGGCCGGGACTGGAGCCAGGACTGAGCGGGGGAGTAGCTCGGCGAGCCTGGCCGGGACGCGGCGGCGGGCGGTGCTGCCGGCTGTCACCGGGCTTGGCTGCCGCCGGGCCCCGCCGTCCGCGCCGGGAAGGGCAGGGCCCGCTCCTCCTTGGCACCCAGGCAGGGCAGGGCCGGGCCGGCTCCCCCGCTGCATCTGGGCAAGGGCAGGGCCCGTTCCCCTCGGCTCCTCCGCTGCACCCGGGCAGAGCATGATCCGCTCCCCTCGGCAGCGGGGCAGGGCAGTGCCCGCTCTCTTCGGCTCCCCCGCTGTACCCAGGCAATGCCAGCCCGTTCCCCTCGGCTCCTTGGTTGTCAGGGGGCAGGAGCAGGACAGACCAGGGCTGGGTGCTCGCCTCGGCTTTCCCATTGCACCCGGACAGAGCAGGGCACGGCCCGGCCCTGTGTCCTCATCCCCCCTTGTACCCGAGCAAGGCAGGGCAGTGCCTGCTGCCCTCGGCGCCCCGGCTGCGCCCGGGCACGGCTGGCTCGCTCCCCTCGGCTGCCCCCTTGTACCCGGGCAGAGCAGAGCCAGCCCCTCTCCTCGGCTCCTTCGCTGCACCCGAGCAGGACAGGGCTGGCTGCTCCCCCCGACTCCCTCGTTGCACCAGCGCCGGCGCAGTGTAAATGTGCGGAGGGCTGCCCACACTGGGCCCGGGGCTGCGGGAAGGGGTCCGGGACTGCTGGTGTCTGCCCGCAGGAAGTCCTTTGTCCATCTCGGTTAACTCTGCCCCGAGCGTGTTGCGGCTTCGTTGGTGCCACACATCTTGACTTCTCTTGACATAGAGGTTTTTATATTGTGTGACTAACTTTTTTACTGTGGATGCAGGTTTTTTTTCACGTAATGCCTGCTGTTGATGTATTTTCTCTGGGATAGTTTATTTCCTTCTGGCTTTGGATGTGAGCTGTGTCTCAGCAGCCAGGCGTCTCCTGGCACGCTGTGCAGAGGGTTGTGTGTCAAACAGCTTCATTGTGTAGATGAACGCTCCAGTGTCTTGCACTTGAAAACTCACAGCTTGAGCAGTCAGTTCTGCGTTGTGTGTTATTGCTGCTGATCAGTGACAGGACTGGAGGGAATGTCAGGAAGATATGTCAGGGAGATTTTGGTTAGATATTAGGAAAAAGTTCTTCACCCAGAGGGTGGCGGAGCACTGGAACAGCTCCCCAGGGGAGCAGTCACGGTGCCAAGCCTGACGCTTCAAGAAGCGTTTGGGCAATGTCTTCAGCCCCACAGTGTGAATGTTGGGATTGTCCTGTGCAGGGACAGGAGCTGGACTTGATGGTCCTCGTGGGTCCTTTCCAACTTGGTTCATTCTATGATTCTGTTATTATTTTAAAAAAACTGCTTCACAAGGCTGCGTAGTGTGCAGGCATTAAAACTTGTTGAGGAGGCTCCTGCGTCCAGGAGCGTAGACCTTGTGGGAGAGCTGTGGGGCTGCAGCCAGCCGGGTGCCGGTTCCTTGTGTTGTGTGTGAGCTCATAACGTCCTGTCAGACTGTCTGCATGGACAGGCCAAGTTAACTGCTCGCTCTTTCGAGTAGTTCTGGTTGCTACAACAGTTTCATTAGCTAATGCTTCAGACATTTAAATGCAACCGAGGGTGTGGCCGCACGGGCACTGTAAACTGTGCAAGGCTTCAGTTTGAGAGTGACGCCAGCTTAAACAAAGGTACGCTGCGTCCACTAAACAGAGTAACTCAATTTCTGTAGCAATGACATTTCTACAAGGGACCAGGGTTCTGCAGGAACTGCAGTGCTGACTAGTGCTGATCTTCTAGTGGACTCCCTCAGGTAGGTGTGGTGGTGACTGAAAGAACATGGCTTTACAGCTTTAAAACACCGTGTTTGCACAGATTTGTTTTACTAAGCTGGTGTGTAGCTTGAGTTTGCTGTTGTGCCGCTGGGAGGACTTTACAGATGTCACAGTCCAATGTGGATGATGTCTTTCATATCTTGAAATTAACTTTGTCAGTGACTCGTGCCACCGTAGTAAAAACAGCCCTTAAATCAAGGGTTGTCAAACTCATGGCCCGTGGGCTGAATCCAGCCCTCCACCTTGTTTTATCCAGCCCAGCACCTTGTTTCTACCCAGCAGCAGAGCTGAGCTCCTTGCCTCTGTGCTTCTACCAGCACGCTGGTCATATGCTCAGTGTGTGTGCATTACACTGCAGGAGCAGGAGAATGGTGGGAGCGAGTTTGGCACCCATGCCTTAGATAGATAAGAGTCTAATCTTGGAATTGCCTCCTCTTCTGCTCCTAAGGTTTGGTGGCTGGGGAATAATGAAATTTCTGCATCTCCTGGCACCCTTCTACCAAACATACTGCTCGTTTTTGCTAGAGAGTTATGGTGTATCAAACACACTTGTGCAGAAAGCCATTAATGTGATTAGTCTCATTGGCTATAGCGTGCCCAGATGAAGCAGTAGTCCTATTAATGTCTTTAAAGCTAGATGTGTTTGAAATCAAGAGTGTTAGTGCACAGAGCTCTAGATCTGTCTTCTGTTGCTGTATGGGTGGCAGTTGGATAAAGTTGAGCATCGTAAGCTGAGTGAGCGTGATGCTTTGGTGCTGCTTCTCCCCCCCACTTAAACCAGTTGTGGCATTGACTGTGCAATGATCTGGTTCGCATTGATAAACTGGTATAAAACTAACCCAGCAAAAGAAGAAAGAGTGAATAATTTTGTGCTGGGTTAGTAAGTTGAAGTGGCTTGTGATGGTGTCACATGAGCGCTGCATCCATCACAGAGGAGTGGCAAGATTGCTAGGGAGGGTAGGGAGGAATATATGCGTTCCGTCATCACTGTCAAGTTGCTAAATCTACTCGACTCTACTGTAGAAATTTACACCAGGAGTGGGACTTCTGTCAGTACAGACGTGCTGTTTGGTATGTGCTACCAGTATAGTAAACCTAATGTAATTCATGTTATTCAAACAAATCTGAGAACAGATGTAGTGGTGTAATAATGACCACAGGAAGGTTTTGGTAGTTTGGTGCAGAAAGAAGACTTTCCCAGCACAGTGAATGTATTGGGTACATAGCTGGATCAGGGTGTCTTAAGTATAAGATTTATCCATAGATGTAAATGCTTTGAAGACAGATGTGTATCATTGTGCTAATGTTCTAATAGGCTTTAATGGACTACTCGATTGGGAATAAAATTACTGGTGTACATAAGCCTGAAACCTTTGTCGATAGACTGGAGAAAGAATAGAGCAAATAAATTAACTAATCAATGGTACTGGATCACTTGAAAATTACTGAATACCAACAGAAATTCTGTCTGTGTTTTGGCTTTGGAAGAACACTCCTCACTGAGGGTAGAATTTCACACAAAATCCCATCCATGGGGAAAGAGTGAGAAAACTTAAAAATCCCTTACATCTTTCTCTGATATTCTCCGTTCATGCTAACATGATGTGCTATGTTTGTTCAGAGCACATATATCAGGTTGAGTTGTCATACTGAAACAGAAAAATCTGTGTTTAGGTACTTAAAGGATTTAACGGGATCGATTTATTTAAATATGAGAAAATATTTTATTGCTGGTTTTAGCTAATTCAAGAAAAAGCGTTCTCAGCAGAGTCTTGGTACCAATCTCTGTAATGCCAGGTCAGAGACAGCATTGGTGGTCATTGTTCTGCTTGGGGGTTTTCCATGCCTCATGTTTTTATTGAGATATTCTTCAGACACTTCTGAATGCAATCTCAGTGCAAAGGCATCAAACTTGACAAAGTGACATTTGGAACATTTTCCCTTAAGTTCTCTTGCACTTTGTTCTGCTTGGAAGTTACTGCTCTGCTCGTGTGTCCTTGCTGTTGTTGAACAGTTGCAAGCTGTTTTCCTGGACTCTCAAAATGAGCAGATCTGGCTCTTGAACTTGGCTAGAGAACTGCCTGTGAGTTCTCAGGACACTCCGTCACCGTGGAGCATTCTTTGTGAGATGAGACAGGCCTTCTTGAACACTTTGAGCGTAGTCTGCTGAAGGGGTTGATTGTGGGCTGCAAGAATTGAAATCCTCTAATGCGTAGTTCCTAGTAACTGGAGACTGAATGAGTGAACCTTTATTTTGAAGGCCAAAGAAACAATTGCAAGAGTATTTTATTCTTGAAACTAGGATATGTTGCTTATTTTTTTTCTGTCATAAATGCAAAGATCTTTGAAGTCAAAGAAAATGCAGAACTTGTGAATGGATAGGCAAACCCTTGTGTGCATCTCCACAATAAATGGATGTATTCTCTGTGCCTTTGTACTCCTCTTCAGGAACAATGAATCGAGTTACGCTTGCTGTCACAACATTCATTTCAATGGATTTCCTCAGAGTACCTCCCCCAGCAGCTCAGTAAGACATTCAGTGCATTTTACTTTCTGTAAAGCCACTAATCCATTTCTTTAGTGACAGGATATTTTTCATCACTTGTGGTGAAGCAGAGATGCTTTTGCACGTTGCCATGTCTTCTCACAGCAGAAGTGTTGCAAATGTCCATCCTCAGCGTACAGTTGGAGAGAATCAGGTTCAGTAATGTTTCATTTGTAGAAAAACTATACACTCGCTATAGTTTGGATGCAAATTTAGTAGCTGACTGATGCCAGTTATTTAATCTTAGAGCTTGTGAAGCATAGTCATGTTTTTCTACTGTATTTTCTGACATCTGGTGGATGTGTGACTACAGTGTCATTTATCTTCCTGGTTAACAGTTAGAGGTAGGGACGTGTGCTTTGAAATTCTTTACTGCTTTTTTCTGTCTACAAGTGTGTGTGGTATCTTGCTTGCTCATTTTTTTGTACTGCCTTAAAATCCCTAAAAGCTTTTTTATGTTTTTCTGGCTTAACACAGGTGAAATTTTATTGGTATAGTTCTTTTACTTTTGAAGCTTTTTGGGTTTTGATTATTATTTTCCAAAGTCATGATGATTGCAAAGTGAGTTGTTCTGGTATATTTATGTTTGCATTACAAGACAAAATACCCAATATGATCTACAGTTTTACTGAGTCAGAGCAACTGACATTCACAAGCTTCTTGGGCATCATTGATGTTTGTTACTTTCAGCTTTTTCTTGTGCCAGCTTTGCACAGTTGTGTCTGTTGTTGTTACATACAGCCTTGCTTTTGGGGTGCAGTGCAGTCTGGACCAGTAAAGTATTTGTAAGTCAAGTAGCATTAGCAACCAGTCGGATTAAATACCTGCAAAACTGCCTATAGAGGCACTCTGAATAATTTGAACCATTGACTCTTTAGCTCAGCACTACTTAAAAATCATGAGAAGAAAAGTCCCCAGCCCTGTACCAGAAATAATTTTTGAGGAGTAAAGCAGAGATTACAGGCTCGAGATAATACGGTGGAGAGGTGTTAAGGTGAAGCTTGTGTCCCTGGAGCATCGTGCAGTTGAAGTTGTACTTGGGTTTTGAATATTACCTTCATTTCAGAACCTTTGCCTCTGAAATATTGTATTATTATTATATAAATGGGTGCTGAAAGAAGGGGAGGACCCTTCTGATTCTGCAGAGTCTGCTATAGATTCTGGAGATATGGTACTTTTTTGGCAAATAGGTCACGCTTTTGTTTGTTGGGCTGGAACGTGTCCTCAGTCCTGAGGAAGGTTGGAAAATCACCTGCATCTCTTTGCTTCAAGAGACACAGCTTTCTCAAAATGTGCTGAGGCCAAAAAGTATTTTTCTAGTGAAAAATATTTTTAAAGCCATAAACATAGCCAAAAAAAGCCTTAGAATAATGTATTATGGCTATTTTTAGCTCTCATTTAAAAGGGATAATGCAATATGGTAAAAGCTTGAATTCCAGAAAAATGAGTAAGAGAAGGTATTTGTATTCCAGACTCAAGCATATAATCATAAATTGTGTTCTGTGGTATTTGAGGAGACATGAAAAGTGTTTCTGGCATCTTTAAATAGAAATTCCATCACTTTCAGTGGGTTGGTTCAGAGAAACAGTTTGCTTGACTGGGTCTGATTGTGTCTGTCCACCTGCGCATGTCTGTTACTGTTGGTACTGCCGAGCTGGAGCTGCACAGGCAGGAGCTTCAGAGGGTCTTCAGGCTCCAGAGGCCAACTTCCAATTATTCGTACGTGGCAAATTAAAATACTTTTGTTAACAAGGAAGAACTTCCCTGAAACCTTTTGTTTGTCTCTGTCCCCATTTCCCCTGTGGACAAATTGTCTGTGCGGTGGGAGGTGTGGGTGCAGTGGGGCACTGGAGCAGGGTCTGTAGAGGCTCGTGGTGCCCCATAGCTTCTGATTTTCCCCAGTCCCACTTGCTCTGCTCGAGGTAAAGGCAGCAGTAGCTCCAAGTGTTTCCTCTTGAGGAGCAGATTATGATAGGTCACACCAGCTGGTGCAGGACTGGGACTGATCTGGCTGTCCCCCAATGTTTCCTTTCCTTCTTATTCTGCTTGTGCAGAGGTTGTAGCTTGTGGTGTGGTATTGCTAAAACTAATAAAGCAAAAAGAAAAAAGCAACGGCTTTCAGACCTTACCAGATTCCTGGTCCACTTTGATTTGCCACGAAATCCCGTTGACTTTCTGCCTGAATAAGGCAAGAGGCACCAAGGCAGAAAGAAAGGAAAAGATGGTTTTGTTTATTGACACTGATGCCTTGTAGCTTAATCTGTGTGAAGTGCTGGCCCTGACACTGTGTACTCAGTTTGTAGCAAAACCTGCCACTTTGGGGATTAAACATTTAAGAATATCCCATATAAGTAAGTATTAATGATTTGTTTCTTTCCCTACTCTTAGCAAAGCTTCTCCTTTTCTTTTGTGGTATCCCTTTCATTTGATGTTCCTTGTGTTTTCATAAGAAATATTCTTGAGGAATACTGTTCCCTATGCACGCTGGGGTTTTTTTTGCATAACCACTAAATGTTAGTGAAAATAACAGTGGGCATCTCTTGCACACGCTCTCTGCCTTCTCTGAATGTGGATGATTCAGTTTCCTCTCTTGTTTCCTTGCTTTGGTGCCATGACTTCTGAGTTTCCTCTTCCCTTTCTTACTGAGGCTGTGTTACCAAGCAAAAAATCATACTGAGGGTAACTGGAAAAACTTTACAATTGGACCAATATATCAGTTTCTTTATGGCTCTCTCTCTTCCGGTTCTTCAAAAGTTCATTCCATTTCTCCTTCCTGTTCTCTTCCTTTTCCTGTCCTACTTCTCTCATCATTTTTCTTTCTCTTTTCCCCAGCCCTGTTTTTAGACTCTTCACATTTTTGTGTACTTTGCTAAGCATATCCTATTTTCTTATCTTCCATTCAATTTGCAATGTTGTCCTCTTAATATGTTGTTATTTTGTTATCTGGTGTACCTTTCGGTGCCATCCTTGGTACCTTTGGTAGTAAATGTAGTGCTGATTTCTCATTTTCATTTTTTATTTGGCAGCGTTTTTCTCTTCGGTTCCATCTCCTCCTTCTCACACACTTTCTCATCTGTCAGTTCTCTTCAGTGTCTTCCTGTAGGAACATTGTTTGTGGAGGAGAGTGGTTGTCTCCCCCCGCATGTGTGTGTCCGTCCTCATTTTTTTCCAGGAGTTGGAATATACCCATTTCTTTCCAGTTTTCTCTTAGGTCCTTACCTGCAGCAGTTCTGCTATACCTCTTCTTGTATATGTGTGGGTTTTGGTTTGTTTTTTTTTTTTGTCTTGGACAAATGAGTAAAGAGAGAGATGGGCACTTGACGCGAGATTGAAATGTCAGAACATGATGGTGTTCGCATTTTAACTGTTCACCCAAGATGAGGCTTGGCAAATGAGCCCTTAACAAACCCATGTAGGATGTCTGTGTCCACCAGCGAACAGTCACGCAACCAGATCAGTTCTGCTGATTCTGCAGCCTTCCACCTTCTTTTGATGAAATTCTAAGGTCTCACAGCCTTACCCAGCCTGCAGATAACCTTTTGCCCTCACTGCTGTCTCCTCAGTTGTTCTTTGGCATTTCATCTGTTGGGCTGCTTTCTGCCTCTGCCTCCCTCTTCCTTTAAGCTGTTTATTAAATAGTAGTGGATCATTTAATTTAGCAGAAAAAAATCCTTTTGAAGCAGTCATTTCAGGATGTAATTCTTACAATGGATTTCTTCTTAAAGTGGTTCATGGGACATTGAGACAGCTTTTGCATTGATGCAAAATGCATTTTAAAAATAATTCGAACTTGCTTTGCAAGATCAATACTCTGATGAGTGTATTCCCTGATCAATATTCATTTCAGTATATTTAGTGTTGAACTGGTCCTCTACCCTGCATGCAAGTCCTATAAATAGACATGGCAACCGTGTCTTAATTTCTTTCTGTTTTCTCCACCCCCCTAGCTGCGCTCTTAGTAGCGTTAAAGTGTCTTCTCTGTCTGGTTTAGCTTCTTGCAGTGACAGGGTGTTGAATTAAACAAGTACTTGCTTTTTTTGTAGGATGCTGCTTATTCATGTACGCTATGGCAGTGGAAAGAATCTATTTTAATAATCTGTAGGAATTCAGAGGCTGGTGGGAATCAACATAATTTGTAGGTAGGTTTTAAGAAGCTGATGAACTTCTCCCACCCTTCCAAAGGAGGGAGAGTGATGTCTAAATCCCATGCTGTTTATAGTTAGGAAGATTGCATCCCGACTGCAAACTACCACAGTGTTGCCTCCTGAAACAGTAGACAGCTCCGAAGGCTCCGTTCTTAGGTGTCTTTTTTTCTGACAGCAGCACCCTGAGTTCAGCAGAACTGCTCGGGGGTCGCAGCTGGCTGTGCTGGAGCCAGTAAGAGTCATAGTGCATGCTCAGAGCCGGCACTGCAGGTATTCCTTAGGAGAAGTATAGCAGGATGCTCTGTGATTGCTGCTTAACTTGGACAGAAAGGTGAGAGGTCGAGTGGCCTGTTGAGAGAGACATCGTGTACCTTTGAACCAAGGCACTGAGAGAGAATTATATTCTATCATTAACAATCATCAGCACAGAACTGTGAGTTACCAGAACAACTACGGAGTTCTAAAAGGGTGTGCGCTGTTTGACTGACCAGAATTCTGTTCAGTTTGGGTAAAGGACTGACAGCTTTCACTTGAGTGTCAGCTTCAGAGGTATAACGAGCAATTTCAAACTTTTTTAGTTAATCTGGTGCTTTTCCTAGGGATTTGAGGAATACATAAAGTATTTACAATACTGTGTTCACAGCAGCATCATAAATTATATAGACTTGTGTGTGTATAATGAGAACAATTCTAGTCTCTCGCTAAGTTCTGACTGTACTAGTGCTTCTAACAATAAGAATAAATCCCAGGTAATTACATGAAGAAGGATACTTAATCCCTTGAGGGAAGATTGCTTGTCCAGAAGTTCTCTTAGGCTAGATTTACATACTGAGTAGGTTTTGTGATGTTTTGTTTGAGCAAGAAACCTGATAATGGGATGATAGGATGTTTCCAGCAACTCTCAAAATTGGTTCTTCATGGGAAATTCTTCCATTTTTATTAATATAATATTTGGGTTTTTTTCCTAGCACAGCAGCTCTTTGCTCCAGTGGTGGAAAAGATCAGTTAGCTGATTTCCAGGGCAGGGCAGCATTGTATTTTACAGCATCAATGGTGTGAAGCACAGAGCTGCAGTTCGGCATGAGTGAGCTCTGCAGCAGCTGTCCTAGAAGCAGAATTTATAACTTCCCTTGACTTGCTTCTCATAACTGAACACTTTAAAACTAAAACTATCCCCACTTCTTTCTAGAATTTCTGCATTATTGTGGACTCACTAATGTGTGTTTCTGTACCTGTGTTTGGTGAAGATCTCTTAGAAGTCTTTTCCAACCTAAATGATTGTGTGATACTTAGGCTCATATACATTTTCCAAACTCTTTTGAACATTGTTTGGATTTTTTGAAGAAAAGCAGAACTAAAGGTCTTTTGAAGACCTGTGCTCTTACTATTGATTTGCTTTCTTGGGACATAAGAACAGTTTTGCAGGGTAACTTACTGCCCTAAGTACAAGCTATGTGACTGAATATGAGGACCAAACTTCACTGTTGATCACTGTGAGTGTCCTTAAAACCAAATATAAAAAAATCCTTGTTGCAAAATACACAGGCAATGATCTCTTCCAGTAATTAGTGCACAGTGCTAATTTTGTGGGATGTTCAACTACCTTTTATCAGAATAGTGGCCGTTATGGTTGAATGCTCTTTTATGTGGTGCTTTTTTATGTGGCACCTTATGTAGGCAAATCAAGCCAAAAGAAATTTTCAGAAAATAAGAAAAATTCTATCTGTCAGTGCATGAGAGAAAGGAGAGGAAGATGTACCTTTATGATTCTCGTAGAGGTCCAGAACTTCTTTTGTGATTTCTGTCGTCACATTTTTTTCTTTCCATAACAGAAATGTCCCCAGTGTGTTGTGCAGACAGCTCAGTAAGCGCGTGCCACCAGACAGGAGATATTTGGTAAGAGGGCGGCAGCAGTGCTGGCTAATCGGATCTCTTTGGCTGTATGAGTTCCTCTTAGATCTCTTAGACTCCTTGTTTTCTTATATAGCACTGTTTTAAAGTCTGTTACAGCTTTACCTATGACGACTCATCTTTTGCAATGAAAGGAATGAGAAATACTTGCATAAATTACCTGCCTTTTCTTTTAAAAATTCTTACCTGATTGAGTAGGTTTTTTTCTTTCCTTTATTAAAAACTCCTTTGGTGATAGTGACTGCCTGGTTTGTTACTCAGAGTTCTCACTTTTAGATTCACTGTCAGTCTTGCCTTTGAAGTTCACAGGAAAACAGCAGCAGCTCCAGTCCTGTATCTTTTCCTGGCCATAGTGTTCCACTGCACAGTTCTGTTCTGCCTTTGCCTTTGACAGAGATAGGTGACACATTAATCTGTCATGGGCAGAATTGGGTATTTTTGCCAAACCTTTATAGGTTCAAGCCCTGTGGTGCTGCTTCTGTTACCCCTTTGTGAGCAGTGTTTCCGTGTGGCTGTCTTCAGGCTTGCTGGAATACTCGATAGTATAATATAAATTGCACGACCTCTGGCTTTCCTGTTTTTCAAGTTCACTCTTCTTTGTAACAGATATGAACGTAAGCAAGCCCCTCTCTAGCCACAGAATTACGGGGTTTCTGATCAGCTTCAAACTGTAAACACATTTGTGATTTGATGCGGATTTTCTCATCTTGTTCATGATGTGAGTTTGAAATCATCGTGTCAGGTGAATATTCATCATAGTGATCAAGATTATGTTCTCTTTAGCGTAAGATACATTCATTCTTACTTTGTTCCTCTTTGATTTTTACATGACTGTGTTTTTGTAGATAAATTGACACGATGTGGACCAACAAGTCAAATGAAGCACCTCTACAAAATCCGAGGCATAACCAAAGCAAGGATTCTACCAGAGGTATGGATTCTCTGTTTTATTGCCTTGGTTTGGAAGGTGTTTTACCAGCAGTTGTTTGAAACTTTGTGGAGTTCTTACAGAAAGCATTCTCCTGCCTCCATTTGAAAGCTAAAACCATGTGTTCTATACTTCCTTTTTGCAGAGACAGCAGTTTCATGCTCTGATCTGCAGAGTATTTGCTGATCTGCATTAGGAGTTGCCAGCATGTGATAAGGTTGCCAAGATGGCACAGAGGCAGATTTTTGTGAGTGCTCTAGAGGAGGAGCAGTGCAGGAACAGAGATTAGCAACTGTAGGCTCTTCAAAGAAGTGAAGAAGAGCCTGAGAGGCAGTTGCTCCTGACTATTGCTCAGTTCCAAAGTGGTGAAGAGGTAAAACCACTTGAATAGCAGCATAGCATCAACACTAAAAACCCCTAAGCTCCAGGAGTCATTTTAAAAGTGGAGACAGATTATTATTTTCTCTGTAAGAGGACATTATTGCGGATTGTTTCCTGTGATGTGTTCAGTTTCTTTTAAAACTATGTACCTTTGAAACTGGGGTGTTCTGTAGACATGAAGCACCATCTCTCCAAGTCAAAGCCAAGTTTTTTCTGTGTTGCTTCCTGAACGCTCTTCCTTTGTGTTGCTGCATCTTAACTGAAATGAGGTCGACAGCTTTTTTTACCCTAGGGGAAAAGCTTTATTTTTCCATTTAACCTCTCCAACACTACTGCTCTCCATGGTTCTGATGCACATTAAGGCTTTGGATGTTGCACTGGGTAAACCATTAGATCAGAATTAAACCATCAGAAATCAAAAGAAGAGGGACACTGAGGAACTAAATACTTTTAGAGGAAAATACTGCTGCATCCTGCTGAACTGGATTGCAGGTAGAACATCTGCCATCTGTTTAGATTAAAAGGCTGAAGTTGATTAGTGCCTCCTGCTTGTTATTCACAAATATTGCTTCTATTTTGTTTGAAGGAGTACAGTTCAAAAAAGATTACTATTCAAAGTTCATGTCTTTAAAGCTTGGGGTTTGAGTAGAGCCTTTCGGTGACTGCATATTCATGCTTAGTTTACTGAAGAAGGAAGTGGGAAAAAGTAGTTAAAGTGTAATGGAAAATGTTAAGGAATTTATGTTGGGGTAAATAATCAGCATTATTCTTATCTAAACATCTTCTGTAATGTGTGGTAGATTTGATTTCAAGTGTAATAATGAATTGAACCTAATGTAGTAATCTCATTAGATTTCACATTAAATACTTATTGCTGTGTTACGATGAGTCTTGACTGATAACAGCCTCTCATTGAGGAGATTTACAGGCTGGAATTGAGTCGTTAAAAGAACTGGATTAGTCTACCCATGAAAATTGTTTTGAGGCAACATTTTATTTCATTTTTTTCCGTGCACTAATGAGAAATTTATCTCTTTTTCTGTCCTGGAAGATCGAACTGCAGCATGGGCTACTTTTTCTCAGACTAAGGCTGCTGTAAGTACTGATTTTTTTTTTTTCTTTACTCCTTTTCAAACCCAAAGACAAAGTATTATTTTGCTCAGTGATTGTCTTAAACAAGTTGAAAATTGGGCAAGCAGTTGGAATACATGCATGCTAAACATTTTTATATCTTGGAAAATGTGTTTTTTCACACAGTGGAAGAAACATCTGCCACTGCAAGCTTAGTCTTGAGTATAGTAATACCTGCTAATTTATGAGTGTAATATTTCCTTTCCATTTAAGAAAGAGGCGACTTCACATTTTTCTGAAAACTTGAAAAAATAGCTCTCCCCTGCTTACCCAAACCAGTCAGAAACTGGGACACCACCAGTGCATTTCTTAATTTTCTATCTTGGAGCATTGGGATTGCCGTCTTTATGTGGGAGTTTAAGTTAGGTGCTTAAGGTACCACACTAGTGTCTAAATCTTGGCTTCAGTGAAGCCAAACAGCTTGGGGTTTGCAGAAATTCATCTCTTTCCTTGTCCCTCTCCTTTTTTAATAGCTGAGCATCATTGTGAGGTTTTACATGTGGGATCTTGTATCATAACTCTGTTTTGAAAAGAGTATTATAGAATTTAATCCAAATGGAATTAATAATATCATTCAGGCCAAGCATTAAGACTTGGAATGGCACGTTATTAATTTCTTCACAACAGCCTGCTTATGGAAACAAAACTATGCAACAAAATCTAATTGAGATAATCTTTTTAAACATATCTTAATAATCTTGCATAGTTTCTGGCCTTAAGTCTATGCAGTTTTGCAGCATGAGCCCTGTGAAGTTGCCTTTGCCTGAAATTTTATTCTTTATGAAAATAAGGAAAAATTTGTCACATCAAGGGGAAAAAAGCTGTAGCTTAAAAATTGAAAACAATATTCTAATTTGCATTATTTTCAACTTCTAGCTACGTCGTATAGAGAACAAATTGGAAATAGGTCCCAGCAGCACGGCTGTGTTTAATTCCCTCATGGAGGCCAAGAAGCCCTCTGCCAGTGCTAGCAGGAAACTAGGCAGGAAGGGTACGTATTACTGAGGACATCGCGTGTGAGGCAGGGTAACGCTGCTGTGTTCTGGGAAAGCTTCATTTCTCCTTTGTGCCCACAAGTTATTTTCTGCTAGTGAAGCTTGACTGTCCCGAGCAAACTACTCTTTTCTTCCCTTAGCTTAGGTAGGAAAGCGTGTTGTCACCCAGCTAGAGGAAGGGACAGGACTTTCTCCACACTGTGAGCGAGCAGTGCTTGGCCCATTCTGAGATCCTAGGTTTGTGGAGATTTTGGATAACAGTTGTATAAGCTTGTGTTTACACCAGATTAGTGGTTTATATTTTTAATATTTTTCAACTCTTGCACCCTGATAGAATGCTAAATCTGATGCTCCCTTTATTTAATTTAAGGAGAGCATTTGCTTATAAGAATTAAGCCCTCATTTTAAAGACTAAGTATTGACAGCATTCTGGTAGTGTGGCTCTAGAGAAGAATGGCAGATCGACCTCTAGTGGCAACACAGACAGCTTGCACAGTTTTAATTACTTATAATTAATGCTTAAGCATTATTACCTCTCTTTAAATATGGCCATTGTTTCAAGTACTTACCATCTTGCTTCTAGTTGTTGAAATCTGCTTGTTAAAAAACAGGAAAGTTTTTTTGTATGGTTTTTTGGAGTGCTGCTTGAACCCAAGAAAAACTGTTCTTAATTGTTCAGCCTCAAGAGCTTTCTGTTTCTGGAGAGATGGGTACGTAATGGATTCTTTGGTTTCTGCTTCAGCTTCCCGGTCCTCCAGCCAAAATAAATCAAGCAAAGAGAAGTCCTCACGCAGCCCCCTTCGAGCCACCACACTTGAAAGCAATGTGAAAAAAACCAGTCAAGTGGAATTTCGAGAACCATCGGCCTCGTACAGGTTAGTGCTGGGACAGCTGACTATTAAAGAAAAATATGCCAAGATCAGAATTGAGCCAACAGTGGTGTTTTTGACAACTCAAAAAGTGATTTGCTTCCTCCCCGCACCCACTCGCATGAGCAGCATGTGATGTCAGACAGGATTGTCTTACTTTTGTTAAAAGTTATGAATTTATTTTTTACTCAGTGAATATGATTTAAAATCAAATGTTTTGAAGTGGGGCGAGATCATCAGCTTTCCAGAAATACGGAAAGCGTGTTTGTCCCAGCCTACTTTAAGTACCATAGTGAATGTAAGATGTCTCAAAAGCTTTCAAGAAGAAAGAGAATCTGCAGCAGAAATAAACTGGTCATAACTTGTTGTAATATCAGAGCCTAGAAGACTTTTACCATGACTTCTTAGATTCCTTATGTTTTACAACCATTGTGTGTTCTTTGCATGGACATCCCCTAATGAACATCTTGGATAGATTAGTAATAGTTTTTTTATTGGATTCTAACACATAGTTTGCATTTTTTTTCTAAATGTCCTCCCAGTGAAATCAAATTGCTGTTGCCTGATTAGAGTGGAATTGGGACAGTGGTATTTTTCTTTAATTCCACTACATCTCTATTAATTGTTACCTGGCATCTAAGTTTTGATCTCCTTTTTCACTTCTCAACTTTTGTGTTGATTGGCAGTGGTGAGTATGCCATAGGACAGACATGTGCTGCTAGAGAAAGAGAGGTAGACAATTCCACAAATGCAGCATTACGATCTGACTTAAATGAGTTCTGTAAACATGCTTGCTGAAGAAGCAAGCCAGCCAGCTAGCTTAGGTGCCACATTTTCACATCTTCAGCCCCTCATTGGTAAAAATATTAAATACTTTTTGTCCTAACAACATATGTACCATGAATCTATTCAAACTTGGAGCCTCTTTGTTCTGTGAAAAAAGTGCTAAGAGCTCCTTAGTTTGTTGAATTCCTGAGCCGTCAGTAAGCTTTACGTTTGTTGCAAAATAGCCAGTTCACTCTGAAGCTCTGGAGAGGGACTTACCTTTTTAATGCTTAAAATACAGGGCGGAACGTTTTGGTGCAATTTATTTGTTTTCCCAGCTAATGAATATGCTTTCCAGGAACTGCGCATGCAAGCATTACTTTGTTTTAGAGAATGTATTAATGATGCTTCTCATTTCAGTTTTACACTTGGTTTTTATTTGAGCCTTTTTTTCTTTTAAATTGAAGGGTGATATTACTGCCTGTGGATTTTTCTTCATGTCTTCATTTCAGCTTCTCAACTTTAAGTGTAGTCCTGGTGAGCTAGAGAGTGCAGAAGATTAAATTTAGAAAAGAATCCACTTTCAGTGTTGCCAGACTTGCACTGCTAAATGTATAGTCATCAAACTTGAAAAGAACTTGCCTTTTAAGTGGAGACAAGGTGTAGGAAGTCATGCTTGTAGTTAAGGCACATGCTGATTGCTGGGTTGGAAGGCCCTACAGTTGCATTTTTTATTCTTACTTTCTTTTTCCTTCTATTGCATCAGGGATCTGTCTCTGTCTTTTCACAGTTCTGGCCAACTTGAGGCCAAGCAACAGCTCTCTAGTTTGGACTTAAGCGAAGTGGAAGATAAAACTGAAATAACAGGCCATATGATACATGACCGAGATGAACGGGATCTACAGAGCGGAGATTTTGAGAGCCTGTGTTCATCTGCTGCAGATAAGACTGTTATTAGGTATTTGAATGACCGACCAGCAATTAATGCCTTGCAGAACAATGAGGCATTTCTTCAGGCTGCAACACCTCCAAGGCTGGAAGAGGAAGAAACGAGTGGCTCCAGAGGAGATGAGAGTAGTAGCACTAAAACTTCTCAGAGTAATGCGTCACAGGATGGTGAACTGAAAATGTCTTCCCCTTCTGCCACGACTACTTCTAATGTTCATAGGCTGGAAATGCTGAAACGGCAGCAGCATGATGCAAAGTTGGAGAAGCTGAAGGAGCGCATTCGAAAGCAGTGGGAGCGTTCTGAAGAGCTGGGTGGCAGAGGGCAGCACTCGGGATATGTGAAGCAACCTATCGTGATCACAAACATGGAGAATGCTGTGATTCCCAAAGTCAGGAAAGTGGCAGCTGCACCTGTTGCTCCATCATACAGAGGTAGGGAGGTGCAGAATTCCTCCCTGTGGCTTATACGGGTTGAAGGAGCAGAGTTAATTCACTGATCCACGCCAAAGCACAAATGTGACTCTTAGCTATGTTTGGGAGTGGATAGTGTGGTTTAATCACAGATATGAACAAGAAAGAAAAGAAATTCTTACCAATTTACAGAATTGTGAAATCTTTTGAAGTTCTTCCTGTCTCTTCTTACCAGTTATTATAAAAAAGCAACTCACTGTATTAGTGTTTGGGTTTATTTTGGTTTTGTAATGGTCCCAGAGATTGGTAACATTGATTTGATTTAGAAAAACTTTTGCATTTTTTAATAATCTTTTCTTCCTGTCTGCTGGTTTTCAGCTGAGATCAGGTGGCAGACTGATATATTGCTTTCTTCTAATTTAGCATTAGAAATTCAAGTAGTTCTTTTCATACTTGGCAGTTTCCTATCCCTTCCACCCTGAAAAATCTTTATTTACATTTTACACAGTTATTTTAAACTCTGAAATTGTTTACTTTCAGGTTTCAATCCTGTTGAAACAAAGATTTGTGCTCCAAATGGAAAGATCTGGCATGAGAAGGAATTCCACATTAGTCGGGAGCTGTATAGAGATATAGCACTCCAGCTAAGAGGTGAGACGCAGTCTGAATTGATTAAGCTGCATGGCCTTCTCGAAGAGGCGGAGAAGTTTATTTTGTACAAGTCTACGAAGTCATGGAAACAAAAAATCGAAGCAATGACTGTTAAATACATTGTACTTCTTTCCACAGGAAGAGTAACTTGTTGTGCAAAAAGCCAAAGCAAAACAAAATTGTTCTCCCTATTCTCTTATTAAAATACTTCTAATAGAAAATCAGTACTGAAAAGAATCAGATGACGTCTTTTCTTTGAAACAGGAATTTAAACATAATTCTTCATTAGAACAATTTTTTGTTTAATTTTGTGACTTATTCGTACACGTTTACTTGAACGAATGCAATTTCCTGTTTAAAAGGACAAAACCAAACCACTCTGTGTTTCTGGTGAAACCTATATTATCTCATAGGTACAATTGTCATATCTTTTTGCCATGTTTTAACAATGTTGAAGTGATTTGTGCACAGTATCTTGAAGTTTACTTTCTTCAATATAGTGTTAACGTAATTGTCCGTTCTGAAGCTGCTATGGGAACTGCTGGTGGTTTAGTTGGAAGGTAACTAAGGAGGAGATGAGGGGCACCTGCTGTGGAACATCTCTGGGAACCCTGATTTAAAATGCAGTAGATAGCCTGCACTGAAAAGGGGACTGCCTTCAGGTGTGTGTAGGTGTGGGATTATATGGCATTAGGTTGCTTTAATATCTATGAACTTACAGGACTTCAGTGATTTGTATCAGAATAATCCAAGTCTGGAAGTTCTTGGAGAAATTTATGTCCCAGAGGTTTGTACACAAGGGCATTTTTAGTGGTCTTGCCTGCATTCCCTGAGGAGCAGGAGAACAGATAGGCCAGAAGAAGGTTTAAGAAGCTTTTTAAATAGTCCAGATTCAATTTCCTTTACAACTCTTTTACCTTCAGTATTGTAAGGTTTGGATAGGTTATGGGAAGAGGGACTGTGTACCTTTGCAGTGGTAAATTAACAAAATATTACCTTTGGGGTTTATTCCACATGGAGGAGTAGGATAGTATGTTGGATGCTAAAAGCTTAGAAAACTGCTTTTCATTCCTCTTTGCTTAATGATCTTTTGAAAAACAGTAAATATTGTTGTTGCAAAATGGCAACCCAGGAGAAAGATCTGGTTTGGGTGATGAACTGATTTAGCAACACAATATTTTGATGCTTAAAAAATATAAGCAAAGATAATTGTAAAAAATCTGTATATTTGTGTGCTGTTAAAAGACCAAAACTGTAGTATATGCTTTATGTTTTCAAATTTACTGCTCTAGGACCTGATCTTTATTAATTTTTCACTCTGGAAACTGCAATACCATTGGCAGCTCTTTTCTCTGAGTGATCTGGGGTAGGATGCCCAAGTGTGTTTTTTGATTTGCTAGGCTGGTTACAGCAGAGTGCTGTAAGGTTGAATTGCTTTTGACTGTTGGGAGAGGGGGGAGAGAACAGATGATGGAAAAGGAAGGGAATGGAAAATAAAATCCCCTGAGAATCTCTGCTTTTGCAGCTTAAGAGCTGTCTTATTATGTATTAAAAATAACTTTTCTTGTTGGTCAAAACATATTTAAGACTGGAAGAGACGTGATGATGTTGAAAACTAGTAGGTATCTTTGTATGTTGTTGGTATAGTGGCTGATATGGAAATGACTGGATGCTTTTATTGGTACAACTTGGTAAGGCAATGAGGGGTTTTTCTTCCAATCACTGAAAAAAAAAAGCTCAGAAAGGACAGCAGCTTCTTTTCAATACGATTTTTTTTCAATACAATGTTTTTGCAAATACTCTATTCATCATCAGTCTCCGCATGTTTAATACCAAACTTCTGAAGGCTTTTCATCTATGCTACCTTTTGTTGTTTTAGTTTTGACAAGCGTAACATAAATGATTCGTGATATCTTTATAGAAATCCAAGTTTTTGAGAAGTTTCCTATGTCCAGGGAAGAGGTCCAAGCAAAAAGGCATTTGGATCTTGTGTTCAGTGGACTTCTACCTGCAAAAGGAAGGAGCTGTGTGTGTGTTTAGCCACATGATGTACTGTGTAGAACAGCTGTCGTGGAACACGTACCCTTTCTGACCTGAAAAGATTATAGTGAATAACTGACTCCAAGTAATCAAATGCTGGTGCTGCACATCGTATATATTGTAAATGTATTTTTAGGTTGTGGGATTTTCTATCCGTGGGTTAATTCTGTATTAAAGAAACAGTATATGGAGTTTTGGGTGTTTTAGAGTCAGTTGTGTCAAACTGTTCCATGGCCTCTAGTGCGAAAATAAGCTATAAGGTCTCTAATATCTACAGAAGCATTGTTCTTTAGTGCAATGAGGTTCTTTACGTATAAGCATAGGCCATATAGAACATCTTCATCTTGGTTTAGCAGTTAGGCTAAAGAGTATTGTATGGACCTCGAGCACTTCTTTCTTAAAGGTGTTCAGGATTGCCCTCACCAGAACAAAACTGTTTGTCACTGGAAGATGCGAGCTAGATTTCTGCAAATGCAGTCACTGAGGCTTCTGGGACTTGATATGTTGATTCTGTCTTCCCTGTGCTTGTTGTCAGCCTCAAAGATGACTGGAGAATTTGTAAGGAAAGAATATTAAGGAGGAGAAAGACTCTTAAAATTCTGTTCCCACCTCCTTTAATACGACCTGTTCTGTCTGTGATACTTCCTATGGGTACCCATCAGAGAGTGCATTCAGCTGAAATTAAGGGCTATAAAATTTAGTATTGGCATCTAAATAAAGCTTCTCCGTGGGAGAGTAGCATCCTGTTTGGTTGAGGTTGTCTGATCACAGTCTTTATAGAAGAGGAATGAATTCCTTATCTACATTTCACTTTTGGGATTAAAAGAAAAGAGCATCTTCAAGGCAGGTAAACAAAAGTGCTTTAGTGAATCTTTCTAAATGTGCAGCGTAGGCTGCTGAGACTGAGTGTACAGTTTGCTTGACTTTGAGCAGTGCTTTTCTCTCCTTTGTACCTTAGCCAGCTGGGAGGTCCACCCAGTGGGGTGGAGGTTGAGCCACACCCCAGGTTTTCTTCTTATTTTTTGCCCCGATGTGAAAGCATTAAAATTGTACTCTATTTTGGGTAACTGTTCCTGGTATCTCTAAGGCCTAAAACCTAATTGTGTTGTAAATGAGGGTTTAGGTGATACAGAACAGTTCTGCATCACAGGGAGAATTCTGTGGTGAGTTTTGCAGAAAGTGGAGCACACAGGTATCCTGTCTGTCGTGCTCCAGCATAGACACAGTGAATGAATGTGCTGTCATGCATTAATGTGGAAGCAGCAGCCCGTGTGTTTCAAAAGTGAAGGAACTACATGTTTTTGTGGAGCATTAATGCTGTAAAATGTAATATTTATAATAGAAGAGAACCAACAATTGTTCCTGTCAGACTGTTCTTTTAAAATTGAAAATGAAATTTCTAAAGATCTATTACGGCATCACTGTGGCTTCACTGTGTTCCAGTGCACAGGTAAACAACACTTGATTCAAAATTGGCATACTGTGAGGATTTTAAAATGCTGGACTGGGAGTAATTGATCTCAGTATATAATCTGTGAGAGTCAGAGATTTTTATTGTTTCTCTGAGTTCTGTTTTTTCAAGGTAAATGTTGAAGCAAACTTGTTATTCTGTGTTTTCCTGTGGGATATCCCCTAACAGCTTTTGTTTGTTTGTTTGTTTGTTTTTTTAGAGGATTCAACAGTGAAAAGAAAACTTAATGAGAGAAACAAAGAGAAAAAAGCAACCAGACCAGTGCGGAAAGTGCAAAAACTGGCACGGTTGTCAAGTCCAGACTCCAAACGAGGTGAGTAGCTGTATTTTAAAGGGAAGACTGTCTCATGTCCTGCAGAGATGAATTAAGAAATTAAGAAAAATTGAAGCTATTGCTTTCAAAGTCTTCTCACATGTGCAACAGTGCTGTTGCGTGTTTGTAGATGGTGTGCTGCACTGGGGATGTTATGTGTGTGTTGTTGGTTGGTTTGTTATGTGTGTGTTGTCTTTTCTGGTTGATTTGAATTTTATGCCTTTCCCTTTGCTACCTACACCTTACGGAAATGGCCAGAGAGTGTGTGTTTCTTGGTAGGGGGGAGTCTATCCATATGTATCTGTCAGGCCAAGTAGCAGCAGACCTTTTGTGGATCCTGCTTGTGTTTTCCTTGTGCCTAGCCTACAGCTCAGGGAAGAATGCTGAGGAGGGATGGAGGTGATATTAAAATCGGTGCCAACAGGGTTTAGAATCATAGAACCATTTAAGTTGGAAAAGACCTTTAAGATCAAGTACAACACTGCCAGGTCCACCACTAAACCATGTCCCCTACACCTTTTTAAATACCTCCAGGGATGGTGACTTCACCACTTCCCTGACCATCTTCTTCCAGTGCTTGACAACCCTTTAGGTGAAAGAATGTCCAATCTGAACCTCTCCTGGCACAACTTGAGGCCATTTCTTCTCATCCTATCACCTGTTACTTGGTAAAAAGAGACCAGCACCCACCTCACTACAACCTCCTTTCAGGTAGCTGTAGAGAGCAATAAGGCTTCCTCTCAGCCTCCAGTTCTCCAGACTAAACAACCCCAGTTTCCTCAGCTGCTCCTCATAAGACTTGTGCTCTAAACCCTTCACCAACTTCATTGCTCTTCTTTGCATGAGCTCCAGCACCTCAGTATCTTTTATTTAGTGTATTTGTAGCCCAAACCTGAACACTGTACTCAAGGTGTGGCCTTACCAGTGCCAAGTAGAGGGGACCACCCACTTCACTAGTCCTGTTGGCCACACTGCTTCCGATGCAATGTCACAGAGTAGCTACATTCTACAATCAGTGGCCTTCTTACCTTCTCTGCAAGGAGGTTCTGCAGTGAAAGCTGTTCTCTTGAACATTTTTTCAGTGGGGAAGCAGGGAACAAGATGCCCTCCTGGGTGTTCTCTGGCTGTGTCAAGTTGTTACTGTCCTGCACTTTCAGTTCTGGCTTGATCCAGTCTTGGCTTTTTCAGTTATTGGAAGAATGTTAAAACCGATTCTCTACAAGCCTTACAAGTCTTGATATTTGTAAAGGAGTGTATTTCTTTTACGAATTAAGGATTTATTATTTTCACTGTTGTCTGACTTTTCCACTGTCTGTTAAGTAGAATTAAAGTGTTTTGGTAAGATGATGTGAGCAGGTGACTGCAGGTGAGCAGTGCCATTAGAAAATGAAATCAACTACACATGGATTTCTGTCAGCCGTACTTATTTTTCCAGTAATGTTAATCTTTGATATTGTAAGTAGCAAAAGAATCAGGAAGACTTCCACATCTGCTTCGTATTTTGTTTTAATTCATTCAATGTTAGTTATGACTGCAGTCACACTACAGAGCACTTTTTTTATTAAATACAGGTGACATTACGCATCTCTTGCACCTTTTGAAGTTTTATAGTTCCCCTTATGTTCGGTGACCCGTAATCAGTGAACACTTTCTTGAAGAAAAAAGCTGCTTTAGAAAATGATTATAAAGGGGTTTTTAGAGTGTGAATTTGCACTTCCGCATGCTGTAAATTATGAAACTGCATGTGAATATTTTGTGGTAATGAATGCTAATGCTTAAAAGTGAGTAATAAGTACAGATTTGCTCCTTCCTGCGCTGATCCATTTGTACTTAAGGAGCTGTACTAAACTAACTCACCTATTTGTGACAGTTACAAGTGAGGGGGGAGCACAGAGGTTGCTGCAAGTTTTGATGGCCACAGTTATTCTCTGTAATGGATAAAACGTGAGGAGAATGATGGCCTGAAATCCCTAGAAGATGAGAACCAGATCTAAGCGACATATCCGTGATGGTCTGTACTCCTCCAGTCGTAGCAATAAGAAACTGCTCAACATAGCCAAGGCTATAAATAGGCACAGCTCATGTTCCGCTCCACTAGGATGTTTTGCTTCAAACAGCTGACTTGAAATGGAAGATGAGATTTTCTGCTGCCTTTTTAAGTGAACACAGAAGTAACTTGAGAACAGCGAGTTTGGCAAAAGAACCCCTTTGGCTGGTACCTCTGTTTCAGGGCTGTAGTGACGTGTTTCAAGTGACAGATGTATAAAATACTTGGCTAATTTACAAGGCAAGGAAGGAGTGCTGTTAGTAAATGCATGCAGATGTGGTACAGGTTTCCTCTTTTGGGTTTAAAATTAGGAAAAGAAAGCGGGGTGGGGCTTGAGGACTGGGATTAACAAAATGCTGTGGGTTATCTGCTGTCCTGGATTTCACTTGACGCTGTGTTGGTACAAGATCTTCAGTCCTGTGGGGCCCAGAGTGCGATCCCTTTTTGTCTGTGGGTGCTGTGTTCATGCCAGAGAGTCGTGGTTCGTTTAGGCAGTGTTGTCAGGTAGACTCTGGAACTGAAAGGTTACAAATCAGCTGCCGATTGCCTGATCAAGTTACATATTCTAGCAATAAATACTGCTAAATGGTCTGAATGAGGTTATTAATATTTTTCAATATGATGCTTTTCTCCAAAGCTGTTATTAATAATATTGGAAGTTAATGAAATGAAAGGAGAGTTGAATAAACCTAATGTTTAATATAATAAATATTGGCTAAAGGTGCCACTATACACAGTTTTTATCACTTAATTATATGTAGGATGATAATAACATTCTGATTCGGTTTCTGTCATCTGTGAGGCAATCTGTTGTTGAATTAAATATCAACTAATAGGGTTTTATCTGAACTATTTTCAGTCATGGTACAGAAATCTCAGCTAGAGGACAGTGAGTTAGTGTTGGTGTAGAACTGCTGGTCAGTGTTCTTTAACCTCGCACAAACACCTACCTCAACAATTAATTGGCTGTAAAAATCTCTAAAGTTTGTGGGGTTTTTTCCTTCCTAAAATATCAGCTAATGTTCTTTTAATATGAAGATAAATTGTTTATCTCCCACCTTTTTGTTCTTCTTACTACAGCATTTTGGATCCTTGTATCTTCTTTTTTTTTTTTTTTCTTATTTTCCGTATTTAAGGGGAGATGAAGAGCTTCTTCTCAGACCTCTGCAAGTATTTTCCCGCTCCCTTAGTAACATTTGCTTATACCTTTTAGACCTGTATAACCCTTTTTTCTTTTTTTATCTAATTTTTTAATGTGATAGAGTGTGTTTGGGACTTTCGTGTTATGTGTGGGCATGAAGCGTGATGGTTGTGTGATTCAGTTATTGAGCATCTCATTGGTACATCACACATAGGACTGTTTTGTGTAACTGCAGCCCTGCCACTTACACAGAATGAAATGGTGTGGAAATTATTAATGGTGGCAGTGAATACTTCTTTCTGAAATGTTAGAAAATCCATCTAGTTCTTGACTTTCATTTATTACTTATTGTGCAGGTGGAAACTATGGAATAGGTGTATCCTCCTGGCGGGTGGGACAAAAGCTGGCAAAAAAGATACTGGGTCCTGCTCCCAGAATAGAACAGTACAGAAGAGCTGTATCTAGTGACAGAACAGGACGAGAGAGAGCTGCCAAGTCTGGTGAGTTATACTTCTATCACTGGCCTTTTTTTGTTTTAGTTTATTTATTATATAACACTGCATGTCTGCAGAATAAAACAGACTTCCAAAATGGAATGTAATCAGTTCCTTATTAAAATAACTCCTATTTCTAACCTGGGATTTGAAGTGGGAGTGTTTTGCTCTCATCCATGGTTGGGATGCATAACTTCTCTTCCTGGGTGGTTTGTGAACTTTTCTTGGTGTCATGGGGACCCTGCCCTGTGCCTGTGACTTGAGGGGCAGTAGATGCTGCAAAGTTGCTCAGGAGCTCTGGAAAAGATGGGAAATAGGTTTCAACCAAACAAATTGATCACCCACAATCTGTCTACCTCTTGAAGCTGGCAGGGGAAGGAATGGTTAGCAGTGGTCCACGGGCCAGATGAATTTTCCAGATGTTTTGCATATGATATATAAGCTATGCTTTGGCATCTCTGTTTTACAGGAATTTTGGTTCTTCCAGACGCTGTATAATATTGTCCATGTGCATCATAAATCATTGTTGATTCTTCCACCAGCCCTTTTCAGTATTTATTCAGAGTCTCAGACAGGGTGATTTGAGGGATCATGGTAGCTGCTGTGCTGCTTATGCCTGTGAGGTGGTGATGTAACAGTATAAAGCAGGGCCAAATCCGGCCCTCCTCCTTGTTTCTACCTGGCAGCAGCACCGAGCTCTTCGCTTCTGCTCTCCTGCCTGCGTGCAGCGTGTGGGGGACATGTTATGCTGCAGGAGCAGGAGAATAGTGGGAGCCATGAGTTTGACACCTCTGGTATAAA
The DNA here is from genome assembly GCA_033558235.1 of Neomorphus geoffroyi. Taxonomy (NCBI): domain Eukaryota; kingdom Metazoa; phylum Chordata; class Aves; order Cuculiformes; family Neomorphidae; genus Neomorphus; species Neomorphus geoffroyi. The sequence continues at coordinate 7,767,097 of JAUMJM010000074.1, forward strand.
AGATGGGAGCTCAGTCCAAAATCTGCTACATCCAGACTATGGTGTTGAATGAAGCACAAGCACGTTTACAGTGACATCTGAACACCTCCCTCATCTTCACTTTTGCAGCTGTTTTGAGTAGTTCGCAAATTTGATTTTTACCTAAAATATTTGACACATCTTATTCTTTAGCAGGCTGTATTGGAAGAACAGGTTCAGATTCAAGACTGGATGTTACCTGTAAAACCTCTTCAAGAAGTTCTGACAGATCAAGGAGTAAAGTAAGGTCTGAGAATAACCTGAAGAAGCTGGAAGCTGCTCTTCCAGATGATAACCAAGAAGATCACACCCCTGTAAATAAGGACTTCCTGCCTGTGGAGATACGTGAAATTCTCGATGATTTGCAGTTGGCTACCATGAGTACAAAGCAAGAGAAAGATGTGGAAAAGCAGAATCAGAAATGTATTTTGCCTACTCAAAATGCCAGGAGCCACAGTCCAACCAAAAGGAAACCGAACAAGATAGCCGCCAGTGAGGAGCCTCAGGTGACCTCTAAGAAACATCACTATGGTACAGATGAGGTTCGGCAGTACATGATCAGGCAGCAAGAGGAGAGGAAGAAGAAGCAGAATGAAGAGAAGAAAGCACAAAAGGAGGCAACAGAACAGAAGAACAAAAGGCTCCAAGAGCTCTACAGAAAGCAGAAAGAGGCTTTAACTAAAGTCAAGAGTGTTCCTCCTCCTGAGCCTTCAGCAGCCAAACGGTTACAGGAGACCTATTCAAAACTATTGCTGGAACGTACATTTTTAGAAGAGCCATCTCAGCTGCCTACGGTGCAGGAAACACAGGTATAGCTGATTCACTAACTTGGTGTGTTGCAGTTGTTTGCAGGAATAGGAGGTCATATGTTCAGAAAGGTCATGACTTGTCCTGGTCTGACTGTCAGTTAAGAGAAAGGGTACAAGGAAAATGTGGAGCTTTTGCTTAAGCATCGTGGGTTTGATCCAGGGCCTCCTTGCTGGGGACTGCTTTTTGGCATGGCAAAGCCTTCTTGGAAGGTGAATGAAAATCATCTTTCTATATTAACAGAAGGAGAACTCTGGATATTAGCTAACAGCAGCAGTAAACGTTGGCTGTTAAGAAAACTGTAAACGTCAGTCAAACAGTGCATTGAGGAGCATTGTCTGAAGTCGCTTTCAGTCACTGGGCAAACTTCGTCAGCAGTGAGTTAAATAAGTTTACTAATCAGGAACCGAATATGACTAAGATTAATATATGGTGAAAGACTAATATCAGTTTGTGTTCAGCTGAACCGGTTTAGTATATAAGCAAAGCTCTTTTCCCAGTGTGTTCTGCTTCGACAAAAACATCATTATCTGGTGTTTTTAAGTCTTTGAGTGGTAGGAGAGATGTGGTGCTGTGCTGAAAAATGTAAGCCTTTTCCATTTTAATGAGACAAAAGCTTCTAAACTCTTACTGACTTTTGAAAATGCATTTTTCTGGTTGTCTTCCTTTCTAGCCCAGACCTGGTTATCAACCATCTGGGGAATCCGACAAAGAAAACAAGGCTCAAGAGCGTCCTCCTAGTGCATCTTCAAGTAGTGACATGTCACTTTCGGAACCGCAGCAGCCGCTACTTAGGTGAGCCATTGTGGACCTTCTGAGAAAGAGGAAAATAGTTTTCGTCTCTGAGACGTGAAAACAAGACTGGGCTCTTAAGTTCATGTTCAAACAAAAGTAATTGTTTTTATATCAATTATAATGTTTCCTCACAGTAAAGAGGAAGCTGATGCAGGAAAGTGTATGAAAACTTTCGTTGTGGGTATTTACTGAGTCTGTAAATGAATAAAGTGAATGGTGGTTGCTGTTATGCTTTTGCTGACATCAAGAGGATGTGCATTTCATGTTGGGAGATATTTCCTCTGCCATTGCCACCAGGCAAGAGAAGCTGATTTTAAGACTATGTCTGATTTTTTTTTTTTTTCTTTTGTGTTTAATTTGTTCAATATTTCTTTTGCACAGTACTCTGGGTACTATCTCTAAAGTACAAAAAACTGCTGCTGCTCAGAACTAGCTTTTCCCTATTTCCTTTCATGTTGTTTTCCCTGGTTTTAATTATTTGGTCTATTACCAAAAGTTTTCTAGTAAGAAACTAGTAGTACAGTAGTACAAGATGCCTAAACAAACACTTGAATGTAAGGAACTAAACATCGTAAAGTTTCTTGCATATCCTTGATATCCTTGTTGTGCAATTGTGTCTTAATGAACCTCTACTTCTTAAATATATACTTACTTCATTATCTGTACCTTGACTTGATCAAATCCACTCTGACTTTGTAAGTTCGATGAGGCTTGTTTCCCTTCTGAAAAAGTTCAAGGGAGCACCAGGAATGCTGTGTAGTACTGTGTACAGAATAGGCTGCTGAACCACGCAGTAGTAAATATTGTTAGTGTACCATTCTAAGGAAAAAAGGTAAGCACTAGTAGTAGGGGAGAGATGAGATTTAAAGGTCTGCAGAAGTTATTTGGAGAGCCTCACAGTAAACAGGGAAGCAGTTTTTTGTGAGGGACTTCACGGATTTCCCAGTATTCAGAATATGTGCAACTAATATTGGCAAAGGAAGATCTCTACAGAGCTCCAGTCATGCAAATGAGAGCTATCTGGGAATAAAAAAGATGTCTTACAGAACTCTAAACGTTCTATTTCCAATCCTCCTTTTCTGTAAGTGTTCCTCATGCCTACCCAAAGTGACAGCACCAGTGAAACAAGGCCTGGGTTCAAGAGGAGGGGGAAGGCTGCAGCTGTGAAATTCCAAGTTAGCAAAAAAAGAAAAAAAAAATCTTCCTTTCCTTTTGAAGTCAGAAAACTTTTGGAAATGGCTTACTGCTGCCACTCAAAACACTCAGCTTATTACAGCTCTAAAACACACAGTACACCAGAAATGGCATTTCAAGTTTGGAAGGTGCTGTATTTGGGTTTTTTAAAATAACATTCTGTAACTGTTGACTGTCCCATTCCCTGGGACCCCACCAAGAACTCTTCTTCCTGAAAAATAAGTCAGCAGCAGTGATGCTTTCATCTATAATCATAGTACTCGTGTAAGTCATCAAATTAAATGTTGATTTTTCATTTCAGGAACAATTTGATGGAGCCTCCATGGGTACAGCCAGATAGGTTGAGCCCAAGAGTCCAGCTCTCTCACCCACAAGCTCTCATGGGTTCAAGCGGAGCCCCTTGCTCCCAGCATTGGAGTCTGGAGCAGATGGACCTTTTATCCAAGGAGTGTGACGCAGTGTTGGCAGGCAGGAGGAGCCATGCTGCACCCATGGGATCACTGAACTTGATGCCTCAGCCATACGTGAATTCAGCTGCCGCACAAAATCTCTTAGTAAAACCCACTGCTAGCCAATATAAGAGCAAATTAGATCAAATTGAAGCTCTGAACACTATAGCTGCTTCCCTTTCTAGCAGGATTGAGAGCAAAACCAAGCAGTTGGCTGGTATCAATTATGGTACCATGTGGAACCCAGACCATGGATTTATGCAAGGAAACCAGGATGATGGGCAGTGGGCAAAGGCTGTGAATCCTCCCGTGAGAGAGGAAAATGAAAATGCTTTTTCAGCCAGAATCCAAAAGATGTTGGATACTTGTCTATCTCGTACAGCCTTTGATGACAGCCTTCCTGGCGTAGGCAACCTTAGTGAATTTAAAAAGCTGCCCGAGACGATCAGGCCTCATACTGCTGCAGTCAGCCTTGGAATGAGGTCCCCTGCTGCTAACAGGCATGAGGGAATGATGGGACTTTTATTGAAGAGACCACCTGACTCCCCAGGGCGTGAAAACCAGGCTTATGCTCCAAACGAAGCTGTAATTCCTCATGAGTCCAGCATTGACTCCATCAGCGAAGGACCTCTCCTGAGTGACAGAAGCCTCTCTGATGAGGAGGGAGGTCAGCACAAACAGTCGCCACTGAAGATGCTGGAGACTTTTAAAGAGAAGGATTTCTGCATTCGGGAGAGAAATGCTTTTGATCCCATAAAGGAGTTTAAGAAAGAAGCTGAGAAGTGTTTGCCACCTTTCACTCAGCCAAGTGGCGCGCATGACAAAGAGCCATGGGAGGAGCTGGCGAAGGGAAGTCCCCACAGCGTGATCAACATCTTTGCGAAAAGTTATCAACTTCATGGAAAAGGTAAAGATGGAAAAACTTCTCAAAGCTCTTATGAATTACTGGTTTGGATCATAAATTATTTCCTCCTTTTTCTTTTACCTTCTTGTGTAAGGGGAAAAAAAAGAAAAAAGAAAACGCCCTCATTTTGGGGCTGGAAGAAGATTGTTTTTGTATTAGATGGCTCTGTATTTCTAGATTGGTAACTAATTCATATACTGGGTGATAAGGACACCCATAGTTACAGAATTGTGAATGTAAATTTACATTTATTATATTCAAAATTACATACTGAATCTGACTTTCCCAGGTTGTGTTTTGCAATGATTCTCTCCACCATTGATAACAGACCCTCTAGGTTGGAACGTGCATCCTCCCACTGTACGTGCTCTCCAGATCATCTGAAATAACACATCATTCCTGTTTCATTTGAGGCAGAAAGATGAAATGCATGCTTTATGCAGCACTTACTTCATGCCATAAACGTGACTGCTTGCCTGTATCCTGTGTTCTTGCTACGCAAGAATAACGTAGCTTTGCTATGTTATTAGAAAATGTAACTTCAGTGGATGAATGATGTGGACTTGACTTTTGCATCTTCGCTCACATGAGCTGTTCATTAATAGGGCAACAATTTAAACTCCGGTAACAATATGGGATTTTGAGAAGGTAAGGTTTTTGGTATATCAGTAGGAAAAGTCTCTTCCTCAAACAAGCCCATTTCAAGTGTTAGTGTCGGTGGGCATGTTTTACAAGTGCCTCATCTTAATGATGCTTAATTTAATTGTACAAATTTATTCTTCATTTTCTAAGGAGAGGAAGGTTTTCCAAGAAGTTGATTTTTGTCTTGTGTTTTTTCATTATTCTTTTCTCCTTCACTTTATTCCCTTAAAGATGATTGCATTTAAATTTTCTGCAGATGGCTCTACTCCGAAGCACTGTGGTCTTTGAGAATGTTTTAGCTGGAGAGCATTAATGAGGGAGAATATTCAATGATCTCCAAAAAGAGGAAGACTGTGCATGTTATGTTGTGGTGAAACTGTGGTTTGTCTATATTGCCGTTCTCCTTATGTTTTTGTGTTTGAAACAAAGTCTTTGTAACTTACGGCTGGGAGCATTTTCATTCCTGATTCTTGTTTTTCCCCTTATTTCTTCACACTTCAGTGTTTGATGAAAGATCGAGTGGAGGGTCTTCCCTGCTGCGCCCGTTACTTCCTGCCATGAGCCCTCCAGAGAGCGTGGTTTCTTACGAAGATGATTTTGCCTCATCACAGGGAAGTAGCACATTAACAGACAAAAAGATTACACGTGACCTCAGGTAACTTAGATTTCTTGTAAAAATCAAAATGCAGAATTTGTCAGGAAATAGTTAATGTGAAATTTGTTTTATAATATGCTGGATATCTTTTCTGTTAGGCTGGGTCGTAATACTAGTCAAAGTGATTAGATCTTTCCTTAGGACCTTGCAGTTAATACAGCAGCCAGCACAGTTAAGACGTAAAGATTAGAGTCAAGTATTCCTGTTCTCTGTCTTAATTTTTGTTCTTTAGTCTAGCAGGAAGCTTTAGGTAGGTTTCTTACCCTTTGTGGTCAGGTGAAAATTAGTTCCCCAACTTGTGTGGCTGCTACAGCTCTCAGTTGGTTAGTCTTTGTAATTGAGAAAAAAAGATGTTTGGAAGTGTTAAAATGCCTTATGTACTTCTAAATTCTGTAAAAAGCCTAAAAAGCTTTCAGCTGGGGTTTAATAATGCTTAGTAAAGGATGCACAAATTGTCTGCAAGAACTTTGGAAACTTTGTTCAGACTAAAGTTGGAAAGCTGTAAATCCTAGACTCTCCATCTTACTACTGATTTTGTGTGGCTTCCTGATTATCCCAAGGCACCTGTTTTGTAATGAGATGTATTTACATCTTTTGGGCACCTTGGGGAGCGCCACAAGTAGTTTTTCTGTGTTGGTGGTACTTTACCTCAAAAGAAGGGAAGGTAAAGTCACTTTACATGCTGTTGGCTGCGAAAGATGCTTTCTTTCTGATGAACTTCTTTGATAGGTCTTCTGTTGGTATTATTTAGTATATGATGCATTACCCCCTTATTTGTAAATCTTTTGTAATCCTTGAAAATCACTTATATTTTTGTTGATTTATGTATATCTGTATGACCAGAGATTATCTAAAATGTGATTGTATTTGGAGTCATTCTTATGCTGTTCAGGTCTGTAGTGAAATAGCTCTGAAAGAGTTAGCGTTGGAAAAGATGGTTGTTACCCATCTTCTGCTGTTTTATGTTATTGGAAGTATGTTTCCATATCTTCCATATTATGTCAAACTTACAGAATGGTTTGGGTGGGAAGGGGCCTTTAAGGCCCATCCAGTCCAACCCTCCTGCAGTGAACGTGGACACCTTCCACTTGATCACATTCCTCAAAGCCCTGTCCAGCCGGGCCTTGAACGTTTGCAGGGATGGGGCTTCCACCACCACTTTCTATTGTTTCAATTGTCATAGTTTTTAATCTCAAATTCAATGCTTTCAAGATGAGCTAATTAGAATCATAGAATCACAGAAGGGTTTGGGTTGGAAGGGACCTTAAAGCCCATCCATTTTCACCCCCCTTCCATGGGCAGGGACACCTTCCACTAGACCAGGCTGCTCAAGACCCCATCCAGCCTGCCCTTGATTGTGTATAATTAGTGTAATTTTAGCCATCTGTCTCTAATCTAAAGTGTGGTAGATTTCTTGTGTACAGCGTAATCTAGGAGTTAGAAGTCTGTAGTTAATCACTGTCAATGTGCTGCTTCTTAGTGTTGCCGGGAGCAGTAATTCAAGCATTCAGGAAGAAATTCCTAGTAGGAAGTCTCCCCATGAACTTCCATCTGTAGAGCTTGCTTCTCCACATTCATCTGGACCACGGTCTGCAGCATCGTCTCGCTCATCTGTGTCCTCTAAAAAGAGACAGAAAAAGGAACGTAAGTGTGGTATTGGCTGTTAATAATGCACAAGTTAATAAATACACTTCTTCCTATAGGAAGTTGTACATTACAAAACCATAAAGGAACTTGAGATTTGGTGCACTCTGACTATATAAGCAATGAGTAACATAAGGAAAAGCTGGGTTTAAAGTCAATAAAAGGATGAGAAAAATAATATTGGACCTTCCAAAGTATCTCTGCCTATTTTTTTCTTCAAAATTCTCTAGGTTATCCAAAGAAAGCCAGACTTTGAGTTATTAGTATTGAAGTGTAAAATGCTTGCTTTCTTTATTTAAACCCATAGTTTGCTGACATGAAAGCTGAGTGACAATTTTACTGACAGCAGACACAATATATAGAAAGAGTACTTAACCTCCTGTAGGAAGCTGCCCAAATTACATTTCTTGCTTGTTGGATTTACAAGTTTCTAACCCAAAGGCATCTTTAAGCGGGGAAGAATGTTCTCAGTTAATTGTTGTGGGGCTCCTGATGGCTAAGATGTTCGTACTTACAATGCCAAACATAAACTTCTAGTAATGTTGTTGATTTTTAGGAGTGGACTCTTTCAATGGAAATTCTCCCCACTTCTCTGCGGAAGAAGATAAAATGTTGTCTGAATTAGAGTGGGGATCCCAACAGGCAAAGAAGTCCTTATCAAGTAGCAGGATTTCTAGTAAAGATCATGAACAGAACCCAGATACAGACAGCCCATTAGAAAACTTGTCTGGACACTCCCTGATGAGGTAACATGAACTTGATAAAAATATACCTAAGCTTGGCAATGTTATGGTGTGTTGTAAAAAAGGCTGTGTCTTCGCGTAGGCAAACGGAGTTACAGAAATGATCCAATATTAGTAAGATGGGCATGCATAAAGTGATTTCCTCCCCTCCGTTTTAAATATGAAAGCTCAGAGTAGATGGCTGTAGTAAAAGAAAATACAAAACAATGATTCCTCCCCAAATGACCTCTCTGTTTTTATAAGGATAAATGGCCAATATAGGTATTAAGGCTCAGTACCTTAAGTGCTGAAATGCAGTTTTAATTTTGTATTTCTACAAATGCTCTATAAGGAGTCGGGGAGAGGGGAGAGAAATATCTGGTCAGCCTGTGCAGTCATCTCGCGCTTTTCAGTAGAAGCCACAGAGATTTTAGGCTAGGCTTGTGTACAGCTGCTGCTCGTAAGCCTGTCCGTCTCTAGGCTGATGCTTTTTAAGAGATGGACTGCACCTCAGAAAAGAGTGTAAAGGAAGAGAAAAGCTGGTTTTCCTGTTGCATCCTCTGCGTGTCTAGCTATGAATGCAGTTTATTTCTGCTAATTGTGCAAGGTAGGTAGTTATGAAATACACTCAGCTTTGTGTTCGCTATACTTTTTTCATATGAATGGTCTTCCATTCTGTGTGGGTATAGGATGGTTCTGGGGTATTGACTTATACTGGCAACTTTCACTGATACCCAGTATTGGGTTTGAAAGGTCCTATGACCTCCTAAAATATGCCGAGTAAAGCAGAATGACTTCCTAAGGGTTTTAAGCAGCAACTGTTAATCCTCTTTGGCTTAATAAAATTGGAATATCAAATTTAAGAAACGTCTGTGTTATTTTCAGTATGCTTGGAAAGAGATGTCTTTAACTTTCGCTTAAGAAGAAATGTTTCTGTAGTGTTTTACTAACTGTTCCGATCAATTTTTTGGTCTTCAAGCATTTCATTGCATTCGATGAAAGAGATTGAGGCTCGAGAGCAATGGCTTATCGTATTCAGTTGCATCCATATGCTGAGAGTAGCCAGTTTACTTTTGAAAATTATTGTTCATCATATTCTGATGTATTGGCCTAGTTTCCTGTGAATAAAATGAAGTTCTTCACTCAGACTCTCAAAACAGGTGTTTTAGATATTAGGAAGCAGTGTTTTCCTGTGAGGGAGGTAAGGCACTGGCCCAGGTTGCCCAGGGAAGCTGTGGCTGTCCCATCCCTGGAGGTGCTCAAGGCCAGGTTAGATGGGGCTCTGAGTCCCCTGATGCAGTGGGAGGTGTCCCTGCCCATGGCAGGGGGTTGGAATTGGATAATCTTTAAGGTTTCTTCCAACCCAAACCATTCTGTGATTCTGTGTGTAAATGCACCTGCAGATGAGTGCATCTGGACTTTCCCATGCCAGGTTCCTAACAGGAGGCACTGAAACTGCTCATCTGGCCATGTATAACACACACGTAGATACTGTATTGTTTGGGGTTTTTTTGTTGTGTGCTTGGGGAAAAACTAGGATGCTCTAGAAACTTGACCCTAAAGTGGAATGTAGGTCCAAAACTCATCTCGCGAGGCTGTTTCACGAGGGCAATCTGGCCTGTGCATACCGTAGAAAACTCTGCCTTTTGCTTGGGTTTCTTTGCTGTTTATAAATGGAAGAACTAGGTTATTACTTTATTGTCTTATCAAAGGACTGGACTTAGGAGAATATTGACTCCTTTCTTTTTTCATTTCACTGTCAGTTTCTCAGAGAAGGGAAGATCCCAGAAGACGCCAACTTCTTCCCCATCTCCTGGTTCCCAAAAAATGTTGCAGTTTGATTCTGTAGGCAATATGGCAGAAAGAGTCAAGTCACCTGCAGGCTTCTCTGTAAGTGCATCAGGGCTGAAGCCTAATGTAGCCTTCCCTGACTCGAGCCTGGGAACCAGTAGGTCTGTAGCAGGAGCAGCCTCAGCGAGCGGTGAGTTGTTCTGTTAAGACCATTCAAATTCCACAGCAGTTGTATTGTTTTTTCTTTCCTTTTTAATATGCGGCACCAAAATCTGTGGAGGTTGACCACTCATTCTTATCCTGCAGGAGGATGTATGCGCTGCTCCCCAGCTGGTCTTCAGCATCGTTTATCAGCAGAACTGAACTACCTCAGTGCCACTGAGGAATCTGTGCGACAGCTTTCAGATATAGAACGAGTACGAGGCATATCGCTTGCCCAGCAGGAGAGTGTTTCTTTGGCTCAGATTCTAAAGGTAACAAAAAACTATTTCCTTGTCTTAATCTTCCTTTTTTTTCACTTTGCCTGAAAATAAATCAAATCGGAGTGAGTTATGCTTTTGTTAGCAATTCTGAGGAATTGTAATGGGCATGATGGAGCATATCTGATAATGTTTTTAAGATTAATGTTTGCTGTCTTGGTGTCAAATAAGAAAGGAAGTGGTGACTCCTGAGTATAGGTCATTAATATACCATTAGAATCACTGCTTTGGTTGGGTACTTCAGTAAAATGAAAGCTTGATAATCTACTTGGTGTGATGCTTGGTCCTGATGCTGTACAGTGTAGTTGTTGAGACTGAATTGTATTTCATATTCCCTGGAAAGCATGTTTTGATTGAAATTTCCTTATGTTGACAAGATTGCTTGTTGTTTTCATTGAGTTCACTGATCTCCTAAATTCACTGTCTTTCCACGCGGTAGTGGAAGAGTACACGGAATGTGCATTTTCTACTGTCAGGGAGAGGGTCAATCAATAGGCTCAACATTTTACTTTAGAAGGAGAGGCACCACCAGCAGAGTAGATCTAGGTCTTTCAAAGGTATTTGCAGACAGTGGCTAAGGCTGATACCAAAACTGAAGTGAGTCAGAAAACCAATTCTACAGAAAATCAACTCTACTTAAGTGAAAATATTCCACACTGCAATAACAACCACTTCTTGTATCAACGCAAAAAAGATCTTTCCATTTATCTTGCATGCTTAGAACTTGTTTTCCTAATCTGTAGGTACAGCAGCAGTGCCATGAACGGGACCTAGCTCTTTTGAAAATGAAAGTCGAACAAGAAGCTTTAGAAAGTCAGAGACAACTGGACGAGGCAAGGCAGAAGGCAGCTCAGGTAATGCTGCCCTTCAAAAAATGTGGAGTGTGTAAGAGGCAAAATGCTGTAAGTAAATCCGTGCCTATGACTATTCTTAATTTGAAGCTATGAACATATGGAAGTGGTGAAGGGGGTTAATATAGCTGAAAAAAACTCTTAGGGGCCAACTTCAAACTTTTTCCTTACAGATTTTGAAAAATATAACTGTACTTAATATTGCCAGGACATTTTGAAGTGAAGTGGCTGTGTTTTCTGCACAGGTCCATGCAGAGTCACTGCAGCATCTGGTCCAGTCACGGCAGGAGGCTGTACAAGAGACCTCATGCAAGGCTGCAGCCAAGCAGGCGGAAACTGCACTTCTCACTGCAGATGCAGCTCACCAGATCCGTGAGGTGAGGCCTGTTTCTTTTGCCTCTACATTATTCTCTGTTCAGTGTCAGTCTCAGTGCAATGTCATCTTCGTAAGGTGATAAATGATAGCACTTTAAAGGAGCATTTCTGGCACTGGTACTTAGAAGCCAGTTGGCATCCTTAAATCCCTGTTCACTATTCTTATGATCTTGCAGTTAATGAAATGTTCAGAAGTTTTTGTTCTTCCAAGATAGATTGACGGTAGTGAACAGAACACCTTTAATTTGTTAGAGTTACAGTCTATTAGGGATTGCTTCTGTATCCGTTTCATAGGCAAATTAAACTAGAAAAACAGGAAAATTCCAATTTTGCCTACTTTTGAAGGTAGGAGACCAACAAATAAAATGAAAAAAAAGGAGAGGGAAGTATCTTCATCAGAGCTTTTCACTTGTTGCAGTTTGAGTTTTTGTGACTCTCTTTTCCTTCTTGTGGCATATAGAATTTTTATAAGCTTTTATACTTTTTCTCCCCTCATGTAGCAACTCCTTCACACATAGGTGAGAAACAGTGTAATAAAAAAATGGATTTGTTTCTTCATATTTTAGCAATTGCAGTGGCTGTGGAGTAGGGTTCAGGGATGGAGTGCAGAAGGCTGATGAGTATGAGCATAAATGTTTCTTTTCAGCTTATGCACATGTTGGTGCCCCGCAAGGCTGGTTTTGTGATGAGTAATGGAAGTGTAGAATAATACTGATGTACTTTTTCTGGGCTTTGCCACATATGCGAAGTTTAACTAGTTTTTGAATGGAGAAGAATGGAGTAGGTTAAAGGAGCAGAGAAGCTCGGGCATCTGAGGTCTGTGCAGTAGTTGTTGATAGTAGGTAGTGAAGTCTTGAATAAAGACAAACGAACATTTGTAGCTTACAGAGCAGAAGTGGATAGAAATTAAGAAACAAGGTAGAAGAAGCAGAGCTTTTATTTGGTGTAGAGTCCTGAAAGGAAGTTGTAGCGAGGTGGATGCTGGTCTCTTTGTGCCTTGTCATGCTTTAAGTTTGAAGTCTGAGAGTAAGAGATGCTGGTGGAGAGGTTAATGGAGGTGACTTGATTAGTGACGATGGGCTAGCAGAGTAGCTTCCACATTCATGAGTGACTCCTGATATTCAGTTGAACTACTGTTTTTTTAACTGGAATGCAGCAATGAAAATGCCGGTCACCAATGTGCTGGCAGTATTTTTTTTGTACGTTTTAATTTCTTATGTATAAAGGAATGGAGTTTAATTTTATGCATTGCTTAAAATTAGAAGTTTATCTTATGCAAAATAGGTAATATAGCATGCTACTATGCAAGTTTGTTTGCTTAGAGTTGACTGTTGGATTAATGAAGGATAAAACATTGGGTTTACAGACAATCCACTGGAAAAGAGTTGTTCACTTGTTTCTATAAAATTTGGATGCATTAATTGAAGAACTAATGAAAAAACTCAGTATGTGTATTGGAAGCTATTGAAACATAGCTTATTCCTACCTTTGAAACCAACCAGAATTCCCTGCTTTGCAAGAGACAGACCTTTGAACAAGAAGAAAAATATTAAATTCCTGTGAGAGTGACTGTTTTCATGTTCAAAAACATTTTGATGCCCATAAGCGTGTTGTATTCTTTGGGGTTTTGTTTTACTTAGGTGACAGAATTAGCACGGACACAGATCTCGGATACTGTCAGCGCTCCAGCTGCTCCAGTCACCACCTTGTTTGACCACCAGCGGCAGCATCATTCGGAGTTCATGAAACAACTGAGAGCCCGAACTGATACAAACAGGTTTTGCCTCATATTTCATGTCTTACAAAGGGAGGAGTAGGATTTGTTAGGTTTTGCTTCACCTATTCTTGAAAAAAAATTTGAGATGTCCCACTGAATGAGCATTTAAGAAGAATTTCACCAAAGGTGACATTAATTCATTTAAGAGAAGGTGCCGTGGCTGTTTTGTGGAACGATTGAAGTAGTCTGAGCTTTAAGTGCTCTTCTCTGAAATTTTAGCTGTTACTACTTCAAGTAAACTGACGAAAGCCTACAAAAACTGTATTATTCCTTGGTTTAAGGCAAAGCACATTTACCCAAAACACTCCCTTTCTCAGGAAATGTGAGTCTGGTGCCACACAACAAGGTAAAGAGGAGACGGGTGATTCAAAACAGACATATTCACCGATGTTTGATAGTTATTCAGAGTCCTCAAGATCAAAGGCTCACGATCAGAGGTAAGAAGAGTTTCGAGTAGACCATTTTCTTTGCTGTAAATAAGCACTAACGTACAAAGGAATATTAAGTTATTTCCTTCAAATTTTTTTGAAAAAAGAGGGAAGGGCAGTATTACACCTTCAACATGTAAACCTGTCTTGTATTCCAGAGCTTGAAGGTTTACATGCCTGCCAGAAATTTTTTGTCTTTAAAAATCCTACTGCACTGCGGTCCACAATGTAATCATATGTTGTGTGTTATTATCTTCAGTTTTGTATTTTTGCTGTATATGTCCTAACTGGATGCTTTTATCTTTTATAACTTAAGAGTTCCACATCTGCTTTCTCATTCAGCTGAATTAGGAAGAGTGTAGCAAGCAGGTGAAGGGAAATGGTTGTGCCTCTCTGTTCAGTCTTGTGAGACTGTATCTGGAATACAGTGCCCAGTTTGGGGCTCCTCAATAAAGAGAAGACATTAACATCCTGACACAAGTCTGGTGGTGAACCTCTAAGGTGTTTAGGAGGCTGGAGTTCGTGATGTGAGGGAAAGGTCAAGAAACCGAGCCAAGCTTAACCCAGAAAAGAGAAGGCTCAGGGGTCAGGTTTCTAGTTGTAATATCCTAAAGGTGGGTTGTTGGAGAATGTGAGATGACAAAATGCAGTGGTGACAGATTCCAGAAAGGAGAAAATCACAGGGAAAAGAAAAAAAAAACAACAAACACTCCCTGTGAGAGTGGTCAAACACTGGAAGGGGAGTGCAGGGAGGCTGTGGGGTCTCCTGTTGCGGGTATTCTGAACTTGGACATGGTCTGTTGCATCTTCTTTGTAACCGAAAAGTCACTTTAAGTCTCTGCTTCTTTGACCCTGTCCTAAATATTTGCAATTTAGGCCCTTTTCCTTTTGCTCTGTGTTATTTTGAAATGAACTAGAGCACAGATTGGAGCATATCTTCTGAAATCTCAGTGCAGGGATGTGGAGAACTGCCTGCTCTGTAACCTGTGTTACTTTCTGTTCTGTTCTTTGTGTGTCTCGCCCTTTTGTTAGGGTTGGTTGTTTTTTTTTTTCCACACTTCTGCTTTGTGCTGCCTTGAGATTTTATATGAAGTGCCTGGAGTGCTGCTTGCCTGAGGTTTAGATTTGACACATTTCTGGTATTATTTTCCAGCTGGAATGATTTTGTCCTTCTAATTAGTTCTTCTAATTTAAAACAGTATCATTGTCTTGTTCATCCTTTTAAAATCTCTAAGGAGAGATGTTTGCAGTGGTTTATCATCAGTACTCATCGCCAGGTAGATGGTGTGCATACCCACAACCACTTGCATTCTAAGGTAGAAAAAAATAACAAATTCTGCTGTCAATCAGCAGCTTGATGAGGCTTGGAATTTTAAAGTAGCCAAGCAGCATTTTAAAAACAAACCTAAACCATCTGCATATCCGTTATTGCTGGAACGTTAATCGTGATATGCACAGTAGTAATGTAAAATAAATATTTGGAAATTACAAAGTCATTTTTAAAATAATTATCTCTTGATAACACAGTAGCACAAGCAGCCGTCAAGAAAGCCCCTCAATTCCATCTTCCAAGGAGATTGAGAAGAAGCTTTCCCGCCGTGAAAAGATCAGTAGCAGTATTGAAGAGCAGGCTCATACTGCTGTGGATGATTCCTTGCGGAGCGATAGTGTTCTGTCACTGCCAGATGAAAAAGGTTAGCGTGTTGTTCGTGTGTGATGAATGTGAAGGTGGGAAGGGAGAGAGGTGCTGTTTCTGAAATAAATGAGGGAATGTGTGTGAAGAAAGCTGAACCCAGGTGAACTGGTAGCCTCTTAAGAGGTAACTGAGGATAGCACAGTGAAACGGGAACCTTTCAAATTCTGTGCATCAGAGTGATGGAGTCTGTGGGCTGTTCTGCTTTTTGCTGTGCTGGCTGTAGCCAAATGTTCACTTGCTGAACATGAAATGTTTCAGCAACCCCAGAAATGTGCTTGTACCTCTGTACAGGGGACTGTTAGGTCTTTTGAAGCAAGGTAACAGTATTGCATGATGTCGTATTTCATGATATCCTCTTGATCAAGGTCACAATTCTCTAAACACAGATTTTTCTGCATTAGAGTAGTTGTCTCCCTGTGTTTCTTGCCCTTCCAACTTTACTGAGATAGGACAGAATAAAGCTGCGTTTGTGGTACCTACCTGGGCGTAAAACCACTTCCCTGATTTTTCCCTCAGATTCCACTTCTGTTGCAACAGAGTATTCTCTGAAATTTGATGAGTCCATGACAGAGGATGAGATTGAACAAAAGTCTTTTCGGTCTTTGCTACCCTCTGAAAGTCATCGCAGAAATAACTTGGAGAAGAAACGAGGTAATCGTGATGATTCTGATGAGGAAGTCTCCCCAGAAAAAACAGCTCTGTCATCCATCAAGGTAGGTCAGGCAACCATAGTTAATGTAGTTTAACTGAACTGAGATGGTTACGCTCATGAACTTCAAGTGAACCCTTCTTAGTTGTGTTTGCAGACTTTAGGGTTCTTTTTCTCCATGTGGTTCTTTGACCATCTCAAAACCTAGAGCTGTATAATGGTGCTGTCTGTCACCGTTGTATAAGTACAATGACTTATGGAACAGCACATCCAGGCCTCTGCTGGTTCTCTTGTGTCTTTGGAAAAGAGGAGTGACTTCTTGAGGCAGGTCATAAAAGACAGGTGGATTAAGTCTTCCTACTGTGCCTGCGCACAGCTAGGAAGTACAAGAGGATGCTTCATCTCTCTGGTCCAAGAGGGACATCCCAAAACGGTCACACAGCCCAGGGCAGAAAAAGCTGATCTGGACAAAGCTCAGAGAGGAAAACCAGCTTCCCTTCTTATATCTGTTTTTGTGTGTACACACACACATTTTGTAGCTGGAGAAAGCCTTGGAGTTTCTGTATTATCAAATCATGCCAAATGTGTCTTGCCTTCCAGGAGCTAAGCATGCCATTCTCAGGGGGGCAAGATAGTTTCTCTAAATTTACCATGGAGATGGTAAGACAGTACATGAAAGAGGAGGAAATGCGAGCAGCTCATCAGTCCTCACTGCTTCGACTCCGGGAGAAGGCTCTGAAAGAGAAGACCAAGGCTGAATTAGCTTGGCTGGAACACCAGAAGAAGTAAGACAGCGCTGAATACCCTGTTGCTGACTGTTTCCTTGTACTTCTGCTTGTATTTTTTTTGTAAGATTTTGCTTCTACCTCACCCCTCCCTTATTAAGTATCAATGGTTGATGTATTCTTCTGACGTCTGGAGTCTATGCAAATGTCATTATCACTTGGAAAGAACAGAACCCAGTTTGTAAGCGTGCTTTGATGTTTACATTGAATGCAATTCAATAAGAGAACTTCATTGGAACAGTAGAATATCAAATGTTTGTCAATCAGAAGGTGGTTTCCAACCATTACTCTACAATTCCTTATTCAAGAAGGTATAAAAAGTTGGACCTTTATTGCTTATGTCTGTCTGTGGTCATCTTAATTGACTCAGGCCAAATTTGTGAATTTGATATGTGTTGTCCTTAATAATTTGTTTCCAACCTAACACGTGCTTTGTCCTGGAATGCCACTTGAAGTACCTAGTGATAGTACTAACAGTGGTGGCCAGATTTCATCAAGAATTACTTTTCCATGGTCACTCTCTGCACAGAGTACCATTGTTCACCAGACCTTTTCTCCCAGCTGATTACCATTACGGGTTTGATAAAAGATTGTGAGGTAGTGACCCGGGTATCTGTCACGGTTTAGCCTGGGTCTGGCTTGATTGACAGTTAAGTGTGAGCAGTTGTGATCCCAATCCCTGCCCCTCCCAGGAAAAGGGGAAAGGGAAATGAGAAAAAGAGACTTGAGGGTTGGCAACTAAAGCTAAAAAAGCTTTAATGAACCACTAATAAGAAAGACAATACTATTAATGAGGTAATTTATGCAAATATACAAAATTACTTCTCTCCTCAATAACTACATCACCCCAGAAGCTGCAAAGCAGGCACGGGTTAAAGGTCCTGGGCTAGACTCAGCAGCAGGAGGGAGCTGGATTCAGGAATGCACGAGTCCAGGATTAGAGGCAACCAGACTGATGAGGTCCTCACTAGATATTGGCCATTGAAGAAGAGGGCGAGACCCTTGTGATCCCTCAGTTTTATCCTGAGTATGATGTCTATGGAGTGGAATCCTCTGTTAGCCGGTTTGGGGTCACCTCTCCTGTCTGCTCCTCTCTGCAAGTGCAAACCTTTTCCACTCCCTTACAACTCCACCAGCTCGAGGATGGCTTTGGTTTTTATAGGAATAAGTATTAAGCATTGACCTTTCTGCATCTCGTGTTATCACTGCTGGAGAGAAACACTGCCAGAAAAACAAGCAGTTAACTTTCAGAAAATGACATTACTTAGATGAGACTTAGCTGAAAAGTTAGAAGACCAATTGTACTTCAGCTCATACCAGAACCGTGTTGATTCTTTTGTCTTTCTCAAACGGTGAGCTTGCTACCTCTGCAGAACTGCTACACGTTCATATGAGAATTTGTATTACTGCACTGGCCTTTTAGCTGTGCGTGTCTTTGGCTAAATAGTGCAAAATATGCCACTGTAGAAAATGTTAGTGATTAAATACAAGCATATACTCCTCTGCAGTTTAGGAAAAGTAAACTTTTTCTCCACTTTGAAGAGTAAAAGGCTTGTGCTCTTTTTTCTCATTTAATCCTTTCATCCAATCTATTTGCAGGCATTTGCGAGACAAAGGAGAGGATGATAAGATGCCTCCTATTCGAAAGAGGCAGCGTGGTCTGCTGCTAAGATTACAGCAGGAAAAGGTAACTGATGCCCTTTAGGAAGATCCTGGTGAAAGCCCTGCGTAGCCAGTAAATGTTTCAGACACTATAAAAGCTAAGAATTGAGAAAACTCAATACCAGGGGTTTTATTTGTGTTTTGGTAGCATTTAACGCATTGTTTTAAAGGGTCCTTCTGTATCAGCCACCTCACTAATTGAGACTTAGAAGTATGAATTGATCTTCTGTTCACTGCTGCTGAAGTTCAGGCTAGTTGTTTCATTGTGTAATTGCAGCAATTTTAAAACCATAGCAAGGACACTTTGGCAGGTTTAGAGTGTGTGCTTGAGAACTGTCACACACAGTTCTTATGCTTAATCTTTTATACCTAAAAGGCAGAAATTAAGCGTCTTCAAGAGGCTAACAAGGCTGCCCGGAAGGAGAGAAAGCTGATACTTAAACGGCAGGCAGAAATAGAACGAATCCATCAGACTACAATGAAATTGCAGGAAAAATTGAAGTCTGTGGGAGAAAACAATCTGGTAAGTGTTCAGTAGAGAAGCTGGAGTATTTCCTCTTTGGCCGTGCAGATGGTATTTGTCTTCAGTGCTCACAGGAATGGAAAGCTACTAGATTGGACTTATCACTTGGAGGTTTTGTCTGTCTCAGATCGTCTCATCCTCTTATCTCAGCAATTTTATGTTTAATTTCTTTAAAGCGTTGTTTAAGAAAATGCATTTGGAGACATTATGACCTGTTTTAACTGGGCATTAGATGGTGTTTGGTAATTTTCAAGCTTAACTAATAACTTTGTGAGTATCAGTTTTTTGAAGCTTAGATCTCTCGGGCTCTGATTTTGTTTGACCATTTGTCAGATGTTGTAGTACTAAATGCAAGCACTAAACCTGAAACTTACTGCTTTGTGTAGGTGTGTGTTAGTGACATTACACTGAGTTTCTTGGATCTGCTTTATGAGACAGCTACCTCCTTAAAAAACATCTACCTCCTTAAAAAATTTGAAGAGACAGAAGTTTAATAATAGTACTATAGAAAGGATTGGTTTCCTGTTCAGGTAACTGAATTCTGGTAGATTTTGTTATTATAGATACAGCTAGGGGTGAATTTAAATTACAGAGAAAAATTTGTGTGAAATAAAAATTAATTTGGAAAATGAATTTAAATCTGCAGACTTACCTGCGGTGGTATTTGGAGTAATCAGAGAAGAAGTAACCTAAATTAACACAATTTTGAAAAAGATTGTTGAATAACTTTACTTTTAATATTGCTTTTTTTTAACACTTAATTGCAGGAACTTCACAGCGAGGATGACATCAAGCAGAGCATTGGTTCTAGCCCACTTCCAAGTGAGGCAGAAACACGCAGCCCTTCCCCGATCTCAATCTCCAGCAGTGAGACCAGTAGCATTATGCAGAAACTTAAAAAAATGCGCAGCAGAATGGATGAAAAGTAACTATTTTTTTATATCCTTACAAAAAAGTTTACTAAGTTTACTATTTTAATAGAATGAGTTGGTTTGGCCAGTATCAACTCTAAAAATGGCCGTCAGAAATATTAGAGGTATTGCTATCACGTGCACTTTGACCTGAGTTGCCTGAAAAAGAGCTGATTGGAAGCATTGATTTTACGTTCAAAGACTTATCTAGTTCTATTTTAAAGGCTACAATTCTTGCATGAATACCGAAATTCAAACATTATATTGTTAGCAGACAGACTGTACTGTCAAGGTTTATTATAGAAGATCAATTTTAATATTCTTTGTATTTGATAGAATCAGTAAAAGCACATCAACTTAAGAGATTTTGATGTTTGTACATTTAAGGAACTTGGATGGGCTCCAGCTTGATGGTGCATCTTGTCAGAGTTCTTGCGATGGGATACCTGAAGTCAAGTGGTCAAAATGGTGCATGTATTTTGTCTCCCATGAGAAAAATATAGACAGTGAGACTCTGAAATGACAGTACCTTTTTTTATCTTGAATTGAAGCATAATTTACAAATAGCAATAGTCTTATGGAAAAACTCGTAACCGAGTTCGAGGTCTGGCTCACAGAAAGTCATAGAGTTTGTCAGACCTGTGATTTCTAGCTTATTATCTAGCTGCTGAATTTCGGTTCTACTTGCGTTGAAATTGGCTAGGGATGAGTTCTGTGAGTATTTTCTTGATTAATGATGGTGGTATGTGTTTGACTGAGAAGACATGCATTTAATAAGACCTTTCTTGTCCTCCTGCATGGTCCACAGGTTGGAAAAAAGTTGAAAACAGTTGTCTTCAGAGGAAATAATGAAGTGCATGTGCAGTTCTGAGTCTGAAGGCTGAACCTGATGATTTCACCTGTTCAATTGTTTTGAATAAAAAAATGGTTTCTGCATCATTTCAGTCTAGAAATTACTTTGTCTGCACTAAACATCCCAAATGCTTTACCAGCATGTGCTCATTAATTTGAAGCCTTAAATTCTTATTTGAGACTAATCTGTTAAAAATCTGGCCTCTGCCATGT
Organism: Neomorphus geoffroyi; assembly: GCA_033558235.1. Lineage (NCBI taxonomy): Eukaryota > Metazoa > Chordata > Aves > Cuculiformes > Neomorphidae > Neomorphus > Neomorphus geoffroyi. Next base: position 7,787,919 of record JAUMJM010000074.1, read on the forward strand.
GCCACAAGTAGTCTTAGCTTAAAAGTTCATGTGGGTGATCTTTGTGATGTTTTTTCCTCTTGAGACTCCTGAGACAGCTGGATAAAACACCAAAAGCAAGCACTGCCGTTTGGAAAGGCGAGCTATCTGTGACTCCTTTGCACCCTGTTTGCTTGGAATCACTGGAGAAGCGCATTTCCTACAGTTGCATGTGTTTGTATTCAATGAAGATAAACAGTAGTAGTAAGTGAGGATTTGGTGTAAGTAGGGAAAAAAACCAAAACAGGTTCTGGTTATGTGATCATCATATTTTACCCTGAATTGATTGCTGTTTTATTCAGACTCTTCTGGTGGGATCTGGTAAAATGAACAGCCAAATTCACAAATGATTTCAAGTTTCTGAGGTGTCCTATTTCCAAAACTAAACTCTGACATTCCAAGTGATGTGAAAACCACCCCTTTATTACAGCACCAAACTCATCTCAAAGTATGTTTTGAGATTTGGTAAATGGCTTAAGATGGGGACTTGAAAAGTCATGTTGAGTTCTAGGGTCTCAAGGAAGCAAAATTTTTCTTCTGATCCTACTTTTTTTTGTTAAAAAGAGGATATTTATTTTATTTTTTTTCCATCTGGGTTTCAACATAGAAATCACCATTTTAAATGGTGATACAAAACCGAGTTAGAGCTTATGAATTTTGAGATACAGTAGTAATGTATAAATACTACTAGAGGACAAATACACTTTACATTCAAGACTTCCTTTACCGTTTTTATCAGGTAGTGTTTTTGTCAAATATTGGTTTTGAAATCTTATTTTTTCAAAGGATCTTCATTTCTAAGCAACACAATTGCAGAAAGAATTACTTATTGATAAATAATTGTTCATACTGTTATAAGGAGTAGTAGCAAATACAAAGTATGTTCCACCCTTAAAGATATTTGAACTGTCAGTCCAAAATATTGCTCATCTTGGAGAATACTTTTCAAAAGGTGGGTAGCAGGATTGGAGCAGAAACAGTTGCTTTTAGGCAGAACAAGTGGAAATTGTGTGTGATGTGTATGGTCACGTATTTTTGTTATGATTTTGTCTTGGATTGCTTTGTGTGTTCAAAGGCAATGGCATTTTGTCTGAACATGAATGATTCTCTAGAACACGATCTTCCTAACTCTGTGCCTTTTGTGAGCGTTTTGATAGTGATAGCAATGCTTATTGATGGAAAAACACTGCTGACTTGGTATCTTTTTTAATATCCTTATTTGTAGAACACGTAAGAGTAATATTAACTAATAGGGTAAGGTGCTTGGTCTGAGGTGTAACGCTAGGAATCTGCCGTGTGAAGTGACTCAATCAAATTGTGAGACACGGCAAAAGGAAAGAAGCTAAATGATGAGCCATGAACAGAGGAAGTGGAGGAAGAAGCTGGGAAAGCCAGCTGTACTGGAGCTGCTGTACTCCGCAGCAGGGCAGAAATCCTTTGGCTTCCTTATTTATGAGGCAGCTTTAATATTTCTCTTCTGCTAAAAGGGGAATGGAAGGATAGTTCTGTTTTAACAAACGAGTCAGCGTAGGCTGCATGTGAACAGGAGCATGCTCTATCAAAGAGAATTAACCACTTTCCCCTTGCTTTCCTTGCATATGCAGGTTTAATGATAATCTGCAATAGAAGAACCGATGAAATGCTCATTTTCTTTTGCTTTTCCTTAATATGCTGCTTGGCTTGCATTGTAGTTGATAGAGCTGTATGGAGCATCATATTTTTCTAGAAAGATCATAATTCATTAGGAAATGAATAAATGGTAATTCATTAGGAAATACCATTTTAAGCATAGCTGTAAGCTTATCTAGGTGTTTTTTAAACAATAGACATTGTATTTCTGCAGTTTGCATTTAAATGAAAGAGGGAATACGTGACCAAGTCTGCACTTTCTTGCAAAAAAACCTCAAACCAGCAGCTAGAAGTTGAATTACAGGCATATCTCAGACTTTCCTGGAATTGCTCATGTTTTATAAATACATTATTTAATCCCTTTTTTTATTTGCCCTCTCACTGGTGCTTACCTTTGGAGAGGTAAATTTGCTGAGGTTTTGCCAGGTGAATGAAAATGTGTTTAAAGTTTCAGACTAGCAAAATACTGTTTGTATTGCAAAACCAGTGTGCTATTTAATGCTAATAATTTACTCTAAAGTAATAAAGCTCCTTCCAAAATGTAAAGAAAAATATAGCAGTGTGAAAGTAGTTTTTCTGATTCACGTGTTGGGTAATAACTATACAATGTTAAATGCAATTGATTTTAAAGTTCTTTGCTTGATGCTATCCTTTTCTCGTTCTTTCTGCTTTTTTTGCTATCTTAGTTTGAAACTCTTCCTCCTTATTTTGTAGACACTGCTCTCCTGTTCACTACTTCTTCTCTGTCTTTACGTCTCACCACTGGGCCTCTCTCAGTGTCTGTTTTCCCAACCTCCACCCCAAATTCCAGCTGTATATCTACAACCAATTGGTCAGGTAACTGTATCTTTCTCAAGTGATAGACTCTTTGATAGAGCATGCTCTGTTCAGCCCTAGAAAGTCAAGAGGTTCTTCATTGGTGAACATTTTTGACACTTTCTTTACTGTTTCCAGATCTTTATTAATGCCATAGTGGGATCAAGGGCATCCTCGGGAGATTTGCAGATGGCACTATGCTGAGTGGTGCTGTTGAGTCACTAGAGGGAAGGAATGCCATCCAGAGGGACCTGGAGAGGCTTGAGGAGTAGGTCAGTGTGAACCTCATGAAGGTCAACAGGGCCAAGTGCAAGATCCTGCACATGGGTCGGGGCAATCCTCAGCATAAATATAGACTGAGGGATGAATGGATTAACAACATCCGTAGAGAAAGATTTGAGGGTGCTGGTGGATATGCGCTGGCAAGGTGCGCTTGCAGCCCAGAAAGCCAGCTGTGTCCTAGGCTACATCAAAAGAATTATAAACAACAGGTCGAGGGAAATGATTCTGCCCCTCTGCTCTGCTTTGGTGAGACCTCACTGGGAGCCCTGCATTCAGTTCTGAAGCCCTCAGTAATAAGAAAGATATTAACCTGTTCGAGCAGATCCAGAGGATGCCACAAAAATGATCAGAGGGCTGGAGCACCTCTGCTGTGAAGAAAGATTGAGAGAATCGGGGTTGTTCAGCCTGGAGAAGAGAAGGCTCTGGGGAGACTTTATTGTCGCTTTTCAATATATAAAGTGGGCTTATAAGAAAAATGGAGAGAGACTTTTTACTAGGGCCTGCGGTGATAGGACAGGGGGTAATGGTTTTAGACTAGGATTGGGTAGATCTAGGTTAAATATAAGGAAGGAATGTTTTCCTGTGAGATTGGTGAGGCCCTGGCACAGGTCACCCAGGGAAGTCATGGCTGCCCCATCCCTGGAGGTCTTTAAGGCAACCTGATCTAATGAAAGGTGGCCCAGCCTGTGGTAGGGAGGTTGGAGCTGGATTATCTTCGAGGTCCCTTCCAGCCCAAACCGTTCTATGATTCTTATCTCTGTGTTATGAGTGACAGACAGAAAGTTCACTTTGCTCTGACTGTCTGGTCTCCGGAATAGCTGCGGAAACTGTCTAGTTTGGGGTTAAGGTCAGTATGCCTTGGTGTACAAGTGCAGGTTAGGGTACCAGGTTAATGCTTTCAGGTTAATATTTGTAATGAATGGACAAAAATGTATGATGTTAGAGGTGGAGAAACAGTTAAACTTTGAAATCATGCTGGCATAATCTGAGTGCTGCTGCTTCCTCTCTGCTCCCCCAGATTTCCAGCTTCATAGATGCCAGATGTTGGTTTGCGTTTTTTTTCTGTGAAGTTGCCCCTGCTTTTGAGCAAAAATATGTACCTGTGGTGTTGCAACTGGAACCCTGTAGACTGCAGTAAACGTTAAGGCAGTGTATATGCTACCTTGTGGCTCGTGACCTTTTAAGCCCCAGGATTATAAAAGCATTCGCATCTTTACCCGTGCTGCTTTAATCCTCTTCGGTAGGTGGAATGGATATTGGAACCCGCTTTCTCTTCTGTCAATTCTTTTGACTTATCTTTTTTTTCACCATGCAAAGGCTACTTAATTAGTTTTGCGGTCATTTAGTTAATTCTGCTCCTGTTTGTGGTCTTCTGGGTTAACTCATTTGACATCTGCTTTTAAAGGAGTCCTACTCTTGAATCCATTTGTTTCAGTCTGTCTCTCACGTTTTATTTCAACTGGACTTGCCCCCCTCAAGATCCAGTAATCTGTGAAGTTCCAGATGTTCCAGTGAAATCAAACAGCAGTTGAAGGAATTAGAAAAAGTTACCTTTCACACTGAGATCATCGTAATGATCTTCATGAAGAGTTCTAAATACATGATCTGCTAGACTAGTTGGAACTGATGTGTATCTGAAAGTAGAAGTTGGTAAATCTGATAGCGCTGGTGAAGGACACGACAGAAGCCTGACTGTCCATGTCATGTTTGTAATGCAGTTACTGCTGGTAGTGATATCAATCTGTCGGGTTTGCTTCAGAGTAGATGCTGTTTAGTGTTTGTCTATAGAAAGTGATAAAGTAATGCACAAAATCATGGGATCTGCTTGTCCACTTTGCCTGAATCTGTCTTGGAAAAGGACTTATCTGAATCTTAACCTTTCTGATTCACTGCCAGCTCACTTCTCCAGGGAACAGAACGAACGCTAAGTGAACAAACAAGAAATGTCCCTTAGCAGGCAAGACCTGCAGATAGGCCAGTTGGTCATTCTTTCTCGGTAAATAAAAGGAATTTTTGAAACACAGGAGATCAGAAAGCACAAATAAAATTATCTGCTTTACAGCTAAGAAACTTTGACGCAGAGTGTTTGGGATAGCTTGAAAACTGCGAATTATGAAGACGTGCAAAGCTAAATATCAGAAGTCTTTGAAGACTACCAGCACCGCACCCTCTGTACCGATGACCCACTCTCTCTCTAGCTGGCAAGCCGTGCATTTTTCTACAGAGTGAATCTGTGAGATCTTAAAAATTCCAGTGTAGGAGATGGATGGATTGATGTGCGCTGTGCTCTAGACTTGGCACGGCAGAGGAAATGTGTGCGGTTGATGTTGAACTTGCTTCCATTTACTCTTCTGAGGGTTAAATGCTATGGTCTTGGTTACTTAAATGTTTAGAAATAAGACCAGATATACTGCTGTTCAAGAATGGGCCAAGAGAACCAGCGTATGCACACAAACCTATTGGTACCTACGAAATTCTATAAGAATGTCCTGATTTCTAAGGTTTTGTGCATCACCTAAGAAATCTTTGTCAGAAAGAAAATGTCTGCTAATTTTAAGCATGAACTTTACTTTTTATCTATTTTTAAGCAGAATAGACAAAGCAGCCTGATGTGTTAATAGCTGGGAAAGTACAGTCCTAATCCTTATGCTCTTGACGCTGTCAGCTCACAATTAACATTCCAGGTATGGCAATCCATAGAGATGATGCTTAAAAGGAGGAGGATAACAGCTCCAGTAATTCAGGACAACTATTAATACAGAATTGTCTTCTCTTATGTATTCGGAAAGAATTGGAGGGCAACTGGGGATACGGTTTTTCTGTCATTTGGCTTAGCAAAAAGAAAGGTTGATTTTTCAAACAGTTACTGCTTTCTCAAGGGTTTCAGTTTAACACCACAAGTACTTCTCATGCCTTGAAATTGGGAACTTATCCTCTTTATTTTAGTGAATTATTAGCAGCACTCTTAATGATTTTTGAAGATGTTTAAAATTTTACCAGCATGTTTACAGGATTTTGTAGACTGTTACTGTGAAGAGAAGAACTCTTGTCTACTTGTGGGGTTTTTTTCAGCAGCACATCTAGGAGATAATAGTTACTGTGGGTATTGTCCTAGAAAACAATTGCAACAGCTATAATTTTGGGAATTGTGGCAATAGAGCATCGGGGTATCGGGACCTTTGGGTGCGGGTGGCTGTTCTCCCATTGTCTTCTGCTCTCTGTCAGGTTCCTAACTAAGCGAGAACAGAAGCTGATGCAGCGTCGACAGCACGCTGAGGAATTGTTGGAGTGGAAACGCCGCCTGGATGCGGAAGAAGCAGAAGTACGGCGGATAGAAAAGCAGGCTCTAGCTGCCTGGGACAAAGAGCTGCTCAAAATGAAAATAGGCAAGAAAGAGCTGGGAGATCAGAAAACTGAGCCCAAAGGTAATAGGAAGTGGGAGGAAGTGGTGCAGACAATGAGAGTAAAGCATAATTTAACACAACGATTGCTTAGGTTTGCACTTGCTTCCTTTTTTGACATTTAGGTGGTAGTTTTTTCTTTTCTGGACACTTAGAATCGCAATTTCTGCACTCCTTACTGCCCTCTGTTGCCTTGTTCTTTTAGTCCTATTTTAAACCTTAGTTAAATGTGTTTTACTCCTTTGCTCTATGTCTTCTGAAGTGAACAGTACAGCATGGGCCTATCAAACATTTCTATGGATAATTGAAACAATAGTTCTGTCTTTCAAAACAAAAATATTGCATGGTCTTTTGCTGATCGCCTTCTGAACTTACTCTGTTAAAACTATTTTCCCCTGTAGTGCTCAAAGCGTCTGTCCCGTTAGCCTTACTACAGATGCTGAGGGTGGCTTTCCTCCTATCTGTTTCCAAAAATTGAAACCATTTTTTTTTTTGTTCCCTCGGTTAGTAATGCACTATAACTGTTGAAATCTGGAAGCAGTGCGGATTGTGCTGGTGTGCTAGGATGTAATTAGTATAAATTATGCTATTGTGAGGAAAAAGAAGTTCCCAGATGTGAGCTGTGGCTTTACTGTTCTGTCTTAAGCAGTCCATGCTTCCAGCATGAAGCAACGAGAACTGGATTGCAGTGTGAGAAAGTAATGAAACTTCAGGGATTGTTCTACGATCAAATTTCCTTTCTCCCCACTTTGCAGAAAGCAGGCAACACATCCTCTGAACATGCAAAAGGTGTTCAGAATTACATGCTATTACACTTGTCACTGAAAACAGTCATGCGAATTTTAGGCATTGTAAGTCATTTTAAAGATGATATGTGTATGAGTCAGGAAGTTCCGATGAACAAAAATTGAGCATGAATGCTGAATTCTCATCAACAGAGGAGAAAACACGCTTACTTTCTATTAATTGTATTTACTAGAAAGCACTGGAGCACAACCCTCCTTCGGAAGAAGTTCCTCTGCCCAGCCTTTGTTCAAATATTGAATAGTTCTCCACGGCTGCCTCAGTAATGCTGTGACTTCTGCGGAATTTAGTAAACAGGAATATTGAAAACCCAACTTATTATTTTACTTGTTGCCAGTCAAGAGACTCATGATGAAATCATGACATTAAAATGTTTTGTGCAGCTACTGTAAAGGAAGCAGTCAATTCTAAATTCAAGATCTGGCTTGCAGATTATATGCTACTCCCTGACTTCTTCAGACTAATAGTGACTCTTGCTGGGATATGGTCAACTGGAAGGACAGGTTTCCCCAGTAATCTTTTTGGATTGTGTTGTCTGGAAAATGTTAGAATATCCTGAAAACCTCTTTATTTTAGACATTCAGCAATCACTGAGAGCATTTGGCATTCTCGAAGGCTAGATTTCTAGGTGAGTGAAATAACAGCAATTTGACATGCATTGGTAGCAGTTACGGCTTATATGGAGGCAGCAGTTAGCTCCGAAGACATAAAACTTAGTACAAGTCCTTAGGCACTTTGTTTTTTCTCTCATTATTCAGTCTCAGAAACGGCCAGTGAAGAAGAATCTCCAGTGCCTTCTTGCTCTCATCTAAACAGTGAAAGCTCTATCCCAGAAGATCTTGGCAGCCCAGCTGCTGAGTCTGTCCCATCAGAGACTATGGGCCACGGACAGCCAGAAAGCCCAGATCAGACTACAGCTAATGAAGAAATGGTTTATTCTGAAGAATTCAAGTCCTCTGCCTCACCTGGCAAACTTGTGAGTGAGCTTTTTGTGCTGTATGTCTTTTTACACGTGTAAAAGGCTAGCAGAAAAGCACTAATTACCGCCATCCCAGCTGTCCAAGCAGAGATTAAAGTATTCTGTTTGTAACACCATTTTACATAACTGTGAAGAAACATTGTGATCGGATAGGTGATTTGAAGCCTTGAGGAAAAAATTGCTTCCGCACACAGTTTAGATGTTTTTAGACTTACGGGTAGTCTTGCAAAATGCTTTGCGTATGTCACGTAGCTACGCGGTATTCAGTGATGGAACACTGACACAGTTTACCAGCGTGAATTAGCTGTAGGCTGGCTTGTTACCATTGTATACATTCTTTGAGGCTGTGGAAACTATGCTCTGGTTTTCCACTTTGGTTTATTTGAAAGTAGTGTATCCCAAAGTACAGCTGTAGGATGAAGAAGCAGAGCTGTAGCCTCATGCACAACCCTCTGGGTTTCAGTCTGCTTGCTGGCTAATTCTCCCTTATTGTTCTGTTCTGTTATTTCTGCCTGGTTGTAAAGTTTCATCCTGATAACTTTGCCCTGTACTCAATGAGATAGAAAATGCAGTCTCTGTAAAAGCTGCTCGTCTAGACGTATTACAAGAGAAAATAGGGAGGTAAAATGTCCAACGTGTGTCAGAGGTTATGTTCACGGTGTGTGAAAGGTTTGTAGTATAATGTTGAAGCAGTAAGCAGCATTTTTGAAGAATATTTGCACTTAGAATTTTTTGTCTGGCCTCAGAGCAACAGCACTCTCTTGTTTTACTGATTTAGAGCATCATCTTGCACCCTTCAGGTGAAATGGTCCTTTCAATTTCACAGATGTATTTACTAGGCTTCCTATTGCCCTGGCTGTTACCAAATAAGATTACACAAACTGTATTGAACACCTGTGAGTCAGAACCATGTCACTTCTCTTGGGTGATTATGGAGTAGTCTAAGCAGGTTAACTGAAACTGAGGCTACAGGTGAGCAGTCAGCTATTGCTGCTCTTGGTGGGTTTGTTTTATTGGTTAGCAAGCTAAGATTATATTCTTCTTAAGATAGCTGGATAGGAACCACTGCTTATGAGATGTTCTCTTCTCATTCTGTTCTTACCCCGTAACTGTCTCCTGATGACAATGATCTGCTTTCAAACTGAGCTTTGCAAACAATTAAATATTTGTCCTTTTCTCCTCCCATAGTCTCCATCCACAAGCAGTGTATCTGTATCAAAGCAAGACTCCAGCAAAGGCAGCCACAGATCTGGAGGACAGCTACGTTCACCCATGAAGTCTCATCAGACATCTCACAACTGGTCTGATGAGTCTATATCTATGACACAGTCAGGTGAGTGTAATATTTGCGTGGGTTTAAGTTGCTTTTTTAGAGCTTTTTCTTTTAACCAGAAAACTCAAAATGCAGATGCAGATGTGGGAAGGCAGGCAGAAATTCCTGGGAATTGCCAAGGTTTGGGATTCTGTGGGAGTGTTTTCCTAGGGTGTAATTCATGACTTCAGCTTAAGAGGATCTTAATCTAAGAAGATGTATACGTTATCTCTTTTTTAGAAAGTAAAATAGATTCCTGCAAACAGATATGAAGAAGAATAAGGTCAATAGTTAAGGTGGTCCTAGAATCTACAAATACCAAGGTTAGCTGTGCTTTTCACAGGTGACACCTTTGCACTCATGTTGTAGGAAAGCAGAATATGGTCTAGCAGCATATGAACGTGATTGTCCTCCTTCTGAAAGAGTCTGGCTACAGAACCTGTGTAGCTCTGTTAGGATGCCAGTACGAGTGAGCCTGGTGGGCCCGCACCGCCATGTGCAGACGATTAGATACCTCAGGACATAGGTGTTTATTCTTAGAGGAGAGTTTGAACTGTGTGCAGTAAAATAGGGCCTAAGGTTACATTTTGAGCTATAAAATGTAAGGTCTATTTTATAGAGTCTTTATACTCTTTTATCCATTATCCAATCTGACTGCCAGTAAATGCTGAGGGAGAGAATATTAAGACTTCAACTGGTACAGAGCGATCCTTTCCCTCGTGTGCTCTCACAGTCCATTAGTCTCATGAATTTCAGGACTTCCTGAGTCACCATTCAGTGGGTCACCATCACCAGCTCTGTTAACTGTGAAATCAGTTTTGAATCTTTCTGTGCTTTTAGTCTCTAAAACATCTTGTGTTGCAGTTGATACAGCATCATAAAATACTTATTAGCAAATGAGATAGCATTTTCCTGCTTGTTTTCATTTAATTCCCGAAATGATCAATAAGTCTTTGGTGGAGTCACCATCCCTGGAGGTGTTTAAGGGGAGATTGGATGAGGCACCTAGTGCCATGTTTTAGATGATGAGTTGGTGTTGGTGTTGGGTCATAGACTAGACTCAATGATCTCAAAGATCAGCCTTGTCATACTGTGATATTGTGAAAAGAATTAGGTGGCTCTGTATGTATGGGCTGTTGTTTGTGATAAGTGGATAACTTACTGGTGTGAGTACATATCCAGTCTTCATGGTGTTGGATGTAGCAAGCTTAATTTTTTATGTTGTGTTTTATGGTTAATATATATACAAGTGCAATAGAAACACGCTAATTTTGAGGCAGCTGTTTTCCTAGTGGGTAGAGAAATGAATACGTAGCGCCTGGATATTTGCACTGAGTAGTTTGTGTTTGGATTCTGTATGGAGAGGAGTTTGCAACACAGTGAAGCAGTCAGCAACTTAATAAAGTTATTTTCAAGTTCTGACTAAGAAACCACATAAGGAAGTGATTATGAAAAGCAGAGCAGGCAACAGTGACTGTGAAAGTGAGCTTTTTTCAAATAAAATATTTATAGTCTTTGGTTTCAAATGCTGAAGGAAAGGATGAGAGGTGGGAAGTCCATCACGATGGTGCTGGTTTCACAATAAATCATTCCACTGTAAGGAGACAAGTCTTCCAAGCAGCTGAGTAGTGATGAAGTCATTGCTCTGTCAGTCCCCATGCATGCGTAGACAAGATCGTCAAAGATGAAAGCATGTGCAGATCTTTCCCTGATGAGTTGATTAAAAAAAAGCTATAATTACATAGTGGACACTATTTGGGAGGAGTTGTTAATTACAGTGGCATCACAAAGTACTCCTGATTAGCAAGTGCAATTCCATTCTTTTTGTGCTGGCTTTGTTGTTTGGTTGATTTTTTTAAAATTCTCTAAATGGTTCACAACGGTTCTTAATGGAGAAAGAATACAGTAGTTTGATTGTATTTACTGGCTGCTGTTAATGATGAAATCCTCATTATGGTGGTTTGTTTTCTTGAGAAATGAGATTGATTAGCAAACTGTCCAGATGTCTCTGCTAGCTGACCAAATAGTACTGGTGCCTTACTTTCTAGGATGCTCAGTAAAGCGATTTGGCCATTATGAGCATCCAAGCCTTTTGGTCCAGAAAACATTCTGGGTAATATTGAGTATTAGGAAAGCAAACCAGCCAAAATCCTTTTTTTCGGAGCTGCAGCTGCTGCTGTAGAAGAGGAAGGGGGACATCAGCCTCAGGGAGAAGCTCCACTAAGGCTGTGTCAGATAAATATTTTCAAGAGGTTTTGATATTTAATTGTGGGACGTATCTGGAACAAGGGTGTTGTTTTGCACTATATTGGTATACACTTAAAATAAGAAAGAAGTGGTATACATTTAAAATAAGAAAAAGGTGGGTGGAGAAGAATGAGACACTAAGGCAGTCTCTCTATAAAGTCCAAGAGGTCTGAAAGACGAAGAGATTGCTACTTCCATTATTTCTGCTGTAACAGAGTTACTGGTAGAATGGGGTTATCGTACAGAGAATGGATCTAAGTGCCTGGGAACAGTGTCCCAGGGAAAAACAGGTAGCACATCGTTAGAAGGACTGGAAGACCAGGTTGCAGGGAGTTGTGGGGGTGAAGAGGAATAAAGGATACTATTAAAAGTTACTAAGGATAATGATTAAGAAAAAAATTATTCAAGTACAAACCAGCTACAATGAGTAATGGTATGATAGGAGGGTCTGTAAAATTAAACTTGGAGCAAATATATGCCAAGTAGTTTGGTATAAGCTATTGTTGAATGCTCTACCACATGTCTAAGCTTAACACTACCCCCATTCGCCCTGAATAAATTGGCATCCTGAGGTCTGACAACAGTGAAAACCTCTGGTGTGTTCAAATTAACTTTCCTTCCGACCTCTCGGTTTCATGGATGTATTTAGTCTGGGTGGCAGAAAATCCATACTGGCCAGAAACCTAAACTTTGTTTAGAGTCCGGTGTTCCAAGTGACGTTCTCATCAATGAAGTGTACTCTGTAGCTTGAAATTGTATATCGTGACCGTAAACAAATATTTCAGGTGTATTTTTGGTATGCATCTTTCAGTTGTCATATTTTTAAACGCATTAGAAAAAAATTGATTCCTGCAACAGGTGACGTGATAAGCAGTTAATGAGGGAGCAGCGTGAACGGGGTGGATGATACGAACAAGTTTGGTAACAAGTTAATGTGTTTATCAGCGCCTTTCTCTTCTAAATTAAATAAAATTGAATACTTTTTTATACGTTATATATAGTAGTGTCATGTATCTGAGATGCCACTCCAAGTCTTATTCTGTTAAGATAATGTGCCAACATTGAATTTTTTGATATTTTCCTTGGCCCAAATTTTGTATTTACTCAGAAACTAAATTTTGTATTTACTCTTTGCATAGAACTGTTCTGTGAGGGGCAAGCTTGCAAAGACTAAAACTAAACTATTTCAGAAACGACATCTGATCAAAGTGATATTGAAGGACGGATCAGGGCCCTGAAGGATGAACTGCGGAAAAGGAAGTCTGTGGTTTACCAGCTGAAGAAGGAACAGAAAAAGAGACAAAAGGAGAGACTGAAGGCCCAGGAAGCCAGTTTGATCAAACAACTGGAGGTCAGGAAAAGTTGGAAGAAGGGCGAAGTATAAGTTTGTTAGCCTTCATAAATCATTGTAGTATGGATGTTGTTAGCAGAGTATTGTATCAACAGCTGTGAAAAATGCGTTATTGTTATAGAAGTGTGACTGTTCTGGCTATTTAACTGCTTTCAATAACAAACGAGAGCCTTGAGGCAAAGTTGCCATTCCACTTTAAGGTGTGTGTCTTTAGTGAGTTACTAGCAGTGTTCAGGGGGTTATGTGTGTTTGTACATGTTAGTGTCCTAGCCCGGATTAAAGAGTGATGCTTGTAATTTGTTTTTGGAAGTGGAGTATTAAAATTCCAGGATTCACAGCTATAGACCCGTAGGAAATTAAATACATTGCTTTACAGAGAAACCAAGTGTATCCTGTATTAATTTACTGTGTTTTGATGGCTGAATTGTAGCTATGCTTTAGCAGACTGACAGCCCTAACTGTTTTCCATGTGCAGTCGTATGATGAGTTTATCAAGAAGACTGAAGCAGAGCTGAGCCGAGACCTGGAGGCATCTCCCACAGCCAAACCTCAGATCAAAACCCCATCCTCAGCTGCTCCTGAAAAACCTAAGATCAAGGCACCACCGCTCCACAGGTAACTGGATTTTCTGTTCTTGAGTTTATTCTGAAACTGGTGAACGCTGTTTTAGCAGAAACCATGAGGCAAGGAGAGCTGATAACTGCTCTTCTTTTTAAGCCCTGAGCGGTGGCAGTGTCCTGTCAACCTCTTTCCTGGTCTTGTCAGACCCAAAACAGATAACGTGCACTGTCCTTCCAATCATACGCATCTCGGTTTTGTCTTGCCCAGTCTTTCAGATCCTATTTTCAAGTTCTTTCTGAACAATATCTTTCGGTTGGGCAAGAATATGCTGCGCAGTTGTATGGATTACTGGCCCAGTTCTTCTCCCACTGTGGTCACCATTATGCCTGCTGCACTGTGTGAGGCAAACCATTCATCTTTTTAACTTTAGATCTGGTTTAGATCTCAGGTTTTAAAAGACAGAGATTCAGCTGACTTCTGGACTCCCTACTATATTTTAAGTGTTTAATTTTTTCCCAGCAGATAGTGAAATTTTACTGCATTCAAGTGAAAAAATATTATTATCTTTTTTTCCTTTTTTTTTTTTTTTTTTCTGAAAAAAGGGTTAGTTTGATTACTGTGCTATAAACTACTTTCCAGGACTTGCCAAACTCTCTTCTCTGTCCCCACTCCTATTTTCTAAGGTCACAGTATGTAGATGAACCAAACTATTTATGTGGTATTATAATAATAGATGCTTGTATTTCCATTTTTATCTATTAGAAAAAACCTGAAACAACACTCTGGTGTAACCATGATTCATGCAATTTAATTTTTTAACTCTAGGCCTGACACAGTTAAAAACTGGAAATCACTGGCTGAATCAGAGAGATCCAGAGCATCTCTGGAATCCATTTCTGAACATGCAGGTATGTGACTGGAAGAATCTGTACTGCAGATGAAGATCTTGACTGGCTGTTTTACATTTTTTTTAATCTTTCCCTTCTTGATTCAAGAAGAGGGTTTAAGAGAGCATGCAGACTTCGTAAAATCATAATGATCAAGCTGTTTGTTTCCTGTATATTCAGTATTTAGCTTTACTCTTGCTGAGGATTGTGTGAAACTATATAATTACATGAGAAACTTTTTCCTTTCTTTTGCTTCCTGATCCTTTTATCGCTTGAGGAAAGTAACGAAACCAAAAATAATGAAAACTTTAGGAATAGACATTTAGGTATAGGGTTTTTTTGAGACATTTTTCAGTGTTTTACTGTCAATCATTATCTAATTATTATCTACCATTATAGTCTTGATTGGTTTTGCAGCTTGCAAACAAATAACTGAGCTCTTACCTTGGGCTTAATCTTTTGTGGCGATATGAAATACTGGTAGAAGGAACAGCTTCAGAAAGTGTTAGAACCCTGGCACGTTACTCGTGTTCATAGGACAGCTAGAGAGATATGTTTCCAAGGCACCAGTTTGTATCTTTTAGCGTAGAAGCCTTGATGTTAATTATGTTACAGTTTTCAATAAAACAATGCAGGCTACACGATCTACTGTAATTCACTTTTTATTTTATTTCAAGATACTGTCTCATCAAGAACCGAGAGATCTGAGTCTGTGCACACAAACAAGGTGCCTGTGACGGATATTCCTGCAGAAGAACCATCTGGAACATCTTCCTCAGTTTTACTGTCACTAAGGAGTTCCAGAGCACCATCTGGTGATTTCTTAGATAATGTACCTTCATCATCTCTTCTCAGAGACGTGAAAGACACGAACAGGATATCCCATGGGCCAGTGAACAACGTGGTAACTGCATCCTATGTTGAGGCTGCCTTCAGTCATAAATCTGAGATACAGGAGGAATGCATAAAGTCGGAGGAATATGAGATTGAAGGTTCACACATTAAGCCTTTGGAGAGTTCTGATGTCTTGTTGACATTAGATAAAGAGCAGGAGAGCTCACTAGACACCCTTCCAATGAAAGTCCTCCACTCTGGAAACAAACACTCTCAGAAGGAATTCTTTGATGTGACTGGGGAAAGTCTTCATGGCACAGAAGAAATCTTAGAACAGACCCTGGCAGATAAAGATGCTGTAACTGACCTGAGTGTAGAAGGGTCTTCTGGCAGACCAAGCAAATCAGCAGAGGAGAAAGGTCATCTGCTTTCAGAGCAGCTGTTTAGTCACAAGGAGACATCATACCTTGAAGACTTTGAAGGATCTTCCAGAAAACAAGAATCAGTTGAAGAAGCACTTACTGGGGAACATTACAAAGATGACTTTGAAGCATCTCTTCTCTCTCCTAATGAGGATGCTCACTCATTGACTGCACGATCACAGCACACACAGACCAGCAGAAGCAGATCCACCAGCCTTGGCAGTGACGGTGAAATCAGTGAATGCCTCAGTGACAAGTCTTTCTCTCTCTCTGGCAGCATGCATTCCGAGAGGCTGTTAGAACTTGGGTCCCCAACAGAACTTATGAAAAATACTGAACGCAGAGATGTGGAGCAGGAACAGGCCCCTGCAGAATCACTGCTGTGCCCCTCTGTTTCAATCACAGAAGAAACAGATAGTTTGGCAAATTTCAGCATTGGTGATAGAGTACTTGTGAGTAAAGTCCAGCCTGGGACATTGCGATTCAAAGGTCTGACTAAGTTTGCCAGAGGGTTTTGGGCTGGCGTGGAGCTGGATAAGCCTGAAGGGAACAATAATGGAACTTATGATGGTATTAAATATTTTGATTGCAAAGAAAAGCATGGTATTTTTGCTCCTCCTCAGAAAATCTCTCACATTACAGAAAGTATTGAAAGCCATTTAGACACAAATAAAGACGAAGACTCATTCTCTGATGATAGACTGGAGAAGCAACACAAAGCTGAGGAGAAAGAGAGAGGAAGTTCCAAATCTAGTAAAGACAATGAAAACCAGAGCAAAAATGCAATAGAGAACTATTCCCAGGATAAAGCACCTGCAGACACAGTTGTTTCAGAAGACTTGGATGAGAAAAAGGTTGATAAGGAATCATTTTCTCAAGCAGACAGCATAAGGGAGCTTTCTGTAACTACTGAATCAGTTGCCCAGGAACAATCAGTGGTGAATTATCTGAAGCATGCCGTAAAAGAGGAGGCCAACATTGCTCCTCTCATTTCTGGTGTTGGGGATGAGATTTCTACTGTTCAGTTGGACGACATCTCAGACTTCCTTTCTGAAAAACTGGAGAGGCAGAAAACACTGGAGGAAGAATGTGCTGAAAAGTTGGATGATGTCTCTCCTGGAGTTGTGGAGAAGCCTGCAACTCCACTTCTGGATTTGCTGACAAAAGAAAAGAACCAGTTAGAAGCCCAGCTTAGGCTACCACCTAGAGAGGAAGAGAAGTCAAAAGACCAACAGGAAAAGGTCAGTTTGCTGACAGACAGTCTGCTTAGAGATTTTGTGAAAGACACGGTCAGTCAGTTACAGCAAATAAAGAAGGTCAAGAATGAGAAAATCCAGCTCAGCAACCACGAGCTCTGTGATGTGAAGGAGTCCGGTACCCCATCCCAGCAGGTGGCAAAGCAGATTCCTGATGGACTGGATAACTTTTTCCTAAGTTCCGATTTGGAAGATGAAAGAGAAGAACTTTCCTCTCCAGACATGTGCCCCAGACCTGTGAGTAACAGACATCTTACACTGATTTTAAGAGTTGCTTGTTCCTTTGGCTGATGATGATTGAATCTGAAGAATCCAGTGTGGCACCAGTTTGTTTTTTCCCAAGTTCTGTTTGGTGGTGTGGAGATTGCCTGTGTGCGTGTCTTACATGTGTGTTCCTGTGTGTCCCAGTTCACAGCTTGTTTTGGCACATGAAAGTGAAAAATACCTCAGTTAGGTTGAATGCTACTTACATGTTCAGTTTGAATTTAATCCTTGCCCTCCATTTTTATTCTACAAATAGAAAAATACAATAGGTTATAAACTTACTTCTGGCTATTCTTGATATGAAATAATCATCCTCAAACATAATTACTTGTTGTGGAGATCATCAAAGTGTCAGAGTGCTCAGTCCACTGAACTAATATCCCATAAGTAGTGGAAGTTCAAACCTCCTCAGAACAACCATTATCGATACAGATACAGGACTTTGCCTCTCTGCTGAAGATCCCAGTAAACCTGTTTGCTTTCCATTGATCTCAACATATTATCATCACAGAAAGCTTTAGCCCATTTCACCACTGTGAGCACCACTCACTTGTCTATTAAAAGCCTTTAGGCTGTTGATTTAAACCTAAGACTGCTGGTAAGTGAAGTGAAAAGCTGTCACATTATCAGTTTGTAAACCATTCAGCCTTTCATAAGCAATTAAACATTAGGACAGACAGTGGGCAGGACACAATCTTTTAAGCTCTGTAGGAATCCTCTGGAAGTGTTCATCAGGAGTGGTAGGAACCCCAGGTATTTGAATAAAAACACATGATTTTCCTGTGGGCTGTTTATTATTTTTCTGAGTATTTATTTATATAGTGCCAATTATATCAGTAAAGCATTTAAAAATATAATTTGAGTTCAGTATGACACCACTTTTTTATTTACTCTGAATTCACAGGAGAGTCCAGTGTTTGGAGCCAGTGGTCAGGAAGAGCTTGCCAAGAGACTGGCAGAGCTGGAGCTCAATCAGGAGTTCCTGAGTACACTGGGAGATGATCAGGACTGGTTTGATGAGGACTATGGCCTGAATTCCTGTAAGGTCCAGCAGAAGCAAGCTGAGGAAGCAGCAGTGCTGCCCAAGGTAGAACCACAGAAAGTGCCAGCAAAGCCATGTGAGGAGCCTCTGGCAGTCCCTCACACCGCAGTGGAAGTGGAAGGTATGGTGCACGCAGCAGCTGAGCAACTCTGGAAGCTGAAAGAGCTGGGTCGTGATCTTCAAAGCTGCAGCTTTCATACAGATCTTAGCAGTACTGTGAAAGAGCAGGACACAGACACAATAAACAAGCAGGTTTATAGAAAGGTACAGTCTTCAGGCATTTTATTCTTGCCCTTTGCATCTTTAGTGTGAACAACAGAAGCCTTGACTTCTATTTCTTTCTTTGCTAAGGTGGTATTTGATTTAACAAGAGAGATCTTTGGGGAAATCTTTGCTGAGGATCCTAATCTAAATCAGCCTGTTTGGATGAAGCCGTGTAGGATAGCATCTGCTTACTTTCGCCGAGTGAAAGATCCAAATGATCTGGATGAGATCAAGGTAGGAAGAAATCTTTGTCATGCAGCAGAATTGAGATGAAAAATACTGTCCCGACACTTGCCTGAGTGTTTAAAGATCATAACGGGTGTATCCAGTAAGAGATAAGTTGAGAAGAGAAATGAGATTACAAACCTGAAAGGGAGTTTGTCAGAATTGTTCTTTTTCACTCACTAGATTTGCTTCCCTGTCCTTTTGGCTGGTACTGGTTGCTTTTAAGCTTTAGTCCAGAACTGCCAGGATGACCTTGGTCTTATAACATCAGTATACTGACGGACTGCTGCTGTAGCAGGTGTCGGTGGAACTCCATATGGGTATGCTGGCATGGATCCAACGGTAGCCAAATGGGATGAGCTGGATTTTTTACTCAGACACACCTGTGCCACCTCACTGAGGGCAGTGGGAGTTGCCCAGAGGGACCCAGAATTTGACTGATGAGGGCACTGTTTTATTTGGCAAGGCAGAAGCGCTCTCCTGTTGTTTGTGGTAGTGCTTAAGAAAGAACAAAACCCAGAAAAGCTGGAGCCTGATTGGAAGTAGGTTAAACTGGCAGGGCTGGACATTTGGAAAAAAACCTGTCTCCCTAAAAGCATCCAACAAAGAACCTTCCATACAGCTCATCTGGACACACGTGATGGCTTCTGCCTGTAGTGTTTCTTCTGAAATTGGAGACGGGCGTTGACTGCAAAATACAATATAATACAATAACTAACATAATTAACTTGCTGAAGAAACAGTATGTTAACTGTCTGGAAAAGACTGAAATAGTATCTAGATCACTCTGTTAGTTGAGAAGACTTTCAAAGTGTGTGGCAGGGGGGAGGCAGGAGCACAGGACAGGACACCAAACTACCACCTTGCTTTTTTTAATGTTCTCCTGTAAAATGAATTGTCATAATCTCCTGTCTGTTTGCTCTACTGTTTAATTGAAAGTTTCTGTTCTCAAGATTGCTGCAGTGGGTGTCATTTTGGTTTTCCCCAGTTCTGGATTTAATGATTGTTCTGGCTGTGTAATGCTGCCTCAAAAGAGTTTTGCTGTTTCTTGCATGTACCGTATGTCTTGTAGCTAAACGTAAAGCTGCTGTGCGTTCCATAATGTGATGTTTTAGGATAAGTACTTTGTGTATACAGGTCATTTCTTAGCTCAAATGTGATAATCTCACCTTTACTGTTCTGTAGAGCTTCATTGCAGCTGAAGTGCTGAAATTGTTCAGCCTGAGGAAGGAGCCTAATCACAAAACAGACTGGCAGAAGATGATGAAATTTGGGCGGAAGAAACGAGACCGAGTGGATCACATACTGGTCAGTGGATGAAAACAAGCAGTCGTGTCAGATGTTGCCCACCAGACTGAAGTGTGATGTGATTATACTTTTCAGTATTCAGTCATGCTGTTTAAAGAATACAAAGTGTGCATGAGGTCTTGACAGAGGGTATTTCATTTTATAGAGTACCCTGTTGCCAAAAAGGAAGTCCAGTGCCAGTGAAGGAAGGTGACTTGAGCGAATTCTCTGTTCTTGGCTGATTTGACCAGAGTATAAGTTTGCCCACTGCCAGAAGTTTGAAGTGTGAATTTACAGAAGGAAACACTTAATTATTTGACGGAAAGGAGAGTAAACTGTTTCTTTGAGAAGGGAATATGGTTGTCTTCTTACTTTAATTTTAAATGTTTTTACTTTGAAGTGATATTGTTTAACTGGGGACAAGAAGAAAGTCATTGAGTTGGTACAGCAGAGACTTCAAAGAGTAAGTTGTGGGACATGGTAATGCCTTATACCCACAGGTAACTGTTTCCTCAGAGCTAAGCAACAAGCGGGACTTCTGGTCCTGTAGTGCTGTCCATGAAGTAGTGAACGCAGCTGCCGCTGGGACAGAGGCAGTTGGGTGTCACAGCTGTGTAAAATAGACCGTGGCTTGCTGTGTACTAGGTTTTGAAAGTTTCTTGTTGGCTTGTATTGAAGGATGATTAACAGCTTTATTGGCTATAATGATAGTGAAGGTTCTGCTTGGGAATATGAGTCGTCATTAGCACCGTGCTTCACTTAATTATACCTGTGGTTTAAAGTGCATTCAAGTAGTACAACACAGCTATTTCCTGAAAGAAATCCATACGTTTTTGGTAGGTTTAGGTGCTGTAGAAGCAGGATCGTAAATGCTTTGTTCAAGTTTTTGTGAAGATACAGCCAATATACGCCTCTTGCAACGTGTCATCTGGGGACATATATGAGCTGATTTGATTCTCCACATTCTTTTCCTGCTGATAAAGACAAAGGCTGTTAAAATAAAACACAATCTTTTTAAAGCAGAGGTAAACATTCCTAGGCTTCTGTTATTTGCATGTAAACACTGAGAGCAAGTACTTGCCAGTTCCTTCAGTTCCCCATCAAGTAAAACCAGCCTTCAAAGGAGCTTTCTATTGAGACAGCAATTTTTAGTGACTTCGAGGAGGGGATTGAACACATCTGACCCAGGCGCTTGGGTGAAGGGTTTGATACAGAGGAAGAGGGGGCTGTTTTACACCTCCTTCTCCAGCATAATTGTAATGGCTGTCAAATAGAGACATCATGTCCCTGGATGGTTGAATGGCTCTAAAACAAGGAGCCCTGGCTGTTGGCTGAATCTCCTTTTGTTTCTTCTGAAGGCATAGAGCAAGTGCCAGGCTGTTCTGCCCAGCCTAGCCTCTCCCTGCTTATCCGTGGGTGTGTGTTCTTGAGTTTGTCGTACTAAACACAATTCCCAGTGGGTTTTGTCTCCACCAAGGGTTCAGCCCTGTTGGGAAGTGGCGCGGCAGTAGAAGCAGCCTGTGCTGCACTAATGCTGTCTGATGCTGGGTCCTGTGTCACACGTGCTGAGGAGTTAGAGGAGAAATGGATGGATTAGTCCTTCACCTCCTTGTTCTGCCTTGGTCTTTGCTACTTCCACCAGCCACTGTGTCTTTAGTTGCATTTTCACTCGTCTGCTCTTTTCCAGCATTGACACCAACACAGTTAGCTATGGTATTTTATCAGTGACAAAACCCCCACCTTCCTCTTTTTGGCAGCACTGTTAACTTTGATCAGACATCTCTGTCCTCAGAACACACCTGTAATGGGATTTCTTATGAGAGTTCTCTGGTGTGTTGGATTGGCACTCCAGTTGTTAACAATTGCAGCAAGTCTTGGCTTTCAGTAAACAAGTGCAGGAAGTTCAGGTTTATTCAAAGCTACTTTGTTTAAAGTCAAGCTAAAGGAATGTTTAGGTGTTTGCTTTCATCTCCTGTCCCTTCCTGTTGCCATCTTTATCACACGTGTGCTGTCTGTGCTTTGTGGGAGCATCTCAAATGTACAGCACGGGCTGAGGTGCTGCTTTTGGTGTATCACCTTTCAAAACCTCTTTTTAAACTACAGCAAGAGCCCTCATATATCCTTACTTAAGTTCTAGTGCTGACAATAAACTGTTTCCACTGCCTTTTTTTTTTTTTTTTTTTAATTTGAATCTTCAGCCAGAACTCCCTGTGCTGATCTGTTTGCAGGAACTCTGCCATTGCTGTCCCTTCCACACCCTCTTCCCTTTTATCCAGAGCCTGAGAAGGCAAAGCCTTTCGCACCTGAGAAGCCTGCCAAGAGAGTGCTAAAAGCGCTCCGTCTTCTGACCTGTTGACTTAAGGGCTAGAATGTTTCTCTCCGTGCAATTTTGAACTCTGCAACAAAGCAAAGCTGTTCCTATCAAGTTGGCTTAGTTGGCAAGCCCACTTCTGCGGCGCCCAAGAGCTAAACCCAATGGGAGTGCAACAGTAAGAGGAGGTCTGCTTGGATGCAATCGTGTATCTTAAGATTTCCAGGCCCTCTGAGAGGGAAGGGCTGTGAGAATGCACCTGCCTGCCACCCTCCTGCTGGCATTCTTCCGAGGAGATGGTTTCTTGATGGATTTTTGAACTTTTCAGTCTCCAAATGATCTAGTTACTCCTTAAATGTAGTTGTATTTTGCAGATATACATGATTTTCTGTGCAAACCTTCAGAAATCAAAATTTACTTAGAGTTCCCTTCTAATTATATTCTTTTAAGTGTTGGGTTTTGGGAACTGTGACATTTATCAGATGGCCAGCAAGATCATGCTACCTCATTATCTCCCAATTTTCCTTTTGTGTGCATGCCCCCTTCTGTCTTGGTCTCTTTAAAAAAAAACCCAAGGCACACAAAACCGGTACTACACACTCTTCTGTCTTCTGCACTGTTTATCTTCTCCTATAGGATGGAATTCAGTCTCATTAAAAGTGTTTTTCCTGGCTTTGCCCAAATGCATTTCTCGCTGGTAAAGAGAGCTTACTTCCTGCTGTCGGATATGTGAAGTTTTACTTTTGTCATAAGGATGTACAAGAGCTTAAATGCTGTGCATGTCCTGAAGACAGTACAAAGCCCATTTCTATGAAAGCCACAATGGTCACCAAATAAAAGCAAACTGTCTCCATTGCTTGGAAGCACTTTGTAATAATACAGCAAATGAATCAGGCATTTCCCAGACAAAGCAATCGCAACTGCCTTGGCTCAGCCATGTGCAGCCAGGGCTGCAAAGCAGCATGGCAGTTGCCACACGTGTTCTGAATACGTTATAAACCAGGCTTGCCTGCAGCTGCAATTGCACATCCTCTTAGTTTTGCAGAAGTATGCTCGAGGAAATCCTCCTCATGCCAAAGGAAATTGTGCACCGTGCCTCTGGGAAAGAGGGGAATGATAGAGGCAAGAGAAAATTCATCACTGATACACTGCCTTTCTTTATTTATCTTTCTGCTGCTATTTAACATTCAGCCTTTTTCTGCCTGGGTCACGTTACCTTGTCCTCTCTTGTTAACTTGTGTTTCTTTATCCCATGAATCTTTTTATTTTCCTCCTGGAGCACAGCAAAGGAACTGTCCCATCATGTGGTTGTAGGTGGGACAAGAATGAACAGCAACTTAGCATGGATCTGGATGTTGGGGTTTGTTTAAGGGCGAGTGAGTTCAGAGCTTTTAACCTGCTCCATCGTTTTACACACTCCCCCATCCCCCAGCGTTAGTTTCACTAGGTCTGGACGTCACTTCCCAGGAGGGAGATTGCCGCTGGCCGGGGAGGGTCAGGCAGAGCATTGTGTCAGTTGATATTGTGCAGCTGCTCCCTGTTACCAGTCTTGGAAGTCATTGTCAAGGCCTTTGATGTCTCCAGGCATTTGTCTCCACCTGCCTCCTTCATCTCCAGGATCTTACCCCGTTTCCAGGATCTTTCCCATAGCGAACATCTTAACCTTCTCCCTTTGGGGACCCTTGTTTTCTCTCCCAGACTACTTATGGTTTTTGGGAACCTT
Organism: Neomorphus geoffroyi; assembly: GCA_033558235.1. Classification (NCBI taxonomy): domain Eukaryota; kingdom Metazoa; phylum Chordata; class Aves; order Cuculiformes; family Neomorphidae; genus Neomorphus; species Neomorphus geoffroyi. The sequence goes on from JAUMJM010000074.1 coordinate 7,811,834, forward strand.
TCTTTTTGGCACCACCTCTTCTTCCGTGACCCTGATCTCTTGCTTTTCCTCATCTAAATAGTCTGTGGTGCAGACAAACAACACACAATCAGCCTCCACATCGGTGCTTCAATCTTAAGCCTCTTTATTGATGGGAGGACTTGGGACATGCTGCTGTTGTTAGTCCAGGGATTATCAGAATTTACAACCAGCATGTACCGGTTGCAGACAGCAAGCTTCTGAGAGTTCAGAAGTCTGTTTCAGACATTCAAATTTAGACTTACGCCCAATTGTCTGCTGCTTGTTAACAGGCAAGTTAAATTATCTTTCACCTACAACAGTCACTCAAAAGATTGATTGCCCATTGTTACTTTTTTCTTATTAGTAAAAAGCGTAATCAAATCATTAACGCTTATTCTTTGACAGCCTATGGGAAAGGAGGGCTGTGCTGAAGAGGCATGCTGGCTGTGGTAGCAGAGAGGTTTGTGAGCACTTAGGGTGACTCTTCCAAAGCTGTTTGTAGGATGAGACCCCTCCCTCCCTCCACGGGCTCTCTTAAAAGAGGGGAAAATGGAGCTGTCAGTCTGAAACCCGGTGTATAACTGCAGCCTTATGAATAGATACAAACCCTGAAGCAGTGCTGGTTCCCTGGGGTTCCCATAGCAGCCTGTTCTTGGGCTTCGTGCTGTGTTTGGGTTATTGAATCATCATGGTCTTACAGCAGCTGTTACCTTCGAAATGGACACGTTTCTGGGTGGTTTAGCTTCAGGCGAAAGAGGGAGAGACAGTGATGGGGCTTATAGCTCTTGTACTCTCTGTAGATAACAACACTTATTATGTATTGATACTGGATTAGGGGATTTTCAGTATATTTTAACCTTGTTTTGGTAGTGTCTAGGTGTCTGGCCCGCTTGTCTGTGTCGGCAGTGTCAATGTGTTTTGAGTTCAAAGTGTGGGATTTACAGTCAGAGGAGGTTTTTGCTGAAGCTGAGCAGAGACAGAGCTTTCAGCAGGTTTTCTTTCTCATTTTAAATATGAGTGATGTTTGCACCCACTCCTTTTCTCAAAAATTTGAACTTTGTTAGGATATATCTGTAGTACTGGAATGGACACTTAAACACATTGTTAATGAATTTAATTCGAGGTGTACAGTTTGGAGAGACTCTTGATAAGACTTGATTTGTTGAATGAAATTATATATTTCTGCCTGTTGCTGAAAGACCAATTTGCCAGTGACCAGTAAAACAGGATTTTGCTTGTCAACAATTTGGGAACAGAAGGAAATAAATATCTGAGTTACTGTCTTAGATGTAATGGTACAAAATTCCATTTGTAATAATGATGCCAGATCCACAAAGCATGGAGTATTCTGTACAATTGAGTTGTAAAATTCATTCGACACATGCCAGCATTTTGTCTTCTTATACAGAAGAATTGCAAAAGTTATTTCCTTTAGGTTTCCTAATTCTTATTCAAACAAACTGAACTACAGTAAAGTCTTTTCTTTTTCTCCTTCCCCTGTTAAATACCTTTGCATGATCTCTTACCAGTTTAAGCTGCATGGAATCAGCTTCTTGCAAATACACATTTAGGGATTTTAATGAGCTTCTCCTGTTGGCAAGAATATCCCATCAGCTGAGTACTTTCAAATGAAGAGCTTGTGCAGAAACATAAAATGCTGTAATATTACAGTGAAAGATAGAAAATGCTTATATGGTAACGCCATACGTGTGCCCAAGTGGCCAAGAGGGCCAATGGCATCTTGGCCTGTATCAGAAACTGTGTGATCAGCAGAGCCAGGGAAGTGTTTGTGCCCCTGTGCTCAGCACTGATGAGGCCACACCTCACGTACTGGGTTCAGTTTTGGGCCCCTCACTACAAGAAGGACGTTGAGGGGCTGGAGCGCGTCCAGAGAAGGGAATGGAGCTGGGGAAGGGGCTGGAGAACAAGTCCTACGAGGAGAGACTGAGCGACCTGGGGTTGTTAGCCTGGAGGAGGCTGAGGGGAGATCTCATCACTGTCTACAGCTGCCTGAAAGGAAGGTGTGGCAAGGTGGATGCTGATCTCTTCTCCCGAGTGACAAGTGATAGGATGAGAGGAAATGGCCTCAAGTTGCTCAAGGACAGGGTCAGATGAGACATTGGGAAAAATTTCTTCCCTGAAAGGGTTCTCAGGCACTGGCACAGCTGCCCAGGGAGGTGGTTGAGTTCCCATCCCTGGAGGTGTTTAAAAGATGGGTGGATGAGCTTCTCAGGGATCTGGTTTAGTAGTGGGCAGGTACGGTTGGACTCGATCTCAAAGGTCTTTTCCAACCAGGCAATTCTGTGATTCTGTAAAATAGCCTGCTTCAAATAGATTTGTGTCCATTTTGCTATTCCAAGCATTTCCTGTAATCTCTTACAGTAACAGATATGTTGTTGGCAGATGTGCGCTGTTTTGGACTCTTTCTGGAAATTTGTTCTAGGATAATATCCCCAGCAATGGAATTGTGATGTTTATTTTGCCTTTCCCTTTCTACCTTCCAAGGTTCAGGAACTTCACGAGGAAGAAGCGCAGTGGGTGAACTATGACGAGGATGAACTGTGCGTAAAGATGCAGTTGGCAGACGGGATCTTCGAGGCCTTAATTAGAGACACTATTGATGTACTGAACCAGATAAATGAGAAACAGCGGAGGTTGCTGCTTGTCTGATAGCACTGAAGACGGACGTACAGCTGCGTCACCGCTGAGTCACGGGCCCGTCTGACTCCTGACGTTCTCTCCACCAAGCAAGCACTGCTGCTGGACTTCCACGTGTGGGGCTTAAAGGCAGTTCAGATGTGGTCAAAGGAACCTGGATTTGCATCTGCTGCCGCTAGAGACCTCACACCAGGTTTGTTTGGAATAGGCTGATCCCTCACTCGAGGCTGTGTGGTGGGGCACTCAAGACTGTGCGTGTGCCAATGTGGTTATGCCATGTAACTGTCAGCAGCTGTCTGAGGCCCCGGCCTGGGGCTCTGACATGTTTAGCTTGTGCTCTGAAAGAGTTGGGTTTACTTTGGGATATCTGTTATTTTACTGGAGTGTCTGTCAGCCATCAGTACTCGACTTGTCTTTAAAAATGTGAGTAATCTGGAGGAGAAACGGTTTGGTCAGTTTTTAGTCACAAATGGAGACTTACCGTACTGAGCAGTGTTAGAATCTTAACACCTCTTCTCCTGCAGCCCTAACAATGTGCATCAGTTTCTTCTGCTCCAGAGCCCATTTAATTCCCTTCTCTGTGAAGCTGGTTGTTGTCTTTCTTCTGTGATGTGGCACCAAGTACGGTGCCAGCCAGTCCAGGGAAATCAAATGATGTTGCTTTCTGCATTCAAGTCATGAATTCGTGCTGCTTTTGCTGTGTAACTTGCTTTAGTCCTGAGGTGGAGCAAGGTAAAGACCGCCTAATGTCAAGCATGAAAGATGAGCCCATAGGTGACTTTTCTTTTACCATGTAGCACCACTTCTTTTCCTGGAGCACCAGGTGCTCCCAGATAACGGATACTCAGGATTTTCTCAGGCATGAGACATGCGGGAGTGGAGAACGTTTCCTCACAAAAATTTGGCCTTTAATCCCTCAGCTTCCTCCCTTGCTGTCATCTAATAAATTGGAGGGGCTGTTACTTGAACAATATGAACAATTTTGAGAACAGAGTGTATTCACCAAAGAAAGCGGTGTCCAGTGCTTGACTGTCTGCATGTTTTGTGCTTGTGGGTTTTTTTATTTATTTTCAGATAATTTATTAAGGAGAGTGTCCTGTGCAGTTGGCTGCGCTGTCTTATGTTTTAAGGCAGTTGAACTTGAGAAAGCATCTATTCTGGAAACTTGCAGAGCCCCCTGTTCTTCCCAGAAAACCTCCAGCTTCTTGAGACAGATGTGGGGAGGGGAGAAGGTAAGAAGAACCAAACCTTAGTGACCATGGGTGCGAAGCAAAGGCAGGACTAGGAATGGAACTTCACATCTGGTTTGGAGACAAGAGTTGAGGGGACTGACCTGAAAAATGATGTGAAACCTCCCTGCTCCATCTGTTTCCTTTCCCAGAACTTTTAAGCCATGACCAGCTGTTAGTTGTTGATTCCGTTATGGGTTCAACTGTAGTGTCCTTCTGCTGAGTGCTGCTTCCTAACCTGTCCTTCCCACTCCTGTGTCTTTCTTGGAGGATCACAGACAATCTTGGGTCAAACGTTGATGCCTTAATAGTGGATGCCCTTGTTTGCTAACCTGGGACAAGACCCAGAGGAGACTTGGATTCTCGAGACACGCTGGAGTGCACAAGGACACTTTGAAGCCCTTGGAGGTGCCCCAAAGATGCTGCAACCTGTGATAGGTGTGGGGGGGCGATCTCTACCATTTTTTTCATCTGCTTGGTTCCTGGGCTTCCTGCTATGCATTACCTCTGCTACTGCTCCATTTTATGTTCTCTTTTCCATCCTTTTTTTGTTTTAAAAGCTATGGTTGGAATATTTGCATTTTGCACAATGACACGCAGCTGGTAGTTCTTCAGGGACAGCTCTGGGAAATGTTTGATTTGTCAGAGATCCGTGCAGATTCTCAGATACAGTATTGCCAGCACCTCATTTGTGAGTTAATGGTGAGCCGTGTTCTTGGGAGCTTAACAAGTGGAAGAACAAGGAGGAGGTCATGGCATATAGGAACACCTCCAGTGGGCATATGTGTGTCTGTCCCACAGTAGTGGCCCTCCTGCCTGGCTGGAAGTCGAAGGGTCTTGGTGGAGAACTGTTCAGCTGTTTTTCCTAAGTGTTTCACTTGTCCACGTCTAATGTCATGATGCTGAACCAGGAAACTCTCAGATGCTTAAGATAGAAGCAAACTGAAGCTGCTGCATTTAACCAGTATAGTGTCACCAACTGGGGCACCGCCTCAGATTCCCTTTCCTAGGCGTATCATCTTCTCCTCGCAATGGCGAGGATTGCTCTTTTTATAGGTAGCAATTATGGGAAGAAGGCAGAAACCTGCAGCGTAGGTTTGTGCCTGGAGTATCAGAGACACAAAGTTGGTTTCTGTTCTGTAGGTGGTGTGGCCAGTGTTCAGAAGATTGCCCTGCATACATGAGGCTTTTTGGCTCTTCTGTGGGGCTGGCATGGCCCCTCTGGGCTGTCCACCAGCAGGGAGAAGGCTGTACAGCTGGCCTGCTCGGGTACTGAGGACCACTGGAGATCGCATGCTTGCTGTCCTGCATAGCGCGGGTTTTAGTACCCTCAGGAGAAGCAGTAGCGACTTTGGCAGCTGTTTGGGTGGGAGGAAGCTGTGTCTAGGTAATGGCTTTATTCCTTTGCAGACATCACCATTTATTTTTGGTAGCAATCTTTGCTAGGAGCAACCCTAAAAAGACTTGAACATACATGGATTATCTTCTCAATACCTCAGGTGTGTTGACTTGCTTTGAGTTGTGAGTGTATACTCAAAACCTTGAGTGTGTTGAGTACTTGTGGACTGACTATTACTGCGATGAAGCAGTGGCCTGCCTGGGTTGTGGCTGGTAATGAGGAGGTATGAGGAAGCCTGGAGTCTGAAGCCTGGAGACTGAATTCTCTACTTGTCTTCTCTCCCTACCCTTCCCATTCGAGAACCAGGTGATATTTCTAGGTCTTGGTTGTTTTGGTGCAATCGCTTTAGAGGATTCGAGGCTGAGATGTTTATTTGAGACCCGTAAGCTGTTTAGGGCAGGGGCTGTCATCGCTGGGGAGGTGTGGTTCCCTCTTGGGAAGGATCTCCGTGCCAGGTGGGAAAGCCCAGGCTTGTGAGGCCCAGGAGCGCGAGTACCTCTCTCACAGCAGGATGCTTTCTGAGCCCAGCTGTGGAACATCAGAACTTCTGCCTTTCAGAAAAGGCTTGTTGCTCACAAGGTGAAACCACGGGATTGAAAAATCCCATCTTGTTCACTTTCCTTTCTTGAAAAAGTGGCCTTAGCTTTTTGCAATACTTGAATAAAGTGTGTACCTGCAGAAGATCTTCAGTAGCACAGCGATAAAAACCTTTTAAGTGACTATTCTGCGGGGAACTGCGTGCAGTTCCAACTTTCATATCCCTTTGCTACCTTAGGAACGTTAGGAAAATAAAGGACTTCTCAGCAGAGAAACAGGTAATTAGCGCGTCTGAAGTGTTTACAAATCAGCTAAAATGGAGAAAAGCAAACTATTGAAGTTATTTGTAATTTAAACATTAAATGCACAAATATATACAGATGAAAGAGGAATACTGTAATTAGTTTGCATTTACTAGTTTTTTCCTTGACTTTGCAGAGCCTTTTCTTATACATTTGCAAATCCGCCTTTTGGGAGGCTCTGTCTCCCTGTGTACTGGGTTGTGGAGATGCTGAAAAGAAACCCGTTTACTGTGTACGTGTAAATAACCTGGTCACTTGGTTTTTGGGCCAGTTTCAGCTCATATTCACATCCAGAGCAGCTTTGCACAGTAGACAGACCCAAGGATGTGGAGATTTGGGTTTTTTAATGTAATTAAGAACTGTAAAATAACCAGGGTGGTCCCTGTGTACACCACTGTAAATATCTTTGGTAACTGAAATGTACTTTAAGAGAACAAAATCTGTAAATAAACTGATTTATAAGTTAATCTTGTTTCCTTGTTCTTTATAAAATGGAGCTTTATAATTACCCAAATGGTTGCTAATTCTGAAGGTGTCCTGGAAATCCGTCCCCTGTACGTTCCCCTTTCTGTCTGATGCTGTACTTGGGATGCCAATCGCAGTCCGCAAAATCCCATTAGAGTTGCCTTTAATTATAATCATAACATTATTAGAATTTCCTTATTGTTAAAGCCGAGCGTTGGTAGCAGCAAAACCAGCAAAGAGCATTGTGTAGTCACTGCAGGAGTGCCCTGGGTGACCTGCAGCAGAAAGATTACTTCTTACACATGTTTCTTTAAAATAGATTTTAAAAACTCATGATTTACAAAGGGAGGGGGAAGCTATGTTTATGCTAAATAAGACTCTTGGAATTAAATTCTTCAGAGCCGCAGCCTTGTTTCATATCCCACAATTGGACTCCTAAATTGTTACAACTGCTGTTATCAGCACTGATCCCTTCTTCACCAGGAGGGCAAACGTTGTTCCTGAGAAACTTTATGTACTGGTGGAACTTCACTAAATTTTTACTGTTTCCTTTCCAGGATTAAAAATCCCAGTCCTGCTTCAACACGCGAAAGGCCCCAGAGCTCTGTGAGCGGAAGGCTGAGCAGTCTCGGTGCCAAACCACGAGCATGCTGGCACGTGGCGAGCGAGCGGCAGCGTGAAATGTGTAAGACCAAGCATGTTTATTGAGCTGCCCCAGTGCCACAACTGCTGCTGCTGCTCCTGCACCTCCAACGTGGTTTGGTGCTGTTTATCACCGTACAGCCCCAGCAGAAAAGGGTTTACAGGTGTCTACAAACCCCAGGTCTTTGCAGCTTGGAGGGTGCTGCCTGGCAGTGCTTCTCGCTACTGCCTGGGAGAGGCATACGCAGCAAATGGGGGGACCTGTGTGGACAAAACCATTGCCAGGGCTCCGCACTGTGCTGAGCGGTGGTTTGCTCTTGGCTTCTCCTCAGCAGAGGTACCTCATCCTGGAGGAATGCTTGCTCCACTCGGACTTCCAGTATGGAAGTAGGTTTGCTGCAGTCCCACGGTGCCAGCGTGTGGTAGGAGTAATCCTCAGCAGAGCGTGCTGGAAACACTGTCTGCAGCCCCCGTACAGACTGAGAAGCACGTCGCAGCCCTCTGAGCTGGGGGGGTTGAACTGGCCAAAGCACGGCGGTGGGTCCTTTGATGTCCGAAGGGCTGAGACAGAGTCGTGCTGCAGCCTCTGCGCTCTCATTACCAAGCAGCAGGAGAGCATCCGCATCTCTGCTTTTACTCACCCTGCAGTGATTTTCCTCCATAAACCTTGCATTTTTGGACAGTGCTCTGCTTGCAGCCAGCAGCATCCATCCCTGGAAGTGGCTTAGAGTGCATTTCACGTTGAAAAAAAAATAAATTAAAATATGTGCTTCTCTGGCTAAAGAACTGGCTTCCCTTAAAGTGGTGGGAATGCTGCCACAGCGCTCTGGCGAGTGACACAGCAAACTGCTGCATTGCTATTGCTGTCCTTGCCCAGGATGCCAAATAATCAGCTTGGTGAAGGCTTTAATTTCCTCATTTGCAAGTCTATCTTGCTTCGCTCTGGCGCTGACTTTCTATGGTGGTGTTTGTGCAACTCTTCCCAGAACCCTGGGAGCACAGTTGCCTTCTACAACCTTTTCACTCGTGAAACTCCCGTGTTGGGCAACAGCAGGCAGCTGCCTTCCCGACCGGCACGTTGGATTGAGTGGAACCGTTTTGGTGCCTCCCTTCCCGGGTGCCACCCGCTCCCAGGTGCCTCCCTAGGGAGGTGGTGCCAGTTGCAGCCATCCCATGTCCCCCCAGAGCGCTGGCGCACGTGAAATGTTGACTGCTCCAGGTACTGCCAAATCCTGCCTAGCACAAGGGCTTCTGCAGTGTCCGAGTTCTCATTAACTCAGCTCTGAGAAGAAAAAGAGACAGTGGGGAGCTGCCGAACACCAGCAGGGCTCTTCAGAGCGCAGGAAGGAGAGGAGGGAGGCTGCCCAGCCGCTGGCACCCAGCCCGGAGCACGGGCCGTTGGCGGGCAGGAATGCAGATGAGATGTAATGGAGTTTGAAAGCACGGGGCACTCTCTGGGTTGCGGGTCCTGTGGGGGAGGGAAAGGCACCCTGTGAGGTCTGGAAACTGGAGCAAACAAAATGCGTAGCCCTGCGCCTTCCTGCCACCTCCTGAATAAGATCCTGCAGAAATCTGGAGAAAAGGAGGAGCTGTTGGGAGGCAGCAGCTCTATTCCAGAGAGTGAGGGTTGGGCAGGATCAGGGCACAGGGACAACATTTGGAGCAAAGATACCTTCTTTTGCCTGACTAGCGTGCAGTGGAAGGATGGCCTGGAGGAGGACTCGTTGGTTCCTGCTCTGGATGCCTTTCTTGGCTCTAATTTTCCAGCCCTTTGAGCTTGCTGTACAAGACCTGTTGTGTCCCTTGAGTTGCATTCTCTCCCGGGTGATGGTTTCACAGGGCTTCCACTTGTGGGTTGACTTCTCCGTCACCTTCCCATAGAATCTAGGCTGACTCCAAGTAGGGAAATGTCTGAGAGTTGGCTGGAAGTGGAATTCCTGCTGCTTCTGGGGAGCATCCCAGAGATTTTATTTTCTTATATTCCAGCAAAATAAAGGACGCTGCAGGAGGTTCTGCCCTTCATGTTGCTCAACTTGCAGAGCTCAGCAAGGAGCCTGGTCCAGCATCTGTGTCCCGCTTTGTTGCTCTGTGGAGGTGACAGAGCCATTGCTGCTCAGTGAACCCAAGATTGGGCACGCCAGTCCCTGGCAGGTGAGACCTTGCTTACGTTGCAGCACTACTGCGACAGCAGGAGAGGAGTGATCCATTGTCATCCGTGTGGTATTCTCTGTTTCATGCGCTGCAATTAAATCAGCTGCCAAATAATGATGTGGCAAACCTGGGTGGTGTGGCCTCCTCCGATCTGCTCCTGGAAGCTAAGCAGATGAGCTGGAGTGGAAAACATCTGCTCCGAGAATTTTGGGTCATGGTGATGATTTATGTCTCTAAGTAGATCTTAAATTTGCAGGTGAAACGTTTCCTACCCAGACATACCAAAGACATACCCGTTCCTCCTGATCCCCCCAGGTCCCTCTGAAAAGAGCAAGGGCAGCGTCACGGTTGTCCTTTTGAGCAGGGATGAATCAGCAGAGGGTGAATAGCAGAAAGGGGCTGGTGCTGCCGTAGTCTTTCTGCAGACACAAGCTATGTGAAGACATTCATCACATCCTGAGAATGCACCCAGGGTTTTCTTCCACGGCCATTGTTATTTATGGGCTGGTTGGGCTTGAAACGTTGAAATCAAGTGTATCCAATTGAGCCTGTCTCGCGAAGTCAGCAGTTCCCGGCTACCAGTGGGGGCTACAAGAGCCTTTTCTGGTGTTCGTAGGTGTGAGCCCAGTAGAGCCGATGTGGGGTGTGGGAAGCGGTTAAGATTCACTTCTACTCTGTGCGTTATTCCCTGTGTTGGCAAAGCTGCAGAAGCTGGCAAGTTTATCACACAGGTGCTGCCAAAGGTCTTGTCTGAAACCATGTCTCAGCAGAGGTGTGACTGGTGCCACCAGCGGAGAAGTGCCACCTAGATTGGAATGTTCCAGCTGACTTGGACCGGCTGGGAGGTGGCAGGTGGCACAATTGTCACTCGCCCTCTGAGACGGTTTGGGGATGCTAATTGGGGAAATGGGGCGGTTTTTCTTTTACTTAGAGAAGGCCCATGCTTTGAGCGATGCTGTGCTCCACATCAGGGAGGGCTTCACTGAGTTCATCAGTCCATCTCATGAAGGCTGGAGAGAGGAAAATCACTGATTCTCCTCTGCAGCTGGTGTTTCCAAGGTGCTCCCAGAAGAGCTGGATGAAAACTTCACGGAACGGCCTCCAAAATGGTAGGGCTGGGTGACAGGGTTGCCGTGATTGTATCATGAGTCTTGCATTGGTTGCGTGTTTTTGTTGGAGTCAGTTCCTGGAATCACACAATTAGGTAGGAACGCATTCTTTAATTTTTCAAGGAAGAAAGTCCATTTTGGGATCTCCCCGTCCCTGAACCTTCACAACTAAAGGGAAGTGAGGAGGTCCTGGGTCAGCTTACCTGGCCATTTTGAGCTGTTGGTGTTTTGCAGCCAGATTTGTGATTTTAAAAATGGACAGTAGCATCTTCAGTAGTCCTTCCCAGCACTTCAAGGGCTGAATACATAAAATCCCAACTGCTCTTTCCACATCTCCTCTCTAACCCAGCACAGGCACGATCAGAATAGCTCTTTGTGTCTGTGAAAATGACCCATTCTGGGTGCACAAAACAAGTTCTGCAGGGCTTAAATTATTTTACTGAGATCTTAATGACCTTTGAGGCTCTCTGGCTATTAGTGTTGCCCACAACTCGTGGAGTTCAAGGAAATTCCTGCTGGCTGTTAGTCTGGGAAAGGAGCTTTGAGAGCTGATGAACTGTAATGCGCTAAAGCCACGCTCAACTGTTGCATGGGGACTTGTGCAGCATGGGAAGGTCTACAGTGGTCCTTAGCCAACGGCCTTGCTACAAGGGAGTGGAGCACACCTCTTCCCAAAGTTAAGGATGCTGAGCTCAGCACTGGAGGCTTTCCTGAGCAGCACAGCTGAAAATCAAGGAGATTCCCAAATGTGGCTGGGCTGTAGGGTTTGCTCAGGGTCACTAAGCTCCTAGCTGCTGTGTCTTGCAGCCCCCAGGCTCTGCTAGCAGTGAGGGGGACAAAGCAAGAGAGGACAACAGGCAGACAGTGCTGGGAGGGCATTTCCAAAACCTCCCCAGACTTCTGATGCTTGCTGGATTTTTATTTTTAATTCATCTTAGTTAATCTCAAATGTATCTTAAAATGGGTTGTTTCAAAATCTCTGCTTCATCTCTGTCTTGTCTCAGGGCGTTCTGCAATGAAAAATCCATCTCTTCCCAGTTGGAGGTGGAAGAAAAGCCTCATCTCTTGCTTTGCAGCACAGTTAAAAGTAAAAAAAGGTAATTTGGGCAAGTCGGTGCCTGGAAAGCTCCCCAGCCTGCTGGTGCAGGAGGCTGTTCCCTAGGGAGCCATGGGGATTGGACGTGCCAGGCTGGTGGCTCCAGCTGTTCCCTGGGTGCCGGAAGCAGGAGCATCCCCACCCCAGGGCTTGGAGAGATGAGCAATGGCATGGCTCACCTCAAAAAGAGCCAGAGCCCTGGGCTGCAGGCTCTTACCCATCTACCTTCAGATTGGATGCTGCTTTTGCATCTAAAAAAGGATTCAAGGAATTTGGGCTCCCTTGGAGGGAAGGGTGAGCTGGATGGGGAGGCTGCCGGCAATTACAGTGGTGCTAAGCACCTCTCCTTCGCTGTGATAACTTAATCAAGCTGGTTTTAGCCCAGAGTAAAATAACGGTGATGAAAACCCCAAGCACCTGGATTTTTGTCTTTTAATCTCCAGGAGTGGTGGCCGGGTTTCTGGCAACAGCCAGGGCCCACCTTTCGGAGCAGCCCTGTGCGGGCCAGGCGGTGCCTCTCTCCTGCCTCGTTGGACAGCAAGGTGTGATAATCCCTTAAGCATTTAATTACAGCTGGCAGGGCTGGAGCAAACCATCTTCTGCCCAATTTGCATCAGCCTGAACTCATGGAAGATGCATGGCAACGTTCCCACAAGGATCATGTCCGAGGGGCCCTGTCCCCTGCAGCCCAGCTGTTTTGGGGAGCCCCATGGCTCCCCGAGAGCCGTGCCCAGCGCGGAGGCCCGTGCCCTCCACTGCCACGGGTGGCTTGGCTCTGGCAGGCTCGTTTTTCTAGCATGGTGAGTCTGCCTGAAACACCTAGGTGGGGCCCAGCAGGGCTAATGGCCTTCCTGGGGACAGAGCCAACATCCAGCCCTCAGAGCCATGGGCACTCCAGTGCCAGGGCCCTCCAGGGTGGGGAGGAAGTGGAGGGATGGATTTGGGGGCTGTATCCACACTGGCGATGCCTGGCTTCACCCTGAGGTGCTGGGAAACGGGCTCCTTCTGCCCGTGACGTGGGTGTGTGCGTGGGCCATGGCACGGCCGGGCTGGCGCCATGGAGGCTGTGACTGAAGTGGGGCCACCTGGGGTGGAGGAGCTGGATTTTGGGGCTTCAATGGGTGCCCCCATTGCACATCCCAGGCAGGGTTGGGGAGAGCACAACCGGGTCTCCACTCAGTGCCTTCGCCTTGCCTCGTTTCATCAGGATATTATCATTCTATGTCGTGTTCCCTTGCAGGACGGCAAAGGTGAGGCTTCATCCCTGCCCAGTGCACTGGGGGGCTTCCTAATCCTGGGGGGGGATATATTTGGAGCATCCCCCCATGGTTGCCATGGTTGAGGTATTTGGGATGCCCACTCATGGTGTGGGGGTATTTGGGGCACCCCCCTGTTGGTGGTGGATGTGGGGCACCCCCCTTGGTGTGGGGATATCTGCGACACCCCTGTGATGTGGGGTATTCAGGGCACACATCTCCCCGGGTTATGGGGGTATTTGGGGCACTGCCCTCGTGCTGTGGGGTAGTCTGGGCTCCTTCTCCATGCTGTGGGGCATTTGCCCCTGCCCTCCCCCCTACTCTGTGGGGTATTTTGTGTCCCTCCCCAGCTGTGGGGTATTTGCACTCCCCATGCTATGGGATATTTGCCTTCCCCCATGCTGTGGGGTATTGTATTTGCCCCCTCCCCCCCATGCTGTGGGGTATTGTATTTGCCCCCTCCCCCCCATGCTGTGGGGTATCTGGGGCACAACCCCCATACTGTGGGGTATTGTATTTGCCCCCCCCCATGCTGTGTGGTATTTGGGGCACAAACACACACCCCTGCAGTGGGGTATCTGGGGCATCCCCCTCCCCATACTGTGGAGTATTGTATTTCCCACACCCCCCCCGCTGTGGGGTATCTGGGGCACACACCCCCCCACACACACTGTGGGGTATCTGGGCCCCCCCCCCCATACTGTGGGGTAGTTGCCATGCCCCCCGCTATGGGGCGGTTGGCCCCGTTGTCCCCCCCCCCCCCCCGCGCTGGGGGTTAGTTGTGTCCTCCCCCCCCCGTTCCGTTGGGCCCCCCGGGCTGTTCCACGCCCGCCCGGCAGGGGGCGCCGCTCGGCCCCGCTCGGCCCCGCCCCTGGCCCCGCCCCGCTGGGCGGTGCGCGCGGCGGCCGTAAAGGCGGCGGCGGCGCGTGGGCGGGGGGCGCTGGCGACGGGCGATGTGGCGGTGGAGGTGGCGGCGGGGCCGGGACGGGGGGGGATGCGGTAGCGGCTGGGCGATGCGGGCGCTGCTGCTGGCGCTGACGCTGCCCGCGGCGCTGCCCCGCGCGCTCTACTCGGCGTCCGACCCGCTGGAGCTGCTGGGGGACGGCGCGGAGCGGCGGCTGCTGCGCTCCCCAAGCGCTTGGGCCGTCGAGTTCTTCGCCTCCTGGTGCGGGCACTGCGTGCACTTCGCGCCCACCTGGCGGGCCCTGGCGCACGACATCCGCGGTGAGTCCCGGCGCCCCGGCCTTGCCCGCCTTCCCCCATATCTCTGTCCTCTGTCAGCACCCCCAGCCCTCCCTCTGCTCTCCTCCCACCCTGTGTCCCCGTCTCTGTCCTCTGTCAGCACCCCCAGCCCTCCCTCTGCTCTCCTCCCACCCTGTGTCCCCGTCTCTGTCCTCTGTCAGCACCCCCAGCCCTCCCTCTGCTCTCCTCCCACCCTGTGTCCCCGTCTCTGTCCTCTGTCAGCACCCCCAGCCCTCCCTCTGCTCTTCTCCCACCCTGTGTCCCCGTCTCTGTCCTCTGTCAGCACCCCCAGCCCTCCCTCTGCTCTCCTCCCACCCTGTGTCCCCGTCTCTGTCCTCTGTCAGCACCCCCAGCCCTCCCTCTGTCCTTGTCTTCCTTTCCCCTGTATCCCCCTGTTCTCCCATCAGCACCCCCAGCCTTCCCTCTCTCTGCTGTCCTTCCCCCCCGTATCCCCGTGTCTGTCTTCTGTCAAAACCCTCAACTCTCTGTCCTTGCCTTCCTTCCCTACCGTATCCTCATCTTTTCCCATCAGCACCCTCATCCCTCCCTCCGTCCTTACCCTTCTCCCCTCTCCCGTATCCCCCTCTTCTTCCATCAGCACCCCAGTCCTCCCTCTGTCCTTGCCCCTTGCTCTCCTTCCCCGCCCCTCATTTCCATCTTTGCCTTTAGATTGGACATTAGGAAGAAGTTCTTCACATGAGGGTGGGGAGATCCTGGCCCAGGTTGCCCAGGGAAGCTGTGGCTGCCCCATCCCTGGAGGTGTTCAAGGCCAGGTTGGATGGGGCTTTGAGCAACCTGATCTAATGAAAGGTGGCCCAGCCAGTGGCAGGGGGTGGAACTGGGTGGGCTTTAAGGTCCCTTCTGACCCAAACCATTCTATGATTCTCCCATCAGCACACCCAGCCCTCCCTCTGTCCTTGCCCTTGTTCCCCCCTGTGTTACGATCTCTGTCTTCTCCCATCTGCATCCCCAGAATCCGCTGTGTCTGTCCCTCTGTTGCTCTGTCGTCATCAGCACCCTTAAATTCCCCCTGCATCCCTGTCCTTTCTCCTGTCAGCACCTCTAAATTTTCCCTTTCCCCCCCATCAGCACTCCTAAATTCCTTCTGCGTCGTTATCCCATCATCCTTCTCTCCATCAGCGTGCTTAAACCCTCCCTGCCTCCCTAGCTGTGCATCCTCGGCCCCATCGGCACCCCTGAATCCCCTCTGCACCTTCCCTGTCAGCATCTGTCAGTCCTCTCTGCTCTGCACTCCATCAGCACCCCTAAATCCTCCCTGGAGCATCGTGCCCCGTGATGCCCAGGCTCCCTGCCCCCGCCATAGCCAGGCCTGTCTTAGCAGCATTTCTGGAGCCCCTTTGGCTGGGAGAAGCTTAGGCTGACACTGCCCCAGTCCTGGGGGGGTCCTGCTGCTCCCCCAGACCCTCCCTCAGCCCGGCTCCTCCCCAGTGCCTGCAGGGAGAGGCTGGCAGGGTGCTGGGACCAGGTGCTAATCCCAGATGGTTTGTTCCCGACTTTGACCTTGGCACTTGGCCGGTGCCAGCCCCACTTGGGGACCCACACGCCACACTACCAGGGCTCCTCCTGCCTCTTGGCATCCCGGGGCACGCACAGCTTCTCCCTGTTATTGCACTAATTGATATAGCGCGGTCGCTGCGGAGTGAGTCATCACTGGCTGGGGCAGGTGTCCTGTCCCTCCAAGGGGATGCCGTCCCTCCCAGGGGATGCCGTCAGTGCTCCCCAGCGGGGCAGGATGTGAGGAATGGGATGCGTGCCAGTGCCCTGCAGGGCAATGCCAGCTCTCCTGGCCCCTCTCCAAAACCCAATTCCCTCCGGGCTCCCTGTTCCAGAGGCAAGGGGAAGCCGCCCCCGTACCGCTTTGCATCCTCACTGCTGTTCCCACGTGTGGATATTCACAGGAGTGGGCTGGACAGGAAGGATGCCAGGGTAACCTGCGGGCACCACGTGTGGATGAGTCCAGGAACGTGCCTGGCTCCCAGCAGTAGAGTTCAGCACTGGCCTTCCTGTGCCGCTGGGGCAGTGGGAAGCAACTTGTCTGCCCCGTCACCCATGACACAGGAGTGCCCCGGTGGGTTCCCAACTCTGGCAGGCTCCCACCTGGGGTGACATGAGCTCCATCCATGTGCTGGTGCCACATCCATCCCGCCTGAAGGAGATGCTGGGTGTTCCCTAGCTTGTGTCCTTTACACTAAAAAGGAGCCATTTCAGAGCTTTTATCTCCATTTTACTGCTGCCTTTTAGAGCCTGCTGCTTGCGATGCCTTCGTGCCCTCTTTTCTTCATCTCTCTTTTACCCCAGGGAACCGCTGGTCCTGCCTGGGGATGTGACGGTGGGGGTGTGGATACTCAGCACCTGGACAGGCTGTGCCACAGTGCCCCAGCCACTGGTTTTGGGCTGTTCCCTCTCAATTATCAACCGTGCCCTCAGCCTGGGGTGAGACGAGCTGGAGCCCATGTTCCCTGCTCTCCCTCAGCCGCGGTTTGCCATCCCTTCCCTTCTCCCGGCGGCCTCTTTCCGTGGTGGCAGACGCTGGGCAGGCAGAACCAGCCAGGCAGGCAGCCACAGGCAGAGATGCCTGCGTGCCGGCGAGGGCAGGGCGTGCAAAGCCTGGTCCCGCCTCACGTGGCTTTCCCCTTGCTCCTGCCACCCAAAAAGTAGGGTGCTAAACACTGGCTTGGATTGCAGCTTTGGGTGTTCGGGGCTTGGAAACCATGGGTTGCTCTCCTGCAAGGGGCAAACCATGATTTCGGGGTTGGGAGGAGCTGGGCTGCTGGTGCAGTGGGAGATTCCAACCATCTCCATGGTGCTTGTGGGAAGCAAGGTGGGTTTTGGGGGTGCCAGAGGGTCTGAGCTTGCTGACTGCATCCTCTGTCCCTGCAGAGTGGAGGCCTGCGGTGGTGCTGGCGGCCATCGACTGTGCCGACGAGGCCAACCAGCAAGTGTGCATTGATTTTGGGATAACTGGCTTCCCTACACTGAAGGTAAGGGCTGTGCGTGCCAGGCATTTCCCAGTGCCCTGTTTTCATCATGCTTTTCCTTTTGGCTTGTCCCTCTCTTGCTTAATCAGATCGACAGCACGGTTGCATCAAAATGTTCCCTTTGAGGCTTTACAGGCTGGAGCTGTTTCGCCCTTCCCCAAAACATAACTGTGGCTGGGCTGCAGCCGGCGCAACTGCCGGGTGATGTAGCAACCA
The DNA here is from genome assembly GCA_033558235.1 of Neomorphus geoffroyi. NCBI lineage: Eukaryota > Metazoa > Chordata > Aves > Cuculiformes > Neomorphidae > Neomorphus > Neomorphus geoffroyi. The sequence continues at coordinate 7,829,135 of JAUMJM010000074.1, forward strand.
GGAAGGGGAAAACCTAAAATGCTGCTTCTTGGTGACACATAGAAACCCGGTCTCCCCTAGGATGGATGGGAGTCTGAAACCTGAATTGGAAATGCCTGGGAAAGGCTGCTGCGGGGCAGAGAGCAGGCGCAGGTTTTGGAGGAGGGTACAGGGATGCTGTGGGAGGCTGCACGGGGCTTGACTGGGAGCCTCTTGTGGTGGCTGGTGAGGTGCCATCCCTCCTCCTGGGCCTGTGCCCAGCCTCTTAGCTGTGTCAATACTGCCGTTCCGCAGCGTTTCCCACTGCAAACAGAGGCTTGCTCCAACACAAGCAATAAAGCCGAAGCATTCCAGGTGCAGACAGCGAAAGCCAGGATTGCCTTGAGATGGATCGGGTGGGTTTGATCAGATATGTGCTCTGTCCTGGCTTACAGTCTCAGCGCAAAGGAGGGTCAGAGCTCAGGCTTTGCCAGGGGGCTGGCCTGTGCTCCAGCCCCACACTGGAGTCTTGCTGAGCACCCGCTGCTCATGGGGCATCGACTGAAACATCTCCTGGGGCAGGGAGGTGTGCTGATGTGGCAGTGCCAAGAAGTCCCTTGCATCGCATCCTATGTCCCTGCTGAACACCTTTTGCAAACAGCCTGTGCTCCCAACCCAGCCTGTAAAGCAAACACCTGTCTGATGCAACCTGGTTTCTGGCTGTACTGCGGGCACTGGAACCACTGTGGGAGGCCAGGAGTGGGGAGAAGAAACCCTTCTCCCACTTTGTGAGACCTCCGGAGCAGGGAGACAGTGGTTTGCAAGACTGGGAAGGTCCCAGCAGTCTCCCTGCAACTCTGTCCTGCTGCATTCTGGTGCTCAGCCTTTGACTGGATTGGCTCCCAGTCCATGCCTGCATCTCTCCCATCCAGGGATGATATGGGTCCATGTCCTGGAGCTCTTTGCAGTGGCTGGTGTCGGTCAGCATGCTGTAACATCCTGGGGAAACTGAGGCAGAGCTGGTCTGTGGGAGCCTTTGCCTGCTGGGCTGCGCTGCTTCGCTGTTTCCCTGCAAACATTCTCACTTCAGCTTCCCCTTTTTTTCCTCTCTTTCAGTTTTTCAAAGCTTTTAGCCAGAAGACAGAGGATGGGATTAGGATTACCAGTGAGTATCGGAGCCGTAGGGGCCTTTTACCCCAGGTGCGAATGGCCCTGCTGCCCACATCCCTCGTGTGTTGTGACCTTGGAGAGCCTGGGTGGGCACAGCTCAGAGCGGCTCCCCTTGGCTCAGCCTATGGGACCGGCATCCCCAGGACTGACCCCTTGGCATCCTGTCCCCCACCACAGATCCCAGCGCCACTGTCGAGGACCTGCGCCATGCCATCATCACCAACCTTGAGCAGAGCCAGGACGCCTGGCCGCCCGCTTGTCCTCCACTGGAGCCGGCGAGGTAGGCGGGGCAGCTCTGGCAGCCCCCATCCTATAAAGTGTAGGTTTCTGGGCAAATCTTGAGCCAAAAATGAGCACAGAGCAGCCTCTGTATCACCCACATTCCAAGGAGACACAGATGACCTGGCCAGGCTAGAGCCATTTATGTGGCCCGGATGAGACAGGCTGTGTTCTTGAATCTCCTAACAAACCTGCTCATCAACCTTAATTAGAGCAAGTGATGCCTTGGGCTGGGGACGTGGCAGTGCCATGCCAGGCCGAGTGAGGCCGCTGCCATTAGCACCTTTTTCCTGCCCCGAGAATGTGTTTTCTTGATTTGGTACAGATTTGTTGGGGTCTGAGGTCTGGACGCAGGTGGTTGCTCTGCCATCCTGGGTGGGAGCAGCTCTGCCATCCTGGGTGGGAACACTTGGCTTTCCCAAAGTGATGACTGAGCTGGGCATGTGCTTGTCTCTGGTGCCTCTGTGTCCTAGCCAAAAAACCACCAGCCCTCGTTCAAGTTCATTGCCATTTTTGCCCCTGAATGAGGATGCAGCTTCTGCCTGCACTTTTGTTTTCTGCCTCCTTTCCTGACCTCGGCGGGTTTTCTCAAAGCCTGTGAACCAGAGCAGAAAATTAGACTGGAAAATTCAGCGGGGAGGAATTGCCTGCTCAGTGGGGCTGAACCCACATCAGCATCACTACTGAATCTCCGGGGCCAAGGGCTGAGCTCCTTTGGGTGGAAATGCTGATGCTGAGGCTCTTGCTGCCATCCTTTCCTCTCTTGCAGCGTGGAGGAGGTTCGCAGCTTCTTCCAGAGGAACAAGGAGCAGTACCTGGCACTGATCTTTGAAAAGAATGACTCCTTCGTGGGCAGAGAGGTGAGTACAGCTGCATTTATCCCCCATGTCTCTTGAATCCCATGTCCATGGTGCCAGATTAACTCCTGGGCACCTTTGGCAGGGAAGTCCTTTCCTGGCAGCCTCCCGGGTTGGCTTGCACGTTGCTTTGCAGATGTGAGGTGTTGTTGTACAGGGTGCTAAATAGCCTTGCAGCATCCCTGGTGGGGCTGGGGATCCCACAACCCCCCAGGCTGACCCCAGGGCTGCTGGGCTTGCAGGTGGCACTGGATATGCTGCAGTACGAGAACGTGGCCGTGAGGAGGGTGCTGAGTAGCGAGGAGGAGCTCGTGAAGAAGTTTGGTGTCACCACGTTCCCCTCTGGCTACCTGGTTCTGCGCAATGGCTCCTTCTTCCGCCTGCCCGTGTAAGTGCAGGGGCACAGGGTGGGGAAAATGGGGATGGGTTTGGGGAATCCCAGGGTACTGCATCCTGGTGGGGTACCAAGCTTATGCCCCATCTCTCCACTCTCCTTTGTAATTGTGGAAAAATTCATTAGGAAGGAGACAGCAGCTGAGTCAGGCAGGCTGGTGGGGGCAGGGGGTTGCTGCTGGGTACCGAATGGGGCTGCCAACACGGCCTGGATCTGGTGCAGAGGAGAATGGCTTGTTGATCGAGCCACCCCTCCGCCACATCTGCCTGGGCTCAGCTCTGGGCTGGGTTATGTGCTGGGATAGCCATTACTAGGACAGGTGGAGAGTATGGACCGCTCCGAACTCATTCCCCACATCCAAGTTGCTGGTCTACCTAAGCCTTTGGTCTCCTTTGTTTCCTCCTTGGGGCTTGGGGTTGTTTGGGAGGGAAGAGGGTCTTGCTTATGGCTTCTCCTTCCTTCCAGGCATATCGAGGCACGTTCCTTTTATACCTACTACTTGCGCACGCTCTCGGGCGTCACCCGTGGCTCCTACAAGCTGAACACAACCATTGCCGCTTCCAATGAGACCAACGTATCCCAGCCGAAACATGCTGACAGGTCAGATCCCCCATTCCCTTTATTTTGGGGCTGTGGGAGGTTGGGGCTGGTGCAGGGAGGAGATGCAACGGGCTGGGACTGTGTCTTTCCCCTGAGAAAAACCCCAAATCACAACTGGGTCCCTGGGGGTGCGGATTAACGAGCTGACGAGCCACCGTGTTGCGCTGCAATTCCAGCTCCAAGGTGTACATGGCTGACCTGGAGTCTACGCTGCACTACTCGCTGCGAGTGGAGGCTGCCCGCCCCTCTGTGCTGTCGGGAGCCCAGCTGGCCGCCTTCAAGTGCTACGTGGCCACTCTGGTGAAGGTGAGGAGCTTTCGGTGTTAGTGGAGCAACCGCCCGTGCAGGGTGCAGGCCACCACGTCCCAGTGCTCGCAGGTAGCGAAGCGTGGCAGTCCCCGATGTGAGCACTGTGTCCTGGTGCTCAGCACGTGGTGCTGTCCCCATCCCCATGGTTCTCCAGACTCAGCCCAGGGTTCCAGGAGGAGCCAAGAGCAGATGGTGGAGAGCTTCAGATGAGACCTGGGATGCGGGTATCGAGGGGCAGAGCAGGCTGAGTCCTTGCAGGAGGTGTCGTATGGTGGCAGTGGGTCTTTCCAAATGACACTGTCACCTGTTGGAGCGGCAGAGATGTTCAGAGGGGTTTGTAACTCTCACTCGGATGCTTAACTTGGGGAGCTGATCTCTGTGGACTCCTTTGATAGTCTGGGAAAAGGACTCCTGTTCCGAGTCAGCCTCTGGAAGAGCCTATTTTAAGGGTTTTTTCTCTTCTGTTGGACTTGGCAACATTGAAATGCAGAGGAGCTTTGAGCCAGGAGAAGCAGGGCACTGTAATTCCCAGGTGTGATCAAGCACTGCGCTTGGCCAAGGTTTGCACAGGGATTGCAGGAGCCCTGGCCCTATCCTCAGGCTCCTGGGCAGACCTTCACCTGGCCACAGCCAATTTCTTTGCTTCCTCCTTCAATTTGGACCTCATGTAGCCGTTGCTGATGTGTGAGACACCCCCTGCTCCCACCCCTGCCCACTCTCCTCCAGCAAAGAGTTCCAAACGTGAGCTACTGGTGCAATGGGTCTTAAGTCCTCAGCTCAGAGCTTTGCGTGGCTCTTCCTCTGCTTGCCCCCAGCTGTTTCTCCCTTTAACAACAGCGTTAGGGAAATAGATGTCCCCATCGAACCAGCTCCCTGGCTGGGGAAGGGTACAAGCTGCCGGGGTAGTGGGGAGCAGCAGTGGTTTTATTTGATCAGCTTTTAATTCTTCCTGCAAACCTTCCCCTCCCTGGCCAAGGATGAGCCGTAGCACTGGAGGTGAAGCTGCATCTCCGCCACGAGCAGGAGGCACCAGGTGGGTGGTCGGTGCTGGTGCTTTGCCGAGGATGCTGAGCAGGCGCTGCCGTTGCCGTGCTCATCCACGGGACGGAGCAGCGGCCCCAGGATTGCTGCCAGGGCTCAGCCTGGGGGAGCTCAGCCAACAGGTCCCAGCCTTAACTGTTGCGTTCCCAAGAGGTGTTTAAGGGAAGGAAGGGGCAAAAATCCCAAGTGTGGAAAGAAGTGATGCCTGGGAAGCAGAGCATCTCATGGCAAAGGTCCCACTGAAGGAGCCTGGGGGTCTGCTGTGCTGCAAAACTGTCAAATCACAGATGAATTTCCCTGGGAATTTGGGACTTTCCATGTGAATCCCCACGGGTCTGGGGAGAACAGCTCAAACTTAGCAAAACACTCCTTCCTTTCGCTTCCCTGTTGCATTTCCTGTGTGCTGCTGGTCTCATCCTCCCCGTGGGCTGTGGGTCAGTCCCTCTGTCTGTCGGTCCATCCGTCAGTGCCATGCGCTGACCGGCTGCTCCCCTCTCCCTGGGGCGCCTGCGTTTTTACAGTGCTGCTGCTAATCGGCTTTGTACTGACTTATGGTCAGAGTGGCTTTTTGCCTCCCTCAGACCAGGCTGAGGTTCAGAGCCTGAACACGCACGCACGGACACAAAACCTTGGGGCCAGAACCAAAACCTTGCTGGGACTGCACTGCTCTCCAGCTCACGCTGCCATAGAGGATGCTGGTGCTGCCCGATGCCCATCCCGGCGAGCTGAGGGTGCTGGTGGGATGTCCCACTGCTCATGGTGTGGGAGCTGGGTTTCCTCACCCCTCTCCCCTCTGTGCAGTACTTCCCCGGGCGCCCCTGCGTGCAGACCTACCTGCAGACCCTGGATGGCTGGCTGAGGAACTGGACGGAGCCCGAGCTTCCCCGCAGCGCCTTGAAGGAGGCCATGAAGAATAACAGAGATGTAAGGCACCCACAGGGACCCTGGTCTTGCTTTCCTCCCTGCCACCCCTGCCCCTTAGCCCACATTAGTTGCCAGCTCCATCACGCCGTGTCCATCTGTCCTCCAGGCTTCCCACACTGCCAGGCTCCCCACCAATGTGACTTGGGTGGGCTGCCAGGGCACCGAACCTCACTTCCGTGGCTACCCCTGCGGGCTTTGGACCATATTCCACCTGCTGACCATCCAGGCTGCCCAGAGTGGCCCTAACAAAGGTATCGGCAGCCCTGGGGGCTGGGGGGCTCGGGGACGCAGTGTCCTGGTGGGCTGTGGCACGGACAGGGATGCTGCACTGCGGCAAAGGCTTTTTTTGCCCTCTTCACCCAAGGCAGGTTTGCAGTGGGGAAAAGAGCTGCAAAGCCAGGGTGTGGGGTTGGCACCATGGTGGTGGCACTGCAGGGTCTGGATTCACTCTCCTGTCCCCTCTATCCTCTACCTCTCTCCCAGAGCTGCCATTGGAGGTGCTGGGCACCATGCGCTGCTACATCCGACACTTCTTCGGCTGCCGGGACTGTGCCCAGCACTTCGAGGCCATGGCAGCTGAGTCCATGGACCGGGTGGCGAGCCGGGAGGAGGCTGTCCTCTGGCTCTGGTCCCACCACAACAAAGTCAACGCTCGCCTGGCTGGTAAGGGGGGGCTGCAGGGAGGGGACGCAGGGTGGCTTCCCAAGGGAAAAGGAGAAGCAAGGTGGAGGACTGTCCTTCCTCCTGGATGGAGCTGGCAAATGGGTAGCTTAGGGTGCAGCAGTAAGGACATCCTGTTGTCATTGTCCCCCATCACAAGGGGACAGTATCTAGTCACACAGCATCAGACCACCCCAGAGATGCAGTTGGGTCTTACATGCTTCCCACAGCGAGCTTCCCAAAGCCGCCATGGGCCCTCGGAGGACCTCTCCTCCTGAGATGGCTCCTCCAAAGGTCCTTGTCCCCATCTCCAGCTACTGGGTGCTCTGGGGTGTTTATACTGGTACAGTGGGAAGACTGTGTTGTGTGTCCCCTCTAACTTCCTCGCTGGCTCTGGTGTCTGCAGGAGGTGACACAGAGGACCCCAAGTTCCCCAAACTGCAGTGGCCTCCGCCAGACCTGTGTCCCCAGTGCCACAGAGAGGAGCATGGAGTACACGCCTGGGACGAGCGAGCCGTGCTCACCTTCCTCAAGGCACGCTTCTCCAAAATCAACATCTCGATGGACTATACCGAGGCAGACCCCGTCCCCATGGCCAGGGTGGATGCCAGGCTGGGCACCAAGGGCCCGCAAGAGGAGAGGGAGATGACGAGTGAGATGAGGGCTCCGGGGCGGCTGGGCTCCCCTGAGCCGCGACGCCCCAGCATTGTGCGGCTGAACCCCAAGCTGCGGGAGGTGAGCGAGGACATCGTGGACCTGGACTCCTTCAGCGACCAGCACTATAAGAGCCAGGCACTGCGAGCGGCGGCTGGGCGACGGCGGCGGATCAGCAAGCGGGACACCATCGCCCTGCCCCAGGATGCTGGGGTGGGCCGGGAGCGCCGGCGGGCTCCCAGTGTCCTGGTGCAGGAGGAGCCTGGGGAGGGTGTGCGGAGGAGCCCTTGGCTGCGGGTGCTTGGCTTGGGCTTCTCCCGCTTGGACATCAGCCTCTGCATTGCCCTTTACTTCCTCTCCTCCATGTGTCTCCTGGGCATGTACACCTTCTTCCGCCTCCGCACCCGTGCCCGGAAAGGCCGTCCCATCTTCCCCATGGCCTGAGAGCGGTTGCAGGGGGCCTGGGGCACCCCTGGGAAGGTATTTTGTCACCCAGTGAGAAGGGAGTTGGTGCATCCCACCTGGGAGCCGCCCTTTTAGCAGCAGCTCCCTCCCCCAGGGTGGGGGCCAGAGGGTGGGGGGATTTTCTGGGGGAAGGAGATGTTGTATCATCCCATCTCGGGTCCCAGTGCCATGTTTTCAGTGTGCGGGTGCCAACAGCGGTTCAGGTCTTGGCACCCAGCTGCCCTCAGGAGCTCCCTGGCACTGGATTGGTTTCAAACTGGGAAGCTCAGTCCCGTGCCCTCTGGGTCAAACCACTAGTGGGGCAAGGAGGGTGGGGGTTCAGTCCCCCAAGAGGGGAACCCCCACTGGGGTTGGGGGGTGGCAGTCATGGGGTCAACTGTGTTTTGTAGGCCCCCCCCTTTCTGTGACGTTGACCAGGCCCCCCCTCAGCCCTTCCTCACCCCTTCCCCGTGTTGTTCCTCGCTCTCTGCTTGTCTTAGTGGAATAAATTATTTTTGCTGGCGCTGGCCCCGCTGTGTCGGCTGGTCCCTCCCTGCTGCTTGGGCACGCCAGGGCAGCACCTCCCCTCCCTGCTGTCCCCAACTTCCCGCTGTCCCTACTCCAGTCTCCCTGTCACCCTGGGAAGGGCACTGGCTTGGTTTAAATCCTTTAAATATTTGGAATTGCTATTATTGTACATTTTCTCCTGCTTTTTGCTTCTGAGTGCTCCTGTGGCCAACTGCTCCCCGCGCAGCCCTTGTGTCCCCGTGCTGGGGGTGACTCGAGGTTTGTCCCCAGGCAGGGTGATGGGGAGGGAGCCCAGGGGGTTGCCCAGGAAGCTGATGGAAAAAAGTTGGCCCAAGCTAGAGAGCTGTGGTTTTGATCCCAGCCGTGGTCCAGAGCAGGGAGACATACGAGAGCATCCCTGCATCCCCCTGGGGACCAGGACCTCTGCAGGCGCGAGCCCCCTGCGCCTGTCCCCGATTCTTTCTGCCCTTTTATCCTTGTTAGGGATCATTAAGGAAAATGGTTGTTTTGCAGAGCCGGCCGGGGCCATCTGCTCTCCCGGCGCTGCCTAAATCCTCCTGTAACAAATTCATTGGGATTACGCTGCCCTCCCCTTAATCCTGGCCCTTCCCCCCTACGCGAGGGATTTAAAAGGATTAGAGCCCGGCCGATAATAAACTTTATTAAGGGGGAGGGGGGGTGTCAATCCGATTTGGTGCCTTTTTCTTGATATCTTCACTTTGCCCAGGTGGGAAGCGAAGGCTGGTGGGATGGGGAAGGAGGGCATCCAGCTCCACTGCTGCCCTGGCACCTGGAGCTCTGGCACCTCCAGCCCTTCCTCCCTCACCTGCCCTTGAAATAAATTTTCTTGCTCCACCTTTCCTCCTTCTTGGTGTCTGTGCATGGTCACACCTCCACAGGTGTGGGGCTGGCACCCTGCCCTGCCACCGCTGGCACGCTCGGTGGCTCCTTGGTGGCCTCACCCTGGCATGGAGGAGGGGCCGTGTTGTCCTGGCTGGGTGCTGGTCCTGCCCACGGCAGGGTGATGAATGGGGAAGGTCTCATCGCTGCAGCCCCTCCTTGATTTCTCCAGGGGGGGGTTATCCCCAATATCAACAACCATCCCCGCGTGCACCTCCCCTGCCTGGGAGCCAAGGCTTGCAATGAGGGGCTGCCTGGGGTTACCCCCAGCCCCAGAATGCTTTGGTGGGGCTGCTGAAGATGGGCTGGGGGTGCAGTAGGGGGGTGGATGCAGTAGGTGGGGGCAATAGGGGCATCTAATTAGGGGGATGCAGTAGGTGGGTGCATGGGCGGATGCAATTGGGGGGATGCAGTAGGGGGTGCAGTTGGGAAGGTGCTGGGGACTGGGGCAGGGAAGGGGGTGCAAGGGGTTAGTAGGCAGCCGTGGGCAGGGCTGCCCAGATTAGCATCCCTGCCAGGCCCGCCGCAGAGATTTACAGGGTCGGGGAGCTAAAGCCGCAGGCACGCAGGAAAAAGAGAGTCCAGTAAATAGACTTTCTGTAATCCTGTTTGGTGCAGTCTCAATCCTCCTGGCCCCAGCTCTCCCAGGCTGTGGCACCGGGGTATCCCCCCAGAGCACCTGGGGAGCCCCCATGCAGGGCACCAATGCGCTGGTGTGGGCAGGAGGCTGCTGCAGGGCACGGTGCTGCCCAGGGGGTGTCCCCCACACCGTCCCCCCCAGAACGGTGACTTCGAGTCAGGCCCTGGCACAGGGGGAGCATCAAACTGTGCTGTGGCCACGCTCACAGGTGGGACAGGCTGTCGGGAGGATGAACCCCACTCTAAGCCCCCCAGAGGTGCCCTCCCTGCTGGGGTTGCCCCTTCCCAAGGCAGCACAAGCCCGGGTGTCCCCAGGGCCAATTACCCAACTGGCCGCAGGCTGGCGCGAGCCGGCCGCTATTCCCTAATACAATTTACCCTCAAGTGCAATTTAATTTTCCGTGAGGCCGGTGGCCGCCCCTGTGCACCCAGCAACCTTCCCACCCCTTCAGCACTCGCTCCCTCCTGCCTCACCCCTCTTCCCTTTTCCTCCTCGGCGCGGGCGAGAGCCTTTCTCCAACAGCATCCGCCCACGCTCGGGCCATAAAAATCACCCGGAGTTCGCCTAACGTCGATTAATTTTCAATTACAATTAGCAACGCCCTGTGTGGTGGTGCCTGCAAGAGGAGAGGTTTTCTCCAGCTGCTGGTGAGTACCCGGGTCTCTGTGCTTGTCACCACTCCAGGCCACCCCTGGCAATTGGGGTGTGTGGCGCGGGGTCACGGGGAATTATTGGGGTAATTAAGAAATGGGGAGCAGTGGGAGCTGCACGCACAGGGGCTTGGCGTGCTACGGCTGGTGCTGCCTGGAGGGGAGGTGGCCCCATGCTGAAGGGTGGCTGTGACTGTTGGCCCCATAAGGATGTCCCCCTCCTGAGGCTGGGGGGAGCTGGTGTCATCACGCGAGGGGACTCTGGGAGCTGGCTGAGACCTGGTGAGCTCGCTGCGTGGGTGGTAGGAAGCCCTCCTGCTCCTCAGCACCTCTGAGCCTACTCAGGCTTTGCTGCTGGGGTACAGGGCTGCACTCACATCCACCCCCCCACACCCCACCCCAGGTATGAGCCAGGTGTGGGCTTTCCTTGCACCTCCAATTCCACCTTGAAACACACCTGTTGCACCTGGGAATGATGCAGCGATGTCACCCACTGGTGACACGCTGCCCTCAGTGTCCCCAGTGCCCGTGTGCCCAGGGCTGGGGGCACGGGAGGGGAGGCTGGGGCTGGGTCTCGCTGGGCTTTACCTGCTTTTAAAGCATTAATTAATACTGACAGGGAAGGTGTGGGAGCACCATTCCTGCTCAGCTGTGGGGTTTGCGTCATTGCATCACACTGCTAATATCTTCATCCGACTGCAGGGCCGGAGGGGGTCCAGGTGATGCCAGGAAGGGAGTGGGGCATCTGTACCCCCCAAAACTCCCCCAAAAATACAACCTGACCAAAATCGTGACGTTCCCCTTTCTGCAGGATGGTCATCGCTGCTCCTTCACCATTTTAGCCCTGGGAAGGGGAGAAAGCCTGGAGGGAGCATTTTACACCCATCATAAATAACTCCCCACACCTCCTGGGGCACCAGCAGGACCCAGCAACATCCTGAGGGGCAGAAAGGGCTTTTTTTTGGGGGGGGGGGGGGAGCAGCAACTCTTGCCCACCTCTAGCACCCTCTCCTCCTCACATGCCAGAATAACAAGGTGTGCTGGGAAAGCAAGCCCAAAAGTGATCAAATAACCCCAAAGCAACCAACCCCAAACCAAAAAAACTAAAAAAAAAACTGAAAAGAGACACAAAAACCCACAAAAAGATAAAAAAACCCAAAAGAGACCAAAAAAATCACCAATGCGAGGAACAGATTGGCAACATGAAGGATGGAGGAGGACAAAGCAACACAACAAGGTGGAGCAGGGGGGAAGGCTCTACTGGGAGGATGTGGTGGGTTGTTTTCAAGTGGCGGCTGCCCGATGCTCCCCTGAGGAGAAGGCTCCGTGCCCACCGGCTGCTGCCACCAGCGATCCCGAGCAGGGCAGAGGGGGCTGGATCAATCTGGCAGAGCGGAAAAATGAATGAAAATTGAATTCCCTGAGGAGAAGGGGGCGGCGGGAGCTGTTAGCCAGGCTGAGAGATAAATCAGAGCGTGCTGGAGAGAGGGAGAGCGAGACGCCTCCCAGCAGCCGTGGAATAATTAGGGGAAATAGGTTGGAAATGCAGAGCGGTGGGACAGGGAGGCCACGGAGTGGTGTCTGTCCGTCTGTCCTCATGTCCAGCTGAACCTCTCCCGTAAATCTGCTTTAGGGACTTGCCTTTCTGCGTTCCCGGGCTGGGAGTTGTGCTCCGAAACTGCGGGGAGGCTGAGGATGCCAGGGTGGGGGGGGCGAGAGAGCAGCCCCCAAGGGGCTGGGGAGCGCAGGTGGCTGGGGAGCGCGATGTGCTTAATGCACTTAAGAGCCAGCGCTTGATTTAGGGGAGAAGGGGAGGGGTGGGAATTGCCTCCCTCATGGTGGGAGGCAGATTTGGGGGCTTGGTGGACTGTGAGGGGGGGGGCACTCCTGCAATGAGTGCCCACTGGTCTCTGCCCAGCGGTATGAGACAAGCTGGCTGAGGGTTTACTGGTGAAACAAAGCTTTGGGATTAAAAAAAAAAACCCAGCAGTGCATTGAAAAACTACTCTTTTTTCCATAAAGAAAGATCAGGCTTAATAAATTTGTTAAGTTTCTTTTTTTAAAACAACATTTATTTTTTCCACTGCTGGCATGTCCCACCCACACCTTTCCTCGGGGGGCAGGTTCGTTTTTTTTTCAGGTGGGAAAAGCCTCTTCCCAGTTTGCATTTCAGTGTGGAAATGAAAACATGGAAAGGGTGTGCGTGATCGGTGGGCGGCTGCACTCTTGGCTGTGTGAGCATCCCATGGGTGCCCCCTCAGAGGTTTCACCCTGCTCGTGCTGGCTCAGTGCAGGGATGTCACAGCTCATCAGGGCTGTTTGGCACCGTTGTCCCCAACGTGGCGGTGCCATGAGCATCAGGGTGGGCAATGCTTGAGCCGCCCACTCCAGGTGAATTCAGCTGTGGTTTTGTGCGCTCCCTCACTCAGCCCTTTGCCACTGGGTACCCCTGCCTCTCAGTGCATCAGTTTTGCTTTGGTGTTGCTGGATATGTTGCCCTGGTGTTTTCCCTTGGAAAAGCCCTACAGAGATCATAGAATCATGGAATGGTTTGGGTTGGAAGGGACCTTAAAGCCCGTCCAGTCCCACCCCCTGCCATGGGCAGGGACACCTCCCACTGGATCAGGGGGCTCCAAGCCCCATCCAACCTGGCCTTGAGCACCTCCAGGGATGGGGCAGCCACAGCTTCCCTGGGCAACCTGGGTCAGGGCCTCCCCACCCTCGTCATGAAAAATTTCTTCCTAATGTCCAATCTAAATCTTTCCCCTTCCGGTTTAAAGCCGTTCCCCCTCACCCTGTCACTCCAGACCCTTGGAAAAAGCCCCTCCCAGCTTTCCTGGAGCCCTTTCAGCACTGGAGGCTGCTATGAGGTCTCCCCAGAGCCTTCTCTTCTCCAGGCTGAACAACCCCAACTCTCTCAGCCTGTCCTCACAGTGGAGGGGCTCCAGCCCTCTGATCATCTTTTGTGGTCTCCTCTGGACCCATTCCAGCAGTTCCATCTCCTTATGTCGGGAATCCTTCTGGAAGCTGTAGTTCTGCTGAGCCTGGACTTGGATTGGGTCTTTCCATGCCCAGATGCATCCCTGGGGCAGCTGCTCTTGGGATGGGCTCCAGCACGTGGGCGCGTGACAAGGCTCTGTCAAAGCAGAGCTTGCTGTGGCCATACCTGATGCTAGGGTTGTCCATGGGGGTTACCACCCACTGGGAAATAGCTCATGTTGGTACAGTGGCAAGGGGATGGCAATGTCCTGGTGTCTGTCAGAGCTGGGGAAGGTGCCTGCCCAGCTGAGTTCCCAATCCCAGTCCAAATAACAAGTGATAGGATGAGAGGAAATGGCCTCAGGTTGCACCAGGGGAGGTTCAGATTGGATATCAGGAAAATTATTTTACCAAACAAGTGGTAAAGCATTGGAAGAGGCTACCCAGGGCAGTGGTGGAGTCGCCATCTCTGGCAGTGTTCAAAAAGTGTGTAGATGTGGCACTTTGGGACATAAGTTTCATAGGCACAGTGGGGTTGGACTGGAGGAGCGTAGAGGTCTTTTCTAGCCTTAATGATTCCATGATTCTAAGGGACAGGGCTGGGGTTGTGTCCCCGAAATGGGGACTTGCCACCACCTCCCCTGGAGCATAGAATCACAGACCCAATTTGGGTTGGAAGGGACCTCAAAGCCCATCCAGTTCCAACCCATGGGCAGGGACACCTCCCACTGAATCAGGGGACTCAGAGCCACATCCAACCTGGCCTTGAGCACCTCCAGGGATGGAGCAGCCACAGCTTCCCTGGGCAACCTGGGCCAGGGCCTCACCTCCCTTATAGTCACGGTTTTCTTCCTAAGATCTCATCTCAATCTCCCCCCTTTGAGCTTAAAACCGTTTCCCCCGGTCCTGTCCCTGCACCCCCTGACCAAGAGCCCCTCCCCAGCTTTCCTGGAGCCCCTTTCAGTCCTGGGAAGAGCCCTGAAGGTCCCTGAGCCCCAAAAGGCCTTTGGCTCTTCGCTCTCTCCTAAGGGTGGCTGGACAGGCCCCCCCGGCACCACGCAGCGCCTCTGGCTGCGACACCGCGACGTCGCCACAGCCCTCCCAGCCCCGGGCCCCGCTGTGCTCCCTGTGCTCCTCGCCCCGCCCCTTCCCTTCAGGCCACGCCCACCGCACAGCCAGCCCCGCCCACGACCCTGCCCTCACCGCCCCAACCCCGCCCACCCTCCCCTCAGGCCCCGCCTCCCGGCAGCAGGGAGGACGGCGATTGGCTGGTCTCGGCGCAGCCCCGCCCCCACCCCCCCTGCGGGCGGTGACGTCAGGCGCGCTGCCCGCGGGGGGAATGAATGGGAGGCGGGCGGCGCTGGCGGGCACAGCTGCGGCGGCGCGGGCCGGCACCGCCACCGGCACCGCCACCGGCACCGCCACCGGCACCCGGCGCTGCCGCCCGCCGCGGGGCTTCGCCGGCCCGCGTCACGCCTCTCCCTGTCCTCTTCTCTCCCCCCGCCCCGGGCCAATAAAATGATGCAAAGCTCCGCGCTCGCTGCCGAAGGGGCTGTCAAGGGGCTTCCCGAGATCCTCGGTGTGCCGGTGCAACGTAAGGACGCTTTTCTCTTCTCCCTCCTTCGCTCCCCGCCTCGCCCGCGGCACCGGGACGGCGGGGCAGGGCGGGCAGGAGCCGGAGGGGCAGCGCCCTGCGGGCTGGGCAGGTGCCTCCCGCTCCCCTCCGGCGTATTTTCAACCCTCCTCTTTTATTTCTCCCCCTCCCCCTTTATTCCTCACCCCTCTTTCATTCCTTCTCTTTTATTTTTCGCCCCCTCTCTTTAATTTTTCTCCCCTTTTATTTTTCTCTCCCTTCTTATATTTCTTTCCCCTCTCTTTTATTCCCCCCTCTCTTTTATTTCCCTCCTTTTAATTTCTTCCCCCTTTTAATTTTTACCCCCCTCCTCTTTAATTTTTACCCTCCTCTTCTTTAATTTTTACCCCCCTCCTCTTTAATTTTTACCCCACTCTCCTCTAATTTTTACCCATGTGAAGCAGCGTTAATAGACGTAAAAATTCGGAAGGGAGAGCGGTGCCGCGGGGCGGGCGGAGGCGGGAGCCGTGCGGGAGTCTGTCTGTCTGTCTGTCTGTGCGGTGCCCTGGACCTCCGGCATCTGTCCCAGCATCACCTATAGATCCATACGTGTGCGCTGATGCTCTGTGGCTACAGGTAGCGCGTCCGTGTAGCTCATGGTCTCCCGTGTTGTGGATTTGTATAAGCACATCCTGGGGGAGGGGGGAATGCACCCACCCACGCGGACATGTGTGTGTGTGGACCCCACGGACCCGCGCGTGAGCCATAGGGATCCTCAACCCCCTCGTTTCTATAGGGACCTGTT
Source organism: Neomorphus geoffroyi (assembly GCA_033558235.1). Taxonomy (NCBI): domain Eukaryota; kingdom Metazoa; phylum Chordata; class Aves; order Cuculiformes; family Neomorphidae; genus Neomorphus; species Neomorphus geoffroyi. The sequence goes on from JAUMJM010000074.1 coordinate 7,844,500, forward strand.
TGCACGCGCATCCCTGTGGATGCGGGGAGCCGGGGCAGGAGCGGCAGTGGTCCAAGGTGCCCCTGGGGATGCTCGGCCCGGGCTGCAGTTGCGCGGATACTGCTACTACTGTTATGATTATGATTATTATTATATTTTTAATTTTAATCCTTATTTTGATATTTTAAATTTTTATTATTATTCCCCCTCCTTTTGCAAACGGTTTCCGAGAACCGGTGCATCCCTGCGGGCCCCGGGGGGGGAGGGAGGGGGATTCCCGCCGGGGGGAGCTGGGTGATGCTCTGCCCTCCCTCTCTGCCCACCCTGGGGCACCCAGAAAGTTGGGTGGTGGGAGCCCCAGCTTGGGGGATGTGAGACTGTCCTGGGCCACAGGGGCACTGGCTGCATTTCGGGGGACCCGCCGAGATGGGGGGTGTCATTCGTTTCCGTGGGGATTGGAGCCGGAGGGGGATGGGGGGGCTGCCCCCGTCATCCCCCGTTATCCCCCGTTATCCCCCGTTCCGGGCCCATTTGCCGGGCCCTGGAGGAGGGGGGGGGGGAACGACAGGTGGGCACGTTTAACCGCAGCCCCCCCCCCGCAGCAGGGGGGGAAGAATAATCCTAGTGGCACCATGCGGGGATGCGAAAGGGTCCATCCATCGCTCGGCTGCCACCAAATAATGCCTCTGGTTCCCAGCATTTGTTCGGCCCTGAAACCCGAAATTAGGTGCCTAAATCACCCTGGAGCTGCAATCCTTGGTTTGGCCCTCCTGGGTGCCACCGAACTCTCCTGCCTGTGACATTGCCATTTCTGTACTCGCTGGCGCATATCGGGAATTATCAGGAAATAACCCAATGAGATATGATTATTATTATTTTTTTTAAGGGAAAAAAAAATCAGTGACAGGAGTAAAATAAGATGAGGTTGGGCTGCTGTAAAAGTTTCCATTCGCGGCTGCTGCCAGCTCCATCGAATTCCATAGCGATTCCCAGCTCGGGGCCTGATCCTGCAACGGTTACGCGTGTGCCCAGCCCCCCCGGGACGAAAGAGAATATTCCCTGGGCAGGGAATGCCTTCCCAACGGGAATTCAGCCGTGGTCACCCCTCCCCGCCTTCTCCCCCCGCACCATCTCAATATTTCATCCTGTGTGAGATGAAAACACTTGACATTTTCATTTAAATGAAATAAAAAAAAATCTATTTTTTATTACTATTAAATCGCAGATTTTTCCTCTCTATTCAATCACTTCCCAGCATCCTTATTTTAAGCAGGGACTGTGTCCTCCAGCATCCACTCCAGCAGGATTTTTGGGGACCCGAGCCTGAGGAATTCCCCCCCCCCCCCGCCCCCCGCAGCCCCAGCTTTGCAGACGGAGGTGTTAAAACTATAATTCCGAATTTTATTTATGAATATTGTTTTGCAAATCTCACCGAAGGCAAAACTTCAGCCAAAGGCAGCGGGAACGGTGCCCGGGTGCCGCCAGGCTCTGGCCAAGGGGCTGCGAGAGGGGTGATTAATCGCCGCTGGGAAAGTCGTTTGCACGCTGCAGAGAAATGAGTCGAAGGGGTTTGAGGCGTGTGAAGGAGGGAGGTTTTCTCCCCGCGAGAAGGATTTTTCGGGAGTCCCCGACCTGGTGATGGGCTTGGGGACGGTGTGGGATGCAGGATCCGGTACCGAGGGACTGGACCGCCTTTTTACTCCCGCTTTTCCCCCGAGGCATCCGCTCTGCAGCCTCTTCCCCCTCCCCAGGTGGTGATCCCTTGCCCCTAAAAGAGGGGAAAAAAACCCCGAACCCGAAGCAGGTGGTGGTTTGCGGGCTTGGTGCCCGGCGCGGTGCGGGCAGAGCATCCTACCCAAACCGTGCCCAGCATCCTACCCAAACCGTGCCCGGTATCCTTCCCAAACCGTGCCCAACATCCTTCCCAAACCGTGCCGAGTATCCTACCCAAACCGTGCCCAACATCCTTCCCAAACCGTGCCGAGTATCCTACCCAAACCGTGCCCAGCATCCTACCCAAACCGTGCCCGGTATCCTTCCCAAACCGTGCCCGGTATCCTTCCCAAACCGTGCCGAGCATCCTTCCCAAACCGTGCCCAGCATCTTCCCCGATCCCTGCGTGGCACCCCCTCCGCACCCAACCTGGGGGGCAATCTGACGGATTTCTGAAGCCACCGACGAGTTTGTTTCGTTTCCATCTCTATTTCTTTTCCTTCGGGAAGAGACAGGGATGGAGCGATGGCCCCGCCGCTGATAAATCCCGGTAACGGCGGCCGCGGGGCCGGAGCCCCGCACACCTTTGTCAGGCCCCACTCAGGTGTCCCGGGGCGTGAGAGGGTGCGGGGGGGGCGGATTGCAGAGCTGGGTATTGGTTTTAATGGGATGCGGCCAAATCCTTCCCGGGCAGCGGGGGGCGGGGACGTGCGGGAGCTGTGCGGTCCCAGCGCCGGGGACATCAGCGCGGGGCACGGGGAGCGGGGGGTGTGTGTGTGGGGGGGTGTGAGTGACCCCCTGAGCCCCGCTTTGCACTGAGGCTGCTGCACCCCTGGGGTCCCCCTGGCTGTGTCCCCCCGCTGGAGCTGGGGCACCCACCAAACCACCCTGCGCACAGAGCTGCTGGGGGGCAGACAGCAGCGGAGCAGGCATCGCCAGGGACCTTATTCCTATTTTATCAAATAATTTAATTAAAACAAGGGGCATAAATGCCAGGCTTCCCGCAGGTGGGCAGGTGACGTGGATCCGACCCCGGCGCAGCAGGGCAGGGGTTGCATTTAAGATATTTCTCTTTCTTTATGTATTAGGTAAACCAGTGCCTTAACTGGGACAACTCCTTGCACCCCTGCAGCTCCCTATCATTATTATTATATTATTATTATTATTATTATTATGCACAAGGGAAAGCAACCAAGTGCAATTTCTGCGCATCCTTGCGTGCACACTCAGACCTGTGTGCGCTCGGTTGCTGCACACGTTACAGACAGATCGGAAGCAAAAAAAAAAAAAAAAAATAGATCTCTTGCTACAAAAAAATAATTTTTCTGTGGAAATTTGGAGGCAGACGTATTATTTCCCTCTGCAGCTGTTTGTTTGTTGAAATTAAGCTGTGTTGCTGCTTTTAATAAAGAGAAAGCTGTGTTTGTTAGCATGTGAAAATGTGTGTATATGTATAAACACATGTAAATATGTGTGTATATATGTATATACACAAGTAAATATAAGTATATATGTATATATGCAAGTAAATACATGTGTATATATATAAAAATACTTGTGTATATGTGTGTATGCACAAGTAAATGTAAGTATATATGAATATATATAAGTAAATATCTGTGTATATATATAAATACATGTAAATATGTGTGTATATATGTATATACACAAGTAAATATAAGTATATATGTATATATACAAGTCAATACGTGTGTGTATATGTATAAACACAAGTAAATATGTATATACACATGTAAATATGTGTATGCACAAATAAATATGTGTGTGTACATGGTTATACACAAATAAATATGTGTATATCTGTATATACACATGTAAATATGTATATGCATACATATTTATATAATTTATATACATAACTATTTATACATCAAATACGTTTGATAAAGGTGTGTACACGTTTCTAGTGGAAGTGAGAGAGAAGTGCCCTGCACTACCAGCACGGGTGCCCTCGCTCGGGGCTGATGCTCTGCGGTGCCACCGCCTGTGCCAAGGGTTTTCCCGTTGCTCCCAAACGGGTTTAATAACTGAACCCTGGAAAACGCAGGCGGTGCCACCTTGAGCCCGTGGGATCGGAGCATCCCGGTGTTTGCGGGGCGAGGAGGAGAAGAGGGACCCGTGGAAGCTGGAGATTTTGTTGTGATTTGAATTCATTGTGGTGTTCGCGTGTCACGGGCTTCCCCGCCAGCAGCAAACGCGGTGCGTGGCGCGGGGACCGTGCCAGCCCCGCCGCGCCGCGGGGGAAAGAGCCGCCTGGCTCCGGGGACCGGCAGCACCGCAGCCGCTTTAAACACTGCTGGGGAAGGCTGGAACAATACGGTTTGCTCCTGTAGTCTCCTCTCCCCCCCAACCGCCCCTTCCTCTTCCCTCCCCTTTGTTTCCTCTTTTTTTTCCTCTCCCTTTCTTTCCTTTCCTCTTTTTTCCTCCCCTTCTTTCCTCTTTTTTCTCTCTCTCGCCTCTTTTTTTCTCTCTCTCTTTCCTCTTTTTTCTCTCTCCTTCTTTCCTCTTTTTTCTCTCTCTTTCTTTCCTCTTTTCTCTCTCTCTCTCTTTCCTCTTTTCTCTCTCTCTCTCTTTCCTCTTTTCTCTCTCTCTTTCTTTCCTCTTTTTTCCTCTTTCTTTCCTCTTTTTTTCCTCTCCCTTTCCTCTTTTTTTCTAGCCCCTTCTTTCCTTTTTTTTCCTCCTTCTTTCCTTTTTTCCTCCCCCACCTTTCTTTCCTTTTATTCCTTCTCCCAACTTTCTTTTCTTTTTCCTCACCTCTCTTTCCTTTTTTCCTCCCCCAATTTCTTTCCTCTTTTATTCCCCTTCCCTCCTCTCCTTCCTCTTTTTTCTCTCCCTTCTTTCTTCCCCTTTTTCTTTTTTATCCCACCTTCTTTCCTCCCTCCTTTCTTTCCCTTTTCTCCCCCACCTTTCTTTCTTCTTTTTTTCATCCCCACATTTGTTTCCTCTTTATTCCTCCCTATTCTTTTCTCTTCCCCCTCTTCTTTCCTCTTTTTTTCCACCCCTACCTTTGTTTCCTCATTTTTTCCATCCCCACCTTTCTTTCCTCTTTTCTCACTCACCTTCTTTCTTTTTTTTTTTCACCCCCAGTTTTATTTCCTCCTTTTTCATCCTTTAACTTTCTTTCCTCTTTTCATTCTCCTCCCCTTTCTTTCCTCTTCTTCTTCCTTCCCTCACCTTTATTTTCTCCTCTTCTTTCCCCCCCTCACCTTTCTTTCCTCTCCCTCTCATTCTCCCCCCCCCTCCTTTTTTTGTTTTCCTTTTTCTCTCATTTTCCTCCCCTCTTTCTTTCTTCTCGTTTTCTCTACCCTTTCCCCTGGTAGCACTCAGGTCCCCCTCTCTCCTGCCCTGGGTGCAGGGGGACGCAGGACCAGATTCCTCGTCCCTTGTCCCCCACAGCTGGGCTGTGCTGAGTCCTGGGCACGGGGACCACATTTCCCACGGCCAGGGACGGAGCCCCCCAGCTCGGCCGCTTCGGCTGGGGACGGCGGCGTCCCTGCTGCGCCTCCCCAGCGCTGGTAGCAGTGCATAAAAAAATTAAACACCTCCCTCTCATAATATTTACCGAGGCCGCCCTTATGCATAAACATCCCTCCTGCTCTCACGCTCCAGCTCCAGCCGTGGCGGGGGGTTCCCCCCCCCCCAGAAAAAATCAATCTTCTTCCATGCGTGCGTGTCAGCGTTATGTGCCTGGCTTTTACCGAGCAATCTCCTCCTGCAGACTTTTACGGCACCTCCCGTTTATTCTGAACTCTGGACAGAGAGAGAGAAATACCCAGCTCTGTAGAAGCTGTCCCTGTGCAGCAGGCAGAGCGCAGCAGGCTGGGTGTGATCTTCCCTTAGGAAAAGCCCTCCTTTCCCAAGCATCCTCCCACAGCAGGGATGGGGCTGGATCTGCTCTTCCTGGCCGGTGCTGCTGTGCTCCAGCTCGGCCTTGCTGCAGCACATGTTTTCCAGCTGTTTCCAGGAACAGGGATCTGTAACATCCCGGCTGGATGGGAGAAAGCGGAAAAGGCTGCAAGTTGCACCAGGGGAGGTTTAGGCTGGAATGCAGTGAATTTCTTCCCTGAAAGGGTGGTCAGGGATTGGCACAGCTGCCCAGGGAGGGGGTGCAGTCGCCATCCCTGAAGGTGTTTAAAAGACGGGTGGGTGAGTTCCTTAGGGACAGGGTTTAGTGGGGAGACAGGCACGGTTGGACTCGATGATCTCAGAGGTCTCTTCCAACCTTACAATTCCATGGTTCTATGAAACGTGCTTTTCCCATCACACGAAAACCAGGGTCCTGGGGACCCAATATCTTGTGGGGATACAAGTGGGGAGCACAGGCACCTCATGGGCCTTGGGATGCAGCAGCCGTGGAGGGGAAGAGACGTTTGTCCGTGTTGAAAAAGGCTCTGCAGGTGGGACGGAGGTGGTGGGAGTCCTGCAGCCCAGGCTCACAGCTGGGGTCCCGTGGGCGAACCCCTGGGTCACGCCAGCAGCCTGGCCCTTTGGTGGCCACAGGAGAAATGAGCTACGTGCTTTGCTGGGGGCTGTGAGGCACCATCCACGAGAGAGAGGCGGGCAGGGAAATGGGTGGCAGGGAGCAGGGTATGGCCTGGAAAATGGGAAGCAGGAGGGAAAAGCATTACGTGTGTGTGTGTCTGTGCATGATGGGGCTGTGGGCTTTGTCACCCCAGAGGGTCCTGGCAAAGGCTGGCAAAGGGAAGATGTGTCGGGACACCAGCGAGGCAAAGGCTGACAACTCATCATCCCATGAAGCGCCAGCATGTGCCACCACAGGGCTTTGCCAGCCGCGCCAGCTGGGGGGAAGCACTGAGGGGGCTGACGCTGCTCTTGTCTCCATCTGCCCAGAGATCCCCCAGTGCGCCGGCTGCAACCAGCACATCCTGGACAAGTTCATCCTCAAAGTCCTGGACCGGCACTGGCACAGCTCCTGCCTCAAGTGTGCCGACTGCCAGATGCAGCTGGCCGACCGCTGCTTCTCCCGGGCTGGCAGCGTCTACTGCAAGGAGGACTTCTTCAAGTGAGTACCCTCGGGGCCACAGCCCCCCAACAGTGGCGTCCCCCCACCAGAGAAGCAGAAAACCCCACAACATATTTTTAAGAGTAATTTCAAAGAATCATAGAATGGTTTGGGTTGGAGGGGCCTTAAAGATCATCCAGTTCCAATTTCTCCAAAATCGTTTTCCTTCCTTCCTTCCTTCCTTCCTTCCTTCCTTCCTTCCTTCCTTCCTTCCTTCCTTCCTTCCTTCCTTCCTTCCTTCCTTCCTTCCTTCCTTCCTTCCTTCCTTCCTTCCTTCCTTTCTTTTCTCTTTCTCTCTTTCTTCCTCTCTTTCTTTCTCTTTCTTCCTCTCTTTCTTTCTCTTTCTTCCTCTCTTTCTTTTTCTTTCTTTCTCTCTCTCTTTTTCTTTTTCTCTTTCTCTCTCTCTCTCTTTCTCTCTCTCTCTTTCTTTCTCTCTTTCTTTCACTCTTTCTTGTCGTGGAAACCAAGGGAATGTTACTGCTTTACAGGCTGTTTGGGGGGATTTAACCATCTCCAAGCCCCCCCGATCTCCCTGATGCTCCCGTCCCTCCCCTGTGCTGGTTTCAGACCCCTGTGGGGTGACGAGATGCGGTGGTTTGGTTGCAGCCCCGGCTTTGCTCAGAGCTAGAGGGCAGGAGAAACCCGCTCAATCCCGCTCAAAGCGGCAGTGACAACGCTGCCTGCTCCTCTCTCCTCGCCGCTGATGCTCCTTCTCTCCCTTCATCTTTTTGCTTCCCCTCGCCCCCCCTTTTTTGTTATTTTTCCCCCATTAGTAGAAAAACCTCATTTGATTTTGCTGGCAGCTGCCCCCGAGCTGTGCGACGCCCCAGCCTCGGCGTTTCCCTGCTCCCGTGGGACACGACAACCCATTTCCCATTAGAAATGGACTTTCCAGTGGGGATGCCCTCGTGCCTGGTGGAATGTGGGAGCTTTCCAGGGGGTGGCACTGGGGTGGGCACAGCTCTGCGGGTGGTGAATCGCTGTGAAGCAGGGGGATGCTGCTTTGCACCTCCTGCAGGGAGGAGGGCTGGATCCTCACCGGTGGGTGCCTCTTGCTGCCCAGGTGCAGATGTTGTAGCCCAGCCAAAAAGGACCTGCTGCACCTTGGGGACCAGAGCCACCTCCCCACACCGTCATCTCCCACACATCCCTGGCAGTGCTGGCTCTGCCCATCGCCACCCACCGCTGGCCGGCCAGCTAAACCAGCCGATGGCGATTCCCCTCCCGTGCTAATCCCTTGGCAGGATTTTCCCTGCCTGCCCAGCCCCAAGCTCTCAGGCCTCCTACGTGTTCTCCCCCGCAGCCATCAGGGCCAAAGATGCATCTTGGGTTTCTCCTTCCCAGCTGGGGAGCGCGTCACGGTCAAAGCAGCCACTACTGCCTGGGTAATAACACTTCACTTCTGATATTTTCCAGCCTATTAATCTCCAAGTCATTTAAATAGTCGCCCAAAAGGTGCGGGTAATCAATGTTAATTAGAGTTGAAAGATCAGCGACTTTCTAAGATGAGGTCCTGCCTGGATTATTTGGTGCCAATCAATAGCATCTCGCCACTCATTCCAGCACTCGCCTCACCTTTCTTTCAACCGCTCATTGATTTCAGGGTAGGTAACCTGCAGAGGAGGCGAGGACTTAAGGCCAGAGTCAGAGGCAGCTTCGCAGCGCAGGAGCTTCTTTGGAAAAGACGGGATTTTTTTACAATTTTCATTTCATTCCCCCCCCCCCCCCCCCCCAAATTGCAGCTCTTGGTCCCTGGCCGCGGCAGCTTTGTCCTGTGCCCGGCTGTCCCCAGGTGGTGTGGAGACACCCTGGGATGCTGGGAGTGGTTAGAATGGCTTTGATAGTGTTTGTGTGAGGGGGGAGGGAGGATGAGGAATGCAGAGGGTGCACCTGCTCAGCCTCGGACACAGAAAAGCACTGTCTGTCTGTCCTGTCCCTCCCTCTGTACATCCTTCCCTCTCCCTGTACACCCCTCTCTCCAGCCCTTCATTCCCTCCCTCCCTCTTTCCATCTCCTGTCTCTCCATCTCGCATCCCATCCCACTCCTCCATCCCTCCATTCCCTGCCTCTCTCCCTCCCAGCTGACTCCAGGAGAGCCGAGGCCTCCCCAGCTGATTTCAAGGACTCCTCCTTTAGGAGACAAGACCAGAAAATGAGACAAGACAGGTTTTCCCTCTTCAGCCTCTGCTTCCCAGCACCCCTTTGGGCAGTTGCTGAAATCACGCTGGCACCACTGGTGCCTGGTGCCCAGTGCCCATCCCAGGGTGACACCTGCAAGACGTGAGGACAGTCTTGGGGACCCAGCTTTGGTGGCCGTGCCCCGGACAGCGTGAGGGCACGAGCAGCCATGGCGCTCATGGGGTGATTTTGCCTAATTGGAGGATGTTACCCCAACCTCAGGGAGCAGCAAGAGGTGCCTGGGGTGGCTGTACCCCCCAGGCACCCCTGAACACCCACCACCTGCCCCTTGGGGTCAAAGGGTTGGGGTTTCCCTGGGCTGTCCCCTCTGCTCAAGGCGCGGGGGCAGATTTTTGTGATGGCTTTGCTACCCGGGCTGCTGCTGCAGTGCCAGGGCGGCTCCGCAGGGCACCTGTGCCCTGCTGGTGGGGTGTTCAGGGCTGCTGGGGTGAGCAGGGGAGTGGGAAGTGGGGAAGTGGGGAAGTAGGGACCTACCTCACATCAATCCCAAAGCCCACACGGCTGTTGCTGAAAACACCAATGGAGCGTCCACTTATTTTTTTTGAATTTCTCCTGCGCTGCCACCACCTTGTGGCATGCGTCGTCCTTTGGCCATTAAGTCTGTTTCCAGCGGGTGTTATCAGGGCGATATCCAGGGTATCAGGGTATAATCCTTCATGAGTGTGTAGGGAAACCGCACCCCTCCACAGCCCAGACTGCCCCCACGTGGGTGCACCCAGCAGGTGGGAGCACGTGGAGTGAGGGGCACCCCAGGCTCTCTCTAGCAGGGTGCCTGCGCTCTGCATGCGGTCTGCTCCTCGCACGCTCCTTGAATGCTCCTGGTCCCATTCTTGCATGGACTCTGCACGCTCCTGGCACGCTTCTTGTCCCATTCGTGCATGCTCCTTCCACGCTCCTTGCACGTATCCTATTCTTCCACACTCCTTGCACACTCATTTCACGCTCCTTGTCCCATTCTTGCAAGTCACTTGCACATTTCTTATCCCATCCTTGCACGCTCCTTCCACACTACCTGCACCATCCTTGCACGCTCTTTGCATGCTCCTTGCACACTTCCTACACGCTCCTTGCAGCCGTGCTGCAGAATCCCTTGGGCCTGTGCTTACCCCAAGCCAGCACGCCCGATGCACCCCTTGGGCTGTCGTTATGGTGTAAGAGCCCCATCATTCTGCATTAATCTGGGATTCATCATGCTAGCGGGGCGCTGTAATTAATTTATTTGGTATTAATGTGGATGAAATATGTACTGTCCTTGCAGGGGAAAATCAGGCAGCCTATAAGCATTAGTTAAAAGAACCATTAAAATCAAACCTTCCTCAGCTCCATTAGGCTGGTCTTTCACACTGAAGAAGATAAAACCCTGCCATGTGAAGTGTCATGCATAATTATGTTGATTGCTGGTTTAAACTCTGCCCTGTCTCTTTGGTCCCCATCCCATTTCTGCTGAAGCCCACCTCGCCGGGGGGCTCAGGGTCGCCCGCTTCTCCTTGCAGGCGTTTTGGGACCAAATGCACGGCATGCCAGCAGGGCATCCCCCCCACCCAGGTGGTCCGCAAAGCCCAGGACTTCGTCTACCACCTCCACTGCTTCGCCTGCATCATCTGCAGCCGGCAGCTGGCCACCGGCGACGAGTTCTACCTGATGGAAGATGGGCGCTTGGTCTGCAAGGAGGACTACGAGACTGCCAAGCAGAACGGTAGGCACCCCGAAAGGGCTACGAGGCAGGGTGCCACACCGAGGGTTGGGTCGTGCCATCACAGCAGGAGGGCTCGCTAGGGTCTCGGGGGCAGCTGGTTTTGGGGAGGTTTTCCTCAGCAGCTGATGGTTTGGGGTTGCTCATGCTGCTGCTGTTGGGGCTGGTACCGGCTCCTTCGCTTGCAGACGACTCCGAGGCGGGTGCTAAGCGGCCCAGGACCACCATCACGGCCAAGCAGCTGGAGACGCTGAAGAACGCCTACAAAAACTCCCCCAAGCCTGCGCGACACGTGCGGGAGCAGCTCTCCTCCGAGACGGGGCTTGACATGAGGGTGGTGCAGGTGAGGCCACCAGGGTGGATGCTCCTCTCTAACCTGTCCCATGCAAAGGGGGACACGGGGGTCCCACTGGGCTGCAAGGGCGCTGGATTTCAGGGGTGCAGGGGAGGCAGGGTGCTTGGGTACTGGATTGCAGGGCTGCCAGGCTGCAGGGGTTTCAGGGGTGGAAGTGGTATCTGGGCGGCATGGATGCCCGGGAACTAGGCTGCAGGGATGCTACGGTGCTGGTTTGCACGGGTGTGTAGCAGCTGGGTTGCACAGGTGCCAGCATGCAGGGGTGCAGGGGTGCTGGGGTGCTGGGCTGCTGGGTGCAGGGCTGCTGGCTTGCCGTGTTGCAGAGGCACTGGGTTGCACAGATGGTGGCATGAGGCACTGCTGCTGGCATGCTGGGTTGCAAATGTGCCTGGGAGGGGGGTTGCAGGGATGCCAGGGTGCAGGGGTGCTGGCTTGCACAGATGTGTGAGAGCTGGGTTGCACAGGTGCTGGGATGCCAGGGTTCTGTCCCGTGAGGGTGCTGGCATGCTGAGATGCGGGGGTGACAGTGCTGGCTGGTGGATTTGGTTATGTGGGAACTGGGTTGCAGGGGTGCTGGCCTGCTGGATTGCAGCGGTACTGATGTGCCAGGATGCAGGAGTGCCTGGAAGCTGGCTGCAAGGATGATGAAGTGCAGGGGTGCTGGTTTGCGTGGGTGTGTGGGACCTGGGTTGCACAGGTGCTGACATGCAGGGGGTGCAGGGATGCATGGGTGCCAGTGTGCTGGTGTGCCAATGTGCCAGGTTGTTGGCCTATGGGATGCAGGCATGCTGCTTGCACAAATGCTGACATGCAGGGCTGAAGGAGTGCCAGGGTGCTGGGTGGTAGGGGTGCTGGGGTGCTGGCATGTTGGGATGTAGGAGTGCCAGGGTGCAGTCATGCTGGTGTGCTGGGTTGCAGGGGTGCCAAGGGTGCTGGGGTGCCATTGACATCCCCGTTTCCCACCCCAGGTGTGGTTCCAGAACCGCAGAGCCAAGGAGAAGCGGCTGAAGAAGGATGCGGGGCGGCATCGCTGGGGCCAGTTTTACAAGAGCGTCAAGCGGAGCCGTGGGAGCGGAAAGCTGGAGAAGGAAAGCTCAGCCGAGGACTGCGGTGTCAGCGACAGCGAGCTCAGCTTCCGCGGTGAGTGGGGTGCCAGCGTGGGGTGGGGGGACTGCGGGGCTCACCCCTGTGCTGATCCCTGCCTCTGCTCTCCCCAGCAGAAGACCAGATCCTCTCCGAGCTCGGCCACACCAACCGGGTTTATGGCACTGTGGGGGACGTGGCAGGTGGACAGTTGCTGAACGGCAGCTTCCCCATGGAGGGGACAGGACAGTCGTACCAGGACTTGCGGGACGGCAGTCCCTACGGCCTCCCCCAGTCGCCATCGTCCATCTCCTCCCTGCCGTCCCACCCGCCCTTGCTCAACGGGCTGGACTACGCCATGGATGGCAACCTGGGGCTGGTGGCCCACGGGGCGCAGGGCGTGAGCCAGACGCTGCGGGCCATGGCCGGGGGGGGCCCCACCTCCGACATCTCCACGGGGAGCAGCGTCGGGTACCCAGACTTTCCCACCAGCCCGGCCTCTTGGCTGGACGACATGGATCACCCCCCTTTCTAAGCGCCGCTCGCCCCCAACCCCGGCCTCCCTCGCTCCCCACGAGTGCAGCACCGAGGGCACCCGCCGGCGGTTGACCTTTCCAGGACATCCCATGGAAATCAGCCCCGAAGGGTTGGATGGAAGGGAGGGGGGACATCGGCGGTGGCTGGGGCGGCTGTGCCGAGGCGGGGGGCACGGATGCCTTTGGGTGTAAGCACAAGAGAGGTGTCGGCACATGGGACGCACGGCGAGGAGCCTGGGGTAGGGCTGGGGCACGGTGGGATGTGCGACGGCGTGAGCTGGAGGGAGGGAAGGACAATCAGGGATGGCAGAGCCCATCCTGGCTCCCATGCCAGCCCTGCACCGCTCCTGCTCAGCACCGCTGCTATTTTCAAGAGTTATTTTTCGATACGGAGTTGAAAACATGACTCGGCGCTGCCCGGAGCCTCAGCAGAAAGAGAAGTCTATATTGTAACAGGGTTTATTTTAGCAAGGCTGGGGATGTGTCCAGGCAGGACCGTTGCCCCACTGCCTGGGGACGATGCTGCCCACTCCAGGAGCGGAGGGAGTGGCGATGTCCTGCAGTGGCTGCGGGGCTGTGATTTATCCCTGGGCACGCAGGAGTGCTTACGGTGCATCGCTGTGAGTTTGACCTTGGTCACGCAACGGGGAAGAACTGAAGAAGAGGAGCCGCTGCAAGTGCTGGAGAAAGGTGGGTAGGAGAGGTGGGAGTGTTTGCTCTGAGGGTATTGCAAAAAAATCCCCCCAAGTGAGGGGAAAAGGGCATTTTATGGTGGGAACTGGAGAGGACAGGGGGTGAGAGAGCTGCCCACCCCCTCCAGCACTGCGGGGTCAACAGAACCGAGGGGGGGCACTGGCACCTGGGGCAGACCCAGGTGGTTTTGGCACAGCCCGTGCTCCCGATGGGGTCTGCTCCACCCAGCACCGGCCCCTTTCTCGAACCCACATCCCAGGGCTTGCGACGGCCCCTGCCCACCTCCCCCGGCACAGCCCACATCCCCTGGCCTCCCCAGACTGAAGCTATTCAGCCTGATGGATAAAAACCAGCCCCACACTCACTGCCCAGGGTGCCCGACTCCACACCAGTCCCATGGGGAATGCCCTGGCTTCAGGGTCACCACCATCCCCCCTGGATCGGGGGTGATGCTGGTGACCCCAGGCTGCCCTTCAGGGAGGCCTGGCAGTGGCTCCCGTTAGCCGGCTGCTGCCAGAGGCTGGGGGGGCTCAAAAACAAAAGAGAAAAAAGAATAAAAATGAAAAAAAAAAGGCCACACAAGAAAGCACATCACCAGTACGCCCGTCCCTCCTTGCCCCCCCCCCCCGCTGGTTGCCCCAGCTGCACCCACGTGCCTCCCTCCTGCCTTGGGTGCAGCTTTGTGCCAAGCCCCTGGCCTCGCCGGGCACTGCAGGCGGGGAGAGGGATCTGGGGGAGCTGTGCTCGCTGCTCTCCATCCCCCTTGGGCAAGGCTGAACACCGCCCTGCTCCCTTCGCTGTGTAAATTTTGTACAGTTCCAGAAAGTGAGAGTCTTGTTTCCTGGGGTAAAAACGAAGGAAAAAACAAACAAACAAACAAACAAAACCCAACAAAAATAATAACAAAAAATTTCAAATAATAAAACCTTATTTATTGCCATGTCTTTGGGGAGAAAGGACCCCTCCAGTCTTCCCAAACTCGGGCCCGGGGCGTTGCTTTTGTACCCTGCCTCCTGTGCGCTGGCATGAGATGTGTACGGTCACCCCCCCCCTCGCCTCGAGAGAAAGCGATGTCAAATAAACTCGGGATGCTCTTTAGCAGCTGCCGTCTTTGGGGTTTTCTTCCTCAGTGGGACGCCAGGGCCACCAGCGGCCCCGCTTGCTCCAGCACCAGCAGCTGTTGGGGAGTCAGGATCTCCTGGGTCTTGTCTGGACGCAGGCGTCGGCTTCCCTGGATTTGGGATCAAAATGCTCTGGCTTTGTCTTTTGGCAGGGATGGAGGGGTGGATGGGTTTGGGGTGGGCATCTCCATCCATGGCACCTGCAGCTTTCCAACCATGACCCAGCTGGCACCGGGGGGGGACCACGGGTACCCACCGCCGCTGCCCAGCCATCCCACCACAGCGGGCACAGGTGAGAAGGAAAAGCCGTGCTGGAAGAGGGAGGTAAGCCCCTCCGTGGGCACCGGTGTGTTGGCTTTCTATATTTTAATCATTTTAACATTTAATGCTTCTCAATTAAAGTGATTTCCTGGAGTAGATGCCAAGCTTAGGGCGAATGCACATTAACCACTTTCTGTATCGGTAGTTAAAGGCACTGAGGGATTTAAACAGCAATCCGCAAGGCTGCTGGGGAAAGGTTTGGCTGAATAAAGCAGATTATAAACAATAATATATGTCTTTCTCATTTGTGTTTTTTTTTTTTTTACCCCCCTCTCCCTGCTTTTTTTTTGTTTTTGGAAAAGCTCCAACCTCGCAAACAGACCTAAAGTGCTATAAACATCTCCAGGGCTGAGCGCTCAGCCCCCAAATGTGCTCTCTGAAAGCTTTGCTACTGCTTTTCACCCCTGCTTTAAGAGATATTTTTTTTTTATTACCCAGCACGTCCATCAAGCCAGGCGGCGCATTATGGCATTGCACAAGGGTGGCCTCGCTCGTCTCTAACCTTGATGCCAGGGTCCCCATCCTGAAGGCAGCAGAGCAACTCCACGTGGAGCACCCCAGCATTGGGCTTGGCACCTTTGCTACATCACCAGTGGGATGCAAAAGCAGCTGGCGTTGCTGTCAGCACCCACTGTCACTGCACACGGTGGCTGCGATGAGACCAGCCTGCAGGTCCTCTTGGCAGGGTGAAGGAGAGCAGGACCCACTGTGGGGCCTCGCTCAAGGGTCAGGGGGGCTGTTGCACCACTTCCATCAAACAAGCATCGCCCCACATTGCCTGAATGTTGAAACCTGGCATTTGCTGCGCAGCATTAGTGTTTCTCAGCAAGTTGCTTCACGCACCAATGTGTCCAAGCTCCCTGCCAGCTCGTTTCACCTGCCCCTTGTCACAGCTGGGTGGCATAAGCATCGCCCAACACACAGGGGCTGCAGACAGACACACAGGATGCATTTTTGGTTTTGCCATCCCCACTCTGGCTAGGAAGGCAGTTTTTTGGGGATGTTCACGGGGAGCAGCTTGAGGCTCAAGTTTCCTACTGCCTTCAGAAAAAGCCCTGAAGAGGCTTTCGCCAAATCATAGAGCTCACCTCTGCAGCTCCCAGCCCATCAGACCCCTTCAATATTAAATTAATGGCAAACAAGTCGATGTGGTCAATACCAGGGCCTGTCCTGCCCATTATCTTGCCCCAGTCATTTTGCTCCACCACCAAGCGTGCCCGGTGCCTCCGTGTGTGACCCACACCGTGGTGATGGTCCAGCTGCTGGCAGCGTTCAAGCCAGTGCAGCAAACTTCATCAGTGTTAGCAAAAGCTGGCAGGAGCCGGCAGCTGCCGCGAGGGGCCAAGACACACACGTTGCCTCCTGCCCAGCCAGTCCTCAGCAGAGGGAACATTCCCATTTATTTTCCTGTACTGCAAAAAGGACTTGATGGCCAGTAGCTTCCTGTCACAGTGATGGAGATTTCCTACTCTCCCTCCTCAGGCCGTAAATCTCCAGGGAAAAGCAAGCAGCGTGGCAACGCCCCGCAGGGAAGCAACGGCCTCCTCTTGCTGTGTGCCCAACGCAGCAGGCTCCCTCCAGGAGTCAGCCTGAAGCACAAACCCATCCCCAGCAGCTACCCTGGACCACGGCCAACCCACTGGCACAGCCCAGAAAGGATCCCAGTGAGGAAGCCTCACCACCATCCCACTTCACTCCAGCACCTGAGGCGTATCTTTCCCACTTTCTGGGAATTTGGCCAGCTGAGAGGACCATGAAGTGTCCAAGCCAGGCCTTCAGGGAGACAATGTGAGTGCAAGTTTACGTCCCTGTCTGGCTCTTGCAAAACCCCAGCCCTCAATGAGCCACCCCAGGGACCAGCACCAACAGCAGCACCTGGAGCTGCTGACAGAGGTGAGGTTTTTAATGCTGTTAAATCCATCAAAGTGGTTGTGTGATGGGGTAAAGGTCCTCTCAGCTTGGACAGGTTGGTTCACCACAAAGCATCTGTGTTGCCTATGTTAGATGAGAACCAGAGGGATGGACAGACAGCTGTATGACCTCGCAGGCTTTCTAGGATGAGAGCTTGAGCAGAGCTTTCCAAGGGGAACAACAGCTCTGCGCTGCCTCCCATCCCTATTGTTTCCAAGGAATCAAGTCACTCCCTGCAAGACAAACATGTAGAGGCTCCATCCCAACACTGTGCTTTGCTTTTATTTATAGTACTTTGTTTGGACCCAAGGGAAAACAAAAGTAACCAAAACTCAATCAAAAAAGGAGAGATGAGCATCTCACCTGGCCCAGCAGCCCTCCCCCGGCCACTGAGGAGTCGACTCGCCAGCACAGGCTGCTCCGGTGAGACATCCGATGCAGTACTTGTGTTAAATACATTAAAATGATACTTAGGGCCTCCTCCAGGACCCCTCTCCCCCCTCTCCCCCCCAAATACTGATAAACAAGCATGCAAAACCCTGCTCCTATCCTGCCTGTGATACGCGCTCGGCCGGCCAGCCCTTGTGCTGGAGAGCCCACCCAGCCCCTGTGCTCTAAAAGCTCCCCTTCCAAGTCCCAAGGCGTTTCGGAGGGCAGCGGGGGAAGAGAAGGGGGTTATTGCAGAGCGGCTCTGTCCTCCTCACGGTGGGGTTAGGTCTTGCCAGCGATGTGCTGCTGCAGAGCCGACGTGATGGCTTTACAGTCTGTCACCTCCTCCGGCAAGCAGCCCTCTTGGTCCCGGAGCGTGGGGTCCGCTCCCGACTTCAGTAACAGCTCCACAATGTCCAAAAACTCACAGGCAGCAGCTGGAGGGAGTAAGGGAAGGGTTAGTCCAGGGATCCTGACCCGAGGTAGCGGTGATGGACGTTTCTGGAGCCGACACTTTCCCATGCGTGTGCCAGAGGCAGGAAATGCCGTCTCAGCACCTGGCCAGGAGGAGCACATCATTTTTCGGGGCAGCGTTTGGTACTCAATGTATTATTTGCCTTTGGATTTAATAGTGCAAAGGAAAGGGAAAAAGCAGAGCAAAAGTGATGACAAGCCAGAAGTCCTGAGGGGGTGTTACTGGTGCAGCCTTGGCCCCAGAACTCGGGTGGTTTGCAGGGCATCACCTGGGATGAGGCACAGGGTGCCTGGGCACAGCTCAGCTAATGCTCCTTCACGTCCAGGGCTGGAGACAGACCCTGAGAAGGGCACTGCACCACCACAGAGAGCCCCAAAGTACCACCTGGGAAAGCCTTCTCTGCCTGCTTTTGTACCCAGAATTTATAATGTATTCATCCTTGCTAACACATTTACAAAGGCCTGCCCTCACCTGCCTCCTGAACCTCCCAGGGCTCCACGAGCAGCACGTTATCAGCACTGCGTTGCTCCCTGCTTTCATCCGTCATTCCTTCTTGCAGAAGATCCGGCTGATTTTCAGCTGCTGGCTGGACTTTCCCCGAGCACCAGCCACTACCAGCAAACAACTGCTATTTCTAACCCTTATGTCTGCTAGCAACTATCTTTTTCAACCCCAGTTTACTCTGCCAAATAGAACCAAGTTTGACCTGAGCCCTTCCTTGCCCTGAGGACAGCCCAGCAGCTTCCAGCTCCCTCTCCAACCTTCCCTAAGGATGTTAAAAAGAAAGAAGCAAGAAAAATAGGGAAACTCTTAATGCTGAAGAGCTGGGCTTGGCTGATCCCAGCACAGCCAAAACCAGCCTCAGCCCTGACCTGCCTTAGGAGACCACGAAGCCAACAGCTTCCTCTTGCGTTGGTTTTAATTATATTTCAGGCACTTTTACAATGTAACTGACTAAGTCTTCTTTGCTGTTAAACGCAGTAATTAGAGTGTCTTTCGCATTACTCTGCAGTTTGCCACTGACCTAAAGGGACAGGCAGCAATGTTTAATTAAATCTGACGTGGGACTGGAGCTTGTACTGAAAAAGATAAAAAAAGGGGCAAAAAAGGGGGGGAAGGTGGGTGAAGAAGGACTTTGGGGTGTGGGTGAGCTAAAGGGATGGGGGCACAACCTGGGGTGCTGACACAGCACCCTTGCAGAAAGCAGATTTCCAGGGGTGCCAAGGAAGCTGTGCTGGCAGCTCCTGGGGATGGGGAGCTGGCGTCCGCACGGGGAAAGGTGGCTTCCTGGCTGGGTGCCGCTGGCAGGCACAGCCTATGTCCCCCAGCGGGTCAGGGACATCCCCGGGGATGAGCACAGCTGCTGGATTTATCACACCCCGGGACCCTCGATTTGTCAAGGGCCGGAGCGGCAGCCCTGACACTGGCACGGGTGAAGATGAATTTCCATTCAGCGCAGTTTGCCTTCCGACTCCATTAATCCTCAGGGTTCAGATGATGAATTTCTTTTCTTTTTTTTTTTTATTATTTATTTTCCCTCCAGCGTCCCCTCCCACTGCCCTGCCACAGCGCAGAAAGAGCCGAACAGATGGTGCTTTGCAGGGAAGCCGGAGCACCCATGAGGATACAGAGCCTGCCCACTCCACAGCCACGTGGTCACAAGTGCTCGGAGAAGCCTTGATTTCCTCTGGGAGAGCCAGCGGCAATGATTTTAGTATTCCCGGCGGGTGGGTGGATGGATGGATGGATGGATGGATGGATGGATGGATAGATGGAGAGGAGCTGAAGACTAACGGGGAAGACTGTTCTACCGACCAACACGACACCGACTGCTGTCTCCAGCCCGGAGGAGAGAAGGTCCCATAGTGGGTCCCACCAGCGAGCCAGAGCTCTCGGGCCGTGCTGCCAGCTGGCCTCCACTTAACCTCCGATTAAACCCAGGGTCGGCGCCGATCGGAAGGAGGCAGGATTTACAACCCGCAGCAGGATGCAGTTTGACACCGGCTGTAATCAGGAGAGCTGTCACCACAAGGACAGCTGTCAGACCACGCCGGCTCATAAAAAGGGATGGAGACACCCTAAAAGCAGTGGCTGCTTTGCTGGCCTTGCTCATGGGATTTAACCCTTCCCTGAACAGCCTCTAACAAAAGGCACTGCTCTGCTCAGCACCACCAGAGACAGTTTTGAAATGAGCGGGTAATGGCTTGGTTACGAAGCGCTTACCGAGATGGTGAGACCTGCAGTGAGTTCTACTTTCAGGCCACCAGCCACTCGAACCAAACCCATTCACTCAGTCAACAAGCTCTTTTGAGGACTGATTTATGACTAGAGGAGCTCATGAAGGGTAGGAGGACAGCCCAGGTGCAGCAATGGTCAGTGAGGCATCTGGACCCGCGCGCCAGTGAGTCAGAGGGGCTTCCTCAAAGATGACTTACAGGAGGAGAGCTGGGATAATACTCAAGGGGAAGAAAAAATTTTAACAATTAAAACATTTGGGAAAAAAACCCCAACTGCCATTATTGAAACATCTGAGCTGGGTGGATCAGATAAATAATTTCTGAAATAATGTTAATTACATCAGTGATGTTTGTTTGCTTGTGTTACAGAACCAGCCAGAGGGATGCACCTGCAAATCTTTCACATTGAGGTGATGCATTCTCCCTCTGCTTTCACATATTGGACTTAACATGAAGCAGGTGCTCTTGTATAACTCACATGTTATGCCTTTGCACAACCTACTGTAATCCACAACGGCAGGCGACAGCATCTCCCTGAGACAGAGAAAGCCCAAAATGGGGAATGAGGTGGGCAGAGAAAGAGGCAACGCGGCACTGAGTGCTGCTCTGTGGACACTGCAGCACTGAGCAGAAGGATACGAATTTGCAAAATCACAGAATCGCAGAATCCCGGGCTGGAAGGGACCTCAAGGATCACCTGGTCCAACCTTTCTTGGCAAAAGCGTGGTCTAGACAACATAGCCCAGTACCCTGACCAGCTGAATCTTAAAAGTGCGCAAGGTTGGGGAAGATAAAATAAAGTATCCTGCAGGAAAGATGACATGGGGAGAAGTCATACATTATTGTAATTACAGTGTCGGTTCAGGAGCCCTGGAATCTGGTAGATTAATCCAGATCCAAATGCTGTGCCTTGGACTGATGGTTGGGAAAACAATTTTGCTCTCTTTGCAGAGAGATCAGAAAGAGAGAAAAAGACAGAAACACTTCAGAATTACAAGTATGCTCTTAATTATGCAGCGGCAGGCATCGAGAGTAGAAAATAATAACTGAGTATGTCTTAATTTTGGAAAAAATTATGACACGGATTAAATCGATATTTTTTTTCCTATTGCCGGCACATCAGCACCGCGTGTGTCACTTTAGTCGCTACTTCTCTCATTTGGAGGCAGAACAACCTTTCAATTAAAAGGACCGCTACAAAATCTCATATCTAATTAGCACGTAATTATAGGAGGGACACAAATGGTAACTCTGTTCTGCTGGTTTTGGCAGCAGAGAAGCTGCTGTGCTCTCAGCTGTGATCAAACAGGATTGTCACCAGGATGTGTGGAGGCAAGGGCCACCTTGCTTGTCCCCCTCCCCTCACCTGTGCTGGTACAGAGCCTCCTCTCAACCCCCTGATGGCCAAGTGACTTAGCATTCCCTAACCAGAGCCACCCCTGGGGCTGGAGGGAGCTCAGCTGCATCCTGGAGACACATGGGTGCACAGGACAAACTCTGCAGAAGGTGCACCACAAACTGGGGGAAAAGGAAGGCTTTAAGGTGGAATATGCAGAGAAGGAAAGGAGGACAGAGCTTGCTTCTGTCAGGGCTCCTGGAGGTTGCCGCTGGTTAATCAAATCCAACTTCCCTGCTCATATTTCTGCTGAAATTTGCTTTCTGTACATAGACCATTTATTCCAGCTGCAAATGCATCCTATTAAGGGGGAAGAGCCAAGCTGAAAGGCAACTTACCATAATGGAGTGCAGTCTGGCCTTCCCCATCCTGAAAAAGAACGAAAGACTTGATTTTAGAGGTACAGGTAACATTGTGGGGATACAAGTAAATCCCAGTTTTAAAAAAATAAGCTGAATCACAGCAATATTTTAATTGATTAGATAAACAGCCCAGGACACCCAGCTACCTGGCAGCCAGGCTTTGAATCACCATCCACCATCAATCCGTATTGATGGATAATCAATACCCATCCACGCAGAAGAGGGTGTGGATCACGTCATGACATGAGTATAATTCAGTTCATAGCGTTATCACTTCCAGCCTGTAAAAATGAAGGATTTCAATCTCACAGCCTTACTTTGGGATCCTCACTAATCCTGATGCTTTAGTGTACCGTTGAAAATGCCTACTGAGAGCTTCTGGGCAAGCACAGCCTTGTCCAGCCACTCAAGAGGAGGGTGAAGCACCAGGATGCCGGCACAGCTCAGCGCAAGGAAATACAGAAGGGAAAAAACCCCTACTTTTCTTCCAACTGTGTAAATCTTAGGCCCTCTTTCTTCATGGACCAGTGGATCCAGTGCCCAAGTAATTTCTGCTGGGCTGCTGACACCCCTGCAGGATGAGAGGGAGGAAAGAGCATTCAAAGCACTTGGCAATGAGAGTCGGTTGCCAAATTTATCCACGTGAAACACCTGCGGCGCAAGGGCAAAGCAACCCTGCGGGATTTGAAGCTGTTGGCACACAGCTTACTCTTCAAGCTAGCCCGTACGCCACTGCATCAGCTGCAATGGTTTGGGAAGCGTGTCCTGTTCCCAGACCCGGGAAGCATGGGGAGGACTTGGCTGGTGAGCGGTTGGTGCTCACGTGGCACATCCAGCAGCACAAACCCAGGCACTTTGCTGTGCTGCAGCCTCGTCCTGCTGCAAGAACAGGTGAAATAACAGAAGGAAGAATTACCGCCCCCTTTGCTTTCACTGCCCCACCAGGATTAGCCTTTAATTCAGCTCTTTGCCTCCTTAATTTATTTGCATCTGTTTATGGAGACTTAAGTTTTTAATTACCATCATCTTTAGGATTAAGGTGCAAATTCTGCAGTCTGCTGTGGATTCTGGAGCAGGCGAAAGGGAAAAGAAGAACAGGTAGAAATCCCACCCATTTCTGTTTAGGACTTCTTGTTATTCTGATTGATGTTAGAATCATAGAATCACCAGGTTGGAAAAGACCTCTGAGATCATCCAGTCCAATCATATCCACCCCCTTACTAAACCGTGTCCCTGAGAAACTCATCTACCATCTTTTAAACACCTCCAGGGACGGGGACTCCACCACCTCCCTGGGCAGCTGTGCCAGTGCCTGAGAACCCTTTCAGTGAAGAAATTTTTCCTGATGTCCAGTCTAAACCTGCCCTGTTCAGCTGAGGAACCAGGAATGACATGTTTGAGGGTGGAAAGTGCTATGCTTTGCTCCAGTCCAATGCACCAACACAACCTCCACAGGAGCAACACGGACAAAAGCCAAAAGCCAGATGTAACAGGCATTTGCTGCCTAAAAATCCATTTCACACCTTTTCTGGGGAAAGTGGAGGGGGTGAGATTTTTTCCTTCCACTTGCTGCTATGCCCCATTCGTGGCACTCACGCCACCCTTGGGAGGTGCCACGTTTCAGGACCCTATTTCTACTCAGACTGCGGGGAGTGTAATGCAAATGGGTGTCATCAGAAGATACTGCAAACCAAACATCTGAAGGAATCAAGGACGGCATCCATTGATTATTCCACACTAATAAGGTAACCAATCTGAGTCAGAGCCCCTGAGTGGTCCTCAAGCACGTGCCTGCACGGAGGAGTGACAGGGCCAGCACCGACTTCAGCAAAACACGGAGCAAGGCTGGAGAAGAAGAGGCAGGAGCACTACAAATGAGTTATTGGGAAGGCAGCTTTCAAACATGTGGGTTGTGTGTGTGCTGGGGGATGGGAAACCAGCCCCCCTCTGCATCGCTGCCTTCAAAATTGAGCTGACAGAACCTGCAGGTGAATGGATCGGAGGCGGGCAGCAGAAATCCCTTTCCATGGGAACACTTTGCTGCAAAACTCCTTATAAAATACCTAGGACTGCTCCAGGAATACTACAGCCATTTGTTCCTCTTCCAAAGGCCTGCGTCAAGCACTGCTGCTTCAGCAGCAGGTTTTGGGCTAGGAGGCTTTTTATTTCTCTTAGATGTACTTTCTGGCATTTATTGGGCTAAGAGAGCAGAAGTGCAGGCAAACGAAATGCATCTCTTCAATCCCAGTGTGGTTTTTAAAAAGAACTATTAATCCAATGTTACGCAAAGGCAGTTTACACTTTACCTGCCCTGTGGGGTTTTTTCCCCTTAGAGCCTGACGGCGTTTGGCCAAACACGGTTTGTTGCACTTCTCGGATGCTACGCTATTTGCTTGTATTTTCTCTGTGACCAATTTTAATCCAGGTAAATGGAAAAAGCTCTGATGTGGTCACTCACTAAGGGCCTTTGAAATGCCCTCAGGAGGCTGCTGATCTCAATCCCTCTTTGATTTGGCTTTTTGGAGCACCGTGGCTAATGGGAGCCCGACACGCCTGGCTGCTCTGCGCACAAGCGCTTGGCTCCAGGTACGGCAATACTGAGCCCTCAGTGCAAAATGGTCACACTTGGAGACTAACCAAAGATGGGCCGTGACAGAGAGGATTACAGCTCCCACCGCAGAAATTACGTGAGATGAATATCACCTGCTAGGTGCTGCAAATGTTTGTTTTACAACAAAACAAAATGTGCTGAAGTGGTCCTGAGACACAGCTAACCTTGGCGCAAGGGATATTTCCCAATATGAGACAGAAAGCAGCAGTTTCTGGAGCATCCTAGGCAAGGTGTGGTGTGTCTTTCTGCCAGGATGTACCTCTGTTGGGATGAATGATCCCAAACAGTGAGCACACAGAAACTGCCTCTGTTCTCACTCCGCTGCACCCAGCCCAGGGCACTGGCAAATGGCACCTAGCCCAGCCTGGGATTGCTGGCAGCAGACTGGCATGTTGCAGCCAGGAGCACATCCTCTGCAGCCAGAAGGAATGCAGAGATGCTGGTGGTGATCAGATGGACCGCTTTGCTCATCTGGCTTGCAAGTGGGGGCAGCTGATATCAAAATCCATCAGGATACTTGTTGGTTTATTTTATACAAAGTGCTGAGTTGGAGGACGATGTTTGTCACGGTTGTTCACTTCTCTCCCCAGTTCAGCTTTCAGATCACAGAGCTGCAAGTTCAAGACCCAAAGTCTATCGATACACCCTGAAACCAATTTATTAAATCTGTAAAGTATAACCTGAATACTGTAACCTGTTACTTCCAAACTGTACTTGTGGAAAGTTAGGTAATCACAGGGTGCTATCGTTTCCGTGCTAAGGCATGTTAAAAGAAAATAGAGACTTTTGTTTCCCAATATGAGCTTCTGCAGCATGACAGGAGCACAAAGAGTGGGTTTGAGTAGGGGTGCTGATGTCAGGGAGCGCAGAAGAGATCGGAAGCTGTGGGTACAATGCTGAGATCTGCCTTTCAAGGCCTGCTGGCATATCTGGCCATGGCAGGACGACAGTCGAGCTGCCTTGCCCTCAAGGGAGATGAAAGCATTTCCAAGACTCCAAACATAAACCCAAATGTCCATGTCTACCAAAACCATCAAAACAAAGATGCTACAAAATCACCGGTACCTCCTACCTCCATGGCCTGTGACAGATGTCACTCAATGAAAATCCAACTACCAGTGGGCAACTTATTGGATAACAGGATTTTGTTTTGCTCCTGAGAAATTTAAGCAAGAGAAATCAGGGAAGATGGACCGAGCGCAGATGGACCAACTGTCTTATCCGTTAAGTGGTACTATGGCTACTGCACGTCAATTTGGTCTTATGAGTGATAGGATTATATTGGTGTTGCCATCCCATGTCCATTCCTTGGGAATTTCGTACCCTGCTTAACCTAACAAAAGGTTTCTGGACCGAGGGGTGGCTTAGCTGAGCCCTGTTGAGATGCTGCCCACACTATAAAACACGATACCCACTGCCCCACCATGACAAGCAGACCCTGATGTGCCAGTCTTTGTGCTGGTTTCACAGGACAGTTTTAAAAATACGTTATGCAAACACAGAACTCCCAGCTCTGCCTCACTTGCTCTTCAAGCCGTGTACACAAAGCTCTGTGAGCAGGAGGGTGGCCCTAAGGGAGGCACCGTCTCTTCCTTCAGCTTGCACATTTGATTTAGCACAAGTAAAGAAAGAGGAAAAACAAAACGATGCTGGTTACCTGGGCAAACTTTGGTCCAGCTTGACCCTGCATTGGTGCTGAGGCTGGGGCTGGACAGCCCTCCACACCAGCCCCTGGAGTCTGCACAGGACCACCTTGCCTTCTCGAGTGCTGGTCCACACCAAGACCTCATGTCTCTGCCTTCAATCACATCTCCACACACAGACACCCTCAGTGTGAAAAGCACAGCAGAAAACATACACACGAATCTCTCCCTTTTGAGGCACAGCAGATATGTATTTTAGAGGTATTCTTTCCCTCACATCACCTCTTCTTTCTGTCCATTTGTGGCACCTTTTAAGGTGCAGGCTTGTTCCCATTGCCGGACTCCGAATGTTGGCAGGGATAGCAGGAGATAAGAGCGATGAGGTGATAAGAGTGTTTAACAGTGCTGGGTCCTGGGCAGCGTGGATGGGTCGGAGCGAAGATAAATATTTACACTACGTCTTTAGAAGGTGAGTGAATAAAAAGGACTAGAATAATGCAGCTTCTGAACTAGCACCGGTGCTCAGGAGCTGTGAATATAAATCTCTGCAGCCTCGCAACACACACTCACTCAAGCCAGGGAGATGAAAAATAGCAAGAAAATACTTCCCTCCACTTTTAAAAAGGGGTTTATTCTCATTTATTTCCACTTTAGACTTCAACTTCCCAACAATTTACTTTAACCTCATCATCTTCTTTTTCTCTCTCTGAAATTTTATCTCCAAGATGACTGAGGGTGAGACTAAGGCTAAACGCATCCCAGAATTTACATGCTAATACCCACCAACCTGTAAAACCAGGCAATGTGGGCTGGCACAGCCAGTCCAAACTGCACCACACAGCTCTGTGGATGGCCCCAGAACAGCCTTTATTTTCATTTACACGATGCTTTTGCACGCAGCAGCCTGCATTTGGACATGTACATTAATACATGTAAAATGAAGGCTTTTCCAATCGAAATAGACAGACGAGTGGATCTCTGTGCAAATGCTGGCACAGAAAAGCAATGGTGTAGTTTGAAACTTGATTCTGTTCTTTTAAAATCCCTAACTTGGTGCGCACCCACATGCACAAAGAATTTTGATTTTAGTTGCCTCCTGAGCCTTACAGCAACGCAAAACAAGACCACCTAACAGCTTTGTGCCAGATCATCTAGAGTCCCAAATGGCTCTGACACTACAAAAATAAAGAAAATACTTGCTTTTTACCTGTTTTTCAGCTTTTGATTTCGCTAAAGCAAAATATATTTGTGACCGCTCACTTTCACCTCCTGTTTTAGACCGGGTGGCCCACATGAGGATGATGAGTTAGCTGGTGTTTGTGAAGCGCTTGTAAGGTTATGGTTGTTAATGTTAAGTGTAGGCTTTTGTGAGACATCACCATGTGCATCCTTGGTACCACCTCACTGGCAGCTCAGGCACTCCCCAAGGACCGGTGCCACCGGACAAAGGATACAGAGCAACCTCTGGAAGAAGCAAATCCAAAATCCATGCATAGACTACAGCCTAGGCTGACAAGTGAAGGGCTTGGGTAACCTGTAAGTTTGGTTCCTCAGGCAACTTTTCCACCTTTCCCACGTGTCGGTAGGCTTGGCAGGGTCCCCTCTCTTACTGAGCTGTCCCTCTCTAAGAGCTCTTTCCTCCGCCCCCTCCCTCCCATTCAGACCTTTTCCTGCACTCTGGGGGCAGATATCCATAAGGATGGAAGGTGCTAGACAGATCTTTATCATCACTTCTTGGGCCTTTCTTCAGAGCTCCTGCCAGGCTATCGCTTGGCCTATCTTCTGAGTGCCTCACAGATAAATTTGATCTGTATAGAGAAGCAATTATTACATTTCTAATGGCATGGACCTTTACAGCACAATCTGCTCCTGAAAGGCAAAGAAAATGTCATTAGCTTTTGTTTGACTCAAAATTATGATCAAGGGAAGAAGGATATTGAAGCCCTTTACAGCCAAGCCTCGGAGCTGGGGATCCTTCTGTCTGGGGACCTCCCTATTCATTCTCGCTGCCTGAGCTCATCCTGCTTCATTTAGGTGCACTAATTTGGAGGAGCCCTCCACTTGCAAAGCTGCCATTAAAACCAAATCTAAGAAAGCTCAGAGAGAACAGGATGCCCAGGAACTGTCCCTCGCTCCCTCCCAAAGCCTGCATCTGCTAATGCACCCAAACACCACCGGCCCGAGGAGTTCAGCGTGCCAGGGTCACGCTAATCCCTCATCGCCCTAGTTTCTAACTGGTGGTGTACCTAAATTTCCAAGTGCAATTTCAATGGGATTTATCACATCTATCATCAGCAGCAAGCAGTGCTGCTGGCACAGATACAGACTCTCAATATTAATTGCAGAACAAACTGATTTCTGAATCTACACCGTGGCTCAAGCAGCAACCCCAAAACTCTCGGGGTTGTTTTTCTATTGAGCGTTTCCACCCCGATTTGCAGCCAGCACTCTGAGCACAGCTGTGAATTTGTACCTATGTGTTTATAAGTTGCTACAAAGAAGACATTAAGAAGAAATTCTTCACGATGAGGGTGGGGAGACCCTGGCCCAGGTTGCCCAGGGAAGCTGTGGCTGCCCCATCCCTGGAGGTGCTCAAGGCCAGGCTGGATGGGGCTTGGAGCCCCCTGATCCAGTGGGAGGTGTCCCTGCCCATGGCAGGGGGTGGAACTGGATGGACTTTAAGGTCCCTTCCAACTTAAACCATTCTGTGATTCTATGACAATATCTGCTGCTGCCTGTTATTTCCAGCATCAGGCATCTTTCTGGTCATCAGACAAGCGTGTTGGTGTTACATAAAAGCTGCTGGGACGCTCCGCACCTCCTCAGCCCAGGGATCAAAAATGTGCTTGGCAAGAGCCCGTGCCTAGAGCTGTAACAAGTGTCACAGCGCTGCAGCTGAGCCTGCCTCCAACAAAACAATGCAAACACAATCCCAGGCTGCAAACAGGACAATATTCCTAAGAGCAAGATGCTCAAATCCCTCTTCTTAGGGTGGTTCTCTGCCCCCTCCCCACGTAAAAGTTAGTAGCTCTTGTAGTGCTTTATCACTTTAGCGTGGCTGAGGCAGATACCTGGTTATTTAAGAGGCAGGATAAATGGGCTGAGACAGCTTTCCCATCCCCAATTCACTAGGGAACGCTTGGAAATTCCACCTGACACCGGGACCGCGCTGTGCTCTTAAACAATCTCCCGTCTGATCCGATTGTTCCCCTGTGGGGAGGCAGGCTGCAGCTCGCTCAAGAGTCATTGATTGGATTAACAGCCTAATTCCCAACAGATGAATAGAATACTGATGTCTTGTCAGCCCACATCATAGAAGGAAAACACAATCTGCTTCTACAGCCCCGAAATTTAACTCTTTGCTTCCCCGCTCCCCATCCCCAGACACGGGGTTGAATGCACAGTCCAGCACTTTCAGCTAGAGATCCTACCCATTTGAATGAGAAAAGGTAGATTAACCTTTGGGATGCTTTGCCTAATCATCTACATGCCACGGGATCACACCTTATTTTCCTTTCTAGACAGAAAAGATTTATACTAGTGACCATATTTTTTGTCCCCCCTCTCTACTTACCACCTACCGTTAAAGAAAATACTGTGTGCTTCACAGTGAGCGGTTGAAAATTCATTAGCTTAACAATATTTAGTCTGAAACACACAAATATTGAACAAAGTTTTCAGTTGATAGAGGCCAGACCTGCCTGGAGAGGAGCATCCAGTGGCACTGGTGAAGCATTGCTTCAATGCCTTCTCCGTCCGGTGCCTCTTGGCAAGCCGCGGGGCACGGGAGAGAAGCCGGGCGCATCGTTTGCGCTCAGAGAGCTCCTGTTCTCCACTTTCTAATGGAGACACTAATGTTTTCTTACCTCATAGAAAGACTGTGATAAGAAATTAATTGCTACTGGTCAAACGTTCATTACTACAGAAGCAAGTGTGCATATTAAAGAGATTCTCCAGGAACGAAGTTTATTTATGGACTCCTTGGCACTGTCTGTATTTATTTTCTTGCTTGGGAGACAAGAATAAATAAAAAACACCTGATTTTAAGAAATTTATTCAAAATGACCTGTTTTTTTCTCAGATCATTTGGGTCAACAATAATGTAGGTTTTGTTTCCTTCCGACAGCCAGCTTTTATGCTTGTTTTTACCAAACATGTAAATATTGCTATTTTTCCAGCATTAATCCTAGAATATACAGAAATAGAGCTGCAGCACTAGTGCCAAGGCTGTAACCTATATTGAGAAGTGGCCTCTGGAGTATCTCCGATCCAACAGTCTCAAGTGGCAACACCTCACTGACTCTTCAACTGTTTTTCCCACCTCTGCAAGGTGTGCATCACCTGAGACAAGCCAGGTTGTTCCGCACAACAGAAATAAGGTATTTCCAGTACTTCCAGTTCCTTTGTATTTTACACCTCACATATAGAGTGGAAACATTCCCTCCATCACTCCTTAATGCTAAAAGAATTAATTAGCTCAGCACTAACGAACATGACAGAGGAGAAGCCGCGTGAAAGGCAGGTGGTGCACATCCTTTTTATGTTTTCTTTTTAACAGTACCTCTTAGCCATGACGGTTTTTCAGATTTCAGTATTTCACATCATTAA